>OY728155.1:1221087062-1226087062 GCA_963277665.1 Viscum album | reverse complement strand
TTACATTGATTCTGAATCATCATTTACATTATTTGTCTTCCTTAATAATAAATTTATGTTTATTATTACACTTACTATCAAAAAATTCATTTTTATTATTCCTTTTATTTTATTTGTTTCAATGTTATATTAAAATACATAATAATTTATGTTTATGTCCTAGGTTTGGATGTTATTTGGATTATATGTCAATATGAATTCAGTAGGTTGACTATTTTCAATGTGGTAATTATTAAATAATGTTCATAATAATAATCATAAAATAATTATCATTTTTATACATTAATTAATCCTCTTTAATACAACCTTGAATTATGGTTCTGAAAAATGAGTGATGTTATAATTATGGAGACAATATGTCATATATATGCTTGAGTAATATTTCTATTTTTTTACTGATATTGATGGAAAAAAGGTTATAATTATGTTATATTTTCATAATAATTATTATACCATAAATATAATATTATAAATTTAAATTAATTTATATATATCATCCATGTGATGTGGAGATGAAAAAAAATCACAACTCTTTGTGGAGGTGGTTGTCCACCCATACAGAAAAATAAAGGTAATATTTTAAAAAAAAAGGAATGGTATAAAAGTAGATGATATTTTTTGATTATATATTGTTCATTATTTCATAAATATTATATATGTTAACTATATCCATCACAAAAAACAACAATGTTACGATTTGAGAAAAAACACATCACCTCTAGGAAGTGGTATTCCATATTTATGCACGAGCGATGTTTTCATTTTCCCTAGGATGGGAATAGAGATAAAAAATGTTTGTAACATAATAATAATAAAATAATTAAATATTTAATATATTGATTTTATTATTTTAGAATGTTTAATTGATATTGTATGACGTGGAAGAAGAAATAAACTTAAAATAGGTTGGTTAGGACTTAAACATTCTCCTATAAAAACCTCTTTTGATTACTTCTTATGAACCCTAGTTTGAGTATTTTAGTGAGACTGGAACTTATAGGATTTATATTTCAAAGTAGGGGAAAAAGGGTTTGACTTGGTTATATTAGATTGATAAAATTCATGATGAAGATAGGATAAAATTATCCCTTTTATAAGTGAGGGTAGGGTAACTATTGGAATTACATAAAGAATAAAATTAATATAAATTAGTGTCCTTGAAAAATGGAACCAAAATTATCTAATTTTATCATAGGATGAGTGTGGGTTAAAATAATCTCATAAAATAAAATTTTAATAATTATAGATTATGTTTTTACACATATCTATTTATTTAAACCCTATTCATAAACCTTTTGACCATTGTAGTGATATCAATGTTTCTATACATTATTTGTTAGTCAATTTAAAATAAAAGGAAAAATAAATTATAAATGGAACAATTTTTCTATTTTTTGGTGTCTAAGTACATTCCACAGGAATAATCAAGAAATATATGGCCGGTCCACAGAATAACTATGCCAGAATGTCCTAATACCCACCATAAGTTTCTTCTTTGTGAATCCATTCTTTATTGGGAATGACTTGAACTCATGGAGCTCCAAGATGAGAAATTTCCTTCCTGAATGAATTAAGTTAGAAATATTCCCTCTATGAGTCTGAAAGTGATTCATGACCACATGAAGCTAAACAATGTCCCTTTGTGAGTATGATGGAGTTGCACCAGTTTGCAAACCTCACATTTCCTTCTCTATCTTTCTACGAGCTTTATTACACCCAAATTCTATAAATACATCCCTTAATTTCAATCATAAACAATGTTTATCCAAACAATTTGTCATCTGAATTTCCCCTATTATGTGAAGCATTGAGCATCGTGAACCTGATCAAAAATAAATCATCCAAAGTATCAGAGATTCATGGAACCCGATTTTGTGTCTTCTTCAAAGCCTCCATCCATTGTAGAGACGATATTCATGAATAAATACCCCCTTGTAGAAGGAAGAAGGCCCTCATTGGAACTTGATGCTTCGTGAATCATTGATCCATTTTTTAGAACTCATTTCATAAGAAAGGACTTCATCCCGAGGTAGGGTATAACGACCCATACATTACATACATTGTTATTACTTCAGAATTGAACCATACTTATTATAATATATAACAAAACCATGATAAGACCATATAGGTATAATGTCTTTAGAAACTAGGAAGGATAAACAACTGGTTCATAAACCATCTTCATTGTCTCCCGTTTATTTAATCATATCTAAATCCCTTTTTGGCATATTCGACTTAATACCCTTTTTCCTGACCTGGGGAAAAGGAAAAAATACAAAGGGTGAGCTCAAATTCTCAGTAAGGGGAAACAAAGGAAATATCAACCATATTATATTCATAAGAACATAATATTTTGAAAATCTTATCCTGCAAAAGAGATCATAATATCAGAACTTGGGATAAATCATAGTAATGAAATGAAATCCCAATATTCATAACATAAGACATGAAACTTTTTGTTATACACACATAATCATATAAAATCATTTCATATTAGTCATGACTCATTTCCATGACCATCATAGCGGACAAAGTCCATTACTGAATCGAGCTCACTTCTCATTACAGTCATGTATCACTAAACAAGATTAACTTTTCATTCCATCCATGTATATCTCATGGGATATAAATTGTTACCCAATTCATTTGAGGGAGATATAGGTCCCACCCATCTCATAATGAAACCATTCTTATGTGTGCCAAAAAATCATAAATCATACATCGTATCACTACCGATGTACTAAAAATGGTATTCTTAAACATCATGTCATCATAACATAATCCATATAAGATAAATGACTTCATAAAAATAATTCCATCATAGCATAATCAAATAAATGTAATAATAGGTATAGAAACAGAAACCAATATTATCTTAGATGGAAAATAATTTTGATAAAACACTTGAACTTCATTCTTGAGGAAAATATATTTTCTACATAAAAAATATATTTCCCTTCTCAACATGACATACTAAAATAATTTACTTGAAAATAAATTTGAAAACATGTAAATTAATCTTCATTGAAATAATATTATATGAAATCATAAAAATCCATTCATGTCATATATGTTAAAAAACATTCTTCTCGTACTTTGGCAGGAAAAGTCAAAAAATATCTCGTACTGGAAACAACAAAAGATTATTTTCATATCTTTTACTAAAATTTCACCAATAGGTAAAATTGGATTTAAACAATTTTAGGAGGATAGAAATAATATTAAATATCGAGGAAACATGGATGTGGATGATAAATATGCCCCATTAAATTCTTAAGTATAATCAATCTCGGATAAAAATGAGATTGCGATATTTTCCCATAACTTAGGTCTGATATGCTTTATATGTATCCAAACCTCCTGTATAATGATTTAAATAGTGTAATTGACTTTTTACTGAGTCATAAACAATTTATTATACCATATATAGTCATATTCTTATCTTCTTATTAGTAATATTTCATGGCTACTTGTTATTCAGGTGTTCATTGCTTTATGTTCTTATGCGTGTTTTGTCGAATAAATTCTTATTCCTATTTTTAGGTTATAGATACATCATTTACATAATGGTAGTAGTATAATATATATCATATTTATTCATTCAATTCGTTTATATAATCATGGTTTAATGAAGATCATGTAAAACGAATCACATCACATCGTGGAGACGGTAAGCCGTACGTACACACGAGCGACGATATCATTCCCATAATTATTGAATGGTATTGGAGTGGATGATAGAATATCTCATAATTATTATAATGTTATAATAATCATATATAGTTATTATTTACACCATTATACCCATCCATGTAAGGTGGTGGGGAAGAACATATTACACCACGACGTGGAGACGGTATTCTATACGTATGCACGCGCGGCGATTTCATATTATATAGGATGGATAGAAGGTGAAATAGGGTTGTTTCATATTTATAATTACATATAAGAATATTAGTTATACTGATGTTATTAATTTATGATTAATCAAATAAATATGAATAAGTATAAGAAGAAATAAATTCGAATGGATTGGTAAAGGATATTACCTCTTCTTCGACACGCCTCTTCTAAACCTCCTATTAGGGAACTAAAGTTGGGCTTTGAAGATGACCAGGACCTCTAGTATGTTTCTAGAGAAGTGGAGAAGCGAAATGGACAGGGTTCGGCCGAGCTTTAAGGCTCAAAATGTTATGAAAAGGATAGAGAGGTGGTTTCCTTTTATAAGGGAGGAGAGGGTCACCTTTGGAAACATATGAAATATTAATTTGTAATAAATTCAAAACCCACTTAAAACCCTCCAAAACTGACTAAAATTTAAAGATGAGAATAGATAGGGTTGTAATATCATCAACCAATAAATTTTAGACATGTTGGGAATTTATTTTAAACCTTGTAAAATTGATTTATCCTTATTTAATCTATTTAATTTTATTTGCGGTAAAAAAATTATAAATATTAAATTGTTATAAATAATTACTTATGTGTTTTGAATTGTAAAAAATTGGATAAATTATGATAATGTTGACCATTTAAATTTCAATTTATAATTTTTAAATATTATTGTTATTTTAAACAATTTTATAGTATGTTATTTTTATAAAAGAACAATAGTGTCAATTTTGACACTATTCATTTATTTGAATTCAAATAAAATACACACAGAGGATATATTTGAACAAAAATGTTTAATAGATTCCTAACATGTTATATTCATCTAAACAATTCTTGGATCACATTAAATAGTTCATATAATATTTATTTTAATATTTTTAAAACCATATATTTGATATTTCAATCAATAAAATAATTTCAACATCACTATTGTGTCATCATTAATGATAATTATTTAATCCCTAAAAATTATAAATAAATTCACATGATGTAGATAATTTAATTATATTTATGAGACCATTCATGTTCAATGTTTTATAAGGTTTATCACTAAATTAAAATTATTACACTTATAAGACACTATAGACTGACATGTTGTCACTCTATTTGGTTTTATTTGTAATTACATAATTTTCATGGTCAATAGTCCATGAAACGAATCTATTCCAACCCTTAGGTGATATGGGTCGACATTTATTCATCAAATACAATTTTGGCAGGTGGTAGGGTAAATTTTTTAATCTTATTTTTACCCTTAATTACCCGATTTACCTTTAACTGTAGTAAATAAAAATTACCGTAGTTACTATTCATAATGTCAAAAAAATAAAAGTAACCTATTAACATAATTTGGACCCACTGAATCCAAATATGGAATCCATTTTTCAAAATTTAAAACACAGAAGTTGTAGTAATTAATTTAAAATTAATCCCATTGTTAAGAAAACATGTTTTAAAAGAAAAAACATTGTCAAAGATTGAAATGTTTTTACCTACGAATTTAATGTAAAATTAATGGAAATGAAATAAATTATATTAAATGGTAAAATTATATTCTATTTAAACTTTAATAGCATTAAATTTTATCATTTAACCATATAATGTATCTTGATGAAAAAGTTGTTTTTAAGAAAATAATTAGAGTTTATTTACTATTCATCAAAATATGAAACTCATGAGAGAAGTATAAAAAAATTATCCAATGTAAACTTTTATATCCTAATTCAAAAGAAGAAGTTTATTTTCTAAAATTAAACCTATAAACTAGTCAAAAATTATATTTAAAATGGGTGTGCCATCAAAAGTCTGTAAAACTGCATTTTTCTAAAAATACTTCTTTTATCCGAAAAATTTATTTTGTTTTCATATCTCATTATAGAAAATGTGTAAGATGAATTATAATGTTATAAAATAAAAAATTCAGTCAATAATATTCATAACGGCTGGGTCATAATATTATAATGATATATCATTGTTTAATTAAAGTTAGTATTGCGTACAACGCAAGCTATCGAGGAAGGTTGCTCTCGCGTGTAATGAAAGCCAAACCAATGTTGCGTGTAGTGAAATATTCATTTTTTGTTGTGTATAACATAATAAATAAAAAAAATATTTCTTATAAAATCTCTGGTTGTTACATTATACCCCCATTAAAATGAATTTTTCCTTCGAAATTCGTCACTTCTTAACAAATAGATAAGGATACCTCTCCCTCATCATATCCTCAAGTTCCCAAGTAGCTTCTTATAATTGGTGGTTCCTCCATAAAACATTAACCAAGAGAGTGGTCTTATTTAGTAGAAATTTTTTACTATGATCCAGAATATCTATCAGTTGTTCTTTATAAGAAAGATCATGCTCCAGCGGTACAACTTTAGAGCTTAGTACATGTGAAGGATCAAGTATGTACTTTCTCAGGAGAGATACACGAAACACATCATGAACTTGAGAGATATTTGGTGGAAGTTCCAATTAGTATACTACCTTCCCAACATGATCTAGTATTTCCAAAGGACCGATATACCTTGGGCTCACCTTTCCCTTCTTTCTAAATCTCATTACTCTCTTCCAAGGAGATATTCATAAGAACACTTTATCTCCCCCTTAAAACTCTAGGTCTTTTCTTCATTTTTTGGCATAAATTATTTGTCAACTCTGACATGATCTTATGTGTTGTTGAATAGATCTGACCTTTTCTACCATCTCATCAACAAGATCAAGTCCTAATAGATTTCTTTCCCCAACTTCATCCTAGTAAGTTATAGTTCAACATTTCTTTCCATAGATAGCTTTATTAGGAGCCATCTGAATATTGGAGTGAAAGAGATTATTATAATAAAATGACACCAAAGGTAGGGGTTGATCCCATCCACCTTTGAAATCTATAGACTAACCTCTAAACATGTCTTCAAGAGTTTGAATTGTCCTCTCAGACTTACCGCCTGTCTGAGGATGATAAGAAGTGCTGAAACTCAACTTTGTATCTTGAGTATTCTGAAGATATCGCCAAAACATTGAGGTAAACCTCAGATCCTGATCAGATATAATAAAATGTGGCGCTCCATTCAATCTTACCACTTCCTTTACATATATCCTTGCAAGCTGATAAAGAGAGAAATCTTCTCTAATAGCAATGAAGTGTGCCAACTTCTTAAGACGATCAACTATAACCCAGATAGCATTATTGCCTTTAGATGTTTTAGGAAGTCCAGTGACAAAGTCTATAGTGCTGTTTTCCCATTTCCATTCTAGTATGGTTAATGGTTGTAACATAGACTTTGACTTCTGTCTCTCAGCTATAACTTTCTGAAAAACCAAGCATTGAGAGACATATTCAACAACATCTCTTTTCATGCCATCCCACCAGAAGTACTCTTTCAGGTCCCAATACATCTTCGTAATTCTAGGGTGAATAGATAATATAGAACTATGAGCCTCATCAACTATTTCCTTCCTTAATTCTGGGATGGGAGGAACACAAAAAAAATTCCTGAACATTATTATTTCATCACAATCAATGTGAAATTCAGGAACATTTCTCACCATCTTTTGTAACTCAACATCTTTTTTTCGTGCCTCCTTAATCGTCACATGTATAGATGGTTGAACATTAATTTGAAAAAAAAATAAGATTTTCCCCTTACATTATAATTCCAAGATCCATCCTTTGTAAATCCATAAATATTGGATTGTTTGTGATCCTCATCATGGATAAGCTAGCATGGTCTTGTCAACTTAATGTGTCTGCCACCTTGTTTTCTTTCGCTTGGTTTTAATGAATTGAGTAGTCGTAATCCTTAATCAGCTCCAACCATATTCTTTGGCGCATATTCAGTTCCTTTTGTATGAAAATATACTTTAAACCTTTTTCATCTGTATAAATATCACACCTTTCACCTAAAAGATAATGCCTCCAAATCTTTCATGCAATGATTACCGCCGCTAACTCCAAATCATGAGTTGGGTAATTTTTCTCATGTATTTTCAACTGTTGTGAGGCATAAGATATCACCCTATCATTTTTCATGAGAACACACCCCAATCCCTTCATGGATGCCTCACTGTAGATCACAAAACTTTCTCCACTACAAGGCAGTGTGAGCACAGGTGCATTGGATAGCTTTCTTTTTAACTCCTTGAATTTCTCTTCACACTCCTCTATCCAAACGAACATAACTCCATTTCAAGTCAACACGGTGAGTGGATTAGATAATCATGAAAAATCATTCACCAAAACTTCAATAATATCCAGCCAAACCAAGAAAACATCAGATCTCAGTTACTGTAGTTGGTCTTGACCATCTTTTGATAAACTCTGTTTTTTCTAGATCCATAGATATCCCCTATTTTAAGATTATCTGACCCAAAAATGATACTTTTTGAAGCCAAAATTCACACTAGGTAAATTTGGTATAAAGATTCTCCTTTCTTCGGGTATTTAATAAAATTCTAAAGTGATCTTTATGTTCTTCCTTGCTAATTTAATAGACAAGAATGTCGTCTATAAAGACTACCACAAACTGATCAAGATAGTCTCTAAAGACTCTATTAATTAGATCCATGAAGATATCAGGGGCATTATTAATACCAAATGGAATCACTATAAATTCATGGTGTCTTTACCTTGTATGGAAAGTCATCTTTGGAATATCCTCCCTTTTTACCTTTAATTTATGATACCCTGAACTATGATGAATCTTGGAAAAGTATTGATCTCCGCATAGTTGGTCAAATAAGGCATCAATGTGTGGGAGAGGATATTTGTTTTTGATAGTGATCTTGTTAAGTTCTCGATAATCAATTCAGAGTGTCATTGATCCACCTTTCTTCTTAACAAACAGAACAGGTGCTCCCTAAGGTGATGCACTAGGGAGTATGAATCCCTTATCAGGATTCTCTTGGAGTTGCTTCTTCAATTAGTACAACTCAATTGGGGAAATTCTATAAGGTGTCTTTGAAATGGGCATAGCACCCAGTATGAGTTCTATTGAAAACTCAACTTCACGATTTGGTGGAAGACCTGGAATTTACTCTAGAAAGACATCATCAAACTCCCATACAATGGGAATATTCTTAATCGTGATTTATCTCCAACCATTTGAGACAAATATCCTTCATTCATTCGAATCAAGACCCATAAGATGGATGAAATTCCCATTGGAAGGTTATGTTCATCCTTTCATCGATAGATGATTGTAGATTGATCAGGAATATAAAATGTGACTTCCATTCTATGGCAATTGATATGAGCTCCATATAATGAAATCCAATCCATGCCAAGAATCACACCAAATTCCACTATTGGAAGGATCACAAGATTTACAGGAAGCACCTTCCCACAAACTTCAATCGGAGAAGAATTGTAAACTTTTGATGCGACTGTTGTGCCATTAAGAGTTGTCATAGCTAACTCAACAGCTAATTGTTGGGGTAGTATGACAATACCCATAAAAAATTATTCAGAAATAAAACATTGGGTGGATCCAAAATCAAATAAAACATTTTCTACTTTAGAGTGGACGGTAAGTGTGCCTTTTGCCACTTCATTATCATACTCCACATCGCCGATAAAAATTGCATATGGAATTCCTTTGTATTTGTCCTTAAGAGTTTGTTGGCGCCGATCATCATCAACAACCCTTGGATTAGGGAATTGATTGGAATAATGCCCCATTTCATTGCACTTGTAACATTGTAGTGTAGGAGGTCCATTCTGTGTAGCATTTTCTTTGTTTTCATCACTAGACTTATTTTTTCCATCACTGAAGTGTTCAATTTCCCGATGACTTTCTTTTCCACACTTAAAAAATTTACTTCTCCCTTTAAGACAATTACCTCCATGTTTCTTTCCACACTTTTAACATAAGGAAAAAATCATCTTCTTTTCAGTTTGGTCTTTATATTTTCCTTTGAATTCCATTTTCCTCTTCTTATCAAACCCATATAACTGATGGGTTACTCCAATCTCCATCTCAACCTTAAGAGCACATCGAACAATTTCCTCGTAGCTATTGAAGTCCCTTATACCTAATTCCCTTCAGAGACTTGGTTTTAAGCCACTAAAGAATATATTGATCTTACTCTCAGGTTGGATAATAATCCCAGAAGCGTACCCTGCAAGTCCTGTAAAATTTGCTTCATAGGTACCAACAGATTCATCATCCTTTTTCTTCAGTTCAAGAAACTCCATCTCCATCTTTGTTCGAAGAATACGAGGGAAGTACTTATTGAAAAATATGTTCTTGAACTCATCCCATTACATGGACTCAATTTAATCCCTTTTCCTTGTATTTTTAACAAGATTCCACCATTGATCAACTTCACCTTACTACTAAGATGAATTTATCATGTTAAAGACATTGAAGGGCTGAAAATATCTTTTTAGTGGTGTTGATCCATTGTTTAGCCACTAATGGATCAGAAAACTCGCTGAATGAAGGTGGAGGATGCCTCATGAAGGATTGAACAGAATCTTGCTCCCTCCTTTGGTCATTTGGAAGTCTTGCATGATTCATATCTTGAGAATGTTGTGTGAGCATGGCTACAAGATTTTTCATTCCATCTCACATAACGATTGGTTGCTCAGGGGTACAATCATTGCATTACCCGTCAAATTCATCATTAACACGGTTCCTCCGGGCACTAGCCATTGACTAAAACCAAGAAACACAGTGTGATAGACACTAATCGTAATAGGAAAACCACACAATAAAGAATAAAATTTCACACTTTAGGTCTTATCATAGGTTATTCATGGCCATTTCAAAAACACTAAAATTGTGTTCTATGCTTAGACACATCCTTAGGGTTCTTACTAAGGTTCTCACATCCTAGTTTCCAATGGTTGACTATACCTTTCCTCTAATACCAACTATAATGACCCATACTTTACATAAATTGTTATTACTTCAGAATTGAATCATACTTATTACAACATATAACAAAACCATGATAGGACTGTATTGATATATTGTCGTTAGAAACTGTGAATCATAAACAACAGGTTCATATATCATCTTCATTGTCTCCCGTTTATTTAATCATATCTCGAGTCACTTTTTAACATATCCTAATTAATACCCTTCTTCCTAACCTGGAAAAAATAAAACATACAAAGGGTGATCACAAATTCTTAGTAAGGTCAAACAAAGGAAATATCAATCATATCATATTCATAAGAACATAACATTTTGAAAATCTTATCCTGCAAAAGAGATCATAAAATCATGACATGGTATAAATCATAGTAGTGAAATGAAATCCCAATATTCATAACATAAGAAATAAAAATTTGTGGTATACACACATAATCATAGAAAATCATTTCATATTAGTAATGACTCATTTCCAAGACCATCATAGTGGACAAAGTCCATTACTGATCCGAGTTCACTCTTCATTCCAGTCCTGTATCACTGAACCAGATTAACTTTCTGTTCCAGCCATGTCTATCTCATGAGATTTAAATCTTTACCCAATGCATTGGAGGGAGATATATATCCCACCCATATCACAATGATACCATTCTTATGTGCGCCACAAAATCATAAATCACACATCATACCATAACCCATGTAAAAAATGGGATTCTTAAATATCATACCTTCATAACATAATCTATATACGATAATGGACTTCATAAAAACAATTCCATCAAAACATAATCAAATCAATGGAATAATAGGGATAGAAACATAACCCTATATTATCTTAGATGGAAAATAATTTTGATAAAACACTTGAACTCCATTCTTGAGGAAAATATCTTTTCTACTTCAAAAACATTTTTCCTTTCTCAACATGACATACTAAAAGAAGTTAATTTAAAATAAATATGAAAACATGTAAAGTAAGCTTCATTGAAATAATTTTCTATGAAATCATAAAAATCTATTCATGTCTTATAAGTTAAAAAACATTCTTCTCATACTTTGGCCGGAAAACTAAAAAATTATCTCATACTGAAATCGAAAAAAGATTTTTTTCATATATTTTACTAAAAATTAACCAATACGTAAAATTAGATTTAAAAAATTGTCGGAGGATAGAAATAATATTACATATTTAGGAAACATGGACGTGGATGATAAATATGTCCCATTAAATTCTTAAGTATAAACAATCGCAGATAAAAATGAGATTGTGATATTTTCCCTTACCTTAGGTCCAATATGCTTTGTACGTATTCAAACCTCCTGTATTATGACTTAAATAATGTAATTGAATTATTAAAGAATCATAATCAATGTTATGATTTCATATATAGTCTAATTCTTATCTTCTTAATAGTAATATTTCATTTCTACTTGTTATTCAGGAGTTCATTACTTTATGTTATTATGCGTGTTTTTTTAATAAATTATTATTCCTCAATTTATATTATAGATACATCATTTTCAGAATATTATAATTATAAAATATTTATGATTTACTCATTCAATTTTCTTATATAATCATAGTTTAATGAAGATCATGTAAAACGAATCACATCACATCGTGGAGAAGGTAAGTCGTACGTACGCACAAGCGATGATATCATTCCCATAATTAATGAATGGTATTGGAATGGATGATAGAATATATAAGAATTAATATAATGTTATAATAATCATATATAGTTATTATTTACACCATTATACCCATCCATGTATGGTGGTGGTGGAAAACAGATTACAGCACGGTTGGAGACGGTATTCTGTACGTATGCAGACGCAGTGATTTCATTTTCTATAGGATGGATAGAATGTGAAATAGGGTTATTTAATATTTATAATAACATATAAGTATATGAGTGACAATTATGTTATTAATTTATGATGAAACAAATAAAGAATAATAATTATAAGAAGAAATAAATTTGAAAGGATTGGTAAAGGATGTTACCGCTTCTTCGACACGACTCTTCTAAACCTCCTCTTAGGGAACTAAATATGGTCTTTAAAGAAAACCAGGACCTCTACTATGTTTCTAGGGAAGTGTAGAAGATAATTGGACGATAATTGGACGAGATTGAAGGTTCAAAATGTAATGAAGTGGAGAGGGAGGAGGTTCCCTTTTATAAGGGAGGAGAGGGGCACCATTGGAAACATAAGAAATATTAATTTATAATAAACTCAAAACCCACATAAAAACCTCCACAAATGACTCAAATATAATATTATATGAGATAAGGTTGTAATCTCATCAACCAATAAAATTTAGACATGTTGGGAATTTATTTTAAAACTTATCAAATTGATTTATCCTTATTTAATCTATATAATTTTATTTGCGGTAATAATATTCTAAATTTAAAATTGTTATAAATAATTACATATGTGTTTTTAATTATACATAATTGGATAATTTATGAAATCTTCGGCCATTTAAATTTAAATTTATAATTTTCAAATATTTTTGAGATTTTTAAACAATTTTATAATATGTTATTTTTATAAAATAACAATACTGTCAATTTTGATGCTAATCATTTATTTGAATATAAATAAAATACACACAGAGGATATATTCCAACTAAAATATTTAATATATTTCTAACATGTCATATTCATATTGAAAATTCGTGGATCACATTAAGTAGTTTATATAATATTTATTTTAATATTTTTAAAACAATTTATTTGATATTTCAATCAATAAAATAATTTCAACATCACTATTGTGTCATCATTAATAATAATTATTTCATCCCTAAAAATTATAAATAAATTTACATGATGTAGATAATTTTATTATATTTGTGGATACTATTCATGTTTGATGTTTTATGAAGTATATCACTAAATTAAAATTATTACAATTATAAGATATAAGAGAGTGACTTGTTGTCAATATCTTTGGTTTTAATTATGATTATATCATTTTCATCATCAATATTCCATTAAACGAATATATTCCGACCCTTTTGTGATATGGGTCGACTTTTATTCATTCAATAGAATTTGGTTAGGTGGTAGGGTAATTTTATAATCTTATTTTTACCTTTAATTACCCGATTTACATTTAATTGTAGTAAATAAAACTTACTATAGTAACTATTCATAATGTAAAAAATAAAATTAACCTATTAACGTAATTTGGACCCACTGAATCAAAATATGGAATCCATTTTTCAAAATTGAAAACACAGAAGTTGCAGTAATTAATTGAAATTTTTCCTCTTATTAAGAAAACATGTTTTAAAAGTTAAAACATTGTCAAAATTTGAAATGTTTTTACCTATGAATTCAATGTAAAATTAATTAAAATGAAATAGATTATATTAAATGGTAAAAATATATTCTATTTATACTTTAAAACCATTAAATTTTATCATTTAACAATATAAATTATCTTGATGAAAGAAGTTTTTTTTTTAAAAAAATTAGCATAGTTTTACAATTCATCAAAATATGAAATTCATCAAAAAAGTATCAAAAATTTATCAATTGTAAATATTTATATCTTGATTAAAAATAATATGTTTACTTTGTAAAACTGAACTTATAAACATTTCAAAAATTATATTTAAAATGGGTGCGCTATCAAAAGGCGGTAAAACTGCATTTTTTGAAAAATACTTCTTTTGTCCAAAATTTTCATCTTGTTTTCATATCTCATTATATAAAATGTATAAGATGAATTATAATGTTATAAAATTTAAAATTCAGTTAATACTATTCATAATGGCTAGTTCATAATTTTATAATAATATATAATTGTTTAGTGAAACTCGGTATTGTGTACAACGCAAGCTATCAAGGAAGGTTGCTCTTGCATTAAACGCAAACCAAGCCAATGTTGTGAGTATTGAATGATTCATTTGGTGTTTCATATAACATATAAAATTATAAATTAATTCTTATAAGATCTCTGGGTGTTACGTAGGGTCACCCTATTTCATGATGTCCACTCCTCTAAAAAGACCATGACCTCCAAAAAACAAATTGATCTTCTTGGACAACCTCACTATGAGGCCATATTCATAGAGAAGATCTTCTCATGGGAATTTCAATATTTCCTCCCTTTTGATTGAACCACTGGGTGATGTTTGTGCACCCAAAGCACCCACCCAATTCCAGTATTATCTCAGCTTCACCTCAAGTACCTATGTGACCTATTCCACCCATTCCAATGGCCCAATCCACTTCAAGTGTGGCACGAGATTCCCACCTAGTATTTTCTTCTCATTATAGCTATGCTAACACATATTTATTCTTAGGAAAGGCTTTCGAATGTGGAAATCATGATTTAACAATAATCCAATCCATTCCAACCTAGCACAGGTAAATCCATTTCCCTCCCAGAGGTTCATGGGTGGTGATTATACAATCAAATGGGGGTAATTATTGAGTATCCCATGTCTGAGATACATGATGTAAACGAACATAGTTCCAACGTCCTCAACACATGCTATTAAACAACGTCCTTACCCTGTGTAGTAAGAATAGGATTTTCCTTGTGTGACTTGAAATGGAGTGTCTCAACACTTTATATCCTCAAAGGTAATACAATCCTCCTCACATGGAATGATATCCTTATCATATGAAATGATTTCCTTCCGATAAGGAATGATTATCTCATTGGGAATATTTCATCTGTAGTTCCCACACCACCTCTCATTGGTGTTTCGTTCAAAAAAAATGTCAAGTTTACTACTTACTCTTGTTTCTAACATTGAGCATGATGGACATGATCTTAGAGTTTAGTGTATACCTTTACATCTTCCCAATTACCCAATAGACCTCTCCTACACATAATCCCCAACCAACCAACCATGTTTCCACCTCATGGGTCTCCTCATTAGGTATAAGCCACAATATTTTTGAACTATGTGGGAATTGATTCCCAAAAAACTGGGATACGTAGGATGCCTCCATAAGGTCTGAACCCAGCATCCACATCTATAATTATTTATTTTATACCACATTGTTGATTTGATCATTCCCCTACCCAAATTCCAATTCTTTTACAGGTTCCTCTAGGCCACTATCATTTATATGCCCTATAAACATCAACAATGCTCCTAGCAGACCATGGGAAGCTCAATGTGTAATCCCCACACCAAATTAAACTATGAGAAATCCTAGTGATAAGGGAAGATTAAATTCATAATCCCTACACCATCCCTCATCAAAACACTATTTGTGATGCGATCTTATTTTTTGCATGATGTTGAATTTTGTGGATTGATCTTGTTGTATGACATTAAAAATATGACATTAATGTTCGTTGGTTTTATATCCTTGTTTTCTAAATATAGAATGTAGTATACCTCCATGAGGAACAATCTCGATAAATTTTAAACCAAGGTACCTCACTCCTAGGGTTTCAACTCTATTATCCACCTCTAGGGGAGTTCTGATCAGCATTCATGGTGTGACATCTACCATTTAGGAGACACACCTCTCGTATCCACCTCTAAAGGGTGTTATGATCCATCCCTCTTCATGGTGTGACATCTTCCCAATATGGAATAAACCTATGGATCCCCCTCAAGTGTCATGATGCATCTATAAATAAAACATTCATGTGTTCCCTCCAGGGACATAGATCCTTGATCAGCCTCCATGGTCCACCTTGATCAATCAACTATATCTTCATAAGATGTTTAACAAGTGACAATAAATTGATACCTTATGATAATCATTGGATTCCTGATGTTAAATACATTAAAAACATGAATGTATGGAATCAAATAACTCATGATAAGAATGTAAATTTTTAGGTAAAAGCCTTAGAATATATATTTCTTTATCATAAGATACATCTAGATCAAAATGGGATGCCTTGGGTTCTGTTCCTAAGTTTCCTTAGTGATACGCTCTCCCATGAGGAAGAATAAAACTGTCCAATGTTCCTAGTCCACAAACATGCTAGTGACACCCAACGTGAAAACTCCATTAACTGATGGATTCATTTCTTCCAAGACCCATTGTAATGTCAGAAATAATGTAGTGTAATTTACTGGTATCCACAACGATATGAAAATAATATTGATTTCCACAAACATGACTTCACTCTTTTTGGGAGACCCAGAATAAGTGACAAGTTCCAATGATGAATCCATATCCCATTATCATGTTTTGATCTAGGAGAATACATAGCTATTACAAGTGATTAAATAAAATATATTTGGAATGAAGAAATACAGGGAATCAAACTCATGCCATCACATGATAAAAATGTGAGGTGACGTGCCCTACAGAAAGTATCTGAAGTAAAAATGGTGAATTTTATGTGAAAATATTCTCACCATCATGGGGACTAATAGAATTTGTGACATCATCATATTACCATTTCATTGAATCCATTTATCTTATAATAGGACCATCCGAGAAAATAATGGGCCTAACATGAAACTCACTATAAATTGGGGCAGTTAAATGTTGAGAATTCTGGTTGGTGACATCATCATCATGGATCTCTCTCTTTGGCCATGGAATATTTGATGGCACTGGGAGATTGGGAATTTCTTTCATTTTATCCATACTGATGGATGGATCCACTTTCTTTGAAGGTCCCCTGCTTTTTGAAACTAGTTACCCAATGCTTGCAGGCAAAGGGGTAGGATAAATGTTAATGTGGAAATCCCGAATGAATCCACCTCTACCACAACATCTAGTGTGACATCCACTACCATGACACCATGCCCCATATCACCCTCCGAAATTATACAGAGGAGGGTGATGGACACCCTTAAAGATTTTTAGGAGTAGGAGGTGGTCATTACCATAAGGGATATGTCTTTCTATGACCTAGGGGCCTCAGAACCTCACCGACACTACCACCTCGATGAATTAAGAAGGGAGCCATTTATCCCCACTCCAAAAATGAACCACTTCAGGATCCTCTCTTAGGATTGATCCTATGACTCATTCAAGTATATTGAGGAGGTGTGGGATGCTCAAGTCAAAATAGTATTAAGTACCTCTGAGAACTCATCAAGAAGGGCTCCCACTAGGCCATGTCAATTCTAGAAACAACCATTACATCAGGCCAAAGAACAAGTGGACTATACACCTACTTTACTAACCATTTTTCAGAATATCTAATTACAATGGGAGACTTAATATCAGGAGGATTCCTATCATGTGGCATCATATTCTACAACTCTAGTGCCCCCTTCAACCACCAACACATTCCACCATATTCATATGAAAGACTAGTAGGGATCCATCCATTTCTGATTGGTATTTAGACATCATCCACCCTAATGGGAAGATGATTTGACTTTTTAAATAACCATCACCCCTAATAGCCATTATGGGTCATCCTGTGATGATGAGTTCTAGTGCAGAGGTCCTCCCCACACCATAACCAACCCAAGAGGAGGTCCCACACACTCTCAAAATCAGCGCAAAGGTCCTCCCCATGACATTACCAGTTCAACCAGAGGTCCTCCCTTCTTTAACATCATGTATAGAGGCCCCCTTTGCACTAAAATCACTATTAAAAATAGAGGCCCTCATCGTGTCACATCCTATTTGAATGAAGGTCCTCCTCATGTCCTTTTAAGTTCATGTAGATTTCTTCCTCGCTAAATCATCGATCAAAGGGGAGGACCTCCCTGGTTCATCAACTATGAATATGAATGTAATCCCTATATTTATGACTCCATTAATGGAGGTCCTCCCCTTGACACAACTAATCATTGTAAAGGCCATCCCTACATAACTCATGGATCATACAGAGGTCATATGTGCTCTAGCATTGATCAACGTTTAGGTTCTTCCAACTTCACCACCAATTGGTACAAAGCTCCTCCCCATGCCACAACTAATTTAAGTGGCGGTTATCCTCACACTTATGATAGTCAACATGAAGGCCCTATCCATGTTTCCAATAACATAAGAAGAGGTCCACCATTCCATGGAATCAATCAGTGTGAAGGTCCTCCATGCACCTTAAAACATCAGCCCGAAGGTCCCTCTTATGCCATTACTACTAGTTAACATTGAGGTACTCCCAATATTCCCACCGACCAATGAAGAGGTCCTCCCTACTTCTTCAACAACCAGAGTGTGGATCCTCCCCAAATTTATAGAAGTGATATTAGATGTCATAACCACAATTAAAACATCCAATATGGAGGTCCTCCTCATATTGCAACCAGAGGAGGTCATGCTCGCACTATCACCCACCCGCACAGAGTGCCTCCACATACCAAATAACTTCCCTGATCGGAAGAATCATCATAGGAAATAAGGGAGAACCATCAACATAGAAGTAAGAATTCCTAGAATTGAAAATTCATAGTATATTTCGTTTTCTTCTCAGTTTTCAATGAAGAATGCTATTCAACGATGGAACAATTACCCCATTCACCAATATAAATGTATGGGATAGTTTCCTAGAAGGTTAAATTAATCACCTTGGATGGTTTGATCCATATAATTGTTAAATCACATCATTGGTACATCCATGTTGAAGAATATTTGGATCCCTTCCATGGAATCATGGTGCATCAATCTCTATTGTTTTCAGTTTCACTCTCTACCTCTACCCGAGATCATGGAGATCTATTATGAAATTGGATAGATGATTAAATCTAGTTGATTCACCATTGAGCAACACTTCCCCCACACATTAAGTAGTTGTGAAAACCTAATTTTATAATGATATAAATAAGTGGTTAGTATCACCCTCAGATGAATCAAATGTAGAGAACATATAACATAAGTAGTGTATCCTCTAAATACCAACCAACCGCCATACCAAACCACGTTAGTCTCACTTCCAATCTATTGAAAAAAATTGATAGGAGCTTCGGATATTCAAGTGTAGTACCCTAAATATGAGCAAGTAATACTTTGGGAGACTCTAGTTAGTGATCATTTTTCCTTGGATTTCTAGGTGAATGATACTTTCAATATTGATGTCTTAAAATCTCTCACCAAGGTCCATGTTGTGTTCTTCCACTAGAATATCTAGATGACACTCAATAACTTCTATGACCTCCATTTGATCTTCCCAGGAAGTCAAGAAAACCTCAAATAATTGATCAGTATCTAGAAATGGTTGAGTTGGCAGTACTCCCCATGGATTAGCACCCAACATCACCCGACTACAACTCTATCCTCAAACATAGATGCATCAAGATCCTTATAGTTCTTTATTGAATCATGGAAGAGGTTTCCCCAAACATACAGATCCTTGGTTGGGGATATTACACTAACCTTCACATCAACCATATGTTGAGTCAGGAATACCTACACATTGATATTGTGAATATGGATTCTGGAATCATTTTGATTAATTTGGCTATTATTATGATTTACATGGATGGGGGAACCAAAACATGGTCTTATAGAGAAAAAAATCCCCATTTAAAAACATAGTATCAAACTAACTCTCACACATGTGTTCATACCACATGCAGAGAAAGACACTTGAACTCATAGATCCCTCTATGTCATTTATCACCATTTAGAATACCATCAAGGTAAAGGGACTTATCGAGCCCTTAGATCCATCTAATGTTCTGAAAAATATAGAGTTTGATTCTGAAATCTCTACCTATATTTAGAGGGAATAGATCATAAAATTATTACTGATGAGCTCCTCACTGAGTGGAACTCAGATTATGGAACTCCTCGAGAGGATGAAATTACATTTCCATTATGACATAAAGGGTAGAAACATTTCATCCTTGGTCAGTTTCTCACAGTTGACCTCATTGATAATGTACATCTAGATATATTAGATCATAGAGTGTTTGGAATGTAACCATGACACGAGTTCTAGTATCCACTTGAGCAGTGTTATCACATTCCTTAGAACCCAGATCGAGTTGTTCCATGAGACACCAGGCCTTCCTACATTGGTGATGATCATGTCAAAGTAGTGTTGGTCAGATATACTCATCAATATAAGAACCCCCAAAATCTTATTTGATATCCACTCTAAACTCACTCCCCAAATCCCTGGAAGTGCGACATGTGGCGATACTACCCAAAGTAAATCTATACACTACATTGGTTTATGAATTGTGAAAAACCACAGATTCATGGAACCGAATATTCCCCACTTTAGAAACTTGGGAGACCTTCTGTAGCATATTGGAAAATTAAATTCTATGAGTGGGATTATGTTTCGAACCCTAGTGCAACAAAAGAATACCAAGACATGATGTTTTGTTAAAACATTTGAAGGGTCAACATTCGTCTGGTACAACTAGTCACCCATAAGTTCCATAAAAAGTTGTAAAGATATTCTCATTTAGTTTATCTTCAAATTAATCTCCTCCACATGAAAGACAAGAACTGAATACCTCTTCATGTGTAAGAAACTAATAGATGAGAGTGTTGTGGACTTCATTACCCAGTGGAAGGAACTCACATATTAGCTAGATATGTTTCTAACTCAAGAGAATATATTGACGATGTGTTTGGAGAGTTTCAAGATGGAATAATTCCCTACCCTCATCACTCATAACTTCCATGGTGGGTTTCAAGATTTTTTTGACAAGGCTCAGCTCTTGGAGGAAGCCTTACATCAGGCCATGCAGGAATATACATTGCCTCTCCCAACTCCATCAACAAGAACCCCAAAGGTAGAGACTACCACCACAGTTCATATAGAGAATCCTCAACCACTATAACTATTCCCCACTTTTCCATTAGAACTGCACTATGTGTAGCACCCCCATCAAGATCAGACTCTCCCATTACAGAATCGGTATACACCACCTCAATAGACGCAACCTCCTAGATGATAGAATGTAGCTACAACCCCTCATTGGGATCCATCTTCTTATTAGGTATATGATCCTAGAGTTCCAATATAATAGAAGAGAAACCATATTTACTCATTTAAGGATGCACATGATCCCCATTATTTCGACAATGCCTTCGAATTGGGGATTCTAAAGCTGACAAAGTGAATGAATCCCAATGAATCTGATCATACTGATAGGCCCAACCATTTAAATTACAAAACGATACTTAAAAATACCATAAAACAATGATATGTGATCAACGGATGGATTCAAGACCAAGTGGACAACAATTTGGTCATGTGGGGAAACATTCAAGCACTAGTCACCCACATCTTTCTCGAGCATCATAGCAATAGTTCTGGTGAATGGAAGTTGGCTTATAACCATGGGAAATAGAAGTATGATGATTGGTTGGATCATAGAGTAGTGTCTCAGGATCATGGTTCCATTTGTACTCACATAGGCTGGCCTAAAACTCTTCATGTATCCACACCTTCCATAACTACCCTTTCTTTGTCTAGCTTGTAGCCTTCTATATCTCATAAGAATGGGTGACAACAACACTAGTGAAATAGAAGTCCACTTCTAATGAAAAATATGACTAAGAAACATGGGGATTTCATACCTCTTGACATGGGAATCATACCAAGATTCTTAATGAAATTGGAATACTCTTTTATTTTTAAAAGTTGGTGTCTTGGACAATGACCAGGACCCCAATTATTATTAATCAGTAAGAAAACTATATATGACTAAAAGAGGGAATATTATTTCAATATTTTTCATAAAGATAGAGTAACACAACTAGTATATCCTCTTTCCAAGAGAGTCCCTGTTTGATACCCTTATTGACAAGACCATCTGAAACCATGTTCACTTCACGAAAGGCGTGTGTGGCGATGTAATTGATCTCACGAATCGAATCAAGACAGCTCATCCAACGGGTGGTGAGCAGCCATGCAAGGTGGGTCATACAATTACCAATAGCTTGGATAATGGTGGTAGAGTCACTTTCAATCCAAATGTTGTTCTATACCTTTTGTTTGAAAAACTCAATCGCATGGATCATGACCAACATTTCTGACTCTAACGAGGTGGCTGAACAACAACTAATAAAGAAACAACTGAGAGTTCAACCCAGAAAATCTCTGAATATAGGACCGCATCCCGTAGGACCCAGATTACCTTTGGAAGAACCATAAACATTAACTTTGATCCAACCATGAAGAAGAGATTTCTAGAAAACCTCACTGGTGTGCCTTGTATACCTTTAGAGACCCTTGATTCCAAGATGCCAAATGATAATTAGGTCTTCAACAGTGTTGTGACAAGGAGCTTTTTGCATCGAAGTTTCCTCTCTGATGATAATAATAATTGGATCCTACCTTTATTAATAATAAATGAGAAATTTTTGTTCATATAATCATTTCTAGCGTACCAAATAACGTAGAGGAGCTCCAAAACAACAATAATGAACAGATTCTTGATTTTCGAAGAAAAATCATGCACCAAACTGCCATTGATTTGAGAAATAATGGAGTCAAAATTCAACCATCTGCAATCAAACACATTAGTAATATAATTCCAAAGGATTGAAAGTCAACCAAATTTAAGATGTTGTTAGGGAGGATGGAAACAATATATTGAATCACATTCATAGTAGAACAATTGGTGCCTGTAGGGGGGATAAGAAGATAACATTGTGAGAAGGGGGAACCGGTCCATTTATCCAACCAAACATTAATGGAAGAGTCAACTCTAACCATCCATCTGGAATTATTCATGATACTATCAATGAAATGCCTAATGTAATCCTAAATCTAAGAGTTCACATAATTCCTATTTCCATTCTTAAGCTTCATATGGTACCTATTCTTGGGGAAGGAAAGGGAGTCTGAAGTACTACGTATTAAATTCCATGTAAACTTCGCTTGAAGGTCCTCATTAAAGGTATTGATATGTTTGATGCCCATAACACCCTTCTCAAGAGGATTGCAGCAGTTGGACCAGGGGATGGTGACAAGATTCCTTTCCAGAATGCTACCAGACCGAAAAAAATCTTCATGTACGCATTAATTTTTATCAAAAGACTGGCAGGGAATATATAGTTCATCCAGGAATAAACCATTTTATAAAAAACGATATATTTATCAAGAGAAACTTTGTCGGCCATGGAGAGGGTTTTACCTTTCTAAGAGGAAAGTTGATAGATGACCTGGTCCACAATCGAGTTAAAATACAAGGGTTTAGGCCTTCCCCAGAAAATGGGGACCCCCAGTTAGATGAAAGGGAAAGAGCATTCTTTGATTCCTAGGTTGTTGATGAGGCTATTTTATCTAATAGGATAGATGCCTTTCACTAAAAAGATAAATGATTTCTTCCAACCTATTGATACACCAGTGATGTATTCGTAATTAGCTAAGGAAGTTTTTAGATTTTGAATGTTTTTTTTGTCGGCTTGAAAGAAAAGGATGATATCATCAGCGTATAAGAGATGTGTGGGAACAATTTGATTTCTAGCCACCTAAATAGGTTTGATCTTGCTTTGACCCACATGTCGGGAAATTAATCTGCTAAGATAATCCTCCGCAATGGAAAAAATAATGGTCGATAAGGGATCACCCTACCTGGAAACCTTGTTACATTTAAAATAGCCTTTAAGAGAACCATTAATAAGGACTGAGATATTGGATGAAAAAAATAAGGTGTTAATTCTACTAATGAAGGAATTTTTAAAACCAAAAGCTTGGAGAACTTTAAAGGTCAAACCCCAATCGATATATCAAAAGCCTTCCTGATGTCAATTTTGATGGCAATGTTACCTCTGTTTGTGTTTCTGTTTAAAGAGTAAGTGAATTTAGAGGCGAGGAAAATGCAGTCTTGGATAGACCTACCCTTGATAAAACCGAACTAATTACAAGATATGATTTTATTACAAATATAATAGATTCGGTTGGCAAGAAGTTTAGTAATGGTTTTGTAGAGGCAGTTTATGAGAGAAATAGGCCGAAAGAGGTGGATTTCATAGGCATGGTCCACTTTGGGGATTAAGGTGAGGAATTGAGCGTTGAGTCCAATAGGGAGGACCCCATTCACAAAAAAAGATCTGACAAGATTACCAACATCATTGTGGATGATCTCCCAGAATTGTTGATAGAAACCACTGTTAAAACCATCAGGTCCCGGGGCACTATCAGAGTTGAGAATAAAGACAGTGATTTTGATATCATGATCAAGAGGTAGGATCATGAGATTACTATTGTCCTATTCATTCACTAAGACTGGGATGACCTCAGGAAGTAGGTCCTTATTAATATGTGGTCCACTGAAAATATTTTCAACAAAAAAACCACATGATTGGAAATGGTAGCCTTAGAGTCCAAGATGGAGTAATTGTACTTGATAATGGAAAGATGCCTACTGACTTTTCGAATTCTTTGCAAGAAATTGTAAAAAATAGTGTTCTTATCACAATGTGATAGCCACTTATCTTAAAAGACATTCTTGCACAAATTATCATTAAGCTAAAGAAGAGTGTTTAGCTTTCTCGAGATATTGATTTCATTTTGAGGATCAATAGAAAGATCAGAGCTGGTGGATGTAGTTTGAATTTGGTTGAGATATTTTTCAAGGGTGATAATATCCTTGTCCATTTGGTCAGATTTTTCCTTACACCAACCTTTTAGACACTTCTTAAGTTTCTTAAGCTTAGTAATACAAGAAAAAGTTCCAATGTGATGCTTCATCGTGCTCCAATAGTCACTGATAAGTTTAGAACACTATGAATCGACAGACCATGAATTATTGAATTTCAATGAAGTAATGGATTTAGGCCTCTTGGAGAACAAGCTGTCAAGGATTGTTTTATGGTCAGAATTAGTTTGGTCAAGGTGATACTGGATATGGTGCCCCATTTTTACAGAGCTAGAAGGTCTGTGAAGGCCCTCTCTAATTTTCTAGCGATGACCCTAGTATAACGTCTCCTATAAAAAGTTTACTTGGAACCCAACAAGATGATTTCAATGAGAGATAAATCATCTAGAGCAGCCCCAAAATCCCTTGAGTAAATGAGAGAGTGAAAGAGACCATTTTTTCAATAGGAGAAAGAATGGAATTAAAGTCCCCAAATACAAACCAGGGATCTTGCATGTTGTTAGCTTAGTCTAAAAGATCAGTCCAAATTGACCAAAGATCTTGATATCTATTTTTATCATAGATAATAGAGAAAAGAACATGAAATCCATAAAATTGATAGATCTATTCATGGTCCCCAATGAATTACATAAAATTGATAGATATATTCATGGTCCCCGATGAAGAGGAGTATCAGAAATTCTATTCAGGTGACTTTTGTTGATGATGTCGAAGAGGAATTCAAGGATATATGAACCACCACAATTCTCAGGCTAGTGATTCAATCCAATACATGCATTCTACTGAGGCTAGATAATAGGTTTTTTTCATAGCCTTGTAGGTGTAGTGTTCCCATCCTGCTCGGTCAGAAACACAATCATTGTTTTCCATGATAACTAACTATGTAGGGAAGTTGCATTTTCATTGCGATCAGATGAATCTAGTAAAATATAGGCCTCATCTATCCCATATTCATCTATTAGTGTTTTAAGGAATGTTATTCGATGAGACACATGATTTTTCTTTCTCCATAAAGAATCTAGTGGTTCAGCTAGTAGTGTATGTCGTGTCCCCTACAAATGAGTAACCCCCATACGGGTAGAAATGTTTGCCTGACACGGATGTATGATGTGATGATGGAGCTCACTATAATAGTTGTAAATATCTTGATCATGAGGACCCCCTTCTAGAAAGGATGGGATAAAATCTCACAGATTCTTTAAAAATGACCCTCTAGTTTGATGTATACCAAGAGGGAACTTAATCCATATATATATAATAGGTTTATCAAGTAGAATTTCAATCCATCATTTTATTCAGTGGATAAGATTAGGTATCCCTTATTCCATGACTCATCCACCCATTGTACATAATATCCCAATTTAATGGCATGAAGATATACATTTGATGGGGGACACAGGTTCTCAGATCAATCTCATCCTAACCTGAATGCCCTAGAAGGAGGGGCTAATTGAAGAAGATTCAATTCCATCTAACATGAATATTCTTGGTTATGATAGGACCGAGTAGAGACAATATGGAAGAACCCACTTTAAGAACAAGTTCATATGTTTGATAGAAAGCACTTAATTCATGGTTGTCTCATAGGACCCCACCTACAATGCATTGATGTGTAGGCCATGGATTCATTTACATGAATCCATCCCCTCCTAGCATCACCCATTATTAAAGTACTCCCTCAATGGCTGAGTAGGCATTCTTCAAGGAGATGCATCTTCTTTCACCTCCTATGAATTGTGCTACCTAAATGTTGTATATTATTGGGGAAATGATAAGCCTATTCAGACACGCAAGGTTGAGCACACCACTATTGTAGCCTGACCATGGATAGATTTGGATGATTATTTCAACCTCCAAATTCACCATTTTGAATCTATAAAAACATATTTTGGATATTTATTTTTTTCCAAGAGTAAGAGAGGTAATGTTCTTAGGTAAAAGGAGTGCCAAAATATCACCTCATAATCCTATGTAGGCATGAACCAGCTGATAAAAAAAAGATCATATCCCCATTAAGTACTGAGATGTCCACCTCATGGATACTAATGTACATAATAACCACATGCCCCTACAAGCTGGATGGATTCACCAAAATCTAACCCACTGCATTTTATTCGACATCAATATTGGACCCCATGGTGAAGGGCCTGATAGGAGTGGAACTACAACCTTTCTCTCAATGGTTTCATCAAAGAAGAGACCCCCTAACAAGGATTCTCCATCTGCCCAAGTAGGCACCAGTGTTCCCCCCTAATTAGTTGTCCTGGATGAGCCATATACCCAAGTTGATTCCACTACCTTAGAAGATGAGGAGGATTTGGAATACAATCCTCCCACATTCGAAGAGAGAACCTCCACCGATGTCGATGAGTTGATACATGTGAACCGTGGTAAAGGATGATCTAAGGCCAATGATGATCAGTGTAGAAAAGATTCTAGAGGAACCATAATGGTATGTGTCTTTTTGAAAAAAAAAATCAAGATGTATTATGATAAAGATACAAAGAGATTTCAGGACTATACCCTCATGTTATTGTTGACCGTTGTGCCATCAAGGTGGGTAAACATGGGTTCAAGATACCACCCAAAAAAAGCACCCTTCTCATAGATCCATGGTCTAGGAAGAAGTTGAAATGATTATCAAATACAATATTGTCAAGGATGTTTGGTACCCCAAGATTATAACCAACATAGTCCCTATCAGGATGAAGAACATTATGATCATAGTCTATACCATCTTCTGAGATCTCATTCAGTTTTATTCAAATGATAACTTCCTTGTCTAGTGATGAATCTATTCATCAAAAACATATCTGGGTTACATGCTCGTTTATTTATATATGGATACTCTAGATATAATAAGATCTGGATGTCCCTTGAAGATGAGGAGTATACGACCATCAGAGAACCACAAGGGACCATATTCTATCATGTAATTTCATTTGGTTTAAAGAATAAATGATCCACTTATATTCAATCCATGAATCATATCTTCAAACCAATCATTTGGATATTAATGTAATGCTACATGGATGATTTGGTTGTTAAATCCCTTGGGCATCAAGACCATCTCGTAAATAATGAAAAAGTGTTTGTCTTCCTCCGCTCCCAAAATTTGAAGACTAACCCATTGAAGTGTTACTTTGGGGGGAAATTTGGGAAGTTTATAGGATTTTTCTTCATATATAGAATCATTAATATTGACCCAGAGAAGCTCAAATCAATTAGATAGATTTCCTCCTCAAAGAAACCTCTAGGAACAACAAGGTATTGTAGTCCACTTAGCCTATATATTCCTATTTATTTTGAATCTATCTAGAAAGTGTAATTCCTTTTTCCAATTCATGAATAAATGTACCAACATCAAGAATGATGAAGAGTTCTAGGACACCTTCAAGGAAATAAAGCAGTATCTACTACAACCACCGATTCAAATACCACCCATCCCATGGAAGAGTCTTGTAATCTACTTGACCTTATAGGAATTATCCCTTGGTTCCCTCCTATCTTAGAAGAACCACATGGGAAGTGAGAACAGTTTATATTATCTCGGTTTCAGGATCCTCAAAATAGATTCTAGAAAGTCTTATCTAGAGAAGATCTTCCTCATGCTGGTTTTCTCAGTGAAGAATTTGAGATTTTATCTCCCACATCAAGAGATAAAATGTGGTGACGTTTGGAACCACAAATGTATATAAAAAATCACTTGATGTTGGTAAGACAATTGTCACACTGGTCAATGATCCTTTAGTAGTTCTATATCATGTTCCTCTCATTGAATGTTGTCAAAGGCCAGACATTAGATGATTTTTTGGACACTCATCTAATTCTAGAGGAATTGCCTCTAGATGTTGATTTCCTTGTTAAGGTTTCCCATTAAACAAATAAAGCAATTCCATGATGGAATATTTGTTTTGATGGTGCCTCCTAGAACCTAAACAGGTCGAAGGATCAATTTTCCCAAGCTCAATAGAGTTGGTTTTTGGATCATCTTCATCATTCCTACACAAGCGATTATGCCCAACTAAATATTGTTCTCAGAAGGATACACCAAAAATGAGGTATCACATTAAGTGCTCATTACTGGCCTTGAGCTGGATCTCAATATTTATTTTCACCATCTCCATCTGAAGGGGGATGGTATTTTAGTAATCAAACAATTATATAGTGAATACATCATTAGAAATCCAAAGCTCATGCCCTTGTTGAAGAACAATCACCAACTAATGGCATGTTTTCCTTCTCATCCAGAGGTTAATCATGTTCCTATATCAATCAATGGTAAAAACGATGCCTTATCCATTATAGATTAATATCTTTTATAGCCTTTCTTGGATGATCTTTTCATTTAGGTGGAACATCATAGGGTCATCACTCCCATTATCCGAGATGAATATGAAATCCAGTAGTTAAACTATCTAACCACAGGAGCTTGTACATTGAGACCTCCAAATTCCACCAAAACAGAATAAATATCTTATTAGAAAACCCCTTTCCTTTAGTATCTCTAACATGGTACCCTTCCAACAGACAAGGTTGAACGTGAGCAAGTCCATTGACACATATAACAGTTCATACTCCAGAGCCAACCAATCCCTAAGAAAACTCTCTATAGACATGTATTGGATGGAATTCTCCTCTGTTGTATCCAAGGTGATGATATTACACTGGTTATGTAGAAATATTAGGTTGGTTCTTGTGGTTATATTTATAAAGGGTTGAATCTTTCCCACTAATTTTGAACATTGGATTACTCTAGGCATACAATGGTCCTTGACTATTGTTGACACTCCTTTCTATAACAGAAACCAAATGATAGGAAAAGGGTAATACCTTAAGCACAAAGAGGATCACCCTTTGAAGAAATATCAAAACATTGATGAAGGCAGGGACTAGGAACCCATTTGAAGTAAGGCACGCAAGTCACTTGCGCACCACCTATGGGTTGCGCAGCTCACTTGTGCACCCTATTTGATATTTCTCCCAAGGTGAAAGGTGGCCTATAAATAGCCCATGTGGGCCCCCAATTTAAAAATAAGGATTTTCCAAAAGTCAAATTCCTGCTTTGGTCACCCAAGTCATCAACTCAACTCTTCCGAAAGCTTCTAAGGTAAATTTTTACCTAGAATTGAAGACATGAAGGAGTAGGATAAGGCCTAAGTGTTTAGAATTCATCAACACTTTCACGCCTAAGTATCCAGACCTCCTTAAAAGAGGAAACACTTATTCACCGCCCTACCCTTTTGATGAAACATGAATGCCGCCCTTTTGGAAATATCATAGGATAATACTAAAGGCTTAAGTTAAGTCTCTCCCAAGTATTACCCTACAGATTCTTCGTCCCCAAGTGAACCCATTCCATGCAAGTACACTTGCCCGACTAAGACATGTGCCCCAACTTCATTAGTGTGCCTCTCTCATGTTCACCTCTCCTCTTCAACATATTATCCCTCAAACCCCTTTTCAAAGCCATTTATGGCACTGTTCATCTATTGGGTTCCTTATCTAAAAGGAATTCTATGTGAACCCCTCACAAAACCTCGTGACATACAAGTTTTTGTCACTATGGTTAGAGGTTTTCCTCCATATACCCCCATCCTTTACGATGATAAGATCTTTTTACTTGGGCCTCATTCTCATGAATAATCCCCAATTATAAGTTCCCTTGGTTTGGGCATCCTCCTCAAGAATAATCCCCAAGTCCCCTTAACCTGGGCCTCCTTCTTAAGAGTAAGCCGTAGTCATTGTTTCCTTTAACATGGGCCTACTAATTACGAGTAAGCCATAGTCATAGTTTCCTTTAACATGGTCCTCCTTCTTAAGAGTATGCCCCAATCATTGTTTCCTTTAACATGGGCCTCCTTCTTAGGAGTAAGCCCCAGTTATAATTTCCTTTAACCTAGGACTCATTCTTAGTAGTAAGTCCGAGTCATAATTTCCTTTAACATTGGGCCTCCTTCTCAGTAGTAAGCCCCAGTCATAATTTCCTTTAACATTGGGCCTCCTTCTCAGGAATAAGCCCCAATCATTATTCCTTTAATTTGGGCCTCCTTCTTAGGAGAAAACCCCAAGTTATAAGTCCCCTTTAATTGGGGAATCCTCCTTATGAGTAAGCCCCGGGTTAAAACTCCAAATCTCCATAAAGTACACATACCTTTATGGACAATGTTCATGGTATTCTTTCCTGAAGTAAGTCCTGGTCTTCATCTACTTGGACAGTCATACATACGTAAGCCCCACATCATTTCTTGTGACTACAACTTTTGTGGCATGATCGTCATGTTTACTAATACCTCTTATTTCTCACACAAATCATGAATCATTTGAGCTTAGAGTGTAAAAGTAATCATGAAATCGCTTTTTTGGGCTGTTAACCATGAATATGCCCCATATTTCTTCACCCGAACTACAAAGACATTGATCATTGTCTTAAAAGTAGAGTATGTAAGAAGCCTTTCTATGGTTCAAGAACATAATTCATTAATTCTTTTCCATCCCATATGATGTTAAACAATATCATTTTTATCAAACTATGTGGGTTTTTATTCCTTTTTAACAAGGATACATAGGTATCCCATCTTTGGATATGATCCCAACTCTGAAATAATCCCTATATTTCTGAATGAAAATAAACATCAAGTGCCCCACTGAGTGGATTTAAAACCAGTATGGTCATCATAATGACCAAGAGATTTCTATATAATGTATAGAATGATACAATTGAATAAGAATATCTAATACATTCGGATGATTCTCCATCGATGAATAACCTCCAATACAAATAAAAGATTCTCTAAATCCCACACATATCAATCATCGATTGCCAAATCTAAAGGAAAATTAATTTTCATGCTTGGTGAATTAATAAGGATTCATGAACATAACTTTAATATATAATAGAGTCCTGGAGTAGGCAATAATTCCCCACAAAAAGGTATGATGAGCCTGACCTCCCATCCTCTCAACCAATGAAAATTCATAAGTCTCATCGGTCCACAACTAATGAGAACCTACCTTTGGTATGTATGTCCAAATGGATACAAAATCATTGGGTGTTACTAGTTCTACAAACAAACACATTAGAAACCGATTGGAAATTTTTAACATTAAACCAATAAAGTCATGCCCATCTCCAGATGAAACAAAAAATGTTGAACCCAACGTGAGTCCTTAACCAAGATAAATGATGTTTTTATTATTTGTTAGGCCCCTATTAAAATCTATATGAGGGCCAACAAAGCAATCAATAACATATGTGCTCATCCAAAATATGTAGTATGGCTAAACATATATTGATTATGTATACTATATCAAACAGGCAATATTTTTCCAAGATCACTCTGCAACAAAAAATGGCTTCTTTAAGGTTCACACCTGTGACTGCCTCGGCCACTACTCCTACTAGATCCACGTCCGCTCTGAGGACGACATCACCTACATAGAATCTTCAACATTGGGTCTCAAATGCATTGGTGAGGGAATACCATAAACACGGTACCATCCCGACTCTGGATTCCACTCGACAAGACCTCTAAGTTAAAAACTCACCCTGGTTGTCTGGATAGCGATGACCAGTGGTCAAGAAGCAGGTGGTTCCAACCACCATCTCAAAATGTTTCAGGTCGTTATCCTAGGAACGCATCAACCAGTCCCTCCTATATTACAAGGAGGTGAACGAAGAGGTAACTCAAGGCCTCAGTTCAAGAAGAAATGAGTCCTTCCTGAGGACTCCAACCAAAAATCGCTGCTATAATCATGCGGTAGTGCACCCTCAACATGATGGGGGTATCACCTCTAGGTGTTCAGATATGGTTCCACTGACTCAATCATGCATGAAGAACCATCATAGGCCAAATTCAGCCAACAGGGAGCAGTTTCTTACATCTTCCCCCTCCGGATAAGTCCATAAACCTAACCTGATGGAAAACAATGAGCGGGCATATACAACCGTATGTCCTAATTTCACTGCCCAGCAGACTCGTCTGGAAGTAACACACCAATCCCGTCAGGAAATTCTAGTAGAGTACTATAGGCAGACACATACACCTGTTTATAAATCATCAGCTAGTCAACAAGCTTGTCTGACTACATCCAAAGAAGACTGCCAACCAAATGTGGTGACCACCTATAAACAAGCACATACACCTGCTTACACACATCAAATCTACCAGCAGTATCATCTTCCAGTACTGAAGGAAGTTCATCAATCATATTCAGTGGAGAACAATCAGCAAGAACATACACTTGCAATTCATCAAGCTAACCAACCGTCTCATTTGGTAGCACCCAGATATGTCAATAGGAAATATCCAATGAAAAATAGGTGGCATACACAACTTTATACCCCCATCGATGAGTACTGTCAGAATTCACTAACAGGAAAAGGAGGAAAAGAGCAAGAACACACACCTACTCCAAAAATGGAATGGATGTATATTCTCGTTCTGGTTGCTGAAGTCACCAAGAACATTCTGAAAATGGTGAAAGTGAAAAAGAAAATCCCTACCCATATTCTTGATACCTGTTAGAATATTATAACAACTTCAGCGACATCACAAGGAAAGAAACATAAATCTATCCCAATCAGTTGATTGACCCATAAACATTTCACCATGGAGAAGATACACACCTCTGTTCCAGTCCAAGAGGGTCATGTGGCATACTCCCCCGTGTCATACGGACAATCAAGTTAGGCATATACACTCGATTTAAATTGAGATAGTCAGCCTAACCTGACCATTTCTCTTAAGCAGGCATATAAACCTACACATAATAACCACTTTAGTCAACAAGTGGTGTCCAATTTGAGTAAGAAGGCGTCTAAGAAAAATACCCATCTAGTAGAGTTAAAAAATCAATACCCAATCTGCAATAAGGCCTTGCTCAATGCTGGAGTTCTTGAAGCCCTCAGGCAATTATCTGTTGTAACTCAAGATTCTACTATCTTATTTCCAAATTCCAGAAATAATAAAAATAATTCTGAAGGTCTTCATCAGAAACTTCCCCATGAAGGCTTCCTTCATGATAATTCGGTCAATCTCAAAGAATTATCTTCTGATGAGAGCCATGACAACCCTCTACGTGTCCAGAAGACCAAGGAGAAAAAAGATTCATCTCTGGCTGTAACCCACCATGGAGGTCCTCCCCATGATAATGAATTTAGCTGCAAAAGTCATCTCCGCAGTAGTAATTCGCATTTCCTAAGAAAATTATTCAGTGGGAAATGCAGTAACTAGAAAGCCCTCTTATCCTGAGGCACTTGAAAATCCGAAGCTAGTCATGTATGATGACTTACCGTTAGCAGGTGAAATACTTTCACAATAAGAAGATATCACGAGGTGTAGGTCATTCTCCAAATCACCCCTGGGTCATTCTGCTTCTAATTTAACAAATGAATTCTCTACCAATATTGTTGAATCTGATGAGGCAACAAAGAATAACCATATTTTGTCCAATCAGGTGGAAGAGTCTTCATCAAATGACAAAGAGGAAGTGATGAATATTAGAAAACAACTCGTGAAAGGTGAAATACCAGTCATGTTTTGTCCATTGGATGACTCTCAGTATGATATTCTAGAAATGTTGATAGAAGATTGTATTCATGATATTCATCTCAACATATGGAAAATTCATTGTCACTTAAAATAGAAAATATTACCTTATGATGAATATCAAAATCATGTTAAGGTAATAGATGGGTTGCAATTCCAAATTGACTTGGCCTCTCTCTCAGTCTCCCGACATCAAAATGTTTAAAAGCAGTAGAGATCCCTTCGGCGTACGTACATTGGCGCATTAATAAGTTTGTGCCACTTAATTACCAATACCCCATTTGGTATTCATATAAGGGGATGGGGTGTTCATGGAGCCTTGCATTCCACTATGTTGTCCAGTCAACAAAGCCCGCCAAAAGTGGTCTCATTCAATGTTAATCCCAATGGATGGCCATAGCTAATTGGCTTTGTGTGTAATAAATGGCTTGCTCAAGAACAGACCTGAACTAGTTCTTCCCAAATTTAGGAATATAAAGAACAAGGTGTCGAATTACTCTTGCATAAAGAAGACGAGAATATCGAACAAGCTTCTCATTTAGAGAATGCGCATCATCAGGTGAAAGAGGTATTAGAAATAATCCAACGGTCATCTGATCCAGGTGATTTCAGTGGATGTCAAATGATGCATATAGCCGATTTCTGGACTAAAATCTGCAAAATCAGTAGAGCTTTCAAAAAAATTAGATGTAGTATCTCAAGAACCAGCTCGGCTTGCCAGGCTAGGGACTCTTTTAATCCAACCCTTGGGATTAACAGACAAGATTCCATGAGTTGAGTAGGAAAAACCTAAATTGTCCCAGTCCACCGGACTAGGGACTTTTTCAAATTCTCAAACTCTTCCTCAGCGAATGTCATTCTTCTCTCAATTAGGGAAGAATCTACAAGAGGAATGCAGAGCCGAATTATCAGGAAATTCCCTCGACATTACGGTTCATCAAGAAGTTCTTGAGGGATCAACCAAACAAAAGGAAAAGTCTCATAAAGGAAATGGAAGAAGACAATATCATTGAAATGCTGACAAAAGGGCTGCAATGCATTATCCATTGATAAATGTCATCAATGCAATTATCACTGATCCCCCGGAACATAAGGCTCACTCAATGGAATCAGATGAAGAAGTTCATTTTCAAGAGGCTATACACACAAAAACCAATGAAGGAGGTGTTCATACTAGAAGCTAGAGGGTTTCCCAGAGGTAAGACATTCCTTCGAGTAATGCCCTTCCACACTCCAGAAATCCACACGCCAAGGAAAATGGTAAAAGTCAGGTTCCATCCCACCCTACCTCTAGATAAGTCCAATCACTCTCATTAGATGAAAGGTTTGCAAAATAATAAGAAGAAATTAAGGTGTTAAAGAGGTCAAATGGAGAACTAATTCAAGGTAGTATTCCTCATATGCATGCTAGAGTTAATTAATCAAGGTAATTTGTTGCAGCTACTGGTATGGATGAAGAATATCCCCCATTACATGTTTACCCTCACAGGTCCAATCCTATGGGTCATATGCGACAACAACCGACAATACTACCATTAGTGGCAGTAACAGTCGCCACACCCATCCAAACTCCATTTATTCCACCAGCTCAGGTCCAAGCTCAACCAGATGTTTCTAAAAAATTAATGACTACCATTGAGTCATTAACAGCTCGGTTAAAAGCTATGGAAGGCCAATGTTCACAAGTTCAACCAGAAAAGAGATCTTACCCTGAATGGGTGGATGCAATTCCTCCCCCATCAAATATTGTGAATACCACATTCACAATATTTAATAGTTCGGGAGATCCAGAACAACAATTAACACATTTTTTTCTCATTGTGATCCTATAATGGGAACTCGTCAACAACAAGAAGCAGTTAAGATCATGTGGTTTGTGCATTCATTACAAGGACCTACTTTTTTGTGGTATACACGTTTACAATCTCGGTCAATTACTGGGTGGGAAGATCTTCTTCAATGATTCCTTCCTCAACATATCTCAACATTACCAAAGATGATAGTTTTTTATCATACCAATTGTAAACAAAGGGAAAATGAAAGTGTTTTGGATTTTTTTGCTCTTTGGAATGGATTAACATATTCTTTAAGTTTAGCACTCCCTCAAAAAGAGTTTCTCCCAATCTGTATTGAAAATCTGCGTGATGAATTACGCACACCATTGAACCCTATGAAATACATAGGAGGGTTTCAAGCCCTTAATTTAATCTCTCAGCAGATAGAAGACTCTATTATATAGACTAGGGCAAAGACTCATGTAATTCCATCATCCCCGAGAAGGAGAATAGGGAAATCAAAGACTACTATAGTTACACTTAAACAAGCAACTATACCTGCTTCCACTTCAAAACCTTCATCATATCAAAGGGATCCACCTCTTGAGCATCAACAAAAATGACCGACTTTTCAATATGATCAAAGATACCAAAGGCAAAAACTGTTTGAGGATTTAATGAACAAATTTTATTCTTTTTGGAATGACCAATTTCCTGGTTTTGTCATCTCGGCTCTGGAAAACAATCTGGTTTAGTTGCCAAGGCCCAAATGGCCTAATAAGGAAGGAGATGAAGACCTCCCCAACTATTTCCCTTTTCATCAGATGTTGGGGAAACTCATTCAGGAGTGTTTTGCCTTCAAAGATCTCCTTCAAAAGATAGTGGACTCTGGACAAGTAAATTTAAAAGGTTCTTCAGCCTAGGTAGCATGTGTTACTGCTACTGATCCAGAAGAAGAAGGCGAGTGCAACAAAGTCAAAAGTAAAAATGTATAGAAATATGATTATTGGGTGGTCAGGAAAATGATCAACTGAACTCATGCCATTTTATGAACATAATTGAATCAAAAAATTGTGTCTTCTACTATTTCTGCCACATCAAAACCCCCTTCATCAGAAGGAAAATCCTCAACGAAGCGGCGTAATTTGAAGAAAGAATAGTAGTTAGAAGAAGACGAGATTGTATCAAAGCCTAAGTTGTCTTTGACTCTAGAGGATTTTATGCCATCTTCTTCAAAAGAACAGGATCCACCCCACCAAACTGCACAACCTGAACATCTTCATCAGGTATAATCTTCATTAGATGAAGAATTGATATTTGGTTCTGTTAACATGATTCATTTAATAGATCCCAATGCCAATGAAAGTTTCGATCATGATGAGCCTAAGTTCCTTGTGTCTAACAGAGGATTTAGAGGAGGATATAGAGTTGTAGGATACATGGTAAGATGTGTATATTCTAGAAGCCACTATTTCATTCCTACCCCTACTAGAACTGTGTATGCGGCAAAAACCCATGGAAAAGCCCTTCAGCGGGCTCAATAGAAACAAGAAATTTCTTCCACGCATGGAAGATTAGGTCCTGACACAGTTAATTTGGAAGAACGGTTAGAGGTTACACATTCTTTCTCATAGAAAATAGATAGACCTAATCAGTCTAATCTACCGAAGCCAGGAGTGATTCCAATTCATGACCTAACACGGGATGCATCTAATGCCTAAGAATCTACTTCCAAATCACCTACAAAACCACATTTTCATGATGGGAAACGCAGACCTTTGGACCAAAAGTATGATGTATTGAAACATTTAGCCCAATTATTGGCCAAGTTATCAATTTTGGATGCCTTGAATCTATCAAAAGATCTTCGGAAGGTGCTTATTAAGGCGTTGTCAAGTCCTCAAGAATTCAAAACTAAAATTTTTTCGGCTGAGGTATATCATATAGAGAATGATTCAATAGAATTCCATGCAGTGATATATTTTACAGATGAAGATTAAGATGATGTTGTACATGGACATAGCTGAACTTGGTATCTATCTAGAAAAGTCAATGACATAGACATCTGATGACCTTTCATTGATAATGGATCCGGATTCAACCTCATTCCTAGTCATACACTTCATTGATTGGGCCTCACTGAATCTGATTTATCTCCTTCTACTTTGATGTTGCAAGGATATGATAAGAATGAACAAGAACCTATGGGCAAGATTAAACTCAGAATTTAGTTTGGAGACAATGTGTCTAATTTAGATTTCATGGTTGTTTTTCAGGACACAGCCTTCAACATTTTTCTTGGGATACCTTGGCTACATCAACATGTGGCCATACCTTCTTCATATCATTAGTGTCTCAAATATTGATTCAATGGTCAAATTGAGACATTGTATGGTGACAAGGCCCCATTCAAATTGTGTGAATCTCAATACATTGAGGTAGAATTTTATCACATGGAGGGAAAGGAAAAATCCACGACAAAGAAGGTAACCAAGATTAATGCTCCAAATGGTTTCGAAAAGATTCCAGTAAACCCATTTATACATGTGAGTACAGATTACGTGTTTCCTATCATTCAAATTGACAGGATGGACCTAAATCTAAACACTATTATGGAAACTTCCAGAATTTCAATTATGGAAACCAAGCCTAATAGCATGGGAGAAATTTTTGATTCTCCAAGTAGTTATGAAAGATTAAATGGAGATTTCTTCATTTCATCTGTTGAAATCCATAAATTCTATACTTCATAATCCAGGACAAAAGAAGTTATATAAATACTAGAGGAAAACAATGATGTCGATTTTCAATCCATCATCTCCTCTTTATCACACCAGGAAGACCCTTCATCATCAAAAGGGTCAGAAATGGCAGCCTCTTCATCAAGATGTTCAAATTTTAACTTCTCCCCCGACCATGGAAATTATGCTTCGTTATCTACTATGCAAGTAGAAACAGAAGAAGCAAAAGATATTGAAGAAGGATAGGAAGATCTCTGGGATTCTCCTACAACATTTGAAGAGGGTATCTCTACCACTGTGGATGAAATCAGAGAAATTAATTTGGGTACAAAAGAAGATCCACTCCCCACATTAATTAGTGCAGCCATGACTCTTGAAGAGCAAGAAATGTATACTACATTTCCAAAGGAAAATCAAGATTATTTTCATGGAATTGAAAAAAAATTCTAGGTCTTGATCCCTATGTTTCCACTCATCATTTAGATTTTCTAGAAGAACATTGAGCATTCAAGCAAGTAGCATGCAGAACACACCCAACTTATGCCTCCAAAATTGAAGTTGAAGATGATAAGCTTATCAAGGCTAACTTTGTTAGAGAAGTTCATTATCCCAAATGGCTGGCTAATATTTTCCCAGTAAAAAAGAAGAGTGGAAAAATTAGAGTTTTCATTGACTTCAGAGATCTTTATTGGCATTGCACCAAGGATGATTTTCTAGTTCCTAAAACAGAACTCTTAATTGATGAAACATCTAGCTAAGAAGATCTTTCCATCCTAGATGGTTACTCTGGGTATAATAAAATACAAATGGCCCCATAAGATGAGTACTCTACAGCCTTCAGAGCTCCTCAAGGTGTGTTTTTATATCAAGTAATGCCCTTTGGCCTGAAGAATGTAGGTGCAACGTATCAACATTCCATGCACAATACCTTTAAACAATTTTTAGGTAAATTTTTTGAATGTTATGTGGATGATTTGGTTGTTAAATCCAGACAATGTTCTCATCACATGGCCAATCTGGAAATCATATTCAACAAACTTTAACAATACAATTTGAAGATGAACCCCTTTAAATGTACTTTTAGGGTAACCTCGGGAAAATTTCTCAGCTTTGTTGTACGCCATCGTGGTATCGAAGTTGATTCTGAGAAGACAAAATCAATCCTTGACATGTCACCTCCTAGAAATTTGAAGTAATTAAGAGGGCTTCAAGGAAATTAGGCCAATATTCGGCATTTCATTTACAATTTGGTAGGCAAGTGTTTACCCTTCACCAGATTAATGAAGAAGGGAGTCACCTACCAGTGGACTGATGAATGTTATGAATCATTCGACATCCTCAATAAATATCTCTTGAGTCCACCGATATTAATTCCACCTGTTGAAGGAAGACCACTTATTCTCTATGTGACAGCTTTAGAGTGATCATTGGGTGTCTTCCATGACCAAAAGAATGATGCTGAGAATGAAAACAGCCTTTACTATCTCAGTCAAACTATGATTGAGGTAGAAACTCGATATTCAAGTATTGAAAAGTGCTTCCTAGCATTAATATTTGCAATTAAAAAATTGAGACACTACCTACAACATCATGAGGTCCAATTGGTATCTCATGATAACTCACTCAAATTTATCCTTAGTCATCTAATGCTTACAGGATGTCTGGAAAGGTGGTCAGTTGTTTTGCAGAAGTTTGATATCATGTATGTGTATCAAAAGGCAATAAAGGGTCAAGCTCTGGCCAATTTTCTTGCTAAAAACCCATCTATAGAAGATACATCATTAAAAATTGAACTTCTTGATGAGAAAGTCTTCTCTATTCAAGATAATCCTCAAACATGGAAAATGTACATTGATGGTGCCTCTAGAAGTCCAACATGGATGAAAATGGAAGACCCTAAATTCAACAATGTGGGATTAAGAATCAAGCTTATTTCCCTAGAAAAGGTAGTGCTACACTTTTCCTTCTTATTGTTGGAAGGTGGTATATACAATGAAAAATAATATCAAGCTGTCATTGCAAGCTTGGAATTGGCGATTTAGGCACAAGTGAATCACTTGAAGGTAAAAGGTGATTCAGATTTGATAATTAAACAAATCAATTGGGATTCTGCCATCAGAAAGGAAGATTTAATCCCATTGTTTCATTATGTCAGAGAGTTAATGGTGGAATTTCCCTCAGAACTGACATTTTCTTATGTCCCGTGATCACAAAAAGCCAAAGATGATGCACTGGATAATGTAGCCATAGACCTGGAATATCCAAATCGGAATGAAACAATCATCAGTATTGTCCACCATTGTATAGTTTCACCTTATGTTGAAATCAGAACAGTGGAAATCAATGAAATCAGTCCAATTTCTGAACCATATGGTCATACTACAGGATGGATGAAACCTGTCAGAGAACACCTTCAAAATGGAACACTCTCACTTGATAGAGATGGGAAAGAACAAGTCCGGTGACATGTGGTAAATTTTACTCTTTATGATAGCCCATATCACCAAAAAATTCTCTACAAGTGACGTTTTTATGGAATTCTCTTCATATGTATTGATGGTGGAGAGATAATGGCAGTAATGAATGATGTACATGTAAGAGTTTGTGGTGCCCACCAGTCTATACATAGACTTTCTGGTCAAATTCGAATGCTTGGATACTTCTGGCCTTCAATGATGCAAGATTGTGTTGGTTTCACTATGAAGTGTTGTTCTTTCCAAGTTTGTGCCAATATCATTCATCAACCCCTGTAGTTGATTCATATGGATAAATATTTCTGGCCGTTTTCTACATGGGGAATGGATGTAGTAGGACCTTATCCTCCGGCTACAGCTAAGCAGTTTAAGTATATTCTATCTACTACTGACTCCTTTTCCAAATGGGCAGGGGAAATACCTCTCAAAAAAGTCGGTGATAAAAGCATTGTTAACTTTTTCAAGTCCAACATCATTACCAGATTTGGTGTTCCTCATACCATATTGACGGATAACGGCACCAACTTTTGTTCGTCCGAGTTAAAAAAATTGTATCAAGAATACAATATCAGATCCATCCATTCAACTCGGTATCATGCAGCATCCAATGGTCATGTAGAGTCTTTCAATAAGACTCTTTCAAACATACTTTAAAAGATGGTGGATAAATATAAGAAGTCATGGCATGATAAACCATTCATGCTCTATGGGATTATCGGACTACAACCCGTACTGCTATACAATCGAATCCATATTCATTGGTATATGGAACAGAAGTAGTCTTTCCTATTGAAGTACAATTACGTTCTCTTAGAGTCACCATTTGTGATCATTTATCTACAGATAAAAAATCTGAAAAGCGATTCGATGAATTGGAATGACTAGATGAAAAAACATTGTGCACACTGCACCACTTAAAAGTCATTCAGAATCAAATAACACGAAATTTCAATAAAAAGTTTGTCTTTGTTCATTCATTCAAGGAGAATTGGTATTGGTCCTTAGAACCCCAATGATACTAAGAAAGAAGCCTCCAAAGCTTGAGCCAAAGTGGGAAGGACCTTACACAATACATAGGTTCTACTCCAATGGAGCTTATTCATTAATCTCAATTGATGGAGAAATCATTACAACTCCAACCAATGCAATATTCTTGAAGAAGTATTTTGTGTAACACAAATTCACCCATTTTCCTTACTATAGGACATTAAACTTCATAGATCCCTCTATCGTCCAGCAAGACGTTAAACTGTGTCCTGCTATCATCCAAAAAGATGTTAAACCATGCATCGTCCGAGCTGTAGGATGTTAAACTACCAAGCACCAGATGTCTATGACACATGACATTAAAATGTGATCATCGCATGTTTAGTTGTCTTTTAAACTCCATTTCCATGCATGCCCCGGGTAGCTAACCATGCATAAAACCACACCATCCTTAGTGGTTGCATCTTTCACGACACGATCGTTAGTTCTGTTGCCGCCTATTTGTTTCTCACACTGAGCATGACTCATGTGATCTTAGAGTAAACTTCAACCATGACATCTTCTCTGAGCCACTAACCAGGCTTATTTCACAACATAATATTTGGGTCGTTGTCCTCATGTACACCCCGATCACCGAATACCTCTCAATTGAACTACACGGACATTGATCCTTGCTTCCTAGGATGGGTACATAGGAAACCTCCTGAGGTACATGCCTGAAACCACTTGCTTCACATCGATTCACCTCCATCCCATACGATGTTGATCTGTGAATCCCCTATCAACCATCATATTCATATCGGTTCAATTTCTTCCTAAATGATGTTAAATTGTGTACGTCCCATCACCCTAGATATATGATGTTAAACTATACAGTCCCCCATTGTCCTTGCTACAAGACATTAAACTGCATAGCACTGGTCCATGCATATGACCTTAAACTACTTGCACTTTTGTCCTATATGACAAATAAACTGCAACAATCCATGATTCCCTCACTGGAGAGAAATCATCATTGACATGGTCTCCAACCATTTCATATTTCAAGAACTACATGTGGCTTGACTCTTATCCTTATGAGAGATGTAGTGACACCCAAGTCATTAATTTTGGGTCCAACCATAATTGCAATAATGTCCTCTTTAACCCTTATATGTATGAACCAAATTTTTACAAAGGGAATTTCAAGAACTACGAGTAGCCTAATTCACATCCTCATGGGATACATAGGAACGCTCGATCATTCCTCAATTCTAGCCTTGAGCCTTTGGGCCTAACCCCAAACTCCACTTTTGGTCCCTTGGCTGAAAAGTCCCCCCTGGGAGAACATGGTGTGATATTGAACACCCTGGTCTTTATTCACATTAGGTTTATAACAAATGCACGATGCGTCTCCCTCACTATGGTCTAAGATCTATGACCCTAAACTAAGATCATCCTGGATCTCGTCCTACATGATGTTAAACTGTATTTCAAGAACTACGTGTGGCTTGATTCTCATCCTAATGAGATACGTAGTGACTTCTAGAATCTCAATTCAGGACCTAGACACAACATTATACAAATTATATTCATGATCTCCATAACCCTTTTCTTTACTTCTATTCTCAAAATTTCTGATACCTGAGAGTTCTTTTTCCTGACTATGCAGCACGTGCCCTTAGGTGGCCTTACAAAAGTTGTCTACATAATGGACCTATCATCCAAAAGATGCTACTATTTGACTATGAAGCTTATTCCCTAGTTGGCACTGCATAATTCATCCCCCATAACGAGTTTGTCAAGTAGTGGTAACTTCATTATAAGGAGAAGCCTCTTTTGTCCCTATTGGTCTTAACAATGACAGGTAGGGATCTACCAAAAAATATCAATCCTTAACATATTTTTTCCATACTCATTTTTCATGATCTCAAATAATTATGTTGTATAATGTTTCTATCTTCTGTTTTAGTCATTTGATTTAAAACCACAGATACCTATTTTTTTCTACGTTTGGGTCAGACCTTCGTAGAATTCACATTCCCTTAATTCATTGACAATTTTGATTGGAAATATCCTCTCCATATTCAAGTACCTTTCTCCAAAAATTAGACTCCATACTTTTGAAATTTTGAATCCCCATATAACTTTTTTCATTTTTTAGCAATAGAAATTCAAATTTCTGAGAGTTATTTTCCCGACTATGTAGCATGTTCTCTTAGGTGGCCTTTCATAAGTTGTCTACATAATGGACCTATCATCCGAAAGATTCTACTATTTCACTATGCAGCTTATTCCCTAGTTGGCCATGCATAATTCAGCCCCCATAATGTGTTTTTCAAGTAGTGGTAACTTCATTCTAAGAAAAGACTTATTATAATTCCTTTTAGCTCTGTTCCCATGTCATTCCTCGGATTCAAAATTTCTCAAGTCACAGTTTACAATTTTCCCCCTCCATACTTGAATATGGTAATATATTTCCAAACAAATTATCAATACTTGAGTCGATATCATCCATTCAGTCAAAGATATTAGACCTTAAATATTAGCCTTTTTATAGTCCAACATGCATGACATTAAAGTACCAATAACAAAATACAATGTACTCATTAAATTGGGAACCTATAACGGGTACTCTCAACAAAAGTCGAGTCCCAGATCACTAAACGTACATTTTGTATGATTTAGGCAACATTGAACAATTAAAAGATACAAAGTTTTTGGGTTTGTCTATATAACCCAAGTAAAAATCAAAATATGTTTACTAGACCCATTGGATTAGGTAAAAATAAGATCAATTATGAAGAAAATGAAGGTATAAATGATTGAAGATGAACTGTTTTTCATTGATGATCTTGATTAGAATAACATCCACATACTAGAGTCTCTACTCACTTTTTTTCAGAAATTATAGAAGACATTCAACATGATTTATTATCTATTTCACAACATCCTGAGCTTCATCAGTAGCCACATGAAGTTAATTAACTCAACCAACTTCACTCTCTTTAGCTCGACAAAGTGATTCTTTGGCATCTGTGAATGCATTTATACCATATGATTAGACTTATGCCAACGAATTTTGAAGCTGGTTAAGCTCCCCAGTAATAGAATCTAGCCCTTGCAGAAGGTGAAATGAATGGACAATATTTTCCTTGATATTTTACTTCAGTTCCTTCATCTTGGCAGCATGATTAGCCTCAGCTCAGGATACTGCAGCCTGGAATTCACTAATACTGGTCAGTAATCTAGATCTGATCAGGTCTTGACGAAACCTTTTCTCTTGCTCCCTCCTTCGAATGACTTGTTTCACTACCACATGGATTTCTTGATATCCCAAACCGCCAAGTCCCAAAATGATGAACAGGGATGAAAGTCTTGGAATTTTCGAAGGCATCTCCTCAAGAGGCACCTCAGATATTATCTTCCATATATTTTTCCATGCCTTGTGACGTAAGAATTGGAGTTCCTTTAGCACATTCGGGTCTTGTTCGTCATAAATATCATAGGGAGGAATATAGTCTAGGGTTAATGCACTTAAGGAAGTGCCATGTTCTACTCCTTCCCTAACCCTGGTTTCATCACATTATGCTACTGTTTGGGATAAGGCTGAGGCTTCACCTCTAGATCTAGCCATTGAAGTTAACATCCCTGTTTGTTGAATTGAAAGTATGGTTAGTTTCAAAGTATAGTAAAACTTGGTCGATTTTCTTGCAGGTTATGTAATCCAAAAATATCATCATCTTTTACCTAATAGTAGATCAGCAACTTTTGGAGGCTCTTCCCCGTCTTTCCTAGCTTCAACATGATTTTTAGGATGGGTTTCAGGAGGATCTCCAATGTTAAGTTCCACCTAATCCAACATTTCTGCAATAAGTGGGTTGACATCAATGTCTACACCCCTTTCAAGCATTGTTGGTTCAGAAGTTTCTTTTGATGGAACTATACATTTTTAACCAAACATGGTTAGATGTGTAATCATGATAATATTAACAGGACAAATGATGAAACTCACGTCCAGATGATTCTATAACTAAATCTCCAAAATCTTCTAAATCTCACGGTAATTTAACATGTAATAAAATTTATTCAAAGGACATGCCAAGATTAATCATTTTATTCAATGATGTCCCAGATCCCAGGTTTGTCTCACATGTGGGAGCACACGACATGTCTTCTTCGTGACTTTCATCTAGCAATCTCTGACCCCGGATAGCTTCTTCAAAGACAGTTGTGGGGTCAGCTTTGGTGGTTGGAAAATGTTCTGGTGCATGTGTTGAACCTAAAACATCCTATAATGGAAGTCAGTTATTGTCTCATTTGAGGTTCTATGAAATATTGTTAATTTACCATAATACTTTTCTCTCATAACATCATAAACAGAAGATGTGTTGGGAACAGATGTCGGGTCATCTGATCTCAGTATTTCTTCAGGAACAACAATTTTAGTAGGAACTTGCGGCCGTTTTATAGAAGCCTCTGTTGTACTATGATAATGGTCAGTCCTTTAACTTAAAGGGGAAACTGAAGAATCCCCTAAAATCTGGATAATCGTGAGCACTTATTTTCATAAGTTAAGATTCATGACCACCATAAAGTCTTAAAAATACTGATAAATCATTTGACTGTTGTCTTCTTTCTTCGATTCCTTTACATATTGGCTTTTTGGGTGGACTGGTTTCATCATCTCCGAAAACAGGTATTAGAGACAATAACACCCTTTCAAACTCCTCATCCATGACTTGTTGGCCTGGAGATACTTAGCCCAGCTCACGTGGAGATTCAATGGCTCCAAGAGTGGTACCACTAGGGCTATACCACGGTGAAGCTATTTTAGTGGTTCATTCCTTTACAAGCAGTAGGATGGAGAAGATTATTTCTTTAAATAACAAAGAATTGACTAAATAAAAATTTAAAATTAAATTGAAATATGAGAAGAGGGAAACTTACATCTTCAGGATCCATGTAATCATGCCACTCTTCGTATAATGAAGGACCAATCCACTCAGTGGTACCACAGACAATCATTTACATCACCCACTTGGTGACGTGAACTAACTCATCAGTAGAATATATGAGCATTTCCAACTGTTTGATGTAAGACCTCACTTAATTGGGGTTGTCATCAAAACAAATGTCAGCGGAAGCCCGAAGTTTCCCCACTCCAGGGATATGAATCCCTTCGCATAAGTCCATCCAGGCAGTTTCAGCATCACAATATAAACTCTGCCATGTCCGGAAAACCTCTAGTCTTAGATATTCAGAATGTGCACCAAACGGCTGTGAGGAGGGTCCTACAATCTCGGACTTCAACTTCTGCCCAGCTCCTATAATCATGGATAAAGGTTAATAAAATGAAACTTGTTCCTCTTTAAAATAATGGTGACTAAATTTCCTCAATGATGTAACTCACCAAGAGTTTATGGAGTAGGTGTCTTGACTCTGGAAGGTGGATTATATCTTCCATGAGGCCACATTGATGCATTTTGATCCTCATCATCCCCATCCTGGGAATCCGGTGAATCAACTCTGGGTGAGGAATCTGGTGAATCAGCTCCAGGTGAGGAAGAGTCACCTTCCAAATGAAAAGCATCATTCCTAATGGTTCTCTTCTTTATCCCCACCTGAGGGATCAGCTGATTCAGTACCCCATCAGGGTATGATGCTACCCAACTCTCGGCATACCATGTAGTCAATCGACTTGCCTCTCCAATAGGTAGTAGATCAAATACCTCTCATTATTCTCTATAGATTTCAGTAACCATACTTGAAGAGAAACAATCGCATACTGCCCTAACCTAACATGCACTGGAGGGGATATGGTAATTTTCTAAAGACATTTGAAATGATGTTTGAATCTGTATGGAGAATAGGCCTTGCATATAATTTCTCCGTCAATCCTCGTGGCCCGTGTACCTTCTCTACATGCCAGCATATATTCCCTTAACTCCAGGCAGGTTTTTCCATCATCAACAAATTGACTTGTTGGTAGATTTCCATAAGGAAATAAGTGAAACACCTTGAACATTCTTAGCCTTATTATGATATCATAAGCTTTGAGGGATAAGGGAGAAATTCTATAAAAGGCCTGAATAGACGGATAGAAAGAACTTCCCGGAACCTGTACGCCACTTTGTATAGAATATGTCCTGAAGTGTGTTTTGATCCATCCCCATAATATGTGGAATGGTCCCACTATTCTTAGAGTATACTTACCCATATAAACATGAAGTCAGCTCTTATGAATCTTGTCCAAAACTGGGGTGGCCAACCCGACCATCTTCCTTTTAACCAGCTTGGCAGCAATGACAGTGGTCCGCGACCTCACACCTCCTTTCGAATCCCGAACTGGTAAAAGGTAAAGACTGAGCCACAAGGCCAAAAAATCCTTCCATACAGGCCATTGCTATAATTTTCTGGTTTACTTCATACCCCCACCTATCAAACTCTCCTACTTCCAAAGTTGGCCAAAATGTGCACGAAGCACCCCTCTTTGCTTCTCTAGGGAGACTAGTAGAACGATTGTAGGAAGGTAACTCCTCTTTCTACTTAATCAAAAACATTTTCATCAAATCCTCTGGATGGATATCTTTTCTGTAATGGGTTTTCGTGGTGGTGGTATTTTTAAGCTTGTAAAAAAATTTCATCATCTCTCGAGCCAAAGCTGGAGTATTTTCCAAATCATTCTATGTCACCTTGGGGGGATGAATTCATCATACATATATACCAAATTTGGATCCCCTGAAATCTTGTAGACATCCCACAAATTGAAGCCTACTTCTCCCTGAGTTAGTTGTAAAGAATTCGTTTCCGGGCTCCAACGGCTGATTAACTTCGGCACAAAGTTGTCATTCTTGTAGACATATGTCTGTCCAGACCAGAAAGCTTCATATATTGTAGCTCCCTTCAGATCATCAAAAAACTCTACACATGTTTTTCTCACCCAACATACCCACATCCAAGTCGGCTTCGCACCTCCTCTAGGACAAAAATCCGAACTCTTCTTCCACCCCTTAGATTGGTCTATCTGATAATTTCAGAAAATAAGGGTATAGAAATGTGGCTACAACTCAGGCATGTGAGGTTTCAGATCTAGAGCACATGGGCTATGATACATTATATATGCCTTCTCCACTGTCCCATAATTGGAAAATGATCGTAAAACTGAGACATTTTCCAAAGAGAAGTTAGTGTAGGTCTGAAACCAGGAATGAGGGATATATTCTTTTCCTCTAGAACCTGGAATACATGGAGATGACCATGGACATACAAAGGCAAGTAGATGCTCTATGGGAAATTTTCTTGATATTTTTGCAATCACTTAGGCAAATTCTAGAGATTGTTGTCATAGATAACATAATAGTAATGGATGACAACATTCATCATGTCATCTATTCTCTTGCTGGATAACTCATCAGTTGATCCAATTTTTCTAGGAGCCATTGAATCTGCACAAAGATCAAACAATCAACTCTTATTGTAAAATTTTGATGAAGGAAATAAAAAATGGAAAATTCATTAAGGTGCGCAAGTCAAATTGGTTGTGCATGTTTTTCCACCCTAGTCGTGGCGCGCAAGTTAAGTAGCTTCTGTAGAAGCATGAAAAAAATCTAGAAGGGCGATTCACCGAAGACAGAAGAACCTGCATGATGAGAGCTCAAGTTGCTAGAAGCTGATTGAGTTTGCGCAAGAGTGAGCCTCTATATATAGTCGATCCAGACCACATGTGTGCCATACTTGGGTGCCCCAGCATTTGCGCACCGAACTTTTGAGCCACATAGCCTTGATTCCTCCGGCCTTACCTCAGAGCCGGAACCTCTTTCCTTTTTCGGATCCAACTCCATGGGGGGGATTTTGTTGACACTCCTTTCCATCACATAGTCCAAAAAATGTCAAAGGGGAATACATTAAGAACAAAGAGGGTCACCCTTTGAAAAAATATCAAAAAATTGATGAAGACATGGACTAGGAGCCCATTTGGAGTAAGGCGCACAAGTTACTTGCGCACCGCGCAAGTCTCTTGCGCGCCACCTATAGGTCGCACAACTCACATTCGCGCCCTATTTGATTTTTTCCCAAGGTGAAAGGTGTACTATAAATAGCCCCAGTGGTCCCCCCATTTAAAAAGATGGATTTTCCAAAAGTCAAATTCATGCTTTGGTCACCCAAGTCTTCAAATCAACACTTTCGAAATCTTATAAGGTAACTTTTTACCTAGAATGGAAGACTTGAAGGAGTAGGATAAGGCCTAAGTGTTTAGAATTCATCAACACATGAATGTCTAAGTATCCATACCTCCTTAAAAGTGGAAACACTTGAACGCCACCCTACCCTTTCGATGAAACTTGCACGCCGCCCTTTGGAAACATCTTAGGATAATACTAAAGTCTTATGTTAAGTCTCACCCAAGTATTACCCTATAGATTCTTCATCTCCCAGGTGAACCCATGTTGCACAAGTACACTTGCGCGACCAAGACTTGCACACCAACTTTATTTGTGTGCCTCTCTCCCGGTACCCTCTCCTCTTCAAGATATTATCCTTCGAACCCGTTTTCAAAAAAATTTATGGCATGATTCCTTTATTGGATTCTTATCTGAAAGGAATTCTGTGAGAACCCCTCTCAAAACCTCGTGACTTACAAGCTTCATGTCACTAATATTAGATGTTTTCCTCCATATAACCTCATCCTTTAAGATGAGAAGAGTTTATGATTTGGGCATCCTTCTTAGGAATGATCCCCAATTATATGTTCCCTTGGTTCGGGAATCCTCCTCAAGAGTAAGCCCCAAGTACCCTTAACATGGGCCACATTCTTAGGAGTAAGCCCCAGTCATAGTTTACTTTAACCTGGTCCTCCTTATGAGGAGTAAGCCCTAGTCATAGTTTCCTTTAACCTGGTCCAGCTTCTCAGGAGTAATCCCCAGTGATAGTTTCCTTTAACCTGGCCTTCCTTCTCAGGAGTAAGCCCCAGGCATAATTTCCTTTACCATTGGGCCTCCTTCTGAAGGGTAAGACCCAGTCATAATTTCCTTTAACATTGGGACTCTTTCTCCGGAATAAGACCCAATCATAATTGATTTAATTTGGTCCTCCTTCTCCGGAGTAAACCCCTAGTTATAAGTCACCTTTAATTTGGGAATCCTCTTTAGGAGTAAGCCCCGGGTTAAAACTCCACATCGCCATAAAGTACAAATACCTTTATGGACCCTATTTTGTGGGCTTCTTTCCTAAAGTAAGTCCTGGACTTCATCAACATGGGCAGTGATACATAGGTAAGCCCCACATCATTTCTTGTGACTGAATATTTTGTGGCACAATTTTCAGGTTTACTGATAGCTCTTGTTTCTCACACCGAGCATGACTCACATGAGATTAGAGTGTAAAAGTAATCACGACATCTCTTTCTTGGGCCGTTAACCAGGAATAAGACCCATATTTCTTCACCCAAAATACTTAGACTTTGATCTCTGTCTTACAAGTAGACAATGTAGGAATCCTTTCTAATGTTCAATCCAATCATTCATTAATTCATTTACATCCCATATGATGTTAAACTATTTCCTTTTTATTGAACTATGTGGGTTCTGATTCATTTTTAACGATGATACGTAGGTAGCCAATCTACGGGTACGATCCAACTCTGAAATAATACCTATCTTTTTGAATGCCAATAAACTTCAAGTCCTCCACTGAGTGGATTTAAAACCAGTATCATCATCATAATGACCATAATATTTCTATATAATATTTTGAATCATACCATTGAATACGAATCTCTAATACATACAGATGATTCTCCATCGATGAAGAACCTCAAATACATATAAAAGAGTCTCTAAATCTCACACATATCAATCATAGATTTCCAAATCTAAAGGAAAAATCATTTTCTTGCTTGGTGAATTAATAAAGATTCATGAACCTAACTTAAATCTATAAGAGAGTCTCGGAGTAGGCAATAATTCCCCCCAAAAAGGTGTGATGAGCCTGACCTCCCATTCTATCGACCAATGAAAATTTGTAAGCCTCATCGGTCCACAACTAATGAGAACCTACCTTTGGAAAGTTGTTACAAAGGGATATAGAATCTTTGGGTGTTTCCGGTTCTACGAATAAACCCGTTAGAAACCGATTGGAAAGTTTCGACATTAAACAAACAAGGTCATCCCCATTTCTAGATGAAACAACTGTATTGAATTTTCTAATAGGTTATATGCACGTTTGATCAATTGCAACATTTTTATTTGACCATCATATCCCCTCCATACCACCAAATATACTTGTACCTTTGCAGCATGGGGAATCGATGTCATGGGACCATATCTTCCATCAACATTTTTCCAAATAAGGTTCATTCTGACCACGAAAGTTTTTTTCTCTTAGTTGGTTGAAGTGATTTTTCTTAAGTAATTGTAGTCTTAATAATTGGTTGAATTTGTGAGCACTAATATCATCCACTAATTTGGATTTCCATGATATATTATCACATAAAAAATGTAATCTACTATGGTGTTGAGATGAAGAAGTTATGAACCAAATACAATATCATGCCCAACCATACTTCCTACAACCAGGCACCAAAAAATAGATAGACTGAGGAATTCTATAGAACCATATCCAACATTATATAGAATATGGTATACCCCCTACCTCTCTAGGACTATAGGAAGACAACTCATAATTCCCCCAAGTGGACTCCATATTCCCTGGTTTATGGAAAGAGTCATTATTTCCCATGAAGATTCAATTTCCATCGCTCCAAACAACTGTATATGATCAGTAGATTCCAGAAAGGATGGAAAAAGTCTATCTAGATGATCTATAATCTCTCAAGTAAAACATTATTTAGACCATACATGATATAGAGAGGAACCAAAAATAGATATTATGAGTTTTCAATATGAAGGTTTTCCTCCACTCCTTCCTCTAGGGTGACATAATTAGGGCTCTCAGAACATCATTGAAACCTGGAAGGAAGACACCAAAGTTGGATCCCATGTGGGATGGACCATACATCATTCATAAGGTATATTCCAATGGTCCATACTCTTTGATCACTATAGATGGATTTAACAACACTCCTCAAACCAAATTCCATGTTTCTCAAGAAGTACATCATGTATTGAATCACAATAAGAGTTTTATGAATTTAATCGTCACAGTGTTGTCATCCTAGCTACATGAAATTAAACTTTAAATCCTTGAAAGTACATTCTTTAGGACCTTAAATTGAATGTACCAATTTCCATGTTTCATGTTGTTAAACCGAGTGACAACCAACATCTTCATTTCATACCATTTAACTATGTAACAACAATCATACTAAACACACATCATTAAACTGCATAACACCACTATCCTATCCACATGAAGATAAAATGTAAAACACTATAATGTTCTCACCCAATAGGATGTCTCCCTTGGAATTATTCATCTACTATACCATATTTTAGAAAGACATATGGAATTATACCTATAAACAAAGGATACATAGTGATGCATGGATTTTTTATCATGGTCCAGTCCCCCAAAAGTAATGAAATTTCTTCTCCCTCGGTATGGGTAAGACCTATATGTGGATATTTACATGTACAATTATCTACGACTTGATTAATTACCTTGTAGGATACATAGTGACTCCCATGCTTCTCATCTTTGAGGCCAACCACAAATTCATAAACCCTCTTTCACTCTCAGGCCCCATTTATGGAACACAGGGCCTACTTGATCCCCATGATCATCTTCTATTTCTACTTTCGATTCCATATAGGTGAAAATTTAGAGAATATAAAATTTCTCCTCATAAATATATGGTGTAGAACTAGGTTATTATTGGCCCATATTCACATCGAGTCTTCCAATCCACCATGCAATATATATTTATTTTAGGAGTCCACATTATAAACATTATGACCTTCATCTAATAAATCCCCAGTCTAAATTTTATGACCATAATATAAGAACCATATGGTATATAAAAAAACCTTAAACTGTTCACTCCATGTCCATTCTTAACGACTTTAAAAAATATTATAGAATCATAAAATATGCATATGTGGTATGTAATACCTTTTTTCCACTTCACGTATTATTTTAAATTACATCATATTATGCATCTCCTTTTGGAGTGATCACCAATTGGTCCATACTGTTTGACTATAAACTAAGAGTTGATAGTCTAGGATACATGACCTCAAACTATTTACACTAAGTCCAAGATACACATCATTAAAATGTAGTTATGTTTCCATTGGGAGCCTCATGTGATATAGGGTCTCCGTGATCCTTATTCACATCGACTCAATCAAGATGACATGAAAAACATACTAACTTGAGACATTCCCTCATTAGGTTCTAAACACTATGACCTTCAAATAGGAGTTAACATCCATAACCCAAGACATTAAACTGTGATCCAACCACAAACAAGTTTAGGAAGCCTCATGATAATCACGAGATGCCTCAGTTCCCTCATCAAAGGGGATTTCCCCTATCAGTGTTGGTCTCTTAACAAACTACGATTTCAAGACTACATACATCTTGATTCCCATCCCTATGAAATTTGTAGTGACACCTATAAATTTTTTATTTGGTCCCAGCCACAAAACATTCATCATTTAGCGTATCATCCTTAGTTATGGCCCATAAATTATGTCCATAAATTGCTGTTAGTCTATCCGAAGGTTAATATGTGGTATGTTCCTCTCTTTGGCTCCACTCACATCAGGTTATGCTTCTCCCATGCAACAATTATTCCATGGAAATTGAACTTCTCAAGTCGATATTTCACAACATTATATTGATCGCTGATAGGCCACAATAGTTCATACCTTATAAATTTTAACTATGTTGAATCGTCCTCAGGATCGTTTCATGTGCTGCATATCCTCCTTGACCATGGGAACATCCTTGAGTTCCCCTTTTCATTTTATGGTCTGAACTCTGTGACCTTAAACTAAAATCATATTGTATCATATTGAATAAGAGATAGGAGTCTAAATTGTATAGAATCTGATTCTAGAATATGTATTCTATCATCGGTCTCCAAGGTCCTCATTTAGGTTTGGTTTATCATTTCAACACACAATAGACATATTCTAGAGAAATTCCCCTTTTCTTAATCTAAGATCTAATACCTTAAAAAAATAGACGTCCTACAGTCTTAATTATATGACCTTAAACTATGAAACCCATGATCCAAACCCCAAAACATTAAAATGTGATACTATAGTCAAAGCATCATGACATTAAGCTATGTGAAGGCCTTATTGATATTGTATTTTATGGCATTTGGACTAATTTTCCCTCATTCAAATTGGGATTGTCACCCTACTACACCCCCATATCCATTTCAAGAAGCCTCTCCTCCATGGTCCAAAATACATTACCATAAATTGAGATCTTATGTTCCCAGAAATGTGACTATAAAAATATTTTCAGCATGTTCAATCATTATTAATGTAAACACTATGAAGGGTTTATTACTAGAGATAATTTGTGTGGAATTTGGGTCTCCTTGGCCCTCAATCATGTCACGTTTTTCAACTAACCACCATTAACATATTGATTAGGGTCATCTTGTGATCGAAGATATGTGACCCTAAACTAATAAGAATATCCCATGCAACATGACTTGAAACTATTTCCCTTGGTGAAAGAAATACGACCTTGAATTGTATGTAGTTTTAGAGTCACATGACAAAAAATCGTGAGACATGTTCTGATCATAGAATGTTAAACCATACCATACACTATCCTCACCACATGATGTTAAGCTACATGCCTATCATCTTAATTACACGACAAAAAACTAGGAGACATTATAGGACCTCGCCTAAGAGGCCCTCTCATTCAGTACTTATCATCTACCACACCAGTCATGTTCCTTCAACCCTCACCCAGAAACCAAGATAGTGCTTCCTTGGAAGATGGGTTTGAACATTGTTCAGACCAGTATTCTAACACCAATATTCTCTCAGCTATGATGGTGTAAATCTAAAAGTGTTGTAAATAATTGAAATATTCAATCACTCCATTACCATGAGTCACATGCCCCTTGTTTATATCCTCATCCTCTTCCATGTCTGAGGGGACCCCCTTAGGTCTTGGTCAAATGCCATTTTGACTCACCTACCATCCTAGGAAAACACCCCCAAAGACTTCATATGAATTTTAGAGACAATATCCATATTTAATACATGTTCAGTGGTTGACCCTCATTTATTTGTCCCCATTCCTAGCTACTAGAATAGATTCAGTGTCACTGAACACAACCAATATTTTTCATGTATCGCCATTCCACTCTACCAATGTTCTAAATTTCTGGTATTTTGATTCACACATCACATTCCCCTTTTCTTTGGGAATAATTAAATTCCCTTGAGTTATCCCATCCATTCTCTAGAACATGTTATAAAACAAAGTTGTTTATTCCGGGAGACATGTTCTCCGATCCTAGTCTCTCTTATCCAAGGAAATCTTGATGGTAAGTAAAAAATCGCCGACCCTGGGAGGTTTAGTGATTATCAATCACTCTCATATGAAAAGATGTCACGTGTCCATCCCTTGTTTCTCCAACCGGTCATGACCCATGTGAGGTTAGGGATTTTTATATTGGAAATATCTAAAATATGATTGATGTAGGAAAATTAATCAAGGATTTTTTTTAACGTGAAATAAAATAACAGTGTTTATGAGGGTCATCCACATATCAGATCACCTCCTTCGGAAAAATGTTTCTATACGACTATACCTCAGCGATCAAGTGCTAAATCATAGAGAGCATGTGATGAGTGACCTTAAAGGCCTACTACCACACTATTAGGTATTTTTTCTCCTCACTAGATATGTGAATAACATCAGGGTCCTTAATATTCTATTGTAACTCCTCTACTAAGCATTCAACTTCCAACTCTTCTATCTCGTCTTCCTTAGCCTCGAACGCTACCAGCTGGGCCATCAGACTACTATTGATCTCAAAACGAGTAGAAGTAAACATTATGAGCTCATGTTCCATACACTCTAGATGTGGTATTTCTTCTATGAAATTATGATGATCATACGATCCCTTATCCTTCCTTTTACTTTGGTAAAGGGAAATATCCTACCCTTTCACACATGTCGTATAGGCAAGGATGTCCCAGGCCTGTGCATGGAAAGTTCAATAATTAATATGTTAGGTCCACTAGTTTAGATACCCTAAGGGGGGAGTGGGGTGATTCAGGGCATTCCAGATTAAAAAAACTACCCCTATTGATATTGTTACGTCGTTAAGAAAAACTCACTTCTCTCTCTTTCCTGTAGAAAAGTATAAACAAAAATAAAATCATGCACAGTACACAATGGTTTTTACTTGGTTAACCCTCATTAGGATATTTCCATGGAACATACACCAATTATTTGATGGTGTACCAACTTCACTAAAAGTACACTACAGTTTACAATGTTTGAAGCAAACTCACTACCCCTTCTGGTTTACAACCAATAATGATATGAAAGCTCCCTGCTCTCTCAACTGAATTGTGCTCACTACATCTTTAGAATATACACTCATAGTTTATATAATTGTAGGTCCCTTTTTATCACTAATGAAATATTCATCCTTAACTGTTAATAAATGATCTATTGACATCCCACTTTCACTCACAGATGAATCTATCTTTTCCCCATGTGTACAGGGGAGCCTTAAATCTCTCATGCAACCCTTACTGCATCTTTTGTACAACATTAATGCCTTGTACACAATATTACACTTTTTTCGCGATACACCCATTGCACAAAACTTCAATATTTATTGAAACTCAAATCTTACGTGCAACATTATTAGCTTGTGCGCAACTCAAAATCCTTCATGAAACTCCCCATGCACAAATTCATACACGATCTGGTTCTCGTATTTTCTCTAAGTGTTGAGCTATATTTTAGGAGGGGTTCACCTCGTATTTATAGGCGTTGTTATCCCATGTGTGTAGGATTCCACCTTTGTCACGAAAGTTCCTCTTTGAGCACAAAAAACACTATTTGATGTTGCATTGGGTGCGTAAGTTTCTTTCTTGCAACCTCTTTTTTTCACCCATTTCCAAATCATTCGTTCACATCATGCCTTTGCCGATTTTCGACATTCTTCTCTCAAAACATGCTTTGCACACAAGTTTCCTTGGTATAACTCCATTATTCATGCACATCTACAAATCTTTCACGCGCAACATGCCTTTTCCATTTTTCAATGTTAGGATCTCAAAAGATGACTTGCGCTCATGTTTCCAAATCACCCAATATCTTGTGAGCAACTTCCTTTGGAAAAAACAAGTTTCCCCATTTTTTGATTTTGAGGCCAAAAAATTTGGCAATCAATGGACAACGACACCACCTTAGATCTGTTCTTTTGGATCCACCTTCAGATCGTCCATTCCTTTTTCATCGTTCTTTGATAACAAAAGTTGTCAACAATATCTACGAAACTTGAAAAAACACCATATAAACCACCTTTGTCAAGAAATTAGACATTGTGGTCTGCTCTGTCAACAAACACAAGATAGAGGTACGCTTTTTGAACAATCGCAATCACCTAAAAAATGCTTCAATGATACCTTGTAGGATTTTTTCCCAACATAATCCCACCAATCTGTAGACTAGAAACTAATGTTAGAGAGATCCAAACCATTATTAAATTTTAGCAATAAATATTTTACTTATGAAATTATACACATTCCTCTATTCTTGGTGGGTGATAGCACAATTTTCCTAGGAAATGCTTGGGAAATAATACTTGAAATATTTAGGTGGCACTCTCTTAGGAGGAGGAACAATTTCCAATATGTTTTTAGATATTTCCTTCCAATGTGAGTGGCTGGATGACCATCCGAGAAAATAATTCATTGTTGTCATCTCTTCCTATGATATAATCTTTTGATAAACCTTAAAGAATCACAGAGGTGGATGCTATTATCCTATATCCTTTGTCTACTCCCCCAGGTGTCATGATCTCTGCATCAGATCTGTCAACCTTCAATATTGGTAATTACGGGTTAATAACACCCTATGAAACTTCCCGATTAACCTCTGCCATTGATTCCATTGTTGCTTCCTCTAACATAGTTTCAACACCATAATATGTTTTTAGTAATTCCACTACCATAAGATTATCCACCATACCTCCTTAATACAATATTTTTTATGGTAATTTACTCAACCCCCACTGCCAAGGGTGCGGTCTCAGCAATCCCCTATGGGGGTGCCACTACAGATGGCCCATCCTCCATAACCTCCATTTTCTTCTACACCAGGAGGGTAACCTCCCATAGAGTGACCTCATCCTCTAATTACTTAGTAGCTTGTTCCATGGGTGGATCACCCACAACCACAACATCAAGAAGGGTCACAATAATTTCCCCTTCATGGGTTGAGGTTCCCTCACCTACAGCATGAAGTCTATCACAAAATTTCCCTTATTCCGTACTCATTTATTCATGTATAACTAAAGAATCAATATAGAAAGAAGAATGAAGATTGAGAGGTATTCAAAACATATGAAAAAATCATTGATTCTACCAGGTTAGTGGAAATATGCCAGTCCACATCTATGATCTTGTAGTCATCACTCCCCCATGAATCATCAAATTATTCACCTTAGAACACAGTCACGCGGTCCGCAAGGGAAGATAGAGGGAACTAAATTACCGACTTCATCCTCACCCAATCTATCAAGGGATGTGCATTACCCCAAGAGTATATTATATCCTCTATAACCACCATATACGGCATCATTTCATCATGAGGAGTGTAGAAATGACCCTATGCATTTTCAATCCTCGTGTGAAATATTACATCCATGATGAGGCATTTCCAAACCCATGTGGACTGGTAATCTAATTGTGAAGTCCCTTGGCCTCCTAGGCATTACGATACATGACATCACTAGGAACATTCAGGATACAAACTCATTTACCTAACCCATGAATGTGGACCACCACGATCCACCTTAGAGGACCCACCTGCTTCATACTGTTGCTTTCTTAGGAACTTCGAGCTCGATACTGTTCCTTCCCCTGAATTTCTTACTTATTCATTTCAATTAACTATGGGACCCTCTAATGTTGTCCTTACCTGTATACTAGTTCTACCTCCATGGTTCCATATATCCACCATTTGGCTTGTGCCCTGCAGTTGGGGCTCAGGCCATCATTATATTGGGTGGCCCATTACCTCAGCAAAACCCCAAGGGATGCATTCTCCCAACTCTGTGTGTATTCAAGAGTTTTCTCATGTGCAATTGGGGATAGAGGTACCTCATACCACATATTACCATCTTCAAACATGTACATGATATATATCTAGCTCATCTCCAAAGGGTGGAAGTCATGACGTACCTCTGATTACACCTTCAAAGTCATCTTTTCCTGAAACCAGCATTTTCTTCAAAACCAGTTTTGATTGCACATATAAAAAACCATCTCGTAGTCAACTCTTACTACCATTACCCCACATCAATAGATTACGAGGTTTGATCTCTATTCCTCATTCCATGTCCTGTCATCAGTCACCACCCCCATTGGAAGGGGAAATGGATGAAACATGAAGTTATCCACCAACCTAAACTTACCCAACACTTCAAATAAACCCACTCTAAATTAGATACATATCAAGATATTATGAATCACAAACCAGAATGTTTCCATTGGGGAGAAATGGGTATGTGGTACACATAATATCTAATGTGAGAATCCCCCTACTATATATGAAGTGAAAAGGCCCACACACATATAGTAGTGTCTTCCCTTCATTGAAATGGTGAGGTACACTGTATAACTTCACCAGAAATGTGATTCCAAGGTTTGTATGATTCTCTATCTCCATCATCACCTCCATTATAAATGTATTTGGACTCACCCCAATGAATATGTCCTTCATTAGGAGACTCAATCCACAAATTCATGTAGTGATGAATCCCGATAGCCTGACTATGTGTAGATCTTCTGTCATAAAATTGGATCCCTAAAAAATGACTATATATCATCCATAATTAGTTATTAGGATCCCTCCATACCCCTGTGATATTCCTCTTTACATATTTGAGTTATATTTAATAACTTCTCCACCTACTATTCTCCTTCATCTAGTTTTATTATTGGTTTTATTAAGAATAATTTGAACCGTTTCTTGATGATAATGTCCCTCATTCCCAAAATTTCTTCCTTGGTTCCCTGCACTAGCTCTATAAGCACCATTTATAAAGATATAATCAATTCTTAGTCCCACCATACATTCTCCACAAAGAGAAATTAATCATACATTACCTCTAAGTTTAAGATCCAAATAATATTGTGATGGTCCAGAAAGCTGATGCGGACCTCCCCATGATGGGGGTGGAATGTTTTGGTCTCTGGTGCTCACCGTCATATCAGTTTAGGAATGATCTCATGTGGCTAGTAAACATGAAATTTTGAATCCCATGACTCATTGTAGAATCTTATGTGATTCATTTCTCCCATAAATTATCCAAATTACCTACATGCCAACTTTTCCTACACCCACTCATCAGTGATGTTGACTCTATGGAATAGATACCATCCATTAAATCATCCATTACACCATCCATTCATTTGATCCCTTAATCCTACATTGATAATTGTATGATGCAATATCAATGATTACTTGTCCACTAGATATTCTCAAATGATGGTGTTAATGTGGTTATAAAGGATTTCTATTGTGATTTGTGAATTATCCTTCTATATGTGGACCATAACAACCCCGTTCCAATTATACCTACCATCCAACACCCAAAATAGTATGCTTGCTCATCCCCTGGTTGCTGCTAGAAAGAAGAAACCATCTCCCAGTCTAAAGCCGTATAGTGGTATCCTCTTGAAAAAAGAATATACCTATTCATCATCCAAAAGCATTTTTAGGAATGACTCCAAGTTTGAGGATCCTAGTAAACATTTCTTGAACATAATGTTTTCCATTATCTCTTCCCTCTGATAAGCGTCCACAATGAATCCCTAAGAGACTTCCTGGGTGACCATTTGGATTTGACACTGAAGTGTTTTCTAAGTCTGGGTAAAGAAGGTATTTCATATAGATTATTAATGGAACTGGATATTGGAGCATTGGTCCATGTAACTCCCTTCATGAACCTCTGGTTAACGATGTCTAGTTCACTGAGTACAATTCATAGGGAAATGACTAGAATTACGGTACACTAAGTAGAGTTCATAGGGAGTGTTCTCCCTGATTAAGATATTAAGGAAATGAAATCATGTTATTTTCTTCACATGAATTTAAGATTCTTTTTGAGATCCCCCTTTAATTATTTTTAATAGGGCGGCCTACACAAGCATCGTGATTGAATTCACACTAATGCTGATCATGCTAAACCATCACGAGTGAGAATTATAATTGATCTTCACAAAAAGTTGTATATTATTAAATTTTTATTGTTATATCGTATATTCAAACCCTATTACATTCCCTACCTACTCCTCTTATGGGGGGAATATGTTGGAACCCAAATATGTTCCATGGGAATATTCAAAGAAGACACAGCTGGTCGGAAGAATATCTATGCCATAAAGGCCAGAAAACTGCTTAAGCTATTTTGCAAAGCCTACTCCTTTGTGAATCCGCTGACAACTATAAAGAACATGAGATTCAAAAAATCATCTACATCGTAGGTCCTTATCTTTTTGAAGACCTTACCCTTTCACTTTCCATGCTGTATCAATTCTATTAATACCTCTTCATAGAGGTTGACTATCCAAATCATCCTCACCAATCTTGGATCAGTTCAGTTTCACCTCAAGTACCTATTTGACAAGTTCCACCTACTCTTACGTCCATCTAAACTTCAGTGCATATCAATATTCCAACCTAAATTTTAATTCTCAACATAGGTATTTTAATTCCTATTTTGTATCAATATAGGAACACTACCGTAGACCTCATGATTGACCAATTCACCACACCATTCTAACCTGTAATTGCTACATCCATGCCCTCCTAGAGGTGCATGAGCAATGGTTATATAATCCCAATTTGTAAGGATTTATTCTCCCAAATATGAGATACATGATGTAAAACTTCTTTTTACCAAAATCCACAACACATGACATTAAACTATAGCCTTACAATATGTAGTAATCATAAGATGGTCCATGTGTGACTGGCATAGGATGGTCTCCACATAGTCTATCCTCATAGGGAATGAGGTCCCCTTCACATGGAATGAGATACTAGATATATTGAATGATATAATCCCTAAAAGTAATTAAATCCACCTTGGGATACATTCATGTGAAATACCCACACCATATCTCATTGAAACTTCATTCACAACATGAGTACCAAATTTACTGATTCCTCTTGTTTCTCACACTGATCATGTCAAACATGGGAATAGAGATTAGTAGGGACCTTTGAATCTTCCCAATAACTATATGGTCGAATCCTAAATGTAATCCCCAGCCATCTAACCATATACCAACCTCATATAAACCCTTATTAGATATAATCCACTACCATTATTATCTATGCGGGCATTGATTACCAACCAACCAGGATATGAAGGAATCCTCTAGGAGGTCCAAATCCATCATCCACATCTATATTTTTTTTTATTATAACAACAAGCCTTGTAACATCATTCCCCTCTTATGTATACCATATCTATTTTTGTTCCCTATAGGTCGCTTTCATGCATAAGCCCCATCCACACCATAACTTCTCTTAGAATCCCTTGGGAAGACCAATGCGTAAGCCCCACACCAACTCTAACCAAGAGTAATAATATTTTTAATGGTTTCTTACATTCATAAATACATAAACATGCCTCTTAGGAACACTATTTGTGATGCAATCATCTTTATTGCATGATGTTAAACTACATGGATCAGTCCTGTTAGACGACCTTAAACTGTGGTATCAAAACACATGGGTATAAATCCTTTAATTCACATTAGTTTATATATGATGTATCAATGAGGTTCAATCTAGACCAATAGTAATCCTAGAATCCTCTATATTTGTGTTTCACCTTCATGATCCACCTATAGGGGTTTTCTGATCTACCTTCACGATGTGATATCTTCCATTTATGGGATACACCTACTAGATCTTCCTATAAATGGAACCATGATCCACCCTCATTCAGGGTACTATATTGTCCATTTATGGGACAAAACTCTTATATCCCACACAATGGTAATCCTAATCCATTCGTCAGTAAATATTTTTTATGATCCCTTGTAGGCATGCACATAATCGATCTGACTCCATGGCACATCTTGATATATCAACTCAATCTTCACAAGGTGTTAAACATGGAGGACCAAATATAGAATTCATGATAATCATGGTATGATTGAGATGAAGGTATTGGAAGATATATAGCTATGGAATTTGAAACCTGATAATACACATGGTATTCCTTAGGTGAAAGGCTTTGAAAAAATTCACCTTTGAAGTCAGATTCCTCGTGACCGACATGAGATTCCTTGTGTTCCGTACCTAAAATACCTACATGATATTCCATCATACGAGGAAAAATATAGGTGACTAATGGTCCTAGAATTGAGACATTCTTGTGATTCCTAATTTGACTACTACCCAGATTGTAGGTTGCTTCCCTATGAAGACCCATTGGATTTGTAACACCCCGACCCTAGTTACCCAGAGTCGGTTCATTATTACATAACATTGGCATGATCACAAGAAAGATCAAATCTTGAAAGACAGATTGGTTTAGTAGCCTTTGAAACACTAGATATATTCATAAAGTATTACATTACATCATAAAGTGAAAAACTACTACAACAATATATTGTCTCCATAGTCCACACTATTATCCCCTCATAATATCCCTGTAGGTCATTCATAATTTACTTCTTCACATCATGGGAAAATAAAACATAGAAAAGGGGTGAGCTCAAATGCTGAGTAAGGATAACAATATAGCGGAAACATTCATAAATAAGAATAAACATTTAAGGTAGTGTATAACTAAAAAAAAGCCTTTTAAACTTGAACTTCAATATAGTATGGAAAAAATAAAATGAAATAATGCCATTTACTTATTCACATGGATATTCTACTAATCAAATAATCACATGCAATATCAATAACAACTTTCATAATGATGGAATGCATAATGTCAGACTATCATAACCACATATCCAAGGCCTCGTGCCAAGACTTCAAATAAGATTTTGTCAAGGCCTTGTTCCAAGTCACTATTTTGTCTCATGAGACCTACCGATGCATCGAGGAGCCATATCGGGCTCCACCCGTCACATATTAAGTCCAATGCATTCCCATATGAAAAGGTTTAAACATAACATAAATATTCGTATTAAAACTATCATACGAAATGTCAATACTTTCACCATAAACTATGAATGGTATAAAAATAGCACATCCACAGTCAAACATATCACAAAACCTTCAATACAATATAGAAGTTTTGTATCATAATAAATCAACTTCAAATGATCATAAAATCCATCAATGGATGTTGACATAGATGAAATCAAAACTCTTTTTAGAGAAATAACTCTTTCTATTTTGAAATAATTAAATAGTCATATATTTATAAAATAAAACATTTTCTTTGAAAATATTCTTATAAGCTTGTAAGGGAAGCTTCGACGATTTTATAACAGCGGAAAATAGCTGCACCTGCCGTATAAGCTAAAAAACATTCTTACCTTAATTCTGTCGAAAAGGTTAAAAAGCACCTTGTTTGGAAAACGATGGAAAGATTCCTTTATAAAACTCTTATAAAAAGTCAAAAAAGGGTATAAATGGCTTTTACCCATATTATTTTAAATATTAAAAATGTTTTGAAATACATTTTTAAGAAACATGGATGTGGATGATAAAGAGATCCCAGTAGATTATTACGTATAAACATCTCGGATAATGAAGAGATTGTGAAATAACCCTTACCTTGTAATTTTCCTTGGTTGGGGAAGGTTAAACTCATGTATAATGGTGAAATAATTGTTTTTAAATTATACAAGAATCATATACATTAATATGATATCATATATGATCATTTAACATTGATTTGTTAATAATATCTTAGTATTATCATTGTTTCGGGTGTTAACTTACTAGTTTTATTTTATATGTTTTGTTACGTAAGACATTTTTTTTATGTATAGTTTGTATCTTAATCATATCAAGAATGATATCAAGTCCTTATATACTATTATATCATCAAATGAGAATTATACTTGGATGGATATAATGGAGAATGAATCTCATCGCGTTCGTGGAGACGGTAGTCCGTACGTAGGCACGAGCGACAATATCATTCTTTTAATATTAAAATAATATATAATTGGATGTTATATCATATATACATAATCATTATCATGTTACATTTATTATTTACATTAATTAAAATTCATTATTATACCCATTCAAATAATAATTTATGGAATAACAATTACACCACGATGTGGAGACGGTAAGTCGTACGAACGCACGTATGGTGACATGTTATTCAAAGGATAGATAGAATACTGAATATGGTTGTATCATATTTATAATAATATCACAGTATATATATGATATTGGAGGTATTATATTAGAATGGTAACAACAAACAAAGAAGAAGTGGAAGAAGAAAGGAACTTGAAAAAGGGTGGTGAAATCATTACCTCTTCTTTGGGTTCTTCCTTTTGATTTGATCAAAAGGGATCTTAGGTTGGCTTTCTGACTAAAGTAAGGCCTCTAGGATGATTTGAGAGAAGTTGATACATTATTTGGGTAGAGTTTGGACGAACCAAAAGGCTTTGAAGGAGTGAGTTAATGAGAAGGGAGAGTGCACTTTTATAAGAGGGGTGAGGGGCACCTTTGGAAAATCTAGAAATATTATTTTATAATAAATTTATATTCGGTTTATAGTGTCTACAAAGTTGATTATTTAAAGTATAAGGTGGGTATGGGTATAAAAACACTCAACCAATATAATTTATACAGGTTTGTGTTACTATATTAACCTTATCTTTAAGTATTAACTCTTAGTTAATTAGTTTCACTTTTACAATGTCTCTTTGTATTTTTATATTATATGGTTAATAAAAATACCATATACATCCAAGAGACCCCCAAGTGGTACATTAATGATACACATATCATGATATAAGTCTCTTGGAAAAACCTTAGATTTTTAGGAATTTAATATCAATTAATAATATAATATTTGTTTTAAAAACTCTTTTATGTCAATTTTGAAACTATTCAATAGTTGATTTTTGTAAAACTCATAACAGAATTATTACTACGAAAAAATTTAATTAAAGCATTACTAAAATGTCATATTAACCTATAAAATTAGTTTAATTCATTAAAAGTCTCAAATTATATTTATTTGGGTATTTATAATATCAATTTTTTTAATTGTTCACTATTATGGTAATTAATGAATCATCATTGTGTCATAAATAAATTAAATTATTTAATGTCTAAAAATTATAAATAAAATATAATTATTTAGGAAATATTTTTAGCTTTATAATTAGTATTTATAGTCGAATTTATCTTATGTATAACCCTATATTAAAAATGTTTTAGTAAATAAACATTGATTTTAACTCTTTTAACTCTTCTTTGAATTAAATAATAATAAATGTCCTATTCTAATACAAGTGGACCTAAATGATAATATTTTATTCCTAATGTTGTTTTTGGTCGAGATACACTTGTAAAATAGAATTAGGACATGTGTTAGGGTAATATTAATATCATTTTTACCCTTAATTATCCTACTTACTTTTAACCGTGGTAAATAAAAGTAAAAAGTTACAATTTACCAAAAATTATTTTCATCTCATTAAACCACATTTTACTTCTTGATATTAACCGTGTCTCTCGGATTTTTGAAATTCCATTCATAGAAGTGGTAAAATTAATTTTTATGAAAAATTCAGTTTTTTAACTACCACTTAGTAGTTTCACTATTCATCAAAAATTGAAGTTTTTCAGAACAATGCCAAAATTTCACCCTAAGCTATAATTGATATTCCAAATTAAAAAATGATGTCTATTTTACAAAATTCCAAACATAAAAGTTGCATTAATTAATTTTATAATTAATTCTCACTGTCACAACAAATAGCGTGTTTTTAAGAAACAATATATATCAAAAGATTGACAATTTTTTATGTCCAATTTCTAAGTGAAATTAATTAGAATGAACACCATTCGATAAAATGGTAAAAAAATATTCTAATTATACTTTAAAACCACTAAATAATAGAAATTATCACTATAAATTATTTTGATTAAAAAAGTTGTTTTTAAGTATTTATCACTATTCATAAAAATTGGAAGTTCTCAGAAAAATACCAAAAATTCAACTTAAGTTAATTTTGATATTCTGAATACAAAAATGAAGACCATTTTGAAATATAAAATATATATAATTTCAAAAAGTAGGTTTTACTATTCATAACGGCTAGTTTGATTGGTTGTGGTGTGTTAGAACTCGATGTTGCGTACAACACACGTTATCGCATTATTCAAAGAGAAGTGTACCGTAGAAGCTTGGGGTGTTACATTCTCCCCTCCTTCAAATAATTTCCTCCTCGAAATTTCCAGAATACTACTGCATGAAAAGACTCGGTTGGTACTTCATCATAAGTTCCCCGGGTTCCCACGTTGCCTCTTCCATCTTATGGTTTCTCCACAAAACTTTTACCAGACGCGTCGTCCGGTTTCTCAGTACTTGTTCTCTTGTATCAAGAATCCTGACGGGCTCTTCGCAATATGACAGATCGGGTTCCTGTTCTAATTCCTCATAGGTGAGTACATGCATTGGGTCAGGCATGTATTTCCTCAACAGAGATACATGGAACACATCATGAACTTTGGAGAGACTTGGCGGCATTGAAAATCGGTAAGCTATAGCCCCAATTCGTTCTAGAATTTTGAAAGGTCCGATGTAACTGGGACACAATTTACGATTCTTACCAAAACGTATGACTCCCTTCCATGGAGATACCATCCGGAAAATATGATCACCGACTTGAAATTCCAAATCCTTCCTTCGATTATCGGCATAGCTCTTTTTCCTACTTTGAGCTTCTTTGATGTGATTATGGATTACCTTCACCTTTTCCATCGTTTCCTCCACCAGTTCTGGACCTACAAGTTTTTGTTCACCAACGTCATCCCAACAGGTTGGTGTGCGACATCTCTTTCCTTATAACGCTTCATATGGTGCCATCTGAATACTCGAATTGAAGCTATTGTTATAGGAAAATTCTACCAAACGTAAATATTGATCCCACATACCCTGAAAGTCAAGTGAGTAGGATCTAAACATGTCTTCTATGGTTTGAATAGTCCGTTCTAATTGTCCGTCCATTTGAGGGTGGTAGGCAGTGCTCAAATGAAGTTCAGTATCCAGGGATTTCTGAAGACTTTTCCAGAATCTTGAAGTAAAACGGGGATCACGATCAGAAACAATTGATAGGGGTACTCCATGAAGTCTCACAACCTCATTAATATATAGTCTTGCTAGACTTTCTAGTGGTATATCTTCTTTTATAGCAAGAAAATGTGCTGACATGGTAAGACGATCAACAATGAACCATATTGCATCGTTCCTTCTAGGATTTTTTGGTAGCCCCATGGAAAAGTCCATCATAATATTGTCCCATTTACACTCCGGTATGAGAAGAGGTTGCAATACTCCACCAGGTTGTCGCCTTCTAGCTTTCACTTGTTGACAAACCATACATCTTGACACAAAATCGGAAATCTCCCTCTTCATGTTGTCCCACCAAAAATATTCCTTCAAATATCTATGCATTTTGGTTCTCCTAGGGTGTATAGAGAAATTGGAACTATGAGCATCATCCAACAATTCCCTTTTTAGATCAGTTATATCGGGAACACAAAGCCTCTTCCCGAATTTCAAAATTGCATTTTCATACACAAAATCTCTCAATCTCCCATCATTCACAGCTTTAATATTCTTTTTAAATTCTCCATCATTAGTCTAAAAACTCCTAATCCTTTCTTGTAAAGATGGTTTGGCAACCATTTGAAAAAGCATTGATGTTTCACCTTCCCTGGTTATTCCCATGTCCATCTTCACTAGATCTATGAAAATTGGATCCCTTTCCATTCTCATCATGTTAAAAACTCCATGGTCTTTTCTGCTCAAAGCATCTTCCATCTTGTTTGCTTTCCCCGGGTGGTAGTGTATCGTACAATCATAATCCTTGAGTAATTCAAGCCATCTCCTTTGCCTCATGTTGAGTTCTTTTTGTGAGAAAATATACTTTAAACTCTTGTGATCAGTAAAAATCTCAAATTTTTCACCATAGAGGTAGTGCCTCCATATCTTCAAAGAAAAGATCACAGCTGCTTACTCGAGATCATGAGTATGATATTTTTGTTCATGAAATTTCAACTGTCGTGATGCATAGGCAATAACCCTATCCTTCTGCATAAGGACACAAAAAAGTCCTTTCTTCGATGCATCACTATAAATAACGAACCCATCATTCCCCAATGGTAGAGTCAATATAAGATCATTGACTAATATTCTCTTCAGTTCTTTGAAACATTCTTCACACTCTTTTTTCCAAACAAATTTAACCCCTTTACGTGTGAGCTTCGTTAATGGGTTTGCCAATCGGGCAAAATTCTGGACGAAACGTCGATAATAACCTGTCAAACCAATAAAAATGTGTACCTCAGTTATACTCATAGGTGCTGGCCATTCTTGGAATGCCTTGGTCTTAGAAGGATCAATAGAGATTCCATCTTTAGAGACAATATGTCCATGAAAATAAATCTCATGAAGCTAGAATTCACACTTGCTAAACTTCCCATATAATTCATGTCTTCTCAGAGTCTTCAGGATAGTGCACAAGTGATTTTCATGATCTTCGTAGCATTTAGAGTATACCAAGATATCATCAGTAAATACCACCAAAAATTCATCGAGATAGTCCTTGAAAACTCTATTCATCAGATCCATGAATACAGAGGGTTCATTAGTCAATCTAAAGGGCATTACAGTAAACTCATAATGCCCATACCTGGTTCGAAATGCTGTCTTCGGAATGTCTTCCTTCTTTGCACACAACTGATGGTATCCAGATCGAAGGTAAATATTTGAAAAGTATTGAGCTCCATGCAGTTGGTCAAATAAATCATCAATGCAAGGAAGGGGATACTTGTTTTTATTGTTATAGCATTGATCTCCCTATAGTCGATACATAACCACATGGATCCATCTTTCTGTTTAACAAAAAGAATAGGGGCTCCCCATGGAGAAACACTAGGGTGAATAAATCCTTTATTACTCAATTCCACTAGTTGTTTCTTTAGTTCGACTAATTCTATAGGGGACATTCTATAAGGGGTCTTTGATATAGACCTTGATCCAGGAATTAAAACAATGCAAAACTCGACTTCTCGTTCTGGAGGATGTTCAGGTAAATCTTCAGGAAATACATCTACATATTCTTTCACAACAGGTACAACCTCTATTTAAACATTCCATTCATCACCCATAGTTATTTCATTCTCTTCCTCCTCAATAATTGAATTTAGTTGAGCTACTGGGGGTGGATCTAGATAAGAATTAGGCGGTGACGATTCTACTCTAAAGATAAGGTGCTCCTTATCATCATCATCAAGAATTGGAACCTCTTTCTTCTTACAATAAATATTCGCATCATAGTCCGAAATCCAGTCCATACCGAGGATTATATCATACTCAGTCATAGGTATGATGATGAGATCAGCAGATAATAAACATTTATATGCTCTAATGGGGACTGATTCACAAAACATTGTTGCAATGATACTTCTCTTTGGAGTTTTAACTGACAACTCCCTTGTTAAATTAAATTGGAAATATCTAATTTTCCTAGCAAACTGGGAAGATATGAAACAATTCGATGATCCAAAATCAAATAATGCATTTGCTAAACTTGAGGAAACCATTAAATTACCTGCCACCACGTCTTTTGGAGCTTCTACATCAACAGTAGTGATAGCATAAGCTTGGCCTTGATCCCCTGGCCTTTTCTGAGGTAAGTTCCCCTGACAATTAGGTCATTAATTTTCATAATGTCCCATCTCCCTAATATTTTAGCACTGAACATTGGTAGCTTCCTTCTTCCCTTTGCATTCACGAGCTTGGTGGCCTTTTTCAGCACACTTGTAACAGACACCCATTCCCTTCAAGAAAGTACCGGGGTGTTTCTTCCCACATTTAACCTAGGATGGATATTCAACCTTTCCCTTCTTCCCTTTATTTCCATTCCTATATTGATCGGCAGATCTCTTCTTCTCTTGCTTTGCTTTAAAGTCATAAGACATAGAGAATTCCTTTTCTGTTTTGATAGCACATGAGACAATGTCTTCGTATGACGAGAAGGATTGTGAGATTAATGCTCGATGAAGAAATGGTTTTAACCCATCAAATAAACGATCAATATTACTTATTGGGTTACATATATAATCTCCAGCATACCTTACTAACCTTGTAAAATTAGCCTCATACTTTGCGACATTCTCATCCTCATTTTGTCTCAGACTCGAGAATTGCCTTTCCATATCTGCTGATGGTCACGAGGAATGTATTTTTCTAAAAACAGATCTTTGAACTCCATCCATTCCATATTTGATACTTCATCATCTTCCTTCATGTTTTTAATCAATGACCACCATTGATCAACATCTCAAGTGAGGCGGTAAACTGCCATGATAACCTTTTCCCTTTCACTACTCCCCAAATCCTGAAATATTTTCTCTAGAGAATTTATCCATTTCTCAGCTACTAAGGGATTTGTACTCCCATTGAACGTTGGTGGTTGTTGCCTCATGAAGCGATCTAACATTGATCCTCCACGCTGTGGATCAGGGTGATCCATATGGGTAAGGTTATTATTCAAAACCTGAGTAAGTTTTCCCAGTCTGGTAATTACCTGATCGACACCAGTTGCATCACCAGCTCCACTATAATTATCTTGAGAAGGAGGGAAATCCCTACATGGAGTGCGTGCATTGATACAGTTTCCATTTCTTCCACTAGGCACCATTTCTAAACAATGTTATAAACTAGATCAGTTTATGAATAAAAATACATAATCCCATACTTACGATACACTTAACATAAATTGACCTATTTATGGATATAATCCATAATCATAAGAATGTTTTCTTTGAGGAAGTATATACTCATAAACCCTTCATAATGATTTTTATATAAAATTAGAGTTATCCTAAGCATATCCCCTGGGAGTGTCGTAACCAAGAGTGCAGCATGGCCCATTGTCGTGCAACAGTTCCCGTTCGAGTCTAGCTCAAAGTGGTGTTTTCGGGTTTTACCCCTAGGTACATCTGTGCTAGAGCCGCCTCTACCTGCTCGTATCCAGACAGGGATGTATTGCTTGTAAAACTCACAAAATCTCTACAATACTAAAATTCTAGGAAGTTCTTCTATACTAATCCTCAAAGTCCATCTGAAATCTATTTGCTCTAATCAGAGTTTATTTAAATCTAGCTTCCAAGGTTTGTACTAAACTTCCTCTATTACCAACTATACCACCCGACCCTAGTTACCTAGAGTTGGTTCATTATTACATAACATTGGCATGATCACAAGAAAGATCAAATCCCGAAAGACCGATTGGTTTAGTAGCCTTGGAAATACTAGAAATATTAATAAAGATTTACATTACATCATAAAGTGAAAAACTACTACAACAATATATTGTCTCCATAGTCCACAATATTATCCCCTCATAATATCCCTACAGGTCATTCATAATTTACTTCTTCACATCCTTGGAAAATAAAACATAGAAAAGGGGTGAGCTCAAATGCCCAGTACGGATAACAATATAGCGGAAATATTCATAAATAAGAATAAACATTTAAGGCAATGTATAACTAAAACAAAAGCCTTTTAAACTTGAACTTCAACATAGTATGGAAAAAATAAAACGAAATAATTCCATTTACTTATTCACATGGATATTCTACTATTCGAATAATCACATGCAATATCAATAACACCTTTCATAATGATGGAATGTATAATGCTAGACTATCAGAACCACCTAGACAAGGCCTCGTGCCAAGACTACAAATAAGATTTTATCAAGGCCTTGTTCCAAGACACTATTTTGTCTCATGAGACCTACCGATGCATCGAGGAGCTATAGTGGGCTCCACCCACCACATATTAAGTCCAATTCATTCTCATATGAAAAGGTTTAAACATAACATAAACATTCGTATTAAAAATAGCATACCAAATGTCAATACTTTAACTATAAACTATTAATGGTATAGAAATATCACATCCACAGTCAAACATATCACAAAACCTTCAATACAATATAGAAGTTTTTTATCATAATAAATCAACTTCAAATGAGCGTAAAATCCATCAAAGGATGTTGACATAGATGAAATCAAAACTCTTTTTAGGGAAATATCTCCTTCTATTTTGAAATCATTTAAGAGTAATATATTTATAAAATAAAAAATTTTCTTTGAAAATATTTTTATAAGCTTGTAAGGGAAGCTTTGACAATTTTATAACAGCGGAAAATAGCCGCACCCGCCTTATAAGTTAAAAAAACATTCTTACCTTAATTCTGTCAAAAAGGTTAAAAAGCACCTTGTTTGGAAAATGACAGAATGATTCCTTTATAAAACTCTTATAAAAAAGTCAAACAAGTGTATAAATGACTTTTAACCATATTCTTTTAAATTGTAAATTTTTTTTGAAATACATTTTTAAGAAACATGGATGTGGATGATAAAGAGATCCCAGTAGATTATTACGTATAAACAACCTCGGATAATGAAGAGATTGTAAAATAAACCTTACCTTGTACTTTTCCTTGGTTGTGGTAGGTTAACCTCTTGTATAATGGTGAAATAACTGTTATTAAATTATACAAGAATCATATACATTAATATGATATCATATATGATTTTTTAACATATATATGTTAATAATATCTTAGTATTATCATTGTTTCAGGTGTTAACTTACTCGTTTTCTTTTATATGTTTTGTTACGTAAGCCATGTTTGTAAGGGATATGTTGTATCTTAATCATATCCAGAATGATATAAAGTCCTTATATACTATTATTAATCATCAAATGATAATTATACTTGAATTGATATGATGGAGAATGAATCTCATCGCGTTCGTGGAGAAGGTAGTCCGTACGTACGCACGAGCGGCAATATCATTATTTTGATATTAAAATAATATATATTTGGATGGTATATCATATATAAAGAATAATTATCATGTTAAATTTATTATTTACATGAATTACACATCATTATTATACCCATCCAAAAAATATTTTTATTGAATAACAATTACACCACGACATGGAGACGGTAAGCCGTACGTCCGCACGTATGGTGACATGTTATTCAAAGGATGGATAGAATACTAAATATTTTTGTACCATATTTATAAAAACATCACATTATATATATGATACTAGAGTTATTATTTTATAATGGTAACAACAAAGAAAGAAGAAGTGGAAGAAGAAAGGAACTTGAAAAAGGGTGGTGAAATCATAACCTCTTCTTTGGGTTCTTCCTTTTGATTTGATCAAAAGGGCTCTTAGGTTGGATTTATGACTAAAGTAAAGCCTCTAGGATGAAGTGAGGGAAGTTTAGAGAGTATTTGGGCAGAGGTTGGCCGAACCAAAAGGCTATGAATGTGTGAGTTAATGAGAAGGGAGAGTGCCCTTTTATAAGAGGGGTGAGGGGCACCTTTGGAAAAGCTAGAAATATTATTTGATAATAAATTCATATTCGGTTTATAATGGATCCAAAGTGGATTATTTAAAGTTTAAGTCTGGGATGGGTCGAAAAATACTCAACCAATAGAATTTACACAGGTTTTTGTTACTATATTAACCTTATCTTTAATTATTAACTCTTAGTTAATTAGTTTCACTTTTACAATGTCTCTTTGTATTTTTATATTATATGGTTAATAAACATACCATATACATCCAAGCAACCCCCAAGTGGTCCATTCATGATACACCTATCAAGATATAAGTCTCTTGGCCGATCCTTATATTTTTAGGAATTTAATATCAATTAATAATATAATATTTGTTTTATAAACTTTTTTATGTCAATTTTGACACTATTCAATATTTGATTTTGTAAAAACTCATAAAAGAATTATTACATCGAAATAAGTTAATTAAATCGTTAATAACATGTCATATTAACCTAGAAAATTAGTGTAATTCATTAAAAGTCTCAAATTATATTTATTTGGGTATTTATAATATCAATTATTTTAATTTTTCACTATTATGGTAATTACTGCATAATCATTGTGTCATAAATAAATTAAATTATTTAATGTCTAAAAATTATAAATAAATTATAATTAGGTTTTAAATATTTTTTTCTTTCTAATGAATATTTATAGTCGAATTTATCTTATTTATAACCCTATATTAAAAATGTTTTAGTAAATAAACATTGATTTTAACTCTTTTAACTCTTCTTTGAATTAAATAATAATAAATGTCCTAATCTAATACATGTGGACCTAAATGATAATATTTTATTCCTAAGGTTGTTTTTCGTCAAGATAAACTTGTCCAATAGAATTAGGACATGTGTTAGGGTAATATTAATATCATTTTTACCCTTAATTGCCCTATTTACTTTTAACTGTGGTAAATAAAAGTAAAAAGTTACTATTCACCAAAAATTATTTTCATCTCATTGAACCACATTTTACTTCTTGATATTAACCACATCTCTTTTATTTTATAAATTCCATTCACAGAAGCGGTAAAATTATGTTTTATGAAAAATTTAGTTTTTTAACTACCACTTAGTAGTTTCACTATTCATCAAAAATTGAAGTTTTTCAGAACAATGCCAAAATTTCACCCTAAGATATAATTGATATTCTGAATTCAAAAATGATGTCTATTTTACACAATTCCAAACATAAAAGTTTCATTAATTAATTTTATAATTAATTCCCACTGTCACAACAAATAACGTGTTTTTATGAAACAATATATATCAAAAGATTGACAATTGCTTATGTCCAATTTCATAGTAAAATTAATTATAATGAACACCATTGGATAAAATGGTAAAAAAATATTCTAATTATACTTTAAAAACACTAAATAATAGAATTTATAACTATAAATTATTTTGATTAAAAAAGTTGTTTTCAAGTATTTTTCACTATTCATAAAAATTGGAAGTTCTCAGAAAAATACCAAAAATTAAACTTAGGTTAATTTCGATATTCTGAATCCAAAAATGAAGACAATTTTGTAATATAAAATATAAATAATTTCAAAAAGTAGGTATTACTATTCATAACGGCTAGTTTGATTGGTTGTGGTGTGTTAGAACTTGATGTTGCGTACAACACATGCTATCGCATTATTCAAAGAGAAGCATACCATAGAAGCTTGGGGTGTTACAGGAATGTTCAGACCGAAGTAGTGTAATTGATTGGAATTCATAAATAGATGGCACTGGTAATGAGTTCCATGAACATAACATAAATATATATGGGAGAAGTGGAGTAGAATATATTTTCCAAGGAGTAATCAATATCCCATCATCCCATTTCCATCAATGAGTATACATGACTCTTGAAAGTTATGAAAACCACCCATCTTTGGATAGCTGGAATTTCAGGCGACCAATACACACCAGTGAACACTAAATGCACGAGGAATCACACCCCAAAAAATGGTCATAAACCATATTTTAAACCATAACACATTAAATTGGGAAAATATATTATTATTATTAATTTTGAGTCATCTATTAAAATATTATATATAATAAAATATCATTAATATCATGTATGGAGAAATTCATTTAATTTTATTTAACAAAACATGACCAAAAATTAATTAGAATAAAAACTTTCAAAAAATCACTAATATGTTATAATGATCAATTAAATTCATGGGAGACTATAACAAAAAAATAAATTTACTTTTAGAGTTTTTAAAATTAACTTCTTTATTTTTTGGCATCTTGAGGAAGAACTATGCTATCGTTTTTTAAGAATCTAAGGCAATAATTTAACAACTAAAAATTAAAAAAATGATCATGGTAAGAAGAAATAATTTATATTTAAAATTACCATTTATAACCGAATATAACTTTTTATTAACGCTATATAAAAAATAAGAGATACTAATACAAAGTGAGTGTCATTTGTTCTATTTTAATTTAAAATAATATTAAGGGAATTATCAATGCAAAATGGAAATAAATTGAAACATTGTTTTAACTTTTGATGGTAAATTTGTAAAAAATAATCATTAAATGAAATAATGATAAGCGTTATTGAGATTTTTTTTATATCATTTTATTTTTAACATTAATTATCTGATTTTCCCTCATCGAGGTGAAAAATATTTACTATGGTTACTATTCATATTAACCAAAATAAAAGGTTAATATTTACTAAATATGGACCTTAAGATCACAAATATGGAATCTATTTTTCATTATTCAATTTTTCAATGTGGTATATATTAATTTAAAATTTATCTCTCAAAATAAAAAGAAAAAATATTTTTCATTAGAAACCCATTTTTAAACTATAAACATATTTTTATTCCATATTCATGTATAAAGTTAATGAAAAAAACCACTTATTGGAATATTTTTAATTAAAATGAACTAAATTAATTTAATAAATAGTCGATAATAGAATGTGGATTTTTAAAATAATTTTTAAAAAAGGAAATTTTTAATAAAATTAATTATTTTAACAATTCATTAAGAAATCATATTTTACAAAAAAATACACAAATGTCACCTAAAGATAAATTTTTTATTTTTATTAAAAAATTTATTTATAATTTTAAAAATTCAAAGTATAAATTTTTGAATCCAAGAAATAAAATAAAACAATTTAATATATGTAAATAAATTTAGTGAGAATAAAACTATTTCCACTTTGACTAGAAAATTAAATAATATTATTATAGTGAACATATTTCTATAAAATATAATTAATTAATATTACTAATACATGACAATGATTTATTGGAATATTACTCTATTGGTTGGAGTTAAAGTTTTTGACCATTGTATGTGATGATAAGTGGTTTTTTTATAAACCAATGATTAGTGGTTCAGTTATAAACCAAGGACAAGTGGTTCCATTATAAAACAAATATCGACAGTTCTATTATAAAACAACACCATTTGAGACAAATATATCTATCGAATTCATTTGGTGTTTATAAATGTTATTATAATATTGATATGAAAATTATTTTCCATGTTACCTACATAAACTTTCTATGCTCGATAGTGAAATTTCATGGGAATAATTTTATTTTACATGGTAATATGTTTATATTTTGTTTCATTGGAATGATAATGATCCTTTTGTACAAAAAGGAATCTATTGAGGAAAGTTTTTATAATGGTTTTCACCTTTCCTATAGAAGCCATCAAGATTATGATTTTTAATTTATGTGTTCTTATAAAGTTTTATATGGAAAACATTGGGTGGTAAAATAGATTTCAAGTGAATTAACATGATTTTTTGAGATCAATGATTCTTATATTAAAGGAAAAAACCATTAATTCAACTCATGGTTTTGAATTAGATTATGGGGTTTTATTTATCTTTCTATATGATTCATTCTGAGAATTGTTTTTATATTCTGATTTTTAAAATGTGTTTTCATAGGTATTAAGTAAAAGTAGAATATTTAATAAAGGAAGAGTTCTGGACATGGAATTTTCCATATAAGAAACAAGAATATCTCTATAAAGGACTTTTATGTGGGAAAAATCATGTCTTTGATGTGTTGTAGGATGTTTTTCCCTTTACAATAAAACAACCATCCAAAGTAAACAGAACCAAACAACTATTAGATGCTAAATGAAAACAATGTAATACTACTCGACGTATTAAAAAACTGAAAATTACCAAAATGAACCATATAACATATCAGAGTACAAATGAAAAAACCCAAAACCAAAATTAGAGTATAAAGAGGAAGAAAAAACCAATAAAACTCAAAGACTCTTAAGACAACATCTCCACAGCTCTAATACTATTCAATATCCATCTTCACAATCCATGGCTAAGGTATCACAACACGTCACAAAATAAGTGATATAATTTTCATTTACATGTGTCCCAGTAAACAATAACTACAAACATATCAATGTTCCTAAGAAGGGTGTGAGCAATGAAATTGATTCTATATTCCCCAAATGAAATCCTGACTCACACCCATAGGATAGATAATTTTAGAAAAGTTATATAAATAATTTAAATAAAAAACATTAAAATAGTTTATATTAAATAAAAAAAATTCAAGAACAAAAATTTTCATGCCAAAATATTTTTCCAAGCCAAAATAATTTCCATGGTAAAGAAACCACACATTTCCTTAACTCATTTCTCAAACCATTAGCATGCATGTGGAATGGTTCAAAAATTACAGACAAAACACATGCATGCCCAGGTGATAGTTCCATACTCATTTATCTTTGAAATTTTCAAAAGGTAACCATACACCATGTTCCCAAATGTAACATGCCTCTTTCATTGGGTCACATTATTGAAAATGAATAGACGTCAACCAATTAAGCCACAGTCCACACCAAACAATCATTTCAATCAATTTCAATAATAACATTTACTTTATTGAAAACCATTTTTTCAATCAATTTCCCTTAATAGAAATCATGAAATATTTTAAAGCATCATTTTAAAATCATGAATTGAAGCACTTTTCACAACTACCTATTAAAAAATATTCCAAACCATCACTAAAGAGGGTTTATACCAATAAATACATATAAAATTCATAAAAAAATCAATAAATTAAATAAATATTTAATAAATCCATCTAGGTTTAATAAGTGGAGTTTTGAGTTAGTCCACCTACATGAGAAACTACTATAGAAATAATGAATGACACAAATTATTCAACAAAATTGGTATGAAATTCCCAAAACCCGCATTAGATCTTGTAACCTAACATCAAATCATCCATATATAAAGATTATTGGAATCATAAAACCTATATACATCCCCAAAATATGGGATATATCATTCCAATATTGGGAAGAAGAATAATTTAAAGGAAAACAACCAAGAATGGAGATATGCAATGGAAATTAAAACACTAATGCACAATAAATTGCCAACAACTCTCTCTCTCTCTCCCGGTTCAAGATGAATGGTATCCACATACGTTGGGAAGAGAGGAATTCATTATAGGGTTTTCCTAGGGTAAAATAGATACATTTAGTATAAAAACTAAATTAGATCCACAATTTATGCTTTTAATTTTTGTCCTGCAAAGTTAGGGTGCATGGTTCAGAAAATAATGCAGAAAGCATAGAAGTTACACTTTCCCCAAATGAATTTTTTATCCGAGATATCAACATAGTTGGTAAAAACCATGTGTTGAACTATGAACCTACCCAGAACCCACTAGTTCAAATTACATAGTTTTCGATAATATTTGCACAGTTTGTACTAATCGTTCTCAAACCATGCACCTCCAACAAAGACCCAAAAAAATTCCAAATATAAAAAAACCTCCCAAACAACACCAAAAAACATTAAATTCTTAAAATACATAAAAATCATTACATACATTAAACTGATGGTGATACATTTTCCTCAACATTTTCCATTCCATTCATAGAATGTTAAAATATACTATTTCCATAAAAGAGTTTGGGCCATTGGTCGACATTTTCTTTTCTCATTCCCATGTTTCCTTATAAATCCAACCATGTTTTCAAAAAAATGAACTAGAATGATGATTTTACCATTCAATAATTTCTCTTTCCTATCAAAAATTTGAACTAGCACTTGTACCAATGTAACTTCCGAACCTGTGTCAATGTGATCCCATCTAATCACATAGCTAGGATAAGGTTTCCACTTTTTCAACTGAGATACATGAAACACATTATGCATGACACTTAATCATGGTGTAAAATCCAAATAATTCTCTACCTCACCAACCTATTAATATATCTAAAAAAGGCCTATGTATCATGGAGATAATTTTCCCTTCCTTCGAAAACAAATATTCCCAAGCCATTGTGAGATAATCAATAACACATTATCACTCACCTCGAATGAAAATCACAATCGACAATGATCCATACATGATTTCTGAATACTCTGAGCTATCATAATTCTTTTTCTTGATCAACTGAATCTTCTCCATTGTCTCTTGGATAAGGATCAATCCATCTAATTAATTATAACTTATTTCTCCAAAAAAGATAATATTTACAAGGATACACATATAATGCTTCAAAAGGGTTCATATGTATTCTGTCTGCATAACTATTGTAATACAAGAACCCCACTAACAATATTTTCTCCTCCCATAAGCCACCAAAATTCAATACACAAGACCAAAGATTGTATTACAATGTTTTTAATGTCCATTTATATTGTATATTATTCTGATGATGATACGCCACACTCATATTCAAATGAGTCCCAAGGTATTTATATAAGAAGTTACTGAAATGGTACATAAACCTCATATCTAGGTCTGATACTATCGAAATTGGAATGCCATGCCTCTTTTCAATTTCCAAGATATAGATCTTAGAAAAGTCATCCACCATATGAGTTCATGAAATATGAATGAAATGGGTTTTAATTTGTTAGAAGATACATTATCACCAACATTTTATCATGATTCCAAACTATACATAGGATACCTATCATCAAACATGTGGCTATTTATTCCCATTTCAAAATAATAATTTGTAATTTTTGAAACATACCCACTAGTCACTAGTTCTATACCTTAACCTACTAACATGTGAGGCATGTCATCAAATAATCGAACACCCTCATTTTCATTCCAACACACCAAAAATGTTCTTTAAATACCTAACACATCACCTTTATTACATGATAAAAATTACATCTCTAATGGTGGTATTAATGATGATGTTTTTCTTGAAAAGTCAAAGGTATGACCATCCAACCTAAAAACCTAAAAACTGAATTCTAATCTAGTTTCCATTCCTCAATTGCCTCCCAAACCTTGAGTTTTTGAATCTTCACAGAATATTATGAATCAAATGTTTGTGGCCTATATAATAGTTTAAAAATATATAGAACCAATGAAACTGGAATGAAAACTGTTATGCTACCTCGTTCTTTAAAATCCTTGTGCATTCTAGCTATCACGAACATCAACTGCTACTATTCTAAATACTATTTTCCCATATGAGTGTATGAATTTCTTCTTAATTCATATGCCATGGAATTTCATTTACCCGATGTATACATTAAATTTATTTCAAACATTTGGATATACTTCATCACCATTATTTGTCTCTGATTCAAATCCCTTTGTGAGAAATATCTTTCAAATTCTTATGATCCATAAACACAATGAATTTCTCCCCAAATATGTGTTGAAACCATGTTTTCAAGTAATAGACTATTATAGCTAAATCCAAATTTGGGTTGGATTTGTCTTCTAAAGAATCCATAAATGTTGACAGCCATAAGCGACAACAGAATCTCAATGCATGAGAACACATCCCAACATAGATCCCAAAGAATCATAATTTTCCACAAAACCCTATCATGATTCTGTATATATTAGGATTGGTAATGTTGTAAGGAGAACATCATGCTCTTGAAATGACATCTCACATTCCACATTCCATTGAAATGGATCATTTTTCCTTATTAAATCTATCATTAGTGAAGCTAACCCTAAAATATTAGGAAAAAAATGTTGATAATAACATTCCAATCCAAGGAAAATACATGTCTGAAAAAAAAATATTTTATGGTTTCCATGAGGTAAAAACTTTGATATTTTTTGGATCCATAGAAAAAACTCTTTATAAGATAACATGGCCAAGGAAATGTACCTCGTGTATCCAAAATTCACAGCTTGATAATCTATCCTACCAACAATGATCCCATAAATTTCCAAACATTATCACTAGGGGTTTTTAATGTCCATAACCTATTCTTGAAAACACTAATTTTTATCGACAAACACCACCACAGAAGAATCCACATACTCATAAAATATCTGATTCATCAATTCCATTAATGATATTTGTGTATGCATAAGACAAAATCGCATAACCACATACTCATAATGGAAATATCTAATTCTAAAGGATGTTTTTGGAATATCCACCTTCTGAACCTGGAACTATCAATAAATAATAGGAATCAATTTCCATGGATTGATATTTGGATATAAATTCAATTTTTGAGAATCACTAGGCTCCCCTAAATTGATTTAATAGATTATCAATGCATAGAAAATGATAACAATTATTTGTCATAAATTGTTTAAGCTTATGATAATATATAAATATCCAAATAGTTTTACCCACATTTTTCACAAACATGATTGTTTCTACCCACATACACACGATAGTAAGAATGAACCATTTTCATTCGATATCTTCTATCTTGAAATTCATTTCAATTAAATCTATTAGTTCCATCCAATAAGATGGAAGGTAAATAGAATTAGTCGCCCATAAGAGATCGATCATAAACTCCACTTATCTTATGGGTGGAAACCTTGAGATGTTATTTGGAAAACAATACAGAAACTTGTCCAAAAATTCTAGAATAACACTATCTAATATCTCATCTATTGATTCTGAGGTCAAATATATCAAATGGTATGAGATAGTTCCATTTGTTGGTGCCAAAAATCCTGCTTCACCTATCTTTATAGTCTGATCTACTCTAATGAGGTTCTTGATGCCATCATCACTCATAAAACTAACCCTTCAGGTGTAACATTCGATGTGATGTTTGAACATTATCAACCAATCCATATATAGGATTATTTCATTGAAATACACATCAAGAAAATTAAATTAAAATATAACTCTACTTCATCCACTACTATAGAACATTATTTACACATAAATTCTCAATATTCACTTTAACCCAACGGAGTTTGATGTTTCAAAATAGAAGGCATCATCTTAATATTTAACCCTAGAATATTGGTACAACGTGAAGAAATAAATGTATGGGATTCGCCCGTATAAAAAAAGGTTTCATAAGTGTATAATTCAAAAGAACATTACCTCCCGACATCGATGTTTTTGATTTTTCATCCACCATTACTTAATAGGGTCCATATAACTTATTATAGACTGGACATTGTTCTTTATTTCCCTATGGATATTTAACTTTATGATGATTCATGGAATAAATGGAATCACCGTGGCTAGATTATATCTAATGATGAGAGATATTCTATTTCCCACATCCCATCATATAATATGACATCTACAAAACATGATATGTGTCCAGAACACCCCAACTAAGAGAAATACAATAATAGTGAAGAAGATTCCACTTATGGTTTTAGTTGTGGAATTCTTTAGGTGGTGTCATATAGTCCCTCTTCATGTCATCAAAACATCTACATTGAAAATGTCTAGATTTTATCTTGGGTCCTAGATGATTATTTGTTAATCCATCCATCGTGTTCTGAGTAATTCGTATACATTGGAAATTGTTTTCATTCTCTCACTTATTTCCTACATTAGAGTTCCTACCATTTCCTGTAGGTATCAACATGATTCCTCCATCTTTATGTCCCTAAAGGCCCCTTTTGACCATTTTCACAATATTGACATTGTCTGTATAATCTATTATACAATGAATGAAAATCATTAAGTGAATCTCTTGGCTCATCCCTGATTAAAAAAAATCTTCCAAGGACACTATAGAAGAAATGGTGGAATCCAAGTTGACTAAATTCATATATTTATCTACATTCATTGTCATTGAGATATTCTTTTTCTTCATGATCAAAGAGTACATCATTATTGAAATCTTTATCATTTGATGATATAAGTGTATGTTGATCAACTATTAAAAACCCTCTCATTCTATACCATGATATAATTTATCTTGAACAACTAAATCCCATAACTAGTGTGAAAGATCATCCATCATATACATGACCAATGTGGATTTTTTCTATACTCGTGTTCCATAGAAATCAAATATTCCATTCATCCCATTGAGCCACTCCTTTTCAATCTTTAGTTCTGAATCGTCCCAAAAGATGAGTGGATTATTTTTCTAGAATTGGATGGAATGATCCACTTTCTTAGGTTAATCCCATATTTCCCTCTATCCATAGATTAAAAATGATTAAAAATAATCTAAAATAGTTATTGGTTCATTTATGTATTTATTGCGACCACATTCTCAACAGCCTATTCTGATTGGTTTCTATGACACCTACCATGTTTCATTATCTATAAACAAAAAAACTACATAAGTCTCTCTCACTCTAGTAACTAACAACATTGAAATTAAAATTCACTAAAACACAAAAATCATAACAAGGATTTAAAAAATTGGCCACTTTTCCACTTTCAAAACCATTTTTGAAAATTTCACCTTAGTTTTGAAAATAAATACATTGTCAAAATACCAATACCATGTGTTTTCAAAATCTCACATATGAAAGATATTGAAAATATTTCTAATAAATCAACATGTTTGAACTAAATAATAAATCATTATTCAAAATTAAATAAGAACTCCTAGTGGGAAGTCATTTCTATCAGTTCATGTCATGCTATTCTCATTGGCTAAACCCATCAAAATGAGAAAACAACTCATAAGAGTTTCTTGAAGCACTCATGCACCCAACTCCCTGATATCAAGAGGTTCAATACATATATGTTAGATAAAACATTTAATTGTGTACATTTCATGTTAGATGATCATACTTCTCTCTACCATATCAACACAATGAATTCCCAAAATAAATCATCAACTCTAGGAAAAAATACCCTTTGTTGAAAAATAAAATTTGAAAATGGAATGACTAATACCATTTTTAACATCCCTCCCCTCCCAATTGTCTTGGAATTGTGGTGGAGTGTTACTTATACATAGAAGAAATCCCCAATAATTCAAAGGACAGAAATAAATTCAATGTACATGATTAACATTTTTCTTTTACTTTTCCTTTACTACAAAATAAAATAACTTACTAGGGTAAAAAAACCAAAAAAATATATGATACATGGATAGAATGTAAAACAACTCAATGTACTACCAAAATTTTAGTATCCAAACTAGAACCATATATCATATCAGAGTAAAAAATTCAGAATCTTAGAACCAATATCATATTATAAACCTGAATACATTACCAAAAAAACAAAAAGACTTCAAGGACACCAAATTCACAATTCACATATTCTACAATCTCCAAATCCATAAGCCATGCCCAAAGTATCGTTACCCATTACTAAAGATATGAGATACTTTTACTTTACCTCTTTCCTAAAAAAATATCTACAAATGCATCAAAGTTCCTATTCGGGGGGGGGTGAGTAATGAATCTCAATAGGTTTTACCTAAATTAATTCCCTACTCACACCACTAGGATAGAACATGCTAGAAAATTTAAATAAAATATTTTATATAATAACTTATAAAAGAGTTATTATCAAATCTAATCATATTCCAAGAAAAACTTTTACCATTCCAAAAAAGTTTTACAAACCAATATATTTTCCAACGAAAAGAAACCAAAAAATTCTTTATCCCATTTTTAAAACATTGGAATACACATTACATGGTTCCACAATTCCAAAAAAACACACATGAAGGCCTAAGATACAGTTCCATACTCAAAAGTGGTCTCTCCTTAATCTACTAAGTCATTATACGGTAACTATATAGAAATTCTACCAATGGAACTTTCCCCATTCATAGAATCACATAAATGAAAATTAAAACACACAAACCTAGTAAGCCAAAATCCATGAAAAATCAATCATTTCAATAAATTGAAATAAATTTTTTTTTATAGAAATAATTTCTATCAATCCATTTCGAAGAATCACAATCATGCCACATTTTAAAACATCATTTTAAAATCATGAAAGAAATCAATTTTCACAAAAACCAATTCCAAAATTTTTAAAACCATAAAAAAGTGGGTTTCTTCCCAGAATATCAAATAAAATTCATAGTCAATTTCAATCAATTCAAAAAATTTGAAATGAATCCTTCCCGTTCTAATAAGAGGAGTCAAGAGAGAATCCACCTACTTGAAAACTAAGGAAGAAATGATGAACGTCACAAATTCTTCCACAAAATGAGGTTGAAACTTATAAAACATACCATAGATAATATTACCTAACATAAACGTATATACATATATAACAACATTATTGGAATAAAAAACCTACATGCATCCCCAACAGATTGGATATATCCTTCCAAGGGACAGAAGAAGAATCTATGGGAAAACAACCAAGAATGAATAATTTATAAAGAAATTGAGCTTCTAACATAGAAGGAATCATCAATGGATCACTCCAGAATCAAGAAGAATAGTCTTCATATCCTTTGGGAAGGGTGGAATTTTTTGGGGTCATTCTTAGGAAAAGTGACACATTTAGTAGAAAAACCAAATATGATCCATAATTTTTGGATCAAAATTTTAATTCAAAGTTAGGGAGCACAGATAAGAAAATCTTTCTCTATTAATACAAATGCATTATATAAAAAAATTATTGGTTTCTATTATGTGGGAACATGGTTTGGAAAAAATGTGTCCCTAACTATGCACCTACTCATAGCCCACTGCCTCACTTTTCAAAATTTTTTGTATGATTTGACCAGTTTTTACTAATCATGCTCAACCCGCACACCTAATAAAGAACAAGAAAGCATTGTAAAATTATTCTAAACCTTGTCAAAATACACAAAAAACACTTTAAATATTTTAATAACTTATAAAATGTGTTTCCTACTTGAAAATTGGAGTTCTATATGTCTATGATGAAAGAATTCTTCATGATTTCATAAAACTATAAACCACTATGGTCCTTGAGTATATAAGTGATCCAATATTTTAGTTTTTAGTTATATGTTTTGAAGGATTGAAATTGGGACATGTTTTTTGGTATCAAGGCAGAAAAGTAAATATGTAGTTTTCAGCCCCAGATCTGGGAGTGCAGGTCGGGGACTATTATAGATTGTTTTAGAGAAAAAAGTTAGATAAAATTAATTATTATTATATTTTCATTTGAGGATAACTTAAGAGTTATGGATACCATCATGGTATTATAATTTTAGGTTTGATCATAATTTAAAAGAATTATACACCCCCTTTTCATATTTATTTTATTATATTTTGAGTTTGTTGATTATATTTTTGGAGATATTTTATTTGGTTGAGGAATATATAACCCATATGTTTAACTAGAATTATTATTTATGAAGAATTCTATTACATTTCTAGTGATTTAAGATGAAATGTATTAGATGACATTCAAGTATACAAAATTATTTAATATTTAGGTTTAGAAGGATATTTTGAGGATGTTAATTAATTTTTTCTGTAATATTATATGCATTATGTTAATATAAATTTTTAACCGGATAACCCATAGTCTGTGATAAAACGTTTCAAATAAAAATGCCCCAAGTCTTGAAACCACAATAGAGGGGAGAAACGGGTACATCGCCTCCCACTAGCCTATGTGATCTCATGGTTAGTTTAATAATTTTTTACATAAGCTAATTGATTGGTAAAAATAATATTTATTTTTGGAACATATGTTTTATCAAATAGAAAACCATGATATTGAAAATTTATTTTTAGATTAAGGGATTTATAATATTTTTCAAGAGTATCACAATAAATTTGGAAAACATTATATGATTATAGTAAATATAATATTTTGGTAGTTTATTAGAGGAATAAAGGTTGAATTTTATTTTATAATCATATAAAACATTTATATTGATTAATACTGATTCATATTATTGATGGAAACAATTAGAATATTATAGATAATATACGATCATGGCATATACATTTTTCAGTATATGGATTTATGAGAGACTAATATTGAATAATGATAAATGTTAAATTAATATTTGACGAATATGTGATCAAATAATTATGATATTTTTTTCAACTTAGGGAGGAATACATTGAATAATTTTAAGGTTGTTTATATGTATAAAGATATAAATTGAGGTTTCAGTGTTATCTTTGAGGCATTGGAGATTAATGTTTTGGTTCTTCTTACGAATATTTATTCATATCATGAATTATCATTGGATGAAAATTTTTGTTTTGGAAAATATCTAAACACAGTTTTAATTTCATTTTATTCCTTTGGGGAATTATGTGGCCCATTTTATATTTTTTAGGTTTATAAATGACAAATTCATCTTGAATACTCACCATTGAAGGGAAAATATAATATTGTGGCAGAAATTGATTAAACGATGAAATAATTTTTGAAAATATATACATTTACTTATTCTCTTCATATATATAACTATATATAAATTTATCATGTTTAGGAATGACATTTTTGAATGAAAATTTTACTCTATTACATTTATTTTATTGAATTGATGGCCTTTTTAATCTCATATTTTTTTATAGTTTTGTCCATAAACTTTCTAGGGAACACATTATCTATCGGTTTCCATTATTTGGAAATTATTATTTTCCACCATTCCCATATTTTCATATCCCACCAAATATATCATATTGGAAAATTATTATGTTTTACCTCATATTACCTTCATTAATCCCGTTACCTTTTTTAAAGAAGATTTTTTATAAACCCTTTTTTGATGTATTTTCTAAAAAATGTATTTCATGATATAGAATCATTTAAGAAAACTCTCAAGTTAAAGGTGTGATGATTAAAATTATTAAATTAGTTGCAAATATAACACCATAAGATTTTGAAAAATAATACTTCATTTGATAGAATATACGACCTGAAACACATTTCATAAAAAAACCACAAAATATTTTTTTAAATATTATAGTTAAAATTTAGCCATTAAATTTTTATTTATGAATAGGTATTACAAAAATATTAAATATATATAATCTTTCTACTCATTAAAAATGTATTGATGAATTATTAGGAAATTAGATCTCAATTTTTAGTACAGTAATTTTATTCTTTAGAAATATGTTTTCATAAAAAAAGATTTTAATTGAGTGAATATATAATTAATTTTAGTAAAATTTTATAATTTTTTTATAGAAAATAAATCATTTTTGAAATCATCATGCAATTTTTATCTTAGTGTTAAATCTTGGTTTTTTATGGAAATGAATGATTTTAAGTGAATAGTGAAAAATACCCATTTTTATAAAACAATCATTCCATTTTAAGAAGAAGACCCATTATTCATTGAATTTTTTAATTAATTTAGGATAATACTCTATTAGATACAAATAATATAATTAATTATATAGTAACAATATTTATTCTTTATTTTTGGTATAAGATTATTGATTTCTGAAAAAGAAATTTTTTTTCTTCTAAATATGATTTTTGTTGAGTTTTACACATTAATATTAAAATTATATTCTATCACATATTTTAATTTCTTATGATGAAATATATTTGATTTTTTATTCAAAAATAAAAAATTTTCTTCAGATTATTTATTGATATTTTTAAGTATAAGTTAAATTTTTGTTGAATAGAAAAATACTTGTTTTATAAAATATTTTATTATTTATGATATCGCCAAGATATAAGTATACCATAAAAATTTATTAAACATTTTTAATGTATCATGAATGATAATATACTAAAAATATTATATAAAATTATTCAAAATAAAAATTTTTAATTTAGACGCGGATAAATATGAAAATTATTTTTAGTGCTAATACAGTACTTGTAGAGCACTTGAAAAGTCAAATTTGGTATCATTAAGTTAATATTTTAGAATGTATAAGTATTTTATTGTATTTTTTTAATACCTAGTATGTATTATTGACATTTTGGTTTTATATATTCAAAAAACCTAGTTATATAACAAGTGATTTATATAAATAATTGTGAAATTCTTGAGAAAGGAAAAAAATGTTTAAATTATACATTAAACAAGTTTTCATGAAATATATGTCATTAAATATAAAAAATTAAAGAATATAAATTTTTATATTTAAATTAAATAAAATATGTTTTTATTCTATTTTAATTTCAGTTTTTAGTGGAGAAATAATTATTTTAAATTATTATACAACATCGATATAGTGCTTGTTCAAGAAGTAAAATAATCAAGTAAATGATTATAAAAACTCTAAAAGTAATTTTTGGGTGTGATTTAATGTTTCCCAAAATTTATTAAGATAAATATAACATATTATATTTAGTCATAATATTTATATTATAATTTTATTCTTTTAATGATTCACTTAAAGTCAAATTTTATGAATAGTTCTTAAAAGGACATTAATAGTATTTTTTGTGAAATATATTTTATTAAATTATTTAAATATCATAAAAAATATTAGACAAATAGGTTTAAAAATGTTTTAAATGTTCTTTGCTTCTCAATTGATGATCTAATTTTTACCTAATAAGTAAATATATAAGCATTTTATATTAAAAAAATTATTATCATGATTATGGATAAAAACTGTTTAAGGAAGGGTAAATCCAAAAGGTATTTTATAAAATAATATATAAAACAAAAAAATACCTATCTTTATAAATATATTAACACCAGATACTGTTTATATTTAAATCCAGGAAATATCTGAACCTTTTTACATGAGTTCATCACATATTAGAATATAATATGTCTTGTGTTTCAAAAAAATGATTGATGATATTTTAAAAATAATATCAATTAATTTTTTATTGAAAATTCATTCAAATAGTATATTTGGAAAAATTTGATGAACTATGGTTTAAAAAATAAATCATTTTCCATTTATGAGTCAATTTTAACATTTATAGTTACATTATTGACCCCTACTATTTAAAAAATATAGATATCAACATAATTGTCCAAAGAGTCAAACGATTGTTAAAGAAGTGATAAAGTAGAACACATAACCTAACTTTGTATAAAATTTATTATATTTGATTATTTTTACTATTATATATATTATATTAGAATTATTTAACTTTGGATTCATTTTGAATTTGAAAATTATATTATATTAATTTAATACATTAATTAATCATATGAATACCCCACCTCTAATTTATATAAGGAGACCACATTTCCTATCCTATACACACTTCAAGAGACTTTTGGGTTTTTAAAATACCTACTCAAATAAATTCCTAAAGTCTCTCTCAATAGTCAATTGTTCTTTTTTGGGGAACAATGTCACGACCCATCCCACAGGGTCCGTGCTGTGACTACCCCAAGCCGACCTTCCATAGGCCAGGGTCTGTCGACTACCACCAAAGGGGTAATTCCCTAAAACTGGGAAGGTGTTGCCATTATAACTTGTAAACACACACACAACAAGATACGAACATGAGTAAAATGTATAACCAAAAGAGTATTGAATGTAAAAGGGGTCGGGATTCAAGCCCAACAGTAAAGGTACAAGTACAACTAAAAAAATACAACTGAAGAAAAAAGAAAGAAAAGTGGCTACTAGGTCATCCTCTAGGATTTCTACCTGAAGGGTAGGTACATATAGCCTCCTCAGCACTCTACATCTGTACGTCTCCTCCACGTACCGACATGACATATTGTCCACCTTCGGGCACCGTCTAGTCCTGGTACTCTCAACCTCAGCTAGCATTGTCTGTCGTCTGCAACCAACACAACAAGGTGCGGGCATAGCCTATGCAGGGGTGACAATGAAGATACTCAGTAGGGATCCTGAGACCCTCAAGGTCTCACAAAATCCAACAAGGATAAACCACAATGTATGATATCAACAGATAACCTTACTTAGGTATATGCCCATACATATACCTAAGTTATCAAGTAATCCATGTTAATCATTTGGAAAACACAAAAAAAATGACTCGACTCAAACCATGATTTTATTCTAGGGGTAGTATAAAGTAACATTTCCCATCACATTTTTGAAACCTCGGCTGCTGCAGAACTCCTCCTCTGTTGAGTACAGTGGGCCTTCCGTGACACCTAGCGTGTTTACCACTAACCTTGGACTGCTGAGGTACTCCTCCTATCCACTACCATAGATCTGTCACGTCACCAAGTGCGCTACCCACCATAGGTCTACCGGGTCACCAAGCGTGCTTTCCCTCGTAGCCTGCTGAGGTACTCATCCTGTTGAGTACCATGGGTTTGACCTGACACCAAGGCGCTCCCCACTGTGGGAATGCTACGACACCATGGCGGTCCCCACTGGGCTAGTAGAGTCACTCCGAGTCAAAATGGTCAACATTCATCAGGTCTTAGCAAGCTACTAGGTCTCCGTTCTAAGCTCGCTCGTCTCCAAGATGATCCTCTCCACAAGCTACTGGTCGATACTCCAACTGACATGAAGTTCAACAAAGAGGATTCTTAAAGGACCGCCACGTCATAGGGGTCTCAATGCAATAGACAACACATCAATCAGACACCTGGTCTGTGAGTTAATAGCCTTTTTGTCCCGGGGGACCAGTTGGATTCGTTCTTGATCCAACCCAACCGTACCTCAACTACACCCAAAACTCTAGTAGGGTATAATCATAGGGATCGTCTCGCTAAAAGATTTCAGCGTTGCTGACGGTTCATCAAACTTATGTCCAGTGCCAAAGATATGGCTGAGGGTGTGTAAATGGGTCGTAATGGGCCCGGGTCCGGTCTGATCCAGTCTGACCGACCCAGCCTGACCCGGTTTGGGTCGACCCAGCCTATTGGCCGGGACGACCCCTTAGGTTCAAACCGGCCCACTGGTCCATGCCCAGCAGGCCGCGAGTGGCCGTATAGAGCCGTGAGGGTGCGGACCGGCGGCGAGGGTGCGGACCAACCATGGGTCGGTGCGAGGGAGGTTTAGCTCAGAGGGCACCACGTGGGCGGCTTAGCCTGGAGGGCGCTGCAAGGGAGGCTTGGCCTAGGGCGCAGGGCCGGTTCAGCTCATAGGGCCATGGGGGTGTGGCTTAGGGCGACTCCGCCCCGAGGCTGGGGTGGCGCAACCGGGGCCGGTTTGGCTGGCGGGAGGCGCGACCGGGCAGTGCGGCCGGGAGGCCAGGGTGGCTGGGGGGCGGTGCAGCCAGTGTGCGGCGCGGCTTGGGGCAGGTTTTTCCGGGAGGCCAGAGCAGCCGGGGTGGCTCTACTAGCGGACGACGCTTCCCACGTGGCTCGGCCGGAAGGAAGAAGCGCCGCGGGGACGGCGTTGGTCGTGGAGGACGTGGGCGGTGGTGTCGTTGTCGTCATCACATTCGTCGCCTTCATCTCCTTCATCGCCTTTGTCTCCTTCCTCCATTTCTAAGAACACTGCAAATCAACACAAGGGTTACAGAGAGGATGATCCATGTTAGATTGTCATATACTCTACGCATTAGAGTGGTGGTAGGTGGTTCACAAGAACGAATCACATCAAACCCTTTCGCAAAGATTCTTCCCAACCCACAAAAGCAAAAGAAGGGTGTACCTGGAAAGTGATAAAAAAATAGCATTAAACCCCTACCTCATTCGTTTTTTGTAGTTGGCGCAATAAGGTAGTACAATTGTCGATTCTCCATAGATGATGACTTCCAATGCCTGAAGAATTCCCATGGAATATGGTCGAAGGAGGTCAACATTTTTCGTTGGGGAGCGCATTCTTCATTGGAGAATGCGTTCTATGTTGGAGAGCATAATCCTCCATGTGTTGGGTGTCGCGTCACTTTACCAGCGCTTCATCGCTTGGTGATGTCGTCCCAAATCCCCCACCCAAGCTTCCTATATATAAGAGAGGGGGAAAGGTCAGTAACGTTCACAGAATTTATGAGGGTTCATTTATTATGAACCTTCCTAAATTCCAACAATGTTGTTACTTAATTTAAAAAAAGGGGCAAGCCAATTAACAATGTTTGTACAATTAAAGTTATGTGTGTTGTAACAATTAATGTGGAGGAAGCTCAAGAGTCTCCTCCACCTTAATGAGGGAGTTGAGAGGTTTCTCCCGCATAAAGAGGAGAGTTCAGAGGTTTAGGCCTCGGGTGGTTCCCACCACCATAACCTCTCATGTGAGGTCATGTTTGGGTGGTCTCCACCACTATAACCTTTCATGGGAGGTTATGGTTTGGTGCTCCCCACATCACAACTCCCACATGGAGGTTTAGTTCCGGTGGACCCCACGTCCCAACACCCACATGGGTGATGAAAATAAAAATAAAAATAAAGTGTCACACACTTTTTTTTATTTTTATTTTTTCACGGAAAACCCAAAAACTATCTTTCACTCTCGACCATTTACCATCGAGGTGAAAGTCTCCTTAAGAGAATATCGGTGCAGCGAGTTCAACGGTGCCCTCGGAGTTCAATTCCGAGCTCCAGTTCAAAAGATAGAAAAATGTGGTCCCACATTTTCTAAACGTACCCTAAAAAGTTCAGAAATTCAATCCGGGCACTCTGAGCCTTGGAATCACGCGCCGTCAAATTTCACGAACTCGTAAAATTCATATTTATTTAAAATAATTACATGGAAATTTTGGGTCATTACATTATCCCCTCCTCAGGGCTCTAAATCCCTATAATCCACAACTCAAACTAGGTAAACATGTGGGGGTACTGAGAACACATCTGAGCCTCCCACTCCCAAGTGCTCTCCTAGAGGTTCTCGTGCTGACAGAGAACACCCACCAGAGGTATTGACCATCCACAAAGGACCTGCTCCTGTCAATCTTCGATCTCTAATGGAACCTCGGTGAATTTCTCCCCATCATCGACATCCAGCTCTCTATGGTCGATGATATGAGAAGGGTCGTGCACATATATCCTCATCTTGGATATGTGGAAGGAATCATGAACTCGGTTCAAATGAGGTGGAAGAGATAAGTGGTTATCCACCTCACCACTCTGCTGAGGACCTGAAAAGATCTGATGAACCTCATAGATAACTTGCTGCCTTATCCAAATCATCATAGACCTCATCAGGGTGAGACCCGTAGAAAGACATGGTCTCCATGTTCGAACTCCAGAGGTCTCTGTCTCTTGTCGGTATATGACTTTTGTCTACTCTGTACAGTCTTCATCCACTGCATGATGGTCTTCACCTTCTCTGTGGTAGCTCGTACCATCTCTTTTCCCACTAGTTCTGACTCCCCTAGGTCAGTCCAACACAAAGGTGATCTGAAAGGTCTCCCATACAACGCCTCAAAAGGTGCCATGCCTATGGTGGTGTGGTAGCTGTTGTTGTATAAAAACTCCACCAAAGGTAAGTGATCATCCCAGCTGAAACGGAAGTTAAGGACTGAAATTCATGGCCGATTATCGCCTATCGACTGGTCAAGGTTTCGGTTCTCTGCTAATGTGTATAGCAGCACTCGGGTCGAATCCTCAGTGATGATACTTTGAAATAGTCATTTGTTTTTTAGTTGATTGTATTCTGATTGGGGGTTTGTTTGCAAAGATTAATTGAAATGACTAATTGATTATGATTGATTTAACAAATTGATAATGATTGGGGTGAGTTCATCATTAGGTTAGTTAAGCTTGTGATATCCTTGAGCTTTTATTTATATTGTATTTAAATTAACACCCATGTCACAATTTGACGTTGATTTGAATTCCCAAGTGTTAAGGCTTTAATCCAAGCCTTAACTTAACATAGGATTCTAATCTTGTTCATATCTTGTTTATGGTAGTGTATTTATTGCTCCAATAATCCATGACAACCACACGTTAAACAAAACAAGTCATTAATCCATGACATGCTAATTCCAACATACACAATGTTAATTCAACGAATACTCATCGAGCAAAAGCTCTCAATCACTTAACATACCTAAATTAAAACTCACCCCAATGATATATTTACTCAAAAATTATGATGTTTATTAATCTGGTAATATATGTTTATGGTGATGAATTATAAAGAGAATAAAAATAAAGGGACAAGATAAGAGTAGTGTGCCGAACACACACACGAAATATTTTGAGAATCAAAAATGGAATTTCGATTGAATGAGGAAGCAAAATAAGGGACTGTAATTGAAAATGATTCAAACTATTTTAATACCATGAATATTATACTATAGAAGGTGGATAAGAATAAGAGGTATTGAAGAAGAAACAAGCACTAAAATTTGATTGAAATGAAAACAAAGTTACACAATTACAATTGAAAGAAAATATAAACAAACATGAAAGAGAAGTGGAGGAGAGGTCTCTCTTGTTGAAACAAGATCAAAGCATATCCTCCAAGAACCTTGTCAAGGCTATAGTAATTCCAAACCTCCTCCTTAAGTGCTGAAGTTCCATCCCTTTTGAAAGGAGAGGAGGGGATGTATTTATAGCCCAAGGTGGTGGACTGTTTACATTCAAGAAATACCCCTCCATTTCGCTCGCCGATATGGACATCCATAGAGCCGAATCATGAGAAATATCCGTCTTCAAAGTTGTAGATAAAAACATCTTCTGTCTACTATGAAAATTTGGAGTCCATGGGACTTATTTTTCCAACTTTATTGTGGTTTTAGTAAACAATTCTGATCTGTCCATTTCAATACAGAATTTTTTGAACTCCATAATATGAATGGGTTTTCGAATAGGAATATGCCCTCAAATAAAAATCATTTCTTCAACAAAGCTAGCCACCTGAATCTCCTCTTTCACGCTGCATAAGATCAGCTCGAAAGGAAGTCTACAGTAGGAGAAATTTTAATATTAGTATGCTGTTTTTAATTCCTGACCAAAATGGTGGGCTGGACTTCAATGCATCAGTTGGGATTCTTGTATTTGTGATTGGGTTCTGAAATTTTTATCATGGACTTATTAAAATGTCCTCCGAACTTGGGATGAGAATTAAGGTATTTGGACTTCTTTATTGAGCCCTGTAATTCAACCTTCCTATATGATCCAGTTTCTTCACAGTTTCCTTGGTACTTCTTGTGGGGTCCATATGACCCTTTAAATGGACGCATTTTCCAATGGTGACTTCTAATGAAATGTTGGAATTGTAAATGGGAACCCTAAACAACAAGAAGCATGCAATTTGGATAAGTAGGGTGATATTTATTGTAAAAACATTAAACAGACTTGAATCTGGATAAATTTAAATAGTGCTAAAAAATTATATTTAATATTTAAATATTAATATTTCACAAAAATTATGCACATTTCATATAAAATCAGTAAAAGAAGAATGTAAAAAGATATTAAAATATTAATAACATCAAATACCCCCAAAATGTTTCTTGTGCATGACCTCATGGGAAATAAATATAAAAATAAGACAAACTCATTTTCACTCACCAACAAATATTAAAATTTTGTTTTCCCAAATCAGGGGAGGTTTAGACTATTTCACTCATCCATATTGAATTCCACCACAAATTGTTACATAAATAATGTTCCAAAAACAATTCATTTTTTCATGCTCAACTTTAGACATAGAAAATGGTGGCACTCAAAACTTACACCTCTCAAGATGATAAAATTCATTTTTGGAGTTTCACTATTTCACCTACCAAAAGTGAAAATCATATAGTTTTAAAAGAGCTCTCAGCTTCCAATCCCTATCCAAAGTGAACAATAATCAAGAATAATTTTTAATTGGGTTTTTATGGATATGGGATGGTACTGATATAATGTCCAAGAGAGAGAAGAAGAGGGTTAAAATACCAACATAGAAAAAGCAATGCACATTTTTTTGAAATAAAACATGGAAGGAAATGAAAACACATATTTACAAGGGAATGATTGTGTGAAGAAACACACAATAGAGGAAGAAAATATTAAGGTAATGATAAGATAAAATATTTACAAAACACAGAACTTCTCCCAATAATATAATAATATAATGCAAGTGTTCTTTTTTTATTTTATTTTTCTTTGTTTTTTTGAAAGCTGGCCTTGAAACAGATCTCACCCTCATATCCCAACCCATTTTTGATCTCCTCACGACACGAATTGTAATATTTATAACAAGATCAAAGGTTGAGAAAGAGTTATTTTTTACATACCCAAGACACAACCCATTTTTTCATTTTTATCATTTTTTGTATTTTGATTTTTTATAAATTTTTTTGAACAATTTTCAATATCATTTGTACAATACATTCCCAAATCCCACTGAATGACAACCTCCCCCCCCCCCACACACTAAAATGGATTCTTGCCCTCAAGCATATGATAACACACCGGAATGTAAGGAAATGATACCCAAAAATAAAATCCATCCCCCCCCCACACTTTAATTTCAAAAACATATGCAATGAAAATCCATGTTGATATTGGGTGGGATAAGGTATTGGGATTGTAATGTGGCTATCATAGAAAAGGTTTTCATAGGCTTTAAGGGGCTTTCAAAAGGAGGATTAATGTAAGGGAAATGGGAGGCTATTTGGTTATTGTGATTCTCATGTGGTTCAGAAAATACCTCTATCATATTAATGCACACTAAGGTAGGAAATTCAACTCGAAGGTCCACAAACTCAAGACTCACAAATGGTGGTGAAAAACACACATTTTGAATAGATGGCCATAGGTGGCCTTGGCATTAAAGAAAATGTTGTTCCTCTCGGTTTGGGAAAACCATTTTCCAAATCAAAAATAGAGCATTCAAAATTAGTTGGCTTTGACACATTATTCATTATCCAATTTTATGATGAAAACAGATTGTTTTTGAAATGAAACATATCTATTGACTCCCCAAAATGGTTGGAGAAAATTTTAAAATTAAATGGTGAGTAATTATGAGTCTTTGTTTTTGTTTTTTTGTTTTTTTTGTTTTTTTATTAGTTTTTTATAAAGACACACCCACACAAAAGATAAAGAGTAAAAAGGAAAAAAAAGTGATGAGGAAATTGGTAAGAAAAACAAAATGAGAATGAGTGAGGAAGAAGAAATAGAGAGATAGAGAGAGGGACAAGAAGAGTCAAGGGAAAGGGGTTCCCTGTGGTTTGGATTTTGTGGGTTTCCATATCCATCTAGTGGCAGGTCTAATATGGATCCAATGGAATTTGATGTTATTCCAGGATTTCATGTCCTCTCATGGTGATGTTTCAACCGATGTCCATTTACCTTGAATGTCCTTTTGGAAGAGGGGTCTTGGACTTGCACAGGGTGAAGTTGAAATCTAGAATTGAAGAGAATTACCTTTTAACCCTCAAGAAATACCTTTCTCAGGATGTGTTTTTCATGGAGTACCTTAGCCATCTCTTTGTACAGATTGGAATTCTCATAGGATTCAAATCAAATCTCCTCCAGTTCAGCCAATTGCAACAATCTTTCCTCACAAGATTTTTCACAATCAAAATTACAGGTTTTCACAGCCCAAAAAGACTTATGTTAGATTTCAACTGGTAGATGACATGCTTTACCAAAAACAAGCCTAAAAGGATACATCCCAATGTGTGTTTTATAGGCAGTTTGATAAGCCCAAAGTGCTTCACCATGTCTTTCAGGCCAGTCTTTTCTGGTTGGTTTTACAATTCTCTCAAGCACTCTTTTCATTTCTCTATTAGAAAGTTCAGCCATGCCATTTTTTTGGGGGTGATATGCAGTTGAAGTTTTATGAACAAACCCATTCTTTTTCAAAAGATATTCCATGGTTTAATTACAAAAATGGGTTCCTAAGTCACTTATCAAGGCACGAGGTGTGCCAAATCTATGGAAGATGTGTGTCTTTAGGAACTCACTAACAGTATATGAATCATCCTTTCTAGTGGGTTTGTCCTCCACCCACCTTAAAACATAATCGACCACAAGAAGAATGTATGAGAATCCATTGGAAGGGGGAAATGGTCCCATGAAAGTGATTCCCCAAGCATCGAAGATTTCCCAAAAGATTAAGAGATTTTGGGGCATTTCATTTCTTTTGGAGATTGTGCTGAACTTTTGGAAAGTGGGACATGACTGACAAAACTCATGTGAGTCCTCGAAGAGGGAAGGCTAGAAGAATCCAAAGTCTAGGACCATTCGGGAGGTCCTTTGTGGTCCACAGTGGCCACCTCCGGGAAGTGAGTGACAAAATTCTAAGATGGAAGAATGCTCATTTTATTCAACACATCTCCGAATTACCATGTATGCCCCAGTTTTCCAAATTTTATTTTCTTCCCAAAAATAGTATTTTGAATCACTTTTCAACTTCATTTTTTTTCTTTTGAAAACGTTTTAGTAAAAACACCATAAACCAAATAATTTACAATTGGGGCATACCATGGTAAAGTTTGGAGTGAGAGACGAATGGTTATCAATGGGGAATTCAGGATCAATGATTTCTGAATGAGAAGAATTAGAAATTCTACTCAAGTGATCAGCCATAGGGTTTTCTTTTCCATGCCTATCATTGATTTCAAGGTCCATCTCTTGGAGCATTAGGATCCATCTTATTATCCTCAGTTTGGAATCACTTTTCTTGAGTAAGAACATTATAGCAGAATGGTCTGTGAAGATGATGATTTTGGCACCTAAGAGATAGGGCCAAAATTTATCTAAGGCAAAAATAACTGATAAAAGTTCTTTTTCAGTGACAGTGTAGTGATATTGAGTTTCATCCAATGTTTTTGAGGCATAATAGATGACATGAGGAATTCATTCTCTTCTTTGACCAAGAACAGCCCCAACAGCTCTTTTAGAAGCATCACACATCATTTCAAAGAGTAAAGACCAATCTAGGGGTTGGATTATCAGGGAAGATGTGAGAGAAGTTTTGAGTTAAATGAAGGCTCTCTTGTAAACCTCATCGAAATGGAAAGTGACATCATTTAGGAGAAAACGATTGAGTGGGAGGGAAATTTTACAGAAGTTGTGGATGAATTGTTGATAGAAACCAGCATAACCGAGAAATGAACGGATGTCCCGAACAAAAGTGGGTTCGGGAAGTGATTGGATCACTTCAATTTTGGCAGGATCAAATTCAATACCATCGTTTGAAACTATGTTCCCTAGAAAATTCCCATTTGCAACCATGAAATGACATTTTTCAAAATTTAACTCAAGGTCACACTTGACACACTTGATGGACTAGAGAGAGTGGATGAAAGCAGGACTCAAATGACTCACCATAAATGGTGAAGCCATCCATGAAGACTTTCATTTAGTGTTCAAGGAATTATGAAAAGATACCCATCATACACCTCTGGAATGTTGCAGGAGCATTGCAATGTCCAAAAGGCATTATTCTATATGCATATGTTCCAAAGGGGCATGTGAAAGTAGTCTTTTCTTGATCTTGAGGTGCAATTGGGAATTGAAAATAGCCAGTGTATCCATCAAGAAAGCAATAGTGTGACTTTCCGACCAATCATTCTAGCATTTGATCAGGGAATCGAAGAGGGTAGTGATCTTTTGAGGTTTCAACATTCAATTTCCTATAGTCGATGCAAACACGCCATTTTTTCTTCACTCGATTTGTGACTACCTCTCCATGTTCATTTGTGACAACAGTTATCCCACCATTCGTAGTTACAACTTGAATTGGACTAACCCATTCACTATCATAAATTGGTTAGATAATACCATCTTGAATAAGCGTGGTGATCTCTTCCCTAACTACCTCAAGTATGAGTGGATTGAGTCTTCTTTGTGGTTGTCTAATTGTTTTGGATGACTCCTCCAGATGGATGTGATGTATGCATAGGGTAGGGTTGATTCCTGGCATGTCATCTAGGGTCCAACCTAAGACTTGTTTGTTTTCCTCTATCACTTGAACAAGTTTGGACTCCTCGGTTTTAGTAAGTGTGGCAGAGATAATGACAGGATATGAGTGATCATGGAAGAGGAATGCATATTTCCGGTGTGCAGGAAGAAGTTTCAGATCAGTCTCATCTTTCACTTTTGGGATAGACAACTCAAGAATAGAAGAAGGGACTTTAGTTGCTTCAGATTCATTTTCCTTAATACTGTCCATGGTGGAGCAGTAGAGATCATAATTGATGTGGAATTCAAGAGAGTTTTCAAGTTCCTCTAGATTGATGGAGTCTATGAATGAAAGGTCCACATAAACTTCACCATTTATGACTTGGTTAATCCTAGTGCAGATTTGACAACATCATATCTCTTCAGAATAGGATGAACATGATGGAATGGGGTTTAATTGACTCTTAGAAGTGTCCTCAGAAGAATGGATTGAGAATGCGGAGTGATCCTCATATGGGTATTGCATGGCTTGTAAAATTTTGAATTTGACCAGTTGTTAATCGAATTCCATGGAAAAGATTCCAGAATGGAAATCAATCTTGGTTCTCGCAGTCATGAGGAATGGTCTTCCTAGAATTAGGGGAGATCGAGAAGAGTTTATCTCACCTTCTGTGTCAAGGACATAGAAATCAGCAGGGAAGATCAGATAATTGACTCGGAAAAGTACATCCTCAATTATTCATTCAGGACTGGTTGTGATTCGATTGGCTAACTGAATGACGACACCCATTGGGTTCAAGGGACCTAGACCAAGGTTAGATAATATAGATTTGGGCATGTCATTAATTGAGGCTCCTAGGTCTATGAGTGCGTCATAAAAGTTGGAACTTCCAATTTGGCATGGAACCGTAATGGTCCCTGGATCCTTGCACTTTATGGGAATAGACTTCTGGGTGGAAACATTTCCAATGGTCCTAGTTTTCCTATTGTGGGTGCACAATTCCTTAAGAAACTTAGCATACTTAGGACTTTGTTTGATGGAATCTAAGAGAAGAATGTTGACTTCAACACGTCTAAACATGTCGAGCATTTCTGGATCATGTTCAAATGAATTCTTTGGCTTAGAGATAGCTTGTGGAAAAGGAATTGGATTCCTAAGTGGAATAGAAGGAGGTGAGGCAATGGTTTTAGGTTGGTTTTTAAGTTTCTTTTTCTTTTCATTTTCTAGGTCAACATTCAAAGGAGGGTTGGAGGACTTATCTTGAGGCATAACAATTTTCTTTCCCAATCTATGTGAAATTTCACTTACATTACCCTTGGTGTTGGGTAACGGTATAGCTGGGATTTTGGAAGAATTGGATGGTTGCTGCTGACTAAGGTGGGATGCAAGTTGACCAATTTGGGTTTCAATGTTCTTGAGGCTTGAACGGGTGAAGGAGGTAAGATCTTCAACAGAACTTTCCCATGGTTGCTTGGAAGAAGAGGCTTGTCCCGGATTAGGATTTCCTTGATTTTGGTTCTTGGGAAATCGATTGAATTGGTTTGGTAATTCGGAAGGCTCACTAGGATAGTGGAATCCAAGAGGATGAATAGGAGGATTGATTCTTTGAGGCTGATGGACAAAAGGGTAAGGTTGTTAGAAGATACCAACACCTTGACTGTATTGAAACTAGTTTGGGTTTTGAGGAGGGAATTGAGGGGGATGAGAGATGGGATTACCATACCTCAGGCCTTGGTTATAGGAAGAGGAGAAGGGCTCAGAGTGAGGTTGGTTGACGTTTCTAACAAACTGACCTGATAGGTGAGGATTGGTGTTCCGCTGAGCATATGCTGCATTGAGCTCCATTTGTCCAGATGAATAAAATTGATCCTCTTAAAGTTGTGGACATGTCTTAGTTAGATGAGATGGAGAGTTTCAGATTCCACAGTTTTTGACAGGTCTAGGAAACATTGATTGTGGAGAATATGAGGTTGGGGATTTGGTAGCCACAACTAGTTCTCGCACAAGACCTGTAAGTTCACTCATCCACTCGGTCATTTTTTTTTGGCTCAATTGATTGATTATCTTGGGCTTGTTTGACTTGAGCATGTGATCGAGTATGGAATTTTTGTGTGTTTTCATCCATGTTACTTATGAGATCTCTTGCAGCTGCAGGAGTTTTATCAACAAGAGCACCGCCACTTGCGGCATCAATGAGAGTAATATCCATAGCCAATAACCCCTCATAGATGTATTGGATCAAGATTTGGTCAGGGATTTGATGGTGTGGGCAGGTTTCAACAAGCTTTTTGAACCTCTCCAAGTACTCATGGAGTGATTCACTTGGGAACTGATGGATACCTCTTATTTCCTTTCGGATAGAAGCAGTACAAGAAGCTGGAAACAATTTCTCTAATAATTGTCGCTTCATGTCATTCCATGTGGTTATGGAACCAAGGGGAAGGTAGTAGAGCCATTACTTAGCAGTGTCAGCTAGGGAGAAAGGGAATGCTTGAAGTTTGATTTTTTCTTCAGAAACCCCTTGAGGCTTCATGGTAGAGCACAGCACTTGGAACTCTTTAAGGTGGAGATGTGGATCCTCACTGGCTAGCCCGTGAAAATGAGGGAGAAGATGAATCAAACCTGATTTGAGTTCGAAGTTAGATTCTATATTTGGATATTGAATACCAATAGATTGGTAATTCATATCAAGGGCAGTGAGTTATTTAAGGGTTTGTTCCCTAGGATTGGCCATTTCAAATTCAACTGGTTGGATGAGGACTGGTTCTTGAATGAGTTGATTATCTCTTATGTTCCTCCTAAGTTGGTGAAGTGTTCGCTCAATTTCCGGGTCAAACAAATCCGAGGGATTGTTTGGAAGGATACGAGGCATTTAGAGAGATTTTGGAAGAAAGAGGAAGACATGTTTTTCTTTGTATTTTTTTCAGTTTATGATTTTTATGAGAAGATGGGTTTTTCTTTGTGTTTTTTTTCAATTTCTTTTTAAAATTTTGTTTTTTTTGTTTTTATTACAATAACCAGAAACTGATGAATAATTAAAGCACCATCCCCAGAAATGACTCCATTTGAAACGCACGGCTGATTTTCGCCTATCAACCGGTCAAGGTTCTGGTGGTCTTCTAATGTGTATAGCAGCACTCGGGTCGAATCCTTAGCGATGATACTTTGAAATAGTCATTTGTTTTTTAGTTGATTGTATTCTGATTAGGGGATTGTTTGCATAGATTAATTGAAATGACTAATTGATTATGATTGATTTAACAAATTGTTAATTATTGGGGTTAGTTTATCATTAGGTTAGTGAAGCTTGTGATATCCTTGAGCTTTGCTTTATATTTCATTTAAATTAACACACATGTAATAAGTGGACGTTGATTTGAATTCCCAAGTGTTAAGGCTTTAATCCAATCCTTAAATTAACTTAAGGTTCTAATATTGTTCATATATTTTTTGTGGTAGTGTATTTATGGTTCCAATAATCCATGGAAACCACACATTAAACAAAACAAGTCATTAATCCATGACATGCTAAGTGCAATATACCCAATGTTAATTCAACGAATACTCATCGAGCAAAAGCTCTCAATCGCTTAACATACCTAAATTAAAACTCACCCCAATGAGAGATTTACGTAGCCATTATTATTTTTATTAACCAGGTATTATATGTTTATGGTGATGAATTATAAAGAGAATAAAAAGAAAGGTACAAGATAAGAGTAGTGTGCCGAACACACACACGAAATATTTTGAGAATCAAAAATGGAATTTCTATTGAATGAGGAATCAAAATAAGGGACTTTAATTGAAAATGATTCAAACTATTTTAAGACCATGAATATTATACTACAGAATGTGGAGAAGAATATGAGGTATTGATGAAGAAACAAGCACTAAAATTTGATTGAAATGAAAACAAAGTTATACAATTACAATTGAAAGCAAACATGAACAAACATGAAAGAGAAGTGGAGGAGAGGTATCTCTTGTTGAAACAAGATAAAAGCATATCCTCATAGAACCTTTTCAAGGCTCTAGTTATGCAAAACCTCCTCCTTAAATGATGAAGTGCCAACCCTTTTGAAAGGAGAGGAAGAGATGTATTTATAGCCCAAGGTGGTGGACTGTTTGCATTCCATAAATACCCATCCAATTGGCTCGCCGATATGGACATCCAGACATCCGAATCTTGAGAAATATCCTTCTTCAAAGTTGTAGATAAAAATGTTTTCTGTCGACTGTGAAAATATTTCGTCCATTGGACTTATTTAACCAATGTTATGGCGGTTTTAGTAAACACTTTTTATCTGTCCATTTCAATACAGACTTTTTTGAAGTCCATAATGTGAATAGGTTTTTGAATAAGAATATGCCCTCAAATAAAAATCATTCATTGAACAAAGTTGGCCGGCCGAAGCTCCTCTTTCACACTTCAAAGGTTCAGCTCTAATTTATGTCTACATCAGGAGAAATTTCAATATTATTGTGCTGTTTTTAATTCCCGTCCAGAATGGTGGGCTGGAATTCAATGCATCAGTTGGGGCCCTTTTATTTGTGATTGGGTACTGAAATATTTATCACGGACTACATGGAACGTCCTCTGAACATGGGAGGAGAATTAAGGTATTTGGACTTCTGGATTGAGCCCAGTAATTCAACCTTCATATATGATCTAGTTTCTTCACAGTTTCCTTAGGACTTCTTGTGGGGTCCATATGGCCCTCTAAATGGACGAATTTGCCAAAGCTGAATTCTAATGAAATGTTGTAATTGGAATTGGGAACCCTAAAAAACAAGAATAATGCAATGTGTATAAGTACAGTGATTGTTATTGTTAAAAAATTAAATATACAAGAATCTGGATAAATTCAAATAGTGCACAAAAAATATATTTAATATTTAAACATTAATATTTCACAAAAATTATGCACATTTCATATAAAATCAGTAAATTGAGTATGTAAAAAGATATTAAAATATTAATAACATCAACTCCCCCACACTTAGTCTTGTGCATGTCCTCATGGGCATTAAATATAAAAATAAGACAAACTCATTTTCACTCACCAACAAATATTAAAATTTTGTTTTCCCAAATTAGGGGAGGTTTAGACTATTTCACTCATCCATATTGAATTCCACCACAAATTGTTATAGAAATAATGTTCCAAAAACAATTCATTTTTTCATGCTCTACTTTATACATAGAAAATGGTGGCACTCAAAACCTACTCTTCTAAAGATGATAAAATTCATTTTTGGAGTTTCACTCTTTCACCAACCTAAAGTGAAAATCTTAGAGTTTGAAAAGAGCTCTCAGCTTCAAATCCCTATCCAAAGTGAACAAGAATAAAGAGTTCTTCTTAATGGGGTTTTCTATGGATATGGGACGGTTGGGATATAATGTCCAAGAGTGAGAAGAAGAGGGATAAAACACCAACATAGAAAAAGAAATGCACATTTGTTTGAAATAGAACATGGAAGGAAATTAAAACACATATTTACAAGGGAATGATTGTCTGAATAAAGACAAAACAGAGGAAGAAAATATGAAGGTAATGATAAGATGAAATATTTACAAAACACAGAACTTCTCCCAATAATATAATAATATAATGCAAGTGTTATTTTTTTATTTTCTTTTTTTTCAAAAGTTGACCTTGAAACAGATCTCACACTGATATCCCAACCCATGTTTTATCTCCTCACGACACTAATTTTAATAGTTATAAAATGATAAAAGGTTGAGAAAGAGTTATTTTTGACCTACCAAAGACACAACCCATTTTTCATTTTTTTTTTGATTTTTTTTGATTTTGATTTTTTTTATTTTGATTTTTTTTTATTTTTTTTTTGAACACTTTTCAATATCATTTGTACAATACATTCCCAAATCCCACTGAATGAAAACCTCCCCCCCCACTAAAATTTATTCTTTCCCTCAAGAATATGATAACACACCAGAAAGTAAGGAAATGATACCCAAAAATGAAATACATTCCCCCCCACACTTAAATTTCAAAAACTTAGGAAATGAAAATCCATGTTGATATTGGGTGGGATAAGTTATTGAGCTTGTAATGTAGATATCAAAGAAAAGTTTTTCATAGGCTTTAAGGGGATTTCAAAAGGAGGACTAACGTAAAGGAAATGGGAGACTATTTGGTTGTTGTGATTCTCATGTTGTTCAATAAATGCCTCTATCATATTAATGCACAGTAAGGTAGGAAATTCAGCTCGAAGGTCCACAAACTCAAGACTCACAAATGGTGGTGAAAAACACACATTTTGAATAGATGGCCATAGGTGGCCTTGGAATGAAATCGAATTTTGTTCCTCACGGTTAGGGAAAACCATTTTTCAAATAAAAAATAGGGCATTCAAAATTTGTTGGTTTTGACACAAGATTCTTTATCCAATTCTATGATGACAACACAAAATTTTTGAAATGAAACATATCTATTGACTCCCCAAAATGGTTGGACAAAATTTAAAAATTTAATGGTCAGAAATTATGAGTCCTTGTTTTTGTTTTTCAGTTTTTTTTATTTTTTTTTATTATTTTTTTATAAAGACACACCCACAAAAAAGAGAAAGAGTGAAAAAGAAAAAAAATGTGATGAGGAAAGTGGTAAGAAAAAAAATGAGAATGAGGGAGGAAAAATAAATAGAGAGATAGGGAGAGAGGGAGAAGAAGATTCAAAGGGAAAGTGGTGCCCCCTGGTTTGGATTTGGTGGGTTTCCATCTCCATCCAGTGGTGGGTCTACTATAGATCCAATGAAAGTTTATGTTGTTCTAGGAATGCATGTCCTCTCAGGGTGATGTTTCAACCAATGTCCATTTACCGTGAATGTCTTTTTGGAAGAGGGGTCCTCGACTTACACTGGGTGAAGCCGAAATCGATAATTGAAGAGCATTACCTTTTCACCTTCATGAAATACCTTTCTTAGGATGTGTTTGTCATGGAGTACCTTAGCCTTCTCTTTGTATAGATTGGAATTCTCATAGGATTCAAGTCGAATCTCCTCCAGTTCAGCCAATAGCAACAATCATTCTTCACCAGATTTTTCACAATCAAAATTACATATTTTCACAGCCCAAAAATATTTATGTTGGATTTCATCTTGTATATTACATGCTTTAACAAAAACTAGCCAAAAAAGAGACATCCCAATGGGTGTTTTATAGGCAGTTCGATAAGCCCAAACTGCTTCACCAAGTCTTTCGGGCCAGTCTTTTCTGGTGGGTTTTACAATTCTCTCAAGCACTCTTTTGACTTATCTATTAGAAAGTTCAGCCATGCCATTTGTTTGGGGGTGATATTCAGTTGATGTTTTATGAACAACCCCATTCTTTTACAAAAGAGATTCCATGGTTTTATTACAAAAATGGGTTCCTAAGTCACTTATCAAGGCACGAGGTGTGCCAAATATATGGAAGATGTGTGTCTTTAGGAACTCACTAACAGTATGTGAATCATTCTTTTTGTGGGTTTGGCCTCGACCCACCTTGAAAAATAATTGACCGCAAGAATAATGTATGAGAATCCATTGGAAGGCGTAAATGGTCCCATGAAATCGATGACCCAAACATCGAAGATTTCACAAAAGATTAATGTCTTTTGGGGAATTTCATTTCTTTTAGAGATTGTGATGAACTTTTGGCAAGTGGGACCTGATTGAAAGAACTCATGTGAGTCCTTGAAGAGTGAAGGCCAGAAGAATCTAGAGTCTATGACCTTTTGGGAGGTCATTTGTGGTCCAAAGTGGTCACCTACAGGAAGTGAGTGACAGAATTCTAAGATGGACGAATGCTCATTTTCTTCAACACATCTCCTAATTACCAAGTATTCCCCAGTTTACCAAAGTTCATTTTCTTCCCAAAAATAGTATTTTGAATCACTTTTCAACTTCATTTTTTGTTCTTTTGAAAACGTTACAGTAAAAACAACAAAAACCAAATAATTTACAATTAGGTCATACCATGGTAATTGTGGAGTGAGGGACGAAAGGTTCTCAAAGGGGAATTCAGGATCAATGATTTCTGAATGAGAAGAATTAGAAATTCTACTCAAGTTATCAGCCACAGGGTTTTCTTTTCCAGGTCTATCTTTGATTTCAATGTCAAACTCTTGGAGCATTAGGATCCAACTTATTAACCTCGGTTTGGAATCACTATTCATGAGTAAGAACTGTATAGCAGAATGCTCTATGAAGATGATGATTTTGGCACCAAAGAGATAGGGCCAGAATTTATCTAAGGCCAAAACAACTACTAAAAGTTATTTTTCAGTGACAGTGGAGTGAGATTCAGTTTCATAGAATGTTTTTGAGGAATAATAGATGACATGAGGAATTATTTCTCTTCTTTGACCAATAATAGCCCCAACAGCTCTATCAGAAGCATCACACATCAATTCAAAGGGTATGGACCAATCAGGGGGTTGGATTATCGGGGAAGATGTGAGAGATGTTTTGAGTTCAATGAAGGCTCTCTTGAAAACCTCATAGAAATGGAAAATGACATCATTTTGGAGAAAACAAGTCAGTGAGAGGGAAATTTTACTGATGTTATGGATGAATCGCCGACAGAAACTATCATGACCAAGAAATGAATGGATTTCCCAAACAGAAGTGGGTTCAAGAAGTGATTGGATCACTTCAATTTTGGCAGGATCAACTTCAATACCATCTTTTGAAACTATGTGCCCTAGAACAATCCCATTTGCAACTATGATGTGACATTTTTCAAAATTTAACATAAGGCTACACTTGACACACTTTTGAAGGACTAGAGAGATTGAATGCAATAACGACTCAAATGAATCACCATAAATGGGGAAGTCATCAATGAAGACTTCCAAAAAGTGTTCAAGGAATTCTGAAAAGATACTCATCATACACCTATGGAATGTTGCAGGAGCATTGCAAAGTCCAAAAGGCATTATTCTATATGCATATATTCCAAAGGGGCATGTAAAAGTAGTCTTTTCTTGATCATGAGGTGTGATTGGGATTTGAAAATAGCCGGTGTATCCATCAAGAATGCAATAGTGTGACTTTCCAGCCAATCCTTCTAACATATGATCAAGGAATGGAAGAGGGTTGTGATCTTTTCGGGTTTCAACATTCAATTTCATATAGTCGATGCACACACTCCATTTGTTCTTCACTCGAGTTGTGACTACCTCCCCGTGTTCATTTGTGAAAAATGTTATCCCACCCTTCTTAGGTATAACATGAATTGGACTAAACCATTCACTATCAGAAATTGGGTAGATAATACCAGCTTGATGAAGCTTGGTGATCTCTTCCCTAACTACCTCAAGTATGAGTGGATTGAGTCTTCTTTGTGGTTGTCTAGTTGGTTTGGATGACTCATCCAGATGGATGTGATGCATACAAAAGGAAGGGTTGATTCCTGGTATGTCATCTAGTGTCCAACCTAAGGCTTTTTTGTTTTCCTCTAACACTTGAACATGTTTGGACTCCTCGTTTTTAGTAAGTGTGGCAGAGATAATGATAGGATATGAGTGATCATGGAAGAGGATTGTATATTTCAGGTGTGCAGGAAGAGGTTTCAGATTAGTCTCATCTTTCACTTTTGGGATAGATAACTTAGGAATAGAAGAAGTGACTTCAGTTGATTCAGATTGATTTTCCTTAATACTATCTAAGGTGGAGCAGTAGAGATCGGAATTGATGTGTAATTCAAGAGAGTTTTCAAGTTCCTCTAGATTGATGGAGTCTATGAATGAAAGGTCCACATCAACATCACTATTTTTGATCTGGTTAATCCTAGTGCAGATTATACAACATCCTATCTCTTCAGAACAGGATGAACATGATGGAATGTGGTTCAATTGACTTTTAGAAGTGTCCTCAGAAGCATGGATTGAGAATGCAGAGTGATCCTCAAATTGGTATCGCATGGCTTTGAAAATTTTGAATTTGACTCGGTGGTCACTGAAGTCCATGGATAGGATTCCAAAATGGACTTCAATCTTGGTTCTCGCAGTCATGAGGAATGATCTTCCTATAATTAGGGGAGATCGAGAAGAGTTCGTCTCACCTTCCATGTCAAGGACATATAAATCAGCAGGTAAGATAAGATCATTGACTCGGACAAGGAAATCCTCAATTATTCCCTCAGGGCTGGTTGTGAATCGATTGGCTAACTAAATGAAAACACCTATTGGGTTGAAGGTACCTAGACCAAGGTTAGAGAATATGGATTTGGGCATGATATTGATTGAGGCTCATAGGTCTATGAGTGTATCATCAAAGTTGGAATTTCCAATTTGGGATGGAACTGTAAAGGTCCCTGGATCTTTGCACTTTATAGGAATAGACTGCTGGGTGGAAACATTTTCAAAGTTCATAAGTTACCTCTTGTGGGTGCACAATTCCTTAGGAAACTAGGCATACTTAAGAATTTTTTTGATGGAATCTAAGAGAGGAATGTTGAATTCAACACGTCTAAACATGTCGAGAATTTTAGGATCAGGTTCAAATGACTTCTTTGGCTTAGAGACAACTTGTGGAAAAGGAATTGGATTCCTAAGTGGAATGGAAGGAGGTGAGGCAATGGTTTATGTTTCTTTTCAAGTTTCTTTTTATTTTTATTTTCTAGGTCAACATTCAAAGGAGGTTTGGAGGACTTATCTTGAGGCATAGTAATTTTCTTTCCCGATCTAAGTGCAATTGCACTTACATTACCCTTGGGGTTGGTTAATGGTTGAGCTGGGAGTTGGGAAGAATTGGATGGTTGCTGCAGACTAAGGTGGGATGCATGTTGACCAATTTGGGTTTCAATGTTCTTGAGGCTTGAATGGGTGAAGGAGGCAAGATCTTCAACAGCACTTTCCCATGGTTTCTTGAAATAAGAGGCTTGTCCCAGATTGGGATTGCCATGATTTTTGTTCTCGAGAAATTGATTGAATTGGTTTGGGAATTGGAAAGGCTCACTAGGATAGTGGAATCCAGGAGGAGGAATAGGAGGATTGATCCTTCGAGGTTGAGGGACAAAAGGGTAAGGTTGTTGGAAGTTACCAACACCCTGACTGTATTGAAACTGGTTTGGGTTTTGAGGAGGGAATTGAGGGGGATGAGAGATGGGATTACCATACCTCAAGTCTTGGTTATAGGAAGAAGAGAAGGGCTTAGAGTGAGGTTGGTTGAATTTTCTAACAAACTGACCTGATAGTTGAGGATTGGTGTTCCACTGAGCATATGCTGCATAGAGCTCCATTGGTCCAGATGAATCAGATTGATCCTCTTGAAGTTGTGGACATGTGGCAGTTGGATGAGATGGAGAGTTGCAGATTCCACAATTTTTGACAGGTCTAGGAAACATTGATTGCGGAGAAGACGAGGTTGGGGATTTGGTAGCCACAACTAGTTGTCGCACAGGACCTGTAAGTTCACTCATCCACCCAGTCATTTTGTTTGACTCAATTTATTGATTATCTTGGGCTTGTTTGACTTGAGCATGTGCTCGAGTTTGGAATTGTTGTGTGTTTGCAACCATGTTACTTATGAGATCTCTTGCAGCTACAGGAGTTTTATCAACAAGAGAACCACCACTTGCGGCATCAATGAGAGTTCTCTCCATAGCCAATAACCCCTCATAGAAGTATTGGATCAAGATTTGGTCAGGGATTTGATGGTGTGGGCAAGTTGCAACAAGATTTTTGAACCTCTCCCAGTACTCATTGAGTGATTCACTTGGGAACTGACGGATACCACTTATTTCCTTTCGGATAGAAGCATTACGAGAAGGTGGAAAGAATTTCTCCATGAATAGTTGCTTCATGTCATTCCATGTGGTTATGGAACCAGGAGGAAGGTAGTAGAGCCATGACTTAGCAGTGTCAGCTAGGGAAAAAGGGAATGCTCGAATTTTGATTTTTTCTTCAGAAACCCCTTGAGGCTTCATGGTAGAGCACACCACTGGGAACTATTTATGGTGGAGATGTGGATCCTCACCAGATAGCCCGTGAAAATGAGGGAGAAGATGAATCAAACATGATTTGAGTTTGAAGTCAGCTTCTATGTTTGGATATTGAATATCGAGAGGTTGGTAATTCATATCAGGGGCAATAAGTTATTTAAGTTTTTTTCCCTAGGATAGGACATTTCAAATTCAACTGGTTGGACGAGGACTGGTTCTTGAATGAGTTTATTATCTCCTATGTTCCTCCTAAGTTGGAAAAGTGTTTGCTCAATTTCTGGGTCAAACAAATACGAGGGATTGTTTAGAAGGCTACAGGGAATTTAGAGAGATTTTGGAAGAAAGTGTAAGACAAGTTTTTCTTTGTATTTTTTTTCGGTTTATGATTTTTATGAGATGATGGGTTTTTATTTGTGTTTTTTTTCAATTAATTTTTAAAATTTTGTTTTTTTTTTGGTTTTTTTAAAATAACCAGAAACTAACGAATAATTAAAGCACCATCCCCAGTAATGGATCCATTTAAAATGCATGGCTGATTGTTTCCTATCAACCGGTCAAGGTTCTGGTGCTCTGCTAATGTGTATAGCAGCACTCGGGTCGAATCATCGGCGATAATACTTTGAAATAGTCATTTTTTAGTTGATTGTATTTTGATTGGGGGTTTGTTTGCAGAGCTTAATTTAAATGACTAATTGATTATGATTGATTTAACAAATTGATAATGATTGGGGTGAGTTCATTATTAGGTTAGTGAAGCTTGTGATATCCTTGAGCTTTGATTTATATTGCATTTAAATTAACACACATGTCACAAGTTGACGTTGATTTGAATTCCCAAGTGTTAAGGCTTTAATCCAAGCCTTAACTTAACTTAGGGTTCTAATTTTGTTCATATCTTGTTTATGGTAGTATATTTATGGTTCCAATTATCCATGGAAACCACACGTTAAACAAAACAAGTCACTAATCCATGACATGCTATGTCCAATATACACAATGTTAATTCAACAAATACTCATCGAGAAAAAGCTCTCAATCGCTTAACATACCTAAATTAAAACTTACCCCAATGAGAAATTTACTCATCCATTATGATGTTTATTAATATGGTATTATATATTTATGGTGATGAATTATAAAGAGAAGAAAAATAAAGTGACAAGATAAGAGTAGTGTGCCGAACACACACATGAAATATTTTGAGAATCAAAAAAGTAATTTCGATTGAATGAGGAAGCAAAATAAGGGACTGTAATTGAAAATGATTCAAACTATTTTAAGACCATGAATATTATACTACAGAAGCTAGAGAACAATAAGAGGTATTGAAGAAGTAACAAGCACTTAAATATGATTGAAATGAAAACAAAGTTACACAATTACAATTGAAAGAAAACATAAACAAACATGAAAGAGAAGTGGAGGAGAGGACTCTCTTGTTGAAACAAGATCAAATAATATCCTCCCAGAACCTTTTCAAGGCACTAGTAATGCCAAACCTCCTTCTTAAGCGCTGAAGTACCAATCCTTTTGAAAGGATAGGAGGGGATGTATTTATAGCCCAAGGTGGGGGACTGTTTACATTCCATAAATATCCCTCCAGTTGGCTCGCCGATATAAAAATCCATACAGCTAAATCTTGAGAACTCTCCTTCTTCAAAGTTGAAGATAAATATGTATTCTGTCGACTGTGAAATGTTTTCAGCCATTGGACTTATTGAGCCAATGTTATGGCGGTTTTAGTAAACAATTTTTATCTGTCCATTTCAATACATACTTTTTTGAAGTCCATAATGTGAATGGGTTTTTGAATAGGAATATGCCCCCAAATAAAAATGATTTCTTCAAAAAAGTTTTCTGGACGAATCTCCTCTTTCACAATACAAACACTCAGCTCGAATGGATGTCTACATCAGGAGAAATGTCAATATTAGTGTGTTGTTTTTAATTCCCGTCCAGAATGGTGGGCTGGAATTCAATGAATCAGTTGGGCCCCTTGTATTTGAGATTGGGTTCTGAAAATTTTATCATGGACTCCTTGAAATGTCCTCCGAACTTTGGAGGATAATTAAGGTATTTGGACTTTTGGATTGATCCCAGTAATTCAACCTTCATATATGATCCAGTTTCTTCACAATTCCCTTAGGACTTCCTGTGGGGTCTATATGGCCCTCTAAATGGACGAATTTGCCAAAGGTGAATTCTAATGAAATGATGGAATTGGAATTGGGAACCCTAAAAAACAAGAATCATGCAATGTGGATGAGCAGGGTGATAGTTATTGTTAAAACATTAAACAAAATTGAATCTGGATAAATTCAAATAGTTCTCAAAAATTAAATTTAATATTTAAACATTAATATTTCACAAAAATTATGCACATTTCATATAAAATAAGCAAAGGGAGTATGTAAAAAGATATTAAAATATTAATAACATAAACTCCCCCACACTTAGTCTTTCCATGTCCTCATGGGAAATAAATATAAAAATAAGACCAACTCATTTTCACTCACCAACAAATATTAAAATTTTGTTTTCCCAAATCAGGAGAGGTTTAGACTATTTCACTCATCCATAATGAATTACACCACAAATTGTTACAGAAATAATGTTCCAAAAACAATTCATTTTTTCATGCTCAACATTAGACATAGAAAATGGTGGCACTCAAAACTTACTCCTCTCAAGATGATAAAATTCATTTTTGGAGTTTCACCCTTTCACCAACCAAAAGTGAAAATCTTCGAGTTGGAAAAGAGCTCTCAGCTTCCAATCCCTATCCAAAGTGAACAAGAATAAATAGGCATTTTTAATGGGTTTTTCTATGGATATGGGATGGTAGGGATATAATGTCCAAGAGAGAGAAGAAGAGGGATAAAATACCAACATAGAAAAAGCAATGCCCATTTTTTTGAAATAAAACATGGAAGGAAATGAAAACACATATTTACAAGGAAATTATTGTGTGAAGAAAGACACAATAGTGGAAGAAAATATTAAGGTAATGAGAAGATGAAATATTTACAAAACACATAACTTCTCCCAATAATATAAGAATATAATGAAAGTGTTCTTTTTTTTCTTTGTTTTTTTGAAAGTTGACCTTGAAATAGATCTCACACTCATATCCCAACCCTTGTTTGATCTCCTCACTACACTAATTGTAATACTTATAACAAGATAAAAAGTTGAGAAAGAGTGATTTTTGACCTACCCAAGACACAACCCATTTTTTCATTTTTTTTTTGATTTTGATTTTTTATTATTATTTTTTGAACACTTTTCAAAATCATTTGTACAATACATTCCCAAATTCCACTGAATGACAACCTCCCCCCCCCCACACTAAAATGGATGATTTCCATCAAGAATATGATAACACAGCGGAAAGTAAGAAAATGATACCCAAAAATGAAATCGATTCCCCCCCCCACACTTAAATTTCAAAAACTTATGCAATGAAAATACATGTTGATATTGGGTGGGATAAGTTATTGGGCTTGTAATGTTGCTATCAAAGAAAGGTTTTCATAGGCTTGAAGGGACTTTCAAAAGGAGGATTAATGTAAGGGAAATGGGAGGCTATTTGGTTATTGTGATTCTCATGTGGTTCAGAAAATGCCTCTATCATATTAATGCACACAAAGGAAGGAAATTCAGCTCGAAGGTCCACAAACTCAAGACTCACAAATCGTGGTGAAAAACAAACATTTTGAATAGATGGCCATAGGTGGCCTTGGCATGAAAGAAAATGTTGTTCCTCACGGTTTGGGAAAACCATTTTCCAAATCAAAAATAGGGAATTCAAAATTTGTTGGTTTTGACACAAGATTCTTTATCCAATATTATGATGAAAACACAAAATTTTTGAAATGAAACATATCTATTGACTGCCCAAAATGGTTGGACAAAATTTAAAAATTAAATGGTGAGTAATTATGAGTCTTTGTTTTTGTATTTTGGTTTTTTTATGTTTTTTTATTTTTTTTATAAATACACACCCACACAAAAGAGAAAGAGTAAAAAGGAAAAAATGTGATGAGGAAAGTGGTAAGAAAAACAAAATGAGAATGAGAGAGGATGAAGAAATAGAGAGATAGGGAGAGAGGGAGAAGAAGTGTCAATGGGAAAGAGGTGCCCCTTTGTTTGGATTTGGTGGGTTTTCATCTCCAACCAGTGGTGGGTCTACTATGGATCCAATGGAAGTTGATGTTGTCTAAGGATTGCATGTCCTCTCATGGTGATGTTTCAACCGATGTCCATTTACCGTGAATGTCCTTTTGGATGAGGGGTCCTGGACTTGCACTGGGTGAAGCCGAAATTGAGAATTGAAGAGCATTACCTTTTCACCTTCATGAAATACCTTTCTCATGATGTGTTTTTCATGGAGTACCTTATCCTTCTCTTTGTACAGATTGGAATTCTCATAGGATTCAATTCGAATCTCCTCCTATTCAGCCAATTCCAACAATCTTTCTTCACCAGATTTTTCACTTTCAAAATTATAGGTTTTCACAGCTCGAAAATATTTATGTTGGATTTCAACTGGTATGTAAGAACACGGTTTTTGCGGAGAAAGACTTTGGAATATTCTTGATAATATTCCAGAGCAGTGTCTTCAGACGGCGTGCGATTCCGAGCCCCGGAGTGGCCAAAATTAAATTTTCAGTGCGTTCACACCGGAAACGCTAAATAAATGGGATAACTCCTAAACTGAGTTCCGGGTTAGGGATCCGAGTGTATGGATGGGTGCGGAATGGGGTGTTTACCCTAGTAACGACATAAAACTTGTCGGCGCGGGATGTTTGGACCCCTCGCCCGCTTCTGGAACGTTAAACGGATTAATTAATTTATTTATTTATTCGTTTAATGGAGAAATTCAGGTATCTCTTAAACGGTGGCTCGGATTGGAAAATTGAGGGCACCGTGGAGTTCTGAACGTGCCTTTTATCCTAGGAAGGGTATAAGTTTCGCGGGCGCGGGTCATTTGTGAAAAATGACTCCAGGGGCGTTTTCGTAATTTAGTGGCTTTGGACGTTAAATTTTATAACTTTTGAACGGGATCTCGGATTAAAATTCCGACACCTCCGTTGTGCTCGGGAGGTGGTTTTTACCCTAGGGGAGGCTTAACCTTGACCCCGTCGGGAGTTCGGGTTCGGGCCGACGGGCGGGTGGTTTAGCATTTTCTATTTAAATGCTTAACACACCCTCCTCCCTCCTATCCTTCCCCTTTCCCCGGGCAGCCCCTCTTCTCCCTCTCCTCCTCCATCTCCGGCGAGGGTCCGGCGAGGCGACTCCGGCGAGGTGCGGTGGTGCCGGCGGATCGTCGCGAAGCTTCGGGCGAAGCCCCACGAGGTAGGATGTGGCGTTTGCATTTTCTATTCCTGTACCTACTTAGAGCATGTTTAATACTATCTATTTTTTGTTTTATTTTTGAACAAAACCCATGAATAAGTATTATAGTTAATTCCCTTTCCAACGCATCTTTCGGATTCAAATTCCGAGCTCCGTGGCATCCGCAATGATCCGCTGAACTTTGCGGGTTTTCGGTTTCCGGCGGGTTCGAGTGGCGGCGCGGCGAGGGCGGACGGCGCGACAGGGGTGTCCGCGGGTGTCCAGTGGAGGCGCTGGCCGCGGAAGCGGGGTGTCCGCGGGTGTCCAGAAGAAGCGCGGGGTGCAGCGGGGTGTCTGTCAGGGTGTCCGCGGGGCGCGACAGCGGGTGTCAGGCGGGGTGCTCGGGCGTCGGCCAGGGTGTCTGGCGGAGCACCCGGCGAGGCACGGTCGTCCGGGAGCGGCGACCGCGGGGTTGCGTCGCGCGACCCCTGTGCGGCGACCAAGACCCGCGCCGCGCGGGTCTTCACGCAGCGGCCGCGACCGGCCGCGCGGCCAAGCCGCGGGCCTGCCCAGGCCGGTCCAGCCCTAGGGGCTTGCCCCCCCGTGGTGTTCGAACACCCGTATATTTCGCTACGGGTGTCCGTTTTGAGTACCGTCTGCGGCGGTGGAACTGTATTGAAGAGACTGTATTTTTGAGACGGTTTCGGGAATTTTTAATTCCTGAAACGAGGGGCCACGAAGGCGCGACGCGTCTTCAAGTGGTTTGTCATTTCCTTTGGGGATTCTTGTTTTGGACGGCGTGGACGCGTCCGACGTCCGTTTTGAGCGCCGTCAGTGGCGTTGGGACCCTGGCATCGAGGTGGAGCATTTCAGGGTGGTTTCAGGTGTTGAGGCCGAAGTTGAGGCGTGGGACCCACGGCCCGTCTTTTGAGCTGCTTGGAGCTAGTAGCGACTTTTTCCTCGGACGTCCATTTGGGGCGTGCGAGCAGTCGATGTTGGGTGTTTTTCCGAGGGCAACGCGTTGGCGCAGTCTGCCCACTGTAATTCCGCACGATGATGCGGGTCCCACGAGGGCTGTTTGGGAGTCGACAGTGTTTTTCCATCTTTATCACTGGGCGACCGTTTTGGAGAAATGAGTAGTCCATCCTGTGTGCTTTTTTGGGAGATCACAACGATGCGATCCGTTCTTTGAGTTTTGGGACCGGGTTGCGGGTCCCACGTGGCACCGCTCGAGTGTGGTGCGCCGGGATGCACCTTTTTCTCCGGATATCTATTTCACTCAAGTGAGTAGTGCTTTTGACGTGTTTTCCCGAGGGGATCACAATGGTGTGGTGCGCCCGACTATTTTCGGGGCCGAGGCTTGGATCACGGGACGTCGTTCGGGCGTGAGGCGGTGTTGGTGACTTTTTCATCGGATATCCGTTCGAGGTGAGTAAGTAGTCAATCTTGCGTGTTTTTTCGCGAGGATTACAATGGTGTGATCCGTTGGGTTGTGAGGAGCCTCTTGCGCGATCTTGTTGAATGTGGAATGTGGAAGGTGCTCTAGTGTTGGTTCGCCCCACCTTGTTGTAGCGGACCCTTGGCATGTGATTGCGCACTCTTGGGAGAGTGATACAAATGGTTCACAAGTTGTGGTTGGCCGTGCCTGGGCCTTTGAGGTGGAGTTGTTACGTCACGCCTTCGAGTTGACGCTGGGTGCCGTGTGCATGATAGCCTTTGGGCTGGAATGAGGTATACTCCGGGAGTATACGGGAGCGCTTGGAGGTACATGTCGTTGTTCGTACCTGAGGATGTTTGTGCACTCAGTTGGGGTTGAATTGGGGCCACACGTCATGTGGACCCCACACGCGTTCCATGATCTGATTTACGTACTTAGACCTCTCGCGATGTAGAGGGTCCCTCTACACTCGTTTGTTTGACCAGTAGGGTGGAGTGTTCCCCTGGATTTGTGCTCGTTTGTTTGACCAGCAGGGTGGAGTGTTCCCCTGGCTTTGTGCTCATCTATTTGACTAGCACGGCGGAGTTTCCCCTGGCCTGGTGCTCTTTTGTCTGACTAGCAGGGTTGAGCAGTCTCCCCCTGGTCTTGTGCTCGATGGTTTGGAAGGCATAGATGGTTTGGTTCCTCTGCTTCTTTGGCTGTGAGGGGTTTCTGTACTGTGCCCTTTCACCGGACTGCGACACCATCTGCGACTACGGGTGTTCATACAACGTGGGTGTTTTCCCCACTTTCTGGGATGAGGTGTCTTGGTCCACTTCGACAGTGACTTAGTGGATTGGAGCGGGATCGCCTTGGGAGGCCTGGGGAGTTTCTCCCGTTGTTCCGTGTTCCCTGGTAGAGCTTGTGGTTTCGGTGTGACCAACACTTTACGCGGGCACCGATCCTCTACCCAGGAGGTTGTTCCAGCAGGGCTGAGGTTGTTCCAGCAGGGCTGAGGTTGTTCCAGCAGGGCTGAGGTTGTTCCAGCAGAGCTGAGGTTCCTTCGAGCAGGGCTCACCAGTGGGTTACCATCCAGTAGGGATGGCCAGTACAGTGGTGTTTACCAAGCAGTACCATCCAGCATGGATGGCCAGAGCAGTTCTGGGCTTACCTCCAGTGGGGCTGGGCAGTGGTCCCCGATGCCGGGCTTACCTCCACCTGGGATGGGAAGTGGTCCCCGATACCGGTCTTACCTCCTGCTGGGATGGGCAGTGGTCCCCGATGCCGGGCTTACCTCCATTTGGGCTGGGCAGTGGTCCCCGATGCCGGGCTTACCTCCAGCTGGGCTGGGCAGTGGTTCCCGATGCCGGGTTACCTCCAGTTGGGCTGGACAATGGTCCTGTCACCAACTTTATCCCGGTCGCCCTCCAGTGGATTACCCTGTTACGGGACTGGGCAGTGAGGCACCCGTCAACTTTCCGGGTCTCCCCGTAGTGGGAATCCATTGACGACTAGGGATCCTCCAGCGGGGCTGGGAAGGGGGTCACCTGTCAACTTTGAGTAGATCTCTCGACTGCGGGGCAGTGAAGAGTTGTGGTTGACGTTCCCCCAGAACTCTCAAGTACGGGGATCACTTTCCCCCACCGAGACGCATCCTTGTGACGCGACCTAAAACCGTGCGGGCGAGTCAGTGCTGCCCAAAGTGGATAGTGTCGAGGTGTGGTGATTGAGCCCCTTGGCTTGCGGTTCGGGGCAGACGTGTGGGATGTTGGGCATCGATGGTGTTACTTATGGGACTGTTGGCTACTCTTTCTTGGGATGAGATATGGGATGAAGATCCCCTTACGAGTTTTTTCGGGCTTCTTGATAGAGCATACATATGTATATACCTTGTTTCCGGCACCCACTTCTTGGACTTGGCTACTCTCCTTCCAGGAGAGGTGAAGACGCACGAGGTATGCCACATGCTTTCCATGTCTATCTTCTCACGGTTGGACGAGTCTACTCTCCTACTATAGGTAGCAAAGACTCGACAAGAAGTTCATATTCTCACCATTTCCAGTTCCTTGTGTCTGGATGAGTCTACCTTCTTTCCTCTTGTTGGGATGAGCTGGACTCTTTACTGCACTCTCTGTTGTACTCCTTTACTTTTCTGTTTTCTCTACTGCTCACCCTTCGGTACCTCTTTTTTTTTCTCCCTCGAACCTTCGAGGTATCCTACTGAGTAATTTTATACTCACCGCTGCTTGGGCTTTGCCCGCACTTGGTGTGCCCTTGTAGACAACAGACAGGTGGAGCGTGACTTCAGTGGAGCGTAGGATCTTGGGAGCTTGGACCGTGTGCGGTGGTCGTGGCTGGGTTCCAGGTGGGAGACCCATCAGTAGTTTCTTTTTGTTTACCTGTTGCCGGGTTGTGGCACTTTTTGGTTGGGCGTGTGTTTTGCCATTTTCTTTTCAGTTTTTACTTTGTACTTGTAGAGGTCGATGCACTTTGTGGTAATTATATAGCAGTTGCCCTTTCTTTTTTACTCTGCTTGTCTTTTCTTCCACTCTGCACTGTTGCATTAAGTGTGCTGCGTGTGTGTGTGTACAGGTGCTTAGGCAAAGGCATCCCCGAGTTATTGTGCCTTCGGCGCTGGTCGCCAGCCCCTGGCCTATGGAGGCGGGCCTGGGGTAGTTGCAGCTCGATCCCGGGTAGGGTCGGGTCATGAAAAAGTGGTATTAGAGGTGGTTCGTTCCTTGGGATGTTTTGCAGGTGTCGATAAAAGAGGAATTGGTTGGGATTTAGGGAAACAGTGTTAATGTGTCTCGAGAGCGACTCTCAGGCCGGGGAGTCCAGTGATGGTGCAGCGGCCGACATATCCATTCACCAGGACCTTAATAACCCGCTTGTCGACTCGGCATGCTGAGACACTTGTTGTAGGGAAATTTGGTTGTGCATCACATAGGACTGAGTCTTGACTGTCCTTCTTGAGTCATCTCCACATCGTGGTTGTTTTTGCTATATACATATATGCTCATCTGACCGCGACACTCCTTGATAATTTTCAGGATGTCTCCGCGAGGGCAGCCAACCAGGATACCAACTTTGGTTCGTGACGATGACCCTGTGAGCTACGAGGCCTCATTCCAGAACCCATCATGCGAGCCCTTTTTCCGGGTGGGCCAGTAGCATCACCCCCACCTGTTGAGTAGCCGACAGTTTCAGCAAAGCAGGCTGAGTTTGAGCGCAGTTTGAGCGCGCTATGTGAGTTCCAGTGGCAGAGACCACTGAGGTTCAGTGGGGGTCCAGACCCTCAGGCAGCAGAGGTTTGGCTCGAGGTAGTGGTTCACCTTTTCAGGCTTGTGCAGACGCCGACAGATCAGAGAGTGGCTTTGGCAGCCAGCCTTTTTCGTGGAGCAGCTTGGCGTTGGTGGAGTCTGGTGACTCAGTTTCTTGACGAGTCATCACTTTCGTGGGACGACTTCCAGTTGTTGTTTCGTGAGGAGTTTTTCCCCTCCTGCTTGCGCTCCGTTCAGATTCAGGAGCTCGTGCATTTTCAGCATGGAGGGATGATGGTGGCCGAGTACGCGGCTAGTTTTGCAGATCGTGCACGCTTTTACCCGGACTTGGTCCATGACGACAACCTCCGAGCGCAAAAGTTTGAGCAGGGTCTCTGCCGAGAGATTCGTGCTGTCATAGTACCCTTGGGAATTTCCACATATGCCGGGGTGCTAGAGCAGGCGCTGGTTATAGAGGGCTTCCTGTCGTGTTCTGGAGTTGGTGGTGGCAGCAGACACGTTGGGGCCAAGACGTCTGTCGTCGCCCGTGGGCGTCGGCAAGCAGGGCCTCGACGTAGGTGGCTTTCTGAAAACCGGACTCAGGGGCATGGTCGTACACCACAGTGGCGCCGGAGGGCACCGGTGCAGCCAAGAGAGAGTCGGTGCTATGCTTGTGAAGGTCAAGGTCACTTGGCACGAGACTGCCCGACCCGAGTTGCTGGGAGCTTCGGGCTGGCAGCAGGTGCACCACCACGACAGAGGCAGCGCCGTGATCGGAGTAGTACCTAGAGAGGTGGTGCTAGAAGAGGAGCGGGAGGAGATGGTAGTGGGGGGACGACGTTAAAAGTTCTCCCCATCACCACTCGGCGGACCACGTCAGGCTCTGGGAGCAAAGGGTTGGTACCACGGACAGCCGCAAGCTTTGGATGTCTATGATCCTGCAGAGCATGGGATGGTGAGAGGTACCCCTTGTGACTCTTCTACCTTTTGCAGTAGAATTGTTGGGCTCTGCATGTGAAAGGATTTTCTCCCTGCTCCTTGTTTGAGGTGTTACCAGGGTGACGCAGGGCGTCAGGTGTAACAATGTGTTGGTGAGGAAAATGCTGTGAGACATTTTCCTTTAGTTGATGGTGTTGAATCCTTCACCTTTTGAGCGTATAAGAGATCATCGACTATGAAATCTTGTGTGACCAGATATCCTTGGGTGCTTCACCATATGGATATTCTGAAGGAGGGAATCATCGGGCCATTTCTCATGCCCAAGCGGTGATTCCAGTCGTGGCGTGCGATGTAGAGGTTCGTTCGGGGAGGTGAGCTACCCCCGAGAGCCTTCGGGTCGTTTGAGACCGTGAAAAGGGAAGGAGAGGTTATATACCGCCTCTCCCTAACCTCGAAGTCTAGAATGGGTGCACGACATCGGCAAGGGCCGACCCCGCATGAATAGATCAATCCTTTGGTCTGTGTGTGTGGCACAGAGCTGTGCGTGGGTTCTTCTGGGTATGGGAAAGCCAAGTGTGGGCTTAATACCCAGTGTTTCTCCCTAGTTTTTCTTTTTGAGGACGAAAATCTTGAAGGAGGGAATGATGTAAGAACCCGGTTTTTGCTGAGAAAGACTTTGGAATATTCTTGATAATATTCTAGAGCAGTGCCTTCAGACGGCGTGCGATTCCGAGCCCCGGAGTGGCCGGAATTAAATTTTCAGTGCGTTCACACTGGAAACGCTAAATAAATGGAATAACTCCTAAACGGAGTTCCGGATCTAGGATCCAAGTGTACGGATGGGTGCAGAATGGGGTGTTTAACCTAGGAACGACATAAAACTTGTCGGCGCGGGATGTTTGGACCCCTCGCCCGCTTCTGGAACGTTAAACGGATTAATTAATTGATTTATTTATTCGTTTAATGGCGAAACACAGGTATCTCTTAAACGGTGGCTCGTATTGGAAAACCAAGGGCACCGTTGAGTTCGGAGCGTGCCGTTTACCCTAGGAAGGGTATAAGTTTCGCGGGCGCGGGCCGTTTGTGAAAAATGACTCCAGGGGCGTTTTCGTAATTAACGGCTTCAGACGTTAAATTTTATAACTTTTGAACGGGATCTTGGATTAAAATTCCGAGACCTCCGCTGTGCTCGGGAGGTGGTTTTTACCCTAGGGGAGGCTTAACCTCGACCCCGTCGGGTGTTCGGGTTCGGGCCGACGGGCGGGTGGTTAAGCGTTTTCTATTTAAACGCTTAACACACCCTCCTCCCTCCTCTCCTTCCGCTTTCCCCTGGCAGCCCCTCTTCTCCCTCTCCTCCTCCATCTCTGGTGAGGGTCCGGTGAGGTGACTCTGGCGAGGTGCGGTGGTGTCGTGGGGTCGTCGCGAAGCTTCGGGCGAAGCCCCACGAGGTAGGATGTTGCGTTTGCATTTTCTATTCCCGCACCTACTTCAAGCATGTTTAATACTGTCTATTTTTTGTTGTATTTCCGAACGAAACCCATGAATACTTAGTAGAGTTAATTCCCTTTCCAACACATATTTTGGATTCAAATTCCGAGCTCCGTGGCATCTGCAATGATCCGCCGAACTTTGCGGGTTTTCGGTTTCCGGCGAGTTCGAGCGGCGGCGCGGCGAGGGCGGACGGCGCGGCAGGGGTGTCCACGGGTGTCCGGTGGAGGGGCGGGGCGCGGTAGTGGGGTGTCCGCGGTTGTCTGGCGGAATCGCGGGGCACGGCGGGGTGTCTGTCGGGGTGTCCGCGGGGCGCGGCAGCGGGTGTCCGGCGGGGTGCTCGTGCGTCGGCTAGGGTGTTTGGCGGAGCACCCGGCGAGGCACGGTCGCCAGGGAGAGGCGACCGCGGGGTCGTATCGCGCGACCCATGTGCGGTGACCATGACTCGCGCCGCGCGGGTCTTCACGCGGTGGCTGTGACCGGCCGCGCGTCCAAGCCGCGGGCCGGCCCAGGCTTGGCGGACCGGCTGGTCCAGGCCGGTCCAGCCCTAGGGGCTTGCCCCCCCTCGGTGTTTGGAAACCCGTATTTTTCGCTACGGGTGTCCGTTTTGAGTACCGTCTGCAGTGGTGGAACCGTATTGACGAGACGGTCTTTTTGAGACAGTTTTGGGAATTTTTAATTCCCGAAGCGAGGGGCCTCGGAGGCGCGACGCGTCTTCAAGTGGTTTGTCGTTTCCTTCGGGGATTCTATTTTTTGACGGCGCGGACGCGTTCAAAGTCCGTTTTGAGCGCCTTCAGTGGAGTTGGGACACTGGCATCGAGGCGGAGTTTTTCAGGGTGGTTTTAGGCGTTGATGCCGAAGTTGAGGCGCGGGCCCCACGGCCCGTCTTTTGAGCTGTGTGCAGCTAGTAGCGACTTTTTCCACTGACGTCCGTTCGGGGCGTGCGAGCAGTCGATGTTGGGTGTTTTTCCGAGGGCAATGCATTGGCGTAGTCTTCCCACTGTAATTCCGCACGATGATGCGGGGCCCACGAGGGTCGTTTGGGCGTCGATGGTGTTTTTCCATCTTTATCACCGGCTGACCGTTTTGGACAAATGAGTTGTCCATCCTGTGTGCTTTTTCGAGAGGATCGCAACCGTGCGATCCGTTCATTGAGTTTCGGGACCAGGTTGCGGGTCCCACGTGGCACCGCTTGAGTGCGGTGCGCCGGGATTCACCTTTTTCTCCAGATATCCGTTGCACTCAAGTGAGTAGTGCTTTTGACGTGTTTTCCCGAGGGGATCACAATGGTGTGGTGCGCCCGACTGTTTTTGGGGCCGAGGCTCGGATCACGGGACGTCGTTCGGGCGTGAGGCGGTGTTGGTGACGTTTTCGTCGGATATCCGTTCGAGGCGAGTAAGTAGTTGATCTCGCATGTTTTTCCGTGAGGATTACAACGGTGTGATCCGTTGGGTTGTGAGGAGCCTCTTGCGCGATCTTTTTGAATGTGGATTGTGGAAGGTGCTCTAGTGGTGGTTCTCCCTACCTTGTTGTCGCGGACCCTTGGTGTGTGATCGCGCACTCTTGGGAGAGTGATACAAATGCTTCACAATTTGTGGTTGTCCGTGCCTGGGCCTTTGAGGTGGAGTTGTTACGTCACTCCTTCGCGTTGACGCTGGGTGTCGTGTGCACGATAGCCTTTGGGCTGGAATGAGGTATACTCTGGGAGTATATGGGAGCGCATGGAGGTACATGTGGTTGTTCATACCTGAGGATGTTTGTGCACTCAGTTGGGGTTGACTTGGGGCCACACGTCGTGTGGGCCCCACATGCGTTCCATGATTTTCTTTGCATACTTAGACCTCTCGCAACGTAGAGGGTCCCTCTGTGCTCGTTTGTTTGACCAGCAGGGTGGAGTGTTCCCCTGGCTTTGTGCTCGTTTGTTTGACCAGCAGGGTAGAGTGTTCCCCTAGCTATGTGCTCGTCTGTTTGACCAGCAGGGCGGAGTTTCCCCTGGCCTAGTGCTCTTTTGTCTTACCATCAGGGTTGAGTGGTCTCCCCTAGTCTTGTGCTCGATGGTTTGGCAGGCAGAGATGGTTTGGTTCCTCTGCTTCTTTGGCTGTGAGGGGTTTCGGTACTGTGCCCTTTCACTAGACTGCGACACCGTCTGCGACTATGGGTGTTCGTACAGCGTGGGTGTTTTCCCCACTTTCTGGGATGAGGTGTCTCAGTCCGCTTCGACAGTGACTCAGCAGATTGGAGCGGGATCGCCTTGTGAGGCCTGGGAAGTTAGTCCCGTTATTCCATGTTCCCTGGTAGTGCTTGTGGTTTCGGTGTGACCAACACTTTATGTGGGCACCGATCCTATACCCAGGAGGTTGTTCCAGCAGGGCTGAGGTTGTTGTAGCAGAGCTGAGGTTGTTCCAGCAGGGCTGAGGTTGTTCCAGCAGAGCTAAGGTTGCGTCGAGTAGGGCTTGACAGTGGGTTACCATCCAGCAGGGATGGCCAGCACAGTGGTGCTTACCGAGCAGTACAATCCAGCAGGGATGGCCAGAGCAGTTCCGGGCTTACCTCTAGCGGCGCTGGGCAGTGGTCCCCGATGCCGGGCTTACCTCCAGTTGGGCTGGGTAGTGGTCCCCAATGCTGGGCTTACCTCCAGCTGGGCTGGGCAGTGGTCCCCGATGCCGGGCTTACCTCCAGCTGGGCTGGGCAGCGGTTCCCGATGCCGGGTTACCTCCAGCTGGGCTGGGTAGTGGTCCCGTCACCGACTTTAGTCGGGTCGCCCTCCAGTGGATTACCCTGTTACGGGACTGGGCAGTGAGGTACCCGTCGACTTTTCGGGTCTCCCCGTAGTGGTAATCCGTTGACTTCCAGGGATCCTCTAGCGGGGCTGGGCAGGGGGTCACCTGTCGACTTTGAGAAGATCTCTCGACTGCGGGGTAGTGACGAGTTGTGGTTGACGTTCCCCCAGAACTCTCAAGTACGGGGAGCACTTTCCCCCACCGAGACGCGTCCTTGTGACGCGACCTAAAACCATCCGGTTGAGTCATTGCCGCCCAAAGAGGATAGTGTCGAGGTGTGGTGATTGATCCCCTTGGCTTGCGGTTCGGGACAGACGTGTGGGATGCTGGGCATCAATGGTGTTACTTCTGGGACTGTTGGCTACTCTTTCTTGGGCTTAGCTATGGGACAGAGATCCCCTTACGAGTTTTTTCGGGCTTCTTGACAGAGCATACATATGTATATACCTTGTTTCCGTCACCCACTTCTTGGGTTTGGCTACTCTCCTTCCAGGAGAGGCGAAGACGCATGGGGTATGCCACGTGCTTTTCGTGTCTAGCTTCTCACGGTTGGATGAGTCTACTCTCCTACTATATTTAGCGAAGACTCGACGAGAAGTTCATCTTCTCACTCTTTCCTCTTATTGGGTTGACCTGGACTCTTTACTGCACTCTCTGTTGTACTCATTTACTTTTCTATTCGCTATACTGCTCGCCCTTCGGTACCTCCTTTTGTTGCTCCCTCGAGCCTTCGGGGTATCCTACTGAGTATTTTTATACTCACCCCTGCTTGGGCTTTGCCCACACTTGGTGTGCCCTTACAGACGACAGACAGGTGGTGCGTGACTTCAGTGGAGCGTAGGAGCTTGGGAGCTTGGACCGCGTGCGGTGGTCATGGATGGGTTGCAGGTGGGAGACCCATCAATAGTTTCTTTTTGTTTACCTGTTGCCGGGTTGTGGCACTTTTTGGTTGGGCGCGTGTTTTTTCCTTTTCTTTTCAGTTTGTACTTTGTACTTGTAGAGGTCTATGCACTTTGTGGTAATTATATAGCAGTTTCCCTTTCTTTTTACTCTTCTTGTCTTTTCTTCTACTCTGCACTGTTGTATTGAGTGTGCTGCGTGTGTGTGTACAGGTGCTTAGGCAAAGGCCTCCCCGATTTATTGTGCCTTCGGTGCTGGTCGCCAGCCCCTGGCCTATGGAGGCAGGCCTGGGGTAGTTGTGGATCGAGCCCGGGTAGGTTCGGGTCGTGACATGGTATATGACATGCTTTACCAAAAACTAGCCTAAAAGGAGACATCCCAATGGGTGTTTTATAGGCAGTTCAATAATCCCAAAGTTCTTCACCAAGTCTTTCAGGCCAGTCATTTCTGGTGGGTTTTACAATTCTCTCAAGCACTCTTTTCACTTATCTATTAGAAGTTCATCCATGCCATTTATTTGGGGGTGATATGCAGTTGAGGTTTTATGAACAACCCCATTATTTTTCAAAAGATATTCCACGGTTTTATTACAAAAATGGGTTCCTAGGTTACATATCAAGGAACGAGGGGTGCCAAATATATGGAAGATGTGTGTCTTTAGGAACTCACTAACAGTATGTGAATCATTATTTCTAGTGGGTTTGGCCTCGACCCACCTTGAAACATAATTGACCGCAAGAAGAATGTATGATAATCCATTGGAAGGCGGAAATGGTCCCATGAAATCTATGCCCCAAACATCGAAGATTTCACAAAAGATTAAAGGATTTTGGGGCATTTCATTTCTTTTGGAGATTGTGCTGAAATTTTGGCAGGTGGGACATGATTGAAAAAACTCATGTGAGTCCTTGAAATGTGAAGGCCAGAAGTATCTAGAGTCTAGGACCTTTCGGGAGGTCCTTTGTGGTCCAAAGTGGCCACCTCCGTGAAGTGAGTGACAGAATTATAAGATGGAAGAATGCTCATTTTCTTCAACACATCTCCTAATTACCAAGTATGCCCCAGTTTTCCAAAGATAATTTTACTCAAAAAAAAATTATTTTGAATCACTTTTCAACTTCATTTTTTGTTCTTTTGAAAACTTTTTAGGAAAAACACAAAAAACCAAATAATTTACAATTGGGGAATACCATGGTATCTTTGGAGTGAGGTACGAAAGGTTCTTCAAAGGGGAATTCAGGATCAATGATTTCTAAATGAGAAGAACTAGAAATTATACTCAAGTGATCAGCCACTGGGTTTTCTTTTCTAGGTCTATCTTTGATTTCAATGTCAAACTCTTGGAGCATTAGGATCCATCTTATTAGCCTCGGTTTGTAATCACTTTTCACGAGTAAGAACTTTATAGTAGAATGCTCTGTGAAGATGATGATTTTGGAACCTAAGATATAGGGCTGGAATTTATCTAAGGCAAAAACAACTGTTAAAATTTCTTTTTCGGTGACAGTGTAGTGAGATTGAGTTTCATCGAATGTTTTTGAGGCATAATAGATGACATGAGGAATTATTTCTCTTCTTTAACACAGAATAGCCCCAATAGCTCTATCAAAATCAACACACATCAATTCAATGGGTAAGGACCAATCAGGGGGTTTTATTATCTGGGCAGATGTGAGAGCAGTTTTGAGTTCAATGAAGGCTCTCTTGCAAACCTCATCGAAATGGAAAGTGACATCATTTCGGAGAAAACGAGTGAGTGGGAGGGAAATTTTACTGTAGTTATGGATGAATCACCGATAGAAACCAGCATGACCCAGAAATGAACGGAGGTCCCAAACAGAAGTGGGTTTAGGAAGTGATTGGATCACTTCAATTTTGGCAGGATCAACTTCAATACCATATTTTGAAACTATGTGCCCTAGAACAATACCATTTGCAACCATGAAATGACATTTTTCAAAATTTAACACAAGGTTACACTTGACACACTTTTGAAGGATTAGAGAGAGTGAATGCAAGCACGACTCAAATGACTCACCATAAATGGTGAAGTCATCCATGAAGACTTCCATGCAGTGTTCAATGAATTCTGAAAATATACTCATCATACACCTCTGGAATGTTGCAGGTGCATTTCAAAGTCCAAAAGGCATTATTCTATATGCATTTGTTCTAAAGGGGCATGTGAAAGTAGTTTTTTCTTGATCTCGAGGTGCGATTGGGATTTGAAAATAACCATTGTATCCATCAAGAAAGCAATAGTGTGACTTTCCGGCCAATATTTATAGAATTTGATCAGGGAATGGAAGAGGGTAGTGATCTTTTTGGGTTTCAACATTCAATTTCCTATAGTCGATGCACACACACCATTTGTTATTCACTCGAGTTGTGACTACCTATCCATGTTCATTTGTGACAACAGTTATCCCACCCCTATGTGGTACAACTTTAATTGGACTAACCCATTCACTATCAGAAATTGGGTAGATAATACCATCTTGAAGAATCTTGGTGATCTCTTCCCTAACTACCTCAAGTATGTGTGGATTGAGTCTTCTTAGTGGTTATCTAATTGGTTTGGATGACTCATCGAGATGGATGTGATGCATGCAAAGGGAAGGGTTGATTACTGGTATGTCATCTAGGGTCCAAACTAAGGCTTTTATGTTTTCCTCTAACACTTGAACAAGTTTGGACTCCTCGGTTTTAGTATGTGTGGCAGAGATAATGACAGGAAATGAGTGATCATGGAAGAGGAATGCATATTTTAGGTGTGCAGGAAAAGGTTTCATATCAGTCTCATCTTTCAGTTTTCGGATAGACAACTCAGGTGGACTTCAGTTTCTCCAGATTAATTTTCCTTGATACTATCCAAGGAGGAGCAGTAGAGATCAGAATTGATGTGGAATTCAAGAGAGTTTTCTTGTTCCTCAAGATTGATGGAGTCTATGAATGAAAGGTCCACATCAACATCACCATTTATGACTTGGTTAGTTCTAGTGAAAATTTCACAACATCCTATCTCTTCAGAACAGGATGAACATTATGGAAATGGGTTCAATTGACTCTTAGAAGTGTCCTCATAATCATGGATTGTGAATGTAGAGTGATCCTTAGATGGGTATCGCATGGCTTGGAAAATGTTGAATTTGACCATTTGGTCACCATAGTCCATGGATATGATGCAAGAATAGACATCAATCTTTGTTCTCACAGTCATGAAGAATGGTCTTCCTAGAATTTGGGGAGATCGAGATGAGTTCGTCTCACCTTCTATGTCAAGGACATAGAAATCAGCAGGGAAGATAAGATCATTGACTCGGACAAGGACATCCTCAATTATTCCCTTAAGACTGGTTGTGCTTCGATTGGCTAACTGAATGACAACACCCATTGGGTGCAAGGGACCTAGACCAAGGTTGACGAATATGGATTTGGGCATGACATTAATTTAGGCTCCTAGGTCTATGAGTGCATCATCAATGTTGGAACTTCCAATTTGGCATGGAACCGTAAAGGTCCCTGGATCTTTTCACATTACGGGAATAGACTGCTGGGTGGAAACATTTTAAAAGGTCCTAAGTTGCCTCTTGTGGGTGCACAATTCCTTAGGAAACTTGTCATACTTAGGAATTTGTTTGATGGAATCTAAGAGAGGAATGTTGACTTCAACACGTCTAAACATGATGAGAATTTCAGGATCAGGTTCAAATTTCTTCTTTGGAATAGAGACAGCTTGTGGAAAATGAATTGGATTCCTAAGTGGAATGGCAGGAGTTGAGGCAATGGTTTCAGGTTTCTTTTCAATTTTCTTTTTCTTTTCATTTTCTAGGTAAACATTCAAAGGAGGGTTGGAGGACATATCTTGTTTCATAGAAATTTGCTTTCCTAATAAAAGTGAAATTGCACTTACATTACCCTTGGGGTTGGGTAATGGTTGAGTAGGGATTTGGGAAGAATTGGATGGTTGCTGCTGACTAAGGTGGGATGCAAGTTGACCAATTTGGGTTTCAATGTTCTTGAGGATTGAATGGGTGAAGGAGGCAAGATCTTCAACAAAACTTTCCCATGGTTGCTTGGAAGAAGAGGCTTGTCCCGGATTGGGATTGCCTTGATTTTGGTTCTTGGGAAATTGATTGAATTGGTTTGGGAATTGGGAAGGCTCACTAGGATAGTGGAATCCAGGAGGTGGAATAGAAGGATTGATCCATTGAGGTTGAGGGACAAAAGGGCAAGGCTATTAGAAATTACCAACACCTTGACTGTATTGAAATTGTTTTGGGTTTTGAGGAGGGAATTGAGGGGGATGAGAGACGGGATTACCATACCTCAGGCCTTGGTTATTAGAAGAATAGAAGGGCTCAGAGTGAGGTTGGTTTATGTTTCTAACAAACTGACCTGATAGTTGAGGATTGGTGTTCCACTGAGCTTATGCTGCATAGATCTCCATTGGACCAGATGAATCAAATTGATCCTCTTGAAGTTGTGGAAATGTGTCACTTGGATGGGATGGAGAGTTGAAGATTCCACAGTTTTTGACAGGTCCAGGAAACATTGATTGCGGAGAAGACGAGGTTTGGGATTTGGTAGCCACAGCTAGTTGTCGCATAAGACCTGTAAGTTCACTCATCCACTCGGTCATTTTGTTCGGCTCAATTGATTGATTATCTTGGGCTTTTTTGACTTGGGAATGTGCTCGGGTATGGATTTGATGTGTGTTTGCAGCCATGTTACTTATGAGATCTCTTGCAGCTACAGGATTTTTATCAACAAGAGCACCACCACTTGCGGCATCAATGAGAGTTCTCTCCATAGCCAATAACCCCTCATAAAAGTATTGGATCAAAATATGGTTAGGGATTTGATGGTGTGGGAAAGTTGCAACACTATTTTTGAACCTCTCCCAATAATCATGGAGTGATTCACTTGGGAACTGACAGATACCACTAATTTCCTTTCAGATAGTAGCAGTACGAGAAGGTTGAAAGAATTTCTCTAAGAATAGTCGCTTCATGTCATTCCATGTTGTTATGGAACCAGGAGGAAGGTAGTAGAGCCATGACATAGCAATGTCAGCTAGGGAGAAAGGGAATGCTCGAAGTTTGATTTGTTCTTCAAAAACCCCTTGAGGCTTCATGGTGGAGCACACCACTTGGAACTCTTTAAGGTGGAGATGTGGATCCTCACTGGCTAGCCTGTGAAAATGAGGGAGAAGATGAATCATTCCTGATTTGAGTTCAAAGTCAGCTTCTATTTTTGGATACTGAATACCAAGAGGTTGGTAATTCATATCAGGGGTAGAATGTTCTTTAAGGGTTTGTTCCCTAGGATTGGCCATTTCAAATTCAACAGGTTGGATGAGGACTGGTTCTTGAATGAGTTGATTATCTATTATGTTCCTTCTAAGTTGATGAAGTGTTCACTCAATTTTAGGGTCAAACAAATCTGAGGGATTGTTTGGATGGTTACAGGGAATTCAGAGAGATTTTGGAAGAAAGAGGAAGATAGGTTTTTCTTTGTATTTTTTTTTCAGTTTATGATTTTTATGAGAAGACGGGTTTTTATTTGTGTTTTTATTCAATTTCTTTTAAAAATTTTGTTTTTTGGGGTTTTTATAACAATAACCAGAAACTAACGAATAATTAAAGCACCATCCCTGGAAACATTGCCATTTGAAACGCACAGTCGATTGTCTCCTGTCGACCGATGAAGGTTCCGGTGCTCTGCTAATGTGTATAGCAGCACTCGAGTTGAATCCTCAACAATGATACTTTGAAATAGTCGTTTGTTTTTTAGTTGATTGTATTCTGATTGGGGGTTTGTTTGCAGAGCTTAATTGAAATAACTAATTTATTATGACTGATTTAACAAATTGATAATGATTGGGGTGAGTTCATCATTAGGTTAGTTAAGCTTGTGATATCATTGAGCTTTGCTTTATATTGCATTTAAATTAACACCCACGTCACAAGTTGACGTTGATTTGAATTCCCAAGTGTTAAGGCTTTAATCCAAGCCTTAAAAAAACTTAGGGTTATAATCTTGTTCATATCTTGTTTATGGTAGTGTATTTATGGTTCCAATAATACATGGAAACAACAAGTTAAAGAAAACAAGTCATTAATCCATGACATGCTTAGTCCAACATACACAATGTTAATTCAACGAATACTCATCGAGAAAACGATCTCAATAGATTAACATACCTAAATTAAAACTCATCTCAATGAGATATTTACTCATCCATTATGATTTTTATTAATCTGGTAATATATGTTTATGGCGATGAATTATAAAGGGAATAAAAAGAAAGGGACAAGATAAGAGTAGTGTGCCGAACACACACACGAACTATTTTGAGAATCAAAAATGGAATTTTGATTGAATGAGGAAGCAAAATAAGGGACTATAATGGAAAATTATTCGAACTATTTTAAGACCATGAATATTATACTACAGAAGGTGGATAAGAATAAGAGGTATTGAAGAAGAAATAAGCACTAAAATTTGATTGAAATGAAAACAAAGTTACACAATTACAATTGAAAGAAAACATAAACAAACGGGAAAGAGAAGTGGAGGAGAGGTCTCTCTTGTTGAAACAAGATCAAAGCATATCCTCCCAGAACCTTCTCAAGGCTCTAGTAATTCCAAACCTCCTCCTTAAGTGCTGAAGTGTAAACCCTTTTTAAAGGAGAGGAGGGGATGTATTTATATCCCAAGGTGTTGTAATGTTTACATTCTAGAAACACCCCTCCATTTGGCTCACCGATATGGACATCCAGACAGCCAAATATTGAGAAATCTTCTTCTTCAATGTTGTAGATAAAAATGTCTTCTATCTACTCTGAAGATTTGGTTGTCATTGTACTTATTGAACCAAATTTATAGTGGTTTTAGTAAAAAATTATGATCTATCCATTTCAATACAGACTTTTTTAATTTCCTTAATGTGAATGGGTTTTTGAATAAGAATATTTCCTCAAATAAAAATCATTTCTTCAAAAAAGTACTCCACCCGAATCACATTTTTCACATTGAAAAAGATCAGATCAAATGTATGTCTACATCAAGAGCAATTACAATATTAGTGTGAAGTTTTTAATTCCCGGGAAGAATGGTGGGCAGGAATCTAATGCATCAGTTGGCCCCCTTGTATTTTTGATTGGGTTCTGAAATTTTTATAATGGACTCCTTGAAATGTCCTCTGAACATGGGAGGAGAATTAAGGTATATGGACTTCTGTATTGAGCCCAGTAATTCAACCTTCATATATGATCCAGTTTCTTCATAGTTTCCTTGGGACTTCTTGTGGGGTTAAAATGACCCTCTAAATGGACGAATTTTCCAAAGGCAACTTCTAATGAAATATTGGAATTGGAATTGGGAACCCTACAAAGCAAGATTCATGCAATTGGGATAAGTAGGGTGATAGTATTTGTTAAAACATTAAACAGACTTGAATCTGGATAAATTCAAATAGTTCTCAAAAATTATATTTAATATTTAAACATTAATATTTCACAACAATTATGCACATTTCATATAAAATTAGTAAAGGGAGTATGTAAAAATATATTAAAATATTAATAACATCAAGGACACAATCATGTATCTTGTACTCAAGGTTCTGAATGGTTTTCTTAGTCTGACCATCCGTCTGAGGATGGAAGACAGTGCTCAAATGAAGCAACATCCCAAAAGCCTCTATCAACCCCTTCCATGGCTGGGAAGTAAAACATTTATCATGATTGGAGACAATCGTCCTGGGTAATCCATGTAGCCGCACAATCTCCTGCACATAGAGGTGTCCCAAGCTCTCTACTGAACCCTGCTCTCTGATCAGTATGAAGTGGGACGACTTGGTGATTCAGTCGACAATCACCTAGATAGAGTCATGTAACATGGATGTATGTGGAAGTCCTGTCAGGACGTCTATATATATCCCATCCCACTTCCACTCTTGGACCTCTAAAGGCTGAACCAAGACTGATGGTACCTGATGCTCTGCCTTCACTTTTTGACATGTGAGGCATCGAGATACAAACTCCACAACTGCTTTCTTCATTCCCAGCCACCAGTGCTGTCGTTGGAGGTCCTGATACATCTTCTCCACTCATGAATGTACCATTAGAGGGGATGTGTGGAACTCCCTCAATACTTCCTCCTGAAGTGACACTGGTACAATGGTACGTTCTCTAAAGAGGATGACATGCTCCCCACCATCAGAAAATTCATTAGGTGTCTATCCTGGGGATATCTGAGCACATCGTGTCTCAAAGTAAACGTTCCCTCACTCTGCCTCCCTGACTCGCTGAAGAAGTGGGGGATTGACTATATGATACTAAAGAAAAGATGATTCATCTCTATACATAATGTATATCTACAAAGCAGCCAGTTACTCTGTCGCCTCACCTAGAAGATATACACCAGATCTCCTACTGAGTGCATCTGCAACAACGTTCCCCTTCCCAGGATTATAGACTATATCGAAGTCATTGTCCTAGAGGAACTAAAGACAATGTCACTGTCTTAGGTTTAGGTCCTTCTGAGAGAAGATATACCTGAGGCTCTTGTGATCAGAGTACACGGTAAAATGCCCACCCATCAGAAAGGGTCGCCACATATTCAGTAGAAACGACTACTGCTAACTCCAGGTCATTGATAGCGTAGTTCTGCTCATGCTGTCTTAGTTTTCGAGAACCATATGATATCACTACTCGCTCCAGCATTAGGACACACCCGAGACTGGTCCCTGATGCGTCCTGGTAAACTACGTACCATACACCCTCCTCTAGAGGCCTCAAGATGGGGGCACTAGTCAGCCCTTTCCTCAGCTCCTGAAAGCTCTACAGGCTTCTCCATGACAACACAAATGGTTTCACCTTCTTCGTCAAGGCTAATAGTGGTGCTGCAACTCTAGAGAAATCTGGCACAAATCTATGGTAGTATCCAGCCAAACCCAAGAAACATTATACCTCCATTACACTTCTGGGTGGCTCCCAAGCATGTACCACCTCATTCTTTACTGGATCTACTAAAACTCCAACCTCTGATATGATAAGTCCTAGGAAGTGAACCTCTCTGATCTAGAACTGGCACTTCGAGAGCTGACCATAAAGGTGGTGCTCTCAGAGTGTGTCTAGTAGTACATAGAAATGGTAGGCACGATCCTCCTCAGTAGTCGAGTAGATCATAATGTCTTCGATGAAGACTACTACGAAGCGATCAAGGTATGACTAAAATATCCTGTTCATGAGTCCCATGAACACTGCTGGAGCATTGGTCATACCGAATGGCATAAAAAAGAACTCTTAGTGGTCGTACCGTCATCTGAAAGCCTTCGTCTGGACATCCTCATCTCTCACTCTGAGCTGGTGATAGCCTGATCCGAGGACTATCTTCGAGAATCACTGTGCTCTCTTCAGCTGATCAATGAAGTCGTCAATGCTCGAGACTGGGTACTTGTTCTTCACAGTCACCTGGTTCAGGTTCTGATAGTCAACCCAAAGCCTTAAGCACCCATCCGCCTTCTTGGCGAACAGAATCAGGGCTGCCCAGTGAGAAACACTGGGCTGAATGAATCCCTTCCCTTTAAAGTCCCCTAGATGTAACCGTAGCTTGCGAAGCTCTACGGGAGCCATCCAAAATTCTAGTGTAGATATCGTTGTCGTACCTAAGTACAATTCAATGTAAAAGTCCACCCATATGAGAGGAGGTAGACACCTGTGACATCAATAGGGAAAACATCCATATACTGTTCCACCACTACAGGAAAATTCAGACTCTCCACATCAACAACTCCAAGGGTAAGGCCAGCCAACTGATGAGTAATCGGCTTCACCCTCCTCCGGGTAAGTCCATCCTACACTACAAAGGCTCCCTTGTCACCGTTGAAGGTAAATCTAGTCCCATCCGTGCGGACACACCACACTTTGTGCCTAATATAGTCAATCTGTGCATGGACTGTAGATAACCAGTCCATAGCCAAGATGATGTCGTAAGGCCTCGACGCTGCTACTAGGAGATCCCAACTGAAGATCTCTCCTCCTAGAGTAAGCACAGACTACCAACACCTATTCACAATCATTGAACATACTCCCGGAGGAATATTTAGCTATAAGGATTGAGCCAATGACTCTGTCGGAATCGATGAGCTCCGAACGAGGGCAGTGGCAATAAAAGAATGACTGGCACCTGTGTCTATAGGTACTGTAGCTACAGTAGAGTAGACACATATCATACATCGTATCATCTCCAGAGCAACATGATCGTAAGAATCTAATTCTTAGAGCTGAGCTCTTCTCTATCCACCTACTCCCTACGGTCGGGGTGGACCTCCTGGTGCTGGTGGCAGTAACATCTTGAATCGTCACCCACCACCAGCTACATGACCAGCTCCTCTACCATGTCTGCCTATGCCCTATGGACTATCTCGATCGAATCTCTATCTCTGCCTGGGCGGTCCATAGACCATCTTCTAATCATCTGAACGGTGGACCGGACAGTCATGAGCCATGTTCCCCTTCCCGCTACATGTGAAACACTTCCCGCTCCTGGCATGTCTATCTTCATCTCGGGTGCTCTGCACAACCAACCCTAAGTCATGCGGTCATCCACCTATAGGTATGATCTTCTTGGAACTTTGAGATGTCTGTCTTCTGCCAGATGCAGAAGACTTTTCCATGTGATGACTGGTAATGGGTCTCGCTGCTGGTGTTTGCTCAGAAAAGAAACTCTCCACCAAGAGGTCCCTCTCTTACACCCCTGCCTATGTCGGAATTCTAAGTGAGATCACCGATGCCCTGATCTCCTGCCCGAGTATTTTCTTGAAGGTCTGGGTCCTAAATAATGGGTCCCGAACCATATCGGTGGAGTATCATGAGAGGTTTGGGAACCTCACTGAGTACTAAGCTGTAGTCATGCTGCCTTGCTGCAGATGAAGTACCTCGTGAATGTGCACTCTGCAAAGAGTCGCTAGACAAAACACTTCCCGAAATAGGCTCTCGAAATCTTCCTAGAAAAGCGTCACCTCGTCGTGGACCTATAACATCAACCTCCACCATCTGCCCGATGCTTTCTATAGAAGGCTTCCAGCAAGAATCACCATGAGGTCTGTTGGAGTCCCTACCAGTCGAAAAACTCTCACTACGGCCTCCAGCCAATCCTCAGCTACCAGTGGGTCCGTCTCTCCCCGAAACCTGGGTGGCCTCTGGTGCTGGAACATGTTCCATGCACTCAAGCAGCATGCATAGTCTACTGCTGTGGATGGTGGCATCGGTGGACCGACGGGTAGAGGTACCACTGGTGCCTCTACTGGTGCCTATACTGGAAGAGGGCCCTACACCAAGGCCTAATCGCTCAGTGGGCTATCAGTGCGTACAACTCTCAGAACCCTGGGTGGCTGTCTGCATAGAGGCATCCTTAAAAGAATCAGGTCTTCCACTATCAAAAGGTTATACCTGGTGAGCTGAATTGGTGAGTTGAATTAAGAAATCACAATGAAAAATATTGAAAACACACACACAATTAGTTTTTTCGTGAAATGAGTCTGAAATCAAAAGTCAGGGTCCTGGTGTATGGATACGCCGACCGCCGCACCAACATTGGACTCCCCATCTGAAAACCACAATCACTACCATTAACACTATTACTTCATAGAAAATAAATTTTAGAGTCCTAAGATCTTCGGCAGAAATGACTCCTCTGATTCCAATTTGTCACGACCCGTACCATGAGGCCCATGTCGTGACTTCCCCAAGCCCGCCTTCCATAGGCCAGGGGCTAGCGACTAACACCAAATTAGTAATTCCTTAAAACTGAGAAAGAATTTCATTTATAACCTGTAAAAAAACACACAAAAAGATATGAACACGAGTAAACTATATAACCAAAAGAGTGCAGAAAGTAAAAGGGGCTAGAATACAAGCCCAACAGTAAAGGTTCCTTTACAAACGAAAACAATAAAACTGAAGAAGAAGAAAAAGAAAAGTAGCAATTGGGTCATCCTCTAGGATTCCTACCTGAAGGGTAAGTACAGATATCCTCCTAAGCACTCCACGTCTGTCCGTCTTCTCCACGTGCCGACATGCCGTATGGTCCACCTCCGGGCACCGTTCAATCCTGGTACTCTCAACCTCAGTCAGCGCTACCCGTCTTCTGCAACCAACACAACAAGGTGCCAGCATAGCCCGTCCAGTGGTGAGTATAACAATACTCAGTAGGGAACCCGAAACCCTCAAGGTCTCACAAAATCCTACAAGGATAAACAACAAAATATGCAATAAACGGATAAAAATATGTAGGTATATTCCCATACATATACCTAAGTTATCATGTAATCCATCTAAATCATGAGGAAAAAACAGAAAAACTGACTCAGCTCAAACCAATATTTTATTCTAGGGGTAGTATCAAGTAACTTGTCTAGTCACATTGTCGAAACCTCGGCTGTTGGAGAACTCCTCCTCTATCGAGCACAGTGGGCCTACCATGACCCCAAGTGTTCTTTCTACTAACCTTGGACTACTGAGGTACTCCACATGTCGATTACCGTGGATCTTCCACATCACCAAGAGCGCTCCCCACCGTGGGTATGCCGTGTCACCAAGCACGCTCCCCCTCATAGCTTGCTGATGTACTCCTTTTGTAGAGTACCGTTGGTCTGCCATGACACCAAGGTGCTCCCCACTGTGGGTCTGCCACAACCCCATGGCACTCCCCACTGGTCTAGTAGAGTCACTCCAAGTAAAAAAGGTCAGTAGTCGTTAGGTCTCAGCCATCTACAACGTCTATGTACTAAGCTCGCTTCTCTTTGGGAGGATCCGCTCCATGTGATACTGGTTGATACTCCAACTATCACGAAGTCCCATGATGAAGTATCTCAAAGTAACACCACGTCATAGGGGCCTCAACAAAACATACATTGCGTCAATCGGACGCCCAGTATGGGAGTTATTAGCCTTTTAGTCCCAGGGCCCTGTTGGATTCGTGCTCGATCCAACCCGACTGTACCTCAATTATACCCAAAACTCTAGTAGGGTATACTCAAAGGGATTGTCTTGCTCTATGATTTCTAGCGCCGCTGAAGGTTCCTCATACAGAAGTATGGTGATAAATATATGGCTGAAGGAGCATAAATGGGTCGTAGTAGGCTTGGGTCTGGTCCGACCTGGTCGGACCGACCTAGCCCGACCCAGCATGGGCCAACCCGGTTCGGGTCGACATAGACCCATGGGTTCGGACCGACCCACTAGGCCCAGCCCAGCCGGCCGCGAGTGGCCGCGGAGAGTTGTGAGGGAGTGGACTGGCAGTGAGGGCGCATACCAGCCATGGGTCGGTGTGAGGGAGGTTCTTCCCCGAGGGCACCGCATGGGTGGCTCAGCTAAGAGGGTTCCGAGAGGGTGTCTTGGCCTGGGGAGTGGGGCCGGTTCGGCTCGGAGGGCTGCAGGGGCACGACTCGGGGTGGCTTGGCCTAGAGGACGGGGTGGCGCGGCCGAGGCCAGTTCGGCTGGCGGGTGGTGCGACCAGGGTGGCACGACCAGGGCATGAAGCGACTGGGGCGTGGCACGGCTCGGGGTCAGATCGGCCGGGAGTCCGGAGTGGCTGGGGTTTATCGACCGGCGGATGGCACGACCAAGGTGGCTCGGCCGGAAGGCTGGAGCGCAGCGGGGGCGGTGCGGGTTGCGGAGGCTGCGGGTGGAGGTGTCATTGCCTTCATTGCCTTCGTCGCCTTCAGCGCCTTCGTTGCCTTCATCACATTCCTCCTTTTCGAAGAACACCGCAAATCAACACAAAGGTTATGGAGAGGACGTTATATGTTAGTTTGGCATGAAATCTACACATTATAGCGGTAGAAAGTGGTTCACAAGAACAAAGAACATAAAAATCTCCTACAAATATTCTTCCCAACCCACAAAAGAAAAAGAAGGGTGTACCTAGAAAGTGATAAACAAATATCATTAGACCCTGACCTCGTTCGCTTGCTAGAGTTGGTGAAAGAAGGTAGTATGGTCGTCGATTCGATGTAGATGAGGATGTCCCATGTTAGAAGACGTCCCCGAGGAAGAAGGTCGAAGGAGTTTGGTGTTCTTCATTGGAGAGCGTGTTCTTAATTGGAGAATGTATTTTTCGTTAGAGAGAGTAATCATCTAAGTGTTGGGAATTGCGTCACTTTACCAGAACTTCGTCAATTGGTGAATCCATCCCAAATCCTCTTCCCAAGCTCCCTATATATAGGAGAGGGGGAATGGTAAGTAATGATAATGGAATTTAGGATGATTCATTTATTAAGAACCTTCATAAATTCCAACAACATTGTTACTTAATTTCAAATAAGGGGCAAGCCAATTAGCTAAGTTGGAACAATTAAAGGTATGTGCAATGGCACAATTAATGTAGAGGAAGCTCAAGAGGCTCCCCCACATTAATGAGGGAGATGAGAGGCTTCTCCCTCATTAAGAGGGGAATTGAGAGGTTTAGGTCTCAGGTGGTCCCACCACCATAACCTCTAATGTGAGGTTAGGTTTGGTGGTCCCCACTTCTCAACATCCACATGGAGGTTTAGATTTGGTGGACCCCACCTCCCAACACCAACATGGGTGTTTCAAATAAAAAAATAAAGTGACACACACTTTTATTTTTATTTTTATTCTTTCATGAAAAATGCAAAAACAAGCTTTCACCCTCAACCATCTGCTGTCGAGGTGAAAGTCTCCTTAAGAGAATACCGACATTGTGAGTTAAATGGTTCCATTAGATTTCAATTCCAATCACTGGTTCCAAATATAGAAAAACCCACTCACATGTTTACTAAACGTACCCGAACAAAAGATCAGAAAATCATTCCGGGAACTCCGTGCCTCAGAATCACGCGCCGTCAAATTTCACAGACTCGTAAAATTACTATTTATTTAAAAACAGTTACACGGAAATTCTTGGTATTTACAAATAATACCAACCTTATAGGGATTAATGTGTAAGGGAAAGGTGGTTCTCTAATGAAGAGGCACAAAATTAAACGAATGTTTTAGTTTTATTTCTTCTTCTAAATCGTTGAAATCCTCAAAAACGAAGATGAAATAAACACATTGTTATATTACATATAATGATGTATTATTATATTAAATCAATAACCTATATCCATTTTCACTTCAATCAAATGGGATATGAAACCATAGTTAATTTGTTTGATGGAATGCCGCCTTGGGAACCAAGGTAATTGTTTTTCCATCAACAAAGTGAATAATAGTTATAATGATTGATTTAAATTATATTTTTTATATTAATCACATAATTAATAATAATTAAGGGTAATATATTATCTAATTTCTTACCTTTTGATCCATTGAATAATGATAACGCCATTTATGAGTACAGTTAGATTACCTCTTAGACAAAGTGATGTGATTAATTTTTCATGGACACATAATAGGGATATTGTATATAAGTAAATTTAAATAAAATATATTATATTTAACATATATTCATACTTATTTATATATGAAATTATAGTAAACCTATTTCCATCATTTTCCAGGAATAATGGAAACATTAATCATGCATATTTACATCCTATCATCTTCATGATTGTAACATAATTCATTTTTATAAAAATATTTTATTGATGGTTTTAAAATTTTAATTAGTGTATAAAAATTTTAATTATTTAATTCATATATTTATATACATAATGGAATAATGACCAATTTTTCCACATTCAACACACAAAATCAATTTTTGACATACGGTCCAAATATCATCAAAATATCCATTGTGAACATAATTAATTAAATAATTTTATATAAAATTTTAATATATAAAATAAAATAAATAATAAACTATAAAAATTTTCTTAAAAATTTAATTAGTAAAAACAATTATTTATTTAATATTACATAAAATTTATGTGATGATCAAGACTCTATGTAATGGACACTTTACTTTAAAAGCCTCGTTTTAAATGTTTTGAAGGTTAATTTTATAAATATTTTTCTTCGGTGTAAATTTTCATAATATTATTATAATTGATTTATTGATATAAATGGTAGTGAATTATAAATTAATATTTTAATTACCTTTTTCTTTTATTCAATTTTTTTAAAATGGAATATTTTTATGTATTTTATATGGAACATTCTGACAAAAATTTCAAAGGTGTGTTCTATTTTAATGAATATAGTATAAAAAAAACTTTCCACATATTTAGAAATTATTTTATATTGGGATTCCATTATATACTTTCATTTTATTTTCAAAGATAAACCATATTCCCTTAGTTTTCAGTATTTCAAAAAATGGTTTTAAATTTAATGGATATTTCGATATCCGAATGTTTTTTCTTATAGGTGGAGAGAATATTTTGAATGAAATAAATGATTTTATATTTCATAATTATGTAATGGTTATTGGGAATAGTATATGATTATGGGTGGTTCTATAAAAAACAATGGTTGTTTTGTTCCATTATAAAGAAAGGATGAGTGGGTTTCTTGAAAACCAAGGACATGTGATTCCTTTATAAACCATGAATGGGTGAACCCTATATAGATCTCTGATGAATTGGGTATTTGTAAAATTTATTTAATGAGAGATATGAAACTAATGTCTTAGGTTACCTATATAACTTTTCTATAATTTCTTATGAGTTTTCATAGAAATATATTTATTTAACTGGGCAAGATGGTGATAATTTTTATAAAATAATGATTATGATTTTTTTGTATAAAAGGTAGGTTTTTAATAAAAAAATCAAGGGTTTTCTTATTTTATAAATAAACAATGATATTTTTTATTTTTCTTTAATCTTTTCTTATATTGTGTTTTATGAAAAAATATTTAAAATATTCAAATTTTATGTGTAAGTAAGTGACTATCTGATCAAATAGTTTTTTATGTTTGAGGAAAATCTCTCTTATATAACATCATAGTTTTATATAATACTATTGTGTTTCTGTTTACTTTTTATACAAACCTTATACAGTTTTTTTCCATCCTACATCTTCAAATGTTTTTTCATATTAATTGAGGATTATTATAAAACATAATTTTGAGGGATTTCTAGAAAAGGATGTTACCGTAGATGAAATAGGAATGAATTTATATCAAAGTTATTTCATGTGAAAAGTGGATATTGTATTAAATTTTCCACTTTGAAACTCTTTATCCTAATTATCTAAAACACTAAAACTATATGGTATTTTGATATTTTAGTGATACCATATTTTTTTTACTATGTTATATGTTATTATTGATTGAAATTGGGTAATGTTCATTGGTATCAATCTAGAAATGTAAATACGTTGTTTTTATAACCGAATCGGGGAGGGTGAGTTTATGCATGTTTCATGTATGATTGATATTATGTAGCTCAAATATTTTTAGTTTACCATTATGTGACGGGTGGGTTTTATATTGTACTCCAATGAATTTTGTAATATTTTATATCTCATAAGATAACACATGGTCATGATTATGTTTTATCCGAAGACAATACATAGGAATGATGGAGTTTTCTCATAACCTAATGAGTTAATATAATTGGGTTTGATCGTAACTTAATTTTTTCCATAAATTTTTTTCTTTATAATATGATTCATGGATATTGTTAGTTATATTAAAAATATATTACATATATTTACTGGGTTTGAATAAAACTTAATGCAAGGAAATAAATGGGTTTGTTTGCATCATAATGTGTGGTAATAATTGGGATCTCCCCCAATTAAATTTGTGGGAAGGATTGAGTTTTTTTATAAATAAATTCTTGGGAATAATTAAATTTTTATCAAAACTAATATCATTTGAATATTATTTTCCCTCAAAATGTTATCATTTCCTTTGCTTATACTTCTAAAAAATTTATATTTGATGCCTCATGTTTATGTTATATTTTATGGGTCATGGTTATTTTTCCTAAATTTTGTTATTATTATTCAGTAGTTTATATTGGATCTTTCCATGGTATATTTAATTTATTAATGATTTTTGGAAAACACTTATGGTTACATGATCATTTTAATCCAATATTTATACCCTAATCTTGATTTCTCGACAGTATATGTTCTAACCTCTTTATGATCCCATATAATTTTTATCTACAGTATCCCCAAATTCGCACTCCTAGGATATATTTATCATATAACCCTTTTTTATATTCCATCTATGAATTAAATATATGTGAAATAATTTTATATATCTTAAATTAAAACTTCAGTAAAAAAATATTGAGTCACATATATGAGATGGACCATTTAGGATTATAGTAATAGTGATTTAGGGAAAAATTAAATTTACAAATCCCAAGGATTTATCCTCAAATAAACCTTTTTACACTATATAATAATCTAATTAATCCATAATATGTCCGCAAAACTTCAAACAAAATTCTACTCACATGACACACTTATATAAATATCACGTGTAATACATTTCTCCGATACCCTAGGAAATGAAAAAAAAGAAGGGTGACCATAATCTCTTAGTAAGGGAAATCAAACAAGAGAGGATAATAGGTAATGAATGGTATAGTAGTAATAAATAAGGATCATCTAATACCATATAATAGAAAACATGATCTTGAAATAAATCTATGCATGACATAATAATATAAATAATCATATGTATAATAATAAAAGAATTTATATCGATGGAATACATAATGTCAAACAATTTTTTACCTTAATTTCCTAAAGAATAAAGTATTCATTCCATCCAAACCATATCCAATACATAATTATTTTCATCATGTTTGCAACCAATACATCATGATTTCATTGGGAAGGATTAAACCAAATACAATAACCTTAGGTTTAATGATACCAACCAATGCATCAATGGATTATATAATATCAATCCTCAAACAACACATCTTTATGTACAATGAAATAACTATATAAAAGATATGAATATTAATAAAATAAATAATAGTAATTCCTCTTAATTCAATTAACACTTGAATAAAAATATGAAATGTCAATACATTGCAAGTTAAGAAATCTACATATGTCATATGGAGAAGTAAAGTGTACAGTCAAAAAATACACAATCAATTTTAATGAGTAATCAATAAACATAAATATAAAAAATATAGTTATTTTAAAAATTCACCCACTAAATATATATATGTAATCTAGGTGAACATCCATCAATCAGTGGAAATAAATATTCAGTGTTAATAAAGGAAAATGACTAGAAGAAATATTATTCCCATAATAGGGGAGGATTTGGAAAAACAAAGGAGATAATGGATTTATGTGAGATAATAACCTAAATGAGAATAGAATACGAGGATTTGGAAAGTAATAAATTTATAATATATCACAGGAAACAAAAAATGTGGTTAATATGAATCATATCTCAGTGAGGAAAAAATGAGATGGAAACACCCTTACAATAATGGTAATTTAAGAATCAAAAGAACATGAGTGAGATACCATAAAATTAAAATATTATTAATTTAAATATTTTCATTATAATTGATTAAAACAGGTAAGTGAATAAAAAATAAAAACAAATATGGTGCAAAATATCACATATGATTCCTAATATTCAAAAATGACACAAATATCACTTGAAACATTCATATTTTTTTAATCAAACCCCCTTGAAGAATAGATTACAAAATTTAAAATTAGATACCATAAATAATTAGAGGATCATGATAAAAAATATTATATGGATTGTGAAAATGAAAAAATAAAAGAAACATAGTGTATAATATGAAATATGTTGTAGGGGTTGAAAATTCGATGTAATAAATCCTCACCTTATTCCATATTTTTCTTATGCATGAACCTAACTACCCGAATAATAAAATAAAATTTTATAATAAAATAGGCATCCAAACAAATTTTTTTTAAAATGTTAAGTTAATTAGATACATTATTAACAAAACATTCATCTAAATTTCATTTAATATGTACCATTTATTTTTATATGATATTTTTATGAAAATATGTTTGTGTTACTTTATGTCAAAAATGTATCGGATTCAACTTATTTTAGAAATTTTAGTGAACAAAAAAGATATTTTCATAATATGATAAATAATTAATATAACATTTCTTGAACAATAAAACAATAATTAATTTATTATTGTCTTATAATAACTTTAATAATTAACTTCTCGTAGTCATTCATGTAATAATTTTATAACAATGTTTTAATAGGAGGATAAACCATCCCCAAACATGAACATTCTATATCTTGATGGGTGAGTATAGTTAAGAAAGTGCATACCTTCATTATAATAGAATAAAAATGATATAATTTATATTTTTGGAGGTTGGTGAGTCATATTTTATGTATTTTGTATATATAAATAAAATTAAGATGAAAAATAAAAAAGTTTCTCTTGTATCGGTAGTAGTTCACAAAACACACAGTTAACCATATTTTTATTTCAAATTGGATGAATAGGAAAAAATAATGGGTTTTCCAATAACATAATAACACTTCATTATATTAATTATAAAAAGGTAATTATATTACTATGTATAGGATAGTTTTGATATTGTGGTATTATAAATTAAAATGAATGAAATAAGTAATATATACATCTAGACCCTGAATATCGTCATGATTAAATAATTATAATTGAAGGAATTAGGATAAAATTTAGAGGATATGGGATTTATGATATGAAAGTGAAATATTTGAGAGGAATGTTGGGTAGTTTGTAAGGAAATTTCAATGTAATATGTGTGGAATGATGGGGTGTAATTTTCACCTTCTATAAGTGTTCAAATGATTACTTTTGTAATTTCTAATTATTTTTACTACTCTAATTACACTATTCAAGGGTAAATAGTTGAAAAGTTGAATGATAATGTAAATCTAGGTGATATTTAGTCTATATATCCTTCAAAAATCATTTCCTCACACATTTTATAAAAGTTGGAATTCCTCTATTCTTTTTATTTCATGTTCAATATTTTTTGTTTTTACCTCTCTAACTAGTTTTAACCCATTTAAATTATGATTTAATTAATATATAAAATAAAACAACATAAAATATTGGTGTGTGATTATTATAATAATAATATCCATTTAATCATGTTAAATTTTTATATAATAGAAATATATCATTAAAATTATAACATTTTTATTTATAAAAATATTTTTTTGTTAAAAAATGATCTTTCTATCATCATGTTTTATTAATCATATTTATCCTTGATAAAAAATCAAATTCATGTTAATATAATTATATATTTTTTTAAACATCAATTTATATTCATTATTTAAAATAGTTCAATTTTTTATTAGATATAAATTACATAATTTTAATAAAACAATTTGTTGATAACAATTTTTCTACAATTTGCATTTTCATTAACATTAACAATAGTAATGATAGGTTTATGCTCAGAAATTAAATTTATCATATTAAAAAATATGATAAAATTGATATAATATATGGAATGGTTTTTTTATAATTAATATCTTTCACTGATGTAAACTGATATTTAATATCGGCCAATTAAAATAGTTCATATTGAAAAATATTACTTAAGTTCATCAAATATTAAACCACGATTTTCTAAAGTGATAATTGATTTTAAAAATTCAAATTAATACTTCTTAAATAAATATTCCATCAATTGTATAGTTTAAAAAATAAATTTTTTTGATAAAGTTATTGTTTTGGTGAAAATAGTGTTTTCAACATGCACAAAAAAGTTGACTTTTTTAGAAAAAATCATACAATAATTATATGATAATATGATTATTAAAAATAAAAAAAATAAAACCAATTTTATAAAATCATTTTTTTAATATTTTATAATTTAAATTTTAAATTAAAACGTAAATATAGAATGAAAATTTTTTCATAGGAACACAACATTATAAATATATTAACCACACCTATTACTATTTACTATAAATTATTAATCAAATTATTGTTAATATATTATTAATATAAAAAATGTACTTTATCCAAAAAATATTAAATTTCAAAAAATAAAACACATTAAAATAAAATATATTTATATGTCAATTTTTAAATCACATACTAATCATATTAGTTGTTTAGGTACATCGATTGAATTATTTGTAGTTTCCAATGTATTAAAAAGACCTAATATTTTCATAATTCAGTTTTTCTATTATTACCAACCATTTCTAAAAATAAATTTTAATTTTTATATAATTTTTGGTGTTGTTCTGTGTTTTATTTTATGAAATATACTCAAAAAAATTTTAGTTTTTAGAGGAAAAATAATTTAAGATTGGGGGGGGAGGTAAACCCCCCCCCCCCTTTAAATAAGCTATTACAAAATAATTTCTAATTATTTATCTCTAATGAGAAAATTTTATTTTATAAAAAATTAATAAATTTTCCATGGTTTAAATTATAATGATATATCAAACATCATATTTTTGACATTAAGAAAAATATTATTGGGTGTCAAGACCTATATTAAAAATTAATTTCTATAGAATATTCAAAGTCAACCATGAAAGATGATCATGAGTTAATTATAGACTAGTTGTAAAAATTGGTCTATATCATTTTTAAATAGAGCCAATTTATTACAAATACCCATCAATATATTGGGATAAAATATATCTATAAGAAGTAACTTTCAACCAACCTTGATGAATATTTAGTAATGATAACAAATGGTGTTTTTATTTATAACTCAATATTTAATATTTAGTGAAAACATAAATATCATAAGACATTGGAATATATATATAGAATAATAACTTTCCACATTTATAGTAGTTTTTTGTAGGCTTTTCCTTATTCTCATAGTCTAGGTGATTTTTGGTGACTATTTTCTTCCATTTCCATTTGATTTAGGCATTGAATTTCATAATTCTTAATTTCATTTCAATTGAAGAAATTAATTTTTGTATATTATATCATTCCCTTATACTCATCTGTTTTTTCCTCTATCTTTGAACATATATTAAATTCCCACCCCCTTTAAAAAGTCCTTGAAATAATTCTCCTCACTTTGTTGAATCATATGAAAATTACTCTTCATTTCATCATTATCATTGTCACCCAAAATTCCATGAGAATACCACTTTCTCTTCATTTGTGTATTTGGAAAATCAATTATGTTCAAATTTTTAACAATGATTCATAATATCATGTTTCACATGATCATGTGGGTTTTCACTTCAGTTCTTATCCCTTTAAGTTTCTCCTTAGGAAATAATTACATTGACCATTGAATCAATTATTAACATGATTCCATACAGATTCTTCCAGTACATAACCAAAATAATTTTATTATGAGTGATTAAAAACATAAAAAATTATTGTAAGATAATTATGTGAAAAATTTATGAATTTTATAAAAAAATTATAAACCCTAATAACCTTTAAATCTATACTCTAAAAATCTTACAAACCCTTTATTAAGAAAAAACATTATTAAAAATTTACCATAAATTAAGAATATTTATGATTAAATTTATGTTATCCATAGTCATTTTGAATGTATGTTATCTGACATAGATATATTGAAAACTCACATGATGGTTCATTAACAGGTCATGGTCAACCAAGCATTTCCACGGTGAGTTTTTATCTAGATAAGAATTATTGGCCCCATTCATCATGCACCATATTAAATATTGACTCTATTATCAAACTTCCTTCTTCAAGGAGATTACCCCTAGGTCCACTGATATCCAAAATATATCAACATTCCAGTATCTACATTAGTATATAATTTTTTAGATACAAAAAAATCCACAAATTTATAAAATTTAGGATGTTTTATTATACATAAACATATACATTTGGCTTATCCCTTGGGATTTCAATAATTTTATCTTATCTTAATCCTAAAAATACTAAATTTTACTTAAAAAATAATGTGTTATTTATAACTCAGATAGAATGATAAATATTTATCAATAAATCCATAAATTATCCTCATCAAACATCATAAATTCTGAATTTTTGGAACCCCTCTTTTGATTCCAAATGTAATATCCCCATATGTATAATCCCAGGACCCGGATCTCAAAAAACATTTCCTTTTATAATAGATTTGAATTGAATATAAGTGGTCCTATTTTATCCATAAATAATAATAATATATCTAAAAATATTGAATCACATACAACCATGGGAAAATTTAGGTTTACAGTTTATGATATCTTGAGCATTTCTTTACAAAGTCCATGTATTTCACATCAAATGGACATTTTTACCACTATATATGATGCTACATAATCAATAATATCTCATAAATATATACCCCAAAATCATCCACACATGAGACCCTTCTAGAAATAGCATGTGTAATAATTTTATTTATACCCTGGGGAAATGGAAACATAAGAATGGTGAGCCCAACCACAAAATAAGGGAAAAGATATATTAAATTCTATCAGGGAATGAATATGATGGTATGAATATATAACAGTCAAATAATTATATATAACTAAATAAATTAGCTATAAAAAATGTATGAGATATAAATAATAATCACATAGATAATAATTAATCTAATCATGGTGAAGGAATGTAAAATTTCTATAATCTGTTATCGTGAATGCCTTGTTGAAGAAATAATTTTTTATGTTAGGAACACATACAAGAAATCATTTTTTCTTTCAAGGTCAAAAATGAGACATAATTATTTCATTATGTTGGAATTTAAAAAATAAAAAATCCTATTGTCTCGTAAGAACAACTTATGCATCAACATGCTATGTTATACGAAGACCCACCCATCATTACTTCATATCCAATGAATTGAACATAATAAAGGTATTAATATCAATACAATACATAATAAAATATCGTAGGAATAAATAAAAATCTATTTAATCACATGAGAAATTAATAATTTCCCCATAAATAAATAAAAATAACCCATATTTAGATATAAGGTTGATGGTTAAACAATACACAATCAATTTTCTTGGGTAATCATTAATCATCAATATTAGAATAACAAGTACATATATTTTCAATATTTACTCAATAATTATATGTATGGAATCTATGTCAACAACAATTAATAAAGGAATGAAATATATAATGTCTACAACGGAATGGAAATGGGTGAAAAATTATTCTTATTTTAGAGAATGACTTGTAAAGTCCAAGGAAGTGACGGATTTTTTCTGTCTCTTATTTTTATTTTTAATAAAGGGTTTTTGGAAAGACCAAGTAAGTGATGGATATTGATGAGTATAATCCCCCAAAGGAATAAAATTTTAGATGATTTTTAAATTAATTCATGGTCAATATATACACCAATAAAAGTAAATAATTTATAAATAAGAATCATATATCTATGAGGAAAAATTGACATAGAAACACCATTACAATAATGGTCACATAATTATTAAAAGTACATGAGATTTATAACATGAAATTAAAATATAAAAAAATTAATTATATTCATTACAATTATAGGATATAGGCTAGTTAATAACATATTTAAAATATATATTATAGAAAATATCAAAAATTTCTTGTCAAACTATAAATAGAGACAAATACAACTTGCCACTTTAGAACATTTTTAATCAAAACCCCTATAAGGATATAATTTCAAGTGGAAGATTAAATTCATTGAATAATGAGAGGATCAAGTGAAAAAAATATAAAAGAGGAATTATATATACAATATAAATGAAAATAAGGTGTATTATAATAAATATGTCTCAAGGGGTGAAAAGTTGAGACCATAAACTCTTAAAGTTTTCCATATTCAATCTATGCATACGTGTAACATCCTGAACAAAAAATTGATTATTATTATATTAATTATTAAAAACATTATTAATATCTATTTAATTTAATATATATCATTTATTAACATATTCTACTTATTTTAAATAATTTGTTTCTTATGTTTATGTGAAAATTGAATCGGCCAAAGCTTATTTTGACAATTTGAGTGATTGAAGATAATATTTTAATAATAAGTAAAATATATAATTTATCTTGTAATAACACATTATAAAATAATTATTTAGTTTTTAAATTTTATTATCATTAATATATAATTTATCATGGTTATAAATGACATTGTTTTATAACATCATTCATGTATGTGGCCAAAACATCCCAAAACATGAACATGAAACATCTCAATGAGTGGGAAAGAATAAGGAATGTATAAAATAAATAATATAATAATAATGATATTATTTAAATATATTTCCATTTTTTTTGAATTATATTTATGTTATTTTTATCACGATAAAAAATTGAGATGATAAATGAAAAAAATTTCCTCATTGGGGGGGAGGGGGGTTGTCCACACAATTCATATTTAAAAATATTTTATTTTTTTATGTGGATAGAAAGAAATAAATAATAGTTTTTTCAATAAAGTAATAACAAATTAATATATTATTGATAATGTGTTCATTATATTACAATGTATAAGTTATTTTTCAAAGATAATGATTATGAAGAAATGGTTTTGTATTATGTAATGCTTACATGATGACCTTACTCCTTGTGATGAACTACTTAGAAAACAAGAACATACACAAAATTAAAATGGCTAAAGGATTTATAAAATTAAATTGAATTTTTTTTATATGAAATTTGTTTATGAATTCAAATAAAAAATTATGTAAACATTGTAGTATGATGGTGTGGATGTTTCACCTTTTATTTGTAAATAAAAGATATTTTTTTGAACAAATATTATTTTTAAATAATATAATGGTAGTATTTAAGGTTCAATAGTTCCTTAAGTGAGAAATAATGGATTTCGAGGTAATCTATGGTCTAAATAGAATCAACCATTTATTACTAAAATTAATGGAAACTTTTTTAAATCATATTTTCCTTTTTTTTGGTTTTATATTTTTACAGTTTTTAACGTGCTAACTATTTTTTACCCCAGTTACATATGATTTAATAAAAATATAAGATATACCTAATTAAAAAATTAATTCTTAATGATCCTAAATGTAATTTACATTTAATTTAATTCAATTTCTAAATAATTTAAATTTTTTAATTAATTTAAATCATTTTCTATATAGAAAATCTATATTTTGTAGAAAAAGTAATTTTTAAACACTATATCTTCCTAGTATTATATATAATTTATTGAAATTTAAATTCATGTAAATATTATTTTATTTTTGTTTAAATTTGATATTAGTGTTACTATTCAATATGGATTAATTTATATTATAAGATAAAAATTACAAAGCATTAATTAAACAAATATTTTAAAATAAAATTTTTACCAATATCTTGGCCATTAATTTTAATCATAGTAATAAAATTTTTTTTTTAAGAAAAATGATTTTAATCATATTTAATAATATGATAATGTTAATATAAAATATGATATATTTTATTATTAATCTAATTCTTATAATTTTTTATAACTTATTTTTGATATAAGCGAACAAATATAGTATTTAGCGCATCATATTACTTATGATCATAAACTTTTGAACATATGTTTTATAAATTCCGCATCATATTTATTAATTTGTATTATTAATCATAAAAAAAATATTCTCTCCAATTATGTAATTTTATAAACTTATAGATCTTTAATATATAATCATAAAGTTATAATTTTTGAAAAAATAGTATTTTCACTATTCACATAAAAATCAACTATTTGAGAAAAATCAGAAGCATTATCCTATCAAAATATTATTATTCTAAATCGATAAATATTTTTATTTTCATAAAATAGAAAATAGAAAATATTTTTATTTCAATTTTAAATAAAACAACACACACACACACACACACACACATATATATATATATTAAAAACTTTATTCATAGGAAAATGACCTTTTAAAAAGATGACTATTACAATTATTATTTCAAATATTTTATTACTAAAATTTATTTTAATATATTATTAATATAATAAATATATATTTACTTAATATATTTATATTCTTTATATGAAAAAAATCATCTTAAGGGTAAATATTTTATGCATATATCAGTCTTACGTGTTCTTTAGACACACAATTTAAAATATTCCTCATTGTATTTTTATTATTAATGAAATTTAATTATATTTTTTATAATATTTCATCATTCAATTATTTCATTTTTACCCTCCATTTACATAGTACTTTGTATGTATAAAAGTTTATTGAAAACATTTGGTTAATAATGAAAAAATAATTAAATATATCAAGGTGTTACATTCCCAAATTGAGCATCTTAGTTCAATGATTTTTTTCAATTTCCTAGGAAATTATATATAGGATTATATTTAGAAGAAATTCTGTTTTGTGAATTTTATAGGAGATATTGAAGAAAACAGTGTGAAATAAAACAACTATATAGCTAATATCCAAAATCCCTAAACCATTGGGTATTGGGATTGCGTTTAAATGAGTAAGACATGATGTTTAAATTAATTATCTTCAGTAAAATCTATATATTTTTTTTCTGAGTTCATCTCAATTGGTATCGAAGCCATTGTGTAAAAATATATTTCTAGCATGATACAAGAGCATAAATTTCTATGGTGTTAAATAAAAAAATGACATAAAATCCTATTAATTTAATTTAAATCATCAATAATAAATAATCGATGGAATTTAAAACTATAAGGAATAAATATAATAAAATACTATAAAATTAACTTCCAGAAATGTTTTGTTAGAAGGTCTGGGAAACCATGCACTAACCATGTGATGTTTATGATGATCAACCATGTGTAGGATGAACATATAATAATACCTCATATGATTCTACTGAACTAACACCCAATTTCAGTCACCTCTTGGCCATAAGGGAATTCCTGATATCCATAGGTTGAAAACTAATTCTTAAGAATCACAACATGCATATTAGTAATGATAGTTCCCTCATAAAATGATATAAATAAGTCATAGAAACAAATAAATAAACCAATAAACATGATATAATAAAACATTCCATGATAAAAATACAAATTAAACTATAAATAAAATATAGTGGAAGAATACACAAGTAAAACTCAAGTAGAAAAAAGAAAATTGGACATAGTTACAAATTCAATAATCAAAACAAAAATAAAACACTAAACTTATCCAACAATACTCCACATGTACCATGATAAATATCCAAACAAAACCTATCTATTGATTGGCCTATATATTAAATAAATTAATGGAGAACCACTAGGCACATAATAAAGAAACAAGAGAGACGTATACACCCATTTTTAATGTAGGGTGTGACCAATATTTTTCTTATTTGTGTCCCATAATAAATTCTATTCAATAACATTCATATTAAATTCAACAAATGATAGTATGAAATATATTATAAAATATAGTTTTCATGAAACATTAAATAAATCTAATTAACAAAAAACAAATTTTAAATTCACTTTCCATGTGTCTATTAAATAAAAATATTAACATGAAAAACAATTTTTCTTGAAAAAATACTCCTTTTTTAATCACTATTAAAATTTCTATTTTATTTAAATCATATAAATAACAATTTTTTAAAACACTTTAAAAACTAAAAATCTAGACCTCAATTTTCAAACCAATTCCATAACATCCTTAGAAACAATTTAAAACTAAATCAACCACATTTTCCCTTAATCATACATCAATGCACGTTCATTGATAAAAATATTTTTTTAAGTCTCTTTTAGAATAATAGAAAGGATTTTACATGTGAAAACAAATATTTTCTATTTCCTATTAAAATATTCACATAACCCTTTGGAAAAAGACATTACATGTTTAGAAGAACAAAACCATTAAAAGTATATTTGTAAAATTATTTTGACATGAACCAAAACCATAACTAAAATTGGAAAGAATCAGAATTAGGATCCAAGTGATCATTATGAAGAGAGAAAAAATCATCTTAACAAAAGGTGTAATGTAATAAAAGAAGTTTTGATGGAAACAAACAAGGTAACATAAGGAATACCCTAAATGAACTTAAATTTGATCATAACGTCCGTGAAATATCCCTTAGAATATAGTAATAGTGAACTAAAATGGATATGGAGACCCTATTCTAACACTGAAGAACCCATCCCCATCCTCGGTAGTCTAATAAAACTATTTGGAGAGTTGTAAAAAAGTTATTTTGGTTTTATTTTCCATCAAATATATCAATATTTATTAATATACAATGATACATAAGAAAATTAGAGATGTTTGAGAGATGACATGTTGTTGGATTCATGTGACCAATATTACTTATAGAGTACAATATTTTTTACATAACATTGTTATGAAACATTCTATACTATGTTAGATAGTTCTATTTTTTCATTCATGTTCCTAACATCATGAAGGTAATCAAGAGCCAAGATGATTTTTTTACATTAAAACAAAGATAGAAGTAAAAAAGGGGATGTTGTAAAAAAAATAGGAAATGAAAGTCTATGTTACAAAGATAATAATATATATGTATGAATTTTGATTTCTAAAGTATCTTTGGTTGGACATAGGATAATCACACTGATTATGGATTGTCAAGATTACTATATAGAGAGCTATATGATGTTTGAGTTATGTAATTTGATGATGTTTTTGAATGAGGATTGATAATGATTTAGAGACCATACATAGATTGAGTTACAAAATTCTGATAAAGAATTATTAGATACAAGGGTAAGAGATTTTTTTATCAGACGAAGGTCCACGTTACAGGGGTTTAGTTGAGGCCACACAAGGAGTGAGAATTTAAGTATTGATGATTTATGTTACATTAGAAAAAAAATTATATGATCAGATAGAGGATGGAGTGTATTTTCTATCAGCTAGAGGAACCTTATGTAGATCACCTGATGGATATGTATATGAAGATGTAATGGTGAAATCACTATCAATCAGACACTAAAAATATCCAATGTATAGATTTTGAAATGTTTTCAAAAGGTGAAATTTTATTGTGATCCAAGACTTTAAGGGCATAAATTGATTGAGAGGATGTTTAGTTACATCGGATGAACAAACATTTGGTTGTGATACATGATTTTACTAGATATTCAATCATCAGTTAAAGGTTTTATAAGAAGAGAATCGGTCAGATAGCTGAAAGAAGAGACACCAGATGGATATAGTGTATTTTATTGAAAAAAATAAAAATTGCAGCAGATGAAAGTTCTTAACATAGAGAGACCAAATGAAGGTCCATAATATGATGAGTGTATTAGATTCCATCGAATAGAGGAAGTTTTTGTTGTTTAATCAATAATATATGTTATTGGTAGACTGAAAAATAGGTGATAATATAGATAACAATGAAGATTATAAGATGACAATAAAATTTTTATTATTTATCAATGATAAGGATTTTTGGTGATGTTTTTTAAGACATAAAATGTTCCAGAATTCTTAAGAAGCATTCTCGTGAAATATAAATGAGACAGAAGCTTCAAATTTCAATGTTTCATTGAGAAAAAGAATATATTTTAGTTACTAGCGAAAAATAAGATGTTTTATTATATAAATAGGTTATTGGTATAGTAATATTGTGATGCACATTTTTCTTATGTGACTATTACATAATTTTTATGATAAAAAACATAATAGTGATACAATGTTAGATCCAAAGGATTATTATATTGGTAAAATTAGGCTACTATATCACTTTTAAATAATAATAAATTAACATTATTTATATCCTTATTTATTATCCTCAAATAATGTCTCACATTCTCCTTAGTAAATATAATGACTTGAGGATAGACATTAATAAATTGGGTTAAAAATATCCTAGTAAGGGGAGGAATATCATGGATGGAATAATAGTCATGAATTAATATGATATTGGTGAGAATGATAAACATTATCATAAGAATAATAACATCATCATAATTATGAGGGAAGCATTTGATAAAGGCATGAATTGTGAAATATCCATAATATTGAAACATATAACCAAAATAGTAAAATACCACACATATTTGTGAAATAATCTAGCATAATGTTCACCTATAACATATTCTTATAAATTATAAGAACAAAATTTTGAATAAATAAAAAATCATTTCACACATAATACATTTAATCTAATGAGATATATCACATAACCTTATTAATCGGATAAATATATAATTCCAGTAGTACCTGTCACTTCACAATATGTTTATAATCATGCATAACACTTGGAAGGAGAACATATAAAAATCTTAGTGATGAAATATACCCACATAAATAAATGGGCTTTTTGAGGATTTCATATATTATTTATTAAGGAATAAGCATTGAGGTTCAAAAATTAATAAATAGTTTATATCTTTTCACAAAAGAATATTTTTCTCTCAGGGAAAAAAACTCAATTCGAGTCAAAGAGGTGTTTACAAAAATAATTTCATTTTTGATATATATATATATATGTGACATAAAATTTATTTTTAAAAGGTAAATTCATATATATCACAAGAGATAAAATGAAAAAAAATTGTGAAAGGAAACTTTGTGGACAATATAGTAACATCAATATAGAAAATGAAAAAGAGAATAAAACCAAATAATAATGAATTGGTTTTGAAAATACTTTTACCTTAAATCAATTTTTATTTTATCAATTTTATATCACCAAAACAATAAAAATAAGTCTATTAAAATAATGATATAATTGTGAATGATGTTCATTGTTTTCAATTTTGATAGACTATAATCATTGGATTCCATTCCCTAATTCCCTTTATTAAAGGCGAAATGTTTTGATATTATATTTCTGTTAAAAATTTCTAGAATTTTTTGATATAAATGTTTTTATTCTAGGTAATTTACACATAATTAGAATTAATTATAGTATATTAAAATAAATATAGTCATATAATTACATATCATTAATAATTTATTATAACAAAAAATAATGGTGATAATAAGAAAATATAAATACATTGTAAATATAATCATTATGGTAAGTTAAAATCAGTAATATTGTGTTAACATACAACTCAATTAATATTATAATAATTTTTTCTGAATGGAATGGGGAAAACGGAATATAATATGAAATTGAATAGATAAAATAATGAAAACCAACTATTTTCATGGTGTTTCTTTGTGTCAATGCAACTAAAATACTTTGTTTCATGACGTTTCATTACATTATAGTATCCAAAATATTCTACGGGTATTTAGAAGGGTATTTATTTTTATAAATATTTCTTTGTAATGTTAATGTTAATGTATTTTCCAGGGGAGGGATGAGGGGTCATTTATACGTGATGAGAGGGGAATTTTAAGGTTAAAACATAAAATAAATTATTATATCCAAGGTAAACCTTTCAATAGTAATATTTTTTGAATTGAAAATATATTTGAATTATCTAAAATGATTTTCAAAATTTTAAAAGCTTTATAATTCCAATTTATTATTTTAATAAAAATGAAAGGTGGAAAATAAAAGAAATTCTTGTTTAAAGTGATATTTTAGACTCTTAGGATTTAGGAAAACGTTTTTACATTTAGAAATTACATGTATTATCTTTAAATGAACAATATATATCATAAAAAATTTAGGCCGAAATAACCAATAAATATTTTTTAATTTATTATTACAATATGATTACGTCATAAAACATGAAGTATTTGAAAACCCATATGTTTCTATTCTTTTAAAAATAAATGGTTCAATTGTAATTTTTAAACATCCACCCTTAGTAATTTTTTATGTCCGATTTATAAAAATGAAATTCATTTTATCAAAAAAAATTATCTTTGATAATTATAATTATAAATATATAAATTATGATTTTTAAAAGTCATTAAAATAAAATTTCGTTAAAAGTGAGATTAATTTCATTGATTTTGTCAATATTTTTATTTATATTACATTATTTTAATATTTAAATATTATTTAAAAATAATCATTATAAATACTATTCAAATTTTGTTTTAATATTTTAAGTTAAATTATTATCCCAATGGAAATGTTATTATTCCCAATAGTCAGGTTACTATTCCAAATAGGCATATTACTATTATTTATGGTTATGATACTATTCGAATGACCACATTACTATTCCAATTTTCACATTACAATTCAATGAGTTACATTAACTCTTATAAATACTACTTTTTACCATCATATATTATTCACTATAGTTTCTCCCAAGGTTCTATATTTTCTATTTTATATTATGTCGATTTGTTTACTAATATTTTATTTGTTTTTTTATAGTTATTTTGGGATCAATAATTATAGATGATTAAAATGATCCATGTTTTCCAATTATAATTATTTTTTTTAATATTTTCCTATTTATAATATTTGGAATTTTCATGCGTTTATTTTTTGACTAAAACTATGATACCATTAATTAAATGAAGTGTTATTTGTTTCTCTATGAGTTTTTTATTATTTTATATAATACAACTCACAACTATCCAAGAAAGGAATATAATTTATAAAGTATTCTTTATTACATATGTGATAGTGGAACACTGTTAATAAATGGAAAGGTATTGGACTTCTAATGTGTTTAATTTGTGAGTATCATACTAATGTTTTACATGGTTAAAGAAGAATTATTAAAAAAAATCATCATATAGAGCAGAATTTGTAACTAACCGAGAATCATCAGATAGAGATAAAGTAGTGTGTGAGTATTTGATCAAGTTCCATATTAATTAAAGAATGATAATTACATTAAGTTCTATTCATTAATGTATATTTATAGTGTGAGTTACTGACTGAGTTCCCACTTACGTGGAGAAGATATATCAGGTTGAGCTTCATTTGATGAAGAGGGATGAAAGTTGGAAGGAACATGCTTCACTAGACAAATAACAATAAAAATAGTCATAAAATATAGGAAATTTTAACAAAGAATACTATAAAAAATTGATGTATTTTTAGAAATATTATATAGAGACCAATCAGCTGGATACCCATCATATGGATACTACTATGGATGTTTTTCAAAAAAGTTATGAAAAAGCTGATATTTATAATATCCAAATATTCCTATGATCATGAGGAAGATTCCAAACCTAAAAACACTTAAGATAACTTCTAAAGATTATTAATATTGTAAAAATGTAAAGTTGATCATACATTAATAAAGAGAAAGAACATATAATTAAAAAAATATTTCTATAGAAGATCAGAAAAGAAAATAGTAGGAACATATAGTAGGGGCTACAACTAGATACATATAATACTTGTTACTGTGTGGGTATTTGTAGAAATGAAGAATGTGGATAAAGTTAAGACAGTTGAGGGTAACCAAATATGGAAAAGAGTTTATTTTTAGGTGGTAGAACTAGGATTAGTTGGAGAATAGATTACTGGGGTGTAGAAATAGTTGTTACATGTGTCTTTGTATACATGATTTTTTTTTAAAAGTATTCATGATGGGGGAAAACCAACCTGAAAATGATTATGTCTTAATAACAAAACATGAAAAAATATTAGGATGATATTTATCCGAATATTACTCTATATGAATTATGGTTCATATATTTCATAAAACTGGATTATAACTATAACATTTTATAGTGATTATGAATCTTTCCATTTCTTGTCAAGAAACATTTCTGTTAAAACAATTGACAAATAACTCATCCACTCCCACTCTCAATGTTACAAATCAATCAATGAATTTAAATTCATATCATATCAGGTTTCCCTATGAGATATATAAATACTTCGGATATAGAATTTTTATTCAATAAAAAACATGGTTATTCTAGTTTTTGATGGTAGAAACTATCAGAGATGGAAGAATATGATGTTACCCTAACTTCTATCTCATGGACTAAAAGTTATAGATGTTTTAACCATGATATTTCCTCCCAATGATTAATTTTATATAATAGATACCAATAATATAAATTTAAATGTCATTGAAAAAGATCATAATTCTATATTTATTAATATAATAGAGATAGTCTAAGAAAATATTGTACAGTTTGAAATGGAAAAAAATACAGGATGTTTTGAGAAGTTGTTATAAAGGAAATTAGAAATATAAGGAAGATAAACATCATATATGGAGAATCATATTATATATAATATTGGTGATAAGGAATATATTGATAAACACCATAAAAGTGTAAATGATATTGTCACAACATGATATTTTTTAGTGATATGCAATGAGATTCTAATATTATTAAGAAAACAATGAGAATCTTTCTCAAAAGATTTAATTCTAAAGTGTTATATTTTGAATATCTAAAATATTTACCTCTTGATTAAATTTAGAATATTATTATAGAATATATAAAAAGAAAATATACATTCTTTGAGAAGGAGGCTAATGATGAATTATATTTTATGAATTTTTAATAGTGTTTTTAGAGATAAACAAGCTAATTGGGAATTAAGTTATTTAGAAGTACAAGAAATAGAAGATGGATTAAAAAAATAATTTCTCTACTTTCTAAAATACAAATAAGGTAATCTATAATATAAAAGGTAAACGATCTAATAATTTTTTTAATTATAATTATAAATTCCATTATTTTGGATACTTTATTATTATAGAGTATAGATATTCAAAATCTGAAGAAGAATAAAATATGTATCCAAATTATAAGTGGAAGAAACATAAGAAAATATTTCTATGTAATAAAAAAAATTATTACAGAGTATAAAGGAGGAGGATGATTCTACATATAGTAATGAATCTAATTTTCTTGTGAATGTATGAGGAAATGTAAGAATATGGTGTTCTTCATCAAATAGTGATGAAGATGGTGATGAGAGAATAAAATTTGGGTGGATTCTCATATTAAATTTGGTAGATACTCTTAATAAAATTTTACAAATCAAGTAAGAGAATAAGAGGTTGGAAAAATATGATATGGAGATAAAATTAGATAATTGTGAAAAAATAAAAAAGGTATAGGTTAACATTAATGTTATTAGAGCATAGAAAAATAAATTTTGAAATATTGAATGAAAAGTAATATGTTATGGGGAAACATAAAGTTGGTTGGAGAATATTAACAAGATAGGTTCAAAAATTATTGACAAATTTAATAAGAACATGTTTATGTTAGATAAATATTAGAATATATTAATTGTCCTTAAATATATTATTTCTAATAAAGAAGATGAGTTTTCAAAAACACAATCAATTCTTCTAATATCACAATTTATGGTTTGATAAAGTAGTGATGACTTTACGAAACTAGTTGATTTTAATGGTGACTAATATCAAGCTTAATAAATAGAATATCCAAAAAAGAAACTTTTTTTTGTACCCCAAAAATCTCAAAGTACATATACTTTTACTAATAAGGTAGGTTCAAAAGTTAATATCTATGGGAAATTACATTCATCTAAGAATGCATTGAATTAATCAAGAAATTAACTCCATGAAAAAATTCTCCATCATTTTGTAAACAAAAAACAAAAAAATTAGCAAATTACTAATATCAATATATTAGATCATGATTAATAGGTAACTATAGGGGTTGTAGATTTTTTATGCATAGATAATATTTGTGTTGGAAAAAACATGTCTCTATAAGTAAAATGAAATGAATGAAAGGTGAACAATAATTAGTAGAGTAGAAAATATTCTTTTAAAATGTTTTTTGATTCAAAAATGAATTTTTATGTGGGAATGAATGATAATTAATCAAGAAAAACATATGATATGTTTATGAGACTTAACCTAGGTATGAAATTTTAGCAATGCAAGGATATCATGAATGTTATGAAATAAAATAATGATTTATTAGTTATTTGACTAGAACAATTATTCTTTCTATGAAAGATATTGATATCCCAAATTTAACTTAATAAAAATGGAATGAAACCAATTTCCTAAAACAAGAACACTATTTATAACATGTTACCAATATATAAAAGATTAATTATTCTAATGAAATATAAATGGAGTGATCAATATGGATATGTCACTAAAACATTTACAATAATCTTACCATCCTAATAAGATATCTTTAAGAGGATGGTAAAGAATCAATGAAACAAAAAAGATACTAAAGATGATGAAAAGATGTAATATCTATATGAAGGTTGTTAAAATGAGAAAAATCCATTCCTAAAAAATCTAAGATGAATAAGAAGATTATGATACCAAGAGAATATTCTCAGTATGATCATTACATCTAAGTAACATTGCGGTTTCTTCTTATTCTCAATATACACTGATATTTTTTACATAAATTTCGAGAATTATTGGAGAACATGTAGATAATATGGATGAGTAATCTAAAAGTCTTATATCAATAAATCCCTAATAGAAACATTATAATAACCATTATGAGTAATGTAATATTACCCTTTAAGGGGAAAAAGTTGATGCGGATGTATGAGCATCACCGATTTCTAGAGAATGTATAAATGATAAAAAATGATGTTATATTTTGGTATCTATTTATTTTAAATGATAATTGTTCTAATATTATTAGTAATATGGGTTTTGGTTTTTACCTTAATTAAATTAATCAAATTTCCCAGGATATATAGTTATTTTAAAAATCACGAAGTTAAAATTACACGTATGTTATGATATGGAAGAAATCGATAACCATTATTATACACACTTTTATTCTACACCAGTTTTTCCCATATAGACTTAGAGTTGTTTAGTTAAATGGTATTATTTAACAAACTCACGTACTACTTTATATATATATATATATATAATGTTTTAGATATCATTTCAGGAAATAATATTTGATGAGATTATCCTTATGTTACAATTTTCATTTTATTATCAATAAGGGGGATAAATAACATAGGGGTGAAAGAAAATGAATACATCTCATGAGGAGAATGTATTCATCCCACATATTGACCTCGAAGATATTTGAAATTTCATTTGGATACTGAAAATAAACCAAAGACGGTAATATTTTTATGCCAAAGTGTGTTTGGTTTCATTTTTTTAAATATATCAACATGTGTTTGTAGATAATCCAAATTATTAATGTTGAAGAAGTTTTATATAAGAGATGTTTTTGGAGTCATGTTAGAAACATTCCTTATGGAGTGTAATTAATTTTACAAAACTATGATAAGAAAATTTACATATTATTTCAATGATTCTATGATTCCCATCATGTTCTTAAAATAATGAATGTAATCATGATACATTTAGTGTTTTTATGGATTTTTACAAAGATAAAAGTGAAAAGGGGATTTATAAAAAAATAAATAAGTAAAAATGAACATTACAAAGATGATATTATGGTTGAATGAAGTTTGATTTCAAAATAATTATGATTGGAAAAATTAGGATTCGACGAAGGATGAATTGTCATGATTATTATAAGGAGATCTATATGATGTTTGAGTTTTGATGTTTGAAGAAGTTTTTGTAAGTTTATTTATAATGAATTTATATACATACAAATACTGGGTTAAAAATTTCTGAAGCATAATGATTGGATAATGGTGTCTGAGAAGTTCTTATAGGATTAAGGTATGAGTTATAAGCTTTATGTTTTGGCCATGTGAATAGTGAGATATGAAGATTCCACTGTTAATGTTAAATTAGAAAGACACGTTTCATATGACCAGATGAAGAATAAATTGTTTTTGATATCAACCAGAGGTGTCACATTAGGGTTTTTTATTTTTAGTTAATTAACTGGTTTATTTTTGTCTTCCATTTATCACATAGTTTCCCCTTTAATGTTTTGTGAAATTTTGAGATATTAGGATTGATAGGGTGTGGAGCATGGTTGGAACATTGTTAGAGGAAATTTTGTTCCCTAGACTAAGAAAAAGGTGTCGTTGGATGTCATTTGGGATAGTGGAAACTACATTTTTGGAACATGGTTTTTTAAATAGTGTGGGGTAACCATGCGTCCTATCCCTATCAGATAGCGAGAGGCTCATAGTTACTACATGGTTTGGGAAACCGTGCGAACTTTCCAAGCCATTAAAATTGAGGAAGTACCATTCTATCCTCTATATTTTAAAACAAATTCCTCTACCATCATCCCCATTCAGTATTTTCATCCATAAGTTCCTCCTACATGATTTATTAAGGCCTTAGAAACCCATTGATTGGGTGGTTTTGACCCAAATTCTTTATGGAAGGATGAATCAATTCTATTTCCACATTATCCACCCATCTTTTAAGGGTTCTTGCCCCATTTATCTTGGATTTCTATTTTATAGCAGGGTGTATGACCTAAAGAGGTTTTAATATTTTGATTTTGGGGAAAATATAGATTATTTATGTCCAATATTACCTTATAATGTTATTTTGGCGGTTCGGTTGTGGTTTCACAACAATTTCTAGAAGTTTCCAAGTGAGAGTTAGGTGGATTTATGATTTTAAATTATTTTATTATTTTGATATGATTTCATGGATTTTTAATTGCGTTCCATGGATTATTTTTGGCATGTGAAACATGTTTTTGAAGGGTTTTGACACACATGTGGGGTGAAATTGATTTTTAAAGAAGCATTATTGTGTTTTTATGTGTGACCCATTTTTGTGCTTCTTGAAATTGTTACATGAATTGTGTGAAAGATGTGAAATTTATTTTCAAAGACACTGGAGGTGAAAATGTGTTGAAAATGTCATTTTCAAGAGGAATGAAATTTTGAATCTCGTTGTCTATAATGTTTCACACGTTTAATGTGATTTTATGTTGTGAAAATGATGGGAAGAATGTTTTAAAATTTATTTGGTTTATGTGCGGATTTGAATAAGGTATGGCCCATGTAAATTGTTGGATTACTTATGAGTTATTCTACTAATAATTCCATATAAATTTGATAAAATATCGAAATGGTTATTTCATTATGTGATGATAATGATTGAAATGTAATTTTAAATGTATTTTTTTATCTTATGTATGAATTGAAATTTGAGCACAAAGAGAATCTTGGGAATCTATGTGGGTGAACTAGAACTAGTACAGTAGATTATTCATATGTTCCAGAGGCTTAGATTCATCTATTAGCATTGATGATTACAACACTAACTAAACATGTGACTTGATTAGAGACCATTGGACCATGGTATTTATTCCCATCTAGTGTATCGTGCATGGGAACATAGTTTTTGAGTCCATTAGGCCCTAGGATGCATTCCCCTCCAACAGACCATTCACTAGGAAAAGGTTGTTAGTTTAGTAGGGGATTTTGATCACCAAAGTATGGGATTTCAAGAGTCCCCTAGTTCTAGTTACATATAATGATTTACCCATAGAGATATCTTCTGACATGAGGCCTATGTTAGATGGTGATAGTCGTCGGTATAAAATAGAACTTTTGTAAATTTTCATTTCAACAAATATTATTTTCGAAATATTAATTTTTATAAAAAAAATTCTTAAGAACTTTTTCCTTAAAATTTTTATTAAAAAATATCTCAACTTTTTTAATAGAAATGTTCATTTTGATTTTTATTTTAATTTTATAGAATTTTATCTTTTATTTTTTGTGGCATCCTATTGGGCTTTGTTTCAAACCCTATATACACCTTGAGGTGTATGTAGATATTGTTATGTATGACCCATAAAAAGGAATGTTATATCGTGATGGTGACGGTGGATCTAGTTTTTGGAGTCCCACTTTGTGCATGTGTTGGTGGATGTGACTTGACAGTATTTCATATCTTATCACCTGAAAAATTTCAGGATAGTTTATCATTACCCAATTGTTGTAGCACATTGGTTTATGATTAAAATTTTTTAACTATGAATTGAAAATTTTAATGCCTCGTTTGGATTTGGTTATCTATTATTGTGTTGTTTATTTATATTGGTTGTGTATGCTTCTCTATATGGGTGAAATCATTTCCTAATCATATTTATGATACTCATAAAATAGTTTCCATCCCATGGAGATCATGAACACCATTCGTACCATGATTTTGACTGTGTTGGGTGTCGATTTGGATGAAATACCATATTGATTTATGAAAAAATGGTTTTAGAGAATGTTACACTTCTTTGGGTAAAGTTATTTGGGAGAGAGTCTGAATAGACTAGATCTCTGAATTTTGGGACTTGATGTTCACGTTGTGAGTAGAGTGACTCACCTTAATACCTCATGAAAAGACTCGAGTTTGTAGTGGATACTGGGGAAATTTGGTTTGACTTCTCATCTATGTGAGATATAAATGATTCATACTGTATATGGACATTGGGTGGGGGTGAAGTGGTATGGGTGACATGTTATTGGGATGCATATGGTTATTTTTGGATTTATGGTAGTGTTTGATATGTAATAATTATTGATGGAAACCACAAAATGGTTTCATTGATCATTGTTTATATGTGATTATTGCCTATGTAGAAAGATGCCTACCCAGAGTCCTCATTTGTATCCACGAGAAATACCACAAGAGAGATCTACATCACCAATTGATCAAAGATTAAAATAAGCTGGGGTTCATGAAATCCAATCATTGGGATAAAGAGAAGGCTATGGTCCTACTTAGGTAAATGAAACCAAACCTAGTACTAGAAATGATAAATCATATAAGTTCATCAAGAATAAGCCTCCTTCTATCTGAAGAAGAACAAAAACATAAGAAGAAGAGTAGTGGATTGAAAATATAGAGGATGTTCGACTTTCATGACACTATTGGGGAAGTCATAGTGATGTTTTATGTTGTGATGTCCCAGTGAAAAGTGGGGGGAATCATTGTTGAAAAATGGAATGTACAATAAGATGAGATGGAACGATTTCAGGAGTTTCTTCAATGACCAGTACTATCTAAAGATCATGGACTTTTGTAGTTCTCGGGTGTTTCTGGAGCTCATCTAGGGGGACCAGCTTATGCTTGCATGGGAAGACTAGCCAGAAAGTCATGCAAAGGTGCAGATCTACTATCATGATGTAGATGCTGGGGAGGGGTAGTTCCTTATAGATAGTATGGTTGAATTCCCTAATACCTTAGGGTCATGTAATATTCTAGGTGTACGGGCCATGTAATCTCTGAGCTACGGTCCTTCTAAGGGTTACCCCTCAACCATTAAAAGGGGGGTTATCCAAAATCAATAAAAATGAAGGCCTTCAGGACATTCGAGCTATGATGGTTGAAATTGACCACGATAGAATTTCTAGTTTCTCTTGATAAGTTTTATTAGTGGAAATTATAGGTTCATGCAAGAATAAAATGGAGAGGGGTGAGTAAGGGAAGAAGGTGAGTGGTGGTTCAAGCCATCCTTCCTAGTTGTTATTGTTTGCAGCTTCAGATGCTTGATCAGTTGTGCACCATCAGTTTGGGAAGGTAGGGAACACATGGAATGTATGTTCATAACCACCTATACCTTTTCACTGGTGTGGATCTATAATGAAATTTTGCTTTTTTTAATGTGGAACACCCATATCAGAATATTGAAGGGTATGTGGCTTCTAAAGGGATGATGACCTGATTAGAGCTGTTTAGAATAGTATGTTTTCAATTTTGATATCATGGAAGGTGGGTTGGATCATTTTCTAAGAAGATTCATCTCTAGGTATATCCATAGGCTAGTGTCCATTCCCATACTTAGGATGGTACAAGGAAACTTCAAGCGGTAAACCAAGAATTAGTGGAATCAGATGCAGGGCTTGTGACAGTTCGAGGTAATATTATTATAGAATCACATTTTGATGTTGTTTTATTTGTTATTTGTGATTTTATTTACTTTATTCCTAACTACCTTTTTGACATGTTAATGATTCAATCTAATAATATTTCTTATGTGATGGAGTTAGTAATGCCACTTGGTTAGAATGGAGAGATGGGTTTTTGGTGTATGCAATGCGCACTCACTATGTTAGTGGTTGAGATGGAATGGGATTGTAAAATTTTAGATATGTACCTCTTTGATGTGAATATTTTTATTTATTGTATGGTGAATTTTTAGGCGCACATCAATTTTTAAAAGAGGGAAGTTAATTTTGTGGTACTGGATGGGGGTACCTATGGTTTTTAGGGTGAATTGGATCCTTATTTAGGATGTGCAGGACATCTAACCCCAGAATTAGGAAACCTTTTTTTCAGATCATATCATTTTTTTAGAGGATGATGAGGTTTCTATAGAGGTTAGATTATATCCTATGGTGGATAAGATCCCATAAGAATTCTAGAAAAACATTCTAGGTTTTCTTCCAGAGTAGTATGTTGAGTTTTCTATTGATTTGGCACCAAGATCATATTAGATATATCTTACCTTGGACCCTACCAAGTTGAGGATTTTAAATGTACAAATATATGATTTGGAATCCATAGGATTAATCCACTCGACTATCTCACATTGTTCTACTCAATATCTATTAGATAAAATGACTGATGGATTTTTCTGGTTGTGTATTGAATATCAAAAAATGAATAATGTGGTAAATGAAATAAATTTACCTTTTCCTCATATTGATGACATTTTTTACCACATTTAGTAGGAAATTTGGTTATATAATTTTTATTTACATTATAGTTTTCATCAATTTATAGTTAGAGAGACAAATGGTTTGAAAATAACCTTTTGATGCAGATACATCAATTTTGAGTACTTGGTCATGCCTTTCATTTAAAGAAAATGCTCTAGATGTCTTCATAGAACATATGAACAGGTTGTTTAATTATAATATTGACTCATTTTTTTTCTTATTATTTGATGAAATGTTAGTCTATTTAGGGATTGGGGAGGATCATATAAGGCATTTGGGGATTGTGTTGGACACTCATTGGTATTTGCATCTTAATACTATGTTTTACAAGCTACCTTCTAGATTAGAGTAGTTAATTTTTTAGGTTATTTGATCATGCAAAAATGGGTTTCAAGGGAACCTGATAAGATCAGTGTAATGATATTATGGGAGATACCAAATAATGTGTTCAAAATAAGATGTTTTTTTGGTCCTGGGAGGGTATTATAGGTACTTTTTAGATATATCTCATGGATTAGTTTGTTTATGATGGTTGTCACCCAAAAGGGGTGAGGTTTGAATGGAACTCAGAGTGCCATGCATAAATTGAATAAATTAAGTGTTATTTTACCACAACTACTTTTTTTGATCTTTTCAGATCATGGAAGGCGATTTTTAGTCTATTATGATGCTTTTGTTATGGATCTTAGGTGTGTGCTGATGAAGGATGAACATATAGTGGCTTATGGTTCTTACTACCCTCATGCACATGAAAATAATTTTCCAACCATTGACAAGGACTTAGTTGTGGTGATGCATACCATAAATATGTGGCATCATTATCTATTTTGGGAGAAGATTTTATTTTATTCATATTATAAAAGTTTAGCGTCTATTTTCTCCTAGAATTAGTTGAATTTGATAATTATTTGTTGGTTTTAGTACCATTAGGAGTTCAATTTTGATATCATGTATACCCTAGGAAATGGTAATTTCATCTCAGATGCTTTGATAACTAAATTCCTAGTTCAATCATTGAAAAATTACAATGATGAGTTGAATTTGATGGGCCTCTTTTTCTAAGATGAACTTGGAGACCAGGGAGCATAGTCGAGGTTTATTCAAGGATAGTGTGTAGCTGAAACCATCTCTATTGAAGTTGATTAGGAAAGAGCATCTTGGTGATGCGTTTGGTTATCGTTCTATGTAGTTTATAGATAGTGGGGATATGCCTTGTGATTTTTCATTGTCTCCTGAGGGAGTATTGTGCTTCAAGGGTCTCTTCGTCATACCTTTTTCATTGAGGAAGTTGGTGATAATGGGTATCCTTAATACTTAGTTGTTCTCTCATCTTGGTGCAACCAAGATGTACTATAAAGTGTGTCGATAGTTATGGTGGGAAGGTATGAGGAAGGACATAACTGACTTCATATCTGAGTGTTATACATATATGAATATTAGAGGAGAGCACAAAAGATCCTTCATTTCACTTCATCCACTACTAATTCCTATATGGAAGGGGGATGAGATATCCATGGACTTCATTATTGTCTTACCTTGTACACCATGTGGGTGGAATTCCTTTTGGATAGTGATTGACCATTTGATAAAATCAGATCACTTCATTCTAATCAAGCATTAAACCAAACTGGATGAATTGGGCCGGTTATATGTTTAGGATACTGTGAGGCTTCATGGGTTTTTATTAGAAATTGTTTATGAAAGGGTCCCATGATTTACCTTGTGGTTTTCATAAGGCCTTCATTAGGAGACGAGGTTGCAAGTCAAGTTGGGAATGACATACTATCCTGAAACAGATGGTTAGATGGGGAAGGTGAATAAAAATTTAGATGAAATCCCTCAATCACGTGTTTTAGATTTTGGAAGTTTATATAATATCCATTTGAGATTGGTTGAATCCGCATATAATAATTATCAATAGATGATTTAAATGGCTGCTTTGTATGTACTTTATGCCCAGATTTATCAGTCAGAATTCTGTTGGGATGAGGTGGGTGAAACCTTATTGTTGGGACCAAGCCTTGTAAAAGAGACATCTGAGAAGTTCAAGTTCATTATGTAGTTATTGTTAATTTAGCAGGGTTTTTATAAGACTTATACACACTAGGGGCACTAAAATTTGTAATTTTCCATGGGTGATTGGGTGTTTCTGAATGTAGCATCTCGCCTTGGTCATAATCATCTTTGTAAGAAATATAAGCTATGAATTTGGTATGTTATATAATTTTATATTAATGAAAGGATTCATAATGTGGAATATATATTTTATTTTCTCTTTCATTTTTCATCAATTAATGACGTGTTCCATGTTTCTCATGTGGAAGACATCGAAATTGATATGCCTCGTGTTTTAAATTGGGAGGAGTTGGAATTGGAGATTGATTTTTCTGTGATTCCATTTCTAGTTTGGATTGTGGATTCATAGGATGGATTTATTCATGGGAAGTCAATTAAATTGGTCTTCCTTCTTTAGAAACATGAAAATGATATGCATGAGAATTCATAGAGAACATCTTGGGTTGAAGAGGGGTATCCATTTTTGTTATCTAATCAATATTTTGAGTGAAATTTTGGGGACAAAAAAGAATTCATGGCGGGGAGAATTATCACCTATATTTTATAATTTTTAGGAAATACTCTTGTTTATTTTTTTCATTCATTTATCCCACAACTCCCCTTTATTTTGTTTTTTAAAAATAAAGAAAATTTTCATAATAGGGGATGGCATAAAGTTGTCTTACTGTTAAAGGAAATAATGCTCCCATTCCTAGGAAAGCATGTTTCTAAATTTCATTTTGGAAAGTGGTGACCACACGGTTGGCATATCAATTTTCAAACCATTTAGGTTAAGCGTGCGACCTATCCCATTCAGAAAGTGAGGGGCGCATGATTTATGCACTATTTGAAAAAATGTGCGGGCAAACCATGAAGCATGTCCAAGACAATAAAAATTGATAAATTACCATTCTACCCACTTAATATTTACTGTAATTCATATCCCATTTTTCCCATTAGGTGTTTGTATCCATGGGAGCCTCTTAAAGGATTGTTTGATTCCTTGGAATAGAAATCCTTGGGTTCTTTTGACCCTGATTAATCAAGGAAACATAAAGTATGTATTTTTCCTCTTGATTCCTCTATCATTTTAGCTATTGTCACCCATAATTCTTTAGATTATATTTTAAAAAGTGGTGTATGAATGGAAGAGGGATTGATCTTGTTTTTTGGCGTTATATAAGTGATTTAAGTCATATCATACCTTTTGAGGGTCTTATGGCATTTCATTTATTTTTTCACGCTACTTTTCATAAGTTTACGTGTGGTAGGTGGTTCTATAATTTTACATTTTTAGATGACATTGATATGATTTCATGATTGTTTAATTGTGTTAAATTTATTACTTATGGGGTGAGAAACATATTTTGGAAGGGTTTTGACCTGCATGTGTGATGAAATAGATTTTCTAAAGGAAAGTGCTACTGTTTTTATATGTACCCCATTGTTGTGCTTTATAGAAATCTTACATGAATGGTTTGAAGGGTGATAAATTTTTTTTAATGGCACATGATGTGAGAATGTGTTGAAAGTGGGGCTTTCAAGAGGAATTAATTTTCTAAGCATGTTGGTTACCTTATCATGGGACTTTAACATGATTTTTCAATTGTGAATATGATGGGCAGCATGTTTTAAAAATGACGTTGGTTCATGTGTGGATTTTAAAGGGGATTGGACCCTATTAATGGTAGTATTACTTATGTGTTTTGCTTTTAATATTTACAAATGGATTTTATAAAATATTAAAGAGGTGATTTCCATGTGTTATAATGAATTTTGGCATGAAAATATGAAAGTGTTGATTTATTTGAAATGTGAAATTGAATTTGAGCACATTGGGAATCATAGGTATCTAGGTGGGTGAATTAGAAATGGTATTCTAGATGATTTGGAAGTGGATGCGGTCTAGATTCATCTAGTTGGGTTGAGGATTACAACACTAACTAAACATGCAATAGGATCATAGACCACTAGATTTTGGGATGCATTCCCTTCTAGAGGCTCAAGCAGGGGAACACAATTTTGGAGACCAATAGACCTTGGGATATATTCTATTCTAATGTCTTGTGCATGAGGATGTTGTCTGTAGTTATGTGGAGGATTTCAATCACTAATGTAAAAGGTTTCTAGAGTCTAAATAGTGCTAGTTACCTAAAACTATTTACCCTTGGTTCCATTTTTGTGACGTGATTCCTATGTGATATGGTTCTAGCCGCTGTTATATGTTAGAGAGTGAAATTTTATATTTCATTCCAGATTATTTGAGAAAAAGGGGATTTATTTTAAAAGTGTTTTATTGATAATGTTTTCCTTGAAATGTTTTCTTAGAAAATTTTCAACTATTTAAAAGGAAATGTGGATGTAGATATTTATTTTAATATTTTATCATGGAATATTTGTTTTGGGTGCATTCTATTTAGATTTTTCTTACACCCTGCAGACACCTTTGGTTGTATATAGACATTGTTATGTATGAACTATGTAAAGGCGGGTTTTATCTTGCCGGTGATGGTGGATCCATTTTCTAGAGTTTAAATTCATAAAGATGTTGGTGGTGGTGGCTTTAGGATGATGCCCCTCATGTCGTATGAAGGTTTTTTGGATAGTTTTTCATTCCCCTATTATTGTACCACTTTGGATCTTGATTAAAATTTTAACCGTGGAATATGAAAATAATTATGCTATGTTTTCATTTGGGTATATATTATTGTGATGAATATTTCTATTGAGGTTTATGCCTACCTATAGGTGTGAAATCATTCCCAACACATATTGATTAAACCCTGGAACTATTTTCCAGCCAATAGGGATCAGGAAAACCCTTTGGGCCAGGCCATGTAATAGTTTTGGTGTCTGCTTGGATGGTCTCCAATATTGATTCCTGATAAGAGGATACATTTATAGGGAACTAGATGAATATTTCTACGAATTTTAAATGGTTAAAGTACCATAAGTCAGTTACTAGAAAGATTTAATGGGCATAGATTTTTTATATCATTAGATGGTCAAATGTGAAGACACTTTATAAAAATAAGGGCATATAATGATTTAGATAATTTTGAGTGGAATATAACAGATGAACATAAGTCTGAGATACACAATGTAATCGAAAAAATGGTCATCAATTGGAGGCTTCATATGAACTAAACTAGTCCAAGAAAAGTATAAAGTTCCACAAAATAGAGATATGAAATTTCATCAGACTAATATATGATGATTACATGAAATAAATCTTTCATCACATAGGGTAAATTCCATAATGGTATATAATATGATTAATGTATCTGAGTCAATTATATAGATTAATTTGGAGTTTTTTTCCTCAAATAAAATATCTCTACAGAGCTTGATGGAGATTTTTTAATATCCCTAACAATGAAGATACTAAGGTGGCTGTTCAACATTTTTAATTTGAAGAATTTAGGAATGTTCCAAAAAGTATTTTAATCTACAGAATGTTCTAGAATAATTAAAAATTATTATAATGAAAAATGAGTGGGAATCTTTGAAATTAAATGTTTCATTGAGAAGAGAAAAATATTTTAGTTCCCACCCAAACCTATTGATGAACCCATAAATAAAGATAGTTTTGGTATGATATGAATGTGGAACACTATTCATAATCATGGTGGAGATAAAGTGTTGAAGATTCATTTCTATGAGTTTCCAAAAAAAATTCTATGTGATTGAAGAAAGATGATTAGACAGAGTTTCATCGGACAGAGTGGAAGTTGTATCAGACAGAGAATCACTAGATGAAAATGATGATTTAATTTGGTTTATGATGAAGTCATTATTTGAATGAGTAATTTTCATTAGACCGAGTTCCAACAAATAAATTATTATTATATTTAGAGTTTTGGAATGAGTTTCATCTTAAATGAATATGATTCATTGATATTAGTTTCATTGGATGAAGAAGGAGGGGAACTAGATCAAACTTCCTTCATCAGACATAGAATTAGCCGATGGATTCATAAGAGAGGGATTAATTGAATAGAGTGGGATGGAATTAAGCATATTATCCCAAGGAAAAGAATATGTATTCCAATTAGACGAAGACCCATTAGATATAGGGAATACCAGATGTATTCGATTGGATCGATTCTTCAATGAATTTTTTGTATAAAATTTAAAGAAATGTTAAGATTTTGAATATCCCAGCCTTCCTAAGATCAAGGGTAAGTTTAAAGAAAAAATTATTTATAAGATTGTTTTCAAAGATGAAGATTATTGTAAATAGGTAATGGTGATACGACATTATTGTAGGGAAATTGAATTTTAATAATAATATCTTTCTATAGAGGATAATAAAATAAGAAGGAATGATATTATATGTGTAGTGTTTAACAATTTTATGAAAAAGTATGTTGATGTGGGGTATATATAAATGTGAATAATGTGGAAATAATTTAAAAAATTAGGGTTATACCACATTATGTCCAAGAAGCTGATACCTTAGGTGGATAACCTAGGTTATCCTAGGGAATTATTATTGGGTGTGTAGAACCAGTTAATACGCATGCCTTTGTCCTCCTAACAAAATGTTGTTAATGTATCAATGTTTTGGGGATAAAAAACATGGAAATGATTATTTATTGGATTGAAATCAATTAAATATTATGTGATCATCCCAATATTTATAATATCAAATACATGGTAAGGATGGTATATTTCCTATGATTAGATTGTAACTCTATAAATTTTTAGATGTTTGTATGTTTTCAATCCAATGTTGAGTAACATTTTTATAAAATAAAATGGGATTAGTGATTCAACCCTCCTCTTTTTTTTAATAATACATTCATCAAATAAATTTACATAGATATAAAATCGCAAGATCACAATGCTAATAAGGACACAATCAATCCCAATAGTCATTTTGGTCAAACTGACTTTGTTTTGCGGGGAAACATTACCTAGTTAGAGCACAATCTAAAATAGGGATTACACTCATAAACGTCAAGTACTTTCTTCAAAGGATTACTATAACATTAAAAATGAGGTGGGAAAAGTATCAACCTAATGTTAAGTAAATGGAATAATTTATAGCATTTAAAGTAATCCCCATCTCCTCACCAACAACAACACATGGAATAAACCAGTTTTATCCATCACCGGAGCATCACATATATGAATAAGCACACGTTAAATTGAAACAACACAAGGGTCATAATGAAGAATTATAAAACATCATTAGAAATATATTATATAGTGTTTCAAAAGGTCTTTTTATAAATAATGTTGGGATTTCATTCCATATATGTCTATTTAATGTTTCATTTCAAACCACACTTGAATCAAAAATATAAATAAATTTATGGAATTAAAATTTTAAATCCACTATTTCACTGAAACCACCTTAATACTATTCAATTATATCAAAAGGTTTCAAAAATATTACTCACATAAAAAAACAGACACCTTATTAAAAAAATAAACCATTTCAAAACTTGAAACACAGTAATTGGAAAAATATTCATGTGAAACACCTAAAAACCCTATAATAATGGAAGAAACAACAATAATAATTGAAACCATTACATTTAAACATATTTTAAGGGACACTTGGGAAATGTAAAAACACCATTGCATAGAAACCATTCCATTCCATGAGTTTTAACCATTTTGAAGTAATATTTGTTCCATATTGGGAAACATACATAAGTATAATTTTAAAGGGAAGCCAATTTAGTACAATCAAGAATATTATGGAAAATAAAATAAAGTAATGGCATAGAAACACCTATCTTAGTCAAAGTGAAAACCAACTATAATACATGGAATTTTATAGTGAACACTAAACCAATAATGGAAACATACTCATCTAACAATAAACACATGAAGCCTTATGATTAGTTCCATCCAAATACCTAAAAATGATCATTAAGAAATATAGGTTTTTCCCAAGGATTGACAATAAATATAATGAAATGAAAAGCATAAGTTGAAGAATAATGGAGGTGATTACAAGGAGAAATATACATGGAGACACAGTATAGGGAAAATGCAATGGGGGAGAAAGGGTATGCATATCCAAACAAGCACCACGTTCAACTAAAATTATTGGATGGTGGGGGTGGAGTTAAATAGGGTTAAAATATTGAAGGAGTTAATATGGAATACCAAAAAATACATATGGGTATCTATTATTGTTATCCCAAATGGTTTATAGATATATTTGGTGACCTTAAAACTCACTGTAGATAAACAACACACCCCATATGATTTCCCATAAAGACCTCTCATGGTATGAGTAACAATTTCTTAACCATGTCAAATGGCGATGGGAAAAAAATTTCAATACACACATTGTTTCCCATAAGGCCAACATTTCTTCCAATAACCATGTAGAAAAAAATTTGGTAGAAAAAAATAAATAGAAATTTCTAATTTCAATTCCAAATCTCTAAAAAAATTTACACCAAAAGGAAATATAAATTAAACTTTACAATTGACATTATGATTTCATGATTTTTTCTACATTCCAAATTTTTCCTTGAAAAAATAATAGGTTATAGTAAATGAAAATATATGATGAATCCAAGAAATTTGTATAATACATTTCTAATCAGATTCAAAGGAGATAAGGGCTACCAACTGAAACATATACCATCATTTTGATATTATGGGTATGAGAAAAAAGTTCAAATTACCTATCCCCTAAACACCCTATGCCCAAAAAATAAAACTAAATCTGTTTCATACTAGTTCAAAATGAAACTATAGATTCTAGATTTTACATTTATTGAAAACCAATAAAATTGACTCGTTATTTAAAATTATTTATTTATATAAAATTTTGATATACATCTCAAAAATACAGTTCTTTAAAATTTTAAATAAGATAGAATTTAAAAAAATATTTTAAAACGTTTCTTTGAAAATAAAAAATTTCATGAAAAAGTGATAATTAGAAGGCTTTATAAACTGGATTCTTGAAAACAAACCGAAAACATTAATTATCACTAACTGGAAACCTATATAAATAAAAATCAATCATAATGATAACATTTAATGTAATGAGGGATGTAGCTTAAAAAATTATAGTTCAACTATCATGGAAAAAATGAAACCCAAATCATTATAAAATAATCAAGAGTTTATTATCAAAGGAACACCTCCAGTCCCTGAAAAAAATATAAGAAAACATAAAAATGTATCCATATAATTGGACCCTAAGTTGATTAACTGACCAACACCCTATTTTAACCTAATCTATTTTGATCGCGTGAAACAGTACCTTATGTGGAATAAACTACATAAATAAGGCCAGTAGTTGTTGTGTAATACGAACTAGTGTATTTATCATAAAAAAAATTCCCGCTTAGATAATCATAGTTTTCTATAATATAAAATATTGATGAGAAATAAATATATAATATGTAAAATATATATATAAAGGAAAATAATCATATCGCACCCACACCTATGACCACCCATCACAAAAGAAACCCCATTTTCTCAATAACAAAAATATAGAAATTATTTTCCCCAATCAATAAATGTTTATTAGAGTACATAATATAATGACACATTAACTATTTCACAAGAAACAATAAGGGGGATCACTTCATTAGTACATTAAAAACAAGAAAAAACCATTATGAAGTGTTAATAAAGTCTATGAAATATCCTTTATGAAATAATATTATACAATTATATTTGAAAACAAATTCATATAAACGTCATCAACGTCACTCATACAATCGAAAAAAGATAATAAACTCAAAATAACCAAGTACATTCTTTCATTGAAAGTAAATCCTTTACTTTAGTTTGATGATAAAACCATATAACATAAGTTACACTTTTTAGAAACTAATGAGAGATAAGACATCCTGTTATTGATAAAATCCTTTTTGGAACACCCCTTAGGTATTTCTAAAAGAACTAGTAGTGCCTAATTAATATGAAAAATGGTTTTGAGATTAGAAACAAGAGTAATTCCCCTTATATTAAGCATGATCTAAGAGGAAATTGACCTCCTTTAGAATAGATTAAAAAATACACATAATATAATTCTAAAAATTCTCATAACGTGAGTTAGTGTTATGAAAATAATATTTGGATTTAAATTTAGAGGTGTATCCATGGAGAAACCTACCTCAATCTAACAGTATAACTATACATGGTGTTAATAATCCACAAAAAGGTGTTAAATCCCTTTAATGGATCAAGAGAATCAATAAAAAATTGAAACCACTAATTAATTTTATCCAAAACTATTCTAGAATTATTATGAATATATTATGGTAATACATAAGATAGAAGAGAGACAATGAGAGAAGGTAATGATTTATATACCACCCCCTTGTGGAATTGACTAGGAAAGTAGATGAAATCCATAAATATTATAATGAGGAAGGGTCAAATGAGATTGAGAGTCATTAATAGGAAACATAGGTTTATTGGGTGGAAAACATTAGGCTATAGTGTTAAAATTGAATGAGAGTTAAAAGTGTAAATTGCACAATTTTAATGGATTGGGTATAATGGATTATTTTCCAACGTGATTTACCAAATCTTGCCCCAATCATGAAGATAATAGATGATGACCTGGGGTTAAAAGAATTGTTTGGACCCACATTTTGAAAAGCCATGAACCAAACACACAAACAACTCTCAACAATTCACAAGCATTACATGGGAAGGGAATAATATTTTACATAACCATGAAAAAACAGTGCGACTTGCACAATTCTCTAATTTATCCTCAATTCCAAATAAATTCATCCAAAAATTAATAAATAATGATAAAATCTAATAAAAAAATAATATGGAAATCAAAGGTTAAGGTGTGTCAACGAATAGTGATAAAACAAATTCTTCCAATTTGGTATGAAGGGGAATTTGTCACATACATATCATACATTGAAGAATTTTCATTCTCATTATCAGAAATTAATTGAAACAATATTAAAGATATTTGAAGGAAATTTTGATGACTATGACTTGAAATATGATGAAATGTCATAAATTTTGACTTCTCTAAATATTTTTAATCCGTATAAGGATTGATTATATGAATATTGTTTAAAAGCTCGGGATGGGGAAATGAACTTTTGTAATGTTTTTCAATTAATATTTTAGGTTTAATTTAATTTTTTATATATATGTATAACTCTAATAAAATGGTAAATTAGAAATAGTTTCATAGTTGTGGTTTTTAAATCCATCAAAAAAAAGTTTCTATTTTTTGAGCGATGGTTTAAACTCTCACAAAATAATAAATTCTTTTTAGTTATTAGAAATTTTTTATAAACAAAAGAAAAGTATATTAAATTAAATAATAATTATTTATAATTAGATATTTATTTATAATTTATAAATATATTTTTATATAAATAAAAAAATTACTTTTTAATAAATACTTTATATTTAATAATTAGTAATTAATAATGAAAATTAAAAAATTTATTATCATTTTTATTATTATTTAATTAACAATTATTCATTAATAACAGCTAATTATATCTATTAATTAATGATTACTTATAATAAAAAATCATTTTTATCTATATATGTAATTACATATATATTTTTTATAAAAATATAAAAATATAAAAATATGATTTTTTTATAAAAGATTATAGTTTACAAATATATAAAGAATAATTAATATTTTTTATTAAAAATTAATAATTATTAAATAGTAAATGTATATTACAAATTTTTAATTGAAAATGATAAAAAAATAATTTGATCTTTGGTATTATATGTATATATATGTAATTATATTTAAATGCATAATGATTTTTATTTTAATAATTTTTTTATTTAATAGTTTTTCATTATTAATTTAAAATAATATAATATTAATGAGTAATAGAATTTATTAAAAATATGTATTAATTTTTAATTCTAAAAAATTGTATAATTTTAATTATAAAAAATAAAATATATTTATTTATTTGAAATTAAATATTATTAGATATTTGAATCTAAAAATATAATATATTTTTAATTATATATTTATGTGTGTAAAATTATAAATATGGTAATAGTAGTTAATATATTTTAAATTAATAAATAATTGTGTTTTACTGTTAAATATATCTTATTAATTAATTACTATATATGATAAAAAAATATCTATAAATAGTTATTAGATAAAATTTCATTAATTTATTGGTATATGGTTATATATATGTTTGTATGTTTGTTTGTATATAAATACATGAAATTAAATAAACATTTTAATAGTAATTAATGTTTAACTATTAATGAATGCTTTTTTATAAATTAAAAATAATATAAAAATAAATAATAAATAAATATAATAATTTTTTTATTAATTTCTAAACATTAATTAGATATATATGTGTGTGTGTTTATAAATATGTAAAAACATAAAAAAATAGCTAAAAAACATTCAAAAACACAAAAACAATTATGATTATTAAATTATATATAATTATATGAATAATTACCTTCGTATAAGTTTATGTGTTTTATTTTAAATTACAAAATATTAATTTTTACTTAAAAACTAGTCATTAGTTTTTTGAATAAATCATATTAATAACCAGTAAAAAATAATTAGAAAAATGTAATGCATTATTTGTAGATAATAATAACTAATTCATAATTTCTAAATAATATATAATAATTAATACATTCAAATTTTAAATCTTCTTGTATATGTAAATGTATATAAATGTAAAGATATAAAAATGTAATTATATAAACCTATAAGAAATATATAATTAGAATTTAATTTTAAAAAATGTTAATTTATTAATATTAATTGATAATTAATTTTTAACAATTAATAATAATTAATTAATGAATAATTGAAAATAGGAAGATATATATTTATATATATTTATGTATAGTTTTATATAATTCTGTGTACTTATATATGTTTATGTATATTTATATATACTTATATAAATATAAAAATATCTCTATTTTTGTATTTAATTTGGGATATAATTATGTGTATTTATTATTATACGTATTTACACACACATACTTTTGTTTTTTTAAATATAATTATACATATAATTAGTAAGTATTGTCTATTAATTAATATTTCAAAACTATAAATAAATTAATTTTTCTATGGGTGAACATATATATACCTACCTGTATTTGTGTGTATATATATATAAGTATATTAATGTTTGTTTAGTTAATTGGTGAATGGCTTAGTTGAGTGGTAAATTAATTGTAGAATAATCAAGAGGTATGATGTTAAATTCTTTTAAACACGTATTTAGTATACATTTTATTGTGTGGGTCAACTAGTCTGAGCTTGGTCTGAGTCTCTTTCAGGCACAAATAACAAAAAATGTTTTTTTGAAATATTTTCTTTTTGAATTTTTATTAATATTATTTTACAATATATTTAAATAAAAAGTTCGACAAAAAAAATTTCCATGAGATGAAAAACTCTTATGATACAAAATTTATGAAATGATTCCACGCACAAAAATATTTAGTTGTTTTCAGAAACCACCACAAAACATTTTGTGACAGTTTAAACTAGTGCTAAATGACAAAAAACCACCACTTAATGTTTTATTTAATATAGTGGGTTATTTTCTATTTTCTAGAAAATTATTTTATGAAATTAGTTTCTTTTATTAGTCCTCATGATGTAGATATTTGTCACGTTAAAAATTCCATGTCATACATAGTTCATAAAAATGAGAAATAATTTATTGACTCGAAAATAGGATGTAATCATGTAAGTGGATTAACATATAGTGAAAATTAATCATATGATTTGGAAGAAAAATAATATACCTACTCAGTGGTAGACATATTTTAAAAAATAATAATTTTTTCTTCCTAAATCGGGGTGAACATTATCAATATTTACTCATATTACATTAAAAGGATATTACATCGAGACTACAGATGAAGGGGGTTCTTAATACCACAATATAAAAAAATTATTAATGATAGTTTATTTGAGATAACCATTCAAAAAAATCACTCAAATAATTCTTTTTAAATATAATTAAAAATATAAACAACAAGTATGAAACCTTGAACACCATTTTATAGCATCCGCTACATGGATAAGACATCAAAAACTGAATCTGTAGCAAAAAATTTACATTGAAACCTTTTAGAATAAGATTATCTTGAATTATTTACTCAAGGTCCATTTTAGGGATAAATATACAAATTTTAAAATTTGAATTAATCATTATATTTACATTATTAATAGTTGAATCCCTAAGTCTTCTTCAATCATTTTCATACTATTATAATATAGTCTCAAACATATTATTGTCAAGTAGTTCTAGTCTAATGTTTTATTGATCATTTTTATTTTTTTTCATATTAGTATTCCTACATGAATATAGAATTATTTTCATTTTTAAAAGCCTCATTTTATATTGATGGTGTCCTGTATATGAAAACAACAACTTCTATATTGAATAACATTGTTTAAAAATAGTTCTATAAATTTATTCCTTCAATATCATTAGATCATCCATAATCCTCTCAACATTATATCAATATATTTTTAATCCTATGAGATTCAACTTAATTAATATCTCAATTAAATTATATAAAAGAGACTGATATAAAAAAATAGGATATAAAGTGGGATCCCAATCTAATATCCATAACATTACTATGAAATCCTTTATAAAAATAAAAATCCAAATATTATGTCTTATCCCAACAATGATACAAAATTTTCCATTCCAATGTTTATCTCCACTTGTCTAACATTAAATGGATAGTCTCCAATGATTCTTTACTAATAAATATATCATCTAAAAGTAGGAAATTAGCCACATCATGTTGAATAAGATTCATAAGTATATTTAATATAAGAAAGGACGTTCTTAAAGATTAATCTTAATAGGGATCTATCTAAATAATGGATTATGTATTATGAAATGATCATTTGGGGTTTCCTTGTTCAATGATGACGAGGAAAATAACTAAATGTATACATTTCCATCCAATTGTTTATAAAATTGTTAATAAACCTAATGATTTCAAAATATTATATTGATCTTGAGGTGATTTTATTTTATGTCCATCAACATGAAAAATTGTAATAGAATCCCCTATGTATTTATAAATTATTGATGGTGAAATAATTGGTCGAATTCATCTTCCCTTATGATATAGATTGATGTTTCAAATAGATGGTTCAATGTGTACTTATTATTAACTCATAATCCATTTCATGGGTAGTTTCTTGCCTAAATAATATGGATTAGGACATAATTACCATGTTATTTAATGTATGATATTTAGTTTTAAAATACCTATGAATATTCATTTAATTATTTTAATAACAATTTCATATCAATTGGAATATGTGTTTAAAAAATTTCTTCTCATGTTCACACTCAAAATGTTCTACCTGTCTCATTTTTAAAGTGATTACAACTTATTGAAGTTTTCAATGTTAGGAAAATAAAATTCCACACATTGGAATGAGGATAAAAATTTATCATCAAATAAAAATGATTTAAATTATATTATCTATATACCATTAATATTCCCATTTATATGAAACTTATATACCAAACAAAACACGTCGCCATTAAGAATATTTGCCTGTGATGGGTTTGTGCTATTATCACTTCTAAAATTTAAAAATTGGGTCCTAATAGAATATTTGGGAATTATATTATATTTAAATCTCCATAAATCATATAGTATCTTGATACAATGATTATATACATATTGAAAACAAAATTTGATGATTTTAACTTTGGAAAAAAATTGTTTCTGAAAATTAATTATAAAAATCAATACGAATAAAAATTAATTTTTCGGAAAATTATTTCATTATTATATATGTGTAATTTGAGGAATATAATTTAATTAGAGGGTCAAATGGTGTTTTTCTTTAAAAATGTTGATTAATAAATTTTATGATGCATTCAATGACTCAAAACATCATAAAAAATCATATATTCCCATAATAGATGGACCATTTAATATTTTTATTATAGAAGGAATACAAAATAATGATATAAAAAATTGTTTTGATCCATATAATAATCTTGGAAAACTATATTATTAAAAAACTAAAAATCATTTTCAATGAAAATAGAAAAATCCAATATTTCTTATATGAAAAATGAGGGGAATGAAAATATTATTGATTATGACATTATTCATTAAAAATTTTAGTAATACTATATTGTAATAAATAGGAAATTTCAATACATTTTACTATCCTTGGATGAAATTGGATCTTTTTAGAGACCATTATAAATGAAATATTTTCATATAATGTGTCACATGAGAGTATTTATGAACACCAAAAAACTAAAATGGTTGAAAAAATAAATGTAATGTTTCAATACAATCTATATTCAAATCAAATGATTTAATTGTCATTTTCAGTAAGATTTTGGAAAAGCTATAATTGATTAATCCAATTTGTTATAAATGGGTATTTTTAATAAAGAGAAATTAAAATAACGATGTTGTGAGATATAATGCACCACTGGTGGCTCTAGGTTTCTCATAAAGACATGAGGTAAATTATTATAAAACATACTCCCTAACCATTGATTCCATAATATATTTATATAACTAGTTTTTTTATATAAGAACATTTTTAATTATGTGTATTGGATATTTTGACTGCATACCAGTAGACTAATATTGATAATAATGAATAAATGAACATCACAAAAATATTCAAAATTCATAAAACATGCTTCAAATATCATGATCTATATTATATTAAGTTCAATTAATTATATTATTTATTAAAAAGAAATGTTTTATATATTAAATTCATTTGGGTGAAAAATTGAAAAATTGAGGGTTATAAAAAATGTATATTTTATCAATATTTTTTAATTATGATAGGTGGATCTATTTTTTTCATTATAATACATGTATATGATTTTAACATTATAGAAACTGTTGATGAACATTCTAGGTTATATAATATTTAGATAATAATTTTGAATAAAATAAACTGTAAAGATAAAGATGAGCCTTGGATTAAAAATTGAACACGTTGATGTTTAAATTTTTACAAGTCAATCATGGTGTACTAGAAAATTCCAAAAAATGATTTATATTGATATATTTTATTCAATAAGAATACGAATGGTTGTTTAATCTCTTTATTGAGATAAGGACCCTTGTTTACCATGAAACGAAAATGAAGAACATATTTGTCTTAATGAACAATATATGAGTTCAATAGGAGCACTAATATACATTGGAAACAATACAAGGCTGGACATATCACTTTAAATGAATTTACTAATCATGTGTATTTATTATCCAAATCATATATATTAAAATGGAATCAAAATTATATTAAGTCACACTCAAGGATCTAATAATCATGCATTATTTTATTCAATTATTTTGGAACTGAAATATGTTGGTTATTCTTATGTTTGTTATTTACCTAATTTGAAAAAAACTAGATCTCAAAGGTAGTATTAATTCACATAATGTATGACTACGAGTTAATGTAATTCTGCAAAACATAGTATTTCCTTAATTTACTCAAATAATTTTGGGTAAATATAATTCATGAAGAATTTCAAGAATGTGTTCAGTTAAAATTATTTCAACATCAGGTTATAAATATATATAGAATAAAAAATTAAAATTATAAGCCTATAATATAATATAAAGAGAATTATGGTTATATAATTCAGTTAAAGGATAGGTATTTGAAATGTCCTATAACAAACCCCATATCATTGAAATTATTTTTCACTCATGAAATTCAAAATAATGGTGATATTTATATATACTAAAATGTTTGTATGGTAATGTTGATGATAAATTCAAAAAATAATTACCAAAATTAAAATTTAGTCAATTTAATAAATAAAATTTTGATGCAATGACTATAACTTATGTCATGATTTTTTAGGGGGAGTTGTGAATGGTGAAATATTTTTCTTATAATTTAGTTTGTTTAAATATAGCCTCTTGATACTCTTTTTAATCAGATATCATGATATGATATTCAATTAATTTGACTTCACCTGTTTTTCAACAATGGGGTTTTATGTAAAATTATATGAAATTCCATGAAATTAGTGTAACATATTGACCCCAGAAGCTCAGAGTTAGGGAATTAATTTATTAAATTTTCATGATTTTGAGGGATCAAATTCTAAAGGGATGATCAATTTAGTAGTCCTAGAATGAATATTACTTACATGATACCTGCAAAAATTTTGGAAATAAGGAATACATACATTATACATAATAAAATGAAATAAACAACATCGTTCAAACTCATTCAAAGGATTCCTCTTCATAACCCATGGAAAGGAAACATAATAAGGGTGAGATCAAATTCTTAGTATAGGTATTTAAAGTGGAATAAATAATGAATTTATAAGAGTATATTAATATTTAAATGTAAATAACTCAAAAAAAGTGATTTAATCAATAAAATAAAAATAAAATCTATCCATACACATGTTGATGTAAGATATCATGGATGACTAATAATAGAAACTAAATGAGTTAAATGCATAATTATTGGATGAAATGTTTCTTCAGTACATGTAACCATAACCATCAACACCATTCACTATATAGTTTATCATAACGGGTATAAACCCATCTAATTTGGCCAACTATTTTTTCCCCTGAGAATACCAATACATGAAAGGGGATATCTATAACTGGACCTCACTCATGTTAAATTTTTACAAATAATTATTCATGTATATTAATCAATTAAATAATAAACAATATTCCTTATCAAATATATATATGTTGAAATAAAGATACAGATATATCTATAATTCCCCATTTAATCATATAACTGTCAAAGTGAATATTGTATGTAAAAAGGAGGCAAAATTTAAGAAATAATAAAATCTACTATATAAAAATATTGATACTCAAGGAAATTTATAAATAATCCTGATATCCATAATTTTATTATTTCATGAGAAATTTAAGAATCAGAAATGGGGGTGATATTTCAAGGATAATCATTAGGAACATTATTGAGAAAAGTAATCAATAAAAACTCCATAGTGTCCCATACCAGTAGGAAAAACATGAATCATAATTCCCCTGGAATTAAATGAAACATATAATATCATGAGAATAAGAAGATTCATTATATAACATTTCAAAGGGAAGAATATACACCATATAAATGTTAATCTATGCATAACAACATATAAGATTCAATGTAATCAAAATTTAAACCAAACCCCTTACCTTGAATTTTCTTTTTTGTGAATATGATTTATCCTTTGGGATAATAGTTTTAATAGTGTTAATAATGTTATAAAGAAACATATTCATTTTTATAATACCATATATTATTTTATTATAATATCCTATTACCCGTTTGAAACTATTCTTTCATTATATTCACTATTTCGGGTAATAATTTCCTTGTTTGTCGAGTATGTTTTGACTTGTTACTTGTTTTTCATATCTTTTATTCATCATATATAGAATCTAAAACATGATTTAATTATAATATATATTAATTATATTTTTATTTATAAAAATCCATATTATTTTGACATAAAAAATGGATGTCACTGTTCGTTGAAATGGTAGAGTGCACATACGCATGAATGATACATTCATTTCTTTACAGAATTAGAAGAATTAGAATTAAATGATATATATGTATATAATAATTATACAATCATATATATTTCATATATATTTCATAGTTTTATTATCAAACTTTCCAAATTCTATATATAGCATGAATGAATCACATCACTTCAGGGAGATAGTAGTCCATACTTTCACAAATGATGTTATCATATTTTAATAAAATGTAATACATAAAGGATTGTGTTATAAAATTATTATATAAGTAGAAAGAAATTATTGATATCATCTATAAAATATATACACATATTTTCCATCATAATTCCCATCCATGAATGGTGAAAAAGGATAAATGAGAAATCATCATTTCGTGAGGCGGAAGTTAGTCCTACACATAAACTATATGTTCATTACCAATTAGATTGAGGCTTCTGAAGTGTAGGTATAATTCCTAACATAAAAAAATATATGAATATTTGGGATAATTTTCTTGTGATACAATAATGGAAGAAGAATATTTTAGGTGGATGGTGAATTGAAATGAATCAAAAGAGCTTGAGGAATGATGTTGCCTCTTATTCGGATAACTCCTTTTGGTATGTGCCACATGGCTTCTATGGATGGATTAATGGCCTTGAATAGGTTTTTAGTTTTAAGGGAGGTATGTTTAGAAGATCTTTTTTTAGATCTTTATCTATCTAATGTGTCATGAGGTGTGTGTGGAAGTGCTAGGAGATGAGGCCTTTTGTAGTGGGAGAGGAGTGGAACTCCTGTAAATTTTGTAAAAGAGAATTCAACCCATTTTTTCTCATTGAAAGTTGATCCAATAATAAAAAAAATTATATAAGGGGTAATATGTGATAAAAATATTTCACTAATATGGATTTTGGAAATGTTTCTAGGTCATTTGGTCCCATAAGATTTATGTTTAGTCCCATGTTAATCCAAATTTTACCTTAATAGTTGTAATTAATTTTAATTACATTCATTAATAATTTTGGTAAAAAAATATATTTACCATATTAGAAATTATATATTATGTTCATTAAAAATATAGATTTTTTTCAAATTCAAATATTATAATTCGAATAAATAAATTTAAATTTAATCCCGTAGATGGGATGACAAAACAGGGTTTTAATCTAAAGACATCCAAAAGATTGCGATGTTTTTATATAAAATTTCAAAGTTAAATTGTTTCCAATGACCATAATTGTATTAATTTAGAAAAAACTAAAATACAATATAAAAAAATTTAAAAATATAATTTATCCTTATAAATAAATTAGACAAAAAAGTAGTATAAAATTAAAATTCTATGTTTTTCACTATTTATTGAAAAATGAATCTTCATATAACTATACAAAAAAATATCCCTAACATATTTTTTGGGTGTTTTTCGTTAAAATATTTATTTTTATATATAAAAGAATTAAAAATTTCAAAAAATTGGATTTTAAATAGGTTCCTCATTAAAAGTTGGTAAAAGTGTCTTAATAAAATATAGGTTTTTATTTATAAAATTGGGTTTTTATTATCGTATTCCTGTAAAATCAATTGGATGAATAAGAAAAATAAACGATTGAATATATAAAATATATTTTACATCAATTTAACTTAATAATCTTAATTAATTTAGGATGAATAATCTCTATGGGCATAAAAATATTTTTCAGTAAAAAATTTTCCCTTTATATTCAATTTATTTATTATATGAATTTCTATTTAATTTATAACCAATGAAATTTATTTATTTTTGTGTAAACCATATATTTTCATAATTTTTTAATATTATTCATAATTACTTATTTCATGTGTAGGTTATTTCTTATTAAATTAAATAATAATACTTTAGTAATATATTTTTGTTCTAATAAACTTGGTACTGTTTGTAATGCATTCTATTGTAAAAACTCATTATTGAATGTGATGCATGATAACCCAGGGTCAGATTCATTATATGTTATGAAATAATTTTAATTTATTAATAATAGTAAATATATTGTAATGTATCATTGTATTATATTCACTTATGAACATTGAAATCTGTTTGATACATGATATCATACACAATGTTCTTACCTAATAATTTCGGAGTGTTACATTATTACCAACATAATGAAATAACGTCCTCACAATTAAAACATTATCTTAGTACTAGAGGGTCTAATATTTTAAAAAAAATCTTTTGAAAATCACACATTGTAAATAGGGTTATTATCACATCTTCTTAATAAGAAATAAAGGAATGTATAATGATCACATAACTAGGTTCCCTAGTAGGATAATATAGGTGGGAAATGGAAACATCGATACAGAAAAAAATCAATATTTAATATTCTGATGGAGAGTGAGAGAAAAATTGTTCAGAATAATTTTGTTGACCAAAAAACCATAAACCATTTGTGTGAATAAAAGATATTGAAATCATAAAAAATGATGTTAATAGGAAAACATTTTTTTGTTTCATGACCATTTCCCCTGAGAGATGATAATTTTTTTATCACTATAAGAATATAAAAACTATGAATTTTAAAAAACAAAATATTTTCTGTTGATTATGCCTTGAACTATTCCAATTAATATTTTAGTACAGGTTGTATCTTAGGGAGAAGTAATACATTAGTCTCCAAAAACTCATACAAATATCATCATAAACCATTTTACAAATGGTTAACTTTTACAAATTATTTTGATCCAGCACTTTTGAAGGATGGACACTAAACTTCCAAAAATAACTTATCATTATCCATTAATGAACATGATGTATCTCCCTAATAATCACTTATCAGATGTGTGAGAATCTACATCATGTATTATATTGAAATAAGGTAATAACTTTTATTAAAATTATAATTTATTGGGAACATGTATGCTTACCTATTAAATAAATTGAACATATATTATTTGTTATACTCCTCAAATACAAAAATTATTAAAACTTCATCAATGATAGAATAAATAACATTTTGAACTAAAAATTACACTATTCTGATGTAGTCAACACATATCTAATTTACATTTTCCGACCCAATAATTTGATTATCCTAATCTCATTGGCATAATATTTTGAAAATATTAAGGGTTTTATTTCTCTAAACCTTGCATTTTAAAAAAATTACTTTCAAATGAATAGGTTTTATTTTTACCATTCAATATATGATCTCAAATACTGAAAAAAATTACTATAATACAATACTCATATATTCCATAATTCTTATAAATAGTTCATCACTGATAAAATGTTTAAATGAATTAATTCCTAAAAAGGTATATTAATCATTCGTCTTCATGTACTAAAGTTTTATAACATGATGATAATCTATTAGAAACATTTGGGGTATATTCCTACTATTCTTGAAACATTGATTATCATAGTATCCCATATTCTTTCTGTTTAAGCATTTTACATTTGAAACGTTTATCTTACACTTTAAATGAATATAATGGTGGATATTGTTTCCACGCTTGTAGAAAACTCTCATTCCTTTTAATTAAGAAACATGGAGATTATTTTCATTACTATAACAAGTGGGAACGTTATTCATTCCCTTATTCCCTTTATTCATATTATTTTCTTCCATCATATTTTTTATTGCTTCCCTTAAAAATCATAGGACATGGAGAACTATATACCTATCAGTTTAGCACATCATACAACTTTCTCATATGTAATATATTACATTAAATAATAACATAAAATATACTCTCAAAAAAAGTGAAATTATTAACATAAACTAAAATATCTATGCATAGTAAATATTAAAATAAAAAATACTGTTTATTTGGAATTAACTTTACATTTAAATAATTCTTAATAGTTTTTATAGAAAATGTGAAATATCTAAGGAGTATCCCATGGGGGTGTCAAAAAAGGTGCTTAGTAAGGCTCGTTGTCATGTACAATGTTACACCAAGTCGGGCTTGACACTTTTTGTTAGGGTTATTACACATAGATGCATCTATGCAAGAACCAAGTCCACTTGTAGTATCCATACATGAATGTATTGCTAAGAAAACCCAGATAATATCTATCTAAATGAATCTTTAGAATGTTATTATATACTTATCCTCAAATTCATCCATTGTGATATTTTCTCTAATCTATGTTTTCATAAATTTTGTTTCCAAATTTTCTGCTAAACATTCTTCGATACCAACTATAATGCCCTTACCCCAGATGCCCGGAGCTGGTGTGGTATGTTTTTACATAGGCATGAATACAAGGAATCAAATACATAATAATGATCAGATTTTTTTTCTTATAAGGCAATATTACATAAATTATTCCTATAATACATTTGGAAATGGAGAATACAATCACGATACATAATAAAATGAAATAAATAGAATCCTTGAAACTCATTCAATGGTTTCCTCTTCATAACATGGGGAAAGTAAGCATAATAAGGGTGATCTCAAATTCACATTAAGGGAGATTTAAGAGTGGTAAAAACTTAATTCATGAGATTATATCAATATGGTAAGGCAAATAACTAAAAACACATTCAATTAAAAAAATGAACTGAAAATAAAATGTATCAATAGATATGTCAACGCAAAATATAGTTGATGAATAATTGCTAAAACTAAATGAGGGAAATGATTAAGTATTGATTCCATGTTTAGTTAGTATATGGGACCATTTCTATAAATAAAATTCACAAACAATTTTATGATATCATGTAGAAACCCATCTAATTTGACTAATTATTTCATCTTATTAAACTACAAATGCATCAGAGGATATCTATAACTTTACCCCATCCATTTCGTACCTATCCAAACAGTTCCTCAAATAGTATAATTGATTCAAATAATAAAAAATACTCTTTATCAAATATCCATATTGAATAAAGGAGACATATTTATCAATAATTCCCTAGTAAATCAAATAACTTTCAAAGTGAACATAATATGGTAAAATGAGTTATGTTCATGGAAATTATAATATATATTGAATGAGAATATGGATATTAAGAAATAAAATTAAGGAAAAATTATTACAATAATGTTATTATTTCTAGATAAATACAATAATCTCAAAATAATTAAGATTGTAAAGATAAACGTAATGAAAATTCTTATGGAAAATAATTATTAAACTTTCAAAAGTGTCCCACACTACATTAAATCATTTGAAAATTAATTAGGAATTAATTAGATGAAATATACAATATCATCAAAATACCTATATTCATTATATCACATGTCGAATTTCATTATATTTTCCATATAAAAGTGAATTGGTTCATAACAACAAATAAGTCTCAAAGGAATGTAAATTGGGACAAAATCCATTTCCCTATGATTCCATTAAAGTGAATGGGTTTTAACCCCATATATATTGGGTTTAAGAGTATCAATAACTTTATATAGAACAATATGGATTTTTATATTATCACATATTATCATTTTATATTATCTTCTTACCCATTTGATAAAAATCATTCATTATATTCACTATTCTAGGTGTTAATTGTCCAGTTTGTTGAGTTTATAATAACATGTTAGTTATTCTTATAATGGTCGAATCAACTAGAATATGTAAAACATGATTTAAATATAATATATATCAATTATATATATATTTACATTAATCCCTAATATTTAGTGATTAGAAAAGGAATGTGTCATTAAAGGAGACTGTAGACTGTATGCATGCATGAACGATACTTTCATTTCTTTTCCATATTAAAATAATGAAAATAAAATCATGTATATGTATATAAAAATTATAGTACAATTTTATTTTCATATATATTACATAGGTTTATGAAAACCATATTTTTTACATTTCATATATAGAGTCAATGAATCACATCCCTTTGAGGAGGCAATAGTCTACACTTCCACAAAGAATGTTATCGTATTACCACAATATGTAGTGTGTAATGTTATGTGTTATAAAAGAATTGAAGAAAAATAAAGTAATTATTAATATCATATATAAAATATATATAAATATATTTTAGATCATATTAACCAGCCATGAATGGTGTTAAAGTAAAAAAATGAAAAATCATCATTTTGTGAGGTGGGAGTTCCCTTTATACACAAACACTATGTTCGTTAACAATTAGACAGAGGATTGTGTAATTGTAGGTTGAACCCTTAACATAAAAAATATATTTATATTTCAGATTATGGTGATTTTATAAAATCATGTAATAAGTATATTTTAGTGGGAGTATATTGGTAATAAACCCAAAGAGATTCAGGAAATATGTTACATCTTATTAGCGTAATTCCTTTTCATTTTCAGTAAAGGGATTCCTCATATGAATTTACTCCATAGGTGAGTATTCTAGGTTTAGTGTAGGAATAATAATGATATATTTGGTTGGTTAGTGGTTGAGAAAAACTTTTTTTATAGGTGTAAGGAAGTGTGATGAGAAGAAGCCTTTTTATAGTGGAGGAGGATTGACACTCTTGTAAATTTTGGAAATAGGAATTTTATCCATGTTTTCCCTCTACAAGTGGTTCCAATAATGAAAAAAACTCAATAAAATGGAATATAACATAAATATATGTCCATAAAATGGATTTGGGACTCTTTATTAGGTCATTTGGGACATCGAGTTTAAGATTTTGTCCCATATTAATCTTAATCTCACATTAATCGTTGTAATTAATTTTAATTACATTCACTAATGTTTTTGGTAAAAAATGAAAAAATTATTATAAATTTTAAAATTAATATGATTTTAAATATGGGATCCATTTTGAAAAATTATAATCATATAATTGGGATAAATTAATTTAAATCTAATCATGTAAATGGGATGTTAAAAAAATGTTTTTAATTTAATAATGTCCTAATGTTTGCTATGTTATTATACACAAATTCAAAGTGAAATTTATTAAAATGTCCTTAATTATATTAATTTATAAAAACTTAATATAATTAAACTTTAAAATCATTTAAAAATATAAATTAACATTATAAATAAATTAGATGAAAAGTAAGTTTGAATTAAATTTCACTATTTTCACTATTCAAAATAAAATTAAAATTCTAGAAAAATACAAAAAAACCACCATAACCTAATTTTTATTTTTTAATTTAAAATATTAGGTTCATTTTTAAATATATGAATTATAAAAGTCCCAAAATGAGATATAAAATAGTTTATCCATTTAAAGGCGGTAAAAGAACATTAATAAAAATATAAGTTTTTATTTGTAAAATTGGGTTTGTTTTTATGTTATGCCTATAAAATATATTGGATGAATATAAAAAGAATCAGATTGAATGATGTATATATATATATATAATTAATTTTACTCACTACCTGAAATTAAGTTAGGATAAAGAATATTTGTGGGAAAAAAATTGTTTTCTATAAAAAACATTCAGTTTAAATTCGATTAATTATTATATCCATTTCTAATTAATTTTTAACCAATATATTCATTTTATATTTTATAAATTGTATATTTTTAAAATTTAGTTAATACTATTCATAAAATCTAATTTAAAGGCTAGTTTATTTATCATAATATTAAATAATAACATTTTGTTAATATATGGTTGTTTTGTAAAACACCACCTTGTGTGTAACACAAACCATTAAAAAACTTGTTTTTGTGTGAGACACAAGCTAACACAGTGTCATATGCATTAAAATCTATAAAAATTATTTAATTGGTTGAAAATAGTAAATAAATTGTGAATTTTTAGTGTGTTATATATTTTTACATGTTTGCTGATATTAGTTGTACACTATCAAATACAATGTTCTTATTTTAGAATTTTGGGGTGTTATATTCTCCCCACTTTAATTAAATTGTTTCCTCACAATTTAAACAAGATCTATGTATGTGAGAGTATTATTTTTAAAAATAAACTATTGTTAAAAACCCACATTATAAGTAGGGTTTATATAACTTATTATTAATAAGAGAAAATGGACAGTACAATGGTCACGTAACTAGGTTAGCAAATAGGGGAGATTAGGTGGGAAATGGAGACATGTATAAAAAATAAAAATCCAATAATCAAGTTATGATGGAGAGTGATAAAGAAAATGTTTAGATGATTTTTTTTTCACAACAAAACCATGAACCATAGGTTTGAATGTTGGTCATTTATATCATAAAAATGACGATAATAGGAAAACAATTCAAGACTATTTTACCATAGAGTTTAGAAATTAATTCATTCTCTAAGAATATATGAAAATTTTTGTTTCTGTGAACACAATATTTTAATTTGATTATTCCTTGAACTATACAAAAATCATCTCATAGTACCAGTTGTATCATACTGTGATGTAATCCATTAGACTATAAATCCTCATCTAAAGATCAACATAAACCATTTTGTGAATAGTTAACTTTTCCAAAAGATTACGATCCATCACTATGGAATAAGGTAATTGATTTTCTAAAATGAACATATCATTAACCTTTAATTAACATGAAGTAACACTTTAATAATCAAAAATAGAATTTGTGAGCTTTGTCATCATGTATTCTCTTAAAATATAGTAATAAAATGGATTTCCATAATAAATTTTCCGAAACATGCATGATTCCATATTCCTTATATTGAAAATAGATTTATGGGTGTACTCATTAAATCAAAAAATGATGTAAACATCATTAATGATAGCATAAAAACATTATCAATAAACCATTACTCAGTTCCATGGTAGTCATCATTTATTCTATTTACGTTGTCAAAACCAATCATTTTGTTATCCAAATATCAATTTTTATCATTAAAACATATTAAGGATTATCTTTCCCTCAACAATGTATTTTAAAAAAGTATTAAATTATATTGAAAAATATTTTTTTGTACCATTTAGCATATGTTCTCAAATCCTTAATGAAAAAGTACTATAGTACTATAATCATATATTCCATAATTTATGTAACCACTACATCCCTGATAAAATATTCAAATCAAATAATAATTAAATAGAAATATTAATCATTCCTATTCATCTATGGTAGTAGAATAATTTGAACATTATTAATTAGAAACTCTTGGGGTATATTACTTTGATTCTTGAGACAATTATTTTCATAGTGTCTCATATCCTTACAGTTGAATCGTTGTACATTTGAAACCTTTTTCTTACCCTTGTAATGAAAATCAAGGTGAAATTTATTTACACACTTATAGAAAACAACCACTCATTTAAATCAAGTACCAGGGTGTTTCTTTCCACTTTTTTCACATTTTGGAAAGTAGTTCTTTCCATTATTCACTTTATCTATCTTTTTCCTTCCATATTCATCTTATTTTTGTTCGCATAAAATCCATAGGATGTAGAGAATTATTGAACTATCTTATTATCACGTGATTCTATTTCCTCATATATTGGGAATACTTGAGATATTATTTCCCTTAAAAATGTTTGATTAAGACCATAAAATATATGATACTTCTTGCTCTTTTGATCACATGAATTGGTGAAGTTCACATTACTTCTACTATGATCCATTTCAAATAATGGCATATACTAGATTAATTCATAACATAACCTATAATCCAAAAACTAGTGAAATAATTAACATAAATTAAAAAATTTATGCATAGCTACTCTCATAATAACAAACATTCTTTCACTAGGGATTTATTTACTTTTAAATGATTAATAATATTTTGTAAAGAAAATGTGAAGTGTTGTATGTGTACCCCCCAGGAGTGTCAAACTAGGTGTGAAATAAGGATATTTTTATCATGTACTAGGTTACACCGTGTTAGGTCTGATAGACCTTGTTAGAGTTATTACTCTTAGGTACAAATCTTCTAGAACCATATCCACTTATAGTATCCAAGATAAGATATTTTTCAAGGAAACCCCACATAATCTCAATCTAAAAAATCATTAGGATTTTATTCTATATATATCCTAAAATACTACCGTATGGATAGGTTCTATATTCTATATTTTCCAAAATCTGGTTTCTAGGGATGCATTTAAACATCCTTTGATACTAACTCTAATGCACCAACCCATGAAGCTCAGAGTCAGTACAATATTTTATTACATTGGCATGATTACAAGGAATCAAATCTCGAAGGACCGATCAGTTTATGAGTCTTGAAATCCTAGATTAAAAACATCATACCTATAATACATTGAGGAATGTCGAATAAAAACATGATACATAATAAAATAAAATAAATAGAATCCTTGAAAATCATTCAAAGGATTTCTCTTCACAACCTGAGGTATGGAAAGATAACATGGGTGAGATCAAATGATCAGTAAGTGTATGTAAAGATAATGTAATAATTAATTGATAATGTGAATCAATATGTTAGGGTGAGTAAATAAAAACACATCCATTTAATCATTTAACTAAAAATAAAATGCTTCCAATAATATTTCAATGAAAAATATAATGGGTGAATAATAACCCAAACGAATTGAGTGAAATTATTAATTATTGGACTCCATGATTCCAAATTATATTGAACCATTACCATCAAGATGTTTTATATGACTGTTTATATATTGGGTAAAAACCCATGTAATTTTTCCTACCGCTTCATCTCATGAGGCTACCTATGCATCGTGGGGATGTCTATAACCAGGCCCCACATATGTCAAACCTTCCAAATTAGTACTCATATCATGTAATTTATTCATATAATAAAAAATATTCCTTATCAAATATCCATATTGAATAAATGATACATATTTATCAATAATTCTCTGGTTAACGAAATAAATGTTAAAGTGAACACCATTTGTAAAAATGAGATATAGTTTTGTAAATAATAATATTCGGTGTATAAGAATAAGGAAATTAAAGGAAATTTATAAGGAAAAGTTATTACCATAAACTCATTATTTTAAGATAAACATAACAATCATAAAAGGAAATGATTTTGAAAATATAATAATGAAAAAACATCTTGAGGAAAATAATCATTAAAAATTCCAAAGTGTCTCACACCGCATTAAAATATTTGAATGAAAATTAAATGTGAATAAAATGAAAAATTTGGTATCATGAGAATAATTATATGTATATTTTAGTTAAGGTATAATATATGTTTTATATATATTAAATATTATTATTAAAAATAGATTTTACAAATTCAATAAATAGAGTGAATGAATCGCATCGATTTTGGGAGGAGGTACTACACACTTCCACAAATGATGTTATCGTATTTCCACAAAATAGAGTGCATAGTCGTGTATGTTACAAAATAATTATAAAATATTAAATAAATAATTAATTTATTATATTACATATACAATTCAAGTATCCATCATAACGATCATCCATTAATGATGGTATAGGAAAAATGATCCATCATTATTTCGTGAGGCGGAAGTTCTCCGTACACATAAACTATATGTTTGATACCAATTAGATTGAGGGGTGTGTAATTTTATGTAGAAAATTTTACATAGAAAAATAAAAATATATTTAATATATTTTTTTGTAATATATTCATTGAATAAGTAAATTTTATGTGGTGAATAATTGTAATGAGACTAAAGAGATTAAGGAAATGTGTTACCTCTTATTTGGGTAACTCCTTCTATTTTCCACCAAGGGGATTCCTTGGATCAACTTCTACCCAATTTTAGGATTCTAAATTTAGTAGAGGAATTTTTAGGAGCACTTTGTAATGATATTGGTCGATCCAAAGAGGTTTTAGAGGTGTGAGGATGTGGAAGGATAGGATGACTTTTTATCGTGGAGTGTCACCCTTGTAAATTTTGGAAAAGGGAATTACTCCCACATTTTTACAACTTCATGTAGATCCAATAATGGAAAAAAGTATAAATAATGGAGGATAGAGTCTATATATTTCCATAAAAATGGTTATAAACAAGTTTATAGGTAATTTCGGCCTTTATGTTTAAGGTTTAGTCCCTTGTTAATCCATATTATATCTTAATCATTATAGTTAATTTTAATTAATTTCACCAATATTTTTGGTCTAAAACTATATTTAACTAATTAAAATTTATAAATTATCAATAGTTTTAAAATTAAATCCATTTTCACAAAATTTAAATAACTGAAATGTTAGAAATTACATTAAATTTAATCTCATAGATGGGACAACAATGTTGGTTTTTAAAGCATAAACGTCCAATAGTATGCTAAATTTTAATATCCAATTTCATAGTCAAATTGATTACAACGACCTAATTTGTATTAATTTATAAAAATTATTATAATTATACATTAAAACAATTTTGAAATTTAATTTAGCCTTGTAAAAAATTTGTCAAAAATGTGGGTTTGAATTAAAATTCAACATTTTTACCTATTTATTAAAAAATTAAACATCGATAAAAATATGACAAATTTTCCCTAACTTTTTTTTTGTTTCTCTTTAAAATATTAATTTTTTTACCATATTTTATTAATAAAAATAATAAAAATTTTTATTTGAAATATGTTCTCCATTAAAAGGCTGTAAAAGTTCCTTAATAAGTAATAGGTTTTTATGTGTAAAATTGGGTTTGTTCATAACTTATGACTATAAAATATATTAGGTGAATGTAAAATAGATTTGATTGGATATTAAATATTTATATTACATTAATTTCATAAAATAATCTTAATTAATATAGGATAAATAATATTTTGTGAGTAAAAAAATTTCCTTAGAAAATATTCTCCGTATATTTAATTGATTCTTATATTCATTTCTAATTATTTTATTAACAATGAATTCAATTTAGATGTCAGTAAGCCATTGATTTTTTAAATTAGTTAATAAAATCCATAAATTCTAATTTAATGACTATGTTCTTTATTATTATATTAACTAATAATATTTTAATAAGATATTTTTGTTATGTAAAATTCGGTCTTGCGTGTAACACAAGCCATTGAAGACAATCTTTTTTGAGTGTGCCACATGGTAATTTAGTGTCAGATGAATTGTAAGAAATAAAATATATTTAATTTATTAAGGAAAGGAAATATATTTTTATGTATTAGGGTATTATATTCCTTTATGATATTGGTGATGTGTTGAAAACATGCTTCAAATACAATGTTCTAAATTTAAAATTTCAGGGTCTCATATTCTCCCCAAAATAATAAATTATGTCATCACAATTTAAAATTGATCTCATTTCTCAAGGGAATGATATTTTAGAAAAAAATACTATTAAAAACCCCAATTTGTTAATTGTTTTAACATAAAATCTTTTTAATATGAGATATTAGAATATACAATGGTCATGTAATTAGGTTCCCCAGAATAAGAACATAGGTGGGAAATGGAAACAAGGATATAGAAAAAAATCCAATAATAATGTTCTGATGGAGAGTAATAGATAACATGTTTAGATAAATTATAACACCTTTAGTTTTTATGGAACATTTATTTAGAATAAATTAAATTTTTTATTCAAATCTTTAATTGCACTAAGTTAAGGATTCTTTTCTCACTAAACTGACATGTCGTATGTTACACCCAACACCGAGTTGGCATATGATACACACAACACTAAGTATAAATTATGAACTATATATAAAAGAACTATGTTTGGATTATGTTATATGAAACCCTAATGGAATATTTCACTACAGTAAACACTGGCTTGGATTGCACTACAGGAATGAGAAACCATCCTTGACAGTTTGTGTAAAGACCTGTAAAATTCAAGGAAATTTTTTTTCTTAATTTTCTTTTGCATTTTACAAGAACACAGTTTTTGAAGACACCTGATTATGAGGCCCAGTGTGCCCGGAATAATTTTCCGAAGGTTAGCTCGGGTACGTTCAGTGAACGAACGAGCGGGTTTTAAAACTTTTGAACCGGTGCTCGAAATCGAATTCTGAGGGCACCGATGGAATCACAGCACTGGTAAATGCTTAGAAACATTTTTTTCGGAGTTGCGTTTTCTCGGGTGTGGTTTTTAATTTTCGGCGTTAAGTTAAGGAATATAATAAAGTGGTGCAACAATTTATTTTATTTCACTGAAGTGGCTTAAGATAAGTTATGCGGATAAGGTGGAACCCACAATATCCTACCCACTTGGTAGGATATCTATGAGGTGGGGCCCGCACGAGCCCCACCGTTTCTTCCCTCCTAAGTAACGCACCCACAAACCCCCTATTTAATGAAAGTCAACTGTGCATTTTTCTGGCTAAGAAATGCCCCATTAAATTGGGCAGTTAAATTTTTACAATTAATTCTTCGAATTAATTGTTCGTTTCTTATCTTTTGAATTTCAAAAGCTTAGGTTGATAATAAAATAAGTGTTGGAATTATTTTATTATGGTTGGGGTTGTGTTGTGATAATCCTTTGGGAGAAAAAGAGAAGATTCTTCATTCTTCGATGAAGAACGCACCACCGCCGACGAAGAACGTGAAGAACGCTCCACTGCCGACGAAGAAAGCCAATCTCCGACGGAGGACGACGGTGAGTGACGCCTTCCTCAGAGATCACCTAACGCCAACGATGATTCTCTACTTCCACAGAGATCTTCTTCTTCAACGGAGGTCCTCTTCTTCCGCGATGGTTAATTCCGCGACGAATGCTTGTTCGACGACAGTGTTGATGTAGGGATTTATTGTATTTGTTAGTTCAGGAAATATTCTATCGCTTCTCCTTTTCTTGAACCACCTGTTATCGTGATAACGAGAGGAGGATGGACTGCACGAACACGGCCGACACTACTCCCATTTTTTTGGTTGTTGGTATTGTTGCGGCAAGCACGGCAACGCGGTGCCGAAGCACCTCATGGAATTTTGATAAGGAAAGGGGGAGGAGCATGGCGCCGTCGCGCCGCGCCGTTGAAGACGAACCAAGACGCAGCGCCATCCCGCCGCGCCATTGAAAACGAACCAAAGATGCGGCGCCGTCGCGCCGCACCGGAGATCCACTAAATCACCGCGGCAGAAGAGGGGCCGCGGAGGGGGAGGGCGGCGCTGTCGCGCGGCGCCGGATGAACCATGGTCGTGGCCAGTTCCGGGCCGCATCGGAACAGCAGAACCGGCGGCTGGTACCGGGTCGCAGGCGTCAAAGCAAGGGGACCGATCTTGCCGGTCTCGTGGCTGTAGAAGCCAGCCGGCCGGAGCGAGCCGACCAGACCATAGACGAACTGGGGGTTCGAAACCCCCGGCTGGGCGGACGAAGTGCCCCCATTAAGGGGTCGTGGTTTACTTCACGCGGTGGAAGCGCCCCCCACCCCGAACGGCTCGGCCGTTCGGCCAAACACCTGGCCAGCGCGCCGCGCGCCGGGCCGACTGCCGAGCCGGTCCGCTAGGCCGGGGCGGCTGCCTGGCCGGTCCGCCAGACCGGGCCGCGTCTGGCCGGGCCACGCCCAAGCGGGCTGGACCCGGACCCGGGACGGGTCGACCCGGTTCGGGCCGACCCTATGGGTATCGGGCTGGGTCGGACTGGGCCCGAACCCCCTAATACCGAACCTTATTTGGTCTGTTTCCCATAACATGAGCAACGTGCCTCCGATCGATGCACCGTCAGTTTCGATGCAATACTTAGATCAAGAAGGTCGTTTCGGTATATTACACTCAAGGTTTCAGAAAACTTTGGGTTCAGCCGAGTTGGTTCGTACATGAAACCAACTGGGCCCTCAGAGCGGAAACGCTCATATCTTGAGCTCCGGACGTCTGATTGGTGTGCCGTTGACTTTGATGGATTCCACTTAGTGATACGGATCTTTTGGCTTACTCCGCTCGAGGTTTGGACACTGTCATAGTGCGGTCGGGTTGGTTCGCTCATGAAACCAACAGGGCCCCTGGAACGAAAAAGTCAATCACTCACAGAACGGGCGTCCGATTGATGCGCCGTTTGTCTCCTTGATTTCCTCTTGATGAGACGGAACTTTTGGAATACTTATCCTGAGTTTTGGATGCAGTTGGAGTATGTCTGGGTTGGATTGTACCCGAAATCCAACCGGACCCCTAGAAAGGAAAAGCTGATAACTTTCAGAATGGATGTTCGTTTGACGAACCGTCAGCGGCTTTGGTGATCACGTTAAGAAACGGTCCCTATGATTATACCCTATGTGAGTTTGGGGTATATTTGAGATGCGGTTGGGTTGGTTCGTACACGAAACCAACCGGAACCATGGGACAAAAAGGCTAATAACTCACAGACCGGGCATCCGATTGACGCGCCATCTACTGCGTTGAAACCCTGATGACGAGGTGGTCCTTTGATATACTTCTTCGTGGGAATTTGTGATACTTGTAGTATCGACTAGTAGCTTGTGGAGTGGACCCTCCCGGAGATGAGCGTGCGGAGTACGGAGACCGTGTAGCCGGCTGAGACCTGACGACGGCTTGACCGATCGACTCATTGTGTTTCAGATAGCCCAGTGGGGAGCGCTTGGTTGTAGCGGTAGAACCACAGCGGAGGAGCGCTTGGTTGTAGCGGCAGACCCGTGGTACTCGAAAAGAGGAGTACGTCTGGAGGCTATGAGGGGGAGCGCTTGTTTGTAGCAAAAGACCCACGGCGGAGGAGCGCTTGGTTGTAGCAGCAGACCCGTGGTACTCAACAGAAAGAGTACCTCTGGAGGCTATGAGGGGGAGCACTTTGTTGTAGCGTCAGACCCATGGTGGGAAGCGCTTGGTTGTAGCAGCAGACCCATAGTACTCGATAGGAGGAGTACCTAAGCAGTCTTAGGTTAGTGAGCAGTACCTCGGAGTCGTGACAGGACCACTGTACACTCCAGAGACGGGGCTCTTCAGTAGTTATGGTTTCAATAAAGAAAATCCTGTGTGAGCCGAATCCTGATTTTCTTTCCTATGTGGATTATGTTGTGCTATCCTGTGTGGATTTACGTTTTTCTTTCCTGTGTTGATTTACATTTTCCTTTCCTCTGTGGACTGGGTGGTACTGGGCTCAGAAGTTGGAGCGTTCTGGAATTGATGACTTAGGTATATGTATGGGAATATACCTAAGATGTATCGAATGTTACTTCGTGATTTTATATTTACTTTGTGGATTCTGGGAGATCTTGAAGGGTCTCTAGATCCCTACTGAGTAGCTTATACTCACCCCTACACGGGCTATACCCGCACTATGTTGTGTTGGTTGCAGACGATAGACAGCACTGATCGTGGTTGAGGATTGTGGAGCAGGACAATACCTGGAGGTGGACCACTGGGCGGGACATACTCGGGGCGGACGGCTGGACCCGAGGAGCTGGGGAGGCTATCTGTACTCACCCTTCAGGTGGGACTTCCAGTGGATGGCTCGACGCTGCGGCTTTACTTTTCAGTTACTGTTTCCCTTTCCAGTTGTACTTTACTTTCAGTTTGGGTTTGTAGACTAGCCCACTTACTTTTCCACACTTACTTTTGTATCAGTTTTTACTTAGTGTTTACTTCTACTCCTTGCTTGCTCTATGGTGTTTGTTTACTCTTCAAAGGCAATACCTTCCCTTTTATCGGGAATTATGCCTTGGTGCTAGTCGCCAGCCCCTGGCCTATGGAAGGAGGGCTTGGGGTAGTCACGACATGGGCCCTGAGGACAGGTCGTGACAAATTGGTATCAGAGGAATTCGGTTCTACCGTAGAACTCAGGACTCTGATATTTTTCTATGTGAAGCAATAATGTTAAGAGTATTGAGTGTGGTTATCAGTCCAGGAAGTCCAGTGTTGGTGCGGCGGACGGCATATCCGTACACCAGGACCCTGACTTCTGATTTCCGACTTAATGCACGAAAACATTGATTTCATGTGTGTTCAAGTTTTCTTTTTTGATTACTTTATGTCAGCTCACCAGGTATACTGTTCTGACCCTGGCGCACTTGTTTCCCTTCAGGATGGCCCCACGACGACAGCCATCTAGGGTTCCGAGAGTTGTGCGTGATGACAGCCCACCGAGCGACGAGGCCTCGGTACAGGGCCCTTCGACAGCTGAGGAACCGGCGGTACCTCTATCCGCCGAGCCACCGATGCTACCAGCCCCAGCTGCTGATGATGCATGCCGCCTTAGTGCACTGCACGAGTTTCAGCATCAGCGACTGGCCATGTTCAGTGGGGAGACAGACCCTCAGGCAGCCGGGGATTGGCAGGAGGCTGTTGTACGAGTTTTCCGTTTGGTAGGGACACCAGCTGACCTTATGGTGGTTCTTGCAGCGATCCTCCTACACGCAGAAGCAGGCAGATGGTGGAGCTTGATTCTCCAGGTGCACAACGAGGCATCTCTCCTTTGGATGGACTTTGAGAGCCTTTTTCGCTCAGATTTCTTCCCAGCCACCCTCCGAGCGGTTCACATCCAGGAGCTGCTACAGCTGCAGTAGGGCAGCATGATAGTAGCATAGTACGTGGTGAGGTTTACCGATCTCTCGCGCTATTCGACGGACATGGTACGTGACCAATTATTCAGGGCCCGAACCTTCAAGCAGGGCTCAGGCGAGAGATCATAGCTTCAGTTGTTTCTCACAGCATTCCAACACAAGTAGGGGTGTTGGAGGGAGCACTCTTAGTGGAGTGTTTCCTTGCTGAGCAGTCTCCAGCAGCAGGACCCACCACTAGCCGGCATGCAGCAGAGTCTTCTGAAGCAGGCAGTAGACAGATGACGTAGTGGTCCAAGAGGACTAGACCTACAGGTGGTCGACCGCATGACACATGATCGTTTGTGTGAGGCATCCGGGGTGGAGAACGACTTACCATGCGCAGACGGTGTTACTCCTGCGGCGGGGTTGGTCACATGGCACGTGACTGTCCGACTCCTCACACAGTTGATCTGCAGGCGTTGGAGGAGCCACCGAGGGAGAAGCAGCGGTGCGTGCTTGAGCAACAGCCAAGCAGTGGTCAAGGCAGTAGAGCTCTGGAAGCAGGTGGATAGGAGAAGAACTAGTGGATACCTTTTTGTTCTTGGTACCTATAGTTCCATGTTGTTGTTGTTGTTGTGTCTTTGTACTATGAGATGCTATAATAAAAGACACTTATCTTTGTGGTGTTTTCTATCCTGTCCTTTTGTTCGGTTGATACTGAGAGGTTTTGGTTAAAAAACTGTTTACTTAACCCTCACTTTCGAGATTTCTACTGGAAGAGACCTAGTGACCTCACACTGATGCCGACAGTGTGACTCGAACCTTGGAGGAGAGAGTGACAGTTGGATCTCATGGTAGTTATGTCGAGGCCTTACGACATCATCGATGGAATGAATACATCATTCATGTCAGGATTGACTGTATTAGGAAATGGGCGTGGTTTATCCAGGGGATGAGACCGAGTTTCTCTTTTCGGCAAGGGAGAAATCTTAACAGCACTTTTAGATCTTAGGAAAAGAAGGTGTAGATCATCCAAAAGTGGATAAAGACTGCACAATACAGTAAGAAACCGGAAACTAACACCAGTCTTAGAGACTCGGGCGTATTAAATGTTTCAATAAGAGGAAGCATTAAGGAGAGATGAGTCTGCGAAGCAGAAGACGTGGAGGCAGAGCTAGGAGAGCAGCATGGGGTGTTTTACGTTTTAACATGCTAAAACCACCCGCCTTAGTTTTCCCCGCTAGGCTCAGGTAGCTGGAGGGCAGGGGAAGAGAGTAGCTACATGCGGTCAAGGAGAGTGACCCAATGGATCTAAGAATGATTCAGGGGACAGTCTGTGTCCACTACTAGCTACCGTATTAACAGACGTTGATGATGGGGCAACTTTTGTGGAGGTCCTACTGGTGATTGTGGATCGAAAAGAGCAGGTCCTACGTGGATGGTCGATTCCTCTAGTACGCATCAGATGACAGTACGAGAACCTCCAGGAAAGCACTTGGGAGCGGGAGGCTCAGATGCGTGCTCAGTACCCACCTTTGTTTCCCTAGTTTTTGATGTATCTTTACGGGGACGTAAGGCCCTGAGGTGGGAGTGATGTAAAGACCCGTAAAATTCATGGAAATTTTTTTTCTTAATTATTTTTGGATTTTACAAGAACGCAATTTCTGACGCCACCTGATTCCGTGGCCCGGTGTTCCCAAAATCATTTTACGAAGTTTAGCTCGGGTACGTTCAGTGAACGAACGAGCGGGTTTTTCTAACTTTTGAACCGGTGCTCGGATTCTAATTCCGAGGGCACCGATAGAATCGCAGCGCCGGTAATTTCTTAGAAACACTTTTTCCGAAGTTGTGTTTGCTCGGGTGTGGTTTTTAGTTTTCGGTGTTAAGTTAATTAATAAAATAAAGTTGTTCAACAATTTATTTTATTTCACTTATGTGGCTTAAGCTAAGTTAAGCAGATAAGGTGGAACCCAAAATATCCTACCCAATTGGTAGGATATTTGTGAGGTGGGGCCCGCACAAGCCCCACCGTTTCTTCCCTCCTAAGTAATGCTCCCGCAAACCCCCTCTTTAATGAAAGTCAACCGTGTGTTTTTCTGGTTAAGAAACGCCCCATTAAATTGGGCAGTTAAATTGTAACAATTAATTCTCGGAATTAATTTTTCGTTTCTTATCTTTTGAATTTCAAAAGCTTCGGTTGATAATAATATAAGTGTTGGACTTATTTTATTATGGTTGGGGTTGTGTTGTGATAAACCTTTGGGAGAAAAAGAGAAGATTCTTCGTTCTTAGACGAAGAACGCGAATAACGCACCACTGCCGATGAAGAACGCGAAGAACACACAACCGCTGACGAAGAACGCCAATCCCCGACGACAGATGATTGCGAGTGACGCCTTCCTCAGAGATCACCTAATGCTAACGATGATTCTCTACTTCCGCGGTGATCTTCTTCTTTCAAGGCGGTCCTCTTCTTCCACGATGCTTAATTCAGCGACGAACGCTCATTCGACGACAGCGTTGAGGTAAGGATTTATTTTATTTGTTAGTTCGTGAAATCTTCTGTCGCTTCTCCTTTTCTTGAACCGCCTGTTGTCGTGATAACGGGAGGAGGTCGAACCACATGAACACGGCCTTTACTCCTCCCCTTTTTTTTGGTTGTCGGTATTGTTGCGGCAAGAACGGCAACGCGGTGCCGAAGCACCACATGGAATTTTGATAAGGAAGGGGGGAGGAGCGCGGCGCAGTCACGCCGCGCTGTTGAAGACGAACCATGACGTGGTGCCGTCGCGCCGTGCCGTTGAAAATGAACCAAAGATGCGGCGCCGTCGAGCCGCACCGGAGAACCACTAAAGCACCAAGGCCGGAGCGGGGCCGTGGCGGAGGGGCGCGGCGCTATCGCGCCGCGCCGGACGAACCAAGGGCGCGGCCAGTTCCGGGCCGCGGCGGAACAGCGGAACCGGCAGCCGGGACCGGGCCCCCGGCATCGGAGCAAGGGGACCGGCCCTGCCTGTCCCGTGGCGGCAGAAGCCGGCCAGACCATGGAGGAACCGGGGGTTCGAAACCCCCGGCTGGCTGGATGAAGCGGCCCCATTTAGGGGTCACAGTTTACTTCACGTGGGGGCAGCGCCACCCACCCTGAACTGTTCGGCCGATCGGCCGAATCCCTTCCCAGCGCGCCTAGCGTACCGCACGCCGGGCCGGCTGCCTGGCCGGTCCGCCAGGCCGGGTCTGCTACCTGGACGGTCCTCCAGACCGGGCCGCGCCATGCTGGGCCGCGCCGCGCCATGCCGCGCCTAAGCGGGCTGGACCCGGACCCGAGACGGGCGGCCCAGTTCGGGCCGGACCTGGGGGTATCGGGCCGGGTCGGATCGGGCCCGAACCCCCTAATACCGAACCTTATTTGGTCTGTTGCCCATAACATGATCTATGTGCCTCCGATCGAAGCACCGTTTGTTGCGATGCGACCCTTTGATGGAGATGGTCGTTTTGGTATATTACACTCAAGGTTTCGGAGAACATTGGGTTCGACCGAGTTGGTTCGTACACGAAACCAACCGGGCCCTCGGAGCAGAATCACTAATATCTTGTGCTCCGGACGTCCGATTGACGTGCTGTCAACATTGATGGATTCCACTTATTGAGAAGGAACTTTTGGATTACTCTTCTCGAGTTTTGCATGCCGTCAGAGTGTGGTCAAGTTGGTTCGCTCACGAAACCAACCGGGCCCCTTAAACGAAAATGTCAATAACTCACAGACCGGGAGTCCGATTGACGCGTCGTCTGTCTCGTTGAATTCCTCTTGATGAGACGAAAATTTTGGCATACTTCGCCAGAGTTTTGGATGTAGTTGGAGTATGGACGGGTTGGATTGTACCCGAAATCCAACCGGCCCCCTGGAACGGAAAATCTGATAACATTCAGACTGGACGTCTGTTTGACGAACCGTCAGCGGCATTGGTGATCACGTTGAGAAACAGTTCTTATGATTATACCCTATGTGAGTGTGGGGTACAGTTGAGATGTAGTCCGGTTGGTTCATACACAAAACCAACCGGGCCCCTAGGACAAAAAGGCTAATAACTCACAGACTGGGCGTCCGATTGATGCGCCATCTGCTGCGTTGAGACCCCTATGAAGAGGCGGTCCTTTGAGATACTTCTTCTTGGGACTTTGTGATACTTGTAGTATCGACCAGTAGCTCGTGGAGAAGACCCTCCCGGAGACAAGCAGGCGGAGTATGGAGACCATGTAGCCGGCTAAGACCTGACGACTACTTGACCGATCCACTCGGTGTGTTTCAGAGAACCTAGTGGGGAGCGCTTAGTTGTAGCGGAAGACCCACAATGGAGGAGCGCTTGGTTGTAGCGGCAGACCCGCGGTACTCAACAGAAGGAGTACCATTGGAGGATATGAAGGAGATCCTTGGTTGTAGTGGCAGACCCATGGCGGAGGAGCGCTTGGTTGTAGCGGCAGACCCGCGGTACTCAACAGAAGGAGTACCTCTGGAGGCTATGAGGGGGAGCGCTTGGTTGTAGCGACAGACCCATGGTGGGAAGCGCATGGTTGTTGCAGCAGACCCACAGTACTCGACAGGAGGAGTACCACAGCAGTCTTAGGTTAGTGAGCAGTACCACTGGGTCGTGACAGGACCACTCTACACTCCAGAGATGTGGCTCTTCAGTAGTTACGGTTTCGATAATGAAAATCCTATGTGAGCTGAATCCTGATTTTCTTTCCTATGTGGATTGTTTTGTGCTATCCTGTGTGGATTTACGTTTTACTTTCCTGTGTGGATTTACATTTTCCTTTCCTGTGTGGACTGGGTGGTTCTGGGCTCAGAAGTTAGAGGTTTCTGGAATTGATGACTTAGGTATATGTATGGGCATATACCTAAGCAGTATCGAATGTTACATCGTGATTTTATATTTCCTTTGTGGATTCTGGGAGACCTTCAAGGGTGTCGTGGTCCCTACTGAGTAGCTTATACTCACCCCTGCATGGGCTATTCCAGCACTACATTTTGTTGGTTGTAGATGACAGACAGTGCTGATCGTGGTTGAGGCTTGTGGAGTAGGATGGTACCTGGAGGTGGACCACTGGGCGGGACATACTCGGAGCGGACGGATGGACCCGAGGAGCTGTGGAGGCTATCTGTACTCACCCTTTAGGTGGGACTTCCAGTGGAAGGCTCGACACTGCGGATTTACTTTTCAGTTGCGGTTTTTCCCTTTCCAGTTGTACTTTACTTTCAGTTTGGGTTTTTATACTGTCCCACTTACTTTTCCGCCCTTACTTTTGTATCAGTTTTTACTTAGTGTTTACTTATACTGTTTGCTTTCTCTATGGTGTTTTTTTACTCTTCAAAGGAAATGCCTTCCCTTTTATCGGGAATTACGCCTTGGTGCTAGTCTCTAGCCCCTGGTCTATGGAAAGTGGGCTTGGGGTAGTCACGGCACGGGCCCCGAGGACAGGTCGTGACAGTTTGTGTTGTACGCAATATCGGGTTTCACTAAACAACAATATATTATTAAAATATTACTATTTAATAAGATATAAAATAGATTTTATGAATATTATTAAACACATTTTGAATTTTATAAAATGTTAACCTTCATCTCATGTATTTTATATACATTATATAATAATAAATTCAAATTTTTGGATAAAAGAAGTATTTCTAAAAAAATACAGTTTTTCCTCCTTTTGATGAAGAACTTTTTTTTAAATCTAGTTTTGACAATTTTATAAGTTATATATGACATAATAAACATCTTATTTGGAATAGGTACATCAAAACATACCTAGTATAATGTTTTGGTATTTTTTTGATGAAATTCAAATTTTAATGATTAGTGAAGAATACTGCATTTTAATTCAAAACTGCATTTTTGTCAAATTAATTTACATAGTTAGACTATCTTTTTAACTGGTTTTAAATTCTAATTGGATTATTTTTTATCATTTAATATAATTATTGTTCATTATATGTCATTTTACATTTAAATTGGACAGAAACACATGTCAATATTTTGATATTTTTTATTTCTTAAAAACACGTTTTTTGGTTTTGACACTGGGACTTAATTTTAAATTAATTTATTCCGATTAATTGTTTTGAATTTGGAATAATGGATTTTATATTTATAATAAAAATGTAATTTTTTTAAATATATAGATTATATTTTTTAAAATTATGAATAGTAACTTCGGTCATTATTTTTATTTACCATGGTTAAAGTGTAAATTAGTTAAACAATGGTAACCAAATAATATTATAATAATATCAAACTAACATAAAACATGTCCTAATCCCATTGGATGATATATTTACGAACATCAGAATCCTTGGGTCTATTTTAAGACCCCAAAGTGCCATTTGGGTGTGATAATGTCCATGTAGAAAATTTAATTTAATGTAAAGTGAAATATAACATAAACTCGTATCCTATACTAAATCATTTTTAATATAGGGTTATACAAACTGATTTATTTGGATATAAATAATACCTAGAAATATAAAAAAACTTAATACATCATGGAATTTTATTGATAAATTTTAATCATTAAATAAATAATTTTGTTTATGACATATTGATGACGCGGTGATTAACTGATTAATGACAGATTGAAAAAAAATTATATTATAAATATTAAATTAAAAGTAATTTATTCCTTAATATTCCATTAAAAAGTTTTATGGATGGATATGACATGTTATATATGATTTAATTAAATTTTTTATAATTAACGAAGTTTTTATGACTTCATTAAACTTCAATTACTAAATAGTGTTAGAATTGACATAAATGAGTTTTTAAAACAAATACTATTTTATTAAATGATATAATAGTTTAAAAATATAAGATTAATCAAAATAACTAATATAATGTTAAAAATTTCATTAAGTAACCACTTGTGGTACTCTTGGAATTTTATAGTGAAAATAGTAACTATATATTATAAAAATACATGAAGACTAGGTAAGAGATAATTTTTTTAAATAAGGGTTAATGTGAAATGGTAAGGTTAGTTTTGTGACTTAACTTGTCAAAAAATTATTGGTTAATAGTATTTAGACCCATAATCATCTTTTATTAAAAAATTTGGTTGGGACCATTATAAAACTAAAATAAATTTATAATAAATTAATATTTCAAGACATTCCTAAAGTTCCATTCCCCCTTCTTATACAGGGGCACCACCTCTACTCACATAATCAAAACTTTCAATACCTTTTTATCATCAAAAATCTGCTATAATAATCTTTATACATCGATACCTTCCTTCTATAGACCACCAATTGTTATAAAAGACATAATTGGGAGACCTCTTGTTCAAATCAAAAAGAGATACTCGAAAAAAGAGGTAATTGTTTTATCACCTATTTCCAAATTATTTTCTTCTTCTACTTAATATTCTTATTTTGTTCTCATAATAAATTAATAAATTCAGTATATTATACAGGATGAGATATTATTATAAATATGGTACAACTTTATACCTAGTTTTTTCTATCCTATGAATAAAAATATCACCATGTGTGCGTACGTACAACTTACCGTATCCATGTTGTGGTGTAATTTGTTATTCAAAAATACATAATTTGGATGTGTATAATGATGATTATAATGAATTTAATTAATGAATATAACATGATAATTATTGTTTATAATAAATATAACATCCAATTCTATAATATTTAACCATTAAGTGAATGATATTGTCGCTCTTGCATAGGTACGACCTACCCTCTCCACGACGCGATGAGATTCGTTCTCCATGTTAACCATTCAAGAATGATTTTATAATATATATGTAACAAATAATAATGAAATATATTACATTATAATTCTACTGGATATATATATATATATATCATTTAATGGCTTTCATTCAATTGAATAAGGAAACAGAAACAACATCGTAATATATATACGACCTACCGTCTCCTAGAATGGTGTATTACATTTCATTTATCTATATTATATATATATATATAGAATATTTATGATATATAAATCATGTTTTACATTATGGAGGTAATTAAATAATTATCTATGTAATAAGATCAAGAATAACTACTAAAAACGTATGATAAATAAAACGACTATTACTGAAAACATTTCTTTAACAAGGAATTAATAAATAAATGGTTAATTTAAAATAATATGTTAATTATATATGATATAATATATATTATTATGGATCATTTATAAGTTTATAATGAGTTGAAACCCACTATACATGAGTTTCTGACTCATATAGAAAAAAGCAGACGTAAGGTAAGGGATAATTATTCTATCTCAATATATTCTATGATTTTTTGTATATAAGTATTTACTGGGGTATATTTATCATCCAAATCCATGTTTCTTAAGTATTAAATGTTATTTATATTCTTATAAAAAATATTAAAGTAAATTTTACCCATTGGAGAATTTTATAAAATGTTGTGAATGAAATATTTTGTCATTTTCGGTACGATGCACTTTTTGACTTTTCCAGAAAAATTACGAGAAGAATGTTTTTTAACCTATAAAAAATGGTTGGAATTTTGAGTCTTATTAATGAATAATTTAAATGAAGCTTAATCTACAATATTTTTGGAAAAGAAATTTTTTTGAAGAAGAAATGATATTTTCCTCAAGAATTATGTTCGAGTGTTTTATGAACTTATTTTTCATCATAGACGACGCTATTTAAATAGGGCTATGTTTCTATTACTATTATTACAATGATTTAATCATTTTAATGATGGAATGATATTTTTTTGTATTATGTTATAATTTAATGATTTTCAATAAACCCATTTTATTTCTTGGGTAATACTATGATTAATGATTTATGTTTTTGTAGAATATGTAAGAATGATTTCATTATTAGAAGGGTGGGACATAAATCTCCATCCAATGCATTGGTTTATAATTTATATCTCATGAGATAGACATGGGTAGAAAAAAAAGTTAATCTGATTTTATAATACATGGAAGGAATGGAAAATAAAGCCGGTTTCGTAATGGACTTTTCCCACCATGATGGTCTTGTCAACAATGCCTTGGCTACTATAGAAATCATATTATGTGTTTATTTGTTTTCCACTATTTCATGTTTTTTGCCGTTGTTATTTTATTATGGAAAATATTACTTTATGATCTATACCTTATGTACTTACATTATTTATTTCAAGACTTATGATTTTGATATTTAAATATTATGTTCATATTTTAACATTCATATGTTTAAGGTTTGTTTTTTGTTTAAAATGTTTACCGTTACTGAGCATCTGAGCTCACCCTTTTTATGTTATCATTTCCCCAGGATATAAAAAATGATTTTAGGTAGAAGAAATATGGGAAGATATTTTTGGGAGATGTTAAAGATCTGTCACAAAATTTGAAAATTATGTTCCAGGTTTCCAAAGGCACTAAACTAATACAATATTCGGGCGTCCATTTGTGTCATGTGATATGTATTCTAAAAAATAAATTTAATGTCTTTGTACATCAAACCTGGGTCATTAGATTTTGTATCAGAGCAAAGTATTAGTTATTCTTTGGAAACTATGATGCGAAAACATTATTGAGATCACTAGAGATATTTCTAATGTATGTCTAGGGGTTTCTCTAAGGGAAATTATTACTATATGATGCAGTTGTGAAATAATTGTAAAGACCACGAATAACCTAGTATTAAACTAAATATGTTTGAGATTTAAAGTACTCCCCCTTGATTATGTTGTTTTCCTATTATGATTTTTTCCATTCACACTATTCTTTTTGGGTTTTAGAAAATGGATGGAAATAGGAGGATTCATGTAAATGGAGAATATGATGGACAATGGAATGATATTATTCATGAGAAACCAAATGAATTTGGAGTTGAAAGGTGAAACATGATTATTATTCCTAATCATCAATCTCATAATATGACAAAAAATCTCAACATTAGTGAGTTTTCTGACCCAGGTAAGAATAGAATGGTAGATTTTCATGGTGATCATAGAGGAAGAAAATTTTAATTTTCCTCATGTAAATCCTATGGGAAGAGGCATCAAGGATAATTCTTCAAAGGAACTGGAAGATGCTCAGGTGTGGAAAATAAGGAAAAAATACAGTAGTTTCAAAGGAAAAGGTTCAGCTAACGTAATTGATAAGGATATTGGTATTTCTAAGACATAAATAATGGTTAAATGTTCTAAATGTAGAATGTATGTGTATTTTGAAATTCGATTCTCGAAGGGAAAATATCATGAAGAGAATCAACATGGTCGAATGGGTAGTATCTATGTTGATGACAATGACCATACTTCAAATGATATATGTGATGACAAAAGTGTTAAACAATAAAATGATGAACTGTAGTCAGTGTTTTAAGAAGATAATAGAATGATTACATGATTATCAAGAATTATGTTGTATAAGTAATTTTATGTCATTAAGGAATAAATAAAAATATAAAGATTATTTCTCAATTTTTATCCTTAATTATTTGAAATTATATATTGAATGGTATTAGTAACCATGAAAAGTGATTGAAATATTTTTAGAAAGCACCTGATATGTGAATAATGAATGGATTAAGAGATAATTAGATGTTTGATAGTATTAATGACCTCATGGATGATATAAGGAAAAATTGATTTCGTGGTTATAATATATATAATTTTTGGTATTTTGTTTTGTGTGGAAATAGTAAAGTTTGATAGAATGCAGGTTCTCACAAAGGGCCTATGGTAATTTACGTTATTATCATGTTTCAAGAAAAAACATGACTAAGGAATTCATGTGATCGAAGGTGAAAACCAATAACTTACTTACATGATATGAGAGAGAAATGCTATATCAATTTATTTATCCTCTTTCAAAAGTTTTATATTTTCATTTTTTTGGAAGGATTGTAATGTTATTAATTTATGGATAGTATACGTCACATTCCAATTAAATATTGTCAGATAAATTCATTATCACACTATAGGTGGGCTTATGAATATTTTATTACATATGCTAATGTTTTTGTTGAGTTAGATGGAATGACCTATCATTCTATCACAAGATGTGTTAACACTTCTAAAATGACAAATTCAACCTCATTTCATTAAATAATAGATGATGTGGAAATTGTTCACAACATGAACAATGTTGAGATAGTATCAAAATCATGTATGTATTTATTCAATAAAAATACTATTAAACTATAGGGAAAGGATATTGAAAACAAAAAATGTAATCTTAGTACAATCTTATAAGATAAATCAGATGGTCCCTTACATCATCATAGATTTATGTATTTATGGTAGTTATATTTCTCCAAACCTTGTTCTCTATCACTGTCAATCAAAATGTGATGGTTATATTTCTCTTCTATATAAATGTTTTTACTATCCACCTATGTTATCCTATATGGAAACCTACTGATGAGTTACATTGGGAAACCGTTATGCTTCAAAATTTTCTTTTTAAAATAATGTTTTAATATTCCTTTTTATGATGTGTGTTTCGATATAGGAAAATTTCAAGTAGTAAAACATTTATAACCTTGATGAATTTAGAGGGAAATAATTTATTTTAAATGGTGTATAATGTAACAACTAAAGTTTTTGTGGACCATTTTTTTCAAATAAAATATTTTTTTCATTCATATCTTACAATGAACTATGTTAATCATTTCTTTCACTCTAAATCAACTTGTCGTATGTTACCTGTAACACCGAATTGGCATACGATACATGAAACACTAAGTATAAATATTATTCAATGTATAAATAACTATGTTTTTATTATGTAATAGGAAACAAAAAAGTAATATTTCACTACACACAACATTGACTTGGCTTGCTTACATGTGAGAGAAACCTTCCTTGATAGCTTGTGCTGTACGCAATACCGATATTATCTAATCAATGATATATTATAAAAATATTATTATTTAATGGGATATAAACATTCATTTATGAATATTATTAACCAATTTTTAAATTCTATAAAAAATTAACATTCAACTTATGTATTTTCTAGACATGCTATAAGAACAAATTCAAATTTTTTGGATAAAAAATTAATTTTTTAAAAAAATATTATTTTACCACCTTTTGACAGAAATATTTTTATAAATATAGTTTTGAAAATTTAATATGTTCAATTATATATAATAAAATTATTATTAGGAATCAGAACATCATAATTTACCTTGGTTTAAATTTTAGTATTTTTATGATGATATTCAAATTTTAATGTATAGTAAAAAATACTGAATTTTAATTCGAGACTGACTTTTCGTATAATTTATTTACATAGTTAGACTATATTTTTAATTGTTTTTAAAGTTTAATTGGATTATGTTTTTATAATTTAATACAATTATTGGTCATTGGATGTAATTTAACATATAAATTGGGCATGAACACAAGTCAATATTTTGGTAGTTTTTACTTCTTGAAAACATGTTTTCTTGTTTTGACCACACGAATTATTTATAAATTAATTCTTCCAATTAATTTTTTTTAATTTGGAAAAATGTATTCCATATTTGGAATCAGAAGGTCCAAACTATATAAATAGGTAAATTTATTTTTTGGAAATTATTAAGAGTAACTTCAGTAATTATTTTTATTTTCAATGGTTAAAGTTAAAATTAGCTATATAAAGGGAAATCAATAATATTTTAATAACATAAAACTACCCTAAATGTGTCATAATCCCATTGAATGACCTATTTTTGACCTTGGGAATCCTTGGGTCTATTTTATGACCCCATGGAACCACTTGGGTGTGATTATGAACTTTTAGATTTTTTAATTTTAAGTAAAGAGAAATATAAAATTCATATGTATCATTTACTAAAACATTTTTAATATATTGTTATATAACTGATTTATTTGACTAGAAATATTAATTAAAAATATATATTGATTTCGTACATCCTGGTATTTTATTTATAATGTTTATACTTAAAATAAATTAATTTCTTTATGACATAATGATGACGGAGTGATTACCTCATTAATGAAGGAATCAAATTAATGATATTATAAATATTAAAATAAATATATTTGAACATTATAATGCCATTTGAGAATTTTATGGATTAATATGACATGTTATATATGAGTTAATTTATTTTTTTTAATTAATGATCTTTTAATTACTGTAATAAATATCAATTACTAAATAGTGTTAAAATTGACATAAATGAGTTTTTAAAACAAATACTATTTTATTAATTGATTTAATTTTCCTAAAAACCTAAGAATTGCCCAAATACCATATAATGATTTTAATAATGTTATTAAGAATCCAATTATGGTTATATAGTAATTTTATAGTAACTATAGTAACCATATATTATAAAAATAGAAGAAGACTTGGTAAGCGTTATTGATTTTAGCAAATGGTTAAAGATAAATGATAAGGTTAATTTGATGACATAAACTTGTATAAAACCTATTGGTTGAGATTATTTATACCCATAATCATCTTTTATTTGAAGCAAATGAGTTTGGGAACATTATAAATTTAAAATGAATTTATAATAAATTTCTATTTCATGACTTTCCTAATGTGCCCCTCCTCCCTGTTATAAAAGTCCACCTCCTCTACTCACTTACTCACACCTTTCAAGCCCTTTGGATCTTCCACAAGATTATATAATATTTTCCCAACATTCCCAACTTCCTCATTGATTCAACACTTTTGGAATTAATATATCTTAGGGATACCTTTTGTGCCAATCAAAATGAGATACTTGAAAAAAGTGGTAATTGATTTATCACCTCTTTCAAAATCATTTTTTTTCTTCTACATCCACTTCTCATGTTGTTACCATAATAAATTAATAAATCCAATATAGTCTACATTATAATATATCAATAAAATAATGGGTAAACCTTATACCTCCTTTTATCCATGATCTGAATGACTATATCACCATGCGTGTGTACGTACGACTTACCGTCTCCACACTGTGGTGTAATTTGTTATTCAAAAACAGTTAATTTGGATTGGAATAATTATGAGTATAATAGATATAATTATGGAATATAACATGGTAATTATTCTGTATAATTAATATACCATCAAATTCCATTCCATTTAACTATTAAGTGAATTATATCGTCTCTCGTGCGTACGTGTGACCTACCGTCTCCACGACGCGATGAGATTCATTTTCCACGTTAACCATTCAATAATGATTATAAATCATATATAATAAATAACAATGAATTATATGACATAATAATGAAACTTTTTTAGGTATATATATATATATATATATATATATATTTCATTTACTTTCTTTCATTTAATTAAATAAGGAAACAGAAACAACATTCATGCTTATGTATGACCTACCGTCTCCATGAACGGTGTAATCCATTTCATTTATCTATCTATTATATATATATTGAATATTTATGATACATAAATCATTTTTTACATTATATATGTATTTAAATATTTATCTAAACAATAAAATCAATAATTAAAATTCAAAACACGATTGATAAATATAATGATTGTTACCCAAAACGTTGTTTTAACATGGAATTGATAAATAAATAGGTCAAATAAAATAATAAGTGATTCATATATGATATAATAGATATTATTATGGTTTTGTTAAAAGTTAATAATATGTTTAAAGCCACTATAAAGGAGTTTCATAAACATACGTAAAAAATCTAACCAAAGGTAAGGGATAATTCTTCAATCCCATTATTATCCATGATTTTTTAACGTAAATATTTAATGGGGTATATTTATCATCCAAATCCATGTATTATAAGTATGTAATGTTATTTATATTATTATAAAATTTTTTGAAGTTAATGTTACCCATTTGTTAATTTTTATTAAACAGTATGAAAGGATTCTTTTCAGTTTTCAATACGATGTACTTTTTGACTATTCCGAAAAAAGTACACGGAGAATGTTTTTTATCTTGTATAACATGAAGGGATTTTTACATATTCATAATTAATTATTTCCATGAAGCTTCATATAAAATATTTAATGTTTATTTTTTAACTAATTCTTTTTATTTTAAAATTTTTCAACATTTTGAGGGATGAAATTTTTTTTAAGAAGAAAGGTTATCTTTCTCAAAAGTTTTGTTCAAGTGTTTTGTCAAATTATTTTTCATCTAAGATGGTGCTATTTAAATAGGGTTATGTTTCAAGCCTAATAATTACTATGATTTTATTGGTTTAGTAATGGAATGATATTTTATATGGATTATGTTATGATGGAATGAGGTTTTAGAAACTGATTGTATTTCTAGGGTTATGTTATGATGAATGATTTATGTTTTTTGGATCATGTAGGAATGATTTCATTATGAGATGGATGGGTCCTATATCTCTATATAATTCATTGTGTAAAATTTATATCTCATGAGATAGACATGGTTGTAATGGAAAGTAAATCTGGTTCAGTAATGCATGGATGGAATAACAAGTAAACTAGGTTGAGTAATGGACTCTGCCCACTGTAATGGTATTGGAAGAAAAGCCATGTATACTATAGAAATAAAATTATGTGATTACTTGTTTTCCACAATTACATGTTTTATGCGGATTATATTTTATCATTCTTAATGATCCTTTATGATCTACACCTTACGTACTATCAAGATTTATTTCATGACTCATGATTTTAATATTTAATCATTATGTTCATGTTTTTACATTATTAAGTTTATGGTTTGATTTATGTTGTCTATATTTACTCTTAATGAGAATATTATCTAACAATTTTTATTTTTTCTTTTCCCCTTGATATAAAGAATGGATTTGGGTAGGAAAAAATGGGAAAATATCTATGGGAAACGCTTAAGATTTATCACAATGCTAGAAGATTATGTTACGTGTTTCCAAAGACACAAAAATGATACTATATTTGGGTGTATTTTTGTGACATGTATTAAGTATTCCAAAAATCAAATGAAATTTCTATGTAAATCAATAATGAGTCATTAGATGAAGGTTCTTAACCACAAAAACATAAACCATTGGACTGAATAATGTTCATTGATATCAACAAAAAATGAAATAATTTTGAAACATTTTTTATTTTAAGAATATTTTACCCAACAAGTAGTGAAATTATTTAACATTCTTAGAATATAATAAATTATATGTTTCTATACACAAAATATTTTCCATTGATTATTCCTTGATCTATTCATACATATTCTCTTAGCAGAAGTTGTATCATAGGGTGAATCAATACAACCGCCTCTAAAACCTCATCTAAATATCATCTTAAAACATTTTATAAATGGTTAGATTTTATAAATGGTTATGATACAAATATTTGGAATAAAGGTAAGTAAATTTCCAAACTGAACACAATATAAATCTTTAAGAAACATGATATAGATCATTAATCATTATATATTGAATGTATAAACATCTTCATCATGTATTATCTTGAAATATGGTAATAACATGTAATACCATAATAATTTATTAGGAACATGAATGCTTCTTTATTCCTAAAATCAAATAGAGATTATTGTGTATACTCATTAAATACAAAAACAATGTATCCACCATCAATGATAGCATAAAAAACATTTTCAGTAGATCATTACTCAGTACCAAGGTAGTCACTAATTTTCATATTTATGTTGTCCAAACAAATCATTTCTTTGTCAAAATATCATTGTATTAACATTAGTAACAAAATAGGGGTTATCTTTCCCTCATCTATGTGTTTTCTTAATTTTTTTACTTTATACTAAAAAAATTTTCTTTGTACCATTAAACATATTATCTCAAATCCTTAATAACAAAGTACTACAATACAATCCTTATAAATTACAAAATTCATATTACTAGTACATCACTGAGAAAATATTCAAATAAAATATTTATTGAATATATATATTAATCATTCATCTTCATTTGTGATAATAGCATGACATGACCATTATCCATTAGCAACATTTTGGGTATATTCATTTGACACTTGATACATTGATTTTTAAAGTTTCTCATCTCCTTGTTATTGAATTATTGTAAATTAGAAATTTTTTTATTACCCTCTCAATGAAAAGAATGGTGGAATTTATTTTCATGCTTATAGTAAACAACCATTCCTTTTCAGCAAGAATAGGGGTGTTTTATTAATCAATTATCACTTGTGGAGAATTTCTTCTTTCCCTTATTCACATAAATATTTTTCTCTACCATAATCTTACACTCTTTCTTCCCTTAAATGACATAGGATTTAGAAAATTCATTACCAATGTAATTGTAACATGATCCAATTTCCTAATATGATGAGAATATTGAGGGACTTTCCCCTTTGAAATATTGAATTAAGACCATTAAATATTTGATCATTCATACTTTTTAGATCACGTGAATTGGTAAAGTTTACATTACTTCTTCTAGTAACCATTTATAAATAATTGAACACAGTGGATTAAATCATAAAAAAATGTATAATCCCAAAATTACTGGAATACTTATCATAAAATGAAATATTTATACCAATATAATCTCATCATCATAAAAATGATTTTTTGGGGATATGTTTACTTCTAAATATTTCTCAATGTGTTTTAAGGAAAATATGAACTATATTATGAATATCCTCTTAGAGTGTCAGACAAGGTGCATAATAATTCCTGTTTTCATGTACCGAGTTATGTTGAGTTAGGCCCGACACAAAATTTTTGTGTTATTACTCATAGGTACATCTGTACTGAAGCCACATCCACTAGTATTATCTAGACATGGATGTATATTTAGGAAAACCCACATACTATAAATATAGGCAAAACATTAAGATGTTTTTTCAATAATTAGGCTAAAATTTACCTTAGGGCTATGTTATCTAATATATATTTTCTTAACTCAATTTTCCAAGGATGCTATTAGACTTCATTTAATACCAACTATAATTTATTGAACCCAGAAGCCTGGAGTCGGTAAATTATTTTATCACATTAGAATGATTACAATGATTTGATTCAAAAATGGATGATAATTTTAGTAGTCTTGGAATGCCAGATTACATTCATGATACCCATAATACACAGGGAAATGGAGAATACAAACACAATACATAATAAAATGTTATAAATAGTATCATTGAAAAAAATTCAAAAGATTACTATTCATAAACTGAGAATGGAATCATTATAGGGGTGATAAAAAATTCTCAATAGGGGAATGTAATGTGGAAGAAATAATGAATTTATGAGGGTAAATTAACCTTTAAAGGTGAACAACTGAAAATTCATTCCATTTAATCAATAATCTAAAATGAAATATATGCATAGATATATCGACCCAAAATATTATTGTTGAATAATAAATAAAACTAAATAATATAAATGATTAATTATTGGGAACCATGTTTCCTAGTTACATGGAACCATTACTGTCAATACCTTTCACAAGACCGTTTTGCATATCGAGTAGAAACCCATCTAATTTGGTCAACTATTTAATCTCATGAGACAACAGATGAATCAAGGGGCTTTATATATCCAGGAACCTGTATTTCATTAATATCCAAGGAATTAATAATATCTAATAATTTATTAAAATAATAAAAAACATTCCTTATAAAATAACCATATTCAATAAAGTATACAGATTTATCCGTAATTTTCCAGTTAATCAAATAACTATCAAAGTGAACAACATATGTAATAATGTTATATAGTTTATGCAATAATAATATTAAGTGTATGATAATATGGATATTGAATGAAATTTCTAATGGAAAGTGATTACCATAAATTTATTTGTTAAATTTAAATTTAAAAACCATTAAAGGAAGTGAGATTTCAAATCTAATCATTAAGAATATTACTAAAGGAAATAAATTTTAATCATTCCATAGTGTCACATATCACTACAAAACAATTGAATCATAATTAACTATGTGGTAAATAAAACTTATAATATAATTATAATAACTAGATTCATGATACACCATGTAAATATATTCCATATATAAGTGAAGTGGTGCATAACAACAAATAAGTCTTAATGGAATGTACATTAAGAAAAAATCTCATACCTTGCATTTCCTTTTGTGTGACCTGGATTTTACCTAATATATAATGGTATTAAAAGTATTATTAAATTATTAATGAAGAATATTCCGGTTTAAATTATCATATATTATATTCTTATAATATCTTATTACACGTATGATAAAAATCATTCCTTATGTTCACTATTTTCGCTATTAATTGCCCAGTTGTTTGAGTAAGTTTTAACATGCGACTTGTTATTACTAGCACGGTTTCATAATCACCAAAATTTAAAACATGATTAAAATATAATAAATATTATATATATATTTAGTTAAAATAATCCATTATATTTTGAGATAAAAAATTGAATGCACTGTTAATCTAAACAGTAGGCCATATGTATGCATAAATGCTATATTCATTTCTTTTCCTTATTAAAATAATGAAAATTAAATAAAATTTATATATATTATAATTCAAGTATAATTATTTTGTCATATATATGACATAGGTTTAATAAACCCATCCTTTACACATTCTATATGAAACATGATGAATCACATAAATTTGGGGAGCCGTAGTCTACACTTCCACAAATGATGTTGTCGTATTCCAACAAAATGAACTTCATAAAGATATGTGTTATAAAAAAATTAAAGAATTATAAAGGAATTATTAATATAATAAAAAATATATATAAATATATTTTCCATCATAATTCCCAAACATGAAAGGTGGTAAATTAAACATGAACAATCATCATTTCGGGAGGTGGAAACTCACTGTAAACATAAATTGTAGGTTCATTAACCCTTAGGTGGAGGTGTTTGTAAGTGTAGGTAAAACACTTAACCTAAAAAAATATCATTTATTGAGGATATTTTTTTTATATAATCATTGAATAAGGATATTTTATGGGGTGTAGAATGGTAATTAAACAAATGATCTTGAGTAAAGATGTCACATGTTATTCATGTAACTCATTTTGGTTTTCAATAATGGGATTCCATGGATGGATTTCTACCCATGTTGAGGAATCTAGGTTGAGGGGAAGAATTTTTAAATTCTATTTGCGTAGAAATTGGTCGATAAAAAGTGTCATGAGAAGTGTTTGGATGTGGCAGGAGAGGAGTCCTTTTTATAGTGGAGGAGGAGTGGCACTCTTGAAACATTTTGAAAAGGAAATTCCACCCAGATTTTTTCCATTTTAAGTGGACCCAATAATTGATGCATTAATATAAAAGGTAGAATAGGGTAGATATATTTCCATCAAATGGTTTTTTGGAGATGTTTCTACATTATTTGGGCCATTAAGTTTAAGGTTTAGTCCCTTGTTAAGCATAATTTCTCTTTAATCATTGTAATTAATTTTAATTATTTTCAATAATATTTTGGGTAAAAAACTATTTTTACCATAATATAAATTTTGAATTATGATTATTTTTAATAGGGAATATAATTTTCCAAATTACCATCTTATAATTGGTAGAAATTAACATAAATTTAATCCCATAGAAGGGACGACAATACTGGTTTTTAATGTACAAACATCTAAAAGATTTCATAGATTTTATACCCAATAACAAATTGAAATTGATAATAATGAAATACATTAGATTAATTTATAAAAATAAATCTAATTGTACATTTTAAAAAATAATTATATAATTGTATATTATAAATAAATTAGATGAAAAAGCATTTTTCAATTAAAATTAAGTATTTCTCACCACTCATTAAAAAATATAACTTCGTAGAAAACAAAAAAAATCCCCCTATTATATTTTTTAGTTATATTTCTAATGATAAGTTTATTTTTAATTATAATATTTATAAAAGGTCAAAATAATATATTTAAAATAGGTTCTCTATTAAATGGCGGTAAAAATGCATTAAAAACTATACATTTTTATGTGTAAAATTTGGTTTATTCTTATCTAATAAGTATTATATATATTGAATGAATGTAAAAAATATTTTTTTAATATAATATATATATACTACATTAAATTATCTAAATAATATTAATTAATTTATCATAAATAATAATTTCATGTATAAGAATAGTTTCTTAGAAAAAAACTTTCCCTTTATAATGAATTGATTCTTATATTAATTTATAATTAATTTGTAACTAATCAATTGATTTTTATATTTTTTTAAACCACATATTTTCAATAGTTAGTTAGTACTATTCATAACATCTAATTTAACAGCTATGTTATTTTTTATTATATTAATTTATAATAATTTATTAATATATTTTTGTTCTATAAAACTTGATCTTGAGTGTAACATGATCCATTGATGAAACTCATTATTTTGTGCGACGTACACAAACTGAGTGTCCCATGAATTGAAATATGGAAAATATATTTATTTCTTAAAATAGTATATATATTGTAAATTCTCTAGGAATTATATTACTTTACATTCATGGGGATGTGTGTGATACATGTTACCGAATTCAATATTCTTACATTATAATTTTATGATGATATATTCTCCCATCCTTAATCTAATTTTGTCCTTGCATTTTAAATTTTATCATGATACTTGATGATTTGATATTTGTAAATAAACCATTATTTAATACGCCACATCCATCTTTGTAATAAGAGAGTATGGAAGGAACAATGGTCACATAATAGGTTCTATAGTAGGAGAATATAGTTAGGAAAATGGAAACATGGATACAAAAGAAAAATCCTATAATAAAGCTCTAATGGATAGTTATAGAGAACATGTTTGGATAATATTTTTAGGCTAAAAGACCATAAACCATATGTATGAATAATTTTCTTTGATATAATAAAAAAATGATGATAATATGAAATGATTTTTTATTCCAAACCATTTTTCATCTAGAGTTGAGAAAGTATTGCACACTCTAAGAATATAACCAAAATATATGTTTATATAAAAACAACATTTTTACTTTATTATGCCTTTAACTATCCCTACTTCCACTCTTAGCACATTTTGTATCGTTGGGTCATGTAATATACCTATCACTAAAACCTCATCTAAATATCATCTGAAACCATTTTATAAAATGTTATCTTTTTCAAAATATTGTGATCCAAAAATTTTCATGGAAAGACACTTAATTATTAAAAAATGAAATTATAATTAAACATCAATATACATGAAGTATATATTTAATCATCACATATAATACATATAAACATCATCATCATATATTATCATTAAATATGGTAATAACATGTATTTCCATAATAATTGAGTAGGAAAATAAATCTTTATGTATTCCTTAAATCATATATATATTATTCGGTATACTCTATAAATTCAAAAATGATTTTAACTTTATCACCAATAGAATAAAAAAAAATCAATAAATTATAACTCAATTCCAAGGTTGTCATCAACCATTTTATTTATATTTTCCAAGACAATAATTTTTTATCCAAATATAATTATATTTTAATTTGGAACATATTAAGTGTTATATTTAAATCAACCATATGGTTTTTAAAAAGATTTAATTTCTATTGAATTTTTTTCATTAGTACCATTCAAAATAGTTTATCAAATCCTTAACGAAAATTTATTGTAGTAAAATCCTTATATTATTTCATAATTCTTATAACCAGTACATCACTGAGATAAAATTAAAATGACATATTTCTAGAATTGGAATATTTGTCATTCCTCTTCATCTGTTGTAGTAGTATAACTTGACCTTTATCTACTAGTAACATTTGGGGTATATAAATTTGATGCTTGAGTCATTGATTTTTATAGTTCCCCATATCCTTAAATTTGAAGAATTGTGCATTGAAAAACCACTTCCTTACCCATGCAATGAATGGAATGGTGGCCTTTTTTCCAAACTGGTAGAAAATATCTGTTCCAATTATTCATGCAATAGGGTGTTTCTTTACACAATTATCACATGTTGGAATGTACATATTTCCATTATTTTCTTTATTAATCTTTTTCTTTGATATCCTATTATACTCTTTATTCCATTAAAATACATAGGAATTGGAGAATTCTTTAACTATCTCATTAGAACATGATACTATTTCCTCACATGATGATAAATCTAGGGAGACTATCCCCTTATAAGTTTTGTCTTAATCATAAAAATAAATGATGATTATTACTCTTTGGATCAAATGAATTGGCGGAGTTCACATTCCTTCTACTAGGTGATGTTTCTATAAAATGGAATATACAGTATTAAATCAAAATGTAGTGTATAATAACCAATCTAATGAAACACGCAACATAAATTGAAAATTTTATGAAAATCTAATACCATAATCATAAAAATGGTTTGCTCGGTGATAACATTACTTTTGAATCCTTATAAATGGATTCTAAAGAAAATGTGAACAATTCTATTTGTACACCCTAAGAGTATCAAACCAAGTTCATAGTAAGGACCATTATTGTGTACTGGGTTATGCTTAATCAGGATCAAAATACATTTTTAGAGTTTTTACTTCAAATTATATATGTGCAAGAACCACATACACTTGTGGTATCCATACATGGATGTATTGTTAAGAAAATACACATAATCTCGATATAAATGAATATTTGTGATGTTATTCTATATGTAACCAGAAATTATAACTTATGGATATGTTATCTATTATAGGTTTTCCTAAATACAGTTTTCATTGTTATTGCTAATCATTCTTTGAAACCAACTGTAACTCATCAAACCCAAAATCCTGGAGCTGGTGGATTTTTTTTACACTCTCATGATTACAAGGAATCAAATCCCAACAGACTGATTAGTTTAGAAATCTTGGAAAATAATATTACATACATGATATCCAAAATACATAGGGATATAGAGAATGAAAATAAGATACATAGTAAAATAAAAAAAATACAAAAAACTCATAGAAGGATTCATCTTCATAATATGGGGAAATGAACATAATAAGGGTGACATAAAATTATTAGTAAGGGTATTTAATGCCTAAGAAATAATGAATTTATGAGGGTAAATATAAATTTAATGGTGAATAACTAAAAACACATTCCATTTAATGTATGAATTAAAAAACATGCATAAATGGATATGTTGATGACAAATCTCAGGGATGAAGAATAAATAAAAATAAATGATGGAAACACTTAATTATTAGACATTATTTTCTTAGTTATATATAATAATTATAATAAAGACCTCTCACAAGATAGTTTAACATATTTGGTAAAATCCATCTAATTTGGAAAACTATTTCATCTCATAAGACAACCGATGCATCGAGGGGTAATATATAAAAATTCCAAAACCATGTCATAACTATCCAAATAAGTAATCATATAAAATATTCAATTCAAATAATAAAAAATATTCCTTATAAAAATGTATATATTGAATAAATTATACATATTTATCAGTATTTCGCAAGTTAATCAAATAATTTTAAAAGTGAACATTGCATGTAAAAATGTGATATAGTTTAGGCAATAATAATATCCAATGTATGAGAAACTGGATATTCTATGAAATCTATGTCAAAAAATGACTACCATAAATTTATTGATTCAAGCTAAATTAAACAATAACAAAATTAAAGGAGATTGAAAAGATAACCTTTAAGAACATTCTTGAGGAAAATAATCTTTATGCACTATAAAGCATATCATACCACTTTGAAACATTTAAATCATAATTCAACATTAATTAAATGAAACATAGAATATAGTGATAATATAGAGATTCATGGTATTACATTCCAAAGGAAATAATACACACCATGTAAAATTGAATTTTTTCATAACAACAAATAAGTCTCAATGGGATGTAAGTTGAGACAAAATCCCTTATGTTGTGTTTCCATTTGTTTGAATGGGATTTAAACTCCTATATAATGGTTTAAAAAGTGTTAATTACTTATCAATGAACCATAATATTGTTTAAAATAACATATATTATCTTCTTACAATATATTATTACCCGTTTGATAACAATCTTTAATTATATACAGTATTTCAGATATTAATTTCATAGGTTGTCTAGTATGTTTTAACTTGTTAATTGTTGTTCCTATAATAGTTTCATCAACTCTAGAATTTAAACCATGATTTAAATATAATATATTTTAATTATTAATGGATTTAAAACAAACCATAATATTTTTAGATAATAAATGGAATGCACCATTCGTAGAGACGGTAGGATGTACGTACTCATGAAAACTAATTTTAATTTTTTTAGTAATTAAAGAATTAAATGTAAATGACATATATGTATATTATAATTCTATTATATTATATATTTCATATATATTAATGTTCTTTATATAAACCATACTTTACAAATTCCATATATAGCATGAATGAATCATGTATATTTGGGGATGTGGTAGTCTGCACTTCAACAAATGATGTTATCTTAATCTTATAAAATAGAGTGCATAATGATATGTGTTATAAATTAATTATAGAAGTATAAATAAATTATAATTATAATATATTTAATATATAAATAGAGTTTACATCATAATTATCATCCATTAATGGTGGTGAAGGAAAAATGAAATATCATCGTTTTGTGAGGCGGAAGTTAACTATACACATAAACTGTATGTTCGTTATCAATTTGATCAATATGTGTGTAAGTGTTGGTAAAACCATAAAAATGATATAAATATAAATATTTATGATACTATTTTTTTATATAATAATGGAATAATTATATTTTAGGGGGTTTATAATGGCAATGAAACTAAAGATCTTGAGGAAAGATGTTATCTTTTATTCAGGTCACTCCTTTTGGTTTGCACAAAGGGGATTCCATGGTTAAATTTCATCCCAATGTGAATCTTCATGGTTAAGGTGAGGAATTATTTGGATATATTTTTTAATATATAGGTCAATAAAATTTTCCTTTATAGGTGTGAGGATGTGGGAGGATAGTTTTGAAGTAAAAATCAGTATATTTCGTTATTCTTTAAAAAATTAAACATCATATAAAAATAAAAATAAATCAACATCACCTAATTTATATGTATTTATTTAATGTATTATTTTTATATTGAAAAATAAATTATATAAAATTTCCAAAAATTGGATTTAAAATATGTTATACATTAAAAGGGTTAAAACATCATAATAAAAATATAGGGTTTTAGGTGAAAAATTATGTTTGTTCTTATCTTATACTTATCATATATATTGGATGTATATAGAAAATATTTTATTGAATATATATTTATATATATTAAATTAATTTAAATAACTAATTGTAATTAATTTAGGATAAATACTCACTTTGGACATAAAAATGATTTTGTATAAAACCCATTGACTTTAAATTCAACTGATTATTATATTAATTTCTAACTAATATGTAACCAATAAATTATTTTTATATTTTTGAAAAACAAAGATTTTAATAATTCAGGTAATTATATTCATAGTTTCTAATTTAGATGCTAGGTTATTTGTTATTATATTAAATAGTAACATTTTAATAATAATTTTTTGTTGTGTAAAACTCTGTCTTCTGTGTAACGAAACTCATTGAAGAAACTTGTTGTGTACAACACATGCTGACTTAGTTTAACATTAATTTCAAGACATAAAAAATATTGAATTTATTTAAAATAGTCAATGTATTTTAAAGTCTCATGGTATAATATCCCCTTACACGCTTGGGGATATGTGTGATACACGCTATCAAATACAATATTTTTACATTAAAATTTCAGGGTGTTACAATTATGACATCTAAATAGGAATTTTATTTATTATTTATTGTTTGAAAGTCATAATTTATGGGTTTATAAATATCATATTATGACCTATAATAGTGTAAGAAACTCAGGGAATTTATTTCTATATCTATAACTGTACAATATGTAGTGAAATAGTGAAAAACATGGATATAACTAAATCAAAATGACCTCCTTCTTATTTTTATTAAAGAACAATTATTTATAAATATCACTGAATAAGTAGTTAAATAGATCCTACCACCATGTAGGGTCGCTATGTTTGGATCCAAGATTAAAATGTGGAGACTCCTGATCACTGAAGGGATACTACATCAAACGTTGTAGGAAAAATTGTGATTAATATTGAATATATTTTCAGATTAAATTACATGAAATAAGTATTAACTGACAAAAGGGAAAATTCCACTTATAAATAAATACTTTATTTAATAAAAAATAACTCTAGCATCCACATCTATATCGTGATAGTCGATTATTTCATGCTGTTGGATCATTTTCATTCGTTAAATATTATTATTAATTTGTTTCATTATTAAAATATATAAATTATTCATTCTTAATCAATCATAACATTTTAATTCAAGTAGAAATTGGTGGATGTTATTAATATACATGTATCCCATAGAATTCATATGGCATGGATTATCATAAGCTATGATATAAGCCTTAAAAAATCTTCCCATTCTCTTAACGATATAAGAGAATCATAAACCATGTTATGAATCCCTTGAATATCACGTTTTATGATTCAAGCGATATCATAATTACGATATCCTATTCTTTAGTGACTAACCAACATTCTTATACTTAAACTAAAACCCCATTATGAAATAATAAAAAACCTAATGATAGTATTTGAATATATATAAATCTTTCTTGAATATGGTTTATGAAACTATCTTCATTTTGGGGATAAAAGTTCCCAAAAATTATTACTTATCCAAAGTCCAAACTATGTGACCCTAAGACCCTTAAGATAATTGAGAAAAGAATATAAAATATTTATCTCATTTATGTAATCAAAGTTCGGTCTTTAGAAATGAGTCTTTCTAACTCAAACTATTAAGGGTATTGGTTTTATCTCCATGACACATACTCATATCTTTATATAAACATGTCCACCACAATATTTAACAAATAAATCATATGTATACATGTATAATCCATTTTCCTTGACTTTTTGTGCTCATTATAAATATAATAATTCCAATGTAGTATAGGCGAACTCAAACATTAATGACTCCAAAAAAATACCAATTTGGTTGATGAGGCTATCTTTTTTCTTTCATCTAATAGATGATCACATCACATATACCTCATCAAAATAGATAAAAATATCAAATGTGTCTTAATTAATCATTGTACTAAATTTAAATATTCTATTTTAATCAATGTCTTGAAGTATTTTCTTGTCTTGTATGATAAAAAAATCCTATCTCATTTGAGCTTTAACTGGTGATGTGATCAAAAACCTACCCCAACACCACTAATTTTATAAGCCATAAAAAATGTAATAATTGTATAAAAGCTTGGACGTTTTCTTCATGGGTATCAATCAAATGAAAAATAAAAATTATTGATAAATAGTATACACCCTTTTTTTAATTGATGATTTTTAGGTATTACATGAGATAAACATCACGGTACTAGCCCAAATAATATGTCTCCACTTCTTATCTAATGATTCCACTAAAAATTCTACGTTTAAAATATCATCACAATCCATATAACTATGAAATGATCTTTGATTTAACACAAAACAATGACCTATACTAAGAAGATATTATCACTCAATAATTCACGTGAAGTAAATTAAAGTTCACGTGAATGAATAATAAATAAATATTACATTTTATTATAAAAGTATGATTCATTATTGAACCATTACATCAATATATTTTTATTCTATACCATAGTACTTAACATGCTCATCATTATTATGCTGGGATAATGGTTCCATAAATGGATCTTATACATTTTCATCTATGTAGACCCAACATATCTTAACAGCTGCTCTATCAAAGATATGTCTTATGATATGGTAATTTTGTAAGGCATGTTTGATCCATTGGCGAGACCAAGGTTCTTTTTCATTAGAAATGACTCCATTTTTTGTCATAGGAAAGTAATATTTCTCCCTATATTCTATGAACCACCTAAAATTTTTAATTGAACATTCAAATCCAAATAGATTCTTTCATATTAATTGATAAAAAGTTGTACTTTGCATATGTAGTTTTTATTCTGTACAATAGAAATTTGGTAACTCTTAGAATTTATAGGTCCATGGATCAAGAAAATCATGAAACCAGACAATGACATCATGTCATATCATTAATATTTGAAACTAGAATATTTGTAATCCTCTAAATAGAGTTATTTGTTCCTCTAATGACCAATAATATATATATATAGTCCTTCTCAAGTGCATAATTATTTTATTAATAGTATTCTATTAAATCTCAAAAGATTTTATTTGTATCTATGAGTAATTATAAGTTTATATAAAACAATAGTTTGAGTATAAAACATTTAATATATGATACACCATATAACATATTTGTAGCAAATTCTATCTATTATAGAAATTATTAGAAGAAGTGATGTAGGAAAAAAATTGATGGATGGTTTTTTCTGACTCGTTTTCTTAATATGTCATTTTATTTTTCATGGTTTAATGGGTTCCCTAAAAATTCACAAGGAAACTGATTTCAAAATCATGGATTCTTATTTGAAAGGAAACTACACCACTCATTCCTTCATTTTGGACATATCGGGAAAAAATAAGACATTTGGAGATCCTTATCCATGTGGGGTTATTATCAGATGAGATCATGATCAATACTCAGTACTGAAACCAAGTATAAATGAATTATATTGGGGAAATTGGGATAGTTCTATGAAAGTAATCTTATTAATAGTCGGGGTCTTAGAAAGTGAAAAAACAAGAGAGTTGTGTAGGGATATAGGGATTACTAGAAGGATGGGATGATACTTATAGGTTGGAATATACTTCATTAAAAAGGGTAAAAGGATTTATTGATTGTTGTATCATCAATCTAATCTTGATACCCCTGGGGTGGGGGATTGAGATCCCTGGTTCCAAGAAAAAATAACTATAGTAAGGAATCTTGGATTAGAATATTTTCCAATCAAAAGAATAAATTTGATTCTTTTCATTAACCCTATATTTTTAATTGAATATTCTATCTGTTAAGTTTTTAAAACAAGGAATTATTTTTTACAGAAAGATAATTAGTATTTTTATAATGGTTATTATCTAAATCATAATGTATTAATTATATTTAAATTGTTATTAAATTTATCCCTAATTATAAAAAAAATACTACGTGTGAATGATTCCATAATACCTTCATCTATACATTATTTTCACAAAAGTTAGGGACTCAATGATTGTTTGTAAGGAATACCATTTAAATGAAACCAACAATAGAATTTGTTTAAAACCATTTGATGATAATTTTTAAAAGCCATGAAGGTAAACATAACTTGGATAATAAATAGCTATTAATGGATTATTTCGTCCAAAAAATCATCTTGGTGAGTTAAAACGCATTGATAACAAGCCATGATTTTATATTTTATTATCTCCCCCCTTTATAAAGAGCATGGAAATCCATTTCATGCCAGTTTTTTCATGTTCAATAAAATTAAAGAAATATTTGAGACACTATCTTATCAATGTTTCCATAGTTTTCTAAAATTGATCTTACCAATGTTCTTAGATCTATATAAATCTTATTTCCCAATGTTTTATATTTCCACAATTATTATTATTATTTATTCTTATTTTTTTCACTCAATATATTTCACACCCTCTCTTTTGGTCAAACCCTTCTCACCACATTATTATTTTCAATATGTCTACAATATAACATATTTGACTTCAAATAGTCAAAAACCTAATCCCTAGATCATAATTTATTGAACAATTTATATATTTTTATAATAAATACATTTGAAATAACAAAAAAAAAGAATTTTTTTATCCTTGTTGTGCTATTTTTTCAAATTCACTAGAAAGTGTTTTTATGAACACAAGATCCATGTATAAAAAAATTAGCCCTTATTTCCATATTTTTAAGTACACTTGGGGGCTCTAAAAAATAAAATGAAAATCATGGATATCTTTTTGAACAAATAAGCTATAAATAAAAATGAAAATAATGATCATGTTCAACCCAGAAATAAAATAATTGAGGGAGTGAGTCTTAGATAATTCCTTTTTTTGTGGTCTCCAGTAGCCACTATTTTTTTGGCACACACCTCACTCATTAAATCCTAATTTTATGAAATATCTGTTGTCTATACTAACATCCTTCAATGGATTACTCAATAATGTTTCTTTAGTCTTCATTAGGGACTTTTACGTCATTGTGTACTATATTCCCTTAACATTAATTACCGTGGATAATCTTAAACATTAGATATTTTTGGTATATATAAAAGAAAATTCCTTAATTTAGTTTCAGTAGTTTTTGTAATAGATCCTTGATGCGGGGAATAATTTTCTCACTAGAATTTACTTAAAATGTTTCTCGAAGAGATCATCAAAGAAAATTCAAAATAATAACACCATTTATCAAAGATAATGTAGATTTATTCCCTAAAACATACAATATATTTGAATGCAATATTACAAAATTTCATAACAATCAGTTTCCCAAAAAAAAAATTATCACATTTTATAACAGACTCACACCTTATAATCAAAATATTGATTATCAATTTTATAGTGTATAATTTTCAGATAAGAATACTAAAGAACCAAAATAAATTATAATTACTCTATCAAAAAATTCCCAATACATGTTATAAATGATAATAACCACCCATATGATAGAACCACCTGATCCATAAGAAAATTACCCACACTTTTCTTTCATTTCGAATATAATATAACTTACTGATAAATTCAAACATTTCGGTATGTTAGACCATTTAAATAACTACCTTTCTAATTTGGATATTAATTCCCATCCCCAGGAGGATACTAACATCCCTATATATGGACCAAGAATTCAAATTATGTATGATCGCAAAAAAAATATAGGCTATATGGACCATCCTAATATTTTACAGACAGAGAAAGGAGTGTTTAGACAATTTTATTACCATAGTTTTTAACAATAATCTAAAAAATTATTCAAAAAAAGATAGAGATAAATCATCCAATTAATAATAAAATATTTAAGTGTTTTTTCATAATGTTATATGTTGTATTATTAACCAGTATTCTGGACACTAAGCTATCATGTAATATCAGAGAAATTATTTATAAAATTACATTAAAAGTATACAAAATTATGGAATTATAAAGGCTATAATTTTGGGAAGAAGAGAAAATGGAATGTTTCCTAGAACAAATTAGGTCAATATGAGAGATAATTCCCTATAATTACAAATAATATGTGGTATTAATATAATGAAAGAATAAATAAAATGATTTCGATGGTTTTAATTAACATTCTAAGAGAAACATAACACTCAAACATTGAATTACATAAATAGGTAAAAGAAAATGAAAAAATTGAATTCTAATCAAATCCAACTATGTCACATAAAAATCAATAGGAAGGATAGGTTGAAATATATTTTTACAAATTAAAAGAATTTATTTAATATAAATATTAATACATATACACTGTGATGAAAATCAATAGTACACAAATCTCATTCTATCAAGAACTATAACAAAAACAAATCACAATCCAAAACATCTAAATTTCATTGTAATTTTCAATAAGATGTAATTAAAAATTTCATTTATTCATTTATTGATCAATATTATATAATTTCATAAATCTCTAAAAAATCATTAAAGAAATATATTGATGAATTCATCACTTACATCCTCACAGAAAACTATATAACTGTCTCTCAAAAAAATATTCTAGGAAAACTCAATGATAATTTAGGATTTTTCAATACTTTAACTTCAGGAAATAGTGGAAAAATTATATTTTTATTTGATCATAGTGGAAGTAATAAATATAAACCCTGCTAAATATTTTATTAATTGAGATTATGTGGGCTACAACCTACAACTATTATTCTAAAACTAGAATAGCATTCTATTACACACCATATAGGTTGAGTAGATTATCTTCTTATAGTAGTTGAAAAATAATTCTTACCTGCAATTTTTTTCATATGGGAAATTATGTTTGACAATGAATTCCCAACCATTATTGGTATGCTTTTTGTTTCCGTAGGAATATGACCAATGTTTTAATAAATAAATTTATATTTAGTATTTGAGGGGAAACAAGGGAATTTACTGTTTTATAAAATCACAAAGAATCATCTATTGAGAAGAAATATTCTAGAGTTAAACTATTTAATCTTAATGATTATTTTGAAAAGATCAAACTAGAGATACAATATTTATATTGGAAAACATTTTTTGAATTTATTGATTAAGAGGGGGACCATTTTAATGAGGTGGGGGTAAAATTCTAGTTCACTCTAAGGAAAATAGAATAAAACACATCATTTCTTCATATTTGGTCATTGAATATAGTATGCTTATCCTCTTAGAAATTATTTGGGAATATGTGTCAACCACCACTCATTCATTTTTCAGAATATTCCATGATGATATTGTGACATCTCATCTTAAGAGTATCTCTTTATTTAAATAAAAACCAATGTTGGATCTTAAAACACATCAAGGTCATTTTAAATATTTGTTTTTTATATTTGAAATTCACTTTATTTATAATTATTCTTCCTAAAAATTATAAAAAACAATCAAAAAGGATATTTAGGGTTTTATAAATGATAAAATTCTCCTTAGGATGGACTATCTCTCATATTAAATGATAAATCCATTTGAATTGTTTTGTGATACCTATGGAACTATTCCACCAATCAATGGTAGAGGGATAAATGAGGATTAACCAAAACATGAATGATGTGGTGAGATAAGAAATACCTAAGCTCATAGAGGAGGGGATCATTATTCCTTTGTCAGATAGTGTTTTCATCATCCATAATCATGTTCTTCACAAGAAAGGCTGATTCACAATTGTGGAAAATGGAAAAAATGAAGTAGCTCAAGATCAAAAAATTACCAAATTGAGAGTTTTTATAGTATAAAAGAAATAAATGATATAGTTGAAAGGATCACTATTTAATTACATTCAAAGATAAAATATTTGAGTGGTTACCCAATATTAAATTCATATATTTCCTTGATGGTTTTTCTAGATAAGAAAAAACTCCAGTGGCTTCTAATGAACATGAAAACCCACTATCTCTTGTCCATTTGTGAAAGTTTTTGATAGGGTAATTACCTTTGAAATGCTTTGAGTTGCATGATGGGATTTTTGTAAATGATTAAAATTATAATTGATGTATTTAAATATGATTTATTTATTATTTGGAACACATTTCAGAATAATTTTAATAATCTAGAGTTCATCTTGTAATGATCCATATATACAAAGGATGTTTTTAAATTGAAAAAACCCTATGTGTATGGTTAAAGAATTTTTAGTTCTTGGTCACAAGGTTTCTAAAAGGATATTTGAGGTTGAAAATGATATGATTAATATTATTCAATACCCACACCCTCCCAATCATGTGAAATGTATACAAATCATCATGGAGCATGTCAGTTTCTACCATAGGTTCATTATATATTTATAAAACATCAAAAAACCCCTTTACTCATTTCTAGTTAATGACTGAGCATTTATTTTATATTATCAATCTTTGGAATCCATTAATTCTTTCAAAGAAAAAATTTCATCGTCCCCAATAATCACTACCCATAATTAGATGTAACCATTGGATATAATGTGTGATGGGTGTGATATGATTGTGGGGTTAGATTTTAAAGAAAGGTAAGAGATGAAGATTTAATATATCATTGGTTAAAAGGTTATAGACTTTACATATCACTCATGATTTGATTTTTTATTGAAAAAGAAGCATGATATTCAAAGACTCTTTAGATGGATACTCCTTCTGTATGAATTTCAAAAGGAGATTATCGATAAATAGGGAAATGATACTTTTGTGGATTTTTGGCTATCATTGTCACCTAATACTCAAAAAAATGACCAAATGGAAATTAATTCATCAATACTTGATGAAATGATACTCGTTTTGGTCACTAAGAAATATTCATGGTTTTCCTATTATAAATTTTTTTAGTAGTGGGAATTTTCCCAATGATCATAAATTCAATCATAGAAATAATTATATCATAGGGAATAAGTATAAATTTTTTAATGATCCTATACATTTTGGAATATGTATTGATAGAGTTTTGAGAATATTTGTGGGTTATAAGTAAATGAATCTAATTACAATTAGTTGTCACTCTAAAACCTTGGGATGAAATAATATAGGAGAAAGGAATTCCTTTAAGGTACATCAAGATAGTTTTTATTGGCCTTATAATTCCATAGATTCTAGATTATTTTTTGATTATTGTGATAAGTTACAATGTTTTTGTAAATGTTGGATAGAAGATCATGATACCGCAAAAATAAAATATTGACTTGAAATATTTGATGAATGAGATTGTTATTTAATGATACCATTTATATCTTATCTTGGAAATGAGTATATACTTGTTTTTGTGGACGATATTTCTTAGTGGGTTGAGGTAGTGGAACTCCCTAAAAACCTGGCTATGAGTGTTGTGAAATTTATCAAGAAGACCATTTTTTCAATATATTTAGATCCTTGATATTTTATTAAAGACCCAAAAATATATTTCAATAACATAAAATTAAAATATCTAATGGATATGTATGGTTGTGTCTATAAAATTGTGACTGCATATCACATATAGTTAATTGGACATGCTAAGGTGACTTATATGTAATGTTATGAAATTATGGACAATTTTTTTATATCATAAGGATGTATTGGTATTTAATGGTGGATAAATATTTGAGATATTACAAAATGACACTCAAAAAACCAATTGGAATTTATTATCATATGAGTTTTTTTGGAAACATGTCACATTTGACTTTATCTTGACTAAAATATTTTAGGGTTCTTTAAGAGATGAATATTGATTTTAAGGATGTCAGAGAAAGGATAATAAATGAATTTAGTGAGATGGAAGAAATATAATGTGAGTCTTATAAAAATTATAAAAATTATAAAGATATGATGCAATATTTCGATAACTCTATTATTCAAAATAAGAACATTAAGGTTTGGAAAATTCATTAATTTACAATTAAATGCTTAAACTCTTCCTTGGTTTGTGGAAGTCTAAAAGGTCAAGACCCTTTACCATTTTAACAGTGTTGATAAGTGGAGATTTATTGTTAATAGGAGAGGAGAACATAACATGTGTAGTTAATAAAAAAAGGATTATAATTTATTTTGAGGGTCATACAATGGGTTTTACTGGAGTTTTTTCTTCAATTTCTAATATTTATGTATCACTAAATAGATACAAAAAAATTAGTGCTACATGGGAGGTAACCCCTTCCCCTTTGTCTTTTACACATTTTAATTTTAATTAATCATTCTATGTTCATTCCTTTATCTAAAATGTCCTCATTATAGTCAAAAGTATTTATTATTAAAAAAATTAACTGCATCATCAGAAGTGTATAATTTCTAATTAAAAATAATTTCAGTCACCTATTTAGGTATAAAGAGTACCTCCATTATGTAATGAATATGATAAAAACTCCCATAAACTGAACTATCAAAACACATTATTTTTCATCATAAAGATAAATAATCTTATGGATATTTTTTTATTTCATAGATTGAAATTTAATAGACCTGCGATCTATAAAAAATTAAAAAAATAAGATTAAATTTTCAAAAATTATAATGACTAAAGATTCAACATCTAGAGGAGTTTCATTATAAATATATGGAAATGATTTTATTTAGGGAATGGTTCATGTTTTAAGTTAAGGTTGATGAGCTTATTTCATTACATTCACATTTTATTAAATTAATATATATTTATTACACAAATATTTGAGCTGAATTGTGATGTTTTGTTTCTGTTCATCTAAAATTAGACAAAACTAATAAAAATCTCAACTCTTCTTGGTTAATAAGGAAATTTTTCTATGAAATTTCTTAAACACCAATCATATTTCATAAATGATTTAATTGACAACTCATTGGAAATAAGTTCATATCCCCCACAACATTGATGTTCGGGGAAATGTTCAGTTGTATGTCTGGGGAGAGGGTTTTTTACTATGTTAATATATTCATCATTGATTTACTAACCAGCCAACAATTTATCAAATATTATAAAATTTCCACCATCCATGTTATTGGGAATTCACATTACTTATAAATTTTTCTTGGTTTGTGTTAAATTTCATATATGATATATGGATTGAATTAACATTGTGTTTATTGAAGGTATATTATTTTGGAGTGATTTTATTTACTACCTACATTAAAATTTGATTTAGGATATAGGAAAAGGGAATGTTTTTGGATATACTATAAGGTAATTAGATTTAAAACTTAATGAAACATAATATCTGAACTCAAACCAGGGGCACTATTTTTTTTAAACAAAAAACCTCCGGCAGAAGACTCAAATTATTATAATATAAGTCCTTTGAAAATTGAGTAATTTTGGAAATTATGATCCCAATGTTATTCTCTAAGACATTAGGCATTGGGTTTGTGTGTGTGTAAATAAATAAAATCGAAATTAAATACGTGTTGTCATTGTTATACACAGATGTTCTTGACTAATAAAAATCAAAATAATTAAATAATTATCAAAAATAAATTCAATAAGGTTATGAGGATATTGACCCAAAATAAAGAATGGTAAATTGACTTATAATATAACCAAATGAGTTATATTAATGTAGTGAAATGGATCTTTTAATTTATAACCTATGGGAGAGTAATGATTTAATGTTCCTCTCATAATGATTTTAATTCCATGTTTTTCTAACCTATTTGGATTCCAAAAACTATAACATGAACATAAATTTAAAGGGGATGGTTATGGTTTTAATATTGGAGGCGAGAAATTTTTTATGGATAATGAGTTTTTGTTTCAATTATTTATAGTGTGTATTTTAATATATAAAGACACCTATTGAAAAAATTATTTAAAAATTCTCACAGTAGCTTGAACCATCTCAAAATATTATTTTTTAGGAAACAATTCCTCAATAGGCTATTTTTAGATGATATAGAAGATTATTATTTTACTTTTCAAATATAGAGAATGAATTTCCTATGACTAAAAATTTTTTTTGGAAGAAGTTTGATGTGGAATAATTTTTGTAAATTTCTATTATACATATTAGGGTTATTTAGCTACAATTTTTACGATGAAGTGGGATTTAATTGTGAAATTATTTAGTTGTTTTTAATTTGGTGAATAATATACTTGTATTTGAATTACATGTAAAAATAAAATGTTTTTAGTAATTTATTAGCCCAATTATTATTAATGTGATTATCCATTCAGTTTGGAGAATAATTTAATTTTTAATTTTAATTTCTTGATATCAAGAATGGTTTAATTTGTTCTTTATGGTCACCAAATTGGGGAACATCAATAATAGATTTCCCTATGTAACCAAATAAACATTCTAAATAGTGATTTAGTTAAATTATCATAAATGAAGTCTCTATATAACCCAATACATGAAGATGTATATCCATATAGGCCAAATTTATGTACCTGGTTAATCACATATGTTAATTACCAATTATAATTTCAAATAGCCTAATTTTCTATATATTTGAATTTTTTATAATGATGATTAGCCCGGTATGGAAAAGTATAGCCTACTCAAAACCACATATATGAATTTGAAAGAGGAAGAGACAGAATGAAAAAAAAAATAATGGGGGGTTTTTTACTATCTCACATTCTAATGAAATCAATATTCACTAGAAAATATCATGAGTGTCATGAAAATTTATATAGAAATTAATTTTCAAATTTTTTTTATTTAAAATTCAAGTCTACCAATCATTTAAATTTTTTGTTGAATCGAGAATGAAGTATATCCTTGGATATCCCCATACTTGTAGCCACCATCCAAATCTAAAAATGTGCTCATTGTTGAGTACACAAGCTTAAGATAAATGAATACAGTTTTGGTGATTTTGATGAATTCAAGCAATCAAGATGATGAATAGTGAATAGAAATGATGTAGAAAAAATAAGAGAGGTTGATAGAGCTATGTTGGTGACTAGATGGCTTGGATGATGATTGAAGAGAATATTGAACATATCTGAAAAGAGGGATAATTCATGATTGATTCGTATATCATCGATCATATTTCTATAATAATACATTAGGAGTACTGATTTCTTTGGTTATAAGAAACAAATCTATGATGAGGAATATTAGATGGGATAAATATTGAATATAGAAATGAGATTTGATTAATATTGTGGACCATCTATTTTTACCTGAATATTTTATCTACTATGTGCTTCATTGTTTGAATGAATTATTATTTTAATTTCATTTTTATATTCATAAATTTTATTGGATAAATAATTTACAAGGTATTAGATTGATATGGTACTTTATTTATCCCCCGAAACATGCTAAAACTACTAAAGTGGACCACCTTCATCATCTTTATATTATTTTTATAAAAGTGTGAGACACAAAAGTATTTTTTCTATGTTATATTTTTAAAAAACTATTAATACATCTATTTGAAACCATCTAATAGGATGTTACGGAACTATAGAAGGGAATCACACCATAGAGAAATGAAAATCAGTCATGGGAGATTTCATCCACAGATTCGTCTTCTTGTGTTGAACCTTATAACTTATAATATTATACTAAAACATTAACTATCCTTCTCCTTGAAAAATATAGTGGGTACCCATTTATTAAGGTTTTTTTCTAGTTCAATGAGATTGAGGAGATGTAAGATATAACATCCATTTGTTGTTTCACAATTTTTTATCCCATTTCTCATACCCATATTCCTTGATCTACCTACTTCTTGTTTCTGAGTTTTATTATTTTCACAATTTTTGGAATATTTTTAAGGTTTTTTTGGCTTTCTTTTTCACTCAAAATAATTCAGTCCTTTTTATGTATTGAACCCGTCTCACAACATTACTATTTTGAGTTTGGTTCAAAAATAAAAAATTCACCTATTCCAATTTAATGAACATGGATCTAGGTAAATATTTTAAAAAACTAGGTAACTTTAATAGAAAATAAATTTAATTTTTATTATTATCCGTGAAATAATATTTCAAATAGTTATTTAAGGAATATTATGTAATTTTTCAATCATAAAGTAAATAGATTTTTTTCTTATTAAAAAAATTATATTATATTATAAGGTATTTTCTATAATATTTAATTATAAAATTTAAAAGGATATTTTTATAAAATGGACTTAATTTTTGAAATTATCATGTAAAAAGTACATTAGAGTTAAATTTCAGTGTTTTTATAAAAAGAAACGTTTTTTAATGAATAGTGAAGCATAGATAATTTTAAAAATTGACAATATTTTCATTAAATAAATAAATTTAATATTTTTATTAATGGTTGGGGATGAATCCTCAATATAGTATTAAAGAAAATACTTCTTTTTATCAGGGTAGAGGGAGAACCATTACATAGACCGAAGGCCCAAGGCCAAGTGGCCTAAATACGAGGCTTGTAAGCCCATTTTTTAGCCCAAAGGGCTCTTTGATGAATAGTATAGCTTCAGTACTCAGGCTACTACATGGCCAACGCCACTACAATTCCTACTACAATTCCACTACCTCTATAGTGTCACCACCTATATATTCGCTGCTACTATAGTACAACTACATTATCGCTACAGTTCTACTATAGTAATGGAAATTCATCCCTGTCCAAATTCGATCCTGGGTCTTTTGGATGCAATGTAAGTGGCTATACCACTTGGGTACGTGCTCATTGGCATTAAATTATTAAATTTAAATACCATATTTGATATTAAGGTAATTAAATACACCTTTAACTATAAATATTCTAATTAATTAGATAAGAATCATTATTATATATTATTTTTTCATATGTCCATTTTTTGTGTTTAAAACACTTTATTTCTATATAATATTATTCACTGCATCTTTTGTTTTAATATTAAATTAATCACTAACATTTTAATTAATTAAATCCAAAGAAATATACTTCATATTTGGAAATAGGATGTAAAAACATGGTAAATTGGTCTCTTTTTTGTCTTCAAGAATAGTAACCGTAGTTAAAATTTATCACTTCAATAATGTTAAATCGTGTAATAAATGAAAAAAAATAATTTGATAAGGCTTTAAAATATACCAAAAATTTTTATATATGTTATTAAATATGTTTTCTTCAACCATGACACAAAAATAATTGAAATTATTTAAATTTATTCCATATTTCTGATGATAATGACCTTAATATAATTATAAATAGAAAATAAACACCAAACCTCACACTCTTTTTATTAATATCTCTATAAATTTATAATTGTGTTAAGAGTTCATTAAGTACGGTCATAAATTTTCATTTTAATGGTGAATAAATTTTTTAATCACGGTAATTTAAATTTTATTTTTTTAATTGAAATAAATATATTAAATTTTTACACCAAATTAACATAGTTCTTGTTCAAGTAGTTGAAAAATAAAGTAAATAGTTCTGAAAAATAAAAAAATAATACTATATTTGGTTTATTTTAATGTACCATGGATTATATATATATATATATAAATAACATATTTTGGATATTTTTATGTTTTTCATTCCAAATGAATTTCTATATTTATGTCTTTAATGTCAAATAAAAATAATAGTTTAAAATATAGTGAAAGGGGTTTTATAGTAAGAAATATTTTATTAAATTATTTCAAATACATTAAAACCCACTATTTTATCAACTGAATGGGATATGGTAAAGAAAATCATACATGGTCCATTTTAGAGTCATTTTTCTTTTATAGTAAATTTCTTGATGCATAATGTGTAAAAACAATGCATATCACTATATTTTTCAAAAGGGTAAAAGAGGCGATAAAACAAAAAATATATGGATAAAAATATAATCTAAACTAATCCAAATTTTATTGGATTATAGGATTCACAACCATGATCATATTATAATTGAATTATAATAATTTGGGCCATTGGTCTATGAAAATTAATTTATATTAATTTAATACTTTAAGTAATTTAATGAGTGCCTCTCCCATCACTTATAATATAGTACAAACAATAATATCATCCTTACACCTTTTGTGCACTGTATTTCATCCTGAACCTACCATATTATCTACCCAACTTTACACCTCACATCCTATAGTTATTTTTATCATCAAAATACGAAGCCAATAAGGCGTAAGGTTTAATCCATTGAGGACATCTGACGAGATAATAGAAGTCCTAACCGACCAAGTTCTAGTTTATTTCTTCTTCTACCTCGTTTAAATATTCTTTTACCAAGATTAAATAATATCATCATTATATACCATATACTTATATTGTATTACTAGTGTGTTACTACCATTTTCCATTCCCTTTTAATCCTATGGGAAATGAAAACATCGGTCATGTGTACATGTGGATTACCACATCCATGATTCAATTTTATTTATTTTCCATAGGCTCCTCTCATAGATATTTTTAATAATGGATAATATATATATGAAATTTATTTCATAATTAAAATTCAGTAATTATAATATATTCTTTAGTTTGTTACTACTCTATTCATTGGAAAATGATAACAACATTTATGAATACATGTGGCCTACCACCCCCCATTATGTGATGTCATACATATTTTATCACACATAACATGGTTTCTATATATATGTTACACCCCAGAATGATAAAGGGTCAAATAACTATATAATATGACTCATGTCAGAAATGTGCCCCATTATTTTCAGGATCTGACCTAATTAGATATCCAAAGTTATGAATGCTTTCTTTAGAATAGTGATAAGGATGGGGGACCTTCTGGGATGTTACTAGGATGTGTTCAAGTGAGGAAAAATCACACTTGAAATAACATGTGTTTGCATGTGTGGATGTTCATTAGTTTGATGACCAGTTCGAGAACATGGGTTGGTGTCTGTGAGGTGGACACATGTCTACAGGGAATGTGGTTGTACATGGATGACCTGGACCCGACGACCATGTTAATATGGGGTGTCTGTGAAACCAGCAAGACCTTTTTTTAACCTTGGTATCAGAGCATGAACCCAGACTTAAATGTGATGGCACTACTTGTTTTGTGATACAGGGTCCATAATAAGGATGTTGTGATATAAGTTGGGGGTGAATGTAGCACCCAATAATGATAAAGAGGTAAATGACTAAATGATATGACTCATGTAAATATGGTGAACCATTATTTTTTAGGATCCTACCTGATTAGAACTCCACTGTTAAGATTATTGGTCTAGGAATAGTGATCCAGAAGGGTGACTTTTTGGGAAGTTACTAGGATATGCGAGAGTGAGGTCAAAAGACATTGTAAAGAAAATGTGTTGGCATGCGGGAAGATTCACCAATCTAGTGACAAGTTCCGGGATGTGGGTGGGCGCTAGGCAGGGGACTACATGTCTGCGGGGCAACTAGTGGTACTTGACGGGCCATGACCTGACATCCATTTTAATAAGGGGTGTTTGTGCGATCTGTGTGGCCCATTTAATACAACATATCTTTATTAGAAAAATATATTATCATATTTATGTTATAATCATCATTTAGGAATTATAAAATAATACTTACCTTATTTCCATCTTGATCATTTATAAATGGTAACAATACACATGAAAATGTATGACCTACTATCACCATGATTGTGACATATTTAAGTTTTCATCACCATATTCCATGGGGTTTTAAGTAAACGTTAAGTATAAAAATAATAAATATTTCATAAATATTGTTCTAGGGATGATGGATTAATTTATTCTTTGACCATAGTCCACATAAAATTTTCATTTTTGAGATATGATATGAATATCATCAAATAATAAAAAATTGAATTAATTAATTATGTAATTCTATATAACATGGTAATGAATAATATAAAAGGAACAATAACAAAAAAAAACATCTTAATAATTTAAATAATTAATAAAATTTTATTATTCTACAAGATAAGAATGCATGTGATGATTCAGACTCAAGGTAAGGGACAATTTATCTTATAATCTCATTTAAAATATTAAAAAATTTTATTTCCAAATATTTTTCTTCCATGTCCATATTCTAAGGATTATTTTAAGAAATTTTTATCTAAAAATAAATGAATTATAAATTAAATTTTACATATATTTGGACTTTCTTTCAATTGGTTTTATTGGGATATTTTTATGTATTTTATACATAATTTTATGAGAAGGTGTGTTTGATTTTATCATATATGTCATCAATAATTTTCTCATGTCGCAACTATTATTTGATATTTTTTTCCTTTACATGATTTTATTCTTCCTTGAAATAAAACCTCACCATCCCTTATTTATAGAAATTTCAGTTTTTAAAATGTTTTTAAAAAGAAAGTGTATTTTCATATCTCAAAATATTTTTCATATAACTTAAAAGAGTTATCTAAGGGTTTTATTAAAAAATGGATCAAGAATAAAATGTTTTATTAATGATATGTTAATTGAGAGTTATAGATGATAATGGGTGAGACTGATACAACTATTTTGTTGGGTGATATTGATACAACCTATACCACATGTGATACTGATACAACTTATATGACAGTTCTGCATAATATATCTATTGAATGAATTCAGTAATGTTCATTGCCATTAATTGAAAGAAGGAAGGAGTTTATAAGGACGGTATCTCAAACAGATTTAATTAGGCTCCAATTATTTTTGACATGAGTTAAAAATGGAATATTAATATAAATCCTTATGTTTCCAAAAAGGTTTTGTATTTTCTTACAATCAGTTTAAATTTTTTTTATGATAAAAATTATTTTTTAACATGGATATTAATTATTTAATATTCTCAAATTATATTATGATAAGGGAATAATTTCTCTATATTATGTCCCTTACTATGTAATTTTTATCACCCAAAAGTTTTAATTTCTTTTTACAGTGTTTTAAAATGTTTTAGAAGAAAGAAGAATTCATGTTGAATTTCATGAAGAATTTTCATGGAAAGAAAACATGTTTCATTTTAAAAGATTTATATTATTGGAAAAGGGGTATATAGTGGATGTGTCAAATTTATAATTTATGTGTTTATATGATAGAGTTATTAACTAATAATTTAAATCTCAACACCATACTGATTTTAAAGAATGAGATCAAGTGAAATAATGTGTAAAGACACTAGATTTTGTAATGTTTAAGGATGATACCTTATAGTTGGTATCAAATAAAATGTTTAGCTAACATAATAGTATAAGATAATGTTAGTAGAATACCCATGACGATCTTAATTTTTTGTTATGTTGAAATCATATTGAATTTTATTATTACCAAGTGGATTCATCAAATATATGTCTATTCATAATGGTTTTCCACCGAGGAAACATGGAAGATAATGTAAAAACACATTAGGGGAAAATTACCTTAAAAATAAGAATCATGGAATTGTTGTAATTGGAACAAAGTTTTTTTCCCACGATGTATTAGTTGGAATATGTTTTAAATAGTTGTGATATATAAGTTAGAGAGAAACCAAATTAACCATAGAGAAACATGTGGATAGCTGGGAATTACATGAAACATCGCCCTCCAAGAATGGATATAAACTTGGATCCATTATTATATGAAGGATGATTCAATTCTATGACACTTATATTTTTCTTAAGAAATTTCTTTTGACTCAGAAAACAATTTTTTTTTCTATGGATGTGCGTAAGACTAATTATTCTTCGAAATATTTTCATTTGCGTTCTAATGGATGTTATTTTCTTGGTTCTTTCAAGGCTGGACTTGCTACCGAATCACTTTTTTTTATCATTCATCTTAGCAGTCTATTAGTGTTTTCAATGACTTTTACCAGATGTTTACCTGTGATTTTTCTTATGATGGTTTACATTATTATTTCATTATGATCTATGCTGTGAATAGTTACCAATATCGAAGACCGCTTTGGCATGACATTAATATCCTACCCAACCATATACAAGATCTCTGCTTTGTGATCATAGATTTCAAGGCTATTTTAACCCCTAGTGAAAAAATTGGTCTATCCCGGTCTTTTATCTCCTCAAGGGAACATAAATCTTCTATTGAGGACTGTAATCATATGGAAGTCAATATCACAGGATATAAGATAACTTGGTATAGAAGAAACCACAATAGGGTAGTGTCTAGGAAACTTGATAAGGATTTCACTAATATCTATGACCACAATAAATGGGACTCCTTGTCGACTATTACCTTACCTAAAGTCAACTCTGACCATCATCCTATTCTAGTAAGTCTTATCCAAAAAAATTAAGCCCTCTATCCCTTTTAAATTTAATAATTCTTGGGCCGATGATCTTGAATGTACATGAACTATTAATGCTTTTTGGGATGGGATGTGGCATCACAATAATTATTTTTCTTGCATCACTAAACTAATGCACCTTTAGCAGTGTCAGAAGGGATGGTGTATCTCCAAATCTACACAGCTTAACAAGGACATCTCCTCTCTGAATAATGACCACAATCAATTTCAAAGATCCAATAGTTTCTCTGATTTTTCTTTATATACTCAACTATAAATTAGTACCTCTTTGAAACTCAACACTCTTTAAAAACATAAAGACAACATGAGAATGAAAATTTTGAAAACCAAATGGATTTCGAATGGGAATAAGAATACAAAGTTCTACAATTCTCTCCAAATAATTTAAAAGGACAATAGACCTATTTCTTTTTTTCGAAATTAAGACACCGTACATGACTCTGAGGAGGCTATTGAAAACCATGTTGTCTCGTATTTTCATTATTTGATCAATGGATCTGATGTTTTTAAATATCTTTTAACTAATATCAAAATGAATATGGTGACTATTGAAGATAATGTCTTCCTTTTAAGCATCCCTCTAGATCCTGAAATCACAGACACTATTTTTAGCCTCAATCCTAATAGTTACCCATGGACAGATGGTTTAAACAATGGTTTCTTTCAACACTACTAGTATATCATTCATTTGGACGTTTTAAAACATGTCAAAACATTATTTTCCAATGGTATTTTCTCACACGGGGTAAATTCCCAAAACCATACTCTTATTCCTAAGGAGGAAAATGCCTTTGAAATTCACCTTTTCCTACCGATTTCCCTTATTAATACCATCAAAAAATTATCTCCAAACTCCTTGCTAATAGACTTACCACAATTTTCAATATAATTGTTCTTCAGAACCAATTTTGTTTCATCAATGGCAGGTCTATTCAAGATTACATTTGCCTTACTTCAGAATGAACTAATATCTTATGCAAAGACACCTGTAATATCCCAGGTAAATAAATTTTATGACATTCTCATATTTATCAATATTTTTGAATAAAGTTTTAATATTACATTAAATGGAATTCTATGTTTAAATTGCGTACCCAATACTCAACAATTAGTTTCTTTGAAATCTTACGTTGCACACTAATAATATAATAATATTAATTAAAATGGTAGTTAATGTCTAGCCATTGGAATAGAGGGAATGAATATAACTAACTAAAATATGATTATATATGTTTTCTAAATGTTTTTACATTATTCAATAAATGTTAGAGGCTTAAAATTCAATTGAATCCAATTTTAAGAATAAATATTCCAATATTATTTAAAAGGAAAATTAACCACCTTTTGATGGAGAACCATTTTTAAATATACTTTTATTCACTTTTATACGTTATATTTAACAAAATAAAACCCTTATTTAGAATCAAGACATCAAAATTTATTTTGTTTAAATTTTTGTTATTTTCTGATAAAGATCAATTTTAGTGAAAAATGTTGTATTTTAATTCAAAACCACTTTTTAATCTAATTTATTTATATTTTTATATTATCTTTTTAATTGGTTTTAAATTTAAATTAAAATATATTTCCACCATTTAATCCAATGGTGGTCATTTGAATTAGTTTCACTTTGAAATTGGACATAAATAAGTGTCAGTCTTTAAATATATATTTTTTCATAAAAACACGCTATTTTATTTGATAGCAAGAATTGATTATAAAATTAATTAAGGCATATTACATGTTTTTAATTTGGTAAAATGGAAATCATTTTTTAATTTTAATATCAAATATATCTTAGGGTGATTGTTTTATATTTTTCTGACAAATGTTCATTTTTAATGAATATTGAAAAATACTGTATTTTAATTCTTAACTTCGTTTTCATCTAATTTATATAGTTAGATTGTAATTTTAATTGGTTTTAAGTTTTAATTTAATTATTTTGTTATCATTTAATACAACTTTGTTCATTTTATGTAATTTCGCTTTTAAATTGGATGTAAAAACAAATCAATCTTTTGATAGATTATACTTCTTAAAAACCTACCTTTGGTTTTGAAAATGAGAATTATTTTAAATTAATTACTCCAATTTCTATGTTTGGAATTTTATAAAATGGATTCCATACTTTTAATCAGAAGGTCTATATTATGTAATTAAGACTCTTGTTTTTGGACAATATGAATAGTAACGATGACAATTATCTTTAATTATCGTGTTTAATTAGTAATCGGGTAGTTAAGGGTAATAAAATAATATCATAAAAAATATAAAATGACCCCAACATGTGTCCTAATGCTTTCTTTGGTGTCATGTCCGACCATGGCATGCCTTTTGCCAACTTTGGGGCCCCATGGAATCATTTTACCGTGATAGTGACTTTTTATCATATTTTTTAAAGAAACAAAATATTACAAAGGTTTGTATATCCTAAGTAAAAAAATTTTAATTTAGATTAAATAAATGATATATTTGACTATAAATAGTCACTAGAAAGATAAAAAGATTTACTACATGATGGTAATTTTTTTATAATTTTTAGACATTAAATAGAGAAATTTATTTATGACACCGTGATGATGCAGTGATTACCTCATTAATGAACGATTTAAATAAAATGAAACGATAAGGTAAAATCTAACAATTACACTTTTGTAAAACCTATTGGATGGGGTTATTTCGAACCCTTATCACCTTATCCTATAAATATATCATTTTCTGACCTTTAAAATTCAAAACCTATTTATAATAAAGTAACTTTCCAAGACAATCAAAAAGTGACCCTCCTCCCCCTTATAAAGGCCCCCACCTCTACCCCCTTACCCACACCTCTCAAGCCCTTGAATCATCCAAAATCTGCTCATATTGTCTCTCCACATCCCTATATTACTCCTAGAAGCCTCAATTTAGAAAGAAGTCTTTCCAAGGAAGCCTTTGGGCTCAAATCAAAAAGAGTTACCCGATTTGAAGGTAATGTAATCTCTTATGTTTTATTGTTTTATTTTTCTTATCCAACCCCCATTAACTATTTTTATTCCTTTATTTTGTAACAACACCATTATATTCAATACAATAGTATGTTTTTTTATGAGAAGTATTCAAGATAACATTATACACACCTTTATCTAATGGTTAAAGAACATATTGTTTCTGTGGGTGGCGAATTACTGCCTCACGATATGATGATTGTTCAATATTGTTTTAACACCAGTCATGGTGGCCATTAAGATTTCACTATATTTATATATGATATATATTAAGTTTATTTTTTCCTTGTGATTCTGTATTTTTCATTTATTCCATACCTTTATGGTCTGTATAATGGGTAAATGCGATAACTTCATTTTAGGAAGTGCGGACTACCTCCCCCTCAATGTGATTTGAATCGTTAATGCCATATGTGGGATGTATAATGGATGTATTTAATGATAGTATACTTTAATTATAATATAACTACGTATCATTATTTTTTAATTCCATTAATTTAGGAAATATAAATGAAAGTAACGTTCTTGCGTGCGTACGGCTTACCGTCTCCATGAACGGTACATTTCATTTCTTATCTCCAAAAGTTATGTACTATTATAAGTATATATATATATAATAGAGATATATGATATATATTACATCTAAAATTATGAATTTAATTCTAGAATTATAATATATATATCTCTCATTTAGTTTTAATTCTATTAATATTACAAAGAAATAAAAGTAGCGTTCATGCATACGTACGACCTACTGTCTTCATGAATGGTGAATTTCATTTTTTTTCACCAAATGTTATGAAATAGTATAAAAAAATTATATACTAGATATATATGATATTTAAATCATTAATACTATTATGGATATGGTGTAATTATAAATACATGGAAAATTCTTTTCAAACTAGTTCATTTTTTACTCATGTACCGAACACCGACAAAAACATCTGATATGAACTAACATAATTAACTAATTATTGTAAAATTATAATATGTGATATTAATTCAATAATAAAATTTAAATGAGGTCCTTAAGAAATTATAAATTGACCAAAGTTTATTATTCAAAAATATAAAAAAAAACGAACAAGACAAGTCAGACTTGAGGTTAGTGATCCTATCTCTCTCTTTCTTTTTAAGTACTATCTTTTATGTAATTTACATTAAGCCCCTTTTTCTTATGTTGGGGGATGTTATTTTATATTACTCTTACTATAAATTTTATTTTCATATGATGAGAGGCCCTATTTGATCTCGTAAATACATTTTTTGAAGTTTTAAGTGGGGTCGTTTGGCTGCCGAGTTATCGTAAGGGATTTTTCATCTCACTTTTATTCCCATGAGATTCATGCTACATTTTCCACTATTTCCTTTTTGTGTGGTGTGTGTACTTCCAATTATTGTTTTCTTTGTTTAATATAATTTAATTTATGGGTATTTACATCTTCATTGTGTGACCCTTCTTTCATGGGGTGTACGTTTCATAAGTTACCCAAATCGGTAAGGAAACCTTTCACCCTCCTCTTTTAAAAAGACTTCTTTTTTGTTTGGTATTTTAATTTACATATTCTTATGTTGGGATATGTTCTTATATATACTTATTTTTGTAAATGTTATGTCCAAGTGATTACATACCCCTTTTATCTCTCATCATCTCATTTTCTGAATTTTAATGTGACGCTGTTGGGCTGTCGAATTTCATTAAGGGAACTTCTTAACCCAATTTCAATTATTTAGATTAAACCTCTAATTCTTGATTATGTCGTGCCATGAATATGTGTGGATGAACTTTGGTATTTTTACACATCATATCCACTTATATTGGGTGTATTTATATTTGTCACACATAATTATGTAATTGATTTATCATTAATATAAGGATACGATCATTGTAAGGGACTTCATCTCAATCTCCTTTCATTGAGGCATATTTTGTTTTATACACAACTTTCATTCATACAGTGTAAAAACCCCTCTGACTTTTACTTTTATTCAAAATGAATATTTTTATATGAAGCGTGTTACTAAATGACAAAAGGGAATGTTTTTGTCTTACATATGCAACGACAATGAATTCTCTGCCACTGTGACCATTATTTGAGTTTTGGCTTCCTCTATATTACATAACATATTTTAAATGAAAAATAAATACCTTGTTTTAATTTTATTTTATTGAAAATGGTTTTGATAATGTTTTTATTATATCAATGTGTTGTATTGATATCTTGTGATTGAAATGTTGAAATTTTATGTTTCCTTTATGCATGTTTTATGGGATACGATTATGTTATGATTCATGGGCATTGTTAATGAAGACAGGTGGTTTTGTGATAAAATATGGGTGGGTGAGCCCGTGATATCTCTCTAGTGCATTGGTTAATGCGAAGGAGTTAAACGTTAAGGTTTCTCTAAATAGATTTAGGGAATATACTATGATGGGTACTCCAAACGTAACTATGAGGGTTACTCCCTACGTTAGAATGTTATGAAGGCATCAAGTTACCTTTATGTCTTATGATTACCATTAGTTATTCATAAATCTTATGATTTCATGAGGTATGCTAAATTGATTATGTTTTATGAGTAAATTATGATTTCATTGATTCTTATGTATAGATGGACTAATGTTTTCTTTCTGTATTTTTATATCCCTTACTGAACTTTTTATGATCATCCCATGTTTTTGAAATGTTTTCCACAGGACTTAAAGATTAATTGGGTAAAGTATTGGATCAAGGAAAGACATTCTATAAAAAACATAGAACTATACATGTTTCTTTTTAAGAGTTTTTATTTTTTGAAAAAAATGGAAACTTAGTAGAAGTGTCTACTTTGTAATCTTTTGAGATGTAATAGTTATGTCCTAATTATCTAAAACACTAAACCTGAAAAGATCATCAATGTGAATTATTCATTTAATTCATGATTATGTAATGTTTTAAGTTCGTGTCCTTATAGTTTGTATCAAAGGTCGGTTTAGATAACTTTAGAGGTTAGAGTATTCTTTAAGAAGAAGTGACATTACCATAATGGTTAGGATTTCAGAAATAGTCATAGATTTTTATTAATAATGTGAATGAGTTTAAGATAATATGAATAATTATATCATTGTATTTACCCTCCCCATAAGATTTTATATGATGATTTTAATTAAATACTCACACTGACATTTTTGGTTTTAGTAAATTGATGGATCTAGCAGGAACCAAAGTGAAAATGGGTTTGAAGGAAACTGTGGTGGTTCTCTGATTAAGAGACTGGATTAAATGGGGGATTCAATGAGAAATCATGTGGTTATTCTAAACCAAATATCTGGAGTCATGATCAAGCAGATGAACCTTGGTGAGTTTTCTAATGCATCATGTACGAGAGAACCAACACGATGTGGATGTTCAGGTAATAATTATAAAGGTAACCATAAGGGTTTATATAATCCTTACTTTTGATGTAATTATTGGTTACTATATGTTATGATGGAAAAATAAAGGAAAGAGATAAACTTGAGTTTAATTATGTTATGGTTATTTTTGAAGATTTTATATATTTTTGGGGAATTTTTTTAAGAATTATATAGTTTTGGAAAAAGGACAACACACAGACTGTGTGACAACCCGTCACATCAGACAAAGCCACGGGAATCGAACCCACAACCTAAGTGCGACTGGTATTTATCACCTACCACTGGACTATGTGAAGTCCCTGGGTGGTATAACTAGTTATTTTTAGTTATATGATCTTATGAATCAAGAGTATGTTGATTTTGGGTTATCTAGGAAATTATTGACCTATCATGGAAGATATATGACCAGGACAATTACTTTTCAATATGAGACTTTAAGAGAAACTGATGTTATTTAGATAAATGTTAAGATTTAACTTGGAAGAAAATGTGATTAAAACCATTATAGATTTGGGTTTCAACATTAGTTTGGTTTACTTTGAAGAATTTTATGGACAATTTTTTATCAAATGGTCTTTGATGAACATTGGGTTTTGTCGGACAAATTTTGGAGATTAAGAGTAATATTTATTTTTATAAAGGATTATCCTTTTTGGGTATTATCTGATCTCGTACTAACAATTTTGGTTTTGGATAAGGTCTAAAGACATGGGAAATATATAGTTCATCTTTTCTGGATTAGGTGATTCATAAAAAGTTGATTATAGCGTTATTAATGTGAACACGTCATCCTAAATACTCATTTTTTGGAGAAAATATGAGTTTGTGTCAGAAATATTGTAAAAGATTAAAGTCAACACGACAAGTAAGTATGTTTCCTTAATATTTGTCTAAGCTCATAAATAAATTACCCAATGAAAAGTAACTTAAAAAAATGGTGTATGTTAAATTTTCCTACTGGGGAATCAAATACCATTCACTAGTGCAGAAAACATTTTTTACGTCGGTTATTTTTCATTATTTACGTCGGTTTTTAGGCGACGTTAATACGGACGACGTTATGAATAACGTTTTTTACGTCGGTTATTTAAAACCCGACGTAACATCCCTAACATCACAGTGTTTATCACGTCGGTTCATATAATAACCGACGTGATAAATATGCGCAGGGGGGGTTTATCTCGTCGGTTATTTTCTAAACCGACGTGATAAAACGCCTGGGATATCGTTTATCACGTCAGTTATGACATAACCGATGTGATTAACCCTTCCCCGAGCCTATTATCACGTCGGTTTCTTAAATAACCGACGTGATAAAAAGGCCTGGGAAATGTTTTAGCACGTCGGTTATCCAATAACCGACGTGGTAAATCGATTCCCAGGCCTTTTATCACGTCGGTTATATTAAGAACCGATGTGATAAACCCCTACCGATTTATTTACCACATCGGTTATAAAATAACCGACGTGAAAGTGATATATATTTTTTTAAAATAATTGCACTGCTCTCACCAAAAAGCAACCAGAAACCAAACAACAAAAATAACCATGCCAGCCCTCCCCCAAGCCCCAACTGAACCCAACCCTCATCTATACCCACCTAACAACCTGGCCAGCCCTCCCCCACCACATTGGAGCCCCACCACAACCCTTGGACACCCCCCACCCCTTGGACAGCCCCCCCCCCCCACCCTCATTTACACCCCCACGACCCCTAGTACAGCCTCAAACACCCATTGGACACCCCTCTCATATCCATTGGACACCCCCCACCCCTTGGACAGCCCCCCCCCCACCCTCATTTACACCCCCAAGACCCCTAGTACAGCCTCAAACACCCATTGGACACCCCCCACACCTTGACAGCCCTCCCAGACCCCTTGGACACCCCCCGACCCCTGGACACCCCCCCCCCCCCCGAGCCCTTGGACAGCCCCAAACACCCCTTGGACACCCCTCCCATATCCCTTGGACACCCCCCACCCCTTGGACACCCCCCACCCCTTGGACAGCCCCCCCCCCCCCCCCACCCACCCTCATTTACACCCAACCGGCCCCTTGGACAGAACTCCCAGACACCTTGGACACCACTCCCATATACCTTGGACACCCCCCCCCACCCCTTGGACACCCCCACCCCTTCGAAAGCCCCCCCCCACCCTCATTTACACCCCCCGAACACTAGGACAGCCCCAAACACCCCTTGGACACCCCTCCCATATCCCTTGGACACCCCCACCCCTTGGACACCCCCACCCCTTGGACAGCCCCCCACCCCCTGGACACCCCCCCGACCCCTTGGAAACCCCCCGACCCCTTGGAAACCCCCCCCCCCCATCCCCTTTGACAGCCCCAAAAACCCCTTGGACACCCCTCCTATATCCCTTGTACACCCCCCCCCCCCACCACTTGGACACCCCCCACCCCTTGGACAACCCCCCCCCCCACCCTCATTTACACCCAACCGACCCCTTGGACAGCCCCAAACACACCGTGGACACCCCTCCCATACCCCTTGGACACCCCCACCCCTTGGACACCCCCACCCTCATTTACACCCCCCGACCCCTAGGACAAACCAAAACACACCTTGGACACCCCTCCCATATCCCTTGGACACCCCCCAAACACCCACCCACCCCCTTGGAACCTCTCCCCCCATACCAAAATCCAGACCAGAAAAACCATCAACAGTAGACCAAAACAAGAAGTTGAGAAAAATTAAACATTCACTTATATAACATTCAAAACATACACAGTCAACTTCAAAAAAACTAAATCCAACCTAAACGACTACGAAATACACAATTACATTGACAATATTCAAAATTACATTTTACATTACAAACAACTAAAAGTCAATCAAACCTGTAAAATAATTTGACCACTCCACTTGTAAGTGTTTGATATCTTCAGCAGTAAAGGGTTTAGGGTCATCAAAAAGCTACAATGGAAAAGGATAGTAGTCAACGTGTATAATGAATAAATCAAATTGAAATATTATGAGAAAGAGGAAATCTTACCAGGTCAAAACTCAGAACTGTCCCAGTTGTTATTATTTCATACATAAATCTTAACATGTAATATCCGCATTCGATGATGCCTTGTTTCTCATGACATTTCTGTTTGAATGAGTGTAAATTCAATATATTATTTTTATGTAATAAATCAAAATGTACAAATTATAAATGGATATTTACCTTCGCATGTACATATTTGATCTTGAAATTCCTTTTCTTTGCGCTTTTTCGAAAGTGGACCCATGCCCTGTTAGAAAATAATACGAATGGGGTAAATTTAAAATTCATTATAATATATAAAACTATTGTGAAATTGAAACTTACGTTTCCAATATATTCTTAAAACTTTCTCGCACATCATCATGGAGAGAGCATATACAATAAAGTGCTTTCTCCCTAGGGAAAAAAACCCCTAACATCCAATGATCCCTGATAAAAGGAAATTTAACGTTAGTGGTTTTTTATGTTAAAAGATAATTAACTCTTTGAGAGGGATGTGTTTCATACCTCTCACAAAAAGGCATCATCCAACACTGTGTGATTACATTCTTTTCAAATCTATCAGCAATATAAATCATTCTTTGTTCCTCATCCAATGCACATGCTTCAGGGGAAATCAATTGTTGGTCCATGAATCCATATACATCTGTCAGCTCATTCCTCTCACAAATTTTATACAGATACCTAATACAAAGCAGACATAAGTATACATTTTTAATAAATATAACGCAAGGAAAAGGTGTTAAGACTTACATGATAAAAATTTACACCACGTTGATGCCCAACTTATCTCCAGTGACAAACTCCATGATATCAGTTTTCATAATCCCCACACTTAGTTCACATCCACAGACATGAGCTTCCATTGAAAAGTCATAATGATCCGCCAACAAATTTGAATATCTTGACAATTTTTCAAGACTGCTAGTATCTGCATCTGATGTCATAGCTATCTGTCTTTGTTGTTGTCTATACAGTATTTCTTTACCTTTGAAGTATTCCTGTAAAAATAAATTGAAAAATATATTAGTTTTCAAATGAGAAAACATTAATAAAAATATAAAATAAAATATATAACATCCATACCTCTATGGTAATGAGTCGAAGAAGTCTGGATGGCCAAAGTAAAAAATGGCCGATACTATGTCCAACTGTCGTCACCTCATCTGTAGGTAATGGTATCCGAGCTGATCTATCTACAATATCATGTACAGTGACCCTCTGATTCTCTACCTCTAACTGTTGATGATGAACTGTATCTCCTATATAATATACCATCCCATATGCAACTATATGATGTTGAGGATCATCAACATAAAACTCACAATAAGTAGGTAGCTGCGGCGGAAGAGGAGGATCAAAAATGGGGTCCGCAGGCTGAGGTGGGGGAGTGGGAGCTACTGGGAGAGGTGGAGTGGGAGCTGCACCCTGAAATTGTCTTTGCAAGTCTGCAAACATAAACTGCACCGATGCTCTAATCTTGTCCTCCATTGTCGCATTAATATTATGGACTTCATCCTCCAAGGATTCTATTTTTTTTATAAACTCCCTCAACGTTAGAAGTTGAGGAACGTGGCAACACTTTTCTTACCGATACACCTGCCGGATATCCTCTTACACGGCCAGGATGTTCGGGCTTTCCCAATTCCACAGATAAAATATCTTCCCTCCCAGATGGTGTAAATGTCCCATGTGAACTCTTCTCTTCAAGAGAGTCCTGTAATAATTAATTGAACATTTCTATAATGATTGGAAATATATGATGAAAATAGTAAACTTAAATAAATAAAATATATATCTTACAATCCTCTCAACTACGAGTCTCGATTCTTCCGAAAGATATTGTCCTTTTTTGCCCTTCCGAGCTCTTTTCCATTTCTCATGTCTAGATGGAGGGGATAGAGGGGCCACCTCTCCAGAGCTTGAAGACTCAGCTCTTAGTTGTTGAAATTTTTCTGCCATCATTTGTTCTTCCAATAATGCATACCCTCCCCGAGATAAACTATGAGGGTATACATTTTTAGATTGGATCTCTTGATGATCTTTCCTTGTTTGCTGTAAATTAAGAATAAGTAATCATTAAGAAAACAATAATAAGACCATTTATATAAGAAAGCTTATAAAAGTTTACATTTCCCTTACCAAAAATGATTCTTTTCTTCTACTTTCAAAAAATTGTCTCCAAGTGTCTTCATCTATAAAAGGATATATACGACATGGATTCTCACGACTCCTATGACCATAAATGAAATCAGATGAGAGGGTTGATTTGAAATCCCTCCATCTCCTAGCAGCCAACTATAAGCATTTCTTCCAGACTCCTCCAGTGTCAGGAATATCAAATGTCATCTGATAAAAAAGAGGTTAAAAATATTATATATACTAGAAACATTTAAATAACAGTCAAACAATAGCAAAAGATCTTACCAAAATGGTCTCCCACAGCTGAGAAATTATCGCCTTATCCACACTTCTCCAATCATCATAGAGAATTCTTACTTTGCTCTTAGCCCGAGTTGCTACAAAACCCTTAAAATCTTTAGCATTTGGACCTCTAGGAAGATCATCATAATCAAACTCCACGACTATCCTCTCCTCCTTCATACGAGCAAGTGATAATTTTGGTAAACATGTGCACCCACGCTTACCAACCTTTGAACTCTTTTTAGTAATAGGAGCATGTGAATGTTCCTCCCCAGATGTATGACCAATATGCTCATCTCCAGAATCACGTGGCTGATCAACTGATTGATCTGTCATTTTCCTTCAAATCAAAAAAACAAACATTAGTTCATAAATATACAAATTCAAATATGGTAATACTACTTAATCAGAAAATCGAAAAGTGTACTAAATTACATAATAGTAAACATTGGTAATATGGTAAGCATGTTAAACAATGATAAACATGGTAAACACAGTCTTTTTTACCCCTCTCTCTTGGATTTTAATGATCACAATCACTCTTATTATGTTATAACTTGTTTTCAAGTGTTTTTGTTGATAGGCAAAAGGTTTCCATGGAGTTGGCCCAAGAAAGCTGAAAAGTGGACTCACTGAGTCCACCGGTCAGCCGGTGTGAGCTCACCGGCCAGACGGAGGACCCATGCAGTAGACTTGCCCACTGCCTGGTGTCACCGGCCGGTCGGTGGACCAGAACCTTGCTCTGTCTGGGCCACCGGCCCGCCGCTGGCTCACCACCGGCCGGCCGGTGGACCAGACAGAGCCTTCCTCTCTGTCTGGACCACCGGCCATCCGGTGCTCCACCACCAGCCCGCCGGTGCACCCAGGACTTCTCCTCTTTACGGTTTTTATTGTTTTATCATTTTGGTTTGATACATGTTTTAATAAGTAAAAAATTTACAATATCTAACATTATATGAAAAAACTAAATGTAAACAAGAAATAAACATGTGTTACATGTAATTTTAGGAATGTACAATTGGATTGTTTTCCCAAATTCCTTCGTCGTGATCGTTCCTTATGGCACAAACCATGTCTTCAACATACTCATCATTATGTTCTGTTAATCTTTCCATGGAAGTAGGGATCTCACATAAATCAGCATCTTCATCAAATTCATCCTCACCAACATATTGTTTTTTCCCTTATAAAACAACAGCCCACTGCATATCTGATTGATCTACTACATAGAAAATTTGTTTGGCATGTGTTCCCATTATAAAAGAATCAGCTGTGTCTTCCTATCTATTCAGCTTAACAAGTGTCATTCCAAATTCATCGTGTCTGACACTGTTGTTACCGATAAACCATTTACTGTTAAAAACAGGAACTTTAATTTTAAAGTAATCAGCCTCCCATATGTCTTCAATCACTCCATAATATGCACTTGATGCCGAAATTGGGTTTCTGTCCTTAGCACTCGAAAAATGCATTGCTTCTGCAAACACCAATACACCACTATTCTGAATTGCACTTCTGTTGTCCTGAGCTTTCGTATGAAATGTATAGCCATTAATGTCATAAGCGGACCATGTTATCACATTTAAAGATGGACCACCCACTATCCATTTTAATGTCTCTGATGCATCTGCTCTACCAAGCAAGGTCTTTTTAAACCATGGCAAAAAAGTTTTGTTGTGCTCATTCAAATCCACATTTCTTTCTTCTTTGGATGACATTGTTTCAACTCATTAATATGCAATGTGATATACGGTTGAACATCAGCTATGTTATTCAAGATGTATGATTCTAACTTCTTCATCTGTTCAGCTGACAGTGATTTGACTTTCAAGCCACGAATCCCCTTTCCCCCATTATTAACCCGTTCATGGCGAGATGGAGGCAAACCTATGTGTTGCTCCATAGCCAAGTATCTCGTACAAAACTCTGCTACCTCCTCAGAAATATACTTTTCAATAATGGAGGCTTCAGGTCGATATGGATTTTTAACATATCCCTTTAATATTTTCATATACCTTTCAAAAGGATACATCCAACGAAGATATACAGGTCCACAAAGCATTATTTCTCGAACCAGATGAATCATTAAATGCACCATCATATCAAAAAAAGTTGGAGGAAAATACATTTCCAAATGACAAAGTATAAAAATTGCATCCTTTTCCAAAATGTTCAAAGCATTCACATCAATCTCCTTGTTACAAATTGAATTGAAAAAATAACACAACCTCATTATAGTCTTTCTGACACAGATGGGAAATATTCCATGCAGTGCAACTGGTAGAATTTATTGCATCATGACGTGACAATCATGTGATTTCATACCTATCAACTTCAAGTCTTTCAATGAGACAAAATATTTTACATTTGAAGAATAACCTTGAGGCACTTTGATATCATGAAGACACTGACAGAAGCTACTTTTCTCCCTCTTCGATAATGTATGAAAAGCCGGGGGAAGAAATGTTCGTCTTCCTTTAGGAGTGGGAGCTAACTCCAAACGTATTCCCATTGATAGTAGGTCTAACCTTGCATTCAACCCATCTTTTGTCTTTCCTTTAATATCTAGCAATGTTCCGATCAAAGAATCACAGATATTCTTCTCCACGTGCATGACATCAATATTATGTTTGACTTCATGATACCTCCAATATGGTAGCTCAAAAAATATTGACCTTTTCTTCCAAATATGTCTATCATTACCATATTTCTGTGTCTTTCCCAATGTCACATCAAGGTTTTTCACCCTCTCAAAATAAAAATCTGGGGATAAAGGTTTTGGAGCAGTATCAAATTCTTGTGAGCCATTGAATGCCTTTTTTAGTCTTCTATAAGGGTGATCCATAGGCAAAAACTTTCGATGACCCATGTACACTGTTTTCCTCCCATGATGCAATTGACAATATGACGTCTGTTGTTGGCAAATTGGACATGCTTTATGCCCTTTAACACTGTATCCAGACAAATTTCCATATGCTGGGAAGTCATTTATAGTGAATAGAAGCACTGCATGCAGTTGAAAATATTCCATTTTATAAAAATCATACACCCTAATACCATCAGCCCATAACAGTTTCAAATCATCAATCAGCGGTGACAAGTATACATCAATATCATTGCCGGGTTGCTTTGGACCAGAGATCATGATACTCAACATGACATATTTGCGCATCATACAAACTTCAGGAGAGATGTTGTAAATTACCAATAAAACAGGCCATGAACTATGTGTGCTACTGAGGGTTCGGTATGGATTCATTCCATCGGTGCACAAGCCTAGTCTCAGATTTCTAATTTCATTTCCAAATGTAGGGTACTGGGCATAAATTTTCTTCCATTGTGGACAATCAGCTGGATGACGTATTTTTCCATCATATACCCGCTCATCAGCATGCCATCTTAACCTTTTTGCATCATGTGAATTAGCAAATAAACGTTTGAAACGAGGAATTATAGAAAGATACCAAAATACCTTTGAAGGGAGCTTTGTAATCTCTACATCCGCTTGTGATTTTTCTTTCACCTTATACCTTGATGTCCCACATTTAGGACACTCTTTCAGAAATTCATATTCCTTCCTACATATAATGCAGTCATTCGGACAGGCATGTATTTTCCTGTATCCCAATCCCATCGGGCATAATATTTTTTTGGCCTTATAATGTGAATCTGGAAGATCGTTATCTTTTGGAAGAATGTCTTTCATCAATTGTAGCAGCTCTGTAAAACTTCTGTCACTCCATCCATGTTTCTCCTTCAGGTTAATCAATCTTAACACCACCGACAAAACCGTAAAATCTGTACAACCAGGATATAATGGTTTTTTGGCATCACCATATAGACGTGCAACAGTCGGTTCTATCTCAATTTGTTCTGCTACAATATCGCGAATCATTTCTTCAATTCCATCGGAGTTACCATCTTGCGATTCATTATCACCAGTGAAATTCTGTCCAGTTTCGCCATGCCAAATCCAAGGGCTGTAACTCGGATTGAAACCATGACAAATCAGATGATCTTTTATCTCTCTACTTTTCAACTTCTTCATATTCAGAAATTTCAGGCATGGACAGAAAAAAATGTCACTACTTGGAACATTATGTTTAGCAAATTCCAAAAAGGCATCAACACCTTCCTCATATTCATTGCTCATTCGATGTGCCGTAATCCAACTTCGACTCATTATTACCTATAACAAATAGCAAAAATATATATATTTTTTAGATAAGACAAATATATGTTTATATGAAAAAAATCATAATTTTAATGTAATCAATTTTGAAATATAAAACAAATCGATGTGTATTTAAAAAAATATGCTTGAATATTATTTGTTAAACAAAATATAGTAAGATATAACACCCCCCCTGGACACCCCCCGACCCCTCTGGACAGCCCCCCGCCCCTCCTGGACACCACCCCCCACCCCCTACCCCCTTGGACACCCCCTGGACATCCCCCAACCCTCTGGACAGCCCCCCACCCACCCGGACAACCCCAAATACCCTCTGGAGAGGCCTCCACCCACTTGGACAGCCCCCCACAACCATCCACCCCCTTGGACACCCCCCTGGACACCCCACCGACCCCTCTGGACAGGCCGCCACCCCCTTGGACAGCCCCCCCACACCCACCCATCCCCTTGGACACCACCCTGGACACCCCCCGACCCCTCTGGACAGCCCCCGACCCCTCTAGAAAGCACCCCCACCCCTCCTGGACACAACCCCCGACCCCGACCTGCTTGGACACCCCCCCTGGACACCCCCAACCCTCTGGACAGCCCCCCCACCCCTCCTAAACACCACCCCCACCCCCTACCCCCTTGGACACCCCCCTGGACACCCCCCAACACACACCCACACCCTTGGACAGCCCCCCACACCCACCCACCCCCTTGTAAACCCCCCTGGACACCCCCCGACCCCTCTGGACAGCCCCCCACCCCTCCTGGACACCACCCCCACCCCTACCCCCTTGGACACCCCCCTGGACATCCCCCAACCCTCTGGGCAGCCCCCCCACCCACCCGGATAACCCCAAATACCCTCTGGAGAGGCCGCCACCCACTTGGACAGCCCCCCACACCCATCCACCCCCTTGGACACCCCCTAGACACCCCACCGACCCCTCTGGACAGGCCTCCACCCCCTTGGACAGCCACCCACACCCACCCATCCCCTTGGAAACCACCCTGGACACCCCCCGACCCCTTTGGACAGCCCCAGACCCCTCTAGAAAGCACCCCCACCCCTCCTGGACACAACCCCCCGCCCCCGACCTGCTTGGACACCCCCCTGGACACCCCCAACCCTCTGGACAGCCCCCCCACCCCTCCTAAACACCACCCCACCCCCTACCCCCTTGGACACCCCCCTGGACACCCCCCAACACCCACCAACACCCTTGGACAGCCCCCCACACCCACCCACCCCTTGTAAACCCCCCTGGACACCCCCCGACCCCTCTGGACAGCCCCCCGCCCCTCCTGGACACCACCCCCCACCCCCTACCCCCTTGGACACCCCCTGGACATCCCCCAACCCTCTGGACAGCCACCCCACCCACCCGGACAACCCCAAATACCCTCTGGAGAGGCCGCCACCAACTTGGAAAGCCCCCCACACCCATCCAACCCCTTGGACACCCCCCTGGACACCCCACCGACCCCTCTGGACAGGCCGCCACCCCCTTGGACAGCCCCCCACACCAACCCATCCCCTTGGACACCACCCTGGACACCCCCCGACCCCTCTGGACAGCCCCCGACCCCTCTAGAAAGCACCCCCACCCCTCTTGGACACAACCCCCACCCCCGACCTGCTTGGGCACCCCCCTGGACACCCCCCAACCCTCTGGACAGCCCCCCCACCCCTCCTAAACACCACCCCCACCCCCTACCCCCTTGGACACCCCCCTGGACACCCCCTAACACCCACCCACACCCTTGGACAACCCCCCACACCCACCCACCCCCTTGTAAACCCCCATGGACACCCCTCGACCCCTCTGGACAGCCCCACACCCCTCCTGGACACCACCCCCCACACCCTACCCCCTTGGACACCCCCTGGACACCCCCCAACTCTCTTGATAGCCCTCCCACCCCCCTGGAATCACTGAAAATTTACCATAACAATAAGTTGGGCCATTCAAAGAATGTTTTTAGGTGTGGAGGAAGAACTGAGTTTCAATAGATAGAGAAGGAACTCGACATTAGGTTGTCTATTCTAGGTGTGGATTTGAATGAGTTAATGTTTGTTCAGTGACCCAAGAGATTGAATCAGAAATTCAGATGTTGTGCCATTTTCTCATGATGAGGATGAATAATTGGTGGGGTTTGACTTTTAAATGGAGAGCTTAGCAGACCATCATATTTTCTATAGATCAGTAAAGGATGTTAGCATCGAACATAAGGCTTAAGGGATGCTTTCAGATCCAAATATGTATGTTGATGGATGCAATGGATCTAGTAGAGGTTCTAGAAAGAATGGTGGTTTTATTTGTTTAGGATAAGTAGTGAAGAAAAAACTAGTTAATTTTTTACTTGCTGAAAAGAGGGTATCTAAAATTTTTAACATGCCGAGGGGAAATCTGGCGAGTCCTCCTCGTGAAACTTTGTTTGCAGGGGGTGAAAATGGTGATGTGATCCCAAATCCATGCACCTATGCCATGGTTGTGTGTGAATAAAGTAGTAACAACTGTAAAAGGGCAACCCATCCAAATGGACACGCCCCAACCCTCTCGGGGATTTATAGAAAACGATGAAAAATTACTGAAATAATAAAATTAGTCAATATTGCAAGTCGAACAAATAGATCAAGGGATGATAAATAAGATTATAGTGCCAAAACAAGTTAAAAGGGTTCGCAATCGAAGAATCTTAGCTAGTTTCAACAAAAAAATCACAACACATATATATATACTATCCGCGAAAAAAAAACGAACGAGTGGGAGGATTACCTGAGTGCTGCGAGTTTAGATGATTGATCCGAGGAGATTAAATATGAGAAACGATGATCACAAAACGAATCTAAACCAACGAAATGGACGAGCCGATTCAGGTTTACGCGCGAGAGAGACGAGTCGCGACTGTCGAAGGTAAACTCGCGAATGACAATCCACGGGTCTGGGTAAATTTTTAAATGAGTTATCACGTCGGTTATTCCATAACCGATGTCAAAAACATCTGCGGATTCTTTTTTAACGTCAGTTATAAAATAACCGATGTAAAAAGGCCTTCAAAAACCGCGTTTTTTACGTCGGTTATTGAATAACCGACGTAATGACTCGTACATATGTCGATTTGTTACGTCGGTTATTCAATAACCGACGTAACAAACACCCCCCGCTTCTGTTTTTTACGGCGGTTAATGTATAACCGACGTAAAAAACGAAGCCGCGTGATTAATAACGTCGGTTATAAAAATAACCGACGTTAAAGGTGTATCGAACACCGTTTTTTACGTCGGTTATTTAATAACCGATGTAAAAAATCTCGTTTTACATATTATGACGTCGGTTTTATATAACCAACGTAAAAAATGGTGACGTAAAAAACGTTTTCTGCACTACTGATTTATCCCATCACAAGTTTGTGATTTTCTGGTGGTTAGCATTCATCTAATCATGTTTTCTATCACTCCCCATCTGAACTTGACCCTTTGTATTTTCTTCCATATCCATATTTTCCTAAATGGAATCCTAGTATGGGTTCAATCATGTGACCTTTGTACTTATATTTCTTTATTTTAAAGTGATTGTTTTGCTGACTCTTTTTCCGATATGGGGCTTTCAATGAAGTTTCCAACCCAATTTTAAAATAGCAAGGATGCAATTCCCAAAAGGGGGAAGGATGTCACATCACAGGTAAATAAAGATTATGACAATATCATATTTAACAATATTTGTGAATAAAATGTTAATATTACTTTAAAGGTAATGCTATGTTCTATGGCGTACCCAATACGCAACAATGAGTTTCTTTGAAATCTTACGTTTCACACTAATAATATAATAATATTATTTTAAATGGTAGTTAAAGTCTAGCTGTTGGAATAGCAGGAATGAATAGAGATAACTAAAATATGATTATATATGTTTGATAATTGTTTTTACATTATTCAATAAATGTTAGAGGCTTAAAATGCAAATGAATCCAATTTTAAGAATAAATATTCTAATATTCTTTAAAAAGCCGATTAAACGCCTTTTGGTGGGGAGCCTTTTTTAAATATAATTTTTTGACACTTTTATATGTTATATATGAAAAAATAAAATCCTTCTTTAGAATCAATACATAAAAATTTAATTTGTGTAAATTTTTGTTATTTTCCGATAAAGATCATTTTTAATGAAAAATGTTGTATTTTAATTCAAAATATCTTTTTAATCTAATTTATTTATATTGTTAGATTATCTTTTTAATTGGTTTTAAATTTTAATTAAAATAAATTTTTACCATTTCATCTAATGGTGGTCATTTGAATTAATTTCACTTTGAAATTGGATATAAACAGGTGTCAATGTTTTAATAGATATTGTTTCCTAAAAACACGCTATTTATATTGAAAGCGGGAATTGATTATAAAATTAATTAATGAATCTTATATGTTTTGAATTTGGTAAAATGGACATAATTTTATGAATTTGGAATATAAAATATAGCTTAGGGTGAATTTTGGATATTTTTCTGACAAATGTTCATTTTTAATGAATAGTGCAAAATACTGCATTTTAATTGAAAACTGTCTTTTCATCCAATTTATTTATATAGTTAGATTGTAATTTTAATTGGGTTTATGGTTTAATTTAATTATATTTTTATCATTAAATAAAATTTTGGTCATTAAATGTAATTTCACTTTTACATTGGATGTAAAAACAAATCAATCTTTTGATAGATTATACTTTTAAAACACCCGTCTTTGGTTTTGACAACGGGAATTATATGAAATTAATTACTCCAATTTCTGTGTTTGGGATTTGATAAACTAGATTCCATATTTTTAATCAGAATGTACAAATTTTGTAATTAAGACTGTTTTGTTTTTGGACAATTTGAATAGTAACAACAGTAATTATCTTTAATTATGATGTTTAATTAGTAATCAGGTAGTTAAGGGTAATAAAATAATATCATAAAATTATAAACTGACTCCAAAATGTGTCCTAATGATATTTTTGGTGTCATGGCCGACCATGGGATGCCTTGTGCCAACTTTGGGGCCCCATGGAAAGACTTTAGTGTGATAGTGACTTTTTATCATATTTTTTTTAAAGAAAGGAAATATAACAATGGTTTGTATATCTTAAGTAAAACAATTTTAATTTCGTTTACATAAATGATCTCTTTGACTATAAATAGTAATATGGAAGATAAAAATATTTCCTACATGATGGTAATTTTTTTATAATTTTCAGACATTAAATAAACAGATTTATTTATGACACCAGGATGATGCAGTGATTACCTCATTAATGAACGATTTAAATAAAATGAAAAGATAGGGTAACATCTAAAACTTTCACTTGTATAAAACCTATATTATGGGTGGATTTAGAACCCTTATCACCTTATCCTCTAAATATATCATTTTTTGACCTTTAAAATTCGAAACTTATTTTATAATAAAGTAACTTTCCAAGACATTCCAAAAGTGACCCTCGTCCCTCTTATAAAAGGCCCCCACCTCTACCCCCTTACCCACACCTCTAAAGCCATTAGATCATCCAAACGCTTCTCATATTGTCTTTACACATCCCTCTATTACTCCTAGAAGCCTCACTTTGGGTAGAAGTCTTTCCAAGGAAGGCTTTGGGCTCAAATCAAAAAGAGTTACCCGATTTGAAGGTAATGTCTTCTCTTAGGTTCTTTTGTTTTATTTTTCTTATCCAACCCACTAACATATTTTTATTCCTTTATTTTGTAAAAAAACAAATATCTCCATTATACAAGTATGTTTTTATGTCAATGATTCTAGATACACTTATACACACCTTCACTTAATTGTTAATGAACATACTGTTTCTGTGGGTGGTGAATTACTACCTCACGAAACGATGATTGTTCAATCTTCTTTTAACACCACTAATGGAGGCCATTAATATGTAAATATATTTATATATGATATATATTATGTTTATGTTTTCCTTATGCTTTTTTATTTTTCATTTATTACATACCTTTATGGTTTCCAAAATGGGTAAACGCGATAATTTCATTTTAAAAAGTGCGGACTACCGCCCCCTCAAAGTGATTTGAATCGTTAATGCCGTATGTAGGATGTATAAAGGATGGAGTTAATGATATTATATATGATATTATACTGTAATTATAATATACCTATGTATAATTATGTTTTAATTCCATTAAATTATAAAATAGAAATGAAAGTAATGTTCATGCGTACGTACGACTTACTCTCTCCATGAACGGTGCATTTCATTTCTTATCTCCAAAAGTTATGTACTATTATAAGAATATAGATATAATGGATATATATGATATATGTTACATCTAAAATTATGAATATCATTCTGGAATTATAATATATATATATATCTCTCTCATTTAGTTTTAATTCCATTAATATGAAAAAGAAATGAAAGTAGCATTCATGCGTACCTACGGCCTACCGTCTCCATGAACGGTGCATTTCATTTTTTATCTCCAAATGTTACAGAATCGTTTAAAATAAATATATAATATATATATGATATTTAAATCATTAATACTATTCTGGAGATGGTGTACTTATAACTACATGGACAATTCTTTTCAAATAAGTTAATTTCTGACTCATGTACCGAACATCAACAAAAACGTCTGATATAAACTCAAATAATTAACTTATTATTATAACATTATAATATTAAATATGAATTGAATAATAAAATATAAAGGAGTTCCTAATGAAATTATTAATTGACCAAAGTTTATTATTCATTAATATAAAGAAACGAACAAGACAAGTCGTACTTGAGGTAAGGGATCCCACCTCTCTATTTCTTTTTAAGTACTCTCTTTTATTTCATTTCCTTTCAGCTCATTATTAATATATTGGGGGATGTTATTTTATATTCCTATTACTATAAATTTTATTTTCATATGATAATAGACCCTATTTGATCTCATAAATCCTTTTTTTGATGTTTTAAGTGGCATCGTTAGGATGCCGTGTTTTCATAAGGGATTTTTCATCTCACTTTTATTCTCATGATATTCATGCTACATTTGCCAATATTTCATTTTTGTTTGGTGTGTGTACTTCAAATGATTGTTTTATTTTTTTAATATACTTTCTTTTATGGATATTTACATCTTCATTTTATGAACCTTTTTCATGGGGTGTACGTTTTGAAAGTTAACAAAATCGGTAAGGGAACCTTTCACCCTCCTCTTTTTAAAAGACTTTTTTTGTTTGGTCTTTTAATTTACATCTTATTATGATGGGATATGTTCTTATATATCCATATTGTTGTAAATGTTATGTCCAAGTGATGAGATACCCCTTTTATCTCTCATCATCTCAATTTCTGAATGTTAAAGTGACGCCGTTAGGCTGTCGAATTTCTGTACGGGAACTTCATAACCTAATTACAATTCTTTGGGTTAAACCTCTACATCTTGATTATGTCATGCCATGAATATATGTGGATGAACTCTGATTGTTTTACACTTAATATCCACTTATATTGGGTGTATTTGTATTTGTCACACATAATTATGTAACTGATTTATCCTTAATCTAAGGATACCATCTTTGTAAGGGACTTCGTCTTATTCTCCTTTCATTGAGGCATATTTTATTTTATACACACCTTTCCTTTATACGGTGTATAAAACCCTTTGACTTTTACTTTTATTAAAAATGAATTTTTTTATAAGAAGCATGTTACTAAATGAAAAAAGGGAATTTTTTTATTACGTATGCGACGACAATGACTTCTCCGCCGCCATGACCATTATTTGAGTTATGACTTCCTCTATGAACCATAAATTTTTTTAAATGAAAAATAAATACCATGTTTTAATTTTATTTTATTGAAAATGGTTTTGATAATGTTTTTATTATATCAATGTCTTGTATTGATATCTTGTGACAGAAATGTGGAAATGTTAAGTTTCCTTTATGCATGTTTTATGGGATATGATTACATTATGGTTCTTAGGAATTGTTTAGGAAGACAGGTGGTTCTGTGATAAACTAAGGGTGGGTGAGCCCATGATAGCTCTCCAATGCATTGGGTAACACGAAGAAGTTAAATGATAAGGTTTATCTGAAGAGATTTAGGGAATATACTGTGATGGGTATTCTAAACATAACCATGAGGGTTACTCCCTAAGTATGAATGTTATGAATACCTCAAGTTACTTTATGTCGTATGATTTCCATGAGTTATTCATAAATCTTATGATTTAATGAGGTATGCTAAAGTGCTTATGTTATATGTGTAAAGTATAATTTCATTGATTCTTTTGTATACATGGACTAATGTTTTCTTTCCGTATTTTTATATCCCTTACTTGTCTTTATCTGTTCATCCTATGTTTTTGAAATGTTTTCCACGGGACATAAAGATGAATTGGGTTAAGGATGAGATCAAGGAACGACATGCTATCTAAAACATGGAACTATAAATGTTTCTTTTTAAGAGTTATTATTTTTTGAAAAAATTGAAATTGAGTAGGAGTGTCTACTTTGTAATCTTTTGAGATGTAATAGTTATGTCTTAATTCTCTAAAACTCTAAACCTGAAAAGATCCTCAATGAGAATTATTTATTTAATTCAAGATAATGTAATGTTTTAAGGTCGTGTCCTTATAACACTAGAGGAGGTAGTATTTCCATTAAACATGAAATTTAAAAAGCTTTTGATACCATTGATTGGAGTTTCATTATCACGGTTCTCAAATACATTCGGTTCAATGACTCTTTCTCCGGTATGATCAGTTCTTTATTCAAATCAGTATCCATCTCTATCCTTGTCAATGGTGTACCCAAAGGCTTCTTTAAATGTATTAGGGGCTTTAGGCATAGTTATCCTCTTTCTACCATTCTCTTTACTATTGTTAAAGATTACTTAAGAAGATTACTCACCAGCCTTCTGGATCAAAATAAGATTAAACATATCCGTGGCTCTAGAAATTTAAATGTTCCCACCCATATTTTATATGCAGGTGAAATTATTCTATTCGTATAGGGTGATAAAAAAAATCCAAAACCATAAAAATTCCCTCTGTCACTATGAGGAAATCTATGGTCAGTCTATCAGCTGGAGAAAATCCATTGTGTTCTTTGGGAAGGAAATTTCATTTAATAGAAAAATTAACATCATCAATTATTTAGGTATTTGGGAAGGTTATTTCCCTACACATACCTTAATGTTCATATCTTCTGGGGAAGGCCTAAATGCAATTAATTCTACAATATTAATGATAATATTACCAATCAACTTTATTATTGGACGGGTAAACCTCTCTCTATGGCTTCCAGAACTTGTCTTGTGAAATCTATAAAATTGTCTCCAAATTTTCCTACTCAATGATGGTTTACAAGTGTCCTATTGGTCTCCTTAAGAAACTAAATATTTATATTAAATTTTTTTGGACCGGTAGTACGATTGAATGGAAGATTATGACTATTCATTAGGTCACCTATTTTAAGCCTTTGTACAAGGGTGGTCTTGAAATAAAAATCATAATATTTTTAATGAATCTCTTCAAGCGACTATGACTTGGAGGTTGATTCATAATAACACTGATTCCATGAATTTTCTCAAAAAAATATTCGTCTCTAAACTTATGAATGGAAACTTTAGCAACATTACTTCTTCTATCTGGTCATCCATTGGGAAATCCTTCACCAACATTAGGAACAACTCTAGATGGATGGTCAGTACTAATTCCTCTATAAAATTTTGGCTTGATAACTGGACTGGTGAACATTTAATCTCCATATCGCCATCCACTACTCCTCCTGAATACATAAACTAAAATATTAGGGATGTTGTTAGTTCTTATGAAATCACTCTCCCTAAAACCATCAGTCATGTTATCGACAACTATCCCTTCTCCGACTCTGAGGATTCCTTCAGCTGGGAATCAATATATAATGATGTCCAAGATTAAAAAATATTTTACCTTAACAATTTTATAAATTCTAACTATTGCCTATGTAGGTTGAAACCTTTTAGTAAACCTTGGATTAAACCCTTGAGACTTACTCTTATTTGGCGTATTTCGTATAACAGGATCCTTAATAAAGCATGCCTACAATGTTTTGGGATTTATATTTTCTCTAGATGTCACATGTGAAACCAACATAGAGAGGATGCTAATCATTTGTTCCTATCTAGTGCTACAACTGCATCCCTTGGGAATTACATTCTTGATATTTTTGGTAGCAGATGGTTACTTCTTGATTTTATCGGCTCTCAATTGCAGCGTTGTGTTAACTCTAAATATTCTCAAAAAATCAAGAATATTTTTTTGTATACAGTGGATAAACTCCAACATGTGATTTGGTACCATAGAAATATTATTATTTATAAGAATTGCTCATATAGGATTACTGCAAGTTAGACATGAATTCTCGTTGCCATTAAGGATACTGCCACAATTAAGAAAGCATAATGTGACAACACTGTTGGTGACTTTGAGATCCTTCACCAACTTCAAATTTCTGGTTCATACAGGAAAACACGATGCAATTTTGACATATTCTGGAATGCTCCATTTCCAAGATGGATTAAAGTGAATGTTGATGATGCATTGAATAAAATCCCAGGACCTACTGGATGTGGTTCTATTTATAGAGACTATCTTGGTAGGTGTCATGGTTACTTCTTTGCATGTTGTGGTATGACCTCATTGATGGAAGTGGAAATGGTGGAGGTTATACATATCCTGTACCTAGACAAACAAAAGGTTTGAAATAATCTATGGGTTGAATGTGATTCCACTACAATTCACCAAGCTATTGGGGAGGGGGTGGTGGATCTTGGTTAGCTTCTTACTTCTCACTAGATGAATTTCCTTGCTTCACTCTCAGCTATCAACTACATTTCCACTAATGAATTTAGTGAATCGAACATGGTTTTTGATGGTCTTTCCAAGAAGGGGGTCAACCAGGAAATTACATTCCAAGATGATTTTCTGGGTGATTTTCCCTCTTTTTATGATAATTATTGTTAGAAATTTCCATCTTTCAAACTCTTGTAACCTATTTCTTTCACTAAATTTTGCCTTGGTCATTTTTTGATGCACCACATTCAAAAAAAATTATTTAGAGTTAATTTTCTTAGTTCTATTCATAATTGGAATGTTTATTGTATTATTTACATTGTGTTAGATTCTACGAAAATTTCAAAAACTTATTATTGAATGGATCAAGTACATATTTTGGTATTGAAACAACACATAAAAAAATTTCATGGTAATGATTCATTCATCTGAGTAATTCACCCCAAGTGGTTCTCCTATTTTATTTGTTGAAAATAAATATTGTTCAATGAGTCTTTGTATTTATTATATATCTTTTAATAACATCACTATTAAGAAATAGTATATTTTTCATCATTTTAATGATTTTTTTGACCATATCAAGGTAGTGAATTATTTTTCAATGAATGATCTCAAGCTAGAGTTTTCTCAGTTGATGTTGAAGGGGGAAGGATTTTCAAAGGTAAAATTTTGAAATAGATACAAGCAATCTATGATTTTATCTATTCACCCTAGGATATCAAAAACACTACTTGTATTAATGGATCCTTTGATTAAATTATTCTATAAATATTTAAATATGTTTAGGGTTGTGTTTATTGAGGATATATTGTTATTTTATAAAATTCATGAGGACTATGAAAGGAACCAGAATATTGTTTTAAAGAAACTAAAATAAAAACATATATATAAAAAATAAAATGTAAATTTTGATTGAAATTAAATTCATTTCTCATGTATATTATTTATAATGATGGAATAATAGTATAATCTATGAAAATTATAGTTCTTGATGAATTTAGAAGATCAAAAAAATTCATAGAGGTTTATAATGTTTTTTGGGATTAGTCATTTTCTTCCATCAATTGGATGAAAATGATTCTTAGTTTCATATCTCACTGACTATGTGAACTCAAAATAGATTTAAACATATCTTCCCAGAAGTGTGTGATCATTGTTTCTAAGAATATAAAAGATTATTGGTAGATTCTATAGTTTCATCCTTAAACTTTAGAAATGGGTATTTTTTTCAGCTTAAGTAATGCCTATTTGTCGGTAATTGGTTGTGTTCTAATTTATAATGATTAAGTAAATTTTTATGCTCAGTGTTAAATAATGTATCATGAGTAACATTATACTAAACATGATATGAAATTATTTTTTGTGTTTTTTCATTAAACAATTAGAAGCATATTTAATTTGGTGTAAAGTATGAAATACATACTGATGATAAATTTTTATGTATATTTTCACTCAAAAATAATTCAACTTGTGGAAAGAATATCATTATAACTAATTATGGATTATAATTGTGCGATTCAGAATCATCCTTGGTATGAAAATAATGTAGATGATGATTTGAGTCAAAAAAATAATGCCCCAATAAACATGATACATTTATAACATGATCCTTTTCTAAATAATTTAATAACACTCTCTTAAATTTTTGCATGAATAAAACTCCCCTATTTTGTTTTAGGCATTAATAATGTCGAAATTTGTATACTGAATTAAGAATTCTTATAAGGAAAACTATGTTTTACAAGGAATCATGGAACTGGTATGAAATGGTATGTTACCTTAAAGTAACATTAACACAGAATGTGTTTTTATATTAGGAAATATATTAATTGTGCCTTTGGATTCCCAGTTTAATAGAGAATTGTTAGGCTAACCTCACAGTTCCCTATTTTCCATTCATCCCAAATGTACTAAAATTTATGAAAACCATTGAGAAAATTATTTGTAGTATTTAATGAGGAAATATATTATAGAGTTTATCATGAAATGATGACTTTTCCAAAGGACAATTTTTAAGTAAAATTAAGAAAATGGATGTTAAAACCATCAATAGTGCTGGAGTGGGATTTGAAAAATATATAAATGGATTTCATGGTGGGATTACCAAAGACATTATGAGTTAACAATATAATTGGGGTCATAGTTGATTGACTATCTATATATACTCATTTCCATCCTAATCTAGATATAATTTATTTATATCAATTTTTTAGACTATATATTTTGGAGGTAATATAGTTACATGAAGTTATACTGTCCATTATATTTGAATTTAATCCCGGGATTACTTTTGATTTTGGGAAATACCTTCCAATTCCGTTTTGTTCTAAATTAAATTTTAGTACATATTTTTATCTTCAATATAATTGAAATCTTGAGTGAATGATTCAGAACATGGGAGAAATGATTTTGGATAGTTTAGTATATTTCTATGGATTTTGGATCAATATCTTCTATTAGTACAATTTTCATATAACATATGTTTTTATTCCAGTATATAAATGGATCATTTTATGGAATTATATTGAAAGTGGTGTTGGAATCCATATTGATAGGACTAAGTAGGAGAAAGGAATCTTATGGGACATAATATGGTATAAGAAATGTTTTATAAATTCAAGACGATTCAACAGTACATAATAATTTTTTTGAGATTACATGAAAGTTATGCTGATAACCAATGGAAAGATCATTCATTCAACATTAGTGATCATGTTTTCTTAAAGAATATTTTTGAAAAAAAATTGTGTCTTTTGAAAAAAGGGGAAGATAAATCCATAGTTCAATGGATGATATTAAATCCTAGAGAATGTCAGATCATTTTATTACTGAGTGCCCATGACTTTTAGTTTATCTCAGGTACATAGTATATTTCATGATTCCCTATTAATAAAATATATGCTAATTAAATTTCATTTTTTGGGACCTAAAGTAGTTCAGTTAGAAATAAAACATTTTATGATGAGAATACAATACATATTTTGGACCCTAGATATCAAGTGCTATGAAATAGGATAATTAATCATGTTATGGTTTTTTAGAAAAATTATATTCTAAAAAATTAAACATGGGAATCAGAAAATTCTAAGAAGGAAAAGTATCCCCACAGATTTATGTATTGACTAACATTGCGAGGATGGAACTAAAAAAAGGGGTATATAGAAACCCATGTAATGATAATAAAAAATAAATTTCATGCATTTTTATTATTCATGAAATTAGATTTTATATTGTTATTACATAATATTTATCTAATTTTTTGAAAAAAATGAAATCATTGTATTTTTCTTAAACTTTTTTTCTGACGTTATATTGTTTAATTTATAAGAATAAATTTTAAATTTCAGAATAAAAATTTGAAAATAGTATTTTAATATTTATAATCATCATATAAAATTAATTTTGGGTGATATTTTGACATTTTTCTTGAAAAAATAATTTTTTATTAAATATTAGAAATACTTAATTATTTTCATAATAGTTTTTTATATTAAATAATGTAAAATAAAATTCCAATTGGATCTGAAATTATGTTTAGTATCATTTATTTAGAAATTATCTAAATAATTTAGCATGAATCGTCATTAAACCTTATTTATTTATTTGTTGATTTTTGGGGTAAAAAATACATTTTTTCTAAAAATTATTTTCCATTTTTTTGTTCTTATATTAAATTAAATTATTTCACCTATTGAAAATAAATTATAAAAATGTATTCTATATTTGGTATCATTAGGTTTCAATTTTGTAAATAGTTCCCTTTTATTTTTAGTCTTTATATATAGTAAATATAGAAATTATTTCCAACATTGATCAGTGTAAACAAGTAATTAAGGATAAAAATAATTTTATAAGTTCTAAAAATATCCATTCCTCAATTCATTATTTTATTGTATAAGTTGTTTTTCAATGAAAAATAAATTTTTAAAGAAATTGGAAACATCTTTCCACAGTCCTTTGATAATGAACTTAATATAGTTTTAAATAACGAATGAAAAATGGAACTCTTTTTTTTTAATATCAATAAATTATTTTCATAGTGAAAAAATGGTTATGGTTTCTTTTAAAAAATTATTTATTGATAATGGATTTTTATCATTCAAATTTAATTTTAATTTTAATAAATTAAATATGAAAAAATAAAGTGACCCATACTTTTCATGTATAAATATTATACCTTTTTATATGAATATTCCAAAAATAACATTATAATCCATGTCATAATGATAATGGTTTATTGTATTTGGAGACTAGATAAAAAAATATATTATTTAGGTATATTCATCGAGATCTCTCAAAATATTTTCCCACTATTTATCGTTGATGGAATACCCTACACAAAACATTATTTCACAACCTATAGATAGTAAACATAAAGAAGATTGAGTTCAGATGACCATTAAGTATAAACAGTGGTAACTTCAATAAATGATCATATGAAGGAATAATATAAGTATAAGGTTAGGATTTAATGATCATAAATTACACAGTTCATACCAAATATATCATGTATCAAAATCATGATTCAGGGATTAAAACATTACCATTTGAAAATACATGAATAATAAGTGTGAGAAAACATCATAAACCAATAATGAACAATAAGTTCAATTCATACCAATTTAAAAAAATGTTGTATATACATAGGCATAAAATCCATTTTATAATTCAATGTTTGACACCAAGACCAAAAAATCATAGTGGATCTGGAATAAAAACCAATTTCCATTTTGATTATGGATATGGAATCATCACATATTTCTCATAGCGGGTCATCCATTAGAATATGTTCCCTATAGTGGATTATGAATCCATAGGTTTTTTTCATAGTGGATTGAACACATCAAATAGAATCTAATAATTATCTGATGATATATAAATAATTACCAAACTCATTTAAGGGATATAAAATTCCAGGTCATACTATCATATACCATCATGGAAAAGATAAAGGATGAAATTTATAAATCATATTCCTAGGGTAAGATTATTAACATAAAAAATATCATCATAGATGAATGTTCTTTAAAATTTCACTTTGAATATTTCAAGGGGAAAATATCATTTTTAAATTTAACAAAAAATACAAAAAATACTAATAATTCAATCATATAAAGGATAATATTTTTGTTTAAAAAGAATAATGGATCTTGGGTGAGATGCTTCAAATAATTGAGTGATCATGACTATTAGAAATTCTATCATTTCTGTTTATGTAAAAATAATTATTCAATTCACATTTTTATAATAATTTAAAAATCCCTCATTATGAAAATGGAAAGAAGATTCCAGAAATTTTTTTATAGAAAGAAAATATTGGGATAAAATTATATTAAAATTTTGTAGTTGAAAAAATATATATTAATGAATGTATTGTAAGTAAAAAATATATTAAAGAAAACTATTCTGAACTAAATAGTAAAATGTAGTGGAATTTCTAAAAAAACAATTTCAAACACTTGAGTTCTCATATCATGTAAAAATAAAGGAAAACTTTTATTCTTTATAAACAACATGATTAGAATAAAATTAATTGGGATTTATCATATAAGTAACATATAATTTCCTCAATATAAATTCAATCATAAACAATATAAAATAAAATGGGATTGAAATGAGAATTCTTTACCTAATGTTTTATCCTTCATCATATTCATTAGAACTATATATATATAGTAAAAATAGATATAGTACAAATTTATTATATAAATATTATAATATATATCATACCCTTTTTGATTTACATATAACACCTTATGACCTATTTATCAATAATTTTTTAATAATATCAATATTTTTCTTGATGTCCCCAAAATTTTTATGTATTATGTTTAAATATTGTATGAAATTATTATGAGACCATTATTTGTGACAACGTATGATTCTAGGGCCTGAAGTTCCTGGAATGAATGTTTGAAATAAGTTAAACTTTTAAACCTTAATAAAGAGATGTTTTCATGAATATGTTGAATAACATTTAATCAGGTTCTCAGACCAAAACTCCAAGGGAACCATTGAGTTTAGAGAAGTGAAATTACATTAGTTGAGGCCTGACATCCACAGAAGCAGGTCAGCAGTAAAAGTTAGTTTTTGGGATGTTTCAAAGGAAATAAAATACATTAATAATTTATTTTATTTTTAACGTTTCCATAATGCAGAAATGAGTTATTTTGTTTTAAATGATATGGAGCCCAAGGTTAGTATTATAACCCTGGAAAACTCCCTGGAATCCTATGGATCTTTGGAGAGGATCCACCCATGGATAATTCCCAATGAACGATGTCGCATGGATCACAGTACAGAGATATTGAATACTGTCAAATATCGATATCCTTTTTCATCGATGATCGAGGTAGGGGTTGATATTTTTATTTCATTTTCCCCATTCTTTTAATAAATAATGAATCCAGATCAACCCATGTATAGGTTGACCCAAAAAGCATTTGTTCTTACAGGAGGGTCTTTTATCAAGTTCATTTTGAGGAATAGATCCATACATGATTTCATTCAAATTTTATTTTATCTGTTAGATCCTTCTAACAGGATTAGATCAATTCCATGACGAATGATGGATGAGTTTCGTTCCTCCTTTTTTATATTTTTATTTCTTTCCCTTTTAAACCCCTCGTTATTCGTTTTCTTCTTAGGGTTATGAACAACGGATTATTGTGCTTCCATTTCATAATGCAACAAGTCAAAATTGGAGATCCTATATTGTAACAACCTAGTAGAGGTGCAACAATGATGGAGGTAGATGAATTGATATAGTTCAGGAAAAATATTCCTTCGAACATTCCTTTTCCGGATAATCAAAACAGGTTTTTGGGGCAGATCAAACACCAGAAACATATCGATTCAGTGTTACCATGGAGGTAGATTATTGATCTTCCATTTCTAGGTGATCAGATAGCTGAATCAATGATTGGAGAATCACCTAATGTGTTCCTATGAAGAATTGGGTTACTGAAAAATTACGACGAACACGACATGTAGTTTAGACTACACAACTTGGGGGCCCCATTGAGTAGCAACAAGAGTTTCAGATTTTAGAAAGTGATGACACAACACGTGAAAGATGTCACCTGGAATGTGGATACTTATGCAAGAGTTAGTGTGTATCTCTGAAGATACACGAACATGAGGTGGATTACACTGCATGTACTATACCACACTGCTAGACCGGACCGTCACATGGGTTAACCCGTGTACTTGTACAAGGGTTGGCAAACACGGGTTGAAGACATGTACGAGAACACATCCAACATACACGGAGTGGCCCCTATATGGTAGGACATTGCATGTTACTATTATACACGCCATGTATATCTTTTCTACATGGCATATTCTTCTTACTCGGTCCATTGTACACGGGCAGTACACAGAGTCATAAGACACGGTGTGTGACATTTCTACACGCTATATACTTTTCTATACATGGATTGATCTTCTTGTACCCCGTTACATGGAACGTTATTTTGTTACTTTCCCATTTCTAATTCCCCAGATGGTTAGGTATTGTTTCCATCCACAGGAGTATGACCCCCTTCATCAAAACTTTTTGGACAAAGTAGGAATCACTCTGAGAGGCCCAGAGAGACATCCTATACCCATTCTTAGCCCTAGATAGAGTTAGATATTAACATGACTAATAATATAGGATGATTATACTCTATATAGCAGGTGAATTCATATGATTCATTGTATACACCAAGCCCTAGTGTTGATCCTCATCTGGGTGTCGTGATCCTTCCCCACTCAAGAGTGAGTTCTCCCAGAATGAGTGCATCTTTTCTTTCTCCATATCTATGAGGGAGTATATCTCTCTTATTAAACTTCCCAATGAATGAAATTCTTGGATGGATTTCATCATATCTATTAAACTCGTGGAGTCAGTTCTCCTTGATGTGTTTTTCATGGAATCTTCGAACTGAATCCCAAGTGTGGGTATATAGTCGTTGTGACTTACCTTTAAACTACAGGTATGGGTTTCAAGTATATATGGATTTTTTTCTCTATTTATATGTTTGTTAGTCATATAATATGTAGATATGACTATACATTTACTATGTGTATTGTTTTGTGGTTTTCAGGGTCCTCTACTAAGTATTGTAATACTTACCCATGCACGGTCTTTGCCTACACGTGTTGTGTCTTGTGTAGATGAGTTGCCTTTTGAAGGAGTCCATGGTGGAAAAAGACAAGACAATGTTTGTGATCTTCCTTACAGTTTGAGGTGTTCCTACAACTATGAGTACTAGTACGAGTACCCATTTATTGCTTCAAGGCAATAATTTTTAGTTTTCATACTATTTCTTTTTTTGGGATTGTATTCTAGCCCATTTTACATTCCACACATTACTTTTGTTGTACTCTATTAGTTCTGTTTAGTTGTATGCATGAATTTTGTTCCTTAGTGGTTTTTACTCATTTTTATTTGTGGTCCAGGAGAATTTTGGGTGTGTACAGGTACTTATTAAATTCCTCTGATGTTATTGATATTCCTACTCAGTGCTAGTAACCATCCATTGGCCTATTGGAGGTGGGCGTATGGAGATACAAATGGGCGCCACTGGGACAGTTCGTGATAGAGTGGTATCAAAGCTATTCGGTTCTACCATTGGACCATGTGTCTATGAGATTGGTTTAGGAAAATAGTGTAATGTGTATTAAGTTTGGCTATCCGGCCAGGGACTCCAGTTTTGGTGTGGGCGGCCGATGTATCCATACACAATGACTTTGATAACCGAATTTTTGACTTGGTGCATAATAACACTCGTTGTAGGGAAACAAAAAAATTTATATGAATCATATAGGAGTGGGTTTTATTTTCCATGTCTGTTAGGATCACCTTTCCAGATATATTCTTTGACCTTCATATATCTTGTTTCCTTACAAGATTCTTTCGCGATGCTTACCCTCTAGGATTCAGAGACCCGATCACGAGGATGACCCCCTTATGGAAGAGGCATAGATTCAAGGAAAAGTTCCACATGAATTACCTTCAGATGGTGAACATACTATACCACCCCTAGTGGAGAAACATATGGTACCACATTACCATCAGATGAGGAGAACATGCTGAGCGCATTCCATGAGTTTCAGAGACAAAGACCTTGCAGTTTCAGAGGCAAGTCTAACCCACATGTCGTTGGGGACTGTCCTGAGTCAATGACTAGAGTTTTTGTCTAGTGAGCACACCAGTAGACCTGATAGTGATCCTAAGAGAGATCTTTCTTTAGGTCTTAGTGGGACGATGGACGAGTTTGACTGCACAAAATCACAATGAGTTTTTCCTTTCAGGGATGGAGTTCAAGCGACTCTTTTTGGATGAGTTCTCTCCAGGTACGTTGAAAGAAATGAGAATCCACAAGCCTCTTCATCTTAAGTATGGTAGGTTAACGGTGGATAACTATTCATTTAGGTTCACCAAACTCACCAGGTACCCAATGGATATGGTCAAGTATTAGTACATCCAAGCTTGGAACTTCAAGCGGGGTCAATAACGGGACATCCGAGTCAGTGTAGTGCCTCTTTGCATTTCAAATTTTGCATGAGTTCTTGAGAATGATTTGGTGGTCAGGAGCTTCTTGTAAAAGTAGAGATAGCCGGTAGAATTCAGTAGTAGGTTGACAGTTGTAGAGAACTTGGCAGTAGGGGATCCAATATCAGTAACAAGGATCAAGACATGGGAGACGTCACATGAGGACCCATGATAGGAGAGTTGTGGTATAAAGCTCTCAGGCTAGAACCAGTCATCCAAGATAGAGGTGATACAACTCGTGCGATTGTAGGGGAAATCTCTCTTGGGATTTCCCAACCCTTTGAAATTATTATAGGGAGGTTGTATAATGACTAATGAGGAAAATACAGAGAGTGGAGCGGGAAGACCCTCTAGGAGGAGGATGTGGAAGAGGAGTAGGGAGAGCTATAGGAGGTAGCATACACTATGACCTAATCCCTCCACCACCCCTAGTGGGTCCACACTAGGCACAAAGAGCTGGGGGATAGGGGCGTGGGACCTACATGTAGTCAAGGCATATGACCCATGGACTCCAGGGATGATCTGAGGTACAATATGTGTCCTTTATACCTTATCTTCCATAATTATGGAAACATGTTCTGATAATTCATTCCTCAATACATGTTTGTGTGAATATGTGTGATTCTGATAGAGCTGTTGACTCAACCCTTATTCTTAGAGACTCCCATGGGAGGAGACTCGATTATCACACATCTTTCTCAGAAGCGTGATCTTATCCTTGGAGGAGAGAGTTTCTATTATCACCTCTTGGTGGATGTGTTAGGGATTTATGATGACATTAAAAGTATGAATTGGTTATATTTGGTCCATGCCTAGATTTACTGCTTTAGGCGAAGAGTTTCATGTGTCCGTAGCGATTGAACGAGGTTTACCTTTCTTGGTTAAAAGGTAACCTGGGCATCATAGAATGTGATCATGCTTATGAGGGTTTAACTAATCACTATTGATTTGGATAGAATTACACTCAGAGTATCATATGTTGTGAGATTCCAGTTCCTAGCAGTAGTGGTTGAGTTGGAGAACGTCTTTACAGCAGATGTTTTAGGATAACCTCCCCACTGGAAGATCAAATTCTGCATCAATATATGCCCCATGATGTCACTAATATGCTCACCAGTGTATAGGATGGCTCCCATTGAGATTAGTGAGCTGAGGATATAGCTGGAGGATTTTTAGAGGAAGGGAATCAAAATACCCAGTGTTTCACTATGGGCGACCCCAGTTTTGTTTTCCAAGAAGGCAGACAGGAGTTTTAGGTTGTGCATGTATTACTTGTGCCTAAACAATGTATTAGTGAGAACATTTATCCACTACTAAGTATAGATGACCTCTTCAATCAAATAATAGGGGATCGATGGTTCTAAATGGTTTACCATCGATCAGGTTACCACCAGTTAGGAGTATGAGTCAAGGATATTACAAAGACACCTTTCAGATGAGGCTATGGTCGCTACGAGTACATGGTAATGCCTTTCGACGTGACAAATTCCCCTACAGTTTTCATGGGACTTATGAACTGTATCTTCCAGCTGTACATAGACCAGTTCTTAGTAGTCTACATCGATGAAATTCTTATGTACTCAACCTTAGAGGAGGACCAAGTGAGGCACCTTTTAATGATTATAGAAATTCTATGAGATAATCGACTTTATGGGAAGCTCTCAAAGTTCCAATTATAAATACATGAGGTCCTATTTTTGGGACATGATATTCACTAGATGGATTAGTAATGGACCTAGCTAAGGTCGAGGTGGTGTTAGCAGGGAGCCACCTCAGAGTGTGATGGAGGTGCAGAGCTTCCTCGTGTTTACGGGATACTACCAAATATTTAACTGTAATTTATTATGAATATTAGTATCGATGACCTCCTAGACCTAGAAGGTTAAACCATTCATATGGATGGAGATGTGCCAGATGGTTTTCCATTAGTTGAGGTAGAGTTTTACGATTACATTGATCTTTATATTTCCAAAAGAGGGTGTCGAGTACGTAGTTTTTTGTAATGAATCAAGGAACATGCATGGGTGTGTCCGGATGCAGAGACAAGTGGTAATTGCTTATGGTTCGTTCTAGCTAAGGCCACATGAGAAGAACTATGTGACCCATGATCTTTATTTGGAAGTGGTAGTATTCGAAATTAAGATGTGGCGACACTACCTGATGGGAGAACGATTTATCATCTACTCTGACAAAAAAATCCCCAAGTACATCTTCTCGCAAAAGGATATGAATTTTATACTGAGGAGATGGATGGGATTCCTATATCATTTTGACTTCAAGATCATCTATACTCATGGGATGGAAAACGTAGTATATAATTATCTTAGTAGAAGATCAATTTCAAAGCTATTAAGAATGGTTTCAGAGTAGTTGGCCTAGATACAATTATCAATCATGGATGGAGATGATGCAACCAATCTCCATTTGATGGATGTCTCCCCTCTACTCTTATGGCATGTTGGAGAGGTACAACTAGGGGATGTTTACTGTGAGACATTACATGCTCTGTTATCCACAGGACATGCTCCTGATGGAAATTCCCAAGGTGGGGAGTACACAATCCTTTTCATAGGATGCATAGTTGTTCCAGTGGTGTTGCAGGATGAGGTTGCGAGTGAATTTTAAACATTCCCCTTGGCGGTACATTGTGGAGTGGAAAAAATGTACCAGGATGTCCAATGTCAGTTCTAGTGAAATGATATAAATATGGATGTTTCTGAGTTAATTTCTGCATGCCTTACGTGCCAGTTAGTAAAGGTTGACCACTAGGTGCCACTGAGGTTATCTCACCCCATGAAAGTGCCAGAGTGGAAGTGGGATGGAATATTGAGGACATCTTGAGATGTTTTCCACACATGTCTAAGGGACATGATTCTATATCAATGATTTTCAATCTGACTCACCAAGTCTTCCCACATCCTAGCTATCCGAAAGTAGATTTTTGTAGATAACTCCATATGCCTCTACATGTAGGATATATATCGTCTTAATTGCATCCCTTAAAAGATACTCTCAGATTGTGATGCTCATTTCACAACCCCATTGTGGAAGGGATTACATGAGGCATTTGGTACTCAGTTACCCTTGAGCACAAAATTTCATCTTCCAATAGATGGTTAGATAGAGAGAACCATTCAGGTTTGAGAGGATATATTGTGGGACTGTATCATGGAATTTGGTCGTAGCTCGTAGGACCATCTACTACAGGTAGAGTATGTGTACAACAACAGTTACCAATCCACCATCATTATGGAACCATTTTAGACGATATATGGGCAACCTTGCAGGTCGGCTCTTTTCTAGACCGACCCTAGAGATTCAAAACTTATGGGTCAAGAGTCAGTGCGAGCTACCACCGAGTAGGTGAAGATCCTCCCAGACCAGATGAAGACTGAAAAGAGCCGACATAAGTCATATACTAATATATGGAAGACACCTTTTGAGTTTGAAGAGGGTGACCATGTCTTCCTTTGGGTGTCACATCGATGAGGGTTGCAGAGATTTTGTAGGGGTGGAAAGTTGTCACTGAGGTTCATTTGTCCTTTTTAGACACTATTTTGAGTTAGCGAGGTGATGTACCTCTTAGATTTACCATCGTAGTTTCATCGGGTACATGATGTCTTCCACATGTTGCAGGTGAGGAGGTACGTGCATGTCCCATCACACGTCATCGATATGGGTGAGCTAGACATCGAGGAAGGAGATACCTTCCTAAAGTACCTAGTGGGGATTATAGATCAAAAGGAGAGGATCCTTCGTGGATGATCTATTCCCATTGTTCAAGTCTGGTGGCCACACAAGAATTGTTAGGAGTGCACGTGAGAGTAGGAGGCTCAGATTCATGCATAGTTCCCACTTTTGTTTGAGTTGCCATTTATTTTGAATTTTTAGGGGCGTAAAATACCTATGTTGGGGATAATGTAATGTATCATATTTTCCTTGTATTATTTTTAAATATTATATGGAATTATTGTGGGACTGGTATTTGCAACGACTTGTGATTCAGAGGCTTGGAGTGCCAAGAATAAATGTTTGAAATAAATTAATCTTTTAAATAGTGCATGTTTAGTTTTCCTAAAAATATTGAATAACATTTAAATGGGTTCCATGACCACAAATTTGAGGGTACCATTGTGTTCATAGAAGCCACATTACCTATGGTGAGGCCTAACATTGACCGGTGCGTGTCGGTAGAAGAAGTTAGATTTCTAGAAGTTTTAATGGATCTAAAATAAATTAATAATTATTTTTATTTTAAATGATTACAAAACTCAACAATTATTTATTTGTTTTTAAATAAGTAGGATCCTAGGGGTAGGCTAATAACCCTGGAAAAATCTATAGAATCTTATAGAGATTTGGAGAATATCCACACTTAGATAATTCTTAATGAACGATGATGAATGATTACATATGGATAATTACATAGAAAGATTGAATCCTGACCAACAATTAATCTCTATATTTATCAAATGATTTAGGTATAGGTTTTTGTTTTGATTTTTAACCATTAATTGATTAAACAATTAATATGGATCAACCCATGAATAGGATGTCCCACACATCATTTGTTCTTGCGGGAAGTTCTTTTATCGGGTTCATTTTGTGGGATTTATCCACACTCAATTTGATTCATATTTTATTTGATTTCATTTGATACTTATAACTGAATCGGATCAACGTCATTATGAATGATGGCTAGGGTCCTTTCCTCCTTTTTTCAATTGGGATTTCTTCTCCCATTCTGACCACGCATTTTTCACGTTATTTATGGGGTTATGAACTACAGATCGTTGCACATATATTTCACAATGATAAGATCCCAAATTAGATATATGACATCATGATGACCCAACCAAGGTGTGAAGACAATGGAGGTGGATGAATCAAAATTGTTCGATAGAAATATTCCTTCGAGCGTTCTTCATGAAAATAATTGAATCCTATTTTTGAGGCTGATCGGACACCTAAAACCTACCGATTTGGTGTTACCATGGAGGGGAGACTCTAGATATTCTATTATATTGCGATCGGAAAACTAGATCAATGATTGGATAATCACCTGAGGAACATCAGTGAAGAACTAGATTTTTGGAAACTTTCATGAATACGACTTTTAGGTTGGACTACACTGCATGTGGGCCCTGTTGAGTGGAAGATAGAGTTTTATGTGACAGAAAGTGATGACACAGTGTGTGAAAGATGTCACACAATGTATGGGGTCCTTATGTGGGGCTAGATGTGAATCTCAGATGATACATAGACCCAGGGTGGGGTGCACGACATGTACTCCACCACACAGCCGTACAATAGGGTTATATGGGTTACCCCGTGTACTAGTACAAGGATTGGAAAACACGGGATGAAGCCATTTATGGAAACATGACCATCATACAAAGTGGGGGCCCCATATGGTTGGACATGTTGTGTTACTATTCTACATTCCAGGTATACCTTTTCTACATGATATGTTCTTCAGAATCAGGTTGTTGTTCATGGGTAGTACCTGGGGTCATAGGACATGGCAGGTGACCTTTCTACAGGTTGTGTACTTTTATGTACATGGCTTGATCTTCTTCTCCATTATTCATTAAACATGATTCATTTGGGTTAGTTCCCATTTTATTGTTCCCCGGAAGGATATGAATCATTTCCATCAAAATGAGTAAGACCCCCTTTCGTAGGACTTTCTTGATAGAGTAGGTATCCCTCTGAGAGGTCTAAAGCAAGAACCTCCACACATTTTTGGCCCTAGATAGATTCAGGTATCAACATGAACAATACTACAGGAAACTAATCACCTAATTAGAAGGTGAATTTGAATGTGTCGTGGTATATTCCATGGACCTGACAATGATCCTCATCTGTCTGTTGTGATCTTTCCCCATTCACGAGTGATTTCCCTTGAAATGAGTGCATCTGTTCTCTTTTCAAATCAATCAGTGTGTCTATCTCTCTCGTGACACTTCCTGATGAATGTACTTCTCAGACAAAAATTATCAGAGCTAATAGACTCCTAGAGTGAGTTCACCTAGATGAGTGTTCATGGAATCTTAAAACTAAATCCCTACCATGGGTATGAAGTAATTGTGACGTAACTACAGACTACGAGTCTCAGTTTCGAGTATATGTAAATATTTTTCTGTTGTTATATGTTCTATATATATAGACAATGTAAAGCTAACTATACCTTTTCATTGTGTATTGCTTGGTTGTTTTGGGCTCCTCTACTGAGTATTATAATACTCACCCCTACACGTGCTTTTTCGGCACATGTCGTGTCTTGTGCAGACAAGTGGCCATTTGATGGAGATCTGGGTGGACCATGACAGGACTGAACTTTGTGAGCATCCTTACAGGCCAAGGTGTTCCTACGTCTATGTGCAGTAGTCCTAATTCCTATTTCTTACTTTCTAGTTGGACTTTGTAGTTTGTAGAATCATTCTTTTAGTGGGCCTATATTTTTCCCCTATATACTTTCAGTAGTTTACTTTCTATTTTACTATGTATGTTGGGTTTAGTTTTATGCAAGCATCTTTTTCCATTGTAGTTATTAAATTTCATCATTTTTGGGATTGAATATGTGTCCATGTGTACATGTACTTAGGAAATTCCTCACATGTTAGTGATTTTCCTACTTAGCGCTATCCCTACACCTCGACCTATTAGAGGTGGGCTTGGGGAGTTGCGGCATGAGCCCCACTGAGACGGGTTGTGACATTTTGAGAGTTAATTACTTCGTTTTACATGCATATTTCAGTTCGATAGCCATGGTCCTTATATTTTTATCATTGTTAAATGATGTAAATAAGTTTAATCACGATATTAATATCATATATATTCATTATATATATATAGTATTCCATAAAATATAGAGATAAAATAATTTATTTCCCCATTTATGTAGACGGTTGGCTGTATGTACCCATGAACATTGATTTCACTTTTAGACAGAAGGAATGAAAGAATGGTAAATAATAATAAAAAAGAGGTTTTTTTTATATCATATATATATATATGGTATATTCAATAAATAAATCCTTTTAGTGAGGAAGTGAAAAACGAATCACATCGCTTCATGGAGGTGGTAGTCCACACATTGGCACGAGGGATGTTATCATTTTACAAATGGATGGGAAGAAGGTGGATAATGGTTGTTAGATCATTTTAGTAACAACTTAATATATTTAAGATACTGAATTTATTATTTAATAATTCTTTCCAAATATTTATTGGAGTATTAAGAACAAATATAATTGAAAATGATCATTTAAAAGTTATACCACATTGTTGAGAAAAAATTTTAGATTACACCATAAGCTTTGAAAGGATTGTTATTTGTAAAGATAAAAGGATATAGGAAATGGGGAAGGAATATAAGAAGGTATTATTTTAGGGATTGGATGATCTATTTCGATCACCAATTGTGAATACTGAAAAGAGGAGGATCCCATTTATAAGTGAGGGGAGAGGAACTCTTGGAATTATATAATATATTAAATTAATATAAATTAATATTAATCATTAAATGGAATGAAATTTAAATAATTAGAATATAATATGATGATTAATCAAATTAATCTTGTATAGTATTATTTATATATGGTTGCTGCATTTTTTCACTATAATCTCATAGTCTTAACCCCTCATTATGCCTTTTAACAATTACCATGATATTAACATTTGTTCACATTTGGGGTTAATAAATATATTATAAAAGGAAATGAGACCCATAAGTAGACCATAATATATATTTCCAACCAAATACACTACACTAGTCTTATGATAATAGTTTAAATAATTTTAAATAATTTTAGAAAATATTTTTTATCATAAAATATCATTATTGTTATTTTTTGAAACACATGAAATATTATAATAAAATATAATTATATCTTTTTTAAAATAGTATAAAAATGGAATAGATTCAAATATAATGAATATATTTTCTTTATATAGTCATATAATTAAATATTGACTGAAATAGATATTATTTTAAGCGTTATCTTTTGTTTAACCCTATGGTTAATGAATTTTAAACATAATCGTGGTAATGAATTTTTTAATATTGAAAGACTATAATTTTACATATAAGGGGAAAAATGGACAATAAATGGAAAATAGATTATAATTGAAACCATTATCATCCTAATTATCATCAGTTTTTATTTTTAAAATATTAAAAATTTTAAATAAAAATTTATTTAATAGATAATGCCAATAATTTCATTGAAACAAATAGTAACATAGTTAGACATTGAAAAAAAATTTACAAAAAGAAAATATGAATATAAATGTATCACACATATCTAATATTTTATATTTATCTTATGAATTCGATTAAACATTATATCATCAAAAAATATTATTTTTTGTTCTTTTAAAATATTCTACTTAATGTTTCTACTACATGGATGAGCATTGTGTCAGTGTTATAGTAGCTTTAAATCTAATTATTTCAGAAATAAATTTAATAAAAATTATTCCTCATAATAAGAATTAATTTATATTTAAAATTAAGAAGTATAAGCACAAATATGTGTTTTTATAATTTTCCAAAAAAATATTATAGATGTTAAAATCAAGAAAGTGGCATTTTTGACATTATCTTTACCTAAATATTATAAAGGTTAAATAAATGTAAATTTGAAAAAGATCATGTTTTTTAATTTAATATGTTTATGGATGATAAATACTCATTAAGATAAATAATGTAATGTGTTTGAATGAATATTATGTATCATAACATTAGTTTTAACCCAAATTAACATATTTTGAATTTAACTTTATAACAAAAATTGCAATGGTTACTATTAATATCGACCTGAAAATAAATCGTCATTATTTTAAAATTTTGTATTTCAAAATTAAAAAAATTAATCAATTTTTTGAGATTCAATTTTAATAGTTGGATGAAGTTAATTTAACATAAAAATACAAAATGTAGTGAAAAATAGTTTTTCCAAAAACGCATTTTTAAGTATAAAAATGTTTGCAAACCAAATTCAAATATTAAATTTATTTCAATGATTTTAACTGAATTATATACATTTAATTGGAACTAATTTTACATTTAAATCATTATAAAACAAAATATAAATTTATAAATTGTTGAAATAAAATATAATTTTTAGTATAAATTAATTAATTTTTATTCTTTAGAAAATATTTTTTTTTTTGAAAAATCTAAAAAATTAATCCTAAGATAATTTTTATATGATTAATTAAAAAATATTATTATTTTTATCCAATAAAATTTCTAAAAGTTCCAAAAATTATATAAAATACCCACTCAGAAAATCATTTTTGATGAAAATGTGTTTTTAAGTTTAAATGACTTTAAAAAATATCAAGATCTTTTTTTCATAACATTTATCAAATATATTTTTATTGAATTATGCCCTTGATATATTTTTCATAATTTTCTAAATCCATTAATACTAATATATTCAACATCTTTCATATATATTTCTTGAAATAATATTATTTCTTCATTAATTTAAACTTAGTGTTGGATGTTGTATATGCAATTGAACATAGTGTTCTATTCATACAAAATGGTGATGAATTATCCCTTCATTTAATAAATTTCATCTGAACAAATGGATCATGTTATTTTTAATAAATAATATAATTTTTTATATTTACTATGTTGAAATACCATATCTTTAAAAGGTTTAATAAAACTTCTTTTTAAAAAGATGGAAAGTAAAATACAAGGGACATATAGAATATAAAATATACCAAGGTTTTATAATCTATAACAATTATATAGAAGTTAAAATATATATGTGGAAGAAAATTAATTTCCATATAATTATATAGAGTGAAAATTATCATTTTTAAAAATAAAATGAACTATCATGAGATAGTTAATTTACACAAAACAATAAATCAATGATGACTAAAAAAAAAACCCTCAAATCATTAGAAATGAACTTAATATGGATTTTTTTTATTTTAGTATATTTATCCTAGAGTAGTTGAATTACATTACAGTCAAAACTATTAACACAAGAAAATGTACTTACATGAAATGCAAAATTTCTTTCTTTAATAAATTTCAAGCATAATATCATATGTTATTAAAAATTATGATTATTCATGTTTCATTTTTCAATACAGAAGAAAAAACAAATAACAAATCACATGATTCCCTAAAAATATCATGATATTCCTATTAATTCATAAATTTTCGAATACCAAAAATTGTTGGCACAAGTTATGACAATTTCCAAAATTTATAAACATTGATTTTTATATCCAATGTCAATATTCAAATAAAATCATTTCTTAAATAAACTTCCATAAATCCCAAATGACCACAATATTAAAGAATATTTTCACCTCCAAGGCTATATCATACACTTCAATATAAATCTTTTAAAATATAATTTCATTCTTTCAAATAAATTTTCTTGTTAAATCACATAATAACCCTTAGGATTAAATTAAACTAAAACCAAAGAAACATATCCCAAAATATCATTAATGACAATGATAAATCAATATAAATCATATTAATTAGTGAACTTATCCAAGATATATTGAATCAAATTCTAATACTTACCTAAAAGGTGATCCTTTTTCTCCCTATAAATATCTCAAAAATAGCACATTTAAAATAGATCATTTTCCACCATAAAGTTTATATATTTTCCACTATCCAATAGAACATAATTAACATAACATAAAATTGAATACTAACCCCTATGGTTATTTAAAACACATTGGGGTGTTATTTGTAAAACCCATTAGAAGTCCCAATTTACCTAAAAATCTCATAATTTAAAACCTCAAAAGGGTATCAATTCCATTAAATTTATTGTCAACCTTAAAAATAGAAGTATATTATTGTATCTCTATCTTTTTAGTTATCATCACTAGAAAACATACATAATTTTGGAAATTTACACAATACTTATTCATAAAATAAAATTGGCTACTATTCAATATATTCCATAAATCATAAAATTTATTAAAATTCATAAATGATAACCTAAATCATATTTCCATAAAATCTCTAAAAACATACATGGTAAAAAATACCCTACCATTTACATTATAAATTTCAACAATATATTTATCCCAATTAAACATTATAACCTTACCACCAAATCTCTTTTCATGGTTTGTAGTATTATTAAACATATGTTTTCAAATCCTTAAAAAAAACTACCACATAAAAATCCTTATATATTTCAGGATTCATATATCTAGAATATAATTGATACAAAACTTGTACAAAATAATTATTAAATACCAATAGAAAAACTCTTTAATATATTCAATTCAATAAATTTAATAACCTTGGTCATCCCATAGTATATGATTTAACTCTTATAATAGGTAATTTATGTAGATAATTCCCATGTTATCAATATATCAAAAATTAGACAATCATTTGTACCTTAGGATGAAATTCACATACTAACATTAAACACATCATTTTCATTTGAAATTACTCTCTATTTTACATTTGTTTCCATAAAGAAAACATCTTTAAAATCCACCAATATATTTCACTGAATACATTTTCCAACATTCATTACATGAAATAAGGTCAATATTCTTTCCACAAAGCTATTCATGAAACTATATCTTTTAATTATTAGGGGAGATTAGAAACTACACCAAGATGAGTTTATTAATCATATAACTAGATATATGATAAGGTATAGTCATAATATTTTATATTCTAGATCTCATTTCATTTGGTTCATCATGAAGAAAATCAGTCCCTTTCACATCACATTCATTTCTAACATGAATCCTCTGAGTTCCATCAATTTCATAAAAACAAAAAAAATTGTAAGAAATAATAATCATAGGTGGAAACTATATAATCCGGATAACTAATTTATAGGATGTATAGATAATGATATGCTATTATAAGTAGTTGACAGATTATATTTATCAAAGTCCATACATCACTATTTTCTATTCTAATCATTTACAATGGTTCATAAGAAAAAATGTGTTTTATCCCAAACATATTCATAGGGATGGAAAAATAGCTGCACTGTAATGGAACATTCACTATAAACCAGAATGATGTTTGATATATTCTCAACCAATTATTTTCCAGTTTATTACTGTTATATGAATCAATTACAAAACCCAATCCATTGTTAGTATCTAGTAAGTGATGGATTTACGGGAAAACCAAAAAATAAATACCCTCTGAAAATATTTGTAAGTTACAATAGTCATATTATTATCCCCAAGATTATATGTAGTGTTCACTAATAATAATATCAAATGATTATCTATATATTAATACGATGAAATATATAGAAACACATACTTTTTATATATAAATATAGTATTTTTTATATGTATATTCTATACCAAATAATATAATCCACAATAGAATTGTAATTTTTTAGTTTATTTTGAGACCATATGCATAAAAATAATATTTTCCTACATTATTTATTATCTATAAAAAATTTCTAATCACCTTTTATCATTGACATATTCTACTTGAAATATTTGTTCATTACTTAGAGAAATTAAACATATGAAAGAATGAGCTCAGATACCTAGTAATGGTAAATAAGGGAGATATCATTCAATGATCATAATTATGAATAATATTATCATAAGGGTATGAGTTCATTATCATACCAAAAAATCTCAATCATAAGAAAACCTCATACCATTTGTTATAATAAAAGAAAATTGCACCAAGAATGTACAACAAACCTGAAAATAAAACTACAGATCATAAAAATTATACCCTTCACCACATCCATGATATATTTCTTACTCCAATGTAGTTGATTCCCACTGTTAACCTTCATAGTTCTCCTAAATATTGGCATACGCCTTTCTAAGATTCCATTTAGACAAATATAAAAACTCATTAGAATATTTCATACCCTTTTTCAAACTAAAAAAACCCCCTATTTCCTTTCTAATTGAAGAACTAGTAGACACCAGTTGGGGAATATAAGAATAATCTTTCCCCGAAATTCTTCTTGTTGGGGAAGTCATAACATCCTCATTTCTAAAAACCATCTTCTTCCCACCCTGAACAACATCACTATAGGATGTTTTGACCATGCCACTATCATTTTCCCTGTCAGTATTAGAGAAATCACCTTATTTTCAAGGTAAATTAAGGTTTTGGTAACCATCATTCACTCCCCAGTCTGGTGGATATTATCTTCTAGTATCAATAATAGATTAACATGGCGGGTTATCCACATTATCATGACCATCATGTACCTCATTCCTCATTGCACCTACTCCAGTTACTACATTCTAAAATAATAAATCAAGTTTTATATTATCACCTTCATTCATTTGAGGACCCTCTTCCACATGAGAGATATCTTCATTCTCCAGTTCATAAAAGTGGTAACAAGTAGGGACTCTGATCATCAAGCCTCCATCGATATCAACCCTCCCTTCCAAAATTACAACACAATCTGCCAGATCCCCCAAGAGAGACAAGCTGACTTCTCCACTTGAGTCTTGTGAAGCCCTAATTCTTACTCCATCCTCACTGATCACAATGTATGAGGTCTCATAATTAACATTTTCTGGCCACAAGGGACATGTTCCCTAGTATTTTCCACTGTATGTGCCTTCTCAATACCAAGATCATGATTTAAATGATCAAAAACCTGACTCACCATCGAATTCAATGTCCTCTAGTGCACATCCTTAAAAACATTACCATGAACATTGACCCCTTCATAATCAACCTTTTTTTTCACCCACTCCACATCTTGTTGATGTTTATCCTCTACCACACCATATACAAAATAATTCACCTCAAGTCATACTCATTACTTATGAAAGACTTCAACATAAACTCACCTTGGAGGAATACTCTCAGGCTGATCCCTCAAAAGCGGCAATGCGGAATTAGAAGACACACATACACCATTACCCATCTTCATAACTCCTTGTGAGATTGAGATCAAGCCTTAACTGTGACATATTATTTTCATTTGACCAAATCGATTGCAAGAAACATTGTAGATAATTAACAAATCAAATATGACCCCCTACGTCCACTGAAACCCTTTCACATCCATGATCCAAAACCAATTCCCATGTGACCTCACAACATCAACCACAACAAATATTTGTGGAAAGATGGGATGACATACCAACTCCATTCAGCGATCTGAGCAGATATACTGACCTACCATATTTCTTATAGCACACATAATGGAGTTATTTTGAAATAAAAGTGGAAGACCAATAAGACATACCCATGTATCCACCGCCTATAGATCACCCCTCTTATAGAACTCGGGACTCCATAGAAATAGGTAAAAAAGAGGTCTACTGCATATTCATGGGGCTTTGGACTAGGTAGTAATCAAATAAGCTTTATACCGAAACAAGATCACAAAGTTCCATTGATCAAGTAAATTGATAACTGCACGCTCCTGAATATCCCAATAATTGAAGACGAACTGATCAAAATCATCAACCGATGGGCGTTGAAGCTGAAACCGAGCCCCCAGAGTGAGTTTTCATAGGTTAGTGGCACTATTGTGCTCCACTGGGGAAAGGGAGAGCTGAGGTGCTCCCCAAAATAGATTAAGGACATTCAAGAAAATATGAATTCATGGGAAGGGTAGATGATAATCCAGATTTGAGAATGGAAATAATATTATACCATTTTCATGAGAGAGACATCATGAAGCTTCCCCCTCCGATAGAGAGGGGGTAGCCGGGCTCCGCGACATTAGGGTTAGGTCATCGCCGTGAGGGGAATATCATCACCGCCGATCTATGTTCATGATCATAACATATAAATAATATTAAAAGTAAATTCAGTATTAAAATAAAGATTCTGGGAATAAAAAAAAATTTATTTCAGAAGACATGAATTATTAGAGTGAGAAAAACTATTAAAACAAGTTCATAATAATTTCATAAACATGTGGAAAAATCATAGGAATCGAAACCATTTAATATGTCATGATTACTGATCAGTACATTTAAATCATAATAGACCAGGAATCAATACCTATTTCATATATCATAATGGATTAGAAATCCTCACAAACAGCCTATATTGGATCAGGAATCACCACATGTTTCCCATAGTGGATTAGGCATCCCAAAATGTTTCTTAAAGTGGATTGAGCTCATCAACTCGTATCCCCTAATTATCTCATGAGATATCAAATAATAACTGATGAATTAAAGGGAAATATAATTTTTTCTCTTCCCATCATAAGATGGTAACCAAAAAAATATGGAAAATTATCAAGAAAAAATTATTTTATCAACAAATCATAACCCATGGTTGGAAAACATGTATCAGACACATTACATAATCTTACCCATAATCAAAATAAAAAAAATTATTTTATAATATTATAGTATCCCCTGTGAAATATTATTAATATCAAAGGACTCAATCATTGATGAAAATATATTCAAAAGATCACTTGGAACATTTACTAACCAAAATAAACATTTAATTTTGAACCCATTTATTCCAAATCCAAATGTCATAATGAAATCAAGGGAAAAAATTTATTAAAAATAACCATGTATGTTGTTGTGGTATCTTCAAATCATTTATCCTTCATGATGAAATGAGATTCAATTCATTATGTATTTGTTAATATAATGATTCCATATAAATTTTCAATAAATATACAAATGTACCTCATTATGAAAAAGAGAATATGAGCAATTTGGTAAATTTATTTAGAAAGTAAAACATAGATAACATATAAATAATCTTTTTTAATATAATATTAAAAAATATTTTTTTTAAGAAAACAATGAAATGGTAGAACAATATTCTCAAATGAACAATAAAATATAGTAGTTTTTTGTCAAATATATTTTTTTGTACCATGAATAATTAATGTTATAGAAATTTAAGGAAAAACATATTAACTAGCAATAACTATATGATAATAAATATTTTAAAAAATTATCAAATGCTGATGATATAATTTACTCAATGGAAATCAAGCATAAAAAATCATAAATAAAATAGAATTGAGAGATAAATTCTAAACTATAAGCATTATCTTGAATCATACAAATTCTAAATTCCTATAAAATAAATACAAATTTACTAAAATATATTCATGAAACTGACTTATATATATATATATCATAAATTAAAATTTTAATTATATCAACTTATCAACCATTTCTTAATTTTTTTTATTTAAATTATTATTTCAGGTGACAATTGCTTTGTTTTTCATGCATGTTTCTGTTCAGCAATCCCAATCCTTATATTTTGTTCAAGTTAAATCATATTAAAAATTATAATAATAAAAATAATATCATATATATTAAGTATATTTTTTTATTTTTATTCATAAAATGTCTAGATAGAAAATTTAATTACACAATTCATTAATATGGTATCACATACATATGCGTAAGCAATGTTTTCAATTGTTGAAAGAAAGAATGAACGAAAGGTAAAAAATAATTCACATTTATAAGATCATTTTTATATAATATATTTATTATATTAAAATTAAATATATCATTATTACAATCCTTATAAATATTACATGAAAAATGAATCACATTGTTGTGTGGAGGTGGTAGTCCAGATGTACGCAATAATGACATTATCATTTTCCAACAGAAGGGAACATGGTTGGTAATTATTTTTACTTGATTTTAATAAAAATTAATTATGTTTAATAAATGTAATTTATTATTTTATAATTTATACCATATATTTTTCTGAGTAATAATAATAAATAATATTGAAAATGATCAGTTAAGAGTTATACATCTTTTTTTGGAAACCTCTTTTGGCTTACACCTTATTCTGTGAAAGGATGGTATGTTAGAAGTAAATTATGTTTGAGGATATAGTGATTGAATCTAGGAAGGTATTATATTATGTATTTGATGATATATAATGAAATATTTTTGTGAATAATTAAGGAGAGTTGGTTCCCTTTTATAAAGTGAGAGGAGGGAACTCTTGGAGTTATTTAAAATATTAATTCATTTTAAGTAAATATTCATAGGAAAATGGCTCATAAATGATATAATTAAAACATAATATATTAATAAGTTTAATTAATCTCATAAAATAATATTTTTACATTTTTGGAAAATATTTCACCATGATGTATTAGTTTTTACCCTCACTAACCCTTTTGATAATTATGGTGATATCAATATATTTTACACTTTAAGAGCCATAAAAGTAAAATAAAAGAACATGATACCCAAAAATGGACCATGGATGATATTATAAACAATATAAAATTCAATTGAATGAAAATAATATTTTCATAAAATTTAAATATTTTCGTAAAATATCATTTATTATAAAATATCATTAATGCCATTTTGGTAAGTATATGAAATACTATAATATAATATCTGTCTAAATAAATTAAAATGGTTACCAAATGAAATTTATTAGATGGTAAGGAATATATGGTCTTAATATAAATTCCAAATAAAATAATTGTGTAATTATATTTAATATTAAAACCTATCGTTTTGGTTAAACCCTTAGTTAACAATTTGTAACATGATTCGTGGTAATTAATTTTGTAGTATTAAAGAGTAATAATTTAAATTATATAGTTAAAAGTGTATCCTAAAGGTCAAAATTTGAACCTATAGATTATTTACCATCCTAATTTTCATATTTAAAATATATATGATTTTTATATAATTCAATGATATTTAAATTTACATAAAATTCTATTAATATAATTTTAACAAATTCTCAAAAATAGTTGACTTTTAAAACAACATTGAATAAATTGAATTAAAATAAAATATTATAAAACATCTCTAATATTATATAATTATCTTAAAAAAATTTACTCTATATCTTACTTAAATAATATATTTTTTATAGTTTTGAAAATATATTACTTTAATTTTCTAATGCCTGCACAAGCATTGGGGTAGCACTCAAAAGAATTTATGTAATTATTTGATCACTATAAAAATTAAATTACCATGATATTTTTTTAATATTTCAAAAAATAATTTATAAAAGCAAATAATTTTTTTCTATCACTATGAAAAAATATTTTTGATAATAAAATAAAAAAGTGAAATTTTTTACATTATCTTTTACCTAAATTTTGCAGATGACATAATCCATGTTAAACAGATCAAAGATTATATTTTAGATGTTTTAATGATTTTGGATGAAATAACATCATAAAATGAAATAAAATCATGTTTTGAATTAATTTTAAGTCTTCTCACATTATTATTATCCACAATTAACCCATTTTACATTTTCTATGGTAACAAATGTTTTTTATAGTCACTATTCATATTGACCAAAAATAGAAGGGACCTATTTATCCAATTTGGACTTCCTGATTTGAAATATTTAATTCTTTTTTCAATTTTATGTTTCAATAAGTTCTAGAAAATAATTTAAAATAATAATGGAAAAGAATATGAAATTTTTTTTTCAGAAAAATGTCTTTTTATATACATAAATATTTTTTTACAAAAATAATACAAAAATTTGATTCCGATTAACATAATTAGATTTTTCATAATAAAATTGAACAATTTTTACTATTAAATAAATATAAATCGAAATCAAATATTTTAAAATCTAGAAAAAAATCAATATAAAAACAACATTTTTCGTTATGGCTTAGAAAAAATTATTTTCAGAAAAATAGAAAAAATGAACTATAAATTCTTTGATATGATGATTCCAAAAATGATAATATTATAAGAAAATAAAATTATTAAAAGTTAAAAAAATTAATCATAATATTTTTTTAATAACAGAACATTTTTAATAAGTTTTATTTTGAATAATTAAATTATTTGAACAGAAATTGAGTGATTATTTATGTAAAATTTATGAATTCATTTTTTTTATTATGAACAATATATATACTAATTTTGTTAATTATATTCACACTTTTCCAATTCAATGGCTATGTTATAATGGTTCTAATATTTTAATATTTCATTATTTCATTGAAGTTCAATGATGACTCTCAAATACACTAATAAATATAGATATTTACTAATATATAATGGTTTTATTTTAACCACTTATGAAACATTGATACATTACCCTGAAATGTAGTGGAATAATTAAATAAATAATTTTAACAATTCTAAATCTTAAAATTTTTTGGTTTAGTTTTAATTTACAATGACTTTTAGAGATCTATATAACATATTCGAGATGTATGAGTGGTTTAGACTTTAATTCCATTACTATCATTATACCCTTAATTTCAATGTAAATAAAATTTTCAAGAAATGACATTAATGATATTTTGTAATAAATAATATCTTATTATAATTATTTAAAATTAATAAAAAATATTATCTTCATATACGTTAATGGGATATGGCCGAAAATATCAACCATGGTCCATTTATATGACATTTTTTAGAATTATAGTAATTTTATTATGCCTATAGAGTAAAATACATTGATATAACCTAATTCTATAAAGGGTTAACGAGGGTTAAAAATTATAAGGTCAAAACAAACCAATCAAACTCGTCAAAATTATATTATATGAGTGGTTTGTTACACATCCTCACATTATCTTTATATTATTCCAATTTCACAAACAAAAATTAATTCCAAAAAAAATTATATAATTTTAATACTTCAGGTAATTCCAATTGTGTCCCCCTATTTCCTTATAAATGTGTAACTTAGTTGAACTCTTCTTCAAATTATATGATAAATATATTTCTTCCAATCCCTTCCTAAGTCACCCTCCAACTTCACCCCCCATATCTATGTGATCATTGTCTCACTAATAGTTTAAAACATGGATTCTTATAGTGTATAAAAAAGAGGATATCTGAGGAAAATTTAAAGTCCAAAATGACCTATTTCATGTTTATTTATTCACATACATCCTTCAAGTATTCTTTATAAATTTTAAAATTATAACATAATTTTATTCTATATAAAAAATTTTATTATTATTATGAAAGAAATCTATTTATCTCTTTTTTAATCCAATGAAATATTAAAACATCACTCCTATATATGTGTGGATTACCGCCTCCACAAAGCGATGTGTTTAATTTTCCATATCGACCTCTCAGTTATATTATTTATGATAGATTTAACAAATATATATGATACTTATGAGAAAATTAACACTATTTATATATAACACATCATTTACATTCTTACATATTAACCATTAAAAATGATAATGTCATTCACGTGTACGTGGAGACTACAACCTATATAAAGAGATGGGATTCATTTTTCATCACAACAACCAATGGATAATATATATTAGTATATTTAAGTAAATAAATTAAATTCAAAATATAATTATCAGTTTTATTATAAAAAATAATATATAACTTTCTTCCATCAAGATCATTTAAAATTGGGAACGCTACTCATGAATTTTTATGAACTACTCTCTCCTTCGTTATAATGTAGTTCATTATTTACAACAATATTTCTTAGTTTATTTGACATGTATAGTTTATGTATAAAAAATAAAATGATTAATATATTATTATTTTTGATAAGAATGAATATTTACCTCTTTAACCATTATTAACATTACATAGTTATTTTTGACAAATGAGCTGAATATCATTAAAACATCATAGGTGAAATCAATTGATTAGGTTGTTGTATATAATGTGGTAAAAATAAAATAAAGTAATTATAAACACACAGAAAAGGTTCTTAAGAAAGTAAATAATTAACTAATGTTTTTTTATTTACAATGATAAGGAATGTACACGATGTGTCAGACTCGAGGTAATGGACAGCTAAACAAAAAATCTTGTTATAAATATTTAAAAAATTTATTTTATAAATATTATAATTCCATTTCAATAATCATAAAATTATGTTATGAATATATATTTATGTACACAATATAATTCTAAATAAAATGTTATGTCAATTTTTACTTTCTTTACATGGTTTTCAAAAATAGTCATTTTGCATATTTTATACAAAATGTTCTGAAAAGGGATGTTATATTTAAACAAGGATAGAAACCTTGGATTTTTACACCATGACAACTGTTATTTTATGTTTTTCATTAATTAGAATCATCCATGTTTTCTTCAATTAAAATAATTATTCCCTTTCTTCGATGTATTTTACTTTTCATAATTTAATGATCGAAGTAAAGTGAATTTCATTATCTGATCCTGGTTTTCAAATTTGATTAAAAGTGATTTTCTCGGGTTTATTAGAAAAAAGATAAAGCATGAAATGTTTTATTCATGATATGATACATGAGAGTTATTGATGATTATGGATGATCGAGATACATCTTTTTTATTGGGTGGTCCCCATACATCTCTACAATGCATAGGGTAATGTTCCTTGTTTTCAAAGAAAAGAAGGATAGAGTTTACTAGGAAGGGTTATCTTATGGTTTTAACAGATCTCTAGTTATTTCAATCACAGGTTTAAAACAAGTTATGGATAAAATTATCTATGGGATGTGCCGCCTCTCCTCCCCTCCTACCTTTGGTCCAGTTCCCCTTGGTCCTGATGGAAGCAATCAGTGTGGAAATGAGGAATGCCACCACTGTATTTTCCTTTCCGTCTACTGTGTTTGTTGAGGCCTCATCCCTACTTAGATGGTCTTTGGTTTCCTGGTTTGGGATCAAAAAAACCATACCAGGCCTCTTCCAGAATTTTTTGCGCGGATGGGGTCTGGATCTATAGGAAAGGATCTTGGAGCATGACAAGAAGACATTTCCTATTGTCCTAGAATCTCATAGGGAATTTGTTCATGCTTGGGTGCGGTGTCCCAGATCGATCTATCAGTGGTGCTTCCATCTCTCTCAGTGGTCCATGAATGTGCACAAAGGCCAAGAGTTTCTGTAAGAGGCAGTGTGGGTTAATCTCCCTGGTCTCCACTTGCCTTTTCAGAACCTAGCATTCCGAGAGGAGATGAGGGAAACTCATAGGGAGTTTCTGTTCATGAATGATCGGACCCACCAGTTTCTTGACATTGCTACCACCCGGATCTATGTAGACCTATATCTTTTCTCCCTGTCATATCTCCTTCTATGCATAAATAATTCTGTAGATTATTCCTAGTGTCTCTTCTTTCCTACGACGCCTCACTTCGACAGCAGTTGTCTCCTCCATGGCCTTGCATCCACTGAGTGTAAGAGGTGAACTACCCATCGACCTACTCACCGTTATTCTTTGAGGAGGCTTGTTTAGTTTGAGAAAGGAGATTATTCTTCTATGGTATCCTCCCTTCATCTTCATGTCCCCCAGGTGGCCCCTCTTCATTTTCCCCTTTCCCTGGTCCCTATCCCTACCTCTCCACCCCTTTAGCTTTCACCCCCCCTTCCCTCTTCTCTTTTACCTCTTTCTCCCCCTTTTCCACCCCCATTCTCAGCCCTGGTTCCTATTTCCCCCCATTGTCCTTGTCCTTCCCTTTGTGACCTTCCACGGATCCCTTGATCACCCTTAGCCCTCTATTTCCCTCCTCCTTTATCCCTCCACCTCCATGCATGGATTTGGTTTCTCTTTCACCTATCCTACCCTCACTGGATATCCTTCCTCTTGCCTTATCCAGGATAAGCCATCCTGCCTTGGCACTATCCCCACTCTCCACATCCAATTCTTTTAAGGCACTATATTTGGTGGAGGATCACGCTTCCGCAAGCCCAATGATAAAATGGATAGGTTACCCCGACAGTCTGACCTCAGAAGGTATGCCCAATTCTTCTTCTCCTCATAGGTTTTCTTCTACATATATGATAACCAGATCGCATGCTAGAACCCTTCTTGCCTCTTCACTAGAGCTCATCATAAGCTTTCATTTCCTGGGCCTAGTGCTAGGCACTCTCTGTTTTAATGATATCTTCTATTATTTGTAACGTTCACGGGCTAGGTTCCATAGTGAAGACAAATTTTCCCTCCTCAAAGGTGGCTAAACATAATTTTTCGGTTGTTTTGGTACAAGAGCCCAAGCTGTGTGCCTCCAAAAATGACGTGTTTTCCAAAATAACCATCTCATGTTACATAATGCAAGGAGATCCTGTCAACCACCATGTATGGATTTTTTGGCATTCTAGTGTGAAGATTGACTTGATGGATTCATTGAGGAAACATATTTCGGTCAAATTGACAGCCAAAAACCAATACAACTTCTGTTCTATTTGGTTATGCTATGTGTGACACTAGGCTCCGATATCACCTCTGGACCAATATGAGTTCTTTAAACCCAAGAGAGGATACCTGTATCATGGGATGTGACTTCAACACTATCATGTACTCTTAAAAAAACAAAGGTGGCATTTCTGTTCCTTGGAATAATAGGCTTCATTTTCATCCTTCGTATCATAGGAAGGGATTCTTGATCCTCACTTCACAGGCAACATATTCAGGTGGTGAAACAACCAGCGAAGAAACATGAGGACCTGGTGTAGGCTCAATCGATTCCTAGGTAATATGCATGCATTCACCTCCTTTCATAATCTTGAGGCATCTCATTTGGTTTGGGCTTTGTCTAATCTCTCCCATAATTTAATTAATATGATTCTGGGCTCTTTGATTTCCGGTCGTTTCTTCTTCTCCAAGCTAAGGGCATATGCTCCTGGGTTTTTGGAGACTGTGTAAGGATCCTAGATCTAGCCTTATTAGCATAGGAGTCGGGTCGAACTCCACACTAATCATAGGAACATAAAATATGTTCTTTAGGTCTGGTCTACCTCTAAACCACTAGATAACAAGGCCATGGATGACCTTATGAAAGAGGTTTAGTGTAATTATGTTATATTAAAAGATTGGTGGGATGATGATCTTTTTACCACCCTATGTTTTAAGAAGCAATGGCTGAATGAGGCCATTCTTAAATAGGAGCGGTGCCTCTGGGAATGCGACCATGCTTCATGGATACGAGAGGGGGACCATAATGACACTTTTTTCCATTCCATTCCGAAGTAGAAATAAAGGGTGTAGGTCCCCAACATTATGCTTGAGTATGGGACTTTCTCTAATGCGTTGGAGTTGACTGTCAGTATGGTTGGCTCCCACATTATTTCTTTTCTATGCGACCATAATTTATGCTTACTCGATGGATACCCCTCTGGCCAGGTGGATCTTTTGGCCTCAATCCAATGTAGCATTCCTTTCCATGCTAATGAGCTCCTCTGTTTTTTTCCTGATGAGAAGGAAATCTGTGAGGTAGTGCATAATCTCAACCCAGATAGCACGCCTAGCCCGGATGGGTTCCCGAGCACTTTCTTCATTGATGCATAGAATATTATCATGTTGGATCTATGTGAATTTATCCAATATTTCTTCCTAGATGGCTCTCTCCCTTGTATTTATAGTGCAACTACCATGGTCCGGATTTAAAAGGTCAGTTCCCCCTCCACAACCTCTCAATATCAACCTATTAGTCTATGTAATATCACATACAAAGTGTTATCTACCATCATCAATAGTAGGCTCATTGGATTCACTCACCAGTAGATAACAAATGAGAAGCACACCTTTATCCATGGTCTCTCCATCAATGTGTTTTCTTGGGTGGCCCAAAAGATGGTCTTGGATATCAATTAGAAAGTGTTGGGTTCGAACATTGTGGTCAAACTAGACATGGATATGGTTTTTGATTTCCTAGAGTGAAACTTCATAATTCACACGATGAGATTCATGGGTTTCTCAGAGGCCTCTATTGAAATTTTATTTTATTTCTACAGCTCACTGTGGTTCAATATCATGTTGGCATTAAAGTAGTGTGAAATCATCAAGTTTGTCCAAGGCTTATGGATAAGAGACCTCTTATCCTCGAATCTCTTTATCCGTGCCCATGATATCCTTTGCAGATACTTTTCATTTTCCATGTATCATGGTACAGTTCAGCCATTCCATTGATTCTCCTAGGTCCCCAATGTTTCCCATCACATGTTTGTGGATGAATTATCGTTTCCATCAAAGGGAGAAGTCCCTCCATTATATTCTTTGTTTCAATAATTGATTAGTATTCTAAGTGGAGTTGTCAAGTGATTAACCGGGAGAACATTGTCGTATTTTTTCTTAAAGATTTCCCTGATGATGTAGAGATTCCATTGAATCTATTCTTGGTATTCATGAGATGAAGTTTTTTATAACCTATCTTGTGGCTTTTATCTCTCCTGGGAGAATCCCGGTGTAATACTTTGAGAATTTTTCCAACAGGTTCATGAACTGTATTAATAATTAGATAAATCTCTTCCTCTTTTTTGGAGGGACGATCACCATCATTAATGGTGGGTAGTCTTCAATTCCTATGCACTTTCACTCTATCCTGATGGTTCCCAAGTTTGTCATCAACTGACTAGAGTCCATTTTGAACAGTTTCATATGGGATGCCCATTGTGAGGGGAGTTTTTGATGGGAATCATGAGGCAAATTGGCAAGGCCTTTGGAGCATGGTGGAATTAATTTCTGAAGCCTAAGGGAGTCCATTTTTTTCTTGCATGGAAAGTAGGCTTGGGATTTTTTTGAGGGACGGATGTTGTGGATCCATTTTATCATCGATAAATACGGGTTTGGTTTAAGGTAGAATGACTGGAATCCCTCCCCTCTCTAGAGCTCTCTTCAAATCCAGTGTTCCTCCCTTCGACAACACTCTCTTTGGATCATTGGGAAGGGGGAGGATGGATTCTGGGAATGCAACTGGGGTGTTGGGATTCAGGGATTCCAAGGCAACCCAACACTGGATCTCTCGATTAGAGAAGTTTCCCTTCACCCTCCATCCTCAACGTCATCCTCAACCCATCCAAAGAGGTTGTTTTCGATGAAATATGCTTAGATGGATCCAGGGATAGGTGTATGTTTAGGTACTCCTCTTCTGGATGATTCTCTAAAAAGGACTACTGGGTAACCAGGATTAGGCAGTAGGCCATCGAACCCTAGGGAAGAATCCTCTTGTGAAATTACATACCTACCAAATTTAGTTTCCTCATATGGAAAGACTTCTCTAATTCCATTCCAATAGAGATGGCCGTTAAATCAAAAGGTATTCCACTATCCTCAAATTATGTCTACTACACCACCCCTAAAGAGGTGTCCTCCTTCCACCTCTTCTTCTGAAGCGACTGGGCGGGCATCTGGTGTCTCTGGAAGGCGTGAAACTAGGTACTTCACTTTGGGTCTCACTACTCCCTCCATGGTTTTCTTATCTAGACTAGATTTCTCATCACTGAACATAACTACCTTTATAAGAATCGTGAATCTTTTCTGTCCATTAGTCTATTAATTAAAAGCGTGTGTCTTCCTGCCTCTTCATCTCCTCCGAAGCATGGCTCCTGGGTGATATGAAACCCCCCTCTTATGTGCTCAAACTTAACACTGATGGGGCCTTTTTCTAGGGGTAATAAATGGAGGTGGGGTTGTTTGGGACCCTCAGGATCACTCATTATGGCATTTAATGATTTCTAGGGAGTGGGATACTCCCTAGCGGTGTAATCTAAGGCGATGCACAATGGCCTTGAAATTTTTGTTTTAAAAGCTCTTCCCTTGACTGGAGTGGAAATAGACTCTAAATTCATTTGGGATTCCCTCAAGGATGACAACCCCCCCCCATGGCAGATCACCTACCTCATTCACAAATACAGAGCGATGCTGTCTAGTGACACCGAAATCCTTTACACATGGTGGGAGGGTAACCATTTAGCTAACACTCTAAATTCTATGGCGTCCCATGACCACCCCCTTTTGGTGTTAAATTCCCTTGGGTCCCTTACTCCCGGATAGTTTCGATATCTCTATAAAGGATGCACTTGAGCTTCACTTCTACAGACCCCCTTGATCTTTTTTATTTGACTCAGATGGCTCTGTTAGCTTTGTTTCTTTTAGGTATATTGGGTTTTTTATCCTCCCTTTCCCTTGTCTCTATTTTTGAAATAAAAAAATAAATTATTATTATTATACTTTATATCTATAGAAGATCTCCAAAAAAATTTCATGAATTAATAAATAATCTAAAATAATTATATACCAATTGGTGAGTATTATATTTTATAAATTTTCATCAAGGAACCATAATGAAAGTTCCCCTACTAAAAATTATGACCCCTTATATCATAGATAATTATTCATACAAGGTCAATATTTTTCAATGACAGGAAAACACATTGGTTTAAATATAATTATATAATTTTTCCATGTAGAAAATAATTCAAATCACAAAATTTTGGATTCCTAGATAGTTGAGTTCAAAAATCATTTCTATATCCATTACAATAATTATAATGAACTCTATTCCTCAAGTATCTAAATATTGACAGTTTCCATGATAAGTATCACCTAAATATAAAAATAGGATGTGGATACACATCCCTTTGGATTATAAACAACCCCTATGTTTTAGACAAGATAATCCATTTTCACTCCTTATTAGAGTTTAACAACCAATTTGAAAGTCGAGGACATTACATGTGTTTGATTTAAAATGAATATTTCACTTAGTGTTTTTATGTGGGCTATCTATGAAAAGTCTAAACAATGTTATAAATATCATATTAACATTAAATTAAAAACTATCATATATCATTTAATATTTATTCCCTTTGTTTTATTCGTTTCTTTATATTTCCAACGTATATCATTCTATAGTATTATGTAGTTTTATGCAATGTTTAACAAAAAAAGAATATTTTTAATTGTATATTAAAACATTGACATGAATGAGATACAAAAATGAGTTCATAAAAAATCAAATGATAATCACAATTGATCACTTATGAATAAATATATAATATAAATAATGGTTTTAGTGAGATCATCTCATGACACTTAGTAGTGGGAGAATACCATGGAATTCCCTAACCTATCTTTAATAGTTCAACTTGCAGTTAAACAAAGAAGAAAAAGGCATACTTGAAATGAAGTGATTTCCACATTCTTTTCATAGACAATGATTTCTTGTTAATGATCACCGATGTAAAAACAAAAAATGATACAACGTCTATATATATTACCCCAGCCTTGGATCCTTGATCATATCCTGAGGAATCTATCACTAAAGGGATACTATAATATTTTTTTGTAAAATAAATTATGATCAATACTATGGAGATATTTCACTTTTTGTTTCCTGAAATTAGTTGTAACCATTATTGGGGAACACATTATCCTTTATAATCACTCTTTATTTAATGAATATTTATTCAGGGGTCATCTATCATCTCATGGATGTTTTTTGTTTACTCTTATTAGAGAAAATAATTTTGTTGAATATTTCAATGAATGATCTTAAGGTTAAAAAATTATTCATTCTTATTGAATCATTACTGATGAAACCATATGTTAGTATGTTGTAGTGGTGAATGTACATTCACCCCATGAAACACATATAATAAATCTTATCATATGCTACGATATAAGATTAACAGAATCATCCCATGTTCATTATGATATAAGATAATTATAAAACATTATATTCATATCTGGGGTATCATGTTTTATGACTAAAGGGTTATCTAAAGCTATGATATCTCTTAATTTGATTCATAACTAACAATAATTCTAATACTATTATCACTCCCCATTCCAAAAAAATCCTTCATATGAAAAACACATAAATTTATTCAACCACTGGTATTCCAACAATTATATTTGATGAGGAATATACATATTTATATGAAGCATTGAAAAAATATCATGCACCCTATATAAATGTCACTAAGAAAAATAATGAAATGAATTTTATCTCTTTAACATTTTTCTCTTCTCTACTTATGTTTCTAATAAATTCTTAACATTTTTTTCTATTGAATTCATTTCAATCCTGGATATTTAGTGATTTTTTATTCTCTAATGAGTTTTGGAATTAATGATTAAAATCATTTGATAGAGTGAATATTGATTAAATAGATCGAATTTGGATGTTAATTTATTTATTTTTTTGGAACAAAAATGAATAGATTACTATCGATCATTCTTTGTCTTACTAATATAAATGCTTATAGTATAGTCCATGACCATAAATTTCATAATTGATAAGGAATTTGTTGAATATGGCTATCTTACATGATGGAATATTCTGGCTTCATTTCCAAAATTAACTTGTAGAAATTAGAAAGGCATTGGTTGTATAAGAATAATTTCAGTGTTGTGTATGTATCGTTCTATACTTGTAGAAGAATCATTATGATTAAGTATGAGAATAATCTCCCCTTTATTAACATAATTTCATTCCTATGTATGCATTATCCAAGACCTTAATTATCATTTAAGTACACTGTAATCATAATAAAACCTATGTATACATCATTCATGTTGCAAAAGCATGAATGTTCCCCAAAAGTTCCATTCCATTAAAAATTTCAGGAAAATAAAAAAATACCATCAACACTTTAATCCACGACATAGAGATGCCTCAAAAGGATTAATCCATCCAATTAGTGTTGATCAGCTGATTAAAATATGTTTTATTTTTTATTCAAGAACCAAGGGATTAATCCATGTATTTTTAGATAAGATATGAACATATTTGGAAAACAAATCCAAGGGGGGATGAATAATTTAAAAAATAAAAAAAATGGATATAATGGGGATTTCATTTTTCAAAGTAGAAGGAAAAATACATCTAAATGTATGATTAGGCTGAAGTTGAGAGGGGATCAGGAGTTCTTTAGGTTTGTTTTCTATAATTAATTGTTAATTTTGGTATTATTTTTTATTTTTTATTATTTTGTGATCAATTTTTCATCCACCATTATCTATTATACCCTTAAATTAGTGGGGTAGACCTTTGAGTGATCATGGAAGGTAAGTCTCTATTTTTTTAATAATTGAGTCTTCTAACATCACTGAATGGAATCTCTCTATATTTTTAAACAAGTTTCAATAATGAGTTTTAGTTATTAAAATTAAATACTATTATGTTTTATTTAATATTAGTTATTATTTATTACCTTGGATTATTATCCAGAATCACTCCCAATAATGTTTTTTCAATTTATTATGGAATACTAATAAGATGATTGGTGAAAATCATGATGTTTTATTGCTCATGTGGTAGGGGGTATGAGACAATCACTATTTGATTTGGAAGCATAATACTTAATTGTGTATTTATAGAAATTTCTATAAGTGACTAATTATTATTCATTCATGTAGAATAATGAGGGTATAACAATGTATTGATATATAATATGTTTAACCTCACTAAAATTGGCTGACAATGGGTGAGGGGTGAATTCATTGTGAAATATCACGTTTATGAGTTAATAAAAAGAGGAGATACAAATTTTGCATACCAGGATAACAATTAAATTAGATAACCAACATTGAATGAATAACCCTTTAATAATTTTATTTTCAATATCTTATTGTAATTAATTACATAGTTTTAAAAATAAACTATTTAAAAAAATACATTTTCCGTTAACCATGTGAAAACATATTTTTGAGAACTCATCATAAGATACAATCCTAGGGTTACCACTAATATTACATTAAACCGAGGAAAAAATATCATTTGAATAACACGCTCTACATTTCTATCAAATATCTTTTTTCATTTATATGGAGGAAATTAGAAACATCTAGATATTATTTTTTCCAACTAATATTTCTAATAATAACTTTTGCAAATTTTCTCCAAAAAATGATATAACATTTATACAGTTCATATAAAATTAAACAAAGAATATGAATTGGATATTTCTTCTAGAAAAAATCAATTGAATATTGAAATATTCATCTTTAGAATATAATAATTTTATCCAACCCAAACCATACCTTAAGGGGTTGCAATACACTACAATTCTACAAACAAATAGTTAGATTTCCATTAATGTGTTCCAATTTGATTTTGAATTGAAAAATATTACAAATCAACTGTTCCTATAATTTCATATTTTGTTAGGTTAATATCCAAATAAGAAAATATTATAGTTCACACTTTTCTACTCTATAAAAATATATATGGATTAATATATGATCATGTTAAGTGATAATAATCCCTCTTTTCATTTGATCGAGCAACTAAGAAATTGTTTTACAAAATATAACTAGGAGAATTTCAGGTTTGGGATGGAACAAATTGAAATTTCAATTATAAATTCTTCCATTCCTCTAAAAAAATTCATTGTATAGGATATATATTCTATTATGAAAGCATCTTGAGACACTCTTTATGAGTATTGAGAGTGAATTAAGAAGAATTGTTCTAGATCACCACATCATGGCATTTAAGAGAATTGGTTTATTGAATTATTTTATTAACACTTCTTTAAAATGATAAAAATAATATGAATCAATTACCTATATAAATTTTCATAAAAAATTCACTAGTAGAAGAAAAATGACCAATAAAAAATGATTATAAATAATTCCTAATAGTTTGGAACAAGAGGTACGAGAAGAAGTGTAATTTATATTGTAAGATCTCTTAATTCATCACATTTAATAGATTCTAAACATATTGTGAGAAAATTTATTTTTTAAAAAATTTCATCGAAGAAAACCAGATAATAGTAATGACAATCAAGGTATTTAGATTGTGCTCAATAACTAATTGATCACTACGATGATGTTCATGGAATTGAGAAATGTTTTTCAATTTAATTGAATTTAAAATATATATATATGTGAAATAGATATATTTCTCAATTGCAATTGGGATTTTGAAATAAAATAATCATTTATAGTCTCCCTTCCTACACCAACAGCAATAACAACCCCGTTCCAACAAAAAAACCCACCATTCTCGAACTCCCACCTTTAGAAAACCACAAAATTAACCTTACCCCAACAAACATATAGAAAACCCCATCCCTTTGAATATAAAAAATTATTTTAATATTCCTACACTAATTTAGGACCCAGTTTACCATAGAAATAGGCTAGTAAAGTTTAGGAGTTATGGAATAAAGTGTAGGACCTAAAGAATCAACACTGTAGTCTTATAGAGATTCCATCCATAAATTTGAGAAAATATCTAGAAAAATCCTATATGAAAATAGTAATGTTATTATATTGACCATATGAAGTGGAAAGGAAATTCCCCCACCAGCCACACCTAAACATGACTATAATTAACCCAATAAGGAAGATAAGGAAACTACAAATTATGGGATTTTTTTGAAAACCATCTCCAAGAGTAAGAGAATAAATCTGAATAAGTGAGGGATCAGACATGAATAAAAAAAATATCTTATGATAGAAAGTAAATATTGGGATAAAAAATTCATCCCACTTCAATATGAATCAGTAATTATATATTTTATAAATATACATGGGTAATATCTTTGAAGAGGAATGTTTGAAACACTCTAAAAAAGTAGTGCGTATTATTCCCCTTTTGGAATCTATCCTCAAATCCCTAAATATGAAATGTTAATTGAGGGTATTTTCATTAAAAATGTTGCGTGAAGGAAAATGGTGGTTAATATGGTAAAAAGTGTATAAGATTGGACAACATGATAACTTCCCAAAAAATATCAAGATCTTGGGACACTTTCTATCCCATTCACCATTGGTCCTATAAATTCCAATGATTCCTTATGTGATTTATGTTATTCCATAATAACTACACCTCAATAATATTTTTAATTCTTTTAAAATTTGATAATATAGACGCACTATAGTTTTGGTAAAAAATTAATACAAATAAATTATTTATATAATGATGGTTTTGGAAGATGTGTTCGATAGATTTCAAAATCTTATATTCTGTAAAAAAATTTATATATTCGAAAATGTAAGATATAGAACACTATCCTACTCCACCATCATTTTAGGATGACCCCTATTAAATAATGTTAAAATAATAAGCAATGTGTATGAATGAACACATAACATGAAGTTTGGATACAATGTTATCCAGTTTAACATTTTTACACACTGAAATTATTTTTAGAGGAACATCACCTTATTACACATTACCAGATTGAAGAGGATCAATCTAGTGATAAACCATGAATGTGTTATCAAATATTAGGTATGGAATAATACTTAATTTTTAAAAAATCTATTATAATGGACTATGTTTAGGAATATAGTACTCCTATTTACATTTTGGAGGAATATTTAACATATAACATCATAAATGTGTTTATTTATTAATTTAATAACAAGGTTGAATAAATTTCATCTTCTGTACAAGAAATGTAGGAATTTAAGTTGAGGAACCCAAATTTTATTTCTAATTTATATCATCCCATAAATTATATATTAACTCCACCACCTGTAGATTTAAAATATGTATATTTATTGAAAAAATAAATTACTGCTGATAATTATTAGTTACCATTACAGAAATATATATTGTAATTTGATTAAAATATTTATATAAAATGGTTAAAAAGTATAATATAGTTTTGGTTACTACCTAGGTAGTAATTATAATATATACATGCATTTGATTATGTTAAATAAAATTCCAGACCCATTTTGAAGCCCTGATGGATGTTAAATCCCACCATGATGGATGTTTTTATGAAGAATATGAAGAATACATTTGAGGTAGATATCATATATCCCATCTCTTACTCATAGTGGGGAAATACCATATATTTATTCAAAAAATATCATGGACATTGTGTGGAAAAACATAGTTAATCCCTTTGGGAAATTATAATAGATGTAGAGTTTCTCTAGATTATGGAAAGATTAATTGGTACACATTAAAGTATTACTTCCTTAACCCATTTTTATTATATTTTAGATAAATTGATGGGGATAAATTGATAGTGTTTCATATATAGATTTTTAGTCTATTTTTCGGTTCACATTTCCCAAGAGGAAAAAGATAAGACAACCATTACATGTTCCATTGACACATTTTATTATAAATGGATTCAATATGAATTTTTCAATAGCCCAGGTATGTTTCATAGTTTCATAGTATGTGTATTATCTAATTACATTAAGAAAATACTCAATTTTTGGGTATGAATTTATTATTTTTTGATATTATTTTGATTATTTTATTGATAAATCATTAGAATGTTATGAAATCTTTTATATCAATTAACCATGTTTTGGAAATTGAAATGTCTCACTTCTTGATTGAAAGAAGAATATTATTGGGTAATTTCATTTCATTAAAAGGCATTAAGGTGGATAAATGAAAAATTAAAGGGATAAATTATTTTCCTTATCTATCTTTTGTGAAACATGTTATATTTTTTGTAGGAGATTCATAAATTTTAAGGAGGTTCATCAAAGAAATTATTATGATTACTATTCCACTTTCATTTTACTTTGAAGAAGAATATTTTGGTTTTAAGGATGAGAAAATGTATTTTTTATGGGGTTATGAGAAGATCAATCACATCACCATTGATTGAACAAAACAATTAGGAATAACCCTTTGAAAATATTCGTGGTGGTTCTAATCAAATAGTTTTGGTAAACATATTATAAATAATAGAGGGAAGACCCCAAGTCATTGATCATTCAACAAGATATTATATGCTTCCCAGATCATGTATACAATAAAATAATTTTTTCATTATGTAATAACTTTTTTGGATAAATTTAGATCTTATTTTCATAGTATTAAAATTATAATTTTTTTGACCATGTACCCATTAGATAGCTATTGGAGAAGGATGAGGAAATACTTTGATGATTAGATGAATATTTATCCATGAAGAGTTAATCCTAGAAATAAAGGTGAGAATGAATCTCAGAATAATGTTCTTGTTCATCTATGTGGGATACCCAAAATAACATGAATATATATTCTAGATTAAGAAATATTGAATTACCACAGTCTAGGGGAGAAAAATTATTTTGTGAAAGGATAAGTGACCTAGTGTTATAAAATGGTAAATTGTTTACAAACATCTTAGATTCCATATCACTAGAATTCCAAAAACATTTAAAAAATAAATTTAAATATCTATATTTCATTTTGGAGGATCTATACATTCATAAAATTTATAAGGAAAAATGATATGAAGATACTTTCCCAAAAGGGAAATTTTATGTGTTCTTTAGTTTTTTCGCACCCTTGATTGTGTAGAAAATTTTGTACCTCATGTAAAATTAATGAATGTTTTAGAAATTGGAAATTTTGAGCCTATAATGTTCAGAGACTCATGAATGTTTAAAAACATATTAACAATGTCATTTTATTGGAAACAACTGAAAGAGATAAGAAATACTACAAAATCCATCTAGTTTTTTTTATTTTTTTATGTATATAAAATAGATTCTCTTGAATATTTCTCATGTATTTTTAAGACTCTTACATTATTTTAGAACTAATTTTTTTCAAAATTGGTGGAATCCACGACTTTAAAAACCAATGATGCTAATTTGTGGTGTGATTTTTTAGAGAAATCGTCGTTAGTAGTTTTTGAGTACTTTGAGAAATCATCGGTTATCAAGGGAAACAATTTTTAAATAGGTTTATGGAGGTTTTTATAAGGAACTATGGAATTAATTCCTAGAAAAAAACACCATACCACCCCAAAAATGGCCGACATAAATGGTCTAAAAGGGAAATTTAATGGATTTTTCATAAAATTATAAAACCAAAATGGAAATATTTGATAACATTTTTTGATGATACATTATTAGATTATAAGAAAGAATAAGAAAACCATAACAATGGGTCCATATAGGCAAATTTATGGTATGATTTCCCTTCTACCTATAGAGATGGAACACAAATACTTATGGGCAGTGTATAAGATAAATCTTAACTGGGATATTGATGGAATACATTGAAAATTGATACTGTAGCAGTTGTAAGAATTCAATATATAGTAATTTTCAAATTCAAATAGTTATAAATAAATAACTATAGTGGATCATGAAAATATCATAAAATAAAAGGACTTCATTAAATGTGACCATGTGTTATTATTCAAATCATGAATCAATCTTATTCCAGGTAAACATTATTTAATTATTACTATTTCACTTATAGTCACGCATTTAAATCATTTTTTATATGATTCATTTTATTTTTTTAGTAAAAACCATTCACAGTTAATTTTAACAATATAGTAAAATTAATTGGAAACATTCATTGAGAACCAATGGGGGAGAGAACAATCCTTCCACAAATCTGTCACAAAAACCCATTAAGTTGTACTTTTCCAAATAAATTAATTGATTTTTGTGACTCCATTAAATTTTATTTTCACTAATATAAATTTTATAATATAGTTTTATATTCTGTCATTCATGTGTTGGGGAGGATAATTTTTAGTTAATGAATTTAAAAAAAATTCTTTTTCAAAGGTTGTGATATATTATTTCAGTTTTTTTGTTTTTTATAATACTATGTTTTGAATATAATTTAGATCAAATTGAAAACCCATAAAAACATTTAATATTTGAATGGTCTGAGGAATTAATTATACATATTTACTCACCATTAATAATTAAAGAATTAAATGTGTCATCAAATTCAATGTGGAATAAATTTATTCAAAGACCATTTATTTTTTATTCTTATTCCATGAAATGTTATCCAATATTTCAATCACTGAAATGAGAAGATTCAAAACATAAATTGAATTTTTTTATAATTCCATTTTTCATGAGACATCCTAGACGTGTTTTCTTAACAAAAATATGTGGAGTTATATAATCAAAAACTAATAGTAATGAGAAATTTTTTCTATATATTATTAAGTAAATTTTTTATCTTAACAAGCCATTATAATAATCTAAATTATATGGAATACAATTTTATTTGTATATTTAATCCCATATCATTAATGAACAAAATTAATAGGAAGTCACATTAGACAGAAAATATCACTCTCTACCTAACTCTATATTCTAGTGTATGATCGTGGTTGTAAACAAGTTTGGGGGAGGTAAAATATGAGAGGTATATTGTGTTGAAAATCTATTGGAATGTGGATTGATTGTATTTTTTTAACAATTTTATGATAACATATAATGAGTATAATGATGAGAGTAGTGGTTATTGGGACTAGATATAATCTAATGTTGGGAATGTAAGTATTTCACTATTTTATATAAAAATTACCCATACAACCCACTAAAATCAACATCAAAATTTAATTATAGATATAAAAGACTTGATATCTATAACGCCCCGAACCCAGTTACCTAGAGTCGGTGCATTATTACATAACATTTGCATGATCACAAGAAGGATCAAATCTCGAAAGACCGATTGGTTTAGTAGCCTTGGAAACACTAGATATATTCATAAGTCTTACATTACATCATAAAAATGAAAACTACAACAACGTCTTTTCTTCATATTCCACACTCATATCCCCACATACTATCCCTGCAGGTCATTCTATAATTTACTACTTCATACCCTGGGAAAAATAAAACATAGAAAAGGGGTGAGGTCAAATTTCCAGTAAGGATAACAATATAGCCAAAACTTTCATAAATAAGAATAAACATTTAAGGCAGTGTATAACTAAAAAAAAGCCTTTTAAACTTTAAGTTCAACATATTATCAAAAAAATAAAATGAAATAATTCCATTTTCTTATTCACATAGATATTCAACTAATCGAATAATCACATACAATATCAATAACCACTTTCATAATGATGGAATGCATAATGCCAGACTATCATAACCAGGTAGCCAAGGCCTCATGCCAATACTAAAAATAATATTTTGTCAAGGCCTTGTGCCAAGACACTAGTTTGTCACATGAGACCTACCGATGCATCAAGGAGCTATATCGGGCTCCACCCGTCACATATTAAGTCCAATGCATTCCCATAGGAAAAGGTTTAACCATAACATAAACATTCGTATTAAAACTAGCATACGAAATCTCAATACCTTCACCATAAACTATAAATGGTATGAAAATAGCACATCCACAGTCAAACATATCACAAAACCTTCGATACAATATAAAAGTTTTGCATCATAATAAATCAACTTCAAATAAGCGTAAAATCCATCAAAGGATGTTGACATAGATGAAATCAAAACTCTTTTTAGAGAAATATTTCTTTATATTTAGAAATCATTTAAGAGTCATATATTTATAAAATAAAACATTTTCATTAAAAATATTCTGATAAGCTTGTAAGGGATGCTTCGACGATTTTATAACGGCGGAAAATAACCGCACCAGCCGTATAAGTTAAAAAACATTCTTACCTTAATTCTGTCGAAAAGGTTAAAAAGAACCTTGTTTGGAAAACGATGGAAATATTCCTTTATTAAACTCTTATAAAAAGTAAAACAAGGGTATAAATGACTTTAACCCATAATCTTTTAAATAGTAAAAATGTTTTGTAATACATGTTTAAGAAACATGGATGTGGATGATAAAGAGATCACAGTAGATTATTACGTATAAACAACCTCGGATAATGAAGAGATTGTGAAATAACCCTTACCTTGTACTTTTCCTTGGTTGGGGTAGGTTAACCTCCTGTATAATGGTGAAATAATTGTTGTTAAATTATACAAGAATCATATACATCAATATGATATCATATATGATCTTTTAACATTTCTTTGTTAATAATATCTTAGTATTATCGTCGTTTCGGGTGTTAACTTACTCATTTTATTTTATATGTTTTGTTACATAAGCCATGTTTGTCATGGAAAGGTTGAATATTATTCCTATACAGAATGATATAAAGTCCTTAAACATTATTTTTAAATCATAAAATGATAATTATACTTGAATGGATACGATGGAGAATGAATCTCATCGCGTTCGTGGAGACGGTAGTCCGTACGTACGCACGAGCGACAATATCATTATTTAGATATTAAAATAATATATAAATGGATGGTATATCATATATAAAGAATCATTAACATGTTATATTTATTATTTACATGAGTTACACATCATTATTATACCCATCCAAATAATAATATATTGAATAACAATTACACCACGACGTGGAGAGGGTAAGCCGTACGTACGCATGTATGGTGACATGTTATTTAAAGGGTGGATAGAATAATGAATATGGTTGTAAAATATATATAATAACATCACATTATATATATGATACTGGAGTTATTATTTTATAATGGTAATAACAAAGGAAGAAGAAGTGGAAGAAGAAAGGAACATGGAAAAGGGTGGTGAAATCATTACCTCTTCTTCTGGTTCTTCCTTTTGATTTGACCAAAAGGGCTCCATAGGTTGGCTTTCTGATCAAAATAAGGCCTCTAGGTTGTATTGAGAGAATATGAGAGAGTATTTGGGCAGAGTTTGGCCGAACCAAAAGGCTTTGAAGGTGTGAAGTAATGAGAAGGTGGGGGGTGGCCTTTTATAAGAGGGGTGACGGGCACCTTGGGAAAAGCTAGAAATATTAATTTATAATAAATTCATATTCGGTTTCTAATGGATGAAAAGTTTATTATTTAAGGTTTAAGGTGGGGATAGGTCGAAAACCATTCAACCAATAGAATTTAGATAGATTTGGGTTACTATATTAACCTTATCTTTTAATTTTAACTCTTAGTTAATTAGTTTGACATTTACCTTGTCACTTTGTATTTTTATATTATATAGTTAATAAACATACTATATACATCCAAAAGACCCCCAAGTGGTCCATCAATGATACAAATATCATTATATAAGTCTCTTGGCCGAACCGTAGATTTTTAAGAATTTAATATCAATTAATAATATAATATTTGTTTTAAAAACTCTTTTATGTCAATTTTGACACTATTCAATAGTTGATTTTTGTGAAACTCATAAAAGAATGATTACTTAGACCAAAGTTAAATAAATCAATCCTGACATATCATATTAACCTATAAAATTAGTTTAAGTCATAAAAAGTCTCAAATTATATTTATTTGGGTATTTATAATATCAATTATTCCAATTTTTCATTAATTGGGTAATTACTTCATCATCATTGTGTCATAAATAAATTAATTTTTTAATGTATAAAAATATTAAATAAAATATAATTATTTATTAAATATTTTTTTCTTTCTAATGAATATTTACAATAGAATTTATCTTATGTATAACCCTATATTAAAATTTTTTTAGTAAATAAACTTTGATTTTAACTCTTTTAACTCTTCTTTAAATTAAATAATAATAAATGTCCTAATCTAATCCAAGTTGACATAAATGATAATATATTATTCCTAAGGTTGTTTTTGGTTGAGATAAATTTTTTCAATAGAATTAGGACATGCGTTAGGGTAATATTAATATCATTTTTACCCTTAATTACCCTTTTTACTTTTAACCGTGGTAAATAAAAGTAAAAAGTTACTATTCAGCAAAAATTATTTTCATCTCATTGAACCACAATTTACATCTTGATATTAACCGTGTCTCTCGGATTTTCTAAATTCCATTCAAAGAAGCAGTAAATTTATGTTTTATGAAAAAATCAGTTTTTTTAACTACCACTTAGTAGTTTCACTATTCATCAAAATTTGAATTTTTTTAGAAGAATGCCAAAATTTCACCCTAAGCTATAATTGATATTCCAAATTCAAAAATGATGTCTATTTTACAAAATTCCAAACATATAATTTGCATTAATTAATTTTATAATTAATTCCCACTGTCACAATAAATAATGTGTTTTTAAGAAACACTATATATCAAAAGATTGACAATTGTTTAGGTCCAATTTCGAACTGAATTTAATTCTAATGAAAACCATTGGATAAAATCGTAAAAATATATTCTAATTATACTTTTAAACCACTCAAATTCATAATTTATCACCATTAATTATTTTTATTAAAAAAGTTGTTTTTAATTAAATTTTAGTAATTTTCACTATTCATCAAAATATTAAAGTTATCAGAAAAGTTCCAAAATTTAACCCTAGGATAATTTTGATATTTCGAATCCAATAATGAAATCCATAAAATATATATAATTTCAAAAAGTAGGTATTACTATTCATAATGGCTAGTTTGATTGGTTATGGTGTGTTAGAACTCAGTGTTGCGTACGAAAAACGCTATCACATTATTCAAAGAGAAGCATACTATAGAAGCTTGGGGTGTTACAATATCACTATTAAAAATTATAGAAAATAGTAATGAAAATGTTATATTCATTTTGGTATTTGATCATTAGACTGGTCATGAAACTGATGAGGATTTATATGCCAATTTCTATTGAGTTAATTTTGAAATCTACTAAGCTGCCACAAATGAGTTTTTTGGAAAATAACTATGATTTTCTAGAATGGCCTAAATAGATAGAAAATACCTCCTAATATTACTGATAAATATATCTCAATCTTTTGTAAGAACAATAATTCTCTCACTGACATCAATATAAAAAATAAGTAAAAAATGTTATACCTTTCTAAATGAAATATAGAGAGTATGTTCTATATGATGTTAAAATTCTATATATGTGGACTTTTCAACAAATATTAAAATGTTTGGATATAAATCAATGAAAGGGGTATAGAATGAGGAATTTATTCATGAAGGATATAAAGAATCATACAATATTATTTAACATAGTGCAAAACCTCAAAATGAATTTCTATATTATCTTATTATACACCACCTTCCAATTAGACATAACAAATCTATAAAAGGTCCTCGTGATAAGAGTAAATGCATGAATCATTGGGTTGAGATAAATAAATTCATTAACCCTATAGTGATATTAATATGATCATTTATTGTGAGAAATATTTCATTAAATCCATACATTTTTAATTAGTGTGGAATTCCCAATAAGGTAAGTATATGTATGCATGATAGAATCAATGAAAAAAATAATAAATAAATTGACATAAATAGAAAGTGGAACTAAGAAAATTGAGGAGTCCTTCTAACATTGATAACTATAGTGCAAAAATAATCAATTCATGTTGGATTGTATTTGAATTTACTTCATAATATTTTTAATGTTCTTTTGTTTTTGATTCATAGGATTAAGTGTGTGGAATTGAAAAATACCATATATTCATGAAATTGTTCTACTTCTCAATTCACACTTTTCCCTCATATTTATTTATTAATTGACTTATATTTGTTTTTTTAATCAATGTTTTATTTAATTTTATTTTTTGAATATAGATTAAATGACTACAAATATTGAGTTAAAATATATTTTTAATTTTTTGGGAAAATATATATGGTTTTCAACTTATTATGTTTCGTCTTGCAGATATAAGGGCTTAGAGAATGAAATATGAACTTATATTTAATTATTGAAAAGGTATCTATTAATGATAGTCGGTTTGAATAAAGGATTATTATATATCCATTCCTCAATATAGTGAAATTAAATTGAAAAGACAATTACTGAATAAGAATTAATTATATTCTATATAAGAATCATTTAAGACCCGCATGAAATTTACTATCCTCTTATATTTGTATCATCTCCTTCATTGTAACCAATGTTTCCCTAAATAATAATAATCCAACATTACATAATCATCATTTTATTTCTTGATATGCATTATCCTACACATGAAAACATAATTCAGGCTGGATAATCATGAATGAAGAAATATAAGCATCATGCAATTGAAGATTTTGGGGAAATGAACACCATAAGAATCATCTTCATGTCAAGAAAGGTCTTCATGTTTACATATTAGATATAAAGAAACAAATATAGTAAATCACAAGTATTATAATATGTATGATCTTGAATGCAACAACCCAGCCCACAAGGGAATGCCTCATTGCTGGTATGCTGAGTGTACCACCCCAAGCCCACCAGCAATATGTCAAGGGGACGGTGAAAATCATAACGTAGGAATATCAACCCTATGGAAGGCGATAACCTAATGTATTTTTAAATAGTCATATATATCCCTAAAAAACAAATATAATGTGAAATATCAATGAATTTAAATGGAAATATTCATGAAAAAAATTAAACATCAAACTATATAGTACAATAAAAAAACATTTGATGAGAAAAATAAAAGCCCAACAACTAGAAAGTATGACTAACCAAATAAAAATATTAAATACTATACCATCATAAAAAATCTAGTCCCTGATTATTGTCCAGCCACTATAGTCTTCAAACACCATTCAGAACCACCCACTCCAGTTCAACCTAGATGTTCCTCGAACATCCTTCCATTTGTATGAGTCTTGAGATTTTTTGTAAAGCCCTTATGTGGGTGATTATATACACAAGTACGGAACCATTGAATCAATAAGAGGAAGTCCCTCAATATTAGATGCATCTATAAATCAAAACTAAAAGGTAAATTAGTGAAAACCCCATATATTGTCATTAAAGGTTCTAAACCACATAGTATAGTTTCTATTATCAAAGCTAGACCACATATTCAGAATTTCATCAAATATTTCTATCTCATCCATTCTTTCAGCCCACATAAACTCTCTATACATATAATGGGGGGTCCTACACTTCCATTGGTGTTGGGGGAATGTCATCCCCAATTATGGATCCCTTGCTCCATCCAAGCTCCTTAGATTGGCGGAATACCAAAACCACATATAGAGGTTATTTATTCATATAAATGTTGGGGGGAATATTGATCATATATGATCCTTAGGTAGTGGATCCATACCCCTATCCCATGGGAGGAATTTCTTACCCTGCCTAGTGATTGAAAGAGGTTGTTGTGCCTTAAATGTATTATTAAGGTGGGTTTCCCCTCACCAAATATGGTTGGAAGCCATGTCTGGTATATGTGATGACGATGAGTTCGATCATGCATTCATTTCATTTATTTGATTATATATCATTATTAGTATGGTAACCATAATATTATATGTGGAATTATACACCTAAGGTACTGATCAATGTCCAAATCCAATCCAATGAATGGTATATGGTGTGTTTCCTAGGTTTCATGGAGTGGGAATCATATGAAGTCATTTTTCCATGTATAGAAACACTATATTGAGTGAAAAATGTCAAATAAATGGTATGTTGAACATGGAACACAATTTTTAGGCCTAAGATTGATATTTGACATGTTTCCCACTTTCCAATAAATGTACTACCGATGGTATATGAGGTGTGGCTCATCACAGAATACGTGTGTGGTCAGATTGTTAACTTAGAATTTAAACACTATAAACAGTGAGACAGCTAGATATGGGCAAAAAAACCTCTGACTTTGTCAAATTGATGTGTAATGTTTAATATACATAGAAACCCCTGGTGCTAAATTCAATAGGATACACAACTTATGTTCTTTTAAGCTACACATTGTGTATTTGCATATTTTATAAAAACATAGATTCCAAAAAAATAATCCTTATATCCTATGTTCCTACTTTGATCTCCATTTAATAAACAAAAAATGGATTTAATGTCATATTGTCACACCCATGACTTATTTTAAAGGTAAATTTCATTTAATTTCCATTCATACTTTGTTTGGGGGGGGGGGTTCCCAATCGTTTATGGAGGAATGAGAGAGTTTTCATGAATTGGGCCAAACCGTGAGCCCCATTCTAGGTTTAAAAACCAATTTTGTTTCTTTAATCACTTTTTCATTTTTTAATATTTTGCACCCATTAAACTTACTAAATTACCTCTTTTGAACTATTAACAACAAAATTGCAATTTGGATCTTTTAAAAATCCGTAACCAGGGGTTATTTGAGTTTTTATCTAAGGGGTTGGGCCTGCCCGAAAGCCCAATTCCTGTTTTAAAAATAAATTTTGATTATATTATAAAATATTCAATTTTTGGGATTTTTCGTTGATTCCAAGTCTCACCCAAGCCCAATTAACCCGTCCGCGCGTCTGAACTCTCTCTCCACTAATTGGAGGTCTGGATAATCACGATTTGGTGCCGAACGTCATAGGATTCCTCAAATCGTCCAGATTTGAATAGGTAAGTTCATTCTTTCCTAACTCTCTCAATTTTTACTCTTTTTCCCCCCATTAAAATTCCTAAATTATATCCTTATCCTTTTTCGAACCTCCCTTGATGTTTTGAGTATTTTTAAAATCAGCTACTAGTATATATTTGGGGGTGATTTCTAAAAGATATTTTAAGTAAGTTGTTCTCCTTCTTTCTTCATTCAATTTGTTTAGGGTTACATCCAATGTACCTAGGGATTCTTCCCTTATCATTGAGTTTCATAATGTCCATAAATTAGGGTTTAAAAATTAGGGTTTATCTTTTGTTTCATGGTCTGAAATTTTGGTTTTAGGTCTGGTTTACCTTCCTTGAGGTGCGGCGGTGGTGCGTTGGAGTTTTCGCACAAAGGATTCAAGGGTTTCCTTGGTTTTGGTAGGTGATTCCATTGTGTATGAAATCTTTGTGAATTGGCTAATGTTTTTATGGTATTTTAATGCTTATTTAATTTTATTATTTCTGAAAAAATAGTTTTAGTGGTGTCTGTATTTAAAATGAATTCTAAATGCAAATTTCATGTGAAATTGGGGGTTTCTTCATGGAAATGCTTTATTAGATTAATTGGGGATACCCTATAAGTAATTAGTTGATTTTATTGAAATATAATATGGATAAAAATATTTTTTTGGTGATTATCCCTTGTGTTTTCTGCAAAATTTGGTTTTAATGGTGTTTGTGAACCACATGAAATTCTAAGAGTTGTGTTGTGTAAAAATGGAGATTTTGAAATGATGTCGTTTCTTGAACCATATGGGACTGCCCTAAAAATGATTTTTTGTTTTCACTTAAATTTAGTAGGCTACCCTTTCTATTGTTTGAAAACTTAAAAATGTGCAAATAGTATGCATTTGAGGTTTATAAGGAGTTTTGTGTCCGAAACACTACGGGATTTTGAGGAATTGTTTTATGAAAAATCTAAGAGTTTTGTTGCGTGTTTTAAGTGGTATAGAATGAGATAGCTACAGTATTGGTTGTGTTTGACCAGTAATGGTGTTTTATATGAAAATTTATTTCTGTTGCATGCTGAAATTGATTGAGCACAAAAGGGGAAGCCCGGGTACCTAGGTGGGGCAGATTTGTACTAGTACAACTAGTGGACCGGATGGGTTTTGTCCCCGTTTCAATTAGAATTTGGATAACGACAACTCTAACTAAACTATGCAGATGATTATTATGGACCACTATGTTATGGGTATTGTAGAGACCCGAAGCCTAACGTACATGAACATTACATTACTTTTGCGGAATACTTAATACATAACAAAAATACACACACAAGGATTGTAATAGTTTAGTGTCTTTGGAAACTCGGAACGTAATCTTCTAATCCTGGTGAAAGATCTTCAAAATCTCCCACAAAGATCTTCCTTTTTTTTACCTAAAACCTTTCTTTATATCCTGGGGAAAAGAAAACATAAAAGGGTGAGCTCAAATGCTCAGTAAGGGTAAAAAAAAGAAATATCAATCACATAATTTTCATAAGAACATAACATTTTTGGAAATCTTAACCTGCAAAAGAGAGCATAATTTCATAACATGGGATAAATCATGGTAGTGAAAATGAAACCCTTAATTAAAACATTACTCATTGTGGCATACACACATAATCATAGAGAATCATTTCTTGTTAGTCAAGACTCATTGCCAAGACTATCTTAGTGGACAAAGTCCCTTTCTGAATCGAGTAATCCTCGTTTCAGTCTTGTTTCACTGAACCGGTATAACCTATCATTCCAGCCATGTCTATCTCATGAGATATGAAATCTTTACCCAATGAATTGGAGGGAGATATAGGTCCCACCCATCTCTTAATGAATCCTTTCTTATGTGTGCCACAAAATCATAAATCATACATCATTGCATAACCCATGTAATAAAAATGGGATACTTAAACAACATGACATCATAAAACCATTCATATAAGATAAAGGAATTCATAAACATAATTCCATCACAACATAGTCAAATCAATGTAAAAATATGGATAGAAACAGAACCCTTTATTATCTTATACGGAAAATAATTTTGATAAAACACTTGAATTGAATTCTTGAGGAAAATATCCTTTCTTCTTCAAAATCAAATTCTTTTCACAAAACATCATGCAATTTTAAAAGAAAGAGATTTTATTGAAAATAGTCATGAAATCTTTTAGAGTAAGCTTCATGAAAATAAGGCTTTATAAAATAGTATAAATCCGTTCGTGCCGTATAAGTTAAAAAAAAACATTCTTCGTACTTTTTTCGGAAAAGTCAAAAAAGTACCTCGTACGAAAAACGAAAAAAAGATTCCTTTCATATCCTTTACTAAAAACTCATAGAAGGGTAAAATTGGATTTAAACAATTGTAGGTGTATGGAAATAATATTACATATTGAGGGAACATGGATGTGGATGATAAAATACACCCCAGAAAATACATACGAATAAACAATCTCGGATAAAAATGAGATTGTGATATTTCCCTTACCTTAGGTCCGACTTGCTTTGTAAGTGTCCGAACCTCCTGTATAATGATTTAAATCATGTTATTGACTTATTACAGAATCATATTCATTGTTATGATATCATATATGGTTCACTTATGACATTATATTACCCGTTCTTTTGTAAATTCCATGTTAAAGAAGCGTTTTGGGTAAAATCGTTTCATTTATCGTAGGTGTTTTGACTTGTTGTTCTTAACATCATTATTACTTATATCATGATTTACTTACTTCCAGAATATAAAATATGATTTATATATCATATATATTCAGTATATATATATATATATAATAGGTAGATAAATAAAATGAAAAACACCGTTCATGGAGACGGTAGTCCGTACGTACGCATGAACGTTGTTTTCCTTTCCTTGTTGTCTTGAAATGGAAGTAAGTAGATGACATACATATGTATACATATACATAAATCCAGTAGATTTATAATGTCATATATTTCATTATTATTTCTTATATATATATTATAATCATTCTTAAATGGTTAACATGGAGAATGAATCTCATCGCGTCGTGGAGACGGTATTCCGTACGTACGCACGAGCGATGATATCATTTCTATAAATATTGAATTGAATTGGAGTGTATTATACAATATATCAGAATCAATATGATGTTGTAATAACTATGTATAGTTATTCTTTACACCATTATACCCATCCATGTAAGGTGGTGGTGGAAAATAGATTCCACCACGGCGTGGAGACGGTATTCCGTACGTACGCACGCGCGGTGATTTCTTTTTCCGTAGGATGGATAGATGGTGAAATAGGGTTGTTTAATATTTATAATAACATATCAGTATATTAGTGATACTGATGTTATTACTTCATAATGAAACAACCTAAGAAGAAGAAGTGGAAGAAGAAATAAAGATGAAAGAATTGGTAATGGTAATTACCTCTTCTTTGAAGTGCCTCTTTGAGACCTCCTCTTAGGGCACTAAAATTGGTCTTTGAGGAAGAACAAAACCTCTAGTATGTTGCTAGGGAAGTGGAGAGGATAAATTGGCAGGGGTTGGCCGAGCTTGAGTGCTCAAATTGGTGTGAGGAGGAGGGGGAGGAGGTGTCCTTTTATAGGGGAGGAGAGGGGCACCTTAGGAATATCTCAAAATATTATTTTATATTAAAGTCAAAATCGGTTTATAATGGTTCCAAAGGGTCTTATTTCGAAGATAAAGTGGGGATGGGTCGAAATCCTATCAACCAATAGGATTTAGACAAGTTTAGGGTATTATTTTAACCTTATCAATTAGATTTAACTCTAAGTTAAATAATTTAACTTTTACCGTGTCTTTTTGTTTTCTTTCACTATATGGTTAATAAACTTACTATAACATGCCAAAAGAACCCCAAATTGTATATTATTAATACATATATCCTTATCTAAGTCATTTTGCCGAACCTTAGATTTTTAGGAATAAAATAACAATTAATAATATAATATTTGATTTAAAAACTATTTTGTGTCAATTTTGACACTATTTGATATATGATTTTTGTGAAAGTCATAACAGAATTATATGTTCGAACCAAGTTGATTAAATCAACACTAATATATCATAGTAACCTAGAAAATTAGTGGAATTCATAAAAAGTCTTAAATTACATTTATTTTGGTATTTATATTATCAATTATGTCAATATTTCATTAATAAGATAATTACTGCATCATTTTTGTGTCATAAATAAATTATATTATTTGATGTCTAAAAATTACAAATAAAATACCATCATGTAGGAAATCTATTTAGCTTTCTAATGAATATTTATAGTCGAATTTATCTTATGTATAACCCCATATTAAAAATGATTTACTTATTAAACTTCGATTTTAACTATTTTAACCCTTCTTTAAATAAATTAATAATAAATGTCCTAATCTAATCCAAGTGGGCCTAAATGGTCATATTTTATTCCTATGTTTGTTTTTGGTCGAATTACACTTGTCCAATAGAATTAGGACATGTGTTAGGGTAATATAATATCATATTTACCCTTAGTTACCTTATTTACTATTAACCATGGTAAAAAAAGTAAAAAGTTACTATTCACCAAAAAATTATTTTCATCTCATTGAACCACATTTTAGTCCTTGATATTAACCGTGTCTCTCGGATTTTCGAAATTCCATTCACAGAAGTGGCAAAATTAAGTTTTATGCAAAATTCAGTTTTTAACCTACCACTTAGTAGTTTCACTATTCATCAAAAATTGATGTTTTTCAGAACAATGCCAAAATTTCATCCCAAGCTATATTTCATATTCCGAATTCAAAAATGAAGTCTATTTTACCAAATTCATAACATAAAAGTTGCATTAATTAATTTTATAATTAAATCCCGCTGTTAAAACAAATAGCGTGTTTTTAAGAAACAATATCTATCAAAAGATTGACACTTGTTTATGTCTAGTTTAAATGTGAAACTACATCCAATGACCAACATTGTATTAAATTGTAAAAATATATTCTAAATATACTTTAAAACCACTCAAATTAATGATTTATCACTATTAATTATTTCGATTAAAAAAGTTGTTTTTATTTATAATTTAGTAATTTTCACTATTCATCAGAATATGAAAGTTATCCGAAAAGTACCAAAATTTCACCTTAGGCTAAATTCGATACTCCGAATCCAAAAATAAAGTTCATTTTGAAAAATAAGATTTACTGGATTTCAAAAAGTGGTTATTACTATTCATAACGGCTAGTTTTAATAATATTTTTATAGCATATCGTTGTTTAGTGAAACTCGGTATTGCGTACTACACACGCTATCGAGGAAGGTCGTGATTGCGTGTAATGCAAGTCAAGTCAAGGATGTGTGTTGTGCAAGCTCCTTTTGGTGTAGCGTACAACACATGACATTAATAAAATTAAAAAGAATATTTTTTTATAAAATCTTGGGCTGTTACATTCTACCCCCCTTAAAATGAATTTCGCCCTCGAAATTCGTCGGGGTTATAAATGGTTTACTATTTGAAAGTTTCTTTAATAGAAACCCACATCGTAAAAAGGAATATCAAAACCAATCTTTAAAAACAAAAGTATGAAACGTAACGGTTACCCAAATAAACTAATCACTGGGTTTCCACATAGGTGAAAATATGGATATGGAAGAGAAATCTAACCATCATGTTCTGATGGAGAGTGGTAGAGAACATGGCTATGGAAAAGCCAGTAATCACAAATCCATAGATTTGTGATGATATAAGGTACCATCTGATTCATCAGGTATAAGATCACTAGGACAGCATTTTTGGTTTTCAAGATCATTTCCCCTAAAGTTGAAAATTTGAATTAGAATAAATACTTACTTTATTTTGGTACAATCTCACTGTTGTTCGTGCTTTGAACAATTTCCACTTCATCTCTTAAATAAATGAAGTTGAATTTGTTATTCGTGAAGTGTTAGCAGATCATGTGATAGAATGACAGGTCATTCCATCTGTCTCAAACATAAGGTTAGCAAAACTTATATACATAAGTCGATCTATAGTGAGATTAATCATATATGGTTCCTAAAATGGACTTATACTTCATATATCATACTGCATAATATAATAAAACTAGTTTCTACTAAACAGGGACTTCCTGTAGGTCAGTGGTAGGCGATAAAGGCCAGTCGCACTTCGGTTGTGGGTTCGATTCCCATAGCCTTGTCCGAAGCGATGGGCTGTCGCCCGTCCTGCAGGTTGTCCTTTTTCCAAAACTATATTACTATAACATCCCATCAATAATATCGAAAAAAAATCTATCCTTAAACAATACTAACTTACGTCCAACACAATCCATTCCAATCTTTAGGCTTATCCATAATACTGCAGTCCACTCTCATAACATAGTGAAAACAATTACCAGAGATTTAATATCATCGTTGATCCCCATATATCATAAGATATGTTTTGTTGGTCACATTCCAAACATTCAAAGTCCTTAATCATGTATACTCTTGAATACCCATTGAACCTTAGTGAAAACTTGAATTCAGTTAAAAGTTAACACTTTACACATACCAAAATCCTCAAAATTATTTATACTCAAACCATGATATCACTTAGTCCTTATATCAATCATGAGCTCATGAATACAATCAAACATCTCATTATCTTCTTATCCTTTCATTATGCACTTATCATCTACTTTCCAAAATATTTGAATCACTTTTCATAGTTATTGGTACCTTAAAATTATTGAAAACCACAACAGACCAATACTTAAATATTTCAATACACCATAAAAGTACCTCAACAACATTATTCTTGAATACCAAAACACTTCAGTCCATCCACATCAATGATTATCCTGGAATAAGTCCTTCCTTAATTTAGAAGTAACTTTTTAGGTCAGGGCATTGAGTTGGGTAATGCCCATGTTCTCCACAAATAAGACATTGAACTCCATAACAGTCTGTCACTCTATGACCCTTTTCTCCACAAAGATAACATCGGTCCCTCCATTTGAGGTATTCCTCAAGGTTCTTCTTCCCTTCTTTAGAAATCTCAATCTTCCTTTGTTTATGCTCCTCAACATGCGAACATGCATAATAGTCTATCTTCCTCTTCTTTGAAGAATTAGGCATTCCACTAAATTTCACCTTGTTAATCATATATCGCGATGATTGATTCAGCATAATCACAACATCTTTCTCTCTAGTCATTACACAATTTTGTTGCTCATAGTCACCAATTTGTCCATTGGATTCAATGTTAACTGAATTCCTTTTGGTTCCCTCCATTAACTAAAACACAAAAATAATTTTGTGAGAATGAAAAATCATGCTAGAGAAAACAACATAGTAAAGGGAATGTATCCTCAATACCTAACTTCTTAGGTTTAATCTAATATCATTACCATAGTTCTAGGAATATATCATATACGTATACTTATCCTTAAGGACATCCCTAGACATACCTTAGAAATATCTCTAGGAATCTCACTAACGTTTTCGCATCCTAGTTTCCAAAGGTTGACTAAACCTTTCCTCTGATACCAACTGTAGCGGTCTAGAATTACTTCCAGTGGACTACAATTGATACCTATCAGGGCACTCCATGGGCGGCTACACCCCCTGGGCGGGACACACCACCATCCCCAGTGGCAGCCATTTCCTCATGAAGCCCTTGGGCGGAGAGCCATGCTTCGTCCAACGCTCACATGTGAGAGTTCCCAAGGATCGGATACATTCCTACCTCCTTTGCCTCTGATACCAACTGTAGAGACCCGAAGCCTAACGTACATGAACATTACATTACTTTTGCGGAATACTTAATACATAACAAAAATATACACACAAGGATCGTAATAGTTTAGTGTCTTTGGAAACTCGGAACGTAATCTTCTAATCCTGGTGAAAGATCTTCAAAATCTCCCACAAAGATCTTCCTTTTTTTTTACCTAAAACCTTTCTTTATATCCTGGGGAAAAGAAAACATAAAAGGGTGAGCTCAAATGCTCAGTAAGGGTAAACAAAAGAAATATCAATCACATAATTTTCATAAGAACATAACATTTTTGGAAATCTTAACCTGCAAAAGAGAGCATAATTTCATAACATGGGATAAATCATGGTAGTGAAAATGAAACCCTTAATTAAAACATTACTCATTGTGGCATACACACATAATAATAGAGAATCATTTCTTGTTAGTCAAGACTCATTGCCAAGACTATCTTAGTGGACAAAGTCCCTTTCTGAATCGAGTAATCCTCGTTTCAGTCCTGTTTCACTGAACCGGTATAACCTACCATTCCAGCCATGTCTATCTCATGAGATATGAAATCTTTACCCAATGCATTGGAGGGAGATATAGGTCCCACCCATCTCTTAATGAATCCTTTCTTATGTGTGCCACAAAATCATAAATCATACATCATTGCATAACCCATGTAATAAAAATGGGATTCTTAAACAACATGACATCATAAAACCATTCATATAAGATAAAGGAATTCATAAACATAATTCCATCACAACATAGTCAAATCAATGTAAAAATATGGATATAAACAGAACCCTTTATTATCTTATACGGAAAATAATTTTGATAAAACACTTGAATTGAATTCTTGAGGAAAATATCCTTTCTTCTTCAAAATCAATTTCTTTTCACAAAACATCATGCAATTTTAAAAGAAAGAGATTTTATTGAAAATAGTCATGAAATCTTTTAGAGTAAGCTTCATGAAAATAAGGCTTTATAAAATAGTATAAATCCGTTCGTGCCGTATAAGTTAAAAAAAAACATTCTTCGTACTTTTTTCGGAAAAGTCAAAAAAGTACCTCGTACGAAAAACGAAAAAAAAGATTCCTTTCATATCCTTTACTAAAAACTCATAGAAGGGTAAAATTGGATTTAAACAATTGTAGGTGTATGGAAATAATATTACATATTGAGGGAACATGGATGTGGATGATAAAATACACCCCAGTAAATACATACGAATAAACAATCTCGGATAAAAATGAGATTGTGATATTTCCCTTACCTTAGGTCCGACTTGCTTTGTAAGTGTCCGAACCTCCTGTATAATGATTTAAATCATGTTATTGACTTATTACAGAATCATATTCATTGTTATGATATCATATATGGTTCACTTATGACATTATATTACCCGTTCTTTTGTAAATTCCATGTTAAAGAAGCGTTTTGGGTAAAATCGTTTCATTTATCGTAGGTGTTTTGACTTGTTGTTCTTAACATCATTATTACTTATATCATGATTTACTTACTTCAAGAATATAAAATATGATTTATATATCATATATATTCAGTATATATATATATATAATAGGTAGATAAATAAAATGAAAAACACCGTTCATGGAGACGGTAGTCCGTACGTACGCATGAACGTTGTTTTCCTTTCCTTGTTGTCTTGAAATGGAAGTAAGTAGATGACATACATATGTATACATATACATAAATCTAGTAGATTTATAATGTCATATATTTCATTATTATTTCTTATATATATATTATAATCATTCTTAAATGGTTAACATGGAGAATGAATCTCATCGCGTCGTGGAGACGGTATTCCGTACGTACGCACGAGCGATGATATCATTTCTATAAATATTGAATTGAATTGGAGTGTATTATAAAATATATCAGAATCAATATGATGTTGTAATAACTATGTATAGTTATTCTTTACACCATTATACCCATCCATGTAAGGTGGTGGTGGAAAATAGATTACACCACGGCGTGGAGACGGTATTCCGTACGTACGCACGCGCGGTGATTTCTTTTTCCGTAGGATGGATAGATGGTGAAATAGGGTTGTTTAATATTTATAATAACATATCAGTATATGAGTGATACTGATGTTATTACTTCATAATGAAACAACCTAAGAAGAAGAAGTGGAAGAAGAAATAAAGATGAAAGAATTGGTAATGGTAATTACCTCTTCTTTGAAGTGCCTCTTTGAGACCTCCTCTTAGGGCACTAAAATTGGTCTTTGAGGAAGAACAAAACCTCTAGGATGTTGCTAGGGAAGTGGAGAGGATAAATTGGCAGGGGTTGGCCGAGCTTGAGTGCTCAAATTGGTGTGAGGAGGAGGGGGAGGAGGTGTCCTTTTATAGGGGAGGAGAGGGGCACCTTAGGAATATCTCAAAATATTATTTTATATTAAAGTCAAAATCGGTTTATAATGGTTCCAAAGGGTTTTATTTCGAAGATAAAGTGGGGATGGGTCGAAACCCTATCAACCAATAGGATTTAGACAAGTTTAGGGTATTATTTTAATCTTATCAATTAGATTTAACTCTAAGTTAAATAATTTAACTTTTACCGTGTCTTTTTGTTTTCTTTCACTATATGGTTAATAAACTTACTATAACATGCCAAACGAACCCCAAATTGTATATTATTAATACATATATCCTTATCTAAGTCATTTGGCCGAACCTTAGACTTTTAGGAATAAAATAACAATTAATAATATAATATTTGATTTAAAAACTATTTTGTGTCAATTTTGACACTATTTGATATATTATTTTTGTGAAAGTCATAACATAATTATATGTTCTAACCAAGTTGATTAAATCAACACTAATATATCATAGTAACCTAGAAAATTAGTGGAATTCATAAAAAGTCTTAAATTACATTTATTTTGGTATTTATATTATCAATTATGTCAATATTTCATTAATAAGATAATTACTGCATCATTTTTGTGTCATAAATAAATTATATTATTTAATGTCTAAAAATTACAAATAAAATACCATCATGTAGGAAATCTATTTAGCTTTCTAATGAATATTTATAGTCGAATTTATCTTATGTATAACCCCATATTAAAAATGATTTACTTATTAAACTTTGATTTTAACTATTTTAACCCTTCTTTAAATAAATTAATAATAAATGTCCTAATCTAATCCAAGTGGGCCTAAATGGTCATATTTTATTCCTAAGTTATTTTTTGGTCGAATTACACTTGTCCAATAGAATTAGGACATGTGTTAGGGTAATATTAATATCATATTTACCCTTAGTTACCTTATTTACTATTAACCATGGTAAAAAAAGTAAAAAGTTACTATTCACCAAAAAATTATTTTCATCTCATTGAACCACATTTTAGTCCTTGATATTAACCGTGTCTCTCGGATTTTCGAAATTCCATTCACAGAAGTGGCAAAATTAAGTTTTATGCAAAATTCAGTTTTTAACCTACCACTTAGTAGTTTCACTATTCATCAAAAATTGATGTTTTTCAGAACAATGCCAAAATTTCATCCCAAGCTATATTTCATATTCCGAATTCAAAAATGAAGTCTATTTTACCAAATTCATAACATAAAAGTTGCATTAATTAATTTTATAATTAAATCCCGCTGTTAAAACAAATAGCGTGTTTTTAAGAAACAATATCTATCAAAAGATTGACACTTGTTTATGTCTAGTTTAAATGTGAAACTACATCCAATGACCAACATTGTATTAAATTGTAAAAATATATTCTAAATATACTTTAAAACCACTCAAATTAATGATTTATCACTATTAATTATTTCGATTAAAAAAGTTGTTTTTATTTATAATTTAGTAATTTTCACTATTCATCAGAATATGAAAGTTATCCGAAAAGTACCAAAATTTCACCTTAGGCTAAATTCGATACTCCGAATCCAAAAATAAAGTTCATTTTGAAAAATAAGATTTACTGGATTTCAAAAAGTGGTTATTACTATTCATAACGGCTAGTTTTAATAATATTTTTATAGCATATCGTTGTTTAGTGAAACTCGGTATTGCGTACTACACACGCTATCGAGGAAGGTCGTGATTGCGTGTAATGCAAGTCAAGTCAAGGATGTGTGTTGTGCAAGCTCCTTTTGGTGTAGCGTACAACACAAGACATTAATAAAATTAAAAAGAATATTTTTTTATAAAATCTTGGGCTGTTACAGGTATGTTCCCTACTAGTGGATCGTTCACGAGAATGAATTTTTCTATGGTTTCTTTACACCGAGGTACGAGGTACATAGGTCCCAAGACAACCTAGTGCCTAGGGGTGTTCCTAATGTTGTTGCTCATTGGATTTTTAGTATTTACCCATGTCGTAGGGTGTGTTTGGAAGTAAATTACAGTATCTAACATTTATATTTTAATGTGTTAATATTCTGAAAATTTTGGATTGAAAACTATTTTCAATTGGAGGTTTCATTTCTTGAAATTTTAGCACTACTTTTCCTTGTGTTTGAAAACTGCTTGCTTTTCAACCTTGTATTTCTTACTCCATGGAATCATTGGGTGGTATCCTATTGGGATTAGGCTCACACCCTACTTACACCCCTTGGGTGTAAGTATACATGGTTATGTTTGATTCAGGTAAAGGAAAGGCTAAGGGTGATGGCGGTTCAGGGTGTTAGTTTCCCATCCTTGGTGCGGAGTTGTGGAGATTGCTTGGGGGCGATGACCCCTAGTCGTGTGAAGTCCTTGAGGCTGTATTGATGATATAATTATTTTTATTTGGACAAATTGTATTATCTTCAAACCAATGTACTCAGTTATAGTTTTTTACTTAAGTCTTGTTTGGCTCCAAAATTTCAGATTTATATTATGGATTGTTTTTAATGTTTTATGATTTGATACTCGGGTAAATCATTCCAAACCCTAAATTAATGATTCATGTGCACTTGTTCCAGCCCGTGGAGATAGGGAACGCCCTTCAGGTCATGTCACGGTCTGGGTTTGGTGCCGGTTTTGGCGGCAACCATATTCAGTTTGTGACAAAATGATATCAGAGGAGGTTCGCTCCTTGGGTCATGTTATTTGGGGAAGAGTCAGGATAGTCTAGATCATGGATTGTTGGGACTTGACATTTCAGTCATGGGTAGTGTGCCAGGCCATCACACCTCATGATGGGATTTAAGTCACCAGGGGAAGTATGGATTTATCTGAGTCCTTTGGTTTTCTTGGTTTAATGATGACTATGGGAAATGAAAAGAGAGTTGGGCGAATAATCTCAGTGAGCTCGCATGGCCTGGCAAGCCATGTGGAGCCGTGGATATTTACCTATAATACTCTCTGTGATGGCGAAGTGATTGGAATATGGCTTCCAACCATATGTCCAAGTCACCCACCGAAACTAGTTTCCTCTCACATTGTCTTGTGTCTCTTTGTTTTGGAATCTTGGAAACTTGGTTTTTTTAAGAAAAAAAATGACTTCACATTAAGGAGTGTGAATTTTTGTGATGTTATTTTCTAGTAAAGTGAAAATGGTTTTATTTTTTTAATGTATATAAATGAAATTTCAGAATTATTTCAAAAGGGTAAATTATGTGTTTACACCTATTATGGAAGTATGAACTATGTTAATTGGGGTTTTGAAAAATTGTTTCTAGTGGAATTTTTTTTAACTGTGGAAAAGTTATTTGGATTGAATTAAGTGTTCTAGCATTTTTTTGGGGGGGTTGAACATGGATTTGGGGTTTGGTGACAACAGAACATTTGAAAAAAAATTAATGAACTTTTAGAACCTTGTCTTGAAACGAGAAGAGTTGAGTTCTTATTTAAATGGGGATTTATGAAATGGTGTTTTCATGAAATTAGAAGTGTTTTGAAATGGGTGGAAATGTTTTGAAACAATTGGAAAAGGCATGAATATGTGATTCTATTGATTTATTCATTCTTTTCTAAATTGGTTTGTGAGATGAAAAATTGGGTTTTGATATTATGGTTAGTGTTTTTGAGAAAGGAAAATTGTTGTTAAAATTTTGATTTTAAAAAGAGGAAAGGTTTGAATTTTGGAATTTGGTGTTCTCATGGGTGACCACATGCATAGGTTTATTTGGGAATACGGATGAATATGAGTTGGGTTCCCAATGTGTCATGTAAACATGCATGTGTGAGGCTCATGAGATACCATCGGTAAAAGAGAAACATACCAACACTATTTTTTTTAAATAATGTTTTTGAAGGAAAGTGTTGTGTTTTGATAATGTATGGTTGGGAGGTATGGATTATGTGTTTTTCGGATTATTATTGTGGGATGTTTAGAGTTCAATAACCCCTCTTGTTTGAACAATTTTTTGGGTTGGTGTTTCATTGATTAGTTGGAATGAAGTGTTTGTCAGTGGTCTCTTTTGAGGAAAAGTTTGGGAGGCTAATGTGGTGGCTCCCCTCATGTGTTCGGTTCAGTTTTGTGATCTGTTGTGACCAAATGACCAGATTGGTTGGGTCCTTGGGTTTTCTTGTAGGCTAGGGTACGCCCCATAAAGTTTTAATGTACGATTTATGTTTGGCCTATGGTGATTCACCGTTGGATGATCCTCCAGTTGATCAACATAAGGACTTTTTTCTTGAGGTTTGGAGATTGAGTTTACCACTCTTATTTTTCAATTATGTGGATCCCCCTATAGTGGGAGAGTGTTTGTGAGAGTTTGAAATAGACCTTAGTTTCATATGTTTCCTAAGTTGTTGAAGGTCAATGAAGTTCAGGGTTGTCAGTGTAGAATGATGTCTTAAAGGGCCTCTAGGTCTTTCATCAGTATCATTGAAGCTAGAGTTCATGTTAGGCCACTAGTGTGCATGATCTGGCCAAGAGTGGCTATTATGGACACTTGCTGGAATCATGTGCTGTTTGGGACTCAGTACAAGGTCCCTCTCCTTGTGTTTTATTTTATCCACAATGGTCATGTTCGGTGATGCCTTGCGATGTCATGTGTTCATTTGACTATAAGGGTGAAGATTGAGCAATCTTATGAGTGTAACTATTTTGTTGGATGTGTGTCTCCCTATAGGAAATTCTAAATCCTATGTTCTAGAAGAATGTGTTTCTATATGTCCTTTCATTCTGCTATTTAGCATCCGAAAAAAGGGGCAATCTGTGTGCATCCTCTATGTTCTTGTTTTGGTAAAATTATGCATTGTGGAAAAGCGGGTTTGAAGTGTGTCATGTCTCAATGAGACCATCTGAGATTAAAATATAATTGTCTGCGGCACTGGAAGAATATGTTTAGTTTAGGGGTTTCCAAATCCAAACTGTGTGGCCAAAGATGCTTCAATCCATTGAGCTCCAGCCATAGGCCCTGGAGAGAAGCTGGCACGTAGTAAGGGGAAATCCTAGAGTTGTTCAAACTTTTCGTCAATGTCATGTCCTCAATATGAAAGATAAAAATAGTTTAAACCACTGGTGTCATCATCTTGTTCCAATTTCTCACATTTGGTGGAAGGAGATGTGAGTACCTTTTTCCCATGTCATACCCTGAGTTGATTTTTTTCCACTTTGGGTTCCCTTGTGTTTTGGAGAAAAGGTTAAAATTTGGGTTAGGCAGGTTGAAGTGCATAGTTTTTGTGTGGTTAGTAGTAACCATGTGCCAACCTAGGGGACCATGTGATAAGAGACAGTAGCTACCGCATGGTCTCTGCACATCCATGTTCCTTGGCAAAGGAAACTATGTGAAGTTTCCTCTTTGGACAGAATGATCCGCACAATTAACTCATGGTTTCCCAAACCGTGTGAACCAACCGTGCGGCCATGCCAGCTCCTTAAAATTCTATTGTTTTTTTGTTGTTGTTATCCCATACTAGTTAGTTAATATGGTTGGGTTTGGTTGGGTATTCCCACAATGGGTCTCATGTATGTTTCATTGGATGAATTCTGATATTAATCAACCCCTAATGCTGGGAATTCCGTTCGAGGCCCCCTGTTAGTGTCTTGATTTTGTCTTAAGGAAAGCTGTGTTCATTATTATGGTGGGGAGACCCATCATGGGTATCATGTATGTTCTCTAGTAAAATGAATAATTTTTGTTTGACCCTTATGATGGGGAGACTTTTCGTTCCTTCCCCAATTGTTATCCTTATTCTATCTAAGAAAATTGAGTTGTCCCTGGTGGTGGGATGTCCAGATTGGGTCACCCCGTACTAGTGACGCAGTTTTCTCCATGGTGTATTCTAGGTAGGAGGTAGTATCGTTCAAGTCTATCTATCCAAAAAAATTTACTTGGGTAATTTTGGGGTTGGAGAACACCCAATGGTTTTGTTTACGTAATGTTGTGGTAGCGTTATTCGAGTTCGTTGTTCGTTTCAAGTGGATTGCTTAAGCGTCGTCTTGTAGTGTTTGAGGTGTTTTGTTTTGGGATGTGTTTTTAATGTTTTTCATAATTTTATGTATGTGGGGTACTTTTTGGTTGGTGAGAGTATTATATTCCTTCGTTTGATCAACTAGAGATGTTCGTCCTTTTTGAAGCGGGTGAAAATGTGTCATGGAAGTCTGTCTTGGTCTATCGTTTGGGCTTTGCTTTTGCATTTGTTGTTGTTGTGGCATTCCGGGGGATGAATTCTTTATGGTGGGGAGAATTTTCACATCCATGACTTATTTTAAAGGTAAATTTCATTTAATTTCCAATCATACTTTTAGGGGGGGTTCCCAATCTTTTATGGAGGAATAAGAGAGTTTTCTTGAATTGGGCCAAACCCTGAGCCCAATTCCAGATTTAAAAACCAATTTATTTTCTTTTATAACTTTTTTATTTTTTAATATTTTGCTCCCATTAAACATCCTAAATGACCTCCTTTGACCTATTAACACCACCATTGCAATTTGGAGCGTTTAGAAATCCGTAACCAGGGGTTATTTGAGTTTTTATCTAAGGGGTTGGGCCTGCCCGAAAGCCCAATTCCTGTTTTAAAAATAAATGTTGATTATGTTATAACTTATTCAATTGTATGTATTTTTCAGAGATTCCATGTCTCACCCAAGTCCAATTAACCCCTCCGAGCGTCTGAACTCTCTCCCCCCTAATTGGAGGCTTGGATAATCGCGATTTGGTTCCGAACTTCATAGGATTCCTCAAATCGTCCAGATTTGAAGAGGTAAGTTGATTCTTTCATAAATCTCTCAATTTTTACTCTTTTTACCCTATTAAAATTTCTAAATGATCTATTTATCCTTGTTATATCTTCCCTTGAGGTTTTGAGTATTTTTAAAATTAGATACTGGTATATTTGGGGGCGATTTCTACAAGATATTTTAAGTAAGTTGTTCTCCTTCTTTCTTCTTTCAATTTGTTTAGGGTTACATCCAATGTACTTTGGGATTCATCCCATATCATTGAGGTTCATAATTTCTAGATAGTAGGGTTTAAAAATTAGGGTTTTATATTGTGTTTCATGGTCTGGAATTCTGGTTTTAGGTCTGGTTTACCTTCCTTGAGGTGCGGCGGTGGTGCGTTTGAGTTTTTGCACAAAGGATTCAATTATTTCCTTGGTTTTGGTAGGTGATTCCATTGTGTATGAAATCAGTGTGAGTTGGATACTGTTTTTATAGTATTTTCATGCTTATTTAATTTTATTATTTCTGAAAAAAATAGTTTTAGTGGTGTTTGTTTTTAAAATGAATCCTAAATGCCAATTTCATGTGAAATTGAGGGTTTCTTCATAGAAATGCTTTATTAGTTTAATTGGGGCTACCCTATAAGTAATGATTTGATTTTATTGAAATATAATAGGGATAAAAATACCGTTTTTATTGATTATCCTTTGTTCATGTTGCTGAAAAATTTGGTTTTAAAGGTGTTTGTGAACCACATGAAATTCTAAGAGTTGTGTTGTGTAAAAATGGAGATTTTGCAATCATGTCATTTGTTGAACCATATGGGGCTGCCCTAAAAATGATTTTGTGTTTTCAATGAAATGTAGTAGGCTGACATTTCTATTTTGAAAACTTAAAAATGTGCACCTAGTATGCATGTGAGGTTTATAAGGGGTTTTGTGTCCGAAACACTACGGGATTTTGAGTAATTGTTTTATGAAAAATCTAAGTGTTTTGTTGCGTGTTTTAAGAGGTATAAAATGTGATAGCTACTGTATTGGTTGTGTCTGACCAGTAATAGTGTTTTATATGAATGTTTATTTATGTTGTATGGTGAAATTGATTGAGCACAAAAGGGGAAGACCGGGTACCTAGTTGGGGCGGATTTGTACTAGTATGGCTAGTGGACCGGATAGGTTTTGTCCCTATTTCACTTAGAATTTGGATAAAGAAAACTCTAACTAAACTATGTGGAGGATTATTTGGGACCACTAGGTTATGGGTATGTTCCCTACTAGTGGCTCGTGCACGAGAACAGATTTTTCTATTGTTACTTTACACCGAGGTACGATGTACATAGGGCCCAAAACAACCTAGTGCCTAGGGGTGTTCCCAATGTTGTTGATCATTGGATTTGTAGTATTTACCCATGTATTAGGGTGTGTATGGAAGTAAATTACAGTATCTAACATTTCTATTTTAATTTATTAATATTATGAAAATTTTGGATTGAAAACTATTTTCAATTGGAGGTTTCATTTCTTGAAATATTATCACTACTTTTCCTTGCGTTTGAAAACTGCTTGCTTTTCCACATTGTATTTCATACTCCTTGGAATCATTGGGTGGTATCCTATTGGGCTTAGGCTCACACCCTACTTACAACCCATTGGGTGTAAGTAGACGTGGTTATGTTTGATTCAGGTAAAGGAAAGGCTAAGGGTGATGGCAGTTTAGGGTGTTAGTTTCCCATCCTTGGTGTGGAGTTGTGGAGATTGCTTGGGGGCGATGACCCCTAGTCATGTGGAGTCCTTGGGGATGTATTGATGCTATAATTATTTTTATTTGGAACACTTGTATTATCTTCAAACCAATGTACTCTATTCTGGATTTTACTTACGTCTTGTTTGGGTAAAAAATTTCAGATTTATATTATGGATTGTTTTTAATGTTTTATGCTTTCATACTCGGGTAAATCGTTCCCAAACCTAAATTAATGATACCCAGGCACTTGTTCTAGCCTGTGGGGATTGGGAATGCCCTTCGGGTCATGTCACTGGCTGGGTTTGGTGCCAGATTTGGCGGTGACCAGATTTGGTTCGTGACACAGATGTTCCAGGATAGAAGTAAGATTCTAGGCACAAACCATCAATAAATCAAATTTCTGTTTCCTCGAATTCTATGAAAATGTAGCACTTTTAAAAGTAAACCATTTCAGATATCATCCACCTGATATGATATTTTATCTATCACTAATTCACCATCAAATATCATCTTCATTAATTTTAAAATAACGAAACTTGAATCCATGGTTTGATCATTGTTTGAAGTAAATCTATAGTTGAATCGTCGAACAATCACTTTCCAATGATTAATTTTAATAATAGGTGGAGAAAACCATAAAACCCATAGTGAATGATCGAAATTGGTTTTATACACTTTTAATATTAATCATGGGATAAAAATAAAGGGAGAAATGAGATTAAAAAATTTATTTAAATAACAAACCTAATAATTTTCATAAATCCAAAAAATTATAAATTAATGGATGGATGTAGAGAGAGTTTTTGATTAATTTCTTGGAAAGATTAATTAATAACTTTAAAGATATAAATAATGTTTATAAAATCAAAAAATACCTACCCCTTATTTGGATCTATCATTAATGGAAAAAATATCATAAAAATATCATTGATTACGTGGATGATCTCTAAGCATCTTTCATTCACCCTCAAATCAATAATCAATTTCTAATTATATCCCACAAAAATACCTCACAAGAATACCACAATTTTATGCTAACAACCCATCATAACTTTGAAATATGACATTAAATAGCAATTTTAAGTTTAGATACAAAATTTAATAGATAAAAATATTATTTAATATAATCAATTTAATTCCTCTACAATCCGCCTTGGATAATTCATCGATTACAGGTTTTCTGTGAAGAGTGCTTATGCTATACCTAGGGTAAACCACATGTCCTTTATTCAGTGGTGATCTGGGTTTTCCCTATTGAATACAATATTCTGTCAAAATCCATTACTTTTTAAACCATGTTAGTGCATGATTTAAGGTATTTTATTTTATTAATATATGAACATCAGGGCTATATGTCACCAAAAACACCTTTTCAACTCAATGACAAACTTGTAATTATTATAAAAAATTTAATTAGATCAAATATAAAAATTGGAGTGGTTTCACTCTCCCCAACTTCACTTAATTTCATCCCAAAATATGGAACTACTTGAATAGGTGATGTTATTGAGACCACATATGTTTTTCTTATTTTTATTAGCACTTTTAATGATTCTTGTGATACCAAGGAATTTACAATATGGAATTATCTACCCAAAAAATATTTTATTCGTCTGATTCTTGATCACCACCATGTACACTAAAAAGGATTGTCTTTTCTTAATCTCCAACTCACACAAGTTAATTATGTGTGATGGATCATGAATGTATCTCATCAGTTATGACACATGGATGAATTAATTATCTTTTTCCATATATTATCGTAATAATATATAGAATAAAACCTCACCGATCATGTATTGAATATGATAAATTTACCAATGAACCTCAATGGCCGCTTTCCACCCAAACCAAGTCTCTAAAAACTACTCTAAGGTAATACACATAAGAACATGTGGTGACCATATATGAAATCCAAATTCCTTTTTTGTTAGTTCACATAGGACTCATGATGGTTCTATAATAACCACATTCACTCCTTGATGACTTTTACTTTATCTATAAATGCTTGCACTATCTTCAACCCCTTAAGTACATGTTCTCCCAAATTTAACCAGTCTAATGGTGACTTGAACAATATCACATAAATAGGTTTGAAAGAGAGAATACATATAGTTGTGTGGTAACCATTGTTTTAGGAATACTATAAATAGTATTTTTTGATCGTCTCATATTTTAAAATATACAACATTCCTGGTGATAGCATGTCTTATAAGACTACAAAAATATGTTGATATTGTTATTTTTCTAGTGGGGGAATGTTGTGATCATCTGCTAAAGTGTTCTGAAAACATTATAAAAATTTTCCAATAATAGAGACCTGAAATGAAATTCAAACCCTTAAAGAATAATAGAAGTGAAAAAATGAATTCAGGTGATCTATATCTTATACAAGTGTTAGATGTTATTTACTAAACTATGTTTTCAAATAGAGCGGAAGAGTGAAAATATATTGAATCGATATAATATCATCCAATGGGTTCATGAACTGTCACCATCTATAGAATTACCACAATGAAATATTTGTTTTTAGTATTCAATTTGAACTCTGGTAACTCAAGAAAATGAGACAAACCCATTGTAACTCATTCCTCGACCTTCACTTGCTGACAAGTGAGGCATCAAGAGATGAAATCTACAACACATATCATTACACCTATCCACATGAAAATCAATTGAATATCATGACTAATCTTCTCCACATTGTGATATAATACTAAAATTTATTTTTAGAACTCTATAAGTTCCCCTTCTAGAAGCGGGATTAGAATCAGTTTCCATCATTGAAATATGATGATGTGCTCTTTTCCATAAAATAACACGTTGATAGAATGTACTATTGATATATTGTTTCTTAAGGTATTGAAAATATAATCTTTAATCTTTGGTTACCTTATGAATTATAGACTAAAATGGGTTATAACCACCTATTAAAGGTATTTCAATAACCCCTTATCCACTATGGATGATTTCAACAAAGCCATTTTCTCTGATGCCACACCTCGAAAATGGGAATTTAACTTCTTGATAAGGTAATAATCCCCAATGTTTCCATTACTATGAGTAAAAATGAACACAAATTCATAGTTCTATATGAACTCCATTCCCGATCCCTTTCCTTGGTTATGATCTATCTTTTGGAAGATATACAAGAGAATATTCTATTCAAAGTAGACAAAAAACCCAATAATCTAAGAGTAGTTTCAATAATTATTCTAGGAAAACCCACTTCTACCAAATATATTTCACTATTCACATAATTATACTCATGAGGTACTATATATCATGATCCATAAGAAATCACATCTGGTTTCTGCATCAACTCACAACCAAATCTATGTCAAATGGTATTTCATAATACCACATTCTCCACTCTTTCATTATGAAGTCTCAAAACATGAAGACATTTGAATCTCTTCCAAAAATACTGAATGGAATCATAATAAATTTGTTACCAAACAAAATGTTTCCCCTATTGGTTTTTCATAGTCATTTTCGACACAAAACTATAGAAATATGGAATGGATCTAAGATAATATCTAGCCATGGAAAGGAAAATATGAACCCCTAACAAAAACTTTTGAGGATCCAAATCCAACACCACCTCAATTTTCATTACTTCCACTCTATCATTTGAGATAACATGTTCTAGGAAGAGGGATTTTCTAATCTATAACACACATTTAATTAGTTTCCCTTACAAATGATTATATTGAATAAAATCATAGAGTCCTCAAATTATATGCATTCTCATCCTCTGATACTAAGTAAATAATATTTTCTTTAACACCACAAAAATAAATTCTATAAAGGGTTTAAGATTCACGTAAGGAGTCCTATAAAAACTTTTAGGTAATTCAACACGCCAAAGGGAATCCTTGGGTACTTATATTGGACATAGTGACATCATAATTATATCTTCAATAGGTCTTCCCCAGGAACACCCAACTAGTGGCATCATAACCTGAGGATGAACCTCAAGAACCATTTCTCTCTATTTGGATGATAGAAAATGTTTTTTATCCATAGTAGAGGATACATATTCTAGAGGGTTGCCTCATTATAAGGGATGGTAATCGAAACACAACATCAAGATCCTAACATTATTTTTGGTGAATGGTAATAGTGTTGTCTAGGAGAGACACTAAGTTAGATAAATCCATTCTTATGAAGGTCCTTCAATGACACCTTCATCTTTTGATGCTCAAAATTCTACATCCAATAAAATACTAATGATATTGATGAGATGTTGGGGTGTAAGTAAACATAAAATACAACCACCCGATGAGGAGGTAATTTGGATATATTCTCAAGGAAGGCATTAGTGTACTTCAATATAATTATAGGAGATTAATCATTAACCGATTCTACTAAAATACGAGTCAGGATTTCTAATTGGTGGTATATTTGTCGTATCTTCGTGTATGAGAACACACCCTTATCTATATGGAATTATTTATCACCAGTAATGGAAAATCATGACCCATCAACATATATATACCATATCCTCAACATGTAATAATTTGTTTAGGAATGGATTATATATAACCATTCCATACTAAAAATGACTCCATATAGTCTAATCAGATCCCTGAGGAGATTCCATGATAAATTATCTACTCCAAGATAAAATCCACATCGTTGATAGAATAAATTAATTGTAATTCCCTTGTAGAAGGAGTCTATATCTATAAGGGTCACAAAAGTGGCTTTAATGGAATATGAAATTCTTTAACATGGGAGAAGTTAAGGATAGAATAGATCACATTGTTTCTTATAAAAACTACTTCTACTATAGATAATACTTATATCATACCTTAAATCATGATGAGAGAGTAATGTTTAGAAATCTCCATTACATATAACTAACCAAATCCATAACATATTGTTCCATAAGCCTCACATGAACTAGCTTGGGTGTGGGTGGAAGTATAAAATTATAATGTTGTTCTCCTCATATAGCTCTTTAAGATACTCTATGATGACTCTACCAATACATGTCACCCTTCCTGAATTGATGCCTCTACCTAAGTTTCCCATCTACAATTTGTCTATCCGTTGACTCATTGTGGGTTGACCAGTCTCATTTGATATTAAGCCAGCCCTTAGAGGATAAGAATATATTATTCCATGGTGTAATTTATCTTCTATATGTGCCCTAATCTATAGAACCCTATGTCTAATAAAAAATATTTTTTACTTATTATGTAATGATCTACTAGTACATCGTCCTGAAATTGTGGACAATGACTTTGAAACATGATGTCTAGTGAACTACCCTACCACTAAATGAACTTTTTAAATAATTTTCCCATAATCAGGTTGTGTTCTAGTATCCCAAAATATGTATCAATGAAATATATAACTACTCCAGCTCAAATATCATTATGATGATTTTGATAGAAATTTAGTGATTTTAATTACCCATCATGAACCATATCGAGAGAGTATCATGAAAGGTTGTTAACACTGTATTCATTATAAATGACTTAAATTATTCTATGTTTTAGCTAAATAATCTCTTGGAAGTTCACTAATCATTGATTCATTGAAAAATACAACTCTTGAAAGAGCTACTCAAACATTTTCAAATAATGTTTCATCACATCAGTTGTCTAATTAACCAATTTCCATCATTATTATACTAATACATAATGTTATCCATATCTGAGGTTGACCATCTATTTTCATTGGGTCTAAATTAAAAGGAATAATATAACCATATAATCCATCAATTCCTTTATTTCTAACAGGCCTGGCACGCACATAATCCTTGGTATTCTCTACCTTTGAAACTCATCAAGTGTGATTAGCCAATGTGCATCGTTATCAAAATATACCAAAATGATATGAAACACAGTTCATGGGTAAAATTTATCATTATCATACTATGGTAAATTATTCTTGGTTCTAAATGAGTGGGAGTACTTATCACTAGACACCCAAAAAGAATACCTTATGAATATTCTCATACAAAAATTTCATGTCACTCCGCTGGTCATCCTTACAATCCTTCTTTATAACCCTAGATGGATATTTTTGTGGATGCATCCAAAAAATCAAGAAATAGCATAGTCAGAATAGAATATCTAAGTAGGTGACTCAATAAGGACATTGAAACCATAAACCATTGTTACATAATGCATGTACCATTGTTATCCCTATTAATGGTGTCTCGATGTACTGATTCTAAAAAGGGGTTATTACACATTGAATGAATATATATTTCAGCCAACACACCCTTACTAGGGACCTTTGGGTTGGATCCAAACACAAAAAAACATCAACATCATTTCCCTATTTCCTAATCAAATCAATGAAACTAATTTATACAAAATATTCTTCCTAGGAAAACCATGGTTTCAATACCACTTTGAGATAAATTAACCCAAAATGACCCACCTAATTAGAGGTATGCTAAATGTGCCACCCCAATCCCACATCTAATTGGAAAGAAGAATTTAAATATCACCATGTAGGAATTACACATATATATTAATCCATATACTAATGTAAACTTATACAAAAATACATACATCCCTGACCATGATAGAGTAACACCAAAAAATAATAAATAGGAAAATAAAGATACAAGAATAACCTATAACACTCAAATAGAATTTAATTGAAATGATAAAGTATAAAGGAACAAAAATTGGAAAAAAAATTTGTTATGACAGGAAAAAATGAGTACTCTCCCAGAACACAATATTCCGTCATCAATCATAGCCTCGCTACTATATCCTCTAACATCACTATGGAAAACACTTTCTAGTTCCACCCAAATCATTGTTGAAAAACATGTTGTCTGCATAAGACACAACACATGTAGGAGGATACCATGTTGAGGGGAGTATATACATTCCTAGTGGGACACTGGGAAGTCACCAAGATGTAAAAAAAGAAGAGTAAAATCAGAATGAAACCAAAAAAAAGGGGGAAAGAGAGAGATCATATATTCTCATGGAAGATACTAAACTATAGAGTATGATTCCGGTCTTCATTGTTATCATAATGATACATAAAGATTCCAAATATTCCATTTTCATACATTCCTTAATCCCAAATATCCTATAAGTACTTGAAATTATGGATCATGTGACCCTAGTAGTGTATTTGGTAATAAAAACCCCAATATAGGATCCTTCTCCACTTTTAAGAACATTAGAAATGGGAACACTGACCACATTGATAAAGGATCCAACCCTATATAAATTCATGGGAATAATAAGCCTACCCGATCTATTGGTAGAGGATCCCATGAACCAATCCCAAGGGGGTATCTCAAAATCTACACAATGATATAAAGAGGATATTCTGACTTGAAACTGTTGTTAGGGTGGTTTCCACTACCACAATTTTTAAAAACTTGAGTTTGATCTCCATGATGTTGATATAGTTTATCTTGCTTGAATTTCATTTATTATTATCTATATGTTAATTAGAAAGCTAACCATCATGTTTGAAATGTAATTATGGATGGGAGGGACTACATTAATTACAAGTCCAGTCCATGGTAAAGAACATGATGTGTTACCTAGGGTAAACAACATATATCCCATAAGTAGTCATCTTACCATTTACTAAAACCTTACATGGAATTCACAAGGGTAGATACATAATCTAAGTAATTTGAAACATAGAGTGTAGTTATGGGATTAATAATTAGCATGTACTTCACCACTAGAGTCATGTACTGAGGTGGGTACATAGGGTGTGTCCCATCTCACATGATGTGTAGGGTAAGATGGTTACCTAGGTGAATACACCTAATATATTGTGAGAAATATGGATAGGGGCAGAATAGTGTGTGACATAGTCAAAAACCATATCATATTTAGCTTACATGGATAACCTAGCTAGAACATCCAATAAGAAACATGATGTGTGTTCTTATGAAAAATACATCATGTAGTTGGGAATTTTTTTGAAACATAGATTCCCCATGAATATTTTCTATTTCCATCATCCATGTAATTACTTTTATTTAGAAACCCACAAAACATATCGACCATCCTAAACACCTTAAAAAATTCAGATTTGAGTGAACACACTTCATGAAAATCAAATCGTTGTTTTCTATAGTATTTTTTGAACATAAAAACCCAGAAAATTATTGTTCTATATAATATTTTCCTCCTATAACCCACAATTGATCATCAATATTCCTATAATATTTGACTCATCCAGTGTTCGAAAAACTGAATAGAAATATGATGTTTAGTATGGAATTCAAAATAGACCCCTAGTCCAATCTAGGATAATTTCATTCCCCAAATGATAATAAATAATAGTGGGAGGAATCCATAAAAACACGAAAGTGAATGATAGTCTGTGAAATAATTTTCCATTACCAATTATCACAACAATAGAAATAACAATGAAATGAGAGTAAACAATTATTCCAGTAATGATGTCAATCATATTCATAATTCTTGACAAAAATTATAAATGCGAAGGGATTTACATAGCTCAACCCCATATAAATATCATGGATGAATTAATCCATAAGGGAATCAATACAAAAATGTATAAGTCTATAAAATTAATTCATAACATCATATTTTTATCGATCACTGATGATAATGATTCTAATATGATTTCTATTGAGGACATGGATGATCTCAGACATGTTTGTGATTGATCCCTGAATCCATTATCAATTACCACTTCTCTCCCCCATGACTCCCTTCTCATATATCCCTCTATGTTATGAGTCTAACCCTAGAAGAGTCTTTAGTGAGTGATTAAATAATTTTTTTGGGTGTATGTTACATTAGAAAATAAAATTAATTATTTAATTTAATTAATTTAATTACTCTAATATTATCTAGGGATAAATCATTGAAATAAATATTGATTTTAATGATCATTATGTAATTTTATGATTAAAAACTATATTTTCAATTCAACAGTAGTCCTTGTTTCTCCATTTGATACCTTTTTTTTGTTATAAATACCTTATTTTTGAAATCATTTTTGTATATGAGTAAAGGTATTTAATATTTTAATATATAAAAATTATGGAAATATGATACCATAAACTATAAAACAACTTTAGTACTAACTAAAAAATTATTGTTTAGAAATTTTGATGGGGAAAATTACAAAAACAAGTGTCACGTATGTGATTTCTTTTGAGGTATTTTATTTTATATCTTTAGACTTGGTTTTTCAATAGTAACCCCAAGTGTTTTTGGTGAAAAATGGAGAATTGGGACTTGAAATTAGGTGGTCCATGGTTAGAGAATGCTTTGGAGAAGCAGACACTCTCCTCCACAAAACCTTGAATCCATGTTCCATTTTTGATATTGGTCACTGCATGGTTAGTACACGGTTTGACCAAGCCATATAGGCTAACTAAGTAGTCGATCCATCTTGGACTATGAGGGGGAATAATATTCATATTGTTTGGTATATTGTGTGGGAAAATCATGTGTCTAGTCCAAGATATTAAAAAATAGAAATTTACCTTTATTCCTACTTCATATTTAACCCTAAACCATCCCTATTCAAACCCATTCGAGATTTTAATCCATCATATCTCACAATTAGAACACTTGAACCTTCTGATCCACAATAGTTGGGTATTTTTTACCATGATTATTCAATGAAATAATATGAAAGTCTGTTTCCCCTTGATTACTCCCTCGTTTAGGGTTATTCTCCCTTTTTCTTATGTAACTATTTTTTGCGGGGTGAATAACCTAAAGAGGGTTTGATCTTCTGTTTTTTGGGGGAATATTGATGCTTTATGTTAAATCATTGGTTTATATAGCCTTATTGTTGTGGAGTTTTTGTTTCACACCAATTTTCAAAATATTCCAACTAAGAGATAGGTGGTTCCATGATTTTACATTATTAGATGATTTTAATATTCTTTAGGATTATTTAAATGGGTTTTATGGATTTTTCTGTGGAGTGAAACATGTTTTTGAAATGGGTTGGAAATAATATGTGATAAACATTGGTTTTTGAAAATAATTTGGTTTTATTTCATTTATTCTTAATTGATGCATTTCTTGAAAAAAAATTATGCCTTGGGTGTATGGTGTGAAATGTGATTTCAATGTTATTTAAATGTGAAAACCTGTTGGAATTGGATTTTCCATGTGAAGTTGTTTTTTTCATGTTGTATTATGTGTGATGCACTGTAAATGCATTTTTGAAATGTAAGGGATTTTATAAAATTGTTTTTGGTTTGAGTGTGAATTTTCAAATCATTTTTGACATTGTAAAATGATTAGATCCCATATCTATTATTCTTATGGCGTTTCCAAATGGATTTAATTAAATGTGAATGTAGTGATATATTTTTGTGATAATGATTCTTGGAATTTAAATGAGAAGTTTTTGATTTATGTGATATGTGAAATGGAATTTGATAACAAAGGGAATCTACAGTATCTATATGGGATAACTAAAAGTAGTATGCTAGATGATTCTGGTGTGGTCGGGGCCTAGATTCATCTCCCAAGAGAGTCGATTGCAACACTAATTAAAAATTTGATATGATCATAAACCACTAGAACCTTGGAAGAAATCCTCTCTAGTGGATCACACATAGGAAAGTGGTTGGATAACTATAACATTGGATGATATCCTCTATAGTGGCTTGTTCATGAGAACACTATTGATACTTGAGTTTGATGGTTTTCATCACTGAGTAATGAGGTTCTTAGTGTTTCACATGGGATATTTACCCTTTGGGATTTCCCATGGTGATATCATATAACCAAATCATTATGTTATTTGGTTCTATGCATCAGTATATGGTAGGTCTTGTGAATATTTTAATTTCATGAATGATTATATGAGACATGTTTTTTCTTTAAAATGTTTTCAAAAAAATATCAAAAATATTATTATTAAAATGGTTGTGTAATTTTTTCTTCTAATTTTGAAGCACATAATATTTTCCTTTTCAGTAGTATAATTTTATATGTTTTCTCACTCCCAACATACACTTTTGAGTGCATATAGATATTGTTTATTATAACCCGGGTAAAGGGAACACAAGTTATGGTAGTGGTGGATCCAGTTTCTCGATTTCTACTTCTTGTAGGTGTTGGTGGTGGGTACATGAGGGTGATGCCTTTAATGATTCATGGAGTTTTAGAATGGTTTTTTGATCCCATTCATCTGTAGTAATTTTTTTGGAAAACGTTGTAGACTTTGAATAAGCATTTTTTTACCTTTTTTGTTTATGACTATATGTTATTGTGTTGTAATTATTCAGGGATTTCTATGTTTATATAAATGGGTAAAATCAATACCAAATTATACTGTTGACACCTAATAATTAGTTGACAGCTAGTGGGGTTGGGGAACGCGATTTATGCCATTCCATAAATCGGTCTAGGTGTTGGGTTAGATGAAATCCTAGTTTGGTTCATGATATAATGGTATTAGAGTAGGTCACACACTTTTGGGTCATGTTATTTGGGAATACTTATAGATAGAAAAGAGATATTGTATTTAGGACTTGAGGTTTTGGTTATGAGTGTGGTGTTTGGATAACAATTTTCCTAAACTTTCTCATGTTTCCATGGTATGATTGAAAATTTTGTATGACTTCTCCTCCATGTGAGACATTCAAGATGAAGACAATATATAGAAACCAGGTGGGGGTTTAGATTTTTGGTTTAATTTCTATTGTAATGGATATTTTAATGTTTGTATTTTTTAAAATGATGGTTTTTTTGGTATTGCTGATTTTTTTTGAATGGGGTATTTAGGGGGTTTTCCATGTTATGTTTTCTTGATGTTGCACAATGCGTCCCTAGAGACTTCCAATGTGACCATGGGAAGAGGTTGGATAGATTTCCCCCTCACCAATTCATCAAGGGTTAGTGGAAGCTATGCTTGGGGATATCCAATGCATAGAACAAGGAGTGGGATCTGGTCCTTCTCTGTTTAGAAAAATCAAATGAGGTACTGGGAAGGAAAAATCATAGGAGTTTATCAAGAACAAGCCTCATTATTTCCATGGTATCATAGAACCTTAAAATGCATAGGAGGGGAATGAGAAGACAGAGAGGATGTTTTAATTCCAGTAAACTCATGGGCTAGTCAAATTGACATGTGCATCATTTATACTAGATGGTACCATTTGGAAGTATTGGGAATTAGTGAAGAAAGCAAGAAAGCATAGGAAGATGAGCTGGAAAGACTTCAATGATGTTTTCAATGAGATATAATATCCTTATAATTTTAATTCACCAAATCCTAAGAGTTTATTTATCATAGATAGGGAGAGTGTTCCATGATGATGTATTCTAACCCCATTGCTTAGTTAGTTTAGTCTACACCAAATATCATTTCTAATGGGCATATGAAGGCATAGAAGATTGAGATGGGTTACGATAAGAAATCCATCCAAATGTCTTCTTTTTCAAGCTAAAGACATATGGTGAGATGGATGACCATGATATTATGGTGGGACATTATCCTACAAGAAAAAATGAATTCTCTGGTGTTGTGTTACAATCACTACCACAAAACTGGGCAAGGCATGCGCCTGCCTTTATCAGTTCTAACAGAAAAGCACTGATAAAGGGGCGGGCCTTTATCAGTGCTAAAAAAGCACTGATAAAGGTCCACTTTATCAGCGCTAAAACAAGCGCTGATAAAGGGATTATTTATCAGTGATAAAAAAGCGCTGATAAATGTTGTATTTATCAGCGCTTTTAATTTTAGCACTGATAAATACACCCTTTATCAGTGCTTTTTACTAGCACTGATAAAGTCTCACGCGGGATTGTTAAAAACCCTCAGGTCCTCTTCCTCCTCCCCGCACCCTGTCAAGCTCTCGCAGAAGCCCTCCTCTGCGACGCTGCCGCCGCCTTCTCCTCCTCCACCCCGGCCGCCGCCTCCTCCTTCTCCTCCTCCTTCTCCTCCTCCTTCGGCCGCCGCCTCCTCCTCCTCTGGCCGCTGCCTCATCCTCCCCCACCGCGACCTCGTCCTCCTCCACCTCCACCAGCGCCTCCTCCTCCTCCTCCGCCGCCTAGTTTGTGGCCTCTTACTCATCCTCCTCCACCGGCGCCTCCTCCTCCTCCTCCTCCTATGCCTACTCTGCTGCCTCCTCCGCCTTGTCTGCGGCCTCCTCCTCCTCCTCCTCCTCCACTTCCTCGGCTGCCTCCGCCCTACCTCCACCCTGCCTTCGTGCTACCTTCATTGCCTCTGGTACCTCCGCTATCGACGCCTCCTTCTCTTTTTCCACCGGGTCCTCCTCCTTAACATGATTCAAAATTTAATTTGTATGAATTAATTATGTTTTCATTGTGGTGACCCCTTGCATCCTATCCTAAATTATGAATATTGATTTTTGTATTTTATGAGTGTTGTTACTGTGGGTAATTGTTATGTTTGGATTGTGATCACATGATGTTATGTTTTATATTATATACTCATGATAATATGACATTACAACTTGAATGATTCACCTCGTATGTGGGTTAGAATTCATGGTGTTTATATGTTGTACATCAAAGAAGTGGACCATCATGAAATTAATATCCCTTAGTAGGGTACTACACTTGTAATGTGATGATGAAGACAGAGAACGTAAGCATAGGGTGGAGGTACAACATATCCATGGTGTCATGTCATGGGTGTGCTTGAGGTACCCAGTATTTTCTAGGTCCCATTTACTATGAGATGCATAATTTTTATCAATAACTGCATGGATCTATCTCATACATAGAAGTAGGGTAAGAAGGTCACTAATTTCCTGGCTACATAGGCCTCTCTAGGTAACTTGTGTACCATATTTAACATCGTAGGATCCCCCCCCCCAAGATTTCTAGTTTAGTTAAAGAAGATTCCCTTGGGATAAACTAATTTATACCTCCTTTGACTCTTTTTAGCCTTCTCCCCTTCTTGTAATAAAATATATCAACATTGGATGTGTTGAGATAAAGTTCATGACTGAGTTATTTAAGATATATCCTTGGGTTTGTTGTGCCCCCCCTCCACTACTCCCTATTCTTTCCACCTCATCCATGCCTTCCCTCCTCCCTCATCTCCCTCTCCTCTAAATAAACCTCCTCCCCTTCCTCCACCCATACTCACTTCCCTCCTAGAACGATGATTTGAACTAAGGGTAGGTGCCTTTCCCCATCCAAACACATAGCTTATGGATCGTGGCCTATTGCAGCTAAGCACTAGACCCAAACTCTAACTCCACCATCTCCATCTCCCTCTTCTTTTACACCACCATTGGAAGATTCCATCTCGGTGGGTTTTGATTTTCCTTTTTCATCCCACCACTCAGAAGATGTGGTTCCACCTACCAATGTCCATCCCTATTTTCACTTTGAGGAAATGAAACACTATATGTGCTTGGACCATTTTCAATCCAAGTCAATTTTCACCAACAAATCCATGGATTTGGTCATAATACACAAGGTCCTCATCGACAAGGTTGTTATGGTAGCCCTTCACATCAATGAAACACTCCCAAATTATTGATGTTCCTAAGGAGACATTTTAGGAGCCCTTTTTAGAGTACCTTACAACTTTTAAGATAGAATTAATCTGTAGCCCCTTCAAACTAGGTGGTAGGGATTGGGATTTGACACTGGGTGAGTTCAGAGTTATCTTGGGGTTTATTATTATGACTTTTCTATATCCACTACCTATGTTTCTTTGTGTCTTGATCTGAACAAGACAAATACACTAAAGAGTTGGGTGTTGATCACTCATGATCCCACGAGCATCCTTGATCCTCGCACACTCAAGAGCACCCAGATGAAGGGTTATTATCTGAGGATTAGTTATTGTGCCTTAGCTCATGCCTGGATAGCATGGGGAGACTCCCACATAACCATCACATAGACTAAGGTGCCCATTATGGACACTTCCATGGGCGCCCTTGCAGAAAACATATACGGCTTATTACTTATGCATTTGGTCCCATGTGTTTCAATCAACTCTTTACACTTTTACTTTTGATGCACATGTTAGGCTACCTATTGGCCTTACCCATGAGGTATTTCCTTGTACGGAAACCCTATAGAGACAACCCTATGAGATTGATCCACAAGTTGCACTGATTATCCTACTTCCTCACAAAAGGTATGGTTAACCCATGTCTATAGTGGTGAACCCCACTAAAACACTATAAAAACTCCCAAGAACCACCCCTCATCAGGGGTGATCGATGAGAGGAAGTGATTGGATGAATCCCATGAACCACCCAAGATTTTCTATTAATGAGAACGCCTTCTACAATTTTTGAATTATCTTGTTTTTTATCTAAATTATACTCATATTCCTTCTCCTATAACCTATATACTCATCATATGGATTTCAAATAGGAAGAATATAAATAAATAATGGATGAACGCCAATCGGTTGACAAAAGAGTATGAAGAAGGCGTGAAAGAGTTTATCAAGTTTGCAAAAGATCATGCATGTGACTCTCCTCAAATCGTTTGTCCGTGTTTACGCTGTTGTTATTCAAAACAAATTAGTCCAGATGAGTTGGATGAACACTTGATCTGTCACGGAATAGATCAGAGTTATACATGTTGGAATAAACAAGGGGAAACAATGAATGTAAGTAGTGACTGGGGTGACACTTCGTTTTATGGATCATCTGATATGATTACAAACATGAACAATGATGATGACCGTATGGAGGATGTGATTATAGATGTGAATGATGATGAAGATCATATTGAGGAAATGACAAGGACCTTCGAAGATGAAATTCGTGATTGCCCAAAATTGTTTGAGAAGTTAAAAAGATGTGAAAAGACGCCATTGTATGCTGGTTGCACTAAATATATAGTATTGTCAGCCGTACTAAAGCTGTATAATTAGAAAGCAGACAACGGGTGGAGTGATGACAGTTTTACGAAACTACTTGCCCTCATGAATGACATGATCCTAGAAGACAATGATATCTCGAGCTGAACATACGATGCCAAAAAAATGCTACGCTCTATGGGTTTGATCTCTGAAAGAATACACGCCTTCCCAAATGACTATATATTGTTTCTCAAGGACCACAAATCACTTAAAGAATGCCAAAAGTGTGGTGCTTCTCAATACAAGAAAGATGAATCCAGTCCTACTAATGTTGTATGGTACTTTCCAAACATTCCAAGGTTTAGACGCCTATATTGATGTGAGGAGACTGCAGAACAATTAACATGGAATGCCGATACAAGAATTAAAGATGGGATACTACATCACCCGGAAGACTCTCCTCAGTGGAATAGAATCGATCATGAGTATCCTGAATTTGGAAATGATTCGAGAAACCTTCATCTTGCGTTATCTACATATGGAGTGAATCCTTTTGGTTTTCAAAGCAACAGTCACAGTACATGGCCAGTTATGTTGATAAATTATAACTTACCACCGTGGTTATGCATGAAACGAAAATATATCATGTTATCTTTGCTTATATCAGGACCAAAACAACCAGGTAATGATATTTTTGTTTATTTAGCTCCATTGATCGAAGATTTGAAATTATTGTGGGATTCAGGTGTTACATTGTATGATGCTTAGAGGAAGGAAGATTTAACTTTGAGAGTCATGTTGTACGGGACGATAAATGACTTCCCTACTTATGGAAATTTGTCAGGATATAGCATTAAAGGAACTCAAGGTTGTCCCGTTTTCGAAGAAGGTACACAATCAATTAGGTTGAATCATTCCTCAAAAACCATGTTTCTAGGACATCACAGATTTCTACCGCGACGACATAAGTACCGTTCTTGGATGACATCATTCGATGGATGTTCAGAAGAACGTACAATACTGTCTCCACTAACAGGCGATCAATTCTTTGAGAAAGTTAAAAATTTGGACACTACTTTTGGTAAACCGGCTTCGAAAAACCTTAAAAAAATCAGTTGGAAAAAGAGATCAGTTTTTTTAATTACAATACTAGAATTTTCTGTATGTAAGACATCTTCTTGATGTTATGTATGCAGAAAAAAATGTATTTGATAGTTTTATCGGCACATTGCTAAATACATCTACCAGAACAAAATATAGAATTAGGGTTAGGTTAGACATGGTTGAGATGGGAATATGAGAAGAGTTGGCACCAGTGAAGGGTGAAAAACAAAAAATTTCTTCCTCCTTCTACATACACTCTTTCCAGGAAGGAGAGATATCAGTTTTGCAACTTCTTGAATGACGTAAAGGTTCCAGAGGGGTATTCTTCAAATATCAGTAAGCTTGTATCAATGATCAACTTGAAGTTAAAAGGTCTGAAATCACATGACTGTCATGTTTTGATAAAAAATCTCATTCCAATTGCTTTACATTGCATTTTACCCAAGAATGTCCGCAGTACATTAAGAGAACTGTGTTTCTTATTCAAAGCTATATGCAACAAAGTTATAGACCCGAAGAAATTTCTAGCTATGGAAAAAGAAATTGCCATCATATTATGTGAATTAGAAATTGTATTCCCTCTTTTATTTTTTGATATAATGGTTCATTTGATGGTCCACTTGGTGAGAGAGATTCGACTATGTGGTCCTGTACATTACATATGGATGTACCCCATTGAACGGTATATGACGATTTTGAAAGGGTATGTCAAAAATCGAAGTCGGACATAGGGTTTTATTGAAGAGTGGTATATTTTTGAGGAAGCCGTTCAATTCTATACCGAATACTTGTATGTTGTGGAAAGAATTGTCTTACCAAAATCTCGTCACACTGGGTGGCTTGAGGGTGAAGGAATTTCTGGAAGAAAGGTTGTCACAATCAATATTACAGACCGGGAGCAGGCGCACCTTTATGTTTTGCATAACAGTTTCGACATTGAACCATATGTTGAAATCCACAAAGAAATTCTTAGGCATTTGAATCCATCTAGGGCTGAAAAATGGATATCAGATACACATAATCGACAGTTTATAAGATGGTTTTGATATCATATTTTTAAGAAGTCAGATGAAAATCCAGAGTCAATTTCGGAACGACTTCGATGGCTAGTCGGATGACCAAGTGTGTATGTATTATCTTACAATGCTTTTGTAGTTAATGGTTATACATTTTATACTAATGAACATGATGAAGACAGTACCATGCAGAATAGTGGGGTTACACTTGTGGGTGAAGTGATGCATGTTTCCAGTGCTGAGGACAAAAATCAAATTCATGCAAATATGTCATACTTTGGCATCATCAAAAAAATATGGGAGTTGGATTATACAGAATTTCAAGTTCCGATATTTCAATGCCAGTGGGTTGATAACAGAAGTGCTGTTAAAATAGATGATTTGGGATTCATGAAAGTTGATTTCAGTAAGGAAGGGGAGAAAGATGAACCATTTATAATGGGATCACAGGCAGTGCATGTATTTTATGTTCCAGATCCCGCAAACCGAAACTGGTCAATTGTTCTGTTATTGACCAAAACAGCTGAAGGGTCAGATGAAAATTCAACGGAAGATGACCCTTTCATTGGGAATTCACAATCATTTCGCTGTGGTCCCAATGTAGATGACATTTTGTATGTTAGTGGAGACCACAAGGAAGGGATATGGATAGTTGATAGAGGGGTCAAATCCCTTCAGCCTTTAAAAAAAGTGAGTTCAATAATCATTTTATTGATTTTTATTGTAATACATATTATGTTACAATATGTTATTATCTGTTTGTTGCTACTTTTATGTGATCTAAATTAAATTATAAACCAGTTCTGCCGATAATGACTTTATCACCTGCTGATGCACCCAATCCCGAGAAACAACACATCTCTCAACCTGTTGCAGCTGGTCCCACTGCTGAGAGACAACAGGTCTCTCAACCTGTTGAAGCTTGTCCCACTGCTGACGTACAACAGGTCTCTCAACCTGTTGCAGCTGGTGCTAGTGCCGATGCTAGCGCTTCGGAGAAACATAATGATGATGCAGAAACTGAGGAAATGATAGGCGATGAAACCCCAACGACAAAAAAAAAACAGGTGCACCATAGTTTGACAGTTTTAGCCAAAATCCATAAGGCAAAAGCAAATGGCCTCAAATATGAGGTGGGATGGAATAAACTAGGACAACATGTAAACGCCAACAAATCCATGTTTTGTAGTTGCATTGGAATCGTCACACGACAACGCGTGCCGATTGATGTAGAGTCGTGGCACCATGTTGTCAGTGAGTTGAAAACATTAATGTGGGAAGAGATTATGGTAACATTATGATATCATCTATTTAATTTATTAAAATAAAATAAAATACTGAAATATTGACTAACCCTTCATCATATCTTGCAGAGTGCATTTATAGTAGATGTTTCGCACAACGAATATGTTTTAAGACTGGCATGAAGGATTCATAGAGGCTTTCCCACCATTTTAACGAAACATCATCTGAAAGATGCCGAAGGGAAAATCAATCCGCACCCACATCCTCTGTATGCACACTTGATATCCCAATGAATGGGGGATGTGTTTTGCAACCGTCATGTGGAACAGAATTTTTATGTCCATTGTGTTTGGTTACACGTTGTGTAACTTTTCTTGTATTCATCACGTTGATTAATAGGTTTTTATTTATGAAATAGAAACAGAGTGATGAAAATAAAGAATGGGTAGAAAAACTAGTGTACCCCTACCGTAAAGAAATGTTGGGGTACGCTTCAATTGAAAAACAATTGGTACGAATTTTAAAAGTACTGTAATAATTTTATGTCATATAAAACAACACTATAACCATGTTTCTCGGTTTATATTCAGATTGATGAAGCAAAATCTCAAGTCACTTCCATTCCACGCCATGTGATTTAGAAGGAGACTCGTGTTAATAAAGAGGGGAAACTGATAGATGAAAACACACAAAATGTGTGGGAAACATGTGTAAGTATGACATAATATAAACTTGTTTTGATTTAAATCACTATTACATAACGATGCTTACTTATTTTTTCATATTTTCTATTTGAAACAGTCGCAGGAATCAACAACACCCGCACCGGATGCAGACATACTTTCAACGGCCTCAAAATAGCCTGAATAGTATGGCCGCATCAGAGGTGTGGGTTTTGGGGTGTCACCCCGGGAATATTTTCAGAAAAAAAACAAGAGGATGAACAAAATAAAGAACTGGATGTATTGAGAGATAGAGTAGCTACCCTTGAAGTACTATTCCAAACTCAGGGAGAGATGCTAAAGAGTTTGATGGAGGAGAGGCGAAGAGAACAAACAACTCAAGAACTACCCACATGAAAAGATCCACCCCTCACCAGCTTTGAGGCGAGCCATTCCCCTCAAAGAACTGACTTAACTGAGGTAATCAATGTTCTAATATTCGTTTTCATGAAATGTGAATCACATAGACACAGATACCTTTCATGTAATGATATTCTACAGGGTGAAAATGACTGTGATTTATATCTGTCAACACCCACCCATTGCCTTGTAGCGAGGGCTACGGTGTTCAATATGCAGAATGACACGCTACACTCCAGGCCACTTCTAACTCGTCATGTCAAAGTGAGAATTAATGTAGCTCATGAGCCGAGCACCGAGCTACCCGTGCCAAATGACGATGACGACATTTATACGGTGGAAAATGTTGTTGGAACATTCGTTTCATGGCCGTCGAATCTTGTAAATAAACATGTTGACCAAGAGGTATTCATTTCCAATTCATTTTTCAAGCAGAACCTTTATCATTAAATTAGAAAATGTCTGAACCGATGAATGTTATTACAAGAGGAAAAAATGGAGAAGCTAAAATGAAAGAGCGGCTCCAACATTGGATCAACCAACTGATCAAAACGATCTACTGAGAGCGCATTGACCCCGCCAGTTCTATATCCACATTTAATATCATTGCAATCTCATGTGGATACGAAAATGAAAGATGGAAAGAGTCATAGAATTATTTGTGAAAAAGATATGTACGTAGAGGAAACATTATATTTCGTTACTGGAGATGTTGGTTTTGAGATCATGACATACGACTGGCTAGGCGCCTCAGTTATAAATGTATACATGAGGTATGTTTTCATGATTTGATTTTACATAAGCTGATAAAGTTTTATAATTATGGATAAATACATCTCATATTTTTCACAGGTGTATATATGAAAAATAATTGAAGGGATTTTTCCATGAATACAGATTTGGACTCGTTAGTCCTCACACCATTTCTACACAACGAGAAGAAATAGATTCTAATTTTCCGGCTGCATTAATGTCAAATCTGCTTAGAACGTTTCAAAGAAGAATTACGACTAACAGACTCTTTTTAATACCAACGTTGCAGGGGTGAAACTCTACATTTTAATCATATCAATTATATTTTCATTTCTATCAGTACTTATTTCTTTTGGTTTTTTTAGGGAACATTGGATGACCATTTTAGTCAATTTGGATACTCCAAAGATTTATTTTCTGGATTCACTGCATGGATATCCAACTAACCGACCACACATGATGGAGATTTTAAATTTTTAATACACTAGATCCAACATTTTAGAACTAAATATCTAGTTATATAATTTATATTTTCTTTTAATGCGGATTTTGTTATGATAGGGCGGTGTATGAATATCGTCTAAAGGCTGGAATGAATCCAGGGCATAAGGACGGAAATGGACACAAGATCTACAAATGGAGAATTATCTAGGTATATATAATTATATTTCACTATCCAAATACATATAAAAAAATTACTTAATTTTCTCGATGTTTCTGTAGTGTTTGAAATAAACAAACGACAAGGACTGCAGTTATTATGTTTGTAAATTTATGAAAGAGATCATATTTCATGAACAAACTAGCATCCCTGAAGAGGTATTTTTGGAAATAATTACTACTTTATTTAAAATAATTATTAATCCTTTGTGTATTTATATTTTTTTAGTACAACTATGGCTGTCGCAAAAACTCCTATTCAGAAGATGATATAAATGTCTTTAGAAACGAATGAGCATCGTATCTGATAGAAGAATGTAAAAAAATAGGAAAATGAAGTTGAATTCCTAATACTTATGTTATCTTTATATGGTCATTTATATCTCCCTTTAAACTTATTGAGCAACTATGATCTACCTTTCTTATGTTTTATATCCTTATATTAGTGAATTCCTACTACTCCGTTTGAAAATGACATAAACTTTGGAAAAGAACACTACTGACATACGAAAAACCGATCAAACACATTCGGATTATTTTGAAACATTAGGATAACGATCCACGAGTCATTTGTGACATGTACGAATTGACCGTACCTCAATCCGACGTACGGTGTGACCTGTATGGCTAAAAGTGACTGATATCAGTTTCAAATTGAGATAAACATTGGAAAACAACACTAATGACATACAGAATACTGAGCAAACGCGTTCGGATTATTTTGATTCTTTAGGAAAATGATCCACGAGTCATTTGTGACGTGTACGAATCGACCGAACCTCAATCCGACGCACAGTGTGACCGGTATGACTAAAAGTGTCTGATATCAGTTTGAAAATGACATAAACTTTAGAAAACAACACTACTGACATACGGAAAGCCGAGAAAATGCGTTCGGATTGTTTTGATACTTTAGGAAAATGATCCATGAGTCATTTTTGATGTGTATGAATCGACCACACCTCAATCCGACGCACGGTGTGACCGGTATGGCTAAAAGTGTGTGATATCAGTTTGAAAATGACATAAACTTTAGAAAATAACAGTACTGACATACAGAAAACCAACCAAATGCATTCAGATTGTTTTGATACTTTATGAAAATGATCCTCGAGTCATTTTTGACGTGTGAAAATCAACCTCGTCTCAATCCGAAGCACGGTGTGACCGGTATGGCTAAAAGTGTCTGATATCAGTTTCAAATTAAGATAAACTTCAGAAAACAACACTACTGACATACAGAATACCAAGTAAAAGTGTTTGGATTGTTTTGAAATTTTAGGAAAACGAACTATGAGTCATTTTTGACGTGTACGAATCGACCTCACCTCAATCTAATGCACGGTGTTACTGGTATGGCTAAAAGGGTCTAATATCAGTTTCAAATTGAGATAAACTTTGGAAAACAACATTAATGACAAATGGAATACTGAGAAAATGCATTCAGATTGTTTTGATACATTAGGACAACGGTCTACGAGTCATTTTTGACGTGTACGAATCGACCACACCTCAATCGAACGCACGGTGTGACCGATATGGCTAAAAGTGTCTGATATCAGTTTCAAAATGACATAAACTTTATAAAAAAACACTACTGACATACAGAAAACCATTAAAATGCATTCGGATTGTTTTTATACTTTTGTAAAACGATCCACGAGTCATTTGTGACGTGTACGAATCGACCACACCTCAATCCAACGCACGGTGTGACAGGTATGTCTAAAAGTGTCTGATATCAGTTTCAAATTGAGATAACCTTTGGAAAACAACACTACTGACATATGGAATACCGAGCAAACACGTTCGGATTGTTTTGAATCTTTAGGAAAACGATCCATGAGTCATTTGTGACGTGTACAAATTGACCGCACCTCAATCCAATGGACGGTGTGACCGGTATGGATAAAAGTGTCTGATATCAGTTTGAAAAAGACATAAACTTTAGAAAACAACACTATTGACATACCAAAAACCGAGAAAACGAGTTTGGATTGTTTTGATATTTTAGGAAAACGATCCACGAGTCATTTGTGACGTGTACGAATCAACCGTACCTCAATCTGACGCATGGTGTGACCGATATGGCTAAAAGTGTCTGATATCAGTTTCAAATTGAGATAAAATTTGGAAAACAATAATAATGACATATGGAATACCGAGCAAACGCATTCGGGTTGTTTTGAAACATGATGAAAATGATCCGGGAGTCATTTTTGATGCGTATGAATTGACCACACCTCAATCCGACGCACGGTGTGACCGGTATGGCTAAAAGTGTCTGATATCAGTTTGAAAATGACATAAACATTAGAAAACAACACTACCGACATACGGAAACCAAGAAAAAACGTTTGGACTGTTTTGATACTTTAGGAAAACGACCCAAGAGTCATTTGTAATGTGTAAGAATCAACCTCACCTCAATACGACGCATGGTGTGACCGGCATGGCTAAAAGTGTCTGATATCAGTTTCAAATTGAGATAAACTTTGGAAAACAACACTACTGACATACGGAATACCAAGAAAACACGTTCGAATTGTTTTGAAACATTAGGAAAATAATCCATGAGTCATTTGTGATGTGTAAAAATCGACTGTACCTCAACCCGACGCACGGTGTGACCGGTATGGATAAAAGTGTCTGATATCAGTTTCAAATTGAGATAAACTTTGGAAAACAACACTAATGATATACGGAAAACTGTGCAAACATGTTCGCATTGTTTTGATACTTTAGGACAATGATCGACAAGTCATTTATGACGTGTATGAATCGACCGCACCTCAATCCAACACACGGTGTGACCGGTATGGCTAAAAGTGTCTGATATCAGTTTGAAAATGACATAAACTTTAGAAAACAACATTACTAACATACCCAAAACTGAGAAAATGCGTTCAGATTTTTTTGATACTTTAGAAAAACGATCCACGAGTCATTTGTGACGTGTAAGATTTGACCACACCTCAATCCGACATACGGTGTGACCGGTATGGCTAAAAGTGTCTGATATAAGTTTCAAATTGAGATAAACTTTGGAAAAAAACACTACTGACATTCGGAATACCGAGTAAACGCATTAGGATTGTTGTGAAACTTGAAGAAAATGATCCAGGAGTCATTTGTGACGTGTACAAATCGACCGCACCACAATCCGACGCACAGTGTGACCGGTATGGCTAAAAGTGTCACATCCCATGTAAGTAATGAATAATAGATATTTTTATCTATGTCTATTAATGATTAAGATAGTGTTTTAGAGGCTTAAAATGAAAATAAATCCAATCTTAAGCATGGAATACACTAATATTCTTAAAAGATTGTTTTACTGCCTTATGATGGAAAACCATTTTTAAATCTATCTTTTGACAATTTTATAAACTAAGTTTGTCAAAATAAACTTATTCGTTATGATTGGGACATCAAAATTTACTTTGTGTGAATTTTTGGTATTTTTCTGACAATGTTCATTTTTTTAATGAATAGTGAAAAATACTGCATTTTACATCAAAACTGCTTTTTAATATAATTTATTTATATGATTATATTATCTTTTGAATTTGTTTTGAAGTGAAATTAGAATATATTTTTACCATTTAATCCAATTGTGGTCATTGGAATCAATTTCACTTTGAAATTGGACTTAAACTGGTGTCAATCTTTTGATACTTATTGTTTCATAAAAACACGCTATTTGCTCTGACAGCGGGAATTAATTATTAAATTAAATAATTTCACTTATATGTATTGAATTTTTTAAAATAGACTTCATTTTTGAATTCAGAATATCAAATATAGCGTAGGGTGAATATTTGGTAATTTTCTGAAAAACATCAATTTTTGATGAATAGTGAAACCACTAAGTGGTACTTATAAAAATTGATTTTCCATTTAAATGAAATTTTTCCATCATTGTGTTTTGAATTTCAAAAATCCGACATATATGGTTGTCATTAAGAAGTAAAATGTGGTTCAATGGGATTAAAATAATATTTTGGTGAATAGTAACTTATGAAGTTTTTAATCGCGATTAGTGGTAATTAGGGTAGTTTAAGGTATAAATAATGCTTTAATAATATGAAATGACCTAGACACATGTCCCAACCTTATTTTCTGTGTCATGGCCGACCAATACAAGACATGGGTCAACTTGGGGACCTCATGGAGACATTTGGGTTGGGAAATGACATAAATAACTTTTTATTAAATGTTAAAGTAAAATTGACACAAACAGGAGATGTTTTACTAAAAAAAATTTTACATGGGATTATAAAGATCAGATTTTTGATTATAAATATTCATTGGAAAGAAAAAAATATTTCATACATCATAGTAATTTTTTTATAATTTTTATACTTTAAAAAAATTAAACTATTTATGACATCATGATGATGCAACGATGACCTCATTATTTAACGATTTAAATAAAATGGAAAGATAATGAAAACTCTAAAACCTACACATGTCCAAAACCAATTGGATGAGTGGATTTCGAACCCTTATCACCTTATCCACGAATTATAACAATGTGGGACCTTTTAAAACCGAAACACATTTTCAAATAAAGTAATATTTCTTTACTTTCCAAAAGTGCCCCTCCTCTCCTATTATAAAAGGCCCCCACCTCTACCTCATTTCACACACTTCTCAAGCCTTTGGCTCGGCCAACCCCTGCACATTTACTCTCTCCACATCCCTCTCATCATCCTAGAGGATTCCCTTTGGGCAGAATCCTTTTCAAAGGAATCTATTAGGCTCAAATCAAAAGGAGTTACACTTTTAAAGGTAATTCATTCTCTCATGTTCATTTGTTTTATTTTGCCTCTCAAACCCCCTAAACACTTTTTATTTACTTTTTTTGTAACAACAACAGTATCTTCAATATAATAGTATGTTGTTATAAGATTTATTTGAGCTACACTCTCACACAACTACATCAAATGGTTAAAGAACATACGGTTTCTGGGGATGGAGAAATTCTGCCTCCCGAAACGATGATTGTTCAATACTCATTTAACACCTTCAAAGGTGGCCATTATGATGCCACTATTTTTCTATATGATATATAATATGTATATGTTTTCCTTAAGATTCTGTTTTTTTCATTTTGGGCATACCTTTATGGTTTCCATTATGGGTAAACACGATATCTTCATTTTAGGAAGTGCGGACTACCGCCCCCTGAAAGTGATTTGATTCGTTAATACCATATGTGGGATGTGTAAAGGATAAAGTTAATGATATTATATATGTTATTATACTAGAATTATAATATACTCTTATATCATTATGATTCCATTCCAAAAAATATGAAATAGAAATGTAAGTAGCGTTAATGCGTACGTACGGCTTACCATCTCCATGAACGGTGCATTTCATTTCTTACCTATAAATGTGATGTAATGTTATAAATACATGTATATGATGAATATATATGATATATATGTTATCCAAATCATTAATATCATTCTGGATATAATGAACCTTTGACCAAATTAACAACATGTAAGTGTAAGAAGTCTATTTTTGACTTAAGAACCAAATACCGACAAAATAAAAATTATTAACTTAAATGATTACATGATGTTCATAACATGGTATAAAAGGAATAATGAACTTGAAAAAGGTTCATAAGAAAGTATAGATTAACTCAAGTTTATTATTCAGGAGATTAAAGAACGGTCGGGTCAAGTCGGATACGAGGTATGGGACTTCGTCTCAATCTCCTTTGATTGAGGCATATTTTATTTTATACACAACTTTCTTTTATACGGTGTATAAACCCCTTTGAATTTTAAGTTTATTCAAAAGAAATATTTTTTATACGAAGCGTTTTACTAAACGACAAAAGGGAATGTTTTTGTCGTATGTATGCGGCGACAACGACTTCTCCACCGTCGTGACCGTTATTTGAGTTTCGGCTTCCTCTACAAGCCATACCTTCTTTTTAAAAGAAAAATAAATACCATGTTTTACTTTTCTTTTATTTTGGTATTGAAAATGGTTTTCATAATGTTTTTATATCAATGTGTTGTATTGATATCTTGTGATTGAAAGGTGGAAATGTTATGTTTCCTTTATGAATGTTTTATGTGATACGATTATGTTGTGGTTCTTGGGCATTATTATGAAGACGGGTGGTTCCGTGATAAACTAAGGGCGGGTGAGCCCGATATAGCTCTCCGATGCATTGGGTAACGCGAAGGAGTGAAACGTTAAGGTTTCTCCGAAGAGATTTTAGGGAATATACTGTGATGGGTATTCCAAACGTAGCCAACAGGGTTACTCCCTACGTAAGAATGTTATGAATTCCTCAAGTTCCCTTTATGTCTTATGATTTCTATGATTTATTCATGATTTGATGAGGTATGTTAAAGTGCTTATGTTTTATGGGTAAAGTATGATCTCATCCTTATTTATATATGTACCCATGTTTCCTTTCCATATTTTTATATCCCTTACTGTGCTTTTTAAGCTCATCCCAAGTTTTTTTGAAATTTCCTTCACAGGTCAAGGGAAAGGTACATGATATGATGATAGTGTCAAGGAAGTGTCAAGAAATAATCCATGTTTTATTTTAAATGTGTTTCCATTGATGTGAATGAAGAATACTATCTTTATGTAACCACTTTGTTTATATGTGGAATGTAATGCATGTTTTATGATCTAATTATCTAAAACTCTAAACTCGAAAAGACCCTCAATGTGTAATCTTGTAATAACTCAAGATTAAGTAAGGTTTAAGGCTGGGGCCTTATAGTTGGTATCAAAGGTTGGTTTAGATAACCTTAGGAGTTAGAATTATATTAAATGATTATCCAAAAATATTTTTTTTTGAAATGATATAGCATTTGAAGATTACCAGGTTGCTTCATCTAAGACATGTTTGTTCAGAATGGTTTTCCACAGAGGAAACAGGGAAGCAGTGCTAGGAAGGCATACAGAAGGAAATAACCTTCCGAATCAGCATCCTGAGATGGTCGGAATTGGAACTAAACAGTTTGTGGCAGTAATGGCGCAGTTGACTCAAGCGATAAATGGTGGTGGTATCCATGCACGAGATCAGCCAGATCAACCGCAGAGGAACATGTCAGTGGTGGAACATTTCATGGGGCAACATCCACCATCATTAAAAGGATCATCTGACCCTGTGCTAGCTGAAGGGTGAATTAAAGCACTGGAGAAGATTTTTGGTGTCATGGGGTGTTCAGACAATCAAAAGGTTATTCTTGATATTTACCGTTTGGAGGGTGAAGCAGATCAGGGGTGGTCTATGGTTAAAAATATTAGGGACGCTGATGAGATTGATGCTCTTGACTGGGATGAATTCAAAGGTATGTTTCTTGAGAAGTATTTTCCTAAGGCTGTTCGACTTAGGATGGAAAAACAATTCTTGGAATTGAGGAAAGAGGAAGACTCAGTGGCTGCCTATTAAGAAAGGATCACTCTATTGGAAAGGTATGCTCCAAATTTTATCCAAGACCTTGATAGTAAAATCAATCGTTTTTACTCAGGATTAAATCCAATATATCGAAGGGCATTATCTTCTCGTGAGAATAAAAGTTATGAAAATCTTGTTCGATGTGCTGAGAAGGTGGAAATGGAGTTTGCCGATGACCAAGTGTTCTATAACAACCAGAAGAAGAAGAAACCGAGGTGGCAGGAGAAAGGTAAGAATTCTTCAAAAAAGTTTGATGGTAAGAGAACTAAGTTTCCAGTTTCTGATAAATGTGGAAAAAGGCATGCTGGGGAATGTCTTCTGAATTCTGGAAAGTGCTACCAATGTGGTAAGATGGGACATAAGGCTCGTTATTGCACTGAAAAGGATCAAGGTGAAGGTAAGAACATATTTGATTTACAGTTAGTGAAATGTTATAAGTGCAATGAGATGGGTCACTATGCAAACGAGTGTCCGACAAAGAGCTTGAGTGATGGGAAGCAGTTAGACTACAAGCAGAAAGGGTTGGTGAAATCATTTGCAACTACTTCAGCAGATGTCGGGCCATCAAATGAAGTTGTATCAGGTACATTGTTTTTTCAGATTATGCCAGTGTGTTGTTTGATTTGGGGTCTACACATTATTTCATCTCTGAAACCTTTTCTAGTAAAATGGGAATACCATCTCAAGAAATGACTCCTGAACTTTTGGTAAAAACACCTGGGGGAAATGTTGAGACAAAAATAATTTATAAGAATCTTCCTATCCTTATCTGTGGAAAGAACCTACTTGCAAACCATATTTTTCTACCTCTAGTAGAGTTTGATGTTATCCTGGGTATGGATTGGCTCTCTATTTACCATGCTAAGATTGACTATAGATCTAAAGAAGTTTCTTTTCAGAAAGACTTTTAGTTTGTTTAGAAGAATGAACCCTTACTTTTGATAACATATCAAGAGGCCAATAAACTTGTAAAAGATGGAAATGAATGTTACCTTGCACACGTCATTGAAAATAAAGGAACTGTTCAGATTAATGATGTGCCAGTGGTAAATGAGTATCCTGATGTTTTTCCTGATGAGTTTCCTGGAATAATACCAGATCAAGAAGTTGAGTTTACTGTTGACTTAGTTCCTGATGCTAAGCCAATTTCAAAACCCCCTTATTGAATGGCACAAATTGAACTTTTAGAGTTGAAAGAGAAATTGCTAGATTTATTAGAGAAAGGTTTCATTAGACCTAGAACATCACCATGGGGTCCTCCTGTTTTATTTGTTAAAAAGAAAGATGGTTCTATGAGACTTTGCATTGATTATAGAGCCTTGAATAACATCACTATTAAGAACAAATATCCTTTGCCTCATATCGATGATTTGTTTGATTAGCTCCAGGGAGCTCAGTTTTTTTTCAAAGATTGACCTGAGATCGGGGTACCATCAGCTGAAGGTAAAGGAGGCAGATATTCCGAAGACCGCGTTCCGTACGAGATATGGCCATTATGAATTTGTAGTAATGCCTTTTGGGCTAACCAATTCACCTGCTTTATTCACGGACTTAATGAATATAATTTTCCATGAGTTCTTGGATAAGTTTGTGGTGGTTTTCATTGATGATATTTTTGTGTTTTCTAAAAGTAAAGAGGAGGATGAAAGACATTTAAGGGTTATCTTGCAAACCATAAAAGAAATGAAACTGTATGGGAAATTCAGCAAGTGTGAGTTTTGGTTGCAACAAATTTCTTTCCTTGGTCACATTGTTTCTAAAGATGGAATAACTGTTGATCCTGCAAAAACAAAAGTTGTGGAAGAATGGCCAAGACCCACAAATGTAACCGAGATTCGTAGCTTCCTTGGTTTGGAGGGCTATTACCGAAGGTTTGTTAGAATTTTTTCACGGTTATCTAGTCCAATGACTAAGCTAACTCGGAAGGGTGTTAAGTTTATCTAGACAAAAGAATGTGATGATTGTTTTCAGGAATTGAAAAGAAGATTGGTGAATGCTCCAGTTTTGGCACTACCTTCCAGGAATGGTGAGTTTGTTATATACAGCGATGCTTCATTGAAAGGACTTGGTTGCGTCCTATTGCATAATGATCAGGTAATTTCTTATGCTTCACGACAGTTGAAAACTCATCAGGTAAATTACCCTACACATTATTTGGAACTAGCTGCTGTTGTTTTTGCTTTAAAAATTTGGAGGCATCATTTGTATGGAGTAAAGTGTGAAATATATACCGATCACAAAAGTTTAAAGTATATATTCACTCAGAAAGAATTGAACATGAGACAAAGGAGATGGATAGAATTAATCAAGGATTATGATTGTACAATTCATTACCATTTGGGAAAAGAAAATAAAGTGGCTGATGCTTTGAGTCGAAAAAGTAATGCTTCATTAGCAATGTTGCGTTTGGAATGTGATCCTTTGGTTAAGTATTTGATGAAATTTGGCATAGAAGTTGTTGGTGCAGGAAGTCCTTCTGTTTTGTTTCAGGTATCAGTGAGATCTTCTCTATCAGATAGAATCAAGCAAGCACAGAAGAAAGACAGTGAGTTGTAGAAAAAGGTAGAGCTGGTTCAGAAAGGTAAGTTGCCCGAATTCAACATTGATAATGATTGTGTTTTGAGATTTGGGAAGAGATTGTGTGTTCCTTGTGATTCACAGTTGAAGAGAGAGTTGTTATGTGAAGCTCATAGTTCTCTGTTTTCAGTTCATCCGGGCAGTACTAAGATGTATAGAGATCTTCGGGAGTATTACTGGTGGGATGGAATGAAAAGAGATATTGCTGATTTTACTGTGAAGTGTTTGACTTGTCAGCAGGTTAAAGCAGAGCGGCAGTTACCAAAAGGGATGCTTCAGCCTTTACCAGTGCCAGAGTGGAAATGGGAGAATATATCCATGGACTTTGTTGTTGGATTACCGAAGACATCTCGAGGTAATAATGCAATCTGGGTTATTGTTGATCGCTTGACCAAATCTGCTCATTTTCTTGCTATACGAGATACTTTCTCTCTTGATCAACTTTCCCGTTTGTATCCTAAAGAGATAGTCAGGTTACATGGAGTTTCTCTCTCCATTGTATCGGATCGTGATCCCAGGTTTACTTCTAACTTTTCAAAAGGCCTTCAGAAGTCGTTGGGTACTGAATTACATTTTAGTACAGCTTTTCATCCTCAATCAGATGGGCAGTCAGAATGAACAATTCAGACATTGGAGGATATGCTACAAGCTTGTTCTATGGATTATCAGGGAAGTTGGGACCAACATCTTTCTTTGGTTGAATTTTCATATAATAACAGTTTTCATTCCAGTATACAGATGGCACCATTTCAGGCATTATATGGGAAGCGGTGTCGAACTCCATATTTCTGGGATGAAGTGGGTGAAAGGAAGTTGATGGGACCAGAATTGGTAGAAGAGATGGCAGAAAAAGTTCAGCTGATTCAGAAACAAATGAGAACAGCTCAGAGCAGGCAGAAGAGTTATGCGGATAACCGGAGGAAGGATCTATCTTTCGAGGTAGGTGATCATGTTTTTCTCAAGGTTTCTCCTTGAAAAAGTGTGATGAGATTTGGTAAGAAAGGAAAGTTGAGACCAAGGTTCATTGGACCATACAAAATTCTGGAGAGAGTTGGATCAGTTGCATACCGAGTGGCTTTACCTCCGAGTTTATCTCAGGTACACAATGTTTTTCACGTTTCGATGTTGAGAAAGTATATGCCAGATCCATCTCATGTTTTGAGTCCAGAGGTAGTTCAACTGGAAGAGAACCTATCTTATGACGAACAACCGGTCCAGATTCTTGACCACATGGGGCAAGTGTTACAGAATAAGGTGATTCACCAGGTAATGGTTTTGTGGAAAAACCACATGATTGAAGAGGCAATGTAACGCCCCGACCCCAGCTACCCAGAGTCGGTGCATTATTACATAACATTGGAATGATCACAAGAAAGATCAAATCTCGAAAGACCGATTGGTTTAGTAGCCTTGGAAACACTAGATATAATCATAAAGTTTTACATTACATTTCAAAGTGAAAAACTACTACAACAACAAAGTCTTCATATCCACACTATTAACCCCTCATAATATCCCTGCAAGTCATTCATAAATTACTTCTTCACTACCTGGGAAAAATAAAACATAGAAAAGGGGTGAGCTCAAATGCCCAGTAAGGATAACAATATAGCGGAACATTCAAAATAAGCATAAACATTTAAGGCAATGAATTACTAAAACAAAAGCCTTTTAAAATTGAACTTCAACATAGTATGGCAAAAGTAAAATGAAATAATGTCATTTACTTGTTCACATGGATATTCTACTAATCTAATAATCACATGCAATATCAATAACCACTTTCATAATGTTGGAATGCATAATGCCAGACTATCATAACCACATAGCCAAGGCCTCGTGCCAAGACTACAAATAAGATTTTGTCAAGGCCTTGTGCCAAGACACTAGTTTGTCTCATGAGACCTACCGATGCATCGAGGAGCTATAGCGGGCTCCACCCGTCACTTATTAAGTCCAATGCATTCCCATATGAAAAGGTTTAAACATAACATAAACATTCGTATTAAAACTAGCATACGAAATGTCAATACTTTCACAATAAACTATGAATGGTATAAAAATAGCACATCCACAGTCAAACATATCACAAAACCTTCAATACAATATAGAAGTTTTATATCATAATAAATCAACTTCAAATAATCTTAAAATCCATCAAAGGATGTTGACATAGATGAAATCAAAATTCTTTTTAAAGAAATATCTCCTTTTATTTTGAAATCATTTAAGATCCATATAAAATAAAACATTTTCTTTGAAAATATTCTTATAAGCTTGTAAGGAAAGCTTTGAAGATTTTATAACGGCGTAAAATAACCGCACCCGCCGTATAAAAAAAACATTCTTACCTCAATTCTGTCGAAAAGGTTAAAAAGGACCTTGTTTTGAAAACGACGGAAAGATTCCTTTATAAACCTCTTATAAAAAGTCAAACAAGGGTATAAATGACTTTAACCCATATTCTTGTAAATAGTAAAAATGTTTTGAAATACATTTTGAAGAAACATGGATGTGGATGATAATGAGATCCCAGTAGATTATTACGTATAAACAACCTCGGATAAAGAAGAGATTGTGAAATAACCCTTACCTTGTACTTTTCCTTGGTTGGGGTAGGTTAACCTCCTGTATAATGGTGAAATAATTGTTATTAAATTATACAAGAATCATATATATTAATATGATATCATATATGATCTTTTAACATTGATTTGTTAATAATATCTTAGAATTATCGTCGTTTCGGGTGTTAACTTACTTGTTTTCTTTTATATGTTTTGTTACGTAAGACATGTTTGTAAAGGATAGGTTGTATATTATTCATATCCAGAATGATATAAAGTCCTTAAATATCATTTTTAAATCATCAAATGATAATTATACTTGAATGGATACGATGGAGAATGAATCTCATCGCGTTCGTGGAGACGGTAGTCCGTACGTACGCACGAGCGACAATATCATTCTATTTATAATATATAAATGGATGGTATATCATATATACAGAATCATTAACATGTTATATTTACTATTTACATGAGTTACACATCATTATTATACCCATCCAAATAATATTATATTGAATAACAATTACACCACGACGTGGAGACGGTAAGCCGTACGTACGCACGTATGGTGACATGTTATTCAAAGGGTGGATAGAATACTGAATATGATTGTACCATATTTATAATAACATCACAGTATATGTGGGATACTGGAGTTATTATTTCAGAATGGTAATAACAAAGGAAGAAGAAGTGGAAGAAGAAATGAACTCAGAAAAGGGTGGTGAAATCATTACCTCTTCTTCGGGTTCTTCCTTTTGATTTGATCAAAAGGGCTCCTTAGGTTGGCTTTCTGATCAAACTAAGGCCTCTAGGTTGTAGTGAGGGATGTTGGGAGAGTATTTGGGCAGAGTTTGGCCGAACCAAAAGGCTTTTAAGGTGTAAAGAAATGAGAAGGAGGAGTGTCCTTTTATAAGAGGGGTGAGGGGCACCTTTGGAAAAGCTAGAAATATTAATTTATAATAAATTCATATTCGGTTTCTAAAGGCTCCAAAGTTGACTATTCAAAGGATGAGGTGGGGATAGGTAGAAAACAACTCATCCAATATAATTTAGACAGGTTTGGGTACTTATATTAACCTTATCTTTAAGTATTAACTCTAAGTTAATTAGTTTCACTTTTACAATGTCTCTTTGTATTTTATATATTATGGTTAATAAACTTACTATATACATCCAAGCGACCCCCAAGTGGTCCATTAATTATTAACCTATCATAATATAAGTCTCTTGGCCGAACCTTATATTTTTAGGAATTTAATATCAATTAATAATATAATATTTGTTTTAAGAACTCTTTTATGTCAATTTTGACACTATTCAATAGTTGATTTTTGTGAAACTCATAACAGATTGATTACTTCGAACAAAGTCCATTAAAGCAATCCTAATATATCATATTAGCCTAGAAAATTAGTTTAATTCATTAAAAGTTTCATATTATATTTATTTGGGTATTTATAATATCAATTATTTTAATTTTTCACTATTATGGTAATTACTGCATCATCATTGTGTCATAAATAAAATAACTTATTTAATGTCTAAATATTATAAATAAAATATCATTATGTAGGAAAGCTTTTTATCTTTCTAATGAATATTTATAATCGAAAATCCAACATGTATAACCCTATGTAAAAATTGTTGTTCTAAAAGATATATGCTTGTGTCATTTTTGTATTCATTTTGACTTAATTAAAATAAAGTGTCATTATCACTTACAAGTGGATCCATGGGGTCCCAAAATAGACCCAAAGATGCCCATGGTCGACTATGTATCAACCAATAGGGTTAAGACACGTTTTAGGGTAATTTAGTATTATTATAATATTATTTTTTTAACCCTTATTTACCGGATTTACCCTTAACCATGGTAAATAAAATATTTACCGCAGTAATTATTCAAAATGTCTAAAAATAAAAGTTACCTATTTACACAATTTGAACATCCTGATTCCAAATATGGAATCCATTTTTCTAAATTCAAAACACAGAAGTGGCAGAAATTAATTTAAAATTAATTCCCGCTGTCAAAACAAAAAGCGTGTTTTTAAGAGATAATAACTACCAAAAGATTGACACTTGTTTATGTTCGGTTTAATTGTAAAATTATGTCCAATGACCAACATTATATTAAATGGTAAAAATATATTCTAAATATACTTTAAAACTAATAAAATTCATAATTTATCACTATTAATTATTTTGATTAAAAAAGTTGTTTTTAATTAAAATTTAGTAATTTTCACTATTCATCAAAATATGAAAGTTATCCGAAAAGTACCAAAATTTCACCTTAGGCTAAATTAGATATTCCGAAATCAAAAATGATTTCTATTTTACAAAATTCCAAACATATAAGTTGCATTAATTAATTTTATAATTAATTCCCGCTGTCACAACAAATAGCGTGTTTTTAAGAAACAATTTATATCAAAAGATTGGCAATTGTTTATGTCTAATTTCAATGTTAAATTAATTCTAATGACCACCATCGGATAAAATGATAAAAATATATTCTAATTATACTTTAAAACCACTAAATAGTATAATTTATCACAATAAATTATTTTGATTAAAAAAGTTGTTTTAAGTATTTTTCACTATTCATAAAAAAATTGGAAGTTCTCAGAAAGTTACAAAAAATTCAACTTAGGATAATTTCAATATTACGAATTCAAAAATGAATTCCATTTTGAAATATAAAATTTCTATAATTTTAAAAAGTGGTTATTACTATTCATAACAGCTACTTTGATTAGTCGCGGTGTTTTAGAACTCGAAGTTGCGTACAACACACGCTACTGTATTATTCAAAGGAAAGCGTACCGTGGAAGCTTGGGATTTTTCATTTTAAATTTTTTGATGTCCCCATTTAGTCAAAATGTTTAAAATATTGTATTTAAAAATGGTTCACTATTAAAGTTGATAAAAGTGCAATACTGAAAATGAATTTGTTCTTGCATTATATCTAAGAAACTCATAATATGGATTCTAAAATTATAAGGATTATATAAACATTAAAATTTATCTAATACTATTCATAACCTCTTTTGAACGGCTTGTTTGGTAAGTCATGGTGTGCTTGAACTTGGTGTTGCATGTAGTGAAAGTTATTGAATTATTTTGAAGAAATAACACACTATGAAATCTTGGGGTGTTACATTCTCCCCTCCTTCAATAAATTGCGTCCTCGCAATTTGAAATTGTTCTTCGAAAATAAAAGGTTGAAAATAGATAATATATTTGTGGGAAAACCCACATCGGAAATTGGGTTACTAAAATTTAGTCTTAATATGAGGAAAAGAGAAATGAAAGGGTCACCACCAAATTATGATCTAGATTAGGAGAACATTGGTGGCAATTTGAGACATATAATTGGAGGAAAAACGTAAATATTTATAGGTAGTGATTGAGGTCATCAATCACAAACAAGTATAAAATTGAGGTCCTTAAATTCATCAATCTATGATGATTTGAAATACCATCGGTTCAACAAAACATAGGGTATTAGGATAACACATTTTTGACGTTTCAAAATATCTTAGTTGAAATCCCACATCGAAAAATGAATTAATGAGGCCTCTATTTAAAATAAAGAGTGGAGAGTATGAAGATTACTGAAAATAACACATATTAGGGTTCCATGTAGGAAAATATGGATATGGAAGAGAAATCTAACCATCAATTATCTGATGGAGAGTGGTAGAGAACATGGCTATGAAAAGGCCAAAAATCCCAAAGCCATAAATTTGTGATGATTTAAGGTACCATCTAGGACAACATTTTTGTTCTAAGTTCCTTTTCTTAATGTTGAGGAATTTATTTATGAGATTGGATAAGATCATAAGGAGATATACTTACTTTATAATTAGAGTTTTATCCATTAATAAATTTCTACCACAAACTCATCTTTCACTCTAAAAGATAATAGAATGTAAAAAAAATTCTATTTACACTATTCGTACAGGGGTTCCAAAATAAACGAATTTATAATTCATCTACATGATATTTTAATAAAAACTACATTATTTAATCCAGGACATCTCGTGGGCCAGTGGTAGGTGATACACCCTTGTCGCCCTTCGGTTGCGGGTTCAAGTCTCGCAGCCTTGCCGGACGCGACGGGTTGCCGCCCGACCTCCGGGTTGTCGTTTTATGGAAATCCAAAATAATCCAAACTAGAACTATCCAAAATACTTCTGTTCAAACTCACAGTCCAACATTTATAAGGAAGTTAAACATAATATAGATCCTTTTTACCCCGTAATAGCATATGAATACCTTCATCATGTATTACCATATTCCTTATTGATTACATTCATGCTCCCTTATTCCATATAGAATGCTGGATATACTTTATTAATCCAAAAATGTTTTAAACCCCAACAATGATGGAATATACAAATCATTAATCAGTTCCAAGGTAGTCAAGAATATCCAATATAATTTATCCCAAACAATCACATATTATTCCAAAATCACTACCTCAGTATCAAAACTATATTATGATTTATCATTCTCTCAACCATATATTTTCCAAAAATTTATCCTGCTATTGAGTCACTTTTCTTTGTTCGACACAATCTCAAGTCCTTAATGAAATAGTACTGCAGTACAATCCTTATATACTCCATAATTATTATAACAAGTACATTGTTGATACAACACTCAATTGACATAATCAACATAAGAACTCTAATAATTCCTCTTCATCTGTGGTAGTATCATAACTTGATTATTATCCAATAACATCATTTGCGGCATAGTCTGATGACTGGGACATAGGTTCGCGTAGTGTCCAAACTCCTTGCAAATGAAGCATTGTACATTTGAAACCATTTTCTTACCCTTGCAGTCACGTACTTTGTGCCCTTTTCCTCCACACTTATAACAAACTCCCATTCCTTTCAGGCATGTTCCAGGGTGTTTCTTTCCACAGTTACCACATATGGGAAAATTCATCTTTTCCCTCTTCCCTTTATCCATATTTTTCTCTTCCATCCTTTTCTTCTCTTGATTCCCTTCAAAGCCATAGGACTCAGTAAACTCTTTACTTATCTTATCAACACATGATATTATTTCTTCATATGATGATAATACATGGGAGACTATTTCTCTTATAAATTCTAGCTTAAGACCATGAAAGATATGATCATTCCTTCTCTTTGGATCATGTGCATTTCTGGAGTTCTCATTCCTTCTACTGGGCGCCATTTCTAAACAATGGCATACACTAGATCAGTTTATGAATCAAAATACATAATCCCATACTTATAAAACACTTAACATAAATTGAACTATTTATGGATATAATCCATAATCATAAGAACGTTTTCTTTGAGGAAGTATATACTCATAAACCCTTCATAATGATTTGTAAAGAAAATGAGAGTTATCCTAAGCATATCCCCCGGGAGTGTCGTAACCAAGAGTGCAGCAAGGCCCGTTGTCGTGCACCAGTTCCCGTTCGAGTCTAGCTCAAAGCGGTGTTTTCGGGTTTTACCCCTAGGTACATCTGTGCCAGAGCCGCCTCTACCTGCTCGTATCCAGACATGGATGTATTTCTTGGAAAACTCACAAAATCTCTACAATACCAAAATTCTAGGATGTTCTTCTATACTAATCCTCAAAGTTCATCTTAGGTCTACGAGCTCTAATCAGAGTTTATCTAAATCTAGCTTCCAAGGTTTGTATTAAACCTCCCTCTGATACCAACTGTAACGCCCCGACCCCAGCTACCCAGAGTCGGTGCATTATTACATAACATTGGAATGATCACAAGAAAGATCAAATCTCGAAAGACCGATTGGTTTAGTAGCCTTGGAAACACTAGATATAATCATAAAGTTTTACATTACATTTCAAAGTGAAAAACTACTACAACAACAAAGTCTTCATATCCACACTATTAACCCCTCATAATATCCCTGCAAGTCATTCATAAATTACTTCTTCACTACCTGGGAAAAATAAAACATAGAAAAGGGGTGAGCTCAAATGCCCAGTAAGGATAACAATATAGCGGAACATTCAAAATAAGCATAAACATTTAAGGCAATGAATTACTAAAACAAAAGCCTTTTAAAATTGAACTTCAACATAGTATGGCAAAAGTAAAATGAAATAATGTCATTTACTTGTTCACATGGATATTCTACTAATCGAATAATCACATGCAATATCAATAACCACTTTCATAATGTTGGAATGCATAATGCCAGACTATCATAACCACATAGCCAAGGCCTCGTGCCAAGACTACAAATAAGATTTTGTCAAGGCCTTGTGCCAAGACACTAGTTTGTCTCATGAGACCTACCGATGCATCGAGGAGCTATAGCGGGCTCCACCCGTCACTTATTAAGTCCAATGCATTCCCATATGAAAAGGTTTAAACATAACATAAACATTCGTATTAAAACTAGCATACGAAATGTCAATACTTTCATAATAAACTATGAATGGTATAAAAATAGCACATCCACAGTCAAACATATCACAAAACCTTCAATACAATATAGAAGTTTTGTATCATAATAAATCAACTTCAAATAATCTTAAAATCCATCAAAGGATGTTGACATAGATGAAATCAAAATTCTTTTTAAAGAAATATCTCCTTTTATTTTGAAATCATTTAAGATCCATATAAAATAAAACATTTTCTTTGAAAATATTCTTATAAGCTTGTAAGGAAAGCTTTGAAGATTTTATAACGGCGTAAAATAACCGCACCCGCCGTATAAAAAAAAACATTCTTACCTCAATTCTGTCGAAAAGGTTAAAAAGGACCTTGTTTTGAAAACGACGGAAAGATTCCTTTATAAACCTCTTATAAAAAGTCAAACAAGGGTATAAATGACTTTAACCCATATTCTTGTAAATAGTAAAAATGTTTTGAAATACATTTTTAAGAAACATGGATGTGGATGATAATGAGATCCCAGTAGATTATTACGTATAAACAACCTCGGATAAAGAAGAGATTGTGAAATAACCCTTACCTTGTACTTTTCCTTGGTTGGGGTAGGTTAACCTCCTGTATAATGGTGAAATAATTGTTATTAAATTATACAAGAATCATATATATTAATATGATATCATATATGATCTTTTAACATTGATTTGTTAATAATATCTTAGAATTATCGTCGTTTCGGGTGTTAACTTACTTGTTTTCTTTTATATGTTTTGTTACGTAAGACATGTTTGTAAAGGATAGGTTGTATATTATTCATATCCAGAATGATATAAAGTCCTTAAACATCATTTTTAAATCATCAAATGATAATTATACTTGAATGGATACGATGGAGAATGAATCTCATCGCGTTCGTGGAGACGGTAGTCCGTACGTACGCACGAGCGACAATATCATTCTTTTGATAATATATAAATGGATGGTATATCATATATACATAATAATTAACATGTTATATTTATTATTTACATGAGTTACACATCATTATTATACCCATCCAAATAATATTATATTGAATAACAATTACACCACGACGTGGAGACGGTAAGCCGTACGTACGCACGTATGGTGACATGTTATTCAAAGGGTGGATAGAATACTGAATATGATTGTACCATATTTATAATAACATCACAGTATATGTGAGATACTGGAGTTATTATTTCAGAATGGTAAGAACAAAGGAAGAAGAAGTGGAAGAAGAAATGAACTTAGAAAAGGGTGGTGAAATCATTACCTCTTCTTCGGGTTCTTCCTTTTGATTTGATCAAAAGGGCTCCTTAGGTTGGCTTTCTGATCAAACTAAGGCCTCTAGGTTGTAGTGAGGGATGTTGGGAGAGTATTTGGGCAGAGTTTGGCCGAACCAAAAGGCTTTGAAGGTGTGAAGAAATGAGAAGGAGGAGTGTCCTTTTATAAGAGGGGTGAGGGGCACCTTTGGAAAAGCTAGAAATATTAATTTATAATAAATTCATATTCGGTTTCTAAAGGCTCCAAAGTTGACTATTCAAAGGATGAGGTGGGGATAGGTAGAAAACAACTCATCCAATAGAATTTAGACAGGTTTGGGTACTTATATTAACCTTATCTTTAAGTATTAACTCTAAGTTAATTAGTTTCACTTTTACAATGTCTCTTTGTATTTTATATATTATGGTTAATAAACTTACTATATACATCCAAGCGACCCCCAAGTGGTCCATTAATTATTAACCTATCATAATATAAGTCTCTTGGCCGAACCTTATATTTTTAGGAATTTAATATCAATTAATAATATAATATTTGTTTTAAGAACTCTTTTATGTCAATTTTGACACTATTCAATAGTTGATTTTTGTGAAATTCATAACAGATTGATTACTTCGAAAAAAGTCCATTAAATCAATCCTAATATATCATATTAGCCTATAAAATTAGTTTAATTCATTAAAAGTTTCATATTATATTTATTTGGGTATTTATAATATCAATTATTTTAATTTTTCACTATTATAGTAATTACTGCATCATCATTGTGTCATAAATAAAATAACTTATTTAATGTCTAAATATTATAAATAAAATATCATTATGTAGGAAATCTTTTTATCTTTTAATGAATATTTATAATCGAAAATCCAACATGTATAACCCTATGTAAAAATTGTTGTTCTAAAAGATATATGCTTGTGTCATTTTTGTATTCATTTTGACTTAATTAAAATAAAGTGTCATTATCACTTACAAGTGGATCCATGGGGTCCCAAAATAGACCCAAAGATGCCCATGGTCGACTATGTATCAACCAATAGGGTTAAGACACGTTTTAGGGTAATTTAGTATTATTATAATATTATTTTTTTAACCCTTATTTACCGGATTTACCCTTAACCATGGTAAATAAAATATTTACCGCAGTAATTATTCAAAATGTCTAAAAATAAAATTTACCTATTTACACAATTTGAACATCCTGATTCCAAATATGGAATCCATTTTTCTAAATTCAAAACACAGAAGTGGCAGAAATTAATTTAAAATTAATTCCCGCTGTCAAAACAAAAAGCGTGTTTTTAAGAGATAATAACTACCAAAATATTGACACTTGTTTATGTTCGGTTTAATTGTAAAATTATGTCCAATGACCAACATTATATTAAATGGTAAAAATATATTCTAAATATACTTTAAAACTACTAAAATTCATAATTTATCACTATTAATTATTTTGATTAAAAAAGTTGTTTTTAATTAAAATTTAGTAATTTTCACTATTCATCAAAATATGAAAGTTATCCGAAAAGTACCAAAATTTCACCTTAGGCTAAATTAGATATTCCGAAATAAAAAATGATGTCTATTTTACAAAATTCCAAACATATAAGTTGCATTAATTAATTTTATAATTAATTCCCGCTGTCACAACAAATAGCGTGTTTTTAAGAAACAATTTATATCAAAAGATTGGCAATTGTTTATGTCTAATTTCAATGTTAAATTAATTCTAATGACCACCATCGGATAAAATGATAAAAATATATTCTAATTATACTTTAAAACCACTAAATAGTATAATTTATCACAATAAATTATTTTGATTAAAAAAGTTGTTTTAAGTATTTTTCACTATTCATAAAAAAATTGGAAGTTCTCAGAAAGTTACAAAAAATTCAACTTAGGATAATTTCAATATTACGAATTCAAAAATGAATTCCATTTTGAAATATAAAATTTCTATAATTTTAAAAAGTGGTTAATACTATTCATAACAGCTACTTTGATTAGTCGCGGTGTTTTAGAACTCGAAGTTGCGTACAACACACGCTACTGTATTATTCAAAGGAAAGCGTACCGTGGAAGCTTGGGATTTTTCATTTTAAATTTTTTGATGTCCCCATTTAGTCAAAAAGTTTAAAATATTGTATTTAAAAATGGTTCACTATTAAAGTTGATAAAAGTGCAATACTGAAAATGAATTTGTTCTTGCATTATATCTAAGAAACTCATAATATGGATTCTAAAATTATAAGGATTATATAAACATTAAAATTTATCTAATACTATTCATAACCTCTTTTGAACGGCTTCTTTGGTAAGTCATGGTGTGCTTGAACTTGGTGTTGCATGTAGTGAAAGTTATTGAATTATTTTGAAGAAATAACACACTATGAAATCTTGGGGTGTTACAGGCAACATGGGAATCTGAAAATGCAATGAGGGATAAATACCCCCATTTATTCGATAAGTAAATAAATTGCGGGGAAGCAATTTTCTAAAGGGGGGAAGGATGTGACATCCCAAGTAAGTAATGAATAATATATATTTTTATCTATGTCTATTAATGATTAAGATAGTGTTTTAGAGGCTTAAAATGAAAATAAATCCAATCTTAAGCATGGAATACACTAATATTCTTAAAATATTATTTTACTACATTATGATGGAAAACCCTTTTTAAATCTATCTTTTGACAATTTTATAAACTATGTTTGTCAAAATAAACTTATTCGTTATGATTGGGACATCAAAATTTACTTTGTGTGAATTTTTTGTATTTTTCTGACAATGTTCATTTTTTTAATGAATAGTGAAAAATACTGCATTTTACATCAAAACATCTTTTTAATATAATTTATTTATATTATTAGATTATCTTTTGAATTGGTTTTGAAGTGAAATTAGAATATATGTTTACTATTTAATCCAATGGTGGTCATTGGAATCAATTTCACTTTGAAATTGGACTTAAACTGGTGTCAATCTTTTGATACTTATTGTTTCATAAAAACACGCTATTTGCTCTGACAACGGGAATTAATTATTAAATTAATTAATGTGACTTATATGTATTGAATTTTGTAAAATAGACTTCATTTTTGAATTCGGAATATCAAATATAGCTTAGGGTGAATTTTTGGTAATTTTCTGAAAAACTTCAATTTTTGATGAATAGTTAAACCACTAAGTGGTACTTATAAAAATTGATTTTCCGTTTAAATGAAATTTTGCCATCATTGGGTTTTGTATTTCAAAAATCCGAATACATGCTTTTCATTAAGAAGTAAAATGTCGTTCAATGGGATTAAAATAATTTTTTGGTGAATAGTAACTTATTAAGTTTTTAATCGCGATTGGTGGTAATTAGGGTAGTTTAAGGTATAAATAATGCTTTAATAATATGAAATGACCTAGACACATGTCCCAACCTTATTGGTTGTGTCATGACCGACCAAGACAAGCCATGGGTCAACATGGGGACCCCATGGAGACATTTTGGTTGGTAAATGACATAAATAACTTTTTATTAAATGTTAAAGTAAAATTGACACAAACAAGTGATGTTTTACTAAAACAATTTTTACATGGGATTATAAAGATCAGATTTTTGATTATAAATAGTCATTGGAAAGCTAAAAAGATTTACTACATCATAGTAGTTTTTTTATAATTTTTAGAATTTAAATAAATTAAATTATTTATGACATCATGGTGATGCAGCGATCACCTCATTATTTAACGATTTAAATAAAATGGAATGATAATGAAAAATCTAAAACCTACACATGGACAAAACCAATTGTATGAGTGGATTTGGAACCCTTATCACCTTATCCACGAATTATATCAATGTGGGACCTTTTAAAACCGAAACACATTTTCAAATAAAGTAATATTTCTTTACTTTCCAAAAGTGCCCCTCCTCTCCTCTTATAAAAGGCCCCCACCTCTACCTCATTTCACACACTTCTAAAGCCTTTGACTCGGCCAACCCCTGACCATTTACTCTCTCCACATCCCTCTCCTCATTCTAGAGGATTCCATTTGGGCATAATCCTTTTAAAGGAAGCCTTTAGGCTCAAATCAAAATGAGTTAAACTTTTAAAGGTAATTCATTCTCTCATGTTCATTTGTTTTATTTTGCTTCTCCAACCCCCTAAAATCTTTTTATTTACTTCTTTTGTAACAACATAAGTATCTTCAATATACTAGGATGTTGTTATAAGATTTATTTGAGCTACACTCTCACACAACTACATCAAATGGTTAAAGAAAATACGGTTTCCGTGGATGGCGAAATTCTGCCTCCCGAAATGATGATTGTTCAATACTCATTTAACACCTTCAAAGGTGGCCATTATGATGTAACTATTTTTATATATGATATATAATGTGTTTATGTTTTCCTTAAGCTTCTGTTTTTTTCATTTTGGGCATACCTTTATGGTTTCCATTATGGGTAGACACGATATGTTCATTTTAGGAAGTGCGGACTACCGCCCCCTGAAAGTGATTTGATTCGTTAATACCATATGTGGGATGTGTAAAGGATAAAGTTAATGATATTATATATGTTATTATACTGGAATTATAATATACTCTTATATCATTATTATTCCATTCCAAAAAACATGAAATAGAAATGGAAGTAGCGTTCATGCGTACGTACGGCTTACCGTCTCCATGAACGGTGCATTTCATTTCTTACCTCTAAATGTGATGTAATATTATAAATACATGTATATGATGAATATATATGATATATATGTTATCCAAATAATTAATATCATTCTGGATATAATGAACCTTTGACCAAATTACCAACATGTAAGTGTAAGAAGTCTATTTTTGACTTAAGAACCAAATACCGACAAAATGAACATTATTAACTTAAATGATTACATGATGTTCATAACATGGTATAAAAGGAATAATGAACTTGAAAAAGGTTCATAAGCAAGTAGAGATTAACTAAAGGTTATTATTCATGAGATTAAAGAACGGTCGGGTCAAGTCGGATAAGAGGTATGGGACTTCGTCTCAATCTCCTTTCATTGAGGCATATTTTATTTTATACACAACTTTCTTTTATACGATGTATAAACCGCTTTGACTTTTACATTTATTCAAAAGGAATCTTATTTATACGAAGCTTTTTACTAAACAAAAAAAGGGAATGTGTTTGTCATACGTATGCAGCGACAACGACTTCTCCGCCGTCATGACCGTTATTTGAGTTTCGGCTTCCTCTACAAGCCATACCTTCTTTTTAAAAGAAAAATAATACCATGTTTTACTTTTCTTTTATTTTGGTATTGAAAATGGTTTTCATAATGTTTTTATATCAATGTGTTGTATTGATATCTTGTGATTGAAAGGTGGAAATGTTATGTTTCCTTTATGCATGTTTTATGTGATACGATTATGTTGTGGTTCTTGGGAAATATTATGAAGACGGGTGGTTCCGTGATAAACTAAGGACGGGTGAGCCCGATATAGCTCTCCAATGCATTGGGTAACGCGAATGAGTGAAAAGTTAATGTTTCTCCGAAGAGATTTTAGGGAATATACTATGATGGGTATTCCAAACGTAACCAAGAGGGTTACTCCCTACGTAAGAATGTTATGAATGCCTCAAGTTACCTTTATGTCTTATGATTTCTATGATTTATTCATGATTTGATGAGGTATGTTAAAGTGCTTATGTTTTATGGGTAAAGTATGATCTCATCCTTATGTATATATGTACCCATGTTTCCTTTCCATATTTTTATATCCCTTACTAAGCTTTTTATGCTCATCCCAAGTTTTTTTGAAATGTTTTTCACAGGTCAAGGGAAAGGTACATGATATGATGATAGTGTCAAGGAAGTGTCAAGAAATAATCCATGTTTTATTTTAAATGTGTTTCCATTGATGGGAATGAAGAATACTATCTTTATGTAACCACTTGGTTTATATGTGGAATGTAATGCAGGTTTTATGATCTAATTCTGTAAAACCTAAAACCCGAAAAGATCCTCAATGTGTAATCTTGTAATAACTCAATATTAAGTAAGGTTTAAGGCTGGGGCCTTATAAAAAGTGTCTGATATCAGTTTCAAATTGAGATAAACTTTCGAAAACAACACTACTGACATACGTAATACCGAGCAAACACGTTTGGATTGTTTCGAAACATTAGGTAAACGATCCATGAGTCATTTATGACGTGTAAGAATCGAACGCACCTCAATCTGATGCACGGTGTGACCAGTATGGCTAAAAGTGTCTTGTATCAGTTTGAAAATGACATAAACTTTAGAAAACAACACTATTAACATACAGAAAACCAAGCAAACACATTCGGATTGTTTTGATAATTTAGGAAAATGATCCACAAGTCATTTTTGACGTTTTCGAATCGACCACACCTCAATCCGATGCACGGTGTGACCGGTATGGCTAAAAGTGTCTAATATCAGTTTCAAATTGAGATAAACATTGTAAAACAACACTACTGACATACAGAATACTGAGCAAACGCATTCGGATTGTTTTGAAACTTGAAGACAACGATCCAGGAGTCATTTTTGACGTGTAAGAATTGACTTCACCTCAATCCGATGCACTGTGTGACCGGTGTGGCTAAAAGTGTATGATATCAGTTTGAAAATGACATAAACTTTAGAAAACAACACTATTGACATACGGAAAACCGATAAAACACATTCAGATTGTTTTGATACATTAGGAAAACGATCCATGAGTCATTTCTGACGTGTATGAATCAACCACACCACAATCTGACGCACGGTGTGACCGGTATGGCTAAAAGTGTCTGATATCAGTTTCAAATTGAGATAAACTTTGGAAAACAACAATAAAGACATACGAAATACTGATCAAATGAATTTGGATTGTTTTGATACTTTAGGAAAACGATCTACGAGTCATTTTTGATTTGTACGAATCGACCGCAACTCAATCCGACGCACGGTGTGACCGGTATGGCTAAAAGTGTCTGATATCACTTTCAAATTAAGATAAACTTTGGAAAACAACACTACTGACATACGGAATACTCAGAAAACGCATTCGGATTGTTTTGAAACTTTAGGAAAACGATCGATGAGTCATTTTTGATGTGTACGAATCAACCGTACCTTAATCCGATGCACAGTGTGACCGGTATGGTAAAAAGTGTCTGATATCAGTTTCAAATTAAGATAAACTTTGGAAAACAACACTAATGACATACAGAATACTAAGAAAATGTGTTCTCATTATTTTTATACTTTAGAAAAACATTCCAAGAGTCATTTGTGGCGTGTACGAATTGACTGCACCTCAATACGACACACAGTGTGACCGGTATGGCTAAAAGTGTATGATATCAGTTTGAAAATGACATAAACTTTAGAAAACAACACTACTAACATACAAAAATCTGAGAAAAAGCGTTCGGATTGTTTTTGATACTTTAGTAAAATGATACACGAGTCATTTGTGACGTGTACAAATCGACCGCACCTCAATCCAATGCATGGTGTGACCAGTATGGCTAAAAGTGTCTGATATGAGTTTCAAATTGAGATAGACTTTGGAAAACAGCATTACTGACATATGAAATATCAAGAAAACACGTTTCGATTGTTTTGAAACTTTAGGACAACGATCCATGAGTCATTTTTGATGTGTACGAATCGACCGCACCTCAATCCGACGCACGGTATGACCGGTATGGCTAAAAGTGTCTGATATCAGTTTCAAATTGAGATAAACTTTAGAAAAAAACACTAATGACATATGGAATACCGAGAAAACGCGTTCGTATTATTTTGATACTTTAGGAAAACTATCCACAAGTCATTTGTGACGTATACGAATCGACCGAAACTCAATAAAATGAACGGTGTGACCGGTATGGCTAAAAGTGTCTGATATCAGTTTTAAAATGACAAAAAATTTAGAAAACAACACTACTGACATACGGAAAACCGAGAAAATGCATTCGGATTGTTTTGAAACATTAGTACAAAAATCCATGAGTCATTTGTGACGTGTAAAAATCGACCACATCTCAATCCGATGCACGGTGTGACTGGTATGGCTAAAAGTGTCTGATATCAGTTTCAAATTGAGATAATCTTTGGAAAACAACAATACTGACATATGGAATACTGAGCAAACACGTTCGGATTGTTTTGAAACTTGAAGACAACGATCCAGTAGTCATTTTTGATCTGTACGAACTGACCGCACCTCAATTCGACACACGGTGTGACCGATATGTCTAAAAGTGTTTGATATCAGTTTGAAAATGACATAAACTTTAGAAAATAAAACTACTGACATACGGAAAACCAAGAAAACGCATTCGGATTGTTTTGATACATTAGTACAATGATCCTCGAGTCATTTGTGACGTGTACGAATCGACCTCACCTCAATATAACGCATGATGTGACCGGTATGGCCAAAAGTGACTGATATAAGTTTCAAATTGAGATAAACTTTGGAAAACAACACTACTGACATACGGAATACCGAGTAAACACGTTCAGATTGTTGTGAAACTTGAAGAAAACGATTTAGGAGTCATTTTTGATGTGTAAAAATTGAGCACGCCACAATCCAACGCACGGTGTGACCGGTATGGCTAAAAGTGTCTGATATCAGTTTGAAAATGACATAAACTTTAGAAAACAACACTACTGACATACGGAGAACTGAGAAAATGAATTCGGATTGTTTTGATACTTTTATAAAATGATCCACGAGTCATTTGTGATGTGAACGAATCGACCGCACCTCAATCTGACGCACAGTGTGACCGGTATGGCTTAGAGTGTCTGATATCAGTTTCAAATTGAGATAAACTTTGGAAAACAACACTACTGACAAATTTAATACAGAACAAACGCGTTCGGATTGTTTTGAAACTTTAGGAAAACGATCCATGATACATTTTTGACATGTACGAATCGACCACACCTCAATTCGATGCACGATGTGACCAGTATGGCCTAAAGTGTCTGATATCAGTTTCAAATTGAGATAAACTTTGGAAAACAACACTAATGACATACAGAATACCAAGAAAACGGGTTTGGATTGTTTTGATAATTTAGGACCACAGTCTATGACTCATTTGTGATGTGTATGAATCGACTGCACCTCAATCCGACGCATGGTGTGACTGGTATTGCTAAAAGTGTCTAATATCAGTTTGAAAATGAAATAAACATTAGAAAACAAAACTACTGACATACAGAAAACCAATAAAATGCATTCGGATTGTTTTGATACTTTGGGACAACGATACATGAGTCATTTGTGACGTGTACGAATTAAACGCAGGTCAATCCGACGCACGATGTGACCGGTATAGCTAAAAGTGTCTGATATCAGTTTCAAATTGAGATAAACTTTGGAAAAGAACACTACTGACAGATAGAATACCAAGAAAATGCATTCGTATTGTTTTGAAACATTAGGAAAACGATCCATCTTTCATTTGTGACATGTAAGAATCAACCGCACCTCAATCTGACGCACCATGTGATCGGTATGGCTCAAAGTGTCTGATATCAGTTTGAAAATGACATAAACTTTAGAAAACAACACTACTGACATACAGAAAACTGAGCAAACCCATTCAGATTGTTTTGATACTTTAGGAAAACGATCCACGAGTCATTTTTGACGTGTAAGAATTGACTGCACCTCAATCTGACACACGGTGTGACCGGTATGGCTAAAAGTGTCTTCTATCCGTTTCAAATTGAGTTAAACTTTGGAAGACAACACAACTGACATACGGAATACCGAGAAAACACATTCAGATTATTTTGAAACTTGAAGAAAACGATCCAAGAGTCATTTTTGACGTGTAAGAATCGAACGTACCTCAATCTGATGCATGGTGTGACCGGTATGGCTAAAAGTGTCTGATATCAGTTTGAAAATGACATAAACTTTAGAAAACAACACTACTAACATACGGAAAACCAAGAAAACACGTTCGGATTGTTTTGATACATTGGGAAAACGATCCACAAGTCATTTGTGATGTGTACGAATCGACCGAACCTCAATCCGACGCACAATGTGATCGGTATGGCTAAAAGTGTCTGATATCATTTTCAAATTGAGATAAACTTTGGAAAACAGCACTATTGACATAAGGAATACCGACAAAACGCGTTCGTATTGTATTGAAATATGAGGACAACGATCCATGAGTCATTTGTGACATGGATGAATCGACCGCACCTCAATCTGACGCACGGTGTGACCGGTATGCCTAAAAGTGTCTGATATCAGTTTCAAATTGAGATAAACATTGGAAAACAACACTAATGACATACGAAATACCGAGAAAATGCATTCAGATTGTTTTGATAGTTTAGTAAAATGATCCAAGAGTCATTTGTGACGTGTATGAATCGACCACAGCTCAATCCGATGCACGGTGTGACCGGTATGGCTAAAAGTGTCTGATATCAGTTTGAAAATGACTTAAACTTTAGAAAACAACACTATTGACATATGGAAAACCGAGAAAACCTGATCGGACTGTTTTGATACTTTAGGAAAACGATCCACGAGTCATTTGAGACGTGTACGAATCGACCGCACCTCAATCCGATGCACGGTGTGCCCGGTATGGTTAAAAGTGTCTAATATCAGTTTCAAATTGAGATAAACATTGGAAAACAACACTACTGACATACGGAATACCGAGCAAACACGTTCGGATTGTTTTGAATCTTTAGGAAAACGATCTATGAGTCATTTTTGACCTGCACGAATCGACCACACCTTAATCCAATGCACAGTGTGACTGGTATGGCTAAAAGTGTATCATATCAGTTTCAAATTGAGATAAACTTTGGAAAACAACACTAATGACATAAGGAATACTGAGAAAACACATTAGGATTGTTTTTATACTTTAGGAAAACGATCCACGAGTCATTTGTGAAGTGTAATAATTGACCGCACCTCAATCTGACGAATGGTGTGACCTGTATGACTAAAAATGTCTGATATCAGTTTGAAAATGACATAAACATTAGAAAACAACACTACTAACATACCGAAAATTGATCAAATGCGTTCGGATTGTTTTGAAACTTTAGGAAAACGATCCATGAGTCATTTGTGAAGTGTACAAATAGACCACACCTCAATCCGAGGCATGGTGTGACCGTTATGGCTAAAAGTGTCTGATATCAGTTTCAAATTGAGATAAACTTTGGAAAACAACACTACTGACATACGGAATACCGAGAAAATTCTTTCAGATTGTTTTTAAACCTGAAGACAACGATCCAGGAGTCATTTGGGACGTGTACGAATCAACCGCACCTCAATCTAATGCACGGTGTGACCGGTATAGCTAAAAGCGTCTAATATCAGTTTGAAAATGACATAAACATTATAAAACAACACTATTGACATACGAAAATCCGAGAAAACACGTTCAGATTGTTTTGATACTTTTGGAAAACAATCCACGAGTCATTTGTGATGTGCACGAATAAACCGCACCTCAATCCAACGCACGGTGTGACCGATATGGCTAAAAGTGTCTGATATCTGTTTCAAATTGAAATAAACTTTTGAAAACAACACTACTGACATACAGAATACCAAGTAAATGCGTTCGAATTGTTTTGCATCTTTAATACAACGATCTAGGGGACATTTGTGATGTGTACGAATTGACCGCACCTCAATCCGATGCACGGTGTGACCGGTATGGCTAAACGTGTATGATATCAGTTTGAAAATGACATAAACTTTAGAAAACAACACTACTAACATACGGTAAACCGAGCAAACATGTTAGGATTGTTTTGATACTTTAGGAGAACGATCCACGGGTCATTTTTGATGTGTACGAATCTACCACACCTCAATCTGACACACGGTGTGACCGGTATGTCTAAAAGTGTATGATTTCAGTTTCAAATTGAGATAAACTTTGGAAAACAACACTACTGACATACAGAATAATGATAAAATGCTTTCAGATTGTTTTGAAAGATTAGGACAACGTTCCATGAGTAATTTGTGACGTATACAAATTGAACGCACCTCAATCCGACGGATGGTGTTACCTGTTAATATTTTCATTAGATAAATAATCAGTATTTATTAAATGAGATAAATCAATCAAAAACATTTTGATTTTACCTTATTCCATTTCATTGTTATGAAAATGAAAATATTTGAGTTTAAAATTTCATATTTTAGTTTCACATTTCCATATTAATGTATTCTTTCATATTACTGTTTTAATTTCTTTCATTATTGTATTACTAAGACAATATTTATTTTCTTATATAGGTGAATTTTTTTCCTAGAGTTTGGATACTTTGTTCGGCAACAAATACCATCGAGAGCAGATCATTGATATCAAAGGATGAAACATGAATGTTTATAACTGTTGTTGAATAATTGTAATTGTAACCATGTAAAACAATGTTTGAAATGTTTATAGCAATGTGTTTTTTTGTATTCATGATGTTAATTAAATTTATATACCATTGTAGGTCAAAATATTGTGTGCGGGTGCTATGGTGTGTTGGTGTGCATGTGCTACATTGTGAATATATTCTGGTGTACAGGTTCTATTTTTTTGGTGCAGGTGATGGTGTCTTTATCAGCGCTTTTTTGAGCACTGATAAAGGACACCTTTAACAGTGCTAGAGGAGCGCTGATAAAGGTCTCCTATATCAGTGCATCTCGTAGCGCTGATAAAGGGGACCCCCCCCCCCTTATCTACGCCGGCATTAACATCACTTTTCTAGCACTGTTAATGCCGGTTTTTAGCGCTGATAAATGGCCAAGTTGTATTTGTGAATGGGAAGTTCATGTTTATCAAAGAATAAAAGGAATCATGTAGAGCGAGGGAAGAAGGGAGGTTGTGTTTCCATCAATCCTTCCCTACAGTCTTTGTATGTGGATTCTACTGCTATATCAATTATGTGCCTTCAATGTGGGAATCATAACAACTATAGCCTTTGTGATCGCCCCCACACACACCTTGTCACCAATGAGGGGTTGTGGGGAACATACATTGATTCTGTAGAACCGCGCACCAATATCAGAGTAGATCAGTATCTATGTCTTATAATGCGATGAAATCCCAATCAGAACCATCTAAGACAACAAGTTCATGGTATGGGGGTTCTAGCAGAAGGGATGGATCATCATATGGGGAGATGCAGTTCATGGTAGAGACATAGGCTAGTGGTTGTTCTCTGGGTTAGGCTGAGATGAGGCAACCACATGCAGTGGATCGACCAACAGTGGAATCCAATGTAGAACATTCTATAGTTCACCGTACAATCCTTTTTCATAATCTATAGATATTGTTTTATTTTATATTGGTTCTTTAGTTTCATTCATTTATTCCTACATTTTTTAAGTGATAAAAATACCAACTGATCTTATTAAGTATTTTATGGAGTTGGTAACGCCACTTGGAAAGAAGAATGTACACAGTTTAGGTGTCCTTATTGTGAACTCACTGTTTCTAGGGTCAAGATAGAATTAGATATTATGGTGTTGTAGATTATAATCTTTCAATTGATCCTTGGTACAATGTGGATGGTGCATTTTTAAACACACAATGATTATTATAGACTGTTAGTGAGTTTTGTGTTCCTGGTGGAATTAACTCGGATTTTCAAGGTGAATGGGATCCCATTTTGGAAAATTTCTGACATCCTGTTTTGAATTTGGGAAATATCATTTTTGAGATCACATTGCTCATGTTGGAGGAGATAAATTGTGCCCTTGCGGTTGGATTAACTCCTATGGTTGATGAGTTCCTAGAGTTTTTTTCCAAGTATTTTTCAGGATTTTATCCCAAGTGGGATGTGGAGTTATCCATTGATTAGGTGCTGAAAACACAACCAATATCTCATCCCTCATACTATATTACCCCATTGAGATTATGGAATTGACGTTACAACTGAATAATTTGTAATCCAAAGGATTAATTCACCAGAGTATCTCAGCGTAGGCCTCTCACATTCTATTTGTGAAGGAAGCTGATGGATCTCTCATATTCTGGATTGATTACTAGAAATTGAATAAGGTAATGATGAATAAGAAGTACCATTTTCCCTATATTAATGTCATTTTAGAAAATCATAATGGGGAATGGTGGTTCCCCAATATTTATTTGAGTTTCTAGTATCACCAAGTCATATTTAAAGAAGCAGATGTTACAAAAAAACCATTGAGAGTTGGTATGACCATTTTAAGTACATGGTCTTTCCATTTGGGTTAACAAATGATCTAGTAGTCTTTATAGATCTCAGGAATATGGTGTTACACCAAAATCTTGACACTACTAGCAGAGTATTTTTTTAATTAAATCCTAGTTTATTTTATCACTTAGGAGGAAGATGGGTGGAATTTCTTGATCATGATCGACACCCTTCTGGACCATTATATCTATGAAATGATTTATAAGTGAACCCTATTGATTAAATATCTGAAGTTTCTAGGAATTGTGATTTTGTAATGAGGGGTTTTTATTGAACCTGATAAGATTGGTGCAGTGATGTAATGCGAGCATCTGAAGAATGAGTTCGGAGTTAGGAAATTTTTTTTCCTCGTAGGGTATTAAAAGAGATTTTTCATGATTTCTCTAGGATTTATTCACCTATGATGGGGCTCTCCTAGAAGGCGGTGAAGTTTTATTAGATCTCATAGAATTAGGTGTCCTTTTAGGATAATAAGTAGAATATGGTCACCATCCCTATTTTGATATTTCTAGAGTCTAGATAGGGATATTTCATTTATTGTGATGCTTCTGGTAAGGGTTGTGGGTGTTTCTTGATGCTAGATGACCATGTGGTGTCTTATGGATTATGGAAACTCCGACCCCATGAAAATAATTTCCCTACCCATGAAACTGAATTAGGGGTGGTGACAGATTCCTTAAAGATGGCGAACCATTATCTTTGGGGGGGGGGGGATTTTCTTGTTTATTCTCATCATAAGAGCTTTACCTATATTTTCTCCTAGAATGATTTGAATTTGAGGAAGCATTTCTGGTTTTAAAACCATTAAGGGTTCAAATTTGATATAATTTATACCCCCATGTAAAGGAAATGTTTTGACGGATTCTATAAGCCAAAAAGTGTGAGTACAAGCATTGATGAAGTCCACTGATGAGTGGACTTTTATGGGGATCATTAATCAAATTTACTCAGAGACCAAAGAGAATTGTGGAGGTGTGTTCTTGGATAATATATATCTTTCACCTTCTATCCTTGAGTTGATTCATCAAGATCACCCACGTGATTAGTTTTTTCTAGCAGTACATATACTTTTTAAATAGTAGGGAGAGTCCTTGTGAATGTTTATTCCCTCCTAATAGAGTTTTACGCTTATAGGGTCTCTTCATGGTTCCATTTTCATTGTGGAAGGTGGTGATGTTGGATAGCCACCAGTATCAATGGTCCATCCATCCTAGTGATACCTAGGAGTGCTATGATGTGCATTGGATGTTCTGGTGCCCAGGAATGAGGTGAGATGTAGCTGACATTGTATCATGGTGTTATACAAGTCAGAAGGTTAAAGGAGAGGACCAAAGGCCCTTCATATTGGTTCAACTACTACCTATTCCTATCGTTATGTGGGATGAGATATCAATGGACTATATTTTTGTCTTACCTCATACACCCTAGGGGAGGAATTCTGTTGGGATAGCGATGGATCATGTGACCAAATCAACCCATTTGAATCTAATAAGGGGATTCAACCAGGGTGGATGAATTTTGTTTATTGTACAATTATGAGGTGGTAAGGATTCATGGTGTTCAATCCAAAAAATTTTCAGAGAAGGAAAATTGTTTTACCTCTTGGTTTTAAGAATTCTATAAGAAGGTGATGGGGTCGTAGGTCTTATTGAGCACAACATGCCATCCTCAAATGGATGGATAGATTGAATGGGTGAATCAGATTTTAGAAGACATGCCCCAGTCATGTTTCATAGATTTCGGTGGTTTGTGGGATATCCATTTGGGAATGGTTATGTTTTAATATAACAACAGTTATGCATCCTTAGTTGTAATGGATACTTTTGAGGAACTTTATTGTTGGCCGTGTAGTTCACCATTTAGTTGTGATGTGGTGGGTAAATACTCAACACTGGAATGGATCCTTGTGAAAGAGACCTCTACGAATGTCAAGCTAAAAACTTAATGGTTGTTGAAAGCTATTAGTCAAAATAAGTAATATTCTGATCATAGGAGTTGAGATTTGATATTTTTAGTGGGTCATTGTCTATTTCTGAAAGTGGAACCTCTCTTAGGTCACCATCGTTTGGGTAAGAAAACCAAGAAAACTCTATGGTATGTCGATCATTTTGAGATTATTAAAAGATCTAGTAAGGTATAATAAATGTTAGATTTTCCATCACAATTGACGTCAAATGAAGACATGTTCCATGTATCTCATCAATAAAAGTCATCCCAAATTTTTCTCATCTATTAAATTAGAAAGAGTTTGAATTAAAACCAGATTTGTTAGTGTTTCACAGGCCGGTGAGAATTGAATATTATAATGATAAATTACATCATGGGAACTCCATTCCATTGGTCTCTATTCTATGGAATAAAGGTAATGATATGCATGATAATTGAGATTGGAAGTCTTGGGTTGAGGAATATTATCTGTTTTTGTTCTCTAATTAATCTTTATGTGGATTTTCTAGGGACATAAAGTTTTCATGGTTGGGTGAATTGTCACGTCTATGATTTCAATTAATGTATTCCTTTTTTTATCTTTTGTATTTATCTTTCTTCCATAATTTATCTTTTTATTATTATGAAAATGGAAAATTTGGGCTTCATAGAAGGTGGTGTGTGGTTGGTGAACTGTTAGGGGTAATCATGCACCCTCCTCCAGAAAACCATAGTGAAAAGATTCATTGTTGAAATAAGAGACCACATTATCAACACACAAATTTTAAAACTATGTGGGATAACAATCTGGTATGTCTTTCTTGGACACTAATGGGAACACTATTACTGCATGGTTAAAAATACCATGTGGTTGGTCCATATCATTAAAACATAAAAAATTTACATTTATTCATTCTTTAAATTTTACAATCAAACAACTATATCCCACTTCATTTGGGATTTTTATCCATGGGAGAAAACTAAATGCCTTCTTAGACATCTTAAGACCCAATCCTTGGGATGTTTTGACCCTGATTCTTCAAGGAAACATAAATTAATTCTATTTCTCTATAAGTCGTCCTTTTTTTTGGGTTTCTTCTACCATATTTATTTATTTTCCATATTACAGTGGAGTGTATGACCTAAGGAGGTTTTAATATTTTGTTTTTGGGAGAAATATTGATGAATGAGTTTCCAACATTTCTTTATAGGGTATTGTGGTGGTGAGGTTGTCATTTCACACCAATTTCTGAATGTTTCTAAGGAGAGGCAATAATTACAAGATTTTAAATTATTAGATTATTTTTAAATTTTTACAAGATTATTCAAATGTATCATATGGATTATGTTTATAGTGGGAATTATGTTTTGGAAAAATATAGGCATGAATATGTGATGGAAGTCAGTTTTTAAAAGAAATTGGTTTTATTTCATATATGGTTCATTATGGTGTTTCATGATAATGTTCTATGCCCTGTGTGGAAGATGTGATTTTTTTACAATGATATTTAAAGGTGAAATGTGTTAGAAGTGTATTTTATAAGTGAAGTGGGATTTAGGAATGTTTTATTATTTCTGATGCACCTATAATGTTACTTTGAATTGTGAATCATGCTATAAAAATGGTTTTTTTGTTCTTGTGAATTTTAAAAGGGTTTTAGACCATCGAAAATGCTTGGATCCCATATGTTTTCTTCTTGTGGTGTTTCTAAATGGATTTCCTAAAATCTGAAAGTGGTGATTTTCTGGTGAGCTTATGATGGTTGGAATTTAAATATGAAAGTGTTGATTTATGTGATATGTGAAATGGAATTTGACAACAAAGGGAATACCGAGAATCTATGTGTGTGAACTAGAACTAGTATGCTAGATGATTTGGAAATAGTGGAGGCCCTGAATCATCAAGAATGATTTATAACTACAATAATAACTAATCATGTGATATGATTGGAGAATACTAGAATATTGGATGAAATCCTCTATTGTGGATCATGCATTGGAAAGATGTTGGACAACGAGAACATTGGATGGGCCCTCTCAAGTGGCTAATGCATGAGAACTCAGTTGGTAGTTGAGTTTGATTATTTTTATCACTGAGGTCTGACGTTATTTGTATTCCACTTTTCATGTTAACCTTAATTATTTTCCCACAGTTCTCTATTAGAACATAATCATAATGTGATTTGGTTCTATTCATTATTATACGATAGAGCTTTTGTATATTTTAATTTTAAGAAGTATTGTTTGAGTAATGGGTGTTCATTAAAATTATTTCCTAAATATATTTCAAATGTTTATATGAAAATGTTCATGTTAAATTATCTTCTAATGTTTTAGAATGGAATATTTTCCCTTTTAGTGGCATGATAATGGGCATTGGATCAGACCCTGTATGCAACTTCTGTGTTTATAGACATTGTTATGCCTGACCAAGGTTTAGGCGAGATGGGTCTTGGTGATGGTGTATTTGGTTACAGGAGTTCCACTTATTATAGGTGTTGGGGGTGGTGACTTGGATGTGATGCCTCTCTTGATTCATATAGTTTTTTTAATATTTTTTTCCATTATGTTGTATTACTTTTGGTTTTTGGGTAATATTGATGAAATTGAATCTAAAAATTGTTGTAACTTGTTTGGTTATAATTATAAATTATTTTTTTGTTATTATTGCGGGGTTTATTGATTATATGAATTGCAAATATCATTAAAAATTTATATAATTGATACCAATGAACTATTTTCTAGCCCTTGGTGATCAATAACTCCCTTTGGGAAATTCCAATAATCGGTCTGTGTCTTGGGATGGATGGAATTCAAGTTCAGTTAATTACTACTATTTTCATTAAATTTCAATCAACAATAGAGAGATATAAATTTATTATTTTTAATATAATATAGGAAATAATTTGGGAATGAAGTATTTTTATGAAATAAAATTTATAAATTATAAAAAATAGGATATCGTTGGTATTTTACCAGCCAGTTGAAAAGGAAAATGAAGCTCTAAAAGGTGGATGATCCTTGTAGTGGGATTAGAATAAATTGTAACTATATAGCTTACTATTATTTCTATTTATTTATTAGTTTTTTTATTTATCTAAATATTAATGAATTCTTCTTTCCCCTAAATATTTATTATTCTTAAAATGGTGGGGTAAACCTCTGGGTGACTGGGGAACAGAATTATCTCTTCTTGTAAGACATGATTCTTAAAATTTAAAGGAATAAAAGAAATCTATTTTTAAAAAATTACTTTAAACATTTAGTATAAGTTATTAATATCATATGAGATTGTGTTTTATTTTATCTTGATTAATATTTATTTATGTGTTTCATGTTCCATAATCTCTCTCTACTATGATTTAGTATATATACGATGGAAAATTATAGATTTGAATAGTGAAAATATTTTTGATTTATGGATTGCATTGAAGGGTGATGTGAACACTCTTAGTTTGACTAGGATATAAAATACATGATTCGATACTACCTATGCAAACTAATAGTTCTCAATAGTTTTACTTTTATGCATTGGAATAAAGGTACACATTTGTAAGGATATCTTTGAAGTTAAAACCCACAAAATGTATTCTACCAATGGGTAGAAGAGAACATATTTCACAACCTACAACATAATAATTAATATGAAATTGAAAAGGTAATATAAAGAATGTCAATACATTGAAAACTGATAACTAAATCTGACTATATAACCACTTCATCAAAATATTTTCAATATCTTCTTTAACTAATTTACTTGGTTTTCAAATCAAACAGTTTTTAAAAACTCACATCTTCCACTATCCAATGTGATAATTGATTATTGAGAACTCTTTTTGGGATATATGATAATGTTTTCTAATAACAATATATTTTACATATGAAATAATTATTCATACACATATAATGAAAACATATTACCACATACATATTTTACATTATTATATTCAATCTCTATTTCGCACAATACTATTTTCCAAATATTTCTTCAATTACATGCTTCATATATGATTGATCAGAGACTTCTGTTTGTGAAACTCATCATGGAATAAATCAATGTTCAACATATTTCACAATAATTATATATATATTAATATTCATAATGTATTTCAACTATTATAGCATGGTGGATATTTATTGAACTAATCTAAAATAAAGGGATATGTGAAATTCATTTACACATAATAGAATATTTCAAAAGCCTTGAACATTATCATGTATTGAAATAGTTTACACAGAATAAATCTTTGGATTGGAGATCTTGTAAAAGGAGGGACAATGGGGTTGTTAAAAAAATATTTGAAAGAAAAACACATTCTTTATGATCAAATAAATCATTGGAAAATACTTATCTCTACCATTATTTGAAAATTATTCATCACTAAATCGTAGAATAAGGAATAATGGGAAATGTTGTTTTTTAATGGATAAAATATTAATTTTCTCAATGGAAATGGATAAATATTTCATTCTAGATGATATAAAATCAATATATTTTCATTGTATCTTTTTAATAATAAATATGGGTTTTAAATTACAGTTGATAATTTTTTGAAATAAATTTAATATTGATTTTTGTTACATTTTGTTAAGTTAAAATATGTAGAATTCCTACAGTGGGATCATACTAAAGGTTAAGTAATATCAAATTCTTCGAAAACACTCTTCATTAAAATGTGATGAAGTGTGGATCTATTCTATGTATATCCATATTATTGATATGAAGTCCATTATTTTGGTTGACTTGTTTTGGGACATGACGTTTTATGTAATATTTCTCTCAAAACACTTATTTAGGAAGGGATATAAAAAATTTCATCTTATTTCCACAAATTCTATTCCACTGCATAAAATTACTTTGTTTTTTTTTATTTGATGAAAATAAAATTTCAAAATGTAGTAATACATTAGAAATTTATTAATTATTCTTAGGATGTAAATTTCTCAAGGCCTTAAGAGGTAAAGCTACTCTCACCCTTTTTGGGCGGAATTCATTCTATATCTGGAATATATTATAGATTTAATTTTTATTGATGAATGTTTTACAAATACAATAGTGGGATTTCTCAGCTATATGCGTCTATTTTTTCATGATCAATAATAGATGGGAAAATATATATGTATAATAGGTTATCTATGTTTATTTTATAAATGATTATACTATGGTTTGATGTTACCCATATGGGGGCTCTGTAATTTATCACTATAAAGTGATTTAGTTGGTGTTGTCACATAATGTGATATGTCATACCTTTTGAGGTGGTGTGATAAGAACATTAGTGACTCCTTTTAGAGGCATTTAACTATGAAAAACTGGTTGTTAGGATTCAACCCCTTTGAGATATCCTCTGTATCATGGTTATATGAATCAATGACCATATAGCATTCTGCCCCTCCTCATCGGGTTGAGAAGTGGAGGGTGTGATAGAAGACCTTAGTTGAAATCCCAAAGACACTATAGGATGGAGACAAATGACAAGGGAATAAAAAAAATTTTGATATGAGTTTTAATTTTGAAGATAAAACATCCAAACTATATAAAATATAACCAACCAAACCAATTTGGGATAAATGATTAAAAAATTTAAATAATATCATAAACAAACAAAAAAATAGATCCACGTGCAAGAAGAAACCAATAGAAATTCTAGAAGATAATGAAAAGATCAAAAAACTCAAACTTCGAAAGTGGCATCGACTAGAACACCTAATCTAGTCCAAACTCCAACTCCATAGGTGATTACCATTATATCAAGAGGCAACACTAATAAACGGTGATACCCTTATATGTATTTTATCTTATTATATGACATATATAAAGGCACAATAATTCCCTACTATGGGGTAGGTGTAAACTCATTAGGAATTCACTAATAACTTCCAAATTCACCCCGGAAATAAAAAACTTGTTATCCGAATATATATATAAAAGAATATAAAATAAATATAAATAATTAATCAATATATTATAAAATTTATTTTGAATGTGATAAGAAGAAACATAAAAACTATTTACAATCATTTGGATTACCCATATCCATATATCCTGACTCACCTGTGGATGCCCAAGTGATAGTACCACAATCATGCGAGATATATCATCGATATTCTATAAATTCACAAGGTGACCAATTTATATGTTACCCAATAGAACATTCACATTATACTGGGTCATTTACTTATACCACAATAGAATATGCTCCTTATTCAGGGTCACATTAAAGGAACTCTACTCACAGCCACCGTGTATTCCAAAACCATTACACAAAAAACATTTCCTTAATTTTAAGAATTTAAAAACATTTCACCTGAATCAAATGTAAACCATCATTTTAAAATCCCCACTTTGAAATTGTAAACATTGGAGCTCTCCAAAAATACATCCACCTTTTCCAAATTCCAAATACATAACCACTATTCGACTTCGATCAAGAATAAAACTAGTATTTACCTAGAATTTCAAAAAAATAATAATAAAATCTAATCCTTTATATTCTAAGTCATGTGGAGATAATATAGAATCCACATACCTCTCAATGATTGGTGAAAATGAAGAATGAAATTTAGAAACTATTGATCTAGCATTGGAACTCGTTTCCTTAAATCAATTCAATGATAAAAAAGAAATATTATCATCAATGAATGTGTTTTTATCCACCACAGAAAAAGGGATTTGAGGGGGTCTGAGGCATTAATTCCAAATAGATACACAATTTTGTGGATGGATAAAAATATGATCCATATTTATGACGCATGATATGGGAAACTATGATCCAACCATAATATTATATTGTCTTAAGGCCAAACCTCATATGGTTGGCTCATATAGTTTTAAAAACTATGATCCAACAATTATTTTTCAAACTTTTTAAGAAACAAACCTTCCCTTGGTCATTTGAAAAGTTTCAACAAACTATGCACCTTTCTAGTGTCAATTGTCTTCTATTGCATGGTTTTTTGGAAGTGGTTAATGGGTTTTTCTAACCATGCACAAATTGTAAACACCTAAAAATACCTCCAAAACATGAAAAAATAAATAAAACATTCCAAACAATAACCTGAGCATTATATATAACAATAATACAAGAATTAAGGGTTATGTACATGAAATTGAGGGTGCTACATTCACCCCACTATTGGAATTTCCATCCCTAATAAGAGGAAAACCCATTTTTCACTCAAAAGAGTATGGGACATCTCTCAGTCATAACATTTTTAAGATCCCAATTTTCCGTCTAAAGATGAAATTTTATTAAACAAAACCACACAATACCAAAGATTTTACAATGAAAGTACATCCCTTTCCCATCCTTAATATGTACTGATACATGTATCAGTGGATCGTTTTATTCTAGGTTAATATGTACCATAAAATCACATGTTTGGGATCAGGTTATTACTACTTAAACTGATACACAAGAAACCCATTTCTATAGTGAATGTAACATTGGATGAAAAGATAAATAATATTAATCCTCACTAAATCGTTCATGAATCTCAACTGGGCATATGTATCAAGGAGAAAACGTTTCATTCTTATCAAAATAATGATTCCTGAGCCTTGGATAGATTTTAAAAAAAAATATCACTCACCAGAAATGAAATTGTCATTGATGAAGATTAACATATGATTTTGGATTTCTCTGAGTTGTCTCTACCCTCTTTCAAATATACTGAACCTTTTTATGGTATCTTGCAAAAAGATGGGTCCAATTATTAAATTCCCACATGTTTCCTCAAAAAAGTGGTAAAGTATAGGACACAATTACAATGATTCTAATGGAGACATATTTATCAAGGATAGATATATTTTATTGTATGATAAAACAAACAAAGGAATACATTCCTTAAATGGGTCACAAAAATTGACCAAAGAATCCCTAAGCATATAGCACAACATTTTGATTATTTATCCATATTTTCCATACATTTGAGAACGATAATCTATACTCATTTTTATCTAGGATCGAATGTCTTTCTATACATATTTAAAAAAATGATATAAAAACAGGGGTCTCAGATAAAAAAAATATAGACTGGAAATACATGAATCTTTAGAATTTCTTGAATCTATATGTTTGACAAGACTTCTGCCGTATTAGTTTCATGAATCATGATAACATGTACTGATTTTGTGAGCTAATTAAATATCATCTTTATGTAATCATGTTTCTTAACATTACTCTGTGGAATTATTAAAAAATCCATGGCTATTTTCTCCCATTTCTATATGGGAATTGGTAGAGACTGCAACACATCTATTATCCCTTGGTTCTCTTCCTTGGTCTTGTAATAAGTGAGGAATCTCGAGAAATACTCTTATACACCACTTTTCCAGATAACCCACCCAAATTTCACTTTTAATTATTTATACATTTTATGAAACCCCATGTAAAGTACCGATATTGAATAGTAGTAGGTTGTAATAAGTAGTTCTTTATAAGCCCATATGTTCTCTAAATTGAAACTCTAAACTCACATCTGTCTTCAATCCTTAAATGGCCTTCCCACTATTGAGCTTTGTCCTTATAGTAATTGAATTAGGATTGGATGTATGAGAAACTATAAAATATTCAACTAAATCATGAACAAATAAATCATGAATAAAAACTCCAACATCAACTTAGTTCCAAAATTCTAGATGCATAATAGCCATGACTGACATTAGTTTCCACTAATCTGAATCCACTTATTCTAATAGAGAATATGGATTCCTGCTCACATTATTTAACAAATATGTTCCATTTTCATATTGTATACATCATGTTAAATTACAAAATATATAGATACTATATCCATTAGTTTTTCCTAAAATTCAAATAACTTCATGAATTTTGTTTTTCAAATTTTTCTGATTTGTAGACACAATAAATTCATAAGTAAAGGGAAAGCAACACTATGTCTTAAATTAATGGACCAAAAAATATAATTCAATGTTGTTTTTAGGTAGTAATTATCATAAATATATACTAATCAAGATCCATATGTAATAAAACTATCTCCCTACATGAGAACATATCCCAACCTAGATCCTGATGCATCATTATAGACTACATAGACATGTCCTACATTGTAAACATGGGAATAGGTGATGATATAAGTATAACAATATGTTCTTGAATGCTTTTATAAAATTTATTATTCTATTGTAATATAATGCCTTTCCACATAAATACTATCATAGGTGAAACTAAGTGTGATAAATCACATACCAAATGTCTATAGTATCTTGGAAATCCTAAAAAACTCTGCATATCTAAGAAAATATTTGGTGAATTACCATAGATAATAACTTCTATCTTTTTATGATCCATATAAATTTATTTTTTGTAAATAACATAGTTATGGAATCAGAGCTATTATATCTAAATGTAAAACTTTGATATATTATGATACGAATTATGGTCCCAAAATATAGCCAACACTAAAGCCATGTTTTATTAATAAACAACTTTTTTATGATAAAATTTCAGCATATCATCAACAAACACTGCTAAAAAAATTTATATACCTCTGAAATATCCAATTCATCAATTCCATGAATTATAGTGAATTAATATTATCAAAATGTATAACCACATACTCATAATGGGAATGTATTCTTCTTAAATCAATCATTATAAAATTCTTTTTCCAAACACACAGTTTGTATTACGTAAAACATATGTTAATTTTAGACAACCCCTAAGATCCCATCAATTGATAAAACAGATAATTAATGTGTTTATGACGATACCATTTCCTTATCATAACATTGTTAATATAATTATAATCCACACAAATTAAAAGAGTTCTATGTTCCTTCTTAAAAAAAATTGGTGCTTCTAATAAAGATGTACTACGTCAAATGAACTCATTTCTCTCTAAATATTATAACTTATATTTCAACACCATCACTTATTTCTGTACCATCCGATAAGATAAATTTGAAATTATATGGGTCACTGAATGTACATCATTTGTAATCTCCAATTATATTTTGGGGGGAAACCCATTGATATTTTCAAAGAAAACATCAGTAAACTGGTCATCCATAATTGGAAAATCACGATTCCAAATATCAAACTCATATTCCATGATATATTATTCAAGTTGTTAAAGGTTTCTTCCATCCCCCAGTTCCAAATGCCCCTATCTACTAGCCATTATATTAAAATCTTTTCTATAATGTTCTTGATGCCTTTCAGAATAGTGAAACTAATATTTTAGGCATAACAATAAATGTAGGTCTTGAATGATTTCAACCAATTAATTCCTATAATCCTATCATAGACATACATGTATAGAAAAGGGAAATTGTAAACCAATTTTGTAAAATCTATTATTACAGAAAATGATTTACAGCTAAAGTCTCAACACTCTCCATGGTGAAGAGGTGTATGAAGGTTAAAAATAGAAGGCATCATATTGACATGGAAACCTGTATTATCAACCTCACAAGAAGAAATAAATGATTGGGATATGACCATAGAAAAAGTATTTTATAATGGTAGTATTCAATAGAATCATACCTCTCACCATCATATGAAATGATTGATAATCCATGATCACTTAATCGGTTCATTAAAATTTCATTATCTCTGCACTTTTATCATTTTCACCATATTATATTATACTAGTTGAAAAGTTATGGTATTCTTAGAATCATATTGGCACACTCTATTCTGTTGATGGGAGTTATTATACTTAACTCACCCCATTGAAGCATAATATTTGTGAGGAACATGAGATATGTCTCTAGGACTAGACCTTACAGAACAAAATTTATACCGTTGAATATGTCCCAACTTGTTCAAATTGTGATATTCTATAGGTAGTGTTGTATAATCTCTATCATATAATAAAAAAAACGAAATTTAAAATATCTCATCATACTTATCTATTTAAGATGATTTTTACTGATCTCATGGTATGAATATGAGGTGTACCGCCACTCTATAAGTAGGTCTACATATTTTTCTTATGCACAATATAACTAGTTCCCATAGTAATAAATCTTCTCTCTACAGCCATATTTCTTTATATATCCCTTTATTCCACCAATTCTCTATTTACCATTTCTATATAATTCATCATACAAGGAATGAAAATATTTGAGTCAATATCTGGCCTCAACTACAACTCAATAATAAATTCTATCAATAGTTAAATTGAAGTATATTTAGTAGAAAAGAACACTAGATTCTAAATTTTTCCATATATTCTATCACAATGAGGCTCTCATGATTTAATCTATATAATAATATTGTTTTAGCTATCTAAAAGTTGTGAGGATAGAAGTTATTATTAAACAATTCCTATAAATCCTCTAATGACATTATTTTATCTAATTTAGTATAACTCTACAATTACCTTCAATGGAATTCCACATCATCACACAATTATGTTTGCAACATTACATTCATCTCTTCTAATTTCCCATGGAAATTGAACACTCAATTCATCGAATTCAACCAGAATTATTCTTTTTCTAGCATAGAGTCCCCATAAAAGATTGGTTGATTATATTTTAGGAATTCAACCAAATTGGACAAGATATGAGTTACATCATTCTTATTCCCATTATCTTTGGTTTGAAACTTATGGAAGGATATTTGATGCAACTTTCAATTCACAATGTTTCAGGTGTGACCACATTTTTAGTAGCTTCCTCTGGTTTATAATTATGATTCCTACTAAAAGTAATTCACTATATACAAAACAAAACTCCATTCAGTCTCACACATAATCAACTAAAATATTATAAATTTTAGTTCACCAAATTAACATATATCAAAACTTATATTTCCACAATTCAAACATTAACAACATTTTAAATATTTATAACAATTATATAACAATTATTTCCAACACAAAAAAAAATCAATATTTTAATAAATCAACATTTTATCCATTTAATAATTCACTAAAATAATAATAAACCTCATATTTTTATCGATATGACTTAATATCAATGCATGTCATGAAAATATCATCTTTTAAACCCTAATGATGAGGTGAATATTCACCTAGAAGGGTCTAAAAAACCTTATGTAATAAAATAACTAGGTAACTTGAAGTTAAAAATAAATATGTTTTATATCTATTTTTATTATATAAATTTCATTTTCAAATCATATTACTCATTAATACCATACAAAGGGATATACTAATACCATTTCTAACTCCATTACCAAGTAACATACACCATTTATCACAATAATGATATATGGACTAACCAAATAGGATACCATTTTTACCAAAAAGTAATTTGGGATAATGAAGATAGATATTATTTGTAACATCCCATCCCATATGACTAACTTGAGATGTATAGTATGTTCAACTAGGCCTCTGGTGTCATTCCCATGACACTAAAGGATGTAAATAAATCCTACGGTCCTTAAGAACAATTTGGGGGTGAATTTACCTCTTAATGATAAAACATCCCAACAACATATAAATTATCCAACCAAACAAATATATTATAAATTAGTAAAAAATAAAACAAATAATATAAAAGAACAAAAAATCTTATGACAGTATAAGAAGAAACCAAAATAAATACTCGATGAGAAATTAAATACTAGAAAACACAAAACTCCCAAGAAACATAGAATTAAAACACCAAAATTTATCTAAGATCTAACTCCACATGTAAATCCCATAGTATCAAGAATAATCACTAAATTACTGAGATACATTAAATTTACATATTTATCAAAATATAAAATCTAAAAATGAACAATAGTGTACAAGATAATGGTGAGTCTAAACATAGTACGATATCTCCAATGAATTCACAACTCAGGAAACTAGGTAAAAACATGTTTGAAAAATATATAAAACCATTTAAAAGAAATTCAATTAATTTATCCAAAATATAAAAAAATTATATGGAAATAAATCCTTCTTAAAATCATTTGGAATTCCCATAAACATGTATTCACAAACACCCATGCATATCTGTATGACATTTTCATTCTTATGAGTGGTCTCTAATCAATCCACCATGTTGTCACAAGGTGACCAATGTATATGTTCCTGATGTTATTAATATGTTCATTACTTAATATATTCCCCCTTTACTTATTTTATATGAAATGTGCATAATTTGTGTGAAATATTAATATTTTAATATTAAATATAATATTTGAGCATTTTTAGAAGTAGTCCAATTGAGTCAGTTTAATGTTTTAATAATAACTGTTACTATACTAATCCAAATTGTGTGGTTCTTGTTTTGTAGGATTCTAAATTCAATATAGAACATTTCATTAGAATGTACCATGAGCCAATTCTACCATTTGAAGGGTTATATGGTCCTCACAAACAAGACCAAAGAATCTGTGAACAAACTAGACCAGCCTTGAAGATTGATTTACTGGGCTCAATCCCGAAGTCCAAAAACATTAACTCTCCACCATAATTCGGGGGACATTATATGTAATCTTGGATGAAAATTTCAAGGCCCAAATCCAAGTACAAGGGGCCCAAATAAATCTTTGAAGTCCATCCCACCATTCTGGCCGATAATTAAAATCAGTAAAGTATGCATGACATATCTCATGATGTATGCATCAAATCGAACTGATATTTTTTAGTGTGAAAGAGGCGATATAGGCGGCCTACTTTGTTGAAGAAACCATTCGGCTTTGAAGGCATCTTCATATTCAAAAATCCTTTCACATTATGGACTTCAAAAAGACAGGATTGAAATGGATATTTTAACTTTCTTTACGAAACCGGCCATAACTTTTGATCCGTAAGTCCAAATGACTCCAAATGTTGAGAGTAGTAGGCAAACATTATTGTCTAAAACATTGAAGAAGGAGATATTTGAAGACTCGGTTGTATGAATAGCCAAAATTGCAGTGCAATTGGAGGGAATGATTGGGAATGCAAACAGTCCACTCCTTGGGCTATAAATACTCTCCCCTTCTCTCCTTGAGAGGGGTTGGCACTTCAGCACTTAAGAAGGAGGTTTGTCATTACTAAAGCCTTGAAAAGGTTCTGGGAGGATATTCTTTGATCCTGTTTCAAAAAGAGAGACCTCTCCTCCACTTCTCTTTCACGTTTGTTTATGTTTGCATTCAATTGTAATTGTGTAACTTTGTTTTCATTTCAATCAAAATTTAGTGCTTGTTTCTTCTTCAATACCTCTTATTATTCTCCACCTTCTATAGTATAATATTCATGGTCTTAAAATAGTTTGAATAATTTTAAATTTCAGTACCTTATTTTGGTTCCTCATTCAATCGAAATTCCATTTTTGATTCTCAAAATATTTCGTGTGTGTGTTCGGCACACTACTCTTTTCTTATCCCTTTCTTTTTCTTCTCTTATTAATTTATAATCATAATCATTATAACCAGATTATTAATCACCCAAATTGATGAGTAAATATCTCATTGGGGTGAGTTATAATTTAGGGATGTTAAGTGATTGAGATTATTTTCTCGATGAGTATTCGTTAATTTAACATTGTGTATGTTGGAATTAATTTTTCATGGATTAATGACATATTTTGTTTAGAATGTGGTTTCCATGGATTATTGGAACCATAAATACACTACCATAAACAAGATATGATCAAGATTATAACCCTAAGATAATTCAAGGATTGGATTAAAGCTTTAACACTTGGGAATTCAAATCAACGTCAACTTGTGACATGGGTGTTAATTAAAATGCAATATAAAGCGAAGCTCAAGGACATCACAAGCTTAACTAACATAATGATGAACTCACCCCAATATTTATCAACTTGTTAAATTAAACATCATTCATTAAACATTTCAATTAAGATCTGCAAACAAACCCCCCCAATCAAATTACAATCAACTAAAAACAATCGACTATTACGAAGTACCATCGCCGAGGATTTGACCCGAGTGCTGCTATACACATTAGCAGAGCACCGGAAATTTGACCGGTCGATAGGCGAAAATCGGCCGTGCATTTCAAATGGCGCCATTTCCGGGGATGGTGCTTTAAGTATTCATTAGTTTCTGGTTATTATAAAAAACCAAAAAAACAAAATTTTAAAAAAAATTAAAAAAAAACACAAAGAAAAACCAGTCTTCCTCTTAAAAATCATAAACTGAAAAAAATACAAAGAAAAAACCGTCTTCCTCTTTCTTCCAAAATCTCTATGAATGCCCCGTAGCCATTCAAACAATCCCTCGGATTTGTTTGACCCTGAAATTGAGCGACCACTTCACCAACTTAGGAGGAACATAAGAGATACTCAAATAATTCAAGAACCAGTCCTCATCCAACCAGTTGAAATTGAAATGGCCAATCCTAGGGAACAAACCCTAAAAGAACTTGCTGCCCCTGATATGAGTTACCAACCTCTTGGTATTCAATATCCAAACATAGAGGCTGACTTCAAACTCAAGTCGGGTTTGATTCATCTTCTTCCTCATTTCAATGGTCTAGCTAGTGAGGATCCACATCTTCACCTTAAAGAGTTCCAAGTAGTGTGCTCTACCATGAAGCCTCAAGGGGTTTCTGAAGAACAAATCAAACTTCGAGCATTCCCTTTCTCCCTAGCTAACACTGATAAGACATGGCTCTACTACCTACCTCGTGGTTCCATAACTACATGGAATGACATGAAGCGACTCTTCTTAGAGAAATTCTTTCTGGCATCTCATACTGCTTCTATCCGAAAGGAAATAAGTGGTATACAACAATTCCCAAGTGAATCACTCCATGAGTACTGGGAGAGGTTCAAAAAGCTTGTTGAAACCTTCCCACATCATCAAATCCCTGTCCAGCTCTTGATCCAATACTTCTAAGAGGGGTTATTGGTTATGGAGAGAACTCTCATAGATGCTGGAAGTGGCGGTGCTCTTGTTGATAAAACTTCAGTAGCTGCAAGAGATCTCATAAGTAACATGGCTGCAAACACACAACAATTACATACTCGAGCACATGCTCAAGTCAAACTAGCCCAAGATAATCAATCAATTGAGCCGAACAAAATGACCGAGTGGATGAGTGAACTTACAGGTCTTGCGTGACAGCATGCTGTGGCCACCAAATCCCCAACCTCGTCTTCTCCGCAATCAATGTTTCCTGGACCAATCAAAAACTATGGAATCTGTAACTCTTTATCTCATCCAACTGACACATGTCCACAACTTCAAGAGGATCAATCCGATTCATCTGGACCAATGGAGCTCAATGCAGCATATGCTCAGCGGAACACCAATCCTCAACTATCAGGTCAGTTTGTTAGAAACTTCAACCAACCTCACTCTGAGCCCTTCTCTTCTTCCTATAACCAAGGCCTTAGGTATGGTAATCACATATCTCATCCCCCTCAATTCCCTCCTCAAAACCCAAACCAAATCCAATATGGTCATGGTGGTTGTAACTTCCATCAACCTTATCCTTTTGTTCCTCAATCTCAAAGGAACAATCCTCCTCCTGGATTCCACTATCCGAATGAGACTTCCCAATTCCCAACCCAATACTATCGATTTCCCAGGAACCAAAATCAAGGTAATCCCAATCCGGGACAAGCCTATTCTTCCAAGAAACCATGGGAAAGTGAAGTGGAGGATCTTGCCTCCTTCACCCGTTCTATCCTTAAAAATATTGAAACTCAAATAGGTCAACTTGCATCCCACCTGAGCCAGCAACAACAATCAAATTCTTCCCAACTCCCAGCTCAACCATTACCCAACCCCAAGGGTAATTTATGTGAAATTTCACTTAGATCAGGAAAGCACATTGCTATGCCTCAAGATAAGTCCTCTAGACCTCCTTTGAATGTTGACCTATAAAATGAAATGAAAAAGAAAATTGAAAAGGAATCTGAATTCATTCCCTCTCCTCCTTCCATTCCACTTAGGAATCCAATTCCTTTTCCTCAAGCCATTTCTAAAACAAGGAAGTCCTTTGAACCTGATCCTGAAATGCTTGACATGTTTAGACGTGTTGAATTCAACATTCCCCTCTTAGATGCCATAAAATAAATTCCTATGTATGCCAAGTTTTTTAAGGAATTGTTCCCCTACAAGAGGCAACTTAGGACCTTTGAAAATGTTTCCACCCAGCAGTCCATACCCATTAAGTGCAAAGATCCAGGTACCTTTACAGTTCCATGCCAAATTGGAAGTTCCAACTTTGATGATGCACTCATAGACCTAGGAGCCTCAATTAATGTCAAGCCCAAATCCATATTCTCCAACCTTGGTCTAGGTCCCTTGCACCCAATGGGTGTTGTCATTCAGTTAGCCAATCGAAGCACAGCCAGTCCTGAGGGAATAATTGAGGATGTCCTTATCCGAGTCAATGATCTTATCTTCCCTGCTGATTTCTACGTCCATGACATGGAAGGTGAGACGAACTCTTCTCGATCTCCCTTAATTCTAGGAAGACCATTCCTCATGATTGCGAGAACCAAGATTGATGTCCATTCAGGCATCTTATCCATGGAATTCTGTGACCAACTGGTCAAGTTCAACATTTTCCAAGCCATGCGATACCAATATGAGGATCACTCTACATTCTCAATCCATGCTTATGGGGACACTTCTAAGAGTCAATCGAACCCCAATCCACCATGTTCTTTATGTTCTAATGATAAAGGTTCTTGTGAAATCTGCACCATGATTAACAAAGTCATAAATGGTGAAGTTGATGTGGACCTCTCATTCATAGACTCCATCAATCTAGAGGAACTTGAAAACTCTCTTGAATCCCACATCAACTCTGATCTCTACTGCTCCACCTTGGACAAAATTGAGAAAAATGAATCTGAAGAAACTGAAGTCCCTTCCTCCATTTCTGAGTTGTCTAGCCCCAAAGTGAAAGATGAGATTGATCTGAAACCTCTTACTTCACACCTGAAATATGCATTCCTCTTCCATGATCACTTATATCCTGTCATTATCTCTACCACACTTGCTGAAACCGAGGAGTCCAAACTTGTTCAAGTGTTAGAGGAAAAAAAAGGCCTTAGGTTGGACCCTATATGACATACCAAGAATCAACCCTGCCCTTTGCATGCATCAAATCCATCTTCAGGAATCATCCAAACTAATTAGACAACCACAAAGAAGACTCAATCCACTCATCCTTGAGGTAGTTAGGGAAGAGATCACCAAGCTTCTTCAAGAAGGTATTATCTACCCAATTTCTGATAGTGAATGGGTTAGTCCAATTCAAGTTGTACCTAAGAAGGGTGGGATAACTGTTGTCACAAATGAACATAGAGAGGTATTCACAACTTGAGTGAAGAACAAATGGCGTGTGTGCATTGGCTATAGGAAATTGAATGTTGAAACCTGAAAAGATCACTACCCTCTTCCATTCCTTGATCAAATGCTAGAAAGATTGGTCAGAAAGTCACACTATTGCTTCCTTGATGGATACACCAGCTATTTGCAAATCCCAATCTCACCTCAGGACCAAGAAAAGACTACTTTCACATGCCCCTTTGGAACATATGCATATAGAATAATGCCTTTTGGACTTTGCAATGCTCCTGAAACATTCTAGAGGTGTATGATGAGTATCTTTTCAGAATTCATAGAACACTCCATGGAAGTCTTCATGGATGACTTTACCATTTATGGCGAGTCATTTGAGTCATGCTTGCATTCACTCTCTCTAGTCCTTCAAAAGTGTGTCAAGTGTAACCTTGTGTTAAATTTTGAAAAATATCACTTCATGGTTTCAAATGGGATTGTTCTGGGGCACATAGTTTCCAAAGATGGTATTGAATTTGATCCTTCCAAAATTGAAGTGATCCAATCACTTTCTCAACCCACTTCTGTTCGAGACATCTGATCATTCCTCGGTCATGCTGGTTTCTATCGGCGATTCATCCATAACTTCAGTAAAATTTCCCTCCCACTCACTCGTTTGCTCCAAAATGATGTCACATTCCATTTTGATGAGGTTTGCAAGAGAGCCTTCATTGAACTCAAAACTGATCTCACATCTGCCCCGATAATCCAACCCCCAGATTGGTCATTACCCTTTGAATTGATGTGCGATGCTTCTGATAGAGCTGTTGGGGCTGTTCTTGGTCAAAGAAGAGAAAAAATTCCTCATGTCATCTATTATGCCTCAAAAACATTGGATGAAACTCAATCTCACTACACTGTGACTGAAAAGGAACTTTTAGTTGTGGTTTATGCCTTAGATAAATTCCGGTCCTATCTCTTAGGTGCCAAAATCATCATCTTTACAGACCATTCTTCTATTAAGTTCTTACTAAAGAAAAGTGAATCCAAACCGAGACTAATAAGATGGATCCAAATGCTCCAAGAGTTTGACCTTGAAATCAGAGATAGACCTGGAAAAGAAAACAATGTGGCTCATCACTTGAGTATAATTTCTAATTATTCTCATTCAGAAATCATCGATCCTGAATTCCCTACTGAACACCTTTCATCTATCACTCCAAAAATACCATGGTTTGCCCCAATTGTAAATTACTTGGTTTCTGGTGTTTTTCCTGAAAGGTTTTCAAAAGAACAAAAAATGAAGTTGAAAAGTGATTCAAAATACTATTTTTGGGAAGAAAATAAACTTTGGAAAACTGGGGCAGACATGGTAATTTGGAGATGTGTTGATGAAGATGAATATTCTTCCATCTTAGAATTCTATCACTCAATGCCTGGTGGTGGCCACTTTGGACCACAAAGGACCTCCCGAAAGGTCCTAGACTCTGGATTCTTTAGGAATTCCCTCTTCAACGACTCACATGAGTTCTGTCAATCATGTCCCACATGCCAAAAGATTGGAATAATCTCCAAAAGAAATGAAATGACCCAAAAGCCCTTAATCTTTTGTGAAATAATTGATGTTTGGGGCATCGATTTCATGGGACCATTTCCCCCTTCCAATGGATTCTCATACATTCTTCTTGCGGTCGATTATGTTTCAAGTTGGGTTGAGGCCAATCCCACTAGGAAGGATGATGCTCATACTGTTAGTGAGTTCCAAATGACCCACATCTTCCAAAGATTTGGCACACCACGTGCCTTGATCAGTGACTTAGGAACCCATTTTTGTAATAGAACCATGGAATCTCTTCTGAACACGAATGGGGTTGTACATAAAACTTCAACTGCATATCACCCCCAAACAAATGGAATGGCTGAAATTTCTAATAGAGAAGTGAAAAGAGTTCTAGAGAGAATTGTAAAACCCACCAGAAAAAACTGGCCTGAGAGACTTGGTGAAGCCCTTTGGGCTTATCGAACTGCCTATAAAACACCCATTGGGATGTCTCCTTTTAGGCTAGTTTTTGGTAAAGCGTGTCACTTACCTGTTGAAATCCAACAGAAGTATTTTTGGGCTGTGAAAACCTATAATTTTGATTGTGAAAAATCGGGTGAAGAAAGATTGTTGCAATTGGCTAAACTGGAAGAGCTTAGACTTGAATCCAATGAGAATTCCAATCTATACAAAGAAAAGGCTAAGGTACTCCATGACAGACACATTCTAAGAAAGGTATTTCATGAAGGTGAAAAGGTAATGCTCTTCAATTCTCAATTCCGACTTCACCCAGGTATGCTTAATTCTCGTTGGGAAGGACCTTTTGTTATTACTAACTTTTACCCATTTGGTGCAGTGCAAGTCCAAGACCCCTCTTCCAAAAGGACATTCACGGTTAATGGACATCGGTTAAAGAATAACCATGAGAGGAAATGCAATCCTGGAACAATATCAACTTCCACTGGCTCCCCAAATTCTCTAGCTGACCTACCACTAGAGGGAGAAGGCAACCCGCCAAATCCAAACCAGGTGGCACCTCTTTCCCTTTAACTCTCTCTATCTTTTCCTCTCTGTACCTCTTTCTTCTTCTTCCACTCTCTTTCATTTTTTTCACCATTTTCTTTATCAAAACCTTTATTTTTCACTTTCTCTTTTGTGTGGGTGTATCTTTACAAAAATAAAAACCTAAAAAACATAAAAAACCATAAAAAATAACTTCAAAAAATACAAAAAAAAAATTATAAGTCATGCTTACTCACCATCAAGTTTTGAAATTTTGTACAACCATTTTGGGGAGTTAACCGACATGTCTTCATGTCAAAAATTTTGTATTTTCATTATGACTTTGGATAAAGAATTTTCTGTTAAAACCAACACATTTTGAATGCTCAATTTTTGATTTGGAAAATTATTTTCCCTAACTGTGAGAACAAACATTTGCTTTCATGCCAAGGCCACCTATGGCCATCTTTTCAAAATGTGTATTTTCACCCCCATTTGTGAGTCTTGAGTTTGTGGACCTTCGAGCTGAATTTCCTACCTTAGTGTGTATTAATATGATAGAGGCATTTTCTGAACCACATGAGAATCACAATAGCCAAATAGCCTCTCATTACCCTTACATTAATCCTACTTTTGAAAGCCCCTTCAAGCCTATGAAAACATTTTCCTTGATAGCCACATTACACGCCCAATACCTTATCCCACCCAATATCAACATGGATTTTCATTGCATATGTTTTTGAAATTTAAGTGTGGGGGGACTAGATTTCATTTTTGGGTATCATTTCCTTACTTTCTGGTGTGTTATCATATGCTTGGGGGAAAGCATCCATTTTAGTGTGGGGGGGGAGGTTGTCATTCAGTGAATGTATTGTACAAATGATATTGAAAAGTTTTCAAAAAAATCAAAAAAAAAAACAAAATCAAAAAAAATCAAAAAAAATGAAACAAATGGGTTGTGTTTTGGGTAGGTCAAAAATCACTCTTCCTCAACCTTTGATCTTTTTATAACTATTAAAATTAGTGTCGTTAGGATATCAATCATGGGTTGGGTTATGAGTGTGAGATCGATTCCAAGTTCAACTTTTGAAAAAACAAAGAAAAAAAAGAACACATGCATTATATTCTTATGTCATTGGGAGAAGTTTGGTGGTTTGTAAATATTTCATCTTCTCATCCCCTTCAAATTTTATTCCTCTATTGTTTCTTTCTTCACACAATCATTCCCTTGTAAATATGTGTTTTCATTTCCTTCCATGTTTTATTTCAAAAAAATGTGCATTGTTTTTCTATGTTGGTATTTTAACCCTCTTATTCTCTCTCTTAGACATTATATTCATACCATCCCATAGCCACAGAAAAAACCCATAAAAGACCTCGTGATTATTGTGCACTTTGGATAGGGATTGGAAGCTGAGAGCTCTTTTCAAACTCTAAGATTTTCACTTTTGGTTGGTGAAAGAGTGAACCTCCACAAATAAATTTTATCATCTTGAGAGGTGTGAGTTTTAAGTGTCCACATTTTCCATTTCTAAATTTGAGAATGGAAAAATGAATTAGTTTTGGAACATTGTTTCTGTAACAACTTGTGGTGGATTTCGAAATGGATGAGTGAAATAGTCTAAACCTCCCCTGATTGGAGAATTTTTTTTTTAATATTTGTTGGTGAGTGAAAATGATTTTTCCATGTTTATATATTTGTTGCACATGAGGACATGCACAAAACTAAGTGTCGGGGATTTGATGTTATTAATATTTTCATGACTTAATATATTCTCCCTTTACTTATTTTATATGGAATGTGCATAATTTGTGTGAAATATTAATGTTTTGATATTAAATATAATTTTTTAGCATTTTTAGAAGTAGTCCAATTGGGTTAGTTTAATGTTTAAATAATAACTGTCACTATACTGATCCAAATTGTGTGGTTATTGTTTTGTAGGATTCTCCTTTCAATATAAAACATTTCATTAGCAGGTACCATGATCCAATTCAACCATATGAAGGGTCATATGGTCCTCAAAAACAAGACCAAAGAATCTTTGAACAAACTGGACCAGCCTTGAAGATTGATTTACTGGGCTCAATCCAAAAGTACAAAAACATTAACTCTACATAATAATTCGGGGGACACTACATTTAATATTTGGTAAAAAATATCAAGGCCAAAATCTAAGTACAATGGGCCCAAATAAAGCTTTGAAATCCAGCCCACCATTCTGGCAGAGAATTAAAATCAGTAAAGTATGCATGATATATCTCATGATGTAAGCATAACATAGAGCTAAGATTTTGCAGTGTGAAAGAGGCGATATAGGCGGCCGAATTTGTTGAAGAAACGATTCGTCTTTGAAGGCATATTCATATTCAAAAACCCTTTAACATTATGGACTTCAAAAAGACTGGATTGAAATGGACAGTTTAACTTTGTTTAATCAACTGGCCATAACTTTTGATCCGTAAGTCCAAATGACTCCAAATTTTGAGAGTAGTAGGACATCATTATTTTATACAACTTTGAAGAAGGAGATATTTGAATACTGGGATACCTGAATAGACAAAATGGAGATTCAAATCGAGGGACAGATTGGGAATGCAAACAGTCCACTCCTTGGGCTATAAATACTCTCCCCTTCTCTCCTTGAGAGGGGTTGGCACTTCAGCACTTAAGGAGGAGGTTTGGCATTACGAGAGCCTTGAAAAGGTTCTGGGAGGATATGCTTTGATCTTGTTTCAACAAGAGTGACCTCTCCTCCACTTCTCATTCACGTTTTTTTATGTTTGCGTTCAATTGTAATTGTGTAACTTTGTTTTCATTTCAATCAAATTTTAGTGCTTGTTTCTTCTTCAATACCACTTATTCTTCTCCACCTTTTGTAGTATAATATTCATGGTCTTAAAATAGTTTGAATCATTTTTAATTACAGTACCTTATTTTTATTCCTCATTCAATCGAAATTCCATTTTTGATTCTTAAAATATTTCATGTGTGTGTTCGGCACACTACTCTTTTCTTATCCCTTTCTTTTTCTTCTCTTATTAATTTATAATCATAATCATTATAACCAGATTATTAATCACCCAAATGGCTGAGTAAATATATCATTGGGGTGAGTTATAATTTAGGGATGTTAAGTGATTGAGAGTATTTGCTCGATGAGTATTCGTTAATTTAACATTGTGTATGTTGGACTTAATTTGTCATGGATTAATGACATATTTTATTTAGCACGTGGTTTCTACGGATTATTGGAACCATAAATACACTACCATAAACAAGATATGATCAAGATTAGAACCCTAAGTTAAATCAAGGCTTGGATTAAAGCCCTAACACTTGGGAATTCAAATCAACTTCAACTTGTGACATGGGTGTTAATTTAAATGCAATATAAAGCAAAGCTCAAGGACATCACAAGCTCAACTAACCTAATGATGAACTCACCAAAATCTTTATAAAATTTTTAAATTAAACATCATTCATTAAAAATTTCAATTAAGCTCTGCAAACAAACCCCCCTAATCAAATTACAATGAACTAAAAACAATCAACTATTACGAAGTACCATCACCGAGGATTCGACTCGAGTGCTGCTATACACATTAGTAGAGCACCAGAACTTTGATCGGTCGATAGGCGACAATCGGCCGTGCGTATCAGTTACCCAATAGAACATGTCCCTTATTCAGTGTCATATCCTTGTACCCCTATAGTATTTCCCCTTATTCTGGGTCACATCAAATGAAATGATCTTGCAGCCACCATGTATTCCAAAACCCTAACCCTAACCATTTCACACAAAACCTTTCCTTTATTTAAATAATTTCATTATAAACTATAAGGGCATAAAAAACAATCCTTATATTTTAAATCATCATGTTAATACAATAAAAAATGGATCCTCCTAAAATCCATAAAATTTTAAAAAATTAAAAATCCATAACAATGATAGGGTTTATATGAATAATGACACAAGGATTTCACAAATATTTCAAGAAAAACATTTAATAAAAACTAATACTTTACGTTCAATGATATGTGGGGAAAATAGAGAAACCACATACCATACAATGGTTGGAGAAAATGAATAATTGCATGATGAGAAACTAGATCCATCCATGGATCTATTATATTTCAATGATCCAATGATATAAAATCAATATTACCATCAAATAACATGAATATATCCACAAAGAATTAAATTTATGGTTTCAAGAGAGGGAATAAGGACATATGTAACAAGAATGGTGAAAATGATGAATTATATATGAATCAAGGATTTAAACTCACATTGATTCACCTAATAATCACTTCTGGTTTGAAGGGGAATATCTCGCAAACATTTGGAGAGAAATTAATTTTTTTATAGAGATATTAATGGATTAGAGGGGATATAATGTATTTGTTATGAATAGATCCATAATTCATGGTGGGGAATATGTATTCCACATAGTTAGGTCTCAGGGTTTTTAAAATTATCTGAAAAAAAAGAGATATTTTCTTAAGGCCATGCCTTACATAGCTGGCTCGTACGGTTTGAAAAACCGTGCACCAATAATATTTTCCCCTCTATTTAATGAATCAAGGATTCTCATTGGGACTTTCACTATTTGTCCATACATTGTGAGATCTATAAACCTACCCAGTTCTCACTGTCTTACCCTTCATATTTTCATAATAGTGGTAAATGGTTTCTACTAATTGTGCACAAACCGACCACCTCTCGAAATTATTCGAGAAAATGCCAAAAACTATCCAAAATTAATGAAACATAACTCGATAATTATATTCACTAAATATTAAAAATGAAAGGTTCATGTACTGGATACCAGGGGTGTTAAGTACCTCATATTTGGTTTATATAGTTGGAATTCATATTTCATGAAAAATATATTCTATAATATTCTGAACATGTACAATTGAATTTAGTTCAGAAAATATAATCTTTAAATATTGGATTTGATACTAACTCTTGTGACTTAGTTTTTTCCATCAACAATTATAATATAAATATAATTATTGATTCAATTACATATTATAGGAAAATTTATATGTAAATATATTTATAATTAGAAAACAAATTACGTAACATAACCTATTTCTTTCCCTCAAAATGTATATTTTCCCATTGTACCTAGATTTTCTAATTCCATAACATGTCTTCACCATCTCACTAAAAAATATCCGAAAATTAAAAAGTTCTAGATATATCACATTTTTTAATCAACTAGATATCCTAGGGAAATAAAAACAGAATAATATTGAGCTTAGACATTCATTAATGGAGGAATACATTGGGAGATATCGATTAATAAATTAGAAAAGAGTATTATTTAATGAATAATGGATAATCAGATTATTCAATATGACTAATCATATGATCTTGAAATATATCAATGAATAAGAAAATAAAAATCATTTGGAAATTAATAGAATTTTTTATAATGATGTAATACATAATTCCAGACAACACATTATTTCCTTTATGTCTATATGCCAAGACGTCATAAACCTATCATTAAGGTGTTGTGCTGAAACACCATATATAATTACATTGGAATTGATGAAATAACTATGCTAGTTTGTCTCATGAGACCAACTAATACATAAATGAACCACGTAATTTTTCTCCCAACCCATTACATACTATCACTAATGTATTCATCGTACGAATTAAATGAATAATAATAAAATTTATAATAAACATTCCAAGATAAATAGTAAATATCCATATTAAATAAAGTATACATAAATTTAATATTTTATAACATATAAAAACCCACCATGTTATTAAATAATAAACTTTATATAATTAAAATATACAGAAATTTTTTAATTTTTTTCCAATAAATAGATGAGATATATTTCTTCATGAACACTCCCAAAATGATTTGTGTAAAATTGAGTGCTTACAAAAAAATGAGCAATGGATATATAACTATGTTAATAATAGAAAAAATAAAAATTACATCCATGGTAATAAAGATCACTAACATGAAAGAGATTATATTTGTATTATAAATTATTGTTTTGAAGTAAATATAATTATATTTTTAAAATAGGGAGGAAATTCAATGTTACATTTTGAAAACAAGTTTCATTAAACTTCTGTAACTTAGTTGAAAAAACAAAGTTAAAAGTAACATCCAAAATTATTTTCATGATATTTCAAGATTAATTTTTAAAAAATTATATGAAACATAATTTTCAATGATGAAATTATGAAAAAAATTAAACTGATGTAATATATTATGGACTAAAACCTAACAATACATTAGTGGAATGAAATCACTTTTAAAACATTTAATCCTACGATATACATTTATTTAAATAAAATTATCAAATAATAGGAATAGGTAATACATTGAAAAAACAATCAAAACATAGAAAGGATGATAAATAGAGAATAATGGTTATGATGATGGAAAAAATTATGTGGAAAACCATTAAATATTTCTTTTTTCACAATTTTGTAATGAAAATAAAACATGAATTTTTTTTTGAAAATATTTAAATTATTCATTTTAAAATTATTAATAGAATGTGAAAAATAAATTTAAATTTACCCCAAAAACCCATTATATTATAAGAAACAATTTTTTTTGAATGGAAATAGAGAATATGGATTTTTGAAACAATGGATCTTGACCAAAAAAGGGGAAATAAGGTTGAATTTTATTATTATCTTTTTCTGAGTGGTTTTGAGTACCAAAGAGACAAAAAAAATTAAAACCTTATAAAAATAAAAAGAGATGAAAGTAAATTGGTTTTAGTTTACCAATACCATAAAATGCCCTTAATCTAATTTTAAGTTTAAACAATCTTGATTATGAGTGACAGTATATAATAAACCCTTATTGATGTTAGAATAATTGAATAACAAGAAATGTAAAGGAGAAAAATTAAATGGATCCATAATTACCATAAAAAAATAATCATTATAATGCATTAAAAATTTGAATTATATAAACTATATCTAGAAAAATAGGTGCATAATATGAAATATGTTTCATAGAAATAGATTTGAGACAGTAAACGGTTTTTTTGGATTCCCACTTGGTCAGACCTGTTCCAACCCCTATATAATTAATTTATATTTAATATAAATCTTTAAAAAACCACATACATACATACATACATACATACATACATACATACATATATATATATATATGGATATCATTTATTCAAAAGTTCTTGTAATACATTTACACATAATTAATTGTTAAAATAAAATATTTATATGCTAACTCTTCTATTTCTCAACCATTTTTATATTATCTAGTTATAGTTCATGCACCATGGTCATAGATTCATCAAATATAGAATTTTAATCATCTCATATATATAATTTAACATATTAAATTATCTCCTATAAAAATCCATATATGGTGATTATAAAAAATGAAATATGTCATTCCTTGAGGCGACACTCCTCCCGTGTTAATTGGTGATGATTTTAATTTTCCACTGATGAAAGGAAGGTGGATAATGATAATTATTTTTATATTGTTAAATATTTCATTAATATAATATTTATTATATATATATATAACCATCAATATGAGGAGGTGATGAAAAATATGTTTTATCTCTTCTTAAATGTGGTTGCCAATATTTTCATATGAGAAACATTTTAATTTTCCATTATATAAAAAAGAGATAAAAAATGGTTATAATATTAACATAAGCATTTTTCAGTATATTAAATACAATTATATCATTATGATAATATGGGTTCATAATTTTATAAGTAGTTTTTTGAAAAACACATTAAAAATAATGAAAAAAAATCACCTCTTGTTTGGATAATATTATTTGAAAAAAACATTACTAATTCATGGATGGGTGTTGGGAGAATAAAAGAACCAAAAGGTCATGTATAATGATGTTAGAAATTTATTTTTTTAGATCTTGGTTGAGATAATAGAGCTTCGGGTGTGTGTATAAGTGAGGATAGGATATCCCTTTTAAATGGGAGAGTAGCGGCACTATTGTAAAGTTTACCTACACATAAATATATAAAATATAATTTTCAAGGAATATATAACCAGTTTTGGCCAATTTTTGATATAAAAAATTATATGGTATAAATTCAATAAAAAAATAAAATTTTTAAAAATATTGATAAATATATAAATCCTTACTTCTTATTTTAACCCCCTTTTTATCCCTTTAAATAACTATTGTAACCACAATGTTTTTACTAGGGTTATTATTAATTAGAAATAAAAATAAAAATTATCATATTATGTAATATTAATATTAAAATTGATTATATGGAATAAATTTTACAATAATTAATTTCTTGATGTGGTAAAAATTAATTTCTATATATGTATGAAAAATGAAATGAAAATAGTTTTTAGGAAAATGAAACATTAAGCATAATGTTGAATTTATAACAAAACCACATACATAATATAGTCAAATGATTTTAAATTTGTTATGAAAAAATTAATGATTTTTGTGAGTTTAAAATCAACCTAAATTATAATGAAACATTGCATTTAGTTAGTTAAATAAAATGATAAAAATATGTCTCTTATTACAAAAAAACAACCGATTGATTTCCCAAATTTCAAACATTGATTTCTAGGATCAAAATTAAATTTTAAAAATAACATATATTTATTGTTAATTATATTATTGGTCTATAAAATATATTCATATAGTATAATTTTATTATTATATCATAATAAAATCCAAAAATTAAATGTATTTGCAAATTCAATATTTTCATTATTCACCCAAAAGTCAACCATTATAGGTATATTCTAAAAATCAAACTAATTTTTTGGACATGATGAATTAAAAAATAAATTTCATTTAATAAAATTCAAATTATATATTTAATAAATATTTAATTTACATGAATATATAAAAATATATAAAAAATCCAATTTTATAAAAAATAACACTTCATATCAACTCCCAATTAATTTATTGTTAATATATTAATTCATGCATTAAAATATTATATATTATAAAAATAATATTGAAAAAGAGGTTAATTTTATTTATTAAAATAAAATTCACCAGTCTTAAAAATTATCCTTTGAAAAATACCCCCTTTTGAAATTGAATAATTTTAATCACATCATTTTAATTATTGATTTTTAATCATTAGATCAGAATAAAATGAAGCCATGTATGTGTCATAATCAATTAATTTATTTATAATTACTAAAGGTTCATTATAATATTTCATGAAACATTTTATATTATTGTTTCATGTAACACAAACTATCAAACATAATATTATTTGAAAGATAAATTCATATTTAAATCTTAGGATGTTGCATTCTCTCCATTTAAATAAATTTATTCACCATAATTTAATTTTTTATTTCACAAATGAGTGTGCCATGAAATATAAATAGTCTCATATTTTTATTTTTTCATGATAACCAATTTCTGATTTAATACTAAGAAATATAATATGAATTAATTTAAATATTTTTAATACCTTTTTTGTATCATAATGTTACTCATACAGAGTTTCAAAAAGAATACCATGTTAGATGAGAAATATTTTCCACATAAGTCCAAATATATTTATCTTGTTATTATTTAATATGATTTATTATTTTTCAATAATTAAATAGATTATTTAAAAACATTATTTATTGATTTCTTGGTATCCTATAGGAAACATTTCATCCTCCAGTTGTGTTTCCAGTTGTTTTCAACCTATACATAATATCATATTCTAAATGTTAAATAACCATGATGTAATATTGTTTCTAGATGTAATTGGATTAACTTTTAATGGACCATTGTATATATATATATATAAGAGGAGAAATAGGTTATTACTCCAATATATAGTATTTCAAAATAATGGTTAGAACAAGTTTGGAAAATACTCTATATGATTATATATTATATAAAGAAGTAATAAATTAAACTACGAAACCTCAAAAATAACACCCAAAGCATAACTTGTTTCATTAAACAGTCAACTAAAACCTAAAACTCTTCGAAATATCCTTAAATAAATTTGAATCCTAAAACCCATAAGAATATAATCCTATATTAATACAAAAATTAACATCATATTTTAATTCAAAAAATTTTGAACCTCAAACGTCATAATAAAAAATCATACATACTATATTTTAATCCTAAAATCCATTGAGATATATTTTCCAAAAACATATGAATCAATAAAAAATCACCTCGATCACAATGCCATTGAATTACGCCACAATACTTAAGGATATCTATATGTTTCAACCAATATCACCAAAATCAATTATCCCCTTATCAATGTTATAAATGACTCGTAAATGGAATTGATAAAAATATATTCAAAATCATCATAATATTTTATAGAGAGTACATAAAATAACAAAATCATATTTCCTTGTATTATCAAACAAGGTGTACAGTTAGGACAACTTACTATGTAAAAATTGAAATTCATGTTAACAACAAATGAACATTTTCATTGTTATTTTCCCTAAGAACATAAGTACTAAATATTATATCTACCTGGATCTATATAGAGAGGGATATTATAGTTACAAAACCATACACTCTTTAGTCTAGAAAAATTTTATGATGTTTTCCAATACATAGACTTATCCCTTGGTTTTGCAAAAATTGTTTCTCACCCTAAACTCAAAATATTATAATATGGAAAATGTGTTAATATTAACACAATATTAAATAGAATAACACAATAAATGGTTATCTATATATCAATTACCTCCCAATAAATCATTAAGCACTTTATACCCATGTCACTTATACCCTCAATAGGGTATCTATTTTTTCAAACATATGATATACCTTGAACTTATTCACCTATGATGGTATATACAACACTTCCAAAATCCTCAATTTATAATAACATAGCCCTTAAATTTATCCGAACCTTACTCTGATTTCAACTGTAGTATCCCATGCCCATACCCTCAAACCAGGTGTTTAAAATATAATATTCACATATTTTCTTCAATACCAAGTCTTATGTACCAATTTATCGATCCAAAATTACAAAATCAATGAAATGGTTGAGTCACATAAATATCGAATAACCTGGTAGGATTATATTAATATGTAACATAGAAAATAATTGCATAAAAACCCACATATTCATTATATAATTAATATTTTTCCAACAATACCAATTTTTTCTTATTCAATGATAAACCTTCAAAATATCCCAAAAATCTATGCACACATAATATAATTATTTATATATAATATGTATTACTATTATTCATAACCTTAGGAAATGGAAATATATATAATGTGTAACACCATGAGACTTTTTGAATTTTTTTCAACTAATTTTATTTCATCGATAGTTGGCGTTAAATGCAACACCGAGTTATAAAGAACAATAATATAATATTATTAATATTTTTTTTAAAAATACCAATCTAAACATTAAAAATTAAGAAATGAAGTTATTTATTTTTAAAAAAATTATGAAGTGTTTATATGGATAAATTTTAATGGTTCAATAATTACTTAAATTTTTTTAATGTATTTTTATTTTCTATAAATACGTTTGTCTCAAAAAATGATTTTTACTGCTTTTTGTGAACCCATAAAAAATTAATTTATAAAATTTTAAGAAAACGATTAGATAAAAATAATTTTTTTATAACCAACAATTCAAATTTATATTTGGTTGAGTTTTTTATATTTTTTTGAAACTTTTAATGTTTCAATAAATAGTGAAAAATAAATGTTTATATTGAAACCTATGTTTTTGTCTCAATAACTGATAGGGTACATTTTATTGAATTGGTCTTCAACGTAATTTTGACATGATTATGTTTTTATTAATAATATTTATAAAAATATAATTAATTTTATTTTTAATTTTGATAAAAAATGGTTTAATTTTTTTGAAATTTTTTCTTTTGAAAACCTTCTTCTCATCGCATCTACATGTTTATTCTTAAATAAAATTTCTTATAATTATGTGCATGTAATTTGAAAAAAAATTATACAATATTTGGAATTATAATATTTAATATTATATATTAAATTTAATTTAATTATTTTTCATAATGAGTAGTAAAAATAGTAAAAATGAAATACAGTGATTAATGTTAAAATGAGTTGAAGACGGTAAAACTAAAAGGACAACGGTAAGAATGGATTAAAAATAATTTCGAATTTATATTTTATTTCCATATTTAGACCATATCACCCCCATCTATTGATAATTATCCATTTTTTATGTCTTTTCTTTTAAAAAACAAGGATCACCTTTTTATTTTAAAAAACATCATTTATTTACTCACAACACATATAAAATACCACCACTATCCCCTCAAACTAACACAAAAACCCCCATTATGATCAAATAATAACTTACAAAATACATTCCTTACTTATCTAAACACAACCTATGACTGAATGGCCCGAAGGCAGAAATTTTTATTGATTTTATATAAGCCCTCTTTTAAGGATAAAGGGGGGAAACCAAGTCTTCATATACATTAATACATTAACAAAATTCAGAAACCAATGGATTGAAACCTGGAACAAGACTACACAGAAGCACATCTACCCAGCATCAACATCATTTAGGCATGCCTCCACCAAAGAATGGCTGATCAAAAAGAAGTCCTGTGCAAAAATACACGGGCACGGTACCGATGGCTACACCATACCCCCTCAATCATCCGAATCTAAAAAGTCATGCAAGGAGACGACCACCAGCTCTATCCACATCGAAAGAAAAACGTTGTATATTGTCCGAGTTACCCAATAGAATCACATCTAGTTTCAGAACCCATATAACATTCAGAAAATCAACAACATGAAAACTAGCATCCATACACAATTCACCTCAAATCTCGCCCCGCCATAAAAACTTCATATAGGAGCCACAACAAGCCACCCAGAGCACCCACATTGCTGGAGCACGATGCAGAAGATCTGAGCATTGACACAGAAGATCGGATAAGGACCATCCAGCACCACCGACCATGATCCCGATATAAGGCCCCAACCTTAAACATTACTTAATCTTTAGTTATTACAAGATTACATCGTGAGGATCTTTTCAGGTTTAGAGTTTTAGAGAATTAGACCATAAAACATGTATTACATTCCACATTTATGCAAATTGGTTACATAAAAGATAGTATTCATTTTTCCCATCAATGGAAACATATTTAAAATAAAACATGGCTTCTTTCTTGACACTTCCTTGACACTGTCATCATATACTGTACCATTCCCTTGTCCTGTGAAAAACATTTCAAAAAAAACTTTGGATGAGTATAAAAAGCTCAGTAAGGGTTATAAAAATATGGAATGGAAACATGAGTTCATATATACATAATAATGAAATCATACATTACCCATAAAACATAGGCACTTTAACATACCTCATCAAATCATGAATATATCATAGAAATCATAAGACATAAAGGTAACTTGAGGTATTCATAACATTCTTACGTAGGGAGTAACCCTCTTGGTTACATTTGGAAGACCCATCATAGTATATTCCCTAAATCTATTCGGAGAAACCTTAAAATTTCACTCCATCGCGTTACCCAATGCATTGGAGAGCTATATCGGGCTCACCGACCCTTAATTTATCACGGAACCACCCATCTTTATTATAATTCCCAAGAACCTCAACATAATCGTATCACATAAAACATGCATAGAGTAAACATAACATTTCCACATTTCAATCACAAGATATCAATACAACACAATTATATAAAAACAATATGAAAACCATTATCAGTACCAAAATAAAAGAAAAGTAAAACATGGTATTTATTTTTCTTTAAAAAAATGGTATGGCTTGTAGAGGAAGCCGAAACTCAAATAATGGTCACAGCGGAGGAGAAGTCATTGTCGTCGCATACGTAAGACAAAAACATTCTCTTTTTTCGTTTAGTAAATTCTTCATATAAAAAATATTCCTTTTGAAAAAATGTAAAAGTCAAAGGGGTTTATACATCGTATAAAAGAAGGTTGTGTATAAAACAAAATATGCCTCAATGAAAGAAGATTGAGACGAAGTCCCGTACCTCGGAACCGACTTGACTCGGTCATTCTTTAATCTCCTGAATAATAAACTTGAGGTAATTTCTACTTGTTTAAGAACCTTTTTCAAATTCATTATTCCTTTTATATCACTTATATCCATGTCATGAACACTATGTAATTTTTTAAGTTAATAACGGTTGTTTTAACGATCATTGGTACTTGAGTAAAAAATAAACCTTTTATAATTACAAGTTGTTCATGTATCCATTATATAAAGAATGGTATTCATGATGTAGATATCATATATATCATATATATCAAGTAAATTCATACATTTATAATATTATATTACATTTAGAGGTAAGAAATGAAATTCACAGTTCATGGAGACGGTAAGCTGTACGTACGCATTAACACTGCTTCAATTTCTATTTCGTATTTTATGAAATGAAATCATAATGATATAAAGGTATATTATATTTCTAGTGTAATATCATATATAATATCATAACTCCATCCATTATACATCCCAATATGGTATTAACAAATCAAATCACTTTTAGGGGGCAGTAGTCCGTACTTCCTTAAATGAAGATATCGTGTTTACCCACAATCGAAACCATAAAGGTATGCCCAAAATGAAAAATACATAAGATTAAGGAAACCATTAAAATATTATATATCATATATAAATATAGTGTCATCTTAATGGCCACCTTTGAAGGTGTTAAAAGAATGTTGAACAATCATCATTTCGGGAGCCAAAAATTCGCCATCCACGGAAATAGTATGTTCTTTAACCATTAGATGTAGGTGTGTGTAAGTGTAGCTAGAATAAGTCTTATAAAAACATCCTAGTATATGGAAGATACAGGTTTTGTTACAAAATAAATGAATAAAAAGAGTTTAGGGGGTTGGACAAGAAAAATAAAACAAAAGAACACAAGTGAAGACATTACGTTAAAATCGGGTAACTCCCTTTGGTTTGAGCTCAAAGGCTTCCTTGGGAAGACTTCTGACCAGAGTTAGGCTTCAAGAAGCAAGATATGGATGTGGAGAGACAAAATGGGCAGGGTTTGGCCGAGCCAATGGCTTTGGAAGTGTGGGTAAGGAGGTAGAGGTGGGGGCCTTTTATAAGAGGAGAGGAGGGGCACTCTTGGAACGTAAAGAAATGTTACTTTATTTTAAAATTAGTTTCGGATTCAAAAGGTACCACATTGTTATAATTCTAGGGTATGGTGATAAGGGTTCGAAATCCACCCATCCAATAGGTTTTGTACATGTGTAGGTCATAGATTTTACATTATCTTTTCATTTTATTTAAATCTTTTATTAATGAGGTAATCACTGCATCATCATGATGTCATAAATAATTTAATTTATTTAATGTCTAAAAATTATAAAAAAAATATCATGATGTATGAAATCGTATTATCTTTCTAATGAATATTTATAGTAAAAACTATGACTTGTATAACCCCATTTAAAAATTATTTCAGTAAAACAACTCATGTTTGTGTCATTTAAATTTTAACATTAAATAAAAAGATATTAATGTCATTTTCCTACCAAAGTGGCTCCATGGGGTCCCCATGTTGACCCATGGCTTTTCTTGGTCGGCCATGAGACATCCAATAAGGGTAGGACATATGTAGAGGTATTTTCATTTTATTATAATATCATTTTTTTCTTAAATTGCACTAATTACCTCTAATCGTGATTAAAAACTTAAAAGTTACTATTCACCTAAAAATTATTTTAATCTCATTGAACCAAATTTTACTTATTAATGACAACCATGTATGTCGGATTTTTGAAAATCAAATCACAAAAGTGGCAAAGTTCAATTTAAACGAAAAATCAGTTTCTTGAACTACCACTTAGTGGTTTCACTATTCATCAAAAATTGATGTTTTTCAGAAAAATACCAAAACTTCACTCTAAGATATATTTGAAATTCTGAATTCAAAAATGATGTCTATTTTACAAAATTCAAATCATATAAGTTACATTAAATAATTTAATAATTAATTTCCACTGTCATGAAAAATAACGTGTTTTTATGAAACAATAAGTATCAAAAGTTTGACACCCGTTTAAGTCCAATTTCAAAGTGAAATTGATTCCAATGACCACCATTGGATTAAATGGTAAAAATATATTATAATTTCACTTCAAAACAAATTCAAAATATAATCTAATCATTTAAATAAATTAGATTAAAAAGAGGTTTTGAATTAAAATACAACATTTTTCACTATTCATTAAAAATATGAACATTATCGAAAAAATATCAAAAAATCAAACAAAGTAAATTTTGATGTCCCAATCATAAAGAATAAGATCATTTTGACAAACATAGCTTATAAAATTGTCAAAAGATAGATTTGAAAATGGTTTTCCATCAAAAGGCAGTAAAACAATCTTTTAAAAATATTAGTGTATTTCATGCTTATGATTGGATTTATTCTCATTTTAAGCCTCTAAAACACTATATATTTCACAAATAGAAATAGATAAAAATATATATTATTCATTACTTACTTGGGATGTTACATCCTTCCCCCCTTTAGAAAATTGTATCCCCACAATTTATTTACTTATCGAATAAATGAGGGTACTTATCCCTCATTGCATTTTCAGATTCCCATGTTGCCTCTTCCATCATGTGGTTTTTCCACAAACCTTTACCTAATTAATCACCTTATTCCATAACACTTGCTCCCTGTGGTCAACAGTATGGACCAGTTGTTCCTCATAAGATAGGTTCTCTTCAAGCTGAACTACCTCTGGACTCAAAACATGAGATGGATCTGCCATGTACTTTCTCAACATCGAAACATGAAAAACATTGTGTACCTGAGATAAACTGGGAGGTAAAGCCACTCGGTAAGAAACTGATCCAAATCTCTCCAGAATTTCATTTGGTCCAATGAACCTTGGACTCAGCTTTCCTTTCTTACCAAATCGCATCACACTTTTCAATGCTGAGACTTTGAGAAAAACATGATCACCTACCTCAAAAGATAGATCCTTCCTCCTGTTGTCTGCATAACTCTTCTGCCTGCTCTGAGCTGTTCTCATGTGATTCTGTATCAGCTGAACTTTTTCTGCCAACTCTTCTACCAATTCTGGTCCAATCAGCTTTCATTCACCCACTTCATCCCAAAAAACTGGAGTTCGACACCACTTCCCATATAACGCCTCAAATGGTGCCATCTATATACTGGAATGAAAACTGTTATTATATGAAAATTCAACCAAAGAAAGTTGTTGGTCCCAACTTCCCTGATAATCCACAGAGCAATAACATAGCATATCTTCCAATGTCTGAATTGTTCGTTCTGACTGCCCATCTGATTGAGGATGAAAAGCTATACTAAAAATTAATTTAGTACCCAACGACTTCTGAAGGCCTTTCCAAAAGTTAAAAGTGAACCTGGGATCACAGTCAGATACAATGGAGAGTGGAAATCAATGTAACCTAACTATCCCTTGATGATTCAAATGGGAAAGTTGATCTAGGGAAAAAGTATCTCGTATAGCAAGGAAATGAGAAGATTTAGTCAAGCGATCAACAATAACCCAGATTGCATTATTACCTCGAGGGGTCTTTAGCAATCCCACAACGAAGTCCATGGATATATTCTGCCATTTGCACTCTGAAACTGGTAAAGGATGAAGAATCCCTTTCGGTAACTGCCACTCTGCTTTAACCTGTTGACATGTCAAACACTTCACAGTAAAATCTGAAATATCTCTTTTCATTCCATCCCACCAGTAATGCTCCTACAGATCTCTGTACATCTTAGTACTTCCAGGATGAACTGAAAACGGAGAACTATGAGCTTGACATAAAAATTATCCCTTGAACTGTGAGTCACAAGGAACACACAATCACTTCCCAAATCTCAAAACGCAATCATTATCAATGTTGAATTCAGGCAACTTACCTTTCTGAACCAACTCTACCTTTTTCGGCAACTCACTATCTTGATTCTGTGCTTGCTTGATTCTGTCTGATAGTGAAGATTTCACTGATACCTGAAACAAAACAAAAGAATATCCTGCACCAACAACTTCTATGACAATGTTCATCAAATCCTTAACCAAAGGATCACGTTCAAAACGCAACACTGCTAATGAAGCATTACTTTTTTCGACTCAAAGCATCAGCTACTTTATTTGATTTTACCGGATGGTAATGAATTGTACAATAATAATCCTTGATTAATTCTAGCCATCTCCTCTGTCTCATGTTCAATTCTTTCTGAGTGAATATATACTTTAAACTTTTGTGATCGGTATATATTTCACACGTTACTCCATACAAATGATGCGTCCAAATTTTTTAAAGTGAAAACAACAGCAGCTAACTCCAAATCATGTGTAGGATAATTGACATCATAAGTTTTCAGCTGTCGTGAAGCATAAGCAATTACCTGATCATTCTGCATTAGGACGCAACCAAGTCCATTCAATGAAGAATCACTATACATAACAAACTCTCCATTCCTAGAAGGTAGTGCCAAAACTGGAGCATTCACCAATATTCTTTTCAATTCCTAAAAACAATCATCACATTCTTTTGTCCAGATAAACTTCACACCTTTCCAAGTTAGCTTAGTCATTGGACTAGATAACCGTGAAAAATTTCAACCAAACCATCGGTAATCGCCTGCAAAACCAAGGAAACTACGAATCTCTATTACATTTGTGGGTCTTGTCCATTCTTCAACAACCTTTGTTTTTGCATGATCAACAGTTATCCCATCTTTAGAAACAATGTGACCAAGGAAAGAAACTTGTTACAACCAAAACTCACACTTGCTGAATTTCCCAAATAATTTCTTTTCTTTTAAGGTTTAAAAAATAACCCTTAAATGTCATTCATGATCCTCTTTACTTTTAGAAAACACCAAAATATCATCAATGAAAACCACCACAAACTTATCCAAAAACTCATGGAAAATTCTATTCATTAAGTCCATGAATACAGTAGGTGCATTGGTTAGACCAAAAGGTTTTACTAAAAATTCATAATGGCCATATCTTGTACGAAATGAAGTCTTCGGAACATCTTCTTCCTTTACCTTCAGTTGATGGTACCCTGATCTTAGGTCAATCATTGAAAAAAACTGAGCTCCCTGGAGCTGATCAAACAAATCATCGATATGAGGAAAAGGATATTTGTTTTTAACAGTGATGTTATTCAAGGCTCTATAATCAATGAAAAGTCTCATAGAACCATCTTTATTTTTAACAAATAAAACAGGATCACCCCATGGTGATTTTATAGGTCGAATGAAACCTTTCTCTAATAAATCTTGCAATTGCTCCTTCAACTCTAAAAGTTCAAATTGAGCCATTTGATAAGGGGGTTTTGAAATTGGCTTAGCATCAGGAACTAAGTCAACAGTAAATTCAAATTGCCGATCTAATATTATTCCAAGAAACTCATCAGGAAAAACACCATGATACTCATTTACCACTGGAACATCATTAATCTGAATAGTTCCCTTGTTTTCAACAATATGTGCAAGGTAACATTAATTTCCATTTTTTACAAGTTTCTCGGCCTCTTGATAAGTTATCAACAGTAAGGGTTTATTCTTTTACACAAACTGAAAGTCTTTCTGAAAATAAACTTATTTAGCTCTACAGTCAATCTTAGCATGGTAAATAGAGAGCCAATCTATACCCAGGATAACATCAAACTCTACTCGAGGTAGAACAATAAGTTTTGCAAGTAGGTTCTTTCCACGGATAAGGATAGGAAGATTATTATAAATTCTTTTTGCCTCAACATTTCCCCCAGGTGTTTTTACCACAAGTTCAGGAGTCATTTCTTGAGATGGTATTCCCATTTTACTAGAAAAGGTTTCAGAGATGAAAGAATGTGTGGACCCCGAATCAAACAACACACTGGAATAATCTGAAAAAACAAAAAAAAGTACCTGATACAACTTCATTTGATGGCCCGACAACTGCTGAAGTAGTTGCAAAGGATTTCACCACCCCTTTCTTCTTGTATTCTAACTGCTTCCCATCACTCAATCTCTTTGTCGGACACTCGTTTTCATAGTGACCCATCTCATTGCACTTAAAACATTTCACTAACTATAAATCAAATTTGGACTTACCATCACCTTGATCTTTTTTAGTGCAATCACAAGCCTTATGTCCCATCTTACCACATCGGTAGCACTTTCCATAATTCAGAAGAAATTCCCCAGAACGCCTTTTACCACATTTATCACAAACTAGAAACTTAGTTTTCTTACCATCAGACTTTTTTGAAGAATTCTTTCCTTTCTCCTGCCACCTTGGTCTCTTTTTCTGTTGGTTGTTATAGAACACTTGATCATCGGCAAACTCCATTTCCACATTCTCAGCACATCGAACAAGCTTTTCATAACTTTTAAACTCACGAGAAGCTAATTCCCTTTGATATTTTGTTTTTAATCCTGAGTAAAAACGATTGATTTTAATATCAAGGTCCCGGATAAAATTTGGAGCATACCGTTCAAATCGAGTGAACCTTTCTTCATAGGCAGCCACTGAGTATTCCTCTTGCCTCAATTCCACGAATTGTTTTTCCATCCTAAGTCGAACAACCTTAGGAAAATACTTCTCAAGAAACATACCATTGAATTCCTCCCAGTCGAGAGCATCAATATCACCAGCGTCCCTGATATTTTTAACCATCGACCACCACTGATCGGCTTCACCCTCCAAATGGTAAATAGCAAGACTAACCTTTTGATTGTCTGAAAACCCCATGACATCGAAAATCTTCTCCAGTTCTTTAATCCACCCTTCAGCTAACACAGGGTCAGATGATCCCCTGAATGATGGGGGATGTTTCCTCATGAAATGTTCCACCACTGACATGTTCCTCTGTGGTTGATCTGGCTGATCTCATGCATGGATACCACCACCATTTATCAATTGAGTCAACTGCGCCATTACTACAACAAATTGTTCAGTTCCAATTCCCACCATCTCAGGATGCTGATTTGGAAGGTTATTTCCTTTTGTATGCCTTCCTAGCACTGCTTCCCTATTTCCTCTGCGGAAAACCATTCTAAACAAACATGTCTTAGATGAAGCAACATGGTAATCTTCAGATGCTATATCATTTCAAAAAAAAATATTTTTTGATAATCATTTAATAGAATTATAACTCCTAAAGTTATCTAAACCGACCTTTGATAACAACTATAAGGCCCCATCCTTAAACATTACTTAATCTTGCGTTATTATAAGATTACACCATTAGGATCTTTTCAGGTTTAGAGTTTTAGAGAATTAGATCATAAAACATGTATTACATTCCACATTTAAGCAAAGTGGTTATATAAAAGATAGTATTCATTTTTCCCATCAACAGAAAAATATTTAAAATAAAACATGGATTCGTTCTTGACACTTTCTTGACAATATCATCATATCATGTACCTTTCCCTTGTCATGTGAAAAACATTTCAAAAAAAAACTTTGGATGAGCATAAAAAGCTCAGTAAGGGTTATAAAAATATGGAAAGGAAACATGAGTTCATATATACATAATAATGAAATCATACTTTACACATAATACATAGTCACTTTGACATACCTCATCTAATCATGAATTAATCATAGAAATCATAAGACATAAAGGTAACATGAGGCATTCATAACATTCTTACGTAGGGAGTAACCCTCTTGGTTACGTTTGGAATACCCATCACAGTATATTCCCTAAATCTCTTCGGAGAAACCTTAACGTTTCACTCCTCCGCGTTACCCAATGCATTGGAGAGATATATTGGGATCACCCGCCCTTAGTTTATCACGGAACCACCTGTCTTCATAATAATGCCCAAGAACCTCAACATAATCGTATCACATAAAACATGCATAGAGGAAACATAACATTTCCACCTTTCAATCACAAGATATCAATACAACACATTGATATAAAAACATTATGAAAACCATTTTGAATACAAAAATAAAATAAAAGTAAAACATGGTATTTATTTTTCTTTTAAAAAAACGGTATGGCTTGTAGAGGAAGCCGAAACTCAAATAATGGTCACGGCAGCGGAGAAGTCGTTGTCGCCGCATATGTACGAAAAAAACATTCCATTTTGTCATTTAGTACACACTTCGTATAAAAAAGATTCCTTTTGAATAAACGTAAAATTCAAAGGGGTTTATACACCATATAAAAAAGGTTGTGTATAAAACAAAATATGCCTCAATGAAAGGAGATTGAGACGAAGTCCCATACCTCGGATCCGACTTGACTCGGTCGTTATTTATTCTCCTGAATAATAAACTTGAGTTAATTTCTACTTGTTTAAAAACCTTTTTCAAGTTCATTATTCCTTTTATATCACTTATTTCCATGTCATGAACTCTATGTAATTATTTAATTTAATAACGGTCGTTTTAACGATCATTGCCACTTGAGTAAAAAATAAACCCTTTATAATTACAAGTTGTTCATGTATCCATTATATCCAGAATGGTATTAATGATGTAGATATCATATATATCATATATATTCAGTACATGCATGAATTTATAATATTATATTACATTTAGAGATAAGAAATGAAATGCACCGTTCATGGAGACGGTAAGCCGTACGTACGCATGAACCCTGCTTCCATTTCTATTTCATATTTTATGAAATGGAAACATAATGATATAAAGGTATATTATAATTACAGTGTAATATCATATATAATATCATAACTCCATCCTTATTACATCCCACATATGGTATTAATGAATCAAATCACTTTGAGGGGGCGGTAGTCCGCACTTCCTTAAATGAAGATATCACGTTTACCCATAATGGAAACCATAAAGGTATGCCCAAAATGAAAAAAATACAGAAGCTTAAGGAAAACATAAAAATATTATATATCATATATAAATATAGTGTCATCATAATGACCACCTTTGATGGTGTTAAAAGAATGTTGAACAATCATTGTTTCGGGAGGCAGAAATTCGCCATCAACGGAAACAATATGTTCTTTAACCATTTGATGTAGATGTGTGTAAGTGTAGCTCGAATACTTCATATAACAACATCCTAGTATATGTAATATACTGGTTTTGTTACAAAATAAATTAATAAAAAGAGTTTAGGGGTTTGGAGAATCAAAATAAAACAAAAGAACACAAGTGAAGACATTACATTAAAATCGGGTAACTTCCTTTGGTTTGAGCTCAAAGGCATCCTTGGGAAGACTTCTGCCAAAAGTGAGGCTTCAAGGAGTAATAGAGGGAAGTTGAGAGACAAAATGGGCAGGGTTTGGCCGAGACAAAGGCTTTGGAAGTGTGAGTAAGGAGGTAGAGGTGGGGCCTTTTATAAGAGGAGAGGAGGGGCACTTTTGGAAAGTAAAGAAATGTTACTTTATTTTAAAATTATTTTCGGATTCAAAAGGTCCCAAATAGATATAATTCTAGGGTAAGGTGATAAGGGTTTTAAATACAACCATAAAATAGGTTTTGGACATGTTAAGTCATATATTTTACATTATCGTTTCATTTTATTTAAATCCTTTATTAATGAGGTAATCGCTGCATCATCATGATGTCATAAATAATTTAATTTATATAATGTCTAAAAATTATGAAAAAAATATCATGATGTAGGGAATCTTTTTAAATTTCTAATGAATATTTATAGTCAAAAATCTTACTTGTATAACCCCATTTAAAAATTGGTTTAGTAAAACAACTCATGTTTGTGTCATTTTAATTTTAACATTAAATAAAAAGATATTAATGTCATTTTCCTACCAAAGTGGCTCCATGGGGTCCCAAAGTTGACCCATGGCTTGTCTTGGTCGGCCATGACACATCTAATAAGGGTAGGACATGTGTATAGGTATTTTCATTTTATTATAATATCATTTTTGCCTTAAATTGCACTAATTACCTCTAATTGCGATTAAAAACTTAAAAGTTGTTGTTCACCAAAAAAATATTTTAATCTCATTGAACAACATTTTACTTCTTAATGACAACCATGTATGTTGGATTTTTGAAAATCAAATCACAGTAGTCTCAAATTTTCATTTAAACGAAAAATCAGTTTCTTTAACTACCACTTAGTGGTTTCACTCTTCATAAAAAATTGAAGTTTTTCAGAAAAATACGAAAACTTCACAATAAGATATATTTGATATTCTGAATTCAAAAGAGATGTATATTTTAAAAAATTCAAATCATATAAGTTACATTAATTAATTTAATAATTAATTCCCGCTGTCATGACAAATAGCGTGTTTTTATGAAACAATAAGTATCAAAAGATTTACACCAGTTTAAGTCCAATTTTAAAGTGAAATTGATTTCAATGACCACCATTGGATTAAATGGTAAAAATATATTCTAATTTCACTTTAAAACCAATTCAAAAGATAATATAATCATATAAATAAATTAGATTAAAAAGTGGTTTTGAATTTAAATACAACATTTTCACTATTCATTAAAAATGAACTTTATCAGAAAACTACCAAAAATTCACACAAAGTAAATTTTGATGTCCCAATCATAAAGAATAATTTTATTTTGACAAACATAGTTTATAAAATTGTCAAAAGATATGTTTAAAAATGTTTTTCCATCAAAAGGCAGTAAAAAAATCTTTTAAAAATATTGGTGTATTCCATGCTTAAGATTTGAATTATTCTCATTTTAAGCCTCTAAAACACTATCTAATTCACTAATATACATAGATAAAAATATCAATTATTCATTACTTACTTGGGATGTTACACCCGAACACCAATCCAGATTCGGACTGAAGGCGGGGTCAGACCCCAACAATGCAAAGGACCAGAATCTCGTCGCATCCCAGAGACCTGATCAGAACACCCATTACCAGACCCCAAGATCCGCAAAAAACCATCGATCAAGTGTATTTTAAACTACCAACTCGCAAACCGATGTAATATTTTCTCTATCAATGTCTCCCATGGGTGGATATAATGATGTATTTAAATTATATATATATATATTATTAATAACATAATTGCATTTCTTCATTTATGATATCACATATACATTCTTACTCTCCATTCTGTGGTAAAATGATATTGTTGCTTGTGTGTCTAGTGGACTACTACCTCAAGAAGAGATGTGATCTGTTCGTCAATTAAAATTTATATAAAAATTAAAAATATTTTTTAATGAAAATATGTGATATATATGAAAACAAATTATTTTTTAAGGCTAATATGTTAATTACCTTTCTTTCATTTCTTATGTCGATAAAATCAAAATGAATTTCATACGAATGTATGACTTACCGTCACCATGAATGTTGTAATCCATTTTCTATCTCTAACATTAATGGATTAATAAAAATAAATATATATTAGATATTCACGATATTTTTATCATTTGTAATACTATAGATATCTTGGAACCATTATCAGAATATAAGAACAATATTATGAGATCAAAACATACACGAAAAATGAAGATGTTATTACCCGAAACATTTTTTTACAATTAAAAATAATGAAACAGGTAATTAAAGGTCATAATTAAATCATAAATTTTATTATATATATTATTATTGTTATATAATATATTATTAATAAACATATATTTAATATACATGATGTTCTAATATTTATGAAGGAATTAGAGACTTAAGGTAAGTGATTCATTGTCTCACTTTTATTTCTAGGAGTTATTTTCCATACTCACCAAAAAATAATTAATTTTATTCATATCTACCATTTGTAATTTTTTCATGTAGAATAATTAAATATTCACTCATCCCAAAATAAAAGTAAATGAAAGATTTAATGAGGTCTTCATATGTTGAACGTGATCCATTTCTGAGATGCTTCCCACAGGTGGGTCTTGATTCCCATCTTCCTCAGCTCTGTAAGGCCACATGGCACTAATCCAAGCCTGCATAAATATCACATCTTCCCACTCCTCTTGGATCAATTCAATAAAATTAAAATTTACATCTTTTGGAAGCTTCAAATCATAATATTTTATAGCATTTTGATATCTTTTTTGGGTCATTTCCAATGTCACAACATCCTCAACATTTAAGGAGACCAATTCCCTCAAACCATTATCTACTAGAATCATGATTTCCATTATTTTCTCTACATCATGAGATATGAAATATTCACCTCCATTTTTTTTTGGTGTATATTGTTACCATTTGAAATGTTTTATCATTAATATAATTTATTTAATTTCATTTAATGATTATTTTTATTTTATTCATTAATGGTTATTATGATTCAAAATATTTCCAAATTAATAAATTATATTCATCCCACTATTATTTTTGGGAGTCACAATCTATATTCAAAACTTATTTATTTTCTATGGATTATAAAAAAATACATGAATCCCTTTTATGATTAATCTAATTATATTTAAGGTGGTTTACATATATATATGTTTTTCATTCTTTTATGGGGAATATGAATTCAAATATAACACAAGTTGAAAGGGTTTTATCTAAAAATTCAAATTTCAATCGAGATTGTTTCAGACAGATTTTAGGATGACAAATCATTATGTTATATCTATAAAAAACCTAATTAAATTTATTAAAATGTTGTTTTTTCTTGAGAGTACATGTTTCCTTTCATTTTCCCATATTTTTTAATCAAGAGACCAAAAGCATGCTTTAATGAAAAGGCATATTTATTTCCATATTTGGAGGAAAACAATTTTCTTCTATATCTATATATTATAAATATGTTTTGAAGAATTATTTTACTATTTTACAATAAATTTTTAAAGAAATTTATACCAATTTTGTACTTTATAAATAATGGTATAAAATTAATCATTAAGTTGTTATCTAAAAATTTTTCTTTTGTCAATTACAAAAACAATTAAAGGAATATTTTTAACATGTAAAATAAGAAAAATATTCATTATCATAATGAATAATAAATGTATCGAATAATACATTTTATGTTTCAAATGTTATTTTCAATGAAATGTATTTTCACAATGTTTTATGTAATTTTAGTTTTCAAAACATAATTTTTAATATGAAAATATTATTTTCATCAAGAATTATTTAATGATATTTTTATGGAATTTCAAATCATCAAACTAAAAAACCATTTTTTTCTTATATTTTATTCGGTATGTGATATAATTTTACCATCCTTATTATTTATCAGGATTATTTTTTATTATGAAAAAGACATGGTTATGAGATCTATTTCTTTTCAAAAACGTATACTATTATGATTGATGATATGATTGTGAAACACATTTTTTGATGGGTTATGATATGATAAAATGTTTATTAAACCCATTTCCTTATTATGGTCTATTGAATGATGAAATGTTTATGAATTCCATTTCTTTTCAATGGGTTATATTATGATGAAATTTTAATGAAACACATTTCTTTTCATGGAATCCGAGATGATGAATATTTTGTGATACTATGGTGCAAATATGTAGGAATTTAATTATGTGATGTGAAGTTCCATTAGCAACCAAGGATGATTATTAAATTATAACCAAGTAGGATGTTAAAATTAGAAATAAGAACTTGTGGTTACATTATAAAATAATTTTTGTGGGAACTATATATCCCTCTAATGTATTAAGTAATTATTAATATATTAAGAGGTAAATATGTAGGAAATAGTGAGTGATCCTATTTTAATAAAGGATAGTCTACTATGATAGAATTGGGAGTAAAAATTAACAACTATAATGGTTTGAGAACTGAATTCATTCACCTATGATAGTCTAGGAAGTAATCCCTAATAATTATGGAAATTATATTCTATAATTACGTGTGCCAGAAATTTGTGTCTAATAATAGTGTTAAGATCTTATGGTTTAGGTTATTTGATTCCCTTGTTATTCCTATCTTATAAACTCCCAATATTTGTGAAATGAAAATTTTTTATCATATATGATATAGATAGTATGGTTTTCAAAAGTCGTTCATAGGTGACCATACCATTATACTCACATTATATTGATATCTTCCTTTTTACCCACACTAAGAATCAGTGGTCACCCATTCTTATCTTTCCCTTCAATGAGTTATGAAAAAAGGTGTTCAGTATGATATGTCAAAAAACGGTTTTGGTTGTGATGAAAATAGTGGGATATGATTTAGATCACAAATCAAATAGTTGTTTATTTATCCATATTTCCGAAGGGATAATAACTATTTGATTATAGTGTGTATCATTATGTTATAATTAATATTAATCTATTAATTTGAAAAATACATGTATGAGAAGTTTGGTTATTTATATTTGAGGTCATAGAAAGATTTAGTTTGACCTTTATAAATAAGGATGAAGAAGTATTAGTTATAACCCTGATGATATATCTATGTATAATAAAATGTTATGAAATTTTAGTGAATAATTTAGTGAGTGGTTTTTAATAAATTACATAAATGTCTAAATACTACAAGTGGAAGTGGATATGGAATAGTTTTACAGACATTAAATAAGTCAGAAAATGGTGCACTGCTCTTGACTCAGTAATTACTTGGTAAATGAAAATGGGCCTTGTTCCACACCTGGTATGACCCCTCTAGGGATATACTTTGGAAACCAAAAAACTCTTTACAAACTATCATGATTGATTTTAATATATGGTGAACATGAATAAACTAGGATAAATATATGGTTTCAAATATTTTAAAAAACGTGACATGATTTTGACCTCTTATAAGTTATGGTTATGTGGTTTCCGACTTGGATTATTATTACTGAAATTATACAATCTTGTTTTATATCAGACAGGTAGAATCCAATATAGTCATGTTAGTAAGTATTGAAATTGAAAATGAAATTATTTTACAGATGAGAAACCAAATGTTATTAGAGAAGGAATGAAAAATCATATTGTTATGATGGCACAACTTTCTCATTCTATAAATGAAGTTAAACATAAAAATAAGTAATGGGGGGAACGAAATTCTACTGGGTCCTTTATAAGTAATCTCATAAAGTCTTTTAGAGGTTCTAATGACCCACTATTTTATGAGAATAATATCAATACAAATACAAATATATTTTCTTTTCTCTTCTATTAGGATCATTAAAAAGTAATTTTGGAAGTCTATCAGTTAGATGTTATTGAAAATCAATATTGAACTCATTTTACATAGTTAAAAAAGAATAAATTAACTCCACGAAATAAGATGATTTTTAATAAAATATTTTAATATAAGTTATCTTATTGCAGTCATCATATGAAAATAGAGACATAATTACTTTAGTTATTATAGATGGATGATGAGAAGGTTGTTACATGTGATGAAAATTTTAATAGGCTTATAGGGAAGGATTCTATTATAATCATACAAACACGAGGTTAGGTTGATTGATTCATTAGTGTCCCTAAACTAATTCTCCAAAGGTTTTTGAACACACGAGAATTCAAAAGCTATAAAGAAATTGTTTTATTTTCTATCAATGTGTAAATGGAGATTATAGTTACACATTAATCCAAAGGTTTTTATTTGAAAATAAATAATTCATTTTAAGCTCTAAAAACATTTGGGAAAATAAAATTATTTTTCTTTATGATCAATGTGTTGAAGGAATAATTGAAAAAATGACATCATGGGATGGGTAAATGTTTTTGGGGTGGAAAGATGTTCATAGAGAAATCGATTTCTGAAGTGATGGGGATATTTTTCTAGTAATGGGGACTGAGAAAAATCTCCACATAATGCACCAACCACACACTAGTGTTTCAAATGCAAGGAGAATTGGCATTATGAAAATATTTTCCTTAGGCCAACAGATAATGAGGATGAAAATCCAATTTAGCCTCAGAATAAAAAGATACTGAATGTGCAAGTAATCAAAAAGGATAAAGTGAATCATAATAATTAAGGATCACTTATCCACCACTCCATGGTTGGTATTTTCATGTTTTATTTTGTGCGAATGAGAAATATGAAACTCTTATTCTTCATCCTTTATAAAAAATGTTGTGAATTATGAGTATTGATTATCTGCCTCTACATGGATTTTATGATAATGAAATCACATTATATATCCATAAATGTAATGATGGACCCAAAAATATAATTGATTTGTTTTAGTATAAGATATTATCGTAATTTCAGAATAAAGGGTGAATTGTATTTTTGGTTTATATATGGCTGCATATAATATTAAGATAATATTTATTGATATCATCAGGTATTTAGGAGTTTATATTTGATCAAATGTTTAATGTATTATAATCCCCTTTTTGGTTTTAGGCAATGTATTTTTATCAATATTAAGGATATTTTTAAGAATTTTTATGGAAATAAAACCCTTTTGTTATAATATATTATTGTGTAAAAAGTTATTTTAAGAGGAATGGCCCAACATTTTGTGGATGTAAGATTAATGGTATTGGTAACATTAGGGATTAAATTATCTTTGATTTTTAGGTTGATATGGATTATATCAATTTGGTTATGTCATATGAAGTATAAAATATAGTTTTGGAAAATGATTACTCACATGTCGAGAAAATATTTACCACAACAGCTAAGTTCATGAGGATTGAACTCACAACTAAATGACAACAAGGGGAAAATTTTAACCAATGGACTACATGAAAGGGAATGTCTAGTGGGATAATATGAATTGATATATTTCATTGTATTTATCTTAGTATATGGTATGTAACAAATTTATATCTGAGAGAAAATTTCTACAAAGACTCTAAAAATTATATTTATATCATAATGGAAATGGAAAAGTAGAAACACTATTTGTTTTATTGGACTCCAAAATATTTATAAATCGAATAATTCTATACGAATTCTAGAATATTTACTTAAAAATCCATCATAATTACTCTATATCATAAAAGTATTATATCTCTATAATAATTCCAAAATATAAAATATGAATGTATTAAGTTTTCATGGAGTGCCATATTAAATTGTATCAGATTGGGATTCGTTTTTTACCTCAATGTTTTGGAGAAGTCTTTAATAAGATCATGATACATAGTTGAGTTTAGTACTGTGTATCATACATAGATATTTGGTTAGTCTAAGATATAATTAAAACCATATAGGATATGTTTATATCATCTTCATTATCTTAAAATGAAGGATGGGATCCTCACGTTCTTCTTTAGTTGATTTTTCAGATGACAGTACCATGGATTAATGCTTTCAGATATAATCTTATGAATCCCAACATGTAATGAAATATATAAATGAAATGAACAAAATTTAATTTATAAATATAAATATATTGGGACTTGTTATAGGAGAATACATGATAGAGATATTTCGAGACATTCAACAACACATATGGGTCTCATAATATTATTAGAAAGGTTATGCTAATAATTACCAACATGATCTATAATTTGAATTTGATGAAGATTTTTTTTATTATTTTATCCTTGAAAAAGGTAATGAAATTTATAAATAAAATAAATAATCCATATGTATATTATTCACTTTTAAAATTTATATCATATCAAGATGGAAATGTAGTTATTGGTGCTTCAAAAAAACCTCTCCCAAGTCCATGATGTTTCCCAAGTATCTATAAATAAGAAGCACATACTTTCTCTTTCACGAGTATTGAAATCAGTGGTCGGACCAATAGAAGATACCTTCTACTAAAATTAAAGACCAATTAAGAATCTAGATCATATATATAATGTTTTACAAAACATGACAACCCACATGGTCAATATTTTGTAGTGAAACCAAAAAATTAAAGATGACATAATGGAAGTTGAGGATACAATGTGGCAGATTTATCCACATATCTTGGAATAAAAGTGAATGATTTCAAGGTATAAATTAATTTTAATGGAGGTATACTTTCATTATTTTTTTAAAGAAATATTTCATTTTCAATAATTTAAATTCTTAGATATACTGTGTTTCACACAACCCTGAGTTTTAACAATGCACAATATACTATTAATATAATTTTTTAAACAAGACAATGAAAACGTATCCATTAAATAAGTTAGTATTAATATTGAAAAACTAATTTCGAAAAAAATTTATTATGATGATTTTCGATAAATAATATATATTTCTAAATATGAAATTAATTTTTTGTAAAGTCTTTATGTACTTCAAGAATTGTATTTATCATAAAAAGATTTTTATTAATCTTTGTGAACAAATAATGAAATTAATTTTTGATTATTTTATATAATTTATTTTAATAAATTAACTTCAGTATTGGAATAAACATCCCAAAATTATATTGGGGTTAATATTTTTGGTATTTTGTAAAAATAATAATTTTTCATTGATAATGGAAAAATATATGTTTTTATTGAAAACTAACGTATTTCTTAAAGAATTTATAAGTTAAACTTTTGTAATCCATTTAAAAGTAATATTAGCTATATTTTATTTTAATAATCCCAATTTTTGTCATTTTAATAAATAAAATATTTAGTTTTTATATAAAATCATTTTAATCATTTGAAAATATTCCCCTTCTAAAACTGTTCTCCCATCACATCTATGGGTTTATTATTAAATGAAAAATTTCCACTCCTATAAATGGAATTTATAAAAAGGATTGAATATTTTTAATAATAATCATAAATATTATATAATATATTAGAATTGATTTTTGTTTAAGACGAATAGTAAAATTGAAAAACTAATTACCATGTTTAGGTTAAAGTGTGTTTACCGAGGGTCAATATTAACATATAAGGGTTGAAATGACCTCAAGACTTATCCAATTAAAATAATGATATAATAAAAAAACAGCATATACATATATTTTATTATGTGAATGGAATAAAATACATATATCTCATCATCCATCAAATTGTAAATGAAAACATTGATCATTTGAATGATGTACTTCCGCCTCACGAACCAATGTAATTCATTTTCAATCACTTCTTCTCACGAGTGGATATAATAATGGATTTAAATTAAATATATGATATTAATTACATTATTATACATCTATAATTATAATATCACATGTATCTTCTTACCTTCCATTCTGTGGAAATATAATAACATCACATTTGTGTACGACAGACTATTGCCATGTGAAGCGATGTGATTTTTTCTTCACTTAAACGATACATGGATAGAAATAAGGATAGTTTTAAAGAAAATATTTGAAATATATGAGATTAAAATTATTTATTATGTTTTATATATTATTTACTTTTATTATTATTCATCCTTCGATAAAATGGAATCAATTTTCATGTTTACAAACATAACAATATCTCTATGAATGGGGTAATTCATTTTATATCTATAAAATTAATGTATTAAAATTAAATGACTATATAATTTAAGTATATTATATTAATATTGTGGAAAAATTCTTTATGTTATTTAAATATGATCAAAATATAAGGGAAAAATATAAAACCTAAGAAAATATAAAAAACATAGCTGTTATTACCCAAATCATGATTTTATAAAAGAATTTTTTATAATTAGTTAATAAAAGATTATTAGTAAATAATATACTGTATGATATATATTATCATGGTTCTTTAATAGAAAAATTATAGAATTATACTTATTATACATTTGGTTTTAATTTGTATGAAGTAAATAGTGACTTAAGGTATGAGATTTCTGGTCTCACTTTTATTTCTAGGAGATATATACCATATTCACAAGTGTCTTCTTTTGTGTGGTGTATATACTAACTCATTAAATTTTTGTATCATTAAAAACATTATTTTATTGAAATTTAGCTTTTCATTTCGTGGAATTACTTAATGGATATTATGATTCAAAATATTTCCAATGCGACAATAGATATTCATCTTACATTTATTTTAGTGGGACACATGCCATATTCAAGACTTATTGTTTTTTGTTGTGTATATAATTCCTATGAATTTAATTTATTATTATTCTTATTAATTTTATAGAGATTTAAATTTACATATATTTTATTTTATTTCATGAGAATTATTATATAAGGACCCAACCTTAAAACATTACAAAATCTTGAATAAAATGAATAATTTACATTGATAATCTTTTCAGGTTTAGAGTTTTATGGAATTAGGACATAACTATTACATCTCAAAAGATTAAAAAGTATACACTACTACTATAACTAATTTTTCACAACAATAAAAAAAATCCTTAAATAAAACAAGATTTCGTTTTCTTGATATAAATATTATTGAATACATCCTTTCTCTTACCCTTCCTTATAATCTTTGAAAAACATTTCCAAAACATGGGATGAACATAAAAAGCTCAGTAAGGGTTATAACATAATGAAAGGAAACATTAACCCACCAATAAATAAAAATCAATGAAACTATAACTTTCAATCATAACATACCTTATGAAATCATAATATTTATGTATAACTCATAGAAATCATAAGACATAAAGGTAACTTGAGGCATTCATAACATTATCACGTAGGGAGGAACCCTCATGGATACGTTTGGAATACCCATCACAGTATATTCCCTAAATCTCTTTGGAGAAACCTTAGCGTTTAACTCCTTCACGTTACCAAATTCATTGGAGAGATATCACAGGCTCACCCGCCCTTAGTTTATCATGGAACCACCCGTCCTTATAAACAATTCCCAAGAACCATAACATAATCCTATCAGATAAAACATGTATAAAGTAAACATAACATTTCCACATTTCAATCACAAGATATCAATAGAACACATTGATATAATCAAAATATTATCAAAACCATTTTCAATACCAAAATAAAAGAAAAGTAAAACATGGTATTTATTATTCATTTAAAATAAGTTATGGCTTGTATAGTAATCCAAAACTCAAATAATGGTCACGGCGACGAAGAAGTCATTGTCACGGCATACGTAAGACAAAAAATTTCTTTTTTCATTTAGTAAAATGCTTCATATAAAAAGATTACATTTAAATAAAAGTGAAAGTAAAAGGGGTTTATACACCGTATAAAATAATTTTATGTATAAAAAAAATATGCCTCAATGAAAGGAGATTGAGACGAAGTCCCTTACAAAATATGGTATCCTTAGATAAATGATAAATCAATTACATAAATATGTGTGAAATACATAAATACACCCAATATAAGTGGATATTACGTGTAAAACAATCAGAGTACATAGACACATATTCATATCATGAAGAAAATCAAGAAGTATAGTTTTAAACCAAAGAATTGAATTTAGGTTAAGAAGTTCCCATACAGAAATTCGACAGCCTAACAACGTCACTTTAAAATTCAGAAAATGAGAAGATGAGAGATAAAAATGGTATCTCATCACTTAGAAATAAAATTTACAGAAATAATGATATATATGAACATATACCAACATAATAATATTTAAATTAAAATAATTAATAAAAAGAAGTCTTTTAAAAAGGAGAGGGTGAATGGTTCCCTTACCGATTTGGGTAACTTTTGAAATGTACACCCCAAGAAAGAAAGACTATACAACGTTGATGTAAATAACCATAAACTAAATTATATTACAAAAATATTAGAATAATTGGAAGTAGATAAAACACTCAATGGAGATAGTGACAAATATATCATGAATCTCATAGGAATAAATAGTGAGATAAAAACCCATTACCTCATTATAATCAATCGAGTTGTATGACCAAAAGATAATAACCAAAAAATGAATTAAATAAAATCATGAATATAAATAGAAACATGATAATATATATAAAATGGAAGTACACAATACACCACATAAATAAATTATAGGTGAACAATGGAAATCTCATGGAATTAAAAGTGAGATAAGAAATCCCTTACGAAAATTCGGCAGCCTAGCAGCGCCACTTAAAACTTCCAAAAATGGATTGATCATATCAAATAGGGCCTATCATCATATGATCATAAAAATTATAGTAAGAGGAATATAAAAGAACATCCCCCAACATATGAAATAGGATCTTAAAATAAATGACATAAAAGATAGTACTTTAAAAAGAAAGAGTGGTATGATCCCTTACAAAAATTCGGTAGCCTAACAGTGCCACTTAAAAATTATTAAAATGAATTGAAGAGAGTAAGAGGGGGTCTCTAATCATATTAGAATAAAAATTACATTATTTTGAATATAAAATAACATCCCCCATCATAATAACATGGATCATAAAACAAATGAAATAAAAGAGAGTATTTGAAAAGAAATAGAGAGGTTAGATCCCTTACCTCAAGTCCGACTTGTCTTGTTCGTTTCTTTATATTCCTGAATAATAAACTTTGGTCAATTTGTAATTTCATAAGGACCTCCGTTAAAGTTTATTATTCAATTAATATGAAATATTATAATTTTATAAAAATTAGTTAATTATGTGAGTTCATATGAAACGTTTATGTTGATGTTCGGTACATGAGTCAAAAATGAACTTGTTTGAAAATAATTGTCCATGTAGTTATAAACACACCATCTCTAGGATAATTATAATGATTTAAATATCATATATATTTGGTATATATTCATTTTATACTATTCCATAACATTTGGAGATAAAAATGAAATGCACCGTTCATGGAGACGGTAGCCCGTACGTACGCATGAACACTACTTTCATTTATTTGTCATATTAATGGAATTAAATCTAAATGAGGGATATATATATTATAATTACAGTATAATATATATTTTATATATGTCACATAAGTTCATTAATTTCATTCTTTATACATTCCATGTATTTCATGAACGAGTCACATCACCTGAGGTGGTGGTAGTCCACACTTCCTCTAATGAAATTATCTAATTTGCACAGCATGCAAAGCATAACTGTATGTTTTAAATATAAAATAAATAATAATAGAGAAGAAATAAATAAAATATATATCATAAATAAATATATTTCCATTATAATGGCAACCATGAGAGGTTGTAGGAGAAGATAGAACAATCATCGTTTCGTGAGCCAGTAATTCGCTATCATCGAAAACAACATCTTCTTTAACCATTAGAAAGTGGTGTGTGTAATTTTAGCTCGAATCCTTCTCATAAAAATATCCTAGTATATTTACGATACTGTTTTTGTTACAAAAGAAATTAATAAAAAGAGTTTAAGGGGTTGGAGAAGCAAAATATAACAAAATAACATAAGAGAAGACATTACCTTTAAATCGGGTAACTCCCTTTGGATTGAACCAAAAGGGTTTTTTGAAGAGATTTATGCCTAAGGTAATACTTCTATAATTAATAGAGAGATGTGGAGAGAAAAAATTGGCAGTGTTTGGTCGAGTCAAAGGCTTTATAGGTGTGTGTAAGGTGGTAGAGGTGGGGTCCTTTTATAAGATGGAGGAGGGGCACTCTTGGAATGTTATAAAATGTTACATTATTATAAAATGAGTTTCGGATTTTCAAGGTCCCAAAATGTTATATTTCTAGGATAAGGTTATAAGGGTTCTAAATACACCCATATAATAGGTTTTATACAAGTGTAGGTCTTTTATTTCACCTTATCTTTTCATTTTATTTAAATCGTTCCTTAATGAGGTAATCACTACATCATCATGGTGTCATAAATAAATTTATTTATTTAATGTCTAAAAATTATAAAAAAATAACATGATGTAGGAAATATTTTTAGATTTAAAATTTATATTTATAGTCTAAGAAATCATTTATTTAGAAAAAAATTAAAATTGTTTTACTTAGGTGTTACATACTTTGGTTACATTTTACTTTTTTAAAAAAAATATGATAAAAGGTCACTATCACACTAAAGTGATTCCATGGGATCCCAAGGTTGGAACAAGGAATCCCATGGTCGTCCATGACACCACTATTAGCATTAAGACACATTTTGGGTCATTTTATATTTTTATGATAATATTTTATAACCCTTAACTACTCGATTACTAATTAAACACAATAAATAAAGATAATTACCGTTGTTACTATTCAAAATGTCCAAAAACAAAAGAATCATAATTACATAATTTTGATCATCTGATTAAAAATATGGAATCCATTTTATCAAATTCCAAACACAGAAATTGGATTAATTAATTTAAAATAATTCCCGTGTCAAAACCAAAGACGAGTTTTTAAGAAGTATAATCTATCAAATGATTGATTTATTTTTACATCGAATTTAAAAGTGAAATTACATAAAATGACCAAAATTGTATTAAATGATAAAAATATAATTTAAATTTACCTTAAAACCAATTAAAATTACAATATAAATATATAAATAAGTTGGATGAAAAGGCATTTTTGAATTAAAATGCAGTATTATTCACATTTCATTAAAAATGATCAATTGTCAGAAAAATATAAAAAATACACCCTCAGATATATTTGATATTCCAAATTAAAAAATGATGTCCATTTTACCAAATTAAAAACATATAATATGCATTAATTAATATTATTATCAATTCTCTTTGTCAAAACAAATAGCGTGTTTTTAAGAAACAATATCTATTAAAATATTGACACTTGTTTGTTCCCAATTTCAAAGTGATATTAATTCAAATGACCATCATTGGATTAAAAGGTAAAAATATATTTTAATTAAACTTTAAAACCAATTAAAAAGATAATCTAATAATATCAATAAATTAGATTAAAAAGGAGGTTTTGAATTAAAATACAACATTTTCCACTAAAAATGATCTTTATCAGAAAAACGAATTTTACACAAAGTAAATTTTTATGTCTTGATTATAATGAAGGATATTATATTTTTCAAATATAACATATAAAAGTGACTAAAAGTATATTTAAAAAGGGTTATCCATTAAAAGGCGGTTAATCGGCCTTTTAAAGAATATTAGAATATTTATTCTAAAAATCGGATTCATTTGAATTTTAAGCCTCTAACATCTATTAAATAATGTAAAAACATTAAACAAACATATATAATCATATTTTAGTTAGTTATGTTCATTCCCACAATTCAAACAGTTAGATTTTAAATACCATTTAATATAATATTATTTTATTATTAGTGTGGAACGTAAGATTTCAAAGTAACTCGTTGTTGCATATTGAGTACACCATCGAATATAGAATCTCCTTTAAAGTAATATTAATATTTCATTCACAAATATTAATAAATATCAAAATGTAATATTATATATTTACTTGGGATGTTACATCCATCCCCCCTTTTTGGAATTGCATCCTCGCAATTTTTAAAAAAAAATTGGGCTCAGAAACTTCATTGAAAGACCCACATCAGAAAAGGAGTCAATAAAACTATCAATTTAGAAGAAATAAAGAGAAGTAAAAACATCACCCAAGAAAACAGATATTAGGATTCCATGAAAACATGAATATAGATGGAAAAACAAACCATCAAGGTCTGATAGAGAGTGATTGAAAACATTTCTAGGAGAATGTTAACCACAAGAAAATCAAAAACTTGTGATGGGTTAAACGATATTTGATTCCCCAGTAGAAAACTTTAACAAACAACATTTTTTTAAGTTACATTTCATTGAGGAATTCATTTATGAGCTAACTAAAAAAATGGAAACATACTTACTTGTCATGTATACTTTCACCTTTTAATATATTTCTAACAATAACTCATATTTTCTTCAAAAGATGAGTATTCAGGATGACTTTTTCACATTAAAAGCACTATAATCATGTTCAAGAGAATCACATAACTCACAAAAGATGAACTATATATTTCCCATGTCTTTAGACCATAACCAAAACCAAATTTTTCTGTATAAGATCAGATAATCCCAAAAAAAGATAATCTTTTACAAGAAGAAAAACTACTCTTAAACTCCAAAATTTGTCAAACAACCAAAATTTCTACAAAGACCATTCAATAAAAAATTTCCCTTAACATTCCTAAAAAATAAAGCAACCTAATATTGAAACCCAAATCTTTGAATGATTTAATCACATAGTCTTCCAAGGTAAATCTTAACATTTATCTCCAAATAACATCAGTTACTCTTAAAGTCTCATACTAAAAAGTAATTAGCCTAACCACATATCCTCCATGATAGGCCAATCGTTTCCATAGATATCCCAAAATCAACTTCTTATTGATTCATAAAATCATCTAACCGAAAAAAGAATTTGTCATACTAACCAGGTACTTCACATAGTCCAGTGGTAGGTGATAAATACTAGTCTCACTTTGGTTGTGGGTATGATTCCCACTGCTTGTTCCGACGTGACAGGTTGTCACAAGGTCTGCGTGTTGTCCCTTATTCCAAAACTATATAATTCTTATAACATTCCTAAAAAAAGAGATAAAATCTTCAAAAATAACCATAAAATAATTTAACCTCAATTTTATCTCATGCCTTTCATTTTCCATCAAAGCATATAGTAACCCATAATTACCTCAAAAGTAAGGATCATATAAACCATAATGGTTACCTTTATAATTATTAACTGAACTTCCACATCGAGTTGGTTCTCTCATACATGATGCATTAGTGAACTCACCAAGGTTCTAGTGGTTGATCATTACTCCTAATAGTTGGTTTAGAATAACCATGAGATTTCTCATTGAATCCCCCATTTCATCTAGTCTATTAATTAGAGAACCACCACAGTTTCCTTCAAACCCATTGTCACTTTGGTGCCTCCAAGATCCATCAATTTACTAAAACAAAAAATTTCAGTGTGAGTATATCATTAAAATAATCATATAATATCTTATGAGGAGGTTAAATACAAAGATATAATTATTCGTATTATCTTAAACTCATTCACATTATCAAAACAAATCTATGACTATTTCTGAAATCTTAACCATTATGGTAATGTCACTTGTGCTTAAAGAATACCCTAACCTCTAAGGTTATCTAAACCGAACCTTGATACCAAATATAAGTACCCGAACTTAAAACATTACTTAATCTTGAATTAAATGAATAATTCACATTGAGGATCTTTTCAGATTTATTGTGTTAGAGAATTAGGACATAACTATTACATCTCAAAAGATTACAAAGTAGACACTACTACTATAGCTAATTTTTCACAACAATAAAAAAATACTTAAATAAAACAAGAGTCCTTTTCTTGATATAAATCTTCTTGATTAAAAACTTTCTCTTACAATTACTTATAACCTGTGAAAAACATCCCAAAAACATGGGATGAGCATAAAAAGCTCAGTAAGGGTTATAACATAATGAAGAGAAACATTAACCCGCCAATAAATACGAATCAATGAAACCATAACTTTATATTATAAAATTCCTTCTGAAATCATAATATTTATGTATAACTCATAGATATCATAAGACATAAATGTAACTTGAGGCATTCATAACATTCTTATGTAGAGAGAAACCCTCATGGTTACGTTTGGAATACCCATCATAGTATATTCTCTAAATCTCTTTGGAGAAACCTTAGCGTTTAACTCCTTCGCATTACCCAATTCATTGGAGAGCTATCACGGGGTCACCTGCCCGTATTTTATCATGAAAGCACCCATATTCATAAACAATTCCCAAGAACCATAACATAATCGTATCACATAAAACATGCATAAAAGAAATATAACATTTCCACATTTCAATGACAAGATATCAATACAAAACATTGATATAATAAAAAAAATATCAAAAAAATTTTCAATACCAAAATAAAATAAATGTAAAACATGGTATTTATTTTTCATTTAAAAGAATTTATGGCTTGTAGAGGAAGATGAAACTTAAATAATGGTTACAGCGGTGGAGAAGTCGTTGTCGCTGCATACGTAAGACAAAACATTTATTTTGTTATTTAGTAAAATGATTCATATAAAAATATTACTTTTAAATAAAAGTAAAAGTAAAATGGGTTTATACACCGTATAAAATAAAGTTGTTTATAAAACAAAATATGCCTCAATGAAATGAGATTGAGACGAAGTCCCTTACAAAGACGGTATCCTTAGATAATGGATAAATCAATTACATAAATATATCTGACAAACAAAAATACACCCAATATAAGTGTATATTAAGTGTAAAACAATCATATCTCATCCAAACATATTAATTGAACAAAAAAATCAAGAAGGAGAGGTTTAACCCAAAGAATTGAAATTGGGTTAAGAAGGTCCCTAATAGAAATTCAATATCCTAATGGCGTCACTTTAAAATTCAAAAAATGAGATGATGAGAGATAAAAAAGGTATCTCATCCATTGGACATGAAATTTACTGAAATAAGGATATATAATAGCATATCTCAAAATAATAAGATGTAAATTAAAAGACCTAATAAAAATAAGTCTTTTAAAAAGGAGAGGGTGAATGGTTCCCTTACCGATTTGTGAAACTTTCGAAACGTACACCCCATGAAATAAAGACTATACAACGTTGATGGAAATAACCATAAACAAAATTATATTACACAAAAATTAGAATAATTGGAAGTACATACACCACTCAATGTAGATAGTGAAAAATATAGCATGAATCCCACAGGAAGAAATAGTGAGATAAAACCTCTTACCTCATTGTAATCAATCGAGTCGTATGACCAAAATATAATAACCACCAAAAGAATTTCAGAACAAAATGAATATAAATAGAATCACGATAATATATATGAAATTTCAGTACAAAATACACAACATTAAATAAATAAGTGGCGAACAATGGAAATCTCACGGAATTAAAAGTGAGATGAGAAATCCTTATGAAAATTCGGCAGCCTAACAGCGCCACTTAAAACTGCAAAAAATGGATTGATGAGTTAAAATAGGGTCTCTCATAATATGAACATAAAAATTACAGTAATATGAATATAAAATAACATTCCTCAAAATAATAAAGAAGAGTTTAAAAGTAATGACATAAAAGAGAGTACTTTTAAAAGAAAGAGAGGTGGGATCCCTTAAAAAAATTAGGCAGCCTAACAGCGCCACTTATAAATTCATTAAATGAATTGAGGAGAGTAAGAGGGGGTACCTCATCATATGAAAATACAAATTAAATTATGGTGAATATAAAATATCATCCTCCAACATAATAACATGGAGCATAACAGAAATGACATAAAAGAGAGTACTTGAAAAGAAAGAGAGAGGTAGGATCCCTTATCTCAAGTCTGACTTGTCTTGTTCATTTATTTATATTCCTGAATAATAAAATTTGGCCAATTTATAATTTCTTTAGGAAATAATTGAAATTTTATTATTCAATTCATATCACATATTATAATTTTATAATAATTAGTTAATTATGTGAGTTCATATCCGATGTTTTTGTCGATTTTCGGTACATGAGTGAAAAATGAACTTGTTTGAAAGGAATTGTCCATGTAGTTATAATTAAACCATATCCAGGATAGTATTAATGATTTAAAAATCATATATATCCAGTATATATTCATTTTATACTATTCAATAACATTTTGAGATAAAAATTAAATGCACCGTTCATGGAGATGGTAGGCCGTACGTACGCATGAACGCTACATTCATTTCTTTGTCATATTAATGGCATTAAATCTAAATGAGATATATATATATATTATAGTTACAGTACAATATATATTTTATATATGTCACATATTTTCCTTAATTTCATTCTGTATACATTCCATGTATTGTATGAATGAGTCATATAACTTGAGGGGGCAGTAGTCCACAATTCCTCAAATTAAATTATCGCATTTGCACAATATAAAAAGCATAAAGGTATATTTTTAATATAAAATACATAAGAATAGAGAGTAAATAAATATAATATATATCATAAATAAATATAGTGCGATCATAATGGCCACCATGAGAGACGGTAGGAGAAAATAGAACAATCATCGTTTCGTGAGGTAGTAATTCTCCATCCATGGAAACAGTATGTTCTTTAACCATTAGACGGAGGTGTGTGCAATTTTAGCTCGAATAATTCTCATAAAAATATCCTAGAATATTTAATATACTATTGTTGTTATATAATAAGGTAATAAAAATAGTTTAAGGGGTTGTAGAAGTAAAATAAAACAAAAGAACATAAAAGAAGACATTACCTTTAAATCGGGTAACTCCCTTTGGTTTGAACCAATAGGGTTTCTTGAAGAGATTTCTGCCAAAGGTAAGGTTTCTAGGATTAATATAGGGATGTGGAGAGATAAAACGGGGAGATTTTGGTCGAGCCAAAGGCTTTAGAGGTTTGTGTAAGGGGGTAGATATGGGGGCCTTTTATAAGAGGGAGGAGGGGCACTCTTGGAATGTTATAAAATGTTACTTTATTATAAAATGAGTTTCGGATATTAAAGGTCCCACAATGATATATTTTGAGTATAAGGTGATAGGGGTTCGAAATCAACTCATCCAATAGGTTTTAGTCAAGTGTATGTTTTTGATTTCACCTTATCTTGTCATTTTATTTAAATCATTCATTAATGAGGAAATCACTCCATCATCATGGTGTCATAAATAAATTTATTTATTTAATGTTTAAAAATTATTAAAAAATACCATGATGTAGGAAATTTTTTTATCTTTCCAATTACCATTTATAGTCTAATAGATCATTTATGTAGAAAAACATAAAACTATTTTACTTAGGTGTTACATACTTTGGTTACATTTTCCTTTCATTAAAACAAATATGAAAAAAGGTCACTATCACACTAAAGTGATTCAATGAGGTCCCAAGTTTGGCACAAGGCATCCCATGGTTGTACATGACACAACCAATAGAATTAATACACACTTTGGGGTCATTTTATATTTTTATGATATTATTTTATTACCCTTAACTACATGATTACTAATTAAACACGATAATTTAAGATAATTACCATCGCTACTATTCATAATGTCCAAAAAAGAGTCTTAATTACATAATTTGGATCTTCTGATTAAAAATATGGAATCAATTTTATCAAATTCCAAAAACATAAATTTTATTAATTAATTTTAAATAATTCCCGTTGTCAAAACCAAAGACTGGTTTTTAAAAAGTACAATCTATCAAAAGATTGATTTGTTTTTACACCCAATTTAAAAGTGAAATTACATCCAATGACCAAAATTGTTTTAAATGATAAAAACATAATTAAATTACACCTTAAAATCAATTAATATTACAATCTAACTATGTAAATAAATTTGATAAAAATATAGTTTTGAATTAAAATGTAGTATTTTTCACTATTCAATAAAAATAATCATTTGTGAGAAAAATATCAAAAATGTTACCTAAGATATATTTTATATTACAAATTAAAAAATTATGTCCTTTTTACCAAATTCAAAACATAGAATATACATTAATTAATTTTCTAATCATTTCCCGTTGTCAAAACAAATTGTGTGTTTTTAAGAAACAATATCTATTAAAAGATTGACACGTGTTTATGTCCAATTTCAAAGTGAAATTAATTAAAATGACCACAATTGGATTAAATGGTAAAAAATATATTTTAATGACACTTTAAAACCAATTAAGAAGATAATCTAATAATATAAATAAATTATATTAAATGGAGGTTTTGAATTAAAATACAACATTTCCACTAAAAATGATCTTTATCAGAAAATAACAAAGAATTGCACATAGTAAATTTTTATGACTTGATTCTAAAGAAGGATTTTATTTTTTTGAAACATAACATATATAAGTGACAAAAAAGTATTTTTTAAAAGAGTACTCCATCAGAAGGCAGTTAATCGGCCTTTTAAAGAATATTAGAATATTTTTTCATAAAATTGTATTCATTTTCATTTTAAGCCTCTAACATTTATTGAATATTGTTAAAACATTTTAAAAAATTATAATCATATTTTAGTTAGTTCTGTTCATTCCTTCTATTCCAATAGCCAGAAATTAACTACCATTTAAAATAATATTATTATATTATTAGTGTGGAACGAATGATTTCAAAGTAACTCGTTGTTGCGTATTGGGTACGCCATCGAACATAGAATCACTTTTAAAGTAATATTAATATTTTATTCAAAAATATTAATAAATATGAAAATTTAATATTCTTTATTTACATTGGATGTTACATATTAATTCTAGGATTACAAAAGTGGAAAAGAATTTATGTTACAATCCCATCAGTTATGAATTTTTTTTAATATTTTTTTCCCAATTATGAAATATTATGATATGTATTTCAATAAACTAATTTATTTTCTTCTATTATTTATATTTTTTGGCAATAAATGTTTTATTTTATTTTTCCCGCTTTTTGTACCCATGATATAAAAAGTATGTTTTTAATAAAAAAATATTTTCCTCTTCTGTTCAAAACCATATTTTTTCATTATTGATTCTTTATAAAAATGTTTTGAAACATGATTTTAATATTATATAGTGATTTTTAATGGATTTTTATTCAATTTTTAACTATTTAAAAATGTTTTCAAAGGAATATTCATATTATTTTCAAAAAAAGTACCATTTTGTTTTTAATCAAATTGTGAATGGAATATTTGTATTTACATGTATTATAAGAACCATATTTCTCTTAATATTGAACAATAAATGTTTTAAAGATTTATTGATATGTTTTATTGTTTTTTTCAAAATAAAATTACATCCAAAATGATTTATTACTTTTATTTATTAAAATTTAGTTTTCAAAGTGGAATTTTATTTTTCTCAAGAATGTTTTAATGCACTTTTATAGAATTTATTTTCATAAAAATTCAATAACCATTTGTATGTATTATGTTTTATAAGGGACATGAACCAATTGTACCACACTTACTCTTTATCTAGTTATTTTAGGATTAGGAAAAAGAGATGATAATGATAACCATTCTTCTTACATAGGTTATACTTTGATGAATTGATTATATGATTAAGAAAAAAATTTCTTTTCTATGGGTTATCCATTGATAAAAAATTTTGGAAACCCATTTATTTCATATGAGGTATGATATGATTAAAAGATCATGAATCCCATTTCATTTCAATGGGTTATTTGAGGATGAAATATTTATGGAACACATTTTATTTCAATTCAATTGAGATGAGGATTTAATTTTATATTGGTGCACACATATATATGATTTTAATTATGTGATGGGTTATTCCATAATTATACAATTATAGTAGTTACATTATAACCAATAATGGTGGTTTGGTTATAACCATAGATGGATGGTTGTGTTAAAAAATGAAAAGAGTGGGACCAATATATCCCCCAAATTCATTGGTTATAGATTGATAACTCATGAGATAAAATGGAATTTAATTTGGTGTGAATCCAATTTAGTAATAGAATTTCCCCACTATGATAGTCTTTGGAGTGAACCTTGACTACTCTGATGGTTTTTAGAGTTAACATATTCGACTACGATAAACATGGACTTAATCTTTTACTACTATATAAATTAAACTCAATGCTTATGAGTATTATATAATTTATGTCTTATGCTAGTGTTACACTCTCCTTATTATGTTTTTTCATTCCAATATAATTCAAGCATTATAAACTATTAATAGTTATTCCATTAAACATTTTTATGATTTATGATTTCTATGGTATGGTTTTATAATATTATTCACTTTTTCACATTCCATTATTATCACATTATGTTGATATCAACCTTGTTAAACTTTATTGAGAATCTAATTTCACTATTTCTTGTATTTATTATCCCAATGTTACAATGAATTGTATTATGTATGATGTTTTATAGAATGGTTCTAGTTATGATGAAATTAGTGGGAGATGATGTAATTCAACTATTAACAAGTGGAAGTGGGTTTTATCCTCTATGATGGTGTGTGATGTTTATTGGAAAAAATGATCTAGGTTATCAATATGTTTATTATTATAATGAAATATTTTGAAGTATTTGATTTTCAATGTTGAGGGTATTAATTATCACCTTGATAACTAACCCCTTGTTTTATTCCCATGTGTTATTTATTAATTTCATTTATTTATTTGAATGTTAAAACTATAGGTATTTCCAAAAGTGGTAATAAAACAATAATTTTATTGTTAATCTTAATTTTTTTATATAATGTGTTCGATTATGTTATATGATTTAAAAAGATAAAGTTATTTCAAAGATTATTTAAATTGATATTTAATCCCTCTATAAAAAATCATTTTAAAGCTAAAAAATATATAAATATACTATTTTTATTAATAGGATGTTTTTAATAACATTGAAGGATTTAGTTTTAAATTTTTTGAAAATACAAATTCTTATTAGGGATAAAATTAAATCCCATAACGAGTTTCTCACTCTGAAAAACATTTTATACTAGATAATTTTTAAAATATATTTTCAAATATTATTTAGTTTTCATTAAGGGATCAAAAATTTCTTTTATGTATAAATTTAATTCAATTTGGATAATAATAGATTATAGGAATTGACTATAAATATGAATCCTTATTTTTATGGCACAAACTATTCTGGTATTGATATTAAAATAGTGATTCATATTGAATTTATGTGTTTTTCTATTAGAAGTATAATTGAAAAAATAAATGAATTACATAAATCTTATAGAGTTGGACGGATTTATCCTTCTAAAAAAGCTAATAAAAATAATTATAAATGTGTGAATGAAGTTTATTTTACATTAGTGTATGAATATTTTTAAAAAATATCAATATGCACTACTACATTTGAATAATGGGAATCTTTATCTTTTTCTCATGAAGGAACTCATAATTTCAACAAAATTTGTTTATATTATTACACTATTAAATATGATACTTTTAAGATGAAACCTAATGAACTGATTTATGATATGTATACGAGGATTAATAATATTGTGAAGACGTTCCATTAATTTTAAAAACAAAAACCCAACAAATACAAGGTAATGTGCCTATGGATATTCTTTCTATATAGATAGAGAGGAACTTATGTTTTAATCTGAGATTCTTGTGATGTGTGTAAGTTATATCAGGAATTTCCGATAGTAAATCTCAAAATTTATGAAGAGGAACACAACTTAAATAGGAAATAATGGGATGTAATAAATAGAAAGATTGTATCCTTTAATAAATTTGACATAATGATTAAATTTTAGGATTAAAGAAGATATATCATGTCATGGGGTGTCATATTAAGATAGTGATAAATAAATGGCTCAGTTTTCTAGACAATTCAACAAATATAACTAATGGAATAAATTCTTCTAGAAGAAAAAATATAAAGATAGCTTGAAAATATTTGTATTTTGATAAAATAATATAATAAGTATGATAATACAAATGAAGTGCTCTTGTATGAAGGCATGGGAAAAGGTTTTATCAATAATTAATGTCCTAAGATAAATTTTAAAATAAATATGTTGAAGAGGATAAAATGTTTAATAATTTTATGGATTAATATTTTATTGCATTAGATGATAGATCAATTGAATCATATTCATGCAGAGAAGAAAAACATAAGAGATCCAACATGTATTTTATGAAAAACACATATTAGGTATCTAGTATTTTTCAAACATATCATATTCATTAATCAATTTTTTCTAGAGAAGAAAACATTGAATAAAACATTTATAGTGAATAAATAATTAAATAATGTAATATTTTAGAGGATTCCTTCAATGATATTAAATATTGATAAAAAAAATTATAAATATATAGTATGTCTTGACTACTCGTTTTGGAAATAACCTTAGTATAGAGAAGATAAAAATGATCAATTAATTAATGATAATAATGAGTTAAAATTATCCAATGAGAAACTAAAGCATTATTTTAAACAAATTAATTTTAAAAAAGCTTTTACATAGATTATTGGAATGAAAACATTACCTAAACATATAAATGGAGTAGGATATCTTCTTAGAAAATGAGGGACTATGAAATATAAATTTATTATTAGCTCCAATTCAACAATAAACAATTAATAAATCTTATTTTGATCACTATTTTTTTTATTAATGTTTAAAATATAATATTAAGAAATATATAAGATAATTATGTATTCCTATAGTTTTTATTACTACCATATCCATACCCAAGAAAATATGGGTAACAGAACCATTTTTGAATTTAATATATTATGTTGCAAACCATATTTAATATATCTTGAAAAAATTATGGTATCTTTAAAGTGGTTTCCCTAGAAATATAGATGCGGATAAATCATTACTTAATAACCAAAAAATGGATAGTTGGTTTTTTACTTCTGTGGACAACGATAAAAAAATAAAATTAGTCTACAAATAATATTTTACTATAATACTATTTTAATTTAAAAAGTTTTATTTTTAGATGGATTAAATTATGATGTACATAGAATATCATAGATACCTTGAAATGGTTCTAATTTTTTATTTGATAATAATTCTTACATATTTTTTATTCTAATAATTATTTAGTTTTTACCCCATTACGAAATGATAACGTATATTTTGTTAAAATTGATTCCTTGTTTTCACAAAATATTTCTTACCTATGTTCCTTTCACAAAGAATCTATGCATTGGAATAGGAGACAAGGTCATTGCAATATTCCTTAGAAAGCAAACTAGGAAAGGCTTAGTCAGTGATCTTCCTAAACTAGAATTCCCGAATGAAAAATTCAATAACTCATGTCAAAAAAGGAAAAAATTTCTTTCTAATAAAATTATGATTCTTTTGTATCTCGTTCAGTAGAGTTTGTTAAAATAGTCTTGTTTAAACCCTCTATAGTTATTATATTAAATGGGAATAACTATTTTTATATTATATTTGATGACTATTCTTATTATACATTGGTATTATTTTTATTTCCCAAAAGTTCATCTTTTTCATGGTTTGCTAAGTATACTAAATATATATAAACTCTCACTAGACAAAAAATATATACCCAATATGTGACCATGATTGTGAGTTTAAAAATAGTTATTTTGAGTCATTTTACTCATAGTATGGATATAATCATATCTTTTATACTCATAGGACCATATATAAAAATGGTTTATTATAAATGATAAATGGAACACTTTAAGAAATATCTTGGAACATGCTCAATGAGTATGACATACCAATAAAATTATGGGATGAAGTTATGAATGCATATGGTTATATAATAAATAGACAATTAATTAAAGATATTTTAACGAAAACCTGATAAATATTATGGAAGTGATAGAGGCTGAAGGTAAATTGTATAAGAGTTTCTGGTTGGAAATGATTTCATCTAAATACTAATGATAAACAGTAAAATTTTAAAACGAAGATAGATAAAGTATTTTTTTCATGAATATTCACTAACTAGTTAATCATATAAAGTATTTAATAAAAGGAATAATATTGTTAAAAATATGTACCTGTCAAATTTGATTAAGAAATACAAATGAGAAAAAAATATTTTTAAAAGCATAAATATGATTTATCAAATATAAATATAAATGAAAAAACTTCTGAAAGTTATGTTAAACAAGAAAAAAAATTCATTTTCTAAGAAACAACTGGAACATCAACCCATTGAGGATAATGAGATATATAACCCATATTTTCATAGAACTATTAGAACTCATTGATATTATCCCTTAGATACTATAGTTAAAGACCTAGATATATGAACAACAACTATAGCTTCTATTAGAAATCATGTTGACCACCGAGTTTTATTTCCATATAAAAAACCTATGAATGTTAATGATCCTTCTAATAATTAATTCTGCCTGATGGAAATGCATGTATAACTTAACCAATTTGAATGAATTTGAGTATGTGAATTAGTAGGTTTACCTCTGACCGATGGAAAAAAAATGTATGCTTTTAAAAAATGTGGATGAGTTTGGAACAATAGTTATGAAAAAAGAAAGATTAGTTTCAAAATGATATAGTCATGGAGAAGGTATTGATTATGATGAGACCTTTACACCAGTATCCACATATAAATCTATTAGAAAATTGTTTTCATATGAAAATCATTTTGATTTCAAACTATATCAAATGGATGAAAATAGTGAAATCATAAATTATTACATATTTGAGGATGTTTCTATAAAACCACCCCATGGATTTCAAAATCATATTATTATAAATCATGTTTTCAAATTAACAAAATAATAATATGGTTTAAAATAAGCTCATAGAGACTGGTATGATAGGCTCATCTATTTTATTAATTCATATTTTTTTTTCAAAATGAAAAGCTGATCCTACGTTATTTATAAAAATAATTTCAAATTATTTTTTTCTTGTAGAAATTTATATTTATGATATAATTTTTGGGTCTTAAAAAAATTAATTGAATTTAAATTTTTCAAAAAATATGCTAAGTGAATTTGAAATCAATTTAATGGGAGAATATAAAAGTTTTATTTGATTGTTAATTTTTGAAAATAATGGTAGTTTTATTTTAAATAAAATTTTTAACACCAAATACCTTTAAAAATGATTTGGTTTGGATAGGAAAAAAATTTGTTAAAAACCCGTGAGTAAACCCTATAATTTGGTTCATGATGATACTGGAAAATTAGTTAATCAAACCAATTATAGTATCATTATAATAAAAATTACTATATTTAAATAGTATCTAACCTAATTTTATTTTTAGTGTATGTATGTGTTCCCATGTTCAATAAAATACTAAATAATATCATTTACTTTCATTAGAAATAATTTTATAATTCCTCAAGTATACAACTAATTTAGGTTAATTCAATCCTAGAAGGAATGAATTTTATTTAGTGAGTTATTTAGACCGAGATGTTGGGCAGTTTATGATAGATAGAAAGAAAACCTCCAGAACATTTAACCTATTGGTAAAATCACTAGTTACACGGTGTAGTGAAAAAACACTTTAGTTTCACTATCCACTACAGAGGTATATTATATAATACCAGTAAGTTATTGTGCTCCCATTTTGTTATGAAACACACTTTACTAAATTTTGGATATCAACTTTGGCATGTACCTATAAATTTTAATAATACATGTTCAATAAATATTTCCCAAAATCCTATATCTCATTCAAGGAAAAAACATATTTACATAAGCAACCATTTTTGGGGTATTATTTAAAAAAAAGTGATATAACTCATTAATTAATTATAACTGAACCTCAGCTTGCAGGAAAATTTAAAATTCCATTGAATTGTGTTAGATTAAGCTCTATAAAACATGGAAAGTTTATGATAAAAATTAATTATATATTTATCTCCAATTTTCCATGAAAAATTCAATTTTTAATTGGCCATTGGATGATCTACTATTGAATGATTGACTATTGTTAGTCGACTATAGGTAATAAACCATTGGAAGATCAACCATTAGAATATATACCATTGGTAATCAGCCATTGGAATATCAAATTTTTGAAACCCACCAATCTAAATCCACCATTTGATTGCCACCACTTTATAGCCACCATAAAATATCAACCATTCATTATCCACCATTAAAAATAAACCTTTCATGATCCTCCATTACAGATATAACATTTTTGATCTACCATTAGAGATCTACCATTGTAATATCGTCTGTTTATTTTTTTAGGTTAAATTTTTAATTAAATGTTTAGTATATATTTTTATTTATATATTATTATATTTTGAAATCACAAATCCCTATATTAGAAATTTTTATTTAATTTTAATTTGAGTACCCTCACTTGATTACTCCTATATTCCAAACATTCGACTTCTATTATCTCTTATCATACAACCTTACTTCTTCTCCCTTATTACATTTAATCATTACAATTGAAAAAGTGTAATGTTACTTAGTCTCATGTCTTGAAATATCATGTCCTTATAATAATTTATTAGAAGAATATTTTTATGTAGCTATAAGAGTGAAACCAAAGAACTATTTTTATAGATTGTTTTCATTTTCAAAAAATAAATTGATGTTGATTTGTGGATTTTATGAAATCTATTACTGATAAAGGTAAATCATGATTTGGGGTGGATTAAAAGGTTCTCAAATAAAAATCAACTATTTTATCTATTGTTGGTTCACCAATTATATTAGTTTGAATAGTATGTCATTAGAAGGAAAAATGATGTTGAAAAATCCTTGGTTGATGGTAAAGTCATCTCATTTTCATTAAATCAATGGAAAAGTTTCATAAATGTTTATCACAAGGTTATTTTTAAGGATTATCATGGTTATGTTCCATGTGATAGTGATATTTTAAATTATAAGGTTTCACTACTAGAATTAATTGAAAATTATAATATGAGAAGTCTTGTTGATACTGAACTCAATAGAGACTGTCGGCTTCTGTTCAGGTATATCAAGAATATGTTGTATTCATTGAATGTATATTTCTTCATAATAAGGTATCAAGATGTTTTTATTGTATTTCTTATGAAAATATGAGATAAAATAATTCAATGATCATATTTAATGGTACATATGATCGAGATGAGAAATTATTCTTCCAGATCAAATTCATTAATCTACTTGAAGCTCATATCATCCATGATTGAAATCAAACATTTATTACTTAATGATAAAGAATTATTTTTTATAGGTGGTTGTTGATATTTGAGCTAGGTTACCTATAAAATGATGAAGGTAAACTGGAAAATGTGGTTAATGAATTGGTTCGTAGAAAATGACATGTTATATGAGGATTTTAGTCATATTTAACACCCTATAATACTAGGAAACATTGTTTACCATGGATTATAGGTAGATGTGGTTATGTTTTAATCCTCAGATTATAAGGAAGATGAAGAAGAAACTGAAGAAAGATAAATACCGGTGTTGGTTTCAACTGAAGAAGTAAGTGATAAAAATATTGTTAAAAGACCAAATATATGTTATGGATATGTAATTACATCCCTTTAACTTCATAATAGGGAAATTATTTTAATAAAATTAGATTAAACTAAGGAATATAATGTCACAAATAATGAATATGTTCAAAACAATTCCTATAACAGCTTAAAAGGGTTGTTATTTTATCTAATGATGAGAATAGAGATGATGATAATAATATTCATGGAGAGGAGGATCATGTGATGATATCTAGGATTTAAATGGTGCTTTTGATATTGAATTTAATAGAACTGGACTTGTTTTTATAGTTTCTTAAAAAAAATTGGTTCATATCGATGTTCAATCCACTTTAGATGTTCATGATTTACTTAAGTAAAAAACTTGTTTTAGAAGCTATTATTTATTATACTCTTGGTAAATGTGATGACACAACACATACTAAGGTGGAGAAGACCCCAGGACATGTATAACATGGTCTTTGATACTCATAGTCAGATGATGTTGGAGGAGATATTGATTATCATAATAGACCACCAATATAAGTGGAAATTATAAATTAGTTTTTGGAAGATATCTAAAGGATATTAAGTCGATATGATTTATGAAGTAGGGTTTATGGGAGAAACCTTCACTATTGAAGTGTCATTAATTAAACCGCATCATTGAAAATATGATTATCCTATCATAGAGGAAAAACCTTTTCAAGTTCATATATCTTTTATAGCATCAGTGTATGTATCAAAATATGACTTGGATGATTTGAGAGATATCATGTTATCAGATATTGAAAGGTTACAAAAATCCATTCCTCTTATACTGACATTTCTTAGTTAATCATATATAATACATTTCTTCGAGTTATATTTCTTCCACATTCAACCAAAGATGATATTGAAAATTCAAGAAGTGGATATTTAAAATAAAACTTCAGTAAACCAGATGGTTGAAGTGAGATCCATTATGAAATAATTTACAGAATATTTTGATACAATAAAACCTTAATTACTTGATCAATTAGATTCTGTACATAAAAAGTTTCTTCCTCTACTACTCTACCTCAAAATGATCATTCTATTGATGTTGAGATAGTGATTTTTATTGTTAGAGAATATATGAATGATATCATGGGTGGTATTAATACCTATCATTTAGAGGAACTATAAAAGATAAAAAAACATGGTGATTGAAAATATATTTTTTCTAAGGGAATGTTTGGATGAATCTTGATGTGATTGACAACCATCACTATGTTAAAAAATTGTTGTCATTCCAAAATTTATATCAAACACGAGCTAAATATCCAATTTGAATTTCATTATGAGAATCCAAGGATGACACGTTTGTGCAAGGAATATAAGGAAAAAATGAATCAGCTCATTATTTCAGCACTATTTCTCAAATATTTTATATAAGAGAAGCAGTATTTCTTTAGGGAAATGGGGGAGGTGAACAAATAATTATGGATTTTTTAAACTTTAGGAATCCATTTTTTATGTTTCTGGGAATACATTGATATCATCTTAAGACATTACTATGACTTCCATAACCACTTGACATTCTATAGCATCACTACCTCCATAGTTCATCCTTTTGGAATTTCATCAATTGTGGCTATTTAGCATCTCAGGCCATTAATGACCAGGGAGATTCATACTTCTACCACTGCACCCATAGCTTCATCATTTGTAACTCCTATCCTTATAAAAGGGAATGATATATGTGTCCCTATATCCCATCAAGATGAGAGTGTTTCTACTTCATATTTTAATTTGAAAGGGGTTTTAATTTACATTTTATTACTTTTTGTGATATAATTTATGATATTTAAATCTAATGAAACTCTCATTTAGTGAAAATAATATCTCTCCTTCCATTTCATCAATTTTATTATCTATTTGATAATCCATAAAGGGGGACTATTCATTAATGGAATTTTTTTAATTTTCAAATTATAATTATTAAAATTATTAAGTTGTTGAATAATATTGATTACGATATTAAGATGAAACTTCTTTATTTTCATCAATATTTTTCTCTTAATTGTTTTAATATACATTGTTATAAAATTATATGATTGGTGATCATCAAAATGGGGTATTTTTTCCACCTACTCAATTTAATGATAAATAATCATGTTTTATACATTTCTAGAAATATTAATCTTTTATGTAGTGAATAATGTTTTTTTATAATCTTGTCTATGTATTGATCTATAGTTAGATCACCAAATCTGCAGTTAGCAATGAAGATCTACTGATAGTACAATCAGTTCTTATGGTGGAAAATATCTACTAATAAATAGTATACCATTGAATAAATCTATAATTAGTTGAGTAGATATACCCCTAATTAGATTTATTACAAATTATAATAATCTCTAGTTCAGAAGATCAACCATTGATCAGATCAATCACAAGATCAGATGATCTACCTTTTATAGATCAACCACTAATGAGATGTAGTCAAGTTAATATGATCAATTAATTATATATCTACCTATATACTATTTTAATACCATTCTAATCTACTGTAATGATGATCTATATCCAGAACACATCTACCACCATATTTGATCTAACAGTAGTCTATGCTACCACTGTGGTGATCTACCATTATTAAGGATCTATAGCCTGTATGCTACTATTCCTAACAATATTCTATTATTAAAATATAAATATATTAATAGATATTTTATGTAATTAAATGTTGATATCCTAATGTGTATTTTTTAATCAATATTCCAAAACGACAACATTTATTCATTGAATAAAAAGTATAACTTCCTTAATTTAGTACTCCGTATCAAGATCATAAATTTTTTTATTTTTATTCCTCAAAAAATAATTTTATTGTGAGAAAAAGATATTTTGTTGTACTCTTTCTTTTGGGGTGGTAGAAAATGGTGTGTGGAAAAAATAGTTAAACACAAATCATCATATGCTAAATTAAAAACAAACCCAACTACACATTTGTGTAGAATGATCAAGAACATCAACAGATGGAAAACATAATGAATTTTCAATACTCTACAATAATGTATTTCATAAACTATTTCTAGGAACCTTTCTAATTATCTTAAAATAAAAAATTCTGGTACCTTTTAACATTTGAAGATTTTCTGATAGAGAAACATAGTCATTTCTTATCTCTACATATTTTATCTAACTATTTTTATTTACTTTTGACTAGTGTGATATACTACATTATATGTCTATACACATTTCCACATATTACAAACAAGAGTGTTCTTGGAATAATCTTAAAAAGTTATTTATTTTAATACTAACAAAAATTGATGAAGATGTTTTTTGGGAACTTTTTATTATTTATATCCCAATTACAGTTGTGTAAGATGCTTTGTTCTAGGATATCATTGAGTGGTGTTTATTTTAAAACTTGACCATAGTTGTGAATCTATTTCTTATTATAATAAAAATATTTAATGTCGGTGATTTATAAGTGTTAGGGATTATATCCCAGCTTGAGAATGATCCCCTTGAAGTATTTCACTATGTAATTTATTTTTTTAGTTTTATTTATTTCTAATTCAAATATATATTTGTTTTCAAAATATGTAACAAAAAATTATATTGATATTCAGTCTTAAATTGAGTTTAAATGATGTGTAAAACTAAGTAATTTGATTTCAAAAGTAAATTTTATATTGAAGATTATTTTAATAGATCATTAGTTCCCAAAAAATAATTATAATTATCAAACCTATATAAATTAATTCAATTGATTAAATTGGTTTTTTTAATTCGTATGGGGAATTAAATATTAAAAAAATAATTAATTATTAATGGTAACTCAATTCCCCCCACCCCCATGAGTTAATCACCCCTAACAATATGCGTTGATGAAAAGTTTTAGATTTTTAATAATAAAGGGGAAAATAAAAGTGAATCGCTGAAATAAAATTCATAGAAAATTTGTAATGTATTTTAAAAATTATAATTCAAAGTAACAGCACAAACAATTTTTATGAGATATAATTAATAATTTAAAACATTTATTTATAAAATAATCTTCAATAAAGGAATGTAGAAATTAAAGTACACATAAGTAAGAAAACATGGAGTGTATGAAAAAAAAACAAATGTGGAATGAAATCCCCTTTTAAAACTATTATGTAAATAATATTTATTTTGTTTTAAAAATTAATATAGTAAAGAGAATATATAATACTTAATTAAAACATTGAAAACATGGAATGTAATCTAAATAATGAAAAATGGCCCCAATAATTGGAAAATAATATTATTCAGAAGAAATTTAAAATAGATTCATTTGACACTTTTTTAATCAAAGTAGAACATGATTTATTGGAAAAAAAATTAAATGATTCATTTTAAACATCTGAAATGAATGTAAAAGTAAAATAAATTGACCTTAACAAATCATTGATATATAGAATTCATATTAATCACTTTAATATAAATTATATAGATACTTATGATATGGGTTCCAGATGAAAAATGAGAAATAAAGATTTATTTTATTTTAAATAATCTCCCAATGGATTTATGTAAAAAATGAAAGAAAAAAAGTAAATTATAATTGAAATATATAAAAATAATCATATTTGAAGAAAATATAGGTTTTTCTAAGGAGTAATAATATGGTATCCCCTCAATGGAAATAAAATCATAATGAGTCTTGATAAAGAGTGAGATTGTATTAGAAACCCTTACATATATTATTACAATTAAATCACAAAATCAGATTTGAGGGAAAATGAAATTGAATTTTAATTTCCCTGAATAAAAATATACTAATGATAAAATATTCCAAATAGGGAGTACAAAATGTTAAAATATAAATTATGTTCAAATATAAAACATATCACGAAAAAGGATATTTGATAGGATAAGCTCAAACATTGGATTCCTACTTACTAGGATGCATTCTAACCACATGTATAAGAAATTAATATTTATATTTCAGTGATATTATTTCTATATTTATATATATCATTCTTTATATAATTTATTCATAACTAATTTTTACCAATTTACTCATAATTGTTTATTAAAATCAACTATTTAACTGTTAATTATTTTTTTATAATGCATGTTTTGATTCAAACAATCCATTCCACACACCATAGATAGAGTTTAATCAAAAAATAATTCTAATAATTCATAATATGTTACATCTATAAATTAAGTACAATTTTTAAAAATTCAAGTAATGATGTTATGAAAAATGAAATACTTCATTGATTGAGGAAATAGTCTACGGATATGCACGAGTAATATTTTAATTTTTCAAAGAGTGGAAATAAATGAAGATAGATAAATATATGTCTTTGAAAAAAATAATTATTTCAAAAATATCATATTTATTAATTATTTCCATCTATATAACCATCTATTAGTGTTACTGATGGAAAATGAATTACATAGCTTTATAGAGGTTGCGGTTCGCATGTATGCATAAATGGAATTTTCATTTTCCATTAGATAGATGACATATAGAAAAAGGATATAAAATTGACGTAAAAATTTCATTATAGTAAATATGATGATTTATTTTTGTTAAAATGGTAACATATTATTTTTATGATGGTTAATAAGAAAATATATTGACAGTGATTTGTAATAACATATAGGTATTCCATGGAAAATATCCCTTGAAAAACTCTTATAGGATTCTTGTATGGGTATTTTGGGAACATAGGAATATCTAGGTAGTGGATAAAGTTTTTTTGGAAGTTATTGTGGTATATCTTCGTTTAGAGAAGGGAACATTGGGGTTGTGTGAAAATGGTGGATATGAGGTTCCCTTTTACAAGTGAGTGGATTGACACTAATATAAATATTAAGAATGATTAAATAAAATAAATGTCATCATTAAGTAAAGAGGATTCCATTTAGTCCAATCTAAATTATATTATAATTTATGTTCTAAATGCACTCAACCAATAAAATTTAAAAAATTTATTTTTATTTTTAACCCTTATCAAATAGTTTAACCCCATTATTAGCTCTTATGACCCTTACCATAGTAGCAAAATGTTTTACAATTGTATCAATATACTATAAATAAAATTCAATGAAAATTATGTATAATTTTCCTATTCCGGTTTAAAAATGGAATAAATTTTATAATATTCCATTCATATAGTTAGTAAAAAGTAATTTTAATAAAAGTATTAATAACAAAATTAAAAATTGTATTCAGAAAAATGTTTTCTTATGAATAAAATTATATTACTAAATAAACTATGAATATATTTATATATCCTAAGATTAATTAGATTATGAAAAATTGGAGTTATGAAACTTTTATATCCCTAAAAAATGGAATTTATCCTTGTAGTTATATAAATAATAAAAATTGTCAAAAATGTTTTTTTAGAATAAATCATTATTTAGACATCTAAAATATAAAACATAGTCTCTTTAGATATAAATTATTTTTTAAGTGAAAATATATTACTTATAAATTATACAATATTTTTTAAAAATGTATCACAAGCATTCAATTTATTATTATATTATGATAATGACATCAGTGTTCCGATTTCTATAAAATTAGGATTTTACATTATTAAAAAAACATTTAGGAAAAAAATAAAAAAACACTGTAATATAATATTTTACACAATCAATTATAAAATTAAGTTCATTTCACCATATTCAAATTTAAAAAATTAAAATATTCATCTTTTAATTATATCTGTAAAAAATAAAAAAATTAACAAAAAATGTTCATTTATATAAATTCATAATTCATGTAGTGTTTATATATTAGTTCCTAGATTTAAATATTATATATTATTATAATTATGTTTTAAAATTCATTAATTTAGCTTATTAATAAAAAAGGAAAAAATCAATAAAAATTATATCATTAAAATATAACCCTTTTAACATTAAATAAATTTAGCCATACTATAGTATTTATTTATTTTTTAATAATTAAAAAAATGTATTTATCATAACTGATTACTATACTTCTATTTACTATGAAATTATTCTAATGTGTAATGAATGGTTTTTGTAGATATTAATGTAACTTATGATATAAATCAATGTTTTATTTAACAGAAAATTACATATTAAAATCTTGAGGTGATAAACATGTTTTCTTACATCATGTTATAAGAACATGTTCCATGTACTTTAATGTCCCGTTACTATGACTAATAGAATAAATTATTACAAGAAATTGTTGGTGTGGAACTTATATATGAGTGACCTATTTCTAGATCATCCTTATTCTTTGTAACTAAAATAGAGAGGGAATGGTAGCTTTCCATGAATATATAAAATGTAGTTGCAATAGATTAAGAGAAATATAGATTCATGGAGAGATTTATTCTAACATTGAACATAAACCATTGGTTATGTGTTTAATTGTTTATATATCCCATGAGGAGTAGTTATTAATAAGGTATATGGACCTTTTTTTAAATTTCAGTTTTATGGAATATGGATTATTAGAGAAATGATGGATTTCAATAAATATCTCCCTTTGAAGAAATGAATCTCATAGGGAATATGGACCACTGAGTAATGTTCCATGGGGGATATGGTACGATGAAGATGAGTTTGATCTTATATATAGGCTACTTGATTTTGTGGTGGCTCATTAATGGATCATGATATTGATATCACTAATGAGGGAATGATTGGGGTTTCTAATTAATTGGAGCCCTATATGTGTCTCTATATAATAATGATTGACAGTTTTATAAGGAAGGATGGTTAGTCACATGGGGAGTATAGAAACACAAGCTAGTGTTTTTGTCACGTATATATTAAACCTTACCGATGCATGAGAAAAAAAATTATGGAGGACGTACAATGGTAAATGGACCAAAATGTATATTGGGTTAATGAAGGATTACATGGTATACACTTATTAAGGGTAACATGAATATAGGTTGGGTTTTTAAACTAAGAAAACGACAGATATCTTTAGATCATTTTATCTTTGAGTGGACTCAAGAAAAAGTAACAAAACACATGGGAAATCTAGATGATCATGACCCACGAGTGGTTTTATTAGTATTACCATAGTAGGATCCATCCCTATGAAGGGAATACATGATCATGAAAACCTTATAGTTACTATATGTTTTTGTGAAAATCATTATGGATGAATTTTATCAAGGAAATACATAACTGATGGGGAATAATCTAGCCTGAAAAACTAGGTTATATACATTATATAGCCATGGAGGGGTCCTATGTTTCATTACTCTATTCTAGTACCTAGGTTAAGATGGATCCATGTTATGGAACATGGGTGATATAATTCTCAACCATGATACTGGGGGAAGTGTCATTCCCTGTTATAGAGACAAATGTGAGGGTGAACTCTAGTAAAGGGCCTAGGCCAAGGATCACCCAATTTTTGAGAGGAGGGTAAAGAGTCACTCCATTTACTAGGTAAAGATAACATGGCACCAATGTGGTAAGAATAGTTGATTATTCACCTAAGTATTGAATAAAAGTGAAAATATCCTTATTATAGGGTAGATTTGAATTTTCACCCTCATAAGAGTCTAGGTGAAGTGTTGTTGAAAATTATGACTCTTAGTAAAGGTTTATCCCTCATATGGAGTCCATAAGGTGTGTCTTCTGCATGTGGCACCCACGTGTATCATCCAGTATGGTTCTTATCAACCTAGATTTGGGATCTATGGAAGAAGTGGTCTTAGAAAATGTTTTCAAATCATTAATCCATTAGTTAATGAAATCACCATAAATTTCGGGTTAATTCCCATATGTATTTACATTTATAAGTATTTATAAAGGGTGTTAAAACATGGGAAAGTGAAATCACTCCATATCCTTTGGTCCCTTCATATTTCACTATCTTTATCTAAAAAAAGAACACATGGGTCCATTTATATGAAAACATGAGGAGAAGTGTTTATGAAGTATAAGCTCGATAGGTAGTTCGTGCAAGCTCCATAGTACAAAAGTCGAGCATGTGTGGCCAATCACATAAGAAAGATGAATGAAGGGTGAATTTTCATTATTAGATTTTTGACTCCAGAATATGGTGCACATGATCTATATGCGAGCTACCATGGGAACTTTTCCAAGGCCTTGGGTGATTTTTCCAAGGTATGTGCCTTGGATTCTAGGCGATCTGGTAGATGAATTTCCAAAAAAATTTCCCTAATAATTTCCATTCATTGAAGAAATATAAATCCAAAAAAACCCTCAAAATTGATAAAACTAAAATAATGAGGATTTAATTCAAAGGTAAATTATGACATTGGAATGTTAATTTTATCAAATAGAGAGATCATCATGTTAGATGGGGTGGGTGGGTGTTATGGACATGTGAACTTGGGTGGGAGAAACACATAGACACCTCATGTAATGATGCACCTTTTCCATATAAATATTAACCCCACATATGTACACTCATTTGACAATATCTAACCCTAATAACTCACACTTATTTGAAAAAATACCACATAAATATTTTTGGGTATTGTTTATTTACATTTTTTAAAATGGATTATTCCTAAGATGTTAAAATAGGGTGTTTCTCATGATTAGTGATGTATGACTTAAATAGTTCTAGGATCACACTATGGTGATGTTTTTCCATGTCATGGTGGATTTATCTATTGATTTTGTTATTGACCATGATCTTTACAAATGGAATGATAAGATGAAGATACCCAAAATGGGTATTTAAAAAGGGACTATACCATACTAGTCCTCATGGTAGAGTTACATTGTTCATATAAATATTTTTCATGGAAGGTGGAACACACCATTGAAGGATTTAGTCATGGTTTACATGTAGCATTGAAACCCATCTTGGTTATTTTTTCATGGTGAAATATGTGGTTCATTTTGTGGTAGAGGAAATACATCAAATGTATTTTCAAAACAATATAGAGAGGAATATGGGGTAGAAAAAATATTCTACATCAAATTCATATTTATGGAAGTGGAAAACATATGTGATTCCTCAATTTTTTTACATCTTATATATATTTTGGTGTTAAGTTGTGTTCTATATAGAGTTACTAATGGGTGTGTTGGAAGATGTGGGGATATGGTAAATTACATGGGATCCATTGAGAGTCCCATAATTTTTGTGTTAAAGGACATCTTTTGATGAAGTATAACTTATGAAATATGGATTAAAAAGGGGAATGAGTGTAGTGATCAGTTTTTTGAAGAAAACTATCCATGTTTCTCTCACCACACCATGGTGAACCCCATTTCATTTACCGATTTAGTAGTTCTAGAAACATTTTTAATGATCCTTAGAATGTTATAGATTTTGTAAATTCTATTTAATTAGGGTTATTAGGATAAATTTTAAATTCATTAATTAATTTTAATAGAGTAATATAAAAAATAATGATAATATTAAAATAATAGAGGTGTAAGAGGGGAGTGAGGTGTCCATAATGTCCTAAATATTCTATAGGGATTACGAATGAGGGCTTACCAGATATCTCATATTGGATATTAATGGTTGGAAAAGATATTTTTTCTAGGAGATATATTCTCTTAATGGATGACTAAAAATTTATATGCTCTTGAAGAAACACCATTGTAGTTGAATATTTTTGTCAACAATGTTTGAAAAATAATATTTCATCATCTTGATAAGTGGGTCATATATTGCAGGTTACTAGTGTAGTTCCCAAAAGTTTGTGGTAGAAAACTGGGAGGGCCTATAATAATGCTCAATATGTACACTTGTAATGTAGTGAGCTTTTAGTGATTTTGTTTTACAAGTTGTTACCCCGAATTCTTCTTGGATATTTCCCAGTCTGGGTGAACTGAGTAAAATACCTCATTCCATTTTCATATTTCATCACTCATCAGAGAAAAGAAATATAAACAAATGTTTTTCTCAATGTGACAGAATAATATCCCCTACTAAGGATTGATTATATTAAACTTTTATTCCATGATTCATCAACTCTATTATAGTATAATCCTTAATAAGGGTTCAACAAGTGGTATCATATGAATGTTTTTCTTTTCATCTCGAAGTATGTTGATGATTTTATACTTGAAAGGAATTCCCAAATTTTAAGGATATAATTTCTTTTTTTGGTACTGTTGTATATGAAACTATTTTAGGTATTTTGGAAGAGACATCTATACAAAATCCATTTGTCCAATCACAGGAAATATATAAAGTGAATCCTTAACAGAGAAAGATCATTAAACGTTAGATATATATATAAATAATATAAAGTACATGGGATATTAACTATCCAATTATATGTACACAAATAAAATTTCATAAAAATAGCTCCTTTTATGAGGAAAATTATTTGAATATTCTTGAATGATATTCAATTGTTTGAGAGGATAAATTATTGGTTGTATAGAAAAAATATAATCATTTTAGAATGAATTAAAATGATATAGTGTATAACATTTTGGATCATCCTAATGAGATTGTAAATAAAAAATATGGTCTCACTAAATATCTCAAATATGATAATTTTAAAACGCTAATATTTTAAAAGAACAATACGTCTGATATTGTATTCAACATGCAACACCATTCTTAAACTAAACCAACAATATTTTTACCTAAATACTATCATAATAACCTACAAATTAATTTCGACAATGTAAATAGGATTAATCATATTATGAAATATATATAATGATCTTATTCAATATAAATTTATTGGTTAATTCATTGGAAAGAAAAACTCAAATTTCAGGAGAGTAATTTTATATGTTTCTTCATAAATGATTTATATTACTTTTAATGAGAACATGAAAAAATTAATTTTTCCACTTTTATAATAATTATTAAATAAAGTTAAATTAATTATCTAAATAATTATGTAAAATTATATTATGTTGAAATATTCATATTTTTTTGGAAAAGAATTATTTTTTTTGTAAATAGTGGAAAATAATGATTTTTAATGATTTCTATTTTGTTTTTTAACCAATTGAAAAGTTAAATTTTATTTTAAAATTATATAAATGAAAAATTTGTTCTATTATACTATTAAGAATTCAATTAGGTTCATTATAAGTCCTTTTATTAGTTATTATGGTATAAAATATTTTTTATACATAAATATGTATTTTAAAATGAATTGTCTTTTTTTTCTTCTAAAAATCTGTTTTAATTGTGGTTTGTGAACCTATTATAAAAATAATTTTTAAAATGTATATGAATATAATTTTATTAAATAGAATTTTTTTTCATCAATCCATTTTTTCCTAAGAAGATTTGTTTTTACATTTTTTCGAGAAGTCAATTTTAATTAAAAAGTAAAAAATAATATTTTCATGAAATACTATAACTTTTGTGATATCGACCATGAATAGACATAATATAAATATTTATGAAACTTATGGAATGAATAAATTATGATAAAATATTATTAATATAATTAATAAATAATTTAAAAAATAGAAATTAAATTTTATTGCACAATAAATATGAAAATCATTTTTAGTGAGACGTGAAGCTAGTACATCACTAAAAAATTTGAATATGGTATCCTAAAAATAATTATTGGGATCATATAAATATTTTTATCAAAATTTATATTATATATAAACTATTATCGATTACCTTTATGGTTATACTATAATTTTATAGTTATTTGACTAGTGTTTTATTCAAATTATGGTGCAATAAATGAATATGGAAAAAAATTAAAATTAACATATAAAATTTGTTGTTGTGATATATATGGGAGTGAAAATAAATATTTACTAATTAAAATGGGTATTTGGATAATAAAAATCTTTTTTTAATAATATAATTTTTACAAATTTTTTAGAAATTATATAATTACTACGTATACTTGTGAAACTCTAATACACTATAGTTTTATTTAACCAAATAATAAAATAAAATATTTTAAAAATATTAAAAGTAACCCCCTTTGAGATATTTAAGGTGATCCAAAAAAATTTTACATTTCCATGACATGTTTAGGATATTATGAAAATTATTTTTTTGGATTTTTTTCTTGATATCATTACATTCAAAGTAAATAATAGTTTCAAAATTGATAATAACGATATTTTATGGGATTAATCATTTTTTTTAAAATTAATATTATTTAATTTTTTTTAAGATTGGGGCTGAAGCCTCGTATTATTATTTAAAGAAAAGATCTCCTTAGAATGGGTAGAGGGAGACCCATTACATAGCCCAAAGGACCAAGGAAAAGTGGCCTAAATACTAGGCTTGAAAGCCCAATTTTTTGGCCCAAAGAGCCCCTCAATGAATAGTACTTCTACAACACCCGAGCTGCTATAATACCTGCTACATTACCACCACCACTAGAGTTCCTACTACAGCGCTTCAACCACTACAGTGTCGCTTCCACTATAGTCCATCGCTACTACAGTATTACTACAGTGCTGCTACCATACCCGGAAATTAGTCCCTGCCCGGATTTGATCCTGGGTCTTTTGGATGCCAAGCAGGAGCCTGTACCACTAGGGTACAGGCTCGTTGGCATCATGCACGTTATTAATATTTTTTAAAATAAAAATTAAGAACAAAGTGGATAATAAATGATTGAAAAATTCATTCCCTCTTAAATTATATTCTACTTGGTTACTCTTGGCTCTTAAATAGTCTTATTAGATTTTAATATTTTGAGATATTCCAAAAGTACCCCCACCTAAAATATTTAGGGGAACCTAGTCCATAACATATTCACACCACATTGAGCATTATCACTCCAGTAATTCTATCCCATTAATCTTCTTAAAATTCGTATCCATGTTTTTTATGTTTTTACCTCACACAAATACCATCTCTAGATCCAATAATAATATATCTATATAAATTTCGCTAAATAAGTGGTAATCATTTTTATAACCTATTTTATTTCTTTTCTTTTCTACATATTCGTCAAGTGTTATTTCTATATTAAATTAATAAATCCATTATCTAAAATATTCTGAGATTTTATTATGATTATGGGAAAAGAAAATTCAATTTATTTTCGATCCTTTGAAAATCAAAAACATGGCTTGTGCGTACGTATAGCTTACCACCTCCACATAGCATTGTTATTGGTTTTCAATAACCAGATTATTTGTATGGTTATAAATGTGTAAATAATTAATCTTGATTATATATATGACATAATTATGATTATAAAAAGGTTAGTTATTTATTAATATTCTTTTATTCCATCAAATGATAAATTAAAAATGTTTTTATACTTACATACATCCAATATTCTCCATTAACGGCATAATTAATTTTTCTATATCTATTTTAATGTTCGACACTAAATAAAAAAATAATTAATATAATATATTTTGACACAATTAATTATATTCTAGATATATTGAGTTATATCATTTGAACAATAACTGGATCATACATGAAAAAATATGCATGGGAAAAATAAAGTAGTGAATACCCGAAGTAAGGGTAAAAAGAAATATTATTAACAAAATAGTGATATGATGATATAATTGGAAAATATATGATATTAAAAATATGAATATGGTTATTTAATATATTAATAACATGTTTAAAACTGTTATACATGATTTTAAATCAAATTCAACTAAAGAAATACACAAGGTAAGATATTTTTGTCTCACTTTTTTTATGGGATATTTATTCCATATTCACTCGTCACCTCCATTTTTTGTGTGTATATTTGATGTTTAAAATTTTATATTATGACCTTCCTTATAATAATTATATATAAAGATCATTTTCAATTTATTCTTCCATGACTCTTATGATTTTAATTTTTACAAAGTGCTAAGGGTTATTCATCTCTCTTTTTCTTCTCAAAGGCATGTGTCATATTCACCACTAATGTTTTGTGTTGTATATAAATCCCCTTGTAATTTTTTTATCATTAATATCTTTTTCTTAATGTTATTTAATGTTTAATTTGATTTTATTTCCTTCATGGATTATGTAGAATTAAAATAAAACCATGTTTTAAGGGTTTATTTCCCAATATTATCATTATTTGGGATTATTTATGGTTAGGTCCTCATTGGGGAATATTTCTCATCCATGTATATTATTTCATAATGAAGTACTTTGTGACTTCCTCGAAAAAAATAAGAAAGGAATTTTATTTCACTTTTGAAATATAATAATATTTTACCACTATCTTGAGGTAATACTACTTTGAATATTCCTTTACAACATTTCAATTAAATTATTAACGAGAATATTTTCTTTCATATTTGTCCAGTTTATTTTTAAAATTTAATTTCACAGTGAAAAAGGTTTTCTTCTTAAAAAAATGTTTATAATTATTTTTTATGGTACTTTGAATAATTAATAAAAAAATATTTATTCTATTTATTCACAACTTCATTCAATTGTTATCATTTTATACCAAATTTCACAAAAATTATTATATTTATAAATGATGGTTATGATTATTTCCAAAATCATATAACATTTTTTCATATGGTGTTTACATTAAAATTTATTCAATTAACTAAGGGAATATTTATAAATTTTTATCATTTCCAAATATATATATTTGATTATAATTCTAATTGATTTAAGAATTAAATCATTTATTCAACATGTGGTGGATGCTTATTAATTGTAGTGATGGAGTGGGGACTATAATTATAAATCCCCCAATGCATTAATGGGTCTTATTATACAAATTAGTTTTTAAAATTAATTTGGTTTTTTTTCATGTTGATTTTACTATATAGTGAATGGTCTTTATAGTTTAGTCAATATGATGACTAAAATCATTAAATCTAATGTTAAGTATTTCCCTAATTAAGAATTAATTTATTATTATCAATGAGAATTTCACTAAGATATTATTCATACCTTTATTTTTTGCTTATGCTATTGACTAAATGAACTATCTACTCAATTACTTAGCTTTCCATAATAATTTTACATTACCTTAGCATGATATAAAAGTTATTTTTAAAAAGTAATGTCTCTATAGTTATTTAACATACCATATTGATTATGGATTATCTGTTGATGATATCTTCCGTTATATTTTACCCTTAATGAGAATTTTATCTCACCCTTTCTTATGTTTCCTTTACCCAGGATATACGGGGGAATCATTTGATTGAGTTCAAGGATTTTGAATTATATAAATAAATATATTTTATATTAAATCCTCAATGAATCATGGGTGTAATTTATGTATCTTTCTTTAAAAAACTACTAAGCTATTTGGTCCTTCAGAATTCTTGTCGTGGTATCTTATGCAGATTTTATAAAGTAGACAGTTACTCTGAGAAACTATACTTGGGGATGTCATAGTTGGTTTCATAGGATTATTAGTAGATATATTGGGATCTTGATATAGGAAACCATAGATTAGGGAACATAAACCTATAATATACATTACAGATAAGTATAGAAAAGATCATAATGTTTTAGTAATACAGATACTATGATGTTTTTACTAAAAATAAATCCCAAACTAGATGCTAAAATTATACATGGTTCTAAAATAGATAGAAATAGGGGTAATAACTCTATAAAATGTGTGTTAGTATTTATCTTGAGCAATACCCAGCACAAAAAATCATGCCATATTGCGCACCTAATTTCACACTCTTGGGAGTTATCATTTGGTGATTTCACAACTTACATATAACCCATTGTGATGGATTTCAATAGATGAAAACAATGAATAACCTAGGATAATCCTATAGCGATGTATATTTAAAACTATTTTTAATGTCTTTGTCTTTCTATAAATAATTTATTAGGACTATGTGATTTCCCACCATGATTATTATTTCTCATATTATACTTTGTGGTTCCATTAAACAATTGGAACAAGAAAAATTTTTCTTAACGTTTAATGTGATAGAAAATGTGTTGATGAGACTCTAAATGGGTTTGTGACTGTGGTGATATATATTGAAGTTATACTTACATATTGTTAACAACATGCTTCATAACCAACTATCGTACCTAGAAAGTTTGAGAAGGATTGAGTCCACAATGATCTTAAATAGTGGAGACCATGAAGGAAAGTATTATCAATTTCCCTAAATAAAAAATATGGAAAGACACACCTTGAAGAGTGGCCTTATGTAATATGAAAATTATTAATGTTTAGAAAAACATGACACCAATAATGTATTTTCTATGAAAAAAATGAAAATTTTCGTTAATATGTTGGATGAGAATAATGGAACCCTAATGTATACTCAATGTACGAATGTTTTAAAAGTGGAACGTATTGGAATTATAAAAATCCTTATCCTATGTAGAATATCAGGATAATAATCAAAACGTTTGTACGAGTAATGGTTATATTGTTGATGATTAAGATACAAAAAATGTCATACAAATGGAAGGAATTATTGATGAATAAGATTATGAAACACAGTTCATGGTTTAATAATGAAGTGTAATGTTTAATGTGATTTTTTTGATTTGAAAACTATTTTATAGGTGTATTTTATCAATGAGATTCTATTATAAGAATTATGAAATTTATGAGATCTCTGACTAGATACCATAGTATTTAAAATGATTGATCATGGAAAAAAATACATCCAGCATAAATTCAAGGAGAATTCAGTAGTAGTCTATGGTTCATCTACAAAGGGGTTATAGGAAATAATACCAAATGATAACATGTAATAATTATTCAACTAAATGATGTGTAGGGGGGATATTAATTACAAATACATATTCGTCCATACCTGATAGTGGAATTCAAAAATTCCACAGGGACAAAACCTTATTAAGAGAAATTTGTTTTTTTTAAGAGTGGGATGAAATTCTTCCTTATTCCAATTTAACAAGTTTCATCCTATAAATTCATAGTGGGATTTAACTAAACATCTAAATAAGGTGAAATTGGAATATAATGGTTATATTTTGTAGTAAGGAAGATACAGAAAATACGGTTATGGAATCAACCCCAAAATCCATCTCTAGACTTGGATTGATAGAGTTTACGTGATGTGGTTGAGTTGGAATTTGATTCTGAATCGTGATTCCAAAAAATAAATTTATCTATGTACATTTATAACAGTTATTAATCATGTTTTGGGGGATCCCATAAGACTAGTGGGTCCATTTTTGTTGACTGTACCTCTTTTTTTAAAACAGATTTATATACGGAATCCATAATTCCATATTTCAGGGCCATTCCAATTATTGTAGGGTTGTATGGTCCAGAAATTCAATGAATATTATATATATGAAGAGTTAGATGTTTCAATTTATAGATTTTTAGCATGTGTTAAGGCTAATTTTTTAAATAGTATATTATCACTATAGAATGATGTCTCTCAAAATCTTTTGAGTTTACACTAGGAATTAAACTTCTTACCATATGGAACACAAACCCCACCCCCCATGAAAAACATCATTTATGGAAACACTATATAAAAGTTGTGGTCATACATAATGGTTTTTAGGGACGACATCCAATTCTGTTAGGATGATAGTGATATCATCTATGAGGCTAATACACCTTAAAATTTCTCTTTCCAATTTTAGTGAATTAAACATCCAATAGTAGTATCAATAACAAATTTCAAGAGAAATTTTACATGGTGGCATGCTAAATTTTAAAAAATATGCCCATTGAGACAACCAAATCCATGTTCAATATACCCTTACCATGAACATTCATAGACCCCATAACATGATATGCCTAGTTCTCAATTTCTTTACACCCTTGGTGAATGAAATCAAGAGGAGTTCATAGGGTAACTGAAGAATCAACATTGGTCATAAGGAAGTGGAATAAATAAAAATTCCAAAAAAAAAAGAAATGTCACTAACAAGGAACTTGATAATTAGATCATCCCTAATTCTATTTTACTCAGCAACATATGGCCTATGAAGTGGTGTATCATGCTATGGGACCATGATTGTCCATCAAAAAACAATAGGGTGTGTCCCTGATTAAGGATGAGGGGACAATAAAATAGTTTAGATCATAAGATCTATAGTAATAATCCAGACTAAAATGAGTTTAATATTATACCAACTCAAAAAAAATATTTTTGAATGTCAATTTAATTCTAAGAAAAGAGGATATTTGTTACAGACCTTATTGGATTATAGTTTTCCCTTCAATGTGGTCATCATATTCTCCATCTTGGAATTTTTATGGTGCCTCATTCCTTTACCCACCTAGAAAATATTAATAATGGAAAAATAATTAGAGTTATGGAGGTGATAGTATTTTTTTACTTCTAAATTGGCATATATAATAAAGTTTGAAAATGATTTAGTGAATTATGAATCTTTCAAGGGTGTTTTTAAGTAACCCCATGATGATAAATTTAATATCCTTGTAAAACCGAAAAATTTATGATGAAGATACCAATTTAATAGATTTTTTATTCCAAATTAAAGCCACTCATAACCATCCTCAATTTTAATTTAATTATGAGAATATGTATTATATGCATACTTATTGAATATATAGAGTAAAACACTGGTGGAATCAGTAAAAGATTTTTATGATTCTCTAGTCTGACAGAATAGCAGTTTTACTCTAGTGAATGGGTTATGTGGAATGTGTATGGATTGATTCCTTTTTCTCCATTCCCACCTCTGATATCCCATCCTTAATGATGAGGTTAAATATCCCTCTTTAACTAATTTGACATCTAAACAATAACAACATCATCACCAAACATATTTTCACTGGTGAGAGTTGTATGATTTCAATTTTATCCTATTCATACACATTTTTTCAATATATATATATATATGTATATGTATATGTATTAAAAACATGATTACATGCATAGATTGTACCTTTATTCATTGGGATAACTTCATGGTGAACCTAGAGGATTCTCAAGATACATTTATGCCTCTCACTATGGATGTATGTGAAATTTTAGTGGATAGAGAATCAATAGAATGCAATCCAACTATCCCTTATAGTGGAGGGGTGAATGAAACATGTTTGAACATTTTTTCAAATGGATTATTTTTTTTATCAACCTACATTCAATTTATTTACAAGTAAATCCAATTATACTTGATGAAGCTATAACCATGATACATAATATATTTTTAATTATTGATTCCCACCCCTCCTTTGTTGAGTATAAGGACATTCTTTAATATATTTATGGGTTCATTTTTTACAATATTATCTAATTTATTTCTTATATAAAATGAAAATTTTAACTTATAGATTATATTGAATTGTCTTTAAAAACATATCCAGACTGATTCTTTAAAGGGATATTATAACCATATCACCTCTTTCAAGTCAGAAATCAACAAATCGTGAAATTGCTAAGGGGGAACCATATAAATCATCCATAGTGATCTTTAATCACTCCCCAATGGATCTCCCCACATAAAAACCTTGTTTGATATAATGATGAGGTGACCATTGTGAAAGGTTATCAAGACCCAATAACTGATCAAATTTTTATAGGAGAGAATCATCCTATGTTTTTGGTCAATTTGAAAACATAGATAACTCAAGATCATAAAATAAAAATAATAGAATTATCGATCATATAATATTATAATAGGGATAAAATAGAAGAAGTGGAACCAATTGGAGAGGTTAGTGATCTTATAAAAATGTGCAAGCATCCATAATTCCATACATTGAGGTTAATACCCAACAATTAATATATATACCTATTAGATCACCGACGGTACTCCCATAAAAAATTGAGGCATTGATTAAAGATAAGTACATAAACTCACACTAACTACCATAATGAACTAATACTTTGGTTATATCAACACATACGTGGTTTGAGGGGGATGACTAAAAAATTTATTTGAGTGAGAAAGTCCCAAAAATTTTCTTATTCATCTAGAGAGACTCTAAGATGTGAAAATAGTACCAATATTTCTAATGATATATATGAATGAATATATGATATGATATATGTATCTTAATTTATATTACCTTGTAGAGGATATGGTCAAGAAACCGCATCAATTTTACCATCAATTCACATTCCTAAGAAACATGTGGTTTAATTTCTATGATATCAAAATTTATTTAAATGAGATCGTCTAGAAGTGGGAGTAAGATAAGAGGACCCAACTATTCTTTTTCTAGGTGGAATCGATGACTAATTTTGTATAGTGTTGGGGTATAATACATAATGAAAAATAACAATGTATAATGGTGGTATTGGATAAAAAATGCTAGAATGAATAGAGGAAAACCATAGAGACCCAAATTCAGCAAGAATTATGGGAATAAAAATAGAATTTGTGAAGTATAAATAATTAAATTTTATTCTAATAATATTGTGACATATTCCAATTCCATATTAGAATATTTAAATCCTTCTAATAATTATAAGGGTATAGATCCATTTAATCAATGAAATAATATCAGCGAGTCCAAGATATTCACTGATGAAATTCAAACCTCAGTAGAGGATTTATTGTAATGAGTTTCCATTTCAATCCTATTCATTTTTTTGATAATTTTATATATAATTTAATATATGGGTATTCCCAATTTTTAATGAAAGAAATTATTTTTTGAGAAATTGATAATTTCATGACCTATATTAATCACTAAGAATAACAATTGATGGATTTTTGTTCCTATAGAGTGTGTTCACTTAAATATATATACATAGTTTTGTTATAGTGGCATATATAACATCATCATAATACATGGTTTCTTTTTGAGAGGAATTATTTTGGGATTCTGTTTCCCTATGTGCTTGTACACATAGATAGACAAAGGTAGGTTAAATATAGTGGAATATATACCATCATTATACACAATAGTATGTACATTAAAATATGGTAGATGAGTTACTATATATGATGAAAATAATGTGGTCAAATTTTGGAATGAGGATTGATATGTTCAAGGAATATAAAATACCTCAAGACTACACGTTGTTGTATTTTACAAAGATCATAAAGTCAAAAAATATGAGAAAAATAAGTTCTCTATGTTTTTTCTAGATTGAAATACCTATAGAGTATGAACTAATGTTTTGTGGAGTCCTATATTGAACCTCATAAGCCATATATGTATTTTACTTTAGGCATTAATTTCTCATAATCCCTAAATGGGGGAGTCCTAGTGGGCATGAATTCATATTTTTCCATTTCTATCCATTATTATGTTTAAAAAATAAATATTTGTGACTTTTACTTTTTCAAAACACTCAATGTCTTTCTAATTTTAATGACTTTCCATCTTGGAAAGTATAGACTCAAAATTTCACAAGGATGTCCTTCGTAGGTTTTTGATTCCAGTGAGTACTATGTATCTTCTATTTTTTAGGTATGGGCATAGAAGATGGACCATTATTGTTTTGAGATTATGGCCATTCACTTTTGACCAAAATCCAGGAAAATATATCTATTCGTAAGGGAGTAATAAAATATTCTTAAATGTAGAGGTCCCAAAGCCATTAATTGGTACATCATTGTGGGAAAATGATATAGAGTATAATGTCAGGATTCATGTAGCACTATATTTTTATGGTTTAGCATCATGTTATAAGGACCAAGAAAGTAAGATTATTATAATTCCATAATCTTGATTTATAAATTGGTATGACTCGTGAATGGGTATCATCAAGGGAATTTGATTCAACTTGAATACCTATATTTTGGGATGTATAAATCATAACTCAAAATATATGAATCAAGAGATGGTATCAAATAGTTAGGTAGTGAATTATTAATAACCAAATTTTAAGTACATGTTCTCTATAATGGTGTTTGTGGAATTTGGGGATTAGTAGAAATTATCTTAATGATAAAATATTCATATGTTTGGTAGTTCAAAATGTGGAGGTATAAAGATCATTACCAAGAATGGGTGTACCTTGGAGTGGAATAAACTCATTACCAACATACAAGAAATGGTTTTTGGAAGATTAAGAGAGATGAGAAATGATATAGGTTAATGGGTTAGATGATATCCAATAATGGTTTTAAAATCCTAATGGGTTTTCCACCATGCATTGAACACTTTTTGGGGTGAAATAATATATCATAAAACAATATGAACATTAAATTCAGATGTAATACAAGTGGTTTTCTCTAATATTTTCTTTTTACAATGTTTTCAACATACATATATTAGATTTTTCATGGTCCATAGGGAGGAACCTACATTCATTATTTAATATACTATATTTTTCCATCACATTCTCTTAATTCAACATAATGGGATGAATTATCGAGTGGATGATTGAATTTTACTCATTCCACCTCTCATGCGGTTAAATCCCGACATAATTTTTTTTCATATTTTATTTACCATCTAAGGGTCAAACAATTTATTACATTATGGGTTGGAGTTTATGGTCATACATCGCTGACTAGAACATTATATGGTTTAAGTTTATGAAAATTTTACAAAAAGGTGAGGGAGAATATATATATAAATGGATATATAAACATATCAAGAATGAAGATCTTAATTATAAAATAGACCATATTAGAATAGGCTATACACAATTTTATGTTTAAGTAATTTTAATATTTTTGAGGTTTGATATGGTCAACCAAAGGGGGGTTATGTGATATGAATACTCTAAAACCAACATATATGGAATGATGAAGATAAAAATCATGGACTAAGGTGTTTAGAAATAGATAATGAGTAGTATAATGTATGAAAAGGATGTGAAATTACCACCATTCAGATAATGTTTTTCTTGATAATGTTTTCAAGGTGTACCAATATTAGAATCCCTTTTCTTTTGGATTTAATATACCTCTGGTTAGAAGTGGTTAATATAGAAGAATGATAATTTTTACCAAGAAATGCTGTCCTTTGGTGTTGAATACACTCAATACTGATAGATATGGATAGTTACTATGATTCAACACATTCAAGGTATGATGTTTGGTTTATAAAAATGGAATATTTAATTAGTGATGGGGAAAATATCATCATGAAATAACCATGTTTATGTTTTTTGGGATATTTATGAGAAATAACGAAACTTGAAGATCCATGACCAGGGCCAAAATATATTGTCCATACATTGATATATATCCTTTGAAATAAAAAATCAAGCTAAATATTGTTTTCAATTGTAACCCCTAAAAATAGTTAATGGATAAATATGGGTAATTTTTAATAATATGGAAGAAGATTGGAACCATAAGTCCTTCGGGCTACCCAGGCCATCAGGCCACCTCAAGGCCTTCGGGCCACCTTATTTTAGTTGCACAGACAAATTATTCAAATAACCTCTCCAAAGGAAGAAAGAGAAGGGCACATTCCCCAGAGCAGGGATAAAAGACCTTTGTAAGTATGAGAGGGTATGGCATTTTCCATCGTTATCATGCTTTTGCACCTCTGTGCATGGACATGATAGCCAAACAGTCATAAAAAAGTGGATAACTAATCACGATGCTGATGTTGGGGAGGAGTAGTTACAGGTAGTCATAGTCTGTATGATTTTTTAAGAACTACGGGTCATGTAATGTCTCCAAGACTATGGTCAATTTAATTCCTAAGCCTACGGGCCATTTAAGGGTCACCATCATCCCTTGAAGGGGGGTTATCAGAAAATCACTAAAAAAGGCCTTTGAGAAAAATAATTTGTTGAGGTTTTTACCTATGATAGGTTATATAAGAATATCTTAGGATCTAGGGAAATGTTTTCCTTTTTTAATTATATTTATGTGATGAAACTACATGTCATATAACCTTATAAAAATTTGGATCTCATGTAAATTTTTTTGTTCATATAGGATAGAATAATCTATGTTGTTTATGGTTTTTAAAAATACATCATGTTTAATGAAATTTGGAATCATTAAATGAGAGCTAGAGTGTTATGAATTTTCGGGTTGAATCGTGAGGACCATTTACAAGAAATTGAAGAGTTTTATAGTATGAACTATGTGTCTTTTAGGTTAGTGTCATAAGAATGAAATAAATATAGTAGGTTAAAATTATTCTCAATAAAAAATGAAATGGATTTTTTTTGGTGTTGAACCAAAGAAGGAAACCACAACATGAATGATTGGGCCAGAACACATAGATAATGTGGACATATTTTTGAATATACAACTTCACTAAAGAAAGACGACTCAGTAATTACTACGCATCTTGAGAAATTATGAATCGTGTCATATATAGTTCAGGTATACAGAATATCTCTTCATAGATATAGCTCATGAAAAATATAGGACATGTGTTATGTGTGGGTTCCCTAGTGAGAGTAAGATGAAAACCCACTATGAATTAGGATATGCCAAATTACTTGAGTGGGATCCAATACAGAAATATACATTTTGGATGAAACCAATATTGGAGAATGTACTTTCATTACGTATCTTGATATAAACATAATGAAACCACATATAGTTTTAAAAAATAAAATTGAATTATTATAGTTATTGGATAGGTGGAATATGACACCAATGTAAGAAATTATAACTAACCCATGTTATATTTGAATAAAGAGAGATATAAAATGTAATAATATCTTGTATAGAGGGGAAAATTCAAATATATTGGGGAATCCATTATCTAACGAATGATTTCATTTATATGAGTTATATAGGGTAGACCATTGTATAATGTTTAACATCATTTTGGGTGGACAATGTGTTGTTCACCTTAAAATCACGTGACAAGTACTGAAATTCATTGTAGTTTAGGTTAATATGATGATAAACATTATTAGGTTTATTATTTAAAGATATAATCATGAAATAAATTATAAAAAATTGTCTCTGTTTCAAGTGAATGAGAGATGGTTTATGCACCAATATAAAGTGGAGGATAGATTAAAATTTTGGCCTCTTACAAGGATAAGAGATCCTAGAGTCACTATAGATCCTGTGATAATAGGATTCAAGCCAATGAAATTTCTAATTATAGTCTAAATTTTGATAATGTATTTTATTAACCATATAAAGGATAACCATTATATTCCTATCAAATAAATCCCTATGTAAATAGAAATGACCCCTATATACATTTAGTTCATATATTGTGGAGTGTAATTTTGATCTAGCATAGGTATATGGATAAGTAAGCATATGGTGGGGACCCTAAAACAATAATTGATTATAAATTTTCTAAAAGGTTTGGGTTGAAGCCTCAATTTATTATTAAAACAAAGACCTATTTATGTCTAGGTAGAGGGAGACCCATTACATAGCCTGAAGGACCAATTCCAAGTGTCCTAAATACAAGGCTTGAAAGCCCATCTTTTTGGGCCAATGGACCCCTTGGTGAAAAGTAATGTTATAGTACCCTCGATGCAACAGTATAGTCACCGCTACAGTGCCTGCTACAGTGCCTCCCCTGCTACAGTGTCACCATTTCTATAGTATCCTCACTTCTACTGTGTTGCCGCTACTATAGTACTGCTATAGTTTCCTACTACAGTACTGCTACAGTACCCTAGTAATTCGTCCCTACTCAGATTTGATCAAAGGGATTTTGGATGCCAAGTAGTACCCTATACCACTTGGGTATATTCTCTTTGGCATTATTGATTATACATAATCAATATAGGATTCACATGATTGACTACTTAACATAGTTTAGGTTCATGCAGGATTGACCATATGTCATCTAGTTTAATATAATATGACATGGAATTAGTCTTTATCAATCCAAATATAAAGCCTTCAGAAAATCAAATATAATTTAATAGGCCTGAATACTAGGATGGTTCATAAAGCAGTATGGAAAAATTTTATGTTTATCATAGGTTTATAGGTAGACTACAATATGATAAGGATACTAATATGGATATGGATCAAACATAAGTGAAATTAAGACTCATGGAATTGACCACATTAAATAGTTTAGGGCACACCATAATGGACAAGTTTTTTTACACAGTTTACCATCTAGATATTATGTGTCATTTTGTTAGTTTAACATTTTTTATACAGAACTATATGATATTAAGTTTATAGTCATACATTATTGAAATTTTCATGTAGTTTTACATAATGTAAAAATGTCATGTAAACCAAATGTGATGTAATGAACTCTACTTCTTGAGATACCTTTCACTAGATGAAGGTGTGATATGCTCTCCATCCATTTTTATATAGTAGTGGGATTTGTTAGAGTATAACTTATGTATTGTGTATAGTCTATCTCATTTTAGATCCATCTTCAGATGTTTTTTTATTTGTGTCATGGTGTTCTTAGAGATGAATGTAGTTCTTTTTAGAGGATATAAAAGAGATGAACTTTATTATTAGACATATTTATAAATCGTTTCTGATATAGCATTTTTTAATTTATTGGGAATATACTTTTTTCATTGAGTCATTTCTACACCTAAAATCAAATTTTGTATTGTTAACCTCTGATAACTAATTGCATATATCAATACAAAATGTTGGTATATAAACCTCACTAGGAAATACAACTTATATCTTGTATATAATAAAATATGGAATTTTTCATATGTAAGTACATGTCTTGGTCAAATAATCCTAAAAATAATATATTTGATTATCTATCCAAGTAATCTTATCCTTATCTATAATTTATTTTCCTTTTGTACTATTTTCAAAACAGTAGTACATTTATATTTTTTAAAACCCTCTGGCTATTCATTTTCCATTTCAGATAAGCTGGTTGAATTGTTATAATTGATATATAATTCCATATACAACCTTTTCAACATTAAATCATTGTAATTGATGTTGTTTTCCATAAATATTATACGAGACATCCCAAATATTGTTATAATATTAGAAATAATTATGTTGATGACAATATTTCTTCCAAACTATTTGAGGGATATAATCTTTATCTTCTTAGAGATCTAATTAACAGATGTGAGGAAGGACAGAAACTTCCCAGATGTAGTTAGGGGATACATACCAATCACATAAATTCCCCACATGGTGGTCCAACAACAGTAAATTTATGGGTGTTGTTGTTATGGGGTTTGAATGAAAAAAATTTCCTCTATCTAATAAAGATATTTTTTAATTATATGGAGTCTTGAATCCTTTATGGATAAATGTTTAACAAACTCATTATTTTATAGATTAACAATGAACTTGACTGGTGAGAACCACATGAACTAGCATTGAAATCATACATAATAGAGATAATATATCATGATTCAATACATTTGAGGAGGGATACATTAAATCCTTTAATAAAGATGACTTTCTAGGGATTTGGGTCATTTTATGGGATGAAGTTTTTTACAGAAAACTATATATATTTATTTTATCTCATCTCAATGGAATAGTTATAGTATAGAGGTTTTATTTTATAAGATGCATCCATAAAATAATGGTATTTATCTATGAGTATGTTGGTATTATTTGATCAAAGGTACTATTAATTTCACTGATCTCATCCATATCCATGTTGATGAATATTTAGACTAGTATTCATTGACTTATCTTGATTGGGATTAAATTTGGAAATGACTAAATTTTCATTTGCATCAATATGGAAAATATATTAATGCATGAGATAAGATAACATTGGCTCATAAGGAAGATCAACTATAAAACATAATGTTTATTTAAGAAAGATAATCATGATATGACATAATCCATCAAGACCCCTACTAGAAACACTTCTGCTAAGTGTGCCTCCCTTTTCTTTACATTAATTGGAAAAGTGTTTATGACCATCACCTTATAGGAATATGACACATTATGGAAGGCCATGACACTATAAACATATATATAACATGCATTTCTACATAGGAAATTATAGTATAGTTAGGGAAAACAAAACAAAATGATTTGTATATATTTCATGGGAAGAATGATAGAGTCCATATTAGAAAAATAATTGATAATACAAAGAAAATTTGGAAAAATAATTTCCTAACAACCATAAAGAAAACTATTTTAGGGAATTTAATGAGGTGTCCCTCACTAAAAATATTTTTAAACTAAAAAATATACTAATATAATCATCCCTTCATATAAATGATATCTTTTATAATTTTTTCCACCATGGATGACAACATGAATTAGATCTGAAGAAGTCACACCATCATCACATTCACTGAGACCATCTCTCAACAGTGCACTAACTGAGAAGAAACAGTTAATAAGGATAATAACAGATAGATGGTATAATATAAAAATACTTAGTAGGATCTATGAAAAACATAACAAATACTAGAAGTGACAAATCAAATCAAATTCATGGTATAATTCGTGAATATGAGGGATTTAATGTGAAAATCAATAAACAACCATTCAAATTGAATCTCCCAATACTAAACAAAATCCTTACGGAAGATAAATAATAAAATGATCAAACTATTTAATGAGAACCACACCATATGAAATCAATATTTATCTGGACATGCTCTAAAATAATCAATAACATAGACAACATGGAGTCTCTTTCAAAACTATGTCATCTAACGAATGTTCTCCCCGTTAATCCTTCATACATCCCATCAATGTCTGAAACTCAAGTGTATTATGGGAAATAACCACAGTAATAAAAATCCAATAAAATTATGAGGTATCTATATTTCTGTATAAATCTTAAAAACGGAAACCAATGTGTGCCTTAGAATTCACATGATTTAAAGATGTAGGAAATAATTTGATATTTCATGGTCCCATATAACCGTTAAAATCTAAGAAGAAGATACTACCCAGTTGAAGCCCACTCTTTATTCCGAGGAGTATCCCAAAAATTTGGACTGCCAATACCAATCCATTAGTAAATTAACACTGTTAGAAAGATATACAATTAATAAAATTATCTTGGGAATAACTAACTAGTAATACTTTAGCTACATAGTATAAAATCCATCCCACAAAAGAAGAAAACAGAGAAACATAGTGGGTGGTATTTGACTCATCAAGAGAAGCATATTTTTTTAGGGGAAGGTAACTAAACCCATGGGAATTCACATGAACTAGGTGGAATAAAGTTAATGGAAAAATGTACAAACATTGTCGATATATAATTCCCTCACTTAGAACCACATAGTATGAACATGACAGGATGGGTTAAAACATAGTTTCCAAAATGATTATATTTTTCAAAACATCTAAATTCTCCAATTGTCTCAACCAAACCCTCCATGCATACAATGGGAATAGATTCATAGTTAACTAATATTGCCTTAGAAAAATCCATTAAAAACATATCCTTTTATTGTGATATATATGGGTAAATAATATTTATTTATTATTACAATATTAAAAGTGTTTATCTGATCAAATTTATATATTTCATTATATCATAGATATTACTAATGATCTCATCCTCACCCTTAGTTCACACCATGGGTCCCACGGGTAATGATTCATAATTAATCTATATGACCTTACAAATGTCCTCAGGTGGACTACTCAATCATTATATTGTGATTTTATTAGAGAAAAACTCTCGAGAGGCTATCACCTTAGTAAAAATGAACATACTATAAATTATATATATCTCATTGTACCATTAATTAAATATGTTATGAGAAATTAAATAAGTATTGTTCCACTGGCCAAATTTATATATCAAATATTAGTCTTCAATCTCCTATATTGATCCAATGATCAAAAATTTAAAGATATTTCATCAATCCAACATTGTAAGAAGAAGATATGATTTACACTAAAATATAAATAAATAGTAATAGTAATATTAATATCATTAATATTAAAATATAAGTGCTATGTTGGGGAGGATAATTCACACATCCCCCTCTACCCAGAGTCACACCTCCCCTCTCTCAAATAAAACCATATACAAATTTTTTTAATTTCTTATTATTTTTAGATTGATTGGTTAACTATATTGGAAAAAACCGAGGCACTTATTCCCATATTCAATCCCGATGAAATCATTGTGACAAACCCTTAGTTAATATACAGGGTCGATATTGTTGTATGAGTCTTCTTTAATCACTCTAACACCCCATGATTTTATAGTAAGATATTTTCATTAAAGTAATTCAATAGCTTGTGCTACACGCAACACTGAGTTCGACCACACCACAACTTACCATACTAGCCGTTCAAAAAGAGATTATGAATTGTATGAACTGAATTTTGAATTTTATATACTCCATATAATTTTAACATCCATATTCTGTGTTTATTATACATAATATAAGAACAAATTCAATTTTTTTAGATAAATGAAGTATTTTTTTAAAAAGAAAATTTTACTATTTTTTAATGGAGAATTATTTTTAAATCCAATATTTAAAATACTTATATATTCAATTTGAAAAAATATATTTTTAATTAGAAGTGGGAAATAAAATTTTAGTTTGGATAAATTTTTGGTGCTTTTCTAATAATTTTCATATTTTCATTAATAGTGAAAAATACTAAATTCTAATTGAAAACTACTTTTTAATAAAAATAATTTGTAGTGTTAAATTATAATTTTGAATGTTTTTTAAGTATAATTAGTTTATATTTTTATCAATTAATTCAATTTAGGTCATTATAAGTACTTTTATATTTAAATTGGACATAAACCCATATCAATATTTTGATAGTTTTTACTTCTCAAAAACATGCTTTCTGTTTTTGACAACAGGAATAATTTTTTAAAATTAATTAATACCACTTATATGTTTTTATTTTTTTAAAATATAATTTTTTTTTTGAATTTGGAATATCAAAATTATCTTTGGGTGAATTTTTGTAATTTTTCTAAACACATTCAATTTTTTATGAATAGTGAAAAACCATGCGTTATTGTTTAAAATCAATGTTTTATTTAAATAATAATTTGTTATTTAAATTTAATTTAAAGTAAAAATAGATAAATAATACCTATATTAGTAAAATTTAATTCTTTGAATTCATTTTATAATAATATTGGATATATAAAATTTTATTGAAATTTTTACCGTCTTTTACCCATATTCTAGGAACATTTACAAAATTGCATAAAACCTAATTTTACCGCTTCTGTGAATTTAATTTCAAAATTATTAGATTTTTGTTTCAAATAATTAATCAAAATTTGGTTCAATAAGATGAAAATTATTATTGGTGAATATTAAAATTTGAATTTTATTTACCATGGTTAAAAATAATTGGGTAACTAATGGTAATAATGATATCATAATTACACTAACACATGTCCTAATTCTATTGGATAAGTGTATTTCAACAAAAATAAACCATGGGAAAAAAATATGATCCCTTTTGATCCACTTGTATTATATTATGACATATATTATATTTTATTTAAACAAGAGTTAAAAGTGTTAAATTCAATGTTTAATAAATAAAACATTTATAATATAGGGTTACATATAGGATAGATTTGACTATAAATATTGTAATTCCCCAACCTCAGAAGCCCATAGCTGGTCCACTATTTTAACACATTGGAATTTTTACAATGAATCAAGTCCCGAATGACCAATTACTTTAGAAATATTAGAAAATAGATTACATACATTAACATTACATTTCAATTTCAATCATAAAACACAACATAGATAGTTATTTGAGAACGCCATTATTCTCTTTATCTTAACCCTATATTTCAATCATAATACACTTTTTGTAATCCTAGGAAAATAAAACATAAGAAAGGGGTGAGCTCAGATGCTCAGTAAGGGTAAGCATTTAGCGGAAGCTAAAAACGTTTAAGGAAATATGTGTATTAAAAATAACAGCCTTTTTAAACATAATCATGAACACAATATGGCCAAATTAAATCAAACACCACCATATAAACATGCACATGAATATTCTAAAAGTTGAATAATCACATGTAATATCTAATCTAATAATGATTAAATGCCTAATGTCGGACATCATTTCCACATAGTCAAGGCCTTGTTCCAAGACTAGAAATAATTTTTTTTCAAGGCCTTATTCCAAGAAACTAGTTGGTCTCAAGAGACTTACTGATGCATCGAAGAGCTATAACAGGCTCCACCCGTCACTTACTATGTCCACTACATTCCTCATATCAAAAAAATTGAAACATAAGATAAACATATATATTACAACTATCATTCAAAATGTCAATAAATTAACCATAAACCATGAATGGTATAAAAATAGAACCTTCACAGTCAAACATATCAAAACTCATTCAATACAATATGGAATATTATATTATAATAAATAAACCTCAATCAAAAAAAATATCCAGAAAAAGATACTGACACAGTTGAAAATGATCAGTAAAACTTTATGAGAGAAATATCCCTTTTTGTGAAATCATTTAAAAGTCACACATTTATAAAGGAAGTGATTTCAAATATATTATTAAATAAATTTTTCTCGTACCACTTTGAAACATTTGAAAAGAATTATCATTTCAAAACATTCTTGTTCATATAAAAAACCCTTAAAATAATTTTTTAAACATGGAATTTAATTAAAATTATTTAGAATGATAAATATTTCAATCATTTAAAATGATGATCTAGTTAATTAGACCCTCCCATAAAACATAGAAATATTCCTTTTGAAATCATTTTTATGAAATATGGGTATTGATGATAAATATGTCCCAGTAAATACTTACACATAAAAAATCTCGGATAATAATGACATTGAGGAAATATATAGTGACCCTACCTTTTATTACATTACTATTACACCATTTTAAAGATAAACAACATTATATTATTACACATAGAGGATACTAAGGATTAGTGTCTTGGGCAAACGAGGATCATACATAACAATTACAACATCAAGCATAAACATTTATTTAATTTCTTCGTCTCTAGATTCTAATTGGCACTTGTCCTCTTATTAATACATGTATCCACATGAGGAAATACATAAAAAGGGGTGATCTAGAAGCCCAGTAAAACGATAGATAAGAACAATAATGCATGGGGTGAGCATAATCATAACATGTGAAAAAGATCATGAACATGAGAGGAAGTATAAATAAAAGAATTGAAATTAGGCAATGCATAAAAATGAAACATCATGTCTTAGTGGTTAAATATGACACTTACTTGTGAACTAAGATAGCATCTTGTTCACACATCATTTCACATTTACTCATGAGATTCATCACTTTACCCAATGCATTGGAGTGCTGTATAATTCCGGGCGCACCCGTCATATTTAAACATTCATATTGCGCTATATAATTCTCGGCCCACCCGTCACATCATAACATTATCATTTATCACGCATGACATGATGAACATATAACATAAATGAACATAACAAATCCATGAAAAGGAATGGGTTTCATCTCATAAGAATACATTTATAAACATTGGGTTCCCAACAGAACGAGGAAAAAACATACATGTTACAAGAACCGTCAATCTTGAATGAGAAGTAAAAGGTGTGTTCTTGAAAGAAGAGTTCTTTTGGAAAATATTTCATTTTTATAAATACCAGTGAAAAACATGTATATCCCAGAAAAGGAAATAAAATGATGAACAAATGATTTTATAGGAGTAACCATATAAAAAATGGAGTGAAAGTGGAAGAACCCGAACGATGAAAGTTGGGTTTGAGAATTTCCCCTTACCATGTATCTGAATGCTTTATTCTATTTAATGTCTTGTATAATGACATTATATTCATTAGTTAGAAATTACTGAACCTTTTTTACCTTAATATGTTTCATTCTAGTTTTATTATGTCATTTTACGTTCCTTTGGATGACTTATTGAGTTTAAAAACATTGTTCGGGGATGTTCATTTTTATGGTTTTTCATGGGTTGTTCACTTGTATTCATAAATTAAAGTTAGGGTAGAAAATGTGTAAACATCCAGAAATGATATTACATGTCATTAATGATATTACAGGAGTTTGAATGATCTTATAATGAATTATATTAGATCCATGAGGATCTATCATTATATGAAGATTGTTTCGGTTAATTTGGGCGGTTTTTCGATCACAATGAAGTTGTTTTAATTTATCACATAGTAATATGTTCATAAGTCAGTTCCAAGACATTAAATAAGACATAATACATATAAAATATTCTGTTTCAACCATAAAAATGTTTTCACGACCATATCTAAAAGTAGAAATGGAAGAAGAAAGCATGTCGTTCTTGAAGGTGATAAATTAACACCTTACGAACAACATTCTCTTTAATAAAATAAATGGAAGAGGGAAAGGGGGTTTTATGATATAATATCCCATTAGAATCATAAAATTACATTATATTTATAATACTGGAGTTACAATACCATTTGGATGAATATATGTGGGGAGAGATCAAGAAATGAACTTGAACTTCAAAGGAACTTAAAGGAGAAATAGGAGAGAAATTACCGCTTGAGTCCTTCTCTTGAGAACCTCCTTAAGGGCCCAAGATTGGTATTTTAATGAGACAATCAGCTCTTGGACGTGGGGGAGGGGATAGGTAAGTTTTTTGGGCATATTTTAGAGAAGGCATGGAGCTTGAGAGGTGTGAGGAAATGAGGGTGTGAAGGGTGGCTTTTATAGTGGAGGGGAGAGGGGTTTCCTTAATATATAATTTATTAGTTTATTAATTTCCCATAAGACAAGGAATAGTGAGTATTGAATGAAAAAGAACAGTAATTTGATAATTTTATCCCAAACCAGGTGGGCTTACATCAGAAGAGCATCATCGATGACTCAATTAATCCATTATTTAGCATTTATTGTGAATTATCGGATTCTACTATTCATCAAAAATTCAAGTATTTCAGAAATATTCCAAAAATTTACCCCAATAATTTTTTGACGTGTAGAATCCAAATATGAAGTCCATTTTTGGAAAATAATTTTCTAAATTTTATTAATTTAATATTTAATTAATATCATAATTTATTTATAAAAGAGTTTTTAATAATAAAACTGATTTTATAGTGCTTTCAAAAATTTTGTAGGGTCTTATAAGAATATCTAAAAAATATAAGACATTGATTTGATAAATAATTAACACATTTTAAGAAAATATATTTTCCTTTAAATAAATAAATTAATTTTGATTATTTATTTATGACTTACAAAATACCAAAATGATTACTAAAGAAAAATTGTCACTTTCTAAGATGTCAATATTTTATTTAATTATTCATGTGTGAGGTTACTCTTATGTTGGATGATTTACTATTCATAATGGTCATATTACTATTTATAAGGGTATCTTACTATTCATAAGGGGAGGTTACTATTCACTAAAAATTATTTTTGTTTCAATAGACTCCAAAAATCATTTTGAACACAACCGTGTATGTCGGATTTTCGTAATTCAAAACATAGAAGTGAAAAAATTATTTTTAAAGGTCACTTACCACATTTTAGTTAATTATGTTGTGTTTTCATTTGATTTTATAACATAATTAAAAGAAGGGAAATTTCCATTGAAAAATTTCGGTGGTTACAGTTTTCCCCCCTTAAGAAATTTCGCCCCCAAAATATCACTTTACAGAAACATGTGAGGGTACTTCTCCTTAATTTCCTCTTCTAGTTCCCAAGTTTCTTCCTAAAACATATAGTTCCTCCACAACACTTTGACAAGATGGTTATTCTTGTTGCCTAGAACCTTATCTCTCTGGTCCAAGAACTATACTGGCTACTCCTCATAGGAGAGATCATCTTCCTGCAACACCACCTCTGAGTTTAGTACATGTGAGGGGTCTGGTATGTGTTTCCCAAGTAGTGATACATGAAAAACATCATGAACTTGAGCCATATTTGGTGGAAGTGCAAGAAAATAGTCCACGGCTCCTATGTGGTCAAGGATCTCAAAGGGGAAAATATAACTTGGGATTAGCTTTCCTTTTTTTTCGAATCACATGACTCTCTTGCATAGAGATATTTGAAGGAAGACATCATCTCCAACGTCGAACTCCAAGTCCCTTGGATGGTTTTCATCGTAGATCTTTTGCCAATATTGAGTAGATTTTATGTGTTTCTGGATGGCTTAAACCTTCTCTATCATCTCTTGAACATGATCGAGTCCAAGTAGCTTCCTTTCTCCAACATCATCCCAACAGGTTAGAGTTCTACATCACTTTACATATAGAGCTTCATATAGATCCATATGGATACTCGAGTAGAAGCTATTGTTGTTTGAGAACTCATCCAATGGGAGATGGTGATCCCAACCACCTTTTAATTCAAGAGAGCAGGCTCTTAGCATATCTTCAAGCATCAGAATAGTCTTTTCAGACTGGCCATCAGTTTGGGGGTGATAGGCCTTGCTGAAATTTAATTCAGTACTCAAAGAATGTTGAAGGATCCTCTAGAACATAGATGTGAACCTTGGATCGTGTTCAGAGACAATTGATAGTGGAACACCGTATATTTTCACCACTTCTTTCACATGTATCTCTGCAAGTTGTTCAAGCGAGAGTTCTTCCCAAATAGTGATAAAATGGGCAGTCTTGGTGAGCCGGTCAACCACAACCCATATCACATTATTTCCCTTTTACTTCTTCGGGAGACCCGTGACAAAGTCCATAGTAACATTTTCCCATTTCCACATGGGTATAGGTAATTACTACATCATACCCTTGGCATTTTGTCGCTCAGCTTTAAATTGCTGACATACCAAGCACCTTGAAATATATTCCGCAATCCCCTTCTTCATGTTATCCCACAAGAAGTGTTCTCAGAGATCACGATACATCTTGGTACTCCCAGGATGGATAGAGAAAGTTGAGCTATGTGCATTATCCAATAGCTCCTTCTTTATCACGGGTGAGGAAGGGAAACAAAGTCGTGTTCCAAATAAAATCACATCATCATCGTCGATATGGAACTCTTGTGGTCTCCCTTCCTTTACTACATTCACCCTCTTTTGTATATCTACATCATCCCTTTGTGCTTCCTTAATCTTCTCCTAGATGGATGGTTTCACAATCATTTGGGAATGGTAGGATGTATCCCAAGCCCTTATGATTTCCAAATCCATCCTTTGCATATCTAAGAAGATATGGTCTTTCTCAATCTGCATCATGGATAGAGTAGTAGGTTCTTTTCTGCTTAGAGCATCAGCAACCTTGTTCGCCTTCCCAGGATGATAGTGAATAGAGCATTCATAATCCTTGATTCGCTCTAACAATCTCATTTGAAACATTTTGAGATCCTTTTGTTTGAATATATACTTTAGGCTCTTGTGGTCAGTGTATATGTCACACTTCTCACCATAAAGGTTGTGCTGCCAGATTTTCAAGGCAAACATCATGGCTGTTACCTCTAGATCAATCGTCGGGTAGTTCTTCTCATAGATCTTCAACTGTCATGAGGAATAGGCTATCACATTGTCATTTTCATGAGTACACAACCCAAGCCTTTCTTTGAAGCATCACTGTACATCACAAAACTTTCTCCACTTTTCAACAGTGTGAGTACAGGTGTGGTGATCAACCTTCTCTTTAGCTCGCTGAATCTTCCCTCACATTCTTCTATCCAGACATACTTTAACCCCTTCCTTGTTAACTTAGTTAGCGGGCTTGACAATCATGAGAAGTTTCTCACAAAACAACAGTAGTACCCAGCTAATCCAAGAAAACTATGAATTTCTGTGACACAAGAGGGCATGGTCCATTCCTCAATCACCTTTGTCTTTGAAGGATCCACAGAAATTCCCTCACTTGTGATCACATGTCCCAAGAACGTGACTTGATTCATCCAAAATCCACACTTTCTGAACTTGGCGTACAATTTCTCATTTCTTAATGTCACCAACATAGGACTTAGATGTTCTTTATGTTCCTCCTTTCTCTTGGAGTATATGAGAATACCATCGATAAACACTACCACAAATTTGTCGAGGTAATGTCTATAGACTCTATTCATCAAATACATTAATATTTCATGGGAATTAGTAAGTCCTAAGGCCATCACCAAAAACTCATAGTGCACATACCTTATATGGAAGGCAGTCTTATGAATATCTTCCTTATTATCCTTTAACTGATGATATCCAGAATGAAGATCCACCTTCGAGAAGCATTGATCTCCTCTTAACTGGTTGAACAAGTCATCAATCCTTGGGAGAGGATACTTGTTCATTATGGTGATCTTCTTGAGTTCTCGATAATCAATACACAACAGCATTGTTCCATCCTTCTTCTTCACAAAGAGCCCTAGTGCACCCCAAGGTGATGCACAAGGGTGTATGAACCCTTTGTCTAGATGCTCTTGCAGCTGTTTCTTTAAATCCTCCAGTTTGATAAGAGCCATCCTATAGGGACAATTCGAGATTAGAGTAGCTTCAGGCATGAGTTCAACTGAGTACTCTACCTCACGATCTGGGGGAATTCTGGGCAACTCTTAGAGAAATACATCATTGTATTCCCTCACGATGAGAATTTCCTAATGGTTGGAACTTTCCTTTGACTCAGCCATTTGGGCGAGGTATGATTCTTCATAGGGAATCGACACCCACAAAATTGAAGGATTTTTCAAAGGAGATTCATGATCATACTTGAATTTGAAGAGGAGCATGGGATGGTTTGGAATATGAAATGATATTTACTTTTCCCGACAGTTGATATGTGCTCTATAAAATGAGAGCCAATCCATTCCCATTATTGCATCGAATTCCACCAAGGGAAGTATTATGAGATTTTCCAGAAGAATCATCCCACATATGCCAATAGGAGAAGAGTCAAACATTGGGTTGCAATGATTGTACCACTTGGTGTTTTTACAGATATCTCTACTTCAAGGTTTTGGGGCTTCTATTCTATAGTTCTATCAAACATGGAAGATATAAAGTAATGTGTAGAACCAAAATAAAATAATATTTTTTTTCATTAATGAGTGAATAGGAAGTGTAACTTGTACGACTTCATTATCATTCTCCACCTCTGCAGTAGTGATGGCATAAGACTTCCCTTGTTCCTTTGGCTTTGGTGGCTGCTGACGCTGATTGCCCTTGAGAAATCGAGGTTTAGTGCACTGGTTTGTGTAGTTCCCTAGCTCCCTATAGTTGTATCATTGAACCATGGGTGCTTCTATCCTTTCATAGACTACATTCTCTTTACTTTTAATGTCTTTTCAACACTCTTGAGCATGGTTTCTTTCTTTCCCACACTTGATGAATTTCCCCATCCCTTTGAGGTAGTTCCCATGGTGCAACAACCCACATTTTTTGCATGTGGGTCATTGATTTTTCTTCCCGCCTTTGTCATTAGGTCCGCCAGATTGAAACTCCCTCTTTATTTTCTTATCACTATAGCCATGGGACCATTATCCAAACTCCATCTCCACTTTGAGAGCACAACGAAAAACTACTTCATAACACCCAAAGTCTCGAATTGCAATAGCCTTTTGAAGGTTTGGTTTTAATCCACTAAAGAATCTATCTTTTTTGCAATCATTATTGATAACAAAACCCGAAGCGTACCTTTGAAGCCTTGTGAAATTTTCTTCTTAGGTTGTGAAGATTCTCCTTCTTTTTTCTTGAGCTCTATAAATTCTTTCTCCATCTTCGTGTGAAGATTTCATGGGAAGTACTTATTAAGAAACATTATCTTAAAGTATTCCCATTCCATCTCTTCAATTTCCTCCCTTGGCTTGGTGTCCTTAATCAAATCCCACCATTGATCGGATTCTCCATTTAAATGATAAATGGATAGGGTATCCTTCTCCATATAAGAACAATGATGAATAGAAAAGATATTCTCCATGGATTTGACCCACTGTTTCTCAACTAGTGGATCGGAAAATCCACTAACCGTCGGTGGTCGTTGCCGCATAAAACATTATATATCAAGTTCCTCCCTCTTTGGTGAAGGAGGATGTTCCCCATTATTATGGTTATTGTTCTTAACCTGTGATAATTGGTTAAGCATCGCCATGATGTTTTTAACTCCAACTCCCATATCATTGGAGACGTTGTTTGGGAAATTGTTGCATTGGCCCTCGCAAGAGTTGTTGGCCTGATTTCTCCTATTTCCCACCATTTTCTAAAATAGAAAAGGTTAGAACAAAACATAAGTAAACAAGTCATGAATAAATAAATTATTCATTTGAACAATCTATACTAAAAGCATAACAAATGGGATCCATATGTAAATATTATTGTGTGCATATTTTTACTTAGTCTCATGTTATGGTTTTCTCTAGGGTTCACTAATCCTAATTCCCATATTAACTAAACCTTGCATCTGATGCCAACTATAGTGACCCTTCCTATTATTTCATTACTATTACATCATTTTATCGATAAACAACAAAATAGTATTACACATAGAGGATCTAAAGGTTTAGTGTCTTGGGAAAACTAGGATCATACATAACAATTACAACATCAAGAATAAACATTTATTAAATTTCTTCTTCTCTAGATTCTTATTGGAACTTATCCTCTTCTTAATAAATTTATTCACCTGAGAAAATACATAAAAAGGGGTGAGAAAGAAGCCCAGTAATAGGATAGATAAGAATAATATATCATGGGGTTAGCATAATCATAACATGGGAAAAACATCATGAACATGAGGGGAAGAATAAATAAAAAACTTGAAATGTGGCAATGCATAAAAATGAAACATCATATATTAGTGGTTAACTACCACACATACTTGTAAACTAATATAGAATCCTGTTAACACATCATTTCACATTTACTCATGAGATTCATCACTTTACCCAACGCATTGGAACACTGTATAATTCCGGGCGCACCCGTCACATTTTAACATTCATATTGCGCTATATAATTCTAGGCGCACCCATCAAATCATAACATTATCATTTATCACGCATGCCATGAAGAACATATAATATAAATGAACATAATGAACTCATGAAAAGTAATGGGTTTCATCTCATAATAACACATTCATAAACAATGGGATACCAATAGAATGAGGGAAAACATACATGTTACAAGAACTGCCAATCTTGAATTTTAAGTAAAAGGTGTGTTCGTGAAAGAAGAGTTCTTTTGGAAAACATTTCATTTTCATAAATACAAGTGAATAACATGTATATCCCAAAAAAGGAAATAAAATTATTAATAAAAATTATTTTATAGGAGTAACCATATCAAAAATGGAGTGAATGTGGAAGAACCCGAAAGATGAAAGTTGGGTTCGAGAATTTCCCCTTACCTTGTATCTGAATGCTTAATTCTATTTAATGTCCTATATAATGACATTATATTAATTAATTAGAAATTAAAGAACCTTTTTTAAATTATTAGGTTTCATCCTGGTTTCATTATGTCATTTTATATTCCTTTGGAGGACTTATTGAGTTTAAAAACATTGTTCGGGGATGTTCGTTTTTATGGTTTTTCTTTGGTGGTTCACTTGTATTCATAAATTGAAGTTCAGGTAGAACATGGGTAAACATAAAGAAATGATAATACATGTCACTAATGATATTACAGGAGTTTGAATGATCTTATAATGAATTATATTAGATCCATGTGGATGAAACAGAAGATGAAGATTGTTTGGGTTAATTTGGGCAGTTTTTCGATCACAATGAAGTTGTTTTAATTTATCACTTAGTAATATGTTCATCAGTAAGTTCCAGAACTCTAAATAAAACATAATACATATAACATATTATTTTTTGACCATAAAAATTGTTTCATTACCAGATCCGAAGTTAGAAATAGATGGGGAGAGCATGTCGTTCTTGAAGGTGATAAATTAACACCTTACGAACAACTTTCTCTTTAATAAAATAAAAGGAAGAGGGAAAGGGGGTTGGATGAAATAATATCCCATTATAATAATAAAATTATAGTATATGTATAATAAGGGAGTTAAAATAACATTTGGATGAATATTGGTGGGGATAGATCAAGTAATTAACTAGAACATGAAAGGAAATTAAAGTAGAAGAGGGAGAGAAATTACATCTTGAATCCTTCTATTGAGAACCTCCTTAAGGGCCTAAGCCTGGTCTTATGATGAGACCAGAATCTCTTGGACGTGGGGGAGGTCTAGGGAAGGTTTTTGGGTAGATTTTAGAGAAGTCTTGGACCTTTAGATGTGTGAGGAAATGAGGTTGTGAAGGGTGTCTTTTATAGTGGAGGGGAGAGGTGTTTCCTTAATATAGAATTCATTAGTTTATTAATTTTTCATATAACAAGGAATATTGAGTCTCGAGTGACCAAGAATAGTAATTTTTTCATGTGATCCCGAACCAAGTGGGCTTACATCATCATAGCATCATCAATGACTCAATTAATCCATTATTTAGCATTTATTGTGAATTATCTAATTCTACTATTCATGAAAAATTCAAGTATTTCATAAAAAACCCAAATAATTTACCCAAATAATTTTTTGACACGTAGAATCCAAAAATTAATTCAATTTTCCAATAATAATTTTCTAAATATTATTAATTTAATATTTAATGAAAATCAATAATTAACTAAAAAACAGTTTTTAAGATTAAAACTGATTTTATAGTGCATTCAAAATTTATGTAGGGTCTTATAAAATGTTCTAAAAACTATAAGAAATTTATTTGATAAACAATGAACACATTTTTGGAAAATATATTTTCCTTTAAATTAATTAATTAATTATAAATAATTATTTATGATTTACAAAATACCAAAACGTTTACTAAGGTCAAATTGTCACTTTCTAAGATGTCTAAATTTTATTTAATTATTCCTGGGTGAGGTTACTCTTATGTCGGATGATTTACTATTTATAATGGTCATATTACTATTTATAGGGGTATGTTACTATTCATACGGGTAGGTTACTATTCACCTAAAATTATTTTTGTTTCAATAGAATCCAAAAAACATCTTGAACACAACTTTGTATGTCGGATTTTTGAAATTCAAAAAATAGAAGTGAAAAAATTATGTTTTTAATGTCACTTAGCACTTAGTAGTTCATTATGTTGTGTTTTAATATGATTTTATGACATAATTAAAAGAAGGGAAATTTCCATTGAAAAATTTGGGTCGTTACAAAATAACCCTTACCTTGCACATTCCTTTGGTAGAGGGTACGTTTAACCTCCTATATAATGACTATAGTATGTTATTAAATTATAACAAAGCCATATTAATACTTATTATATCACGCATTATTAATTTATGACTTTATACGGCCTATTTAATAATGATTTCCATGTTAATCTTACATTTTGGATAATAATCGCTTTCTTTATCGTACGTGTTTTAACTTGTTATTTTGGATCATATAATTTAGATCATGATTTAAATACTTCCCAAATATAACACATTATTTATTTATCATATATATTTAGAATATAAATACGTATAATAGATAGATATATGAAATGGAAAACACTGTTTATGGAGATGGTTAGTCATACCTAAGAATAAATGTTCTTTCTGTTTTCATTTCTTATTGAATGTAAGTTAGTGAATAAGATATATGTAAGTACATACATATATATATATATTCAGTATAATTTTCGTGTAATATTTTAAATACCTATTAATAATATATATCTTTATAATCAGCTTTGAATGGTGATTGTGGAAATGAATCTCATCACGTCGTGGAGATTGTAATCTGTACGTATGAAGAAGTGATAATATCGTTATATTGATAGGGAAATCATATTTAATTGGATGTTAAATCATATTTAAAGAGTAATTAACATGTTAAATTTATTATTTACATTATATATACTCATTATTATACCCATCCAAATAATTGAGTGTTTGAATAACAAACTACACCACGACGTGGAGACGGTAAGCTGTACGTACGGAAGTATGGTGAATTTGTAATTTATAGGATGTATATAATAATGAATATGGTTGTAAAATATTTATAATAACATCATAGTATGTTGTAGGTACTATAGTTATTATTTTTGTTTGGAAACAATAAATAAAGAGGAAGTGGAAGAAAGAAAAGAACTTGAAAGAGGGTGGTAAAATTATTACCTCTTCTTTGAGTGTTTCCTTTTATGTTGATCAAAAGGGATCCTTAGGATGGATTTATAATATATGTATGGACTCTAGATTTATTTAAGGGATGGTGGGAGGATATTTGAGTAGGTTTTATCTGAGACAAATGTATTTTGAGGTGTGATTTTGAGAGAAGCGTAAGTACCCTTTTATAAGAGAGGCGAGGTTCACTTTAGGAAAAGCTTGAAATATTATTTTATAATAAAATCATTTTCGGTTTATAATAGCTCTAAAATAATTCATATCTAGTATAAGGTGGGTATGGGTCAAAAAACACTCATCCAATAGGTTTTAGACTGGTTTAGGTTACCATATTAACCTTATCTTTTAGATTTATGTCTGAGTTAAATATTTTAAATTTTACCGTGAATTTTTGTATTCTTACACTATATGGTTAATAAACCTACTCTAAATAACCAATAGAACCTAAAGTGGTTCATTAAGGACATATATAATATTATTTAATCCCTTTTTCCAAACCTTTAGTTTTTAGGAATATTATATCAACCAATAATATATTATTTTTTTAAAAACTTAATTTAGGTCTATATTCACATTATTGGGTATTTGGTTTTTGTGACAGTCATCACAACTTGATTACTTAGAAAAATATAAATTTAATCAACCCTAATATGTCATATTCACCTAGAAAATTCGTGGATTTCATAAATACTTTGAAATTATTATTATTTTAATATTTATAATACCATTTATTTAATTCATTAATTAATAAGGTAATTACTGCATCATCATTGTGTCCTAAATAAATTAAATTATTTAAGTCTAAAAATTATAAATAAAATACCATTATGTAGTGAATATTTTTATATTTCTAATGAATATTTATAGTAGAATTTATATTTTCTGTAACCCTATATTAAATTTTTTTTAGTTATTAATCATTGAATTTAACACTTTTAACTATTTTTTAAATAAAATAATAATAGATGTCATAATATGATCCAAGGGGACCTAAAGGATAATATTTTATTCCTAAGGTTGTTTTTGGTCATAATAAACTTATCCAATATAATTAAAACATGTGTTAGGGTAATTATATTATCATTTTTAAGTTTAATAACCCTATTTACTTTTAATTGTGGTAAATAAAAGTCAAAATTCACTATTCACCAAAAATTATTTTCATCTTATTGAACCGAATTTTACTTACTAATATCAATCGTGTCTCTTGGATTTTTGAAATTCAACTCACAGAATCGGTAAAATTAAGTTTTATGCAAATTTGGAAATGCATCTAGAAGGTGGGTAAAAGAGGTTAAAAAGTTTAATAAAATTTTATACACTAAATTTTATTAAAAAATTACTCCAATGAATTACATTGAAATTATATAGGTATTATATATCTATTTTTACTTAAAATAAAATAAATAATAGTTTATATAAAAAGTCAGTTTTAAATAATAACACAGTCTTTTTCACTATTCATTAAAAATTGAATATTTTCCAAAAAATTCCAAATATTCACCCAAAGATAATTTTAATATTAAAAACACCAAAATTTAGTCTCTTTTACCAAATTATAAACATATAATTTTCATTTATTAATTTAAAATTAATATTTGTTGTTAAAACCAAAAAGCGGGTTTTTTAAAAGTAAAAACAATCAAAATATTGACAAGTGTTTATGTCAAATTTGAAGCTGAAATTACTTATAATAACCAATATTGTATTAAATGATAAAATTATAATCTAATTATACTTAAAAACTTTTATAATTCATAATTTAACACTATAAAGTATTACAATTAAAAAAGATGCTTTCAATTTAAACATAGTATTTTTCACTATTCGTCAAAATATGAAAGTTATCAGAAAAGAACCAAAAATATATCCGAACTAGATTTTTATGTCCCAATTATAAAGAAGAATTTAATTTCATTAAATTGAAAGTATAAAAGGGTCAAATATTGGTTTTAAAAAGGGTTCTCCATTAAAAGGCGGTAATATTTTATTTTTTGAAAAATACTTCTTTTATCTGAAAAATGAAATTGTTCCTATATTATGTATAATAAAAACATAATATGGATTTAACAATTATATAGTGTATATGAGATTCATAATTTAGTTAATACTATTCATAACTGCTTTTTGAATGGCATGTTTGGTAAATTGTGGTGTGCTCGAACTCGGTGTTGTGTGTAGTGAAAGCTGTTGAATTACATTAATGAGATAACATACTATGAAATCATGGGGTGTTAAAAATATTCATTTGAAATATAAAAATATTTAATACATAATGGTATTTTATTTATAATTTTTAGAAATTATATAATTAAATTGAATTATGACCCAATGATGATGCAGTAATTACCTTATTAATGAATGATTAAAATAATTGATATTATAAAAATAAAAATAAATTTAAATTGAGGCTTTTGATGAATTAAACTAATTTTATAGGATAAATTGACATGTTAGGGTTTATTTAATGTATTTTTTTCTAAGTAATCATGTTTTTGTGACTTTCATAAAAACCAAATACTAAGTAGTGTCAAAATTCACATAAATGTGTTTTTAAAACAAATGCTATCTTATTAAATGATATAATATTCATAAAATATATGGTTCCGAAAAATGAAATATATAATGATATATGTCACTAATTACTACTTGTGGTTCTCTTGTAATTTTATAGTAAATTTATTAACCATGTAATATAGAATTAAAGGAATACATGGTAAAAGTTAAACTATTTAACAAAGAATTAAATCTAAAAGATAATGTAAATATGGTGACATAAACTTGTCTAAAACCTATTGGATGAGAATATTTCAACCCATTCCTGCATTATCCCTGAAATAAATTTATTTCCAGGCATTAGAAAATGAAATTTATTTTATAATAAAATATAATTTTGAGCTTTTCCTAAAGCGACCCACACCTCTCTTATAAAAGGTTACATCCCCTTATCTCAAATTTACACAAAAAAATCCATTTTCCTCAGAAACAACCTACTCAAATATCCTCTAAACTACCCTCACTCCAACCTATAGACCTTACTTTGATCAGAAATCCAACCTATAGATCCTTTTTTGTCAAATAAAATGGAAGCACCCGAAGATGAGGTAATAATTTCAACACCTCTTTCAGAGTTCTCTTCATCTTCCACTTCATCCTTATTTTTTGTTTCCATACCATAATAATAAATCTAGTGTAATATAAATACTATGATGTTATTATAAAAATTTTACAACCATATTAATTATTCTATCCATCATATAATGACAAATTAATTATACATGTGTACGTACGGCTTATGGTCTCCACGTCGGGGGTAGATTGTTATTCAACACTCTATTATTTGGATGGGTATAATAATGAGTATAATTGATGTAAATAACAAATATAACATGTTAATTATTTTTTTTATATATTATGTAGCATCCAATTAAATACTATTTCACCATCAATATAATTATATTGTCCCTCATGCTTACATATTGATTACTATCTCCACGAACGCGATGAGATTCATTTCCCATCATAACCATCCGAGAATATTTTTTATTTTATGATTTAAAATAATTTTTAAGAAACTAATATAATTAGTTATATGAAAAAAATACACCCTATCCATAACAAACATGACTTACGTAAGTAAACATATAAAGGAAAACGAAACTGTTAACACCTGAAAAAATGATATTGTTGAAATATTATTAACAAACCAATATTATAAGATCATATATGGTATCATATTTATATATTTGATTCTATTATAATTTAGTAACAATGATTTAACTATTATACATGAGGTTAACTTACGCTCGACTAAGAAAAAGTACAAGGTAATGGGTTTTCATCTCACGTCTTATTCCTGTGAGATTCATGTTATATTGCCACTATTTCCTACTGTGTTGTGTATATACTACCCATGATTTAATTATTTTGGTAATATATATTAATTTAAGGGTATTTAAATCTTTATTTTATTATCTTTATTTCATGGGTTGTATGATTCGTATGTTTCCAAATCGGTAAGGGAATTTCTAATTTCAATTTCCACTACTTGGGTTTTACACAAACATCATTGACTATTTTACTCCTATATTTTGCGTGAAATCACTATTTAATTATTTATGTAGTAATTTCCACTCTCCTTTATGTGGATATAAATTTTATACACACAATCACTCCATTTATAAATTGTCATGTCCTCGATATGAACTAGATAAGACAAATCTTAACTCAATTTCCATTCATTGAGTTTAACATTCAAGTCATTTGTGTTGTTTTTACAAAAATATGTGTGAATTTCCTCTGATTGATTTACATTTAATATCCAATAAAATTTATTTTATTTATATTTTTCACAAATAATTATTTCATTCATTTATACTTAACCTAATGATATAGTCTTTATAAGGGATTTCATCTAAATTTCATTCCATTGGGACTTCATTGTTTTTATGCACCAATTCACTTTTATATGGTTTATATACTGTACCTTGACATATTATATCATGAATCCCTTTATTCTCATCATATTATAATGTTTCTATTACCCCAATTATTTTTATTCAAGAGTATATCATTTAGTTAGTTACTATAAATAAAATTTCCTATTAAATGTTCTAAATATTTATTCTTTTAAATATCTCTCATTAATGTCCATGTTTTAAAAATGGTTCAAAGGATTTATTTATATGGAAATTAATGTTTTAAAATTAAAATTACCCTCTTTGTTTCTAATTGGTATGGAACACATTGATTCAAAAATACCTTTTAAACAATTTCATTGATAAATAGTGCAAATTTTAAATATTTTCCAGAAAAATGGGATACTTCTCTCAAATTGTTTTCCTGATTATTTTCATCTATGTCTATTTACTTAATTGTATTTTATTCCCGACTGAGTATGATTTATTATAATACGATCTTCCATATTGTATTGAATGAGTTATGTTTGACTGTGGATGGGTTATTTGTATACCATTCATGGTTTTTCGTTAATGTATTGACATTTATTATGCTAGTTTTAATATGGACGTTTATATTTTGTTTCAACCTTTTCATGTACGGAATTAATTAGTCTTATTAAGTGATTTTTGGAGCCTGATATAGCTCCTCAATGCATCGATAGGTCTCATTAGACAAACTAGTGTCTTGGCACAAGGCCTTGACAAAATCTTATTTTTAGTCTTGGTACGAGGCCTTGACTATGTGGTTATGATGTCCGTCATTACACATTCCATCATTAGAAAATTAGCTTTTCATATTACATGTGATTATTCAACTATAATAATGTCCATTTTAATTATTAAATGGAATTATTGGATTTATTTTCTCGATATTATACTGATTTTTATGACTCAAGGCATGTGTTTAGTCTTATACATTGCCTTAAATGTTTATGATTATTTATGAAAGTTTCCTTTATATTTTCATCCTTAGTGAGAATCTAAGATAACCCCTTTATAATGTTTTCTTTTTCCCTAGATGTGAAGATGTATATTTTGATTGACCTGAAAGGATAGGTTAAGGGATATGGGTGTGTTCAAAGGGGAGAAAATGTTTTTTTATTTGAGGATGTAATGTAAAACTTATGTATGTATCCAGTTATTCCAAGGATACTAAACTAATCGTTATTTCGAGACTTGATCTCTTGTAATCATGACAATGCTATGTAAAAATGCACTGACTATGGTTAACTAGGTATGAGCGTTACAGTTGGTATTAGAATAATTTTAGTACAAACCTTGGACACTAGATTTAGAAAAATACTAATTAGAGAAAATTACCCTAAGATATGCATTGACGATTAGTATAGAATAATTTCTATCAATTTTTTTATGTAGATATTTTGTGAATTTTCCAAGAAATACATCCCTTTGTTGGTATGATCAAGTAAATGTGGCTCTGGCACAAATGTATCTAGGGGTAATACCCATAAACACCACTTTGATTAAGATTTGTATGGGAACTGGGGAACAACAATGGGCCTTGCTGAACTTTTTGTTACGAAACTCTTGAGGTATACGCTTAGAATAATTCACATTTTCTTTAAAAACTGATTTGAAGGATTTTAATATAAGATGAGAATAAATAACCTTGGTTAATAATAAGGTGTTTTAGATTGAAAATAAGGTGTCATGATATTTTACAAATGATTTTATGACTATTGTTACTCTCACTATGATTTCGGGTTTTAGTCAATAGATGGATTCCAAGAAAGTCATAGTAACATCAAACATGATGTACAAGGTTGGAACAATGGAGTAAATGTGAAACTTAATGGAATGTTGATAATAATAAAAGACATTGTGTTCATGATGAAGCAGGTTTCTAATAATATGATCAATAACATATACATTAACAAAAACTCAAAATCAAGAATGAAGAGAGGGGCGGAAAATGATAAGAGCTCCAGTAGTGGAGGCTGTGGAGAAAAGAACGCTCAATTTCCATCATGCAGGAAATGTGTATGGAGACACCTATGAAATCGTCTCAATGGAACCAAGAAAATATTTATGTGTGGGAAAGGGAATAAAGTAAATAATTCCCAAGGAGAAATGATGAGTACTATGGAATAAAATAAAAATCATACAAATAATCCATTTATAGTCATTCACTATAAAAGTAGGTGACCTGGGCATTACCTGAGTCAATTCTCTAGTCTATAGGATAACCACTAGGTCAAGGAAGAACCTATGTAGAAATAAATGGATAGTGAAATGTTTAAAAGTATTAATTCTCTTTGTTGATGGGATTACATTGGAAGACTTTTCTATTGTATGTGTAACCCTGAGTATTGTTATGTGAAAATTCTATTTGAGGAATAATTATCTTTTATTTTTTGGATATAGTTATAAAGGACCATTTGGGTTTATATGATCCTTGAATTTGAAGAAATTACTAGTTATTAATTTTTCGGATGAAAATGTGAGGTATAATATAAATTTTATTACTAAATAATGTTATGGTTATTTTGAAGAATTTATCTCGTTTTAGTAATTTTATAAAAAATAGTTACAGAAAAAGGACAACACGCAGACCGTGTGACAACCCGTTAAGTAAGACAAAGCTGTGGGAATAGAACCCACAACCAAAGTGCGGCTGGTATTTATCACCTACCACAAGTCTACGTGAAGTCCATTATTATTGTAACTAATTATTTTTAGTTAAATGATTTTATTGATCAATAATAAGTTTATTTGGGATCTTCTATTTTATCAAATAGATATCCTTAGTATAGAAAAATTAGTTGGTGATAATGTCATAAATTTTATTTTGGGTGTCGTTTTCTCTTTTGGGAACACTATATACTGAAGGAAAATTGAATACTATAGGATTTCATTTGAGGAGTAAAAGTCAATTTTTTATTTTGGAATATTCTATATTTTTATAGAGATTTAGGTTATTAATGGAAATGATTAACCTATCATAGAGAATATGTGATTTAGTTAATTACACTTTCGTATGAGAGTTTAAGAGATGTTGATATTATTTATAGATAATTGTTAAGATTTATTATGAAAGACTATGTAATTAAATTATCTGTAATTATGGTTTTTATTTTTATTTTGGATTATATTGAAGAATTTTAAGGATAGTTTTTTATTGAATGTTCATTATTGGACTTGGGGTATTGTTTGTTTAATTTTGGAAATTAAGACTAGGATTGTTTCTATAATGGATTATCCATTTTGGTGATAATCTGATCTAGTACTAACCATTTTTATATTTGTTAATATATAAATAAAATGGAAATATATTATTCATCCTTTGTGGATTATGTGATTATAATAAAGTTGATTCTAGTGCTTCAGGTGTGATAAAGTCATCTTGAATACTCATCATTTTGAGAAAATATGAGTTACTACTATAAATTAATTAAAGGATGAAACTCTACTAGAAAATTATGTATATCTCTTTATGTTCTTATTCAATCTCATAAATGAATTTCTCAACATTATGAAATGGAACGTAAAACAAAAAACTTTGTCTGTTTACTATTCATATTGGGAAACTAGTAACCGTTTAACCCATCAGAATATTGTTGTTTTGTTGTTGTAATCTTTATCATGGTCATGTTTTCTATCACTCTCCATCATAACATGACACTTATTTTATCGTCCATATCCAATTTTCCTACATTGAATCCTACAATGGGTTATCTTAGGTGACCTTTTACATCCATTTCTTTCTTTTAAAGTGATAGTTTTATTGAATATTTTTCTGATGTTGGACATTCCATGAAGTTCCCATGCCAAATTTTAATATTGGGAGGACACAATTTTCAAAAGGTGAGAAGAATTTAACACCCCATGATTTCATAGTATGTTATTTTATATATTGCAATTCAATAGCTTCCGCTACACACAACACAGAGTTCGAGCACACAACCACTTACCAAACTAGACATTCAAATAGTGGTTATGAATATTATTAACTAAATTTCAAACTTTTTATACTCCATAAATTTTTCCATCCATATTATGTGTTTCTTAGACATATTATAAGAACAAATTCAATTTTTCAGATAAAATATAAATTTAAAAAAATGCAATTTTACCTCCTTTCAATGGAAAACACTTTTAAATCCAACATTTGAAACTTTTATATATTCAATTTTACAAAATAAAATAATTCTTTAGAATGTAGACATAAAATTTTAGTTTGGATAAAGTTTAGGTACTTTTATGATAACATTCATACTTTGATGAATAATATAAAATACTAAATTTTAACCGAAAAGAAAATTAATCAAAATAATTTAGAGTGTTAAATTATACATTTGAATGGTTTTGAATTATAATTAAATTATATTTTTATCATTTAATCCAATGTTGGTCATTTTAAGCAATTGTACATTTAAATTGTATTTAAACACATATCAATCTTTTGATAGTTGTTACTTCTCAAAAATATTATTTCTGGTTTTGACAATGGGAATAATTTTATAAAATTAATTAAGAAAACTTATATGTTTTGATTTTTTTGAAATAGACTTCATTTTTTAATTTATAATATCAAAATTATCATAAGAATAATTTTAGATATTCTTCTAAAAACATTAAATTTATAATGAAGAGTGAAAAACACTGCTTTATTGATTAAAACTGACACTTTATTTATATAATCATTTTTAATTTAAATTTAATTTAAAATCAAAATACACACATAATACCTATATTAGTCCAATTTAATTCATTGAATTCATTTTATACTAAAATTATATTTATCTTATTTTATTGAACTTTTGGTTATCTTTTACCCACCTTTTAGGAACATTTGAAAATTTTCATAAAACATAAATATACCACATCAATTAATTGAATTTAAAAAATCCTAGAGACAAAGTTGACATTGGTAAGTAAAATTTGTTTCAATAGGATGAAAATAATTTTTTCTGAATAGTAACTTTTTAATTGTATTTACCCCGATTAAAAATAAATAGGGTAATTAAATATAAAAATAATACTATAATTACCCTAACACATGTACTAATTCTTTTGGAGAAGTTTATATCGACAAAAATAAACCTTAGGAAAAAAATTGGATCATTTTTTATTAACATGGATTCGATTGTGACAATTATTATATTTTATTTAAAGAATAGTTAATAGTGACAAATTCAAAGTTTAGTAACAAAACCATTTTTAATATAGGGTTACTAATATGATAAATTCGATTATAAATATTAATTATAAATCTAAAAATATTTACTACATAATTGTATTTTATTTATAATTTTTATACATTAAATAATTAAATTTATTTAAGACACAATGATGATGCAGTAATTACCTTATGAATGAACGATTAAAATAATTGATATTATCAATATAAAAATAAATGTAAATTGATACTCTTGATTCATTACACTAATTTTATAGGTTAATATGAAATTTTAGGGTTTATTTAATATATTTTTTTCTAATTAATCATGTGTTTTTGAATTTCACAAAACCCAAAAACCAAATAGTGTCAAAATTCTCATAAATGAGTTTCTAAAACAAATACTATATTATTAAATGATATAATATTCTTAAAAATATAAGGTTTAGACATATGACTTATATAATGATAGATATTTCATCAATGAACCACATTAGGTTCTCTTGGAATTTTATAGTAATTTTATAGATCTTGTAATATAAAAATACAAGAAGACATCGTAAAAGAGAAACTATTAAACTAATACTTAAATATAAAAGACAAGGTTAATATGGTGACCTAAACTTGTCTAAAACGTATTGGTTGAGAATATTTAAACCCATCCCCACCTTATCCTCAAATTAAATCTATTTAGATCCATTAAAAAACAAAAATTATTTTATCATAAAATAATATTTCATGCTTTTCCTAAAGTGACCCTCACCTCTCTTATAAAAGGGTACTTCATTAAATTCACTGAGACAAAGCCATTTGTCATTCCCAAACCCTACTCCAATATCTTCCCAAATACCCTCACTCCATCCTAGAGGCCTTACATTGATTAGAAAGCCAACATAAGGATCCATATTGATGAAATCAAATGGAAGCTCCTGAAGAAGAGGTAATAATTTCACCACCTCATTCAATGTTCTTTTCTTCTTCCACTTCCACATTCTTTGTTGTTTCCATACCAAAATAATAAATCCAATACATTTTCCAAGAATGCGATGAGATTCATTTTTGATCATAACCATCCAATAATAATTTTCCTTTTATGATTTAAAATAATTTTTAACAACTAAATATCATTCTGAATATGAATCAAATACATCCATTCAATAACAAACATGACTTACATAACAAAACATATAAAGGAAAATGAATCAGTTAACACCCGAAACAATGATACTTATAAAATATTATTAACAAATCAATATTATAAGATCATATATGATATCATATTTATGTATATGGTCCTTGAATAATTTAATAACAATTATTTAACTATTATACAGGAGGTTAACAAACCCTCAACTAAGGAAAAGTATAAGGTAAGAGGTTTTCATCTCACTTCTTATTCCCTTGATATTCATGCTATATTGCCAATAATTCCTTTTTTGTGGTGTATGTACTACCCATGATTGTATTCTTTATGTATTAAAATATAATTTTTGGGTAATTTCATCTTCATTGTATGATCCTTCTTTCATGGGGTGTGTATTTCATAAGTTTCCAAATTGGGAAAGGAATTTCTAATTTCAATTTCCACTCATTAGGTTTTACACAAACTTCATTGATTATTTTACTCACAGATTATGTGTGAAATCACTATTTATTTATTTATGTTGAAATTTCCACTACCCTTTATGTGGATATACTTTTTATACATATAATCACCCAATTTATAAATTCTCATGTCATTGATATGAACTTGATAAGACTAATCTTAACACAATTTTCATTCATTGAGTTAAACATCCATGTCGATTGTATTATTTTCTCAAGAATGTGTTAATGTTCTCTGATTTATTTGCACTAAATATCTAATAATATTGAGTGTATTTATATTTTTCACACATAAATAATTTATTTATTTATCCTTAACCTAAGGGTATTTTGTTTATAAGGGATTTCATCTCATTTTACATTCCATTGAGACTTCTTTGTTGTTTTTCTCCAAAACACTTTTATATGGTGTATAAAATGTACTTTGACATAGTATATCATGAATCCATTTATTATCATGATATTATAATGTTTTTATTAACTCAATTATTTGTATTCATGTGTCTCTCATTTAGTTAGTAACTCTAACTAAAATATCATTTTAAATGTTTTAATGATATATTCTTCTAAGTCTCTCTCATTAATGTACGTGTTTTAAAAATGGTTTAAGGATTTATTTATATTAACATGAATGTATTAAAATAAAAATTCCTTTCAATGTTACAAAGTGGTATGAGCCACTTTGATTCAAAAATCTATGTTAAATGATTTCATTTATAAATAGTATGTCTTTTAAAAGTTTTCTAAAAAAGGGGATATTTCTCTCAAATAGTTTTACTGATTATTTTCTTCTTTTTCAATATCCTTTATTTTATTTTAATATTGATTTTGGTTGATTTATTATAATAAAAACTTATGTGTTGTATTGAATGAGTTATTTTTACTATGGATGGGATATTTTTATACCATTTGTGTTTTGTGGGTAAAGTATTGACATTTTGTATGCAATTTTTAAAACGATTTTTTTATATTTTGTTACATCCTTTTCTTAAAAGGAATGAATTGAGCTTAGTAAGTGACGAGTGGAGCACAATATTTCTTCTCGATTAATCGGTAGGTATCGTGGGGAAAACTAGTGTCTTGGCATAAGGCCTTGAAAAAATTCTTATTTTTAGTCTTGACATGAGGCCCTGAATATATGGTCATGATGTCCGACAATATGTGTTCTATCATTAAGAAATTAGCTATTCATATTACATGTGATTATTCAACTAGTATATTATTTATGTGAATAAGTAAACAAAATTTTTTTGATTTATATTTTCAATATTATACTAAGGATTATGTTTAAAAGGCTTGTGTTTAGTCTTATACATTGCTTTAAATATTTATTCTTATTTGTGAATGTTTTTACTAAATTGTCATCCTTACTGACCATCTGAGCTCACCCCTTTCTTATGTTTTCTTTTTCCCAAGATTTGATGAAGTATATTACTATTGAATTTCAAGGATAGGCTATGTGATATGAGTGTGTTCATAGGGGACACATTATTGGTGTTTTTTTATGATGTAATATAAAACATATGTATATATCTAGTACATCCAAGGCTACTAAACTAATCAGTCTTTATTGAGTTGATCTCTTGTCATCATGCCAATGTAACGTAATAATGCACCGACTTTGGGTAACTATGTTCAGGGTGTTGTAGTCACCACTTAAAATATTTCCAAACCTCTACCTATACAGAATCACCACTAAATAGTGCTACCATTCCATTCTCCATGGTTTACTGCCACATTAACCTCACACTATCCCCTAGAAAAAACAATATGTGTGCTTCTATTAATCTCAATTCCATATCGCAATTTATCCCCTAATCTAGCTACATCCAACCCCTTCACAATTTCTACCCATCACTAACATCATCCACTATCATATTTGGGGACCTCTTCATTGATACACGATGTGGGAAGTTAGAAGGAGGGAGGCGAGAATAGAGAATTCAACAATAGAAAATTATGGTGGGACCATTCTTCATCATTATAATTAGAACCACATATTCACATTAAAAAAATAAGAATGAATAAATTCTCCCCTCAAAAATCCATGAGGTGAGTTGATTACATTCTAGAATGTACAATTAAATAATTCATTGAGGGTTAAGGATAATATAAAAATAAACACATCATTCTTTTAAAAATGAGTATTGATATTAAACCATCCTCAATATATAGTTAATGAGGATTGAAGAAATTAGATTGAATAGTTCATACCTCAATGTATAGATATTAATGATTTAAAATATAACTAATCCAAAGGCCTTGACCATCATCATCCCCTAAGTGAGTCATAATTGTTTACTTGGTTTTGTCACTATCAGAGATATGTTCTTTCTAAAATCTTCCTCTCTCACTAAATTATATGTTTTCAATAAAGTGGATAATCCTAGTCATATGACATATAATAGATTAAATAGGGTCCCCTTGGTGTTTTTCTAAAAAAAATTATTAATTATTATATATTTTTTAATCTCTCAACCATCACTAGTCAAACGCAAGGATCTTATATAGACTCGACTACAATGCAATTAGGTATATACCCCCATTATAATCACAATAACATTCTAACATTTTAGATATGACCCCTAATAAAATTCATGTGGTTTTTTATTGAAAATAAATCATGCAGGATAAAAATAATAATTGAATAGTTATAATATTTTTCTGATTTCCTTCCACACCAGGAGTTCCATGCCAGTTCACCATAGAGGTAAACACTACACCTCAGAGTCAATAAGACCATCCAATAATTATTCAATGGTCATTTCCAGTGTAAATTTATTTTTCTACCCCAGTAAAGGTCTTAATTCATGGGACAAAAAAATAAAATAAAAATTTCATAGAAAAAACCTAAGCATCTACATCTTCTCCATCATTAAAACATTGTTTCATTAAAATGTAAAACATCTTCACAACTCTAAAAATAAATATCACTAAACAACCTAAAATATAAATTTCTGATTCATGCACTTATGTTTCCATCAATTCCAATGATAAAAAAACATAATACATACCATATGTGAAGAAAATTTCCTATTTATCACCAAATTAATCAGTTCTGTTTTATCCGGATTTGATTTCTTAATGTGATCATGCATTCTATCTTTGTTACAATTAATAATCCAATGAGCCCAATATCTTCTCTCTTGAAATTTTATTCATTTCACATGAGAAATAATTATCATATCAACAAATGATATCAAAAAAATATGCTAATTTTACTTGGTTACCACAAGTTCAAGCATTTAATTCCCTATATTTAAATACCATCGAAGAATTCTTTCCATGAAATAAACATGTTAGTGCTGCACTCCATGACTATTGACTATGAAAATAATTCATAGTAACATCAAGGTAATTTCGTGTGATCTTGTTTCTTGGGGACCACGTAAATTTTTTCGACGTATTATGTCTGATAGTAAATTAACCTAATATGACTTCATCATGGTATATGAAAAGCATGGTCTCTTTTCGCTAAATTTATATAAAACCACTAATAAAAATTAATCATCTACATCTTCACACCTAATAAGATCCTTGATTCCATCGAATGCATCCTTGAAGTCTCTTTCCAAATAATTAAGAAAAAATAAAATTAACAAAAAATATATATAGTAAGAACCTGAAAATACTCAACACCATTCAAAATCACATTATATTTTCCATTCGACCATATTTAATTATAGACGTTCTTGATTATTTAGATAACACTTCCCTTTCATCATCAGAATCTATGATAACACCAGACCTAGAAATCTGTATCAACAACCACATGAGAAATCCTCCTCCTCCACCACTTGGATGTAATTATGAAATAATGGGTACTAAAAAATTCTATTAATATATAAATCATACCATGACACTACACTATAGAGGTCCCCATATAGGGTGTCCATCCTCAAAAGTAATTCAAATACCAAGAGAAAAATCATGAATTTATAAGAATAGTGGATGACATGATCCCCACAATTTAGAAAAACCCCACTATCATCAATAATTAAATTCTATTTATTAATTGAAATATGATATAAATGTCAACATCTAGTGGATTGATAAACATGGGACACCCTTAAAAATAATACTTGAAGTAGCCCACATTTATGAAAAAAAATTCCCATTCATGAGCATAGTTTTTTATGAAATATAAACAAATTGATTGGTAGATGTATACATCTTTTTTGGGTTCCTTTCTCACCAAACATGAGAGGATCCCACTGACCATTGGGTTTTGATATCACATAGATACTCAACTAGGCATAACTACAAAGTATATGCACTGTTACCTAATCCATACCAAGATAAGTTCCATCAAATTTCATCTTTTATATGATGGAATTTCATATAACACCATTATCCCTACTAAGTAAAACCTCTTAATATAATGAATTTAGTAATAAATGGCCATATGTTTTTTAAAATATCTATCTGAAAAGGGTATAAATAATGTATAAATGGAATATAAAACTCTTGAATATCAATTATAATAATAGTTACCCCTTCTTGAACCTCCCAAAATGAGGTTCTGTGAAGAAATGGCATTGATCATACATTGAACTAGACACACTGGTGCATGACTATAGCCATGAAACACACGCATATTACTATATTTCTGATAGTATACACTCAACGAAATACAATAACTCAGAAAATTTGTTTTAGGTGGGAAAAAATTAATGAATTTTCTATATTTAACTAGCCTTATTTTTATTTTTATTCCTCTATGTATCTTCTTAGTGGGAAACAAGGCCTATAATTGAAAGATATAATATCTTAACACCAACCCTCATTAAAGGGTCCATCCGCAAAACCGCTCAAGATTTCAATAGGTGAGAAGCTATCTTACTCAAATAACATTGTATATATTCTTACAGAGTCATTGATAATAAACAAAATATTCCCCAAGGGTCTGTTTCATGGGTTATTTTTTATGAACAAAATAACCATATTCTTGTTGATCACACCTCGAGGATACCATGTGAATTGATGATCTCAAACAATTCCAGAAAGATAAATTCCTATTAAATGAAATTAATTGTATACAATCCATGGTATAGACTAATACATGGTTCCAATTCCCTATAGAGGGTGTATCATCCTCATATACATCCCTCTAGAATAAAAGCTCAAACTCTAGACAGTATATAATAATCACATCAAGAGTTTGAGAAAATAGATTCCACTAATGGATCACTCTTCAATGTGGGGAACTCAATACATAAATTATCATGTTGTTAAATAAAAACAAGTAAAAATGGGTAAGTGAGTCTTGGAATCCATCCACCCCCCCCCAATAACCTAATGATGAAGGTCACCAAATAACCCAATGAGTTCCAAATCATTAAAATAAACACAACATACTCTATTATAGGTACTCACAGAAATCATAGCAAGGAACACCATCCAATATGGAAGAAAATAGAACACCAATCATAATGATAAGAGGAATTGATTCCTAATACGAGGTAAGAATGTTACTCATATCATTTTGGATAATAATTCATCATTTCCCTTATATATTCATATCGGTGAACCCAAACTATGTTGGATCGAACATAGTATAAGTGAATGGAAAAATATATTCAAGCATAAAAAATTGATGAAGGGTGAGAACTGATGGCTCATCCAACGGAATAAACTTGATGAGGGTGTATCAAAACAAGAAAATAAAACATACAATAAATTAGTATAAAATATCATTTATGAGAGGAAGTTATATATGAATTGTATCCATAGAGGGTGTGTCAAACTCCACAATATTCTATAGGGAAATATATGCCTCAATATCTATTGTATCATTAGGTGTATTACAAACCCTACAAACTAGTATCTGTATAGTTTTTGAGAAAATTAACTTCACCACACCAGAGTATCCACATAGTTCATATGTTTTTATTGTATTTCACCTAGGAGGGTCGGACATCACCTAGTAGTTCAGTTTCTATATTTTTCTATCAAATTTATATCTCACACATCTACCCAAAATTTTTCCATAAGGAAATATCCATCCTCATAACATTTAAAAATCATAGAATGTAGGATAACATGTATTAAGACTAACAATGAACCGGAAGCTATGCGATGCATGGACCTATTCATTTGTACCATAGAACTAATTCCATATTCACTCATGTAAATAAATAGATTACCTAAGTCCTTAAATATGATTATTTCAACCACCCCTCCATCACCGAGTACCCAATTTGTCCATATATAATAAATTTATTTTAGTTAATGGTTTCATATATATTCTGAATTGAGCTATAAAGGATAAAATATATCTAATATTTTTCCCTCAGATAACCTACACTAAATCCAAACTTACATGAAATATCATACTTAAGCCCTTAAATAATAGTAGTATGAAAGTAGTCCCCCAATATGTCTACTAATAGAAAATGGGTTGGTGACCAATATAAAGTAGGCATGTTACATATATTGGGAGCCTCATCATAATGAACCTACAGAGAATACACAACTTGACATAGGACATTATGATGTATAAAGGATATATAAAAATAAATATATAATATAAAATGCACATGAAAATTTCTATAATCCACAAAGTTACACTAGTTCATAATCCATAATGAAAAATGGTGAAATACATTCCCTAAAACTGTAATGAAAATAGATATTAACATTTCAAAGAGGAATTCTTCATATCAAGGTGGATCTAAACTCCGACATCACCAAATAATATCATCCCTAGGAACCACTAAGTTCTATTAATATTATGTCCACCATGTTCCCCGCTAAGAATCAGCTGAAAACAAGAAACAATATAACCAGCTCCACTGACACCATCTCAGAACAATGTGATGACTTAATATAAAAGAAATATGTAGGATCAAGGATCATATAGGGGTTATCACAGACATACCTCATCAAATACATTGAAAAAAAAAGAAAACATGAATTAATAAGTCATATCAAACTCTTGGTAAAAAGGTTGATATGAAGGATGATAAATCGGAAAATTTAGAAACAAAAATTCTAATTTACACTTCTAGTACTGAAGTTAAATTAGAAACAATATATGGATAAAATATATCAAAATCATAGATTAGAACATAACTAGAGGAAGTCAAGAATATTCTATATAATCTCTAAAACCTCATCTCAATAGGATATCCAAGAGTCTATATGACCACCATCATAACACATTATGTTTAACCAATTCATCCCAATGATAAACCATATAGGGATAAATCCCACAAGTATAAAGGGAAATATATATAGTGTCAAATATCTAACTAAATGTATAAAGTTTCAAGCCAAAAACATGTCACATCCCAAAGAAAATAATGTGGGGCCTCAAAAATAAAATTCCTTGAAGAAGTATGAACTAATCATCCATTTCCACTAACCATATAATTATTGGAATCTAATAAGAATTGCATTCCATGTTGAAGAAAACTATTCATTAAAAGGATTATTACATCCTTTAGACTATTAATAAAGACCCTTCAGTCAAGAGACCCTTACAATAACCAATAAAACTAAAAAAATTCATCCAATATAGAATTAACCCCATCTACATTAGCAACCCCAGCTAAAAGTAAAACCATCTCACAACATGATGTATCCTAGTGTGGTATTGTCACTACATTTTGTGAATGGTAATTGTTAATGGGATATAAATTAGCCCCACTAGGAGACCCATTTCTTGGTTTCACAAAAAAATGAAAAAAGGATCTGAATTTCTATATTCAGAATCCAAACCCTAATCACTGAATAGTTTTAAAAAATATTAGATAGGGGTAGAAAATATTTGGTGTAAGTAAGATATTTTGAAGAACCTATAAATGATTTTATCATCATATACGAACATAATAATGTCTCCCATGAGGAATGATTCATAATTATCCTATCTCATATTGTAAATGGAAAAGGATAGCCCTCTGAATCGCAACATCAAATTAAATATATCAAAAAATTAGGATATACTATTAAATTATTGAAAATTTAAGTCAATATATATAAATAAATTTTATCATATCATAAATGATAGAAAATATATGACATGGACATATTCTTTTCTCAAAAACAGATTTGAATATCATATATTAGTCGTGAATTTTCTATCAGGTTCTCATGATCCAAATTTCAAAGGCAGTTAATAAATCTAACATGATAGTAAAAAGTTAAATAGAGACATGATCTATAATAATAATAATTATTACAATAATTAAAAAAAAATAAAAAAAAATATTATATGGAAGGGAAAACATAAATGATTGCTTCAGCAAAAATCATTCCCATTTACCTCCAAAACAGTTTTTGGGTTATCTACCTATAAAAAAACAAGTCATAAAATCCCCTCCATAAATTTCACTAGAGTCACTGTTACTATCCCCTGATTAGTGTTTTTTTGTCTCTAGAGGTGGATGGATCCTCCTTTGTCACAACATGTCGAATGAATAACCTCATTCCCTTTCTGTATCACCTCATATCAATGGAATTATCCCATGAACATGAGTCCACATCAATATTAACCTCTCTTTCTCTTCATCTATAACTACTTATACATGATCCACTTTTAATGTTGACACCATCTCCTCATTTGACCACTACTCCATCCACATCAAACTACCTTCACAATTACTTTCAATTACTGACATAGACTACTATTAAGGATGAGAACTTCTAAATCCATAAATTTCAGTGGAAGGAATTAAAGGATATATAAATATATAAGCGAGATGAAAGGATGGTATAATAGTCTCTTGAAATTTGTTTGATAACTTCCACATGAATCACATATAATCATTAAATAATATAAGGTTTAAAATATTCTCTCAATAAAAATCCCGATGAATATGTACCTATGATAAGGAACATAAAATTAAAAAAATCAAAAAGGGATAAGTACAATATATAAATAATCACCTCAAATAATTCATTAAGAATTATCGATAATTATTTTATCCATATTTTAATCCTAGGTATTTATTATCCAAATTTTAGAGTCAAATAATACTTTTTTATGTGTATATGTTTCAATTACAGATGTATTCCAACCATCATACACCCATCACTCATGAGTTAATTCCATTGACCAAGAGGATAGCTCTGGGGAGAAAATATAATGGGGATTAAATAATGTTCCCCAAAATAATTTCTATAATGTTATTCATTACATATTAATTAATTTATTTAATTTATCACTCACGATATCCAGTGTAATGCCCAAACCCTAGTTACCAAGAGTCAGTGCATTATTACGTATCATTGGTATTATCACAACAGATCATGTCTTAATAGACGGATTAGTCTAGTAGCCATGGATGTACTAGATACATTAATAAATATACAATACATCATAAAATAGAAAACTAAAACAACATTGTTTCCATAGAAAACTCTGAGATCCCAAAGACTTTCCCTACATGTTAGTCATAATATACTTATTCGCATCCTGGGAAAATAAAACATAGAAAGGGATGAGCTCAGATGCTCAGTAATTATAAAAATATGGCGGAAACTATCATAAATAAGCATAAACCTTTAAGGCAATGTATAGAACTAGAACAAAAGCCTTTTCAACTTAACATTCATCATAATATGGAAAATATAAATCAATATAATTTCATTTACTTACTCACATGGATATTCTACAAGTTGAAAAATCGCATGCAATATCAATAGCCACTTTCATAATGATAGAATTCATAATGCCAGACTTTCATAACCACATAGTCATGTCATTGTGCCAAGACTAAAAATAAGATTTTGTCAAGGCCTTGTTCCAAGACAATAGTTTGTCTCATGAGACCTACCGATTAATTGATGAGCTATATCAAGATCTACCCGTCACTTACTAATTCCAATTCATTCCTCATATGAATAGATTTAAACATAACATAAACATTCATATTAAAACTCACATACAAAATTTCAATAATTTATCCTTAAACCGTGAATGGAATGAAATAACACATCCATAGTCAAACATATCACAAAATATTTAATACAATATGGATTTTTTTTATCATAATAAATAAACTTCAAAAAAATATAAAATCCATCAAAGGATGTTGACATAGATGAAATCAAAACCTTTTTAGTGAAACATCTCTTTCGATTTTGAAATCATTTAAAAGTCACATAATTATAAAATAAAACATTTATATTTGAAAATATTCTTATAATCTTGTAAGGGAATCTTCGATGATGGTATAATGGTGTAAAATAGGTGCACCTTCCGTATATGTTAAAAAACATTCTTACCTTAAAGTTTTCCAAAAGGTTAAAAAGTTCCTTGTTTAGAAAATGAAAAAAATATTCCTTTAAAAAACATATAAGGTCAAATAAGGGTCTAAATGACTTAAACCCATTTTCTCTTAAGTAGTAAAAATGTTTTGAAATACATTTTTAAGAAACATGGATGTGGATGATAAAGAGGTCCCATTATATACTTACGTAAAAATAACCACAAATAATAAAGAAATTGTGAAATTAACCCTTACCTTGTACTTTTCCATGGTAGAGGGTAGGTTAAACATCTATATAATGGTGAAATAATTGTTATTAAATTATACATGAATCATATACATTAATATGATATCATATATTATCTTTTAACATTACTTTGTTAATAATATCTTAGTATTATCATCGTTTCTGGTGTTAACTGATTCATTTTCCTTTATATGATTTGTTACAAAAGTAATGTTTGTTATGGATAGGATGTACCATATTAATATTCAGAATGATATTAAGTCTTTAAAAATTATTTTTAGTCATTTAATGAAAATTATTCTTGAATGGATACGATGGGGAATGAATCTCATCACTTTCATAGAGACGGTAATCTGTACGTACGCACGACTGACAATATCATTTTTTTGACATTAAAATAATATATAATTGGATGGTATATCTTATAAACAGAATAATTATCATGTTATATTTATTATTTACATCAATTAAACATCATTATTATACCCATCTATATAATAATGTATTGAATAACAATTACACCACGACGTGGAGACGGTAAGTTGATCGTACGCACGTATAGTGACATGTCATTAAAAGGATGGATAGAATAATGAATGTGGTCGTACCATATTTAAAATAACATCACAGTATATAGAATATACTGGAGTAGTTATTTTAGAATGGAAACAACAAATAAAGTGGAAGTGGAAGAAAAAGAAACTTGAAAGAGGTGAAGAAATATTTACCTTTTCATCAGGTTCTTCCTTTTGATTTGATCAAACGGGCTCCTTAGGTTGAAATTATGACTAAAGGGTAGCCTCTAGGATGAAGGGGGGACATTTGAGAGTGTACATGGGTAGGGTTTGGCCGAGCCAAAATGGTTTTAAGTTGTGAATTTGAGGGAAGGGGAAGTACGCTTTTATAAGAGGGGTGAGGGGCCCCTTAGGTAAAGCTATAAATATTATTTTATAATAAAATCATTTTCAATTATAATGGCACAAAAATAAGTTATTTAAATTATAAGGTTTTGATGGGTCTAAAAACACTCAACCAATAGGTTTTATACAGGTTTGGGTCACTATATTAACTTTATCTTTTATATTTAACTCTTTGTTAAATAGTTTGACATTTACCATGTCTCTTTATATTTTCATATTACATGGATAATAAGCATATTATATACATCCAAGAGAACCCCATGCAATGATACAGTTATTATTATATATGTCTTTTGGCTAGGCCTTAGGTTTTTAGGGATAGAATATAAATTAATTATTTAATATTTGTTTTAAAAACTCTTCTATGTCAATTTTGACACTATTTAGTATTTTCATAATTTATAACAGCATTATTTCTTCAAAAAAAATTATAACCAACCCTAACATGTCATATTAACCCTTAAAATTAGTGTAACTCACAAAAAGTCTCAATTTACATATATTTGGATATTTATAATATCAATTATTTTAATGTTTCGTTAATTTGGTAATTACTACATCATCATTGGGTCATATATAAATTAAATTAATTATTTTATAAAAAATATAAATAAAATACAATTATTTAGCAAATAGTTTTATATTTCTAATGAATATTTATATTTGAATTTATCTTATGTGTAACTCTATATTAAAAATCGTCTATTAATTGAACATTGAATTTAACACTTTTAACTCTTCTTTGAATTAAATAATAATAAATGTCCTAATCTAATCAAAGTGGACCTAAAGAATCATATATTATTCCTAAGGCTATTTTTGGTCGAATTATACTTATCCAATTGAATTAGGACATGTGCTAGGGTAATAATAATATCATTTTTAACTTTAATTACCCTATTTTCTTTTAACTGTGGTAAATAAAAGTAAAAAATTACTATTCATCCAAAATAATTTTCATCTTATTGAACTACATTTAACTTATGATATAGAACATGTCTCTCAGATTTTTTAAATTCAACACACAAGAGTGGTAACATTATGTTTTATATAAATTTGCAAATAATCCTAGGGGTGGGTAAAAGTCGGTAAAAAGTTCAACAAACTTTTTATATATCTAAAATTATTATAAACTGACTCCAATGAATTAAATTGAACTTATATATGTATTATGAATATATTTTGACCTAAAATAAATTAAAATAAAATATATAATTATTTAAATTAAATGTCTGTTTTAAACAACAACTTAGTGTTTTTAACTATTCATAAAAAATTAAAGGTTTTCTAAAAAATACAAAAACTTTACCCTAAGATATTTTTGATTTTATGAATTATAAAATGAAGACGATTTAAACAAATTAAAAACATAAAAGTTTAATTTATTAAATGAAAATTAATTTCTGTTGTCAAAACCAAAAAGTGTATTTTTTAAGAAATAATAACTATCAAAAGATTGACACTTGGTTATGTCCAATTTCAAAGTGAAATTATTTACAATGACCAGAATTTGATTAAATGGTAAAAATATATTCTATTTATACTTCAAAAAAATTAAAATTTATAATTTAACACAATAAATTAGTTTGATTAAAAATGTTGATTTGAGTTAAAATATAGTATTTTTCACTATTCACCCAAATGTAAAAGTTATCAGAAAAACATCAAAAATTTATTGAAAATATATTATTATCTTCCAATTCTAAAGAATAATTTTATTTTGTCAAATTGAATATATAATATTTTCAATTATTGGATTTAATAAGGATTCCCCATTAAAAGGATGTAAAAGTGGTTTTTTTAAAAAAGTACTTCATTTATCTAAGAAAATAAATTAGTTCTTAGATTATTTCTAAGAAACTCATAATATGGATTCTAAAATTATAAGGATTATATAAAGTTCAAAATTCAGTTAATACGATTCATAATAGCTTTTGAACGACTAGTTTGGTAAGTCGTGGTGCGCTTGAACTTAGTGTTGCGTGTAGTGCAAGTTCTTGAATTACTTTGAAGAAATAAAGTACTATGAAATCATGGGGTGTTACATTCTTACATCCTTAAATAAATTTATTCTTGAAAATTTGAAATTATTCTTCTAAAATAAACGGTTGAAAATTGAAAATACCTTTGTGGGAAAACCCATATCAGAAATTGGTTTAACAAAATTTAGTCTTAATAAGAGGAAAATGGGAATGAAAAAGTCACTACAAAATTATGATCTCAATTAGGAGAACATTGGTAGCAATTAGAGACACATAATTGGAAGAAAAACATAAATATTTATAGGGAGTTATTGAGGTCATCAGTCACAAACAATTTTAGAATTGAGGGCCTCAAATCCATCAATCTATGATGATAACAAATATCATCGTTCAACAAAACAAAAGGTATTAGGATAACAATTTTTTAGTTTTAAGATACCTTACCTAATGTTTAATAATTAATTTATTCAAAGAATAATAGATGAAAAAATAAATATACTTTACAAGTAGAGTTCCATCCTTTTACTAATTTCTACCAAAAACTCATCTTTCACACTAAAAGAATATAGAACTTAAAAAATATATTCTATTTATCCTATTAGTATAGGGTTCCAAAAGAATTAATTTATAATTCATCTACCATAACTATTAAAAAAATAAATTATTCAATCAAAGAAATCACGTGGGTTAGTGGTAGGTGATACACCATTGTCACCCTTCAGTTGCGGGTTCAAGCCTCGCGGCCTTGTCGGATTCGACGGCTTGCCGCCTGACCTCCGGGTTGTCCTTTTTATGGCAATCCAAAAATAATCTAAAACTAGAATTATCCAAAATACTTATTTCCAAACTCAAATTCCAAAAAAAATTTAGGAAGGTAAACAAAATTAATATCCTTTTTTCCACGTAATAACAGGTGATCACCTTCGTCATGTATTCTTTTAAAATAGTGCAACATCCTGAATTACCATAAATCCTTAATGATTACATTCATGGTCCCTTACTCCTTATAGAACACTGAATATACTCCTTCTATACAAAAATGTTGTAAACTCCAACAATGTTGGAATACACAAATCATTAACCAGTTTCAAGGTAGTCAAGAATATCCAACATAATTTATTCAAATCAATCATGTATTATTCCAAAATCAGAACCTCAGTATTAGAACCATATTATGGATTATCTTTCTCTCAACCATATATTTTCTAAAAATTTAACCTACTATTAAGTCACCTTTCTTGGTTCCATGGATTCTCAAGTCCATAATTAAATAATACTACAGTACAATCCTTATAAATTATATAATTATTATAACATGTATATCATTAATACAACACTCAAATGAAACAATAAATAAATAACAATGTAATAAATATAATCATTAATGTACATATTTAGTAGTATCATAACTTTATTATTATCCAATAGAAGCATTTGGGGTTTACTCTAATTATTTGGACATTGATTCGCGTAGTGTCCCAACTCCTTGCAGATGAAGCATTGTTCATTTGAAACTTTTTCCTTACCCATGAAATCACGTACATGGTGTCCTTTTTCTCCCCAATTATAACAAACTCTCATTACCTTCAATCATTTATGATGGTGATTCTTTCCATAGTTATCACATATGGGAAAATCCATCTTCTCCCTCTTTCCTTTATCTATTTTTCTCTCTTCCACCCTTTTCATCTCTTTCTTCCAATCAAATCCATAGGACTCATGGAATTCTTTACTTATCTTATTAACACATGTTAATATTTCTTCATATTTTGAGAATACATGGGAGAAAATTTTCCTTCTACATGTTGGATTAATACCGCTAAATATATGATCCTTATTACTCTTTGGATCAGGTGTATTAATGGATTTCACATTCCTTCTATTAGGCTCCATTTCTACACAATGGCATAAACTAGGTCAATTTATGAATTGCAATGAATAATTCCAAACTTGTAAAATACCTAATGTAAATTGAAGAGTTTATCGATATAATCCATAATCATAAAAATGTTTTCTTTTAAGAAGTATATACTCATAAACCCTTCATAATGGTTTGTAAAGAAAATGAGAATTATCCTAACCATATCCCCCAAGAGTGTCGTATCAAGAGTGTAGCAAGGCCCGTTGTCATGAACTAGTTTCCATTTGAGTCTAGATTAATGTGGTGTTTTCGGGTTTTACCCCTAGGTACATCTATTCTAGAGCCGCCTCTACCTTCATGTATCAAGATAGGGATGTATTGCTTTGAAAACTCACAAAATCTGTATAATACCAAAATTCTAGAATTTTCTTATATACTAATCCCCAAAGTCTATCTTAGGGTTATGTTCTCTAACAAAGGATTATCTAAATATAGTTTCCATGGTTTTTACTAATCTTTCTTTTATACCTATTTTAACGCCCTGAACCTAGTTACCCAAAGTCGGTGCTTTATTACATACCATTGGAATGATAACAAAAGATCAAGTCTCGAAAAAACGATTAGTTTAGTAGCCTTGGAAGTGCTAGATACATTAATAAGGTTTACATTACATCATAAAATATAAAACTAAATTTTTTTTCCATATACAACACTGAGATCCCATAAACTTTCCCTGCAGGTCAGTCATAATATACTTCTTCGCATCATGGGAAAATAGAAGATAGAAAGGGTGAGCTCAGATGCTGAGTAAGGATTACAATATAGCAGAAACTTTCATAAATAAGCATAAACATTTAAGGCAATGTATAGAACTAAAAAAATCCTTTTGAACATAAAATTCTTAATAATATGGAAAATATAAATCATTATAATTTAATTTACTTACTCACATGGATATTTTACTAGTCGAATAATCACATGGAATATCAATAACCACTTTCTTAATGATGGAATGCGTAATACCAGACATTCATAACCATATAGTCAAGGCCTTGTTCCAAGGCTACAAATAAGATTTTGTCAAGGCCTTATTCCAAGACACTAGTTTGTCTAATGAGACCTACCGATGCATCGAGGAGCTATATAGGGCTCCACCCATCATTTACTAGGTCCAATGCATTCCTCATATGAAAAGGTTTAAACATAACGTAAACATTCCTATTAAAACTAGAATACAAAATGTTAATAATTTATCCATAAACCATGAATGGTATGACATAACACATCCATAGTCAAACATATCACAAAACCATCAATATAATATGGATGTTTTGGTATCATAATAAATCAACTTTAGACATACTTAAAATCCATCAAAGTATGTTGACATAGATAAAATCAAAACCTTTTTAGGGAAATTTCTCTTTTAATTTTGAAATCATTTAAAAGTCACGTAATTATAAAAGAAAAAATTTATTTTTGAAAACCTTCTTATAATATTGTAAGGGAATCTTCGACAATGTTACAATGATGGAAAATAGCCGCACCCTCCATATATGTTAAAAAATGATCTTACCTTAAATTTTTCAAAAAAGTCAAAAAGTGCCTTGTTAGGAAAACGACAGAAAGATTACTTTCAAATATATATAAGTTCAAATGAAGGTATAAATTAATTTAACCCATTGTCTGTTAAATAGTAAAATTTTTGGAAATACATTTTTAAGAAACATGGATGTGCATGATAAATAGGTCCTAGTAGATACATAAATAAAAAGAACCTCGGATAATAAAGGGATTGTGAAATTAACACTTACCTTATTCTTTTCCTTGGTCCAGGGTAGGTTAAAATCCTGTATAATGGTGAAATAATTGTTATTAAATTATACAATAATCATATAAATTATTATGATATCATATATGATCTTTTAACATTTCTTTGTTAATAATATCTTAGTATTATCGTCGTTCCGGTTGTTAACTGATTTGTTTTCCTTTATATTTTTAGTTATGTAAGTAATGTTCGTTATGGATAGGATTTATATTATTCATATTCAAAATGATAATATGTCTTTAAGAATTTTTTTAATCATCTAATGAAAATTAGTCTTGAATGGATAAAATGGGAAATTAATCTCATCACGTTTGTGGTGACGGTAATCGGTACGTACGCATGAGCGACAATATCAATCTTTTGATAATAAAATAATATATAATTGGATGGTATGTACTATATAAAGAATAATTATGATGTTATATTTATTATTTACTTTAATTGCACATCATTATTATACCCATCCAAATAATAATGTATTGAATAATAATTACACCACTACGTGGAGACGGTAAGCCGTACGTATGCACGTATGGTGACATTTCATTCAAAGGATGGATAGAATAATGAATATGGTTGTATGATATTTATAATAACATCACAATATATAGAAGATACTAGAGTTATTATTTTATATTGGAAACAACAAATAAAGAGGAAGTGGAAGTAGAAAGGAACTTGAAAGAGGTGATGAAATATTTACCTCTTCTTCAGGTTCTTCCTTTTGATTTGATCAAAAAGGCTCCATAAGATGGATTTATTACTAAATTAAGGCTTATATTATGACGGTAGGACAGTTGAGAGTGTATTTGGTCAGGGTTTGGCCGAGTCAAAAGGCTTTGATGGTGTGAATTTGAGGGAACAGGGAGTTCCCTTTTATAAGATGGTTGAGGGGGAACCTTAGGAAAATCCCGAAATATTTTTTTATAATAAAATCCTTTTCTGTTTCTAATGGATCCAAAATAAATTATTTGAATTATAAGGTGGGTATGGGTGTAAAAAAACTCAACCAATAGGTTTTATATAGGTTTGTGTCACTATATTAACTTTGTCTTTTCGATTTAACTCTTAGTTAAATAGTTTGACATTTACCATGTCTCTTTGTATTTTTATATTACATTGTTAATAAACTTACTATATACATCCAAGATAACCCCAAGTGGTTAATTAATGATTCACCTGTCATTATATAAGTTTTTTCAATGAACCATGGATTTTTAGGAATCTAATATCAATTAATAATATGATATTTGTTTTAAAAACACTTTTATGTCAATTTGTCACAATTTTGTATATTGTTTTTTATAAATTTATAACAACATTATTACTTCAAAAAAATTCATCTAACCAACCCTAACATGTCATATTAACATATAAAATTAGTTTAATTCATACGAAGTCTCAAATTACGTTCATTTGGATATTTATAATATCAATTATTTTAATATTTTGTTAATTTGGTAAATACTACATCATCATTGTGTCATGAATAAATTATATTAATTAATGTCTAAAAAATATAAATAAAATACTATTATTTAGGAAATATTTTTATCTTTATAATAAATATTTATTGTCAGATTTATCTTATGTGTATCTCTATATTATAAATGGTTTAGTTATTATACTACATATTTAAAACTTTTAACTCTTCTTTGAATTAAATAATAATAAATGTCCTAATCTAATCAAAGTAGACCTAAATGATCATATTTTATTCCTAAGGTTGTTTTTGGTCGAATTATACTTATCCAATTGAATTAGGACATGTGTTAGGGTAATAATAATATCATTTTTACCTTTAATTACCCTATTTACTTTTAACCGTGGTAAATAAAAGAAAAAAGTTACTATTCACCAAAAATTATTTTTATCTTATAGAACCACATTTTACTTACTGATATCAACAGTGTCTATCATAATATTGAAATTCAACTCACAAAAGCGGTAACATTATGTTTCATGTAAATTTGCAAATACTCCTACGAGGTGGGTAAAAGACGGTAACATTATCAATAAAATTTTTATATATCTAAAATTATTATAAACCGACTCCAATGAATTATATTGAAGTTACATAGTTATTATGTATCTATATTGACCTAAAATAAATTAAAATAAAATAAATAATTATTTAAATAAAAATTCGGTTTTAAGCAATTACTCGGTGTTTTTCACTATTCATCGAAAATTGAATGTTTTTCGAATATTACCAAAAATTCACCGTAAGATAATTTTGATATTAAGAATTCAAAAATGATGTATATTTTACCAAATTGAAAATATAGATGTTTCATTTATTAAATTAAAATTAATTCTTGTTTTCAAAACAAAAAGGCATATTTTTTATGAAATAATAATTATCAAAAAATTAACACTTGTTTATGTCCAATTTCAACGTGAAATTACATACAATGACCAGGATTGTATTAAATGGTAAAAAAATATTCAATTTATACTTACAAACCATTAAAATGTATAATTTAACACTATAAATTGTTTTTATTAAAATGTTGTTTTCAGTTAAAATATAGTATTTTTACTATTCACCCAAATATGAATGTTATCAGAAAAACATCAAAAATTTATTGAAACTAAATTCTTTTGTACTGATTGTAAAGAAGAATTTTATTTTGTCAAATTGAATATATAAAAGTTTCAAATATTGGTCTTAATAAGGATTCCCCATTAAAAGTCAGTAAATGGGTATTTTTTTAAAATATTTCTTTAATCTGAAAAAAATGAATTAGTTCTTAAATTATGTATAAGAAACTAAAAATCTGGATTATAAAATTATAAGGAATATATAAAGTTAAAAAATTAATTAATACGATTCATTTCTACTTTTGAATGGCTACTTTGGTAAGTCGTGGTGCGCTTGAACTCGGTGTTGCGTGTAGTGCAAGTTATTGAATTACTTTGAAGAAATAACGCACTATGAAATCTTGGGGTGTTACATCCAGAACGCAATGTTTTTTTCAAACTCAAAATATTGTGGTCCTTGGGAAATATCCCCATTTTATATTCAACTTTTCTCTATTATTTCCAATCCATGACCCCTATTAGGGGTTATACTAATTTCACCTGAATTATTATTGCACATGATAAAAAATAATACTTTCATAATTCAAATATTTTTATTGAGGTATTAGTGTGACCTAAATTCAAATTTATTAAATACATGGAGTAAACAACACACCCATGATTCAATGGGATCATAGGATTGAATTTTGAGGTATTTTGATAGGGTAAATTTTCCTTTTTAACATTTTTAGGTATTAGGATCTAATACTTAATGTTGAACTAAGTATCTCTAAATAAATACCTACGTATCTAAAAACCTATTTATCACTCATAATCTTCTATTTTCCATTGATCTAATTGATTTATAACTTTGAATCACCCAACCACATGTAACTATTAGTCAAACTACTATCCCATGATAAGTACATGGTATTATACATCATTGTTGGACAACCTTTTGTTGGAGAGATTACAAAAATCCATGATATGACTCGGTTATCCATTAGGTTCACATACTTCATCCCATTGAGTTTTAGAAACACCATCGAAGTATATCTACCAATATTGGGAAGTTTCATGATGGAAAATATGTCTTCAACATAGAACTTTATGATAAAAAATACATAAATGTGTTAGGTTATCCATTGATAATTTTTTTAACTCGCTCTCTTTAACTAAATTTTTAGATAAAAATAGGATGTGTACCTTTTTTTTAATTACCACTTATCATGATAGATGACTAGTTATCATCAGATTATTGTGGAAAATTTTTGTTGGATTAATGTAAGAGAACAATTGGTCCCTGTGAAGTTATAACTAACGAATCATATTTTTTATAGTTAAAAAATTATAGGATGTTTTTTTGATAATAATGTAGTTATTGGTCTCAATCTCCAATATAGTTTTCAAATATTGTGGATAATTGTTTCCTTGACCACATCATTATTAAATATAATTATTGCAATGAGTGATCAGTCTTGGCTTTGCGCAGAAATTATAATAGTATTCTCTTCATCTTATGGAATTAAAATTATTAGGACTAGAATATATTACTTGAGATTTATAAAATATTTTTGAAAATAATTAGACAGCTATTAGGAAACTCCATTCTTGATTAGTTTTTTTGGTGGATAATCATTTTCCAGCTGGGTTGGTGATGTATTATATAATATGGGAAATACATACCCAAATTGAAATCAACATATTTAAATTTTAAAGAGGAGTAACATAATTTTTATCAATGGAATTTTTTTATTCAACTTCATTAAAATAAATTTATAACAAAACCATGAAATTTCTATGATGTTGGTATGAAATGACATGTTGAGTAGTTTATCTTATGTAGTTTCATCATAGTTTGTTGAAAATTGAATCATGATTTAAAATATAATCATATTTTTGTTATTATTTATCCACCATATATTTTACATAAAATTTCATAGTCTTTAATTAGAAGGACGTAATGATGTTGTGCATAGTGTGTTGATATTTGAAACCTAAATTATTTAATACAACAAGAAATACTTAATAATATTATATCAATTTAGGTTTAATGTAATACGTTTCCCCATTATCCATGAGAGACATCTAGATATGGTTATTTTCATAATACCAATCCATAAAGGAAGGGTATTGATATATTTTCACTATATTTATCATTAGTTCTATGATTAGGACTCAAAAATAATTTTTTAGATAGTACCAGTTGAGATCTCTGAAATTTATGGAGACTCAAAATTTTAATTTTCTTATTGATAAGAAAAATATTTGAAATACACACTTGGATTTGGACATCCCGAATGATGACTTAAATAATGAGTTATTAAAATTTATCTTTCACCTTGGTAGAATGGGTTGGATGAATTCTCTAGGATGATTTCTTATAGAATTAATAGTTGTATCATAATCGTTTTTGAGGGGTAGCCACATTGATATCCGGTTCGAGAATTAAATTGTAGTTATATTAGAATATATCATCATATTATTTGATGTAGGAGACATATTATTCCAATTATATTGGTTTCATGGTGCCACATGTCAGTTTAATCGATATATATTCTTACATATATAGATTAAAGTATCGAAGATCATAAATGGTGGTCGAGACACCATATTTGACTAGTGAAATGGAATTATTTAAATATTCCTCTTCATCTACATTAAAGTCACAACTCTTAAAGGAAGAATTTTAATAGGAATTATTATTTCCAAGTGATGAAACATTGATATGTTTAGATACTAAATATATTATAAGGTAATTGTTATTTTTTCCCATCAAAATAATAACCTTCTCTTAAATGATTTGGTTCAACAAATGAAATTATTATTCTAAAGATGTGATTGAAAATAAATAAATCCAATGAATTCCTTATTTTTAGGAATTTATATCAGCTAGTTAAAGTGTATCCTATATATTGAGTGATGATCAAGGCAATTCTAACCCACACAACATAAATTGTTTTTGGATCCAAGTAGATATTCATGGACGGGGTAATGTGCCTTCCATCGCGTGGTGGTATTTTTCCAATATAAAAGATTTAATAACTATTATATAAAAGGAAATGAATTCTATTATTTGGATTAATATCTAAAAGAATATTTTTGACCTCGTGAATACCCATATCCAGAGTCATTACATGATTTCGATTGATGGAAAACACATATTCTTTTCTGAGATCACTCCATAAATTGTCATGAATAGAATATATGACATTGGATGAATTTATGTAGATATAATTTTCAATTATTTTAATTATTCCCTCTTTTTTTAGAACCTATCATTAGTATATTGTGAGTTTTAAGACCCAAAATTGGTATTATCATTGTATAATATAAAGAATAATTAATTGATAGAATAATCTAATCACTGATGGTATGATGATAACACTAATTCATATATATAGACCCAAAACCATCCAAAAATATGTTGATAGTTTTGTCTTCACATACCATCATGAATATAGATTTTGATATGATATAATGGAACTATGATTTGAGTTTAATCCTCCAAAGTGGCTTATGCTCACTTTTTTTATATGCCTAAAAGGTAAGGTTGAAATGAGTACAATATAAATTATAATAATTCAATGTCTAGAGAGTTTAGGTGGGTATTATGATGTTTCTACAACTATTTTAAAATATTTCTTGATAAAAACTTATTACATACAACCTTAATATATATATATATATAACTGACTAGTGTAACTAGGTATGACTTCATATTGGTCTTTCGCTATCATGGAAGTAACCATGTGGCATTCAGAAGAACAAATATCCATGTAATTGTTCTTTGATATAGTGAAACCATCCTTGATTTAATGAATTCTTAAGAGTTCCAGGATAAGGTATTACCTATGCTCTTGGGATAGATGAAGTGAATCTACGATAACGATCTTTAATCGAATGATGGAAATATATTTTAGGATGTCACATTTTTGAACCAAGGATTAAAGATTCAATATTTAGTTGGTTCTTTAATTTAATAATTATGGGTAATTATAACTATAGATGAAACTACACCCTTCTTCTGTAATTCAGTTATATTTTTTATATTTGTGGGTTTTTTTGAAGATGACTTCTTAAACGTTGATGTTGACAATAAAATCACATCTCTTCTAGTTAGTTTTCTATTATGATTGCATTTATATGTGATTTAACGAATCTACTATTACTTTTATGTTCTTATTATAACTATTAGAGTAACTATAGTTGCATTTATATTGCTTATATAGATTTAGTAAACATAATTCATAACCATTTCTCCATATTTAAACCTCATATTCTTCAACCTTTTTTGCATTATGAGCTATTCGATAATTATAATCTGGAAAGATACTTTATTAATGTACTAATCTTCATGAGTGAAGGGTTAAATGAGGTGGATAATTATAATAAATCCACTTTTTGAATCCACATATGAGGATTTTTTTTATTTTTTGGGATGATACCTATCCCCCAAGTAATTCATTTAAGAAGTCTAAAAGTAAGTGGAATAGCATGGGTATCAGTAAGAGGTATTAATCACATGTTTTATTTAGGTGATGTAGGCAGTGTTGCCTCTAGAAGTATTATGACATGTTTGATATTGGCTCAAGAACTATAGGGGTAACTAAGGCTACAACTGGATTTCTTAGTTGTTCCCTAAGTATGGCATGTTCCCTAGTGACTAATTTTATTGTAATATTATCACTTAATTTATAGTTATGTCTATCAAAAATAGCCTAAAACTATTTTTATCCATCTCATATAGTGATAGAAATATAGGTCACTTATGTTAATGGTTTTCTATGAATTACATACCATGATACCATCATCTTCTTGAGTATCACCGTGAAGAAAATCAGCCTTGAATGTTATTCCCAATATCTTATTGATGGAAAAATAATCAAGGTGGTTATTTAAATTGAATTCATTTTTATTATTTACCTTTAGTAAATTGATAGGGTCATTTTCTAATTTAGAAATGAATATAATTTTAGCATCATCTCTTTATAATTAATATTCCTCTTTATTTCAGTATTTAAACATAGGTCGATTAAGTTTTTTCCTCCCTTCCCAACAATAACGTGATTGTTACTAATTTCATATAATGGGATAAACTTAGTGATATTTCCCATAAAATAGAACCTAAAATAGTATTGGGGATGGATTGAGAAATATGGTTTTTCACTATTAAAATCTACATTTAATCACTTGAGATATCACTGTAAGAATGGACTATGTCTTTAAGTGTCTTATTGCATCCTTCGATCACCGTGAAACTATTGTAAACTCATATAAACAAGCCAAATATATCAATAGAAGGAAGAAAATTTGGAATTCATCATACATATTATCTATGAAAACATCTAAAAACTAATTTATTTTAATTTTTATATTCATTGAGTTATTTAATATATTTTAATTGATGATGAAATCTTCGACCCTCTCATTTTTGCGCTATTAGAAATTTTGAGAAGTAAGAGACAATTTTCTTCTTCAACATGGAGTTGAACTGAAAGTGAAACAACCATCAATGTTATTTCATGTTGGTATGAAAATTTTCAAAAAAATTACAACACCAATATAACATTGGTATTTAAAGGGTTATAACAAGAATCTGATCACTACTGCTTCTTATTCCTCAAACGTTCCCATCATAGCGAAACACATAGATATTTAGTGAATGATATGTTGCTATAAGATTCCAATGCTATTAAATATGGAAAATGTGGGATTTCAATTTTTTTAGAGGGGAGTCTCATCCACAAAATTATGGTATTAATTTCATTACAAATGTAATGGATGATGATTCTTATTTATATATAAATTCATCCAATAAGAGAAATAATTATGTCAATGAGTTCTAGTGGCAGCGCCATAGTGCCGGATGGTTGGGTTTGAGTGGAAGAGTATTTTTGATATGTTCAGAATGTATTTCTAGATGATTAATATATTATTTGATATTCCATGGGATAAATTTATTTATATAGAATTACTAATTTCCCTTGTATAAGAAAATAATAATACTCTTTACCCACTACGATTAGATTTATTGACTTTCCTGACCTAGATTTGTCCATGTGGTAAGACTACACTCTTATTGATTGAGAATCCATTTCTATTTGACATGTACTAGAGGATAGTTATTACCTCAACCGTTGAGTTTTATTTACTATGAATGTTGCCTATTGTTAGCTTGGGGTTGATTCACTTCATCTCCTCTATCTATGATTTATACAAGGAAAACCATTTCATGGGGAATGTGGTTCGAATTTCATTGGTGATGGGTGTGGAATGGATATAACCTCAACCATTAACTCCTGAATTAACATTACAATGAGATGGTAGAAGAGTATTTGGAGGAACAGATACATTCAGATTTAGATTGAGAATCTATTAATTTAAACATTCCTTAAATATTTTGACAAGAACCATGTTTTGAATAGAAATCACATTATCATTTCCTTTCATATTAGAGTCATGCTTTGGATTTCCCATAATTTAGATTATATTGAAATATTTAGATTAATAGAAAATAGAAAAAATAATATTCTTTTCAATTTTTTAGGGGGGTCTATCATCCATTTAATACCCATTTATGTATAGATCATTATCTTCCATTAAATGTGACATATTAGCTTACCATTTTGGATTATGTTAATTTTGAAGCCCCACCTTCCCTCCTCAAATGATGATGATAATGATATTGTCTCAAGTGGATTTCATCAATGATTCTCTAAATAAAGGATACCAATAATTTAATGGGAGTAAATATAAGTGAAAATACTAAGATTAAGCCATTAATATAGTGAAGAGTAGTTTTTATGGTGTATGTCATAATAATTATCCAACCTTATGGATTTGAGTTGAATTTATTTAACTAACCTTATGTCATGGATACCTCCTTTATGATCCTTGATGGATTATCATTATGAAAGACTCTCCAATGGATTTATCCATTGAAGTGATTATTTTTTATTCCTTGAGATAATAATGGTTTCATTAGATTTACGGGTTGATAGAAATCAATCATAGTCAAGAAACTAATACAAAAGAATTAACATTATATATTGTGAGTCCCAAGTAACTAGGTTATATAGTGAGTGATGTTAACAGTGAAGATCTATTTCACACTAACATAAAACATACACATTATGTGATGTAATCAAGATAATCTAGTATAGTGGTCTCATTCTACTGATGATGACCTTTCAGAGGCTATCACACTTCTTATCCAAGATAGGATTTTGGGCCAGAGATAATGAAGTAGATTTAAAATGAATCCTGAGCACACTTATTACATTTATTTCTTCAGGTTACTTCTTTCACGACAATTTTCATTCCATGACATTTTGGAAAGTCACCAAATGGTTCTAGTGTATTTAAGGTATGAATTATTTATGTAATATATTTATAATGAAATAAATTCTTGGTCACTTGGGATATAACTTGATAGAGATTATATCTTTCGATATCTCATTCCACATGACCAAGTAAGTATCCTTATAATTTTTTTTAGGAACCATGCTACCTAAACAAACAATTTTGATCGTTTCCAATACTATTTTTCTAAGGAGATATGAGTTATTTGGAAGCTCATCAATTATATCTGAGTTTGAGAAATCCAAGGTAAGTGAGGATGATGATCATCATCCAAAAATATAGTTTAGTATGGATGAGATATCACCTTTACAAGATGAGGTTCTTCATATATTTAGCTTTTAACTCATGAGTGCCTCTCGATATAAGGTGAATCATGGTGTGGTTTCCACATAAAGAGGGCCTTCATGCTAATAAGAGATGCCACTATGGGGTTAAACTTCATAATGTGTACCATGGAGATGACTTACATGGTTTTTTTATTAGATTTAATAGAGATTACTTCTAGGTGTTACAAATATAGATTTTTTGAAAATTTTCTTTTCTATATAACTTTAGGTTGTGAGGTGGACCTCCACTATATACACCATGAAGAGGACCTCCATAGTTGATCTTTATATTTATTGTGGGTGGACCCCTATAGTTATAAATTTATTAAGGACTAACAAATATACTGATCAAGGTTTCATGGAGTGTACCTATATGATTAATAGTACCTTCTCATGTTAATGTTGATTCAAAAGATTCTTGGAATGCTATTGAAATATTCCAAAGGGCCTCAAGAATATAAGAATTTGGTTGTATTGGGATATAATCATGCTCTTAGGTTATATTATTCCATGGATTATAATATGTGGATCTTCATGGCCATGAAACTAGGGTTAGAACATTGATTATAGTCATATTCACATAGTGCGAGAAATAAACTTCATTAATAAGAACACGCCTAGGTGATTCCCTACATACCATTAGAATGTTCTGATGACTATCTTGGGTGACCATGAGAATTTCTTGGCCTGTGTTGTAAGTGGTTAATTAATGGTGATATGATAACATGTATGGTTTTCAATCCCTATTAGAATATTATAACATGCCTCCCTAATAAGAAAAATAATATTGTCCTCATTTTGTATGGGTACCACTAAGATATCACAATGGGAATCATTTACATGGTTGGGGTTATAAGTCTGACACCATGCTGCTTGTAATATGTACCTTAAAAACATTATGTTTGGTGAAATGATATGAGACTACACCTAAGACACTGTTTAGATATTTCATTATAAAATAACAGGATTGGAAGGGATATAATCTTTCCCTAGAGTGATATCCAGGATATCATAGTGAAATCCAACCAAAAAGTGAATAAAATTTTTTGTTGGTCTTTATTCCTCACTAATATATTTTGAAGATCCTTCGCAATGGGGGAGAAAATATGGGGCTACTCTAAAGTTTTTATCATGTTATACCAATCATACTAATTATCATTTTTGATACTATGAAAATAAGATTCCCCTACTCACTATCATAATATATTCATGGGCATTATATACTCTATCCCATATATTCTAGTTTCATAGATTGTTCAAGTAGGAAAATAGATGCACTTTTCATTTACCATAAAGATATGATGATGGGATCCATATTTGGAACCTGAATATTATATTTCATCCCAGTTACTTTTGGTATATTTCATCATGTTCCTTTTAATGATTCTCAGATATTTTTTCATGCTTTTTGAGTATGAGTAGGAATATAGTTATAAACATTAGTAACAACTAGATTGTATTTATTTTCATCTACTATGGGAAGGATTATATAATCCACCATCCATTATTTAATGTTATTTCTATATTGGTGAGACTTCCTCTTAGAAAAAATAGTTTTGGTGATCATGGTCAATTTCATCTATGATAACTTCCCATCGAGCATATGAGGAATTGGGGATATTCATTGTGTCAGTGGGGATGTCTGATAGAAGGATCCATCTTGGGATTATAGTAAAATAAGTAGAGGTACTAATAAAATCCTCTACCTCCATAAATAATGTTATTGGATAACTTTCTATCCTTAAAGGAAGTATCTATAAGTATTTGAATGTTGATGTTGGGGCCACATGCCACTCTATGACCCATCATTGATAGGATGGATAGTGGGTATTCAACTCTTAGATGATATGAAGAGATTCCTAAAATTCCACAGATGTATCCAAAAATATATTACTCACATAATATTGAGTTATTCACCAATCATTTGGTTTATTGAGTTAGTAACAATGTCCACCCGGTTTTATGTGCCATAACCAATGTCGATGTTCATGGAAATGATGAACAGCTAGAATATCGAGCAGTTGTAACGTAAAGAGAGATGTAGTGGATTCAATTTAATAAGTGTAGGATAACATGAAATGAGGTGGATATTTCTCTTTCTATTTTGATTAAATATATCACTATGTGGTTTACTATATGTTTTTAGGGGATCAACAACCAAGAACACAAAACCTATTAGTGAAGTATCTCATGAAAGAATTTTTTTCTACCAATCTCTTTCTTGGGTATAATATTGAAATTAGGTATACCATTATTTTTATGATATGAAATAAGTTATTTATATTTACAGTTTTCATGACATGAACTCCGATGATTGATGTTAATCATGTGACTTTTCTAGTATAGTTTTGAATAATTTCACATATGGAACACCATTTATATTCTCAAAGTAAATTATGCCTATGTTTTATTTTAATATGACTCAAAACTACATTATAATTGTAGAAATACCCTATAACTTAACATATTACAATTATTTTTATCACCAATTTAGGGGATGGTATATATATCTTATCTCACACTTGGGGGGGGGGGTTATTTCCAACTCTATGACCCTCATAAAGTAGTTTATGTAGGTTCTTAAAAAATCTAAAATAATACAATGGAACTAGTTACATTTATGTTAGTGATTGTTCTGGACCACACATCAATGATTCCATTTATATATATCATATTTTATCCATAATTCTTTAAATAGTGAAAATACAACTTTTGAAAAATGTATAGATGGTAACTCTGAATAATTTCACCATCCAAGGAGGTGATAAGTGTTGAGGAGTTGGGATCATTCTCTTGAGAGGGTCTTCTAAAATATCAATATGAATGGATTTAGAACCCATGATGTTTGGTTTATAATAAGGGGAACATATTACCATTTATATTGTGTTCTACAGATCATCCTTGAACCCTTTAAAGTAATGAATCATATACTAATTGGGTGGTGAGAATAAAAATCAGATAGTTATCCTATATATCTTTGATAATAGGAATAAAATATCACACACCTTTTGTTTTATAATATATATTTTTATATCTGGACCAGTCCATGAATATTAAAATCAAGCAGTAAAGATGTATTCTGTGTATTTTGAAGTCATAAACAATTCAATATGGGTAAAAATGTTTCTATGAAGTTGGCTGCATTAGAAATATATATTAATGAACCTTTCCAATTTCATCTACCTTGTTTGTAACTAAATAAGAGAGGGTATGGTGACTTGCTGGGAATATTACAAATTCATTTTGAATGGACCATAAGAAATATGACCCTATGGAAAGGTTTATGAATGCAGGGAATATAACCCATTGAGGATCATTTTCATATGGGAATATACCCACAAGAGTATGATTTGTTCATGGGGAATATGTCTTGGTGAGGAAACGTTTATTGAATAGAATATGGAACAATTGAGGAAATGATGGTAGGGAATGCATATTCCCCTTTGGATAAAAGATTAACAGAGCGAATATGACCTACTGAGTATTGTTAAATGGGGGATATATATACCCCTGGGTATTATTTGGGGATTACACGTGGGTTACCCACTTGGGTGTGAATTATTAATGGATCACCAAGAGAAATTAATTAATGAAGGAATGACTAGTGATTATACAAAGTAGGAGGGCCACACATGCATCAACATCCCACTCATTAATGGTTGGATAATGAATGAATCCTAATTATATGGGGTGTATGTTCTCTTCATATTGTTATTGGGGATTTATTATATACATAAAAACATATTCTTATTTACAAACAACATTTAATCTACTCAGATTTTCTATATCCCAATAAGTTAGTCAATTAAATGAAGGCATGAGGGGATTAAAACTTGTAAGAGGCTCATGTGGATCATTTGGGGTTTACATGTTTGATTGAGACCAATGTATTTGGATTCATAGCTAATTAAGTGTAATCATTGGAGTCCACAATTACACTTTGGATGTTGGGATGATCATCATGAGTCAAGAGAGGTTATTATAGTATCCCCAGGGCAGGAACCCTCCATATAGAGGGAATAAATGATCATGATTACCCCAAGGGTCCTATTGGTTTGGGAAAATAAAATAGGAGAGAAATTTTATCAAAGTAATACATGAACAATATGGTATATATCAGTGTGAAACCCCTATTTTGTACATCAAAGGGATATGGACTTTTGTTTGGTGAGTAGGCTCCCAGGTAGAAGTTATAAGTGATATAAGCACATAGGTAGGGGACCTAGAAAATGGTATAATAAATAATGATGCAATGACATGTGATATGACTTCATATAGGTGCCAATAAAAAATAACAATCTAGTTTAGTGCATGGTTCATATTTGACCTAGTGTATAGATAAGTGATAATTGTAACCCTTGTTAAAATGATTGACAAAATGACATCTTTATTTTAGGCCTCAATTGATTTTTCTCCCTCGTATAGAGAAATGGGTGAAAATTTTCATTATTATAATGAATGATTATGTGGTATCAATAATATAAGGCCCAAAAATTGGTTGACCTAATGAGAAAGCATGAGAGAGTGTCCTCCCTAGGACAGAGGCCAACCATTTTCACTTTGGTGAATTTTTTCATATTGTATCATTCGATATGTGAGACTTTTCCCTAGTATATAAAACTATGGGAGATGTCTTATTTTAGGAATTCATTAACAAGTAAGTCCTTTAGGTAACATAATTTTCTTAATTATAATATCTAAGTGGGGGTGTATAATTGGGTGCATTTAAGTCTTCTATCATGAGGCTTCAATTCCTATTCAATTTAATTACATCAAAAAAAAAAGGATCACATGGATCTATTTAGAAGAAAATATAGAGATAAAGGTTCATGAAGGTTGATAATTAATAAAAGTTTGTAAAAGTTATTGGGAATAGATGTCGGGCACGTAGGTGAAATATCATAATGGAGTTGTGAAAAAAGGTAGATTTATTGGTTCATTCACACAAGTAGACCCGAGCATCCTAGGAGAGATAAGAAATCTACCCCAGGTGCATGACTAGAGATATGAGAAAAGTGTCCTCGGTGTATACCCAAAGTCATAGGAATTGTGATAACTCTCTTCCTGTGAATTATCCTTCTTCAAATCAATGATTCCATCCTTTTCCAAAAACAATCACAAACACTCCATCTATGAGAGGGCATGATTTAAGAAGATCATATGGATATTATATTTGATGTGTTTATTTGAGGGATAAAATTCCACCATTCATAATGTTTTATTAAAGAAATTATAGATTAAAAACATGTTCTCATATATATAAATATTTTTTATGGATGTTTTATTTTCATTTCGTTTATGATAAATATTTAGTGATTTTATTTTTCAAAAAAATTAATATTTTTATAAACCAAAGCTTAATGGTTATATAAAATATTAATAAGTAAAATAATATTGGAACATTACTGTTTAATTTGATATTTTAATGATTATTTCATAATTTTTGGAGGATTATAATTTTATATAATGTATAATTTTTATATAACTGTAAATTTCATATACCCTATATCAATGTTTCTAATATAATTATTTTATATTAATTTGGTATCCTTTTGAATGGGGGTCTATGAAATTTAAATAACTCTTTTAGGTTAATTAAATATTATTAGATATTAGAAATGTATTTAATCTTGACCGATAGATAACTATTTTTATAATATTTAATTTCATTAAAATATTACAAATATTATTTAGTTGTTTTTAGTTATCAATTTATTAGAATGTTTAAAATTTTAATTTTATTTGTTGTATTTTTTCATTAGAGTAATATAAGAATTGAATACCTTAGTGTTGATGGAGTTTAACTTCATATAATATATTTCTTTGTTGATAATATATTTTATTTAAAATATATTTTAGAAAACATTAATTTAATTTAAATTATTTATTAATATGTTTTTTAATGTATTTAATGTAATAATGAATAATGGTTCTTTAAATGGTCATAATTGAAAAATTTTTTTGAAAGAAACAAGCCTCCAATGCATATAATTCTTATGTATAGGTCACCGGATAGGGATAAAAATAATTTCACAAAAATGAATGAACTATATTAATTATTTAAATTTATTTTATTTTTAAAAAACTATTATTTCTTGTAAATTTTAAGATTTCTATAGCTTAAAAATTATGGACTTACATTGTTTCAAACTAATCAATTCAAAGCTCATTCCAATATATTTATTATGAATTATTTTAATGTAAAATATGAATTTAATAATTTTTATTAATTAATTTCAATTTTTTATTCAATATAACCATCAAAATAAATATTATCATTATAAAAATTCCCATTTTTACGTTTTTATTAATTCTTTTACCATCAATCCTGACAATACTTATACAAGATAATACATTGGATACATAGGGTTTTTCAAAACCATTTCAACTATGTGATTTCCTTTCCTATATTCACTCATTGAATTTACATAGGGGATTGATTTGTTCATTCGATTAATATATCAATGTAAATAAATTTTTGAAAGGATATATACCTTTGATTTATATAAATATCTAGAAGATAAAAATTTAGGTTTTAATATTAGTAAATTTGAAGAAATAATTACTAAAAATCAATAAATTTAATAAACATATAGGATGTGTATATTAAAACAATGAGATAAAATATTAAATAGACTATAAATAAATGTCATGTTCAAGTATTTAAATGTTCAAACATCTCAAGAACTGAATCAATTAGTTATGGATGGTCATACTGAATCTGAGAACCTATGAAATAGTTTTTCAAGTTGAGGAGATAGTAAAATATCTCACTTCGGAATTTTGATCTCATTTCACTAAGCTCTCACTGTGAAATAGTTTTTCAAGTTGAGGAGATAGTAAAATATCTCACTTTGGAATTTTGATCTCATTTCACTAGGCTCCCTTTGTAAATGAAAACCTGGAGGTATGGTGTTGGTTGACTTTCATGTATTAATTTATAATGTATAGGATCCACCAACCAGCTAACTAAGAGTTACATGGATATCTACTAGAAAAATATTCCCTATAAAAATAATAATTATTGGAGATAAAGGTAATAGATAAAACAAATTATGATGATTTGTTTTATATGGTTCACCTTATACTATGAGTGTTTCCTTTGTAAAAATGTTTAATAAAATTGCCGATTTCGTATAATTAAATACATCATGTTAATAAATTTCATTTCGTATTTTTTAGGGAAATTAAACAAAAATATTAATTTAACCTTCAATATAAGGTATATCCTTGTAATTTAATAGATGATTTTAGTCAATTTCATCGCTTTGTGTCAATACGTAAGGGCAGTTCTCTATCTGGTAAATAGCTTTTATGTTCTAGTTTAATTAATCCCCAAAAAACGTACAACTGGTTCTGCCTAAGTGGATAATTATTAATATAGTAATAATAAATAGGATATCAATGATATCATATGTATTATAATTGTTATCATTATTTATGTGTTCTTGAAACATCATGAATCAGTGAATTCCTTCAATATGATTGATCAGGTTACAAAATTATATTTAGGTAAGGCACATGCAAAATCAAAAATATAAGGAACTATTTCAAGTAAAATTTATTAATGGTGTCATCATGTTAACTTATATAGATATTATGATTGGGTTTCTTGATAATTTTGACCATCTGAGTTTTATACTCCAAAAGAAATTATGCATCGACATGATACTACAATATTTCTGGGGTAATTCAATTAGTTTCTTGTTAATTATTACCTAAAATATATTAACAAGTCACTACCTATTTTTTTATTTTTTTTGGACAGTTAAGGGTAACATTTAGAGGATTCACTATGAATATATCATTTTGATATTAAAAAGTAATGAAAAGGGAAAACATAAAATTACTAAATGTAGAAATAATATTGAACATTATTCTCAGATAATAAAACCTTATAAAAATTTATCCAATGTTGAATTTAATTTTAATTATGGAAATAATGGGAATTAGAAGGGGGATTTTATGAAATTAATGAAGACATTGGGAAAATTAATGGATTAAAGGATTTTAAATAATGTATTTTGTTTATAAAATTCAATGTTTTTATCATTGCATCTTTGATAATTGATACTATTTGTGTTTATAACATTTTTTTGAATTTGGAATAGTTATAATATATAAATTTATAAATTAGAGGAGTGTATCTCTATATTAGGAATGGGGGCATGTTTATACCCTTGAATTTTTGTATTTATAACAAAACCCTTTTGATCAGATTTTTTCTATAGTTATACATTTTATATTTTAAAAAATATATAAGAAAAAACATAATTTATAAATGTTTTGTTGATAATAATTTTTTTATCATTTTTTAACGATAGTTTTTATTATTTAATTAAATAAAAGTTATTATAATTTTGAATAATATTTTTATATACTATAAATACTCTATATTGTGAATCTATTCTATACCATGGATGTAAAATAATCAAATAGAATTATGCATACCTTAAATACCTTGATCATTATTTCCCTAGTCATGTTAATGAGAATCACTTTTTTATATTCCCTGAATGTGGTCTCCTATTGTAATTTTATTAGGAAAAATATTCCATTTTTTATACTTCCTTAAAGAGGGGGATGACCAATACATTTTTTCCTAGAAAATAAGGCTGAGATCATAATATTTTCTATTCCAACTAAATTTTAATTTATGAGGGCATTTAAATGTCAATTATCAGGTTTCATGTTAGTAATTCATTACATTTTAAAATTATCATAGTTAATATAGGTATGTTATTGTTTTTATACACCAGTATGAATACATTATAAAATTTATGGAGTTTAAAAATAAATCATTTTATAAACATACATAGAGTATAAAATTTCATTGATCAAATCAAGTAGGCTAATAATTTTGAGAAAATATCAAGTATTGTTATATTATATCAGAAATCACCCCAATAGGAATATCATAGTGGAATGGTGTGTGTGATAGGAGAAATCAAACCTTATTTTATATAGTTTAATCTATAATGAGTCAGGATATCCTACATCTATCCATTCATGGTTATAATCCATAAAAAACATTTTATATTAAGCTTAGTTCCATCTAACATATTATGAAAACACTGCATGAGATATTTAATGGGTTTAACATCAATGTGTAAAACTATGTGAATTTCTAGACTTTGAATTTTAGAATAAATTATATTTTCACATTTGGTGAGGGGTTCATTTTGAGGAATATGATTTGAATCATAGTTTCATTATCTTTTCAATATAAAGAGGATATTTTCAGATGTAAAATATGGAACATGATGTAAAATGGGGGCTTGGTGAGCTGAATAAAGGCGTAGATGCCTTACTGAATTTCTATAGTTGTATACATTCAATCCACAACTACGTTTAGTAAGATTATATAATGTATTTATACTTTGATTAATGTAATTGAATAGTAGGGGTTTCACTATGACGATGTATAGGAAAGGGGTTATTCCTTATATATTGTGGTTTTACACCCTGAAAGGTGTTTCACATATGGTACCACACTACTAAGATGTTATGGAAAGTGAGGGTCCCTCCTATAAAGATGATTGCATCATTACCCCATGTCGAACCAAAATATTTTCAATAATTGTTGATCTTCATGATATGACTCCTATGTAAATTCTCAACCTTAATCCTGGATGTTTTTTAGATGGATTAATTTCATCATTAAAAATTGTAGAATTTTGGGTTTTTGTGGTCTAGGGGATAAGGATGAGGTCATTCATGGTGGACACTGCTCCTACCTTTCCACTCTGGTATCCTTATTATTCTATGGAGTTTTCATAGTGATTATATAGTAATAGAGTTATGATTCACCCTATGTTTTTGTGGTTATTTTAATTCGGTCATTTTAGATTCTGAATTCATTTGTTTAGGGATTCAACATCAATTCCACCTGAGAATTTTGGAATTGGGTGAGGATAAAAGGATTTTACTTTTCTGGGATAGAGGATATCCTGATAATGTTTTTTACTTCATCTCATATAATTTTGATAAAGGTAAAAAATTTAAGAACATTCCTAAGGTGTTATGTGAAACAATATAAAATTAATAAATAATTATTGTAATTGAGTTGGGGATTTTTGATGGATTAGGTTTGAGTGCATCCTTGTATTAAAATAGACATCATTTCATAATGTTTAATCGATATATTATAGTTCTATCATAATTTAGGCATCATTCCTATTATAATTAAAATTTTATATTTGTTATTGATCATAATTATTAATAAATTTAGATGTATTTTCAGAGCTTTTGATGCAATGATAATGTGTGGTGGCTATTTAGAGTTAGATTATCTTAGGAAAGAATTTATACATGGTTATTAAGGGAATAACTCCCTTATTGAGGTAGTTATTCCTCTAAGAATACGCCTATGGTATGTTCAATTATTTAGTTTTTTTTGAATTTGGTATGTAGTCTCTCTAATATGGGTTATTAACAAATATTATTTCAAAATAATTTTTCCATTAAAATGTAATTCTTATACAAATCAATATGGTAAGTGACATGATGGACCCTTGTGCCCTGGCATGACTGTTTTATCTACTAATGATCATGGCCTTGTTTATATTATTGTGTCTTATTACATAGAGACATAGAGGGGTGAGTATATAAATGAATTAAGTGAACAACATGTATAAGTCTTAGTATTATTATCATTTAGTGCCCATAATTTAAAGGCATGTGATGTATTATTGTGTTTGGCCCTGGGATAGGTAATGTGAGAAACATAAAATTCCATATATATACCACCCTGATAGTATTTAGAAATTTTTCTCTTTAATAAGTTCGATCTATTTGATATATTTTGATATACGCCACATCAAACATAATAAATTAAATATTTATAATAATAATAAATAAAATATACTTAAATTAAACTAAATTAATCAAAACTATAAAAATAAACCATTTAATTATATTAAATACTACATTAAATATTCATGGTTAAATAGAACTATATTTGATTCAATGATTATTTTATTATTATTTTATATATATATTATTTAACATATAACCTTTTTATTTAGAGTATTAAAATTATTGAAATTTTTTGTTTCTACATGTATAAAAACAAATATTCATTCATACATTGATTACCAAATGGTATGTAATGGTGAAATTTTCATTTGAAATAAGAAATAGTTATTTTCAAAAAATCTATATTTTATATATATGTAATGTATGTTTATCTTAAAAAATTAATATAATTAGTAATGATGATTTTTTTCAGAAATATTTTTATAATATATTCAACTAATAAATAAAAAATTACTTCATGGATGACACTAGGAATGTAATGATAATAAAATATTTTTTATGCTTAAAGATGCATTTTTTTTCAAAAATGTTTTTTACATGTTTTGTGCAAAGTTATAGGATTAATTTCTACAAATCTAGGAATTAAATTATTAAAAATGGATTATATATTATTAATCATAATAATTAAAATTCCATAATATTTTTTAATTAATATTTCACAATACTTAATATTTTCAATGATAAATATCTTGTTATGAGGGAAGGAGTTAAATGGGTTATCTATAGTGTTAACCTAATAAAAAAGAATTCTAATATAAGTAAAACTTGTCTAAATATTATAGTATGTGTTTGTTGTGATCTTAAATTTTCTTATATTTTAAATAGTCCTAAATTTGGACCACATTTCATGATTACGACATTTGTTATATTTATATTTTATTAAAATTAATAATGGTGACACCCCCTCAATTATAATGGGGAACAAATTCTAATCACTTGTCCACCACACATGAGCCCCATATATCAACCATGTTCATCCCAAATACATTCTAAACTATCATCATCACATATAAAAAAATTCTTCACAAAAGACCCATCCAAAAATCCTTAAGGTGTTTTTCAAATGAGATTATCCACAAAATATATATTTGTTGTTATAAAATTATTTCATGTGAAACAACATTTAAATCTAATTAACATATTTTATAACCTGGTTAATATAATAGGGTAAGTGTATTTATGTCATCGCCTAGACCCTCATGTTCCATTACTTTTCCAAATCATGATGTTCGAGGTATCATTGGGACTATCAGTGACTCAATGAGGAGTTTACCAAAATTCAGGATAAACCATCGGTGGCACCGATCATCCAGTGGTGGCACCGATCGACATCGGTGGCACCAATCAGCATCAGTTCCACACCGACCGATCCCAGTGAATCTGTGCTAGGGTGTTAGTAACTCCACCACTAGAAATTCATTTCAATCATCTCCTGGACCTTTTAGTTTCTCTCGAATAACGAATCTTTTAAAGAAAAAGTGATTTAAAAATCTTCTAATGTGATTTAAGGCTGGTAAAAAGATATTTTAAATCCCCTAAGAGTCAGGTGACACTCCAATTACTAAAACATGTGGCCTTTTTTATCAGTGTCACACCCTTTTCTGCATTTTCCAGTCTTTCGTGTTTTCTAGTTTGGTGCATGTTTTATATTTTTCTCTGTTTGAAGGAAATATATCATCTCACTACCATCAGATGGTCTATCTCCACCCCTTTCTATGGAAATTATTAAATCTCAAATAATGATAACGTGTGAAACCACTAAGCCATATATTCAATCCATGATATTATATTAAATTACTTTGAAATTACCTATCTAATTTTAGGATCTTGCCTCTTCATAAGCTAAGGTCCTCTCTTCCTTCTTCTTTTCATTTCTATTATTGCAACTCAAGACTTCCTCCAAATACAAGTCCTTCACCCACTCTAGATCCCTTCTTGATCAGCCTTGGAGTTCTTTCAAATAGTCAAGTCATCCCCAGTTCTTGGTATAAGGAGAAAACTATGATCCTTGTTCATCCATGTAGGGGTTCTTCCTTCACCTTCCTTTATTTTGCATCATGTGGGGTTAGTGTGATCATGTTCCCTCAGGACGTAGTTGAAAAACAATTTAACTAATATAAAAATTAGACATTTAAATAATGGAATTGTGGGGAAGATGATGATTTTGTTTCATTTTACTTTCATTTTTATGTTATAAATTTTATGGGCTCATGTCCACTGAAAATCGTGGCCATTTGAGGTCCTTCTTGCACTCTAATGAAGCTCAGTTATCTAAAAGAGTTTGCGATTGAATGACTACAAAATGGTAACTAATTAGTAACATAAATTGGTTTGATTAAATGTATAATCAAGAAAAAGTAACCCTTTTGATATCACCCATGTTAACAGAATATAAATAAGGAACATAATGAATGGAGTTGGCTAAATCTAAAATCTCTCTTTCAATGTTCTGGTGATATGCATGGTTATTCTATTTGATGCTTTGGGGGATACATAGATGGGAATTGATTTTATGGTTGAGATGTTATTGGTTTGTGAATCTGATGCCATGTGGAGCCAATAGTAAATGTTCTGGACATGGTAAGTTGGTGCTTATTTTTTTCTAGTACATTGAGAGATCTCACAGGATCCCATTCTGATGTTATTATTTACAAGGGAATAGAGAGTGAATTCTTAAACACATGTTTGGCTGTTTTCATTCAGTTGTTGTATTGCCTTGAGATTATGCCTATTATTTTCCCAAAGGTGAAGGAATATTTAAATTGAATCACTTGAACTTGATAACGAGAATGGGTACAATTGGTAATTGTTTTCTAGAAATGGGTAGATCTCTAGTTGTGGTTGTTTTGTACTTGTTCATGTAGGGGGTAGTAGCAGGAGTGATTTTGCGCGAACTGGTTTTTGTTGTTTGGACCATTAGGTTGGGATGAGTTCTTGATTACCTATATATATATAATTATGTTCTTGAGTTTCATATAATCACCCCACCCATGTGTAGAACTTCATGCCAAACACCCCCATCTCACAGGGGAGGGTGTTTTTTCAAACATTCTGTTGTGGGGATGATCATTAGAATCTTTCTGCTCCCTATACTATGTATCCCAAGACTCTTTGGGTATTTTTTGGTGGTCTGAGGTTTATTATGGCTCAAGACACTTCGAAAGTGTGCATTGTGGTGGGTTGGCCAAGGTGTGTGCAGGAAGGTTTGTTTCCCAAGGGTCTTTGGGATGAGGCGCAGGTTTCTACGGGCAGAAAGTGTGGTTGTGTTGTCCTAGGTGTCTGTGGGTATGATGTGTGGTTATGATAGAATAGGTGTATGTGGTTGGGATGTGTGGTTGTTGTGGACCAGGTTTTTTTTCAGGTGGGATAAATGTGTGGTTGGGATGGCTCATATAGTTATTTTTGGGGGAGATAGTGGGACTGTAGTGGGATGTGTGGGTGAGGTTTGATGTGTAGGGTGTTCTAAATAACCAGTGGAAATATGTGTGAGGCACCCAAATATTAATGTGATGTTACTATTATTTTACCTGACTTGTGTTATATGGTGAGTGTGGCTTGGTGAGGCTGGGTGGATAGTATTCCTCGCTAGGTGTTTTGGTTACCTCTGTTTTTTCACATGGGGCATTAGAATGTCTCCCCAATTGGGCACAATAGCCTTTTGTTTCCCTACTGATTTTACCTATATATTGAACCTATGTATATAAAACTACTTTTAGTTATCTAGGAAGACTTTGAGAATCGCACTAAACCTTACTAGCTCGGGATTTGGGACTGTTTTCATTGATTCATTTATTTTCTTTTTGTACTTTCCTTCAGATATTCTCTTGTACTTTGTATTGTTTTCTCTTTTGAACATGCATGTGGGATAGATTCTTGGGTTTAATTTCATCTTTAGTCTATGGTTTTGTTGAGACTAACCATATTATCTCCATATCTTTTTCTATAAAAGGGTAACTCCATTCTTTTATTTGAGATTCCATATCCTTGGTGATAGTTTCCACTCTGAGGTCTACTAATGGCGGTACTCTGGGGTCATTATCTCTCTTTCTCCATGAAGAAGGAATGGTTGGGAATATTTTCGTCATTTCCCTCATCTTAGAGAAGGCGGGTCATGACAGAATGGTATCAAAGGTGATGGTAGAGAGATTGGATGGAGTTTGGGGTTAGGCACTTTGGGGATTTCATGGGATGGTAGGCCAAAAGTGTTAGAAAATCTTGGTTCATCAAATAGGCCAGTGAAGATCGGCTAGGACATGAGATTTTAGGGCCCCTGTGATCTGACGCAAGGACTCTGATCCTACCGAATGACCAAGTGAGAATACATTGATTGTAAGGTAGAGACCCTAGGAATTTTATATGAATCATAATTACTTTTGATCCTTATTGAATTGGGGTGTCTTGGGAAAAAAAATACATAATAAAGAAGACCCTAAGTAAATTCCTTACTACTTAGACTTAGGCATTACTTGTTTTCCTTACAGTTATGTAACTCGTGTGTCATCCATGAGTAGTGTCTGAATTCAAGGCCTAGTAGATTGATATGCTTGATCAGAGGATGGTTGATCATGAGGAGGGGGAAGGCCAATGGAAGAAAATGCTTCGGGTCTTCTAGCAGCAGACTCTCCGAAAGTACGATAGAAGAATCTCAAACATGTAGACACAGAGCAAGATCGGGGAGGTGGTGTTCACTTTTAGCTAGATCCAGGCTCTGAAATAGTATTGGGTTCATTTAGTAGTGAGCTAGATGGGAGGGGCGGTGCATCAGTGGAGGATGTTGTATCTTAGGGAGAGGAAGGAAAATAACGTTTTGTGAACTAACTTTGAGAAGGATTTCCTAGTGGAATTCCTTTCTTCAATGATAAAGACTGAGAATATATAAGATCTTCTCTCCCTCCAGCAAAAGATTATGTCGGCGAGAGGGTTGGGGATCATGTTCAAGGATCAGCTTCGTTTTTCCCTAGTCCTCATTCTGGATGAGGAGTCATGGGAAAGGCACTTAGAGGAGGCACTATGGATTTCTATTCAGTATGTTATAACTCCATTCACTCTACCAAAATACATAGAGGTTTGGAATAATGCTGAAGTAGTGGAGAGGATGAACACTCTTTTATTTGTTCCTCTAGAAGGGATCCAGTTTGGTTCATCAAAGGGGAAGGCCGTCAGCAGTAGGCCTCCAGCATTAGGTCCTCCTAGGTTTCGACCGGTGGGGAGTAGGCCTCAACAATTACAATTTTGATCTCCTAATCCTCATCATTTCTCCATAGGCCTAGGACTGGGGTTATTTAACTATAGAATCCATGGGTATCTTTGGAATCACTACCCTTTCCAAGTGTAGTATGGTGTGGGTGGGTAGTTTTAGCACCCACCTCAACAGCAGCAGTTTTCATCCAGGCCCTTCCAGCAGTAAGGGCAGCGAGCTCCCGCTCCACTGAGGGCGGACTGTGCCCGAGGTGGCCGACTTGGGGGCGATCCTCCTAGACCTAAACTAGGGCATGGTTTTAAGGTGGATAATAGCCAAGGTGTATATAATTTAAGAATGGGTAGTTGCATGCCGCAGAGGCAGTAGTTCCAGTAGGGACAGAGGTCGGTTAAGGTACTATTAGTCTTTTTAGTACTCTTGCATCAGCCTTATTTGATTCCAAAGCATCACACTCTTTTGTTGAACATATCCCATACCATTCCTTGGGTCTATATGTAGAGATAATTTACATGACTCTTGTGTAGTTTAGGCTAGTTAGAGGTCAGCCCAACCTGTTTGATGTTTTTTGGGGATATAGACTGATGTTGGGGCCACATCAGTCCAGTGGGAATATCCTTCTACTACAAATGTTACTGTATGATGTCATCCTAGTCATCTACAAGCTATTTTCCATGAACAATGTTATTTAATACTTTCAGAGAAGGTTTGGATTCCTAGACATGGGCAGCTGGCATGTAGCCTTCGGTGGAGAGCAGAGTATCTAGAAGGGCAATCAGCATGTGGAGATCCTTCTTTTTTTTAGCTGAGCTTTCAGCAAAATCCACAGACTCAAAGATTTTGGAATTTCTGATAATTATTATTGAGTTTCAGGATGAATTACCCTTAGAGTATGTGACTCTACTCCATTGATGTGATGTTGAGTTCAGAATAGACTTACAACCTACTGCCCATCTGATTTTGATGGTTCCCTATCAGATGAAACCTTCCGAATTGTGGGAGTTGTGGATTCAGGTTGGTGACCTAAAGAAAAAGGGTTTTCTCTGACCAAGTGTGTCATTATGGTGGGATCCAGTCATTTTCACAATGAAGGCTGATGGCGGTCTCATGCTATGCATAGAATACCAAATATTGAAGTAGCTGATGATCAAGTAATGTTACCCCCTCCAGAGGATTGAATTACTTTTTAACCACTTGAAGGGAGAAGGTTTGTTCTCTATGATCGACCTGCGATCTGGAAATCAACAGTTGAGGGTGAAAGAGGGTGTCATCCCTAAGACTACTTTCAGATGTAGGTAGGGGTAATTTGAGTACATTGTCATGTTGTTCGGAATTATAAACACACCAGCTATGTTCATGGCACTTATTAACTCTTCTTTCTGTGATTATCTGGACCGGTTCATGGTTTTGTTCATCAACGACATCTTGATCTACTCAAGGTCATAGGAGGATCACAATGAACATCTGAGGGCAATTTTGGAGGTCCTTTGACACCACCATCTCAATAAGAAGTTATCCAAGGGAAAGTTATGGAAATGAGAGTTGCACTTCCTTTGAAACATGGTATCCCAACATGAAATATAAGTGGACCCATCGAAGGTCGAAGAAGTTGTTTATTTTGTAGCACCCCAGAACATGGAAGAGTTTCATAGTTTCCTGGGTCTGTTAGGTTTCTACTGGAGGTTTATACCCAACTTCTCTTGAGTTTCATCTCCATTTAAGGCATTGACCAAGAAAGACTAATATTTCATATAGAGTAAGCAGTGCCTGGATTCATTCAGTTATCTAAAATGGAAGCTAGTTAGTGCCCCATTGCAGAGGTTCCAAAAAAAAAGGTGATGTTTGAGGTGTTTTCTGATCTTTCCGGGATAGGCTTGGGATGTGTGCAGATGAAGCATCTAAGATTGGTCTATTAAGGGTCTAGGAAGTTATATCATCACTAACATAACTATTCCACTCACAACTAGGAGTTTGCAGTAGTGGTGTTCGTACTGAAGTAGTGCGGCTACACAGAGTTCCCAGAGCCATTGTCTCTGATTGGGATACTTGGTTTACCACACAAGTTAGGAGGGGATTGCAACAAGAGTTTGGAACCCAGTTATGTCTTAGCACTATTTTCAACCCTTGGACAGATGGTTAGATGGAGAAAACCATCTAGATGTTTGGAGGATATGATTTTGGAACTTGTTCAAGACTTCAGATGATTGTGAGTTTGACACTTTCCATTGATATAGTTTTCCGAAAACAATAGCTATCACTCTGCCATTGGCATGGAACCATTTGAAGCCATGTATGGAAGACCATGTCGTTAACCCATGTTTTAGATAGTGGTTGGGGAGGCAGGTTTTCTGGGACCAAAGATAGTACAGAGCACAATGAAGAAGGCTCAGCTTGTGTGTGAGGATGAAGGTCGCTAAATACTGGAAAAAGTTATATAAAGACCAAATGAGGAGGCCCATGTGGTTCAAGGTTGGATATCAAGTGTTCATGAAGGTTTCCCCTCAACATGGGAAGTGTATGTTTGTAAGGGGGAGTAAGCTTTCTCCCAGGATCATCGTACCCTTTGAGGTGTTAGGATGAGCCAGTGTGGTGGAATATTAGCTAGAGTTACCACCACAGTTGTAGAGGATCCATAAAATATTTCATGTATCTCATCTACGTTGGTATATACACGATGACTCCAATGTCCTCGACCAGGGAGAGTGGGATATTATGGATGATGTGACATTCGTGGAACGACCAGCGAGAATCGAGGATCATAAAGAGAAGGTGATTCATGGACAGACCATTTCCTTGGTTCGTGTGTTATGAATGCATAGTGGCCACGAGGAGAGTACCTTAGAACGGGATGCATAGATGTGTTCCAAGTTGCTAGATATGTTCAAATTTTTTATCCTGTGTTTGATTTGTGCCTTGATAATAATGTAATGTTAATCCTCTCTTTTTTTATGGTAAGTTGTTTCCTTGTTCTCTATTTTGTGTTAAATTTCATGACTATAGGTAGGGGAGGAGAAAATACCTAATCAAGATGCATTAATATGGATGTGATTAAACTAGTGTGTATGAGTCAGTGCCACCCAAAGTGGATAGAACCCTAAAAAGGAGGAAGGATCTCCCTAATCCATGTGTTTGGATGGTGTGACATTTTTTTTGTGTGGTAACATGAAAAAGAGGAGTGATTGTGTTTCTAAAATTTTTTAGGAGCTATATGTGAGAGAGATGTCCCTAGATGTTGAGGTTTTATTCCCACATTCAAACAACTCTAGGGTGGTTTGTCGTTAAGAGGTATCTTACTAGGTTTTTTTTCGGACAACACTCTTATCTTTGGGTTTACTCTTGAATTTTTGACATTATGAATAGCATTATAGGTATCTAATGTAATGCCCCATACCCTCCTAGTCCATTAATTTTCCAAATGTTGAGGTTTGAGGTATCCTGAGGACCACCAGTGACTCATTCAGGAGTTCCCCAATTTTCATGTTAAACCATCAGTGGAAACGATGGGTATCAGTGGTACCTATAGGCATTAGAGGCCCCGATGGGCATCAGTGGCACCGATGGGCATCATTGGAATCAATCAACCATCAGTGGCACTAATCTTCCATCGATGGAACTAGTGGGAATCAGTGGCACTGATGGGAATCAGTGGCACTGATCGGCCAACACGGGCACCGATTAGAATCAGTGACACACCGACCATTAACAAGGAATCAGTTATAGGGTTTTGGTGACTCACACCTTGTCGAATCATTTCCATCTTCTCTCGGACCTTTCTGTTTTTCTCCTGTAACATATTATATAATTTAAAAGTGTTTTAATACCCCTTTGAATGTAATTTTAGGCCCATAAAAGATATTTTAAATCCAATAAGAGTCAAGATACCCTTTAATTACCAAAATTTGTGGCCTTTTATTATCAATGTCACACAATTTTCTATGTTTTCCAGTTTCTCATTTTTTCCAATTAGACCCATGTTGCGTATTTTTTGCCGTTCAATGGAAATACATCAACTTGTAGTTATTGGTTGGTCTGTGTCAACCCTTTTCTAGGGGAATTATTAAAAATAAATTAATTCCAATGTGTAAAACTGCTGAGCCATGTGGTCATTACATGATCCATCTTTTATGTACATCAAAATAATTTCTCTAATTTTAGGATGTTGCCTCTTCTTAATATGAGGTCCTCTCTTCCCTCCTCCTTTCGTTTCTCTTAGTTCGCATCAATACTTCCTCCGGAAATGAGTCATGCACCCATGATGGTGCCCTTCCCACTCATCCTTAGAGTTCTTCCTAAATTTCATGTCATCCCTAGTTCTTGGTGCAAGGAGAAAACTTCCATCCTAGATCATACAAGTAGGTGTTTTCCTTCATCTCACATTGTTGTGTATCATGCAGGGAGGGAATGATGATGTTCCCATTAGGATGTAGATGAATCTAACTTTAATAAAGATAATAAAATGCCTTTTAAAAAATGAAGTGTTGGGGAAGATGATTATTTTGTTGTGCATTACTTTCTTTTTTATTTTTTGAATTGTATGGTCTCATGTCCACTAAAAAACATGGTCATTGGTGGTCCTTCTTATACACTAATGAAGCTCTTTTTTTCTAGATGATTTTTTGATTGAATGACTGTAACATGGAAACTGATTAATAAATAAAAATAGGCTGATTAAATGTATGACCAACGAATTAGAACCCTTGTGAGGTAAACCTGGTTAACTAGACAAAAATAAGGAACATAATGAATTTATTTTGCTAAATCTAAAAATGGTCATTCCTTGTTCTGGTGATATGAAATGTTTTTCTATTTGATGCTTTGAGGTGAGACGTAGAAGGGAATGAAATATCTGGTTGAGAGGTTGTTTGTTTCCTAATATGAGGATGTGTGGAGTCGGTGGTAAATGTTCTGGACCCAATAAGTTGGGACTTCTTTGGTTCAAGTTCTTCGAGGGATATCCGTGGATCCAATTTTGATGTTTTTATTTACAAGAGAACTGGGAGTGAATGCTTAAATGCAGTCTTGGATATTTTCTTCCAGTTTTTGTTTTTTCTTGTGGTTATACCTGTTAGTTTCCCGATAGTGAAGGAATATTTAAATGGAATCACATGAACATGATAACGACAACAGATACAAGGGGGAATTGTCTTATAAAAATGGGTTGCGCTCTAGTTTTGGTTGTGCTGTACTTGTCTAGGAAAGGTAATAGAATGAGTGGTTGTGTGTAGGTAGGTTGTCGGTTTCTGGACTCTTAAGTTGGTACGAGTGCTTTATTACCTATATTTATAACATTTAGTTCTTTTATTTCTTATACGGACCCCACCAATACTATGAACTTCATGTTGAACACCCCATTTCATGGGGGATGGTGTTTTTTCCAATATTCCAATGAGTGGAAATTTATTATCTCCTTTATTCTACCTTTGAAGGGTGGACCATGACACTTCATGTAAGTTATGATGGCCTTTGGTTCATTATGTCCCTAGCCTCTTTGGGTTGGGCGTTTTGTGGTGGGTTGGCCTAGGTGTGTACAGGCAAGTTTGATTCCCATGTGTCTTTGGGAGGAGGCCCAGGTGTCTGCAACAGGAAGTGTGATTATGGTGGCCCAGGTGTCTACGGGTAGGATGTGTAGTTGTGATGTCCCAAGGGTGTGTGGGTGGGATGTGTGGATGTGGGGTCCAAGGTCTTTTCAGGTGAGATAATGTGGAGTTGGGATTCCCCATTTGGTTGTTGCTGGGGGCGGTAGTGGGACTCTAGTGGGATTTCTTGGGGTGGTCGGATACGTAACATGTTCTAAATAACTAGTGGTAAATCGGTGAAGGGTGCCGTAAATATCAATTCACTTTTAATATTATTTTAGCTACCTTGTGTTATTTGTAGAGTGTTCCTTGATGAGGCTGGGTGGACTGTTTTCCTCTCTAGGGATTTTGTTTACCTCTATTTTCTCTCCTGGTGCATTAGAATGTCTCCCCACATGTGCACAAGATATTTTGGTTTCTCTAATGTGTAAACTTTTATACTCATCCTACGTATATAAAAATTCTTATCAATTTCTAGGAGGATGTTGAGAATCGTGTTGGACCTTACCAGATCAGGCATCGAGATAACTGTTGTTTATGATTTTCTTTTCTTTTAGTACATTCCTTTAGAGTTTTTCTTGTACTTTTTATTGTTTTCCCTTTTGAAAATGCATGTAGGAATTAATTCTTGGATTTACTCTTATCTTTAGTCCTTGCTGTTGATGGTGCATACCATCTTATCTCCTGATATTATTCTATAAAAAGATTAATGACTTCCATTTATGTGAGATTCTATATCCTTGGTTCTAGTCGCCACTCCAGTGCCTGCTGAAGGTGGGACTCAGGGGTCATTATCTCTCCTTCACTACGAAGAAGGAAGGGAAATTCATCTTGTCATCATTTCCCTCAACTTGGTGAAGGCGAGATGTAATAATTTGTTACACTTAAAAAGATTTATGTTAATGGATGTTAATTTTCATTCCCATTTATATCAAATGGAAACTGAAAACTTCACTTATGCATATGTGCGGACTAATACTTCCTTTAAGGAATATTTATCATTTTTCATTACTATCTCTCATAGATTGTAATATAAATGTATTAAATGAATATTATGATATATGATATATATTTATTATTATAGTAGGATAAATTATTTTTTACCTTAATTTAATTCCATCATTTGAAAAATAGAGTCACTACTTTTGTACACGTACAAATTACAATCTTTCGGAAGTGGTGTAATGAATTTTTCGTCACAACCTTACATCGATTTTTAATATAGTTTATATAATGAATGAATATGATATTTATGACACAAATAAGATTTTAGAGATTGTGAAACCATTACTAAGGTGCATGGATAGAGATCGATGAACCTAAACATATGTGTAAAATAGAACAGTTGTCGATGAAATGTTTATTTTAATGATGAATTCATAATAAATGGGTAAATTGAAATTATCAGGAAATTATAATTCACTATTTCCATATATAATGGAATGACTCCTACACTAATGATGCATCAAAATTTGTCAAGAATTATTCAATATATACTAGATAATTCTGACAAGTGGTTTGGTTCTATGACAAAACTATGGGAAGAATACAACTTCTGGTTAGAGTAGCTTCAATAGATGAATAATTTGAAAAACAACTGACCAAGATGAATAAGAATTACATATAATATATTGAACATTTAATGAAATAAATAAATCATCACAGTTCCATAAAAACGTTTATTTCATATATATTACAATGGATCTACCACAAGCAGACCATAAAATATAAAAACAAAAGGGAAAAATAAAACTGAACTATATATCATCCCTAACATGTCCAGATTTCTTCCTATTCCCATCATGCAAACCCATATTATCTTACCTAGACTAATATAACCAATATCAAGGATTTATAAGTGACATTTAATATGAATAATAATGGTGTAGTATTGGGTATCAATGTGCTACAACTTCTAGAGCTCACCGTGAGAAAAACTCAGTAGGCCACCACCATCGATGTCCCTCAAATAACTAGTCTAAATAAAATTAATATTATATGATATAATAAGTAAATAAATAAAAAATAAATAATGAAACAATCATGATTCCCAGGCATCGAGGATAAAACTGGGTTTTTTCCTACCTGGTTCGACTAATGCAAGTGCATCTTTAACACGTCACAATGATTATGCTTCTATAAGCTACCCCAAAGAATCTATTACCTAATCCTAAAATTACTCAATATCATAATATATCATATACAATATGATAATTATGCCTGATGATTATAAGGAATTTGAATTTTTAGACCCTCAATCCTAATCATGAAGTATTATACGGTATCTAGGTGATAATCATGGATTTCACATGAAATATATATTCTCTTTCTAAAATTACCTACTTTATAGTTTAAAATATAATATAGGTACTCATGTTTATATTTATAGGGAATTCTATCAGTAACCCAAAATTCCCAATCATCATGTATTATCCGAAATCTAGGTTCTCATCCCATCATTACCAACTTTCTTTAATCATTCTATCTTTATCAATAATTCATTACCACAAGGTAAGCAAGAATAATGGGAGAATATACTATTAATACATCATTTAAAAATTCATCAATCATTTTTTATGTGACACTATGTCTATTTGAACATTTTATTTCATTATATCTCATTCACATCAAATAAATTTTGATAAGATTTACCATTTATCATGGCTTTGATTGAATTAACATAATTCCAAAAATCATTTGACAATTTTTATCTAAATTTATATATTGATATTTAAAATTTAAATTTACTAACTCCAAACTAAAACATAAACCATTATTTTTAAATTCATCCATTTTCATTTACATATATCTAACTCAAATTATAAACATTTCATAATTACGTTTGGTTGTGAAATTCAATTTCAAAACTGTTGATCCAAATCAAAATTCCCTCAAACTATTTAAAATATAAATAGTAATTTAATGATATCATGCCACTTCATGTTTATGTCCACAATTAATAATTAAATTTGGAATTTACATTTTTCTAAGGATCAATTCTTGTTTAAAATGGGTATCTAGCCAATAAAAACAAAATTTAAAACTTTTAATTAAAATAAGCTCACTGATCACATGGATGACTTGACTAAACCAAACATGAACTCAAAAAATTTAAACAGTATGACATAAATTAATCTGACCACAAAAATTATTCATAGTGATCCCCTCACATTAATATTAACCACTACTTTATCCTATATCAGATGAAATTGAGAAACTAGAATGTCACCTTGAAAATAATTCATATTGATAATGTCAATAAGAACATCAATTGAAAGAAAAATGATAAAATATTAGGTGTAATAGGATTAGTATGATTAAAATATTCTCTTTAATGCACCTTTTGATAACTATTAAAAAAAATAACCAATATAGATATCCCATGGAATTAAGGAAAATATGGCTTGGGATGTTTTCAAAAAATTTAGGGGAGATGATATAGATATATTATTAACATATATTTTAGGTATACAAGATTATGAATACAAAAAACCTATATTATTCGAATGTGGATTTTAATGTAATGTACTGAATATTCATATAATTATATATAACATTAATGTATGAAATGAATGGGTTTCGATAGTTGGTATAAAAACAAAATTTAGATACATTTGGAATATAGGATGAGAAAAAATTATTATGAACATTGGGGATAAGTTTAAGTATTACATAACATAATAATTTTTTGGTTATATATTGAGTATTTAGTTTTTCGCTGTGATCATTCTGTATCATATTAGGATTTTTAGTTTTAGTTAGTGGCTGGAACTCGAAGGAACTTTGATAATAATGGATGTTATATATAGTTTTATGATTGTACACCAAAGAAACCAAGTTTTTTTGGGAACTAGGAGGAAAAATCATACTGTTATTCTTATGAAAATGTAAGGAACTAGACATAAGAGTTACATATTATATTGTTTTTTAAGAATCATTATGTTTACTAAGCACAAAATCAAGGAATATAGACATAAAGTGCTAAACACATCTGGTGTCAGGGAATATAATAAATTTATGCATTTTAATAAATACATAAACATGGTATAAAAATAACCATTATACAAAATACCTATCATATAATACTAACATAAAATCATGGAATCACATATAACATGAATGATAATGAATAAAAGGCATGGAATACACTAACAGAAAAAAATGTATAATCATCATGCAAGATATAAATAGAACTACATGGCATGATATATAAATAAAATGTAAATTACTATGTGCCTATAATGATGCAAGTAATGATTCCTCTTTTATATATTGGATTAAGGTTAAAATACCATAAATTCAGAAATCAATACGCAGAGGTGAGTACAATATTCACTCAATGTGGAATCTCAATCAATTTTAATAGCATGAACTAAAATCACAGTGCTAGCCACTTGGACTTTTCCCCATGGGTGGGGTGGTCAGTTCAAGACACAACTGTTTACCATGCGTTGACACATACCCAGTCTCATGTATACCAACCCAAAAATAGAATGAAAATGGAAATGAAACTTCTCTTATATCCCTTTTTAACTTCTCAACCTAGTTCACCACTAAGACAGTGGCCAGACCGATGGGTCACATCGCCTCAATCATGTCCCATATATACCATAGGCTACGGAAAACCCGGAAAGGTCTAAAGATGTGATAGTGGGAAGACTATACCCTTTTATTAGTGTATCACAATTTTACACTCAATATTAAAAACCTGACAATAGTGGGAGTGGTAAATGAAAAAATGACAAAGTAGCATAAGAATAATAATTAACTAAATACAAACAATGGACAATACCAATATAAACCATATGATCTCTTATCCTCATGAAGATTCATAAACTAAAATAGAACACATACAATAGGTAAAATATATAGTAAAATACTCCAATAAGAAAAAGAATCAAAAAACCAAAAGGTGATCTCCATGAGCATCCCAAACTCCAACACAGTTCTATGTTCCTAAATCCCCGGTAATCACTAAAAATCTCTATAAATCAACCAATTTCATACAGGCATAATGTTTACTAAGGTACCCCTATGAAATGGCATCCCATGCTGGGTGTGAGTTAATAATTTAAATAGGTTTCCACAAACATTGTATATGACCGAAATTAGTCTATAATTTAAAGTGAAGTAATGTTTAATTAAAAAGAATAATAAATAGAATAAAAATAAGAAACAAGAAACTCTGTCAGGTTCACAAAGGACACATAAATTCTCCCCCTATTTCGGCTCACTGATGGAATGTTTGTTTGATCATGTCACTATATATTTGAGGAGTTCTAATATATATATAGTTTAGTTCTATATTTCATCCAATTATATGAACCAATTGTGACTGGATGCCTGATGTCCACATTCCCAGAATATTAGTGCTGGATTGGACTAGGGTGCATCTCAGACATCCATATCCAGTCTAATGAGACTAAAATATCAAGAAATTGGGTACATAACCTACATATGAATAGGGTGAGAGAATTTATGCTAAAACACTTGGGGTGAAGAGTGATATTCCATTGAAACACACCACCTTAGTACATGGAACCTCAATAGAATTCTCATATCCTATCACAAGAGAAAGATGCCATGCTCAACACCCGATGAAAGGGAGTTTTATTCACCTCCTTGCTCAACACACCTTACCATCATACACAACATATGTATAAGTTATAATCATATTTATATTAAACTTCCATTAGGAAATAAATCTCATATTACTTATTTATAATTCTTATATCCGGGAATCATAATATTTATAATGAAACTTATGAGGAAATACCTCTCATGATTTATATTTTAATATCCCGTTATAATCAATGGGTTCCATATTTATAAGAATTTACATAAACATGCAATAATGGGAATGTAATTTTCTACCATTACATTCCATTTACTTTCCACATTAAAAAATTTATTACATTCTAGGGGAGAAATCAATCACAAACAAGAAATTCAATTAAATTCATGTCATTTAATCAATAAATATGGAAATTAATTTTTCATATTTCAAAGTGGTACTTAGAAGGTTACATTGTCAAGAGGAAAAATTACATAATGGTAAATTTCATTAATATGTTGGTCGAGAAATTAAGAGGAGTATCTCGGTTTGTTAACATCTTCACTGAAGGAGGAGAGTTCATTTTATTGCTTCAAAAAGGGGTATTTCTCAATATTTCATATACCAAACCATGAAATCAAATCATAAAAGAAGAACCCAAAAAATATTTCATATAATGTTTCAAAACTCTAATCATAACTTTCTATTTTCAAAGATATACCTCCTAATTTGAGGGGTTTTATTACAAAAAGAGGAAATTTTTATAAAAAAAATCATTTTTCATTAATAACATCAAATTCTTATAACCTAACTCAATTAATCAAATAGGTATTTTAGAAAAACAACCCAATGAAGAAATTAAATTTTTAAATGTTCAACATCACAAAATGGATATTCCATATCACTTGGGAAATTTCCTATGAGGTTGAAAACCATTATCAATCCAATGTTAATTCTTATAAGTACTTTTGAGATTTTTTTCATTCAATTATAAAGGTAAAATTCAAATCGTAACACCCAATGAATGTCCATAGATTTAATCAACAACCTCTAATTACCCGAATAAGGGTCAATGTAAATGTTTCAAGGTGAAAGGATCAATTTAATATGAATAATCCAATTATAAAACAATTCAGGGAAAAGGATTTAATATGGTACAATGAAACTTCATAAAATGAAAAAAAAGGCAAAAGTCATAGACCACCTAGCTAAATAATTTGGACATATAAATCTTCAAGAACCATGATCTAATTTGAACCATTTGTGGGGAAATCATCGAAATAAACCTTCACCCTAAAAGTAGGTCAAATGATCTTTCCCCTTGATAACATAATCAATACTATATTAAGCTAAGAATGATCAAAAATAAATTTAGTGCTTATCATTTTGGATTCATAGAGATAGATAGTGCATCATTCATACAACCGGTGGAGAAGATCTCTTAAAGATTAGATTAGACTTGGAGGAGAATCCAAAGGAACACATGGGAGGAGATTCACAATGTTAGGGGATAAGAATAAAAAAGGATGTATTTAATCCTTCGTTAAGGGTGTAAAATTATTTTTACCTTCAAAACCTGGGTTTAGTGATTTGGTCACCTAGTTTTTCCAAACCATGCATCAGTGGTGTGCCACCCATTTCATAAGAAATCACTACACAGGGTTTGGCCCACATGGTTACCCTAACCATGCACTAGTCATATAATTTATAGTGTAATTTTACATCCTTAGTTGAAATACCCATGCAATAATGGTACACGGTTTGGGTGAAGTGTGCCCAACCCATGCAATGCATTTTTGATCCTATGTTGCAGCCGCATGGTATGTTTTTGGGGGGATGCACAGATTCAGAAAAACTATGTTCTCTATATAGAACCTAAGAACATGTTATTTATGGACCCAATTCTCTTGAAACTTAACGATACACTCATTAAAACTTTTGGGAATTCCCCCACATCCAAAAAAATTATGTGTTCCAACTCTCATAATAACATTACAAAGATCATTTTCCAAAATGTCTTGTCCAGTAAATGAAAAAAACTTCATTGTATTTTTACCATCACTCAAAACACATATTGTTATAGTACATGGGATTTAGGGGTGTATTAATATTTTTCATGTGATATAAAAATAATAAACTATATGTTTCCACTACTAGAATCATGATAATATGAACTTCCTCTGCTCATGTTCACTATCATAGTGCTGAAAATCAAACATCGGAAGTTTGATGGTTCCCTTTTTCAAAAAACTCAACAATCAATTCTTATTGGTACCAATGGAATCCAGAGAAGGATGTGAGGTAAGATAAGTAAGACACCACCAATGCTGTCTAGAACATTCTAGTTTATGCATATAAAATGACTAATGCTCCAATTATAACAAATACAAGGCAATAAATAAATGAAAAAACTTGAATAGGTTCCTTTAGGGAAACCCACCTAATGCTACCGGATTTAGCTTTATCAAGATATATGTGGTCTAATTGGAACCAATATAGATTTAATAACAATTTAATAAAGGGGTCATCACATAATGGCTATCAAGACTACATCGATCCTCAACCATGTGATTTGGCATGGTGGACATGTCCTTGGATTTAGTAAATTAGAATTATTGGAATTATATAATAATGAATATATTTAATTTAATGAAGCATAAATCAAGGACCATCCAAGGTGAACCTTGTAATGTTACCCAAGTATCATACCAATAGTGAAATAAATACCCCACACCATAAGAGTCTTTCCAAGGGGATTCATAAATGGAATCTGATGTATCATTCCATGAATTGTTTTAAGACAATGAAAAACATCTCAGTCTATCATTGGTCTCTCACATAGAGGCTCATATATCACCCTTAGAATGGTTTAACCTTCATCCCACATAGCCCATCCATGGTGTCTCCCCAAGGGAAACAATATCACTTATAAGGTGGTTGAGAAACCACATTGTGTTCTCATCCAAGTAATACCTTGTATCACTCCCAACGTATATACAATTCACTTAAAAATTCTAATTATAGTGCATAATGACGGCATCCAAGGACATCCACTAATGGGATCCCATGTATCTTTATCGTAATAACATTAAGGTATTTTAGAAATCTATATCTCTATATCATCTAATATGAATTATTTTCATAATAATTAACCCCAATTGGATAATTTATTTAATTCAATAACATTGACTATGGAATTATGAATATAGACTAATTCATGTCCAAACGTCATTATTAATTCATTTCACATACCCATTCAATTACTGCAAGGGAAAACACACTTCAAATGGTGTTTAAATACTTTAATGTAAAAGGAAATTAGTATTTTAAAGAAATAAACACCCATAGCAGTGTCTCACATCAACTTCATCAACCAAAAGTTTTATTTTCCACTATATAGGTTTGTATTGGGCTTGAAAACCCATTGAATTTAATTTATGAAACACTACAGAGTTATCAAAAGAAATTATCATGGCACGAAATAATGTCTCATGATATAATTGAAACTAAACATGATAGAAATGATCTACACCACCTAACAAATGTTTATATAGCTCTCCTCATCCATTTCTGTCTATTGAATTAATAAAAAATGGTATAAAAATGAAATAATGGGTTACTTCCCTGAAAATGGGGCATATGTTAACACAAAAACTAATTTTGATATAGGTGGGAAGATAAAAAAATAAATGGTGTAAGATTATTAGAGATCATTCCACGACATAACCAATGACCCAGATATTTAAGAAAGAAGAGATAAGATATGGGATTTATAAAAAAGATTATCATGGCTTGATGGAGGAGATATAATGTATGGATGGTTGTACAGTGGGGGAAGTTGGATGTAAGGTTAAGGGTTTTATACATTTAAGGGAAAATTATTTTTTTACCATTTAATAAAAATTCAGAATGTTTTTCCACATGGTTGGACAATCCATGTGGTAATCATGCTATACCCACATCTTAATGAACCCCCTCACATAGGCTATGTGCATTGTTTGAGGGACCATATAAAACCGATATCTAATAGATCATTAAATAAAGTTTGTAACACCACATGGGAGTGTGACCCCTCTCTCATGATTTAAGACAAACCGTATAACCTTCTTCCGAGAAGAAAGTACATGCATGATTAATTTACAAGGTTATAACTAACCATGTGCTATCTGTTTGACTTATTATACATCTTCAAATTTAGCATATCTAGTCCCTAAATGATCCATGTACTCTCCTCAACCACTCAATAGATTTTAGACTAAAATTTTAGTAAAAATTATTGGTTTTGAATAGTAACATAAGAGTTCATAACACTCCAAAAAATCATAAAATTACAACATTCCTTCAATAAAAAAAACACCCCTATATTTCCTTTCCGAGGGTGGTATGGAATCATCTGAGAAATGTTATAGCCACTGAGAACAATAATTTTCCTCTATATCTCTCTCTCCCAAGTATCATTTAGTACATGTTCGTGCTAACACTGTACCAGGACTATTGGAACTAACTTTTTATGGATAGATTTCATGTTGTGATCAAAGATACTAATTAGATTATACTAAAATGATGATTCTGCCTCTAAATTAATATCCTTATAATCAAAAGAAAAAGATGGTTTAGCATGATATTTGTGAAGATGTGATACATGGAATAAGTTATAAATAGAATAGTACCCCAAAGGTAACTAAAAATGATAGGCCATCATCTTGACTATCTCCATGACATCAAATTTCCAAACATAATTATTCAATATCTTACCTTATATCTGAATATGTATATGACCTAGTATAGATGAAATTCACAGAAATACCAAATGTCCCACTGCAAACTCCAGAGGTTGATTGTGAGTCTTGGTATAAAAATATTTCCTGAACTAAGCTATATCCCTATATTTATTAACGGGTATCACAAGTTATGATGTTTTTTTAAATTACATGAGGACCCATTAGGGATGAATCATGTACCTTTAACTAGTATAGAGGTGAACAGACTGACATACAATAAAGGGCCTCAAAAGGATCCATTAGAATCATTTCCAAAAATATTTTATTTTTGTAAACCTCAATAAGAGATATATGTTTCTCCCATGAAGCTCAATAAGTAAGGATTCAAAACCTAAGAATGTCATTTAACACCCTTAGTGTCTTCTAGAACCGCCATTTGGTTTGAGGGTCATACACTGTACATAAGATCAACTGTGAACCCAATGCCTTCTACAGCCCTTAATTGAACCATGATGTAAACCAAGCATCTCGATCTGATATGATAAAATGGGTAACACCATGATCCCACAAAATATAATGAATATAAATCCTCCCATTATAATCAACTAATAAGGTCTCCTAGATCAGTATGAAGTGTGTGATCATGGTCAAAATTTCGATGATCACCCATTCTACATCACCGCCTTAAGAGGGTCTTGGAAAACCCTTCATGAATTATATAGCTAAAAAAACTCCATTTCCAATAAGGAATGGATATAGGCTATAAAAGTAAAGTAGTTAACTAGTGTTGCGCTTACACCATATGACAATTGAAATGCCTCATGATTAAGCATTCAATCTTCCTCTTCATACATGTCCACCAATACTGATGACAGGTGTCTTGGTACATCATGACAATACTAGGGTGAGATATCCTAATAGATTCATGATATTATATCATAAACTCTTCATGTACGTCAATAGGCACCAACACACTACAATATAATTGTGTGATATCATTCTCAACTACAATAGAACTAGGCAGTGGTTTCTTACCTAAGACACTCTCCCTTAGAAATAGGCCCTTGGGATCTAATAGTTTTCCTATCTCCACCAATTATAGAATATATAATTTCACTATTAGAGATGCTAGAATATGATACCTACGATATTTCTAAACCTACAAGTGCATCGTGGAAAATAGATCCATCAACACCCAATAACTATTGAGAACATAGAAAGGATGTGTCCTAGTATTCCTGATTTGCATGTGAGCAACTACATTTCCCTTCCAGATTATTTTAGAAAGCTCAATGTCCAACAAATTTATGTACTCTACCCCTCATCTGGTCCTATATTCTATGTACAACACACTAAAATCAAATCTCCATACATCCTAAATTATCCAAGCCTGATCCCTGAAGAATTATAGAAAATAGTATAGCATCTACTCATCTCTGGTAGAATTAGGATCAACGTTGAATCCAATATCCCTTTTAACACCTAAAAGGATGTTTCCAAAGTTTATGACAAAAAGAATATCAAACCTTTCTTATTAAAGAGCATAATAGGAACTGTAAGGCATGAGGAGTCATGAATAAATCACATGTAATAGCTAGTTATCCCTAAGAAACTATGTATGTCAAACACATTCTGGGGTTGCTCCTAGGATAACCATTGTGCTCACCTGATCCAGGTCAACATATAATCCTACCTCTAAGATAAAACAAGACAATAATTGAACCTTATTGATCCATAAGTGGTATTTTATAAGATTCCCAAATAGATAATTCTCTTTTATTATATTCATCTTGATCTGAAGATGGTTGGCATGGTTGTTTCAGATGTGATAATACATCAATATTTCATCTATAAAGCCTACAAGAAATAAATCAAGACATGGGTGGAAAATATAATTCACCCAATCCATGGAAATATTTGGCATGTTTTTAAGGATGAATGGTATAAATGGGTTCTTATTATAGAGGTATCTATTTCATATCTCTATATGTGGTATGCCTAATGGTCTAAGACACATATTATGTTATCCTCACCTTAATTCAATCTGGGAGAAACTTTCAACTCCTCTAATCTCGTAAAAAAGGATTTCTATAAGTGGAGGTAGATACTAGTTATTTACCATAAGTAGGTTCCAATGTCAATAATACATGAAAAACATAAAGTTACCTTCTTCCATCTTGGAAGAAGTACATGTTAACCCCATGGAGAAGTATGAGGTCATTTAAAACCCTTTTCATCCAACTCTTCTAACTTCTTCTTGGGTTCTTATATTTTAGTAGGTTCCATCCTATAGGGGGAATGGAAATTGGTTCCACACCTAACACTAGATCAATAATGAACTCCACCTATCCCTTGGGAAGTAAAATAAATAAATAATTAGGTAACATTTCCCTAAAATGATCAACTATAGGAGAGAAATCCAAAATTTTCATTCTATTACCACTCATAAATACAAAATCCACATAGGTTATCACCTTTCATAGCCCATGAACATCAGCTCCAAGGTATCTAACCTAGATCTCCCATTTTCATTATGAATATAGACACTAGGTGATGTAAAAGGCACCTTCTGATGAAAACAATAAACATGGTCATAGAAAGACACTTCCAAGTGCATCCTAAGAATAACACCAAATAGGATCCTCTCAGGTACCAAGAAATTATATAATATATGGTACCTTCATATCACAAAATTGACTAAATTAATGTTTCATATACATTATAATCAAAACCCTAACGATGTGTCGTGATTCATAACACCACTTAGGTACACAATATCTATGTTAAGACTTTTCATAATTGGAAAAAATACAATTGAGTTTCATGAACCTGTATCAAATAATGAATAAACTATTGTAGAGTCTAAAAAAATAGTTCCATGTACAATAGAATTCCATGGACTCTTCTCTTCTTGTTTAGGTTACAAAACAAAGTTATCGAAAGATACATGGACATATTATACAGTCAAACTAACCTAGTAATGTATGCTATGATGGCACTAAAACTATAAATACTAGATACCATAGAAACTATCTCCATCTCAGCCTAATCGGATGGTAGTATAAACTATCACAACCAGATGTGGAGCTACTAAACCAGTGCCTGAATTCAGTTCCATAAAAGATCTTGTTTTACTAGATATAGGGGGAATGTTTAGTAATAGTGATTAAGGTGACCAATCATGTTGCAAGATCAAAACTTGAATGGATTTTTAATACACTGGGTCTTCTTATGGACTACCCTACCACACTAGTGACACAAAAAACAGGTGTCAGTACATTTCATCTAGCTTGTGTTTCTCTTGTGTATACCCAGGAATTGATGTTACCTACTACTAAATAAATGTTCTCCCTTCCTGGAACAAAAATTTCCTTGTCCCATCTTCCAAAATCCCCTAGATTCTTTGCAATGTTGAGGGATTGGTTCCTTATCTATAAAACTATGGTCACCCAGAAAACATTCAACATTGATCTGGTAAATTACATAACCCTATCCTCAAAACATATTATAGTCATTAAATCATCAATGCCATTTTATCTTTAAAACACTCATGATTGGTTAAATGAGCAGAATATTCTATCCCGAACATTTCAACAATCTGTAGGTGTGTAAAATCTCAAGTGATGTATACTCTAAATGTATGTGGAGAAATTAATCATAAAAGGATATTTGAAATCCATCCAAAATCATACCCTAATGACATCTAGAATGGGTGAAGATATCCTTCCATTGTTTAGTTGGATTACAAACCATATATATAGAGATTTTGACCTTCAGTTTTGAGGAATATGTATTGATAAAATATAGAAAGCATGGAATCCAGTTGGGACTCATCATCCTTAGTATTGTGATCCCTCGAAAAGGTGGGAGGATGATTCTACTAGAATTCTCATGTTATATTTGTTATAGTAAAAACATGTCATGGAACTCCCTATACGAACATCATGAAGTGGAAAAGACTATCATGAAATTGAGAATAGGTGTCTAGTGAAATATCAATAGGAGGTTCCTTAGGTGAGACTATAGGACTTAATATTGTTGGATCATGGCCTACCACCTATAGGGAATGGTAATCACTATCTTCCGAGCATAGGACTCGAGGACATTACGGTGGAATATTTCATTAATTTATAAACACACAAATTAGATTATATTTAATAGAATACAAGAAATTTGATAATAAGAATGTACTGGTATAAGGAATACCAATAGACGAGGAAGACCTCTCTTCCTTCTTCTGAATCAATGTCTTTGAAATATCTAGTATCACCAAATTTTCATGAGTTATTGCATACATCCCAATACATGGGTTGGGTCAGGTCAAAGTCTCATAAAATAGATGAGAGTTATTATTATATAGAGTTTCAACTAAAAGGAATATAAGAAAATACTGTTAACTTTCCAATTGGAATCCCCATTTAATGGTATCCATTTCTTTTAAAACATTAATTTGTCGAATTTTATTATTATTTATTTCAATATTGATATCTCAATCCAATTAAATGTGTCACAATTCCCAATTTATAAAGTCCCATACTCATTATAAATTGAAATTAGTGAATCATGTAATATGTACCTAACCTTTATATCTAGTATCAGGATGTAACACATCATCTATAGTGATTTGATTGAAAAAATAAACATTCATAATTTATTATGTTACATTCTTCAGAAATTCAATTTGGCAGTCGTCAATCAATTTCACTAATTTCTCATCCAATAAAAGAATGATTACCTGGTTCATCCATTGAACAATTGTTCAATTAAGGACTGGTCAGTAATCATTTTGGAAAATACAATTTTGATTGATGTAGGAACATTAGTCAATCAAATTATATTATCCCTATAAGAATCATTTTAACATTTCAGTGTGTAAATATTCATGGAACTCAAAACAATTACCTGAAATGTTGGAAATTTATGTAGAATATAAATGTGTAATGGAAAAATACAAGGAATATAAGTCCTAAATTAAATAGTATGATGCATGAAACAATTCATCCTTCGAATACCAATCGTAGGAGAAGAAACCCATAACAATAATTATATAAAAATTAATAACATCAAAAAACTTGACCATCACCAAATGGTGAAGTTAGTATAATTTTAACAAGAAAAATCAGAATATAAATAACTCATATGAAGAAATTTGGGATTCACCGAAATGTGGGTCAGCTACTCAAAGTCCCATGCTCATTACCAAAATCGGATATATCCTAGTATTCTGCTTCAAACACCAATTGTATGATAAAAGTAAATAGTAGTGTTGATACCACGTTTTAGTGCCCCACCCTATATACCACTAATTTGTTCCTCAATATGTTTGTCTAAATGACATCAATCATTCCTCCATATACTCTATTGGCTACCCACTAGAAGTGAGAGAACATGGTGTGTCCATGGGTAGAATATTACCTTACGGGTCAGAGCTCATTACAATGATATACATTTGATATAAAAAAATAAAAAATATGAATTCAAAATAACAAATAATCCCATATAAGCTAACATGAGGAAGCTAAATCAATAGTAGATAAAAAAATTTTGGTGATGTTATCATATATCATTAAAAAAAGTATGCTCCATAGGATAGATAGTAGTTGGGTTTTACCACATTCTATAAAAATTAGAAAAAAAATCTTTTCCTACTTTCATCACGACAATTAGATCGGTTATTTATTATAGTGCAACATCATAATGATGAAAATAAAACATTGAATGATGGAAGTTTCATTTTACCAACATCAGAAATCATGAAGTCTTCTCTTGTAACAAGGGAGGTCCAGGTAGGGTGTGAGATATACATAGTAGGCCACTTCCAATGGATTCTATAACAATACAGTCTGTGTATATAAAATTGAATTTATACAATTAATAATAAATGTATGGAAATAAAAAAATGAAAACATTGGACTCGGTTCCTTAAGGGATACCCAACCGATGCTACCTTCTTGGTCATAAGCCAGATATCTATGATCGGAAGTCATCATTTAAAAGTATGTTTATAATGTAATAAAGGTGTCATCAAATAACACATATCAAAACTAGATTGATCCTCGTGCATGTTATTTGGTTTCACAATCTCATCCAATGATTTAGTAAATTATAATTATTTGAATTATATAAAATGGCATCACGTGAATTTAGATAAGCAGGATTGTAGGACCTTCCATGGTAATTATTGTTATGAAACCTAATTATAACACCAGGATCACAATAAAAACTAATCAGCACAATAGTCTATCTGAAGTGTGGCTGATTGTTTCCTATCAACCATTCAATGGTATAGTTCTATTCTAACTTATATAGAGACACTTGGGTTGAATCCGTAGCGATGGTACAAATATTAGAGTCAAATGTTTCTGATATATATTTTTAAGGGTTTTTTTTGTTTTTAGAGCATAATAAAATTGATTGATGGATGAATTTTGTTTTAACAATTTGATAAATATTTGTAAGAGCTCATTATTAGGGATTTAACATTATGATATCATTGAACTTTTCATTATATTTCATTAAATTACCTCCCACATCACATGATGATTTTGATCGTAATTCTAAAGTGTTGAGTCTTTAATACAAGAATTAAATTAACATGGGTTCTAATTTCAATCCAAAAAAGTTTATTTTAGGGTATTTTTGGTTCCAATAATCCATGGAATCCACACATTAAACAAAATATGTGATTATTCTAATTACATTTTTAAGTTTAACATACACAATATTTACCCAGAGAATTTTCAGCAAGCAAAATCTCCCAATCACTTAACAGTAAAAAATTATGACTCATGGGAATGGTAGGTTTATGTATTCATTGAGATGGTTATTAATCTGGGAATATCTTTTTATTGTGATGTGATATAAATATAATAAAAATAATAGGATAATTAATGATTTGTTTGGTAAACAAACACATGAACTGTAGAGATAATTAAAACACACATTCGATTGAATGAGAATGTGAAAGGAGGAATAGTTTTTATCTTGATTCATGAAATTTTAAGAAAATTAATATTAAAATATTTAATGTATATGATAATAAAATACTATGAAGAAACATTGTTTAATATTTAAACAAAATTACAAAAAAAACACTTCCATGATTAAAAATGAAAAAGAATTGAAAATAACATGAAAAAGAGTGTAGGAAATATATATCAAGTAGAAAAATGAGTTTAGTAGGTCCTACCAGGCCTTTTTAAAGGATATGTTCATTCCAATGTATCCTTTTATGCTCTGAAATTCCAACCCCCTACCAGAAGAATAGGGGGATGTGTTTATAACCCAAGGTGGTGGATTTATTTCATTCCAAATATTCACCTCATCTTGTCTTTCCACATTGGTCATCCATAGAGACGAATATAGATATATATTCTTCTTCAAAGTTTTATATATTGATGTGATCTATATACCATAAATATATGGTATCTAGAGGACATATGTATCCAAATTTATGGTTATTTTACTAAACTACATGATGTTTTCTATTTTTATCCACACTTTCCCAAAGGGCACATTGTGAATAGGTTTTTTGATAGTAAGATTCTCTCAAATGAAAACCATTTATTCTACAATATTTATCTTTTAAATTATATATTTCACACCACAAAAGTTCTTCTCAATTATTCTATAGAATTAGGAGTAAATATAAGAATGGAGGGTTGTTTTAAATTTCCAGAAAGAATTGTGATCTATATTGAAAACATCATTTGGGAATAATTATGGTGTATTTAGGCCTTAAACTTTTGACCTGTGAATCTCTTGGATTTTCATGTTTATATTCAATATTTTCATTCAATTTGGGATTCTATATTGAGTCCATAAAATCTATTTTTATTTATGGTCCAGTTTTCATCATATTTTTTGTGGGCCTTCTTGTGTTTTCAATTTAACAAATTAGAAATCACAATGGGTCCAAATTACGGTTGAATTATTATTACTAAATTGAATAAGGAATCCTAAAAATCAAGATTAACACAACTAGGATAAGTAGGGTAATAGTTATGATTTAAAATGTAAACCGACACGATTGTGGATTAATAAAAATAACGACAATATTTTATATTAAAAAATTATTATTTCACACCAATAATTCACTTTTCATTGAAAATAATTAATGTTAATAGAAAAAAGTTGTGAATAAGGGAATACCCTCAACTCCCCCATAGTTAGTCTTGTGCATGTCCTCATGTACATCAAAAATAAAAAATAAATAAATCATTTTAATTGGAATAATAATAATAATTTTTTTCACAATCTAGGGAGGTCTCGACCATTTCACCCATCCATATTGAATTCCAACAAAAAATTTTATAGAAACAATGTTATAAAATTATTAAATTTTCATACCTAAAATTTGAAAGGGAAAATTTCGGAACTCATAACACACTCCTCTAAAGATGATAAAAAGTTATATATAGAGGATCACTCATTCACCAACCAAAATTTAAAATATCAGATATTTTAGCATATATCATCTTCCATTACCTATCATATAGTGAAAAATAATCAAGATTTATTTTATGGGTTTTCAGTGGCTATGGGATGGTACGAATATAATGGTCAAAAAATAAGAAAACATGTGTAAAACACCAACATATAAAAAGAAATGAAATTTTATTAAAATCAAATATTAAAGGTAATGGAAACACATATTTATAAGGTCATTAATTTTTTAAGGAAGGAAATTGATTAAAAATTGAACGATGAATAAATAATGAAATACGTACAAAACACAACACTTCATCTAACTAAATAAGAAATGATGATGCAATATTCTTTGTTTCTATTTTTACATATTTTTATAGAGTTGAGCTTGAAAACATCTCACAATCATCTCCTATACAATTTTTTTATGTCATTACAACACTAATTTTAATATTTATAACAAGATCAAATTTTGAGGAAGGGTGAGTTTTTACCCTCCCAAGACCCAACACTTAAATTTTTTCATTTTTTCTATTTTTTAATTTTTTTCAATATCATTTTTACAAGATTTCATAAACATATATAGATTCTAGAAAATCACCAAATGATAAGATATCAACCAAACCTAAATTTATGATTCACCTCGAGATTAGGATTATTAAATGGTAATCAAGGAAAAAATACAAAAAATCAAATACATTCCCCCACATTTAAATTTCAATAAATCATACAATGAAAATCCCTATAGATGTCAGCTGGGGAAAGATTTTTGGCCTTTAATGTGGCTATCAAAAAAAATCATATGATTTAATGGGTTTTAAAAATATGGATCAATATAAGGGTAATGGGAGGCTATTTAGGTATTATGATTCTCATTGGGATAAAATAATCCTATGTTATGTTAATTAATGCTAAAGTAGGATATTCCACTTGATGGTTCAAAAACTAAATACTCAAAATCAGGGGTTAAAACACATAAAATTAAAATATGGTCTTGGGTAACTTTTTCATGTAATCTAATATTGTTCCTCGCGGTTGGGGAAGAAAAATTTTCAAAATAAAATTTGAGCATTAAAATTTTCTATTTCATGACACAAAACTATTTATCCAGACATAGTATGAAAATAAATAAAAATTAAATGTAAAAAATTCATTTGACTCCCCAAAAAGGTTATACACAATTTTATAATTTAATTCCTAGTAATTCTGAATATTTTTTTGTGTTGTTAATTTTTTTTAATGTTTTTTCTTTTTCAAAAATACACATTCACACAAAATATAAATTGAAAAAATAGTTAGATAATGAATGTGTTAGAAACATGAAATATATAAGAAGACTATGAAATAGGGATATATATATATATATAAATATAGAGATAGAGGAATAAGAGAGAAATATGGAGTTAATGGGAAAGTGGTTCCCCTTGATTTGGATTTAGTGGGTTTGCGTCTTCATATAGTGGTAGTCTAGCAAAATTCAATGTGGTTCCTAGTTTGTGTTTCCTCCAATGGTGATTCTTTAAATGATATCCATTATGTTACACCCCAAGATTTCATAGTACGTTATTTCTTCAAAGTAATTCAACAACTTTCACTACACGTAACACCGAGTTCAAGCGCACCACGACTTACCATACTAGCCATTCAAAAGCTATTATGAATCCTATTAACAGAATTTTTAACTTTATATAATCCTTATAATTTTATAATCAATATTATGAGTTTCTTAGACATAATGTAAGAACTAATTCATTTTTTTCAGATAAAAGAAGTATTTTTCATAAATATACACTTTTACAGCTTTTTAATAGTGAATCCTTATTAAATACAGTATATTAAACTTTTATACATTCAATTAGACAAAATAAACATCTTATTTATAATGAAGAGATAAGAATTTAGTATCAAAAAAATTGGTGTTTTTCTGATAACTTTCATATTTGGTAGAATAGTGAAAAATACTATATTTTAACTGAAAACCACATTTTTAATCAAAATAATTTTTATTGTTAAATTATAAATTTTAATGCTTTTGAAGTATAAATAGAATATATTTTTACCAATTAATCAAATGTTGGTCATTGTAAGTAATTTCACTTTGAAATTGGACATAAACAAGTGTCAATGTTTTGATAGTTATTATTTCTAAAAAAATACACCTTCTGGTTTTGACAATGAGAATTTATTTTAAATTAATAAATGAAACTTATATCTTTCTATTTTAGTAAAATAGACTTCATTTTTGAATTCGTAATATCAAAATTGCCATTTGGTGAATTTTTTGTATTTTTCTAAAAACATTTAATTTTTTATTAATAGTGAAAAACATTAGTTATTGTTTAAAAATGACTTTTTATTTAAATAATTATTTATTTTATTTAAATTTTGTTAGGTCAAAATAGATACATAATACCTATATAAGTTAAATATAATTCATTGGAGTCTATTTTTAAAAAATTTAGATATATAAATATTTTATTGAACTTTTTGCCGTATTTTACCGACCTCATAGGATTATTTACAAATTTACATAAAACATAATTTTACTGCTTCTGTGAGTTGAATTTAAAAAATCTGAGAGACATGGTTGACATCAGTATGTAAAATTTGGTTTAATAAGATGAAATTAATTTTTGGTGAATAGTAACTCTTTACTTTTATTTACCATGGTTAAAAGTAAATAGTGTATTTAAAGGTAAAAATTATAATATTATTACCCTAAAACATGTCCTAATTATATTGGCTAAGTATAATTCAACCAAAAAAAACCTTACAAAAAATATATGATCTGTTTGACCTACTTGGATTAGATTAGGACATTTATTATTATTTAATTCAAAGAAGAGTAAAAAGTGTTAAATTTAAAGTTTAATAAAAAAAATTTAATATAGAGTTACACATAAGATAAATTAGACTATAAATATTTATTATAAAGACAAAATATTTATACATAATGGTATTTTATTTATATTTTTAAGAAATTAACTAATTTAATTTATTTAGGACACAATGATGACGCAGTAATTACCTAATAAAAAAAATTAAAATAATTGATATTATAAATATCTAAATAAATGTAATTTGATATTTTTATGAATTAAACTAATTATCTAGGTTAATAAGACATTTTAGGGTTGGTTAGATGAATTTTTTTTGTTGTAATTATTCTATTATAAATTTAGAAAAAAAAACAAAATACCAAATCGTGGTAAAATTGACATAAAAGTGTTTTTAAAACAAATATTATTTTATTAATTGATATTCTATTCATACAAATCTAAGGTTCAGCCAAAAGGCATATATAATGATAGGTGTATCATGAATGTACCACTTGGCTTTCTATTGGTAGTATATAGTATGTTTATTAACAATGTAATATAAAAATACAAAGAGACATGGTAAATGTCAAACTATTTAACTAAGAGTTAAATCTAAAAGATAAAGTTAATATAATGACCCAAACCTGTCCGAAAACTATTGGTTGAGTGGTTTTCAACCCATAACCACCTTATCCATTAAATAATTCATTTTGGAGCCATTAGAAACCTAAAATGAGTTTATTATAAAATAACATTTCTATGTTTTCCTAAGGTTACCCTCACCCCTCTTATAAAAGGGAACTCCACCTTCCCGCAAATTCACACCTTCAAAGCCTTTTGCCACAGCTGACCCCTAACCAAATACACTCTCAATTGTACCCCCTTCATCAAAGAGGCATTCATTTAGTCATAAATCCAACCTAATGAGCTCTTTTGATCAAATTAAAATGAAGAATCAGAAGAAGAGATAAATATTTCATCACCTCTTTCAAGTTCCTTTCTTCTCCCACTTCCTCTTTCTTTGTTGTTTCCATTATAAAATAATAACTCCAGTATCCTCTATATATTGTGATTTTATTATAAATAATTTACTACCATTTTCATTATTCTATCCATCCTTTGAATGACATGTCACTATACGTGCGTACGTACGACTTACCGTCTCCACATCATGGTGTAATTTTTATTCTATACATTATTATTTGGATGGGTATAATAATGATGTGTAATTGATATAAATAATAAATATAACATTATAATTATTCTTTATATATTATATAAAATCCAATTATATATTATTTTAATATCAAAATAATGATATTGTCGCTCGTCCGTATGTACAGATTACTGTCTCCACGAATGCGATGAGATTAATTCCCCATCGTATCCATTCAATAATAATTTTCATTAGATTATTAAAAATAAGGTTTAAATACTTAATTTCATTCTGAATATGAATAATATACATCCTATCCATAACAAAAATTACTTAAGTAACAAAGCATATAATGAAAAATGCATCAGTTAACACCCGAAACGACGATAATACTGAGATATTATTAACAAAGCAATGTTAAAAGATCATATATGATATAATATTAATGTATATGATTCTTGAATAATTTAATAAAAATTATTTCACCATTATACAGGAGCTTAAATTACCTTCAACTAAGGAAATGTACAAGGTAAGGGTTACTTTCAAAATCTATTTATTATCCGAGGTTGTTTTTACGTAAGTATCAAATGGGACCTCTTTATCATCCACATCCATGTTTCTTAAAAATGTATTTAAATATATTTTTACTATTTAATAGAAATTTTTTTAAATTCATTTATACCTTTATTTGACCTTATATGTTTTTCAAAGAAATCATTCCATCGTTTTCAAAACAAGGTACTTTTTGACCTTCTTGACAAATTTAAGGTAAGAAATGGTTTTTTAACATATAAGGCAGGTCGGCTATATTCTGCCATTATAACATCGTCAAAGCGTCCCTTACAAGCTTATAAGAATATTTTCAAATATAAAGGCTTTCTTTTATAATTACGTGACATTAAAATTATTTCAAAATAGAAAGAGATGTTTCTCTAAAAAGGTTTTGATTTCATCTATGTCAACATCCTTTGATGGAATTTAAGTTTGTTTGAAGTTGAATTGTTATGATAAAAAACATCCATATTGTATTGAAGGTTTTGTTTTATGTTTTACTATGGATGTTTTAATTCAAACCATTCATTGTTTATGGTTAAAGTATTGAAATTTTGCATGCAGGTTTTAATATGATTGTTTATGTTATGTTTAAAACTTTTCACATGAGGAATGCATTGGACATAGTATGTGATAGGTGATGTTCTCTATAGATCCTTGATGCATCGGTAGGTCTCATGGGACAATCTAGTTTTTTGGAACAAGGCCTTGAAAAAGTCTTATTTGTAGTCTTCGCACAAGGGCTTGAATATTTTGTCATGAAAGATCGGCATTATGCATTCCATCCTTATAGAAGTGGCTATTGATATTTCATGGGATTATTCGACTAGTAGAATATCCATGTGATTAATTAAATGACATTATTTTGATTTATATTTTCCATATTATGATGATGTTTATATTGAAAAGGCTTTTTTTAGTTTTATACATCGCCTTAAATGTTTATGATTATTTATGAAAGTTTCTGCAATATTGTTATCCTTATTGAGCATTTTAGCTCACCCATTTCTATGTTTTATTTCCCAGGATGCGAAAAAGTTTATTATGACCAACCTGTAGGGAATGTCTATGGGATCTCATTGTTGGATATGGAAATAATGTTGTCTTAGTTATCCATTTTATTATGTAATATAAAACTTATGAATATATCTAGTAATTCCAAGTCTACTAAACTAATCAGTCATTCAAGATTTGATCTTTTGTGATCATCCCAATGATACGTAATAATGCACTAACTATGGGTTACTAGGGTCAGGGTGTTATAGTTGGTATCATAGTGATTTTAGCACAAACCTTGGAAACTAGATTTAGATAATCTCTGATCAGAGCACATAGCCCTAAGATAAACATTGAGGATTAATATAGAAAAACTTCCTAAAATTTTGGTATTGAAGAGATTTTGTGTGTTTTCCAAGCAATACATCCATGTCTAGCTACGAGCCGGTAGAGGTGGCTCTGGAACAGATTAACCTAGGGGTAAAACCGAATAACACTGATTTCATCTAGACTCGAATAGGAACTAGTGCACCACAATGGGCCTTCCAACACCCTTGGTTATGAAACTCCCGGGGGTTATGCTTAGGATAATTATAATTTTCATTACAAGCCATTATGATGGGTTTATGAGTATAAACTTTCTCAAAGAAAACATTTTTATGATTATGGATAATGTCCATAAACTATTCAATTTACGTTATGTATTTTAAAAGTTTGGAATTATTCATTGCAATTCATAAACTGACCTAGTGTATTCTGTTGTATAGAAATGGCACCTAGTAGAATGAATGTGAACCCCAGCAATACATATGATCCAAATATTAAGAAGGTTCATATCTTTCACGGCATTAAGCCAAAATTCGGAAGGGAAATTGGCTCCCTTGTATAATAAACATATGAAGAAATTGTATCATGTGTTAATAAGATAAGTAAATAATTCTATAAGTCCTATGGCTTTGAAGGGAAGTAATAAATGAAAAGGATAGAAGAGATAAAGATGGATAAATGGAATAGGTAAAAGAAATATTTTCCCATATGTAATAAATGTGGAAATAATCACCTTGGTAAATGTTTGAAGGAAATGGGAGTATGTAATAAGTGTATAGAAAAAGGACACCAAGTACATGATTGCAATGGTAAGAAAAAAGTTTCAAATGAACAATGCTTCATCTACAAGGAGTTGGGACACTACACAAATCAATGTACAAATCATCAGAGTATACCCCAAATGCTACTATTGGATAATAATAATGTTATGATACTGCCAAAGATGAAATGGAATGATTAGATTCCATACATTGGTATTAAAGTATTGTGTCATTTGAGTACTAAAATAATGATAAACATGTTATAAAAATTATTGAGTATATAAGGGTTGTACTACAGTACTATTTCATCAAGGACATGAGATTGTGTGAAACCACGAAAAGTGAATCAATAGTAGGTTAAATTTTTTGGAAAATATACGGTTGAGAGAAATATAAACCATACTATGGTTCTGATACTGAGGTAGTCATTTTGGAATAATACATGATGGATTTGAATAAATTATATTAGATATTCTTGACTACCTTGAAACTGATTAATGATTTTTATATTTCATCATTGTTGGAGTTTACTACATTTTTGGAAAGAATGAGTATATCCAGTACTCTATAAGGAATAAGAGAGCATGAATGTAATCAATGAGGTTTTACGGTAATTTAGGATGTTATAGTGTTTTAAAAGAATACTGATGAAGGTGTTCACATATTATTATGTGGAAAAAAGGATCTTCATTGTGTTTACCTTCCTTATAAATTTTGAACTGTGAGTTTGTAATGAATTATTTTGGATAAGTCTAGTTTGAGATTATTTTTGTATTTCCATAAAAAAGGCAACACAGAGGTCGAGTGGAAACCCGTCACATCCGGCAAGGCCGTGAGGCTTGAAACCACAACCGAAGGGTGACAAGGGTGTATCACCAACCACTGACCCACATGATGTCCTGGATTGAATAATGTAGTTTTTTAAAGGGTCTAGTAGATGAATTATAAATCCATTTATTTGGAACCCTATACGAATAGGATAAATAGAATATTTTTTTAAGTTCTATTATCTTTTATAGTGAAAGATGAGTTTGTGGTACAAATTAGTTAAATGATGGAACTCTAATGGTCAAGTATATATTTTTTCTTCTCTTATTCTATGAAGAAATTAATTAATAAACATTAAGTAAGGGATATTAAAACTAATAATGTGTTATCCTAATACCTTATGTTTTTTTGAATTGATGATATTTTAAATCATCATAGATTGATGGCTTTGAGGCCCTCAATTATACAAATGTTTGTGACTAATGACCTCAATCACACCCTATACATATTTACGTTTTTCCTCCAATTATGTTTCTCTAATTTCCACCAATTTTCCCCTAATCAAGATCATAATTTGGTGGTGACTTTTTCATTACCCTTTTCCTCTTTTTAAGACTAAATTTTGTTAACCAAATTTTTGATATGGGTTTTCCCACAATGTTTTTCTTCTATTTTCAACCATTTATTTTTGAAAAACAATTTCAAATTAAGAGGATGCAATTTATTGAAGGAGGGAAGAATTTAACTCCCCATTATTTCATTGTATGTTATTTCTTCAAAGTAATTCAATAACATATACTACACACAACACAGAGTTCAAGCAAACCACGACTTACCAAACTAGCCGTTCAAAAGTTGTTATTAATCGTATTAACTGAATTTTGAACTTTAAATAATTCTTATAATTTTAGAATCTATATTTTGAGTTTCTTAGACATAATGTAAGAAATAATTTATTTTTTTAAGATAAAAAATTCTTTTTCTAAAAAATGCACTTTTACCGCCTTTTAATGGTGAATCCTTATTTACTCTAATATTTGAAAATATTATATATAAAATTTGAAAAAATAATCTTCTTCTTTAGAATTGGGAGATAAGAACGTTAGTTTCAAAAAAAAATGTGTTTTTCTGATAACTTTCATATTTGGGTGAATAGTGAAAATACTATATTTTAACTGAAAAAAACTTTTTTAATCAAAATAATTTATACTGTTAAATTATACATTTTAATGATTTGGAAGTATAAATTGAATATATTTTTACCATTTAATCCAATGCTGGTCATTGTAAGTAATTTCACTTTGAAATTGGATATAAAAAAGTGGCAATCTTTTGATAGTTATTATTTCTAAAAAAATACGCCTTTTGGTTTTGACAATGGGAATTAATTTTAAATTAATAAATACAACTTCTATGTTTTGAATTTGGAAAAATATACTTCATTTTTGAATTCATAATATCAAAATTATCTTAGTGTGAATTTTTGGTATTTTTCTTAAAACATTCAATTTTTGATAAATAGTGAAAACACTAAGTTATTGTTTAAAACCGACTTTTTTTAAATAATTATATATGTTATTTAAATTTATTTTAAGTCAAAATAGATACATAATACCTATATAGGTTTAATCTAATTTATTGGATTCAGTTTATAATATTTTTAGATATATAAAAATTTTATTGAACTTTTTACCGTCTTTTACCCACCTCCTAGGAGTATTTGAAAATTTATATAAAACATAATTTTACTACTTTTGTGAGTCGAATTTAAAAAATATGAGAGAAACAGTTTATATCAGTATGTAAAAATTGGTTTAATAAGATGAAAAATAATTTTTTTTGTGAAAACTAACTTTTTACCTTTTATTTACCATGGTTAAAATTAAATTGGGAAATTAAAGGTAAAAATGATATTATTATTACCCTAAACCATGTATTAATTATATTGGATAAGTATAATTTGATGAAAGAGAACCTTATAAATAAAATATGATCCTTTAGGTTCACTTGGATTAGATTAGGACATTTATTATTATTTAATTTAAAGAGGAGTTAAAAGTGTTAAATTCAATGTTTAATAACTAAACCATTTTTAATATGGGGTTACACATAAGATAAATTAGACTATAAATATTCATTAGAAATATAAAAATATTTCCCACATAATTGTATTTTATTTATCTTTTTTAGACATTAAATACTTTAATTTATTTATGACACAATGATGAATTAGTAATTACCTAATTAACAAAATATTTAAATAATTGATAACATAACTATCCTAATAAATGTAATCTGATAGTTTTTAGGAATTAAAATAAGTTTATTGGTTAATATGACATGTTGGGGTTGGTTAGATGATTTTTTTTTAATAATGCTGTTATAAATTTAGAAAAAACAAAATACCAAATAGTGTCAAAATTGACATAAAAGAGTTTTCAAAACAAATATTATATTATTAATTGATATTATATTCATAAAAATATAAGGTTTGGCCAAAAAACATATATAATGATAGGTGTATCGTTAATGAACCACTTGGGGTTATTTTGGAAGTATATAGTATGTTTATTAACCTTTTAATATAAAAATACAAAGAGACACGGAAAATGTCAAACTTTTTAACTAAGAGTTAAATCTAAAATATAAAGTTAATATAGTGCCCCAAAACTATATAAAAACAATTGGTTGAGTGGTTTTAGACCCATACCCACCTTAGATATTAAATAATTCATTTCTTAACCCCTATAAACTGAAAATTATTTTATTATAAAATAATATTTATAGCTTTTCCTATGGTGCCCCTCACCCCACTTATAAAACGGAACCCCTCCTTCCTCAAATTCACACCTTCGAAGCCTTTTGACTCGGTGAACCCATACTCAAGTACACTCTAAACTATCCTACCTTCATTCTAGAGGCACTCTTTTAGTAAGAAATCCAACTTATGGAGCCATTTTGATCAAATCAATATGTAGATCCTGAGGAAGAGGTAAATATTTCATCACCTCTTTCAAGTTCCTTTCTTCTTCCACATCCTCTTTCTTTGTTGTTTCCATTATAAAATAATAACTCCATAATCTTCTATATACTGTGATTTTATTATAAATATGGTACAACCATATTCATTATTCTATCCATCATTTGAATTACATGTCACCATGCGTGCGTACATACAGTTTACCGTCTCCACATCATGGTGTAAATGTTATTCAATACATTATTATTTGGATGGGTATAATAATGATTTTTAATTGATGTAAATAATAAATACCACATGATAATTATTCTTCATTTATGATTTACCATCCAATTATATATTATTTTAATATCAAAAGACTGATATTGTTGTTCATGCGTACGTACGGATTACCGTCTCCACGAATGTGATGAGATTCATTCCCCATCGTATCCATTCCAGACTGATTTTCTTTACATGATTAAAAATAATGTTTAAAGACTTAATATCATTCTGAATATGAATAAGATACATCCTATCCATATCAAACATTACTTACGTAAAAAAGCATATAAAGGAAAATGAATCAGTTAACACCTGAAACAACGATAATACTAAGATATTATTAACAAAGTAATGTTAAAATATCATATATGATATCATATTAATGTATATAATTATAGTATAATTTAATAACAATTAATTCACCATTATACAGGAGGTTAAACTACCCTCGATCAAGGAAATGTACAAGGTATGGGTTAATTCCACATCCATGTTTCATACAAATTTATTTCAAATAATTTTTACTAATTAATAGACAATGGGTTAAATTCATTTATAGCTTTATTTTACCTTTTATGTTTTTGAAATGATTATTTCCGTAATTTCTTCCAAACAAGGTACGTTTAGACCTATTGGACAAATTTCTGGTAAGAACGTTTTTTTTAACATATAGGGCGGGTCCGGCTATTTTCCACCGTTATAACATCATTGAAGCATCCCTTACAATCTTATAAGAATATTTTCAAATATAAATTTTTTCTTTTATAATTATGTGACTTTTAAATGATTTCAAAATAGAAATAGATATTTCTCTAAAAGGTATTTATTTCATCTATGTCAACATCCTTTGATGGATTTTATGTTTTTTTGAAGTTTATTTATTATGATACAAAAACATCCATATGGTATTAAAGGTTTTATGATATATTTGACCGTGGATGTGTTATTTCATACCATTCATGGTTTATGGATAAATTATTGGCATTTCGTATACTATTTTTAATATGAATGTTTATATTTTCTTTAAACGTTTTCATATGAGGAATGCATTAGACTTAGTAAGTAACAGTGGAGCCTACTATAGCTCCTCGATGCATCGGTTGGTCTCATGAGAGAAAATAGTGTCTTGGAAGTAGGCCTTGAGAAAAATTTATTTTTATTCTTGGCATAAGGCCTTGACTATGTGGTCATGAAAGTCCAGCATTATGCATTCCATCATTATGAAAGTGGCTATTGATATTGAATGTGATTATTAATCTAGTATAATATTCATGTGAGTAAGTAAAGGAAATTATTTTGATTTATATTTTCCATATTATGATTATGTTTATGTTGAAATGGCATTTTTTAGTTATATACATTGCCTTAATTGTTTGTGCTTATTTATGAATGTTTCTGCTATATTGTTATTCTTACTAAGCATCTGAGCTCACGCCTTTCTATGTTTTATTTTCCCAGGCTGCAAGGAAGTATATTATGACAAACCTATAGGGATATTCTATGGATATCAGTGTTTTATATGGAAACAATGTTTTTGTATTTTTCCATTTTATGATATAATGTAATCATCTAGTACTTCCAAGGCTACTAAAATAATCGGTCTTTGGAGACTTCATCTTTTGTGATCATGCCAATGATACATAACAATGCACCAACTATGGGTAACTAGGGTCGGGGCATTACAAATTAATAATAAATGTTTTTTTGGAAGAGGGGTCCCATAAATTCATTGTACCAAATGGGTAAACGTTCGTAATAATAGAAAGCACTATCATAATGAAAATTAACCTTACCTATGTGAAGCTAAAATTGATAGTTGAATAATATTACTATTTCACCTTCATGGAATACCTTTATATGGATTTTTTTCAATGTTTTCCTTACCAATTTCATTATAGTGATTGAAATTATTATAAGAATCTAGAAAATTCTCATCGAGTTATTCAAAAACAATAATATATCATCTCCATATTTCCCACAAGAAAACATAATTTTTTTGACATCCCAATATGATTTTTGATGGATTTAAACTGATAAATGAAATAATTATCTAAAAACATGAATAATCGATACATCCCAATGGGGGTTTATAGGAATCTAAATAATCCAATAGTGCTTCACCACTTCTTTCAGGCCTATCTTTTCATATGGGGTTTACAATTGTCAAAATCACTCTTTTCACTTCACTATAAGAATGCTAATCCATTCTATTTTTTAGGGGTGATATATAGATGATTTTTTATGTAGAAATCCATTATTTTGCAATGATGTTCCATGTTTGGATTACATAAATGAGTTCATAACTAACTTATCAAATCTAGTGGTGTTCCAAATCGGTGGAAAATGTGGGTTTGAGGAACCCCTTATAGTATGTGATTCACCATTTCTAGTGGTATTTTCCATAGACACTATAACCATAATCGATTTTAAGAAGAATATATGAGAATCCATTGAAAATGTGGAATGGTCCCATGAATTCAATGCCCCAAAAAATGAAGATCTCGTCAAATATTATGGTTTTTGGGGAATTTTATTTCATTTTGAAATTTTTCCCCAAATTTTAGAGAGTGGTACATTATTGATAGATACCATGTGAGTCCTTGAAGAGTGAATGGAAAAACAATATTGAGTCATATTCATTTCGGGAGGTCCTTTGTGGTAATAAGTGGCCACCACCTAGTATTGAGTGAACAAATTCCCAGATGGCGGAGTGATCACCTTCATCAACACATCTCCTAATAATAATATCATCCCTAGTTCTCGAATGTTTATTATCTTCCAAAAAATTAGAAATATAAATAAAAATTCTGATTTAGTTTTTTAATTTTGAAAAAATTATAGGAAAAACACCAGTTTCATTGTATTTTATAATTGGGTATCCCATGGTAACTTTGGAGTGAGAGATAATAGGTGTAAAGTTTGAATTTTAGGATCAAATATTTTAGAATGAGAAGAATTAGAAATTCTAACCATGTGAATAGTCATATGGTTTTATTTTCCATGTCTTTTATTAAAAAAAATTCAATCTCTTGGAGCATTGGGATCCTCTTAGTATCCTTTATATAGATTCTCTATTCTTGAGTATGAACTTTATAGAAGAATGTTCTGTGAAGATGATGGTTTTGGAATCTATGAGATAGGGAAATTTTTTATCTATGTTAAGAACCACTTCTCAACAACCCGTTTTAGTGATAGTATAGTGAGATTGTGTTCTATCATGTTTTTTGGAGTCATCAAATATAATGTGAGTAATTTTACCTCTTTATTGGAAAAGAACAACCTCAATGGACCAATCAAAAGTATCACACATCAATTCTATGGGTATGGACCGATCTGGGGGTTAGATTGTTGGGGAATACGTAACAACAACATTGATTTAAATGAAGGATCTCTATAAAGTCTCATAAAAGGACAATTTCACATCATTCAAAAGTTAAAGAGTGAGAGGGAGGGAAATCCAAGAAAATTTCTAGATGAATCTCCAATATAAACCTACATGACCGAGGAATGAACATATGTATCGAACTAATGTGCGTTCATAAAGTGATTGGATTTCCTCAACTGTGGAAGGATTGGCTTTAATACCCTATTGTGAAATTATGTTCCCTAGAATAATCCAATTAGTAACCATGATGTAATTTTTTTCAAAAATCGGGACAATGTTATAATTGACACACTTTTGAAGGACCAGAGTGAGTGAATGAAAGAAGGATTTAAATAACTCACCATAAATGGTAAATTAATCCATGATTACATCTATGTAATTCCTAATGAATTCAAAAAATGGACTCATCATACACCTCTGAAATGTTTTAGGAGAATTTAAAAGGCCAAAAGGTATTCTCTTATATTCATATGTTCCAATGGGGAAAGTAAATGTACTCTTTTCTTTATCCTGAAAAGATATTGGGATTTGGAAGTAGTCGATGTAGCCATCGAGAAATAAATAATGTGAATTTGTGGCTAATAATTAAATAATTTGATAAATTAATGAGAGAAGGTAGTTATCTATTCATGTTTCAACATTCAATTTCCAATAATCGATGCACACACACCATTTTTTCGCTCGATTTTTCACCACCTCTCAATGTTCATTTGTGAAAATAGTAATCCCACCCTTCGTAGGTACCACTTGATTTATACTAACCCATTAACTATCCTACATTGGGTAAAAAATACCATCTTTTAGAAGCTTAGTGATTGATTTCCTAACTACCTCATGTTTGAGTTGATTGATTCTTCTTTGTGGTGGTCTGATTGGTTTGGATGATTCTTCAAGATGGTTGAGATTCTTGAAAATGACAGAGTAGATTCCACGTATGTCATGCAATGTCCAAGCTAAGGAATATTTTTTTCTTCAAACACATGATCAAGTTTGTACCCACTGTTTTTAGTATGTAAAGATGAGATAATGGAATGATAACAGATCATGGAAAAGGAATGCATATTTTAGGTGTGCATGAAGATTTTTCAGATCATTCTTATCTTAAAGTTTTGGTATAGACAACATATGAATAGAGGAAGGTATTTGAGATGGTTCTAAATCATTTTCCTCAAACTTTTCAAAGGTGTAATAGTAGAGATCGAAGTGGAGATGGTATTCAATATATATTTCATGATCCTATATCATGATGGAGTCTTTAAATGAATGTTCACTGTTAAGTATCCCATTTATAACTTGGTTAATCACGATAAAATTTTTAAAAGAAACACTATAATTAGAACATGATGAAAATGATGTAATGGGGTTCAATTGACTCTCAGTAGTTTCCTCAGAGACATAGATTGATTTGGTAGAGTGATACTCTAATGGAAATCTCATGGCATGAAAAATATTGTAGTTTACAAGATTTTTACCAAATACCATAGAAAATATTTCCACTTGGATATCAATCGGAGTTATAGATTTTAAGAGGAATGGTATTCCTTGAATTAGTGGGGATCGAGAACAGTTCATCCCATAATCCTTGTCAAGGGAATAAAAATTTTCTAGGTAGATAAGATCATTAACGTGGACAACTACATGCTCAATTATTCACTCAGAACTGGTTGTGCTTCAATTGGATAATTGGATGAGAATACTCATTTGGTACAAGGTACCATGACAATGTTTGGATAAGATGGATTTGTGCAAATTTTTTTGAGGATTCTAGGTCTATGAGTGTGCCATCAAAGTTGGAACTCCCTAATTAGCATGGAATAGTAAAGGTCTCGGGAAAGTTGTACTACATGGGTATGGACTGCTATGTTGAAACATTATTGATGGTCCAAGGTTTTTTTTATGATTTCACCATTCCAAATTTTAAAATTTATACATAGGGATATGTTTGATGGAATATAATAGTATAGTGTTGGCATCAACATGAGTAAACATGTTGATCATTTTAGGATCAGGTTTATAGGACTTCTTTGGAATATAGAGAGCTTGAATAAAATGAATTGGGTTCCTTTGGGGATGGAATAAGGTGAGGGGGTAGATTTAGGTTTTTTTTATTTTTGTTGTTTTCATTTTCAAAATCAACATTCTTTGTAGCAACCTGACCCAAGAAATCCCCAATTTGGTGTCTACTATAAAATACATGGGAATGATTACATGGAATCAAATACCAATATATCAATTATTTTAGTAGTCTCAGTAAACTAGATACACACATGAGAAGATAAAACTCTTATTACAACAAATTTGTTTCTTATTTTTGAGGATAATTACTATATATTCCATCGAGCATATCCTTTAGTGGATTTCTCATTATACTTCTTGAGTCCCTAGGTAAAGGAAAAAAATAAGGGTGAGATCAAATTCTTAATAAGTATATAGTATACTAGATGAAATAAATAATTAATAGGAATAAATCAACATGGGAAGGGAAATAAAAAAAGACACATACCGAGAAATCAATAGACCAAAAATGAAGTGAATAAAAAATAAAGAAATGTAAATGAAAAAACATGTTGTTCAAATAACTATATAATGAAAAATAAATATGGAAAAGTAATAAACCAAAACACAGTTAATTTAATCAGTGAACTGCGAAATAAATGTATCCATAGATATGACGACATAGAATATAATTTATAAATAATAAATGAATCTAAATGAACTCAATGAATTCTTAATGGATGTAGACTCCATATATAAATAATACGGCTTTTCAATTATCAGTATTGAATAAAGAATTTGTGATTATCGATATTTCACCAAAAAATAAAACATATATCAATGTAGACACCATATATAAAGTATTATAGGGTTTGGGAATTAGAAATATCTAGGATATATTACATGGATAATTAGGGGAAAATTCAATGTTAATTGATTATAAGAGTTTGAATATTTCAAGGCAACTAACAAATGAGACATGTAAGTGAATTTGAATACTATCCTTGGAAAAATTAATCATAAACCTCCCAGAGGAAGAGTAAGGATGTTATCCATAAAAGATATCACAAGTGGAGTAAAATAAATGATTTTAGTTATCGGTGAATAAAAATATTTTAAATCGATATTTTAAAAATACTCTTGAGGAAACTATCCATTCATTTTGAAAAATATTTTCATTTAAAATCACCCTTGAGAAAATTTTATTTAAAATTAAACTTTTAAACATTACAATGAATCTTTAATGAAATGATGATGAGAAAATATAGTATTTTCGTAAGAGGTAAAAAGATCGATCATTTTTAATGGTAAAAAGGTTATAAAAAATGCCTGGATCAAGAATGTGACAGAAGATTCCATTAAGAACATTGATAAATGAAATGGGGTTAATATATATTTCCAAAATAAAGTTAAAAAAAAAATTTAATACCATTTTAGAAAAGGGGGTTTTTATATGAAAATACATTGTCATACTAAAGAGAGAAATAAAGTCGGGTTTTCTTACAAACATTTTCTAAAATAAGTGAGTACTAAATAGTGTAAAATGATACTATTACTTAATAAAGGACATGAAAACCCATAGGAGATTAATAATAAAGTGTTTATTAGATAATTATAAAATAAATTTCTCTGATGGAAATTAAAATTTAAACAATAAAAAAATAGATTATAAAGTATACCGTGGAAAATATTATAATTTTTGTGTAAGAATCAATCAATGAGTATATTTGTTGTATCAACTGTAAATTGACATAAAAAATGGAAATAAATCAATAGATATTCACTTCCATTATACACATAATCATATAACATTAACACCAATTAGTAAGTTATAAAACCCAATGAAAAGAAATTAGGTTATGAAATTATTTTCTTTTTGGAAACTTTTAACTAAAATCCCTTTAAGTGAAATAATTCAAATTGAAACTAAAAAATCATGAATAATGAATGTATCATGATATTATATCTTAGAGTGGTATTATTTGAACCATATATAGTAAATTAAGTTAAAAATAATAATTTAATTATTTTTAGATAATGTTAATAATCACAAAAGTAGTGAGATTTCAAGGAAAATCATGAAAAATGCTCTCAGGGAGTATAATCATTAAAGATTCAAAAGTATCCAATAGCACAATGAAACATTTTAATAATAATCTCCATGAAGTAATAAATTAAATTAAACTTAAACTATCATAGGAATAAACAGGTTCATTATATTACATTTGAAAAGAATATATATACACCATATAGAAGAAAGTAGTTGCATAACAAAAAATATGTTTCAAATAAATATAAATTGAGATGAAATCTCGTACATTTAATATGATTTGTTTTATGTGTCTTAATATTCCTAAATAACATACATGTGTTAATGATTAGATTTTTTAAGAACCTTTTTCATGTTTATCATTAATTTTATTTCACGTTTAACTATGATGTATATAACAACTTAAACAATTATATTCATGTTGGTTGTTTTGAAAAAAATTGGTTTATGTGTCAAAAAAACATTGGTAGGTCAACTATGGACAATGAAGTCATTATATAACATCAACATAATAATTATAATTTAATATATATTATATGTACAAATAAATTATTCTTTAAAAACAATTCATTAAATATGGTTATGAAAAATATATCAACATTACAATTATGTAGATGGTAGGTCATACGTATGCATGTGTGACATTATCATTTTTCAATGATCATTAAAGAAAGAAGTTAATTAAAATTACATATTTCAAAAATTATAATTATATCATAAATATCATATTATTTAATAATATATTAAAATATATATAATTCTTTTGATGTAAAAGGAATCACATGGTGTCGAGGAGGTGGTAGTACACTTGTCCACAAATGACGTTATCACATTTCAAGTGTGTGAAAGGGTAAAAAAGATATTGATATACATAATTTGTACATAAAGTTCAATATATAATTTATATATATATATATGTCTTATTTGTCACATAATTTAAATTAAAATAATCCTTTATAAATTACATGTATCATGTGATTGAATAACATTGATTTAAAGTGGCAGTAGTCCACACTTCCACGAACGGTGTTATCACATTTACACAAAATGGAAAGTATAAAGATAATATTTTTAAAATAATTTAAGATGCATAAATATGTTATAAATATTATATATGTAATATAAAAATATATTTTCAATCATAATGTCAACTATGAGATGTTGTAATGAAAAAATGAACAATTATTATTTTGTGAGGTGGTAGTTCACTATACATGTAAATATTATATTCGTTAACCAACAGATGTCATGTGTTTGAGTATATATATAAACCTTTTCATAGAATAATAATAGTATATTTAGGACACTTTTTTATACATTCATGGAAAAATAATAGTTGAGGGATTGGATATTGGAAATATAACTAAAAAGATTAATGAAATTTGTAACCTCTTAATCGGGTAACTCCTATTGGTTTTTCCCAAATGACTTACAAGTATTTTATTTATCCCAAAGTGAGTCTTATAATATGAGGGTATGGATTTTATGGAGATATTCTAGCAGATCTATTTATATAAAAAGGTTCTTGAGAGGTGTGAGGAAGTAGAATGAAATGAGGCCTTTTCATAGTGAATTATGAGTGGTACTCTTGTAATATTTTGAAAATGGTAATCCATACACGTTGTTCATATTGAAATTATCTCCCATAATGGACCAATTTATATATAAGGTAATATAGGTTTGAATTATGTCCACCCAAGCGCTCTAAGACAAGTGGCTAAGTTATTTTGTCCATTGAGATGAAGATTTAATCCCTTATTATGCATAATTTTACCTTAGTCCATGTAATTAATTTCAAATAAGTTCCACGTTATTTTTTATAAAAATGAATTTGAACATATTATACATTATAAATTATTATTATTCCCAACATGGAATCCTTTTTTCCAAATTAAAATCACAGACGTTGCAGAAATTATTTTAAATTTCATCTTGTAGTCGGGCAAATAGTGCGGGTTTTTAAAGTAAACATGTCTGAAATGTTTCTACGATCTTATAATAATTTTAAATTTTAAATTTATTACAATTAAATAAATTGGACTATTTGATAAAAATTTATCTATTTAATATTTAAATCCAATTAAAAATTTAATTTATCCTTATAAACAAATTAGATGAAAAAATAGTTTTGAACTAAAATTCATTATTTTTCACTATTCATTACAAAATAAAACATCACATAAAATACCAAAAATTAACTATAACCTAATTTTTATGTTTCTATATAAAATATGAATTGTATATATATATATAATCTATAAATGTTATATATATTGACTTTTAAAAAGGTTTTCCATTAAAAGGTAGTATAAAGGCTTTTATAAAATTATAGATTTTTTGTATAAAATTGGGTTTGTTCTTATATTATGCCTTTAAAGTCTATTAAATTAATATTAAAAATATTATATTTAATATTATTTATATATATATATATCAATATGTTAAATTATTTTAACATGATAATTATAAGTAATTTAATTTATTAAGGTAATACATCATTGAGAGAATAAAAGTATTTTTCTATAAAATTTTCCTTTAATATTCAGTGGGATCTTATTTTCATTTCTAATTAATTTATAACCAATTAATTGATTATAAATTTTTATAAACATATATTTTCATATGTTAGTTAATCCAATTCATAACCACTAATTTAATGGCTTGTTTTTATCTTATTATATTAAATAATTATATATTAATAATATATTATTGCTTGGTAAAACTCAATATTGTGTGTCACATAAGCTGTCCAAGAAAGTAACTCTTATTTATAACACAAGATAACTCAGTGTTTCATAAATTTGAATCTATATAATATATTAAACTTATTTAAAATAGAAGATTTATTTTATTTGCTCAGGGTCTTATATTTCCTTAGGTGTTTGTTGTTGTGTAACATACACACTATTGAATACAATGTTCCTACTTTTGAATTTCACGGCGTTACATTCTCCCCACCTTAATTAAATTGGATCCACCTAATTTAAAAAATATCATAATGATTTATTGTTTGATATTTCCTATGTTTTAAATCCCAAATCATGATAAGGATTCGTACAACATCTTCTAGAAAAGAGAGAATGAGAATTACAAAGGTCATATAGACAAACATGCAACTATGCCTCTATGTAAGAAAACATTAGTGGACAGTAGATATATGTACTTGGAGGAAAAATATTAAATATTTATAGGGTGTGATTGAGTTCATCAATATCAAATATGTGAATGAAATATATAAAGTTTTTGGCCACAAATCAATAATCTATAAAGAATTAAAAGACCATTACTTTAAAAGAAATGAAGGTATTAGGAAAACAATTTTTTTAGATCCTTTTTCTCATGATGAGAAATTCATCTACTACCTAATAATTTATGAAAATATAGTTACTTGATATATTTCAATAGATTCAATTTCATCCATTGGTTTTAATTTTATGAAATTATACTTCATCCTTTAGTTCATGAAAAGGATATCCATATATTAATTTTGATGCCTAAAAAAATATAATTTTAAAGGATCGTGAGGCTCATAAAAGGGTGAAAAGTGTAACTATTTTTCTCTAACTATTTTTTCAAAACTATTATGGCTAAGACATTAATCACTAAATCTAAAGAGATACACTGCTGGTTCATCATTATTATTTATTCATCAAATTTTTAAACAAAAAATAATGAAATATTGACAAGGAAATTTTGTAGGTCTGTTGTCGACATGAAACCCTTATCATCCTTCAGTCATGGGTTCATGACATACAAACTTGACGAATTATATTGTTTTTAAACCAGTATATAGTTTTTCCTTTTCTAAAACCAAATTTATATAATATCAAAAATAAATATTATGGACATCCTTTAAATAACTTTAATCACTAAATATCCTTTTAACTATAATTTTCAATACAACCTCAATACATAAATACCTCGTCCATTTTATTTCAACAATGGTCCCTCCTTGATGTAATGCTTATCCAAAATATCATTTCTAGGATTTATAAATCATTGAACCTTATCTACAATCTAATACAATTTAGGTTTAATCTAGGTTATTCATTGTAAAAATCATTCATGGTTTTTTACAAATAAAATCTGAGTTATCATACTTGCATCCCTCAGTGGTGTCAAAATAGGTGTGTAGTAAGGCCCATTATCTAGTACAAGGAAACACTGATTAATTCCTAATGCACCATATTTTATTTTTTAGTCCTAGGTATATCTATTCCAAAACCACATCCAATAGTAGTATCCAGATAATTGGGTTTTTCTAGGAATACCCACATAATATCTTCTTTACTAAAATTCTAGTTCAATCTTCTACACTTATCCTCAAATCATATATTTGGGTTACATTCTGTCATAACCTATCCCCCACGGCACATGCCGTGACTACCCCATGCCCCCCTTCCATAGGCCAGGGGCTAGTGACTTGCACTGAAGGTGTATCCCCTAAAACTGGGAAGGCATTGCCTTTAAATCCTATAAGCACACAAAACCAAACACACAACAAGATAGGAAATCATATAAACTTAATAGTAAACATGTGAGTACAATAAGTAAAAAAGGGAAAGAATACAAGCTCAACTTGATAGTACAAGTACAAATGAAATGCAATACAACTGAAGAAAGATAAATGCCGCTATTGGATCATCCTCTAAGGTTCCTACATGAAGCGTAGGTATAGATCGCCTCCTCGGCACTCCTCATCTTCTCGTCTCCTCTACGTACCAACACGCCGTATGGTCCACCTCCGTGAACAGTCCAATCTTGGTACTATCAGCCTCAGTCAGCTTTGTCAATCGTTTACATCCTACACAACAAGGTGCGGGGTATAGCCCGTGCAGGGGTGAGTATAACGATAATTAGTAAGGACCATGAGACCCTCAAGGTCTCACAATATACAGCAAGGATAATCCACAATGTAAAAAATAAAATGAAAACCCTTCATAGGTATATTCCTATACATATACCTAAGTTATCATGTAATCCGTCTGAATCATGAGGAAAACACTAAGGTAAAGAATTTGCTCACAGAAGGATTTATTCTACGGGGGTGGTATCAAGTAACATTCCCAATCACAAGGTCGAACACCTTGGTTGTTGGAGAACTCCTCCTCTATCGAGTATAGTGGTCCTGTCACGTCACACAGAATCGCTTCCCACTAACCTTGTACTGCTAAGGTACCTCTCCTATCGAGTAACGCGGGTCTACCACGTCACATAGAGGCGCTCACCACTGTGGGTCTGTTGTGTCACACAGAGGTGCTTCCCCTCATGGCCTACTGAGGTACTCATCTTGTCGAGTACCATTGGTCTGCCACATCACCAAGGAGCTCCCCACTAGGCATGTCCAGTCACTCTGAGTCTAAACGGTCAGTTGTGGTCAAGTCTTACCCGACGACAAGGTTCGTGCACTATGCTCGCTCATCTCCGGGAGGATCCACTCCACAAGACACTGTTTAATACTCAAACTACCACGAAGTCCCACGAAAAAGTATCCCAAAGGTCTTCCATGTCATTGGGGTCTCAACATAATAAAAGGTGTGTTAATCGAATGCCCGATCTATGAGTTATTAGTCTTTTAGTCCCAGGGGCCCTGTTGGATTCATGCTCGATCCAACCTGATCGTTCCCCCATCTTAATCCAAAACCCCAGTGGGGTACAATCAAAGGGACCGATTCACTCCAAGGTTCCCAACGCCATTGACGGTTCGTCAAACGGATGTCTAGTGCCATAGTTATGGCCAAAAGAAGGTAATTGGGTCGTAGTGGGCCCAAGTCCGGTCCAACATGGCCGGGGCCGACCCAGTTTGGGTCGACCTGGCCCGACCTTCTGGGTCTGGCCCGGCCGGCAGTGCGGTCCGGCCCATTTGGTTTGGCCCATCCTGCAGGGTTCAGCCCAGCCCACGGGAGGTTCGCAATGTCGTGAGGGTGCCGCAAGGGCGGCTCGGCCGAGGGGTGCCATGGGGGCACGGGGCGGCCTGGTCAAGGATGGTGTGAGACAGCATGGCAGTGGTCCTGCAGCGGGGTGGCGGTCCAGTGGCTGGGCGGGGTTCCGACCATGCAGCGGAAGTGCGGTCGCGGGGCGGCAGCCCAACCTCATGGTGGAGTCTCGGCCGCGGGGCGGTACAGAGCTAGAGACGGCGGCAGTGGCCGCAGAGGGCCGCGGTGGTCGTGGGGCGGCGACAGTGGAAGCAGGTCAGTGTTTTTGCAACATCACCTTCTTCACGGTCGTTGGTGGCGTAATCCGCCATTCTTGTGCCCCTTCGTGGTTGGTCGTTGTCCTCCACCATCACGAAGAAACACCATAACTCTGCACAAGAATCATGTATAGGATGGTCCATGTTAGTTTGGCCCACACCCTCCACATTAGAGTGGTATAAATAGGCTATTATACTTGAATCACAATAATATTATGAACTGGTAAGTATAATAATTCAAACACCCTCCCTTCAAGCTCCCACAATTAAACATTCCCAATCCCTCAAAAGAAAAACATTCCCAGATCAATCTAAAATAGAGAGGTGATCTGTATTCTTTGTTTCATAGGATATGAACATGCGAATATAAAATTAATTATAAATAAACCCCTATCTTGTTTGATTCGTCGAAGAATGCCCGCGGGGAAGGAGACGACGTTGTTGGGGATAGACAGACGTCGACAACATCGGCATTTCCTAGAACGTCGGTTCGTTTACATTGAAGATGTTCCTCATCAACAAAAGTCATGTGGAAGGATTTGGAGTCGATGTTAGTGTTCTTCTTTGGCGTTCTTCTTTGGAGATCTTTCTCCCAAGGCTCGACCAAATAAAAATTCCATGTATCCAAAAAAATATAATATCTTGTCTATTTAGTTTGTTGGCCCAAATTCAAAGAGTCTTAGTTAATTAACAAGGTTGAAAAAATATTAAGTGGTGTGTTGGCATAATTAATGTGGATGAAGCTCAAGAGGCTCCTCCACATTAAAGAGGGAGTTGAGAGGTTTCTCCCTCATTAAGAGGGGGGTTCAAGAGGTTTAGGCCTTAGGTGGTCCCCTAACACCATAACCACTCATGGGAGGTTAGGATCGGGTGGTCCCCACCATCATAACCACTCATGGGAGGTTAGGGTCTGGTATTCCTTACTTATAAACTTACACAAGAAGGTTTCAACAAAAAAACAAAATGTGTGATTATTTTATTTAATTATTTCCTCGAAAACCCCAAAAATTATCTTTCACCCTTGACCAAATACTGTCGAGGTGAAAGTATCCTTAATAGAAAATAGGCACTGCGAGTTCAACGATACCCTCAGATTTCAATTTCAAGAACCGGTTCAAAAGTTAGAAAAACCCACTCTCACGTTTAATTAATGTACCATATGTAATGTTTAGAAATTCATTCCAAGCACTCCGGGGCTCGGAATCACATGCCGTCAAGTTTCACAGACTCATAAAATTCCCATTTATTTTAAAAAAATTACATGGAAATTTCGGGTCTTTACATTCTCCCCACCTCAGGGATTTACATCCCCATAATCCACAACTCAAACTAAGGGAACATGTGGGGGTACAAAGAACGCATCTGAGCCTTTGGCTACCATGTTCTCTCCTAGAGGTTCTCATGCTGCCAGTGAACGTGCACTAGAGGTATCGACCATCCACGAAGGACTCACTCCTTTCGATCCTAAATATCTATTGGAACCTTTGTAAAAGTCTCCCGATCATCGCTATCTTTCTTACCATGGTCGATGATGTGAGAAGGTTCGTGCACATATCTCCATAGATAGGATACGTGGAAGATGTCATGCACTCGGTGCAACTGAGGTAGAATAGATAAGCGGTAAGACTCCTCACCAAATCTACTGAGTAATTGAATAGGTCCGATGAAATTTAGAGATAACTTGCCACCATGGACATATGTCTGTAAACATCATCGAGGTCAAACCCCTAGGAAGTCATGGTGGAAAACATCAAACTCCATAGGTCTCCAACTTCTGTTAGCATACAAATTATTTTTGCTCTGTTCATTCTTCATCCACTCCTAGATGATCCTCACCTTATTTTTGGTAGCCCGTACCATCTCTAGTCCCACGAGTGCTGGCTCCCCTAGGTCAGTCCACACAAATCTGATCTGTAAGGTCACCCGTATAACGCCTCTAAAGGTGACATCCCAATGGTGGAGTGATAGCTATTGTTTAATGTAAACTCCATCAAAGGAAAGTGATTTACCCACCTGCAACCAATGTCAAGGACACAAGCGTGAAACATGTCCTCGACGGTCTGAATAGTCCACTCAGTTTGGCCATACATGTGAGGATGGAAAGCGGTGTTCAAACGAAGTTATTTTCTAAAAGCCTCAGGAAAATCCTTCCATAACCGGGAAGTAGAACGTGAATCACGATCAGATACAATCATTTAAGGTAATCCATGTAGCCTCACGATCTCCTGCATATAGAGGCGTCGCAAGCTCTCTACTAAACCTTGATCTCTGATCTGTAGGAAGTGGGCCGACTTGGTGAGTCAGTCGGCGATCACCCAAATAGAGTCATACCCTCTGGATTTACATGGATGTCCTATCACTAAGTCCATGGATATCCCATCCCACTTACACTCTAGGACCTCTAAAGGTTGATCCATGCCTGTCGGTACATGATGCTCCACCTTCACTTGCTGACAAGTGATGCACTGAGAGACAAACTATGCTACTGCTTTCTTCACTCCCAGCCACAAGTTCTACAATCGGAGATCCTAGTACATCTTCACCACTCCTTGATGTACCACTAGAGGGGATGTGTGGAACTCCATCAACACTTCCTCATTAAGTGACACTGGTACCACTGTACGTACTCTGAAGAGAATGACATGCTCCCCGCATTCATAAAATCCATCAGCTTCCTATCCTATAGATATCATAGCATGTCGTGTCTTGTAGTCAGCGTCCCCACTCTGTGCCTCCCTTAATCACTGACGAAGTGGGGGATTGACTATAAGGGACTGAAGAAAATCTTCTCCATCTCTATCCACAAAGGAAATCTGCAATGTGGCCAGCTCCTCTGTCACCTCGCCTAGCAGTTGTATACCAGATCTCCTACTGAGTTCATCTTCTAAAATGTTCCCCTTTCGATGAGTATAGACTATCTTAAAGTCATAGTATTGGAGGAACTCAATCCATCATCGTTGTCTCATGTTCAGGTTCTTCTGAGATAAGATATACCTGTGAATGTTATGATCACAGTACACTGTAAAACGTTCACCCATCAGATAGTGCTACTACATGATCAAGGAAAATACCACTACAACTAACCCTAGGTCATGGGTAGCGTAGTTCTTCTCATTCCATCTCAGCTATCGAGAACCATATGTGATAACCGCTTTTTCCTGCATCAAGACACATCTAAGACCGGTCCCTGATGAGTCACCGTAATCTACGTACCCTACACCCTCTTCTAGAAGCCTCAAGATGGGGGTACTAGTATAAGATTGCCTTAGCTTCTGAAAACTCTAATATCATCTATCTGGCAACACAAAGGGTTTCCCCTTCTTCATCAAGGCTAATATTGGTGCTGCAACTCTGGAGAAATATGACACAAATCATCGGTAGTATCCATCCAAACCCATAAACTTCGTACCTCCATCACACTCCTGGGTGTCTCCCGTGTAAGTAATGCCTAAATCTTCGTTGGATATATTGCAACTCCAGCCTTCGATATGACGTGTCCCAGAATGTGAACCTCTTGGATCCATAACTGGCACTTTGAGAGCTTACCATAATGTTGGTGCTCTCAGAATGTTTCCAGTACTACCTGCAAATGATCGACATGCTCCTCCTCAGTAGTTGGGAGGATCAGAATGTCATCAATGAATACTACTACAAATCAATCATGGTATGGTTGAAATATACTATTCATGAGTCCCATTAACACTTCTTGAGCATTGGTTACACCGAATGGCATAACCAAGAACTCATAATGGCCATACCGGCATCTGAAGGCCATTTTCGGCACATCATCATCTCAAACTCTAAGATGGTGATAGCCTGATCTAAGGTCTGTCTTCAAGAACCAGCATGCTCCCCTCAGATGATCATAGAGGTCATCAATCATCAGGAGAGGGTACTTGTTCTTCACGGTCTCCTAGTTCACACACCGATAGTCGCCACAATGTCTCAAACTCCCATATTCTTTCTTAGCGAACAAAATCGGGGCTTCCCATGGAGAAACACTGGGCTGAATGAATCCCTTCCCTTATAAGTCCTCTAGCAGTAACCACAACTCACGAAGATTCGTGGGAGCCGTCTGATACACTGGTGTAGATATTAGTGCCATCCCAGGGTACAATTCAATGTAAAAGTCTACCTCTCCATGAGGAGGTAGACCCGTAACATCATCAGGGAAACCAACCACATACCGGTCCACCACTATATGATAACTTGGACTCTCTACATCAACTACTCTGAGGGTAATGCTAGATGACTGATGTGTAATCGGTTTCACCCTCCTCCGCATAACTCCATCATGTACTGCAAAGGCTCCCTTCTTGCCTATGAAGGTAAACCTATTCCCATCCATGCAGACACATCGCACCTTTCACCTAATACAGTCTATCTGAGCATGAATAATAGATAACCAGTCCATACCCATGGAGGAAATGGATGAGTCTGTAAGGGGAGTCGCTGCTATGGTTTTTCTCCATTGCCTCCTCCCTTCACCTCGGTTGGGTTTGACTATCTCCCTTGACGTTCCTTTGGCGTGACTGCGGGTGCGGTTTCTCCTCCACGGAGGGGTCATCCTCTTCGACTCGGATGACACGACCTTTATCTTCATTTCTATCCTACTCCCGCCTAACTAAATCATTCAGATAGTTCTTCTACTGGCTGCATGAGGCTAGTTCTGTGGCTGAGTTCTTGTTTTCATGATTGAGGGTTGCACCATCGTCCGCTGTGGGTTCACTAGGTAGTCAGTCGTGGTCTCCGATGATTTTTTGGATGGCGGCGGCGGGACATGGGATCTGGTTTGTGATGGGTACTTTTTATGGCGTTCTATAGTGCTTGGGTTGCTGATGATTTGGTAATGCTTCTTGGTTCTTATTTTTTGCCTTTGTTTGGTTTTGGTTGTGTCTGCTTTGTTAGGGTTTTTGTTTTTTGGTTTCTTCCGGTTGTGGGGAAAATATTTGGTTGGTCACATTTGGGTTAGAATGATCAGCATTTTGGATCAGGATTTGTTGTGGAATTGTTGCTCGCATTTGATTCTATATTTTGGGTTGGATGCTATGGATTTTCCTCTCATGGTCGATTTTATCGGTTTTGGTTTTGAAATTTTTTCATGCCTAATTGTTCTGCGGGTTGATATGGAAAGCAGGTCCTTGAATTGTTGTGGGTTTTTGGACAATAGTAATTTAGAACTGTGAATGTTCTTTTGAGGTTGGATATGAAATTCTCGTAGGTCCGTTCTTTGTGTTTTTTACATTGTGTTGAATGCTTGTAAATGGTGGAGTGGGTGGTTGAATGTGTTGAATCGGGGAAATGGATTTTTGGATTTGTGAATCTTTTGTCTCTGATGGTTCGAGGTTTGGTTTGATGCAACTATTTCACAAGGGGTTTCTCCAGATGGGGTTTAGGGAAGCAGGTTTCTCCTGGACTTCTCTATATATTTGGATGTTTGAGAGGGTATGGTTTTGCCATCGTTTCTAGGAACATGCATTCATGCACGAGACAACTTTCTGGTAGCGAGGCGTATGAGAATGCTGTTTTTATCGTCTTTGATGATGGGTCGGGGCTCTTCTGTGATGGGGTGGTGTTGTTGGCTTAAAAATTTTGTTCCATGTTGATATGTTGTTTATTTCATGATGTATTGTTTGGTTTCTCACTTTTTCCTCAAAAGTGTTTGAATAATAAAAAAATTAATTTTCAGTTAGTCTGTCCATACCCAAGATGCCGTCATAAGGCCTCGACACCACTACTTTAAGATCCCAGCTGAAGCTCTCACCTTCTATAGTAAGCTCACACTACCGGCACCAGTTAATAATTGTCAAATCTTCTCCTATATAAGTCTCTAGCCATAACCATCGAGCCAATGGCTCCGTCGGAATCTCCGAGCTCCGAACAAGGGTAGTGGAAATAAAATAATGACCGGAACCTGTGTTTATATGTAATCCAAAAAAGTTATAATAGACAAATATTGTACCACATATAATCTTTGGAGCACCATTATTATAAGCCTCAGCTCCCTGGAGCTGAGCTCTCCCATGTCCACCTGCTCCCTACGCTCGGGGTGGACCTCCTGGTGGTGGTGGCAGTAACATCTCAAAATGTTTCCCACCGCTAGCTGCACAACTAGCTCTACTGCCACGTCTTCCTACTACCTGCAGACCTCCTCGGTCGAATCTCTCTCTCTCTCTCTTCCTGGGAGGTCCTTCGACCGTCTGCAGATCAAACGTACGGTGGATCAGACAGTCACAAAACATATGACCCTGCCTACAGCTTGTGAAACACTACCCACTCTTAGCATGGTTGGCTCCGCCTTGGGTGCCACCGACAACCAATACCTAGTCTTTCGGTCATCCACCAGTAGGTATGGTCCTCTTGGACCTCTGCGACATCTATCTGCTACCAGCTGTAGAAGACTCTGCTACGTGATGACTAGTGGTGGATCTCGCTTCCATAGACTGCTTATCAAAGAAACTCTCTACTAGGAGGGCTCTCCCTAACACACCCTCCTACATCGAGAAGCTGAGTGAGATCAGTGAAGCCCTGATCTCCCACCTGATTCCCTACTCAAAGGTCTCAGCCTTGATGAAAGGGTCCCACACCGTATCAGTGGAGTAACGTGAGAGGTCTGTGAACCTCACTGAATACTGATTTGCAGTCATGCTGCACTACTACAGGTGAAGTAGTTCTTATATGTGCACTACGCAAACTGTCACTGGGATACACTCTACCAAAAACAGGCTCATGAAGTCTACCAAGATAAGCGTAACCTCATTGTGGACCTAGAGCATCGAGATTTTATCATCTACCTACAGCATCCTATAGAAGGCTAGAGGCAAGGATCACCATGAGATCAGTTGGTGTCCCTACCAGTAATAAGACTCTCACTTTAGCCTCCAGCCATTCCTCAACATCCTGTGGGTCTGTCTCTCCCCCGAACAGGGGTGGCCTCTGGCACTGGAACTCATTCAACGAGTTCAAACGGCGTGTACCATCTGCTGCTGGGGCTGGTGGCATTAGTGGGCCAATGAGGAATGCTACTACTGGTGCCTCTACCGGAAGATGGCCCTGCAGTGAGGCATCATCTCTCGGTTTGCTATAAATGCACAAAACTCTAGGAAACCTAGCCAGATGCCTGGGTGGTGGCATCCTAAAAAGAAACATGTGAGCCATGGTTAATAAGTTATACCTGGTGATCTGACTTGAGAGACAAAAAAGAAAACACTTGAGAACACACACATAATCACTGTTTTTGTGCACTGAGTCAGAAATCAGAAGTCATGGTCCTAGTGTATGAATATTTTGGCCACTACACCAACACTGTACTCCCTAAACTGGAAGCTGCACTCACTACAGTTAACACTATTTCTATTCAAAAGAAATATCATATTCATAGTTCTTCAGTTGAACCGACACCTCTGATACCAATTTGTCATGACCCGTCCCCCGGGGCCCATGTCGTGACTACCCCCAAGCCCGCCTCCCGTATGCCAGGGGCTGGCGACTAGCACCGAAGACGTATTCCCGGAAACTGGGAAGGCATTTCCTTTAAAACATGTTAGAACACACAACCAAGAACACATCAAGATACTAACTCATGTAAACTGAATAGTAAACAAGTGAGTATAGTAATTAAAAAGGGGCCAGAAGGAATGCCCAACTGGAAAGTAGAAGTACAACTTAAATTCAATACAACTGAAGAAAGAGAAAGGCAGCTACTGTGTAACGACCCGAACATTATAATTACATTTTCCCCATAATTTTGTGGGTATAATAAAATGTGACCATTATGTTTCGATTGTTATATGACGGTTAGTCAATATGACCATTGGAAACTATAATCTAAATGTTGTGTTTTTATAAATATGGTTATCTTTTCCAATTAATACAGAAAGAAGATTGAATGGCCTCATCCAGTAGACTCTTTCCATATGAAGCCCATCTTTCGGAGCTTGTGAAGGAGGTAGCATCGCTGTGATTTGCTCTGGACCAAGCCCATGCTGAACTTCAACGTATGAATCTTGAACGGAATCATCTAAGAGAGAAGCTCATCCTTAAAGAAATCACCACTCGGGAAATGTTATCCGAGCCACCCCAAGATTCTACCACCATAGAACACCTTACACTTAGGTCCTATGTTGGTGTTATAAGGGGATATGTAACGTGACCTTAGCTTCTTTTTGTAATCCTTTTATATAAATAAAATTTTTATTTCTTCTTATGGAAATGTTTATGAATTTCAAATATCCGAATAAATATAGGATGTTTATTATTGATGAATTTAGGAAAAGGGGTATTTTAAAATGTTTTTTATTCATTAAATAATTAATAATGTGAAATAATTTTCAAGAAATGGTCTTCTACATTTGTGATAAGTGAGAAATTTAGTGTCTAATAAGATCAACTTGGTTTTCAGTGAATAGTAAAGTAGCAATAGTAACATACCCATATGAATAGTAAATAATAGTAATTTGACCAAAAAAAATAGAAACTTGACCCATGAATGTATAAATACATTTTAGTAATCTTAAAATTGAAAAAAATGACCATAGTTTAAGTTTTGGTATTTTTGTATGCCATAAAGATTTAATTTAAAATTTTATAATTAATTTAATATTTTAAAATTGAAATGTAGCTTCATAAAATATAATCATAAATTGTTACATTATTGTCTTATGGTTATACGATAATTTTATGGGACCTTGATTACTTTTATAAGGTGTTACAAAATGAGTTATGATTTTAAAGTTATATATTTGGGAATAAATAATGATTTTGTTTAAAAATTAAATTAAAAATACATAGAAAATTATTTTCATAAAATGGAATTCATTTTTGAATTCAGAGCATCTATATTAGGTTAGGGTGAATTTTTTGGATTTTTTTGATATAGTTGAATTTTCAGTGAATAGTAGAAATGCAGTTTTGAGTTTCGGGTGTTTAATGACATCATTAGTTATGTAATAATGACGTAATCTTTCTGGTAGACTTATCAATTGTGAAATATTATATGAGCTGTCCCATGTGTTTAATACTATGGGAAAATACCATGGGAAAACCCATGGTTTTGAAAAAACCACCGATGAGGTGTCCCTTGGTAATTAATAATTTATTCAGTCACTTTTCCTATAAATACCAAGCCATTTACCTCATTAATTTCATTCCAAAATCATCCTAAAAGAAGTTATAGTCTCCTTACCTCTCAAGGAGTCCTTCTAAAGTTCCATCAAGCCTCCGAAGGTCCCTAACTTCATTCTTTCAAATTTACTCTTAAAGGTAAGGGATCATTTCACCCTCCTCTTTTAAGTCATGACTTCCTTTATGTTGGGTCCTATATTTATCATCACTTTATGTTGATGGTATGTACATATATGTTCTTATTACTGCCCATTTCATGTCAAAATGATGATATACCCTTTCTTCTCTCATAAATTTGTTTTCATAATTTTTATGTGATGCTGTTAGGCTACCGAATTTCTCGTAAAAGAAATTACATCTTCTCTTTCCTTTCAAGTTTCCTTTTATTGTGGTATGTCATTAAAATATCCATACCATGTTCTTATATCCATGTTATTCTATATTTATATTTTAATATTATATATTTATTAGTGGGTTACCCTTGTACCCTCTCTTTTTATTATTTTCTAAAACCATGTTTTATAGCCGTTATGCTCGAGAAATTTCGTCTCAAAATTTCTATCTATTTCTCTAAAGAAATTATCTTGTCTATTTATTTGAATACCTAGTCCTATTAATTTTATATGGTTGTTCATAAATATATAAAGATGATATATTTGATTCCGTAATTTACATACATATAACCCCCACTCCCTTTCCATGGGTTATAAATGATATAATGATCTTATTTTTTAGAGCTTTTGAAACGTCACGATTTTGAAATGGAACCCATTTCATTTTTTTCTATGGTTTGTTTATGAAATGTTTGATTATGATCTATGTGTCTCACATGGAAATTTAGACATATTAAGGTTTCACCCTAATAGCGCTCCAATTCATTGGGTAAATAATTAATCTCTAGAGATGACAAGTTTCACAATACCTTGGTAAATAACCTTGGTTATTTTTATGACACCTCAGAGATAAACCCTGGTGATATGTTCATGAATGTCTAAATTAAATTTTTTAACCACATATTCAAGTCATTATTAAAGTTATTTTTATTATGATATGCCTATAATTCCATTTCCCGTGTCCTAATGTTTTTATTAAAGTTCATATTGATGTTACAAGTAAACTGATTCCCATGTTTACCTTACTGGGCCATCTACTCACCCATTACTTTGAATGTATGTATCAAGGTTATGATATTCAGTAATTGTACTTAGGATGAACTTATTATGAAGCCTTACAAGTGTATTTGAATAATGTTTTATGTTTTTTTTCATGTATTATTTTCCTGATTTCCAATACACTAGACTTTAAAGATCCTCTGTTTGTAAAATGTAATGAAAAGTTATGTAATAAAAAGGAAGGATGTTATTGTTGGTATCAGAGAATAGTTTATTTATTTATGGAAATTTGGCTATAAAATATTTAGGAAGAACACTATAGAAAAGTTTAAATATAGTAAAACATAAAGGTATTTTGGTGAATGTTGAGTTTGTGGTTTATCAAACAAATAAATCTCTGTCTGGATACAGGTAGGTAGAGATGGCTCTGGCACAAATGTACATAGGGGTAAAACCAGAAAAACCCACTTTGAGCTAGACTCAAAAGAGAACTGGTGCATGACAACGGGCCTTGCTTCACTCTTGGTTACAACACTCTCGGGGGATATGTTTGGTTAATAATAAGGTTTTTATGAATCATTATGAACAATTTATAGAAAAATGTAATTGTTTAAAGTTGTTTTAGGACATAAATCATTTATTGTTAAATGATTCGTAAAGGAAATAAGTTTCTCATTAAGGTTTTAGTCATTTAGAAATGGTGGTAAATAGGAGGAACCATGTAAATGGTGACTGTAATGGACCAAGTGCTGACGACCCTCCGATGGAATCCAAAATGGAAAAGTTCATGTGAATGATGTACCAATTGACTCAAGTTATGGGAAATAATTTGAATCAAGCTGAGAGACCGATCTCAACACAAAGGGAACAACATTATGTTGAGTCCTTTATGCATCAACAACCACCTTCCTTTAGTGGATCGACTGACCCATTGATTGATGAGTAGTGGATCAGCTCTATCGAGAAGATATATTCTGTGCTCCACTATTCAGAGAGAGAGAAGGTCACCATAACCGTCGATCACTTAGAAGGAGAAGCTGATCAGAGGTGGGAGCTGATTAAAAACACGAGGAAAAAAAGTGGTGGTTGATTATATGGAGTGGGAAGAGTTTATAGGAATCTTTTTAAGTAAGTATTTCCCTCGTTCCATGAGAATAAGAATGGAGAAGAGTTTCTTGAGCTGAAGTAGAAGGAGAACGAATCTGTCGGAAGCTGTGAGATGAACCTCACCCAACATTCACGATATAACTATAGCTTTTTCATGGATCCAAATAGAAAGGTTGATATATTCTTCGGTGGATTGAGACCTCATCTGCAGAATAATCTATCCAACCAAAACTATGATAGCTATGAGAAAATCGTGCGGATTGTGATGAAAGTTGAAATGGAGTTTGGTGAGATGCAATGGTATCATAAATCAAGTGACAAAAAGAGATATATGGATACCATATTAGGGTGGACCTTTGATAAAGGAAGAGGAGGAAAGTAATTTCAACATCCCACGTATAATAAATGTGGGAATAAGCATTCGGGGAACTGCCTGCTCGGGATCGGGAAATGCTACAAGTGTGGAAGAGATGGCCATATTTCATGTAATTGTCATAGTGAGGTGAAACCTCAAATTCCAAACACTAAAAAGAAGGTAAATATTTTTCAGGCCCTACCAGATGTCCAGTGCATTAAGTGTGGACAACTTGGGCACTTTTACAATCATTGCCCAAATTCGAGGGCAGTGGAGGGGAACCACCATCAGCCTCCGCAAAGGCCAAGGGAGCATGGTCGTGCTGCTGTTATCACAACAATTGAAGTTGACGCTCCAAATGATGTGGTAGCAGGTACCCTTGTTGTTCTCTCAAAGATAGCATGTACTTCTTTTATTCTGGTTCTACACATTCCTTTATTTCCTCTATTTTTGCAATGAATTTAGAATCAACCCCTGACTTTCTAAAAGTAGAGTTATCACTCAAGATTCTTGGCGGGATTATCCAAGAATCGTAGTGTTTAGAAACTCTAGTATTTAATTGGTGAGAACAATCTTATCACAAATATAGTAGTCATTCCCATGATTGAATTCTACATTATACTTGGTATGGACTGGATCTCAAAGTATAATGCTAAGATCAAATGTAAATGTAAGGAAATATTAGTAGTCTTGAATGGAAAACCTGCAGTTATCTTCCAAGGAGAGATATCTCAACATGATCTTTTCCTAGAATAACATCCTATATCCTTCTTTATGGAATTGATCAGTGATAAAGAAGAAGGAAATGAGAGTTTGAGGATAGAAAATGTACCCATTGTTCAAGAATACATTGATGTATTTCCTAAGGAGTTCCCTGGACCTCCCCCAAAATGATAGGTAGAGTACTCCATTGAACTCATACCTGGATCTCGTCCAATATAAAATACCCCATATGGGATAGAAAATGTGGAGATGGAGGAATTAAAGAACAACTACAAGAACTTTAAGATAAGGGGATTATCCAACCGAGTGTGTCTCCATGGGGAGCACCTTTTCTCTTTGTAAAGAAGAAGGATGGATCGATGTGGCTATGCGTTGATTATAGAGAACTGAATAGAATCCCAGTAACGACCAAATACCATATTCCAAGAATTGATGACTTATTTGACCAACTTAGTGGGGCTCAAATCTTCTCTAAGATTGATCTTCGATCTGGTTATAATCAATTGAGGGTGAATAAAGAAGATATTACAAAAACTGCCTTCCAATCAAGATATTGGCATAATGAGTTTGTTCTTATGCCTTTTGGACTAACTAATGCACCTACTATTTTTTATGGATTTGATGAATAGAGCCTTTAAAGACTACCATGATAACTTTGTGTTGGTTTTTATTGATGATATTCTGATATATTCCAAAAGTCATGAGGAGCATGAGGATCATCTAAGGGTTATTTTGAAAACTCTATGGAAGTAGAGACTTTTTGGAAAGTTCATTAAATGAGAATTTTGGTTACAAAAAGATTCTTTCTTGGGGAACATTATTACCAATGAAGGAATCACAGTTGACCCTGCAAATACAAAATTTGTTGATGAGTGGCCTCATCCTACAACAATAACTGAGATTTGTAGATTCGTTCGATTAGCGGGATATTACAGGTGGTTTGTGAAAAACATTTCACGACTTTCTAATCCATTAACCAAGTTAACTCAAAAAGGGGTCATGCTCATCTGGAAAAAGGAGTGTGAGGACAGTTTCCAAGAGCTGAAGAAGAGATTGGTTACTGCAACTGCATTATATCTTACCTCAAGAGAAGAAGGATTTGTTATTTTTAGCGATGCATCTCGGAAAGGGCATGGGTGAATCCTCATGAAAAATGAAATGTTCATTGCTTATGCATCTCGATAGTTGAAGACTCATGAGAAGAACTATCCTACGCATGATCTGTAGTTGGCGGCAGTTTTTTTTCTCTGAAGATATGGGGGCACTTTCTTTATGGGGAGAAACGTTATATATACACAGACCATCAAATATTGAAGTATACTTTCACACAAAAGGAATTGAACATGAGACAAAGGATATGGTTGGATCTCTTTAAAGACTATGATTGTTTAATTAATTATCATCCTGGAAGAGAAAACAATGTCACAGATGCATTAAGCATGAAAGACACAATTGTTCTTTCCATGATGAGGATTCTAAAAGATCCTTTGATTAATGACCTAGTAAATCTGGACATGGTAATTATAAGGAAAGGGACACCATCAACCCTATCCCAAATGATTTCACAATTTTCACTACTAGAGAAGATCAAGAAAGCTCAAAAAGAAGATCCTTTGATACAGAAGAATTTTGAGGTTGTGAAGGATTGGAAGTTTCCTCAGTTCAATACTGATCAAGAAGGTGTACTAAAATTTCATACAAGACTATGTGCTCCATATATTTCGGAAATTAAAGAGCTGATGGATAAAGCTCATAGATCTACTTTCTCTATACATATCGGTTGCAAAAAAATGTATAGGTACCTTCGTGATCATTATTGGTGGGATAATATGTAAAGGGAGATTGCTGACTACACTTCAAGGTGCCTGGTATGTCAGCATGTGAAAGCAGAGGGACAACTTCCTAAAGGGGTATTGCAACCACTACCCATACTAGCATAGAAGTGGGAAAATATCACTATGGACTTCTTCACTGGTCTCCTGAGAACATCCAAAGGAAATAATGCGATATGTGTTATTGTGGACCATCTCACCAAGACTTCCCATTTTATCTCTATTCAGGAAGATTTCTCTCTTGATCAACTTGCCAGGATTTATGTGAAGGAAGTGGTAAGGCTGCATGGAATTCTGCTTTCTATCATACCTGTTCATGATTCAAGGTTCACATCAATATTCTAGAAAAGTATTCAACAAGTTCTGATCACTGAATTGATTTCTAGTATGGCCTATAACCCCCAAACTGATGGCCAATCTGAATGGACTATTCAAACACTCGAGGACATGTTGATAACTTTATCAATGGAATTTAAAGGTGGATGAGATCAACATCTCTCTTTAATTGAGTTCTCTTACAACAACAGCTCCTACTCGAGCATTCAAATGGAAGCCTATGAAGCTCTATATGGTATGTGATGTATAACTCCTATATGTTTGGATGAAGCTGGTGAGAGAATGCTTATTGGGCCTGATCTTGTGCAAGAGATTACAGAAAAGGTCCATGCCATCTAGCAACACATTATGGCTGCTCAGAGTCATCAAAAGAGATATTCCAACAACTGTCGAAGGGACTTGGAGTTTGATGTTGTTGACAAAGTATTTCTTCAGATTTCACCTTGGAAGAGAGTCATGAGGTTTGGGAAGAAAGGTAGGCTCAGACCTAGGTACATTGGCCCATATGAAATTTTTGATCATGTGGGAGTAGTTGCCTAATGGATTTCACTTCCTCCAAATTTATCCCAAGTTCATGATGTCTTCAATGTATCCCTCTTGAGGAAGTACATACCTGACCCTTCACATGTACAAAATCAAGAGGTGGTACAACTGGAACATGACCTCTCTTATGAGGAGCAGCCAGGGGAGATCTTGGATCATTGAGACAAGGTTCTATGCAACAATACTACCCACCTTGTCAAGGTGTTGTGGAGGAACCACAAATATGAAGAAGCCAAGTGGGAACCGGAGGAGTCAATGAGACAAAAGTACCCACACCTCTTCCCATCAGAGGGTATGAGATAATATTTCAGGGATGAAATTTCTTAAGGGGGGAAGAATGTAATGACTCGAACTTTTTAATTATATTTGTTTCCTAATTTTATGGTTATAATTAAAATGTGACGGTTGTGTTTCGATTGTTATATGACTGTTAGTCAATATGACTGTTGGAAACTATAATCGTAACATTGGGATTTTATAAATATGGTTATCTCGGTCAATTAATATAGAAGGAAGACTGAATGGCCTCATCCAGTAGACTCGAGCAATATAATTCCAATATACCGGAGCTTGGGAAGGAGGTAGCATCAATGGGATTTTATCTGGACCATGCCCAAGCTGAACTTCAATGTATGGAGATTGAACGGAATCACCGATGGGAGAAGTACAAGATGATATAAGTCACCACTCGGGCAATATTGTCTGAGCCACCCCAACATTCGATCAACATAGCACAACTTACACTTAGGTCCTATGCTGGTGCTATAAGGGGATATGTAATGAGACTTTAGCTTCTTTTTGTAATCCTTTTATATAAATAAAATTGGTATTTCTTCTTATAGAAAAGTTTGTGAATTTCAAATATCCAGATAAATATAGGATGAGTATTATTGATGAATTTAGGAAAAGGGAGTATTTTAAAATGTTTTTGTATTCAATAAAAAATTAATAATGTGAAATTATTTTCAATGAATGGTCTTCTACATTTGTGATCAGTGAGAAATTTAGTGTCTAATATGATCAACATGGTTTTTGTGAATATTAATGTTGGAATAGTAACATACCCATATGAATAGTAATGAATAGTAATTTGACCAAAAAAATATAAACTTCACCCATGAATGTATAAATACATTTTAGACATCTTAAAAGTTAAAAAATGATCATAGTTTAATTTTTGATATTTTTGTATGCCATAAATATTTTATTTAAAATTTTATGATTAATTTAATAATTTAAAATTGTAATTTATATTCATAAAATTTAATCATAAATTGTTTCTTTATTTGGTTATGGTTATACGATAATTTTATTAAACCTCGATTACCTATTTAAGGTGTTACAAAATGATTTATGGTTTTAAAGTTGTATTATTGGGAATAAATAAAAATTTCATTTAAAAATTAAATTAAAAATATTTATAAAATTATTTTCATAAAATGGACTTCATTTTTAATTCTGAGAATCTTTATTATGTAAGGGTGAATTTTTGGGATTATTCTAAAATAGTTGAATTTTTGGTGAATAGTAAAAATGATGTTTTCAGTTTTGGGGGTTTAATGACATCATTAAAGATATAATAATTATGTAAGTTTTCAGGTAGACTTATGAATAGTGAGATATACTATGACATGTCCCAAGTGGCCAATACCATGGGAAAATACCATGGGCAAGCCCATGGTTTTGAAAATACCACTGACAAGGTGTCCCTTGGAAATTAATAATTTATTCACTCAATTTTATAATAAATACCAAGCCATTTCACTCATTCATTTCATTCCAAAATCATACTCAACGAATTTATGGTCTCTTTACCTCCCAAGGAGTCTTTCTAGGGTTCCCTCATGCCTCCTATGGTGCTAACCTTCAAGCTTTCAACGTTACTCTTCAAAGTAAGGGATCATTTCACCCTCCTTTTATAGGTCATGACTTCCTTTATGTTGTGTCTTATATTTTCCATCTCTTTATGTTGAGGGTATGTTCTTATGTGTTCTTATTACTATCTATTTCATTTCTAAATGATGAGATACTATTTCTTATCTCATCAATTGGTTTTCTAAATTTTTAAGTGACGTCGTTAGGCTGCCGAATTTCTCGTAAAAGAAATCTCATATTCTCTTTCCTTTCAAGTTTCCTTTTCTTGAGATATCTCGTTCAAATATCTGTACCATGTTCTTATCTCCATTTTATACTGTATTTATATTGTAATATGTGTTATTAATGAGTGGGTTACTCTTGTACCCTCTCTTTTTATTATTTTCTAAAACCAAGTTATATATCTGTTATGCTGAAGAAATTTCGTCTCAAAATTTGTATCTCTTTCTCTCAAGAAATTCCCTTGTTTATTTATGTGAATACCCAGACCTATTTCGTTTCTATGGGTGTTCATAAATATATAAATCTGATATATTTTATTCTTTAATTTACATATATATAACCCTCACTCCCTTTCCATGGGTTATAAATGATATAATGATCTTAATTTTAAGAGCTTTTAAAACATCCCGATTTTGAAATTAAATCCATTTCTTTTATTCTATATGAGTTATTTATGAAATGTCTGATTATGATCTATGTTTCTCACATGAAAATAAAGAAATATTAAGGGTACTCCCTGATACCGCTTCAATGCATTGGGTAAATAATTAATCTCTAGAGATGATAAGTTTCACGATTCCTTGGTGAATAACCATGGTAATTATTATGACACCTCGGGGATAAACCTTGGTGATATGTTCATGAGTGTAGTAATGAAATGTTTCAGCCTCATATTCAAGTTATTATTCATAATATATTTATTATGATATGCCTATAATTCGATTGCTCATGTCCTTATGTTTTTATTCACGTTCTTAATGATGTCACAAGTAAACTGATTCCCTTGTGTACCTTACTGGACCTTCTAATCACCCTTTCCGTTGAATGTATGTCTCCAGGTTATGAGATGTAGTAATTGAACATATGATGAACATATGATGAAACCTTACAAGTGGATAAGAAGAATGTTTTATGTTGTTTTTCATGTATTATGTTCCTGATTTCCAAGTCACTAGACTTTAAAGATCCTCTGTTTGTAAAATGTAATGAAAATTTATGTAATAAAAGGCAGGATGTTATATACTAGACGATCCTATAAGGTTCCTACCTGAAGGGTAGTTAAAGATCACCTCCATAGCACTCCTCGTCCTCCCATCTCCTCTATGTACCGACACATCGTATGGTCCACATCTGGGCACCGTCCAGTCCTGGTACTCTCAGCCATAGTCAGCGATGTCTGTCATCTGCATCCAACACAACAAGGTTCTGGCATAGCCCATGTAGGGGTGAGTATAATGATACTTAGTGGGGACCACAAGACCCTCACCATCTCAAAAAAAATCCACCAAGGAGAAACCAAAAGGTAAGAAATCAAAATATAAACCTACGTAGGTATATTCCCATACATATACCTAAGTTGTCATGTAATCTATCTCAATATTAAGGAAAACATAGAGGTACGGACTTAGCTCACACCTGGATTTATTCTAGAAGGTGGTATCAAGTAACATTCCCAGTCACAACGTCGAACACCTCAGATGCTAGAGAAAACCTCCTCTATTGAGTACAGTGGGCCCGCCGCATCACATAGAGGTGCTTCCCACTAACCATGGACTGCTGAGGTACTCCTCCTGTCAAGTATCGTGAGTCTTCCACGTCACACAGAGGCGCTCCCCACTATGGGTCTGCCGCGTCACACAGAGGCGCTCCCCCTTAAGGTATACTGAGTTACTTCTCCTTTCGAGTATTGTGGGTCTACCGCGTCACCATGGATCTCCCCACTGTGGGTCTGTCAGGTCACCAAGGCGTATCCCATTGGGCATTTCAAGTCACTCCGAGTTGAAACGGTCAGCAGTCATCACGTCTCATCCATCCCCTGGTTTCCAGCACTATGCTAGTTTATCTTTGGGTGGATCCGCTCCACAAGCTACTGGTCGATACTCCAACTACCACAAAGTCCCACGAAGAAGTATCTCAATGGGTCTCCACATCATAGGGGTCTCAACTTAATAGATGGTGCGTCAATCAGATGCCCGATCTGTGAGTTATTAGCCTTTTAGTCCCGGGGGCCCTGTTGGATTCGTGCTCGATCCAACCTGAATATTCCCCATCTTAATCCAAAACTCTAGTGAGGTAGACTCAAAGGGATCGACTCACTCCAAGGTTCCCAATGTCGTTGAAGGTTCGTCAAAAGGACATCCGGTGCCAATGTTATGGCCAAAAGAAGGTAACTGGGTTGCAGTGGGCCCGGGTCCAGTCTGACTCGGTCGGACCAACCCGGCCCGCAATGCAGCCCGGATCGTTGGGTTCAGCCTGGCCCACTGGGTCCGGCCCGGCCTGTACTGGACGGCTCGACCCGCGGGCGGTCCAGATGTCCATGAGGGTGGTGTGAGGGCAGCTCGATCGAGGGGTGCCGATGGGGCGTGGGGTGGCTCCGCTCGGCCCGGGGTGGCTCGGCCGAGGACAGCGTGAGATCGCAAGGCGGATGTCCAGCCACAGCGTGGCAGTCTGGCCGCGAGGCAGAGGTGCAGCTATGGGGAGGCAGTCCAACAGTGGGGCGACACCTCGGCAACGGGGTGGCGAGCCGGTCGTAGGGTGGCGGTCTGGCCGCGGGGTGGTGCCATAACCCCGAGGTGGTGGCCTGACCATGGGGCAGTGCGAAGCCGTAGATATTGGTGGGGGCCGCGGTGGCCGAGGATGGCTCAGAGGCCGTAAGCTAGAGGCGGTGACCACGGGGCGGCGTCGTTGCCCCATTTCCTTCATCACATGCGGTATTGGGGTTGACCGTTGTTCTCGTGCCCCTTCGTGGTTGGTCGTCGTCCTCCACCATCACGAAGAAACACAATAATTCAACACAAGAATTATGGGGAGGATGGGCCAGGTTTGTTTGGCCCACAATCTCTGCAGTAGAGCGGTAGAAAGCTGCTATTATACTTGAATCACAAGAATATTATGAATGGGTAAGGGGAATAATTCAAACACCCACCCTTCAAGCTCCCGTAATTAAAAGTTCCTAATCCCGAAAAAGAAAAACATTCGTGGATCACTCTAAAATAGAGAGTTGATTTGCGTTAATTTTTTTATAAGAGAATAACATGGGAATATAAAATCACTTATAAATAAACCCCTACCTTGTTTGTTTCATCAAAGAATGCTCGTAGGGAAAGACATGACGTTGTTGAGGATAGATGGACGTCGACGATGTCGGCGTTTCCTTGATCGTCTATTCATTGTTTTTAAAGACATTTCTCATTAACTAAAGTCCCATGGAAGAAGTCAGAGTCTATGTTGGCGTTCTTCATTGGTGTTCTTCATTGGTAGCTTTCTCCCAAGGCCCCACCTAATAAAAATGCCATGTAGCCAACATAATATATTATGTTGTCTATTTAGTTCATTGGCAGAAATTCAAAAAGGCTTAATTAATTAACTAGGTAGGCAATAAATTAAGTGGTGTGTTGGAATAATTAATGTAGAGGAAGATCAAGAGTCTCCTCCATATTAATGAAGGAGTTGAGAAGTTTCTCCCTCATTATGAGCGGGGTTCAAGAGGTTTAGGCCTTAGGTGGGCCCACCACCATAACCACTCATGGGAGGTTAGGCTCGGGTGGTCCCCAATATCATAACCTCTCAGGGGAGGTTAGGGTCTGGTGGTCCCCACTTCTCAACTTCTACATGGTGGTTTCAAAAAACAAAATAAATTTTTTGATTATTTTATTTTATTATTTCCACAAAAAAAAACACAAAAATTGACATTCACCCTCGACCAACTATTGTCGAGGTGAAAGTCTCCTTATGTGAAAACCGGCGATATGAGTTCAACGGTGCCCTCAGATTTCAATTCCGAACATCGGTACAAAAGTTAGAAAAACATGCTCTCAGGCTTACTGAACGTACCTGAAATAAAGTTTAGAAATTCATTCTGGGCACTATGGGGACCAGAATGACGTTCCGTCTAGTTTTGCAGGCTCGTAAAATTGCCATTTATTTTAAACAAATACATGGAAATTATAGGTCATTACACATTTTCTAAAATATGATTTCCTAAATATAATTCTCAATGATTCTACTAAAATTACATTGATAATAACTATAGATACCCCTCCCCTAAAATCCCATAATAAGGTTCTACTATCAATTACATTGGGATGATTACAATGAATTAAATCCCGAGGGACTGATCATTTTAGTATTCTTAGTAAACCAGAAACATGCATGTGAATAGAATACACAAATTACAACATAATTTTTTTTCATCTTTTCAAGGATAATAACTTTATTCCATCAAGAATATCTTTACATGAATTTCTCATTATACTTATTGAGTCCATTGAGAAACGACACAAAATAAGGGTTACCACAAATTCTCAGTAAGGATAATGTATAGTAGAGAAAATAAGTAATCAATAGGAATAAATCATCATGGGAAGGTAAATGACTGAATACACATTCTGATAAATCAATAGACAAAATAATATGTGAATAAAAAATAAAGAACGATAAATAAAAATAGATGATTCTCAAATAACTAGATAAGGAAAAATAAATAGAGAAAGGTAATAAACTGAAATACATGCCATTTTATCAACTAACTGAAAATGAAATGTATCCACAGATTTGTTGACAAAAAATTTCATGGATTAATAATAATGAAACCTAAATGAATTCATTTCTTTTTTAATATAAGTCATGTTTTAGGCACATGAAATCATATACTATCAAGACCCTTCACAAGATAGTTTAAAAATATTGATAGAAACCCATTTAATTTGTGTGAATTATTTTTCTCATAAGAACCTATTAATATAATAAAGAGTAACATAAATTCTATAATCCACCCATCATTCCCATTGTAAAGAATTCCACATTTCAAATAATTAGTATAAATAATATGCCTTATCAAATATCTGTATTGAATAAAGAATATGGAATTATCAATATTTACCCAAATAATAAAATAGATGTCAAATTAAAAAACTATATGTAAAATGGTTTATGGTTTTCGAAATAGTAATATCAATGACAAATGACGGTGAAATTAGAGGAAAATTAAATATTAATTGATCAAAGGAAATTCAATATTTCAAGAGGATAATGAAATGAGTCAAAGAAGTGAATGTGAATTATATCCTTGGACAAATTAATCCTAAACCTTCTAGAGTAATAATAAATTTGGTATCAATAAAATACATACAAGTTGTAGTAAAATGAAAGGCCATTTTCGGTGACACATATAAATACTAAAAAATGATCTTTTAAAATAACTCTTCAGGAAAATATCCTTTTATTTTGAAAAACCATGGGAAAAATCTTTTCATTGAAAATAAATTTTGAAACAAGTTTATTTAAAAAGTTATATTTTAAACATGAAATGAAATATTCAAATAAATAATGGTGAATAAATCCATACTTTCAATATGGTGTTAAAAAATTCTATTTACATGGTAAAAATCCTAGAAAAAATGCCTTGATCGGAAAGCAACAAGAAGATTCATTTGAAAGAATTATAAAAATAATAGAGGGAAAAAAATTTGTACTAAATCGTCATAATTATATTTTTCAAAAATATAATTTGGAAATGGGTTTTTTAGTAAAGAATATATTACCATATTAAATAGAGACATGATGTTGGTTTTTCTTAAAAACAATTTTTAAATCAGTTTTAGTACCAAAGACAATAAAAATTGTACTATTAATTAATAAAGGTAATTAAGTAACCATAGGGGATGAAAATTAATTTGTTAATTACGAAAAGTCAAATAATTTACTCTAATGGAAATTAATGTGTTAAAAATCCAAAAAAATGATATTTTAATGTAAACCATTGAAAAGATTATAATGTTGTTGTGAGAATCAATCAATGAGTAGATTAGGAGTATCAATATTAATTCCAAATATAAAAGAGGAAATAAATCAATATATAGTAAAAATAATTATACACATAATCATAAGATATTAATGACAATGAGTAAGTAATATAACCTAATGAAAAGATATTGGTTTATGAAATTATTTTCCACTTGGTAATATTTAACTCAAATACCATTAAATGAAATAATTAAAATTGATACTCAAAATATAATAAAGAATGAATGAATATTGATATTGTGTGTCAAAGTGAAATTATTTACACTATATACAAGAAATTAGGAACATAAAAATAAATTTATTGTTTCAATATAATGTTATCAATCACAAAAGTAAGTGAGATTTCCAAAAATAATCACTAAAAACGTTTTCGAAGAGTACAATAATTGAACGTTCCAAAGTGTCTCATACAACCTAGAAAAAATTGATTAATAATCTCTATGAAGTGATAACATTAAATGAAAATTATAATGTCATGAGAATAAATTGTTTCATCATATAACATTTCAAAGTTCAATATATACATCATATAAAATAAACAATGTGCACAATAAGAAATAATTCCCAATGGAATGTTAATTGAGACAAAATACCTTACCCTGCTAAGGTGAGGGTATGTCACATGCCATCAGGAAAAGCTTGTGCATGCATTGGAAAGCCTAGATGAATAGACATGCGAAGGTGGAGAGCTGATTTCATTATGAAGATGCTGGGGAGGGGCAGTTCTAAGTAGTTAGTCTTGTTTGTGTGTAATATTTTAAGCGTACGGGCAATGAATTCCACTAAGGACTATAGTCCATGTAAAACATACCCCTACTGGCCTTGTTAGGGTTACACCTCACCACTTGAAAGGTGGATTATCAAAATTAATAAAAAAAAATGAACGCCTTCGGGCCATTGGAGGAGGACCAAATTTCGTTTCTATGTCAAAGAAAACATTGGTGAGTAAACTATGGTCAAAGGGGTAATTATATAACATCTATAGATTAATAATAATGACATAATTATTATAATTATACATAAATTATACATTCAAAACTTATAATTAAATATTTTTAGAAAAAAATGAAACAATGTTACGATCATGGAGAGGGTATGTCGTAAGTACGCATGAGTAACAATCTCATTCTTCAAAGATCATCCTAGAAAGTAGGTAAGTAGAGTTATATATTTTTATAGTGATCATTATATAATAAATAAAATATTATTTAATCATATATACTGATATATATAATTCTTATGAATTAAAAGTAATCACATCCTGTCATGGATGCGGTAGTCCACACATCCTCGAACGACGTTACCACTTTTTATGTTTGTAAATGGGTAGAAAAGAAATATATATATATATATATATATATATTATTTAAAAAACAATAATTATTTCATGAATTTTATTTAGATTATTTTTATGTCACATATGTTTAATTAAAGTCATCCTTTACAAATTTCATGTATCATTTGATCGAATAACATCACATTTAGGAGGTCATAGTCCACACTTCCACAAATGGTGTGGTCACATTTACACAAATTGGAAAGTATAAATATATGTGATTTAAAGTAATTAAATAAGATTAAATACATAATAAATATTATATACATCACATATAAATTGATTTTCCATCATAATTTCATCCATGAGAGGCATTAAAGGAAACATGATCAATCATAGTTTCCTGCGGTGGTAGTTCTTCATACACATAATGATTTAGGATAATGACGGATGTGTGGGTAAATTTAGGTCTAAACCCTAGAATTAAAGATATTAATATATTTTGGGATAATTATATCATTATAAAATCATGGAATAAGAAGGGTTTATGGATTTGAAATGTGTAATAAAATCAAAAAATTTACTAAATTTGTTACCTCATAATTGGAAAACTACTTTTTGGTTTTCACCAAATGGAATCCTTGTATTGATATCTGCCCTGGGTGTGAATTATTGGAATATTAGAGGGGATTTTGTATGTTAAGGAGATATTTGGGTATATCTAGGTTGAGTAAAAGTGTCTTGATAGGTGTAAGTGAGTGCAAGTATAAGAGACATTTTTATCGTGGAGGAGGAGTGGCACTCTTATAATATTTTAAAAAATGAATTTCATGGATGATTTTTACATTTAAATTTGCTCCCATAATGAGGAATTTTATATAAAACGTATGTTAGGGTTGAAATATTTCCTTATTTTGATCTCGGAGAAGTTTCTAAGTCAGTTGGTCCCTTAAGATGGATGTTTTGTCCCTTATTAAGTTTGATTTTACCTTAATCATTGTAATTAATTTCAATTAATTTCACTAATATTTTTCAAAAAAACTAAGTTGAACTTTTTATACGTTATAATTTATTATTATTCCAAATATGGAAACCATTTCTCTAAATTCCAATCACATTACTGGTATAAATTATATTAAATTTTATCTTACAGACAATACGACAATGCAGGTTTTTAAAGTAAAAACACTTGAAAGGTTGTTATGTTTTTATTGTCTATTTCAATGTGATATTTATTCCAATTTCCAAAATTTGACTAATTTATTATATGTAATATCTAATTTAATATTAAAACTAAATTTAAATTTAATTTATACTTAAAAAAATATGATATTAAAATCCATTTGAACTAAAATTTTGTATTTTTTAGTATTCATTAAAATAGAAAATTCAACACAAAACTATCCATAACCTTTTTTTATTTCAAATATAAATTTTATTTTGACATATATAATCTATAAATGTTCTAAAAATTGAATATAAAATTTGTTTTCCATTAAAATATGTTTAAAATACATTAATTAAAATGTAGGTTTTTTATGTATAAAATTTGTTTTGTTCTTTTCTTATGATTACCAAATCTGTTGGATGAATATAAAATATGTTATATTGAATAAATAATATAAATATTACATTGATATCACAAATTAATTTTAATTAATTTAATCTATTTGGTTAAAACATCTTTGTGATCACAAAAATCATTTTCTATAAAATATTCCCTTTATTTTTAATTGGCTCTTATTTTCATATATAATTAATTTTTAAATAACTAAAAGTGTGTCATGAGACTTAATATTAGAATAATTTGAGAAGGTAATGAATACATAATTATAATAATATTTTTGGATGTAGGGAATCTCTTACTGATAAAGGTAATGAGCACAAGGGTGCCAATGTTTCACAAGCTATGGAAGATGCTTTTTAGAAAATTTCACAAGAGCCTCAAGTGTAAAAGTATATTGACCATAGTTTACTGGTACATAAAACAGAGTAATTTTAGGCTATCTTGAATTAATTTGATATAGATTTTCCCAAGTATGTTGCCTGAGTTAAGGGTGACATTAATTCAAGTGTTCTTGTGGAAAAAGAGCAGGAAGACTTTGGTCATATGCTTGATGAGCACCAAAATCTGAGTGATGGAGTGAAAATTTCAAGGAACCAAGAAAAAGTTATAAAATTAAATGAAATTAATAAAATCTAGGGAAGGTTGGATTATGTACATGATAACTCCCCAAAATACCATCCTAAAGTTAGGATTTGACCAAATGAAAGAATGTTGTTGTGGATGATGATGGTTTTCAACCCATTCCTCCTTGGAAATAAAGTCGAAGGAAGGAAAATGAATATCTGAATCTAACAGTAGTTTCCATGTATCATGACCTTCTTTTATTATGACTTAGAATGGTATGGTGATTATGATTATTCCTACTAGTGTGACTTTGATATTTGAGTTTTTTCATTGGTTCTGATTGGTATGAGTGCTTTTGTGCTTGTTTGACCCCATTCATCTCCCTTTTGTCTTCTCTTTTACTTTTATAATAAAAAGAGCTCTTCCCTAAACTTTTTGATAATTTTTAACGAATTCATTCATTTTAATTTTATTTAAAACATATACTTTTATAAGATAGTTAATCATATTCATACCCACTAATTTAAATTCTTGTTCATATCTTATTATATTAAATAATAATATAATATTACTCAGTAAAAGTCAATCTATCATGTAACATAAGCTATATAATAAAGTCACAGTTGTGTGTAATTCAAGATAACTCAGTGTTGCGTGCATTGAAATCCATTGAATATATTAAATTTATTTAAAATAGTAAATATATTACAAATACTCTGGATATTTTATTCCCTTATGCTATTGGAGTCACGTGTCATATACACTATAGAATACATTTTTTCTTGATTATATTTTATGGTTGTTACATTTAATTGTCATTTGAGTATTTTCATGTTGTATTGAATCTTTTTTCTCGGTCTAAGTGAAATTTCACTTACATTAGCCTTGCGGTTGGGAAATGTTCGGGATAATAGTTGGGATAAATTTTATGGTTGTTACTATCTAAGGTGGGATTCAAGTTGACCAGGTTTGGTTTCAATTATTTTGAGTATATAATGGTTGGAGGAGGAATTAAATTCTAGAACACTTTCCCCTGATTTCATGGAATAAAAGGCTTGTCCGGCATTGGGATTTCCTTGATTTATTATTCTTTGGAAAGTTATTTTATTGTGTTGGTATTTGGGAAGGCTCACTAGGATAGTGGAATCCAAGAGGGAAAGGAGGTAGATTTGACCTTTGATGTTGAGGAACTAAAGAAGAAGGTTGTTGAAAGTTACCACCGCCTAGACCAAATTAGAATTGTTTTTGATTGTGAGGAGGAAATTTAGGGTAATGAGAGATGTGTAAGGACCCTTAAATTTCAAGTAAAAACTTTTCATAAATTCTTTGGGATTTTACGAGTACGCAGTTTCTGACGGCACCTGATTCTGAGGCCCGGTGTGCCCGGAATCATTTTCCGAAGTTTAGCTCAGGTACGTTATGTAAACAAACGATTGAGTTTTTCTATATTTTGAACCGTTGCTCAGAATTGAAATATGAGGGCACCGATGAACTCGCAGTGCTAGTAATTTCTTTGGGGGACTTTTATCGTAGATGCGTTTGCTCGGGAGGTGAAGTTAAAATTTGTGGATGAAATGAGAAGTGAATAAAATTGTGGGACAATTTTATTTTAATATCATAATTGGTTATATCCTACATGGGGGAGTTGGGATGGGACCCACAAGCTCTTAACTACCCATGTAAGGATATTTGTGTGGTGGGACCCAAACGATCCCCAAACATTCAGATTCCCATAACTCTCTCTTAACTCTCATAAAACTCCCCCTTTAAACTTGACAACTTCCATAATTTAATGTGGACCCTTCCTCTCTCCCTCTCACTTCATTAGAACTTGCCAACACACACAGCTTAATTAATTATTTGAAAGTCTTTAATTAATTAATTAAGTGTTTGAATTAGTATTTTGAAATTCTTGTCTTGTTTAATTAAAATAATGGGTGACCTTATTTTATTTTTGGGGTTGGATTGATGTGTTGAGATTTGGGGGAGAGAGCTCTTGAGTTTCGAAGAATGCTTCATCTCCTTTGTTGAAGAACGCCAACTCTCCGACGAAGAACATCGACTCGGCGACCCTGGAATCTCCATCCACTTCTTCCTCTGGGAAAAGGGAGGTGACACTGATGCAGGATCTCACCAACGACGTCTCTCCTTATAATATTCTCTCCGTGACAAAAGGGGAGACGCCACTTCCTCCCCGGGCGTTCTCCGTCATCACTTATGGAACCTCACCCTGCGATGCTGTCTTCCATGATGGCCGACATTTGATATATGTTGTTGATGTAGGGGTATATTCTTGAAAGTGGTTGTTTACGTACCCCGTTCTCGTTGGAAATCATTGTTAAATATGGCTGATTGCTTTTGTTTTACGCGGAGGGTGCGGGCCGAATGAACACGGCCCGACAACCCTCTGATGTTCTCGTTTATTAATTTAGAATTTGTAATTGATGGTGGAGGAAGCATGACACTGTCGGGCCTTTCCGGGAACGTGGTGAAGGGAACCGGCACCATCGTGCCGGTTGTGCGGGAAGAATCGTGGCCCGCTACATGGGCCGCTTCGGCGGGGGATGCTGCCGGAGCTGGACCACGGCGCCGGGAGGGCGCCACGCTGGATGGCTGGCGGCCCGCCCATGCAGTCAGCGTGCGCAGAAGACTAGCCGGTCTAGCCTACCATTTTGGGGATGTGCGGCACCACTGGTACAGAAAACCATATGGGGGGGGGGGGGGGGGGTTGCCCCCCCCCCCCCCCCCGCCTTGGAACCTGCTCGGCCAGCCAGTCGGGCCGCGCTGTGCCGCACCACTTCGGAACAGGACACACCCCTTCAGGCTGAGTTGTGTTTTTTTCAGACCGGCCCGACACCCCTACTGGGTCAGACCAATCAAACTGGGTCAACCCGACCCATTGGCCCACTAGGCTAAACGGGTTGGGCCCATTATTTACTTAAACATGAATAACTTAAGGACAATGCGTCCAATCAACGTGCCGTCTATGGAACTGGTACTCTTTCGATGAGATGGTCCTTTTTTGATACTCTAAGTGAGTTTCGAATGAATTTGGATAACTTCCGGGTTAGAAACGAGCATATTTCTAACCGGGCCCCTGGGACTGAAAACCCATTATCTCTCAGACCGGGAGTCTGATTGACATGTCGTCTATTGCATTGAGTTCCTTTTGACGAGACCAAACATCAAGATACATCAACTCTGGACTTCATGATAGTTGATGTCTCAAACCCCTTGGCTAGAGGAGCAAACCCTCCCCGAATCAAACGTGATGTGTGCAGGAACCCTAGAGCTGGCTACGACTGCGACAACGATGATGACTATACTTGAATCCTACATGGGTTCGGTAGTGAGGAAGACTATACTTGGATCCTCCATGGGTTCGACAGTGATGACAACTGTACTTTGATCCCACGTGGGTTTGGCAGCAATGGTTACTATACTTGGATCCTATGTGGGTTCGTCAATGACGACTTCAGTACTTGGATCCTACATGGGTTCGGCAATAGAGATGATTCAGAGGCTACATCTAATCATCTCCACCCCTCTTCATGAGTAGTATACCAGTGTCAGCTGAGTCTTGACTTTCAGTCATTATCATTGATGTAATTGACTTGATATCCTGTGTGGACTGGGTTGTGCTTTCCTGTGTGGACTGGTTTGTACTCGGGCTCATGAGTTGGAGCAGAACTGGAATTGATGACTTAGATATATGTATGGGCATATACCTAAGTAGAGTTGGTTGATACTTTTTGTTTGTATCTTTCATTTTTGATTTATCCTTTGTGGATTCTAGGAGACCTTCGGGGGTCTTGGGGTCCCTACTGAGTATCATATACTAAACCTTGCACAGGGTATGCCTGCACTATGTTGTGTTGGATGCAGACAACAGACAGAACTAATCGAGGTAGTGTTTTGTGGAGCGGAATGGTACCTGTAGGTGGACCACTAGGCAGGGCGTACACGGAGCGGACGACCGGACCTGAGGAACTGAAGAGACCATTTGTACCCACCCTTCAGGTGGGATATCTGTAGGATGACTCAGTGGTTGCTGGTTTACATTACTGTAGCTGTTCTTTCTTTTCTGTTGTACTTTACATTCAGTTGGGCTTGTATTCTGGCCCATTTACATTCCAGCACTTACTTTTGTTCTCAGTTTAATTAGTTTTTACTTCATCTTGCATACTCTGTTGTGTTTGTTTAATTATATAGAGGCAATTTCATCCCTATTATCGGGATTTATTCCTTTGGTGCTAGTCGCCAGCCCCTGGACTATGGATGGTGGGTTTGTGGTAGTCACGACACGGGCCCCTAAGATGGGTCATCAAAAATTGGTATCAGATGAGTCGGTTCTACTGCAGAACTCAAGACTCTGATAATTTATTCTCTATAAAGAAATAATTTTTAGAGTATTTAGTGTGGTTATTAGTCCAGGGTGTCCAGTGTTGGTGCGGCGGTCGACTTATCCATACACCAGGACCCTGACTACTGATATCTGACTCAGTTCATGAAAACATTGATTGTATGTCTGTTTCAAAAGTTTTCTAAGTGATTAATTCATGTCAGCTCACCAGGTATATTGTATTAACCGTGGGGCACCTGTATCTTTTCTGGATGGCCCCATGATGGCAGCCAGTTAGGGTTCCCAGTTACGTGCGAGATGGTATCCTACCGAGCGATGAGGCCTCGGTGCGAGGCCCCATTACAGTGGAGGCACTAGCGGTACCTCTACCCGCTGGGCCACTAATACCACCAACCCCAGCAGCGGAGAGGGCACGCCACCGGAGTGCGCTGCATGAGTTTCAGCGACAGAGACCGCTCATGTTCCATGGAGATACGGACCCTCAGGTAGTCAAGGATTGGCTGGAGGCTATTATCCAAGTCTTTAGATTGGTAGGGACACCAGCATACCTTATGGTGATCCATGCCGCGAGTCTCTTTCATGCAGAAGCAGGTTGATGGTGGAACCTAATGCTCCAGGTGCACGATGAGGCATCTCTACTTTGGACGGACTTCGAGAGCCTCTTCCACTCAGAGTTCGTTCCAGCCACCCTCCATGCGGTGCGCATCCAGGAGTTACTACAGCTGCAGTAGGGTAGCATGACTGTAGCCCAGTACTCGGTGAGGTTTACTGACCCCTCACGCTACTCCACGGACATGGTACACGACCCATTCCTCTATGGCCATACCTTCGAGTAGGGACTGAGGTATGAGATCAGGGCTTCTATGATCTCCCTCAGCATTCCGACGCAGGGACGAGTACTGGAGTGAGCCCTTCTTGTGGAGAGCTTCCTTGCTGAGCCTATGACAGTAGGGAGGCCTACCGCAGGGCAAAATGTAGCGGAGTATTCTGCTGCCGGCAGCAGACAGACATCGCAGAGGTCCAAGCGGACCAGGCCATCAGATGGGCAACCTCAAGATACTGGTTCGGAGGTGCGGGGCACACGCAGCAGAGCCAGTCAAACGAGAGGATGGAAGTGCTATGCATGTAGCGGGTAGGGCCACATGACTCGTGACTGCCCGACCCGCCAAGAAGAGGAGCAGAAGATGGTTGAGGGACCACCCAGGCCGAGGCAAATGTTCAACCATGGCAGTCCGCAGGGAGCAGGCGGACGAGGCAGAGGAGCTGGCCGAGCAGCGGGTGGTGGGCGACGCTTTGAGGCACTGCCACCACCACCACCAGGAGGTCCACCCCGACCACAGGTAGCTGGCGGACAGAGGCAGGCTAAGCATCAAGCGGTGGAGTCTTACGACCATGACACACCTGAGATGATTCAAGGTACTATCTATGTCTACTCCACTCCTGCTACAGTTCTTATAGACATAGAAGTGAGACATTCGTTCATTTACTCTGCCCTTGTTTAGAGATCGGAGATTCCGATAGAGCTGTTGGCTCGATCCTTATGGCTAGAGAATCCTACGAGAGCAGACTCGACGATTACACACTTGTGCCGACAGTGTGTGTTTACTCTTGGAGGTGAGAGCTTCGACTGGGATCTTTTTATTGCGGCATTGAGGCCTTACGACATCATCTTGGGAATGGATTGGTTATCAATAGTCCATGCTGAGATCGACTGTATTAGGTGAATAACATGGTGTGTCCGCACAGATGGGAGTAGGTTCACCTTCACAGGTGAGAAGGGAGCCAATGCAGCACAGGATGGACTTACGCAGAGGAGAGGGAAGCCGATCAAAAATCAGTTGGCTAGTCTCATCCTCAGAGCGGTTGATGTGCGGAGTCCAAGTTTTCCTATTGTGGTGGATCAGTATGCAAACGTTTTTCCTGATGACGTTCCAGGACTACCTCCTCGTAGAGTGGTAGAATTATATATTGACATGTACCCTATTACAACACCGATATCTACACCAACATATCAGATGGATCCCATTGAGCTTCGTGAGCTACGGGTACAGCTGGAGGACTTGCAGGGGAAGGGATTTATTCAACCCAGTGTTTCACCCCGGGCTTCTCCGATTTTATTCTCCAAGAAGGCGGATGGGAGCTTACGACTATGTGTCGACTACCGTCGCCTAAATCAGGTGACCGTAAAAAACATGTATTCACTCCCAAGGATTTATGACCTCTTTGATCAGCTCAAGGGAGCACAATGGTTCTCGAAGATAAACCTCAGGTCAGGCTATGATCAGCTTAGAGTTCGAGACGAGGATGTATAGAAGATGGCCTTCAAGTTTCGGTATGTCCACTATGAGATCTTGGTTATTCCTTTTGGTGTAACCAATGGTCTAGAAGTGTTCAGGAGTCTCATGAACAGGATCTTCCAGCCATAAATCAATTGATTTATCGTAATCTTCATCGATGAAATTCTGATTTACTCGACTACTGAGGAGGAGCATGCCTACCAATTACGGGTTGTACTGGAAACACTCTGAGAGAACTAGATGTATGGTAAGATCTCGAAGTGAAAGTTATGGATTCGAGAGGTCCACTTCTTGGGGAACGTCATCTCTGAGGTGGGAGTTGTAGTGGATCTTGTGAAGATCGAGGTAGTACTTTATTGGGAGCCACCGTTGAGTGTGACGGAGGTGCGGAGTTTCCCAGGTCTAGCTAGGTACTACCAGAGATTTGTGCCAGACTTCTCCAAAGTTACAGCACCACTTTCAGCTTTGACGACGAAGGGGAAACCCTTCGTGTGGTCAGATAAATGTCAGCAGAGCTTCTAGTAGCTGAAACAGAGATTGAACATTGCACCCATCTTGAGGCTACCAGAGGAGGGCGTAGGGTACGTAGTTTGCTGCGATGCATCGAGGACTGGACTCGGGTGTGTCCTGATGAAGGAGCGGGCAGTGATCGCTTAATGTTTACAACAGTTGAGGTAGCAAGAGTAGAAATACGCTACCCATGACCTGGAGTTAGCAGCAGTAGTCTTTTCCTGGAAGATGTGGCGACACTATCTGACGGGGGAGCACTTTACAGTCTAATATGACCACCAGAGTCTCAGGTACATCTTCTTTTAGAAGGACCTGAACCTGAGACAATGGTGATGGCTCGAGTTTCTCTAGAACGATAAATTTGAGATAGTCTATACTCCTGGGAAGTGAAACGTAGTAGTTGATTATCTCAGCAGGAGATCAGGCATTAGACAACTTGGAGAGGCGACGAAGCATTTATCCCCTTTGCAGATATCCTTCATGGATAGATATGGGGAATCCTTTCTATAGTCACTCACAGTCACTCCTCCACTACTTCAGCGGGTCAGAGAGGCACAGATTTGGGATGTTGACTTTGAGACGTGACGTGCACATATATCCACAGGATAGGAACCTGATGGATTTTCTATAGGAGGAGAGCACATCATCTGTTTCAGGGGACGTACCATGGTACCAGTTGCATTACAGGAAGAGGTGATGAGTGAGTTTCACACTTCCCCTTTGGCAGTACATCTAGGAGTTTCCAAGATGTACCAGTATCTCAGAAGATAGCACGGGTGGCCAGGTATGAAGAAGGTTGTGGCAGATTTCGATTCATGATGCCTCACCTTCCAGCAGGTGATGGCGTAGGACTAGGTTCCGGCAGGCTTGGTGCATCCCTTAGAGGTCCCGTTGTGTAAGTGGTACGGGATATCTATGTATTTCATGATGGGGCTTCCACGAACTTCCAGAGGACACGACTCCATCTGGGTGATTGTTGACTAACTCACCAAGTCGGCCCACATCCTACCTATAAGAGAGTAGGACTCAGTGGAGAGCTTGGGAAGTTTCTACGTTCAGGAGATCGTATGACTTCATGGTGTGCCATCGTCTATCGTCTTCGATCGAGATGCTCTCTTTACATCCCATCATTGGTAGGGGTTGAAGGAGGCAATAGGGACGCAGCTACGCATGAGCACCACCTTTCATCCTCAGACGGATGGCCAGACTGAGAGGACCATACATACTCTTGAGGACATGCTTCATGCATGTGTCCTTGACTTTGGTCGTAGCTAGGAGGATGATCTACACATGGTGGAGTTTATGTACAATAACAACTAAAACTCCACCATCGGGATGCCACCATACAAGGCATTGTACGACTGACCATGTAGATCACCTCTGTGCTAGACTCACCCGGGCGTGTCAGCACTCGTAGGACCAAAGATGGTTCAGGCTACGATAGATAAGGTGAAGATCATCCAGGAGAAGATGGGAACTTGACATAGCAGACATAAGTGCTATGATGATAGGAGGCGGAGACCACTGATGTTTGAGGATGGCGACCAGGTTTTCTTACAGGTCTCACCTCAATGTGGATTACGGAGATTTGGCCGGGGCGGCAAGTTATCTTCACAATTCATCAAACCATTCCAAGTTCTTAGCAGGGTAGACGAGGTGTCTTATCGCCCGGCCCTTCCACCTCAGTTGCACCGGGGGCATGATGTCTCCCACGTATATCATCTGAGGAGATACGTGCACGATCCGACACATATCATTGATCATGGGGAGCTAGACATCGATGACGGGGTGACTTTTGTGGAGGTTCTGGTGGAGATCAAGGATCGATAGGAGTGGGTCCTACGTGGACGGTCGATTACTCTGGTGCACATTCATTGGCAGCATGGGAACCTCCAGGAGAGCACATGGGAGCAGGAGTCTCAGATGCGTGCACTGTACCCTCATTTGTTTCCCTAGTTTATGATGTAGCTTTACGGGGATGTAAATACCTGAGGTGGAAGTAATGTAAGACCCATAAATTTCAAGGAAATGTTTTTCATAAATTCATTGGGATTTTATGAGTATGTAGTTTTTGACAAAACCTAATTCTAAGGCCTAGTGTGCCCGGAATAATTTTCCGAATTTTAGCTTGGGTACGTTCACTGAATGAACGAGCGGGTTTTTCTATCTTTTGAACCATTTTTCCAAATTGAAATCTGAGGGCACCGATGAACTCGCAGTGCCGGTAATTTCTTAGGAGGTCTTTTACTATAGATGCGTTTTCTCGGGAGGTGAAGTTAAAATTTGTGGATTAAATGAGAAGTGAATAAAATTGTGGGACAATTTTATTTTAATATATTCAATGGTTATATCCTACATGGGGGGAGTTGGTATGGGACCCACAAGCTCCTAAATACCCATGAAAGAATATTTGTGAGGTGGGGCCCACATGATCCCCAACCTTTCACATTCCCATAACTCTCTATTATCTCTCATAAACCCCCCCATTAAACATGATGAATTCTATAATTTAATGTGGATGCTTCCTCTCTCCCTCTCACTTCATTAAAACTTTACAGCACACACACCTTAATTAATTAATTGAAACTCTTTCATTAATTAATTAAGTGTTTGAAATAGTATTTTAAAATTCTTGGCTTTTTTAATTAAAATAAGGGGTGAACTTATTTTAGTTTTGGGGATGTCTTGTTGTGTTGAGATTTTGGGGAGAGAGCTCTTGATTTTCGATGAATGCTTCATCTCCTTTGTTGAAGAGCGCCAACTCTCCAACGAAGAACATCAACTCGGTGACCCTGGATTATCCATTCCCTTCTTCCTCCACGACAAGGGAGGAGACACCGATGTGGGATCTCACCATCAATGTATCGCCTTATAATCTTCTCTCCGTGACAAAAGGGGAGACACCGCTTCCTACTTGGGAGCTCTCTGTCATCGCTTACGGAACCTCACCCGCGACGCCGTCTTCTGCAAAGCCCATCGTTCGACATCTTTTGTTTAGGTAGGGGTTTATTCCTGAAAGTGGTTGTTTACGTACCCCATTCTCATTGGAAATAATTGTTAAATATGGCAGATTACTCTCGTTTTACGTGGAGGGTACGGGCCGAACGAACACGGCCTGACAACCCTCTGTTGTTCTTGTTTATAAATTTAGAATTGGAAATTGATGGAGGTGGAATCACGACGCCGTCGTGCCATGCAGGGAACATGGAGAAGGGAACCTCCGCCATCGCGTCGGTTATGCAGGAAGAACCGCGGCGCCGGGAGGACGGCGCGCTGGAAGACCTACGGGCCACATACACAGAAGACCGGCCAGTTTGTGGAAGGGCGACACCACCTGGCACTGCCGGTACTGAAAACCGGGGGGGGACACGCCACCCCCCTCCCTTGGAACCCGCTTGGCCTTCGGCCGAGCCATCTAGTCTGTGCGCCCAGCCAGGCCGTTCCGGGTCGGGCCGAGCCGGGCCGCGTCGGGCCGCGCCAGGCCGTGCTAGGCCACGCCCCGCCGGGCCGGGCCACACCCCTTTAGGTTGTGTTGTGTTCTTCTTCAGACCGGTCTGACACCCCTACCGGGTCAGACCTGTCAAACTGGTTCAACCCAACCCATCGGCCCACTGGGCTAAATGGGCCGGACCCGTTATTCACTTAAACGTGAATATCTTAAGGACTGCGCGTCCGATCGACGCGCCGTCTACGGCACTGGGACTCTTTCGATGAGACTGTCCTTTTGCAATACTCAAAGTGAGTTTCAGATGAATTTGGATATCATCCGGGTTAGAAATGAGCGTATTTCTAACTGGGCCCCTGGGATTGAAATGCCTTTATCTGTCAAACCGGGTTTCTGGTTGACACGTCGTCTTTTGTGTTGAGTTCCTTTTTACGAGACAGAACTTCAGGATACATCAACTTTGGACTTCGTGTAAATTGATATATCAACCCCCTTGGCTCGAGGAGTGGACCCTCCCAGAATCGAGCGTGCTGTATGCAGGAACCCTAGAGCTTGCTAACACTGCATCAACGATGATGACTGTACTTGGATCCTACGTGGGTTCGACAGTGAGAAAGACTATACTTGGATCCTCCATGGGTTCGGCAACGATGATGACTCTACTTGGATCCCACGTGGGTTCGGCAGCGATGGTTACTGTACTTGGATCCTACGTGGGTTCGACAGTGATGAATTTTGTACTTGGATCCTATATGGGTTCGGTAGAGGAGACGATTCAGAGGCTACATCTAATCATCTCCACCAATCTTCATATGTAATATACCTGTGTGAGCTGAGTCCTAACTTTTAGTCCTTATCACTAATGTAATTGACTTGCTATCCTGTATGGACTAGGTTGTGATTTCTTATGTGGACTAGGTTGTACTTGGGCTCGTGAGTTGGAACCAAACTGGAATTGATGACTTAGGTATATGTATGGGAATATATCTAAGTAGTGTTGGTTGATACTTTGTGTTTGTATCTTTCCTTTGTGGTTTATCCTTTGTGGATTCTGGGAGACTATCGGGGGTTTCAAGGTCCCTACTGAGTATCGTATACTCACCCATGCACGGGCTATGCCCGCACTACATTATGTTGGATGCAGATGACAGACAACACTGATCGAGGTAGAGTCTTGTAAAACGGGATGGTACCTGGAGGTGGACCACTTAGCGGTACATACACGGAGCGAACGGCCGGAGCCGAGGAGCTGAGGAGACCATTTGTACCCACCCTTCAGGTGGGATATCCAGAGGATGACTTAGTGGTTGCTGGTTTTCTTTACTGCAGCTGTTCTTTTTTTTTCTGTTGTACTGTACATTCAGTTGGGTTTGTATTCTGGCCTATTTACTTTCTAGAACTTACTTTTTTACTCACTTTACATAGTTTTTACTTAATCTTGCATTCTCTGTTGTGTTTGTTTAGTTATATAAAAGAAATGCCTTCAATTTTATCGGGATTTACGCCTTTAGTTCTAGTCACCAGCCCCTGACCTATGGACGACAGGCTTGGGGTAGTCATGGAATGGCCCTCGAGGATGGTTTGTGACATGATGAGATTAGTATACCTCAAGCCTAGGTTATAGGTAGAAGTGAAGGGGTCAGAGTGGGGTTGGTTGGAGTTTCTAATGAACGAACATGATATTTGAGGGGTTGTTTTTGCATATACTTCCCTGAGCTCCATTAGTCCAACTGAATTGGATGGATCCTCTTTATGGTGTGGATATCTGTCCATGGTATGAGCTTTTGGGATGTAGATTCCACAATTTTGGATAGGTCTATGGGATATAGATTGTGGAGAATATGAGGATGGGTCTTTGGCTACCACTGCTAGATGTTTCACAAGACTTGTATGTTCACACATCCACCTTTTCATCTTCTTAAGATCAATGGATTGATTATATAGGACCTATTTTACTTGATCATGTTCTCATGTTTGAAGTTATAGCATGTGTTCATCCATCTTAATTATGATATCACATATAGTTGCAATATTTTTTCCAATAAGAGCACTACCTCTTGCGGTATCAATGATTGTTCACTCTATATCCAATAACCCCTGATTGAAGTATTATATCAATATTTGGTTAGGTATTTGGTGGTGTGGGTAGGTTTCCTAAAACATTATGATACTCTCCTATAAATAATGAAGTTATATATTGGGGAGTTTATTGATACCACTAATTTCTTTTCAGATATAATAAATTCAAGAATGGAGAAAGATTTTTTCTAAAAATAGATGATTAATGTAAATCCATGAGTTTATAGAAACATAAGGGTAGTATTAGATCAATGATATGTCATTGTATTCTAGGGATAAAGTGAAATACCTAAGTTTTATTTGTTCTTCATAAATCTTTGTAATTCATGGTAGAGCTCACTACATGGAAATCCTTGAGCGAAGGATATTGATCCTCACAGGCTAGCCCATAAAAATGATGTCGAAGATGAATCAAACCTAATTTTAGATTGAAATCAGCCTAAATATTTGGATATTCAATACCAAGGGGTTAGTAATTCATATATAGGAAAGTGAGTTATTTAAGGGTTTCCCCATGGATTTTCTATATCAAGTTAAATTGGTTTGACAATGAATAAATCTTGAGTGAATTGATTATCCTTAATGTTTCACCAAAGTTATTGAAGAGTTATCTTGATTTCCAAATCAAATAAATATGATAGATTGTTTGAAATGCTATGGGGAATTCAATAAAATTTGGAATTCATGAGGAATGCAGGTTTTTCTCTACTAATGTTTATAGCAGCACTCGGTTCAAATCCTTGGCGATGGTAGAAATTTAAGAGTATATTGTTTCATATTTATTTTTTTAACAGGAGGATTTTTTGGAAGAGATTAATTAAATGGATTTATAGATAGTAATTTATTTTAAATTTTGATGATGATTGTAGTGGTTTAATTATTGGGGATTTAAGATTATGATATCCTAAAATTTTTCATTATATTACATTAAATTATTATCCACTTTATGAGATGATTTTGATTAGAATTCACAACTGTTGACACTTTAATCCTTGCCATAACCTAACTAGAGTTATACTATAAATAAAAAAATGATTATGGTAATATCTCTATTGTTCTAAAAATCCATTTAATCCCCATGATAAATGAAACAAGTCATTATTCCATGAAATTTTTATATTTACCATAAACAATGTTATCCCAATGAATATTCAATGAGAAAACTCTCTCAATCACTTAACAGCCCCATATTATGACTCAACCCAATGGTATATTTATCCAAAATTTAAGATAGATAGTAACATATATGTATTAATGGTGATTAATTAAAAATAAAATAAAAAAATTGGATAAGAAAAGGGTTGTGCGCTGAAGATACACAAGAATGGGGAAAAGAATTAAAACATACTTTCGATTAAACAAAAAAGAGAAAGAAGGGGTTTGTATTTAACTTGATTTATAAAATTTTAGGAAATTTTAAATAAAACAAGAAATGTTTGTTGAGAATATTATATTATGAATAATCATTCATTTGTACTTAAAAAAATGTACAACAAAACACATACCAGAATACAAATAAAAACAAATAAAAAATAACCAAAAATCAAAGAGCATAGGAATGGTATCTCATATAGAAAATCGATTTTTTTCATGTCCTACCAGGACTCTTTAACGAATATGTTTGTGCCAATATATCCCTTCATTATCTTAAATTCATACCCCTTTCATGTAGAAGATGGGGTTTAGTTATACCCTAATGTAGTGGACTGTTCGCATTCTAAATCATCCCCTCAAATTGGATTGCTAATTTGTCCATCCAAACATCTAACTTTTGATATATCAACTTCTTAAAAGTTATTGATATTGATTTTATCTATCTAACCAAAACTTTTTACCTCTATAGGTCCTTTTTTCCAATTTTATTTCTATTTTACTAAACTATTTTATATGTCTATTTTTATCTAGGATTTTTCAACACCTACAATGTGAAATTTTTTAGATAAGAATATTCCATTAAACTTTCAAAATGGTTGAGTCCCATGGTTATCACTAACAACTCACTAACCATGTGGCTAAGTCAGCCTCCCGAAATCCAAGAGCATTGGGCTCTGAATGAGCCCCAAACTCTCTTGAACCACTCTTTATCCTTTTATGTTCATTATGATAATAAAACGATATGTTTTTAATGGTTACATAAGAGTCAATACCTCTATAAAAAATCTTGGATGTTAGAATCTATATAAAATTATATTTATTTAAATATTTTATTATCATTTATTTTATTTTAACAAAAAATTTAATAATTACTGCATTAGTGTTGTTAACAAATTTAGGAAATTATTTCTTCTATAAAAATTAAAGTAAGATTTCTACGATGAATTTAAATATTTTAGATTTAAAAATACTATTTCTAGTTGATCATATCCACTAGATGAAACCATATTGAAGATAAAATACTTATTAAATTCAAGATTGTTACATGTTTGATATTTCATTAAATAAAAAACTATAAAGGTCGTCATCTTATAAAAGTTTCTCCATATGGTCATAAATTGCTTATTTCAATGATAATGGTATATATAAACTCAAAAATTAATATTTAATAATTTTTGGAGTCATTTAATGTTTATTACCAGTTTAATTATATTTATTGGGTTGATTTCTTTCAACTTGAGAACGAATTTTACCAATGTTTCATATCAAATAAATGTAATTATATCATATTATAAATCCAAAATAGAAAAAAAATTATGGTTTAGTTTATAATTTATATTTTTTATTATATATATTTAATCCATTCCATGTCAAGTCAACTTATTTAATTTCTTAATTTGACTTTTCATGCCATCTACAAGAATTGCACAATCATTTGCCTAACATTCTTACTATATGAATAATAAATTTAAAATTATATGTCTAAATCATAATTTTTAGATGATATTTGATACATAAATTTTGAAAATACTTTATATATCATAAATTCATTACTATGAGAAACAAAATTTGTCTTTTTCGGTGCTGTGCAAGCATAGTGTCAGCACTAAAAATGATTTTCATATTTATCATGGAATAAATTATAATATACCTACTCGGAACTATTTATGCATATATTTATATTTATATGTAATACTTAAGTCATTTAATAATTTTAATAAATTTATATATCATAATTATATCATCATTATATCACAAAAAATAAAATTTTAAAAAAATCGTATTTCTTACTATTCACAAAAAGTTTATCTTTTTTGAAAAAATTGTTAAACATTCATCATATAATAATTTTAATGAACTAATTCACATTTTTTCAAATTAAATTTATAAAAAATTCTAAAATTATATATAATACTCACCTAAAAATGAAATAAAACTCATTTCTGAAGAAAACATATTTCTAAATATTAAAATTACTTTAATAAAAAAATTTATTATTTTCTAATAAATTAAAAATAAATTTTTCATTTATTATAAACTAAATAATTATTTCATAAATCATTTTTCCTATTCATATGCTTCTAATTTAAAGCTAGGTTATAATAATATCATGTAAATAATAATATTTAGTTGTTCGTTTAAGGTATACATGGCGCATCTCATACGATATCTAACATAATGTTTGTAATAACTTAAACTATTATAAATGAAAACCCCCTAATGATTTAATTAAATGTATTATTATGTAACATTTTTATAGGAAAAAAATCACTTATAGTGTTAAATTATATCCAATTTGATTTAAAATATAATTATATATCATTATCTTTGGTAATATAGTCGTTGAATAGGGATAATATGATTAGTATACAAATGAGATTTTAAAAATTAAAATCGACACAGAAAAAAGATGTGATTTCCTCAACTTGTAGGATCATACCCTATGAATCCAATTTATCAGAGCCACTGAGGGAAATATAATCTCAGGGATTTCCCTTTGACCAATCCAAAGAAGATATCTAACAACATAAGCATGAGTGAAACTGTTGACGGGACAAATTCGAGCTTACCGAGATCACGACCCAAACCATGTAATCAAAAAAACCACATAAAAATCTCGCCATTGTGAACCTTACTCTTGGGGATTTTTTTCATGTATTAATGGTATGTGCATCAATACCATATCAAAATTATTGTGTTTGTCATTTGTTATAAATTTATGGATATATCACAATATGGTTTTTATTACCATATAAATGATATTTTTTTATAGAGTAAAATAAAAATAGTATATTTGGGTAATATTCAAATTAAATTACTGATTCTATTTTGATATTTTAAATAATTTATGAAATAAATATATTTTTTAATTTTTTTATTAAATAATGTTTATTACATATAAATTGTCAAATAATTTTAATGAATCCAAATATAATTTTTCTAATTATTAAGAAACTATTATTGTAAGAAACCCATTATTTACAAATAAATAATGATTTTATTTTTAATATTTAAAATTATTATATTTAGAAAATTATTTATATAAAATTAATATTATTTTTGAAATCATATGGTTGAATGTATCCAATAGTGCATTTTTCATAATATTTAGAGACTTATCAATTTACGGGTAAAATTTAATTACCATATAAATATACTTTGTATATTATGACATCATAATAAACAAATGGTTATGTAATAAATAATATAAATGGTATCCACGACCAAATATATGTTTAATTTATAATAATGCAATACATTAGGAATCTTCAAAAACCTTTAATATATTATTTGTTTTTAAGTTAATTTTATTTAGAGTATGGCTCACCAGTACTTACGAAAGGGTAATATTTTATTAATTTAGGGCATTAGACTTATAATATAATGAAAAACTCTTTCATTTTACCAAAACATGGGCAAAGAAACACTTGAAGCTCTTTGGTTTTGGTAATCTTTTTTTAGAAAGTCCAAAATATATAATTGAGAAATAATAATGAAATCCCCACTCATTTCCTACATAAACCCACCAATGATCCCATTTATCATCACAAAAAATCCTTGGAGTATATAATTTCTCATTCCTTCACTCTCTAGAGTCCTCCCAAGTCACCCCAATCCCTTAGGAATCTTCTCACAAACATTTGGAGTCAAAATCTCAAGTAAGGGATTTCTCGTTTCCCATTTCCATTCAAGCACATGTTTTATGTTATAATTCTTAGTTTCAATGTTTTGTTATTTGGGTACATTTTCCTAAAACCCAATTACATTAACTTTTATATTTGAATAATAATTTACCCCTTTCCCTCTCATTAAACCCTCTCCTGAACATTTAGGTACAACTGTTAACATGCCAAAATTTAGTAAGTGATCTTTTCTTTCCTCCACTTTGTTCAAGTATACTACTAACCATATATAGTTTATATTCGTTTCTTTATAATGGGATATGTTATTATATATCCCCATTAATTGAAAATTTATTTAAAAATGATTATATACCCATTTCTCTCTTATAAACCCATTTTATAAATTTTTAAGCGACATTTTTTTGCTGCCAAAATATCACCGTGATTTTCCATGCCAAAACAACTGTGTAGGGAAAACAATCGACATTTCCAACCATATATTTTCACCATTATAGACATATAATTATTTTAATTGGTACATAGATTTATTTTTTCCATACTACTTAATCATGGAACAAAATATAATGATGAATGAATCCATGTTGTATGATTTGTGTGGTACACCTAATAACAAGAATGAAATGAAAGTGACAGGTGCACCTCGAATTTTATACCACTCCAATAAATTGGGTAATGTGTTGTATAATGAGAATTCATGTTGGCAAATGGATTGAAGTAGATTATTTATGGTTAATATCTATCATGATGGCTTGGTAGTTATACTTGATAGGTTTTTATGATGCACCATTTTAAATTGTTTCCACATTTCCCAAGTTATGAATTTCATGCTATATCATGCCTTATTATTCACTCAGAAGGAAACTGATCCATCTTTCCCCACTATTCATAGGATCCAATGAAACTTGGAATCGACTTCCCATTCTAACTGAAACACATTACACTTTTTCGTGGAGAATAATTGAGAAATCCATGATCTCCTTCTTCTGAAGTAAAATCCTTCCTCATATTTTATGCATGAAATTTCTTTATACTCTAAGATATCCGAATACATTTTCTGCACATCTCATATTTCTCTATCATTTACTCTATTTATTATATTCCAATCAACATCACTTCCCAAAAATCATAAACAAATCTACTGCTCAAAACTGATTGACATATAATAATTTAAAATTTTCCATCTGTATACTCCAATGAAAACTATTCTTATAAGAAAACTCAACTAAAGAAAGATATTGATCCCCATAACCCTCATAATCCATTAAACAAGCATGTAGCATGTCTTCCATGTTCTGAATTGTTCATTAGGTCTGTCCATCAGATTGAGGATAAATGGTTTTACTGATATTAATTTCTTTTCCCAAATACTTATGAAGGCCTTTCTAAAAGGTAAAAGTGAAATTGGGATCACGATCAGAAATAATATAGATACAAACTCTTTGTAACCTAACAATACCTTTAAGATATAACCAAAAAAACTAATCTAGATAAATATTGTCTCTAGTAGGATGAAACATGACTATTTAGTTAGTCTATCAAAAATAACTGAAACCATTTTGTTACATCGAGTGGTCATTGGTATTCTAACCATGAAATCCATGAATTTATTTTCCTATTTCCACTCTAGCACCAAAAAAGGCAGAAGAGTACCCTTAAATAATCATTATTTTTAATTTACCTATTAACAAATTTCATGGTAATGTCAACAATACCACCTTTCATTCCATCCCACATGTAATACTCTCGATGTTCTATATACATCTTATTGCTGAATGGGTGAATTGAAAATGGAGATCTATAAGATTCACTTAACAATTATTTCTTCAGCTGGGAATCACAAGGCACATATAATCTCTTCCCAAATATAAAAAACACAATTATTACCAATGATAAGTTCTGGAAAATTATCCTTAGTAACCAATTCTACCATTTTCTATAATTCACAGTCTTCCTTTTGTGATTTCTTAATTCTATATTATAGAGAAAATTATACTAACACCTAAAATAAAATATAGGAATTTCTTGCACCAATAAATTCCAAGACAAAATTCATCAAATCATTAACCAGGGGTTCATGTTCTAAATATAAAATTGTTAATATAGCATGATTTTTTACTCAAGGTATCAACCGATTTATTTTATGTTATAGGACGGTAATTGATTTTGTAATCATAATCAGTTATCAGTTATATCCATCCTCTCTTCCTCATGTTAAATTCATTCTGAGGAAATATAAACATCAAACTTATATGTTCAATATATATTTCACATTTTTAACCACATAAATGACGTCTCAAAATTTTTAATGCGAAATATATAGATTCTAATTTCAAATAAATTGTGATATAATTAAACTCATGAGTTTTTTGTTTTCCTGAAGTGTAAAAAACTAATTGATCATTCTACATCAGAACGCAACCAAGTCCCTTCAATGAAGTATCGCAGTATATTAAAACCTCTCCATATCGAGAAGGTAGGTAAAAACTGGAGGATTCCCCAATATTTTTTTAGTTCCTAGAAACAAACAAAAAAATTCTTGTATCCAAATAAATTTAATCCCTTTTCTTGTTAACTTACATTGAAGACTAGAAAATTGTGCAATGTTTTTAACATACTATTGGTATTATCATACTAATTATATAAATAAATGAGTCTCAGAAACCCTTGTAGGCCTTATGAATTCATCAAGCAATTTTTTTGGTAGGATCTACTATTATTGCATCCTTATTTACAATGTTCCCAATAAAATAAATTGGACACATCTGAAAACCACATTTGTTAAATTTCACCTATAACTTCTTTTTATTAAGTGGTTTCTATAAAATCCTAATATTTTTATAATGATACTCATAAAAGTTTTAATCAACTATAATATCATAAATAGAAACTACAAAAAACATATCTAAGTGATCATGGAAGATTATATCCACCCAATCCATACAGTAGGGAAATTTGTCAAATCAAAGAGCTTAACAAAAAAATCATAATTCCCATATCTTGTATGGAATGATATTTTTAAAATTTCATCATCCTTGAACTTCATCTAATAGTAAATGGATCATAAGTTAATCATGGAAAATTAATGAGCCCCCTAGAGTAGATCAAAAAAATCATTTACATACGGCATTGTATGCTTTTTCTTAATAGTAATGTTATTTAAATCTCTATAATAAATTAAAATCCTCAAGGAACACACTTTATTTTTATAAAACCAAATATGAGTCCCCATGGTTATATTCATGGGTGAACGAAACCACTATCATGAAACTCTTACAACTATTTTTTTCAATTCTAGAAGTTACACTTGATCAATTCGGTAAGAGGGTTTTGAAGTTGGGTTAGCATTAAGAACTACTTAAATGGTAAATTCAACTTCCGGATTAGGTATGACAATGGGAAAATTATTAGTAAAAACAATTAGGTATTTATTTAGAATTAGCACATAATTAATCTAAACAGTTTCATTGTTTCAATACTATATCCATGATAACATTAATTTCTATATTTTAATAGTTTCTCAGATACCAGATATTTTATCAATGGTAAGTGTTCATTATTGTATAAAAACTGAACCACTATTTGAAAAACAAATTATTTAGCTCTATAATCAATTTTATAATTATAAAAAAGTCAATCCATACATAGAATATTATCAAACTCAACCAAGGTCAAAATAATAAGGGTTGAAGCTAAATAATTTCCACATAAAAGAAAAGGTTGATTCTTATAATGCATTTTTTCCTTAATATTTCCCCTGGTGTTTTCGACATAAGGGCATTTTTCATTTCTTTATGTGAAATTTAAAATTTACAAGATAAATTATCAGAAATAAAGGAATGTATATACCCCAAATCAAACAATACATTTTCACAATCTATGTAAACATAAAATATACCATATAAAACCTTATTGGATGAAAAAAATACAATAATGTAGTATCAATGGATTTCACTAAACCTTTCTATTTTTATTTGACTGATTCCGATCATTTAGATCCTTATTTGGGAAAGTATGTGAATAATTCCCCTTCTCATATCATTTAAAATTGTTTAATGTTTTCTTTGTAGAATTAATCATACCAACACAATGATATATTTCAATTAAATATCAGGCCAGATTACCAAAATTAAAACATTTGAATGTATTTTCATGTTTTCTAAGGAATTCCCTATAGTTCTTTTTACTACACATTCTAAAAACTAGAATCTATATTTTCTTACCTTAGGATTTATTTGACTGATTCATACCCATTTCATACCATCTAAATATTTTATTCTACTTCTTTTAAAAGTACATGTGATCATTACAAAAGTCCATTCCTACCATCAAATCACATCTAACATGCTTCTTTATAACTATTAAATTCATTGGTTTCCAATTCCATTTAATATAGTGGCATCAATCCTCATTAGAAATGAATGATTTTTCTATCAAGATCCTAAATAGGATATAGAGCATACCAGTCAGTCAAGTTAATTTTTCTACATATATAGAAAAAAAATCCTTATGTGTCAATTCCCAGAATTTTTTTTCATTCTACATCGATTCTCCTTAAGAAAATATTTCTCAAGGAAACTATTTTGTAATTAATCCAATTCCAAATGATCAATATCTTCTCATTCATGTATAATCATGATCATTAAAAACCACTGGTTATATTCACCAAAAAATGATAAATACCCTCATTAAAAGTTTTTATTATCTGAAAAATTTACATTGAATATCTTCATAAAAGAATTTATCTAGCCTTTAGCTACCACAGGGTTAGAAACGTTTTTGAAAATAGTAGTGTTTGACCTCATAAAATGTTTCCTTATTATCATGTTACATTATGGTATCTATGGATATTATCATGAATAGATGCTGACATAATTTATATCTCTCTTCATTTGAGAAATTAATCTAAAAAACTACTCAGTTCCAATTTCGACCATTCAATGTTGTGAATTTTGAATGATTTCAGCCTCTTGGTGCCATCCTACATTGACTTACTTGTTTTTTCAATGGAAAACCATTCTTAACAGATGTAATTTTGCTAAATAAAAATTTAAATCAAAAAATGATTAATTATTTGAAATATCCATTATAAAAAATAAATTATGGTATTAAATTAACGTCATCCTAACCTCTAATGTTATTTATACTTTGTTGTGATACCAACTGTAAAGAACCAAATTAAACTGTTACATATTAAATTGACTTTAGAAAAGAATTAATTTTATTACATTACCAAATATATTTTTAGTTAGTGTCATATAAACTTACGTAATAATTCATACATAATTTCCCAAAAGCATTCAAAGTTGATATTACTAAAACTATATCCATTTTTATAATACAAATTTCTAAAAAACATGATTTTGTTTCATGAAAAAGATTCTCAACAATTGTGGATTCTTTATCTTTTCTCTAACCCAAACATAAAGCATATAAAAAAAATTAAAACATGGAATGAGTATAAAATGATTAGTAGGTGACATAAAAAAAGAAACCATTAGTACATGAATACTTTTAAAAACATGAATGATATGCTTCTCACCCTTAAAAGTAACTTATGATTACTTTGTGCAACATGAGGTTTCCATAAAATAGGTAAATGATAAAAAAACTATTTAGGTAACGTGGGAATAATTTTCATACCATGAATAATTATGATTATAACCCTCAGGGATACCATATGATTTGTAACCCTCACAACTAGCTTATAATGTAACCCTCATGGTGACCTCATGGTGTAATTATCATAGTAACATATGGAATAACCATTATTATCAACTTCCAATATACTCAATGAATATGAGGGATATCAAAGAGCACCCCATATTTTTTCTATAACATATACTCTTGTTTTAATAAAAAATAACCAATAACTAGTTCATAATCATAAAACCTTAACACGTTCATCCTAAATACATTCCTTATAGAAAATAACTTAATTGAATAGAATACTATGTAAATATAAAGGAAAATATTTTATTTAAAAATAACTATGTAAAATTTTAAAGGAGGCTTCACAACAATATAGGGTCATTATAATGGGAAAACTAATCATTCCACATAATTTATAAAAAAACTATTCTTTTGGAATTTTATAAAAATATAAATTAAAGAGTAGTTTAAATGTAAAGACCCTTACAAATATCATATCATTTTAGTGAGAATAAATCTAATGAATAGAATACGTGTATTCAGAATAATTAGACATAATACAATATAATATAATCAAAATTATTTTTACAAATAATCATACCATGGAAAAATCAATGAAGTAGAAGGTTAACCCAATGACGATAAATTGGGTACAGAAGCCCCATCCCTTGTCTTTGAAAGTATTCTACAATTGTACATAATTTCATATATAACAATTTAGATTCATTAATTACTTCATTCAGAAACATATCAATATGTATTTAATTTATTACCATATTATTATTCTCATGTATGGATATTCTAATGAGTTGTAATTATGTAAATCATTATTCCCAGAGCATTCATTTCATGTCTTTATGGTCTGTTTCTAGGAGTATAATTTTGGGAGTTATTGTAAAATGGATTGAAAACTCCATAAGTATAATGAAATGGTATTGATAGGATTCTATAATTTTAATTGATCCTATATTTTTTTCTTATATAAGTATGATTTATTAGATAAAATATTAATGATACATGTTTTATTTTTTGGGGGGTTTTATGAACATCAAAATCTAATTTTTTTATTTAATATTATGTCTATAAATTAGTTCTAGATCATAAAAAGGGTAATAATATACATATTAAAATATTTTATAATCATAATAATAGTTTTATGACCATTCTTGAATGTAGTTACTGAAAATTAAAATGTATCTTCATTTTATACAATAAGAGTAAAAGAAGATTGGTTTGATTATGGATATGCCATTAACACAACAGTATTTCATTATATGTTAAATATTGGAGTTACAAAGTAATTTTAGATAGAGGAGGTAAATAAAGGGTTATAATTAATCCATGGATCATTTTCCTCTCATAATGGAATCTGAACTACAATCCCTTCATGCAAAAGCATTACATTACTCAGATTTCAGCAAGGATTCACGGCCTCCCATGGATTTACTGGAATAAAAAAAATTCTAAATGATCTGGCTTCTGGAATTTTGAATCCACTGAGGATTCACCATCATACAATTAATGGAGACCTCAGTCTTTATGCTCATGTTCTTATTGAGATTAATATGTAATTGTATCCTCTGGAACATGTTTCACATGATGTGAATGATCATCACATTGAGGTCAGTTTTTTGTTTGAAAACATACTAAAATACTGCGTACATTACATAATGATTGGACATTACATAGACAAGGGAAGAACTGTATATATATTTTCTAAGGCATCCTTTAACTATACATTAGTGAAGGAAGAATATAACAGGAAAAATATTTTCACAATGAACTTTTTGAGAAATGACTCCAATGAATGCTAAAAAAAGGTCCCCTAGGATTTCAAGGCTGGAACTTGTAAGTCATGGGATGAGTTAGTAGACAAAGAATAATCATAAGGTCGTGTTTCCATTCAATATGAAACTTGCATATTTAAATGGTGCAAAAATGATGACAGATTGTGGCCATGAATCTTCAATTTTCTAGGATTTATATGATGGCCTGCTATCTTTTGTGCTATGTATGTTGTCTGAATATCTCCCTTTAGAGCATATAAACTCAGACTTATTAAAAAAAGGTGAATTGAATGATAGACTTACAGATTAATGTATTCGGTCTTCTCTCCTATTTTAAGAGTTCGAGCCTACCCCTTCTCAAATAGAGATCCTCACAGCAGACTCATCCCCTATAAATCAAGACTTAATGACAAAAGAAGATTATACTCAGTTGCGTATAGTGTTCACACCAAGGCAAGTCCAATCTACCAAATAGGGTAATAAGAGAGAGTTGAGGAGTTCTCATAGAAACAGAAATCCTGGTCAAAAATAGAAAGGGGGAATTGTCCCCATCAAGAATTAATGATGAGAATCCAATATTAGAACATCTAGGGACTGGCCAACCCTATCCCAATAAGTTTACTTAGGCTTTTTTTCAGTAAATGCAAACCCGCAATCATTGGAATCTCTACAAAAAAAATCTAATAGATTCAATAATAGTTTCCCTCTGGTCTAGAGTGGTTATTCTCTTCTCAGTTCTGTTCAAGATAATTCTAGTCAACATATACATTTTTTACTCATTCACCATAGTGTCAATAATTCTGCCATTGTTTGAGTGGACAAACAAATAATTTCTTGCAGCATTCTCAATGCAGGATAGCTCCCTTTATTTTCACTAGTTTATTCCAATTACTATTATATCATATAAAGATCTCTTTGGCAGTACATCAATGAGTTATTATGATTTATCTTATATCCTTGGGTGAAAACGTGTGATTTCAACGCTATCTTGCATGCAGATGAGAATATAGGACCTGTTTCCAATGCTACTTCTGTGATAGATTTCAGAACCTATATTGAGGAGTCAAACCACATTGAATTAAACCCGATTGGTGCTAAATAGACTTGGTATAGGAGGTATTTAAACGAAACCAGAGCCTGTAGAATTGTGTGAGGATTTGGTAATGACTCTCTTCTTTGAAGTTTCAAAATCATCTCACGTGTCACTCTTGTGATTCATAATTTAGAACATTATCCAATTTTTACAACCATAACTACTAATGGGGACAAAGTTCCAATTCCCATTCATTTTAACAATTCCTAGACCACTATTCCCGAATGCTCTCAACTGGTGATGGATACCAATAATATGGAAGATCATAATGGTAATCCCCTCTCTTGTAATTCCAAGCTAAAATCTCTTAAGGTTATTATGAAGCACTGGAGAAAGCAGAAATTCGACCTCCTTGACCAGGAAATTGATTCTTTGGAGAGCTCCCTACATGACCTTTAATAATACACCACCAAAACCCAATTTTCCAGTGATAAAACCCATGAAACGAGTTTTTCCTCTATGTTTGATGACCTCCCCATACATAGAGATAACATACAAAAGGATCTCTTTAAATTCAAGTCGCTAATAGATGGATATCACAATACCAAATTTTTAAATGCCCTTCGAAGAGTTAAAATAGTTCAAATACACCTATCTTTAATTATGTATGGTGACACAATAATTGATGATTGACTAAGTCTCACTAATGAAATTGTTTCCTACTATATGATCCTCTTCAATGGTCCAAGAAGCAAAGCAGTTATTAGGGATGGCATTATTCCCAAACATGTCACTGAGGTTGATATTCTTTTTCTCACATCTATTCTACTGGACACTGAGATGAAAGATGTTGTTTTTGGTCTCAATATGGGTAGTTCCCATAGATCGGATGGATTTTCCAATCAATTATTTCAATTCTATTAGGATGTAGTCAACTATGATGTCTGTAAACTGGTTAAACACTTCTTTATTTAAGGCGCCCTCTCACAAAGTTGCAATGCTCTTTTCATTTCCGTAATTTCTAAGATGGAAATTTCCATTGATATTTCTCAATTTCAACTAGTTTCTATTATCAATACCATATACATGGTCATCACAAAAATTATTTCCAATTGTATCGCACGTTTCTCTTTGAAATTTATCTCTTAGAACCAATTTGGATATGTCAAAGGGATAAAAATATAGGATTATCTTCTCACTACCTTTGAATGTGTCAACATACTATAGAACTCCACCAGAGGGGGAAATGTTTCTCTCAAATTAGACATCAAAAAGTCCTTTGACACGTTTGATTAGAATTTAATTGAATACATTCTCCAATATTTTGGATTTAACATGAGGTTTATTCAATGGATCAAGGCTCTTATTAGCTCTACGAACATCTCCATTCTTATTAATGGATCCCCATAGGGATACTTCAAGTGTTCAAGAAGAGTGAGGTAGGGGACCCTCTCAATTCCATTATCTTTGAAATTGTTGAAGACTACCTTTGTAGACTTCTCCTCCATATGACATGCTCGGGTGAACTTAATACAATTAGAGCTGTAAGATGCATCTATGCACCCTCTCACCTTCTATTTGATGACAATATTATTATCATTAATAATGGTGATTGGAAAGATATCCAATACATCAAGAAGTATTTACGAAATTATGAGTAGGTTTTAGGCCAAGTGGTTAATTGGAGCAAGTAGTTAGTTTATTTTGAAAAAAAAAACAGCTCTACATCAAAGAAATCTTGCATGATAAATGATCTAGGAATTCATGAAGGGTATTTTTCTTTAACCAACCTCAGATTCCTCATGTTCATTGGTAGACTCCATCCTTCACACTTTGTGGAAGTTGTGAGTTAGGTTAGAAGGAAACTCTCCTCCTAGAAAGGAAAATCACTCCCAATGGTAGGGATGTTTTTCTTAGTCAAACTTGTGGCCAACTCAAAACTAGTCTCCTCAATTATGGTTTACACCTAGTGCTTCGATTATAAAAACAATAAACTCTCTGATCAGAAACCTTGTGTAGACTAGAAGTATTGTGAAAAAAAGTTTATTTATTCTCCTCATAAGAGATGTTTCATGCCATATGCTAAGGGAGGGATTGTGGTCAAGAATATTTATGTATTCAATCATGCCTTGTAATAACAGTTCATATGAGAACTTGTTAATGAAATTTCACTATCCTTGGACTTCCTCATATTCATGCTCTGCAATATACTTATTGATGGAAATATATGCTATGCTCAATCATCAATCTGGCATGGTCTGAAAAAAATCTTCAAGAATACTAATAGTTAATCTAGCTGGATGGTTAGTGCACAATACTCTCTCAAATTCAGGGAAAACAGCTAGATAGGTTCTCCACTCATTAATAGTGATGACATCACTGATCGAGATACTGATAATGATTCCTCTATTAAGAATCACCTTGAGCATGGAAATACTCTCCCTTCTCTGATTTCTTCTATGTTAGATACCTATGAATTCCTGGATGGTGATGATCAATTTTTATGGGAACCACATCTAAATGGGATCCTTGATTATAAAGGATACTATCATCACCTCATTCATGGGGATGTATGGGGATCAATGCCTTTAATAAAAAATGTTGGCTGCCTACCTGTTTCACTTTTCTCTGGTGCCTTCATATCAGCAAGCTCCAAGATGAGGTTAACCTAATGTGTTTCAACATAAATATGTGCTCTAGATGCAACCACCTCTAGTAGTATAGGGATAATGTTAATCATCTTTTCATTTCCTACAACACATATGCATCTCTTTAGATTTCTGTATTTTAATTATTTGATGTCCATCCTCCTAAAACTTCTGAGATTTATCACTTATTACTAGAGTTGGATACTATACAACTCTTGAAGCAGGTGACTATTCTATTTTTGGTTTCCTGTGCAGAGGTTATACATACTGTATGGACATGCCAAAATAAAATCCTGCATGCTGAAGCTATCCCCAAGTCCAATTCCTCCCTCTCTAACATCTTTTTTTCTGTACAAAATCCAATGATTTTCATGCTGAATATTTTAAAAACTCAGTGAAAGATTATGCAGGCTTTAGAAGGCTCCAGATTCCTGGTAAATTCCAAAATCCTCATGGAGCCATCGAAGTTTTCAGATTTCCTCCATTTTTAGGTTGGGATAAATGCAACAAGGATGGCACCCAAAGGGTAATCCAGGACATTTTGCCTATTGAATTGTCTTCCAAGAGCACAATGGTGACTATTTAGAGGGGTAACATGGTACAAGTGGACAAACCAAAAATCTTGAGGCAGAGATACAAGGTCCCATCAAATTTCTTGAAAATGAAACTGGAACCATGTTTGGTTTGAAAGTGACTCAACAACAATTCTTCAAGAATTTTGGATGGGTCAGATTCATCTTTCATGGATGCTCACAACCAAATGGAATAGCTTCCTGAACACCCTTTCTTCAATGAACGTCGTCATCACACAAATGTATCAAGAGGAAGATCAACTTTCTATCTGGCTTGCTAACAGAGGGGCCTCTGAAGGAAATTGGACTCCATACTACAGAATTCCCGGTGAGTTGATGACCATATTTAAAAGGGGTATATGTAAACTTCTTCCCTTCCGACTTGTGGAACTCTATTTTTAATAATTTTAATTCTTACTACTTTCTGTTATTAAAAAAATATTATTTTTGATCAAAATTAACAATAATGTTGATTTTTGTGAACATGTAACGAAAATAGTACATGTGAGATCCAATTAATGTGTTCTTACCACGTCCAAACATTAATTACAACTCAATAATTTTTTTATGTAATTATACCACAAGTTATTGTATTTCACTATTCACCACAAATTTTACTATTTTAGAAGCAAATACCAAAAAATAACCCTAACCGTTATTTGTTGAATAGAATTTAAAAATAGAATCTATTTTTCTAAAATAGTTTTATAAATATGGGAAATTTATTTTTTAATTAAAAAAAATTATTAACAAATATTGATTTTATTTTTGTAACTGAATTTATGAAACTTTGAAAAATTAAATAAGGTCTCACAAAACTATCTTATAATTATAATACAAAAAAAATATTAATTTATGAATCTATTTCATGAAAATAAATTTTCTTTTAAATTATTAGGTTAATTAAATATTTTCAAATAAAGGCTTATGATTCAAAAAAATATCAACACATGATTAATAAATTTTAAAACATTTATTTACTCATTTAATGATATAAATATTTTATATTTATACATATAATATATATTAATTTTATTTATACATTTATATGAAATGTTACAATTCAATTAGTATAAATTCATTAATTTCTATAAATACCACTTACTTCTTTATAAATTTATATTGAATTTAACTATTTAGTTCCCAAATGAAAACAAATTATTTTATAACTAACATAGTTATTACATTATCCACCATTACAGTATAATGATATAAGTGAATGTATCTCCCATGTTTGTGTAGATTACCACCTACTTATAGTGTTTCAATTCATTCTTCATCTCCACCATTCATTGATGGGTATTTTGATCAATTTAATATTTAAAAATTAATTTTTTGATATAATTATTCATCTTAAATTGTAATATCATATATACCTTTATAATATACATTTTCGTTGAAATTGATAATTCCAATCATGCGTACGGGGGGGACATCCACCTCCACAAAAGGATGGGATTCATTTTCCATTTTCACTTCTCATAAAAGGTACTAAGAAGATATTTAATGAATGTATATTATATTATAATTTTTCAAGAATGTTGAAATATTATTTATCTTTTATTTTTTTTAATCCATTGAAAATTAAATAAATTAATGCAGACATAGGTAACACCTTATCAATTAATAGTGTAAATAATTTTTATATCAATAATTTTTAAGGATGGAAATAAATAAAAATATTTAAATTACATATGATATTTATGTATATATTAACATTATGTAGATGAGGGAATCATTATCAATATACATGTACCAGATCTACCAAACCAAAATTATCATTACAAAATGAATCTATTAACACTAGAAAATGACGATTATAATGATGAATTATTTAAAGATGTGTGTTGAAATTTTATAAGAGGAGCATATATGATATTATAAGTATTTACATGTTTTTAGTATGGATGTTTAATAAATTTAAGTTGATTAATCAGGGGGAATATTGATTTTAAATTAATTAAAACATAAGGTAAGAGTTTTTTATTAAAATATCATTGTTTAATGGGGTTTTGTATGATTATGTTCTTTAAAATTAAATTTCAGGAACATTGTATCAGAAAAATCATAATTTTTTTAATATGAGGTTATTTATAGAGATTACTTGTTTCCATTTAAGTTCATTTTTTTTATGTATTCAATACACAGAAAGAATATTTTTAAGAAAATTATAAATTATATATATTCTATATCCATATTTTCCAAAAAAAATCCAAATGTGGCAATTTTTCCCTTTTAGAGATAATGTGATAGAAATCATTATTTTAGCGTGTATAGAAAAATAGAATTTCCCAAAAACATGACCACTCAATTTTTTTATGATTCCTTTGTAATCACCCATGGTTATTTTCAATAAATATTATTTCTATATTTTTTTGAATCTTTTACATTTTAAAGAAGTTATTTAATATTTAAAAGTTTATTTTATTCAACAAATAATCCAAGTGATATTTAAAAATAATTTTCATTTAATATGAATTACCTTGGAGTTATTTATGATTTATTGAGGATATGATCTAATGATACCATCTTTATCATTTCCATATATGGTTTATGATTATAATGATGATAATATTATGAAAACCATTTATTTTCCATTTGTTATTCAATGATTAATTTTTTAAATGTTTATGAAACACATTAACTTTTCCATGGGATATGATACATGATTAAATATCTATTATCTTGTGGTGAACGCATGAATGGATAATGATTATGTGATGGGTGATCCAAGAATTATATATCCCTCAATGCATTTGTTAAACATGGATATCTCATGAGATAATTAGGACTATAATGGGGATTCAACTCAATTATGCAAGGTACATTATTCACTTTAATAATATTTGAAGTGAACTGTGACTAAGTATATGATGGAATTGTGAGTGAAACAAATCCACTAAAATTTTCTAGGAAGATATCCTTGAATACAAAAATGATTTTCTATGATTCTATTTAGGACACAAAGTTATGTCATGCAAAAATATTATGTTATCGTGGACCATGTTCTTTGATACAAAATGATTCATGTCTTATGAAGAAAAATCCTTTAGTAAATTACAAGAGACAAAAATTTATGATATATAGGGTATGATTTAATTATGTTAACCTAATTTTCTCTTACACTTATATTCATTTTTTATGTGGTCATTGGTATCAATATTTTTTACCCTCACCGAGAATCTGAGCTCACCGTTTCTTATGTTTCCATTCACAAAGTTATGATAAAATGTTTTAAGAATTATATGTCTAAAAAGAGTGTCAGTTATCAAGAACTTAGTTGGAGAAAAAATATATATCTTATTAACAAGTTGTATATGTATCCATGTTTCCAGATACACTAAATCATTATGATTTGGGAATGGATAATAATGTTAGGTATTGAATTTCAATATAATATGATTTAATATTTTTGCATGAAAATAATATGTTTATATAAAATAATAGATTCTACAAGATTATATCCAAATCCCAAAGTATTAACCACTTTTAGTATGACTCAATTCCCCATGGAATGGACATCCCCTTCAGATAATAACAACATGATTCCACCCCTCTAGTCATTGTGTATTATAACTACATCAACCGAGTTCAAAACACCTAACATAGAACATAATGTGTTTCATTTATTATTCCATGGAGATAATCCCTTATATATACCACACTGAAAAAATAATAGGAGGGCCATTACAATATGAACTTCAATCTCATCCCTCATCCCCTTCTTGATCATGGCATTTTCATGGAATAACTAGAAGTTCTCTAATGAGACCACACATCATTATCAATATTTTGGTAAAACAAATTTGGTTCACACCTAAATATCAAGACATATATTTCACCCCATAGATAAAAACTCAACAATTTAATGAAAAACACCATTATCCAATACATATAATCAAGTTTTTGAAAAAAATATAGATATTATTTGTATTGCAAAATTTTCCATCCATGTATTCAACTTCTAAAACTCTTTTCAAAATCTCATTCAAGAAATAATTCTTCTAGAACTTATTCTCCTTTAGTAAATCCCTCTTCCAAACATTCATCTTCCTTTAAAAATACTTTTTTACATAATTTCCGAAAACCATTCTTATCAAAAATAACTTTAAATCTATGCTAATCATGAAGATAAATTCAACATATTATAATGAAGATATGATTAACAATTATGTACTTTAAAGTAGCTTAATACATATCAAAATTCTATATAATATTACAATAAGTGTAATTGTAGATAATAAATTCCTAAAATCCAACACATACCCTATTTTTTATTCTGTAACATAGATTTGGGTTGTTTTCGAACTTTTATATTAAACAGTACTCTGACACACATCCAATTTTGACTAAGAGTATCATATACATATCACCCTTTTATATCTATACATCACTATTTTTATAATTCATAGAAACCCATAAGCTTTACATAGAAACATTGATACATTACCATTTTAACACCCCTATTTTTTATAGGGTCTTCCATAAAAACAGTAATTTTAAATCATAGAGTTACTCCTATATATGGGAACCCATATGTATTACATGTTTCCCCATACATTAATATTTTTCAAATGGGTTATGAAATAATAAATATTATATTGGGATTCCAAAACATTACCAATTTCCCTAAAACACTTATAACACCCCATGTATTATCTTTCTATATCAATAATTTACTATTTTTCATATCAAATGAATGCCTTAGGTGTTATAGGGATCTCTTATTTCTAGAATATATGTTTCCAATTTTTAATGGTGTGAGATTGTGTTGACCCTTACATGTTATAGGGTGAATTTATTATATTTTTAACCCCCACATCTCAAAAAAACAATTAATTTTTTTTCATGGATCAAATTTTCTATTCATAGGGAGCTCCAAGAAATACCCATTTTTTTATGATAGGATAAGACTTACATGAAAACATATTAAAATTTACAATATTGTTCAATATATTTACTTAATTCTAAAAATAGGATATACTCGTTGTACCATATGATTGGGAAACTATAATTTTAAATTTTATATAATAATAAAACTCCATACATAAACTAAACAACCAAGACACTTATTGGGACTCCAAACAAACAAATAAATATATATAGAGATTTTCTAACCCTTATAATCCCAATTCGAGTTCCATTTCTCAAACTATTCCCTCTTGTGACTACGAATAAAAAATTTCAATTTATTTCAACAACCCATATGGTATAGTATTTCACAACCTCCCCAAAACAATATTTCTCAGCACCAATAATCCTCCTTGTGCATCCTCCATGAACTATCTATATCCATAAATACTATTGCATAACCCATATTGTTTATCACCCATAGATTATGGGAATGATAATACCACACCCTAACTAAATCAACTATGAAATACCCCACCTTCGCACAGATTAAAATGTTGGTCATTTCCTATAATTCCAAAACAAATCACTAATTCTTATGATATTTGTGAAACCTTAATTCAATGATGTCAAAAACCATTAGTTTATTTCATTTATTATTATAAAATCATATCTTATATAAAATATCACCCTAGAATCGCCTTACTATTTTTATAAAAATATACAATGTTTCTCATGATATATTAATTTAATCTGATAACCTCGGCATACCATTTCAACCAATTTACTATCCATGAGAACCAATAATACTTATATTCGACCCCAAATGCATTATATTATGAATAAACAAAACATAATCATCTGACCCCACCATTATACCATTTATAGTAACTATCCCTTACTAAAAATAATATCATTTCCTTCTATTCATCAACTGATACTGATATCTTGACGTTTTATATTTACCACAAAAACCCATCTTCTTAAATCGAAGAACTATAACATGGAACAGCCATCACTTGTTGGGTAAAATAACAAGTCACTACAAATATTTAATGTAAACTACTGAAAATTAGTTTTTCATTATTTGAATATATATAATGGGATCCTCACTACATGTATTTCTATGTCATTGATTTAAAATCACAATTTTTTTTCTACATCCATCGATAATTGGTAACCACACCCCTAGTCTAGTTGGATATAACCAATGGTCAAAAAAATTATCATCAACACATGAATATCACGTTTCACCCCTCTATATTACTTTCCTTGTCAGATTAGCATCCCAAAATTACATATGTTTCCCATATCACCGTCATTGAGTTAATATTCTAATTCCATAACCAACTTGTCAAGAGATTAGGATGCCTAGTGTTCCATAAGTCAAAATAATCATGTTTTATAATCTCATGTACCCAAGGTCAATCCATTATCATACCACCAAGGACTCGTTTAAATCACTTGTTATATCATTATGTAGTTGTTCAAATTTAACACCCTGATATTTTACTAATTGTTTTCTTTAATAAATTAGATTCTATTGATAGCGTGTGTTGCATGCAATAAGTTTTAACCAACCACAAAAATATATTAATATTATTTGAAAAAGACCATTATTACCTAGCCTTAAAACATGGTGACATGAATTTGAATAAATAAATTTTTAATATCAAATTTATAAATTTTATATAAAGTAATCAAAATGTTAAAATATACTTAATTTTTGGTAATGTCCATATATGATTCAAAAATATTTTTTTCTCAAAATTGTTTTTCTTCATGAGGAAAACATAAAAAATAATTTAATCATTTTTAAAAAATAAGTTGATAAAATAAACATTATTTTTTAAATAAATATTTAAAAATTATCTTTGGGTAATTTTTTATATTTTAATAAAAAGAATAATTTTTTAATTGATAGTTAAACATAAGTATTTTATTTGAAATCTGTCTTTAAATTTAATGCATGTATTTGGTTAATTATTGTTCTAATTATTTTATAGTAAGAATTGTCTACTCATATATAAAGTATTCCAATTTAGGTTCCTGAAATATTTTTTTGTTTTAAATTTTGATGTAAACTATATTCCAACATCCTTACATTTTATACTTAAAAAACATCATTCCCGTCATGTTTGTGGGTTTAATTTTAAATTATTATTTTTTTAAATTATGTGTAGGTAAATTAGAAAAATGGATTCCATATTTGGAATAATAATAATTTATATTATCAAATAATTTATCCTTGATTTTTACCATAATTAATAATAAAAATTATTTAGTGTAGTTTGGGTAAAAAGCTGATTACTTGGGGGTTAAAATAAATTGTTATGGATTAAAAATGACCCAAAACATATAAAAACCAAATTTTAGGGAAATATATTGACCTTATAATTATTGTGCCTCTATATGGATCAATATTTTATTCATTTTCATGTGTTAAAAATGGGTACGCCTTTTTCATTCCAAATAATTAAACTTGGGCCACAGACCACATTTATTAAAATCCACCCCATTTCTCTCTTATGAAAACTTCGAAAACAAATCTTTTTCAGAAATTGTGTTCCTCTATATCTTCTTAAATTATCTTCTATCATAATATAATCGATATTTTGGTCATAAATTCTATCCTGGAAGGATTTTCATGAAAACATATGTAGGTTACTTGAAGAAGAGGTAACAATCCTATACAAGTGTCATTATTTTATTACTTTTTCAAAATCAATTGATTTTTTTGAAAACATTCTATTTTAGTAATTGACGTATCCATTTTATGAGATTATTTTTTTATGTTAATTTAATTTCTTATAACTATATCCTTTTCCAATAAAAGGGATATGGAATCTTCATTCATGTGTAAAATGGACTACTGTCTCATGAACTGCTATTATTCATTTCCCATAATCATATCTCAAGGATATATATATATATATATAATTATATATTAAGTGTTTATATTTTATATATATGTTATTATTGGAGTTGTTTTATTATTATCTCTTATATACCTTCTTAATTCCCATTCGGTGAGAATATAATAAAGTAACCTGTGTGTACGACGGACTACCGCCTCACAAAGAGATGTGATTCATTCATACATTTCATGGAAGGTAAGAGGATGAGATTAATTAAAATATGTGATATATATGAAATAAAAATTCATCTATAATGATAATATATTATATAACTATCTTAAATTCAATCTATCGAGAAAATGGGAACAATGTTCATGTGTATGGACGACATATCATCTCCATTAATAGTTTATTTCATTTCATATCTCTAACTTTTATATATTTCTATATATAAATATATATAATATATAATATATTTAAATAATGATTAAAATTATGAAGATTATATAATTATGATCAAATTCAATGGCCCAAAAATATAACACGTCAAAACATAAGCAAAAAACAAATTATTTATTTCCCAAAATGTGACTTTATCATTGAATTGTTAATATATGGGCAGTAAAAGATCATATATAAATCATATATTTTATGATATATATATATATATATATTTATAATTATTTAATATATTTATAGTAAACATAGATCTATTATAAATTATTTTCAAATTTGTATGATGTAATTTGAAACATAAGGTAAGAGATTTTTGCCTCAATTTTCCATCTTTTAGGTATATCTTAGGTTATATACCTATCCTATTTTATGGGGTTTATATAAATCCCCTTCGAAATTTAATATTATTAATTTAAATATTCTCAGGATATTCTATGATTCATTTAATGTTATTATTTCATGGGGCTTATGATTCAATGTTACCAAATTAGTAAATGTTTTATTTTACAATCTCATTATTTATTGAGATTTCACATGACTATGCATCTGATAATGAAATCTTATGATCTATCTCCCATGAAACTAATTTATATTCTGATATTAGATATATTTATGTAAAATTAATTTTCCCTTAATTTTAATCTCTTTATGTACTCATGAGTTAAAAATTATTTTTTATGAAGAATTATCTTTATTTATCTCATAAGTTGAAAACCATTTTTATTCCTGAACAATTTTTTCTAAAGAAGGTTTAAATTTTTTATAACATTATAAAAGTGATTTGATAAATAAAATTTAACCCTTGTTTTTTTACCAAATTTTTCGAGAGGAATATTGTTTACATTTTCCAAATAAGGTTTGTTTGAATTTTATCAAAAATGTGAAATGAGTCATTGTTTTAATGTTTATGGAATGAATGGATATATCCTGAAATAATTACAATTATTTTCATTGAATATTCCTTCACATTTATTTTCAAGGTCATTTTTAATGAATATTCATTCCAAAATAATTTAAGAATTTATAATTTTAAGAACTAATTTTCAAATAAGTGATATTTTACTCAACAACGGTAACAAGGGATTTTTATTTTGAATTTATTTTCTATTGAAGATGAGATAATTTGATGTGAATTATGATTTAATAAAGATATTTTCCATGTATATCATTCTTATATCATCACTATATGTATTATGTTTATGGTGAAAAGATTTTTATGAAACACATTTCTCTTCATAGTTTGTACCATGATAAAAAAATTCAAACCTTCTTATTCTTCCACTGGTTATGTTTTAATGAAATGATAAAATTATTATGAAAACTAATTATTTTCACATGTTATATTAGGAACATATTTTCATGAAGCATGTATCATTTAAGGGGTTCTAATTAGATGAATATTTATGATCTTTTGGAACAAAAATGTATGATTTTTATTATGTGATGGGTGGGACATATATCTCAATAAAATTCATTTGGTAAAGATTGAAATCTCATGAGATAAATTGGGCTAGAATATTGAGAAATACCTTTTAATTAAATAACTCTATCTACTATTATTGTCTTGGGAGTGAACCTTGAAGAAAATGATTGTTTAGGGATTGAGCGCAATATACTATGATTTCCATTGAAATATTCCTTGAAATGTTAAGTAATTTAATTTATGTGATTATGTGTATGCGAAAAATATATGTCTTATGAAAATTTATGTTCTCATGGTTCATGTTCTTTGATTTAATAATGATTAATGTCATATAAACATTCAATTTTTATTCCTTGAATCACTTTTTTATCTATGATATGATTGGTATAGTTTTAAAATTTTATTACCATGTTACAATATTCTTATAATCATGAAATGTTGATATACCCCTTGTTTACCCTTATTGGGCATTTGATTTCACTATTTCATACATTTCCATTTCCTTAGTTTTCTAGAATGTTATTATATATGGTATGTTTAAGAATTGTGATTGTTTTTAAGAACGTTGTGGGAGATGATATAGATCACTTCTGGATGAGTTGTTTATGTGTCCATGTTTCCAAAGGCACTATACCTATACAATCATATGGAATGTGATTGGTCATTTTAACAAATATTTATCAAAAAAGATTTAATATCTATAGATTATATGTTTTTTTATATATATTTGGTATCAGAGGATAATATTATTTGACCTTGGAAACAATGTTATGAAAAAATTTGTGATAACTCTAACAATATGTCTAATGATGAGTAAAAGTATATAAACAAGTTTTTGAATTTTGGAAAAAGATATAGTCAGTGGTTTCATAGTAATTACTTCCCTATATAGATAATTAAAGTAGACATGTATTAGGAATATAAGTATTATGGGTAATAACTCAAAAAATTATTTATTGAGCCGGACATGACTGTCACCTGGTGCATAACAATAGGCCATGTTGCACACCTGGTTTGACTCTCTTAGAGGACATGCTTTGGAAATTCACCAACTCTTTACAAACCATCATGAAGGATTTATATTTAGTATTTCTATGAATGAACTATTTTAATCATGATATGTGGTAGATTTGAAAGAAGGTATCATGATTTAAACATCATATAAGTGATTGGTAATGATTTTTAGGTACCCCTCTATGATTAATGATTCTTACAATATTATTTTATGTTTTAGTCAAGGGTTGGAACAAGAAGGTAACGTGTTAATGATGATTATGATAGATAATTCAATGATTTTCATCTTGATAATTTGATTTTTATATGATATGGAATGAAAAATCATTTTTCAATGATAACATAAACATATCAATCTATAAATCATGATAAACTTATAAATGAGGAAATGAGGGAACAATGTTTTGTTGAGTCCTTCATGAAGAAATGCCCACCTTATTTTTATGGATATTTTGATCTTCGAATTACTAAATAACGTATCTGTATGAATGAAAATATATTTTCCATTCTCTAGTGTTCGTATCATGATAAATTCATTATGGATGTTTGTCATTTGGAAAGTGAAGCGGATCAATGGTGAAATTTCATAATTAATAATAGGGAACATGATGAAATTGGATCCATTGAGTGGGATTAGTTTAAGAGATTATATTTACATAATTACTTTACTCATATCATTAATAAAAATATGGATAAGTAATTCCAGGAGTTGAACCATATGGATAATGAATCTATTGGGGCATATGATGCAAATTTACAAGACATTAATGGTGGTATTATGAAATTATCATCCAACCTATAAGTAATTTCCATTAATTTTCTATGTCTTAATATCATGTATCTACAGTGTTCTAGTTAAAAGATAATTTAGCAGCTATGAATAAATAGATCAATGTGATCTCAAGGAGGAAATGGAGATCAGAGTTACCCCTAAACCTCATCTTTTTTATAATAAAATGGTAATGGAGGTAAAAGGAAACATGAAAACCCATAGATATAATAAGATTATTTTTCATTTATGTCTCGTATGATGAAGGAAAATGGGAAGAAATTATATTAAGGGGACTTTTAAATGTTTTATGTGTGGGAAAGAAGGTCATTGAGAAATTTATTAATGATGTGATGTGTAGATGTTAGATAACTTCGTGAAAATGGACAATGATACATGGAATGCACCACTCACACTCTGTTGCATAAAATGGAAGTATTATGGTCCCTATGCTAATGAGTGACCGAATCCAAAATATAATTATGATGTTTGACATCAGAAACCTCTTAAGCTAAGGGATAAGGTGGAATCTAATGTGATCACTATTTTTGATGAGGTGTCTCATAACAACATAGTGATTGGTACACATACAATGCACTCTATAACTAGTAATTCTTTACTTGACTCTAGATATATCCATTTATTCAAATCTGAACAAATATATAAGGTTATAAAGAATCCATCCAAATGATTAGATATCGAATTAGTAGTGATATACCTAAATTTTATGAAGATTTCATATCAAGTATATGATTCCTCTCCAGTTTATTTTTTTGGGAATGTTCTTATTGTATATCATTTCAGTGTTCCTATAGTTAAATTTTATGTAATCCAAAGCATGGATTAGCTTTTTATAAACAAATCCCTCATAATTTTTTGAGGATGGGAAGTCATTTTTTATATTCCAAACGAAGCTATGATCATCTATTTATATGATGATAAGTATGAATATTTCATGGATATCATATAAAATGTGTGGATATTGATTCCCATTCAGAAATAGGGTTTATCATAGATGGTTTGGTAGAAACATTAAATAAATGATATTCTTATTTTACATGAATTTTATTTTCACAATCTTGAATATTTTCCTAGTATTCCTTTGAATCGTGTTGATGAGTTTTCAATAGAACTCGTCCCTACTGTCACAAAAATTCCAAACACTCTATATATAATAGCATTGATTATGTTATAGGTATTGATGAAAATATTCTAGAAGAACCATGAAAAGGGATTCCATCGGCTGAGGGTGTCACCTTAGGGTGCAGCTTTACTTTTTATTAAAATTAATGATGGATCTATGTGACTCTATATTAATTATCAAGAGCTAAACAAGATCACAATAAAGAACCAGAATTATCTACCATATATTGATAACCTATTTGATCAAATGTGAAATTCTAAATACTTTCCAAAGATTTATCTTCTTTCTTGATATCATCAATTGATGGTTAATAAGTAGGATATACCCTAGATAGAATTCTATAAAATTCATGGAAAATATGAATATATATTGATTTCCTTTTGTGTTACTAATTTTCCCACTATCATCATTTATTTAATGGATTGATACTATAAAGATTACCTTCGTATGTTTTTGGTAGTCATTAAAAATGATATTCTTATATATTCACTGAGAAAGGAAGAGAGCGAAGACCACATCAGAATTGTAGTAAAGAAACATAAAAACGAGAAGCACTGAGAAATATTTACAAAATGTGAATTTTGGATAAAAATGTATTCTTTTTGTGTCATACAATCTCATGAGAGGGTATATTACTAAATTCATCAAAGAAAAAGGCTATTGATTTTTTTCCCAAACTGACTCCCATGAATGAGATCCATATTCTTCATGGTTTAGCTAGATATTATTTTATATTCTGGGAAACATTATTACAACTATAAAATCCACTCAAAAAATTAACATAGAAGGGAGTCATGTTCCACTTGATATATGAATGTGAGGAAAATTTCCAAGAATTTATGAGAAGATTAGTCAATGCACCAGTAGAAACATCACCCTATATATGAAAAGGGTTTTTAATCTATGGTGTTTCATACATGAAATGGTAAGGATTTATTACTATTATTAATGACATTATTATATATTATACCTCATTAAAATTTATGGTTCCAGAGATAAATTACCCAACTCATGATATGGAGTTATTTTTGGTTAACTATTCATCCTAGAAGTACGAATATGGATATATATTTTAAAGAATATATATGCTACGATGGAATGAAGATTGGGGTCATAAATCTTGAATCGTAGTACTTCGTAGGTCAACATTTCTAGGTTGAGAGACAAATGTCTACGGGGATATTTCACCCATTACACATACTATATTGTAAATAGGAAAACATCACCTTAGATTTTCTTTTGGACAATAGAAAATATTTAAAACACATAATTTTATTAGTTTTTTAGTCTATATCCTTATAATTTTAGCACACTTCATCGCTAAAAAATAATATTTATCTTTGGATCAGCCTTCTTTAATGTACATTTAGGAAGTGTTATAGTTTCATGGATTAACACATTCAATTGTGTTTGATTAGGATTTGAGTATTACCTTGATATTCTAGAGAAGTCTTCAGCAAGCTCATAATATGAAGCAGAGGTTTAGGACTATGTATCATCTTCAAAAATATGGGAACTATGGGGGAAAATTAAAACCCTTTAGGATATGTTTAGATCTATTTAATTTGATTCCATATATTGTTGGGATCAATACCATCCTCTAGTTTTTTTCTTACAATAATATATTTCCCTCAAGAAAATATGATGGGTCCTTATGAAGCCCTATATAAAAATAAATGTTGATATCCAATTTTCCTAAATGAAATTGGATAAAGATATCTATTGTGGCTTGAAATAGATAAATAAATGGAATAGATGATTAGAGAAATTCAATAATAGTTAAGGACATCAAAAATTCAGCTCAAAATTTATGATGGCAATCATTGATGTGATCTAAAATTTGAATTTATTTATGAGATGATTCTAAAAATTTCTCTATGGAAGAATTAAATGAGATTTTGAATGAAGGGAAAACTAATACCTTGAAATATCAGTCCATTTTAAATTGTTAATAATGTTAGGATGGTATTATATCAGTTGGTTCTTCCCCATAACATCTCTCAAGTTCATGATGTGTTCCATCTATCTCTCATGAGGAGGTACATACCACATCCTTCACAATTACAAAACTCAGTTTCAATAAAAATAGAGTAATATTATTCTTATGAGGAATAACCAATGGATATTTTTTAACATATATAAAATGTTCTATGAAACAAGATCATTCACATGGTCGATGTTTTGTTGTGAAAATACCATTATGAAGAAGTTACATGGGAACATGAATATATTATATGGTAGAGGTATCTTTATCTATTTTTAATGGTGTAATGGAATTTTGAGGGATAAATTCATATTAATGGGTTTATAATTTAAAACCCTAATATTTTATGAAATTGTTTTATTTAAAAAAATTAAATTTTTTATAGGACGTGTTACACGAAACACCTACTTCTAATGAACCATAAAATATAATAAGTATTATTTAAATGGAACTATAATTACAAAGCCATTAAAATCGAAGAATGAATAAGAATAACCATATTTTAAATATTATTTTTAATGTTTCTATATAAATAATTAATATATATATATATAAACAATTAATTTTCGGTAATGTATTTATATGATTTGAAAATTCTATTTTCTCAAAAAATATTATTTCATGAAAAATTAATTTTATAATAAATACTGAAAATATTGGTTTTAAATGAAAATTTCATTTTCATTTTATTAATTTATAAGGATAAATTTTATTTTAGAATGTTTTTTAAAGTAAAATAGTCAAATTATATATAAATTAATATAATTTAGTTCATTTGTTTAATTTTCATGATGAATTTTGACATAAAATCTATAGGATCTTTTGAACATTTTATCCTTGGAAAAAAACATTCTTGCCTCCTCTATAGGTTTATTTTTAAAATATATTTTTTCAATATGTGAATGAAATTTTAAAAAAAATGGATTCATTAATTTGAATCATAATATTATATAATATCTTAAAAGGTAAACAGAGTTTTATTCCAAAATTAGACGTAAAAACTATAATAATTATTCAGATCTATTAAGGTAAAAATGGATTTACATAAGAGTTTTTAACTAAAATTGATATGGGATGAAAATAACCCATAATATTTATGACATCCATTTTATGTACATATTGTGACCTTTTAATGTCTAGTTATTGATAATGGTCCTTTTTTATACATTTATCACATGAAAATTTGGGTACACCTATTTCATTTGAAAAATTACAAGTGTTGCACTCACCTTACATATAAATGGCCACCACTTATATACTTTTATTAAGACATTAGAAACCATATTTTTGTTCATAAAAAGCAAAATATACTTAATATTACATTATATCACCGTATACAACTTATTTTGGTTATAAATCTATCATAGGAATTCTTTTAGTGCAACCTAAAAAGGTCACCCGGAGATGAGTTATCTTTCATCCAAGAGGGATTTTATATTATTCCTTCTTTATCCACCTTTAATTATTACTAAACCATTATTATATAATAACATACTTATCATACATATATTTTTTATTTTATTGTGTTAATTTAATTTCCTAAAACCATCTTCACTTTCCATAAATTGTATAAGAAGTCATAATTCATGTGCTCGGTGGACCATAGCCTCACGAAATGATGTAATTTATTTCTGACACCGCCTCTCATAGATGGTTATAATGATGTGATACATTTTATTATTATATATATATATGTTATTATTATTATTTTAAAATTATTACATCACAGATACCTCTTAACATTCCTTTCTATGGGACTACGATAATGTCGCTAGGTTGTAATGTGGACTACAGCCTTAAGAAGTAATTTGATTAGTTCATGATTTAAATGGAAGGTCATAAGGATGAGTTTAATGAAAATATGTCATATATATGACATAAAAATTAATATATAATAGAAACATAATATTTTCCCTTATTTCTTTGAATCCACTACGAAAATGGAAATAATGCTCATGTGTATGTCTGTCCCACCATCTCCATGAATTTTGTATTTCATTTTTTCTCTCTAGATTTTTTAGATAACTATTGATGAATATAAACATAATATATATGATATTTAAATATTTTTTATCATAATTTAGTTGATTTATCATTGATAAATGTGATAATACCAAAAATAACAAATAAATATGAAAAACAAAGTAGTTGTTGCTCGAAAGATGACCTTAACATGGAATTGTTAGTAAAAAGTAAAAAAAAGGTAAAAAAAATAAATAATATATAGTATTATAATTATATTTATGGTTCTGTAATAGGTTTATAAAAAAATTATGTTTATTATACATCAGGTTCCTATATGTACACCGAATTTTGAGATTTAACATAATGGATATTTTGTATCATTTCCCTCCTTTGAGACCTATGGTATGTTATGAACCTATATTATTTTAAAAGGTGTATATACAACCCAAGTAAAATGTAATATCATGAATTTGATTATATTCATGGTATTATAATTTTCATTTAACTTTACTATCTCATTTTGCAGATGATTTAAATTTTCCAATGTGGTAAGGGTTTTATATTACATTCTCATCATTTATTAGGATTTATCATGATTATACTTATAATAATGAAATATTTTTATCTATATCTAAATAATATCATGAATATTATTAAACTATTTTTATTTAATGATAGATATAGTTTTACCTTCATATCCCTCTAATTATGTACTCAATTTTTCACAATGTTTTTTTAAAAAAGTGTATTTTTTTCTCTCTTCAAGTAATTTCCCTTTTTTCTTCCAAAATTATGGTTTCTATTTTTTTTTAAATATGTTTATAAGATTATAAAAATTATTTGTTACATAAATTTTTACCCATGTTTTATTTCTATGAATGATTTTGAAATTAATATTCTACTGGGTTTCCTAATATTTATTTTTTGGATTTTATAGAAAATGCAAAAGGAAACATTGTTTTAACAAGTACTACATGAATTAAAATTTCTAGAAGTTATGAAATTATTTTATTTGAAGCATCCTACATATTTTTTCAAGATTATTTTTAAATAATATTATTTCTATAATATTTAAATAATTTTTAATTTTAAAAGATGATTTTAAAATTAATGATATTTCCCTCAAGAAACGTACAAATTCATTTTAATTTCAAAATTTTTTTCTATCAAAAATAACACACTTTGATGTTTATTTTTTTCAATGAGGATAGGATCTGAAGAAAAAATTCGTAATAATTGTCAAAATGGTTTATTGTTATGATATTATGATTTTTAGGAAACCTATTTCTCTTTAACGGGCTATACCATGATAAATGCATATGATTCGAACATTTTTATCACAGGTTATTCATTGATGAAATGATGAAAGGATTGTGAAACCTATTTATGTTCCATTGGTTTTTTATGAGGAAATTTATATAAAATCCAATTAATTTCATGGGATCTGATATGATGAAAGTGGTATTGATTTATTCCACAAATACATATGATTTTCATTATGCGATGGGTTGGACAAATATCTACCTCAAATTTAGTGGTTAAATATTGATATCTCATGAGATAAATAATACATTAATGTTGAGTAAAACTAGTTTATCAATGTAACATATCCAATAAGATACTCTAGGGAGTGATCCCTCAATTCTACAGTGGTATGGGGAGTGAATCTAGAAACTATAATTCTATTGAAAATGATCTTTGAACAACTTTGTAAATTATTTTCTATAAATATGGATATCTAAAGAATATATATCTTATTCCAATGTTATGATATTGTGGTTATTTTTGTTTGATTACATTATGATTCACGTTCTATGAAAATCCATTATTTATTCCATAACATAATTTTCTTATCCTTGATATAGAGGGTATTGATTTCAAATGTTTTTATCATGTTCACATAACCATATTCTCATGAAATATTGATATGTCCCATGTTTATTCTCAATAAAATTTTTAGATAATCCTATATTATGTTTCCTTTACCCAATATATGATGAACATAATTATTTATGTGGTTTCTATAAATGGTTATAGTTTTCTAAAACATACTAGGAGATGACATAGGTTACTTATCGACTAGTTTTTTATGTGTCTATGTTTCCAAAGGCACTATAAATTTATGATCCTCATGCATGTGTTTGTGTAATGTAATGAATATTAATCTAAAAAATTTATTACCTATGTATGGAAATTTTGATTCATTGCATAAAATGGTCAAATATAACAAACTAAACCCAAGAGAAACCCACCCCCTACTAAACACATGATACAGTTTCAAAGGGTCATGCCCCAGTTTCTCATTCTCAGATCCCAATATGGTCTCCCAAATAATACCTTGATCAAAATCATATTTGATCACCACATCTTCATGAACACTCACTAATAAAATTATCTATATTCTCATGTTTCTAATTCAATCTCTTACCATGCATAACATTCATGTTCATTGAATCAATTATTGGAACATAGGGAAAATTTTATAACATACCATTCACCCGTTAATATCTAACAACTCCCATACAAAAAATTCCCTCTATGATTTGTTTATCAATAGTTTAATCAATATATCATCTATGTGGTTATGTAATGCGAATATTAACATATTATGTACTTCATTCAACTATAAACCTGACACCCATAGTCCCGTTCTCTGGTGGAAATACTAGCCTAAGTAACATTGATCCCTTAGGCAACCCATTTACGTCTTAACATGTTTTAAAGAATAATATGAAAGAATCATTATATTATATTATAACAAATGATTCACCAATATAATAAGTAACATCTCTATATCAATAGGATATCCCAACTAGTAAATAAAAACTGGCTATATAATTGATATCTCCCAAGGAAACATATATGACCTCATATCGAATATTACCAAAAAAATCATAGGATAATTCACTAACTCTAGGTCTCTTATATATATACACATACAATGAATCCCATTGTCATGTTAGTACCCAATCTAGGACACTAACACTCATCGATCATCAATAAAAAACTTCCACATTTAGGGTCAAGATCATATACATTATCTTAGAATGACATCTCGTATAAATATCCATATCTAAAAGATTATACCAGTCTCGTATTTTTTTAGTTTAATTTCACATATTTTTTATTTTGAAAAATAAATAATATATATTATTGTAAAAAGTTGGTAAAAATGATATCATATATTTCATGAAACATAAAATTGTTGTTCTGTTAAGTATAATTCCACCAATAAATTATTTTGAAGAATGAAAAATATGTTATTGTTAAAGATTTTAAAAACCACAAACTATATATTTCCCACACATGTATTTTTCTATAAAAACATTTTAATCATGTATAATAATGCACATATATCATAAAACTACATTCCTGATATGATTAGTGGATATTAAATCTATTACCACCCTATATAAAGATAAGAAAAAATAAATTAAGTAAGTAGAAAACATTAAAATTGGAAACAAAAAATACAACTGTAATAAAAAAAGTAAAAAACAATACAAACTCAATGATAACTTGGAAATAAACTCATAAAATTGGAGAGGAAACTCACAATATAGTGTTTATCAATGATATTATTAACATTATCTATACACTATTATATCACAAATCATAATTCAAATATAAACGTCCTAGATATAACTTTTTAATTCCATCAATCGGATCACCCCAATGTAACTTGATCATTTTGTTACATAACCTAAGTCATTCCTACCTATATTTGGTAGGGTTCTGATAAGAAATGGGAGTCTAAGGTGACATAATGAGATTAAAATTAACTTATAGTGTAGTAGAAAAAATTTATGATATAAAATATAATAAAATATCACAATATCCAACTTGATTCAAATAACACAGTGGACATCATAAAAAAATACTATAAAACACTTGCTACAATAAAATTTCTTCACTAAATTTGATATTAGTTAGGTATAAATTAATAGGATCATCTATATGTGGATCATATTAAAGTAATCCTGAATAATTAAATATGAGAAAAAATCACCAATAGGTCCCACGTCCCAACATGATCTCATATTCTGAATATGTCGAAGTTTTCTTACTCCACCAACCAAAAAAGGGTTGCTTACAACCATGTACCTACATTCAGGAAGTCTTCCTAGAAATAAATTTATCAATGATATCTGAGTATGGTCTGCATATAATATAGTATTTCCCTATCAATGGTTTCCCTAACATAACATGTACACCATTTTCTTGTATAGTATGGTATGATCATTATAAATAAATAAACAACTATAATGACATTATAAATAACCACCGATCAACATGATCTAATATAACACCTGATGTGGACCATAACACCTTTGATTTATGATGGCTGTATCTGATAAATTCATGTAGAAAACCTAGTGTTATATAAAAACCCACTAATAATGAGAACTTTTATAAAAACCTTATATATATATATAATCATGGGGAATACACCCACACCCTTTATCACTACAAAAAATAAATTACTCGGGGATAAGATTAACTACTATATATAATAAAATATATAATAATTGAGGAGAAAATAATACGGGAATGATGTATTATCTATTATGACCAAGCGTTTTAATTTAAAAATAACATCTATTTTTTTGATGTAAATCATGATATTTACAATTTAAAAGGCTATAATTTGAGGTGAATCATGTGTTGTATTTTTTTTTAAAAACATAAATCTTGTTTATTGTTATTGTGATGATTATTGAGTTTCTATTCAAGGAACACAATGATAATTGTTGGTGGATATAAGGAACCTACCAACAACATCATGGAAGAGGTTTTGGAATTATTGAATACGGACGAATATGGTTTTTAGAGGACTGTGATTGAGTTTATAAAGTCACTAAAATTAATAAAAGAAAAAATGAATATTATTTGAACTTCATTATTATAGATCTATATGGAAATTAATTTTTTTCATATAGTAAATTCCAAAAAAAATAGTTTATTTAGCAGTTTTTTACTGTTTTTTATTGTAGTTGATCAACTCCTGATCTCTTAGTTAGATATTTGGTCAATCCAGACTAAGTCACATTGTCGATTATATTCACACTGTCAATTTCAATGGTCAATGGTCTGTTCAAAAAACTAATTGAAATGGTTGATCCAAATGGTATCTTATCGTAGTATGTTATTTATTCCATGGTCATCATGGATGATTTTTATAAAAAAATTATTATCTCACAATCGATCTACCTCATTCTTGGTTTTATAAATTTAAATTTCTTATGTATATCCTAGTGAAAGAGATAATGTTTTTAGATTTTTATTTCAATATGGAATTTCAAATAACTTTTTCATTTTCATTTTTTTTAATTTCTATAATACCAAAATGTTAGGTTCATACATATCCTGGTGATTATATATTATCTATGATTTAAAGAATTAAAATTTTATTATATTTATTTTCCAGATTAATTCAAGGATTGCGAAGGATAAAGATGTTATTTGGTGTATAGTTTCATAAAAAATTATTATTCCATGACCATATATTCATTGTTTAATATATATTTATTAATTTATACAAATAATCATGGACACAAGAGGTAATCCATGGTAATAATGTTCAATGTTTCACATATACATGTGATCTTCAATACATGGAGTCTCATGGATAAAAGTCATTGCTGGATAAATGGGTTAATAAAGAAGAATTACAAAAATGAAAATGAAGAAGAATATGATGGTTTTGTGTTAAGAAAATAATATCCACTTATTAATTGGAAACTATAAAAAAACTTCTTGTCTGAATTAATTTAAATTCATTCATAATTGAGGAAATATGGCATCGATATTTAAATGAGGATGAATGAAAAGATTATATGGTAGTTATTTCATTTATTTATTTTATATTATTTCTATATCATATATTAAGAAGTGAATTTAGAGGTTTTTTAAATCACGAATTAGAGATTTTAGGTGTTTTAAATTTAAATATCTTTAAGTATTTTATTAAACAAGGGAGATCTGAAACTAAGGAATAAATGATTGGATATTATTCACCTAATATCTCATGAATATATATTTATTCAATGGATTGTAAAATTTATATTCATAAGTACTATGAAATATATATATTGAGATATATTTTTTAAGATCAAAGTAAGAGATAGAGGAAGAAGATAAAGACATTGTTGTTATATACTTGAGAAATAATACATTTCAAGATGGATATGGAGGCAGCTAGTGTAGTTTTTCAAGTAGTTTTCTATAATAAAATTGTAGATAATACTTTATTATGCATAATTATAGAAGATAAATAAGTTCATGTAATATTTATAATAGGATATTAGTTACTAGATGCCCAATTTTTTTAGCTTCATATTATTATAAAAACACGAGATGCTCTAATCGTGCGGGATTCTTATAAATATTTTGGAAAATTTTAAAGCTATTTATAGGGATTTTCCAAAATCATAATAGTTTATAGGTTATATATATATTTAATCATTTTTAAATAGTTTTATAGGATCATTCCATAAACTAGACACTCACATTGATAATTATCCTTTTAAATATACAGTGTCTCATTTGTGTGTGCTTGTTAGTGTAAAGGAGAAATCAATTTACTCTGATAAGTGGGGAACATCATCTGAAGGGAAGAACATAAAAGGGATAATTCACTAATTCAACCCCTCTCAATGATTTCAAAAAATCTAATGCTTCTATAATTGGTAGTATATTAAAGAACACTTCATTTTTTAGTAGTTATTTTTTATTGTTTTCTTCACTTATGTTGAATCAGACATGGATCCCTATTATGTACACGGGATAATTTAAATTTTCGGAATATAATGGTGGTTTCCTAGTTTTTTGGATATGGTTTCATTTTTATATGCATAATATATTTCATTATCTCATGTATAATCGTCATGATGTATTAGTGGTAAACAGATATTTATTTATTCTATTTCTAATGTTTCTTCAATGAAAGAAACTAAAAAGACAAATTTATCAAATTATTTTCAAAATATGAATGCTATTTTATCTTATCTTTTTTATAGGGAATTAATTAATTCATAAGACATTAAAAAATGGAAATGTATATAGTACTAACATCATTATATTGACAAAGGAAAGTGAAATGTGAGTAGGAAAGGTTTTATTTTTAAATACATTAGTATAATATTTGATGAATAGATGATAATGAGACCATTGAATGGTTCTTCAAAATGATAAAAGAATTCATGGGTATAATTAGAGTCTATGGTGTGAATTGGGCATATTCTATTATTGTTGAAATGATTTTACACATCTTATGAGATAATATTGATTCCAAAGTCTCTGATATGGATGAAGACAGTGTTGGTAATATCTAAATTGGTGAAAATTCACAGTATTTTGATATTTTATTAAATGAGTAAGGATGATGAAATTATAAAAAGGTAAATTTAGTAAAATTAATATCCCTTAATGTAAAAAATTTTCATAAACGTAACATGTATTTTTATGATGATCATGAATCCAAATATTAAAATTAATATATAAAAATGTTTATAATTTCTCAGGATATTCATTTACTCATCTATAGTTTTTTTAGATGTTTCAATTTCATGCTTAAATGGAAGCTACAACTTAAATTGTTTGAATTTTAGGTTATTGAAAATTTTACAGAAAACTATCAAAAAATTGAAAGAATATGAAGCAAGTGATGAAGTTGTTTAAATATCAAGAAGAACCTCAATGAATAATTATTATTGGATAATATTATTTTAATAATTAATTTGTAAAAATATGTTAATGAATATATAAAATAATGTTTTATCTTTGTGAGAGTTATGTAAAAGTAGTGATGACGATGAATAGGTTGAAACAAATAAATATGTTCCTCAAAACAATCCCACTGACAATGTGAATGATAAGTATTTCACTAGTGATGGAAGTAAAAATATATAAGTGAAGATAAGGAAGATAAAATTGGGTTCATATATATAGAATAATTATGAAAATTAATACCGCTAAATTCAAATAATTTTCAGGAGATCTGTAAGTAAATGAATGATGATAAATCTTCGAATATTATAGAAGATGAAAATGGGGAAGAAAAATAAATGATGTTAAATGACAATAATTATTTAAAAAATATTTGTTATGAGACTACATTTTTAATTAATACTGAAGGATTGTATATTGATGTTTATATGGATATCAATCTTATTCCATACAAACTAAAAAAAATGTGGAAGAAGTACTGAACCTTTCCAGACTCATTATTCAAAATTATATTCAATAATCATGAGAATATTTAAGGAATAATGTTGTGTACTAAGACCAATAAATGTATTCATCCTAGGATCTGGCTAATTTGGAAAATGTTTGTAAATAGGGAAAAATGAGAAGGTCTAAAAAACAATGTTTGGGGATATATTAGACAAGTTCAAAAAAAATTCAATTCTTGATGTCCAGATACTGATTTAAAAAATAGCATAACTTGTTACCATAAAAATGAAAAAATAGGTTTATTGAGTTCATCAATATTTTTGTTTGAATAATAGTATCCTTGATTAATGGTCAAAATAATGATGGAAGGTAGATGCATAGTTCTTTAGAACAAGAAATATTCCAATGAAAATACACTTTTTTGGGAAATTATTGGAACATTGGTTTACTTCGATATACTCTTATTATTTTTAGGCTCAATTACCAATATAAATGTTATTATACAATGTTTTTCTGAAAATATATGGGTTGGAGCCAGCCTAATCAAATTATATTGATTTTGAAAAAATATGATACATCACAATTATGGTTCAAATGAAATTTAAAAAACTAGAAGAAGTTTACAAAATATGAGATCAGACAACTCAAATTGTTAAAGTATATATCACCATGTTATTAGAATAACATGGAATGTTGTTTTGCATGAGGGAGAATAATCATAATGAAAATTAAATGGTTTTTTAAGTTTCATTTTATGCATCAAAGATTAAATATCCATTAAAATTAGATAACGGGTTCTCTTCATATTTGGCAAGAAACATGATGTTGTTCAACGATGTTGAAAATTAAAAAAAAAAGTTTGTAGGATCATTACATACTGTGGGTCACTATAGAAAAAATATATTTTTTCTATAGTTATTTTAAAAAAAATTAAATATTAAGGGGCTAAAAGACGAATTGGAGAGAAATTATTAACTCATTACTAATGTAAATGAGGTGATACTCAAGAATGATGTCTTCCTGTAGAAAATACATAATAATAGAGAAGTTTTAATAAGATAAAACCAAATTAAGGGTATCTTATTTCAATGTTGAGATGTGTATAATACATTCAATTTAAGGATGACTGTTGAAAATGAACATTGACATAGAAATATTTTTTATCTTGGCCAAAGGAATATCTGTATACTTAGAAAATTAATTTTTTTTTGATATTCAAAACATAAAGAAAATAAATTGATTGTATTTTTTTCACATGCCAAAAGGGTAATATTAATAATTCATTTCCGAAAATGATTTAGATTCACAAATCATATCCATAAGAGCTCAATCATCCGAACATCCATGGGCCCTACAGTAAGAAATAAATAAATAAAAGTATTTAATTTACCTTTCCAAAAAATTATTCTCATTACAAGAATTATATTTATGAAATATAATTTTGAGTCTCTAATGTTATTCATGTGTTTATGACAATGTCCTTGAAAATAGGGTTACTCTATAAAGAAATTATAGGTTTATTATAGTGTTTAGTACCCTGGAAATTGTTTTGAATATTTTCTGGAAAATAATGGTATTCAACATTATCAATGTGAACCAAATATCACAAAAAAGGGAACAACCTAACTATATATTATAATATTAGAATATATAGATTTAAAAATATTCATATAGAATGATTCTTCCCATTATTTTCATAGGCAATCCAATATAGAAATTATTGATGTTACAAATAATAGTTTTTTAGATCTTATTATAATAATACTTCATAATATATATATCTCATAAATCAAAAATATTTAAATTAAATAATTTTTTTGATATCCCCTGCATAATCAAAATAATATTTCGCAATCTAGAAAATTATGTGGTAGATGATTTAACCAAATTTTTCTTAGATATCAACCAAAAATTAAGATATTATATTTTTATATTTATATGGATAATATATTGGTAGATAATTATAATGTAAATATTCTATAACCTACTAATAAATGTTTCGAAGATTATATTGTATGATATAATAGTGATTTTTATGGTGTTTTTGATGAACATCATTTTGAATTTCTAGATATAGCTAAGAATGTTGAAGATTTATATGTTCAAGAAGATTATTAATACATTCAATGTGATGAGAAGAAATCTAATTAATATCATCAAAATTTTTGATGTAGATAACATGTCGAAATAAAATTTTTAATAAAAAACATCATGTGAAAACATATAGAAATACATGGAAAACATCTCTTACATTACTATTCATATTTTTTTATCTTATATAAATATAATAAATAATCATTATAAAACCCAAAGTTGGATAATTATAAGAATGAATCCAAGGGAAAATTTGAGATAAATATTACATTGAATGTATATCCCACTCCTAATGATCATAATCTTGTTGGAAAAATATTTTTTGCTAAAATAATTTCACAAAAATAGGGAAGTGGTGATAAATAATGAATGGTATGTTTATGGAAGATATTAAAATGATTATGATATTTTTATGGGACCATTATATAATCCACAGGGCTTGAAACCATTAAGATATTTTTATCTATAGAAGAACATAGAAAATAAAATACATTCCAAATAGATTTCATGTCGGATTTCATAATGGTTTATTTAGAGGAGGATGTTTCACTGAAAAGAATTTGGGGTTTTTTCATAGAGAATTTGATAATAATTATATAATGTTAAATAACACATTAAATGAGCTGATACAAGCCCTGAATTATTTTTATTCTAATATAGAAACTGATTACAGGACTGTGAATTTAAAAAATAGATTAGTGGGTATAAATATCTACATTAATTATGGAAATATATTATATCTTCTTCTTATAAGTTATTCTAGTAATATTATATTTAATTTTAATGATGGTGAATTGTGTGAGAAGTTTTATATATAGATGAAGTAATTATTTTAAATGTCTATGTTGGGGGAAATGAAGAGATTTATTTTCATACAAATATTTCAAGAAAATTAAGAATTTTTTATTTATCAATATATGGATATTCAGGAACTCATTAAATGAATTTTAATAGGTGATTAAAATCATGTTTCTACATGAATTTTAGAGGGACACGTTTTCCCCTAATATGTATAGGGAAATATTGAGTGTCCATGAGAGTTAAGAAAGCTGTTTGGATGTATGTTATACCTTTGTTTTGTATATGTATTTAGGGTTTTCCATTCATATGACTGAATATCCAAATCAAGCGGTTTTTTCTTCTTCGTTTATAGGTTTGTCTATTTTCACACTAATAATTAGTATTATGTGACATTAAGAACTAATGAGGTAGAATATGTGGATCCATATCATGATATTGATCAATTAATGTGGATAAATACACAATTGGAAGGTTTAAAGGTTTAAGTGAAGATTCCACATCTTCTTGGATGCGATAATCAAAGTGTAATAAGTTTTCATAAAAATATTGTAAAACCATCGTGATGTAAGAATAACGATCTTAATTATCACCTAGTAATAGATATTAAATAATGGAAATAATTCAAGTTCTATTATGTTCCAAAAAAGAATTATTACAAAAATGTGTTCACCATGCCATTATTTAAGGATTATTTTCAAAATATAAGGTCTATGTTAGGTGGTCAGCCTCATACATATTACAGCTACAGTATGGTTTTTAGTCTCCTATCTACACTTTTCTTTGAATATTATTATCAAATGGGAAGAACAATGAAATTGGAACGTAAATATTATTTAATATTTATCTCTTTGATGTATGTAAAATGGAGTGAGTATTTATTGGGGTGCCTATTGATACATATTTATATTTATGAGGAGAAAATATTCAGAGAGATTTTTCTAATGGGATAAGATATGATTTTAGAATTTTTTATTTGTGAACTATTTGAATACATTTTTTGAAGACCATGCATGGATTCAGTTATTAAATATTAATGGGGTCTTTTAAATATCATTATTGTTGAATATGTAAGAATCTAAATAATCATTATCTTATAGATAATAGTATTCTATTAACAAATTCTCCTATTTCTTTATATGATTTTTCTTACTTGGTATTTTAATTATAAATGAAGATTCATTGTTAAGTGTGATATGTTAGAAAAAGATTTATATTCCTCAGTTTCTTAAATAACTATAAGGGGTATTGATGAGGCCAAATTTGGTTATCTATGTTTATCCCATAGGTTAGGATATTAATTTAGTGAAGATATATTAAAGAATATTTATGTGGATGTGACTCTTATGTAGTATTTGTTTATCATCAAATAACTTTTTTTCAAACTAATTGTGAGGCTTGTGAATATGTTCTAAAAAGGAAATCAATTATATGTATTTGGGGATATATGAAATATAATAGAGATGATCCCAATAACACAAACATGAATCATACATTTCATTTTAAAGGATCAAATAGTTTTATAAGCTTGGTAACCTAGACACAAACATTATTTCATGTGCTATTGATATGATCAATTCATTTTATAGTCTTGTTAACCTAGACACAAACTTTAATCTCACATTTCATTTGAAAACATAAAAATTCAATATAGTGAAAATAAATATTATTCCTCTGTGAACTCATTCAATGATTCCTTCTTCACATCCTGGGGAACTGAAACAAAATAAAGGGTGATATCAAATGCTCATTAAAAATTACATATAGTAGAATCTTTCTTGAGTAAATACTTTTAATCAATATGTAATGTAAAATATTGAAACACATTCCATTTAATCAAAATCCTATGAATAAAAAATAAAATTGATTCTGTAAATAAAGATCAATTAATTACAGATAAATAATAAAATGGTCTTAAAACTCATATAAGGAGTATTTATTGATAATTAGTTCTCTTAAATGGGAGAATATATTTATAGATTTTTCCATAGGCCTAATATATAATTTTCGAATTTGTTTTATCTGTAATGTATTTTAATAACTTGTTTGAGGTGTGTGTAAGAATTCACTTTTAAAAGATTACTTGAGTAGTATAAATAGGATCAAGGATGAATGGGTGTGAATGAAAATAATTATTTACATATATAAAGAAAGCTTTAATCATTCAATTTTCATGTTTCCAACAATTATTTCTCTTACATGGGATTTAAATTATTAATTTACTATTCATTAGTAAGTGTGATATCTTAAAAAATAATTTAAGTTTCTTTGTTTCCCAAACAACTATAAGGATGATACTTTTGAGACCAAATATTTTGATTGAAGATGTTCCCATAAGATATGATATTCATTTAGTGATGATAAAATAACTCATATTGATGTGTATGTGAATATTTTGTAGTATTTAGGGATCAACACCTAAATTTTGTTTAAATAAATTTTGATGATAGTTTATATTTTATTAAATGAAATCGATGATATGTGTTTGAGGATGTAGTGACTGTAATAGAGATAAACCTATTAGTATGTAGAGTGTGGTTATATTATTATGTTGTTATAAAAATTAATAAATCCCATTTGAGAGTAATTAATAGTTTTTTAGTTTTGGTATAATAGAAATAAACTTGAATCTCACATTAAATTTGAAAACATAAAAATGAATCATATTAAAAGAAAATATTTTTCTCCCATGAACTCATTCAAAGATACCTTCTTCATATCATGTAGAGTAGAAAAATAATAAGTGGTTATATCAAATTCTCAATAAGGGTTGTATATAGTGGGAGCTATCATAAGTAAATAAGGTATAATAATTATTGAAAGGAAAATAATTTAAAACATATTCTATATAATCAATATCAAGATTAGAAAAATAATAGGGTAGGATTAAATAAATATCTCCTAATCCACTATAAATAATTAAATGAGCTAAAACATTATCCATGTATTCATTAACTATTCCAATAATCACATGTACATCAATAATAAATCCCATAATATTGGAATGCATAATGTCCAACATTATAATCATATACTAAAAAACGTTTGTAATGAAATATTAAATAAATGAGTAAGGCATCAAACAAATAACCAAAATAGTTGGTTTCTTGATACCTATATATGCATTGAGGGGTTATAATGGTCCATTCACCTCACTTATTAATTCCAATTCATTCATAATATGAATGGGACGATACATAATCAATGTCAACATTTATATTATGATACTAGCATATGCAATTTTAATAATTTCCAAAATCAATAAACATAATTTTAAACCGTCCTGAATAATATGTTGAATTTTATTAAAATTTTCATTCATAGTATATAAAAATATTTACCAAAGAATTATGAATTGGATTAATATACTTTAAAATGATAACTAGATGATTTTATATGAAAAAACAGTTATCATTTTTAAAAAAACATTTTCAGAATTTTAAAAAATACAAATATTAAAGAAATTATTTTATTTAAAAGCACCCATTGAAACCTATAAATGAGCCACTATATAATTTTTTTTCAGGATAGTGGGAATTTTTTTCATGCTGAGAGTGAAAAAACAATGATTCCATTCACATTTTCAGTAAATGTAAATAAGAAACTCATTTGAAAAATGATGATAAGATTTTGTGTAAACCATTTTATAAAAAAACTAATGTATAAAAAATTCATTAAAAATAATTAGATAATATTGAAAACATTTTTTAACACCATTTTTGGGAAAAACAAATACATTAACGAAGAAAAATTCTAGCAAAATGGTGAAAAAATCAGGGTTCCAAAAACATTTTCATTTAGTATATGTTATATTTAAAAGAATAATTTTGAAATGAAAACATATAAATTACATAAATAACAAGTTGAGTATAAACTATACTTTGTTCATGATGTAAATATTAATTAAATCTCTTAGTGAAGACATAAATATAAATATCTCAAATAATGATAAGATTATTAAAAAACCATTTACAACATTGATAACATTTGAATCAAATCCTGAATAATGTATAAAAAATAATGAAACATTAAATATAATGTACATAATTAGAATCAGGATATAACATAAAAATGATACAGTATATATTCATTACTAATGAAATTTGGTAAATAAAATTAAAATAATCCTCAATGAATAGAAATTTAGATTAAATATGATACCTCCGGTTCAACTCATCACCTATATCCTTTATCGTCTTGAATAATAAAAATATGTCAATTATTAATTTTCATAAGTATATTTCTCGGGTTTATTATTTATTTTATTTTAATTAATAATTTTTTTTACTAATTAATCAATTAATAATCCTCATCGATCATTTTGACAATATTCAGTTCTTTTATCAAAAAGGAGATCAGAAAGTTGACTACAGTAAAAAGGGAGATTATCCAATTATATCAAAAATAATAATCATGATGTTATTATCTTTTTATTCATATATAATACATGTAAAACCAATCATGAATCATGGTTTTGAATAATGAACTACAAAATAATCATAGAGATGGTTGGCCGTATGCACACATAATTAATGTTTTTGTTTTCAATGTTCATGATGGAACAAAGCTAAGTATTATAATATATTTAAATAATTAAAATTGTACTATATATAAAAAAATATTTTATTTAATATACTTATATTGATAATCCATTTATGTGATTATGTGAAATGAATTGCATCGCTTCTTGGAGGTGTTTGTCGCCATGTGCACATGAAACACATTATAATTTTCAGTGAACATAAAGGTAGGAATGTAACTTTTATATTATTTATTATGAACTAAATATATGTCATTAATCTCAAATATATATATATATATATATATATTTTTAAATCCTTCAGTTTTACCTTCCGTATTTGAATGTGATAGAAAATTAATTACATTAGTTCTTAAGGAGGTAATTCGTTGTACACATGGATGATTGTTTCTTTTCCCAATTGATAGAAGAGGATATGAACATAGTTTTTTCCATGAATAAAATTAAATCTATTTATTCAGAGTACACTAGTGTTTTCATTTCATAATGATTGATGAAGTTTCTAGTGAAGTAGATGAATAAATTAAATTAATATTCCTAGTAAATAATTATGCCTCTTCGTTAGACAACATCATATGGTTTACACAAAAAATATATCCTAGGATAGCTTTATAATGAGAAAAAGGCCTCAAAAACAAGTATATGGATGTATATAATTTATTATATAAGTTATTGGCTAATAGAAATTATTTTTAAGGTTTAAAAAATAGTATATGTTTTCCCCTTTTATAAGACACAGTCACTCTTTGAATTTCATAATGTATTAAATTAATATAAATTACTATTCACTTTCAAAATACCAATTATTAATAATATTATATTTTAATATAATGGAAACCATAAATAATTGCATAAAATTTAAATTGGAATTCATTGGGTGATTCATTCACCCTTAACTTTTTTTAAACAATGTTAACCCTTTCTGAAAATTACCTCGGTATTAATTTTTTAACTATTTAGGGGTCAAGAAGGTTACAGTTAAAGGAAAATAGGACCATAACTGGACCATGGATAGTATTATGAACCATTTCTAATTTAATGTTATAGTTAAATTGTTTTTTTTTACTTTTAAATAATTTTACATAATTTTTTTTATAAAATATCATTAATTCAATTATGACAGTATTCATTTAAATTGACATTAAAAAATCTAGACAAAGATATAATTTGAATCTATAAATCTAAAACCTCCCTATCATGTTCTATTTTTCTATAAATAAATTTTAACACATTAAAGCATGAAAAATATATTATATTTAATATTTTCTAGAATATTTTATTTTTTAAATTAAATAATTTTTGTGCCATCATTCTATAATTATTTTAGGTCATTATTTTATGACAAAAATTTAAAAATAAACTACCGTGATAGAATAAATTATTTATTTTTACATAACCATTTATGAAAGTAAATTTCTTATTTTTATCCCCATGATATAAATTTTATAGTTATTAAAACAAATAGAATGCCATTTTATATATATTCATTACATAATGTGTTATAAATAAAAACATTCGGACCATAAGTTAATAAAAAGTGCTATGTAATAATTTTAAATGATTTTGGACAAACTATTATAACATATTAAAATTAATTTCATTATTATAGACACCTTTTAGTCTATATGAAGTTATTTTTAACCTCAATTAACTTATTTTACCATTACCATGTTAACAAATATTTACTACTGTTTATATTGATATTGATAAAAAAAGAGACCTAATTAAATAAAAATTACTTCATGATTCCAATTTTTAATACATTTTTAATATTTAAAACATATAAGTGTCATTATTTAATTTAAAATTCAACTATAAAACTCTGTTGAAGATTAGTTTTACAAAAAAATCCATTTTAACAATAAAAATGTTTTTTATAACAAATTCTGGAATAAGTATCATTCATAATCCCCTGATATTAATTTTATTAATTAAAAGGGTATATTTTAATTTTAAAACTAATACCAAATAGTTTTTTACTTTTTAGATACTTAAAAATCAATTAAAAATAGTAAAAACTATATTTTCATTATTTATTGAAAAATCTTGTTTTTACAATAATCTCAAAATTTCACTATTGAATAATTTTGAGATCATGTTTTAAAAAAATATACACTCACTCTCTACTAAATTCTCATATAATTCCATAAATAATTTATATTTTTTTCTAAAAAAAATAAAACCCATATTTCAACAAAACATATTTTTGAAGAATAAAAGAAGTTTACTAAAATTTGACTAACTGTTTAAAAATCATCTATCAATTAATTTATATTGAGTTTTAAATTTATATATATTTCAAAAATTTGATAATATTATTCCTACCATATAATTAAATGGCCTGTTTATAATGGTTATATTTCAATAATAATATTTCATGGTTTATTTAGGCATGGGTTTGTGTGTTGTATACACTATCAAACATTGTAATTTATTTTAAAATCTCATGATATACTTACATGAAAAGTAGTATTTCATCCATTAATCAATATAAATAGAATATCATCTTATTCACCAAATGATTAGTGTCAAAAATGATTAGTGTTAAAAATTATTTTTTATTCCTTAAGCACTCTAATAAAAATATAATGGATCACATAGTTATATAATCTGATCAAAAATAATTTATCCTATCTTTATAATTTAACTAAAATTGAAATGGTAATCCCAAGTTATATTAATTCCAAAAATTAACAAACCGTTATACAATATTAATTTCTGAATCTTTAATAATAACACCCAATGTTCAACATGGATCATTTTATAAATATAAAACCATAAATTTTTTCTAAATATTTCTAAATTTAACTCAAAACATAATGATTAGAGTAATTGGATTTCATATTTTCCAACTATAAATTTGACATTTATCTCCAAAAAACTTCAATTATAATTAAATCCACAATCAGAAAATATTTTCACAATAGTTACATAATATCCAAGATTTGATAATAATTTCTATAAATGATCTCAATCACCACAAAGCTATATTAAAATATAATATGTATCCAAATGATATTATTACCATCAATCCTAAAGTAAAATCACCTAATATTCAATTAACCATAACCATATAATGTTTTTAAAATATTGTAATCAACTTCCAAAATAACATTAATGAAATTATCAGAAAATCACTTTTTAGTCCCATAGTGATCACTATGAAAAAATATTATTCTAAAAATTATTTTATTCATTATCTATCATGTAATTTCCAAAATAAATCACATAAAAACCAAGAAATTTTGTAGGCTAGTGGTAGGCATTACACCCATTTATCCCTTCGGTTGTAGGTTCAATCCTCATGACTGTGTCGAATGAGATATGTTGTCCTTTTTACATAATCTATATTAATATAATTCTAATAAAGTCCCTAGATATAGGTTGAATACCTTAATCATTTGTGGTCAAAGGAACCATTCATTTCATAAACACTTATAAACCTATGAAAAAGGAAATCTTCATCCAATAATACATCACGTTGAACATATAGTTTACATATACCTCTACCTAATAAAAAATCTCAAAAACATTCATTAATCACATTAAAACTTAGTTATATAAAACCTAAAAAATGAGAATACATGTTTTTAAACATATACTTAAACTTAAACATATCAACAATGTCAGTTAATGGGTTATATTCCCTAAACTATGTTTTCAAAAATATATTTCCCATAGGTTCACATTAAATTTTATGATGCCAATTATATTATCCCAAACATTATTATCCAAGAGTTGGTGGTTACAAAACTAAGTGTGATACGAGTGATTTAATTTCAATGGACTGAATATTTTAGTAAACATTATAAACTATATACACAATTGAATCATACATTATATTTAAAAATATTAAAATAAAACACCATTAAATTAAATTTTTGAATCCTTAAACTCATTCAAAGATTCATGCTTTATATCCCTAGGAAAGGAATCAAAATACGTGATGAGATAAAATGATCAGAAATTGGTAAGTTAATCAGTATCTCTCATGAGTAAATAAATGATAATCAATATTTAAAGGTAAATAACTAAAACACAATCAATTTAATTATTATCTGGTAGATGGGGAATAATAGCATAAGACTGAACTAAGTTAAAATGATTTCATATAAATAATAAAATGATATTAAAATTTTTCCTTATATATCCTCATAATTAAAATTATCACACAAACATCAATAACTAATCTCATAATTAAGTAATTCATAATTATTTATATAATAAATTTTCTTCAATTCCCCTACCAATACATTTAATATATAATGGTATGTTTATACACACATACAAAAATAGATTGTCTCATGAGGCTTAGAAATGAATCGAGGGGCTATCGTGGGCCATGATAGTCATTTAAAATATATAATGTATTATTCACTTGTAAGGGTCAAAACATATTCAACATAAGTATTCATATTAAAAAACTATCATATAAAACGTTAACAATTTCACCAATCAGAAAATATAATCATAAACCACCCATAATAAAATAGATATTTTTATCAAAATACTACATCCCCATCAAAGCATGATATTCATAAAATAATTTTTACATAGTTGAAAATAATTCAAAAATATCAATGCATGATTACTTTGAGAAAAATAAACTTTTAATTTTCAATAAACTTTTTTAAAATAAATAAAATTTCAAAATATTATAGAAATAATATTCTTTTGAAGGAACCTTTTAATCTTTTAATGTAATCTTTAAATCAAATATTTTAATTGGTAGTGAGAAACTATTTTTCATGCTATGTATGTTAAAAAAATATTCCTTTCACATTTTCTATAAAAGTTAATGGGTACCTCATTCTGAAAACGAAAAAAAATAACTTTAAAAGAAATTTATAAAAAATTAAAAAAGGGTAAATATGAAATTAATAATAAAAATTGGATGGGAAAAACATTTCCAGAAATAAATTTAAGGGAAATATGGACCTGGAATAAAATTATTCCACAACTAATCTAAAATAATGTTTGTATTCCTTAAAAAAATTATTAATTTTTAATAGTTTCCAAAGGAAGAAAATGAAAGGAAATTTTATAATTTTTAAAAATATCCAGTTTATTAGAATATTAATTGGTTTTATGATGTAATAATTAAAATTATTCTCCCATTGGAGAATTTCACATAAACAATCTGGATTAATAATGAGATTATGAAATAGACCCTTGCCAATTTGTAGGTTTTAATCACAAGTCCCATGATAAAATATCATAAAATTAATTATTAAATATATTGAAGATATGTAGGAATATTATATAACATGTAAAATAAGAAATATCTAAACCATATAAAATAAATTCATTATATAAAAATAATATATTCCCTAAGGAATTGAAATTGATATGAAATTATTTACCTTATGCCTGACTCATCACATAGGTTTTGTATAATTTTCAATAATAAACATATTATATTTTTCATTCTTAAAATATATTTTAATGTTTATTATTACATTTATTTTATTTAATACAATATTATATTTTATTACTTAATAAATTTAGTTCACATCCAACATTTTCATGATATTCAGTTTGTATAACCAAAATGACATCGGTGGGTGAACTATAGTAAAATATGTAACCATTAAATAATATATTGATTAATAATAATCACATAATTAGAATTATTTTAAAAAAATTATTCTTATAAAACTAATCAGAATGAATGGATATGAAAAATGAACTACATTATAATCATTAGGTTGGTTTTTCGTATGTATGCATGAGTTACATATCCATTTTTTAGTGATCATGATGGATTGAACACAAGATTTTTTTTATAATTTAAATATTTTATTTATATCATAAATAAAATATTATTTATTTAAATATATATATATATGTATGTCATCCTAGTGATTTGTTGATGAAAAAAAGGATTGCTTCATTTAGCTGGTCGCCCACACATACTCAAAAATGATGTTATCATTTTTAGTGAATGGAAATGTAATAAATTAAATGATATATTAAATTTTATAAATTATAATTTTTAATATAATGAAATATATATAAATTAAATACATAATTAAATGTCTTTCTAATTACAGGTGGTGGAAAATGATTTACAACAGTTCGCGAGGTGGTAGTCCACTGTACTCATGAATGATTGATTCTTTTCTCATTTGAAAGAAGTGGATAAAGATATATGTTATTATATTATCTCTATATCTTCTTATTATATGAATTATAGTGGTTTTAATGATTAAAAATGGTTGATAAATATTTTTAGGATGTAGAATAAAAAATAAAAAGAAAAATAATTATTCAGAAATATACCTCTTATTTGGAAAACCTATAACGTTTTACCGAAAACTGATTCCTAGTATGGTTTTATAATAAAAAAATGGACTATAATATTTAATTACGAATTTATGGAATATATTTTTTGAGAAATTTCTTAAAAATAAAAAATATTATGTCTGAAATAAAGAGGATAGAATGTTCCCTTTTATAAGTGAGGGGAGGGGTACTCCAAAAATATCAGGAAGTATTAAATTAATGTAAATTAAATTTCATATTAAAATAGATACAAAACTATAATATTCAAATATAAGATAAAAAAGAATGAAAATACTATGAAAAATTAAAATTTCACAAATTTAAGTGTTTTTTTCTCCCTTACAATTTTGTTTTAACCTGTGTAAAACTTCTTTAAAATTTACCCCAGTGTTAATTTTATTACTATATAGGAATCAATAATGTCACAATAAGTGTTATAAAGAAACATAAATTTACCATGTAATATATTATCGACCACTTAAACAAAAAATTACCAATGAAAATTATTTTAGTAATTGTATATCATTTAATGAAACATTATTTATTATAAAATATCATTAATTACAATTTAGACACTATTTATTTATTTAATTTTAATACCATCAAGACAGAGATGGAATTTTAATATATACGTTATGAAATATCATAAATTTTAATACTTATCTATAATAACTTTTAACACGTTAATTAATTCTAATTATATATTTTTTTAATATTTTTTAAATTAGTAATTTTTCTTCAATTTAATTAAATAAATATGAGAATGGTGTTGTGTAAGAATTTAATAAAAAAAATTCATCACTAAAAATTAAAAATAAATTACCGTAACAAAAAATATTTATATTTCAATTAACCTATTAATAAAAAATATACTTTATTTTTATATATATTAAAAAAATTAAAGGTAACAAAACAAACATATTGTAAATTTCTTCCTTTCATTACATAATTTATTATAAACATAAAAATCATTATCATATCATAAATGGTCATGTATTAGAATTTTATATTATGGTGCAAAAAATATAATTAACCAATAAATTTAATCCATGTGTTAGGGGTACTTTTTAGTACTTATCGAATTATTTTTACAATTAATTACTTTATTTCACCTTTACCATGGTAACAAATATTTACTATGGATAATATTCATTTTTAAAAACAATAAAATCGATATATTTACAAAATTTTCATCTACATATTTAAAATATGGAATCATTTTTTTGGTATTAAAAATATAAATGTGGTGGAATTGAATTTAAAATTAAACTAGTAAATGGGTTGAAAAATAATTATTTTTAAAAAAAATTTTTATGATAAAATATGTTTTAGCAAGAATTTAATGTATAAATTTCAGTCCAATTAAATTCATTATATTTTAAGTAATAAAATATATCTAGTTAAATTTTATATTTATTACAAAATAAAATTTTACATTTAAAATACACTAAACGATAATATAGTTTTCAATAAAAATCAGAAATTTTTCTATTCATTAAAAGTCAAACATTTCCCAAAATTTCTAAAATTTCACCGTAATAGAATTTTGATATGGTGATTTCAAAATTTATAACATTTTTATAAAATAATAATTAAAAAATTTCTATAAATTAATATTAATATTTTCCAATAAATTGTAATGAATCCTTTTTTTGATATTTTTTCTGAATAATTGAAGTGATTTACTAATACTTGTGTGATTATTTATATGTAATTTATGAATAAACTTACATGGAGAAGGGAATTTATATCTATATTTCATAAAACAATTAACCATATTCATACCCAAAAAATTAATATCTAATTTATAATGATTTTATATAAATGATAACATTTCACAATTTTTTTAGGCTTGATGTTTCATGCAATATATGTTATTCAACATTGTTAATTCTTTTAAAATAATGGGATATTATAGAGACACTTTCTATAACTTATGGGAAGTGGTTTGGAACTATTTTAATAAAGTTGATATGGTTTCAGCATTCTAGTATTTAGGTTAAATAATGTTGGGAATATTCAAAATGAGGCAAAGGTAGGGTCACTTGATTTCCAGAACGATTGATCATAATGGTCTCTCATTTCTTTTGGTGGTCTATTCAGAAATTTCAGTTTATTCAGCAATAGATGACAATTTTTTCTTATATTATATCAATTATTCTATATTTAGTATAAAAATGTGGTTGATCTAGACTAATATTCGTGGTCACTCAAATTCATATGGTTGACACGTTCCGTCAGTGGTTTGTTTATTTGGTCGATTGAAACAGTTAATCAAGGTGGTCATTTATTATGATTGATTGGAGTAGTCAGTTTTTTGAAATATGAGGTCAATCCTCATATCTGATAGTCATATATGTTTGAATACATCATGGTCAATATGTAATATGGTTTTTTCCTTATAAATAGTTTGTAATTCATTTCTTGGTGAAAAACAAAAGATTTCTAGGTTTGATAATTTAATTAGATTCTTTATGAAATATTTTGACATCCATTTTTATCGGACTAAAATATCTCAAAATTTATTCTTAAATATATAGAGATGATACTATGTAATATTTTCTTGATTAAAATAAATTTCATGATATTTATTATTATGACTCCGACATGATTTATGTGGGTAGAATAAGGATAATCTATAGGTATATTTTTTTGGGAAAAATGATTATTCTATAACAATAGTTGATTTTATACACTTTTTATGATGGATTATTAATTATTAAAGAGGGAATAGAAAGGGAAAAATAATAATGTGTAATATTTTATTTATTCAAGGTAATTTTAAATTATAAGAATATCATTAATCGATGGTGTAACTATTTCGATTGATTAATGAGGAAGAATTCAATGATTTAGAAAGGATAAAAATTTTGAGATGTTGAGGCCATATATTTAGAGTTAATTTTTAAAAAACATTCATACATGAATTAATTTAAATAAAACCATTATAGAGGTAATGTTCATTTGATGTTTTAATGTAGAATAATTATGAGATTATATTATAGTTATATCATACAAATATTACATACTGTTTTTATATTAGTTATGAAGATAATCACATGTAATGTTTTTAAAATAATTGATTTGACACTTTTTGATTTTATAAATTTGAATATATATATATATATAACTATTTTTTATTGTTGAATGATTCAAAAAATATTCTAAAATGCTAAAATATGATTTGGTAATTATCTGATATATATATATATTTTGAAAAAGAATAAATATAATATACTTGTATAATATGAATGTTAGATCAAGGGATTATTCCAGAAAATTTATATTATAGAGAGAGGAAGAAGAAGATATCATGGATAATTTTAGAAGAAGACATTTAATGGTGTAAATGAAGCCCTATAATGATGTTGTTATATTAGGTTCTATGTTTGTAAATTGAAGAGAATTCATGCTTCCTTTTTGGAATAGATAAAAACAAGATCTCAACCAATGAAAAAACTAATATTAGTTATTTTCACTTAAATTATTTATCCTTTTAATTATATAGTTATTTTGGTACATGAAATAACTTTTTGTGATATAAAAAAAACCATCAGTAGACTTGTAATGCATGTTTTATAGATTTCCAAGCACGAAGTAGTTTATAAGATATTATTACGACATTATGTGATAGTAGGGTTTACTAAATCTTGAAAAAGGAAAAGAATCATACATCGAGTAGTGAACGTTGAAATCCCGTGTGTCATATTTGTGTGTGTTTTTGTGTGGTAAGTTAAGAAACCAATTTACCCTATCATATAATGGGAATTGGATTATAAGAAAAACAAAAAATTGATAAAACATGTACTCATCCACTCTCTTAGTTTTTTCAATGATTACCTACTTATATTCAATTATATATATTATTGGTGGAAAATTCACATTCTATATTAGGAAAATATATTATATTGGGGGTAATAACACCCACCCAAAAATACCCTAATGTATCATATCAGGAGGAATTGTACCTAACTTATTATATGATTACATATGATATTGAGGGGATAATGTAAGAGAAAAATACCTTCATATACCATATCAGGAGAATAAATATTTACAATAGTTCAATAATATATCATACCGATGTAAATTACACCCACAAAAAATACTATCATCTATCATTTTAGAGTGAATATAACCCAACCAGAATACCCCAATATATCATATCCGGGGGAATGAAGCCAACCCTATAATAACATCCTATAATATATTTCAAATCATTATATATTTTTCAAGGGAATAAAACTCATTCAATAACTATTATATATAATATATTATTATAATAATATTCATTTATTTGGTTGGGCTCTTAAGAACCCAACCCATTCTCATCACAATGTTAGGGAACACTTTATTGTCTTATAAGTCATATTCAGGTCTAATAACCCATGTGGGTTCCTTTGTCTTGTTATAAATTCAATGGTAAATGTTCATTTATCATGGGAATAATATTCCCAACAATAACTTCTCATTCAACATTAGATAATCAGTCACACCAGTAGTACCATATAAACTCATATACAAAAGAAATGTGTGATACCCATATCACATCCCAGCCAAGCTAGGTCAGTTGTCTCCCCAAAAAATTTCACAAAGACATTATTTGGTATCCTCTATAGGATACACAAACATATTAGTTGAGGAAGAACACTCACCCCACACAAAAATATTGTCATCATGGGGATCTATGGAAACTCATTTTTTCCTATGTATAATCTCTAATCGGACCACTGGAATTCTATCAATCTACCCTAAACATAGAGATATACAAAAAATATAAAAAGTTATATTATGTTTCATTTAATATATGTATTCCAATATAGATCTCAAATAACATATAAAAAAATATATTGTCAATCCCTCGACCATTAGTGAATGAGGCCTGATGATAGGATCTAAGGGTCCATCTTGGAAAAAACTGACTCATTTTCCAAATAGGGGTTTAAATAGAAATATTTCATTTTTAAAATACATGTTTATTACACTCATGTGGATATAAAAAATATCATTTTTTAACCATATTTTTATATTTTAGATATATTTATTATAATCTCCAGTCTAATTTGGTTTTATTCCCTTTAAATCATGCTCAATACCAATAACTATTCTCTTATAATCATTATTGGACTTCACCTATTGATATGAGGACCTATATTCATTTTCAATTATCAGAAAAATCTAAAAAAGATATATAATTAATCTATAAATCGAGGGAACTTTAATCCAATAATCAACACTTCTGAAATAATCCATTAAACCGTTTTTAGGTGATGTTCCATGACTAAAACCATGATGAAAGGGTTGCAAACTACCCCTGAAATATGAAGCATAACATAAACCATATTAATTAAATTATATGTAACTCCAAAGGGGTTTGAACCATATTACAAAGTAGAAAACCCAAAATTTAAACTATAAAGAAAAATACTTTAATTTCATAAATTTAGGATAAAATAGATTGAATGAAAGGGAATAGGGTTTGTAATCCCCCTTCTTATCACACAAAAAAAATTAAAAAAAATGAACTGGATTGAAATTTAAAATTATAAAAAGATTATTAAAACATTATTTTTTTAATTACCTGATGATTGTAATCATAGAATAATAATCCCCAGTCTTGGTGTGTTAATATTATCTTAGCAAGATTCAATGTTCTATAGCTTCCCCACCCTATGGTACAATTCAATTTCCCTTAAAGTAGACTTTACCTTTAAGGAATATAATCAGGGAATAACCCTTATTATCATGATGTCGAACAACTATATTACATGGATAACATAATTCAAATAAGACTTCCAAGTGTGGATTTATTCTTTAATGAAATAACTACCCTCTTCATGCTGAACTAAAACATTCACAACCAAACCATTATGCCATGGACATCATCCTTTGGGAACACTCCCTTCTCCATTGATTAATCATCATGGAGTGATTCAAGATTCCATAATATAATAACACCTAATATTTAATATCTTAGAAATGTTTTCAATTTGGGCCATACATACTTATCAAACAATATAAATCTCCGATAGGTTATAGGATTTAAAATTTTCTAACGAAAACTATTAACACATACATATCATATATCATTTTCTAAAAGTAGTGATTTAATTTTAAATTATAAATTCTACTTCAATATATTCCTCTTTCAAAATTTATCTATAATTCTCGTTACGGAAATAATTATTTTGGTACACTTTATCCTTATATACATTCTTATCTCAGTCTCATGTACTCCCCTAGAAATAATTACTTGAAAATCTCCTTTTATATATATTTCTTCCAAACTATATTTCAATTTCTAAAAGGACTATTATATATATGTTCCATATGATCCAATTTAACTTTATATATCTCAGCACAAAATAAAACTTTTGTAAAGTATCTATTGAGTTACACCAACTATAATTTAGGATAATAACAACTACGTTTTTCCAATATTGTCACCATAGAATATAAATACATTATCATTTTTCTATTTTCGACCAACCCTTACACATCACAAGGATACACCAAATTTTTTACCCTTTTTCTACCCTTACGATTCCCAAAATCATACAAGAATTAATGAATTTTTCATCATAGTATATCCTTTTCTTATGCTGACTATAGGGTATTCCCCCAATTTTAATATTTTATGAAGTGTTATAAACCGTTATATATTAAAGGGGGGTTACACAACTTTATGAAATTCTAATAATAACACCAAACTATCTCAATTGTGTATCTATAACTAACTATTTCCCCATTGTACATGGTAACCAAAATGTATTATTGGGATTATAAACGTCAATAAGATAAGTTTCAAAAATCCAAAGGTGTGATATGATTTTGACCACTATGTCTTAAAAAATTTCTCTTGTACACGATCAAAATCCAGTATCCATGAAAACTTTTATGTTTTCATTTATCATGTATCAACCCATATGTATATTGGGACATATGATAATTATCCATTTTATCATGATAAGTAAACACCTCATCACCAACACTTAAAATATTTATCAAAATTCAATATCTCAAAGGTTTTGTTTTGGCCTATGATATACTGTTTATACCCTAAGACAACGTAAAATTTAATTTAATAATTATCCAAAATACACGTCCAATATTCATATTACAACCCAATGCACTTCAAATTATTTTTATCATATCCAAAAAAAAACTATGAGAGATGTTTCAACCCTTCGAATCATGATACATGTTCAAAATCTTAAAATACCATCCTCTACAAGACAAAAAATTAAAATTTTCACTACTTTTATCCAGTCCATAGGATGCAGATCATTATAAAATCTGCACCATAACATTTCTTCTCGCAAAATAATTATCATCTTTTATTATATGCGAATTATCCATGTTATCAAATCTTCATGAAATCCATAAATCCTACATACAAATTGTTGGTATAAGAAACTAAATGAAACACAATACCAATGATTTTGATAAACCCATTTGTATAAGTACAAAAATGATACCATATACATGCTGTTTTGTAAAAACTATTGGTATAGGTACCATGGAGTCACCATATAACAATGGTATTCCAAAATATGTCAGTATAGGCACTCAAATTGACTTTAATTGTTTTTTAAAATTACATTAAATAAAAAAAATATTATTTTGTAATATATATATATATATATTATACTAACGAAATTCATTGAATCATAGTTGTTGGTTCATTGAAATATAAATGAGAGGTGCATGGATTGAAATCCCACAAGACCTTTTTTACATTATATATACCAATGGTTTTTGTAAACTGTTGTTATAGTTCTTTCATATGACCTATACCAAAAGTTTAGTATAAGTAAAATATACCAAATGTTTGGAAAAGGATTTGTTATATGTCTACACCAATGTATAATAACCCAACAACCCTCTAAATAGTTGATTTAGGTTATACCAATGGTTTTGAGGCCTATACCAACCGCTTCAAAATTTTGGTATAATATTTTTTTAATATAGTGATTATATAAAACCAATCACTCCAATATCCTATTAAAAACATAAAACCTATTCATACCACCCAACCATATTCTTGAATCTATAATATATTAATTACCAACCCTACTAACTTATCCAATTTTTAATAAATTGATTCCCATATTTTTGTTTTTTTGTTTCTACCAAACATAAGTCTTTGAATCCAATCCCACAACTATTACAAGAATACAACAACCTTTAGTTGGGTCTAGTAGAATTTCACTCACTATTTTTACATAATTCTACAAAAAAATGAGTTCCACATGCTCATGTAATCTATAGTGGTATCTCTACCATAAGACAGTACAAATAATTGATCTATGGGGGTGATCCTACCCAACATCAACTAATAATCCATCATTTTACCCCATGTAATAAAATTTTAACTAAAGGACAATGAAATTTCTCATCATCATGTGAATCACTCATTCCACCCCACTATGATACCTTCTAATTCCATTTAATATCCAAAAATCACATCTATTTCCAACTCACCATAGTTAGGGAACTATTTAGATTCATTCTCAATCATATGATCCAATTAACCAACAACATTCCATAAGGTCAAATGATCATGTCCTAAATATTTTACAACCCCTCAATCAATCATTAACTCTTCCATAAAGGTGTCATCTCATTCATCAGTCACATTTAGGTACATTAGTATAACTTATTAAATCCTCCAGACCAACCCCAATAGCAACCCCATCTTTGACCAACACATGTTATAACATCGAATATCAGCACCATTTTTCACATTACTAAGGAAACAACATGTATCAATCATTTGATCTATAATCTCATATCTATTAACTATTTATAAATTATGATCTACCAATAAAAATAGTTTTAGACTCACATGGATAACTCACCATCTAACCACATAATATACACATGTACATATAATTAGTTCTATGATTCAACTAAAGAATTAAAAAACTCCCCATGCCCCTAGTGCATGTCATATTGATCCCATAATAAAATAATTCTTTTCTTTGTATCCACCTACATTATAACTAGGTAATCCATCATGAAACAATAATGGATACCTAATAGAGTTTCCCAAACATTATTCTCATCCATAAATAATTTACTCAAAATTTTAATCTTAGAAGTGTATTGGAATCCTAGATAATCCATCCCCCATAGGATAACCTATATTTAATAATTCATATCATGGACAAGAACTGAAATATCCTCTTATTTAATTAAAAAACATAACTCATGAATATCATGAGTTATACCACAAAATCAATATTTTATTCATAATATTCTTTAATTGAATCCCAAATAGTATTCAACTCATGGAGAATCTTCCATTCTCCAATAACTAAGGTCACAAAACAACATAGAGTCCAATATACACACACTAGGTTTCTCATTTATATATAAAGTTTTGTAATCTCATACTAGAGAAACTATACACTATAGGGTACCAAAAACTAAATCACAGCTATATACAATCCTATACCTCGATGATCATGGTCACTATTCATGAATATAATGACATCTCAAAATGAAAATTTTTATTTACAAATATTTTATCAATCTATAAATTTCATTTAGAGTTCTATAATAAGATACTTGGGATAACAAAAATTATGTTCTTGTTGACACATTGAATAAACATATCAAAAACTTTATGAAACATATCACAGTGATTTAGTTAATTATAATTAATCTAATAATTAGTTTGGGGAAATACTAAATATGTTTTTATTGAAACATTAAATAAATTAAACCTATTTTTTAATTTTCGATTAATTTTGGGGAAATAATGTCATAAAAACCCCCAAGTAGGAAAATGTTATGTAATAATGTGTTCCTGATATGATCTCTAAACATCAACATAGTTTCCAGACCAATCCAATAGAAAAAATAAGGAAAATAACTCAAATTACCATACACAGAAATAATATTCACACCTGTAATAGAGAATTTAAAAAAAAGAATCCCAAATTCCTTTGTAAGTTGGACTTCAACTCATTCAGATAGAGGCTAGAAAAAAAAATATAGAATCATTCAAATTATTTCTAGTCATATAACAATTCTAATTTATCTAAAATGATAAGAAAAATAAAATAATATTCTCTAATAAATCTCTGTAATATCCCAAAATAGTTAAATCCATTACAACTAGACAAGTTCATTATAGGATTCGAGGTTCACCTCCACATATTCTATAGACTACTGACAAGAAAAGTGGTTTTAATGGTATTACATGGGAAATATTATACACTTATATCACGGTATAATAAAATTAACATAATTTATACACTAAAAAATCACAATATCCATCTTGAATAAAATTAAATCATAACAAAGACAAACCAAAAAAATAACAGAAAACATGCCATACTAAAATGGACAGTCTAAATTTCACTTGATTCATATAGATATCAATTGGATCCCCTATGTGAGGATCATATACTAATCTAACCAAAAAATAAATCTAATATGTAACAAACACATGGTCTAAAGTCTAATCATTGTCCATCTTTTGAATATATCCAAGATATCCAGTAAATCCATCCAACACACGGTATTATTCCTTATCATTACTTGAGATGATGAATACTTATTGGGTACCATTGTTCTAGGGACTCACAGATAGGTTATGAGTATAACTCAGTGGACCCCCACCTACAATGTCCCTATAATATGTGGTAAATATAGTTCATTTAAAATTTGATATTCTCATAAAAGTGAATAAAAAACTAAAATGAAACCTGAATGACCATCTTCCCTCGATTTTGAAGCTGATACTCTATGTAATCCAAAATTGATTTTTCTAGTTTAAGATATATCTAGGAAAGTCATAAACTACACCACATATCAAATAAGTCTCTTAACATAATTCCACTATGTTTCAAATAATTATTTATATAATAATGAGAATAAAACACACCCATTATATCCCAAAACATCATAATAATTGTGTCAATAAGAATCCACCATGATATATCATCATTTATAATCCTCAGGGAGGGTAAGTGACCCACCTAAATATACCATTAAAAAAATATATAGGGGAATATTTTTCACCCAACAATACCATTAAGTATTATATCAAGGATAACAACACATTCACTATAATAACATCATTTGTCATATCAAAGGGAATATAATGTACCTCATTATACCGTCGTATATCATAGTAGGGTGAGTGTGGGATTGTTCCAACCCCATTATTCAATCATATTTTATATCTATGTGAATATCATTAATCTTCAAATTCCATCATATTCCATATTTGGGGGAAAATCAAATCACCAATATTACCACTATATAACATATTATAGGAAATATAGCCAACCCCATAATAACATAATATATCATATATAGGGAATATCGCATGACTCATAATACAATCATATATCATATATCACATAATCATATATCATTATGGGAATAAGTTCCACCATAATACCATCTCAAAGTATATTTCATAACAATTTAAATAATTTCCTAATTATGCCTATAATTATAAGAAATTTTCTCAATATAAGACCAATGGTCTCATCCTATAGGTCACATAGTTACCCAGGAAAGTGTAGCCAGAGGGGAAACCCCTGGCCATTTATTAAAAAATAAAAAAGACAGTAAACACACATAGCAACCCATCAAAGTCACAAAAGGTCCTCAAAATCATACCCCTGAGCATCACCATGAAACACAGACTCATCTTCCGTTGCCGTTTCCCACACCGAACTCTCATATTTCTTCAGTACTTTGGCATATTTCCTCCTCAGATTCAACTTCTCCAGCTCAAGGAACTCGTTCGGAGACTGCATGCTCCTGACAGCAGATCTGGTCATCATCGGTTTTGCCAGATGAGAGTAATCCTTTTTCATCCTTACTCGTGAAGAGGCAGTCCCCTTGACCGGGACCTTCGGCATCCACTTATTACCAACTTGAGCAATCTCACTGTATGAAGGTTGCAGCTTATCCCCACGATTCTCTTTGTCACTGTCAGAGAGATCCCCCCATTTCCCATGATATTCTTGGATTTGCTTAAACTGATTGTTCGGATCAACTATTGCCAATCATTGAGGCTGCTCAACCATTGTGTTCTCCACCTCCTCCCTTACCACAAACTCCATACTACCACTTCCACTGCCACCTTCCTGCATACCCTGTCCCACAATAACAGGTTCATCAGAACCGAAAACAACTAACTCAGTCTTATTCTGTAAAACAGGCCCCGGGACATCATTCCCCTTGCACTGCAGCTTGCTCTTCACTTGCGGAAGCACCACCACGTTCTGCACAACACCTCCCTCCTGCTCACCTGCTACAAATTCCTCCTGTACCCCATCCAAATCCACACTTCCTAAAACAGCAAACTGATTACCAGTTGAAACAGGTACCAGAACCCCAGCTCCAGCCTTACCCTGACCACTGCCCCAATAATCAATGGCCTTCGGGTCTCCCACAGCAGCAGAACCAACCCCTTTCCCTCCCAAAGAACCCCTATGCACCTTGCCAGTATCCCCCACATCACCCATCCCTCCTGAACCCATTCGGACACTGCCATTATCTTTGTTCTGACCTGTAGTTCCATCACCATCCCGAAAGCCTCCGCCAGAGGAAGAGCCGGCCTTCACCTGCACAGTAGAGACCTCCGGCTCCAGCAGGGGATCCGAAACAATCATCCCCATAGGGGGACATGCCACACCACCGCCAGCAGCACCCTCGGAGGAACTGCCTTTTGATAAGCCCCCAAAATTCAGATCCTTCTTCAGCCTGTCAAACACTCCAGACACCAAAGGGTTAGAAACAGAACTCACAACATGCAAAATCTCCCGCTGCCCCACACTGTTACTATTGTTTGTGACATCCACGGCATGCCTCTCCTGCACAATTCCATCAGCCGAACCTGAAGACTTCCCGCGCCTGGTTCCACTGTGACAGCCCGAAGAAGAATGTCCCAAACGCTTGCAAGTGGAGCAATAGCCCAGCCAAGATTCATAAACTACTTCTTGCTTCCATCTGAACTCTTCTCCAACAGAGATCCAAACCCAATCAACCGGAGGCCGAGAGACATCCACCTCAATACAGCATCGTGGGTTGATCGGGTGACAGAGCGCGGACGTGCGCACATCAGGACACAAAAAACGGCCGACCAAATTACCAATCATCTTAAGAATCGACAGATTCTGAAAGGGAAGGGGAAGATGAGGGAAACTTACCCATACAGGAAGAGAAGAGGGATCACGATTCATACACAAATCAATCGTCCATCGAAACAGGAAGAAGCTACACCCATTGTAGCGCCGGGGAGCACTGGACCAAGCGCAAATGAGATCTTCTTCAGAGGCAAACCAGATCATGAACTGTCGATTATCAAGGAGTCCTACCACTGCGCGATCTCTCAAATCCCATTTAGCAAAGACGAAACGATCAAACTCGTCCACAGACGGCCTTCGGGAGTTGAATCGAGCCACCAAGGTCAGACCCAGATGCCTCGAAGCTTTAGAGAACTCCGATACTGAGATTGAAGCTGTGGATTTCCAAGGTGAAGATTACGTACCTCCGGGGTAAGCGCAATCTCCGGGAACTCCGGTAGAAAGTTAGGGTTCGTGAAGGGAGAGAACACTGCCCGTGACTTCAAAGGTAGGCGATCTACAGCATCCTCCCCCCTCCAAATGAAAGGAATAACACACATATAAAATTCAACCTATGTGAGGTCAATCCTCTCACCGTAACTCTACATAGATACGTTCTATAGTATTTTCATTAGTATTAATAGATATAAAATTGAATAAGAAACACTCACCCCACAAAGAAATTTGTTATGAAAGGTTGTCTAAGTAATATCATGATTCCTTATAGAATGCCCTTATGTTAAACACTCCCATTCCATTATTTTCCTCTACACTAACAGATCAAAAAAACTATAATAATTACCTTTACGCTTCAATTATTAATTTATACCTCCCATGGTTTCAACTATCATATTTCACCTATATAGTGTAAAGATCTTGGCCATAGATGGTTGATGAATCATGATAGTGATAAAGGGTAAATCAAAACCCTATAAGATTTCATTCATCACATAGTAAATATAATGTAAATAATTCATTTTTAAATTGATGTTCAATCGCAGACAAGTGGAGAGACTGCATATCACATTATAACCATATCCATAAACAATAGAGATATATTTAGGTTCCATAAACCTCATTCAGAGTTATTGCATTTAATGAAATCTCAACATCACCTCTAACATTTTTCCAATATTTTCTATCCTTCAACAATCCATAAAAGGCCCTATAACTATTTAAAATGATCAAAACAATTTCAGAAACATTCTTAAATAATTAACATGTAAACCCCATATTTTGTGTAATAAAATCATAGTGAATAATCACTGATTATCATATTATGAAATGAAATGGGCACATATCCTTGATCAAAGAGATTCAAAGAACCCATGAAATCTATCCAGACCTTTAGTATAGAAAATAAATAATATATAATCCAAACACATCCATCAATATCTATAAAAAATAGGAAACGTATAAAAAAATGAATAGAACATACCCAAATAAAACAAAATAAAATTAATATATTGATTCTCTAATTATTACTTCTATCTGATACAATAAAATTCCCCATCATATAAGCATGATTCCAAAAGACTCTATTGGTATTTGAATAAAAAACTAAACCAAAATGGAATAAATCATATATAATAAAAATGGATAAAGGATCATGTAAAAAATGAAAACCATAGCTTTATATGCTATAGACAACCACAATTAATCATCCTGAATCATATAGGCTCAAACGAGAGGAATGAAAACATGAAGAGGGATTGGATTTCCATGGGTTATTTTATAACAAAAAATTTATAAACCCCTTAGATGAATCAAATTTTAAAGCACGAAAATACTAATTAGGCATTATTGTTTAAAAAAATGGAAATAAGATATCACGTCAATAATTTATTTAGTCTCAATGTGACTCACTCTTCTTCTATCCATCGGACCAAAGGCCTTCAATTTTTTATTTTATTTAAAGAGAGACCCCCCCCCTTTTAAGGTAATAAGAGGGGAAATCAAAATAGACATCATCGACTTAGGACAAATCACAACCTAAAGGATTAGAAATAAAACCCAAATTGACAACCTGGAGCTACCCCTCCCCAGCAATTGATCTTGACAAAGATCTCCGCCAATGCAGAGTTGAACGACAAGCAAGTGTCCTGTGTCAAAGAACATGCCCGATCTGATGGAAAAATCCATACCCTCTCAACATCCAAATCCATAAAGCTCTGCAATGATGAACATCAAGCTCTAGAACCTCCTTTGGGGCCTGATCCATGTGACTCACTCCTCTTAAACATATCTTAAGACCCACAAATTCCACTCTCAATAGCACAATCAAGTTCCTAGAAGAGTACCCTATCCCTTTAGTGATGCTAATAATGGAATGGATATAAGGACCCAGCCTTAAAACATTACACAATCTTGAATTAAATGAATAATTCACATTGAGGATCTTTTCAGGTTTAATGTTTTAGAGAGTGAGGCCATAACTATTACATTTCAAATTATTATAAAGTAGACACTTCTACACAGTTTCCATTTTTTTTACAAAACAAGAACTCTTGAAAAAAGTTTCATGTCTAGTTTAATGTTTAAGATAGCATGAATTCTCCTTGATTGCATCCTTTACCCTATTCCACGTTATGTCCTCTGAAAAACATTTCAATAACATGGGATGAGCATAAAATTTTTGGTAAGGGATACATGAAGAAGGAAAACAGTTAGTTTTTCAAAACAAAAAGTAAACCATGAATGATTTAACATAAGTAATACTTTTCACCTTTATGAAGTATTAAATAGTCTTCACTGAATTTAAAGATCATTACTTTCCCTTTTCTAACCAAAATATTACCATAAAACCCATATAAAGACACACATAACATATAAAGGTAACTTGGGACATAAACATACTTAAATGGAATAACCATACGGTCGACTTCCACACATATCACAAAATGGAATATCCATACGACAGACTCCCATACCCAATGCATTGGAGTTTATAACGTAACCACCTGTCCTGGTATTCACGGCACCACTCGTCCTTTGTTTTATCATGTAACCACCCGTTAAATGTCCATGTACCATTACCAAATCAAATCACATAAAACAAATATAAAGGAATGGAAAAATTTCCACATTTCAATCACAATATATTACTTAAATATATTGACATAACAAATCCATTTACAAAACATTTTCAATAACAAAAAATATGTAAAAGAGTATAAGGTATATATTTTCTTTTAAAAATAGTAGGGATTGTTGAGGAAGCCATAGATCAAATAATACTCGCGGCGGTGGAAAAGGTCGTTGTCACCGCCTTCATTTAAAGAACAACCATTTTTTTGGTTAGTAAAACACTTCGTAGAAAAAGATTCACTTGGAAATGTCAAGGGTGTTTATACAGTGTATAAAAGAATGTCGTGTGTTAAAATAAAATATGCCTCAATGAAAGGAAATTGAGACGAAGTCCCTTACCTCATGTCCAACTTGACCCGTTCGTTCTTTAATATCCTGAATAATAAACTAAAGTTAAATTATACTTGCTTAAGAACCCTATTCATGTTTATTATTCCTTTCATATCACTTATTACCATGTTATGAACATTATGTAACCATTTATGATAATAACGTTCGTTTTTTCAATATTTGGTACTTGAGTCAAAAATGTACTTCTTATAATTATATGTTGGTCATGTGGTCAATGATTCATTATATCCAGAATAATATTCATGATTTATATATCATATATATCATATATATCCATCATATACATGTATTTATAATAGTACATGGATGTAAGAAATGAAATTCACCGTTCATGGAGACGGTAAGTCATACGTACGCATGGACGCTACTTTCATTTCTAATTATTATTTTAATGGAATTTAAAACTTAATAATAAATAGTTATATTATAATCACAGTATAATATCATATATAATATCATTACCCCTATCCTTTATACATCCCACATAAGGCATTAACGAGTCACATCACTTTGAGGGGGCGGTAGTCCACACTTCCTCAAATGAGATTATCGTATTTACCCACTATGGAAACCATAAAGGTTTGATATAATTGGGAATTACAGAAGAATAAGGATATCATAAACATAATATATATCATATATAAATATAGTTCCATAATAATGGACACCATGAGAGGCAGTTCGAGATATTTGAACAATCATCGTTTCGTGAGACGTTATTTTTCCATCGACTAAAACATTATGTTCTTCATCCATTATATGGGGGTGTGTGTAAGTGCAGTTCTAATACATATTATAAAAACATCCCAGTATATTGAGGATACCGGTGCTATTACAAAATAAAGAAAAAAAAAATTTCGGGGTTGGAGAAGTAAGATAAATGAAAACAATTTAAGAGAAACCGTTACCTTTAATTTGGGTAAATCCTTTGGTTTGAACCAAAATAACTTCTTGAAGTTCCTTCTGCCTAAGGTAAGTCTTATAGGGTGGGGATAAAGATGTAGGGAGATTAATTGTGTTGATGTTGGAAGACCCAAATGGATTGAGAGGTGTGAGGAATTGGTTAGAAGTGGTCTCCTTTTATATGGGGGGAGGGGCTCTTTAGGAAAGTGTGAAAATATTATTTTATAATATAATGATATTCGGTTTATAATGATCCAAAAATCATTATTGTCGAAGATAAGATGCGTCATGGTATAAATAAAATCATCCAATCAAAAATGGACATGTTTTGGATAATATTTTAATCATTATAATCTTATTTATTTAAATCATTTATTACTGAGATAAATACTTCATCATTATTGTGTCATAAATAATTTAACATATTGGATTTCTAAAAATTATAAAAAATAACATGATATAGGAAATAATTTTAGATTTCCATAGAATATTTATAGTCGAAAATAGAACTTATATAACACCACATAAAAATTAATTACTAAAAGTTTTTTGTTAATGTCAATTTTGTCATCACATTAAATTTATTAATCTAAATTGTTACTATCACTCCCATGTGGCTCAATAGGGTTCCAAAATCGACCCCAAGATGCCCATGGTCGTAAATGACTTAACCAATAAGGTTTAGACAAGTGTTAAGGTAATTTTGAATTATTATAATATTCTCTTTACCTTGAATTACCCAATTTACCTTTAACCGTGGTAAATAAAAGTCAAAAAGTTACTATTCACGAAAAATTATTTTCATCTTAATGAAAAACATTTTTCTTCTTAATAAAAACCATATATGTTGGATTTTTTAAATTCAATTAAAAGAAGTGGTAAAATTTTATTTAAATGAAAAAGTCGGTTTTTTAACTACCACTAATTGGTTTCACTATTTACCAAAAATCAATGTTTTTCAGAAAAATACAAAAAATTCAGCCTAAGCTATATTTGACATTCCAAATTAAAAAAATGTGTCTATCTTGAAAAATTAAAAACATAGAGGTGGAATTAATTAATTTTAAAATTAATTTATGCTTTCAAAACAAAGAGCGTGTTTTTATGAATTAATAACTATCAAAAGATTAATACTTGTTTATGTCCAATTTCAAAATTAAATTAATTCCAATGAACAAAATTGAATTAAATGGTAAAAATATTTTTTAATTTCACTTTAAAACCAACTAAAAAGATAATCTATCCATACAAATAAATTAGATTAAAAGGCACATTTGAATTAAAATACAATATTTTTCACTATTCATTATAAATGACCTTAATTGGAAAAATTCCAAAAATTTACACAAAGTAAATTTTTATGTCCCCATTATAAATATGATTTTATTTGGTCAAATATATTGTATTAAAGTAACCAAAACTAGATTTAAAGAGGGTTCTCCATTAAAAGGCGATAAATCGGCCTTTTAATGTAAATTATGCTTAAAATTAGATTTATTCACATTTTAAGCCTCTAACTTTTTATTGGATAATGTAAATACATTTAAAAAACATGTATAATCATATTGTAGTTCGTTTCATTCATTCCCGCCAATACAACGGCTAGGAGTTAACTACCATTTAAAATAATAATATTATATTATTAGTGTGCAACGTAAGATTCAAAAGAAACCAGTGGTTGCATATCGGGTATGATATTGAACATCACAACCCCTTTAAAGTAAAATTAATATTTAATTCAAAAATATTAATAAGTATAAAAATATCTTATTCTTCATTTACATGGGATGTTACATCCTTCCCCATTTTGGAAATTTCATCCTTGTAATTTTTATTCACTTATCAAAATAAGTGGGGGTGTTTATCCCTCATAGAATTTTCAGATTCCCAGGTTGCCTCTTCAACAAAATGGTTTTTCCAAAAAACCGTTACCTGGTGAATTTCCTTATTCCGCAACAGTTGCTCTCTATGGTCAAGAATTTGGACTGGTTGTTCTTCATAAGAGAGATTTTCTTCCAACTGAACTACCTCTCGTATCAAAACAAGATATGGATCTGGCATATACTTTATCAACATCGAAACATGAAAAACATTCTGTATCTTGGATAAACTTGGAGGTAGAGCCATTCTATACACAACTGATCCAACTTTCTCTAGAATTTCATAAGGTCTAATGAACCTAAGTCTCAACTTTCCTTTCTTACCAAAATGCATCACACTTTTCCAAGGAGAAACTTTAAGAAAGACATGATCACCTACCTCAAAAGAATGATCATTTCTCCAGTTATCTGCATAAATTTTCTATCTGATCTGAGCTGTTCTCATGTTCTTCTGAATCAACTGAACTTTCTCTACCATCTCTTTTACCAATTCTGGTCCCATCATCTTTCCTTCACCTACCTAATCCCAAAAATCTAGAGTTCGACAATGCTTTCTATATAATGCCTCAAATGGAGCCATCTGTATAATAGAATGAAAGATGTTATTATATGAAAATTCAACCAAAGAAAGATGTTGGTCCTAACTTCCCTGATAATCCATCGAGCAAGCACGTAACATATCCTCCAATGTCTGAATTTTTCGTTCTGATTTCCCATCTGATTGAGGGTGAAAATCTATACTAAAATTTAATTCAGTACCCAATGACTTCTGAAGGCCTTTCCAAAAGTTATAAGTAAACCTAGGATCACGATCAGATACAATGGAGAGGGGAAATACTTACATTCTGAATATCTCTTTAACATACAACCGAGAAAGTTGATATAAAGACAGAGTATCTCGAATATGAATGAAATGAGCATATTTATTCAATCGTTCAGCTATAACCCAGAGTGTGTTATTACCTCGAGATGTCTTTGGTAATCTCACAATGAGGTCCATGGATATATTTTCCCATTTCCACTCTAGCACCGTTAGAGGCTAAGTCATCCATTTTGGTAACTACCGCTCTGCTTTAACCTGCTGACAAGTCAAACACATCACAGTAAAATCAACAACATCTCTTTTCATTCCATCCCACCAGTAATAATCCCAAAGATCTCTGTACATCTTAGTACTACCAGGATAAACTGAAAATGGAGAACTATGAGCTTCACATAACAACTCATTCTTCAACTGTGAATCACAATGTACACATAATCACTTACCAAATATCAAAACACGATCTTTATCAATGTTAAATTCCGGAAACTTACCCTTCTGAACCAACTCTGCCTTTTTCTGCAACTCACTGTCTTCTTTCTGTGCTTTCTTAATTCTATCTGATAGAGATAATTTCACTGTCACCTGAAACAAAACAGAAGAATTTCCTGCAACAAAAACATCTATTCCTAAGTTCATCAAATCAAAAACCAAAGGATCATGTTCCAAACGTAGCATGGTTAATGATGTTTTACTTTATTGACTCAATGTATCATCAACTTTATTTTCTTTTCCGAGATGATAAAGGATCGCGCAATAATAATCCTTTATTAATTAAAACCATCTCATCTATCTCATGTTTAATTCTTTCTGAGTGAATATATACTTCACACTTTTTTGATCGGTATATATTTCACACTTCACTCCATACAAATGATGCCTCCAAATTTTTAAAGAAAAAACAATAGAAGCTAATTCCAAATCATGTGTAGGGTAATTTAACTCATGTGGTTTCAACTGACATGAAGCATAAGAAATTACCTAATAATTTTTCATTAGGACACAACCCATTCCTTTCAACGAAGCCTCACTGTAGATAAAAAACTCACCATTTCTAGAAGGAAGTGCCAAAACTGGATCATTCACCAATCTTTTTTTCAATTCTTGAAAACAATCATCAAATTTTTTTGACTAGATGAACATAACACCTTTTCGAGTTAACTTAGTCATTGAACTAGATAACCGTGAAAAATTTTCATCAAACCTCTGGTAATAACCTACCAAACCAAGAAAACTACGAATATCAATTATATTTGTGGGTCTTGGCCATTATTCAACAAATATTGTTTTACCTGGATCAATAGTAATGCCATTTTTTGAAACAATGTGACCATGGAAAGAAATTTTTTGTAACCAAAACTCACACTTGCTGAATTTCCCAAATAATTTCTTTTCATTTATGGTTTCCAAGACAACCCTTAAATGAATTTCATGCTCCTCTTTACTTTTAGAATAAACCAAAATATCATCAATGAACACAACCAAAACATTATCCGAGAACTCATGGAAAATTCTATATATAAGATCCATGAATACAGAAGGTGTATTGGTTAACCCAAAAGGCATAACTACAAATTCATAATGGTCATATGTAGTACGAAACACGATATTTAGAACGTCTGATTCCTTTACTTTCAACTGATGGTACCCCAACCTCAAGTTAATCTTTGAAAAAAACAGAGCTCCCTGGATCTGATCAAACAAATCATCGATATGAGGCAAAGGATACTTATTCTTAACAGTGATGTTATTCAATGCTCTATAATCAATGAAAAGTCTCATTGAACCATATTTATTTTTAACAAACAAGACAGGACCACCCCATGGTGATTTGCGAGGTCGAATGAAACCTTTATCTAATAACTCCTGCAATTGCTTCTTTAACTCTAAAATTTCAATTTGAGTCATTCTATAAGAGGTTTTTGAAATTGGATTAGCATTAGGAACTATGTCAATAGTAAATTCAACTTCTCGATCAGGTATAATACTAGGAAACTCATCAGAAAAAACATCAAGATACTCATTTACCACTGGAATATCATTAATCTAAATAGTTCCTTTGTTTCCAACAATATGTTCAAGGTAACATTCATTTCCATCTTTTACTAGTTTCTCAGCTTCCTGATATGTTATCAATAGCATGGGTACATTTTTGTATAAAAACTGAAAATCATTCTGAAATGAAACCTCTTTAGCTCTATAGTCAATCTTAGTATGATAAACAAAAAGACAACCCATGCCCAATATAACATCAAACTCTACTAGAGGAAAAACAAGAAGTTTTGCAGGTTGATTCCTTCAGCACACAAGGACAAGAATTTTCTTATGTTTTCTTTTTGTCTCAACATTTCCTCAAGGTGTTTTTACCATAAATTCAGTGTTCATATAATGAGTTGGAATTCCCAATTTACTAGAAAACCTCTCAGAAATGAAAGAGTGTGTAGACCCTCAATAAAACAAAATATTAGCATAATCTGAACAAACAAACAGTGTACCTGATACAAATTCGTTTGATGTCCCAACATATGCTGATGTAGCTGCAAAAGAATTCACTACCCCTTTTTTCTTGTATTCTGGCTGCTTTCCCTCAGTTGAGTTCTTTGTTGGACACTCATATGAATAATGACCCATTTAATTACACTTAAAACATCTTACTGATGGTTTTTCATTTCCCTCTTGATCATCTTACTTATAGTTACAAGAAATATGACCAGACTTACCACATGAGAAGCAATTTCCAGACTACGATAATAATTATCGAGGAGGCTATTTACCACACTTCTCACCAGTTGGATATTTAGTTTTCTTAACTCTATGCTTCTTTAAAGAATTCTTCCCCTATGCCTTCCAATTGGACCTATTATTCTATTGTTTGTTAAAGAACACTTGATCATCGGCAAACTCCATTTCCAACTTCTACGAACATCGAACATGTTTTTCCAAACTTTTGAACTCATGAGAGGCTAATGTTCTTCGATATCATGGCTTTAGTCCTGAGTAAAATCGTTTTATCTTACTATCAAATCTCGGATGAAATTTTGTGCATACCTTGCCAGTAGAGTGAACTTTTCTTTATAAGTAGCCACTGAGTCATCCTTTTGCATCAATTCTAGGAATTGTTTTTCCATCATAAGTCGAACCACCTTTGGAAAATATTTCTCAAGAAACATACCTTTGAATTCATCCTAATTGAGAGCATCAATCTCTTCACTATCCCTGATATTTTTCACCATCGACCACCACTGATCAGCTTCACCTTGAAAACGGTTAACAGAAAGACTAACCTTTTGATGTTCTGAACAACCCATGACATCAAAAATCTTCTCCAGCGCTTTAACCCACCCTTCAGCTAGAATAGGGTCAGATGATCCTCTGAATGATGGGGGATGTTGCCTCATGAAATTCTCTAATAATAACATGTTCCTCTACGGTTGATCTGGTAGATCTCGTAAATGGATACCACCACCATTTATAGCCTGAGTCAATTATTCCATCATTGTAACAAATTGTTCAGTTCTAATTCTGACTATCTCAGGTTGCTGATTTGGAAGGTTTTCTTCTTTCTGATGTCGTCCCAATATAGCCGCCCTATTTCCTCTGTAGAAAACCATTTTGAACATAGAAATGTCTTAGGAAAATAAATATGGTAATCTATAAAATTCTATATCATTTCAATTTTACAATAAATTAATTTAGGGATATAAATTTAACAATACTGTAACTCCTAAAGTTATCTAAACCGACCTCTGATACCAACTATTAGGACCCGGCCTTAAAACATTACATAATCTTGAATTAAATGGATAATTCACATTGAGGATCTTTTCAAGTTTAGAGTTTTAGAGAGTTAGGCCATAACTATTACATTTCCAAATATTACAAAGTAGACACTCCTACACAATTTCCATTTTTTTACAAAACATGAAATCTTGAAAAAAGTAGTCATTTATAGTTTCATGTTTAATATAGCATGACTTCTCCTTGATCCCATCCATTACCCTATTCCACATTATGTCCTGTGAAAAACATTTCAAAAACTTGGCAAGAGCATAAAAAGCTCAGTAAGGGATACATAAAGAAGGAAAATAGTTATTTTTTAAAAACAAAAAGTAAACTATGAATACTTTAACATAAGTAATACTTTTCACCTTTATGGAGTAGTAAATACTCTTCAATGAATTAAAATATCTTTACTTACCCTTTTGTAACCAAAATATTACCATAAAACCCATATAAAGAACACAGAACATATACAGGTATCTTGGGAAATAAACATACTTAAATGGAATTACCATATGGTTGACTTCCACACATATCACTAAATGGAATAGCCAGAAGGCCGACTTCTATACCCAATGCATTGGAGTTTATAACGTGACAACCCATCCTAGTATTCACGGTACCACCCATCATTTGGTTTATCACGTAACCACCCATCAAATGTCCAAGTACCATTACAAAATCGTATCACATACAACAAATATAAAGGAAAGGAAACGTTTCCACATTTTAATCAAAATATATCACTTAAATATATTGACATAACAAATCCATTTTCAAAACCATTTTCAATACCATAAAATATATAAAAGAGTATAAGGTATTTAATTTCTTTTAAAAACAGTATGGCTTGTTGACGAAGCCAAAGATAAAATAATAATAACGGTGGCGGAAAAGGACATTATCACCACTTAAGTTAATAGAACAATCATTTATGTCATTTAGTAAAATGCTATGTAGAAAAATATTCTCTTTGAAAATTCAACGGTGTTTATGCAGTGTATAAAAGAATGTCGTGTATTAAAACAAAATATGCCTCAATGAAAGGAGATTGAGACGAAGTCCCTTACCTCATGTACGACTTGACCCGTTCGTTCTTTAATATCCTGAATAATAAAATAAAGTTAATTTATACTTGATTAAGAAACTTTTTCATGTTTATTATTCCTTTTATATCACTTATTACCATGTTATAAACATTATGTAACCATTTATGTTAATAACGTTCGTTTTGTCGATATTTGGTACTTGAGTCAAAAATGGAATTATTATAATTACATATTGTTCATGGTGTCAATGGTTTATTATATCCAGAATGATATTCATGATTTATATATCATATATATTATATATATCCAGCATATACATGTATTTATAAATGTACATTGAGGTAATAAATGAAATGCACCGTTCATGGAGACGGTAAGCCGTACGTACGTATGAACGCTACTTTCATTTATATTTCTTATTTTAATGGAATTTAAATATAATTATACATTTTTATATTATAATATCTGTATAATATCATATATAATATCATTAAATCTATCCTTTATACATCCCACATAAGGCATTAATGAGTCACACCACTTTGAGGGGGCGGTAGTCCACACTTCCTCAAATGAGATTATCGTATTTACCCACTATGGAAACCATAAAGGTTTGATATAATTGGGAAGTACAGAAGAAAAAGGAAATCATAAAAATAATATATATTATATATTAATACAGTTCCATCATAATGGACCCCATTAGAGGTGGTTTGAGATATTTGAACAATCATCGTTTCGTGGGGCCTTAGATTGCCATCCAAAAAAACATTATGTTCTTCATCAATTAGATGGAGGTGTGTGTAACTGTAGTTCGAATAATTCATAAAACAACATCCTAGTAAATTTATTATAATGTTGTTGTTACAAACGAAACAAAATAAAAATAGTTTAGGGGTTGGAGAAGTAAAATAAATGAAAATAATTTAACAGAAACTGTTACCTTTAAATTGGGAAACTCCTTTGGTTTGAACAAAAAATAATTATTGAAGTGCCTTATTCCTAAGGTGAATCTGGTAGGGGGAGGAGAGGTATGTATTGAGCTTAATTGGAAGACTTTGTACGAGCCAAATGGCTTGAGAGGTGTGAGGAATTGGTTAGAAGTGGTCTCCTTTTATAAGGGGGAGGAGGGGCTCTTTAGGAAAATGTGAAAATATTATTTTATAATATAAGGATATTAGGTTTCTAATGGTCCAAAAATCATTATAGTCAAAGATAAAATGTTACATGGTCGAAATAAAATCTTCCAATCCTAATTGGACGTGTTTTGGATAATATTTTAATCATTATAATCTTATATATTTAAATCATTTATTAATGAGATAAATACTGCATCATTATTGTGTCATAAATAATTTAATTTATTTGATGTCCAAAATTAATTAAAAAATTCCATGATATAGGAAATAATTTTATATTTCCAAATAATATTTATAGTAGAAAATAGGACTTATATAACACCACAGAAAAATTAATTACTAAATGATTTTTGTTATTGTCAATTTTGTCTTCACATTAAATTAATTAATCTAAATTGTCATTATCACTCCCAAGTGGCTCAATAGGGTCCCAAAATCTACCCCAAGATGACCATGGTCGTAAATGACTCATCCAATAAGGTTTTGACAAGTGTTAAGGTACTTTTGAATTATTATAATATACTTTTTACATTGAATTACCCTATTTACATTTAAATGTGGTAAATAAAAGTCGAAAGTAACTATTCACTAAAAATTATTTTCATCTTAATGAACCAAATTTTCCTTCTTGATAACAACCATGTATGTAAGATTTTTGAAATTCAATTAAGAAGTTGTAAAATTTCATTTAAATGAAAAAGCAGTTTTTTAACTACCACTAAGTGGTTTCACTATTCACCAAAAAATGGCGTTTTTCAGAAAAATAAAAAACAATCAGCCTAAGATACATTTAACAATCCGAATTCAAAAATGGTTTCTATCCTGACAAATTAAAAACATTTAAGTGGCATTAATTAATTTTAAAATTAATTCTCACTGTCAAAACAAAGAGCGCTTTTTTAAGAATTAATAACTATCAAAAGATTGATACTTGTTGATGACCAATTTCAAAGTGAAATTAATTCCAATGACCAACATTGGATAAAATGGTAAAAATATATTTTAATTTCACTTTAAAACAAACTAAAAAGATAATCTGACCATATAAATAAATTAAACTAAAAGGCACATTTGAATTAAAATACAATATTTTTCACTATTCATTAAAAATGAACTTTATCGAAAAAAATCCACAAATTTACACAAAGTAAATTTTTATGTCCCCATTATAAATAAGTATTTTATTTGGTCATATAGAATTTATTAAAGTAACCAAAACAACATTTAAAGAGGGTTCTCCCTTAAAAGGTGATAAATCGGCCTTTTTAATGTAAATTATGCTTAAAGTTAGATCAATTCACATTTTAAGCATCTAGATTTCTATTGGATAATGTAAATACATTTAAAAAACATGTATAATAATATTTTAGTTCGTTTCATTCATTCTCTATAATACAACGACTAGGAGTTAAATACCATTTTAAATATTAATATTATATTATTAGTGTGCAACGTAAGATTCGAAAGAAACATTTTGTTGCGTATCGGGTATGCTATCGAACATAGAATCCCCTTAAAAGTAAAACTAATAGATAATTAAAAAATATTAATAAGTATAAAAATATCTTATTCTTCATTTACTTGGGATGTTACAATGGACCCTCTCCAGGATGAATTGAAACCTTCAGTATTTTATCTTCACGGTATAACATTCACCTTAATAGAATAAGTCATTTTATATTGACAACCCATTAAATCATGTCATAATATTTTATTACTTGACAAAACATCATTTAAATATTTTACAAATGTTGGTAAATTGGTTTACCCTTACTTATCTAACCATTCATATGAACCATTTTTCTATACATTAAATTTTTTCAACTAACACCACTAACCAATATATATTATACATATTTTTATTAATAATGAATTTTAATTATACTAATGAATTATACTTCCTTAAATTAAATTTGTAAAACCCTTAATATATTTCCAATCCAAAAAATAATTCTTCTTAAATTCCTAATCATATTAATTAATTAATCAAACTCTCATTATCACACTAGAAACCATTTTTTAAACCCTCCATCTGAAAATATGTATTAGGAAAAATAATTTTAATTCAAAAATAATCTTGTGGAATATCTCTTTAATAAAATATGTAAGATAAAATTATTCTTTATGTATCCTAAAATTTCGTATTTCATTTCCAAACACTCTATCTAGTAAAATAGAATGTAATTTCAGAGAATAATATTTGGAAATATATTACATTCACTCTGTCTGATTATAGATCATAACTTTTGGAATATTTAACATTCACAAACTTTCAGTACATCCACACATAACCATTTTTTTCTAAACATAACCTATATATATCCCCCATGTATTTTGTAACGTCTTAGTTTTTCTAATCTTGATAACCCTATATGTATCATTGGTTAACCCCGGTGGTTTACCACATTTCTCCCCCTTTTAATTCATAGAGGCCTCCAATAATTTAAAAATTTCCCATCATAAAAGTACGCTTTTGTATAATATCATTTATGGATTACACGGTGTACTATAATTTTCTATTTTTTCAAAGGGTTATAAAGAATATATATAATATACGGCATTGTAACACTTTTCCATTTTTCAAAAAATTATAGTATCCTCTACATATCTTCCCTGTGTATCCACACTTTACTATTTTTATACATATCATGGTAATATATACGAATTATAGGGCACTCACACTTTTGAATTATATGTTCTCATAATTTAAGGTTGTGATCATGTGTTTACCATAACATATTATAGGGTTCCTCCGATACACATCAAATATTTGTTAACTAGGAGATCACTTATGTTTTCCTTTTTTGAGGATCAACCCATATATATAGATGGAACTACATCACTAATGTTTTTTAATAGGATAGGATAACCCTTACACACTAGAATATAACTACTTTTTCAATAATATAATCCTCCTTGAATTAGTCAAAGACCATGATATACAATTCATACAATATGACTGAAAGACCTTTAATTTCATTACATTCAAAAAAATCCACTCTAACCATCATAATAAATCCGAGACACATAACAAGCCTCTGAACAAGTATAAAAACCCCTTCAGGAGTTTTTCCAACCCCTGAAATCCAAATATAAGTTCAAATTATAAAAATAAGCCTCCTTGAACCCATAAATTTAAATTTAATCCATTTATTATCAAGGTATATGATGTGGGCATTTGGACCTAACAAATAAAAATTGGAATATTTAAGCTCCTTTGGTTATTGAAAGGGGATTTTTATTTTTTCTTCAATTTATGGATCACTGTGTTTTTATTTTTTATTAACACACATTATTAAAACAAATTATATGATATACACATAATTAATAATGATATATGTTCAGGAATATAGAAGCACATTAGAATTATTAACACACACTAATATAAAGTGAAAAAAAATATTGATGTTTTATGTACCATTATAATAATGCTTATAGGGTCATTATAATGATGGGGTGATTCTTGGAATATCATTGAATTGAATCTAAATTACTCATAATTATATTTTGATTGATGTTGTTCATTATTCTTGAAGATATTTTTTAAGAGGCATATTATAGAGTATTAACTGAGATTGAGAAAAAAATAAAGAATTTTTGTGATATTGAAATTGAACTGTTTTCATGGTACTTAATTATATTTTTATAACAGTGGTTTACTTATTTTAAATTAGTGATTCTAGATATTTAATATTTTTATAATGATTAATGAAATGTTTTATAATTGCTAATATGGTATTATAAACCGTGGGCTTCAATGAATCTATTTTTTCATAACATAGATTCATGTGGGAATAAATTTATATTATACCACATTGATAGTTTAATAATATTTTTATAATGATAAAAATTATATTTGAGATTGATATATGGATTTTAAAGGCTGAGTTAGATTTATATTAAAGGTAATGACTCTGTAAAATTTTATATTCCCCATTAAATTTTCATCGATATCTATTAATAATAATTTTTAATCTCTATGGATATATTTAACATTAGAATATTGGAATTAATTTATGATTAGTTGAATATATATTTTAATTTAATGTAATAAATTTTCATTTATAATTATGATTATTTCTGTAATTTAAATGTTTAACATCCAAACAAGACCCATCACCCCAAAACACCATCCAAGCCAAGTAGAAATATCACAAGGCCTTAGGTGAATCCCCCATATCAATAAATATATGAAAAAACAATCAATCAAGAAAAATATCATTGCATGATGATTTTCCCACAAATAACTCACAGTCATGAAATTATTATTCATCAAAAATTATTTTATAAATCCCCAGTAAATTTAACATTTATATATTTATAGGGAAATAAAAAAATGAAAAATGAATATAATATTACATGATATATGAAATAAAATTTCAAAATTTAAACCATATTTAAGAAAAAAACATTTATGTGTATGAAGTTTATATAACTCCAAAATTGAAGTAATATATAATCAAAAAATATATAATACCAAAATTAGGGGTATCCAAAAAATCCCCCGCCCCATCATCCTAGAATACAATGGGCTATGTAATTCCAACAAAAACATCTATTTATTTAACTCCAATGTATTTAATATGGTTTAATTGTTTTGAATAAGGAAACTTTACCATTACTTGTATAATTGTAAAAATATATCAATTTTCTCACCATGGTGTGTGTGTGTATGTGTAGTGAGGGAGAAAAAAACTCATTATTATTCCTATATGACTTCCTATTAAATCAATGAGTATAAAAATTAATTTATAATTAAATTAATTTAACAAGAAATTCTAATATGAAATGAATATTTAAAAAAATATTATTAAATATTTTGAAAATTATCAATAATATTAATGTCGCGAAATTTCCATTTAGTTTTCAATATGGAATTATTTCAAGACCATGAAACTTGATGGAATGATATTCTATGGTCCGGACAACCCAAAAAAAGATTTTAAACTTTTTTAAGGCACATTTAGTAAACGTGCGAGCGAGATTTTCTATATTTTGAACCATTGGTCATATTAAAAATTTGAGGACACCATTGAATTCAGAATGCTGGGATTCGCCTAGAAATCACATAACTTCGACTGATAGGGGCTGAGAAGAAAAGTGATTTTTTGGTATTTTTGAGAAAATTAATACAATAATTTAAAATAATTATTTTCTCTTCTTTCTTATAGTTGAGTGGAGGACAGCGAAGATGTAGATTAGTGACAAGGAAATGATTATGCACATTAATGAGGCTCATTAATGGATTGGAAACACGCATTATAACAATGATTTAATGATGCAAAAAAGATATTCTATTTCTTAAATTAAACAGCATAGAGACGCAGTATCACATAATAATGGGAACACTACAACATGCTTCTATTTATAGTTCAATGTACTGGGGAAATGTGGATTAAAAAATTGGATGATTTTCTGGAAAACCATTGATGAACTTCCACTCCAATGAAAAATGGTGAACACTAACATAACTCCATCATCATCTATGCATTTCGATGATTGGAACCGGGAAGCAACGTCGATGTCCTAATCCCTCAAGGAAGAACAATGTAGTATCAGACATCATAAGAGTTAGTGGTTTTTGATTTTATGTTCATCCCTATCCTTTTATAAAATTAAACAACACAAATCAACCCATGAACAGGTTGATCCATAATTTGTCTGTGATGCGGGAGGGTGTTTTATTCTTTGGGTTTTTTATTTAGGGTCCAAATCATTGCATGGTATGATTGAATGGAAACACACCAAACCTCCCCCGTCTTTAAACCTCTAACGTGGAGGCCCCGTGCCAACACAAACAAATCCTGAGTACCTCTACATGTATGTTCATGGTGGATGCACCATCTAGGTGATGGAAAGGTAGTTTTGGGATCCTCTTGATGAAGAGGGAACTACTTGGAGGCCACAGATGATGATGGCTCGATGAAAAGACCATTGGCGCGCGTTTGATGGTCCGCTAAAATCTCTGCCACCGCGTCGGCACCAATGATGGCTAGCCTCACTAGCTGCGCGGAGAACGTGACCCACACTGGTGGGCCTCCTTGACAATGAATCTATGGCTCGTTAGTTGCATTGGCGGGCTAGAGGATCTGGCTCCCGGAGGGGCGTCGCTTGGAGGGACGGCCCGCAACTGGGCAGTCTGGATGGTTAGGGAAGCTGTGGTCTGGAGACCACATATGAAAGAATATACCTATGCCTACGGGTCTAGGGAGGAGTCAGACGCAGCATCCTGACCGCATCTCAGCTAGTCGGTACCACAAGCTGCACAGTACGGCTGGTCCCCATCTGGCGGGCTGAGCCCCAGCTGGTCGGTCGCGTGCTCAAGGGACACACACTACCGGTGAGCCGAACCCATGCTAGCGGTTTGGACTCAAACCCAGCGGGCTCGGGCCGCACTGGTAGGACGGACCTACCCCCTCTTTGGGTAGGGCTAGACTAGACTGTGTCTCTGGGTAACATGGCGGGTTGGGCCCTCGACCAACCGAGCCGGGTCCAGCGAGGGGTTTTGGTCCTGGCCCACTGGCCAGGCCGGACCAGACCGACCCCTACCCGCACCATGTCAGGTCCAGTCTGTCTAAATGAACCGGGGTATGTGGGTCCCCCAGGCCGGGTTAGTCAGGTCGGTCTAACCAAGTCAAATAGGACCCATCACAACCGGCCCCCTGATTACTAAGACGCATATATCATGCAGACCGCACGTCCGATTGATGAGTTGTTTGCATCGTTGGGACCCTCTCGATGAGGCAGAATTTTTTGGATGCTCTATGGTGAATTTCATGGAAGTTGATATGTGAAAAAGGGTATCTGAATTGGTTCTCCCAAGATAACTATGTAAAGAACCCCGTGATTGGTTAAGACCTGAAGACTGCGGACCATTGGCCTAGTGGGAAGCACCTCTCTGTGACTTTGTAGGCCCACAGTGGGAATTACATCTCTGTGACATTGTCGGTCCATTATACGCGATGAAGAGGAGTACCTCACTAGGCTGGGACTATAGGGAAGAAACACCATTTGACCTTTTTGTCCTATGGTACGTGATGGGGAGAAGTACCGAAGCAGTCCTGGGTTAGTGGGAAGTACCTCTTTGTGACATGAGAGGCCCACTGTACTCCCTAGAGAAGGAGTTCTCTAGTAGCTGAGATGTTTGATTATGTGAATGATTATGCTACTACTACTGCCCTATAATATACCTAGTGTGAGTTTCATTGTGATTTAGGCTTTACTTTGAGAAATTGTTGTGTGGCATTTTCATTTTATTTTTTGGTCCCTATTGAGTATTGTGTTACTCACCCCAGCCTGAGCATCGCCCACACGTGTTGTGTCTAGTATAGAAGACCGAATTTTCGACAGGTGTTCTCAAGGATATGGGAGTAACGGACACAATGGTGGACTTGGTGGCCCAGGGCCATGCATGGGCCCAGTATGACTGGGCGGACATGACACAATACTTCAGCTTCCAGTAGCTTCACTACTCTCACTATCAGGTGGGGTTTTTCTACAGATAGCCATCACAGTTCTTTTTTTCTACTTGTTTTTTTTAGTTCCTTGTTGAATTTGTATTCTAGCCCACTTACGTTCAGTTCTACTTGCACATAGCCTTGTTTTAATAGTATACTATTTTCCCCCAATTCAGTGTGTCAGGATGTTGTAGGGAGTTTGTGTGCATATAGTTACTCAGGAAAATGACATCCCCTTATAGGTTGATGCCTTCGGTGCTAGTCACCATCCCCTAGCCTTTGGGAGGTGGGCTTGGAGAAGTAACTATATGAGTCCCAAGGGATATGTCGTGACAATATTTTGATTAAATCACTAACATGTAACAATTTTTTTCATTTATCAAACAAGAAACCCATTTACCCATTAAATTCTTCAATACTGATGTAATAAAATAATAAATGATCTAATAAGTTGGAAAACTAGTACTCATTAATTTAATTATAACCCCAATCCACCCGTTTTTTTTTAACACATCCAAATGCTAAAGTAGTTTTCTCAACCATTCATGTTTTCCTGATGACCCTCCATACTTAAGTGCTATCTAAAAAAATAATTTTTATAATCTCACCAATTAAGTGATTCCAAAACATTCTTTATAAAATCAATGAAAAAATAAAATAAATTCAATATCCTCATCACTATAGATTTAATTTTTTTTAATTTAACTAAAATTTATTTTCAATTACCCACACACCATGAATGATAATATTTCATGTTTTACTAATTACTACCCATGCCATATAACATTTTTTATATAATTTTAAAGCTATATTTAAATAATTTTCAAAATAAAAAAAGTATTTAATTTGAAAACTAATATATTAGTATGTTATATTATGCACAACTTTGTATACAATTGAGTTGACACCATATAATTTGATTGAAAAATGTAACCATGCTTCAAATGATAAGAACTTGGATTTTCATACCCTTCTATAATAACTACGAAAAACATTATTTATAAATTATCATTTTATTCTAACTAAACCCCATTTTTTGGTTTTAATAAGGTTCTAGAAATAAATAGCATAAAAATATAGAACTGGGCGTTATATTCTTTTGATACATACTCGAAACATGCCAATAAATATGAGAAGTGATCTAGAGGGAGTGATCTTCATGAATTTTCCCAAAATCATCCTATGATAAAAACACAATGTATAAAGAATAAATAATTTCAAAACATTAAATATCATGTATAAAAAATTTCAGCATCAATTTTGAGAATGCATAGTCAAAATGCAGTTTCTAAGAGATTGTTCATTCAATAAAGAATTATCATCAAATAAAATTCCAAATATTATAATATATTTTCACAGTCATTGATGATGTTTTTTATACCCATGAAATTCACTATCTACCCCATAATTCAACAAACATGGTCTTATAATTCTGATTTATAGTCCACTGACCTTCAAATAACCCATACATTCTTCCCAAATACACAAAAAACCTACCTTCTTAACTAATAATGCAAAAAAATTAATTAAAAAATTTAAAGAACATAAATTAGATTGTCAAAATTCTCCCCACCATTACACATCCCATCCTAATAATTTCAGAGAGTGTCGATACTATAATAGAGTTTGGGAAATTATGGATTCATCAATTTTTCTCATTCCAACATCCCCACTTGAATGTTCATGTGTATTTCAAACAGCTATCCTAATGGGATTTCCCAACTTCAAAATAATTTTTACACCACACAATAATATAATGAGGTTTATATATAAAATATGAATCCGAATAAATATATACTTTTTCTCAACTAATATATTGTGATTATTCTGATACATACATTTATAACCACGAGAAGTTTCATATATAGAGTTTTTTTAAAGGAGATAGTTTCAACTAATTTGAACCTTACTCAATATAATTATTATCCTCATAGGGTCCCATATATATATATATATATATTTGTGTGATAAATTCATATTTTTCTGTATCCCCTACTCTTTTAATCAGTGAGACACTAAGATAAATAAATTATCTTCTAATATAATTTACATGGATCATTAATGAAAACATATTTTATGAGTCCTACAAGACAATAATTAGTCATTCTGGGGAATCTTTACTTTAACCTATCTGATAAAGATGAAAATGACATGGTCTCCTAGATTGTGACTTAGAGGGAACAATACAAATTAAATTTTTGATGATTATTACAGTGTTAGAATATAATTAATGGGGGATTATTCTCTCATAGCCCCTTAATATACAACACATATACTTTTTCCTTGTTATATAATATAGTTATCTCAAACCTTAACTATAGATCTATTTGATGAATCTTTCAATTATTAATAATTAACAACATACCCATTACTAAAAATATTATTATGGACACTTAGACCATATTCATACCTATTAAGGAATCATTACCTATATGTTTCGAAAAAAATTTAAGAATGAGATGGTCAGCAGAAAAATACCACCATGGGAGTAATTATAATTATACATTGATGATTATTATTATGTGATAATATAATCAATGGTAGATATTCCTCCATTTAGCCTCTAAAATCACACGCATATGCATTGATCATATCATTAAATATCTATATCTTAGACTTATAATTCCTGTTCAACTGAGGATGGATAATACAAATAAACATTAACTATCTTCCAATAACCTACTAATGTTCCTATAGAAAACATGAAGTCAACATGGGATTCCTATATGAAATAATATATGTGGGATTAAAATGACGTATAAACATTTTCTAGATTTACAACTTTTTAAATTCCATTATCATATACAATACATGAATTGTTTCAATGTGAGATAATTTGGTGATTTTATCAAAAAAACTCCTTAAAAAATAATTATTCCTCATTTTTTTAATAATTCCTATAGTATAGTCCAGTAAAATTTGATCCCACATATACAATAGAATTTCTAGAGTTGGGAAAATATTTATATGGTCTTTTGGTTCAGCCTTTGAAAAATAATAGTTAAGGAATCTTACAACATAACTGATAATATATTTTATTTTCACTAAACACAAAGTCTATAATTTTATATCATTTTTTATTTTTCATCAACTGTATAAACCAAAAAATTGGAATAATAAAATATATAAATAAGTTCCCATTTTAACAAGGAGGAAGTAACAAGGAGATTTAAAAAAATAATACATCTTATATGGTATTTCTAAATATCTATCTATAATATCCCCACTATTAAAAAATCCACAAAAAAATGAAATAATAATTTATTATTTAAACCTACTTAATCAAATTGACTAAAGTGGGTTAGATAAAGATTATTGAAAATATAAAATATTCATAATAATCATTCAAATAAATTCATATCTCCCATAAAATTTTTATAAGAGACCCAAACCCTTCGCTTTTCAACCCACATCCTTTTACATTAATGACTCAATGAATTGAATACCATATTTCAGTTCATAGGGATGCATTTGGAGCTGTGATTTAAATTTAATAAAGAATAAATCCATCAGTACTCTCTCAAAACTAGATCATGTTGAGACACTTATACTTTAGAGTCCTATGATCTATATATGGTAAACACTACTAAAAAATAGACTGTAAACAATATTGGCCTTTTTCAGGGTGACCAAAAAGTGCCGATAAATGTTCCCTTTATCAGTGCTTTATTTTTAGTACTAAAAAAGTATTACCCTATATCAACAGATTATTTTTAGCGCTCATAAATTTATCTTTTATTAGTGCCTTTTTTGTACTGGTAAAGGTCTGAATAAAATAAAATAACAAATAAATATGTAATAAAAATGAGTTTATTAAAGACATTAAAAACTTTATCAATTATATAATTATTGAAAAAAAAAAGAATTAATTGATTATAGTATATATGTATTATAAATACTAATAAATATAATGTAATAAATATATATATATGTGTGTGTGTAAAACAAAAATTCAAAAAATAAAAAATAAAAATATGTAAAATGAGAAAAAAATATTAAACATTTTATTAAATAAATAATTATTGATAATGTTTACAAAAATTATATATTAAATATATATATATTAATGTTTATAAATATTATTTATATAATAAGAAATAATTTTTCATGACATTATATTTTAATATATTTAGTAAATATTTTTTAATAAGTAAAAATGAATATGAATGAAAAATATTGGCTAATTGCCTAGAGAAATGGAAATGATTTAATATTTTTTATTCTTCAATTTATCATAGACCAAGTGTGTGTTTTGTTTATTTCACATATATATATAATTAATTAATTTTAATATATATAATGCACACATACAAATATTTATGTGATCAGTGAAATCTTATACAAAAACATACACCTAATATTTATGTAATTTATTCAAATTTTAGTATTCATTTTAGATTTTTATTATACATGATACATTTAATATATCATTTTATTTATTGGAAAAAAGGCTATTTACTTATTTTTAATTTTATTATAGTTTGGTATTAATTCATTTATAATTTGTTTTATTTTTTATATTTTTGGTAAATTAATCAATTATTATTATTTAATTTATATATATTTATTTACTATGTTTTAATAATACCAATATTTATTCATCTTTATTTTAATATAGATCCATAAATTTTAACAAATTTATTTTTAGTTAATAATAATTATCTATTTTTTAAATATTTTTTAAATATTTTTTAAGTGTACCCATTTTGAATTATTCAACTTGACTCATTTTTATCCTACTTGTGCTTAATATTAAATATTTATTACCAATATAAAAATATATATTTTAAAAAATATTTTTAAATAAACATAATTATAAATATATATTTACTAAATTTACACATTTATACAGTTAAATATTTATAATTATAATTAAATGTCTCTAATCTTGTCTACACTTTCATGTTCAATATATGGCCCACTTCGGTTATCAAAACTATCAATAACCTTATGATGAACTTCATATGGCGTGGGAACATTCTTGAAAGAAACATCATTATGGTCTCATTGAAAATTGTTTCTATACCCACTGATCTTAGGGGACTTTGAATCAAAAACATGTCTCTTTTCAATGAATCTCTTATGGCCCATTTTACTTGGAAGCTCATCAATAAAAATTCTCACTCATCAACTATCCTCATACTCAGGTTCCTGGATAAGACTATAGAAAGGAATACCGTCAATATTGAATATTTGGTTTGGCCTAGACTCGGTGTTGTGTCTCATATAATTATGAATTCGGCTCACTCGTTAGTCAGTGCAGACTCTTCTTTGAGATTCTGGCATGAAAATTGGGTTCGGAATCCCCTCATAGAAGGGATATCTTCTTTGATCTAGGATATTGACCTCAGTAGCATCATAAGAGATCAAATTTCAAACACTAATTCACTCCCTGATGACCTTTTCCAGATTATTTCTAACTAATACATCCTTAACAATGGTGACATTCTGGTGAGGGAACCTAGCTTAAATAGTAAAATTGACTCAAATGTTTTCTACAAGAATATCTCATTCCAAAAATTAAAAATTGGATTGGTCAGTTAGACAAAAAAAGGATCCCCATCCAGGTTAACATTATTTTGGAGGATTTATTCTTATAAACTATCTATTAATGATATCCTCTAGTAGGTTGGAGCTCATCATTGCTCAAGATGCGTGCTTTGTCAACAACACTGAGAAGACATTAACCATCTGTTTCTTAACTTCCATTCTATCACCTCCTTGTGGCTTGTTGTTGCAGACTTATTTTGAGTCCATCTTCCTGTTACAAATTCTTTGAACTAATTTGTTCAAGTATTGCTTGATATCCCGATGTCAAAGAATGCTAATGTTCTATTTTAAGTGGGATGTGTGGAGTTAACACTCATCCTTTTTCATATACATAATAAAGCCATCCATGAATAGGTCTGCTTCAATTTTAATACTGATTTCACTCAAATTGTTTTTTCATTTTGGAGCTCTAATGCACTGCATACCTCATGCTACAATAATTTGATGGATGTCATTTGGGTTTTAAGAAGCCTGAAGTTTTAAAGGAATTACCCTCCTCCTCTCCGCACCCTTTAGGTCATCTGTTATCCTCCCCTCACGGGTTGGATAAAATTTAATTCTGATGAATCTTCAAAGGGAAATCCAGGACCTTTTGGATATGGACATTTTTTCAGGGACACTAATGGTGATGTTATTGATTTCAAATTTGGATATAGTGGAATGATCAAAACCCTTGAACCTGAGGTGTATTGTCTAATTCATTCTGTCAGGACTTCCAAACTAATGAACTAAGACAACATCATGGTTTGAATGTGACTGTAGAACAATTTTGAAAGCTATTAAATATGGGTAGGATCGTCTCTATTGGAAATTGATAGTACTATGGGCCAATTTTCTTTCTCCTCATTACACCATTAGCTATATCATTACTCATCTCTATCATGAATCCAATACCTTAGCGGATGCACTGAAAAACTAGGGAGAAAATGAGGAAGCATGTTTATGTCATATACCCTTCCCAATGATCTTTTTCATTTATTACAAAAGGATAAATGTAAAATCCCTACATTTTGTCTGTTATAAATTTGTTTCATCTTATTCAAGGGCCTTGGCACCGACTTTTTCTAAAACAATTATTAATAAATAATTATGTACATATAAATAATTATAAAAGTATATTATATTTATTTAAATAATGAATACATTTAACATATTTATTAAATATATATATAATGATATTAATATATATAATCATATAAATACTATTTTTTAAAGTATTCATTTAATTATGAATAAATAATTATAAATTTAAATTTTTATAAAATTATAATAAATATATTTAAAAAAATAATTATATATATATATTATAATTATATAAATATATTTTCCAAAAAATTATTTATAATTATAACTATAATTATAAATCCTTTATCATTTCTTTTTTATTGGTTATAAAATGAATCTTTATCAATACTAAAAAAGCGCTTATAAAATCCAACTTTATTCGAGCTAAAACAATTCCATTGATATAGATGTCTTTTATCATCACTTTTTTAGCACTAATAAATCTCTGTCTTTATTAGTATTAAAAAAGAGCTGATAAAAAGGATCTTTACCAATGTTTTTTGGAAGCACTAAAAAAAGTTTCCATATCTATTTAAATGACCCTAACTAGTTGCGAACTCGTCGTTATATAAGGTGCTTTCCGCATAATACACCATATCTCGACGAGCCTCCCTGATGAATCAAAACTCAAATCCGTGCTCAAATCAAATCTCAAATCAAGGGTCAAACAATTCCAAGGCATGAACAATTCAAGCATCGACCAAATCCAAGTGTCAAACTTTTTCTTGGTTCTGGATACCACTAATTTCTTGAGGAGATTGAAAGCTTCAATCCAAGGTATCTTATTTTCTACTCCTCCTCCTCACTAATTAATTTATTATTTGGAAATATATATTTTTATTATTTTTATCATCATTTGTTATTAGTTTCCAATTATTTTATCCTTCCATTTGAGATGGTCCACAGACTTTTCACATTCCATATATTTTATAGAGTGACATAAATTTTAATATAAATTTTATTTTTATTTAATTGCACATTTTATGGAGATAAGGATCCCGATAAAGAGTCTCTTCACTATAAATCTCCACCTTCTCAAGGGAATTGGATCCTAATGGGGTGGAGTATCATGTGAAAAAAATTTAGAGGATCATTGACACTCTCAAGATTCCACATTTCATTACAGTGAAATGTGTTTCCCTTATTTTTGAATTCCATATCCAAAGATTATGTGAGACGATTGTCCAAGATAAATGAAAGGAAAGCCTATAATGGAAATACCACTTTAGGGATGGCCCGTATTCCTTAGAAATATAAAATATATCATCCATATATTCAAACTAAAATATGTGAGTAATTTAAGAGAGAACTCAAATTTTAATATCTCTAGTTGCATTAAATATCCACAACCACCTAATAGAGCACATCCAAGACAAAGTCTCACTATGGGAAACCCAAGGCTTATTTCATTTAAATATATAATTTATTTTTAAAAGTATTAATAATATCCCAATTAAAATTAGTAAATAATATCTATCAAATTTGTATTTTTATCATAAAAATATCAAAATACCATTTTTAAGTGAATATTTAGAGGTTTAATTATCTAATATGAACAATTTTTCACTCCCAAAAATCAATTTCCCCTTTCAAACACAATTACCATAAATTTATACTATCCCCAAATTAGAATGTGGTTCAGATAGTTTCCAATATGATAATAAAATTATACCCTTATTTGAAATGGTGACCCACTCATTAATACTTTTTAAAAATCACTTAATTTCTTTCATCAAACATCTATTAAACACTATATATGTTTTACATTAATCCATCTAAAACAGATTCTTCTTTAACATTTCATTTTATTTCCAACATATGTTAAATGAAAAAAAATATCTTAAGAGATTAACCATCCTAAAACAATATGTACCCTTTGAACTTGTCAAAAATAACTAATTACATCTATTTACTATAAAAAGATATTAAAATTTAATATCTAATATGAAAGGATTTTTCTTTTCTAAATACTTTAGTGTGACATCAATTATAAATTCCTATAACATTACGTTATTTTTCAAATAATACATTTCTAATTATTTCGTCACCTTCATTTATATTTTTAGAATATTTTGAAAATCCTTCATAAATAATTTTGAATTGTTATATGTTCAATAGTGTTCATTCTTTACATTTTTATATCTTCTAGTTGATGTATTGATAGTTTATTCTTATTACTTATCATATATGGGTTTCTTATTATTTCTTAACTTCCTATATTATATTTTTATTTCTTTAGTAAATTTATGAAAGAAAAGATAGATCATTTTAATAGAGGTAGGAATAGTCTTAGTTAGAGGATTTAAATTATTTGTAGTTTAATTTTACTATAAATATAGAATTCATAGAGGCCCCAAATATTAATATATCATAACATGTCGATAATTATTACCCTTGTATCATAAAAAAGAATTTTTATTCCCCCCAAATCTCACCTTCAATAGGCCATGAGTTAATAAATAGTTACAATGGTGTGATTCTCAAAAATAGGAGTCATTACCCTTTTATAGAACATAATGTGGTACAATTGTCATCCTCATCAGCTTCATCTCCTAAATAATTATTATTGAAATTTGTAATTTGAGACTCATCTCCCATGTCATTTATAATTCTTATAATACTATGAGCATTATTAATTCCATAGATGAATACTTTTTAGAGTATTTCAAGAAAAATAGATGCATGTCCACAATAGATGGAAGATGTGTGTCAAAAAATTAAATGAAATGATAAATGTTTAGGAGATGAGTTGATGAAGATGACACTTATCCATAACATTCACCATCAATTTAATTTAGAGGATAACACCTACTACATTGGAGTACATATTTTCTTAAATTAAATTTCATATTTTCTTTAAAGTATAATTAAATTCATTGAAACAATTCAATGGTGAGTTCCCCTTATTTTAATTATCTAAAATATTTGCATTTTTAATAGAATATCTTTTGTGTATTTATTTATTTATTTTAATATATTATTATTATTTTAACCTAATAAGAGGGATATTAATAGAAAATGGGAGGACACCAATACATTGAAAAAATTGTATGAATATGGAGTTAAATAATTCTTCATTATTGTAATATAGCTTTCATAAGACCATATTAAAATCCTTTTTTAATGTATACATTGTTTTTATTCAAGATATATTAGTCCGGAAGAGTTGTAACAATATTTGATTTGTTGTGTAATAGATCATAGAAATAAATGTTGGACTAAACACAAGGATTAATTGGGCATGTACACCGATTGGAATGATAGATATGGAGACCCAAGCTTGGAATACAATAACATTACATCACTTTTGTGGAACATTTCATACACTACAAAAACAGACACCAAAATATCGTCATATTTTAGTGCCATCGAAAACATGGAAAAAATATTCTAGTATTGTGTATGATTGTCAATGTTTCCCATAAATGTTGTTCCCTTAAGTACTCCTACCCCAAAACATTCCTTATAACAAGGGAAAGGTAAACATTAGAAAATTTTGAGCTCTGATTCTCATCAATGTTTAATAGGGAATATATGTAATCATATCAAGAAAAAAAAGGGTATGAAAACATGAGAATAACATTTGAATATCATACCCTACATATCAAAAGATCATTTGAATGGTTCATGTTAGAAATCATGGGAGTTAAGAAGACATTAATCATAATAAAATAATGAAAATAATACATTAATTCCCAATATAGTAACAAGACATCTAATTTTTGGCAGACACATAGTCATATAATATGATTTCCATGGTAGTCATGGTATCACATTAAAGGCCATCTTATTAGTATGGATTCACTCTCCATGCCATCTTGGCAGTCATGGTTCACTACCAAAACCATATTTCTAGTCATGGTTCACTCTAATGGACATCTTGGTAGTCAATTAACACTCCCCAAACCATATTAGTCTATCTCTTGAGGCGTTAGTTTATCAAACAAAACAATGGTAAGTTTGATACCCATTAAATGGATTTGTGTTTGAGTGTATCTAGAACCCTTAATATAAAAATATCCCAGGATATTCATATTATTATATAAACATTAATGAAAACTAATTGAATGATTTCAAGGAAGAAATAATATAAAATATCCATTGATGAACGTAACCTCTTTTTTGGGTATCTACTTTTGATTTGAACAAAAGAACACATTTGGTTTGGTTTACGACCAAATAATGGTTTATAAGACTAATTGATGGAATATTGGAGGATAATAAGGATTATTTTGGATGAGGTAATGGGTTTTTTGGGTGCGAATAAAAGATACGGAGAAGTTCTATGTTATAATAGAGGGGACGTACACTTTTGGAAACTATCAAAATATTAATTAAATATAAATTTATTTTTGATTTAAAATAGTTCCAATATAATTTATTTAGATGGTAAGATGAGGATTCATCGAAATACATGGAACCAATAATTTTTAGACAAGTTTAGGTTTCATTCATAACCTTATAATTTGGATTTATCCTTTAGTTCAACCCTTTTACTCTTATAATGACAACATGGGTTTTTATTACTTATGGGTCAATATAGTTACTATAAAATTTCAAAAGAAACCCAAACAGATAATTGATGGAATATTTAACGTTAATATAGTTATTTGGAAAAATTATGGACCATTAAAAAATTTAAATCATTTAATAAAATATTATTTATTTTGAAGTATCCTTTTTGTCGATTTTGATACTATTCATTATTTGCCTTTTTAAAAATATACTAAAAACAAGATATCTTCAAACCAAAACTTCTAAAATATCACTAACATATTCAAGTTAAATAAAATATTAGTGGTTGTATATAATTATGTTACGCAATATTTCTTTTTAAAAATTTAATATCATTTATTCGATATATCCATTAATTAAACAATTACTACATCATCATCATAAAAGCCTTGAATTAAATTATTTCTTCTCAAAAAATTAAAAATAATTTCTCATGCCGAATAAAATCTTATTTTATTTATAATTAATATTTATAGAAGAATTTATATTATTTATAACCTTATATTAAAAAATATTTATGAATTTAAAATATGAGTATGACATTTTTAACTTATATATAAATAAAATATAATAAATGTCATACTCTTATCCAAGTGGAATAAAAAGGTTATAAATTTTTCATAATGTGGATTTTGGTTGAAACTCACTCATACAATGAAATTGGTATAACTGTTAGGATAATTTTATAATATTATAATATTATATTTACCTTAAATCACCCGATTTACCATTAATCATGGTAAATAATAAATTACTAAAGTTATTATTCATAATATCCAAAAAAAATTAAGTTCATCCTATTATAATCTAAATATAATTTTTATTACAACCATTTATATATATTTTTTTGAAATTCAATTCATATAATTGTGAAAATTTTGCTTAATGCTAATCTTGTAGGTGTGGCGAGAAGCTGGATTAAAAGATCATTCCAATGATCAATAGATTTTTTATATATATAATTTCAATATAGAACTGATTCCAATGAAAAATTTGATTAATATACATATAATTTGTATATTACAGCAATATAAATTAATTTAAATTATAATAACACATTAAAGGAAAAATGGATTTTTTAAGTATTATTCACTATTCATCGAAAAATGTTTCTTCTTAGAAAAATACTAAAAATTTACTATAAGTTAATTTAGAAATAATAAATTTAAAAATTATAATTATTTTAAACAATTAAATTTCATTGACTTTATATGATTAATTTTATTATTTTTCACATAAGGATAAAAAAGGAATTTTATTTATGAAACTTTTATTTATAAACATATAAGGACTATAGATAAAATTATAAATTTCATTATGATTATGTTTTATTGATGTGAAAACATTTAAAAATTATTTATTACTATTCGTATTACTATTTTTAAAGCCTAAGTTATAACTATCTCATGTAAATAATTAAAATGATAATGTGTTGTTTTGTTGAAACTCTGTGTTGCGTGTAATGAAAGCCAAGTATGTTTTGCGTTTAGTGAAAACATAACTTGGTTTTGATTATAACGTAATCCAAAATTAGTGTTTTTATACAGAAACAAAAATATACATTCAATTTCTTGTAATGTTCAAAATATCAAAAAGATTAAATTAATTTGAAAAAAAATCCCAAAATCTCATGGTGTGCCATTATACCCCACTTAAAATGAATTTTACCATTGAAATTCATCTAGGTTATAAAATTCATAATTATATAATGTCTCATTTATAGAAACCCACATCATAAAAAATAATAAATATTCCTTTTAAAAATTGAAAAGTGAAAACATAATGTTTACCTAGAGTAACATATAACTAGGATTCCACATAGAATAACATTGGTAAAAATTGAAAACATTGATATGGAAGAGAAATATAACTATCATGTTATAATGGAGAACGAAATACATCGTGATCTGTATAATGTTAAAAACCAAAATGTTTATATCGGAAATTATCTAAGGGCCCATTTGATTCATCGGAAATGAAGGTACTATGATAACATTTTTGGCTGCAAGATCCTTTTTTCCAAAAGTTGAATACTTTTTTTGGAAATATATACATACTTGATATCAGAATTATCTCACCCTTTTTATGACTTTATTAATTTCTCATAACAGTCTCTCATTCTTGAAGAACTAATATATCATAATATCCACAAATAGAATGATGGGTCATCTCAGGAAAAAGGTTATCAAATTTTATCAAATATTCATAAATCCTCCTATAGTGACAAAATATTTTAATCTCTAAAATATCATCTAAATTCTAACATAAAATTTCCATAAATGTATAACCTTACAATTCGTAAAAATTATGAAATTCTAAAACATCATAAATAAGGTCCCTAAATTTCATAAAAATAGTTTGGCCTTGATACCATTTATATCATAATGTATCTCTGGTTTTTCAAATACCAAACATGTGAATACCATTATCATGTGTTCTCAGGAAATTGGGTAATAACCTGAATTACAATACATCTTTATTTAGAATATACTTTTCCCTTATTTTATTGTTTATTATTATATTCTTTAAGTACAAAACAATGATGTATTCATCAGTGATAGCACAAACCACTTTGTTAATAAATACTTAATAAGTCCCATTCAAAACAATACCAACCAACTAAAATTTATCCAAACAGTATTATCACAACATCAATAATAAATTATGGTTTCTCTTCCCTAAATAAAATTATCACCTTTCATGAAATCATTATTCTAGTATTTTTGAACCATTCAACATATTCTTGTAAATCCATAACAATACATAAACTGCTAAATCCGTATATAGTTGATCATTCATGATTACAGAATCCAAAAACATAAATTCTTTGATTATTCTACTTAATCCATAAGAAAATAACAAGGTTACCACATCCTATTACTTAATACCTCTTTCCTTATGCATTTTATCTGTAGTTTATTCCTTAGCAATAATATAACCATTACTTGTACAACCTTGAGGATTCATTTCAGGATCATTCCACTTATAAAATTGGTTTTCATAATTCCCATTCATTCCACACATTAAACATTCAAATATTGGAAAACCCATAGGGGGAATAGTTTCATCCATTATGTCAACTGAACATTTCATTCTCTTTTTGTAGTTACAATCATTTTGTACTTTTCCATACTCAAAACATCATAATTTTCCTTTGTGACATTTACATGGATGTTTCATTCCACATTACTGTCATGTAGGAAACCAAATCATCATTCCACAAGGTTCTACATTAACCAAAATCTTAGAAAACTTCTTCCTTCTCTTCTTTGTTGAGTCTGAGAGTTGGTTAAGGTACACTTATTCAATATTTTTCCATGAAAATTGATTAGTAATGATCACAACATCCTTTACTCTATTGATCAACCCATTTGACTACTCATTAAAACATTTCTCATCACATTAAACATGAATTTATTTCCTTTTAGTTCCCTCCATTTACTAAATCCAAAAAATAATTGATTAAGAAAAAATTACTATATTGATGAACAACATAATCATGAAAATTTACTTTTTGGATGCCTAATTAATGGATACTAATTATTTAAACTAAGAAACCTTATTTTTATCTTATGTTATTCATATCCATTATCTATTGAAATCCATAATGATGGTTCATGAAGGTTTTTTTAATTCCCAAATCATATCCCACAGTAATGTAAAAATAGGAGTGTAGAAAGCTCGTTGTCATGTACCAGGTTATACTGAGTTATTCTTGACACACCTTGTCGAAGTTGTTACCCCTAGGTACATATATTCTAAATCCTAATCCACTTATAGTATCCATACATAGATGAAATAATAGGAAACCACTCACTATATCCTTTATCAAAATTCTAGGACATTTTCTTAAACATTAACACATCCTCTGACTTATCCTTAGAGAAACCTCTAGGCATATCCATAGAAATATTCCTAGGGATCATGCTAATGTTTATTCAACCTAGTTCCCAATATTTAACTAAAATATTTGTCCAATTAAAACTATAGTGTCCCATGCATGATGTACATTAACATTACGTCACTTTTACGAAATATTTCATACATTATGAAAACACACAACAAAATACCATGTTAGTTTACTGCCTTTGGAAACATGGAACACAAACATATAATCTGGTAGAATATTGTAAATGTTTCAAATAATGATAATTCCCTTTATTAATACCACTTAATAGATTCTCATATAAATCAGGAAAGGAAACATAATAAAAGTGGGAGCTCAATTGCTCAGTAAGAGTGAAAAAAGAAGATATGTAAAATATTCAAGAATATAAGGGTATGAAAACTAGGGAATAATATATCAATATCATACACTACATATCAAAATCCATGGAACATTTATTTTCTATAAAAGTTACTTTTTAAATACTTCCTATTCATAATAAATGAATCATATGGAAATAAATAACAAAATCCATGAAATCACAATATAGGATTATGATATATATTTTGTAGAATAAATATAAGTATATAATATGGTTTCCATAGAATTTAGGAATTCACTTCCAAGACCATCTTAATAGTATTGTTTCATTTCCCATAAAATCTTGGTAGTCATGGTTCACTTATACAACCATATTTGTGGTCATGGTTCACTCCCATGGTCATATATATCATCAATGTTCACTCTTAAGATCATACTAGACTATCTCATGAGATAAAAATATTTACACAATGAAATGGATGGAGATATAAGTCCCACCAATCTCATAATGAAATCATATACACAAGTTACATAAGATAATAAACAATCATATCATATCCAATTAAATGGAATGGGTGTCATAAACTTGTAATCATGTCATAACCAATTGAAAAGATATAGATTTCATAGTAATTTAATCAAAATAATAACACATGAAAATAATCATTTTTTCTGAACATCATTCTATCAAAACATAAAACTTTTAGAGATAGAATATGCATGGTATTATTAAACTATAAGAAAGTATTTCATCTTAGATTGGAAGGGATATAGAAATATCACATGGAACATTTATTTTCTATAAGAGTCACTTTTTAAAACTAAAAACATTTTCAAAAGTCATTTCATTTAAAATAAATAGGTCAACTTGAGAATAAAGCAAGAAAACGTTTTTACATGAAAACATTTAAAGGATGTATGAAAACGGTATTAAATCCTATCTTCTTAAGAACATATATTTAATACCACTAAAGGATTCCTTTGAAAACAATTTAAAATATATTTTATTTCATTAAAATCATTTTCCTTGGAAATGTATTTACGATAACATTTACAAAAACATATAAGTAAAATAATATTTAAATATTCCAAAGTGCACAATACCACTTTAAAACATTTGAATCATAATCCCTGTGAAATAAAAAATACATAAATATTAAAATATTAAGAAAATAAGTATATTCTTGATATAATATGTCAAATGGTATTATATACACCTTGTAAAAGAACATAGGTTAATAAAAAAACATGTGTCTCAAAAGAAGGCAGATTGATACAAAACTACATTACTCACCTGGTAAGTTCTGAATCGTAATACCCCATGAAATTGATATAATAAAAAGGATATGTAAATAATTATAAATCAATCTATAAAAATCATAAATTACCTTAATTGGAAGTATATAAACCACAAAAAATGATCGGTTAATAAGGCATGTATATCACAGAAATAAAAAGTGAATTGAGATTTTCTTACCAAAAGTCTTGACTTCTTTCGTACACCTTAAAACCCACTTTATAATAAATATAAGTTTATTATACATCTACCGTAGAACCATATTCATATATATAACACCATATACAATTTTATTATAACCTTATATTAACCATTTATTAACAATTTCCTTATTAATGTAACTTTACTCCGAATAACATTTGTTGATTTTATAAAAAAACTTTAAGGAAAATTGATAAGTAACAAACACCGCCTATGAAGAGACATAAGCGGGTTGGGCAAGGATCCCAGTCCAGGACCAGACTTGTCTAAAAACCAAAAACAACACCCCCAAATGTAGCAACCATAAACCTTCTAGTCAGGGAACCCAGTTCAAGACTGACCCACCAAAAACACAACAACACACCCAAGACATCATGAACAGACCACAGCTAGGGGACAAAACCACCTCACCGACCATGGTTGGGAACCACCCCCATCATCACTGGTAGATTCCTATAGATCGCCTTGAAACCAGCTCAATACACAACCTCATCGCACCCCCATTCTTGTCATTGGTACCTGCAGCATTCATGGTAGGCCACTGAGATAGAATCCAGTGAACATGAACAATCCACACCAGATCCACACCAACCAAAGCGCAAACCCACTCAAGATCCATGATGGGGGGGCATACCAATGCAGATATCTTCATCTTCAGTACACCATACCAAGGATAAACCAAAGGACTGGTAATTGGATGTCTCCAACTCAAAGATTTCCTAATTCCCCCTGCTACGACTATGCATTAACCTGGTAAGATGCTGACGACCTTCTGAATCCAACCCCTACAAAAAATGTCACACCAAACAAGTACAAGATATTAAAAAAGGAACTGCTTCTTGCCCTATGCATTCTTAAGGTCGCCCTAAACGACCTCGTAGTGACTGGGTAGGAAAATTAATAACCTTGGGGGAAGAATATAGAATGGGTGACGAAGCTGTCATGGGAGTGGGAGTGGAGATGTACAAACCAGTTCTTCGGAGGAACTTAAATGAAAAGCTCCAAATCCAGGAAACCATGTGGAAATCTACACTGTCACTCAATCACCATGTGGCCCAACCCACAATTGCATGCCAGTAAGGGAGGCGAAATTTGTAACTCCCCGACCCCAGTTTCCCAGATTAGGTGCATTATTATATAACTTTGGAACGATCACAAAAGATCAAGTCTCGAAAGACCGATTAGTTTAGTATCCTTGGAATCACTAGAAACATTCATAAAGTTTACATTACATCATAAAATGAAAAACACAACAAAATTGTCTCCATAGTCCACACTCATATCCCCTCATAATATCCCTGTAAATCATTCATAAAATACTTCTTCGCATCCTGGGAAAAATAAAACATATAAATGGGTGAGCTTAGATGCCCAATTAGGATAACAATATAGCGGAAACTTTCATAAATAACCATAAACATTTAAGGCAATGTATAACTAAAACAAATTCCTTTTAAGCATGAACTTCAGCATAATATGTAAAAAATAAAATTAAATAATTCCATTTACTTATTCACATGGATATTATAATAGTCAAATAATTAAATGAAATATCATTAACCTCTTTCATATTGATGGACTTCATAATGCCAGACTATCATAACAACATAGTCAAGGCCTTTTTCCAAGACTACAAATAATATTTTGTCAAGGCATTGTTCCAAGACACTAGTTTGTCTAATGAGACCTACCGATGCATCGAGGAGCTATATCAAGCTGCAGCCGTCACTTATTAAGTCTAATACATTCGTCATATGAATAGTTTGAAACATAACATAAACATTCGTATTAAAACTAGCATACAAAATGTCAATACTTTCTCCATAAACCATGAATGGTATAAAAATAACACATCTACCATCAAACATATCACAAAACCTTAAATACAATATGGATGTTTTGTATCATAATAAACCAACTTCAAATAATCTTTAAATCCATCAAAGGATGTTGACATATATGAATTCAAAACTATTTTAGATAAATATATCTTTTTTTTAAATCATTTAAAAGTAACATAATTATAAAAGAAAACATTTAATTTGAAAATGTTCTTATAATATTATAAGGGAAGCTTCGACGATTTTATGACAATGGAAAATATCTGCACCCGCCTTATAAGTTAAAAAGACATTCTTACCTTAATTCTGTCGAAAAGGTTAAAAAGGACCATGTTTGGAAAACAACAAAAGGATTCCTTTATAAACATCCTATAAAAAGTAAACAAGGGTATAAATGACTTTAACCCATAGTCCATAAAATATTAAGAATGATTTGAAATCTATTTTTATGAAACATGTATGTGGATGATAAAAAGGTCCGAGTAGATAATTACGTATAAACAACCTTAGATAATGAAGAGATTGTGATAGAAACCCTTACCTTGTACTTTTCTTTGGTTGAGGGTAGGTTAACCTCCTGAATAATGGTAAAATGATTGTTATTAAATTATTCAAGAGTCATAAAAATTAATATGTTATCATATATGATCTTTTAACATTTCTTTTTTAATAATATCTTAGAATGATCGTCGTTTTGGGTGTTAACTTACTTGTTTTCTTTTATATGTTTTGTTATGTAATACATGTTTGTTATGGATAGGTTCTATCTTATTCATCTACATAATTATATCATGTCCTTAAACAATATTTTTAATCATCAAATGACAATTAAACTTGAATGGATACGATGGGGAATGAATCTCATCGCGTTCGTGGAGACGGTAGTCCGTACGTACGCACGAGCGACAAAATCAATATTTTGATATTAAAATAATAGATAATTGGATGGTATATCATATATAAAGAATCATTATAATAATATATTTATTATTTAAATCAATTACTCATCATTATCATACCTCTCCAAATAATAATGTTTTGAATAACAATTACACCACGACGTGGAGATGGTAAGCCGTACGTACGCACGTATGGTGACATGTCAGTCAAAGGATGGATATAATACTGAATATGGTTGTAAAATATATATAATAACATAATAGTATAGAGAATATATGAGAGTTATTATTTCAGAATGTAAATAATAAATAAAGAAGAAGTTGAAGAAGAAATGAACTTGAAAGAGGGTGGTCAAAACATTACCTCTTCTTCAGGTTCTTCCTTTTGATTTGATCAAAAGAGCCCCTTAGGTTGTATTTATGATCAAACTATGGCATCTAGGTTTAAGTGAGAGAGGTTTATTGAATATTTGGGTAGGTTTTGGCCGATCCAAAAGGCTTTTAAGGTGTGAATTAGATTGAAGGTGAAGTTCTCATTTATAAGAGGGGTGAGGGGCACCTTTGGAAAAGCTAGAAATGTTATTTTATTATAAATTAATATTCGATTTCTAATGGCTCTAAAGTGGATTATTTAAATGTTAATGTGGGTATGGGTCTAAATCCTTTCAACCAATATATTTTAGATAGGTTTGGGTCAATATATTAACCTTATCATTTATATTTAACTCATAGTTAAATAGTTTGACCTTTACCATGTCTCTTTGTGTTTTTATATTATATAGTTAATAAACTTACTATATACCTCCAAGAGACACCCAAGTGGTCCATTAATGATAAAAATATCTTTATATAAGTAACTTTTTAAAACTAAAAACATTTTCAAAATTCTTTTCATTTAAAATAAATAGGACAACTTGAGAATAAAGAATGAAAACGTTTTTACTTGAAAACATTTAAAGGATGTATGAAAACGTTATTAAATCCTATATTCTTAAAAAGATATCTTTAATACCACTAAAAGATTCCTTGAAAAAAAAATTAAAATATATTTCATTTCATTAAAATCATTTTCCTTGGAAATGTATTTAAGATAACATTTACAAAAACATATAAGTAAAATAATATTTAAATATTACAAAGTGCACAATACCACATTGAAACATTTGAATCATAATCCCCGTGAAAGAAAAAAATACATAAATATTAAAATATTAAGAAAATAAGGATATTCTTGATATAATATGTCAAATTGTATTATATACACCTTGTAAAAGAACACAGGTTAATAAAAAACATGTGTCTCAAAAGAAGGCAGATTGATACAAAACTACATTACTCACCTGGTAACTTCTGAATCGTAATACCACATGAAATTGATATAATAAAAAGGATATGTAAATAATTATAAATTAATGTATAAAAATCATAAATTACATTAATTGGAAGTATATAAACCACAAAAAATGATTGGTTAATAAGGCATGTATATCACTGAAATAAAAAGTGAATAGATATTTTCTTACCAAAAGTCTTGAATTCTTTCGTACACCTTAAAACCTCCTTTATAATAAATATAAGTATATTATACATCTACCACAGAACCATATTCATATATATAACACCATATACGATTTTATTATAACCTTATATTACCCATTTATTAAAAATTCACTTATTAATGTAACTTTACTCCGAATAACATTTGTTGATTTTATAAAAAACACTTTATGGAAAAATGATAAGTAACAAACACCGCATGTGAAGAGACATAAGCGGGTTGGGCAAGGATCCCAGTCCAGGACCAGACTTGTCTAAAAACCAAAAACAACACCCCCAAATGTAGCAACCATAAACCAGCTAGTCAGGGAACCCAGTTCAAGACTGACCCACCAAAAACACAACCACACACCCAAGACATCATGAACAGACCACAGCTAGGGGACAACACCACCTCACCGACCATGGTTGGGAACCACCCCCATCATCACCGGTAGATTCCTATACATCGCCTTGAAACCAGCTCAGTACACAACCTCATCGCACCCCCATTCTTGTCATTGGTACCTGCAGCATTCATGGTAGGCCACTGAGATAGAATCCGGTGAACATGAACAACCCACACCAGATCAACACCAACCAAAGCGCAAACCCACTCAAGATCCATGATGGGGGGCATACCAATGCAGATATCTTCATATTCAGTACACCATAACCAAGGATAAACCAAAGTACTGGTAATTGGATGTCTCCAACTCAATGATTTCCTAATTCCACCTACTATGACCATGCATTAACCTGGAAAGATGCTGACGACCTTCTGAATCCAACCCCTATAAAAAATTTCACACCAAACAAGTACAAGATATTAAAAAAGGAACTACTGCTTTCCCTAAGCATTCTTAAGGTCGCCCTCTACGACCTCGTAGTGACTTGGGAGGAAAATGAATAACCAGGGGGGAGAATATAGAATGGGTGATGAAGCTGTCATGGGAGTAGGAGTGGAGATGTACAAACCAGTTCTTTGGAGGAACTTAAATGCAAAGCTCCAAATCTGGGAAACCATGTGGAAATCTACAATGTCACTCAATCACCATGTGGCCCAACACACAATTGCATGCCAGTAAGGGAGGCGAAATTTGTAACGCACCGACACCAGTTTCCTAGATTCGGTGCATTATTATATAACTTTGGCATGATCACAAAAGATCAACTCTCGAAAGACCGATTAGTTTAGTATCCTTGGAATCACTAGACACGTTCATAAAGTTTACATTACATCATAAAATGAAAAACACAACAAAATTGTCTCTATAGTCCACACTCATATCCCCTCGTAATATCCCTGTAGGTCATTCATAAAATACTTCTTCACATCATGGGAAAAATAAAACATAGAAATGGGTGAGCTTATATGCCCAATTAGGATAACAATATAGCAAAAACATTCATAAATAACCATAAACATTTAAGGCAATGTATAACTAAAACAAATGCCTTTTAAGCATGATCTTCAGCATAATATGTAAAAAATAAAATGAAATAATTCCATTTACTTATTCACATGGATATTATAATAGTCAAATAATCACATGCAATATCATTAACCACTTTCATATTGATGGAATTCATAATGCCAGACTATCATAACCACATATTCAAGGCCTTTTTCCAAGACTACAAATAATATTTTGTCAAGGCATTGTTCCAAGACACTAGTTTGTCTAATGAGACCTACCGATGCATCGAGGAGCTATAGCGAGCTCCAACCGTCACTTATTAAGTCTAATACATTCCTCATATGAATAGTTTGAAACATAACATAAACATTCGTATTAAAACTAGCATATGAAATGTCAATACTTTCTTCATAAACCATGAATTGTATAAAAATAACACATCCACAGTCAAACATATCACAAAACCCTCAATACAATATGGATGTTTTGTATCATTATAAACCAACTTCAAATAATCTTTAAATCCATCAAAGGATGTTGACATATATGAATTAAATACTATTTGAGAGAAATATCTCTTTTTTTAAAATCATTTAAAAGTCACATAATTATAAAAGAAAAAATTTAATTTGAAAATGTTCTTATAATCTTATAAGGGAAGCTTCGACGATTTTATGACAATGTTAAATAGTTGCACCCTCCTTATAAGTTAAAAAGACATTTTTACCTTAATTCTGTCGAAAAGGATTAAAAGGACCATGTTTGGAAAACGACAAAAGGATTCCTTTATAAACTTCCTATAAAAAGTAAACAAGGGTATAAATGACTTTAACCCATAGTCCGTAAAATATTAAGAATGATTTGAAATCTATTTTTATGAAACATGGATGTGGATGATAAAAAGGTCCGAGTAGATAATTACGTATAAACAACCTCGGATAATGAAGAGATTGTGAAAGAAACCCTTACCTTGTACTTTTCTTTGGTTGAGGGTAGGTTAACCTCCTGAATAATGGTAAAATTATTGTTATTAAATTATTCAAGAGTCATAAACATTAATATGTTATCATATATGATATTTTAACATTGTTTTTTTTAATAATATCTTAGTATGATCGTCGTTTTGGGTGTTAACTTACTTGTTTTCTTTTATATGTTTTGTTATGTAATACATGTTTGTTATGGATAGGTTCTATATTATTCATCTACAGAATGATATCAAGTCCTTAAGCAATATTTTTAATCATCAAATGACATTTAAACTTGAATGGATAAGATGGGGAATGAATCTCATCGCGTTCGTGGAGACGGTAGTCCGTACGTACGCACGAGGGGCAAAATCAATCTTTTGATATTAAAATAATAGATAATTGGATGGTATATCATATATAATAAATCATTATAATGTTATATTTATTATTTACTTCAATTAATCATCATTATCATACCCATCCAAATAATAATGTTTTGAATAACAATTACACCACGACGTGGAGATGATAAGCCGTACGTACGCACGTATGGTGACATGTCATTCAAAGGATGTATAGAATACTGAATATGGTTGTAAAATATTTATAATAACATAATAGTATATAGAATATATGAGAGTTATTATTTCATAATGTAAATAACAAATAAAATAGAAGTTGAAGAAGAAATGAACTTGAAAGAGGGTGGTCGAAACATTACCTCTTCTTCAGGTTCTTCCTTTTGATTTGATCAAAAGGGCCCCTTAGGTTGTCTTTATGATCAAACTATGGAATCTAGGTTTAAGTGAGAGAAGTTTATTGAATATTTGGGTAGGGTTTGGCTGATCCAAAAGGCTTCGAATGTGTGAATTGGAGGGAAGTTGAAGTTCTCTCTTATAAGAGGGGTGAGGGTCACCTTTGGAAAAGCTAGAAATATTATTTTATTATAAATTAATATTCGGTTTCTAGTGGCTCTAAAGTGTATTATTTAAATGTTAAGGTGGGTATGGGTCTAAATCCTTTCAACCAATATATTTTAGGTTGGTTTGGGTCAATATATTAACCTTATCATTTATATTTAACTCTTAGTTAAATAGTTTGACATTTACCATGTCTCTTTGTGTTTTTATATTATATAGTTAATAAACTTACTATATAACTCCAAGAGACACCCAAGTGGTCCATTAATGATAAAAATATCTTTATATAAGTCACTTTTTAAAACTAAAAACATTTTCAAATGTCTTTTCATTTAAAATAAATAGGACAACTTGAGAATAAAGCATGAAAACGTTTTTACTTGAAAACATTTAAAGGATGTATCAAAACGTTATTAAATCCTATATTCTTAAAAAAATATTTTTAATACCACTAAAGGATTCCTTGAAAAATAATTTAAAATATATTGCATTTCATTAAAATCATTTTCCTTGGAAATGTATTTAAGATAACATTTACAAAAACATATAAGTAAAATAATATTTAAATATTCCAAAGTGCGCAATACCACTTTGAGACATTTGAATCATAATCCCCGTGAAATAAAAAAATACATAAAAAATAAATTATTAAGAAAATAAGTATATTCTTGATATAATATGTCAAATGGTATTATATACACCTTGTAAAAGAACATAGGTTAATAAAAAAACATGTGTCTCAAAAGAAGGCAGATTGATACAAAACTACATTACTCATCTGGTAGCTTCTGAATCGTAATACCCCATGAAATTGATATAATAAAAAGGATATGTAAATAATTATAAATTAACGTATAAAAATCATAAATTACATTAATTGGAAGTATATAAACCACAAAAAATGATCGGTTAATAATGCATGTATACCACAGAAACAAAAAGTGAATAGAGATTTTCTTACCAAAAGTCTTGAATTCATTCGTACACCTTAAAACCTCCTTTATAATAAATATAAGTTTATTATAAATCTACCGCAGAACCATATTCATATATATAACACCATATACGATTTTATTATAACCTTATATTACCCATTTATTAACAATTCATTTATTAATGTAACTTTACTCCGAATAAGATTTGTTGATTTTATAAAAAAAACTTTAAGGAAAAGTGATAAGTAACAAACACCGCCTGTGAAGAGACATAAGCGGATTGGGCAAGGATCCCAGTCCAGGACCAGACTTGTCTGAAAACCAAAAACAACACCCCCAAATGTGGCAACCATAAACCAGCTAGTCAGGGAACCCAGTTCAAGACTGTCCCACCAAAAACACAACCACACACCCAAGACATCATGAACAGACCACAGCTAGAGGACAACACCACCTCACCAACCATGGTTGGGAACCACCCCCATCATCACCGGTATATTCCTACAGATTGCCTTGAAACCATCTCAATACACAACCTCATCGTACCCCCATTCTTGTCATTGGTACATGCATCATTCATGGTAGGCCAATGAGATAGAATCTGGTGAACATGAACAATCCACACCAGATCCACACCAACCAAAGTGAAAACCCACTAATGATCCATGATGGGGGACATACCAATGCATATATCTTCATCTTTAGTACACCATAACCAAGGATAAACCAAAGGACTGGTAATTGGATGTCTCCAACTCAATGATTTCCTAATTCCACCTACTACGACCATGCATTAACCTGGAAAGATGCTGACGACCTTCTGAATCCAACCCCTACAAAAAATGTCACACAAAACAAGTACAAGATATTAAAAAAGGAACTTCTGTTTTCCCTAAGAATTCTTAAGGTCGCCCTCTACGACCTCATAGTGACTTGGGAGGAAAATGAATAACCTGGGGGGAAGAATATAGAATGGTTGACGAAGCTGTCTTGGGAGCGGGAGTGGAGATGTACAAACCAGTTCTTCGGAGGAACTTAAATGCAAAGCTCCAAATCCGGGAAACCATGTGGAAATCTACACTGTCACTCAATCACCATGTGGCCCAACCCACAATTGCATGCCAGTAAGGGAGGCAAAATTTGTAACGCCCTGACCCCAGTTTCCCAGAGTCGGTGCATTATTATATAACTTTGGAATGATCACAAAAGATCAAGTCTCGAAAGACCGATTAGTTTAGTATCCTTGGAATCACTAGACACATTCATAAAGCTTACATTACATCATAAAATGAAAAACACAACAAAATTGTCTCCATAGTCCACACTCATATCCCATCATAATATCCCTGTAGGTCATTCATAAAATACTTCTTCACATCTTGGGAAAAATAAAACATAGAAATGGGTGAGCTTAGATGCCTAATTAGGATAACAATATAGCGGAAACATTCATAAATAACCATAAAAATTTAAGGCAATGTATAACTAAAACAAATGCCTTTTAAGCATGAAATTCAGCATAATATGTAAAAAATAAAATGAAATAATTCCATTTACTTATTCACATGGATATTATAATAGTCAAACAATCACATGAAATATCATTAACCACTTTCATATTGATGGAATTCATAATGCCAGACTATCATACCCACATAGTCAAGGCATTTTTCCATGACTACAAATAATATTTTGTCAAGGAATTGTTCCAAGACACTAGTTTGTCTAATGAGACCTACCGATGAATCGAGGATCTATAGCGAGCTCCAGTCGTCCCTTATTAAGTCTAATACATTCCTCATATGAATAGTTTGAAACATAACATAAACATTCGTATTAAAACTAGCATACGAAATGTCAATACTTTCCCCATAAACCATGAATGGTATAAAAATAACTCATCCACAGTCAAACATATCACAAAACCTTAAATACAATATGGATGTTTTGTATCATAATAAACCAACTTCAAATAATCTTTAAATCCATCAAAGGATGTTGACATATATGAATTCAAAACTATTTGAGAGAAATATCTCTTTTTTTTAATAATTTAAAAGTCACACAATTATAAAAGAAAACATTTAATTTGAAAATGTTCTTATAATCTTATAAGGGAAGCTTCAACGATTTTATGACAATGGAAAATAGCTGCACCTGCCTTATAAGTTAAAAAGACATTCTTAACTTAATTCTGTCGAAAAGGTTAAAAAGGACCATGTTTGGAAAACGACAAAAGGATTCCTTTATAAACTTCCTATAAAAAGTAAACAAGGGTATATATGACTTTAACCCATAGTCCGTAAAATATTAAGAATTATTTGAAATCTATTTTTATGAAACATGGATGTGGATGATAAAAAGGTCCGAGTAGATAATTACGTATAAACAACCTCGGATAATGAAGAGATTGTGAAAGAAACCCTTACCTTGTACTTTTATTTGGTTGAGGGTAGGTTAACCTCCTGAATAATGGTAAAATGATTGTTATTAAATTATTCAAGAGTCATAAACATTAATATGTTATCATATATGATCTTTTAACATTGCTTTTTTAATAATATCTTAGTATGACCGTCATTTTGGGTGTTAACTTACTTGTTTTCTTTTATATGTTTTGTTATGTAATACATGTTTGTTATGGATAAGTTCTATCTTATTCATCTATATAATGATATCAATTCCTTAAAAAATATTTTTAATCATCAAATGACAATTAAACTTGAATGGATACGATGGGTAATGAATCTCATCGCGTTCATGGAGACGGTAGTCCATACGTACACCCGAGTGACAAAATCAATCTTTTGATATTAAAATAACAAATAATTGGATGGTATATCATATATAAAGAATCATTATAATGTTATATTTATTATTTACATCAATTAATCATCGTTATCATACCCATCCAAATAATAATGTTTTGAATAACAATTACACCACGACGTGGAGATGGTAAGCCTCACGTACGCATGTATGGTGACATGTCATTCAAAGGATGGATAGAATACTGAATATGGTTGTAAAATATTTATAATAACATAATTTTATTTAGAATATATGAGAGTTATTATTTCAGAATATAAATAACAAAGAAAGAATAAGTTGAAGTAGAAATGAACTTGAAAGAGGGTGGTCAAAACATTACCTCTGCTTCAGGTTCTTCCTTTTGATTTGATCAAAAGGGCCCCTTAGGTTGTATTTATGATCAAACTATGGAATCTAGGTTTAATTGAGAGAAGTTTATTGAATATTTGGGTAGGTTTTGGCCGATCCAAAAGGCTTTGAAGGTGTGAATTATAGGGAAGGTGAAGTTCTCTTTTATAAGAGGGGTGAGGGGCACCTTTGGAAAAGCCAGAAATATTATTTTATTGTAAATTAATATTCGGTTTCTAATGGCTCTAAAGTGGATTATTTAAATGTTAAGGTGGGTATGGGTATAAATCCTTTCAACCAATATATTTTAGATAGGTTTGGGTCAATATATTAACCTTATCATTTATATTTAACTCTTAGTTAAATAGTTTGACATTTACCATGTCTCTTTGTGTTTTTATATTATATAGTTAATAAACATACTATATACCTCCAAGAGACACCCAAGTGGTCCATTAATGATAAAAATATCTTTATATAAGTCCTTTGGACTACCCTTAGATTTTTAGTAATAGAATATCAATTAATAATATATTATTTGTTTTAAAAACTCCTTTATGTCAATTTTGACACTATTGGGTATTTTGTTTTTGATAATTTAATAATAGGATTAGTACTTCTAATAAAATTCATATAACCAATCATAATATCTCATATTAACCTATAAAATTATTTTAATTCATAAAAAGTCTCGAATAACATTTATTGTGATATCTATAATAAAAATAATTTTAATTTTTCATTAATTATATAATTAGTGCATCACCATTGTTTCATAAATAAATTAAATTATTTAATGTATAAAAATTATAAATAAACTTTCATGATGTAGGAAATATTTTTATATTTCCAATGAATATTTATAAATTAATTTATCTTATGTATAACTCTATATTAAAAATGTTTTAGTTATTAAAATTAGATATTATCTCTTTTAACTCTTCTTTGAATTAAATAATAATAAATATCGTAATCTAATCCAAGTGGACCTAAATGATAATATTTTTTTTCTATGGTTGGTTTTGGTCGACATAAACTTGTCTAATAGTATTAGGAGATGTGTTAGGGTTATATTAATATCATTTTTACCCTTAATTACCCTATTTACTTTTAACCGTGGTAAATAAAAGTAAAAAAGATACTATTCACCAAAAAAAATTATATTATTGAACCACATTTTACTCTTTGATATTAATCATGTCTCTCGGATTTTCTAAATTCTACTCACAGAAGCGGTAAAATTAGGTTTTATGGGAATTTCCAAATTCTTCTAGGAGGTGGGTAAAAGATGGTGAAAAGTTCCATAAAATTTTTATATATCAACAATTATTATAAACTAACTCCAATGAATTACATTGAACTTATATAGGTATTATGTAACTATTTTGACCTTAATTAAATTTAAATAACAGAAATAATTATTTAAATAAAAATTCGTTTTTAAACTATAACTCAATGTTTTTTCACTATTCATCAAAAATTCAATGTTTTCAGAAAAATACCAAGAATACACCCTAAGCTAATTTCGATATTCTGAATCCAAAAATGAAGTCCATTTTGGACGATAACATTTATAAAATTTCAAAAAGTGGGTATTACTATTCATAACAGCTAGTTTGATTGGATGTGGTGTGTGTTAGAACTCGAAGTTGCGTAAAACAAACACTACTATATTATTCAAAGAGAAGCGTATCGTGGAAGATTGGGGTGTTACATTCTCCCATACTTCAAATAATTTCATCCTAGAAATTTCTAGAATACCACCACATGAAAATAATATGGTGATTCATCATCATAAGTTCCTTGGGTTCCTATGTTGCTCTTCCTTTTTATGGTTTCTCCATAGAACTTTTAATAGAAGAGTTATCTAGTTTCTCAGCACTTGTTCTCTTGTATCAGGAATCCTGATGGGCTCTTCACAATGAGAAAGATCAGGTTTCAGTTTTAATTCCTTGTAAGTAAGTACATGTGTTGGTTCAAGCATGTATTTTCACAACAGTGATACGTGGAACACATCGTGAACTTTGGAGAGACTTGGCGGCATTGCCAAATGGTAAGCTACATCCCCAATTCGTTCTAGAATTTCGAAAGGTCCTATGTACCTGGGACCCAATATACATTTCTTACCGAAACGTATAACTCCCTTCCATGGATATACCTTTAAGAAAACATAATCTCCTACCTGAAATTCCAAATCATTCTTTTAGTTGTCAGCATTGCTCTTCTGCCTACTTTGAGCAGCTTTGATGTGGTTTTGGATTACCATAACCTTTTCCATCATTTCCTCCACCAGTTCTGAGCCTAAAAGTTTTCTTTCACCAAAGTTATCCCAACAGGTTGGTGTGCAACATCCCTTTCCGTATAACGCTTCATATGGTGCCATCTGAAAACTTTAATGGAAGCTATTGTTAAAAGAAAATTCTACCAGAGGTAAATATTGATCCCACAAACCCTGAAATTCAATTGAGCATGATCTCAACATGTCTTCTAAGGTTTGAATAGTCTGTTCTGATTGTCCATCTATTTGAGGGTTGTAGGCAGTGCTCAAATGAAGTTCAGTATCCAGGGCTTTCTGAAGACTTTTCAGAATCTTGAAGTAAAACGGGGATCACTATCAGAAACAATAGATATGGGTACTCCTTGAAGTCTCACAAAATCATTAATATATAGCCTTTATAGATGTTAAAGTTGTAGATCTTCTCTTATAGCAATAAAATCGGATGATTTGGTAATACAATCAACAATGAATCATATTGCATCATTCCTTCTAGGAGTCTTTGGAAGTCCTATGAAAAATTCCATCGTGATATTATCCCATTTCCACTCTGGTATGAGAAGAGGTTGCATGACTCCTCCAGGCTGTTGCCTTTCAGCTTTCACTTGTTGATAAACCATACATCATGACACATAATGAGCAATCTCCCTCTTCATGTTGTCCCACCAAAATTGTTCATTCAAATATCTATACATTTTGGTGAACCTAGGGTGTAGAGATAAATTGGAACTATGTGAATCATCCAATAATTACCTTTTTAGATTAGGTATATTGGGAACACAAAGTCTCTTCCCAAATTTCAAAATTCCATCCCCATTCACAAAGTTACTCAATCTCCCATTATTGATAGCTTTAATCCTATTTTTAAACTCTTCATCATCGGTCTGAGAACTCTTTATCCTTTCTAGTAAATATGGTTTGGTAACCATTTGAAAGAGCATCGATGGTTCACCTTCCATGGTGATTCCCATGTCCATCATTACTAGATCCATGTATATAGGATCCTTTTCAACTCTTATATTATTCAAAACTCCTTGATCATTTCTGCTCAAAGAATATGCCACCTTATTTTCCTTCCCTAAGAGGTATTGTATCATGAAATCATAATCCTTGAGTATTTGATGCCATCTCCTATGCCTCATGTTGAGTTCTTTCTGTGAGAAAATATACTTCAAACTCTTGTGATCAGTATAAATCTCACATTTTTCACCGTAGAGATAATGCCTCTATATCTTCAAAGAAATGATTACAGTAGATAACTTGAAATCATGAGTAGGATAGTTATCCTCATGAATTATCAGCTATTGTGATGCATATAGAATAACTCTATCATTCTGTATAAGGACAGAACCAAGTCCTTTCTTCGATGCGTCACTATAAATAAAGAACCCAACATTCCCAGAAGGTTGAGTCAATATAGGAGCATTGACTAATCTTCTCTTCAGTTCTTCAAAAAATTATTCACAATATTTGGTCCAAACAAATTTAACCCCTTTACGTGTGAGTTTCGTTAATGGGTTATCCAATTGGGTGAAATTCTGGACGAAACACCGATAATAACTTGCTAAACCAATAAAACTGTGTACCACAGTTGTACTCGTCAGTGCTGGCCATTCTTGGATTGCCTTGGTCTTAGAAGGATCAACAGAGATTCCATATTTGGAAACAATATGGCCAAGAAAAGATATCTCCTGAATCCAGAATTCACACTTTCTAAACATCCCATTTAATTCATGCCTTCTAACAGTCTTCAGGATAATGCGCAAGTGATTTTCCTGGTATTTGTAGCTTTTGGAATATACCAATATATCATCAAAAAACACCACTATGAAATCATCGAGATATTCCTTTAAAACTCTTTTCATTAGATTCATGAAAAAAATGGGTGCATTAGTCAGCCCAAAAGGCATTACTGTAAACTCGTAATACTCGTACCTAGTTCGAAATGTTGTCTTCGAAATGTATTCTTTCTTCACACACAACTGATTGTTTCCAAATCGAAGTTCAATCTTTGAAAAGTATTGAGCTCCATGCAGTTGGTCGAATAAATCATTAATGTGAGGTAGGGGATACTTGTTATTTATTGTTATAGCATTGATTTCCATGTAGTCAAAACATAACCTCATAGATCCATCTTTATTCTTAACAAAAAGGACAGGGTCTCCCCATAGAGAAACATTAGGGCGACTAAATCCATTCTTACTCAATTACTCTAGTTGTTTTTTAGTTCCACTAATTCTAAAATGGCCATTCTATAAGGGGTCTTCGATATCGGCCTTGATCCAGGAATTAATTCAATGGAAAACTCAATATATTATTCTTGAGGATGTCCAGGTAAATCTTATGGAAACACATCATCATATTCTCTCACAATAGGTACATCCTCAATTTGAACATTCCTTTCTGTACCCATAATTATTTCATTATCTTCATCCCTAATAATTAAATTTTGTTGAGCTACTAGGGGCGGATCTAAGTAAGAATCAAGCGGTGACTATTCTACTCTAATGATAAGGTGTTATTTATCATCATCGCCAAAAATCATAGCCTCATTTTTCTTACATTAAATCTTTGCATCATGGTCCAAAATCCAATCCAAAACAAGGATTATATCAAATTCCATCATGGGTATGAGGATGAGATCAGCAGATAAAGAAAATTCATATACCCTAATGGGGATAGATCCACAGAACATTGTAGTAATGATACTTCCCTTAGGAGTTTTAACTGATAACTCCCTTGTTAAATCAAATAGGAAATATCTATTTTTCTTAAAAACTGGGAAGATATGAAATAATGCGATGATCCAGAATCAAATAATTCATTTTCTAAACTTGAGGAAACCATTATATTACTTGCCACTACGCCTTTTGGTGCTTCTACCTCAATAGTAGTGATAGCATAAACTTGGCCTTGATCATTTGGCCTTTTATGAGGTAAGTTCCCCTGACGCTTAGGACATTCATTTGAATAATGTACCATCTCTCTGCAGTTGTATCATTAAATATTGGTAGCTTCTTTCTTCCCCTTGTAATCACGAGCTTGGTGTCCTTTTTCACCACACTTGTAACAAACACCCATTCGCTTCAAGAAAGTACCGGGGTGTTTCTTCCCAAATTTATTTCAGGATTGATATTCACCTTTTCCATTCTTCCCCTTATTTCCATTTCCCGATTGATCGGCCGATCTCTTTTTCTCTTTCTTTTCTTTAAAGTCGTAAGACTTAGAGAATTCCTTTTCTGTCTTGATAGCACATGAGACAATGTATTTGTATGACGAGAAGGATTGTGAGACTAATGCTCGATGAATAAATGGTTTCAAATAATCAAAGAAACGATCAATCTTACTCCTCATGTTACGTATATAATCTTCAGCATACCTTGCTAACCATGTAAAGTTAGCCTCATACTTTGTGACATTCTCTTCCTCCTTTTTTCTCAGACCCAAAAATTGTCTTTCCATATATGCTCGATGGTCATGAGGAAAGTATTTTTTAAGAAAATCTCTTTGAAATCCCTCCATTCCATATTTGATACATGAGCATCTTCCTTTGTGTTTTGAATCAATGACCACCATTGATCATCATCTCCAGTGAGGTGGTAAACTACCATGATACCTTTTTCCCTTTCACTACTCCCCATACAATGGAATATTTTCTTTATGTAATTAATCCATTGCTCAGCTACTAAGGTATTTGTACCCCCATTGAATGTTGGAGGTTGTTTCCTCATGAAGGGGTCCAACATTGATCCTCCACGTTGCGGATCAGGGTGCTCCATATGGGTAAGGTTATTATTCATAACCTGAGTGAGTTGTCCCAGTATTGTGATTAGCTGATCAGTACCAGTTGCATCACTGGCTCCACTATAATTATCTTGAGAATGAGGGAAATCCCTACATGGAGCGTGTTCATTGATACGATATCCATTTCTTCCACTAGGTTCCATTTCTAAACAATAGAATCCACTAGATTAGTTTATGAATCGAAATACATAAATCCAACATTTTAAAACACATAACATAAATTGAACAGTTTATGGATATATTCCGTAATCATAAAAATGTTTTCTTCGATGAAATATATCCTCATAAAACCTTAATAATGGTTCATAAAGAAAATGAGAATTATCCTTAGCATATCCCACTGGAGTTTCGTAACCAAGAGTGCAGCAAGGCCCGTTGTCATGCACTAGTTCCCATTCGAGTCTAGCTCAAAGAAGTGTTTTCGGGTTTTACCCCTAGGTACATCTGTTCCAGAGTAGCCTCTACCTGCTCGTATCCAGACAGGGATGTATTTCTTGGAAAACTAACTAAATCACTAGAATACCAAAATTCTAGGAAGTTATTCTATACTAATCCTCAATGTCCATCTTTGGTCTATGTTCTCTAATCAGAGTTTATCTAAATCTAGCTTCCAAGGTTTGTAATAAACATCCTTATGATACCAACTGTAACGCCCCAACCCCAGTTACCCAGAGTCGGTGCATTATCACATTACTTTGGAATGATCACAAAAGATCACGTCTCAAAAGACCAATTAGTTTAGTAGCCTTGGAATCACTAGATACATTCATAAATTTTACATTACATCATAAAATGAAAACTAAAACAACATAGTCTCCATATTCCACACTCATATCCCCTCATAATATCCCTGCAGGTCATTCATAAAATACTTCTTCACATCCTGGGAAAAATAAAACATAGAAAGGGGTGAGATAAGAAGCCTAGTAAGGATAACAATATAGTGTAAACATTCATAAATAAGTATAAACATTTAAGGAAATGTATAACTAAATCAAAATCCTTTTAAACTTGAACTTCAGAATAATATATAAAAAATAAAATGAAATAATTCAATTTACATATTCACATGGATATTCTACTAGTCGAATAATCACATGCAATATCATTAACCACTTTCATTTTGATGTAATGAATAATGCCAGACTATCATAACCACATAGTCAAGGCCTTGTGCCAAGTCTACAAATAAGATTCTGTCAAGGCCTTGTGCCAAGAAACTAGTTTGTCTCATGAGACCTACCGATGCATCTAGGAGCTATAGCATGCTCCAGACACCACCTATTAAGTCCAATTAATTCCACATATGAACATGTTTAAACATAACATAAACAGTCATATTAAAACTAAAATACAAAATGTCAATAATTTTTCCATAAACCATGAATGGTATAAAAATAAAACATCCATAGTCAAACATATCACAAAACCTTCAATAAAATATAGAAGTTTTGTATCATAATAAACCAACTTCAAATTATCTTAAAATCCATTAACGGAAGTTGAGATAGATGAAATCAAAACTATTCGAAAGAAATATCTCTTTTTTTGAAATCATTTAAAAGTCAAATAATTATAAAAGAAAACACATAGTTTGAAAATATTTTTATTAGCTTGTAGGGGAATCATCGACAATTTTATAACAGCGGAAAATAGCCACACTCGCTGTATAAGTTAAAAAATACAGTCTTACATTAATTCTGTTGAAAAGGTTAAAAAGGACCTTGTTTGGAAAACAACAGAAATATTCCTTCATAAACTTCCTATATAAATTCAACAAGGGTATAAATGACTTTAACCCATAATTTGAAAAATAGTAAGAATTATTTGAAATACATTTTTAAGAAACATGGATGTTGAGGATAAAAAGGTCCCAGTAGATAATTACTTATAAACAACGTCAGATAATGAAGATATTGCGAAATAAACCCTTACCTTGTAATTTTATTTAGTTAAGGGTAGGTTAAAATCCTGTATAATGGTGAAATAATTGTTATTAAATTACTCAATAATCATATACATGAATATGATATCATATATGATCTTTTGATATTGCATTGTCAATAATATCTTAGTATTATCGTCATTTTGGGTGTTAACTTACTTGTTTTCTTTTATATGTTTTGTTACGTAAGTTGTGTTTGTTATGGATAGGTTGAATATTATTCATATACAGAATTATATCAAGTACTTAAACACTATTTTAATCATCAAATGACAATTATACTTGAATGGATACGATGGGGAATGGATCACATCACGTTCGTGGAGACGGTAGTCCGTACGTACGCATGAGCGACAATATCATTCTTTTGATTTTAAAATAATATATAATTGGATATTATATCATATATAAAGAATCATTATCATGTTATATTTATTATTTACATATATTACTCATTATTATCATGCCTATCCAAATAATAATGTTTTGAATCACAATTACACCACGACGTGGAGACGGTAAGCCATACGTACGCACATATGGTCACATGTCATTCCAAGGATGGATAAAATACTGAATATGGTTGTTCCATAATTATAATAACATGAAATTATATAGAATATACTAGATTTATTATTTTATAATGGAAATAACTAAGAAAAAAGAAGTTGATGAAGAAAGGAACTTGAAAGAGGGTGGTGAAAACAATACCTCTTCTTCAGGTTCTTCCTTTTGATTTGATCAAAAGGGATCCATAGGTTGGCGTTATGATCAAACTAAGGCCTCTAGGTTGAATCTAGGGATGTTGGGAGAATATTTGTGTAGGTTTTGGCTTATCCAAAAGGCATTGATGGTGTGAATTAGAGGTAAGGGTAAGTTCCCTTTTATATGTGGGGTGAGGGGCACCTTTGGAAAAGTGAGAAATATTATTTTATAATAAATTCATATTCAGTTTCTAATGGCTCCAAAGTTGATTCTTTAAAGTTTAAGGTGGGGATGGGTCGAAATCCTTTCAACCAATATATTTTAGATAGGTTTTGGTCACTATATTAACCTTATCATTTATATTTAACTCTTAGTTTAATAGTTTGACATTTACCATGTCTCTTTGTATTTTTATATTATATAGTTAATAAACTTATTATATACCTCCAAGAGACCCCCAAGTGGTCCATAAATTATTTAAATATCATTATATAAGTTATTTAGTGGAACCGTATAATTTTAGGAATAGATTATCAATTAATAATATAATATTGTTTTAAAAAAACTGTTTTATGTCAATTTTGACACTATTGGGTATTTTGTTTTTTATAATTTCATATAATCATTATTACTTCTAATAAAATTCATAAAACCAATAATAATATGCTATATTAACATATAAAATTATTTTAATTCATAAAAGGTCTCATATTACATTTATTTTGATATCTATAATATCAATAATTTTAATATTTCATTAATTAGGTAATTAATGCATCACCATTGTGTCATAAATAAATTACATTATTTAATGTCTAAAAATTATAAATAAAATTTCATTATGTAGGAAATATTTTTAGATTTATAGTTAATATTTATAATCGAATTAATATTATGTATAACCCAATATTAAAAATGTTTTATTTATTAAACTTAGATTTTAACTCTTTTAACTCTTCGTTGAATTAAATAATAATAAATGTCCTAATCTAATACAAGTGGACCTAAATGATAATATTTTATTCCTATGGTTGTTTTTGGTCGACATACACTTGTCTAATATAATTAGGACATGTGTTAGGGTAATATTAATATCATTTTTACCGTTAATTACCCCATTTACTTTTAACCGAGGTGAATAAAGTAAAAAGTCTCCAAAAATTATTTTTATATTATTGAACCACATTTTACTCCTTGATATTAATCGTGGCTCTCAGATTTTCGAAATTCCCCTCATAGAAGCGGTAAAATTAGGTTTTATTTGAATTTCTAAATTCTTCTAGGAGGTGGGTAAAAGACGGTGAAAAGTTCCATAAAATTTTTATATATCTAGAATTATTCTAAACTATCTCTAATGAATTACATTTAACTTATAAAGGTATTATGTATCTATTTTTACCTTAATTAAATTTAAATAACAGAAATAATTATTTAAATAAAAATTCATTTTTAAACTATAACTCAGTGTTTTTCACTATTCATCAAAAATTGAATGTTTTCAGAAAAAATACCAAAAATCCACCCTAAGCTAATTTTGATATTCTGAATCCTAAAATGAAGTCCAGTTTGAACAATAAAATTTAAAAAAATTTAAAAAGTGGGTATTACTATTCATAACAGCTAGTTTGATTGGTTGTGGTGTGTGTTAGAACTCGAAGTTGCGTACAACACATGCTACTGTATTATTCAAAGAGAAGCGTATTGTGGAAGCTTGGGGTGTTACAAAATGTATGAATGGGATGAAAAAATAAGAAACCCTAATAATTTGATCTACCAAGGAATCACCCATTATGGCACATCTCCTTTAATGTAACATTTCTAGTAATAATTGGTTTGGTGATCATACGTGTTTTGACATTCCATTATTGATCCTCTTACTTAAATAATGATTCACTTATTTATAGAATGTAAAAAATGAAATATATATTTTAAATATTTAGTATATATAAATTTATAATAACCTTATAAAATATATATATATGAATTTAAAAAAACCATTTACAGAGATGGTAGGTTGTACGTATGCATGAATGTTGTTACCACATTTTTTTCAGGATAAAAGAAAGGAAATTGTATTTTATATAATAGTACCAGAATCATTTTTATATCATATAAATATAAGGATCCATCCTTAAAATATTTCTTAATCTTGAGTTGAATCAAGAATTAACAATTAGGATCTTTTCTATTTTAATGTTTTAGACAATTAATCCATAACTATTACATTACATCTCAAATATTACAAATTATACACTTCTATACTATCAGAAAAATTTCACAAAAAAAACTACTTAAATAAAACAGGATTTATTTTCTTGATATAAATATTCTTGAATTATCCCTTTCTCTTACATTTCATTAAAACTTGAGAGAAAAATTTCAAAAATGTGGGATGAGAATAAAAATATTAGTAAGGGTTATAAAATAAGGAAAAAAACATTAGTCCATCAATTCATACAAATGAATGAAAATATATTTTTTACTCAAATAACAAAATCTCTTTACCATTCCTCATGAAATCAAAATATTTATGAATAGAACATTAAAATAATTAATCATAAAGGTAACTTTTCTATAATATACTTACATTGTTTCTTTCTTAGCTATGAAGTGAGTTACGTTTGGAATATATATCACATTATATTCCATGAATCTCTTCAGAGAAACATTAGTGTTTACCTCTTTCACGTTACCCAATGCATTGGAGTGATATATTGGGCTCACCCACCCTAGTTTTATCATGGAACCACTCGTATACTTAAATAATTCCCAAGAACCATAACATATTCATAACACATAAAAAGATCATAATGGAAAGATAACATTTTCACATTGCAATCACAATATATCATTTTGAGATATTGAAGTAATCAATGATTTTTTCAAACCCATTTTCAATAAAAAAATAAATAAAAAGGTTATATTATATTTATTTATCTTTTAAAAATATCACAACTTGATAAATAATCCAAATATCAAATAATTTTTGTGGTAGAAGAAGGTCATTGTCGCCAGGTACATTAAAAAGAATCATTCCCTTTTCTGTTTGGTATAAATGTTTAATAAAAAAAGATTTTTCTTGGAAATTAATGAATGAAATTAAAAGAAAAATAGTATAATTATACACTTTATAAAATAAATCCTTGTATAAATCAAAATATGCCTCAATTAAATTTGATTGAGACAAAGTCCCTTACCTTTAGTCTGACACGTCACATATGTTCTTATTTCTTCCAAAATAATAAACATAAGTTAATTTCTAATTACCTCGGAACCATTTTATGTTTATTATTCCCTTTATATCACTTATTACCATTTTATAAACCTTACATAATTATTAATGTTAATATCGATTGTTTTGTCAATATTTAATACTTGAGTCCAAAATGAAGTTGTTATAATTACAAATTTTCGATGTGGTCAAAATTCTATTATCTACAGAATGACATGCATGATTTAATCCTTATATATATGAAGTATATATGTATTTATATCCATTATATATGTATTTATAAAAGTCCATAACATTTGTATATAAGAAATGAAATGCACCGTTTTTGGAGACGGTAAGACGACATACATATAAACACTACTTTCATTTATTTCTATTATTTAATGAAATCAAAACTAAATGATACAAAGGTGTATTATAAATCATGTTTAAAATCATATTTTATATACATTACTTAATTTCATTAACCCAATCCCCTATAAATTCCTTGTATGGCGTGAACAACTCATATCACTTTGACGGGGCGGTTTGTCCGCACTTCCTCTAATGAAATTATCGTATTTACCCTTTATAGAAACAATTAAGGTATTATTTAAATAAAAAATAAAGAAGAATAGAGACAATATAAATATAAAATATATAACATATAAATACAGTTCCATCATAATTTCCACCATGAGAGATGGTTGGGAAAATTGAACAATCATTGTTTCATGGGGCAGTAGTTTGTCATACACAAAAATAGTATGTTCGTATCCATTAGATGGAGGTGTATAGAAGTGTTTTTCTAATACATATCATAAAAACATAATAGTATATTTAATATAATGGTTATATTATAAAATAATGGAATATAGATAGTTTAGGGTGTTGGAGGAGGAAAATAAATGAAAGAAGCTTGAGAGAAGATACTACCTGGAATTGGGTAACTCATTTTGATTTAAGCTAAAACGTTTTCTTGAATTGTCTTCTACCTATGGAAAGGCTCTATGAGAAATATATAAATGTTGGGAGATTATTGGGGCATAATTTTAATGAGATAAATGGCTTGAGAGGTGTGATTTAATGGGTTAAGGTGATTCCCTTTTATAAGAGGGGGAGGGGCACTTTTGGAAGGTATTGAAATATTATTTTATTATAAAATGATTTTCAGTTTCAAATGGTCCCAAAGTCATTTATTTCAAAGATAAATTTTTTTAGGGAGAAACACATTCTATATATGGTCTTTATACAAGTCTAGGTTACCAATTTAACCGTATCTTTTAGCTTTTACCCTTAGTTTACTAATTTACCTCTTACCATGTCTTCTTGTGTATTCATATTGTATGGTTAATATAGTTACAATAAAAAACAAATCAAACAAAGAGTGGTTAAATAATGATATGTTAAACATTATCTATTTCATTTGGATAAATCTTATATTTTTAGAATTGTTACATAATTTAATAAAATAGTATTTGTTTTAAAAAATCATTTATGTCAATTTTCATACTATTCATGTCTTGTCTTTTTTAAAAATCTATAACTTTATTATTTAGAAAAAAACATTATTAATTATAACATAACAAGTCATAATCATCCCTAAAATTCATGGATAGTATAAAAAGTTTAAAAATAGTAATATTTTAATATTTTTATTCTCGTTTATTTAAATCATAAATTTATAAGTTAATAACTAAATCATCCTTGTGTCATAAATATATATATTTATATGATGTCTAAAAATTATAAATAAAATACCATGATGTAGGAAATATTTTGATATCTCTAACGAATATTTATAGTCTAAAATATCACTTATATAAGCCCATATAAAAATGGTTTTTTTAAAAGATACATGTTTAGGTTATATTTTCCTTAACATTAAATAAAAAATAATTAAATGTCATTTTCACACACAGGTTCTTCCATGGGGTCCTAAAATCGACCCAAGGATGCCCATGGTTGGAAATAGCTCATAAAATAGGGTTAGGATATGTTTTATGGTAGTTTAATATTATTATAATATTAGTTTTTACCCTTATTTACCATATTTACCTTTTTACTATTGTCTATAAAATACATACTTAAGTTACTATTTGTAATGTCTAAAAATTAAAGGAACATATTTACAAAATTTGTACCTCATGATTCAAAATTTGGAGTCTATATTTCCAAATTCAAATCACCAAAGTTGCAAAAAATAATTTCAAATTAGTTCCCGTTTTCAAAATAAAAAATGTGTGTTTTTCAAAAGTAAAAACTACCAAAAGATTTGCATGTTTTTAAATCCATTTTCAAAGTAAAATTACTTCCAATGACCAAAATTGGATTAAATGATAATAATATAATCTAATTACATGTTAAAACCAATTAAAAATATAATCTAAACATATAAATGAATTATATGAAAAGATATTTTTAACATAAAATATAGTATTTTTCACTATTCATTAAATAATAAACTTTATCAGAAAAATACCAAAAAATTACCCAAAATAAATTTTGATGTTATGATTCCAAATAAGAGGTTTTTTTGTGAAATGTTACACATAAATGTTATAAAAACTATATTTATAAAGGTTTTTTCATCCAAAGGTGGTAAACCGACCATTAAAAATTATTATAGTATTTCATGCTTAAAATTGGATTCATTCTCATTTTAAGCCTCTAAAATTTAATTGGATAAATTTAATGACATTTAAAAAACATTTATAATCATATTTTAGTTAGTTATGTTCATTACCACCAATAAAATGGTTATGCATTAACTACAATTTAAAATAATAATAATATTATATTATTTTTCAGTATAACACTATATTTTGTGCAATGTAAGATTTCAGATAAATCTATTATTTTGAATTTAGTATAATATCTAAAATAGAATCCCATTTAAAGTAAAATTAAAATTTAATTCATGTATATTAGAAAAAATATTTCATATTCTTTATTTTCTTGGGATGTTACATCCTTCCCCCTTATGGAAATTGTGTCCATGAAATTCTATTCAATCGTCAAATAATTGGAGATATTTATCCCTCATAGAATTTTAAGATTCACATGTTGCCTCTTTAACCATATAGTTTTTTCAAAAAACCATTACCTGATGAATTACCCTATTTCGCCACACTTCCATTCTTCAGTCAAGAATCTGTACTGGTTGTTCCTCATAAAGAGATATTATCTTCCAACGGATCTACCTCTAGACACAAAACATGAGATGGATTTGGAATATACATTCTCAACATTGAAACATGAAACAAATTGTGTACCTGGGATAAACATTGGGGTAAAGTCACTCTATAGGAAACTAATAGAACTTTACCCAAGATTTCATAAGGTTCAATAAACCTCGGACTCAGCTTTCCCTTATTAACAAAATGAATCACACTTGTCAATGGAGAAACATTTTAAAAGACATGATCACCTACCTAGAAAGAAATATCCTTCCTCTTGTTATCCACATAACATTTCTTTCTACTCTATGCTATACTCATGTACTTCTGAATCAACTAAACTTTTATTTCGATCACTTCTACCAATTCTTGTCCCATTAACTTCCTTTCACCTAATTAATCCCAAAAATATGGAGTTCGACACTGACTTCCATGTAATGCTTAAAATGATTCCATTTATATACTAGAATGAAAAATATTATTATAAGAAAACTAATCCAAAGAAAGATGTTGATTCCATCTTCCTTGGTAATCCATTGAACAAACATGTGGCATATCTTCCAAGGTTGAATTTTTTGTCTGAATTCCCATCTAATGGCAGATGAAAAGCTGTAATAAAATTTAATTTACTACCCAACAACTTATAAAGGCCCTTAAAAAAGTTATAAGGGAACCTATGATCACAATCAGATGCAATGGAGAGGGGAACTCTATGTAACCTGACTATCTCTTTAATATACCATCGTAAAAGTTGATCTAGAGACAGAGTATCTCGAACAAAAAGAAAATGAGGAGTTTTAGTCTATTGAAAAATAATAAACCAGATTGCATTGTTACCTTGAGAAGTATTTGGAAATCTGACTACAGAAACCATGGACACATTTTCCCATTTCCACTCTTGCAATGGAAAATGCCAAAACATCCCTTTCGGTAACTATCATTCTATTTTAACCTGTTGAAAAGTAGAACACTTCACAGTAAATTCAGAAATATCTCTTTTCATTCCATCGCACTAGTAATACACCTGAATATATTTGTAAATTTTTGTACTGCAAGGATGAACTGAAAATGGAGAACTAATAGTTTCACATAACAAATCTTTCTTCAACTGTGAATCACAAGGCACACATAACCATCTTCCAAACCTCAAAACACAATATTTATCAATGTTAGATTCAGTTAATCTACCCTTCTAAGCCAATTCAACCATTTTCAAAAACTCATTGTCTTCCTTATATGCTTTATTTATTCTGTCTACAAAAGACGATTTCACTACCACCTGAAAAAATAGAGGAATTTTCTACAACAAAAACTTCAAATCCAATGTTCATCAAATCAAAAACCAATGGATCTCGTTCCAAATGTATCATGGTTTAGGAAGCATTATTCTTTTTACTCATAGAGTCATCCAATTTCTTTGACTTTCATGGATGGTAATAGATTGCACAATCATAAAACATTATTATTTATATTCATCTCCTCGGTCTTATGTTTAATTAATTATGAGTGAATATATACTTCAATCATTTGTGGTCAGTATATATATCACATTTTACTCCATAAAAATCATGCCTCCAAATTTTTAATGCAAAAAATAATCAGCCAATTTCAAATGATGTGTAGGGTAATTTAACTCACGAGGTTTCAACATTCATGATGTATAATAAATTACATGACCCTTATTTATTAGGACACATCCAAGTCCATTCAACAAAGCATCATAATAGAAAAAAAATTCACCATATCTGGAAGGCAGTGCCAAAACTGGAGCATTCACCAATCTTCTTTTTAATTACTAAAAAATACATCACATTCTTTTTTCCAGATGAACAAAATAGATTTACGAGATAACTTAGTCAGTGGAACAGATAATTGTGAAAAGATTCAACAAACCTCCTTTAATAACCAGATAATCTAATAAAACTATGAATATCGGTTATATTTTTGGGTCTTGGTAAATTTTTTACAATTTTTGTTTTAGAAATATCAATAGTTACATCGTCTTTAGAAACCATGTTGCCAAGGAATGAAATTTGTTGTAACCAAAACTCACACTTGCTGAATTCCCTATATTGTTTCTTTTCCATTATGTTTTGAAAGACAACCCTTAAATGGATTTTATTCTCTACTTTAAATTCAGAAAATACAAAAATATAATCTAAAGAAACAACCACAAACTTATCCATGAACTCATGGAAAATTCGATTCATAAGATACATGAATATAGTAGGTGCATTAGTTTACCCAAAAAGAATAACTACAAATTTATAATGTCCATATCTAGTATGAAACAAAGTATTTGGAATATCTACTTGCTTTACATTCAACTGATAGTACCATGACCTCAGATCAATATTCGAAAAATATTGATCTCCCAGGAGCTCATAAAACAAATAATCGATATGAGCAAAGGATACTTGTTATTAATAGTTATGTTATTCATGGATCTGTAATCAATGCATAGCCTCATTGAACTATCTTTCTTTTATAAAAACAAGACATGAGAACCCCATGGTGATGTGCTAGGTCAAATATAACATTTATCTAATTACTCTTGAAATATCTTCTTTAACTCTAAATGTTCAATTTGAGCCATTCGATAAGAGTGTTTTGAAATAGGATTAGCATCAGGAACTAAGCCAACTATAAAATCAACATCTCAGTTAGGTATTATACCAGGAAAATCTTCAGAAAAAACACCCAGATACTCATTTCCCATTGGTACATATTTAATCTGAATAGTTCCATTGCTTTCCAAAATATTCCCAAGGTATCATTCCTTTATATATTTTACTAGTTTCAAATCATCCATATATTTTATGAAAAGTAAGGGTTCATTCTTGTACACAAAATGAAATTCTTTCTGAAAAGAAACCTGTTTATATTTTCATTCAATATTAGCATGATAAATGTAAATCCAATTCATACCCAAAATAACATCAAAATCTACTAGATGCAAAACAATAAGTTTTTAAGGTAGATTGTTCCACACACAAGTACATGAAGGTTATTATAATTTATTCTCATCTAAACAATTTTTCTTGGGGTTTTTACCACATGTTTAGGTATTATATCTTGATATAGAATTCCCATTTTTCTATAAAATTTATTAGAAATGAATGAATGTGTAGACCGTGAATCAATCAACACATTCACATAATCTAAATAAAAAACAATTTACCTGATACTACTTCATTTGATGAACCAACATATGTTGAAGTAGTTGCAAAAAATTTCACCACCCATTTCTGTTTGCAGTTCGGCTGCTTTACATCATCTGAGTTCTTCTTTAGACACTCATTTTCAGAGTGACCCATTTCAATTCACTTAAAACATTTTACTAAATGAAAATCAGCTTTTTTCATACCATTACCTTGATTGTTTTTAGTGAAGTTACGAGCCTTATGTCCCATTTTACCACATCGGTTGCACTTACCAAAATTTAAAAGGAATTCCCAAGTGTCCTTTTTACCACAATTTTCACAAACTAAAAACATTAGTTTCATACCATCATACTTTTTGGAAGAGTTCTTCCCTTTAATTTTCTACCTCGAACTCTTATTCTGTTGTTTTTCAAAGAACACTAGGTCATCAGCAAACTCAATTTCTACAATCTCCACCCATAAAACATGTTTTTCATATATTTTGAACTCATAAGAAGATAAACCACATATATAAATGATCTTCAATCTAGAGTAAAAATGATTGATTTTACTATCGATATCCTCTATGATATTTAAAGCATACCTTGTCAGTCGAGTGATTTTTTCTTCATATATAGCCATTGAGTCATCCTTCTACATCAATTCAATGAATTGATTTTCCATTTTAGGTCGAACGACCTTAGGAAAAGTTTTCTCCATAAACATACCTTTGAATTTATCCCAAACTAGAGCATCAATTTACTAACTATCCCTGATATTTTTAACCAATGACATCCATAGATTAGCTTAACCTTCAAAATGATAAGTAGAAATTCAAACCTATTTATGTTCTGAACACCCCGTGACATCGAATGTATTTTCTAGTGCATTAATCTACCCTTCATCTAGCACAAGGTCATATGATCCTCTGAATAAAGTGGTATTTTTCCTCCATAAATGCTCCACTTCCGAAATTTTCTATGGTGGTTGATCCAAATGATCTTGTATATGGATACCGCCACCATTTTATAGCCTGATTCAATTGTTCCATCAGTGCAACAAACTATTATGTTTGGATTCATACCATCTTAGGATGTTGATTTGGAAGGTTTTTTTCCTCTTGATGTTGTCCAATTATAGCTTCCATGTTTCCGCTGTGGAATAAAATTTATAACATAGAAATATCATAGGCGAAGCAACATGTTAATCTTCAAATTTTATATCATTTCAATTTTACAATAAATTAATTTATGTATATTAATTTTAACAATATCCTAACTCCTAAAGTTGTATAAACCAACATCTAATACCAACTATAAGGTCCCAAACATAAATGATTTATTAATCTTGACATAAATCAATAATTATCATTAAATATCATTTCTGGTTTATAGTTTTGAAAAATTAATCCATAATTATAACATTAAATCTCAAATAATACAAATTAGACACTTATATTCTATCAAATTTTTCCATAACAATAAAACTCCTTAAATAAAACAATTATTATTTTCATGATATAAATCTTCATGAAATCTTAATATCTCTTATCCTTCCATAAACTTGTGAAAAATATTCAAAAACGTGGGATGGGAAAAAACTGTTTGGTATGTGTTATAAAATATGGAAAGAAAACATTATTCCATCAATTCATACAAATCCATGAAATCATAATTTTCACTCATATAACATAAGAACATTAACACACCTCATAAAATCATAACATTTATGAAAAAAAAATAGAAATCATAATTCATAAAGTTATCTTGTGGCATCCATAACATACTTACATTATATCATTCATAGCTACACAGGGAGTTACGTTTGGAATTCACATCATAGTATATAAGCTAAATCTCTTAGGAGAAGATTAAATGATTACCTATGTCACGTTACCCAATTCATTAGAGAGATATCTCATGATCACCCTCCCTGGGTTTATCATAGAACCACCCATATACATAAATAATTCCCACGAACCATAACATATGTGTAACACATAAAACAAGAATAAAGGAAAGATAAAATTTCCACATTGAAATCACGATATATAATTTCATGATTTTAAAATAATAATTGATTCTAAAAACCATTTTCAATACCAAAATATGTAAAAAGGGTATATGGTATTCGTTTTTCTATTAAAAACAATACTTATTATTAAGGGATCGAAATCTCAAATAATGCTTGCGGTGACGGAAAGGTAGTTGTTTCCACTACATTAAAAAGAATCATTCTTTTTGTCATTGTGTAAAGATGCTTCACAAAACAAAATATAAAATTTTAAAAACATTTAATTAAATTAATAGAAAAAGGGTATAATTTAACACCATATAAAATAAATTTTTGTATAAATCAAAATATGCCTAAATGAAAGGAGATTGAGATGATGCCCCATACCTTGAGTCTGACTGGTCATGTATGTTCCTTGTTTTTCTAGAATAACAAAATTAAGTTAATTTATAATTCATTATGATCCATATTGGAGTTTATTATTACTTTTATATCTCTTATTACCATTTTATAAACATTACATAATTATTTAGGTTAATATCTGTTGTTTTTTGGACAATCGATACTTGAGTCAAAAATGAACTTGTTATAATTACAAATTGTCGACGTGGTCAAAAGGCCATTATCTCCAAAATGATATTCATGATTTAAGTCTCATATATATCCAATATATATGTATTTATATCCATTATATATTTATTTAAAATAGTCCATAACATTTGGAGATAATAAATGAAATGCATTTTTCATGGAGACGGTTAGCCGTACGTATGCATGAACGCAAGTTTCATTTCTATTTCATAATGAATGGAATGAAAACTAAATGATACATATGTCTATTATAATTAAACTATAATATCATATTTTATAAACATTACCTATGTTTGTTAACAACATCCTTTATACATTCCATGTATGGCACAAACGAGTCATATCACTTTGAGGGGGCGGTAGTCCACATTTCCTCAAATGAAATTATCACATTTACACATTATAAAAACCATAAATGTATGATATAAATGAAAAATACACAAGAATAGAGACAATATAAATATAATATATATCATATATAAACAAATTTCCATCATAATGGCCACCATGAGAGGTGGTAGGGAAAAATCAAACAATTATCATTTCGTGAGTCCGTAGTTCGCCGCACACAAAAACAATATGTTCGTATCCATTAGATAGAGGTATGTGGAAGTGTAGTTAGAATAAATATCATAAAAACATAATATTATAATTAATATAATGGTTTTTTATAAAATAATTGAATAAAGGGATTTTAGGGGGTTGTAGAAGGAATATAAATGGAAGAAGCATGAGAGCAGACACTACCTCGAATCAGGTAACTCTTTTTGATTTATGCTAAAATGATTTCGTGACTTTCCTTCTTCCTAAGATAAGGATTATATGAGGAATAAATGGATTTTTGAAGCTTATTTGGTCAGATTTTGGACTAGACAAGGTGCATGAGAGGAGTGACTAAATGGGTTGGTGTGATGCCATTTTATAAGAGGGAGGAGGGGAACATTTTGAAGATATTGAAATATTATTTTATTATATAATAATTTTCGTTTTAAAATGGTATAAAAATTAATTATTTCAAATATAATATTCTATTTTGTTGAATAACTCTCAAAAATAAATTAGACAAGTTTAGGTTACAAATTTGACCTTATGTTTTAGTTGTAACCCATAGTTAACTAATTTAGCTCTTACCATGTTTTCTTGTGTATTCATATTGTATGGTTAATATAGTTACTATAAAATGACAATAGAACCTAAAGTGGTTAATTAATAAAAATTTTAACATTATCTAAGTCATTTGGCCTAATCTTAAATTTTTTGGACTATTACATCATTTAATAAAATAGGTTTTCTTAAACTCAATTAAGTCTTTTTCATACTATTCATATCTTGACTTTTTATAAATCCATAAAAACATGATTATTTAAAAAAACATCATTAATTAAAATATAAAAAGTCAAACTATCCCTAAAATTAGTGGATGTCATAAAAAGTTTCAAAATATATGTGTTTTAGTATTTATAATCTCATTTATTTAAATCATCCATTAATAAGGTAATCAATACATCATCATTGTGTCATAAATATATTTATTATTTTATTTATAAAAAGTATAAATAAAATTATATGATGTATAAATTTTTTCATATTTATATTCACTTTTTATTTTCAAAAGGATCTCTTATATAACCCCATATAAAAATGGTTTTAGTGAAAGATATATGGTTATGTTATATTTTCCTTAACATTAAATTAAAAGTAATTTAATGTTATTTTCACACAAAAGTGGCTCTATTGGGTCCCAAAATCGACCCAAGGAAGACCATGGTCGGAAATATCTCATCCAATAGTGTTAGGAAAAGTTTTATGGTAATTTAATATTATTATAATATTATTTTTTACCCTTATTTACTAGATTAAAACTTTTTCCATGGAAAATAAAATATTTACTGAAGTTACTATTCACAATGTCTAAAAATAAAAAGGAAGATATTTACACAATATTGGACCTCCAAATTCCAAATATGGACACCATTTTTTCCAATTAAAAACTCATAGGTTTCTGAATAAAATTTAAAATTAGTTCCCATTTTCAAAACCAGAAAACGTGTTTTTAAGAAGTATAAACAACAAAAGATTGACATGTTTTTATGTCCAATTTCAATGTAAAATTACATCCAATGGAAAAACATTGAATTAACTGATAAAAATATTACATAATTAAACTTTAAAAACAATTAAATGGATAATGTATTCATATAAATAATTTAGATGTAATGAATGTTTTGACTTAAAATGCAGTATTTTTCACTATTCATTAAAAAAATGACCTTTATCAGAAAAATAAAAAAAAATTACCCAAAGTAAATTTTGAGGTCCAACTTCTAAATAAGAAGTTTATTTTATCAAATAGAAAATATAAAAGTGAAAAAAACTATATTTAAAAAGCTTTTTCCATCGAAAGGCGATAAACCAGCCTTTTAAATTATTAAAGTATTTCATTCTTAAAATTGGATTCATTCCCAGTTTAAGCCTCTAAAATTATATTTGATAAATGAAAATACATTCAAAAAACATATATAATCATATTATAGTTATTTAGGTTAATTTACCACCAATACAAAGACTATGTTTTAAATACCATTTAAAATAATAATAATGTATTATTATTTTTTGGTATAACACAATGTTGTCTGTAACGTAAGATTTAAAAATAATAATTTATAGCATGTTGAGTATGCTCTTAGACATAGCATCTCCATTAAAGTAAAAAAAAATATTTATTTCACAATTTATATATAAAAATTTCATATTCTTTATTTACCTGGGATGTTACAATAAATCATATATATTCATAAAAATTCATCCTTATTACCATCTGTGAAATATATGTGAAAAAAGAATCACAACGCATCGTGGAGATGGTATGACATACATATGCATGAGCGATGTTATCATTTAAAAAACATTATATGGTAAAATTGTACACATTATATTATCATTATGAAAGAATAATTATTTTATAAATATCAAAAATATCTTATAAAAATAGAGTTTCCATCATAATACCCAACCATGAGAGGTGGTAAAGGAAAAATGGACAACATCATTTCATGAGATGTTAGTTCCCCGTAACCAGGAATGGTATGTTCGTTAACCATTATATTGAATTTTGGGTGATTTTAGGTCAAAACATCAATATAAAAATTTCCCAGTATATTTAGAATAATTATTTTTTTATATCATCATGAAATAAAATTAACGGATTGAGTTCAAGGAAGAAATAAAGTAAAAAACATTCTTTGATTAACATTATATCTTATTTGGATATCTCATTTTGATTTTCACATAAGGACTCTGTTGGTTTTATTTTTTACTAAATTATGTATCATAGGGTTATGGGAAAGAATTTTGGAGGAGTCTTGATCATATTGTTTCTCATAAAATTGATTTAGATGTGTGACCAAAATTAAAGAAATTGTTCCCCTTTTATAAGAGAGTGGAGGGTCCCTTTTAGAAACTCTAAAAAACTTTATTTAATATAAATTTATTTTTGAATTTGAATGGATCCAAATTGATTTATTTAGAAGATTAAGATGGGTTAAAATCATCCCAAAAATTAATTTTTAAATAATTTTAGGTCTCATTCTTAGCCTTATATTTTGGATTTAACCCTTAGTTAAACCCTTTAACTCTTACCATGTGAACATGTGTTTTTACTGTTTATGCAATAATATAATTACTATAAATAGTTAAAAGACCCAAAATGAATCATTGATGGAATATTTGACCTTATTATAGTCGTATAGATGAATTGTTGATTTTTTTTAATTTTATGTCTTCAAATAAAATATTATTTATTTTACGATTTCATTTATGTAAATTTTTATACAATTAATTATTTTTATTTTCAAAAGTATTCCAACAACAAGATAACATAGAACCAAAAATTATAATATATATCTAACATATACAATATATCAATAAATTATTTTGATGTCATTAATTATTTTAAATTTTATTTATTTTAATATTTTTGAAATCATATATTTGATATTTCCATTACATACAAATTTATTTCATCCTCCCTATGGAAGCCATTAATTTAAATAATTCTTCATTAAAAAATAAAAAAAATCATAATGAATATAGATTTAATAGATTTCAAATGACTATTTATAGTTGAATTTATTTTCTTTATAACCCTATATTAAAAAAGATTTACTTATTAAAAATAAAATCATGACATTTTTAGCTTATCTTTAAATAAAATATAGTAAATGTCAAATTATTACCCAAGTAGATTAATGTAATGACCCACTAATTCTCGTTGTCTTGAGAACACCATGAGTCATTACTTGTCCTTAAGCGATATCCCCATGATTCCAAAGGCTATCAATAAATGCCAAAGTGTTTCAAATACAAGTGGGGGATGATTTAACTCTCAATAAATAAACCAATAAACCAACCAACCATAACTAGAAAATATTTATATGATGCATGAACAAATGAAAGGGAAATAAATAACATCATGTATCTCAAACCCACATCAAAGTATTGAATAGAGGAATATTAAATAAGTATAGAAGTACACAGTGGATAAAGTACTACAAAATCTCAAGAGACCACAAGACTCTATAATCCACATGATCCATGCTCCACAATCACTGACCACCCCAAACATCATTAGGTAGTGTTAAAAACGTCATAAATGATACCTTTTCTACTGTCTTGAAAGATAGGATCTTCAAAAGCCACAATGTGCCAAAGTAGGGGGGAGTATAAAACTCAGTAGGTTTCCCCAATGACTTTCCTACTCATGCCACTATGATAGAAGAGTTAGAATAATTTACAATGAACAATTTATATGAAACATTTTCTAAAAATAGTTTATAACAATATATAAACATTCTTCCCAAAACCATTATATCCAAAAGAATACAAGTGTAATTGAAACCAACTTTTTAGTAAGTTGTTTATCCAGAAAAATAACTAAACATGATTCAAAACCATTTCACAATAATCCTTTGGCATCCCGAATCCATTCCACACATCCATATAATCAACCATCTATTCTACGTTATGACAGTTCCATACTCTTGAGCAGTTTATCTTCAATATACCATGTCATCATAAGGTAATTGTTTACCATGTGCCACTAACCCTTTGGCACTAAGAACAAGGTCATATTTCAACCAAGCCCCATATATATAATATGAATGATTATATCCAATTTTTTTTAAACTTTGGCACTATGGATATGGTAATTTTTCATTCAACCCCCAGAAATGCAACAAGAACTCACACACCAATATAATCGTGGATCATGCCATACCACCTTTTCATTAAAAACACTAATTTTATTGAAAACCATTTCCATCAAAACCATTCCCATACCAAACCATTTCAATCAAAACCCCTTTTTTTGAAAATGAATTCCATCAAAGTCATTTAAATACCAAACCATTTCTATAAACACCACTTTTTTATTGAAAACCCATTTTCATCAAAACTATTAACTATTTTAGCAAATGAATAATTTAATATCATCATTTTAAATTCAATAATCCAATCACTTTTCAGAATAATTTACCAATACTTCACAATTTAACTAAAACTATTAATCATCACAAAAGATGATTTATTCCATTATTTTCACAATCAATACCATTCCAATAAACCAATTTGAAACTATTCCAATAAATTATAGAAAGAGGAATTGAGAGAGAAGCCTCCTACCTCAAAGGTTTTTCTGAAAACAACAACCAATGGGAATGCTCAAGAAAACAGGGTTGATACTTCATGAACCCACCTTAGATCTCTTCTCCTACAATGACCAAGAACAAATCCAATAATATTTGGAATCCACACACTTAGATCTAACCATAATGGGATTATATCTAATAAACCTAGAGAAGATGAGAATTAGATATATGTCGTTCTATGAAAATGATCATGAACGATGAAGAACGATCACATACATCAAGAATTCGGCTTTGATTCACCAATGAAAGCCTTCAAATTGCCTTCAAAATGCTTGGGAGATGTTCTCCTACCTTCAAGGGAGAGTAATATTGAGTTAAGGCTTCTTAAGAGGAAAACGTTCCATTTAGAGTAAAAAATGTGTGAGATCCACTTTTTTAGGATCTCACCTAAGTGCCTGCATGGTTAGTTCACACGGTTAGACAAACCCTGCATTAGCCACAACCTCGGCAGACCCTCACACAACCCCCTCGCACGGTATCCTAAATCCTGATCGAACCTTGAGGGAGCCACTACCTAAAAATGACAAACTATGCATGGTTTGACCACATGGTTAGAAAAACCATGCGCCGCCCATGCAACTTCCCCTTTTCCTCAAAACATCATTCATAGTTCTCCAGACTCTCCAATTCATCACCCTTAACAATATAACCATGAAAATCATCAATGAAGGTTTACCTACCCGAAACTAGGGGTACTAAACTTAAAAAGGTTATAATTTCATCCTAAGGATAATTATTATCAATAGAAATTCAGAAAATAAAATTGGGTCAAGTTTTAGGGTAATTTTATAATATTAAAATATTATTTTTTATGTTTAATATCTGGATTTTACTTTAAATTTGGTAAATAAATAATTTACTAAAGTAACTATTAATAATATGGAAAAAATAATTTTACACTATTAGACTCTAAATATCATACTTGTTAAAACCTTTTGTGTCCATTTTTCAAAATTAAATTCTCAATAATGGAAAAATTAAGTTTAATGATAATCCCACAAACGTGATGAGAAGGCGAGTAAAAAGAATATTCAAAAGTTCAAACAGATTTTTATGTCTAATTTAAATATGAAAACTATTCCAATTACCTACATTGGATTAATATATATATATATATATATATAATTTACCTATTTTTAATTTGAAAGTAAATTTAATTTATAATAAAACATTAAATGGAAAAGTCATTTTTTAATTACAATATATTATTATATACTATTCAACGAAAAATGAAAGTTCGCAGAAAAATACACAAAATTCATCATATGTTAATTATAACATTGAAAATTTAAAAATGATCTTTATTTTGACCAATTAAATTTCTAGGAGTGTCTAAAATTAATTTTTTTAATGTTCACTGAAGGACATAAAAAGAAGTTCCTTTAAGAAAATAGTATTTCTAAACATATAGAGACATTTAAGAATTATACTATTCTTTATAAATATGTTTTATTTATGTGAAACTTTTAAAAAAATTGTTACTATTCATTAAACTATGTTTAATGGATTTTTAACAACTATCTCATTTAAATAATTGTAGTAGTAATGTCTTTTTAGAAGAAACTAAATGTTGTGTGTAACACAAGCCAAGTCAGTGGTTAGTGTAGTGCATGGTTTACATGGTGTTGCATATAATGTAATCCAAATCAAAGTGTTTTTATATGATAACAAAAATATATATTCTGTGTCACGTAATGTAAAAAACATGAAAAATATTAAACTAATTTGAAACAAATAAATTCATAAAATCTCAGGGTGTTACAATATTGTTGTTTATGGATCATTTGATATGAATACCATTATAAATAATGGATATCTCATAGAATAAGTGATGATGAAAATTGGGGATGACCATTATAATTTTCCAATGTTTTTTGAGACGTAAAATGTCTTTGATAAGAGACCATTGTAGACTGGTTGTACTAAATACACAACATTTTCTTCTCTGTTGAAATTGTATAATTTGAATGTTGGAAGTGGTTGGAGGGACACCATCTTTACAAGACTACATTATATCAAGAATGATATGCTTCCATATGAAAATGAACTGGCATGTCCAATATAAAAAGCTTAAAGAATAATATGGTTTATGGATGTGATCTTTAAAAATATGTGTTTATCCTAATGATTTCATATTGTTTTCCAAGCACCACAAATCACTCATAAAATTACATTAGTGTGGTATGGATCGATACAAGAAAAATGAATCAAGTGGTTCTATATTGTTATAGTACATTCCAATCATTCCATATATTAAAACACTATATGGAAATCAATAAATATAGAGACAATTAACATGGCATCCTGATACAAGAATTAAATCTGGGAACCTATGTTATCATGCAGAGTCTCCTCAAGGGATGAAAATTGATTATGAGTAATCTAGAATTATCTACATGTGGAATTAATCCATTGGGTGTATAGAGTAGTACTTATAGTACATGTCCCATCTTGTTGGTAAATTAACGCTTTACTCCATGATGTGAAAATATATTATGTGGTATCTATATATATCTAGACAGGAGATACCTGGTAATGATGTTGATATATATTTGTCTCTATTTATTTATAATCTGAAATTGATGTGGGATACGAGAGTTAGAATCTGGGATGCTCATAAAAGTTAAGAATTTACTTTGAGGGCCATGTTGTATGGGGTGATAAATCACATCCCCTCTTGTTAAAATTTATCAGTCTATAGTATAAAAATAATTTAGGGGTGTCCCATTTTTAAAAAACATAGAAACATAGTTTTTTTAATCATTCCTATAATATTTTGTTTTAGGACATTAATTTGTTTTACCTTGATGCCAAAAATACCAACCATGGATGATAGCATTCTATGGGACTATCAAACAAGGTACAACCTCATCTATAATAATTGGTGATCTACTATTCATGAATATAAATGATATTGACACTATTTTTTGTGAACCATTTTCTAAAAACCATAAAAACTCAGGTTGGAAGAAGTGATTATTTTTCTTTAATCTTCCGTATTTGAATTTTTTGTATGTTACACATTTTAATGTTCTCATGAATTTAGAAAAAAATGTGTTTGATAGTGTAATTTTCATGTTTCTAAATGTTCTTAGAGGAACGAAATATGACATCAAGGCTATTATGGACATGAGTGAAATTGGGATAAGGGAATAGTAGTTATCAGTGGTGGGTAAAGGGATAAATTTTCTTCCTCCAACAGCTTACACTCTATCAAGATAGGGAAAATTGTAATTTTTCCTTTTCCTTAATAGTGTAAACTTTTCATAGGGGAATTCATCAAATAACAAGAATGTCATGTAAATTACTAAGCTGAAGTTATAAGGACTAAAATCAGTCTACTGACATGTTTGTTGTGCAAGAATTGATTCATGTTGTCTTATATTGTATTCATACCCAAAATGTATGGTATAAATTAAGCATACTTTTCTTATTTTTCAAATCTATATGAAATACAGTTATATACATGATGAAGTTTCCCATTATTAATTAGGAGGTTGACATCAAATCATTTGAATTTGATATGTTATTCCCACTATCAATATTTCATATAATAGTCCTCTAAAAGGTTCAATTTGTTAGAGTGGTTCAAGTATGCAGTTTTATACATTACAGATAAATGTACCCAATTGAATGGTATATAATGATTTTTAAAGGGTGGGTCAGGAATCAACGTTGTCCAGAAGGTTTCATTGTAGAATGATATTTTGTTGAAGAATTTATTTAGTTTGGTAACAATTTTCTATAAGATGATGAAAATTTAGTTCTCTCAAAGTCTCATCGTAGTGGATGCGTTATGGGTGAAGGGATTTTTAGAAGATATATTTTAACAATTACCTTGATAGATAGGGATCAAGATAACCATTAAATTCTACATAATAGTTAAGATGTTGATCCATACTTTGAATCCAAAAAAAATTCTTAGATGTTTATATCCTATAGGGATTAAGGATGGATATCAAATACATATAATCAATAGTTTATAGGTAGGTTTCAAGATAAAATTTATAAAGAGTTATCTGAAAATAGAAATTCAATTTTTGAATGAATTCAGGAGCTACCGAGGGGAATGAATAAAAAATTATATCTTCCACTTATTTTGTTAATCAATAGTAAAAAATTATATAAAAAAATAAAATAAATATAGTACGATGAAAAATAATTTTGTTACACTTGTGAAAAAATCAATGCACATATCTGGTTCAAAGAAAATAAATATAAATTAAAAAAATATGTCACATTTTGGAATTTATTAATATATATATGAGTTCTACAATAAAACATTTCAAATTACTATTTTCCCTTTCAAATGGGTTGATAATATGGGCATAGTGAAAGTTGATGAAAGTGGCTTTGTAAAGGTGAATTTTAGTGTGGAAGGGGAAAAAGATGAGTTGTTCAAAATGGCATCACATGAAGTGAAAGTACATTATGTTTTAGATCCAACAAAAAATAATTGGTTGATTTTCCTACTGGAGATTAAAAACAAATGTTGGGTAAGTTGAAAATTCAATCAAGGTTTACACTTTCAATGAAGGAAAAGCATGTTCCAATGAAGAAAATTTATTTTATGTTATTGGGGACAACAATTAGGGGATTTGGATTCTATATAGAGGAACTAAATCCCTAAAAACATTAAATATTAAAAAGAGTTCAATTATAATATTAATGTGTTTTTTAATATACTAATTTTTCTTCAAAATATTATATTTTATCTACTAAATTTACATATTCTAAATTAAATTTATGAATACTCATGTTGATAATATCTTTCACACATGATAATGTTACCATTCCCTAGGAATAAAAAACTACAATGAAAGAAATGCATTGGTATTATGTGAAGGTAATGTTACAATATATTTTCACTATTTTATCAAAATATTATATAATGAAACAATGATTTAATTTACATTATTACTTATAGATATTATATATTTTAGAGTATTTTTTCTATCTTTCATGTCATTCTGCACCAAAACATCCACTTAATTTTTCTCCTTTGAAATCTTTTCACCCCTACAGTGTCTCATTCATAACTTTACTTCAAGTCCCCTCCACTCCTTCTAAAGTAAGAGCAATGGTGCTGCCTCTACCCAATCTCATAGGTTATATTAATGTTTACACAGTAAAATCATTTTCCATAGAATTAATGTATTGTTTCATATTTATGTTTAATTTAATTGTTTTTAGTATTACTCACATAGGAATTGTTTTATTACACAGGTGGATTCTTTTGTTTGGTTTGGGGTTGTCTCTCCTTCTTTCATGCATTTATACACTAAAACATCCATAAAATTATTCTTTCTTAACACTTGTTAAACCCTATAGTGTTTTAATTTATTAGTTCCCTTCAATTTTAATCCACTACTCAATCATAGAGAATATGTAAGTTTTCCAAGTAAAATAATTATCCAAATAATTAATGAATTATTTAATATATATGTTTTATTTATTTATTTTTAGTATTACTCATGTAATAAGTATTTTTAATATATAGTTGGATTATTTTGTTCGAGTTGGGGTGGTTTGATCCAAGATTCTCTTGCTCGTGATAGATTATACTTTTATCCTACAACTGAGATAATTACAACAAATAATTTTTTAGTAATTCCTATAACCATCGTGAGAATGTCAATTACTAAATCTTATTTAATTCATTTTTTCATTATTTATTTAATATTTGTAATTTAATTTCCTTATCATTTTTATCGAAAACTTGTTTAATTTTTTTCACTTATATTTTGGGACGTAATGTTTTTATTTAAACTATCCAAAATAAGCCAAAAATAGATAAAATAATTCTTTATCCCAAAGATTCTGTGCTTTCTATTTCTTTTCATTATTAAATTATAACCCTCCATATTGATTTTATGTTCTTAGTTGAAAAATGTTTTTCAGCTAAGAAGATCAGGCCAATATGTAGTGTTGGTAGTTTGGAAAAGAAATCAAATAGAATGTGTTTTACATCACTATTTTAGATTTTTTGAGGCTTAAAAATTTTAGGAATTATCTACACCACAATCTAACACACTATTTGACTGATATGACACCATGTACTTCTTTTTATTAAAAAAATATATTTATTTTAGTAAAAATAATATAGAAATTTTCAAAACCAATATAAAATATTAATATTGTTTTGATACTTTGAGATGTCAATCTAAAAGTAATTTGTGACATATAGGAATCAGTGACTTCTCAATCTGATGCATGATGTGCCAAGTTTGACTCAAAGTGCCCAATATCAGTTTAAAATCGACATTTTTTTTCAAAAAGTGTCACTAAATTAAAACTAAGAAAACACCTTCGGATTTCAATGATAATTTAGGAAAAATATTCATACATAATTTTTAACAAGTAGGAATCGGTCTCACATCAGACTGATAAATAATGTGATTCGTATGTGTCAAAGAGCTTGTTTCTAGTTTAAAATGACACTTTAGTATAAAAGAAAATTGATGGACTCAAAATGAATAATAAATGTTAGTTTATTTTTATACATTATTACAATGATACATAAATCATTTGACACGTTTTGGAATCAACCTCACCATAATATAATGTATGTTGTGACTGGAATGACTTAGAGTGCATAATTTTTTTAAAACCGACATAAATTTTAGTAAATAAGAAATCTAATGTATTCAAAACTAAGAAAAAGAATTAATATTGTTTTAATAAATTATGAAAACTATCCCTAATACATTTTCTATTTATGAATTAGCCTCACTTCAATCCAATACACGATGTTCCTTGTATGAATCAATATGCATGTTCTTACTTTAAAATGACATTTTAGTAAAAAAAGACTAGTGACATACTAAAACCTAAGGAGATGAATTTAAATAGTTTTGAAAAATTAGTAAAATGACCCATATTTCATTTAAATCCTTTATGAATCATCTAAACCATAATCTGACTCATCGTGAGATCTATATGCCACCAAAGTGTGTCTATTTATTTAAAATTGACAACAATTTTGGTAAAAAAACAATTGACATAATCAAAACAAAGAAATAGAATTATGATTATTTGGATACTTCAGAAAAATAATAATGATATAATTTGAGATGTTAAAGAATTATCCTTACCTAAATTAGAGGCATAGTTTTACTATTATGACTCCAGTTATATATATTTATTTAAAACTGACATCAATTTTATTAAGAAGGAAAACTGATTTACTCAAAACTAAGAAAACACATTCAGATTTTTCTGATATTTTTGTACAATGATAAAAAGGTAATTTTTTATTTTTAGAAATCATCCAAATCTCAAAATGATACACAATTTTCCATGTATTACTCAAATTTTCTATTATTAGTTTGAAATCTAAATTTTAGTTAAAAAATTTTCACTCAAAAAAAATCCAGAAAATGATCTCATATTTTGACTAAAATGTAGGATAACAATTATTAAATCACTATTTATCTTTATGAATTTTAATCATGTAAAACTGATACATGATGTGACTGATATGAATCAATGTGCATGTTTCCCATTTAAAATGTCATTTTTGTAAAAAAAGGAAAGTGATATAATAAAAATTATTTACGCTAAATTGTATTGTTTTGTTACATTAAGAAAATGATCCATAAGTAATTTGTTATTTATTTTTTAAATTAGGAGAACTGAAATATAATTCTTGGTGTGATTGGTATGACTAGTATAACTCCAATTTTGACTTTTTATTTAAAATTGACATCAATTTTAGTAAGAAAGGCAACTATCCTAATAAAAACTAAGAAAGCACATTCATATTTCTTTAATACTTTAGGTTATCAATCAATAATTCATTTTTTATGTGTTGGAATTAGTTGTACCTCAGTATGATACACCATGTTCTTGGTTTAACTCAAAGTTTCAGTTATTAGTTTAAAATCATCATTTTTTTTTTCAAAAAGTGTAACTCACTAAAAATGAGAAAAATCACTCTGGTTGTCTTGGTAATTTCAGAAAAAGATTCATAAATCATTATTGATTTTTAGGAATTTTTATCGTTTTAATATGGTAAACTATGTGATCGGTTTTAGTCAAGGTGTATGTTTCAAGATTGAAATTACATTTTAGTTAAAAAAGACTAGTGATGTACTCAAACCCGATCATACACATTCATATTGTTTTGATACAACATGAAAATCGTCCATAAGACATTTGGGGGATTTTTAAATTAGCTTCACCTCAATTTGATTCATAGTGTGACCGGTATGTTTCCAAGTGAATCTTTCCAATATATAAGTTTCATTTAGTATAAAACATACATCACATTTCTAAAACTGAGAAAACAAACCTAGATTGTTTTATAATCATCATATATTCTATTATTTAATTTATTTCCTCATCATTTTAATATTATATTAATTTATTTAATTGTCACAGATATAATTCTTGAAGACGTAAAACTAATAGTGTCATGTTCAAGAATCAATAACAACTCTATCAGGTACAAAATATTCCTGGTGTGACTCAAATTTTAGTTTAATATTTACTAATTATTTGAATTTATTTAATTATGTTATTACTAATAAATATTCCGTATATTGGTGTGTTATTTTTCCTTACCATGGGTGGTTTTTTCAGCAATTGTAGGGGTCGTGGTCCAGATCGAAGGATAAAGGGACGTTGATGTTTATGAATATATATAAAATTTTATACATATGTAACTGTATAAACATTTTCTTTAAATGTTTATAATAATTTTATTTTCTTCTATTTTTTAATATTTTATTTCATTAAAATAATGTATTGGTACATGATTTTATTGGTATCTGGTGGTGTTTCTGGTGTTATGGTGTGTTTTTATAGCACACAACACAAGTGTTGTAGTGTGACGTTACCACACACTGTAGTATAAATCTTTATCAGTTTTTTTAATACTAATAGAGGACCCCTTCATAAATTCGATTTTATCCCTGGTAAAAACCTATGTATTTTAGTCTCGCTATGGTACATGGTGCTTCTCTAGCGCTGATAGAGGCCATTTGTTTGCATTGTTAAAGGTCTATTTTGTACAATTGAAAATTGTCAATGGATAAGTATTACAGCATCATTTTATTTTATTAAAATTAGCAATATATGATATAAATCACGTTTAATATTATTTATTTCATTCAAAATCAATATAAATTGGTCAAATAACCCTACTTTTTTTACCCAGAAACATTACACAATATATTCTGCTTTAGGAGTCATTTAATTCATGTAATACCTATATGTAAACTCAGTTAAGATGAGTAAGGATGTTGTTGTCAACTTATTATTGAGTTCCTAAAAATATTAACATTTAAGAATATATATAAATTCTATTCCATTTCCCATTCTATCCATTATCAATGATAATGGGTATGAGATGTTCGGAATAATATAATGATAATACTTTGATAATCATTTAAGACATAATACCTCTAAGAAATTCTTCAATGTATTTTGTGACAAAACAATGTAGATTTTATTATGATTAATTTTTATTTTCATTACTTATAAACATGAACATTTAATTAGATGTACTAAATCCAAAAAATGCATTTGGATAATTTATAATATTATGGCTGGTCAAGAAGAGTGGTCATCACAATATTCAAATCATTTTCATAGATGACGAAAAATTATAAATAAGCGAAAATTTCATTGGAAACTAAAATGAATATGTAGTTATGGTATTGATGAAATGTTTTCAACAGAAATATATAGATTATTAGAAATAGACATTTTCAAAACCAACTACTCATAGAGATTTTTCATACTCCAAAACAAATATTGAATTCCCTTTTTCATTACTATAAGTTTACGGTAATCGACCCTAATGTTAATCCTGAAAAATGATATGATTTCTTTTACCTGATATAAAAAACATCTATTCATGGAAGAAACTATTTTTCATAATATATATTTTATTCAATTATTATAATCATTGCACAAAACGCAATGTTTAGTCAACTTTCTTAACAAAAAGTACCAGGGGAACACATATTGTGGTATTTAGTAGGATAAAACTTTTGTTCTAAAAATACTATAACTATAATTTCAGCACTATAATTTTAGTTATTACCATCATATATTAATATATAGATATAAAACTCATCCAAAACAATAAATTAATTTACTAGTCTACCACACTAATGAGTGGATGTACAATGAAATATTATGTAAAAACATCTTGATAGTGGTTGGTTATCTCTAGAAGTATACACATCTTACTCAAATCTATTACATCAAAATAACTTGCTTGTAAAAATACTGATATATTTTCAATAAAAAACTTTTTTGGACTATATCTACCAAAATTAACATCCCAAAAACTCTAATAGAATTGATCACACAATATAATGTAAATGACATCACATTTTGAATGTAACAATTGTTGTGGGTGACATATAAAATCATGAAACTATGTCAATAATTATAAAAATGATTCCTATGTCAAGGAAAGTGAAATAATATGATAATTAAAATGATCCAATCATTATATTTCATGGTGGAAACATGAATTCTGTACTGTCCAACTTTCATTAAGGTATATAGATCTGCATTAGACATGATGACTTTTCTACATGCTAACCTAACAGATATACTACCCATGAAAAAATAAATTAATAGATATTTCATATATCATATAAATAGAATGAAATTTTAATAATAAGTAATAAGGACTATATATCTATTTAATATCCTGACTCTTTATTTGTAAAGCAATACATAGTCCCCAAAAAGTGGCATGATCAATCGAGAGTAGACCACCCCTATTATTATAGAGTATATTCAAATCTTAATATAATCATAGAATTCATCCAATGTAAGTGTTACTAATTCTATCAATCATTATTTTTTTGGAATTACTTCCTAGACTTATAATAATATATTATAATTTGAACCCTCCAAGATAAATTATCTTAGCGGATCTATACAATAATGCTTTTGGTGATCAAGAATACAATAAACATGACATGTATATAGTTAACTAAAAAAACCATATTCATGTTCCCAAATAACCCACACTAAAATAGTCCTTGTTTTATGTACCTTTGATCTTTTAAAAATAGATTAGTGTATCACAGTTATAACATTATCCATTTCCTCTAGAATAATTACCTCACCTCCTCCCCTAGACAGTAATCAAAAAACCTCATCCACCTGATTTAATTAAGTTATTTTGATTGGCATGATTCTGAATAATATCTTTAAAATAAAATATTAAATTTTATTGACAAAGTCAACATGAAATTGAATGAAAAACATTACAGATTATATGAATATGTCATCTAACGTCCCTAATGAAAATCATAGATCCTTTAATGCATAACTAATTATGTAATTTTGTGAAATCCAAATGAAAATCTAAATATAATGGAATATTTCATAACCATTATATTCTATCTCTATAGGTCAAGGAATTTTGTGTTCATGGGTAACATGAACAATGATGATAGAAAAAATTGTTGAAAATTTATTTAAATGCATTCCCTATTATACCATTGTGAAACATAGCTTAAATGATCATCTCCCACCACTCTCTCATGAGTTCATCAAATATGTATCTTTTTAGAATTACTTTCTACCCTTAAATAGTATCCAATAACCTAAAAATATTATTGATCCTCATTACCAATAATTGGAAAAATATTGGGTCTTATATGCCCAATATTGGTTAATTTTTTTACATTGTTACGTAAGGAATATATACATTCATAAAGGCTCTAAAATATAATGCTTATATATTTAACATTTAAAAATATTATTCAAATTTCTAAAAAACCAATTGATTTAACCATGAATCATTAAAAATTAAATGCATGGTGGAAATTTTATTCTATCTTGTGGTAGATCTCCTTAGTGACATAATTCTTCAATTCCTAGTCAATTACTATTAAAAGGCCTAAAATTAACATCTATGATAACTCACACTAAGAATAATTTAATATTACCCAAAAAATAATTTCTTTATACTTGAACACTTTTTGAAACCATCGATAAGGGGTAGATTACCAATTCAACAAACAATTTCCAAATCTCTATCACATTCAAAATATATAATAATTTTTATAAAACTATTTTAAAAACCATTTAAAAAATCTGTCGTTTTCAATGAATAAATTACAAAATCCATGTTATGATTAAAATTAATAATTTTCTCAAACCTCTACAATAATGTTTCTGATCCTTATAATGAATTCCCACGTGATTCTCTAAAACAACCATTTTCATTTAACTTAAGATGATACCCACAATATCTCGACGGAAAATCTACATGATATATGTAAACCCCCTGGTTAAAACATACATCCTAAAAACTCATGATTTTCTGTAAAAAAATTATATAATTTTATTGTAATACATCATGAATCCAAACACAACTTATATTTAAACCTACCTCTCCTCAAAAAAACATCTACCATTTGTGACATCCTAATCCAACTCATCACAACTCATTCTAACCAAAGTCAAGATAAAATTTCAAAAGGCCTTTGGTAGGTCCTCATGAGCACTAATAGTCAATAATAAATGTTTTAGGAAAAATAATTATTGGTAAGTGTTGAAAATACCACAAATAACTCATATCCTCTTTAAATTATTTACAAACATTTCAGTATGAGGCGTCTACATATCAGACATACCGACACGTAGAGTTGAAATGAAACATTTATGAAAATAAATAATATTTATTTATGTATGAATTAAATTTTACAAATATGAAACATATTTAAATTAAATAAATAATATAAATTAATTTTATACAAATATAAAATTAATATCATATATGGACCCAAAATATAAACCATAGATAGGAGCATCTAAATAATACCACAACATCACCCCAAATCTCACCAACATAACCAATCCATGAATGGTCACACATCCTCTATACATCCACTATTATGACTATAACCATTTCTAGTGTTTTATAATGTATTTTCATTCACTGTTTAATGATTAATACAATCAATATCTCAATAGAGGATTTCTATTTTAGTGTTCATAAAATGACTCAATATTATACTGTCAAGACTTCTTATTAACCACATGAATTTGAAAATAAATTAAGATTAATGTGTTTATAATAAAACACAACCCATTATCACATTATCAAATAAGACCAACAAATAATATCTTAATTTCATAATGAAATATTTTTAAATAAAACCTCTAGTGAACACTTCACAATTTCAATGATTTCTTGATTTATAAAGGCATAAATGCTTTACATCCCCATAACTTATTACAACACAAAGACCATGTGTTACTACCTTGGGTCCACCGTACTCATGAGTGAACTAACTACCCAAATCTATTCATGTATTTACAAAAAGTCTATAGCAGATATTTATGACTCTTAACCACTATTATCAAACCACTTAGGCACCAACTGTAATTCCCCGACCCTAGTTATCCAGATTCAATGTATTATTACATAACGTTTTTATAATTACAAGAGATCAAGTCTTGAATGACTGATTAGTTTAGTATCCTTTGATGTAATATATACATAAATAAGTTGTACATTACATCATGAAATAAAAAACAACAACATTGTGTCCTCTTTTAACACACTCATGTCCCTTATCTTATCCCTACTGGTCAATAATAATATACTTCTTCACATCTTGGGAAAAAAGAAAACAAAAAAAATGGTGAGCTCATATTCTCAAAAAATAATACAATATAGAGGAAACATTAAAAAATAAGAATAAACATTTAAGGCTATGTATAAGACTAAACACGGGCCTTTTAAACATAGACTTCAGTATAATATAGAAAATTTAAATCAAAAAATTCCAATTACTTATTCACTTTTATATTCTACTAGTCTAATAATCACATTTAATATCAATAGCTAATTTCATAATGATGGAATTCATAATTTTGGGCATCCTAACCACATAGTCAAGGCCTCGTGCCAAGACTACGAATAAGATTTTTACAAAGCCCTATTTCAAGACGTAAGTTTGTATCATGAGACCTACCAATGCATTGAGGAGCTACATAGGGATCCACCCATAAATTAATAAGTATAATTCATTCCTTATATGAAAATGCGGAATCAAAATCTTAACATTCATATTAAAACTAGCATATGAAATTCCAATACTTTAACCACAAACCACAAATGGTATAAAAATAGCACATCCACAGTCAAACATAACTCATTAAATTCAATATGGAATACTGTATTATAATGAATCAACCTCAATAATGAATAAAATTCAATGAATCATATTGACATAGATTAAATTAATTGGTAAAACTATTTGAGATAAATATAACCTTTTTCTTGAAAACATTTAAAATTCACACTATTTATCAATGAAAATGTTTAAAATCTATTTTTTTTATCAAAGTGTCCAATACCACATTAAAACATTTAATGGAATATTAATTTTAAAATATTTATTTCTATATAAATAAATCCCTAAATCCATTTTTAGAACATGGAAATTATAGAGAGATTTTTAGAAGAATATATATTTAAAACATTTAAAATGATATTTTAGTTAGAGTTCCTAACATAGTGATAGCTGATTGAATAAAAATATTTGAGGTAATAAAAAATTTATAATATAATGAGAATAATGGTTTTCATGGTATACTACGTAAATGTACATTATTTTCAACATATAAAAGTGAATTGGAAAATAACAACAAAGTCTTAATAAAATGTAAATTGAGATGAAATCCCTTATAAAGATCGTATCCTTAGGTTAATGATAAATCAATGACATAATTATGTGAGAAAAATATAAATATAATCAATATGATTGGATATTAAGTGTAAATCAATCATATTATATCAACACATATTCTTATAAAAACAACACAACTGACTTGGATGTTTAACTCAATGAATGGGAATTGAGTTAAGATTACTCTTATCTAGTACATTTTGATGACATGAGAATTTATAAATGGATTTATTATGTGTATCAAAAGTATATCCCCACAAAGGGGAGTGGAAATTACTAAATAACAAAATAAGTAGTTCTTTCACACATAATCTTGGAGTAAAATAATCAATGATGTTTGTGTAAAACCCAATGAGTGGAAATTGAAATTAGAAACTCCCTTACTAATTTGGAATCTTATGAAACTTACACCCAATTAAATAAGTATCATACAATGAATATGTGAATACCCATAAAATAAATTATACTAAAAAATTAATACAATCATGGTCAGTACATACACCATAGAAATGGAAATAGAGGAAATATAGCATTAATCTCAAGGAAATTAGAAGTGATATGAAAACCCATTACCTTGTACTTTTCCTTAGTCAAGGGTAATTTAACCACCTATATAATATTTAAATAATAGTTATTAAATAATAAAATAACCACATACATAAATAAAATATCATATATGATTATCTAATATTGCCTTGTTAATAATATTTGTGGAGTATCATTGTTTCGGGTGTTAATTATTTCGTTTTACATTATATGTTTTGTAACGTATGTCAGGTTTGTTTGGGATACGATTTATTTGATTCGTATCCAGAATGATATTATGTTCTCAAAAAATATTTTAAATCATTAAAATAAATTTATTCTTGGATGTTATGATGGGAAAGGAATCTCATCACGTTCATGGAGACGATAATCCGTACGTACGTACGAGCGACAATATCATTCTATTGATGGTAAAATTGAATGTAATTGTATTGTACATCATATATATATATATAATAATTAAAATTTTATAATTATTATTTAAATCAATTATACACATTATTATATTTATAATAACATTATAGTATTTATAAGGAAATGGAGTTATTATTTTGGTATAGAAACAATAATGAAATAATAAGTGGAAGAAGAAAAGAACTTTGAAAGTGGTGGTAAAATTATTATCTCTTCTTTGGGTGCTTCTTATTGATTTGATCCAAAGGGCTCCATAGGTTGGCTTTATGATCAAGGTAATAACTCTATTTTGATGTGCGGGTAGTTGGGAGGATGATCAAGCAGGGTTTGGTTGAGCCAAATAGCTTTGGATGTGTTATTTTGAGATTAGGTGAAGTACTCTTTTATAAGAGAGGTGAGGGTCAATTTAGGAAAAGCATGAAATATTATTTTATTATAAAATCATTTTCGGTTTCTAATTTCTAAAAATGGATTTATTTAAAGGATAAGGTGGTTATGGGTCGAAATATTCTCAATTAATTGTTTTTATACAAAATTAGGTCACCATATTAACCTTATCTTTTAGATTCAATTCTTAGTTAGATAGTTTAACTTTTACCACGTCTTCTTGTATTTTAATATTACATGGTTAATAAACTTATTATAAATGAAAAGAGAACCTAAAGTGGTTCCTTGATGGAATATATATCATTATATATGTCTTTTGGACAAACCATATTTTTTTTATTAATATTATATCAGTTAATAATATAGTATTTGTTTTAGAAACTCATATATGTCAATTTTGATACTATTTAGTATTTGGTTTTTCGGAAAGTCAAAAATACTTGATTAATTAGAAATAAATAAATTAAATCAACCCTAACATTTCATAAAATTCTAGAAAATTAGTATAATCCCTCAAAAGTCTAGATTTACATTTATTTTGATAAGTATAATATCAATAATTTTAATCTTTCATAAATAAGGTAATTAATACGTCATCATTGTGTCATAAATAAATTTAATAATTAATGTATAAAAATTATAAATAAAATACAATTATTTATTAAATCATTTTATCATTCTAATGAATATTTATATTCGAATTTATACTATGAGTAACCTTATGTTAAAAATATCTTAGTTATTAAACATTGAATTTAACACTTTTAACTCCTCTTTAAATAAAATATAATAAATGTCTTAATATAGTTGATGTAGATAAAAAAGGATCTTATTTTTTTCCTAAGTTTTAGTATGATCAAAATAAATTTATCCAATAGGATTAAGACATGTGTTATGGTAATTATAATATCATTATTACCTTTAATTACCCTATTTAATTTTAACTTTGGTAAATAAAATTCATAAGTTTCTATTCACCAAAAATAAATCATCCTATTGAACCACATTTTACATACTCATGACAACCATGTCTTTTGTATTTTGGAAGTGAAATTAATAGAAGATATAACATTAGGTTTTATTTGAATTTTCAAATGTCCCTATGTGCACACCCATATTCTATTTTATGTCTTTGGATATTATCTTGTCTCAGATTAGGGAAAGTATTCTCAATGGCTATCAAATCATCCAGATTTGACAAAGGTATATTATCTCATTCATAAATCATTCAATTCATTCTCTTTTTGAAAAAAAAACTTCCACATATTATTTCAGATATTAGGAGCCTCTCCTAGGAGTTTCAATCAATTCTATTTCCTTTATGGGTGCATATATTAGGGAAGACGAAAAGATTTCTGGTTTCCAAGGTGAGATTTCTTTTCATTTCTCCTCCCTCTCATCGTCCTTTAATTATTTCTTTGTTTAATATTCTCCTTATGTCATGATCAACCTATGGTTTTGTTATAAAATTATTTTTTTGGGGGTTTTTTTCATTTTGGAATGGTCGTCATAGTTTTAGGGTTTATAACCCTCAGATGGCGATGTTCAGTGTGCGTTTCAATTAATCCAAGGATTTGAGGTAGGATATCCCTTTCACATGCCATTATCATTTAGGTTTCTTCATTTTCTTATTTTTATAACATGATATATATGTTTATTTTTGTTTTTATGCCTTTGGATAATTTTCTTGGTCTAAAAAATGGTTGTTTAAGCCGTGTTTTGTGAAATGTAGTGTTGTTTTGTCACAAAAGTACACACCAAGTGTTTCTTTGAATGTTTCACTGTCTTTTGCAACTATTTTTTGAGGTTTAGAACCCGGATTGTGGTATTTTGAACATGTAACAGTATCTTGAATAAAATATGGCATGAAATTGGTGTTTTCTTCCATGGCAAGTTCATAAAATAATTTTTTTTAAAAGGGCATGTCATGTGTTGGGTAAATTGCCCAGTTGGATTTTATGTGTTAATTGTGATTTAAAAATTATATGTTTGCATATATAAATTCATTTTAAGAACATAAAATGGTATTTTTGTTTCCTTCTATGTCATTCCAATTTGTATTTTGTTTTACCAACAAATGGGTTTTGGTTTACAACATGTTTTGGCCCGAGTGGCTGGAAAATTGCTCGTTTCTTATCCTTATAAAAATGGTTGTGTTTTGAGTATGTAACAAGAGTGTTTTAAGGGATTTATGAATGTTTTATACAACTGTTAATGGTGTTTATACACCTCCTTAATAAAATTTGAATTCATAACTATGTCAAATGTTAGTTTTCAAAAAGTCTTAACGACACGTTTGACATTTTTTTAAAAAGAATTCCATGTGTATTTCATGTTCTATGTTCTTAGGACATTTCATGGTTCATAAAATTGATTTATTAATTGGTTTTGGGGATTCCAAATCTGGTTTTATATGTTATTTATGGGGTTTTTTGCCTTAAAATCTCATTTTTTTTAATGGATTTTATGTGCAAGGCCTCATTATACTCCTTGAAATTGTTTTAAGAAACATTTTAGTTGTTTATTGATTCCTGAAAGAAATATGAAAAATTTTTGTGGGATGTCTGTGCGTTTATGGTTTCATAATAGCATTTTGATGTCAAAATATTATTTGATAATATGTGTAACTTTTATTTATCACTAAAGGAAATCTCAGGTATCTAGGTTGGTGGACGTGTACTAGTTTGCTAGTGATCCCATGGGGTTTGGCCCATGTTTCATGTAGCAAGTTTGATGGTGAAAACACTAACTAACCTGTTATGATGATATTTTTGAGAGACCACTAGGTTATGGGTATTATCCCTACTATTATAGTGTTCACGAGTATGAATATTTATGGTTGTTACTTTCACCAAGATACGTGGTACCTGGGGCTCACAACTAACTAGTGCCTAAGGGAGTTCCTTTGACTTGTGGTCATTGGCTATTTTGTAATCTCTATAGTCATATAGTGTGGTTGGTTGGTAAATTAGATGCATGTGTGATTTATTTAAAATTAAACATTATTTATGTCATCTATCTTGAAAGAAATTTTCCTTTTTTAAGATGCACCTCTTTAAAAATTGTTACTAGCATTCTTGTTTATAAAATATGCATGTTCATTTCTGGTAATTTTTTATAGCATGGGGCCTCATTTGGAAAAAATACCTTCATATACTGTATTTAAAACCTTAAATTTATGTTTATTTTATTTCTAAGGAAGTTAATTATAAATAGAATATCGGGCTAACATACTGAGTTTTAATACTCATGCGTATAGTCTTCTTTTTTTCGCCCGTGTGCAGGTTTCATCTTGAGTTTGATCACCTTGGGTGATGTGTTATCATTGTGTTGTAGAGTGACAAGTGGGGTTACATGGAGTTAGTTGGTAATGAGATTTGGTCAACAGAGTTTTTGTTTTAGTTGTAATTTCAATTTCTTGTACAAATAATGTTCATTTAAATTATTACATAAATGTATTTTGGGCTTCTCATTTCATTTTGCTGTTTGTTTGATTGTTAATATTTGGGAGAAATAATTCCCTTATATACTTTATGGATGCCCTCGGTTCTTGTCGCCATCCAGGGAGGATCGGGAACGCCTCTCGGGACTTTTCGCGAGCTATCCTGGGTGACCGGTTCAAGGTCAACTCGGGCCGGTTTGTGACATATACCACTGGAGAGGTTGGTAATTCATGTTTAACACCTTAATCTATTGTGAAAAACCATTGAAATACGGATCTTGTGCATTTTACACCAATGAATATTTGGCCCTAATTCCTTGATGAATGATGTATCCAATTAAATTACTCAAGTTCCAGTTAGAGAACCTCTTGGTCTGGGAGTACTACAGTAACAGATTCGTCCCGAATTTGGAATCATCCCATGAAATCCTTTTGAGTATTAATCCTCATAGGTCGTCTTTACCATAGAAGGATTCCAAAGAGGTCGTTTCACTTGTTTCCACATTCAACCACTTTGGGAGCATATCTTTAGATAATAGAAACATATACCTTCCCTGCCATATGGTTTTGATGATGGAAATTAGTAGGTGAACTCAACTACTCAAGAACAACTAATGAGGGAACTCATCCATTATGTTCATAATCATCAACATACAACCATGATTACAATAGTAGATGCAGAGGATGTTGTGACCAACCTAGAAATTCCAATAGGGGAATCCAATTAGAGATCCCACAATGGGAATCCATGTAATTAAACTCCAAAATATACTTATATCCCATTTTCTTCCAATATATTTTTGTCTCTCTAGTGAATCCTAACAATTTCCCAGAATCAACCCCAGATCATAACTAATCAAGAGATTCTAACATCATCACAAATGGCCATGGTGATTGTGGAATCACAAAGATCAACCCATGTTGTATGGCTGGGGGAACTTTTATCATATATTACCATGTGGTCATCTTCAATATGGGCGCAAACCAAACAAATGGTACTATGGGCGCTAACCCGTCGAACAATAATACAGGAATTAACCCACATAACTGTACAATGGGGACGATCCCACCAATCAGACTATCTGGAAATAACATATGAAATGAGTTACGTCATAAAAGGGGATAAAATCCAAATTATCTCTCAATAAGTATGATATCAACTAGATATAAGGACTTCTAATCATATCCAGATCATCAATCTACTAAAAAGTACAATCATTCCCACTTGTAGTAATCTGAGTAATAGTAATATAGCCCACTATTTTCCCCCATCATGGGAAAATAATGGATAAATTATATCTTAATTGTATATATAGACGTTACTGTCGACTATGATGGTGTTTCATAGTGTATTTTTGTTAGTGGATATCGCCAGTAGAAATTACAGATTCAATCTCAGGGGTCAACATTGAGACTCCCATCATCATCCATTCAACATACCATTTCTATAGGAATGGTTGTTGTAATGGATCCTTCTAGATGACCCATTAAGTATAAAAATGAAATTTATAGGTAATAAAATATCACAGAACTCCAATAAAATATCATGAATATTCATGAAATAATTTTGGAAATACTCTGTGGATCACTACCATGGATTGACATAAGGACACCTTCCTCTAGAATCCATCCTTACAGTGATGTTACCTTACCCCAGGTATAATGTCATTTTCATATTGTCCATCCCCTCACTAGGTGGAATCTAGAAATTATTTAATGACATCCTATCCATCACAGAGTATTTAATTTCAATATTTTCCACCAACTCATTGAGGGTACTCCGAAAAACATTTGGACATTTCCATTACCACAAAGCCTTCAAGAGAGTATAGTTTATTTATTCAGTGGAAATATTTTGAATCACCAAAGGCCTCCAATTCCTACACACCTAACCTATAACCAATAATTACTAGGGATCTACACCATGGACTCTAAAATCAATCGTGTTCCCATGCCAAAAGAGCTATATATAGCATCTGAATAATCATTGTGGTTACCAACCTCTTAATGACAGATAGCGAAAGGTATATTCCATCTAATCTAAACATGTCCCTAAATACATAAATTATTATTTTGGCAGTTATTGGATAAAACTCACAACAATGAGGAAGCTTAGTGAAGAGTGTTTAATAGGCCATGATAATTATAACCCATACCACTAGCGTCTTAGAAACACAATGGAGGGTTTATTTAGCTTTAAATATTGGATATTGTAACAGGTAAATAGAGTATTGATAGAATTAGTGGATCTTGATAATCATGAAATATATATAAGATTAATTTGTTCCCCATAAAAAACAATCATTCTCATGATAGGTTTTGGAAAGACCACGTTCTAGTCACATTACTTAAATTTTAAGAAAAAATTCTTCATCTTGTGACATTACACTATATGATACATCCTAGTCGTATGGTGTTAAACTTCATTGAAATATCCTTGTCATGTGACTTAAACTATAAGAAAAGATTCGTAGTCTCATGAAATTACCCAGCCTGATACATCCTACTCTCATGGCGTTAAAATTCATGGAAATATCCTAGTCACATGACTTTAAACTGAAAGGATAATTTCCTTGTAACATGAAGGTAAACTACATTATATATCTAAGTCATGTGACACTAAACTGTATAATGACATCCTAGTCACTAAAGTTAAACTACCTGAAACATGTCTTGATCACAGGATGGAAAATGGTGTGACATATTAGTCTCTAAGAGATATAGTCAGTATCTAGTGGAAGTTATATAATCCTAGATTCTATCCCTATTTAAAAATAAATTAGAGTGTCACTCATTGATGTCCTCCAAATCTGACAAATGTTAGAGACAAAAGGTGTTGCAACTGTGGTTTACCACAGGGAGACTATTCCATCAGAATTTAATATTGCCATATCATCCATAGAATGATATCGGGATAAAGTCATATAGGGACACATTAGTCGCCAATATGGATCCGGAAAACATGAAAATGTTGAAATTTGATTCAATCTAGTTAAAAAGGCTCCAGGATCAACCTCATACCTATTTAGAACCTTAAACATTTAGAATATATCGAGAGGGATTTATATCTGAAAATTTTTACCATTCATGTGTATAATAAGAATGATAAAAATCTTCTTTGGAGGATCATGAACAAGGATAACTTTGGGGGTTTCACTTTTCACATTTTATTTATGATTATCTAGTAAAACAAATTATATAATTTTTTTATTGGAAGAAACTGTCATTATAGATACATAGAGGTAACTTAAACATTTCATCACTCTATGATATAACCCATAAATGATAAGGTTGGAATACTAAATTATGATGGTTCCCCCTTTTATGTCTTGAGAAGTTATATATGCTAATGAATTTTTCTCTAAAAGGGATGAAAAATGACCTATTATGGATGATGATGTATAGATTGAAGCCCCTAACAACTTATGGACTACTCTTGTGAATCGATAGAGTATTCTCAAATATGATTATGTGATACCCATAAACCTGATTGAGGAAGTAAAATTATTAAAATATTTACAATCCCCTCTTATGCCTAGTGACAACATAAAGAAAAAAAATTTACTCTGAAATCTCTCTATGATGACTCTTGTAGTTCATGATGAAAATGTATCTTCCTATAGACTCTTTGACTTCAACAGTAATAGAGATGCCCAGGAATTTCCAACCGTGTTTGAAATAACCACCACAAAAATAATGATGGAATAAAAATATTTTGACCTCAGGATCGCCCCTCCTATATTTGAGGTAGGTATCTCCATCGCCATCAAACTACTCAGGAAGGTGAATTTGGGAATAGAAGAATACCAAGACTAATATTGAATAGTAATTCCACGCTCATTGAGGAGAAGGAGATTTATATTAAATTTTGAAGAAATATTGATACATTTTTTCTACAAATTATATAGAAAATATCATGAAAAACTAGGATGTGTATATGCATCACCTATTCTAACCCGATGTCCATTGTGGTTTTAATAAAATAGCCAGGATAGTACACTCCTCTCATGTTATTACATCCCGGTCACATGACATTAAAATTCACAATACCTCCTGATATCATGACATTAAACTACATGATATATCCTGGTCCCATGATATTAAACTATAAGATTCATTCTAGTTTCATGATGTTAAACTGGAAGGAAAGCTTCCTTATCACATGATGTTAAATTGCAAGATAGATATCTTTTTACAGCATAAAATTAAACTTCATGGATGAAGTCTGGGATAGAATACTCTAAAACCATAACGCCCCAACCCCATTTACCTAGAGTCTGTGCATTATTACATAACATTATCATGATGACAAAATATCAAGTATCGAAACACCAATTAGTTTAGTAGCTTTGGAAATATTAGATACATTCATATGGTGTACATTACATCATAAAATGGAAAACTACAACAACATTATTTCAATAGACAACACTGAGATCCCATTGACTATCCCTGAAGGTTTGTCATAATATACTTCATATGAATCCTAGGAAAAATAAAACATAGAAATGGGTGGGCCCAGATGATCAATAAGGATTAAAATATATTAAAAACATTCATAAATAAGAATAAACATTTATGGAAATTTATAAGGCTAAAAAATCCTTTTATACTTGAACTTTAGAATAATATGGTAAATATAAATCAAAATAATTCCATTTACTTACTCACATGGATATTCCACTTGTCGAATAATCACATGAAATATCAATATCCACTTTCATAATGATGGAATGCATAATGTCAGACATTATAACCACATATTCAAGGCCCTCTACCAAGACCACCAATAAGATTTTGTCATGGCCTTCTGCTCAGACACTATTTTGTCTCATGATACCTACCAAAGCATCGAGGAGCTATAGAGGGCTCCACCCATCACTTACAAAGTCCAATTCATTCCTCATATGAAAAGGTTTAAACATAACATAATCCTTCGTATTAAAACTGTGATATGAAATGTCAATACTTTATCCATAAACCATGAATGGTAAGAAATAACACAGCCACAGTGAAACATATGACAAAACCTTCAATAAAATATTGAAGTTTTGTATCATAATAAATCAACTGGAAACAAACATAAAATCTATCAAAGGATGTTGACATAGATAAAATAAAAACCTTTTTAGAGAAATATCTCTTTCTATTTTGAAATCATTTAAAAGTCACGTAATTTTAAAATAAAACATTTATATTTTAAAAAATTCTTATATGCTTGTAAGGGAATCCTTGACGATGTTATAACGGCAGAAAATAGCCGCAGCCACTGTATACGTTAAAAAAATATTCTTACTTAAATTTTGTCCAAAAGGTTATAAAGGACCATATTTGGAAAACGACGGAGAGATTCCTTTTTAAATATCATAGAAAAGTCAAACAACGGTATAAAAGACTTTAACCCATATTCTATAAAATAGTAACAACGTTTTGAAATACATTTTTAAGAAACACGGATGTGGATGATAAAGAGGACTCATTAGATAATTACATATAATCATCTATGGATAATAATGATATTGTAGAATCAACCCTTACCTTGTACTTTTCCCTAGTCAAAGGTAGGTTAACCTCTTGTATAATGGTGAAATAATTGTCATTAAAAATATGGATAGAATAATGATTATGGTTGTACCATATTTATAAAAACATCACAATATATAGAAGATACTACAGTTATTATTTTAGAATGGAAATAATAAAGAAAGAGGAAGTGGAAGAAGAATGTAATTTAAAGGAGGTGATGAAATATTTACCTCTTCTTCAGGTTCTTCCTTTGGATTTGATCAAAAGGGCTCATTAGGTTGGATTTTTGACCACAACAAGGCTCATGGATGAAGAGAGGATAGTTGAAAGGGTATTTGGGTAGAGTTTGGTCGAGCTAAAGGGCGTTGAAGGTGTGAATTTTAGGGAAGGGGTAGTGCCCTATTATAAGAGGGGTCAGGGGAACCATAGGAAAAGCTCGAAATATTATTTTATAATAAAATAATTTTTGGTCTAAAATGACTCAAAAATAAATTATTTAAAGGATAATGTGGGGATGGGTCTAAAACCACTCAACCAATAGGTTTTAGATAGGTTTGGGTCTCTATATTAACATTATCTTTTAGATTTAACTCTTAGTTAAATAGATTGACATTTACCATGTCTCTTTTTATTTCTATATTATATTGTTAATAAATTTACTATATACTTCAAACAAACCCCAAGTAGTTCATTAATGATACATCGATAATTATATAAGTCTTTTGGCCAAACTATAGAATTTTAGGAATAGAATATCAATTACTAATTTAATATTTGTTTTAAAAACTCGTTTTTTTCAATTTTGACACTATTTCGTATTTTGTTTTTGATAAATTCATAACAGCATTATTACTTCGAATAAAAATCATCTAACAAAACCTAAAAAGTCAAATTAACATAGAAAATTAGTGTAATACATAAAATGTCTTAAATTACATTTATTTGAATATTTATAATATCAAATAGTTTAATATTTTATTTATACGGTAATTAATGCATCGTCATTGTGTCATAAATAAATTTAATTATATAATGTCTAAAAATTATAAATAAATTACCATTACATATTAAATCTTTTTATCTCTCTAATTAATATTTATAGTCTAATTTATCTTATGTACAACCCTATATTAAAAATCTTTTAGGTATTGAACTTTGATTTTAACTCTTCTATCACTTCTTTAAATAAAATAATAATAAATGTCCTAATCTAATCCAAGTGAACAAAGTAGGTTCGTATTTTATTCCTAAGGTTGTTTTTTGTCGAATTATACTTATACAATAGAATTTGGACATGTTTTTGGGTAATAATAATATCATTTTTATCCTTAATTACCCTATTTACTTTTAACCATGGTAAATAAAAGTAAAAATTTTCTATTCAAAAAAATTATTTTCATCTTATTGAACCACATTTTACTTACTGATATCAACGGTGTCTATTGGATTTTTTAAATTCAACTCACAGAAGCCGTAAAATTATGTTTTATTTAAATTTGCAAATACTCCTAGGAGGTGGGTAAAAGATGGTAAAAAGTTCAATAAAATTTTAATATATCAAAAATTATTATAAACTGACTCCAATGAATTAAATCGAACTTATATAGGTATTATGTATCTATTTTGACCTAAAATAAATTTATATAAAATAATTAATTATTTAAATAAAAATTCGCTTTCAAATTATAACTCAGTGTTTTTCACTATTCATAAAAAATAGAATGTTTTCAGAAAAATACCAAAAATTCACCCTAGGCTAATTTTGATATTCTGAATCAAAAAATGAAGTCCATTTTGAATGATAAAATTTATAAAACTTTAATAAGTGTGTATTACTATTCATAATGGGTAGTTTGATTGGTTTTGGTGTGTTAGAACTCAGAGTTGCGTAAAACACACGCTATTGTATTATTCAAAGAGAAGCATATCGTGGAAGCTTAGAGGGTCACATTCTCCCCTCCTCCAAATATTTTTTTCCTCGAAATTTCTAGAGTATTACTGCATAAAAATACTTGGGTGGTTCTTCATCATAAGTTCCTTGGATTCCCACGTTGCCTCTTCCATCTTAGGGTTTCTCCATAGAACATTTACCAAACGAGTCGTCAGGTTTCTCAAAAATTGTCCTCATGTATTAAGAACAGTAATAGGCTCTTCACAATAAGACAGATCATGTTCCAGTTCTAATTCTTCATAGGTGAGTACATGTGTTGGGTCAAGCATGTATTTTCTCAACAGTGATACATGGAACACATCGTGAACTTTAGAGAGACTTGGCGGCATTGCCAAACAATAATCTACAACCCTAATTCGTTGTTGAATATCAAAAGGTCTGATGTACCTGGGACGTAATTTACCCTTCTTATCGAATCATATAACACCCTTCCATGGAGATACCTTCAATAAAACAATATATCCTACATGAAATTTCAAATCCTTCCTCTGATTATCGGCATATCTCTTCTGTCTACTTTGAGCTGCTTTGATGTGGTTTTGGATTACCTTCACCTTTTCCATCGTTTCCTTCACATGTTTCGGGCTTAAGAGTTTTATTTCACCAACATCATCCTAACAGGTTGGTGTGCGACATCTATTTCTATATAATGCTTCATATGGTGTCATCTGAATACATGAATGGAAGATATTATTATAGGAAAATTCTACTAGAGGTCAATATTGATCCCAAATACATTTAATGCCATGTTATCAAGATCTCAACATGTCTTCTAAGGTTTGAATAGCCCGTTTTGTTTGTCTATCAGTTAGGGGGTTGTAGGTAGGGCTTAAACGAAGTTCAGTATCTAGGGAATTCTATAGAGTTTTCCAGAATCTTGATGTAAAACAGGGATCATGATAAAAAACAATTGATATTGGTACTCCATGAAGTCTTACAATTTCATTAATATATAGTCTTGATAAACATTCAAGTGGTAAATATTCTCTTATAGACAGAAAATGTACTGACTAGGTAAGACGATCAACAATGACCTATATTGCATCATTCCTTCTATGTGTCTTTGGTATCCCCTAGAAAAATTCCATCATGATATCATCCCATTTCCACTCAGGTATGGGAAGAGGTTGCATGACTCCTCCAGGATGTTGCCTTCTAGATTTCACTTATTGAAAAACCATACATCCTGACACAAAATCAGGAATCTACCTCTTAATGTTATCCCGCCAAAAATGTTCCTTCAAATATCTATACATCATAGTACTACTAGGGTATGTAGATAAATTGGAACTATGAGCATCATCCAACAATTCCCTTTTTAGATCAGGTATATTGGGAACACAAAGTATCTTCAAATATTTCTAAATTCCATCTTCATACAAAAAGTCACTCAATATCCCATAATTCACAGCTTTAGTCTTCTTTTGAACCTCTTCATCATCAGTCTGAGAACACTTTATCCTTTCTTTTAAAGATGGTTTTGAAACCATTTGAAAAAGTATTGATGTTTCACCTTCCATGGTTATTCTCATATCCATATTTACTAGATCCATGTATATGGGATCCTTTTCAACTCTCATCTTGTTCAAAACTCCATGATCCTTTCTACTCAAAGCATCTTCCACCTTATTTTCCTTCCATGGGTAGTAGTGTATAGTTCAATCATAATCCATGAGTAGTTCAAGCCATCTCCTTTGCCTGATGTTGAGTTCTTTCTGGGAGAAAATATACTTCAAACTCTTGTGATCGGTATATATCTCACATTTTTCACCATAGAGATAGTGTCTCCAAATCATCAAAGGAAATATTGTAGCTTCTAACTCAAGATCATGAGTAGGATAGTTTTTCTCATGAGTTTTTAGTTGTCGTGATGCATAGGAAATAACCCTATCATTCTGCATAAGGACACAACCATGTCCTTTATTTAAATCATCACTATAAATAACAAACCCATCATTCCCTGATGGTACAGTCGATATAGGAGGATTGACTAATATTATTTTCAGTTCTTAAAAACATTCTTCCCACTCTTTTTTCCAAACAAATTTAACCCCTTTACGTGTGATCTTGGTTAATGGGTTCGCCAATCAGGAACAAATCTGGACAAAACTCCGATAATAACCTGCTAAACCAATAAAACTGTGTATCTTGGTTATACTTGTTGGTGCTGGACATTCTTGGATTGCCTTAGTCTTAGAAGGATCAACAGAGATTCCATCCTTAGTGAAAATATATCCAAGAAAACATATCTCCTAAAGCCATAATTTACACTATCTAAAATTCCAATATAATTCATGTCTTCTAGGAGTGTTCGGGATAATGCGCAAGTGATTTTCATGATCTTCGTAGCCTTTGGAGTATAACAAGATATAATCAATAAATAACACTACAAAGTCATCAATATATTCCTTGAAAACATTATTCATTAGATCCATGAAGAAATAGGGTGCATTAGTCAATCCAAAAGGCATTACTGTAAACTCATAATGCCCATACCTGGTTCAAAATGCTGTTTTTGGAATGTCTTCTTTCTTCACACACAATTGATGATATCCAGATCGAAGTTCAATCATTGAAAAGTATTGAGCTCCATGAATTTGGTCAAATAAATAATCAATGTGAGGTATCGGATACTTGTTATTTATTGTTATAGCATTTATCTCCCTATATTCAATGCACAACCTCATAGATCCATCTTTCTTCTTAACAAAAAGAGATGGGGATCCCCAAGGAAAGTTACTAGGGAGAATAAATCCCTTATTACTCAATTTCTCCAGTTATTTCTTTAGTTCCACTAGTTCCACATTTGCTATTCTGTAAGGGGTATTTGATATGGGCCTTGATCTAGGAATTAAATTAATGGAAAACACAATTTCTCATTCTGGAGGATGTCTAGGTAATTTCTCTAGAAACACATCAACATATTCTTTCACAATAGGTACATTATTTATTTGAAAAATCCTTTCCTCACCCACAGTTATTTCATTCTCTTCCTCCCCAATAATTGAATTTAGTTGAGCTACTAGGGGTGGATCTAGATAAGATTTTGGTGGTGATGTTTCTGCTCTAAAGATAAGGTACTCTTTATCATCATAAAAAATTGCAACCTCCTTCTTTATACAATAAATCTTTGTATCACGGTCTAAAAGCCAATCCATACCGAGGATTATATCAGATTCAATCATGGGTATAATGATGAGATCCGCCGATAAAGAGCACTTATATTCCCTAATGGGGACTGATTCACAAAACATTGTTTCAATTATACTTCCCTTAGGAGTTTTGACTGACAACTCCCTTGATAAATCAAATTGGAAATATCTAATTTTTTTAGCTAACAGGGAAGATATGAAACAGCGTGATGATCTAGAATCCAATAAAGCATTTTCTAAACTTGATGAAACCATTAAATTACCTGCCACCACGTCTTTCAGAGCTTCAACCTCAACAGTAGTGATATCATAAGCTTGTCCTTAATCCCTTGGACTTTTTAGAGGTAAGTTCCCCTGACGCTTAGGACATTCATCCGCATGATTCCCTTTTCTCTACAATTGTAGCATTCAACATAGACAACCTCTTTCTTCCCCGTGCAATCTCAATATTGGTGGCCTTTTTCACCACACTTGTAATAGACTCCCATTCGCTTTTGGAAAGTACCAGGGTGTTTCTTCCCACATTAATTGTAGTATGGATATTCAAATTTTCCCTTATTCGCCTTATTTTCATTTCCAAAGTGTTCATCAGATCTCTTCTTCCCTTTATTTCCTTTAAATTCATAAGACTTAGAGAATTTTTTCCTGTCGTGATCGCACATAAGAAAATATCTTCGTAAGACGAGAAGGATTGTGAGACTAATTCTTGATGGATAAATGGTTTTAACCCCTCAAATAAATGATCAATCTTACTTCTTGGGTTACGTATATAATCTGCATGATGTCTCGCTATCCTTGTAAAGTTGGATTCATACTTTTTAATATTCTCATCCTCCTGTTTCCACAGACTCAGAAATTTTCATTCCATATCTAATCGATGGTCGGGAGGAAAGTATTTTTCTAAGAAATTTTTTTTAAACTCCCTCCATTCAATATTTTATACATCATCATCTTCCTTTGTGTATTGAATCAATGGACACCATTGATCAGAATCTCTAGTGAGGCGGTAAACTTCCAAGACAAATTTTTCCCTTTCTCTACTCCCTAAGGAATTGAATATTTTCTCAATGGAATATATAAATTTCTCATCTACCAGTGGATTTGAACCCCCATTGAATGATGGTGGTAGTTTCCTCATGAAGCGATCTAACATTGATCCTCTACGCTTTGAATCAGGGTGCTCCATACGGGTAAGGTTATTATTCATAACCTGAGTGAGTTGTCCCAGTATGGTGATTAGTTGACCAGCACCAGTTGTATAACCATCTCCACTATAATTATCTTGAGTATGAGTTAAATCCTTATATGGAGTGTGTGCATTGATACGACTTCCATTCCTTCCACTAGGTGCCATTTCTAAACAATAACATAAACTAGAATAGTTTATGAATCACAATACATAAATCAAAAATTGTAAAACACTTAACCTAAATTTAATAGTTTATGGATATAATCCATAATCATAATAATGTTTTCCTTGAAGAATTATATACTCATAACACCTTCATACTGGTTTGTAAAGAAAATGATAATTATCCCAAGCATATCCCCTTGGAGTGTCATAACCAAGTGTGTATCAAGGCCCGTTGTTGTGCACCAGTTCCCGTTCGAGTCCAGCTCAAAGCGGTGTTTTCAGGTTTTACACCTAGGTACATCTATGCCAGAGCTGCCTCTACCTGCTCATATCTAGAAAGGGATGTATTTCTTGGAAAACCCAAAAAATGTATACAATACAAAAATTCAAGGAAGTTCTTCTATACTAATACTCAAAGTCTATCTTAGGGATATGTGCTCTAATCAGAGTTTACCTAAATCTAGTTTCCAAGGTATGTACTAAAATTCCTCTGAAACCAACTGTAACACCCCAACTCCAGTTATGCAGAGTTGGTGCATTATTACATAACATTGGCATGATCACAAAAGATCAGGTCTCGAAAGACCTATTATTTTAGTAGCCTTGGAAATACTAGATACATTTATAAGGTTTACATTACATCATAAAATGGATAACTACAACAACAATGTTTCCATAGACAACACTGAGATCTCATAGACTATCCTAGAAGGTCAGTCATAATATACTTCTTTGCATTCAGAAAAAAAACATAGAAAGGGTTGAGATCAGATGCTCAGTAAGAATTACAATATAGTAGAAACTTACATAAATAAGCATGAACATTTAAGGAAATGTATAAGACTAAAACAAATGACTTTTTAACTTTAACTTAAACATAATATAAAAAATATAAATCAAAATAATTCCATTTACTTACTCACATTGATATTCTACTTGTCAAATAATCATATGCAATATCAATAGAATCTTTCATAATGATGGAATGAATAATGCCAGACTTTATAACCGTATAGTCAAGGCATTGTTCTAAGATTATAAATAAGATTTTTTCAGGGCCTTATGCCCAGATTATAGTTTGTCTCATGAGACCCACAGATGCATCGAGGAGCTTGATTGGGCTCCACCCATCACTTACAAAGTCCAATACAATCCTCATATGAAAACGTTTAAACATAACATAAACATTCGTATTAAAACATGCATACGAAATGTCAATACTTTCTCCACAAACCATGAATGGTATGAAATAACACATCCACATTCAAACATATCCCCAAACCTTCAATACAATATGGATGATTTGTATCATAAAAAATCAACTTCAAACAAACTTAAAATCTGTCAAAGGATGTTGACGTAGATGAAATCAAAACCTGTTTAGAGAAATATATCTTTCTATATTGAAATAATTTAAAAGTCACATAATTATAAAAGAAAACATTTATATTTGAAAATATTCTTATAATCTTGTAAGGGAAGCTTCAACGATGTTATAAAGACAGAAAATAGCGGCATCCACTATATATGTTAAAAAAAATACATACTTACCTTAATGTTGTTGAAAAGGTTATAAAGGACCTTGTTTGGAAAACGACAAAAGGATTACTTTATAAACATCTTATAAAATTTAAACAAGGGTATAAATGACTTTATCCCATAGTCTATAAAATAGTAAGAATGTTTTGAAATACATTTTTAAGAAACATGGATGAGGATGATAAAGAGGTCCGAGTAGATAATTATGTATAAACATCCTCAGATAATAAAGAGATTTTAGATTTAACCCTTACTTTGTAATTTTCTTTGGTCGAGGGTAGGTTAACCTTTTTTATAATGGTGAAATAATTTTCATTAAATTATAAAAGAATTATATTCTTTAATATGATAACATATGTTATCTTTGAACATTTCTTTGTTAATAATATCGATGTATTATCGTCGTTTCTGGTGTAAAATTATTCGTTTTCCTTAATATGCATTGTTACATAGGTAATGTTTTTTATAGATAGGATGTATCTTATTAATAATAATAATAATATTAAATCTTTAGGCATTACTTTTAATCATCTAATGAAATTTGTTCTTGAATGGATATGATGGAGAATGAATCTCATCACGTTCATGGAGATGGTAATCTGTACGTACGCATGAGTGATAATATCATTTTTTTATATTAAAATAATATATAATTGGATGGAATGTCATATATACAGAATCATTATCATGTTATATTTATTATTTAAATAAATTACACATCATTATTTTAGCCATCCAAATAATAATGTAATGAATAACAATTACACCATGACGTGGAGTCGGTAAGCCATACGTACACACGTATAGTGACATGTCATTCAAAGGATGGATAGAATAATGAATATGGTTTTAACATATTTATAATAACATCACAGTATATAGAAGATACTGGAGTTATTATTTTAGAATGGAAATAACAAAGAAAGAGAAAGTTGAAGAAGAAAGAAACTTTAAAGAGGTGATGAAATATTTACCTCTTCTTCAGGTTAATCCTTTTGATTTGATCGAAAGGGCTCCTTAGAATGGCATTATGACCAAAAAAATGCCTCTAAGATGAAGGGAGAACAGTTTAGAGGGTATTTGTGTAGGTGTTGGCTAATCCAAAATGCATTGAAGGTGTGAATTTGAGGGAAGGTGTAGTGCCCTTTTATAAGAGGGGTGAGGGGCAGCTTAGGAAAAGCTAGAAATTTTATTTTATAATAAAATCATTTTCATTTTTCAATGACTCAAAAATTAATTATTTAAAGGATAATGTGGGTATTAGTATAAAACCACCCAACCAATAGGTTTTAGATTGGTTTGGGTCACAAAATTAACATTATCTTTTAGATTTAACTCTTAGTTAAATAGTTTGACATTTACCATGTCTCTTTATATTTTTATATTATATGGTTAATAAAATATCTATATACTTACAAAATAAACCCAATTTGATTATTAATGATAAACTTATCATTATATATATATTTTGGCCGATCCTTATATTTTTATAAATATAATATTAATTAATAATATAATATTTGTTTTAAAAAACACTTTTATGTCAATTTGGACACTATTAGGTATTTTGTTTTTGATAAATTTATGACAGAATTAGTACGTTGAAAAAAATTCATCTAAACAACCCTAACATTTCATATTAAACTCGAAAATTATTAGAATACATAAAAAGTTTCAAATAAAATTTATTTAGATTTTTATAATATCAATTATTTTAATATTTTATTAATATGGTAATTACTGCATCCTCATTGTGTCATAAATAAATTTGATTATTTATTGTCTAAAATTTATAAATAAAATACAATTATGTAGGAAAGCTTTTTAGATTTTTAATAAATATTTATAGTCTAATTTATCTTATGTAAAACCCTATATTAAAAAAGTTTTAGTTATTAAACTTTGATTTTACCTTTTTTAACAATTCTTTAAATAAAATAATAATAAATGTACTAATCTAATCCAAGTGGACCAAAGAGGTTCATATTTTATTAATAAGGTTTTTTTTGATCGAATTATAATTATCCAAGTGAATTAGGACATGTTTAGGGTAATAATAATATCATTTTTACCCTTAATTACCCTATTTACTTATAACAGTGGTAAATAAAAGAAAAAAGATACTATTCACCAAAAAAAACATTTTCATCTTATTGAACCACATTTTCTTACTGATATCATCCTTGTCTATTAGATTTTTGAAATTCAACTCACAGAAGTGGTAAAATTATGTTTTATGTAAATTTGCAAATACTCCTAAGAGGTAGGTAAAAGACGGTAAAAAGTTCAATAAAATTTTCATATATCTAAAATTATTAAAAACTGACTCCAATGAATTATATTGAAATTATATAGGTATTATGTTTCTACTTTTACCTAAAATAAAAGTAAATAAAATAAATAATTATTTAAATAAAAATTAAGTTTTAAATTATAACTCAGTGTTTTTCACTATTCATCAAAAATTGAATATTTTCAGAAAATTTCCAAAAATTCACCCAAGGCATATTTTTCTATTCTGAATCCAAAAATGAAGTCCATTTTATAAGATAAAATTTATAAAATTTCAAAAAGTTGTTATTACTATTCATAACGGCTAGTTTGATTGGTTGTGGTGTGTTTGAACTCGAAGTTGCGTATAACACACGCTATTGTATTATTCAAAGAGAAGCGTATCGTGGAAACATGGGGTGTTACATTCTCCCCTCCTTCAAATAATTTCATCCTCAAAATTTCTAGAGTGTTACTGCGTAAAAATACTCGGGTGGTTCTTCATCATAAATACCTTGGGTTCCCACATTGCCTCTTCAATCTTATAGTTTCTCCATTGAAATTTTACCAGATGAGTCATTTGTTTCCTCAACACTTGTTCTCTTGTATCAAGAACTTTGACAAACTCTTTTCAATAACAAATATTTGGTTCCAGTTCTAATTCTTCATAAGTGAGTACATGCGTTGGGCCAGGCTTGTATTTTCTCAATGGTGATACGTGGAACACATCGTGAACTTTGGAGAGACTTGGCCACATTTCCAAACGGTAAGCTATAGCCACAATTCATTCAATAATTTCAAAAGTTTCGATGTACCTGGGACATAATTTACCCTTCTTACTGAAACATATAACACCTTTCTATGGAGATACCTTCATGAATACATGATCTCCTACCTGAAATTCTAAATCCTTCCTCCAGTTATCAGCATAGAACTTCTTCATACTTTGAGCTTCTTTGATGTGGTTTTGGATTAGATTCACATTTTCCATCGTTTCCTCCACGTGTTCTTCGACTACGAGTATTCTTTCACCAACTTCATCCCAACAGGTTGGTGTGCGACATCTCTTTCTGTATAATTCTTCATATGGTGCCATTTGAATACATTAATGGAAGCTATTTCTATATGAAAATTCTACCAGAGGTAAATATCGATCACACATACCTTGAAAGTAAAGTGATAAATATCTCAAAATGTATTCTAAGGTTTTAATAATCCATTCTGATTGTCCATCAGTTTGGGGGTGGTAGGCAGTGCTCAAATGAATTTTATTATCCAGGGAATTCTGAAGACTTTTACAGAATATTGATGTAAAACGGGGATCATGATCAGAAAAAATTGATATTGGTACTCCATGAAGTCTTAAATTTTCATTAATATATATTTTTTATAAATTTTCAAGTGGTAAATATTCTCTTATATAAAGAAAATGTGCTGACTGGGTAATATGATCATCAATGACCCATATTGCATCGTTCCATCTAGGAGTCTTTGGTATCCCCATGACAAAATCCATCGTGATATCATCTCATTTCTACTCAGGTATGGGAAGAGGTTTCCTGACTCCTCCAGGTTGTTGCCTTCCAGCTTTCACTTATTGAAAAACCATACATCTTGACATAAAATTGAAAATCTATCTCTTCATGTTGTCCCACCAAAAATGTTCCTTCAAATCTCTATACATCTTAGTGCTACCAGAGTGTATAGAGAAATTGGAACTATTAGCATCATACAACAATTCCCTTTTTAGATTAGGTATAACGGGAGCACAAAGTCTCTTCCCAAATTTCAAAATTCCATCTTCATACACAAAGTCACTCTATCTCCCATCATTCTCATCTTTAATATTCTATTGAAACTCTTGATCATCAGTCTGAGAAATATTTATCCTTTATAGTAATGATGGTTTAGCAACCATTTGAAAATGTATTGATGTTTCTCCTTCCATGGGGATTCCCATATCCATCATTACTAGATCCATTTATATAGGATCCCTCTCAACTCTCATCTTGTTCCAAACTCCATGATCATTTCTACTTAGAGCATTTCCCACCTTATTTACCTTCCCTGCATGGTAGTGTATAGTGCAATCATAATCCTTGATTAGTTGAAGCCATCTTCTTTTCCCCATGTTGAGTTATTTCCATGAGAAGATATACTTCAAACTCTTTTGATCGGTATATATCTCACATTTTTCACCATAGAGGTAGTGTCTCTAAATCTTCAAAGCAAATATTACAGCTCCAAAATCAAGATCATGAGTAGGATTGTTTTGCTCTTGAAGTTTTTGTTGTCGTTGATGCAAAGGAAATAACCCTATAATTCTACAAAAGGACCCAACCAAATCCTCTCTTTAAATCATCACTATAAAAAACTAACCCATCATTCCCTGATGCTAGAGTCAATATAGGAGAATTGACTAATATTCTCTTCAGTTCTTCAAAACATTCTTCACACTCTTGTGTCCAAAAAAATTTGAATCTTTTACTTGTGATATTGGTTAATGGGTTAGCCAATCGGGAAAATTTTTGGATGAAACAATGATAATAACCTACTAAATAAATAAAACTGCATACCTCTTTTATACTCGTTGGTGCTGGACATTCTTGGATTGCCTTGGTCTTATAAGGATCAACAGATATTCCATCCTTAGAGACAATATGGCCAAAAAAGATATCCCTTGAAGCTATAATTCACATTTTCTAAACTTCCCATATAATTAATGTATTATAAGTGACTTCGGGATAATGCGCAAGTGATTTTCATGATCATCGTAGATTTTGGAGTATACCAAGATATCATCAATAAATACCACTACAAATTCATCATGATATTCCTTGAAAACTCTATTCATTACATCCATGAAGACAGAGTGTGAATTAGTCAATTCAAAAGGCATTACTGTAAACTCATAATGCTCATACCTAGTTTGAAATGCTGTTTCAGAATGTCTTACTTCTTCACACACAACTAATGATATCCAGATAAAAGGTCAATCTTTGAAAACTATTGAGCTCTATGAACTTGGTAAAATATATCATCAATGAAAAGTAGGGGATATGTTTTCTTTATTGTTATATCATTAATATCCCTATAGTCAATGCACAACCTCATAGATCCATATTTCCTCTTAACAAAAAGGATAGGGGCTCCCCATGGAGAAACACTAAGGAGAATAAATCCCTTATTACTCAATTCCTCTAGTTGTTTCTTTAGTTCCCCTAATTCCATAGTTTCCATTCTATAAGGGGTGTTCAATATGGGCCTTGATCAAGGAATTAATTCAATGGAAAACTCAATTTCTCATTCTGGAGGATGTCTACGAAAATATTATGGAAACACATCAACATATTCTTTCACAATAGGTACATCCTCAATATGAAGATTCATTTACTCACCCATAGTTATTTCATTCTCCTCCTCACTAATAATTGAATTTAGTTGAGCTACTGGGGGTGGATCTAGATAGGAATTAGGTGGTGATGTTTCTGCTCTAAAGATAAGGTACTCTTTATAATCATCAAAAATTGAAACCTCCTTCTTCTTACAATAAATTTTCAAAACATGGTCCGAAATCCAATCCATAACGAGGATTATATCAAATTCAATCATGGGTATGACGATGGGATCAGCTGATAAAGAACATTTATATGCCCTAATGGGGACTGATTCACAAATCATTGTTGCAATGATACTTCGCTTAGGAGTTTTGACTGAAAACTACCATGTTAAATGAAATTGGAAATATCTAATTTTCTTAGAAAACTGGGAAGATACGAACCAATGTGATGATCTAGAATAAAATAAAGCATTTTCTAAACATGAGAAACCCATTAAATTACCTTCCACCATGTCTTTCAGAGCTTCAAACTTAGCAGTAGTGATAGCATAAGATTTTCCTTGATCCCTTGGCCTTTTCTGAGGTAATTTACCCTAACACTTAAGAAATTTATTTTCATAATTCCCCTTTCTCTATAATTGTAGCATTCAACATCAACAGCCTCTTTCTTCCCCTTGTAGTCACGAGCTTGGTGGAATTTTTCACCACACTTGTAAGAGTCTCCCATTCCCTTCAGGAAACTACCAGGGTGTTTTTTTCCCACATTTACTACAAGATGGATATTGAACTTTTCCCTTATTCCCCTTATTTCCATTTCTAGAGTGTTCAACGGATATCTTCTTCTCTTGATTTTCTTTAAAGTTGTAAGACTTAGAGAATTATCTTTCAATCTTGATAGCACGTGAGACAATATATTCATATGAAAAGAAGGATTGTGAGAGTAATGCTAGATGGATAAATTTTTTTAACCCATCAAAGAAATGATCAATCTTACTTATTAGGTTACATATATAATCTGCAGCATGCCTTGCTAACCATGTAAATTTATCTTCATACTTTGCTACATTCTTATCCTCCTTTTGCCTCAGCCTCAGAAATTGTCTTTCCATATCTGTTCGATGGTCATGTAGAAAGTATTTTTCTAAGAAAATTTATTTAAACTCCCTCTATTACATATTTTATACTTCATCATCTTCCTTTGTGTTTTGAATCAATGACCACCATTGATTAGCATCTCCAGTGAGGTGGTAAACATCCATGACAATTTTTTCCCTTTTGCTGCTCCCCAAGGCATGTAATATTTTTTCTAAGGAAATGATCCATTGCGCAACTACTAGTGTATTTTTACCCCCATTTAATATTGGTGGTTCTTTCCTCATGAAGCGATCTAACATCGATCCTCTACACTGCGGATCAAGGTGCTCCATACGGGTAAGGTTATTATTCATAACCAGAGTCAGTTTTCCTAGAATGGTAATTAGCTGATCAGAACCAGTTGCATCACCATCTCCACTATAATTATATTGAGTAGGACGGAAATACCTACATTTAGTGAATTCATTGATATTGTTTCCATTCCTTCAACTAGGAACAGTTTCTAAAAAATAGCATAAACTAAATTAGTTTATGAATCGCAATACAGAAATCAATACTTGAAAAAAATGTAACATAAAATGAACAGTTTATGGATATAATCCATAATCATAAAAGTGTTTTATTTGAGGAAGTATATACTCATAAACCCTTCATAAAGGTTTTTAATGAAAATGAGAATTATCCTAATCGTATCCCTCGGGATTTTTGTAACCAATAGTGCAGTAAGGCCCGTTGTCGTGCACCAGTTCCCATTCGAGTCTAGATCAAAGTGGTTTTTTTGGGTTTTACCCCTAGTTACATCTGTACCTGATCCACATCCACCTTCTCATATCTAGAAATGGATGTATTTCTTGTAAATCTCATAAAATATCTTCAATACCCAAATTCTAGGAAGTTATTATATACTAATCCTTAAAATCTATATAAGGGCTATGTGATCTAATCAATATTTACCTAAATCTAGTTTCCAAGGTTTGTACTAAACATCCTCTAATACCAACTATAATTCTCCAACCCCATTTACCTAGAGTCGGTGCATTATTACATAACATTAGCATGATCACAAAAGATCAAGTCTCGAATGACCGATTAATTTAGTAGCCTTGGAAATACTAGATACATTCATTACGTTTACATTCCATCATAAAATGGAAAACTACAATAACATTGTTTCCATAGACAATATTGAGATCTCATAAACTATTATAGAAGGTCAGTCATAAAATACTTCTTCACATGCTGAGAAAAACAGTTGAAAGGGGTGAGCTCAGATGCTCTTTAAGGATTACAATATTTTGGAAACATTCGAAAATAAGCATAAATATTTAAGGAAATATATAAGAGTAAAACAAAAGCCTTTTAAAATTGAACTTAAGAATAATAAGGAAAATATAAATCCAAATAATTACATTTACTTAATCACATGGATATTCCACTAGTCGAATAATCACATGCAATATCAATATCCACTTTCATAAGGATGGAATGCATAATGCTATAATTTAAAACCATATAGTCAAGGCCTTGTGCCAAGACTACAAAAAAGATTTTTTCAAGGCATTGTGCCAAGACACTAGTTTTTCTTATGAGACCTACCGATGCATCGAGGAGCTATAGCGGGCTCCACCCATCACTTACTAAGTCCAATGCATTCCTCATATGAAAATGTTTAAACATAACAAAAACATTTGTATAAAAACTGGTATACGAAATGTCAATACTTTATCGATAAACCATTAATGGTATGAAATTACACATCCACAGTCAAACATATCACAAAATGATCATTACAATATGAGAGTTTTTTATCATAATAAATCAACTTCAAACAAACCTAAAATCTATCAAACGATGTTGAGATAGATGAAATCAAAACCTCTTTAGGTAAATATCTCTTTCTATATTAAAATCATTTAAAATTCACATAATTATAAAATAAAACATTTATATGTGAAAATATTCTTATAATTTTCTATGGGAAGCTTTGACGATGTTATAACGGTTGAAAATAGCCGCACCCTCCGTATAAGTTAAAAAAAATACATTCTTACCTTAATTTTGTCGAAAATATTATAAAGGACATTGTTTGGAAAAAGACGGAAAGATTCCTTTATAAACATCTTATTAAAGTAAAAAATGGGTAAAAATGACTTTAACCCATTGTCTATAAAATATTAAGAATTTTTTGAAATATATTTTTAAGAAACATGGATGTGGATGATAAAGTTCCCCATTAGATAATTGCATATAAACAACCTCGGATAATAAAGAGATTGTAGAATTAACCCTTACCTTATTATTTTCCTTGGTTGAGGGTTGGTTAACCTCTTGTATAATGGTGAAATAATTTTTATTAAATTATAAAAGAATCAAATACATTAATATGATATCATATATGATCTTCTAACATTTCTTTGTTAATAATATATTAGTATTATCGTCGTTTCGGGTGTTAACTGATTCGTTTTACTTTATATGAGTTGTTAGGTAATTAATGTTTTTTATAGATAGGATTTATCTTATTCACATTCATAATAATATTAAGTATTTAAAAATTATTTTTAATCATGTAATGAATATTTTTCTTAAATGGATATGATGGGGAATGAATCTCATCGTGTTCGTGGAGATAGTATTCTGTACGTGCGCATGAGTGACAATATCATTATTTTGATATTAAAATAATATATAATTGGATAATAAATCATAAATAATGAATAATTATCAAGGTATATTTATTATTTACAACAATTACACATCATTATTATACTCGTCCAAATAATAATGTATTTAATAACAATTACACCATAACGTGGAGACGGTAAGTCGTACGTACGCACATATAGAGAAATGTCATTCAAAGGATGGATAGAATAATGAATATCATTGTACCATTATTATAATAACATCACAGTATATAGAATATACTATAATTATTATTTTATAATGGAAATAACAATGAAAGAGGAAGTGGAAGAAGAAAGGATCTTGAAAGAGGTGATAAATATTTACCTCTTCTTCGGGTTCTTCCTTTAGATTTGATCAAAATGGATCTTTAGGTTGGATTTATGACCAAAAAAAGGCCTCTAGGATGAAGGGCGGATAATAAAGAGGGTATTTGGGCAGGGTTTGGCTGAGATGAAAGGCATTGAAGTGTGAATTGGAGGGAAGGGGGAGTGCCCATTTATAAGAGGGGTGAGGGGAACCTTAGGATAAGATAGAAATATTATTTTATAATAAAATAATTTTCGGTTTCTAATGACTCCAAAATGAATTATTTAAATTATAAGGTGGGGATGTGTCAAAAACCACTCAACCAATAGGTTTTAAACAGTTTTGGGTCACTATATTAGCTTTATCTTTTAGATTTGATTCATAGTTAAATAGTTCCACATTTACCATGTCTCCTTGTATTTTTATATTATATGGTTAATAAACTTACTATATACTTCCAAGAGAACCCCAAGTGGTTCTTTAATTATACACCTATCATTATATAAGTCTTTTGGCCGAACCATGGATTTTTAGGAATAGAATATCAATTAATAATATAATATTTGTTTTAAAAACACTTTTATGTCAATTTTGACACTATTTGGTATTTTGTTTTTGATAAATTCATAACAACATTATTAAGACAAAACAAAACATATAACCAACCCTAACATTTCATATTAACCAATAAAATTTGTGTAATACAAAAAAATGTCTCAAATTACATTTATTTGGATATTAATAATATCAATTATTTTAATATTTTATTAATACTGTAATTACTGCATCATAATTGTGTCATAAATAAATTAATTTATTTAATTTCTAAAAATTATAAATAAAATACCATTATGTTGGAAATTTTTTTAGATTTCTAATTAATATTTATAATCGAATTTATCGTTTTTACAACCCTATATTAAATTTTTGTTGTTGTTATTCATTGATTTTAACTCTATTAACTCTTATTTAAATAAGATAATAATAAATGTCATAATCTAATCCAAGTGGACCAAAAAGGTTCATATTTTATTCCTAAGGTTGTTTTTCTTCTAATTATATTTATCCAATTGAATTATGACATGTTTTAGGGTAATAATAATATCATTTTTACCCTTAATTACACTTTTTACTTTTAACCGTGGTAAATAAAATTAAAATGATACTATTTACAAAAAATTATTTTCATCTTATTGAACCAAATTTTACTTACTGATATCAACCGTTTCTCTCAGAGTTTTGAAATTCAACTCACAGAAGTTGTAAAATTATGGTTTATGTAAATTTGCAAATACTCTTAGAAGGTGGGTAAAAGTTGGTAACAAGTTCAATAAAATTTTTATATATCTAAAATTATTATAAACTGACTCCAATGAATTACATTAAACATTTATAGGTATTATGTATCTATTTTGACCTAAAATAAATTTAAATAAAATAAATAATTATTGAAATAAAATTTTGGTTTTAAACTATACCTTTGTGTTTTTCACTACTAATCAAAAATTGAAAGTTTTAAGAAAAATACCAAAAATTCACCCTTAACTAATTTCGATATTCTGAATCAAAAAATGAAGTCCATTTTAAATGTTAAAATTTATAAAATTTTAAAAACTGAGTATTACTATTCATAACATCTAGTTTGATTGGTTGTGGTGCGTTAGAACTCGAAGTTGCGTACAACACACGCTATTATATTATTCAAATAGAAGCATACTGTGGAAGCTTGGGGTATTACAAAAACATCCATACAAACTATGTACTAGAAAAAATAAATTTATCTTTGTTGTTTCCTACATCATTACCATATGACATTAAAATTCATAGAGAGCATCACTTCATGGATGATTCACTACACGTGAGTTACATTTATGTGAAGGAAAAATGATGTTTTCCATTCCTCATGTGTGAGTTAGATCTACAGAGGGATTATCCCCACTCATAAACTACACATGGATTGATTTTCACCTTCACATGAATCATAGTGACACCCAGATCTCAAATTGTATGTCTATCTGCAATATATTCATCTTGGTCATAGGTTATTAAATTGTCTAACAATCTCTTCTGCATATGATGTTAACATTTTGTCTTACCATGTGTTCTAATCATAAGATTCCTTGGGAAACAAGATTATAACTCCTCATGTCACAAATATTGGGTCCCTCTCATGAGATGATTTCTCTAATTCATGGGAAGGTTTATGAGGCATTATTCTTTCTTTTTCACATCGTGTAACCTATGTCTGTGATGAATCATGTTAAACTACATTGTTTTCCAAGAACTACGTAGGGATTGATTCTCATTCAATTGAGATGAATATAGATTCCAAGATTCTATATCTTGGGCCATCTTCCACATAATTAAAATTCACCTATCCTTTGTCTTAATTGTATTCATGTCTTGGAAAAATACTTTTTTATTCTATTTTCCCTACACTAAGAACTGATCTCATAAGATTATGAACTTTGATAAGGGATTCCCCACATGATTGAGACATATTATTTCATTATAGGGTTATTATGATCTTGTATGCAAGACCTTGAATGTTACACCATGTGTTTTTAGTGCATAACTTTAAAATATATGGTTATCATCTATTGTATGATATAAAACTACACATTAATATGGACCTCGAATAAGAGGAACATTGCCCTTAGTATTGTCCTTCCACCATTCATCCACACAATAATAACATGTGGTTTTATTACTTCCATGATAGGATATGTAGTTACATCGGGATATCTAGTCATGGTTCCAGCCATAATAATCAACAATAACAATGCTCCCCTTTACTTACGGGTCAAAACTGTGTGGAGAGTTCCCCTTTCAAGAACTACATATGTCCTGAATTCTACAGTCTCAGGATACATAGTGAAACATGTGTATAAATTATTGGGTCCCATAGAAAAATATAAATTACCCACCCTCCTTGTGTATGTGTTAGGCCTTCATAGTGAGAATCTATACAAGGAATAATGTCTATCTTTATTCCTTCCATCAAAGGATACACAATGATTATATGATCACCAATCCTGGGTGTAGCTGTAATAATTAATGGCAACAATTCCCCCCTCAGAATATAAACCAAACCTTCTTGGATAGTTTCCCATTCACAAATATATGTGGCTTGATTCCCACAATCAAAGGATACATAGTGATGCATGTGTCTCAAATCCTGAGTCCAGCTACAACAATCAATGGTAACAATTCCCCCCATTCATATGGGATAGAATTGGGGACAGAGTTTCCCATTGAAGAACTATATGTGGATTGATTCCTATCCTCACAAGATATGCAACATCCCTACCCATCTCACCTTAAGATGGGGGATCAAACGGCGAGTCATCTTACCTTAAGTACGAACGCTAGAGGCTGCCGACTAGCAACAAGGGCATGGTGTGTGTTCGTGGGAAGAATATTCTCTCATAGATCCAAGTATGTACAGAGATTAAAATTTAACAGATAGAAGAATCATAACATGAAAAGACAGTAGCAGAAATAGTAATAAATAATTGAAAAAGTACAATAAGACAAAAATTAACAATTTAATAAAACTGGCCAATGCCAGATTATAGAACAGATGAATGCATATCATGGTGATGATACTTAACTGAAAGTAGTAAACAATAAATCATTACATTAATAAAGATAAGACACCAAATACGTAAGGGTGGTCTCTACAAGCATCCTCAGCTCCATCACATTCCTTTTCTTTGAACTTCTGGATAGAAACAGCACAGAAAAAAATCAATCAATCATGGACTCCAGTCCTGTGAACAAGAGAGGTATACTCAGGTACCCCAATGCAATAGCGGCCCCAATAGGTTGTGAGATATAAATATCAGTGGGACTACACCACTAGTGTCTATCCGAATCCAGACAATGAAATATAAATTAATATGTGCACCATATAAATAATTGTGAGTGAAAACTAGTTAGTAAAAGAAACTTGATTTGTGTTCCTAAACAGACACCCTTCATAGACCACCATCTTTAGCCTATTCCAGAATTTAAATGAAGGTACGTGTCATGACCCGTCCCAGTGGGGCCCGAGCCGCAACTCTCCAAGCCCACCTCTAATTGGCCAGGGTTAGGTGACTCACACCGAGTAGGCATGCTGCTAACATAGGAGGCATTTCCTATACACCTTTACAGACACACACACTTCTCCAAGCCCACAAAGCTGAAAAGTAAAAACTACTAAAAGGAAAATATGCATGCATACACTAAAACCCAACCACAGAGTACAATAGGAAAGTAAAGTGCAAGGAAGTAAAACCCTGGGCCAAAAGTACAATCTCACCGAAAAGAAAGTCTATAAAAATGTCCAACCTATAATGAAATGTACTGGGAATTCAATCTGTAGTCGTAGGAACACACCTCAGCCCGCCTGATCATACTGAGCGTCATCTAGCCCAGGTCGACCTAGATTTCTGTCAAAGGCTCGCTCGTCTGCACAAGACACGACACATGCTAGAAAATCCCGTGCAGGGGTGAATATAACAATACCTAGTGGGACACCCCAAACCTCAAAGGAAAAACAACAAGGGAAAATACCACAAAAGAATATACAGTCAGCTCTACACAGTATATGTCTACCGAACATATAACAAGAATATCCAGATATACTCATACACAAACGACCATTGTGATATCGCTGCTACGATCCAGCTCGATGATTTCCACTAAGAAAGCAACCGGGAGAACACACTCCAAGGTCTGAAGAGAGAGATACGAAGTACTCGTTCCAGTTGAACACACTCCACAAGTACCTTGAGAACATGATGCTCAGATGACGATCACAAACAAGTCATGGGGTGATTTCGACAAATCATTCTGATCTAATTCTCTAAGAAAAGGATCAGTGCTCGGGTAAAGTTGGTCACGTAGATACCAAGAACTCTAACTAGGGTTCTAGGAATGAATAGTGGATTCAGCTCTGAGTCTCATAGAGGGGATTCCAAAAACTCTATTTAGGAAGTTCTACTGAAGGGATCATACTCCTATGTAAAGGAAATGATACCAAACCCTTCAAGGAAAGACCAAGGGTACAAACCCTAAGAAAACTAGTCCACGTCATAAAAGACAAGTGCCTCAAGCCATGAAGGAAAGGTTACATGGTGTGTAGTATGGTTACACGCCATGTTCCTTGACTCAGGGTACTGCCCATGTAAATGGCATGTGTCATTTTTTCAGTTCGTGTAAAACCAAACTACACGGCGTGTAGAAAAAGTACACGCCGTGTTCCTTGACCCTAGGTACAGCCCGTGTAACCGGCCCCTATCAATCGACTTTTAGAATAGAAAGAAACTACACAGCATGTAGAAGAATCACACACCATGTCCAACCACTTGGGGCTCATTTTGTGTAGGCTGGCCATGTGCCCGTACATGGTCTATGCCCGTGTCTGTGTCGCCTGCCCATGTACAAGTACACTGGTCATCCAGTGTATCTGGTCGGGTCTCGCTGGGGAGGGTTATACACGTCGTGTCCTTGAACATGTATCCAAACCATGTTCATGTACTCCCAGAGTACACACCATGTGGGTCATCGACGAACACACGCCGTGTAGCCCATACTACACATCGTGTAGTCGGGAAATTTTTAGAACGTCGTCTTCATCCTCACACTTCGGCCGATCATTTGGATCCACGATCTCTTTTCCGTTCATCCTGATACTCCAGGGTTTGTTTTGGTTTGTCATATGAACAACATGATGGGTGTTTTTGGCCATTAAAACTGATCATAAACCTCGAACAATCCATCCGAAGAAAAACGCCCGAAAACTGATAACTCTTGATCCGCTCTGAATCGTCTGCCGATATTGCCATCGCACCTCCAGGACACCGCTCCGAGGTTGGATCCACAGTTTGGGATCGTTGCATCACAGAACGGATGTGCAACGATCCGTCGTTCATTGCCCCACAAAGAACGCGAAGAATGCGATGAAAATAAAGGGGAGAAATCCAAAGAAAATAAATTTAGGAACGAACCTCTGTCATCGTTCGTTACGGCATTGATCCGCTCCCATTAATGGGATTAAATGGAGAAGAAAAATAAACAACAATGGATTAACATGGATTCAATCTCTCATAAATCCCTACAAAAAGACTATCCCACAAAAACGATCGATCCGCGGACTAATCTGTTCATGGATTAGCCTATGTTCGTCATGGAAATCAACAACGGGGAAGAAATCGCAAACAAAAATCCTACCTGGATTCTGCGGTGTTCGTCGGCGATGATTCAGTCGCTGAGTCATCATTGCCGCATTGGGAGGTTTTCTCAAGAGCCTCTAGAGCCACCAAGGGTTTCAGGATTTTGAGGTTTGTAACCCTGGACCCTTGCGCCAACCTTTAATTAAAAAGGTAAGGGATATCTGTTGCAGCTGATTCAAAAGATTTCAATGCATAATAAAATATTTTTATTTAAATATTTTAATACTCTTACATCCCAAAAATGGGATTCCACCTCCGACCTGCGCTGGCCGATATTATGCCTCGTATAAGGTAAAATCGATGTTCCGAACACAACGGTGCCCTCAAATTTTTGATCTGAGCAACCTTTCGATAGTTATTCCACTTTTTCAGAAAAAACTGTACGTGTGTGTTATTTAATTATTAAATTAAATTCATACACTTGTTCCGGGCTCACCGGGCCTCAGAACTGCACACCGTCTCAGAGCCTGGTCTCGGAAGAATTCCAATATAATATTAAAATAATACATGGAAAAATATGAGACATTACATCACACCCACATTAGGGATTTTATGTCCCCAAAAACCCAAACAAGGGATACTAAAAAAGATGTTGGCACTGCACGTGAATTTGAGCCTCCCATCCCACGTGCTCTATTGGAGATTCTCGTGATGCCACCGGACACGAACCACAGGAATAGATCATCCAAGAAGGATCTTCTCTTGTTGATCCTCGATTTCTACTCAATACTCTACAATGGTCTCCCCATCATCGATGTCCAGCTCGCCCCAGTCGATAATGTGCGACGGATCGTGCCTGTACCTCCATAGCTACGACACAAGGAAGAATTTGTGTACCCTGTCCATCTGAGGAGGTAGAGCCAATCGATATTCCACCTCTCCAACCCTACTCAGAATTTGAAAAGTGCCAACGAACCTCAGAGATAGCTTGCCGCCTCGGCCAAATCTTCGTAATCCCCGTCAAGGTGAGACCCAAAGGAACACATGGTCTCCCTCCTCGAACTCCAAGGGCCTCCGAATCCTGTCAACATATGATTTCTGCTGACTCTATGCAGTCTTCATCCGCTCCTAGATGAGCTTCACCTTTTCTGTAGTAGATCATACCATCTCTAGACCCATGAGTGCTAACTCTCCCAGGTCATTCCAGAAAAGTGGCGATCTGAAAGGTCGCCCGTACAGAGCCTCGAATGGTGCCATACCAATAGTGGAATGATAACTTTTTTTATAAGTAAATTCCACCAGTGGTAGGTGATCATCCCAGCTATGACCGAAGTCAAGAATTCAAGCTCGAAGCATATCCTCCAGGACCCAGATGGTCTGCTCTGTCTGACCATCAGCCTGGGGATGAAACGCTGTGCTCAAGCGTAACTGAGTCCCAAAAGCTTCCTACAATACCTTCCACAACCGGGATGTGAAATGAGCATTACGATCTGATACAATCATGGATGGAACTCCATGAAGTTGAACATTCTCCTGCACGTAGAGGCGTCTCAAGCTCTCTACTGAACTCTACTCTCGTATCACTAGGAAGTGGGCCGACTTGGTGAGTTAATCAACAATCACCGAGATGGCATCGTGTCCCCTGGACATATGTGGTAAACCATCATGATGTCCATGGATATCATGTCCCACTTCCACTCTTCCACATCAAGGGGCTGAGGCAAACCTACTGGCACCGGGTGCTCAGCCTTTACTTGCTGACAAGTAAGGCACTGAGAGACAAACTCCGCCACACCTTTCTATATTCCTGGCCACCAGAACTGACGTCGGAGGTCCTGATACATCTTCGTTATGCCTGGATGCACCACCAAAGGGGATTTATGTAACTCCCTCATAACCTCCTCCGGAAACTTTTCTGGTTCTACCGTGCGACCTATGAAAAGAAAAATGTGCTCCCCACCTTCAGAACATCCATCAGTAGCATCACCTGTGGATATTTAAGCACGTAGAGTCTCACAGCTAGCATCCTCACTCTGTGATTCCCTGACTCGCTGTAAGAGTGGAGGGGTAACAACCATCGACTGAAGGTAGGATCCCTCATCTCTATCCACGAAGGATAACTGTAAGGAGGCCAACTACCTCGTCTCCTCATCCAGTAACTGCGAGCTGGATTTCCTACTGAGAGCATCTGCCACTACATTCCCCTTCCCATGAGTATAAATGATCTCAAAGTCATAATCTGGAAGGAACCCAATCCATCACCTCAATATCAAGTTCAGAACCTTATGAGAAAAGATATATCTGAGACTCTTGTGATCGTAGTAGACGATTAACCCCTCACCCACCAGGTAGTGTCGTCACATCTTCAATGCGAAGACTACAGCTGCCAACTCAAGATCATGGGTTGCATAGTTACGCTCATGTGACCTCAAATGACGTGGGACATAGGCAATCACTTCTTGCCTCTGCCTCAGGACACAACAAATCCTGGTTCCTGATGCGTCGCAGAACACTATGTACTCGACACCCTCCTTCAGAAATCTCAAGACCGGGGCGCTCGTCAAACTCTGTCTCAACAGGTGGAAAGCCTGATGGCATCTCTCGGTCCACACGAAAGGCTACCCCTTTCGAGTCAAAGCTGTCATGTATGCTGAAATCCTGGAGAAATCAAGGATGAATCTCTGATAGTAGCATTCCAACCCAAGGAAACTCCGCACCTTCGTCAAGCTCTTGGGTGGATCCCATACTAGAACTGCTTCCTCCTTGGCTGGGTCCACTGCTACACCATCTTCCGAGATAACGTGTCCCAGGAAGTAGACCTCCTATAACCAGAACTAACACTTCAAGAGTTCACATACAACTGGTGCTCTCGGAGTGTGTCCCAAACCATCCTTAGGTGTCTCACTTGATCCTCCTCGGACGCAGAGTACACAATGATATCATCGATGAAGACCACAAAAAACCTGTCTAGGTAGGGATGAATGATCCAGTTCATGAGTCCCATGAACACTATCGGTGGTGTTCGTCACGCCGAAGGGCATAACCAAGTAGTCATAGTGACCATAGAGACATCGAAAAGTCGTCTACGGTATATCCACATCCCGTACTTACAACTGGTGATACTATGATCGTAGATCAACCTTCGAGAACAATCGTGCCCCTCTCAACTGGGCGAAGAGGTCATCGATCCTCAGTAGTGGATACCGATTCTTCACGGTCACTTGATCCAAGAACTGGTAATCCACACATAGCCTCAAGATCCCGTCGGCCTTCTTGGAAAACAGCACTGGGGCCGCCGAGGGTGAAATGTTGGGTCTCACAAAGCCCTTCTTCTACAAGTCGTCCAGCTGCACCCTCAGCTCACTAAGCACAGCAAGAGCCATCCGATATGTTGATGCTGATATCAGTGTCGTCTCGGGATACAATTAAATTCAAAAATCTATCTCCGGATGGGGAGGTAGCCCAGGGACATCCTCCGGAAAGACGTCCTCGTACTCAGCCACTACTGCTGGAAATCGGAAACTTATAACATCAGCTCCGCCAAGGGCTAGGCTAGCCAACTAATGTGAAATCAGTTGTACCCTCCTATGAAAGAGTCCATCCTGCACTGCCTGGGTCTCTCTTTCACCGAAAAAATAGAACCCTGTTCCATCACTACGGAAACACCACACCCTTCGCCTAAAACAGTCGATCTTGGCATGAACTGTGGATATCCAATCCATACTAAGAATGACATCATAAGGCCTCGACGCTACCACCCAGAGGTTCCAACCCAAACTCTCTCCTCCAAGGGTTAGGTCACACAGTCAACAGAGGTTTGTGATATCTAAATCGTCCTCAGTTGGTGTTTCTAAGCATAAGGTTCGAGTTAACGGCTCAATGGTAATCTCAAGGTCTCGAACAAGATTAGCAGCCAGAAAGGAATGACTAGCACCTGTGTCTATCATTATAGCAGACACAGTATAAAAGACACAGATAGTACCTCTAATCATTCCGTGAGTACCTGGTTCATAAGCCTCTGCCGCCTGCAGCTGTCCCTGCCTCTGTCCACCAGCTCCCTGAGCCTAGGGTGGACCTCCTGGGGGTGGTGGTGGTAAAAGGTCAAAATGACGACCACCTCCAGTTGCTCTCCCAATGCCTTTACCACATCTTCCGCCCCGCGGATCTGTCTTCTCCACACATTGCCTCTGCCTCGGTGCTCCATCCACTACTCCCGTGTCCGTAGTATGGCGGGTCAGACAATCTCGAGCGAGATGTCCCCTGCCTTCACAAGAGTAGCATCTCCTCCTCAAGGATGGATGGATGTGCCCTGCAAACCCTTTATGGTAGATCCCATGTCCTAGGATCTCCAATGAAAACGTCTCCCTTGCTTGGGTCCCTGACGTCGGCTCCCTGCTGCCGAGGTCTCTCTTCCCGCTCGCCCACTTCTGACATCTGTCGGTTGTCTCTGCTCTGCCAAGAAGCTCTAGACCACCAGAGCCCGCTCGAGCACCCCAGCATAAGTAGGAATGCTCATAGGGATGATGCTATCTCAGATATCTCTGTGAAATCCCCACTCAAAAGTATGAGATCTGATGTACTGCTCTCTGACCATATCTATAGAGTACCGCGAGAGGTCAGTAAACCTCGACGAATAGTCAGCCACCGTCATGGTTCCCTGCTAGAGCTGAAGAAGCTCCTGTATGTGTACCGCTCTCAGGGTAACCGGTCAAAACTCCTCTCTGAATATATGCTAAAAATCTGACCATGCAAGTGTCACCTCATCGTGGGTATGGATAACCAAACTCCACCATCATCTTGTCGAGCCCTACAGAAGGCTCGCTGCCAGGATCACCATCTGGTTTGCTGGTGTCCTGACAAAACAGGAGACTCTGGACACTGCCTCAAGCCAGTCCTCTGCTGCTTAAGGGTCAGGCTCACCTTGAATCTTGAGGGGTCTCTGTCTCTGAAACTCGTGGAGTGTGCTCAGCCTGCGCTCCTCCTCCACTGGTACAACGGTCACTAAACACTGCTCCACAGGTGGCGGGATAACTGGCACACCACCTGATGGTAAAACTGGGGGATCATGTCCATGTATCAAGGCTTCATCACTGATGGGGTTATCCTCGTGATCGAGCTACTGGATCCTAGCAGGTGCGCATCGCGGAGGCATCCTGTAAAGAAACATGATGTATCTCAGTCAGTGAGTATATCTGGAGAGCTGAATCAAAAAGGACATGGAAACCACAACCCATTCCTATATGATTCATGTACCATTATTTTCCCCTGAAACTAGTGTTCTCATGTTCCGAGTCGAAATGAAAGTTATCAGAGTCCTGGTGTATGGATACATCGGCCGCCCGCACCAACACTGGGGTCCCTAGCCTGAAAACTAAACTCGAAACACTTAACATTGTTTCCCCAAACCAATTCATTGACTCTCAGTCCTAAGGTAGAACCGACCTCCTCTGATACTACTCTATCACGACCCGTCCTAGTGGGGCCCGAGCCGCAACTTCCCAAGCCCGCCTCCAATAGGCCAGGGGCCGGTGACTTGCACCAAGTAGGCATGCTGCTAACATGGGAGGCATTGCCTCTACACCTGTACACACACACACACTTCTCCAAGCCCACAAAGCTAAAAAGTAAAAACTAAAAAATGGAAAATGATGCATGCATACACTAAAACCCAACCACAGAGTACGAAAGGAATGTAAAGTGCAAGGAAGTAAAACCCTGGGCCAAAAGTAAAAGCCCACCAAAAAGAAAGTCTATAACAATGTCCAACCAGTATGGAAAGGTACTGGGACTGCAATCTGTAGTCGTAGGAACGCACCTCGGCCCACCTGATCTCACTCAGCTCTGTCCGGCCCTGGTCCACCTAGAATCCTTTCAAAGGCTAGCTCGTCTACACAAGACATGACACGTACATGCAAAGCCTGTGCATGGGTGAGTATAGCAATACCCAGTGGGACACCCCGAAACCACAAAAGAAATACAACAAGGAAAAATTCCAAAAAGGAAGATACAATCATCTCTACACAGTATATGTCCACCAAACATATAACAAGAATATCTAGATAGACTCATACACTAACGACCATCATGATACCGCCGCTAGGATCCACCTCAAAGATTTCCACTAAGCATGAAACCAGGAGAACACACTCATAGGAATGAAGAGACAGATACGAAGTACTCGTTCTGAGAGAACACACTCCACAAGTACCTTGATAACATGATTCTCATATTGGGATCACAACCAAGTCATGGGGTGATTCCGACAACTCAGTCTGAGCTAATCCACTAAGTATAGGATCGGCGCCCGGGTAAAGTTGGTCATGTCGATACCAAAAACTCTACCAAGGATTCCTGGAATAAATAGAGGATCTGACTCTAAGTCTCATCGAGGGGATTCAAAAAACTCTACTCATTAAGTTATACTGAAGGAATCATACTCCTGTTTAAAGGAAATGATACCAAAACCTTCATGGAAGACCAAGGGTACAGACCCTAAGAGAACTAGTCCAAGTCACAGAAGACAAGTGGCTCATGCCATAAAGAAATGGTTACACGGCATGTAGTGAGGTTACATGTCGTGTTCCTTGACCCCAGGTACTGCTCGTGTAAAGGGACCATGTCATTTGTTCAAGTCGTGTAAAACTAAACTCCGCGGCGTGTAGAAAAAGTACACACCATGTTCCTTGACCCCGGGTACTGCTCATGTAACCGGTCCAAGTCATTTGTCTTGTCGGATAAAAAGAAACTACATGGCATGTAGAAGAATCACACACCGTGTCCGAGCACCTGGGGATCACTCTTTGTATGCTGGACATGTTCCCGTACACGGTCTATGCCCGTGTCCGTGTCGCCTGCCTGTGTACCAGTACACGGGGCATCCCATGTATCTGGACGGGTCTGGCCGAGGAGGGGTATACAGGTCATGTCCATGGTCGTGTACCCAACCCATGTCTGTGTACTCCTGGAGTACATGTCATGTGGGCCGCCGATGAACACACGCCATGTAGTCCATACTACATGTCGTGTAGTTGGGAAATTTCCAGAACACTATCTTATTCCTCGCAGTACGACCGATCTTTCAGATCCATGATCTATTGTCTGTTCATCCCGATACTCCAGGGATTGTTTCGGTTCATCATAAGAACACCACGACGGGTGTTTTCGGCCTTTAAAACGGATCACAAACCTCGAATGATCCATCCGAAGAAAAACGCCTGAAAACTCACAACTCTCGATCCACTCTGAATCGTCCGCCGATATCGTCGTCGCACCTCCGTGACACCGCTCCGAGGTTGGATCCACAGTTTGGGATAGTTGCATTGCAGAACGGATGCGCAACGATCTGCCATTCATCACCCCACGAAGAAAGTGAAGAAAGTGAAGAAAAGAAAGGGGAGAAAACTGAAGAAATGAAATTGAGGAACGAACCTCCGTCGTTGTTCTTCATGGTGTTGATCCACTCCCGTTAATGGGATTAAACTAAGTAGAAAAATAAAAAACAATGGATTAACATGGATTCAATCTCCCATAAATCCCCGCAAAAATCCCATCCTGCAAGAAAGATCGATCCGCGGACTAATATGTTCATGGATTATCCCATGTTCATCATAGAAATCAACAATGGGGAAGAAATCACAAACAAACATCCTACCTATATTCCGCGGCATTTGTCGGCCATGATCCGGTCGATGTGTCTTCGTCGTCGCGTTGGGAGGTTTTTTATAGAGCCTATAGAGCCGCCAAGGGTTTCAGGGTTATGAGGTTTGTAACCCTAGTCCCTTGCGCCAACCTTTAATTAAAAAGGTAAGGGATATCTGTTGCAGCATATTTAAAAGATTTCGTTGTAGAATAAAATATTTTTATATAAATATTTTATTACTCTTACTTCCCAAAAACTGGATTCCACCACCGACCTACGTCGGTCGATGTTAGGCCTTACCTAAGGTAAAATCGTTGTTCCGAACGCAACGGTGACCTCGGATTTCTGATCCGAGCCCCGGTTCGGGAGTTATTCAACTTTTTTAGGAAAACTGCACATGTGTGTTATTTAATTATTAAATTAAATTTATACAATTGTTCCGGGCCCACCAAGCCTCGGAACTGCATGCCGTCTTAGAGCCTGGTCTTGAAATAATTACCATCTAATATTAAAATAATACATGGAAAAATTCGAGACATTATAGTACATTAGAAATAATAATATTTTTCATAGTGCCCAATGTAACAAGGAAACTCCAAAAGGTGAACCCCCAAGCATGTGCTTAAGCTTGTGGTATAATTTTCTTGTCATCACATAAGTATGCTAATAAGAAAGACAGAAAATTTACAAGTGCATGCTCTAATATAAATAGAAGAAACAAGTATAGCACAAGCCATCCAACCAAAGTAGTCATTCAATTTAACTCAATCAAATCTTGTATTGGTTCATAAGACTATCCTGAAGGTATAGATATAAAATATCTTTCAATTTATCCAACACCACTGAGCCCATACATGGAAATCTTCCAAAAGAACAAGTATCACTCTATACATGGTAACTCTGAGTCTTCCCTCGGTATCTCACTAGAGGACCGAGTGTCACCCAAGGAATGGTGTATCTATCTTTCCAATGGGTCCTTCCACAGTTTCACCCCTAGGGTACCAGTATCTCTCAGGATTATATAAAATTACCTGAGAATTCCTCACCTGGTAAAACAAATCATCACCCCAGCACATTTTGGTATGACCACTCTAGCACGGTAGTTCATCCAAGAGTCCCTAATACGGAACCCATGTTTTCACCTGGACCACATCAAGTGAACCATAATACCCAAAACACATTTCAAGGAAAACATCAATACATATATCAAATGAAAAGCATATACATAACTGATGTTAATCAAACAAAAACCATGACCCACATTCTATTAAATCCATCATGTAAAACAATACATGCCATCAACATGGCATAATGAATTTATCACAAAATTAATCATGTAAAAATTACACGACAATGTTATAATTTTAATATCTCAAGAGAAAAATCTTAGAATACAGATCAATCCACTAAAACAGGGCAGAAAATCTATACACTTTCATGAGAAACTGAATATAAACAAAAAGCACATGGCATCAACATGCCTCAAACCATATGTTATAAATGACATTAAAAGACACAATCATACAAGCTCATTGAAGAATGAAATTTTACTAAAACAATCTCATTACATTTATAACATAATTCATGTAAAAAATTAGGTTGGGAACACCCGATGGGGTGTCCAAGAGGCAAGGCGAACACCCCGAATGGGTTTAACCATAAGCGAAGTCTAGAATGGTAATGATAAAACAATCAAAACAATTTAATAACCGATAATAGGGAACCACCAAAATGTTGTGGCGAGTGGAAAAAAGGAGCTACAGAACATATGAGATGAAGTTAAGGGATGAGTGTAGACACCCTACACTAGTAATTCTAATTGTGTGTTGATCCATGAACTTAAGAGGTGTATCTCCTTATGTATATTTTTCTCAAGGAAGCCTATTCATTTAGAAATATTCAAGAAGTGTCATGTACAAGCATTCCATATAACATTTATAATCTCAAGCATAGGAGACACAAAGGCATTAAGAAACACCATAAAAAATGCCTATCGGTACATTTTTATAATGAATGAAGCACCCCACAACACATGGGTTTTATTATCAAACCATGACTTTTCTTATCAAACAATCATTTATCATGTTTAATATGTTCATCAACTTTATCAAAAGAAACATTTAATCTTAAAACCATAATGAATTAATTTAAAAATTAATAACAATCTGATATGAAATTAATTAATGAATTACTAAAATTAAAGGTGCAAGAATGGAACCCCACCTCAAAAGTAGAACCAATTTAAACTTTTGTGCTGGACCAATTTATCTGCAACCACTGTAAATTGATCCACACACACACATACCTTCATATATATATATATATATATATCCCTTAATCCAGTGCACGTATTACCCGTTTCAAGAGGAAATACGTGCACAGAGGGTATATAAATATTATATATATACATCCCTAGATACATGTGTCTGAGACCCTCCAAATATAGTCAAAATTTAATAGAGAAAAATCTAGTAATGATAAGTAATAAAATGACCCAAAATTAATGAGGCAAGGACCAAAAAACCTCAACACAGTTACTAAGAACGATAAAAAAAATTAAAGACCCTAAATTGGGTGGTAAAAACAAACCACGTTTTTAGAAACATACCCCAAATTGATGATGCCAGACTAAATCCACCCCAAACAACATCGCCTTCAGTGGGGGATGTCAGAATACGAAAAAGGGAGTCCTGATCAATGTCTCACACACCCTAATACCAGATGAAACAACAAAACCAAGCTAAACCCTAACCTAGTGTTTTTAGTCGAGTGTCATAGGGTGGTGGGGAGCAAAGAAAACCACCAAAAAAATGTAGAAAATGCAGAAGAAAACAATACATCACCAGATCAAAGAGGATTAATGAAGAAACAAGGAAGAATTGTGATCAGAGAGTTGATCCATAGGATATGGGGTGTGTGCAATATGGTGGTTGTCAGTCCAGGGGGATCGGCCTAGGGGGTCGTTATAAAAGAGGGGTTCGGATAAGTAGGGTATCTTGCACGATAAGAAGGATCGGTAGATGGGTGTCACAAGGAGAGGTGGGTATCACACTACATGGTTCGACCAGGGAGGTTAATGGAGGTGGGGGGTGCGCACTTGAGGTAGAAGGAAAGGGGAGAGTTCTGTTTTTGGTTAAAATAAAACCTAAATACAACTTATTGTAATAATAATAATAATCCATTATAATATTAATAACCAATAATAATAATATAATTATTATTATTATTATAAAATTAAATTATTTTATTTTATTTTCCCCACAATTCTCAATACAATTTTATTTTAATTGATATTAATTATTTTTAATATCATTAAAAAAATAAATCATTTCATTAAATCGTAGTAACTTCTGAAATATTGTTCTAACACTGGGTTTTAGAAGCGGCCCGTGTAATATAAAATAAAATTAAAAAAACCCTAACATTTCATTCGATTCAAAATGATGGATGTTAAAACATTCCCACCATAGAACATGTCATCCCCAAGAAACCTTCAGAAATGAAGTAACCCTAATCCGACCTCAATGGTAATGAGGTCTCACCTAGAAGGTCACATTGCATTTCCAAACCCCCAATGAATCTTCAAGCAATGATTAGGAAAGTAGAACATAAACCATTATGATCTAACCCAATGTTCATTTTCAAATTGAAACACTAATATGACTCTTACTTGGCCCATTAAACTAGAGGCACGATCATGTCATCCTCCCATTAAACATATACCCCATTATACTTGCCACCTTACACTTTAATGTTTGAAAGGGGAAAATTATGAACCATGACACCTTCCACCATTGAAATTTCCTACCAGAAACTACCATAAGGGTTCTGGGGACGCTTTTCACATGATTTCTTAAGCGGACAAATCAATCAGTTCCCCATCAACCTCAATGCCCATGTCAAGCCAACATTTTAGGAAAATCTTTGGTTGACACAAATCACATTGATCACATCTAATGAAATTCTAGAAATGGACATCCCCTGATAGTTCGATTGAACATGAGTGAAAACCTGTCAAGACACACTGGCTGACCATTCAAGAAGACAATAGGATTAGATGGCACATATTTTTATGATTTGAACTATGATTTCTTCTTCAAAGGTATATCTCATTTACCACGAACATGTCCACCGAAGTCCATACTTGACTTCTGGTGACGTTATTTGATTTAAGCATCACTGATCCCAATGAAAAGACTGGGGTAACCTCGGATTGGCATGATTGGAGTGAATGGAACTAACACAAAGTAGTCCAAACTCCATGTTTACTAGTGATACATTGGTTCAGGGACAAGACTCCCACATCCTAGCATTGATAGATCCTAGAGTGTAAACGTTATGGGAGTCATGTTAGATGAAACAACTAGTGTAAAATCATTCATCCAAGGCATTCATACATGGGAATCCTATGGTCACTCAAGACTAACCAATCCTTGAAAAAAGCCTAATGTTAGTGTTAAACACTAATAAAATCACCCCAAAAAATCCCAACAACATTTACAGCATTAGCAGGGAATAAGATCGATGCTCTCTTTGTGTGTCAAGGACGATGTCAAGATAGGGGGCATGATTTTCGCTAAGCAGGATGAACTAAGAGGATGAAAAATTTTCTTGTCAACTCACCTAAACTAAAAATAATAATAGTTGAACCATAACTTGTTGAGTCAAATTGAATGAAACTCATCTTCACTTGATGATGAATTATCATTAGCTAATCACCAATACTTTTCCACCTAAGGAATCCAATGATCCATATAGCTTAGCAACCATAGTCCACACAAAATAAATGGTTTTACTAAAAGGATTCACACACCACAAACCACACCAATTTCATGTTTCCAATCAAGCACTAACACAATTTAAAGTGTACAATCCTCAAGGAATTTAATTCATCTCGACCATTCAATAATGGTCATCTTTGGATTTGTTCTATCTACATGGATGGAAAAATTTACTAGGTTCAACACAACACTCCCCGCCTTAGTTGTTTCCTAGGCATCAGAATAAGAGATAAGTAATCCATTTACAAGTATACTCACTTGAAATCAGTATAAAAGAACATGTTATATTACTCCAATCCATGATAACCACCTAAAAACTTGCGAAGAAGGTCAAAATAAAAATGAGCACTCATTTGAATAAAGTGTTTTTGGAAACTGGAATTCTTACAAGGTACAAATGAACCTGAATGACACCAAAATGATAGAAATGTCATGACATTAGAAAATATTTTATGTTCCAAGGTTGCTACCTTCCACATGCTAGCCCCTTACAATGAAAAAGAATTTAACCAAACACCAAGTCATGGTAAAACATGTCACTAGGCCCAAAATCTGATTATCTAAGTCATTTATAGAAGGAAGATCACCTATAGAAAATACACGCACTTCTGTTCCAAGGAAACTCAAAGAGTCATTATCTACCCATAAATGAGGGTCTTAACCAGAGGACACCACTATAGGTTCTATTTCCATTCCCTTTACATTTGAATACATTTCTTATTAAAATATGCATGTGTTCAGTAGTCTAGTATTATGGGTTACCATCTACAAATCCATAAAGAATCCATACATGTTATAGGTGGCATTTTAATCCCATTTAATTACTACCAATAAATTTTAGAAAAATATACCTATTAAATATAAAAAAGGATATCATTCCACTAAAATTAGATAAATTAGAGAATCATATTGAAATCATAGAAGCATAACATTTTAATCCTAGAGACATGCTAATAAGCATAGAATCAAAATATGAAGAAAACATGCTAGTGAAAATGTATCATGGTAATAGGCTAGCATGCAAAATATATCACTGAAAAATTGTATCTAATATGAGTTCTAAATAAATAAAATACATGGCATGACATTCAATTCACTAAATCATATCAACAAGAAACCTAAAATGCAACTACAGGGCTTTGAACTATGCATGGAATGTTAATTTCTATGTGCCTAATATTATGCAAGCTATGTTTCATCCTTGTCGAACCCAACCAAGGGAAATTTCCATAAATTCCAAAATTCAATGCAATCCAAAATTACGCTGATCACTTGAGGTGAAAACATATTAACTGTAATATCTAAATTCATGAATAACAATTACAATCCCTAGCCACTTGGTCATTTCTCGTACATGGGGTGATCAATCCCAGGCATGAGTATTAACCAAGCACTGACACATTCCTAGTATCCTATCTACCGAACCCAATCATTAAGACAAAGGAAAATAACCACTTATGAATCCAATTTATAACATCCCTACCCGAATCACCTCTAAGAAGGTGGCCATACTGGTGGGTTACATGACCTCCATCACATCTCCCTGAACACCAGAGGATACTGACTAGGAGTGAGTGCCAATGGTGAGTTAGTGAGAATAATAATCCCTTATAGATCAGAGTATACATAGAGATTGTAACGACCCAAAGTTTCGTTAATGGAAAATCCCTATTGATCTTATTAAATGTCTCTTTATATAAAATGTTTTTATAAAATGACAACTTCATTGGTTTTATGATAATAATTGTGACAGTTACTTTTATAGTCATTGAACTGTGATCACATGATTAGTATAAATATAGGGCTTTAACACATCCAATTTTACTTAGACAAAGGAAGCGATGGCCTCATCCAGTAGAATTCCCCATATGAAGCCCATTGATAGGAGCTCAGAAAAGAGGTGGCGTCCTTGGGTTCTCTCTTGATCAAGCCCAAGCTAAGCTTCACCATGTCAAGCTCGAACGGGACCGTCTACGGGAGAATTGGAAGTCGATAGAAATTACCACTCGAGGGATGTTATCCGAGCCACCCCAAGGGTCTGTCACCATCGCACACCTTACCCTTAGATCTTATGCGGATGTTTTAAGGTGTTATGTAACTAATTTATAGTACTATGTTCATGTAAATTATTTTTTTATATAATAATGAATATAATTTCTTGTCATTATTGATACATTGTAAATAGTTTTTAAAGCAAAAATGGTGTTTTTTGTTATTATTTAATTAAGAAATATATTTTATTAAATTAAGGGATTTTTTTGAATTAAATAATATTTTAATAAAGTATTATTATTATTATTAGATTATTTTTATTATATATAAATGATCATATTGTTGTATGAACGCAATTATAATTTTTATTAAGGTTTGAAAGCCATTTTGGTCAAAACCCGTGAATTTTCGATAAATGTCGGTTTTTATTTTAAAAGTGAAAATTAACATATTTAGAAAATTATTTTGATAAAATAAATGTTAATTTTGGAATGAGGACATTGAAATTATCCAACAGTGAATTTTTCATAATTTTCTGAGACAGTCAAATTTATGAGTAAAATTAAATACCGTTTAAATATATAATGTGATTTATGACATCATAATTACCCAATAGTAATGTAATAAAATACTATAACCTTTATGTTAGGCCAATATATGTTTTAACATTAAAATAATGTGATTCTGGGTTTATTTGGCTTACTTTTCAAAGCATTAATGGACCCCTCAAGACTTATTAAACACCTTGTCTTTTTAAATAAATTTCCATGGGAGTGTGACTCAAATCCACAAAAGCAACCCTATTATTTTAAGAAGTTCGGACTTTTTCCTTATAAAATATTGTTTTCCTCTTCCCTTTTCCAAAAACAATGGGTAAAAACCATGGTATGGTTTGTGGTTTGGATTAATTTAATATAAGGGGTCCCAAACCTTAATAATAAAGAATTCCTCACCTTTCCTATATAAACCCACCCAAGCTCCCACTTCCTCCTTACTCAATGCCTTTGGAGTTCGTCCAACCTCTTCCCTACTCTTTCTAGAATCTTCCCAAGGTGCCCCAAGCTCCCAAGAATCCTCTCACAAGCCTCTCTCTAGCCTTTGGAAGCACACTTCCACGTAAGGGTTTTTTTCTTCCTTTCTCATTTTTCTCCAATTTTCTTTAAGTAATTTTGCCATTTTAATTTCAATTATGAATGATGGGGTACGGTTTCAAACATCCCTCATACTACCCTTTTTATGTTTTAATTATGGGAGACCCTTTTCCCTCTCATTAAATGCCTCCCATGTACACCCGTTACTGTGCCGAAACTCCAAAAGGAACATCTCTCTCCTCTTTTACTTAAAGAAATACTTTTGTATCATGAATATAAATTCCATTACAGTTGTTGGGGCATGTATATATATGACCTACTTACTGTCCATTACATGTAAATATTATTAGGAATACCTTTCTCTCTCATTAACCATTTTTATGAATTCTTATGTCACGCTGTTACGCTACCAAAATCGCATCGATTTTCTAAGCCAATGCCATTGTGTAGTGAATACCATGCCCATTTCTCCATCAAGGGTATTCACCTTTATGCACATTTACATATTGATTATAAAGTTTCATGTATTAATTCCACATTCCTTTATCATGTAATAAACGATTATGATTTATGAATCAATGTTTTATGATCCATGTGGCACACTTATTCATGAAATGAAATGTTTAAGAAGGGTGTGCCCTTATAGCGCTCCAATGCATTGGGTAAATTATAGTATCATGATACATCATGTTCAATGAGTGTTTACTCATGCTAATTCAAGTTCAATGAGGGTTTACTCTTGATTTATGTGCAATGAGGGTTTACTCATGCTCTATGTGCAATGAGCCTAGGCTCTTGCTAATTCCATGTTAAGTGTTGTTGGCACATTTCCATGTTATGATTATCATGATTTATCATGCCTTTATGTTCATGTTTTTCTTATTCTCTATTTATATGCCTATTGTCTAAAATGTATTTTACTCCTCATGTTATTCCATGTGTACATTCTTACTGGGCTTTATAGCTCACCCTTTTCTTATGCATGTCCTCACGTTAACCCATGCAATGCTATGTACGAAGGAATGTAGTGGTCACGTAAAGGATTTTTCAATAAAGATGTTGTATTTCATGTTTTAAGTTTTTATGTAATGATCCTAATCCCCAAAGACACCAAACCTCTCAATCTTCTTTGTTGTATCAAGTGACGTTTTATGTAATAAATCATGTTTAGTTGTAATAAAAAGAAGGGTTGTCATAGTTGGTATCCGATGATAGGTTTGGTTATTTTTGGGATTAGGATTAGAAACCCCTAGTAAAGCCTTTGATACAATACTAAGTACAATAATAACGTCACTATGTTTTGTTGAGTATTGAGTAAGTGGGTTATCAAGAAAATACATCCTTGTCTGGATACGAGCAGGTAGAGGCGGCTCTAGCACAGATGTATCCTAGGGGTAAAACACGAAACCACCACTTTGAGCTAGACTCGAACGGGAACTGGTGCACGACAACGGGCCTTGCTGCACTCTTGGTTATGACACTCCCGGGGGATATGCTTTGGTAAATTCACATGCTTAGTATGAACCATTATTAAGGGAATAAAAAAATGCCCCTAAGAATATATGTTAGAAAGTAGATCATGAAAAGCCTAGATTAAAGCCTATAGACTCATGAGTTAAGGAAATGAAAGTTTATTTATCAGTCATCAACTTTTGTCTTTGGATTACCATTTATGTGTTACCCCTAACGTTCCTTTTATTACAGCCAATGGCTGGTAATAGGAGGAGTCAGGCTAACAACTGTTGTGAATATCAGTGTGATGACTGTACTAATGAGATGCCCAATCCAATGGGAGTAGGAATTGAGAACTTTTTCACGCTTCTCTCTTAGCTAACTCAATTTTTGAATAGAAACACTGGTCAAGAGGAACGTTCAACCCCCCCTAAGAAAGAACAAGTCTCTATCGAGAGCTTCATGAGACAAAGGCCTCCTAATTTTAGTGGATCATCTGATCCCACAATTGTTGAACAATGGATCAACTCCATTGAAATTATCTTCTCCATCGTTCAATGTTCTGAATAAGAGAAGGTTCTCCTGACATCTTATCATATGGAGGGTGAAGATGATCAATGGTGGATGTTGATCAAAAATATGAAGCCTGAGGAGGAGATCGAGGCGTTAGATTGGAAGGAATTCTGGAAGATGTTTTTAAATAAATATTTTCTGCGCACCCTCCGGCATAAGATGGAAATGAACTTTCTTTCCCTAAAGCAAATAGATGAAGAATTTGTTGGAGCGTACGAGGGAAACATCACAAGGCTTGCATGATACACTTCCGGATTTGTCGTTACCCCAGAATGCAAAGTTGACCGCTTCTTTGGTGGGCTTAAGCCTAGCCTGCGGAAAGCATTGGTGATCCGTGACTTCAACGGCTATGAGGAAATTGTCTGATGTGCCCTCAAGGCCGAAATGGAGATCAGAGAATAACAGGTAAATCATGGGGATAAGAAGCGTAATGTGGAATTCAATTCTACTGGGGCGATGGATAAATCCAATGGTGCTAAGAAGATCATGCACCCACTTACCAAAAGTGCGGAAAGAAGCACCCTGGAAATTTCCTTAAGGGGACGAGAAAATGCTTCAGGTGTGGAAGGGATGGTCACCTAGCTATTAACTATTAGAAAGAAAGACCCGTGGCTGCGATAGAGGAGAGGAACGCTCCGTTTGAACCTCAACGCGTTGTTCAATGCTACAAATGCAAAGAAACCGATGATTTTTCAAATCAGTTCCCAAATCCATGGGTTTTCGGAGACAACCAACAACCTCCAAGGTAGCAAGGAAGAGATTTTTCCATCACTTCTGCCGAAGTGAACCCCGACAACGAAGTGGTGATATGTACTCTAGTTATTCATTCAAGAATAGTGAATGTAATTTTTGATTCAGGTTCTACGCATTCTTTTATATCTCAAAAGTTTAGTAGGACAATCCCAACACCACCACAAATCATGGACATGAAGATGTCAGTGAGTATGGAAAATGGGGCAATCATTGCATCCCATGAATATAATTCCTTACCTGTTATAATCTGTGGATTGAATATTCCGGTGAACCTCGTCATACTCCCTGTGGTGGAATTTGATGCAATTATTGTCTTGGATTGGCATTCCTTATATAGATCCAACATAAATTGTCGGGAGAGGGAAATCACACTCCATACAGAGAATCGACCCCCGATTCTTTACAAGTGTAAGGAGGAAGATGAATCTCCTTTAGCTCCATCATCTCAAGCGTGGATATTACTTCCTTATAAGAAAGAGTATCTAGCTCAGATGATTGAGTCCAACGAAGAAACCATCCTTGAAGAAATTCCTATTGTGAGGGAATTCGCTGAAGTGTTTCTCGAGGAACTGCATGGTTTTCCTCCTAGAAGGGATGTTGAATTCTCAATTGAACTTATACCTGGGGCTTTACCAATATACAAGACTCCATATAGAATGGAAGTTGTAGAGCTTGAAGATTTAAAAAAATAACTACAGGAGAATCTGGATAAAGGGTTTATACGCCCAAGTGCTTCACCATGGGGTACACCAGTCCTCTTCATCAAGAAGAAGGATTGGGCAATCTTTCTTTGCATCGATTATCGTGAACTTAACAAAATCATGATAAAGAACAAGTATCCTATCCCTAGAATTGATGACTTGTTCGATCAGCTGCATGGAGAATAATTATTATCCAAGGTAGATTTGTGGTCGGGATATTATCAAGTAATGGTGAAAAAGGAAGATGTCTCCAAGACTACTTTTCGTACAAGATACGGGCACTATGAATTCATAGTAATGCCTTTAGAACTCACCAATGCTCCAGAAATCTTCATGGACTTAATGAATAGAGTATTTAGAGATTACCTAGAAAAATTTGTGGTAGTATTTCTAGATGATATTCTAATATACTCTAAAACCAAGGAGGATCATGAGGAGCATTTAAGAACTGTACTAGAGACTTAGCGTAAGGAGGAGCTCTATGAAAAGTACCGAAATTGTGAGTTCTGGTTGAAGGAGGTCTCCTTTTTAGGCTATATCATCACAAGAAATGTCATATCTATGGATCCCTAAAAAACAGATGAAATTGAGGGATGGTCGAGGCCAACATCAGTAACAGATATCCATAGCTTCTTGGGGTTATTTGGATATTATCGATGATTTGTAAAAAATATCTCACGATTGTCCAACCATCTTACCAAGCTAACTCGAAAGGGGGTAAAGTTTTCTTGGAGTGATGAATGCGAAGAAATCTTCATGGAGTTGAATAGGAGGCTTATCACTGCTCCCGTGCTCACTTTACCCACAAGTGGGGAGCTTTTTGTAGTATTCAGTGATGCTTCGAAGAAGGGATTAGGATGTGTGTTGATGCAAAATGATAAGGTGATATCCTATGCCTCAAGGCAGTTGAAAATCCATGAGCGAAACTATCCAATGCATGATATGGAGTTGGTGGCGGTGATATTTGCCTTGAAAATCTGGCGGCATTATCTCTATGGAGAGAAATGTGAGATATATACTGACCACATGAGTCTTAAATATATATTCACGTAAAAAGAGCTTAATATGCGCCAGAGAAGACGGATAGAGCTCATCAAGGATTATGACTGTTCAATCCATTACCACCCTGGGAAAGTGAACAAGGTGGAAGATGCCCTAAGTAGAAAGGATCCAGTGATTCTATCAATGATGAGAATTTAGAAGGATCTAATATTTTTAGACTTGATGAAGATGGACATGGGAATCATAGAGAAGGGAACATCATAAATCATTTCATAAATGATTGCTCAACCGTCTATTTTGGAAAGGTTAAAGGATGCTCAAAAGGATGATGTGGGAATTCAAGAAAATGTGGGAGCTATCGAAAATGGGAAATCCTTGGAGTTTAATGTTAATGAAGAAGGAATTGTGCGGTTTGGGAAAAGATTATGTGTTCCATCAAGTATGGAGCTGAAGGAGGAACTTTTGGATGATGCAAACAGTTCAAATTTCTCTATTCCCCCATGGAGCACAAAGATGTATCGAGATCTTCAAGAAAACGTTTTGTGGGATAATATGAAGAAGGAGACTGCTGAATATACATCAAAGTGCATAGTGTGTCCACAAGTGATGGCAGAGAGGTAGAAGTCTATGAAGATGATGCAACCATTTCCAATACTAGAATGGAAATGGGATAACATCACCATGGACATTGTCACCGGACTTCCGATGAAATCCAAAGGAAATAATGCAATACGGGTTGTTGTGGATCGTCTTACAAAGACTGCACACTTCATTTCTATTTGGGAGGATTTCTCATTGGATCAACTGGCACAAATATATATCAGGGAAGTGGTAAGGTTGCACGATGTACCACTATCTATTGTGTCTAACCGACATCCAAGATTCATCTCCATGTTTTGGAAGAGTCTTCAGCATGATCTGAATACTAAACTGAACTTCAGTATGGCCTATCATCATCAAACTGATTTCCAATCCGATCGGACTATCCAAACACTTGAGGATATGTTGAGAGCATACTCAAAGGACTTTAAAGGAGGATGGGATCAACATCTTCCTCTGGTTGAGTTATCTTATAATAACAGTTTCCACTTGAGCATCCAAATGTTACCATATGAAGCCCTGTATGGGAAAAGGTGCAGAACACCGGCATGTTGGGATGAGGTCGGTGAACGAAAGCTGCTTGGACCAGAAATGGTTGAGGAAATGGTGGAGAAGGTGAAAACCATTCAGCAACATATCAAGGTAGCCCAGAGTCGATAGAACAGTTATGAAGATAATCATCAACGAGACCTTGAGTTTAAATTTGGAGACATTTTTTTTCTACGCATATCTCTGTGGAAGAAGGTCATGAGGTTTGGATAGAATGGGAAGTTAAGTCCAAGGTACATCGGACCCTTCGAGATTCTTGATCTTTTCGGGGTTGTGGCCTATCGACTAGCACTTCCGACTACTATGGCCAAAGTACATGATATCTTTTATGTATCCCTCTTAAAGAAGTACATACCAGACCCTTCACATGTACTCTCTTCTGAGGTGGTATAATTGGAAGATGATATTTCTTATGAGGAGAAACTAGTGAAGATCTTAGATTGTAGAGAAAAAGTTCTATGAAATAAGGCAATGCCCCTCGTCAAGGTTTTGTGGAGACACCACAAGTTTGAATAAGCAACTTCTGAATTGGAGGAAGTGATGAAGTTGAGTTACCCACATCTTTTTTAGTGTCGGAAAAGGAAAATTATCGAGGGTGAAATTTCTTAAGGGGGGAATATTGAAACGACCCAAAGATTCATTAATTGAAAATCCCTCTTTATCTTATTAAATTTCTATTTATATAAAATGTTTTTATAAAATGTCAACATCATTGGTTTTATGATATGAATTGTGACCATTACTTTTATAGCCTTTGAACAGTGATCACATGATTAGTATAAATATAGGGCTTTAAAACATCCAATTTTACTTAGACAAAGGATGTGATGGCCTCATCCAGTAGAATTGCCTCATACGAAGCCCATTTATGGGAGCTCGGAATAGATTTGGCGTCCTTGGGCTTCGCTCTTGACCAAGCCCAATCTAAGCTTCACCATGTCAAGCTCGAACAGGACTGTCTACAGGAGAAGTAGAAGTTGATAGAAATTACCACTCGAGTGATGTTATCCGAGCCACCCCAAGGGTCTATCACCATCGCACACCTTACCCTTTGGTCTTATGCGGCTGTTTTAAGGTGTTATATAACTAATCGATAGTACTATGTTCATGTACATTATTTTTTTATATAATAATGAATATAATTTCTTGTCATCACTGATACATTGTAAATAGTTTTTAAAGTACAAAGGGTGTTTTTAGTTATTATTTAATTAAGAAATCTATTTTATTAAATTAAGGGATTTTTTTGAATTAAATAATATTTTAATAAAATATTATTATTATTATTATTATATTAATTTTATTTTATATAAATTATCATATAATTATATGAATGCAATTATAATTTTTATTAAGGTTTGAAAGCCATTTTTGTCAAAACCCGTGAATTTTTTATAAATGTCCGTTTTTATTTTAAAAGGGAAAATTACCATATTTAGAAAATTATTTAGATAAAATAAATGTTATTTTTGGAATCAGGACGTCGAAATTATCCAACAGTGAATTTTTCATAATTTTCTGAGATAGTCAAATTTTTGAGTAAAAATTAAATACCGTTTAAATATATAATGTGGTTTATGACGTCATAATGACCCAATAGTGTTGTAATAAAATACTATAATCCTTATGTTTGGCCAATATATGTTTTAACATTAAAATAATGTGATTTTGGGTTTATTTGGCTTACTTTTCAAAGCATTAATGAACACCTCAAGACTTATTAAACACGTTGTCTTTTTAAATTAATTTACATGGGAGTGTGACTCACCTCCACATAAGCAACCCTATTATTTTAAGAATTTAGGACTATGGTCTTATAAAATATTTTTTTCCTATTCCCTTTGCCAAAAACCATGGGTAAAAACCATGGGATGGTTTGTGGTTTGGATTAATTTAATATAAGGGGTCCCAAACCTAAATAATAAGGAGTTCCCTCACCTTTCCTATATAAACCCACCCAAGCTCCCACTTCCTCCTTTCTCAAAGCCTTTGGAGTTCGTCCATACTCTTCCCTAATCTCTCTATAATCCTCTAAAGGTGCCCCAATCTCCCATGAATCCTCTCAGAAGCCTCTCTCTAGCCTTTGGAAGCACACTTCCAAGTAAGGGTTTTTTTCTTCCTTTTTCATTTTTGTCCAATTTTCTTTAAGTTGTTTTTCCCTTTTAATTTCAATTATGAATGTTGGGGTATGCTTTCCCACCTCCCTCATACTTCCCTATTTATGTTTTAATTATGGGAGACCCTTTCTCTCTCATTAAATTCCTCCCATGTACACCCGTTACTATGCTGAAATTCTGAAAGGAACTTCTCTCTCTTCTTTTACATTCAAAAAATACTTTTGTATCATGAATCTAAATTACATTAAAATTTTTGGGACATGTATATATATGACCTAATTAATTTACATTACATGTAAATATGATTAGGAACCTCATTCTCTCTCATAAATTTTTTTTTATGAATTCTTATGTCACGTCGTTACGCTACCGAAATCGCATCGATTTTCTAACCCAATGCCATAGTTTAGTGAATACCATGCCCATTTCTCCATTAAGGGTATTCAACATTAAGCACATTTACATATTGATTATAAAGTTTCATGTATGAATTCCATATTAATTTATCTTGGAATAAATTATTATGTTTTATGAATCAATGTTTTATGATTCATGTGTCACACATAGGCATGAAATGAAATGTTTAAAAGGGTGCGCCCTTATAGCGCTCCAATGCATTGGGTAAAGTATAGTATCGTGATACGTCATGTGAAATGAGTGTTTACTCATGATAATTCATGTGCAACGAGGGTTTACTCGTTCTTTATGTGCAATTAGGGTTCACTCATGCTCTATGTGCAATGAGCCTTGGCTCATGCAAATTCTATGTTAAGTGTTGTTGCCGTATTTCCATGTTATGATTATCTTGTTTTATCTTGACTTTATGTTCATGTTTTTCTTATGATCTATTGATATGCCTATTGTCTAACATGTATTGTACTCCTCATGTTATTCCATGTGTACTCCCTTACTGGGCTTTATAGCTCACCCTTTTCTTATGCATGTTCTCAGGTTATCCCTTGCATTGCTAAGTACAAAGGAATGTAGTGGTCATGTAAAGGAAGTTTTCAATAAAGATGTTGTATTTCATATTTTACGTTTTTATGTAATGATACTAATCCCCAAAGACACTAAACCTCTCGATCTTCTTTGTTGTATCAAGTGATGTTTTATGTTAAAAATCATGTTTAAGTTGTAATAAAAAGTAGGGTTGTCATAGAGATTAACACATAAAATATTGTAAAAGCATAAAAAGAAAAAACACCGGGGAAACAGTAATAAATAATTGAAAAAGATGAAGAATGAAATAAATAAAATTTTAAAAAAAATTTCCCAATTCCATGTTATAAAATAGATGATTTCATGTCATGGTGATTATAATTAAATGAATTAATTAAACAATACAATAGACAAAGATTAATGAAAATACACTGAATCCCCATGGGTGATCTCCACGAGCATCTTGAGATCCATCTCAGTCCTTTTCTCCTAAATTCCAAGTACGAAAAGCACAAAATAAGCAATAAATAACGGGTCACAATCCTATAAACTAGAACGGTCTACTCAGGTACCCTAGAGAAAGAGCATCTCAAGTATGGTGCGAGATATAAATATTGGTAGTCTGACTCCACTAGTGTCCAACCCAATCTATAAAATGAAATATAAATTAAGAAGTGCAGCATGTAAAATAAATGGTGAGTGAGAACATGTTTGAAATAGCAACCTGATATGGTTTCCTAAATGGACACCCTTCCTATACCACCTCCTTTGGCCTAAGATGAAATTTTTCAGAAGGTACATGTGCAAGAATAATATGTGTACCAATACCAAAAGTAACAAGGAAACTCAAAAAGGTATACCCCCAAGCTTGTGATTTGGAATGGCGTCTAATTCTCATGTCATCAAATAAGTACGCTAACAAGAAAGAAAGAAAATTCCCATATTCATGTTCTAACATAAATAGAAGAAACAAGTAATGGACAAGGAATCCAATAAAATAAGTCATTCAATGCATTTCAATCAAATCTAGAATTGGAATCTCTTCTTGTCTCGAAGGAATATCTATGGTACTTCATTCAACATATCCAATACCACAGAGCTGCTCCATTGAAATATTCCAAAGACCATGTATCCATTTCGGCGTGGTGACTCTAAATCTATCCCAGGTATCTCCCTAGAGGACTGAGTATCACCCTAGGAATTGGGTATCCATCTTGCCAATGGTTCCGTCCACAGTTTCTCCCCTTGGGAATCCAGATTACTCATCAGTAAATTAACCCCCCTGAGAATCCCACACATGGAAAGAAAAATCATCACCCCCGATGCAACGTGGTATAACCACCTGATCATTGGAGTTCATCAATGAGTCCCCAATATAGAACCCATTTTCTTAAATGTCCCGCATCAAGTTATCCATAATAGCCAAAACACATTATAAGGAAAACCTCAATAAATATATCACATGTCAAGAATATACATAAATCAGGCTAATAAAACATGAACCATGACCCACAAGCTATTCAATCCATCATGTAAAACAATCTAAGCCATTAACATGGAATAAGGAATTCATGACAATAGTAAGAACATATAAATTATACAAAAATGTTATCAGTTTAATATCTCAAGAGAAAAATAATAGAATACATAGCAAACCACTAAAACAGGGCATAAAAATTTAGAACTTGCATATGAAATAGAATATAAACTAAAGAAAAAGGCACCAACATTACATGAACCATAGGTTATAAATTAAATTAAATTATAAAAGCTAACAAGCATTTTCAATCATAAAATTTGATTCAAAACATCTGAATATATTTATAACCTAATGCATAAGGAGAAAAGGGCTTTTAAACTGGGCACACCTAAAGGGGTATCCAAGAGGCACAACGAACACCCAAAACATGTTTCTCCATAAGCAAAGAAAACAATGAGAATGATAGAACAAACTAAACAATTTAATAAGGCGTAATAAGGAATCGCCAGAAGGTTGTGATGAGTGGCATAAAAGGGTGACATTAAAAAAGAAACAATGTAAAGGGAAGAGGGTAGTGTCCCTACACTAGAATTCTAATTGCATGTTGAGCCATGCACTTAGAAGGTACCTTGGCTCATCTAATTTTTTTTTTCAACTAATCAGCGTCATATAGAAATAACCAATAAGGGTTATGTATAAGAATTCCATTTAACAATTATAATCTTGAGAATAAGGAGACACCAAGGCATTAAGGAAGGAAGCATAAAAGTCCATTACTACATTTTTATATTGATGACATCACAGCTCAACTGATGATTTTTATTATAAAACCATGACTTTTCTTATCAAACAATCATTTAGAACATTTAATCAGTTAATCAACTTTATCAAAGGAAACATTTAATCTAAAACCCATACTTCATTCATTAAAAGACTATGAACGGTGCCATAATATAATAATTATTACATTAATAAAATGAAAGGGGTAAGAAAAGGGACACTACCTCAAAAGTAGAACTAATTTATCCTTCGACACTTGACTAGTTTATCAGCGACCACTCAAAAATGATCTAAGAAAACGCACATAGCTTTATATAAATATATATATCCATTAACCCAAACCATGTATTCCCTGCTTCGTGGGGGAATATGTGCATGGAGTATATATATATATACCTAGATACATGTGGGCATGGACATACAAAGTTGAACAAAACTTCCTATACCAAAACCAAGCCATTCTAAATCATCTGAGGATTTAGAATTAATGTGGTAAGGACCAATAAACCTCAAATAAATTACCTGGAACCCCAAAACAATTAAATAACATAGATTGGGAGGTGAAAAAAAATGAAGGTTTATAGACTTACCCTAAATTGATGACGTCAGACTGAATCCATCCCAAACTGCCTTGCCTTCGGTTGTGGATGTTGGAATACAAACAATAGATTCCCGATTAAAGCATCACACACCCTAATACTAGATAAAACAACAAGAAATGATTGAACCATAACCTAGGGTTTATATAAGAGAGGTACAGGGTTATGGGGAACAATCAATACTACTAGAGACAGGTACAAGATGGTGCAGAAGACCATACCTCACTGGATTAAAGAGAAACCCTGAAGAAACAAGGGAGAATAGTGATCATAGAGGAGATTCATAGGATATGGGGTTCACACAACATGGGGGTCTTGAGTCCAGGTGGTTCAGATGAGTGGGTCACCAAAAAAGAGGGGTGCATGTAGGAGGGGTTTGACCAATGGGATTCTTGCACACCTAAAGGAGGATCGGTAAAGGGATATTGTGAGGAGAGGAGAGTGTCACACTACACGGGTTGACTAGGTCGGTGTGTGGAGATGGGGGGTGCACGCTGGAGGAAGAAGCAAAGGGAAGAGGTCCCTTTTTGGTTAAATTAATACCTAAATACAAATTATAACAATAACAATAATAATAATAATTTTTATTATTTACATTTTTATAGTAAACCAAAATAATCTTAATAACCAATAATAATAATAATAATACTATTATTAAGATATTATTTTATTTTATTTCCACTTTTCACATTTCAATTTTATTTTCATCAAAATTAATTTTTATTAATTTCTTTAAATAAAAGAACTCATCACATTCAAGTGTTCCATCTTCTAATTTTTCTTTGATAATGGGTTTTAAAATTGCCTCGTAGAGTAAAAAAATTGATAAAAATCCCCTAAACATTTCATCTGGTTCAAAATGAAAGATATTACATGATATATAGTGACACACAAATCTCCAGTCTTGGGTTCACCAATTATAAGAAATATGATTAATACCCCCATTTTTCGATCATACTTGTGTAGAGAGTTTCCCATTCAAGAACTACATGTGGCTTGATTCCTTCCATCATAAGATATGTAGTGATTCTCAGATATCTAATATTGGGTCCTTCTATAACCCTTACAGGGAAAAAATCACCACTCTTCATTTGCGTTAGACATATATGGAGAGTTTATAGTTTACGAACTATCTGTGAATTGATTCATATCATCATAGGATACATAGTGACATCTAGATCTCTCATACTTGGTCTTGCCATAATAATCAATAGGAGTTCCTCCTATTGTCTATGGGTCGAACCTATGTAGAGTGTTTTCCTTTCAATAACTTTGTGTTTTTTGATTCATGCCATCACAGGAAATTTAGTGATGCCTAGCTAACCAATCCTAGGTCTATCTATAATAATCAATTGGAACAATTCCCCACTATGTGCTTTGTTCGTCCCTAAACTGGGTGTTTACCATTAAAGAACTATTTGGGGAATTGTTTTTGTCATAACATTATATATAGTCAATGCCAAATCATCAATCCAGGTTCCAACAACAATAATCATTAGGAATAATGCCCCCTCTATATATAAGTCAGACCTATATAGAGGTTATCCCTTTTGAAAACTCATTTTCTCTTGATTCCTTCCTTCACAATATATGTAGTGAATCATGGATCTCTAATCCTAGGTCCATCCACAAAAGGAAATGGGAAAAATTAACCCCTTTGTTTATGGTTCATACCTTCATAGAGAGTTTCCCTTTATAGAACTATGTGTGGATTGATTCCTCCCATCACATGATTGAAAATGACACATATATCTCCAGTCGAAGCTCTATTTGGAATAATAAACAAATAAAATTCACCCCATATGTATGCTTTAGGACTACATGGAGATTCTCCTCTTCAGAAACTACGTGTTTCTTGATTATTTTCATCAAAACATACTTAGTGATGCCAACATCCCAAATCAATGGGTTAGCCTCAATATCTATGATAGAAATGAACCCCTATTGCATACAGGTTGATCTTACGAATGGATCTATATGAGAACTATGTGTGGATTGGTTTATTCCATCACAAGATATGTAGTGATGCCCTGATACCCCATTTAGAGCCCAACGATGTGGTTTTATTACTCTCGGTCGTATCCCTTGTAACACCTTGAGTTTTTAGAAACTTTTATTTTGAAAAAATTAATTTTCTTTGATTTATAGTATCACTAACTACACCATGTTGTTATTTATTTACTTTAAACACCAAGATAACATTGTCCTATATGCAATGCCTACTTGGCTTTTGTTGCACACAACACTGAATTTCTACAAAACCAAATTTTAATATTTTTATTATTTAAACAAGATATTAATAACATAGACATTAAACCTTGTAATATGAATACTAATAAAAAATTAATACATATTATTAATAATAATTTTATATAAATAAAAATTATTTATGATAAATCATATAATATTTGGTAATGTCTTTATATGTTGGAAAATATTATTTTCTCAAATGAATTGTCTTTTAGCCCCCTTTGTGAACAATAATACAAGTAATTTTACAAAATTTTCAAAATCGAGTTTGATAAAATAAAAAAAATTAATTCAAAATTTCAACATTATTATAGAGTGATGTTTTTGTATTTATCTGAAAAACATCATTTTTAGAATAATAGTGAAAAATTATGAATTTAAAATCAAAATTAATTTTTTTCTAAATTATTTATATTTATAATTTATATTGCAAATTGATTTTAAAGTTTAATTTGATAAAATATAAAAAAATTAATCCAATGTAGTTCATTAGAAGAAATTCCACAATGAAATCATATATAATAACATTTCATACATTTAAAAAAATCACATAAAAAACTAGATGTCGCGACAAGTCGGGGGGATTAATTTTAAATTAATTTCTCCAACTTATGTTATTATAATTTAGAAAAATGGATTCTATATTTTGAATCAGAAAAATATATAATTCTTATTAAGGTAAAAGAATTCCCAAAATACTAGAGAAATTAATTTAAATTAATTAAAACAATTAAGGGAAAAATTCATCTACTTAGTCATTAAACATTAATCATAAGTGGAAAATGACATAGAATCTTGTCCAAAATATATTTTAAGCTATTATTACGACCATATCCCATCACTTTTTGAATTATATGAGTTATTGGAATAGTATTCCATGAATGTGAACTATATAACGTGTTAATTAAGAAAAATATGGAACATTCGTAACCGCTATCATTTATAAAGCCTAGAGATATGGAAAAAAACCACATTACTTCGGTTTTACAAATTATTTTAAAAGTTAAATATTTATTCATCATTATATTAATTTAAATTAAAATTTTAAAATTAATTATATAGATTGAATACTTAAGGAATTTCAAATGTGGTAATTATTTATTTAATAATTAACTAAAATAAATGATACTAAAAATATTAAAAGTAATGTAAATTGATTAAATTATTTACTTTAATATATTTAGATGAATATATCATGATACATTGTTGTGATATTACTATATTAAAATCCCATCTTTTTTCATGATATTTTTTAAATTTGAATAGAGTAAATAATATAAAAATTGACATTAATGTTATTTTATGATAACTAATATTTTATTAAAAGCTTTAAAAAAATTTAAAACTTATATATTATTCCACATGATTTATAAATTTTGATAAATATAAAATATGGTCTATTCATAGACCAATAGATAATTTATGTACATATTTACCTTTAAATATTAAAAATATTATTACCATAGTTTGGGTTAAATAAGTGTTTTAACATGTCAAATTCACCATTTTGTAAATTAATTTCCAATGCACATGGGCATTATTTTTTTAATTAGATACCATATTTAAAATTTATCAAATCTATATTTTCTCATAAATTTCACGTTACTTTTTTTAATTGTTAAATTACTTAGGTTATAAAACTACTTACCTCAATAAAAAACAAAATGATTAATGTGGGTAAACTTGGAATTTATAGGAAAAAAATAAAAATGAACTTATTTTTCAGTGTTAAATATTTTTATCTACCACAATTTCCATTTAATCAGTTATTTTTCTACTATTTAAGAACATTGGTTATTTGAGACCTCCTAATTGTGTTTACCTTTTGGTATAAACAATAATGCTACCCCTCCTCATCTATAAAAGGCATTCACTCTTCCCCTTTCTCACACCTCTCAGGCCACATTGGATCATGAAAACCCAATCCAAATAAGATCAAAATTTAATTACCTTAATCCTAGAGGCCTAAATATAGGAATAAATCCAACCAAGTAATTCATTTGGAGAAAAAAATGGATTTACTCAAAGAAGAGTTAACATCATTCAATAAGAACTTTTTTTTTGTTTTATTCCTCCACCGTATCAATTATACTTATTATATGGTTACATAAAAACACTATTTTACTAAATATTATTACATATTTTTAATATAATATTTTTACCTAAAACTACAAACACTTCCATAAAATATATAAATAACTTTCTATTCGTATGTACGACGAACTACCACCTCATGAAAGGATGTTGTTCATTTTCCATTTAAACCTATCATGGTTGGGAATTATCATGAAAATGATATATTTATATTATATATATGATATTTTGGATTCCTTTATGATTATTAAATTTTTATATAAAACAACCCTTCATTATTTCCATTTTGTGTAAATATGATATCTTTGTTTTGGGATCTATAGACTACCGCCTCCTCCAAACGATGAGATTAGTTCAAAAAATATATGGAATGTATTATGGATGGTTTTAGTTAATTTATATTATATATATAAGTCAAAATAAATATACAATAATTATAATATATATACATATATATAAATATGTTTCATTTACTTTCTATAAATATGAAATTAAAATAGAAACAACGTTCATGTGTACGTACGGCGTACCGTCTCCATGAACGGTGTATTATTTTTCATATTTATATCTTCTATAAATTATTATAAATCTTTATTTACTGATTATATATTATATTTAAATAAATTATTAAATAAATTAAATAATTATGTCATTATATAAATAATAGTATCAATAATTAAAATTCAAAACATTTACGAAAAACAGAGAGGATATTACCTGAAACGTTACATTAAAATGGAATTTCCAAAAAACGGGTAATATAAGTCATAATAAAATAATATATTGTAATATATATAATAATATGGTTCTTTGGAAGGTTTATAATAAACTTATATTCGTTATATATGAGTTTTGAACTTTAATGAAGAAATTTAATACTTAAGGTAAGGGTTTTCATACCTCACATTTATTTTATGTGAGACACAAGAATGTTTACCACCTATTTGTTATATGTGGTGTGTATATTACCCATGCAAGTATATTGTGATTATTAAATATTTAATTTTATATATTTACATATATATTTGATTATATATCTTTCATGGGGTCTAATGTAGAGAATTTTCCAAACATGTAAGGTAATTTTGTCTCAATTTTCCTTCTTTGAGACACATGTCCTGATTTGATACTTTATTTTTTTACAAGATGTATATAATTCCTGTTAAATGTTATATCATGAATGTCCTTATTTTCATGATATTATAAAATTCAACTAATTTTATTCTTTCATGGGTATTATGATTCCATTCTAATAAATCTGTATGCTATTATTGCTATAATATCATTGTTTATCTGGATTGGTTATGATTATGTTTCTATTAATGAAATCACATGATAAATATCCCTAGAAATATCCTGAGTGATGGTTATTCATAATATCATAATTTCATGGTACCATTTATCCTCTCTTATTATATAATATAGTTATTAAAAAAATTAAACAAATATAACTTTATTTCCCCCTTCAATCAAAATACAGTTTTATTCAAAAACCATTTTTTCTAAAAACATTCACTAATATATTTTCAAATGAAAATGTAAGATTATTTTCATATAAAGTTATTTAAATTATATTAAATTAACCCAAGATAATTTTTATACTTCATTTTCAAATAATATGTTTTTAAAATGTTTTCATGGTTCATTTATATGTTTTCAATTAAAAAGGTTTTCAAAATGAATTTAATATTACATTATAAGTTTTCAAGGAAAATAATTTTCCAAATTATTTCAAGATTAAATTATAAGCTTTCAAAAAATTGGTTTTCATAATGATTTCAATATTATTTTATAAATATTCAATGAATAAGGTTTTCAAAAAATTTTCAGGAATCCTTCGTAAGTTTTCAAAGAAAAGGTTTTTTAAAATCATTTTATGATTATTTTAAAAGATTTCAAGGAAAATGTTTTCAAAATATATTCTATATTCCTTTATAAGTTTTCAAGGAAATTATTTTTCACTAGTTTTTATTCATCAATGATATGTTTTCAAAGATAAATTTTTTCAAAAAAAATCAATATTCCTTTATATGTTTTCAAGGAAAAGGATTTTATAAAGGTTTTCAAGCTTAATTTATAAGTTTTCAATAAAAAAAGGTTTTATATTTTTTTATATTTTAAAATTTTATTTATTCAAAGAATAAAGGATATATTTCTCTTAATAAATTATTCCTAAATATTTCTTAAAAATTTATGATATATCTAGGATAAAATGTATTGGTGTTACTCATGCCTTAATGGGGATATGATCCCATGGTTATAATAGTTTTGTTCTATAAATGGTTTATGTTTTGATTTCAGGATGTTTTTGAAACACATTTCTCCTCCGAGATTTATATATCGATGAAACACATTTCCCTTTACATGGTTATCTGTTTATGAAACTTTTTTGTATTTAATGGGTTATAGGTATATGAAACCCATTTCTTTTTCATTTATTATATGATTATGAATCCCTAATATTTTCAGCGGTTATGATTTGATGAAATGGTTATGAAACCTGTCTCTTATCTATAAGTCCTGATATGATGAAATGTTTATGATACCCATTTCTTATCATTGGTTTTATTATTATGAAACCATATTCTTTACTTGGGTTATTATTTAATAAAAGTGTTATGAAACCTACAATTTTTACCCTATGTTATGATCTGATTACATGTTTATGATACCCATTTCATTTAATGGGTTAAGATATGAATTTTTATGATATTGTGGAACATGTTTGTATGATATAATTTTGGGATAGTTAGGGCCTATATCTCCCTCAAATCCATTGGGAAATGATTTATTTCTCATGAGATATAAATGGATAGAACGTGGAGCGAACTCAGTTCAGTAAATGAAATTTTACACTTAGATAGTCTTGGGAGTGAACCTAGTCCACTAAGATGGTCACAGGAATGAACCATGACTACAATTATGGTATGGGAAATGAACTCATATTACTAATTTTGACTTAGATATAATACTTGGCTACTATGGAAGTCATTTTATATTCTTATGTGTTTGCCATAATTGCTTGTTATATTCCTATGTTATGCTTTCATGGCTTATTCTCTTGGTTCATGTATTATTAATGTATTTTTAAATTACAATATTTGTTCCATGAATTATATATATGATCTTTTATATGTAAGGTATGGTATTTAAATTTTGTTCTCGTGTTCTAATACACTTATTCTCAAGTTATATTTATATATCTCCCCTATATACCCTTACTAAGCATATAAGATCTCCCTTTATTATGTTTCCTTTCACCATAGTATGAAGAAAAGATTTATGAATAAGTAATAAAGGTGGATATTATTAAGGTACATGTTGAACACATTTCACCAAGTTTGAATAATTTGTTCTCTTTCTCCAAATAAACTAAACTTTTATGGTCCTCATGAATGTATTTTTGAAATATGTTGATTATTCATATAAAATGATATAATTTCCATGTATGTAAATACTGGGTCACTATGGTTTGTATCAAAGGAATTATTTAGTCAACTATTGGAAACTATAATGATGAAGCATTAGTGAGATACCTAGGGGAATGTATAATTATATGTCCATGTATGTCTTTAATGAGAAGGCTAAGGTGTCATGTATTTAAAATAATGTGTCACAATTTAGACATTTTATAAGTGATTTTTCATGATTTTTCTATTTTCTAATATGATAAGTGCTTATCACACAATTATTTTTGGTTTTATTAAATGCAGGGAAGTAGAATTAACTAGGATAATGTTTAATATGAATGATAAATTTATGACGTGTAGTCCAATGGGATGATCACTGAAGTGAAGGATGTTGTTATCATGCCTACTAATTTTTTATGGAACATCATTAACAATATATACCTTAACCAACAATTAGACTCAAAAAACAAAATAAGGAAAAGGTTTATGAGAGTTTGGGTAATGGAGACCATCTAGGAAAAAAGATTCTGTTTTGTTTGTGTCAAGAATGTGGAAAAAATCACCCAAGTTAATGTATTAAAGGAATAAGAAAATTTTTTGATTGTGGAAAAGAAGGACCCAATGAAAGATATCCCAAATATAAAATTTAACTCATGGTTAATGAAATTAATGAGAATAAGGGACTCCATAAGGTTCCATAAATTGTCGAATGCTTTAAATGTGGAATGAATGTGGTTTATGCAACTCAATTTACAAATTGAAAAGCTCCCAAAGAGAATCTGCAAGGTGGTATGAGTAATATTTATATTATTGATGATGGTGATACTACATGTAAAATGTGAATAGAAATAGGTATTAAGTATTAGGACGTGGTATCCTTGTTAAGGGTAAATTATGCTCTGAAATGGTATATGTGTTTAGGTATTTGGATTCAAGAATTATACTATATTAATTACGAAATATATAAATATTGTTGGTTTTATATTTTTCACTAAGTATTTACTATAACATGTTGAATAGTTCCAATGTATTAGAAGAGTGATTTAATATAAAGGTGATATTCATAGTAAATATGAGATTAAGGGAAATATATCCCCTAATATGTTCATAATGTTGATATAATGATGTTTGGATAAATATATGTTGGATATGAATAAGTAAATTTGATGGTACTGGTTACCTTGGAACTGATTATGGATTTATTTACAATGTAGCTTGTTTTATCACTGGGGAAGTTAATAGAATTCTGTATTTAAGGAATATATCCAATAAACATTGGAATAATAAAACATTCATGTTTTTATAAGGATATATGGTAAATAGGGTTATTATCATGTTTCAGGAGAATACATGATGAAGTTATTCTTATGTATCGTATATAAAAATAAGGACCACTTTATGATATATGGGAGATCAATGATAAACTAATTTTGAGATAATTAGTCTCCTTATTTCAAATATTTTTGGACTTTCATATTTTGTAAGGGTTATATGGTTACCCATTTGTGGAATTGTTTAAGTTAAACTTAGGATGAGGTTTTAGAGATTCAAGTATCATCCCACCATATGAGGATTTATGGATATTTGATAATTGTGGCATCATATTAAATGTGATACTATCTAAAGATAAATGGAATGACTTATCATTCCACATCATGATCAGTTATTAAATTAGGAATGAAAAAAATTCACATTCATTTCATGGAGTAAGATATGAAGTGGAAATATATAAGGAACAACCAAAGGGTGAGATTCTGCATATGAAAAGAAATAAAATCATGTAATTATATTTCTATATATTCCTAGATAATAAAGGAATTCCATAACTCTATGAAAAGGATATTGAAAAGATTTATCTTAATACCTTCATTTATATTGAACTGATGTATAATATATCATCAAATGTTTATGGTTTGAGGTCTTAACTTTCCAATGATCATTCACATAATAGTGATCAAATATCTCTATCTCTCACTATGATTATTTACAATTTTCTTCCATATACCATCCTCACTCCCAACGTATGTTCTCTTTTGTGGCTGCCTAGTTAGAAGTTAATTTAAGGAAATATTATGGTTCCAACATTCCCTTTTTAAAGGAATTTTTATTATTTATTATTACAATGTTTTTATATATAGAAGTAAATTTCATGTATTAATACTTTGATAACAAAGAAGAATTTTGAAAGTGAAATTATTTTAATGGAGGTATAATGTAACACCTTATGTTTTTATGTGCCTTTTTTTAATAAATTAATTTTTTGATGTATTAAATTTCACGCTACACCAAGTTAATCTTTCATAATACACTAATCCGAGATAATATTTCCCTACATTCAACACCAATTTGACTTGTGTTATAGGCCACATTGAATTTCATTAAAACAACATATTATTATTATAATTATTAAAACAATATAGTTATAACATAGTAGTTAAAATTTTTAATATGAATAGTAATAAAAGTATTTAAATATTATTTATAATTTTTTATATAAATTGGATATATTTATGATAAAACATATAGTTTTTAGTAAAGTCGTTATATGTTTGGAAATACTATTTTCTCAAATGAACTTCTTTTTATGTCATTTATTAGACAAAATTAATTTAACATTAGATAAATTTATAAAAAACTTTTAAAAACTAAACATCATTTTTGAATTCATATTTTCAAAATTTTCTTATGTAGAATTTTAGTGATTTTTCTAAAAAACATCATTTTTTGACTAATAGTAAAAAATACTAAATTTTAATTTGAAACTGTGTTTAATTCTAATTTATTTCTATTCCTAAAATATAGTTAAATATAATATTAAAGTATAAATAGATAAAATATACATAAATTTATCTAAATTAGGTTATTTTTACCAATTTCCCATTGAAACTGGATATAAAAACATTTCAAACTTCTCAACATTTTCACTTAAAAAACTCGTCATCGTGACAAATCAGTGAGATTAATCATAAATTAATTTCTTCCACTTATGTAATTAGATTTTGGAAAAATGTATTTATATTAATAGCTTAAGTAATGCCAAATACTATAATTATTTTGTTAATAAATAAATGAAACTAAAAAAATTACAAGTAAAGTTAATTTATTTAAATAATAACTTCAGTTTTCTTGTATGAATATATAATTTTAGACCGGTTTGAACTTAATATATTCAAATTACATCTTTTAGTTGATATTTTTTGAAATTTAAATTATGTAAATAATGCAATAATCGACATTTATAATTAATGATATTTTATTAAAAGATATAAATTTTAAATAAAATACTATTTTATACCAAATTATTTTTAAATGTTAATAAATATAAATAATGGTCTAATCATGTACCAATTGATCTATAATGATCATATTAACCTTAAAATATTAAAAACACCAATTGCACAATTCATGTTAATATAGTGTTTTTCCACGTTACATACGCTTGTTTTAAAGTTAATTTCCAACAAACATGGGATTTTTTAAATGAGATATAATATTTATTTTTTAGTGTCTATATATTTATTAATAAAAATAACGTTATTTTATTATTAATTGTAAAATTACTTATGGTAGAAAACTATGTACCTTAATAAAAACCAAAATGATAAAAGTTTGAAAACATAGCACTTATGGATAAAAATTATAAATATGAAGTTATTTTTGTGTGTAAGTGGTTTTTATAGAACATAAATCCACATTAATAAATTATATTCCCATTTTTAAGTTAGTTAAGTAAGGGACACCTCCTAATATTTTTTACCTTTTGGTATTGATAAGAATTCCCCCATTCTCCTCTATAAAAGGTATTCATTCTTCCTTTTCCTCACACATCCCAATCCACTTTGAATTGTAAAAAAAATCCCAAATAATCTCCCAACTTCTCTCCCTTAATACAAGAGGCCTCAATTTTCAAAAATATTCAACCAAGGATTCCCTTTTTTGAAAACCAAATGGAGTTACTCAAAAAAGATGCAACATCATTTAACTAGAACTTTTATTTTATTTTCATTATCCACCACCTCAATTCATATTATTCCATTAATATATAATAACCTCAGTCTAATAAATATTTTTTTATATGTTCTCTACCTACATCTACACACACTTCCACTAAATGGGTAATGAACTTATCATTCATGTGTACGGCGGTCCGCCACCTCATGGAAAAATGTTTCTTTTACCACCTCTCATGGTTGGGAATTCTGATGGAAATACTATTTTATATTATATAGATGATATTTATTATGTATTTACGCTTATATAATTATTATATAGAACACACCTTCATGCATTCGATGATTTGTAAATACGATAACTTAATTTTTGTTCTTGTGGACTACTGCCTCATTAATGCAATGTTATTTGTTCACACTTTACATGGTATGCATTATGGAATGGTTTAGTAAATTTATATGATATAAATAAAATAATAATTCTACTATAATTATAATATATATATACATATATTTCATTTACTTTCTTTCATTCTATATGACATGAAAACAAAAAAAGTGATAATGCGTACGTACGACCTACCGTATCCATGAATGGTGTATTGCATTTCATATTTCTATATTCAGTTGATTATTATAAATATTTATATAATGAATATATATTAAATTTATTTCTTGTTATATATTCTTAATCTAAGTAAATAATGATCAAAATAAGTGGATCATAAGTAACAAGTCAAAATACATACATAAAACAAAGTGAATATTACCCAAAATGTGACATTAACATTGAGTTGTTAATAAATGGGTAATATAAAATCATAATAAAAAACTATATGATATTAGATATTATAATATTTTTATTTCATACATTTATAATAAACTTATTTTTATTATAAATTTGTCTAGAACATGTTTGAAGAGTGTCAATACTTAAAGTAAGGGTTTTCTCGTCTCACTTTTATTTTCTGTGAGACACAGTCTATGTTCACCAACTATTTCTCATATGTGGAGTGTATATATACCATATATGTATTTTATGATTATTATAATAATAGTTATTTTTATTTACATATACCTTTTATTATCTATCATTCTTGGAGTTTATGGTTAAGTATTTACCAAATCGGTAAAGTAATTTTATCTCGATTTTCCTTCTTTGAGACCCATGTCATGATATGAACCTATCATATTTTATGTGGTGAATATACCCAAATTTGACATGGAATATGTAACGCCCCGACCCCAGCTACCTAGAGTCGGTGCATTATTACATAACATTGGCATGATCACAAGAAAGATCAAATCCCGAAAGACCGATTGGTTTAGTAGCCTTTGAAACACTAGATATAATCATAAAGTTTTACATTACATTTCAAAGTGAAAAACTACTACAACAACAAAGTCTTCATATCCACACTATTAACCCCTCATAATATCCCTGCAAGTCATTCATAATTTACTTCTTCACTACCTGGGAAAAATAAAACATAGAAAAGGGGTGAGCTCAAATGCCCAGTAAGGATAACAATATAGCGGAACATTCAAAATAATCATAAACATTTAAGGCAATGAATTACTAAAACAAAAGACTTTTAAAATTGAACTTCAACATATTATGGAAAAAGTAAAATGAAATAATGACATTTACTTATTCACATAGATCTTCTACTAATCTAATAATCACATGCAATATCAATAACCACTTTCATAATGTTGGAATGCATAATGCCAGACTATCATAACCACATAGCCAAGGCCTCGTGCCAAGAATACAAATAAGATTTTGTCAAGGCCTTGTTCCAAGACACTAGTTTGTCTCATGATACCTACCGATGCATCGAGGAGCTATAGCGGGCTCCACCCGTCACTTATTAAGTCCAATGCATTCCCATATGAAAAGGTTTAAACATAACATAAACATTCGTATTAAAACTAGCATACGAAATGTCAATAATTTCACCATAAACTATGAATGGTATAAAAATAGCACATCCATAGTCAAACATATCACAAAACCTTCAATACAATATAGAAGTTTTGTATCATAATAAATCAACTTCAAATAATCTTAAAATCCATCAAAGGATGTTGACATAGATGAAATCAAAATTCTTTTTAAAGTAATATCTCCTTTTATTTTGAAATCATTTAAGATCCATATAAAATAAAACATTTTCTTTGAAAATATTCTTATAATCTTGTAAGGAAAAAATTTGAAGATTTTATAACGGCATAAAATAACCGCACCCGCCGTATAAGTTAAAAAAACATTCTTACCTCAATTCTGTCGAAAAGGTTAAAAAGGACCTTGTTTTGAAAACGACGGAAAGATTCCTTTATAAACCTCTTATAAAAAGTCCAACAAGGGTATAAATGACTTTAACCCATATTCTTGTAAATATTAAAAATGTTTTGAAATACATTTTTAAGAAACATGGATGTGGATGATAAAGATATCCCAGTAGATTATTACGTATAAACAACCTCGGATAATGAAGAGATTGCGAAATAAACCCTTACCTTGTACTTTTCCTTGGTTGGGGTAGGTTAACCTCCTGTATAATGGTGAAATAATTGTTATTAAATTATACAAGAATCATATACATTAATATGATATCATATATGATCTTTTAATATTGATTTGATAATAATATCTTAGTATTATCGCCGTTTCGGGTGTTAACTTACTCATTTTCTTTTATATGTTTTGTTACATAAGTCATGTTTGTTGTATCTTATTCATATCCAGAATGATATCAAGTCCTTAAACATCATTTTTAAATCATTAAATGATAATTATACTTGAATGGATACGATGGAGAATGAATCTCATCGTGTTCGTGGAGACGGTAGTCCGTACGTACGCACGAACGCTACTTCCATTTAATTTTTATTTTAAAAGAATCGAATCCAAATGACACATAGGTATATTACTATTCCAGTATAATATAATATTTTATATATGTTACTTAAGTTCATTAACACCATCCTTTATACGTTCCATGTGTGGTATGAACGAGTCATATCATTTTAATGGGGCGGTAGTCCGCACTTCCTCAAATGAAATTATCGTATGTATATACAACATGAAACGAATAATGGTATGAAATAAAATGGAATTACAGAAGCTTATATATAAAATATATATCATTAATATCATATTTAATTACAGTGCCATCATAATGGCCACCATGAGAGGCAGTAAGATGTATTTGAACAATCATCGTTTCGTGAGGCGTTAGTTTTCCATCCACAGAAACATTATGTTCATCATCCATTAGATGGAGTTGTGTGTATGTGTAGTTTGAATCCTTCTTATAACAACATCCTAGTATATTGAGGATACTGGTGTTGTTACAAAAGAAAGGAAATAAAAAGATTTTGGGGGTTGAAGAAGCAAAATAAATGAAAATAATTTAAGAGAAATCGTTACCTTTAATTTAGGTAACTCACTTTGGTTGGAACCAAAGGACTTGTTGAAATGCTTTCTGCCTAAGGGGAAACTTCAAGGAGGAGGAGATGGATGTGGGGAGCTTATTTGGGCAGAGTTTGGACGAGCCAAGTGGCTTGAGAGGTGTGAGGAATGAGTAGAAGTGGTCTCCTTTTATAAGGGAGAGGAGGGGCTCTTTAGGAAAGAGTGAAAGTATTACTTTATAATATAATTATATTCGGTTTATAATGGTCCAAAAATCATTGAGGTCGAAGATAAGATGACTAATATTCTAAATAACATCAACCAATAAGAATGGGACAGGTTTTAGATAATATTTTAATCATTATAATCTTATTTATTTAAATGATTTATTAATGAGGTAAACATTGTATCATTATTGTGTCATTAATAATTTAACTTATTTGATGTCTAAAAATTATAAATAAACTATCATCATGTAGGAAATCTTTTTAGCTTTCTAATGAATATTTATAATCGAAAATCCAACATGTATAACCCTATGTAAAAATTGTTCTTCTAAAAGATGTAAGCTTATGCCATTTTTATTTTTGTTTTAACTTAATTAAAATAAAGTGTCATTATCACTTACAAGTGGATCAATGGGGTCCCGAAATTGACCCAAAGATGACCATGGTCGACCATGTATCAACCAATAGGGTTAAGACACGTTTTAGGGTAATTTAGTATTATTATAACATTATTTTTTAACCCTTATTTACTGGATTTACCCTTAACCATGGTAAATAAAATATTTACCGCAGTAATTATTCAAAATGTCTAAAATTAAAAGTTACCTATTTACACAATTTGGACATCCTGATTCCAAATATGGAATCCATTTTTCTAAATTCAAAACACAGAAGTGGCAGAAATTAATTTAAAATTAATTCCCGCTGTCAAAACAAAAAGCGTGTTTTTAAGAGGTAATAACTATCAAAAGATTGACACTTGTTTATGTTCGGTTTAATTGTAAAATTATGTCCAATGACCAAAATTATATTAAATGGTAAAAATATATTCTAAATATACTTTAAAACCACTCAAATTCAGAATTTATCACTATTAATTATTTTGATTAAAAAAGTTGTTTTTAATTAAAATTTAGTAATTTTCACTATTCATCAAAATATAAAAGTTATCCAAAAAGTACCAAAATTTCACCCTAGGCTAATTTCAATATTCCGAATCCAAAAATGAAGTCCATTTTGAAGTATAAAATATATATGATTTCAAAAAGTAGGTATTACTATTCACAACGGCTAGTTTAATTAGTTGTGGTGTGTGTTAGAACTCGAGGTTGCGTACAACACACGCTATCGCATTATTCGAAGGGAAACGTACCGTGGAAGTTTGGGGTGTTACATTCTCCCCTCCTTCAAATAATTGTGTCCTCGAAATTTCTAGGGTATTACTGCATAAAAAGACTCGGGTGGTTCTTCATCATAAGTTCCTCGGGTTCCCACGTTGCCTCTTCCATCTTATGATTTCTCCACAAAACTTTTACCAGACGCGTCGTCCGGTTTCTCAGCACTTGTTCTCTCGTATCAAGAATCTTGACGGGCTCTTCGCAATAAGACAGATCGGGTTCCAGTTCTAATTCCTCATAGGTGAGTACATGCGTCGGATCAGGCATGTATTTCCTCAATAGAGATACGTGGAACACATCGTGAACTTTGGAGAGACTTGGCGGCATTGCCAATCGATAGGCTACAACCCCAATTCGTTTTAGAATTTCGAAAGGTCCGAGGTACCTGGGACTCAATTTACCTTTCTTACCAAAACGTATGACTCCCTTCCACGGAGATACCTTCAGAAAAACATGATCACCGACTTGAAATTCCAAATCCTTCCTTCGATTATCGGCATAGCTCTTCTACCTACTTTGAGCTGCTTTGATGTGATTTTGAATTACTTTCACCTTTTCCACCGTTTACTCCACCAGTTCTGGGCCTACAAGTTTTCTTTCACCAACGTCATCCCAACAGGTTGGTGTACGACATCTCTTTTCGTATAACGCTTTATATGGTGCCATCTGAATACTCGAATGGAAGCTATTGTTATAGGAAAATTCTTCAAAAGGTAAATATTGATCCCACATACCCTGAAAGTCAAGTGAGCAAGATCTCAACATGTCTTCTAAGGTTTGAATAGTCCGTTCTGATTGTCCGTCTGTCTGAGGGTGGTAAGCAGTGCTCAAATGAAGTACAGTATCCAGGGATTTCTGAAGACTTTTCCAGAATCTTGAAGTAAAACGTGGATCACGATCAGAAACAATCGATAGGGGTACTCCATGAAGTCTCACAACTTCATTAATATATAGTCTTGCTAGACGTTCCAGGGGTAGATCTTCTCTTATAGCAAGAAAATGTGCTGTCTTGGTAAGACGATCAACAATAACCCATATTGCATCGTTCCTTCTAGGAGTCTTTGGTAGCCCCATGACAAAGTCCATCGTAACATTGTCCCATTTCCACTCCGGTATGGGAAGAGGTTGCATGACTCCTCCAGGATGTTGCCTTCCAGCTTTCACTTGTTGACAAACCATACATCTTGACACAAAATCAGCAATCTCCCTCTTCATTTTGTCCCACCAAAAATGTTCCTTCAAATCTCTATACATTTTGGTGCTCCCAGGGTGTATAGAGAAATTGGAACTATGAGCATCATCCAGCAATTCCCTTTTTAGATCAGGTATATCGGGAACACAAAGTCTCTTCCCGAATTTCAAAATTCCATCTTCATACACAAAGTCTCTCAATATCCCATCATTCACAGCTTTAATCTTCTTTTGGAATTCTTCATCATCGGTCTGGGAACTCTGAACCCTTTCTAGTAAAGATGGTTTGGCAACCATTTGAAAAAGCATTGATGTTTCACCTTCCCTGGTTATTCCCATGTCCATCTTCTCTAGATCCATGAAAATTGGATCCCTTTCAATTCTCATCATGTTCAGAACTCCATGGTCTTTTCTGCTCAAAGCATCTGCTAATTTGTTTGCTTTCCGCAGGTGGTAGTGTATCGTGCAATCATAATCCTTGAGTAATTCAAGCCATCTCCTTTGCCTCATGTTGAGTTCTTTTTGTGAGAAAATATACTTCAAACTCTTGTGATCAGTATAAATCTCACATTTTCACCATAGAGGTAGTGCCTCCATATCTTCAAAGCAAAGATCACAGCTGCTAACTCAAGATCATGAGTAGGATAGTTTTGTTCAAGAATTTTCAACTGTCGTGATGCATAGGCAATAACTCTATCATTCTGCATAAGGACACAACCAAGTCCTTTCTTTGATGCATCACTATAAATAACAAACCCATCATTCCCCGATGGTAGAGTCAATATAGGAGCATTGACTAATCTTTTCTTCAATTCTTCGAAACATTCTTCACACTCTTTTGTCCAAACAAATTTAACCCCTTTACGTGTGAGCTTCGTTAATGGGTTAGCCAATCGGGCAAAATTCTGGACGAAACGTCGATAATAACCTGCCAGACCAATAAAACTGCGTACCTCAGTTATACTCGTAGGTGCTGGCCATTCTTGGATTGCCTTGGTCTTAGAAGGATCAACAGAGATTCCATCTTTTGAGACAATATGGCCAAGAAAAGAAATCTCCTGAAGCAAGAATTCACACTTGCTAAACTTCCCATATAATTCATGCCTCCTCAGAGTCTTCAAGATAATGCGCAAGTGATTTTCATGATCTTCGTAGGTTTTGGAGTATACCAAGATATCATCAATAAATACCACCACAAATTCATCGAGATACTCCTTGAAAACTCTATTCATTAGATCCATGAATACAGCGGGTGCATTAGTCAATCCAAACGGCATTACAGTAAACTCGTAATGCCCGTACCTGGTTCGAAATGCTGTTTTCGGAATGTCTTCCTTCTTCACACACAACTGATGGTATCCAGATCGAAGGTCAATATTTGAATAGTATTGATCTCCATGCAGTTGGTCAAATAAATCATCAATACGAGGTAGGGGATACTTGTTCTTTATCGTTATAGCATTGATCTCCCTGTAGTCGATACATAACCTCATAGATCCATCTTTCTTTTTAACAAAAAGAACAGGGGCTCCCCATGGAGAAAAACTAGGGCGAATAAATCCCTTATTACTCAATTCCTCTAGTTGTTTCTTTAGTTCGACTAACTCTACAGTGGCCATTCTATAAGGGGTCTTCGATATAGGCCTTGATCCAGGAATCAAATCAATGGAAAACTCAACTTCTCGTTCTGGAGGATGTCCAGGTAAATCTTCTGGAAATACATCTACAAATTCTTTCACATTAGGTACATCCTCTATTTGAACATTCATTTCCTCACCCGCAGTTATTTCATTCTCTTCCTCCCCAATAATTGAATTTAGTTGAGCTATTGAGGGTGGATCTAAATAAGAATTAGGTGGTGACGATTCTACTCTAAAAATAAGGTGTTCCTTATCATTATCATCAAAAATCGTAACCTCTTTATTCTTACAATAAATCTTCGCATCATAGTCCGAAAGCCAGTCCATACCGAGGATTATATCAAACTCAATCATAGGTATGATGATGAGATCAGCAGATAAAGAAAATTTATGTGCTCTAATGGGGACTGATTCACAAAACTTTGTTGCAACGATACTTCCCTTAGGAGTTTTAACTGACAACTCCCTTATTAAATCAAATTGGAAATATCTAATTTTCTTAGCAAACTGGGAAGATATGAAACAATGCGATGATCCAGAATCAAATAATGCATTTACTAAACTTGAGGAAACCACTAAATTACCTGCTACCACATCTTTCGGAGCTTCTACCTCAGCAGTAGTGATAGCATAAGCCTGGCCTTGATCCCTTGGCCTTTTCTGAGGTAAGTTCTCCTGACGCTTAGGACATGCATTTTCATAATGCCCCATCTCCCTGCAATTGTAGCACTGAACGTTGGTAGCTTCCTTCTTCCCCTTGAAATCATGATCTTGGTGGCCTTTTTCACAACACTTGTAACAGACTCCCATTCTCTTCAAGCAAGTACCAGGATGTTTCTTCCCGCACTTACCACAAGATGGATATTCAACCTTTCCCTTCTTCCCCTTATTTCCATTCCCAGATTGATCAGCAGGTCTCTTCTTCTCTTGCTTTGCTTTAAAGTCATAAGACTTAGAGAATTCCTTTTCGGTCTTGATAGCACATGAGACAATGTCTTCGTACGATGAAAAGGATTGTGAGACTAATGCTCGACGGAGAAATGGTTTTAACCCATCAAAGAAACGATCAATCTTACTTCTTGGGTTGCGAATATAATCTCCAGCATACCTTGCTAACCTTGTAAAGTTAGCCTCATACTTTGTGACATTCTCATCCTCCTTTTGTCTCAGACTCAGAAATTGCCTTTCCATATCTGCTCGATGGTCGCGAGGGAAGTATTTTTCTAAAAACAGATCTTTGAACTCCCTCCATTCCATATTTGATACTTCATCATCTTCCTTCGTATTTTGAATCAATGACCACCATTGATCAGCATCTCCAGTGAGGCGGTAAACTGCCATGATAACTTTTTCCCTTTCACTGCTCCCCAAAGCCTGAAATATTTTCTCTAGGGAAAATATCTATTGCTCAGCTACTAAGGGATTTGTATTCCCATTGAACGTTGGTGGTTGTTGCCTCATGAATCGATCTAACATTGATCCTCCACGCTGCGGATCAGGGTGCTCCATACGGGTAAGGTTATTATTGATAACCTGAGTAAGTTGTCCCAGTATGGTGATCAGCTGATCAGCACCAGTTGCATCACCAGCCCCACTATAATTACCTTGAGCAGGAGGGCAATCCCTACATGGAGTGCGTGCATTGATACGGTTTTCATTTCTTCCACTAGGCGCCATTTCTAAACAATGGCATAAACTAGATCAGTTTATGAATCAAAATACATAATCCCATACTTATAAAACACTTAACATAAATTGAACTATTTATGGATATAATCCATAATCATAAGAATGTTTTTTTTGAGGAAGTATATACTCATAATCCCTTCAAAATGATTTGTAAAGAAAATGAGAGTTATCCTAAGCATATCCCCCGGGAGTGTCGTAACCAAGAGTGCAGCAAGGCCCGTTGTCGTGCACCAGTTCCCGTTCGAGTCTAGCTCAAAGCGGTGTTTTCGGGTTTTACCCCTAGGTACATCTGTGCCAGAGCCGCCTCTACCTGCTCGTATCCAGACAGGGATGTATTGCTCAGAAAACTCACAAAATCTCTACAATACCAAAATTCTAGGAAGTTCTTCTATACTAATCCTCAAAGTTCATCTTAGGTCTACGTGCTCTAATCAGAGTTTTTCTAAATCTAGCTTCCAAGGTTTGCCCCCGACCCCAGCTACCTAGAGTCGGTGCATTATTACATAACATTGGCATGATCACAAGAAAGATCAAATCCCGAAAGACCGATTGGTTTAGTAGCCTTGGAAACACTAGATATAATTATAAAGTTTTACATTACATTTCAAAGTGAAAAACTACTACAACAACAAAGTCTTCATATCCAAACTATTAACCCCTCATAATATCCCTGCAAGTCATTCATAATTTACTTCTTCACTACCTGGGAAAAATAAAACATAGAAAAGGGGTGAGCTCAAATGCCCAGTAAGGATAACAATATAGCGGAACATTCAAAATAATCATAAACATTTAAGGCAATGAATTACTAAAACAAAAGCCTTTTAAAATTGAACTTAAACATAGTATGGCAAAAGTAAAATGAAATAATTCCATTTACTTATTCACATGGATCTTCTACTAATCGAATAATCACATGCAATATCAATAACCACTTTCATAATGTTGGAATGCATAATGCCAGACTATCATAACCACATAGCCAAGGCCTCGTGCCAAGACTACAAATAGGATTTTGTCAAGGCCTTGTGCCAAGACACTAGTTTGTCTCATGAGACCTACCAATGCATCGAGGAGCTATAGCGGGCTCCACCCGTCACTTATTAAGTCCAATGCATTCCCATATGAAAAGGTTTAAACATAACATAAACATTCGTATTAAAACTAGCATACGAAATGTCAATAATTTCACCATAAACTATGAATGGTATAAAAATAGCACATCCATAGTCAAACATATCACAAAACCTTCAATACAATATAGAAGTTTTGTATCATAATAAATCAACTTCAAATAATCTTAAAATCCATCAAAGGATGTTGACATAGATGAAATCAAAATTCTTTTTAAAGAAATATCTCCTTTTATTTTGAAATCATTTAAGATCCATATAAAATAAAAAATTTTCTTTGAAAATATTCTTATAAGCTTGTAAGGAAAACTTTGAAGATTTTATAACGGCATAAAATAACCGCACCCGCCGTATAAGTAAAAAAACATTCTTACCTCAATTCTGTCGAAAAGGTTAAAAAGGTCCTTGTTTTGAAAACGACGGAAAGATTCCTGTATAAACCTCTTATAAAAAGTCATAAAAGGGTATAAATGACTTTAACCCATATTCTTGTAAATAGTAAAAATGTTTTGAAATACATTTTTAAGAAACATGGATGTGGATGATAAATATATCCCAGTAGATTATTACGTATAAACAACCTCGGATAATGAAGAGATTGCGAAATAAACCCTTACCTTGTACTTTTCCTTGGTTGGGGTAGGTTAACCTCCTGTATAATGGTGAAATAATTTTTATTAAATTATACAAGAATCATATACATTAATATGATATCATATATGATCTTTTAATATTGATTTGATAATAATATCTTAGTATTATCGCCGTTTCGGGTGTTAACTTACTCATTTTCTTTTATATGTTTTGTTACATAAGTCATGTTTGTTGTATCTTATTCATATCCAGAATGATATCAAGTCCTTAAACATCATTTTTAAATCATTAAATGATAATTATACTTGAATGGATACGATGGTGAATGAATCTCATCGCGTTCGTGGAGACGGTAGTCCGTACGTACGCACGAACGCTACTTCCATTTAATTTTTATTTTAAAAGAATCGAATCCAAATGATACATAGGTATATTACTATTCCAGTATAATGTAATATTTTATATATGTTACTTAAGTTCATTAACACCATCCTTTATACGTTCCATGTGTGGTATGAACGAGTCATATCATTTTAAGGGGGCGGTAGTCCGCACTTCCTCAAATGAAATTATCGTATGTATATACAACATGAAACGAATAATGGTATGAAATAAAATAGAATTACAGAAGCTTATATATAAAATATATATCATTAATATCATATTTAATTACAGTGCCATCATAATGGCCACCATGAGAGGCGGTAAGATGTATTTGAACAATCATCGTTTCGTGAGGCGTTAGTTTGCCATCCACAGAAACATTATGTTCATCATCCATTAGATGAAGTTGTGTGTATGTGTAGTTTGAATCCTTCTTATAACAACATCCTAGTATATTGAGGATACTGGTGTTGTTACAAAAGAAAGGAAATAAAAAGATTTTGGGGGTTCAAGAAGCAAAATAAATGAAAATAATTTAAGAGAAATCGTTACCTTTAATTTAGGTAACTCACTTTGGTTGGAACCAAAGGACTTGTTGAAATGCTTTCTGCCTAAGGGGAAACTTCAAGGAGGAGGAGAGGGATGTGGGGAGCTTATTTGGGCAGAGTTTGGACGATCCAAGTGGCTTGAGAGGTGTGAGGAATGAGTAGAAGTGGTCTCCTTTTATAAGGGAGAGGAGGGGCTCTTTAGGAAAGAGTGAAAGTATTACTTTATAATATAATTATATTCGGTTTATAATGGTCCAACAATCATTGAGGTAGAATATAAGATGACTAATATTCTAAATAACATCAACCAATAAGAATTGGACTGGTTTTAGATAATATTTTAATCATTATAATCTTATTTATTTAAATGATTTATTAATGAGGTAAACATTGCATCATTATTGTGTCATTAATAATTTAACTTATTTGATGTCTAAAAATTATAAATAAAATATCATCATGTAGGAAATCTTTTTAGATTTCTAATGAATATTTATAATCGAAAATCCAACATGTATAACCCTATGTAAAAATTGTTCTTCTAAAAGATTTAAGCTTATGCCATTTTTATTTTTATTTTAACTTAATTAAAATAAAGTGTCATTATCACTTACATGTGGATCAATGGGGTCCCAAAATTGACCCAAAGATGCCCATGGTCGACCATGTATCAACCAATAGGGTTAAGACACGTTTTAGGGTAATTTAGTATTATTATAATATTATTTTTTAACCCTTATTTACCGGATTTACCCTTAACCATGGTAAATAAAATATTTACCGCAGTAATTATTCAAAATGTCTAAAAATAAAAGTTACCTATTTACACAATTTGGACATCCTGATTCCAAATATGGAATCCATTTTTCTAAATTCAAAACACAGAAGTGGCAGAAATTAATTTAAAATTAATTCCCGCTGTCAAAACAAAAAGCGTGTTTTTAAGAGGTAATAACTATCAAAAGATTGACACTTGTTTATGTTCGGTTTAATTGTAAAATTATGTCCAATGACCAAAATTATATTAAATGGTAAAAATATATTCTAAATATACTTTCAAACCACTCAAATTCACAATTTATCACTATTAATTATTTTGATTAAAAAAGTTGTTTTTAATTAAAATTTAGTAATTTTCACTATTCATCAAAATATAAAAGTTATCCGAAAAGTACCAAAATTTCACCCTAGGCTAATTTCAATATTCTGAATCCAAAAATGAAGTCCAGTTTGAAGTATAAAATATATATGATTTCAAAAAGTAGGTATTACTATTCACAACGTCTAGTTTAATTAGTTGTGGTGTGTGTTAGAACTCGAGGTTGCGTACAACACACGCTATCGCATTATTCGAAGGGAAACGTACCGTGGAAGCTTGGGGTGTTACAGAATATCATTCATATCATTATTTTCATGAAATTAGAAGATTAATTTAATGTTTTTATTTCATGGGTATTATGATTCAATGTTAACCAATTCGTATGAGTTTATTGCTACAATCACATCGTTTGTTGGGAATGGTTACCATTATGCTTCTATTGATGACATATTATGATACATCACTTAATATATCTAATGAATTATGGTTATTTATCATATATTCAGGTATTGGTATCATTTTTTCCTCTAATTGGTAATTAATATAATTAAAAAAATGTATTTAATAATATTTTTCATTATTTTTCAATTCGGTCCAAAATATGTTTTTTAAACAATGTTTTCTAAAACCAATTTCAATAATATTTTTTAAAACGATATTTTGAGATTATTTTAACATAAAATATATAAATTATTTCAAATATTTATATATATATATATATATATATTCATATTTATTTTCAATGAATATATTTTCAAGAATCCTTTATAAATTGTAAATTAAAATGGTTTTCAAAATTGTTTTCATGCTTCTTTTATAACGTTCAAGTAATATGATCTTAAAAATAAGTTATTGATTAAATTATATTTTTTCAAAGAAAAATATTTTGAAATGGTTTTAAAACTATTTTTATAAGTTTACCATGAAAATGATTTTCAAAATGATTTCATGCTTCCTTTATATGTTTTGAAAGAAAAGGTTTTGAATTTTTTTTCAAAATTCTTTTTTTAAGTTGTCAAGGATAATAGATTTCATACATTTTTTCAATATTACATTATAAGATTTCAAGAATATTTTTTTCATAATTAATTCAATATTACTTTATATGTTTCCATGTACAACGTTTTTATATTTTTTTAAAATATTTCTTTATAAGTTTTCAATGAAATATGTTTTAAAAATATTTTAATGCTTCTTTTAAAAGTTTTCAATTAAAATTGTTTTCAAAATATTATATTGTTTAAAAAGTAATTTCTTTAAAAATAAAATGATATTTTCCTCATGAAATAATGTTCAAGTATTTATCAAAAAATATGTTCCATCTAAGATGACATCTGTCAGTGTTACTCATGCCTTATTGGGGATTTGATCCAAGGGTTAAATTCATGTTTTTTCCTCTGAATGGTTTAGTTTCTGATGGCACGATGATTATGAAACTTATCTCTTTCATAGGCTATATTTTTACAAAACCAATTTTCCATTCATGGTTAATATGTTTATTAATCTTGTTTATGTTTCTTAGGTTATATTTTTTTGAAACCCATTTCTATTTTATGGGTTACATGCTTATCAAGCCCACTTACTTTTAGTGTTTATAATTTGGTGAAATGTTCCAGAAACCTATCTCTTTTCAACATGTTATGATATTATGACATGTTTATGATACCAATTTCATTTAATGGGTTATAATATGATTTGTTATCATCTTGTGGAACATGCATGTATGATTTAACTAAGAGATGGTTGGGACCTTTATCTCCTTCAAATGAATTAGATAAATATGAACATCTCATGAGATAAACATGGATGGAATGGGAAGTGCCCTTGGTTTTATAAATGAATTTTTCTTCTAAGATACTCTTGGTAGTTAACCTTGGTTATCAAGATGGTCATGTATTTAAACCATGACTACCATGATGGTATATAGAGTAAACCCACACCACTAATATGTATTTAGAAATAAGTATTGACTAATATGAAAATCATTTTATATTCTTATGTGTCTATCAAAATTCAATGGCTTATTCCTATGTTATGATTTCATGAATTTTTCTCTTGATTCCCTTATGATTAATGTCTTATAAACATCCATTATGCATTGTATGACTAATGTATATGATCTTTTATAAGAAGGGTATGGTATTTCAATGTTATTATCATGTTCTAATGCACTTATTCTATTGATATGCTTATATATCTCCCTTGTTTACCATTACTGAGCATCTGAGCTCACTCTTTGTTATGCTTCCATTACTCAAGTTATAAATAAATTTAATAAGTTGTATTAATAAATGGTATGGTGTTTAAGAGACATGTTGAATATCTTTCAAAAAATTAGAAAACGTTTCTCCAGGTTTCCAAAGAAAATAGACTATTATGGTCCTCTAGAATTTATTTTTGTAATGTGTAGAATAATCCACCAAAATCATGTAATATACACGTATATTATGTGTTTTTTTTGTATACCATGAATTTGGGTAAGATCTAGACATAGTAATCTTTATAAAATAGATGATTTTTTCATGATTCTGGCCCTTAAAATATCCATGGGAAACCCTAGCATAAAAATTTAATATACCTTTATTTAAGGAGGGAAGAGTCTTAAAAGATTTCACTTCTTATACATAAGTCGGATCTATGTATAGAATGCTTGCACACATTATAATTTTTTTATTCATGGAATCTAGCTTATAGATAACCGTTAATAATCATGTGCATGAATAAAAGAAGTTCCATATATATAAATTCTATTAACTTGTGTAATGTGTACCCAAGGATATCTTTTATAATATTACATCAACTCTAATATCCTTACCAAAATACAATAAACTAAAAGGAAAACATCTTTACCGTATGATGTTAAAATTCAATGGAAACGTCATTACCAAAAGATGTTAAACTTCAAGGAAAACATCCTTGTCAGATGATGTTAATACTCAAAAAAATACATCCTTGGTACATGACGTTAAAATGTGAAATATATCACCCATCATATTGACTAATAAAATAAATAAAAGATACTGATCTAAGTCATCTAATGTATTTTTTTCATCAGTCATATTTTAATCACCTCCATCCACAATTTACACATCAGTTCCTGAGAACCTTGGGTTACAACAAAAATTTCACAGCCCCTAGAATTAAGATGAAATATCTATATTTGATCATGTAATAGGTGTATCAATATATAGGCTTTGAAATACCAATAAAAGGCATCTTATCCCGAGAATAATTTATTTTTAATCCTTTTTATCATGTCATAACTATATATGGAATTCATACCTTAGGGTGTTTTGGTTCATCCCTAACATAATTGTCCTATACCACTACTCATAAAATGGGTACCATGATCCATGATTTATAACATTTTCATCTCCCAAACACAAGGTTGTTGGATTACTCTTTACCCTGGGTATCCTAATTAGGTTATTATGGAAAATTCCCTTCATTTCAGTTCTATATGCATCATGACCATAAAAAACATTCACTTTTGTAATAGGTTTAAGACCATAAACCTTATCCTTTTATGGTATAAATATAAATACCCTAAAACTATTAGTGAAATATATACAAAACCTATCATGTTGGAAACCTACAATGGGAATCCGAAGAAAATTTCGAGTCTCCGCTCACTAAACTCTTAATATCTAGAGTTTAAGAAAATGATATAGCATAAATAAATAAGGAATAAACCTCTTATGGCCCACCTTGTATCCATAGTAAATGAAGATCCAAACTCAATAGACATCCTAGTTTAGTAAAATGTTAGAGTAATGATTTCTTATATCCCCATACAAGTATGATGTATTCACTAGGTGGAAACATAACTTTTAGTGCACTCAAAGCCTTCTTGACTGTTACACTTTTCATAAACATTATTCATTCTTTTGAAGTCTTTTATGATGAAAAAATTTCATTTATTTGATATCTTTATCTTGAAACTCCTTGTACATTGGTCCTCCTTGATCCTAGATCTTACCTATATAAAACCTATAATAGTGACTCGTTTATCCAAATGGTCCCTTCCGTCCAAGGAAGGCACCCCTTAAATCCAGGTGTTATTGTCTTTACCACATGGAACATTATAGGCTCCCTACATTATCTATGGTGGATTTGTACCCATAGGTTCTCACCACCAGTGATATTTGATATTCATATTCCATGATTTATAGTCCCCATGAATAGACTATTCATGTGGATTTGACATCCTTGATGTTACATCACCATGTATTGTAACATTTATCAAACAAGGAATTAGGCTTATTGTTCATGAATATTTTTATAGTCCACATCACATGACTCAAATCCACAAAGAGTAGGCCCAGTTCCTCCCAACAAAAATCTAAATTTCCTCAGGGTTCCAAAACCATTACATTGATAGATTTTTCTCCAATTCTAACTTCATCATCCCGATGTTTCAGTATTCTTAAATATATTATGCACAAGGAAATGAGTTGGGATCCCATTTACATCAACATATTGGTAATAACTAAGGGCCCATACATAAAGGATTAAAGCCTAAAAATTTTAGGCATATCCTCCTTGTATTAAAGGGTTTTAAGCCTTAGTAAAACCCTTTTTGAACCCAAAACGTTAGGGTCATACGGTTTAACCCCGGTATGTCTACCACAATCCATATTCATCAGTTCAAACTTCTACAATATGACTAACTCAACAAATTTTCCAACTATCCAAGTGGACTTTGAATCTATAGTTTTTCACCATCCATGAACACCTATTAATGTGAGGATATTGGGTGTCTGGACCCATCATAAATAATTTTCCATTTGGATTTCTACAAAACACAGAGCTTCATAAACCTTTTTGTTCATTCCTACATCATAATACCAATTGAGACTGCATTATATCTAAACACTTCATGGAAAAACATTCTTCCAAATCTCGTCAAAGATGCGGGGATATATAATCATTAAAGAATATCCATACTACACTACAAGTATAAGGTTCCTACTACAAGACCATAAACTAAATAATATAAAGGTCTGACCTAGATAGCCTTAGACTACCACAGAAGAAGGTCCTTTATAGAATATCATAATTTACATTAGTATAAGGTTTGGGCTATAATACCATAAAATTCCGTAATAGAAGTTCTAATCTATAAATCCATAAACTACATCACAATTAATATCTAATTTCTATGAAAATAGGGAATCCAACTTATAGAGGCACAATTTTATCTTATTTAATCCCCTAAAAAGGTAACCCTATGAAAAATTCACGTCCCTGATAATTGTAAATACACTTTGTGTGATCTATGAAATATTGTGAATTTATAAAATGAAGTAGTCATAAAACATTTTAGGTCAAAAACATGTGAAAGGGAATCCTAAGAAAAACCAAATCCTCATAAACTAGGTTGTCCCCAAATGAATATTAAGGAAAATTTAGGTCAATGAAACAAATAAGATACAAATCTTGTCGGGACAATAATTTATTCCAATTAAAAATATATTTACGCTCTCTAGGTCCAATGATCTAGGAAAAACATAAATTACATATCTAATTATCAGGACTCGCCTAAGTGTTCCTACTCCTATAATGTCTTAAAACTATAGAAGAATTGGTCTATCATATGTGACCTTAAACTGGTCAAAGTGTCCTAATTTTTATTGCCTGAAATGTGGTGTGATATCCAGATCCATTCAAAATATCCACCAAAACATGGGCCTCTACCTATTATTTCATCATACATTGATTACATTTCCATTCTTACATAAGTGTAGAATATTCTTAATAAAATTCAACATAGATTTCTTTACCCATTTATCTATGATCCCTATGCATGATCATGATCAACATAGGATTTTATATTGAAAAAATGTATGTATTTAATACCGTTAAATTTTGATACATAGTCAAATCCATAACTCTTATCATGGATCCATCTACATGTTCCCTTACACCAAATGCCTTTTCCATTCTGGAATATATATACATTCTTATTTCATTATGTTAGTGACCCGAATACACTTAGAAGGCTCAATACTAAATCTCTTCGCATGGGGATCAAAATTAAATCTCATTAGTATTTTAGATGTATATAAAATTATTCGCTATTAACATTAGAATCAGATTCTTTTCTTCCTAAATGAATTTAATTATAAGGGGAATTTTTCTACTCACACATAATTTTCCACCATATACTTTTCTGTTTGAGATTCAAGGAGTGTGAAGCCTAATTTTCATGGTCTTGGAAGTGGAATTACTGAAGTATAGTGGATGGTGTTGGTTTAATTTTAATATGTTAGTTGCCTTTATATTATCCATTCAACATAAATTATTTTTTCTAAGTATAAATGGGTGCCCCTACACAAAAAGTTGCAATCCAGGCCAACCAGCCAGCCAACTCAACAAAGGGAACATGTGGGAGACGTCTCGATGAGTCCCTGTGATCCATCCTTCCAGTGAAATCAGTGGTGAGAGTGTGGGTAAAGATATATCATGTAGTGAGCACATTTATTGTGTGTATTTTTCCTAGGTAGGCTGTGAAATTGGATGTATTGGCACATGGTTTCATGGGAGAATGTATTGAAGGTGTTTACCCCAATACTGACTCAAGTAGCATATGACACACCCAGACTTATTACAAATACCTAGACAAAGTGCCTGATCAATGTAAGGTGGAACCCAATACATCATTTTTCCAATGTGTCAAATGATCATATTCATCTTCCTTCTCTCTTTCCACACTCCGTACACTACTGTTTTAAAAAAGAAATCTATCCTTGAGGCACTCATGACCCCACAAAGTGATTACTACCATGTTTTCCTTATCCAACAATCAATCCTATGGCAACTAAATCATCCTAGATGTCTCAATGTCGACCATGCATATTCTTTTTACATGAATCTGATCAATAAATCACATGAATCCATCATAATATGTGAAATGGATCACGTTTTTGAATGAAGACAACCACCAAGGAATCATAGGTTCGAGAGACGTCACAAGAATGCATGTTGATGATCATTATGATGCTTAATGATTAAGAAAAAAAATCACTTCAATGGTCACCAATCCATTGTGAGTTCAAATGGGTTGTCACCATTGACTTTTTCACTCAAGCAGATCACTTAGAAGGGGATTTCATCCCCACTAGAGCATTCAAAGGCATTGATATAGCCGAGGTATGATTAACTAAAATTGATCATATGATCGTGAGAAGAAATCATTATAATATAGAAGGATCATGAAATCAAATAATGATGATATTGTGAGGATTTTATGACACCACTGGGGGCGAATGAATTTTTGTATCCCCCCGATATAATAGGCTTCCAGTTTTTTTTAAAATTTTATTATTTTATTATTTGACGTCTATCACAGTTGTCCATAATTTAGCCACATACATTTTTATCTATCATATGAATCCCCTAAAGTAATCATGTGAGGTCATCATTGGTTCTCCTGCATAATGTCACATAAATGGTTGGATGGTGTGGTTATGATTTCCATCCATACATGTGAATTTTAAAACTAGAGACTCTACATAAAACCAATCATTTTGAAGGAGAGCACCTTGTGAGATGTTTTGTGGGTCTTGTTGTTTTGTGATTTTATTCACGTGTTGATGCCCACCGCCTCTTGCTAATGCACATGTAACCCTCACCATAAAAAGTACCACCACCTTTGGCCAACACACTACCCATATAATATATAATGATATAGTGGAGGGAAACCAAAGAGTGATGAGAAGAAGTGAAATTGATGAAGAGCAGCTGGATTACACCTTTGGAAGAATTTATCTAGGTGATCAGGGGAACCCATCACTTGATCACTTAAAGTTCATGTGATCAAATGATGAATTAAATATCATTTGATACTATAGGTATAAATCTAGTTCATGGGAAGAATTTACACAACCATGTGATGCGTCACTGGTATCACGACTATTCTATATAATCCCTTTTCTAGGCATGTGTCCCTAACATGAAAACCAGGAGAATGTTTTCAATTCCCTTCACATGATCCCTTAGAGATAATATTGTTTCTTTAACATCATGATAAAACTGTTGTGTGATGACCGTAAGAGGATTAGACACATGACTCTTTTCTATGAAGAATTAATTGGAATGATTCTCTAATCTTTTGATTCCTTTGTTCATCGGTGTGGTGCAAGCCCTTGGACATGCAGCACACCCATAATGATTTACATGGACACAAAGCTATAGTCATGAACTCCTCTATACAAATCATAAGGTACATGGCTAGGATATTCCCCTCGTATACACCCCCATATTCCATGAAAACCATTTTCCATGCATGAATCACTAATATACAATTTCCTCATGGGTCTTTTACCATGAAACACAAACACCCCTTGGAATTTATATAAACCCAGGAGCAGGAAATCTCTTTATGCATGAAAACCCAATGAGGTGCATCCATGAAGTGAACCATTGGCTATGGACTCCTCTCCCAATGAAAAATATTTTCTATGAGACCATGAGGCATGGAATCTTTTTAATTCAACTTCAACACTTGGACATGGGCATGATCCTTGATATGTTTCTGAGACCCTGCATCATGAATCCATCAAAATCATGCAATCACATTACTCATGATTTGTATCATGATGGACTCATACAAACATGGACACACCAAACATTCCATGTGATATTATATTGACATTTCTGCATTATCATTCAACAACCCATAGATTATTCAGTTTGATCATGCAACAACCTATGGACATGTCATTTGATCATGTGAAATTACATAGACATTCCCAATTTGATCATGTGAATGGCCCTATAAAATCTCTATTGGATCATGTGAAAATATCCCGGACAAGTAAATTTTTTCATTGGAAAACATTTTGTAAAATTCACTTTGATCATGAGAATATGTCATGGAAAAGTCACATTAATCACACAAAGACATAACAAACATGTTAGCAGATCATGGGAAATATCTTGGAAATTTCAACATCAAACATGTGAAGCATCTTGGAAATGTTAGGCAGATATCCTTAGAAATGTCTATCATGTAAGTATGGAACCCTGAACATGTTTCACAGAATACACATACATGTACACCAAAAATCCAGACATTTCATTCGGTCAATTGAGACATGTCGGAAAGATATACCAACTTCATCATGCAAACACACCTGGACTTCCATGATGTGAAACCTGACCAACAATCTTTAGCCAAATACACCCTTTAAAAGGGGATTGTTTTTAATGGGTTAGGTTTATGCACTCTTGTGAGCACATTTGTGTCATTCTCTTGGACATTCCCTCAATTTCCTACCTAGAAGACTCAAAAAACCTTTGATGATCATTATATCCCTTTATCTGTTAGAATATAGAGAATGGATATGAAATTGGACATCCATAATGTTATAATCAACTATCATTCTAAAAACATGGTGAAAAAATAGTGTATATTATTGTAGTCACTCATACCCACCAATCAGTGGGTTAGGTGGAAACTAAACTATAACAACTCAGATTTCTGTCCAAATAAATGTTTTAGAATTCCATCATAAGGCCCAAGTTCCAATGGTTATCTAAATTTATATAAGACCCTACAAAACATAAATATTTTTCATTTATGGAACTGAATTGTCCCATTAGTATATCATAATTCCTCATCCATCATCAGATGTCGTGTTTTCTTATACATGGTAATCCATTTAAGTGTACTCCTTGACCATTCCATCATGATCCATAAAACCATTAGCAATTTAGGAACAAATCAAACTATGATGACTCTGATTCCTATTATAAATAAGTTACATAGGACTCCTTCTTATTTATCATGTCACAAAAAACATTCACCACAAGGATAGTAATCTTATCACATTGAGGGAATCCTTAATGTGTAAGCCCCATAAAAATATGATCTTACGTGATGTTTTCAAACTTTTACTACCTCTTATTTCCCACACCAAGCATAAATCATGTGAGATTAAAGACTAGTAGTGATTGTACTAATAACATGAAGAGGATTCCCCTATTGTGGTCCCTTTGCAAGGATGAAATTAAGGTCACACATCAACTGTTCTCAAAGAATCATAGTTCAGGTGAGAAAATTCTGGGAATCCTTACATATATAAGTCCAACTCAGGGACTCTCCTGTCTCATATTTTATGATGTAGACACCCAAAACACTAACTACATGGAATCTAATTCATATCATATTATGATAAGTAGGATTAATCCTTGAGGTCAAAGCCCTATATTTATTTCCTTACCACGTGATTCTAAACATTATCGTATAGTTCTTTCATACTTCTTCAAACTATGTCAAACGATCTACATGGTTCTGATTATAGTACTCACAAGACACATAGGATTCCTCATAGTGGTTCAATCTCATTTCCAAGACATCAACTACCAACATGGATTTTAATAAACTCTGGAGAACCTAAATATGGATATATACTAAAGCATCATAATTGAGTTAGGGAATGGTGGAGAACATGTGGCACACATAACTATTCCAGTTTTCACACAGTCTTGATCTTGTTATTCAAGTAAGGGTAACCAGTCTCATATCAGGGTCTAGGAAGTATTTCGAAAACATATCTTAAATATATAATAGTCTCTCAGAATATTAAATAATTCTCCTATAAAGGGTGGGAAGATCCCAACATCCCATCCACTCAACCACGGTGATTTACTTGTCATCTTTGGGTTTGAAAACCTAATTTACCTATGACATTAGAAAGTTGGTATGTACCAAATTATTGACATTGGAAATTTTAAAAGATTACATTAATTAATATAATGTTAAAACTGACATAAATGATTATTCATCTACCCTCAATCACCCACAATATGGATTTTGGAAAACTGTTCCAATTTATTTGGGAAATAGATTTTTAAAAAAAGAGTAGATAATTCAATAAATAGAGTTTTTTATTTAGTTAGTTCATGATGGTACCAGATTTTGCCTTCAAATAATGGGGTATTTTTCATATTTTTTCACAAATAGTTACCATTTTATACTCAGAAGAACACATAGTGTAAAACAACTCGTGTAAAAGGTTTATATTCTTAACTTGGTTAGATAATCACTCCCCTTTATAAACATAATGTATATTAGTTAAAATTGTGACAGGTGAATAAAAATAATACATCGTTTGTCAATTTCCATGGGGATTTCTATAGATTTTAAAATTTAAGTGTAATTCCTAAAATGGTTAATGTTATACTAATTTTGGTAGGTATGTATCAAGGGATGCACTTTATTGTAAATCACCCATAATTTCCCACATCGAAGCATAATATAATTATCTTTGGAATATAATTTTTCCTCCCATACACACATAAAGTTATATAGTGGGATGATATAGATTTACCAAATGACAATATATTTTCATTGATGGTGTTGAATTTCTAGACCTTATCATTCTTGATTCAACTCTAACTTTCTAGATCTGAACATTACTTGATATAATTGACATTTTTCTTATTTCAGCTTCCTTCATAACTAATATTGGATTTTTAACATTTGAATTTTGAGAAATTTGTCCATATTCAACATGATATATCTAATTTTTTTAATATAAATTACCTATCCCTATAGTCAAATAGTCATTCTTCACATGGTCAAATATTATTTTTTTTATTGACTCCCTATTAATTTTATACTTCTTGATTGAATGAGTGCTCAATTCGTTTCCATTATTATTAATTTTACCTATAATGAATAGTCATGAATTTAACATACACCTGTCACACCCTCTCTCACTATACACTCACTTATTTTTCATCCTTAGGTTATCCGCATTTCGAAGACTTTCATACCCTTCATCATTTATTCCCACCACCATGCCAATACTAATATCTCATTCATCGATTAAATCATTATTCTTGTATTGAATATTTAACTTATTTACTTTATTATTCATGAAAATATTTTAGTGGTTTATGGTGTTGACTTAAGTTTCAAAATATAAGAACTTCTTTGATATAGGTTGATATTCTACATTGTCTCTCTAAAATTTCTTCTTGGGTGACCACTTCTCTAATGATTTATTTTGATTTCTTCCAAATAAAGACTTACCTACATTTCTTTTTTCCATAACCTGATGCATTGTGTTATACTTTAATCAGTATAATAACTATATTGAATCTTAATATAAAATCATTTATCATGGAAGTTTCCCTATATTCCCCAATGTCATAAAATTTTTCTAGTATATCAAATCTATTTATCATGGTCATCTTTTACTTTTTATGTGATGTCTGCTTGTACATTATTGGTTTTCATTTTATTTTATCTTTTTCATCCCATTGATCAGGGGATCCTCAAATGAACAATGGATTAATTTTTTCCAATAATCAATATCCATATACTCATATCTTTAGTATCACACAAATATCATAATTTATCTATTTCATTTTCATTTAGGTGATGTTTTCCCAATATGACATGTTTTTTGTTTTTATGTAAATTCTCTATTACTTCTGTCTCGGATTATAGAGATCTATTTCATATAAATTCATATATTACCTTCTTATGTTTTTTTGAATTTATTGTAAATTTTCTACTACAAAATTTTTATAGAATTTAACTATTTTATTATACTTATAGAGAAACAATATTTAGTGTTATATGAATGAATTATATCATGGGATACTTTTTTGAGTTTTTATATGTTTAAAAAGGGATTATTTTCAACCACTCTACCCAAAATATATAGTATTTAATAAAGATCTAAAATCATATAAAATTTTTGTGGTACTAGTTATCTTATAAACAATTTGGTAAAAAAATTAATCAAGTTTTATCATTTTTATAAAAAATTTCAAACACCAAAAACTAAGAGTATTATTTAAACCAATAAATAAGGTCAATATTTATTTAAAATCATTATTAATCATTAAAAATACATCCTTATGAATTTTAATTTCCTTAAATGGAGACATGTGCAACTATTTGATACTTTTTTCTTTATTAACTAAATTATAGAAATAAAATTAATAGTGTCTATATATAGTTTCCCTAATTTAGGGAAAATTTATTAAATAAAAATTGAAAAACAAATCATTCAAAATTCTTTATCAATACCTCATAAACCACTAAAATTATTTTATTGAAATGTGAATAATGTTTCTAATGAACCTTGAAATGATTTATGAGAGTGTTTATGAAACTTTTCATATTTTCTAATTATTCATCCATTACATTAGCCTTTTATTTTAGCAATGACATATCATAATGAAGTACCTAGATGAATCTAATTATAATAGACATCATCACAACACGGTCATACATATAATAATATTTATCCTCGAGACAGTGGTCATTTGGTGATTTAATAAAAGAATTATCATAAAATCTACTTTATTTAATAAAATAATTTTAATCAATAGATTTAACAAAGAATTCACCACTATGAATATCCATCAGTTGTAGTGAATCATATAAAACTTTTGCTTCTTTTCATTTCTTCCATGGCACTTTTTTTAATTTTATTTTTCAATGTTTTCTTTGATACTTATTATTCAACACAAACATGGATGACAATAAAATCTATCATATGATACACCCCTTACAAAATTCAAATATGCACATCACATAATTCAATTTAAAACAACTATGTAAGAATAATTTAAAAAGAATAATAATTTTCCTTCTCTCCAAATTCCATTAACATATACAAATATAGACCCAAAAAAATTGGATATAGGATTTGATTCCACTTGTAAGTCCCAATTGAGATGTGAACAAACAATGATGTTGGAGTGGGGGATCATTCTATGTTGTCAAATTATTTTAAAAAAATTTGTATATTAATTATAATTTTTACCACCTATATTATTTAATACCATTTTTTCAAATATGATGTAAATGGATCATCTTATATTTTTCAAAATATTCCATAATCAAATGGAAAAAATATCAATAATCGCCCAACAATAAATATTTTTACAATGCTCAACTATAAGGGTGGAAAACAACTTCTTATCAATTTTAAATCCCATTAAAAAACACATTCTCCACTATTATATTTTTATAAATTACAATGGGTGACCTATGATTTTCTTGAAATAGTTTTTTCCATATTACATTGGTTGGTTAATAATATTACGCATTAGAACTAATCACTACACCCTACAATATCTAACAATCATCCAACCAATTATTCAGTAATTTATTCCTCTGGAATTTAGTTATCAATATAGCACAATATGATTTTACATCCACGAAATAGTCAATGTATGTCACCTCAGAGTCTTCTTGTTCTTGTAGATCATTAAGAACAAATTTTGTAACTTGATCTTGGGTACACTATATTGTAACTCACAGATCCACTATAAAATATTTAATATCTTACTAAAAACTTCACTAAGATATCAAGTAAATAAATTTATCATAGATGAGACAACTTTGGCATCAGACATTTCCTCGTATTATTTCATCAACTTAAACTAAATCAAATAATAGTATATTTAAACCTCTACATCATATACTTTTTCAAAATTAATATGGAAATAATTCTCCCACAATGTTTAATATTCTCATATCTTCTTCAATACAACATGTAGTGTATTCTCATTGTTTTCTTCCATAGAGACATCCAGTTATCTCAACAAACACAGTCACCTGCAACCAAGGAGAAAAAATCACTATTCTTTTTTCTATATTATTCTTCCTCAATCTTATAAATTTATGATTTATATCTGCATTAAATTCATCTTCTCATCAATATCCTTAAATATTATATATTGATACAATGAAGTTGACATCCCAAAAACTATATCGTGTTATACCCACATTTGGGTTCCCCGCTATTATTTATTCACATCTACCATATTTTTCAAATTGGAAAACTTCCCATTATCACGTTTTTTAACCCAAAAAGTAAACAATTCCCTTAATTATAACACCTCACTTATTGAAAACATATTTATTTTATTATTATTTTTCATTTGATTAATATTTCTCAAAATATAATCACAAAAACTCCATTTGAATATACATTTATGTTATATAGAGATAAATATGCATTATATATATGAGGAAATCATTTTGGATTGGGGAAATAAGATAAACATATATTGAAATAAACATGATTCAATATTAATCAGAAGAAACTTTAAAATACATTTTTATTTCATTAATTATAGGTTAAAAATTTTATAGTTCTTTCTCTAAGTAGCCTCATATTTTAATACAGTTTCATTCTATGATTTTTAAAATATAAAATATGCACACTGCATGATTTTATAAATTCCAATCCTCCCATATAAAAATAAACTAATTTATTTTAAAAATAAATGTTAGAAACATATCATTTTTCTGAAATTATAAAGATAAAAACTCAAATATATATCTTGATAGAAAACTCAACATCATCATCATTTTTCAAAATAACCCATGACGTTTCTATTTAATTATTAAAAATGTCATAAGTCTGATTACCTTAAACATCATAAATAAATCATGGATATAAATAACATCATGATATTCAAAACATGAATACATATATAACACCACATCAAAAAAATAAACAAAATTTGATTAATTGTACAATGTTAATTTTGGACATCATAACATCTCCCAAAAATCTCCACCTTCATTGATATAATTATGGATATATTGAAGATATAATCTAATATTTTAGTGATTTTATCAAACACAAATTTGGGTCTATATGATATTAATAAAATTTAAAAAATAGAAATTAAATCATCCAATATCACTTCTTTTTTAAAATTCATATATCTAAAATATTATATCGTCATCATCTAGAATATCTAAATTTTATTTTAGTTTCATTAAATCTTACAAAACACTCTCTATCAAATATGTATCATAAGAAAAACATTTAAAATACTCGTATGACACTTTAGTTGAACCATTATACTTGTACAGAGCTAAATATTCCATTTAAATGACTTGTACAAAGCTTTTTGTTACACCGATACTAAGTAAAATAACCCATAAAATGTCTAGTTTACTACTAAGATAACATAAACGTGAAGTATAAATTGACTATATTCCTTATAGTAAAATTAATCACAAACAATTATATACATATAAATTCTATATATTTTTGAGCTAAAATTCAATATCACTAGAAATTAAATCAGAATCACTCTAAAATCATCTTAAGTTTTATTCATCCTCTTCATAACAACATTTAAAATATCCAAGTAATTATAGAAATAATTAAAATAATTCGATAACATTTGATATCACATTGAAGGACCCATGAAGCATCTATATAGTAAAACAAAGTATTCAATAAGCCTTTATTACACCTATATGTTAAGACTTATTTAAATATATTAAACTTTTCATATAATCGTGTCATAAAACGCATTTTAGTAGTTATTTACAATGAAGAAAAAATGATAGCTTCCACAACAAAACATCCAAATTCTCAAAACATTTATCAACTAGTATATAATCTCTTCATGTTGAAATATTCACTAAATATCTCTAATATTATATAGAAATTACTGGAACATCTCCATTTATACATTTAATGTTTTCTAGGAAGTGTAAAACTATTGATAATCTGATATTATTGGTTTACCACCCTGAAAGAAACTTCATTCATCTTTTCCAACAATGGAAAAATTCTCCTTTACATGTATATTAGAAGTCACTATATTTTTCTTTACCACACAATGAATTTAATTTTATTGATGAATAAGGCAGTCCATTTTTTGTACATTCAATAAAACTTTATATATATTCTATGAGGAACTATCCCAATTACTGTTTTATAATCTAGATGGTTTTTAATAAGTGTTTACATAGAAATAGATGGTATTACACACCTTGAAGAAGAAATTATGGACTCATGTATCAAATTTAGGGTTCATGTATGAATTTTTCAGATTCCACAATCATTTTTATGTTTTATAGAATATATATACCCCATTTCAAAATACATTATAAATTAAGTGGTTACTATTTACTACTAAAAATGAAATGTTCAACATATTTAAATTATTCCAAACATAGAGATGAACCATAAAATCATTTATATAAAAATTAATTTTTCTTTTGATATTTATTGTAGAGTGTGTGATTTTACTAGATACATGATGATTAATTTACACAAATAAGTATGTACTTTAATTTTGTGATTAATTCATAAAAAATAGGAAACACGTATTAAAAACCACCTTATTAGTGTTGTACAAATAAATTCATTACGCCTAAAAAATTATAGATCCATTCACTGAATCAATAAAACCACAAAACTATACATAAATGGTGAAATCATTTAAAATATAACAAATATATTATAACGAAAATATAATAGTGCCCTTAATAATACCACTAATATATTTCTAATGTTTGTAGGATACTTGGTTTAATGGATATAAATTTCTATCATTGGAAACAAAATCATCCCATGATAGTTTTTAATATAAATGAATCCATAGAATAATAATTCTCAAGAATAAAATGTAGATAAAGTACATAATCATGATTCTGAGAAAAATTATATAAAATTTACTAACACTAGATTTAACGAATTTTAAATAGACTGTTTTTAATTAACAAAATTGTGATAAATTTATATCTATGATAAATGATGAAATAGAACTAATTATTAAGAATTTGGGTTTTTAATCAATTGTGAAAACTGTGAAATCGATTAAATTACTAGTTAAAATGTAGTAATTTTTTAAAAACCAAAATAATAGAATAATGTTGTTAGGTATAAAGGATGATTAGTTACTTCTAGTTCTAAATGGATCTAGGATTGAATATGATGAGACATATTCTCTTTTAATGGATGTTATCATATTTTATTTTCTTATTACATTGTTTGTATATGAAAAGTCAAAATTATTCATAATAGATATCGTGGGTTAAGGTGTATTTTATAATAGTAACAATGATAATTATATTTAAATATATATAGGATTCAAGATTCAAAAAACATGATTAGGTATTTGATATTTTATTTAAAATAATAATAATTAATTAATTGGACAAAAAAATTAGGGTGTAAATAGTACAATTATAAAGGTGAGTATTCGATAAAATATGGATATATAAATGATTACTTTTCTCAATTTGTTTTCATAATAAATATTATAATTTATGATTCCAAATTATTGTACATTTTGATAATTGAAAAATTATCTAGATTATTAATGAGATTTTTAATAAGGTTGGATAATTTATAAAAAATTAAAATTGAAAATGTTTGTAAAGATATATTTTAAAGTTGGATTATGGATTAAAAATATGAATAATGGTTTTTTGGTTTAGTGATCAAGATACGATAAAAGAAGTTCTTAATGAATGTTAAGTAGAAAATTATGATCCTTTAAGTTCACTATAAGTTATATTATTTCTCTATTAATATGAAAATCAGTTTCGACCACTTGAGGATGCTGAATAATATCTTAATAAAAAAATATTATATCTTTGGGTTATTGGTAATTACTATTACTTTAAAATAAAAAAAATATATTTTTTTCAATATTTTTAGTACATGAATATTTCGTATATATATCATTGTCATTCAATTTTTATCAAACATATATTATTATACGATAAATAATATATTGATCAAAGAGTATTTGATTTCAAAAATTCAAAACCAAATATAGTTTTTTATCCTGATGGTAGTTATTTTTCAAATTTATATAAAACTATGTCTCAATGTTTATATTTGTTCATATCTCGTGGAATTCACATTTTTGTAATACCATGAATAAATTAATTTCTAAAACATCCTGCAATCATGTCAAGCTCATTAGGAATCATGGGGAAGGTTTAGAATGTGTTTTATTATGATTCAATATTAATCATATCATAAATAATTTTAATGTTTATATGATGAATGAAATTTTTACCAAATTACATGATTATAATGTGACTTGAATAAGATAATTTTAGAGGGTTTGTAATAATGCTTATAAAATAAAACAACTCTCAACAAAAATACTGTTTATGAATGAGATTTAATAGAATGATGAGATTTGTATCCCCTAAATTAGAACTTGTTATTGGGACATAAATCTATTTACAATCACATTTTTTACTATAAGTTTTAATAAAGTAGCTATAAAAATTGTATTTGATGAATTAAATGTTTACCATGATTTTCATGAGGGGTTTAATAAGGATTCACTCTTTTCTAATCCACTAGGTGTTTTCCAATATACTTTCCTAATAAAATAATAAAATAAATTAGATTGGATTTTTTCCATAATTTCATTACTAATTTCATTAATTAGGGTTTTTGATCATGAAATTTATGTCTTATAAAGGGGAGTGTCATAGATAATTTCCATTTGTTATATATTATAATTTTCTATAATTGGTTACTATTACCAGCCACATTTCCCATGTCCATTTAAATTATTTCATTGTGTCCATAATAGATTATTGTAGACATCAAATAATACTAATTGACAACAAAATAATATATAATAGTGATTATATATAGTTTTAGAGAAAAAGGATTAAAAGAAAAGATAATAAAAAATGGTCATTTGGTTTTATTTTCATTAACCACATAGGTCACTTTTTCCTTTGTATTAAATATTTTCTTCATGGTTTTTTATTTATTAAACCTGACTATTGGGTTTATCCAAAATTATTTCATTTTCAATATATTTTATAATATTAATTTCATACATATATTATATTTATTATAATTAATAAAAAAAATATATATATAATTAATTATTACCTAAACAATACATCTTTATTTTACATGCCAACCACTAAAGATAGAAATTTATAAACCAATCTCTTAGAACATTAAATAGAAATATTGGATGTGACTAGAAAATTGACTACAATATTATTTAAATTATGAAAACCAAATATCTATGTATTGTAAAAAATGGCCATTCCCCTCGTAAATTTGAAAAAAATATGAAATATTTTTGTGATTATCGTGAAATTTTACTATATCTACCTATAATTTTGAATTTATTATGGATGTGTATAAGGGTGGGTCAATTAATTTTAAAGATAAATCAAACCCAAACCAATATAGTTTCATGAAAATCATTTCATCCTACTAAAAATACACTAAATTGAGGTTTTTTAACTGAATATGGTTTGTTGTGGTAATTTAGAGTGTGAGGTTTTTTAGGTATAAGTGATGTTAAAGAAAATTATCTATTATATATTTTATTCAAACTATATAGATGAATAACGTTTCAAATTAAATTATAAATTAATATTACATATTAAAAACTAATTATTAATTAAAAATATCAAATTTTATTCAAATAATTCAATGAAATGAATTTTTTATTCCAATGAATAGTAGACTAGGATGGTTAACCATATTATAAAAAAATCACCCACCACATGAAAAAACCTATCCAAGGAAAAAATGAAGCATTATTTTTTTATGGAAGATTAATAATATTGTGAGTAGGATGTATGATGCATGGTTAGTATTATAGAAGATTTCCCATTTCATGAAATTATATTATAATGTCTCACAATAAATAATTAAATTCCCCATCCAAATAATTTTCACTAGTACAAAAACACACTTTAACATTATTTTTTTATTTGACATTGGTTTGTAACCGATGTTTATAAAGACGACATAAAAAATAGTATTCCCACTGAGGGTTTCAACATTGGTTTATTAAATAAACTGATGCGGATAACTAATTTTCAATATCGGTTTTACGTAAAATTGACACCGAATATCAAACAGGCCTGAGTTTTTTATGTCAATTTTATAAAAAACTGACTCCGTAAGTTTAATTTTGTTTTGGAACAATAATAAAATGTAAAATTCTAATTTAATTGAAACCACTATAAAAATATAATATACACAATAATAAAACAATATTTATCATTCAATAAAAATATAGAACTTACATAATTTTATCTAGTTAATCAAAAAATTATGTACGCATTTGTATTATAAAGTTGAAAATAGATTTGAGTCACTGAAAATTTTACATGGATTCCCATTAAATATAAATTCATCAATAAATATTATAAAAAATTAAACAAATACATTGCAGAGGAACTTGAGAGAACACAATGGATTATAGTGTCGAATGTTGGGAGAATATGTTGTTGTAGGCAATGTGACATCTGTGATTAAGGATGAATGGGATGGTTTAATGGTAAACTGTGCTACAATGGCTGATTAGACAAACTAGGCAGAGAATGAGATGGCTAATGAATATAATCGCTAGAATATCTTCATTTATCATTTCAAATTAGATATTTTTTCCTTTTATGTGTGTGTTGGTATCCCATGATGGTTAAGTGTATGTACATTTCTTATAATAGATAATGTATACACCGTGGTGTGTGTGTGTGTGTGTGTATGTCCTTGAGAGACGTTCTATGATATGGTAACTAATGTGCAAGGGAATTTGATGAGACCATATTTGATGTTTTATTCCCTAAAAATTCTTATGTAAATTGTTACCATGTTCGTCGTTGTGGCATCACTCAATACACAATGCCTTAAGGATACCATATAATATGTTTAATGCTCTTTTGGATTATTTTTTATCATTTCTAACGTCTTTTTTATCCATTTGGCATTGAGTTATAGTATGTACGAAATTGATTCATATCCGCTTGTATTGTACATAGACTCTCATCACATGGTTTATTGATTATTTATTCTTTCACATACCAATCATTAACAAAAAAACCTACGCTGAATGTTACAAAAATTTTTATAGAAAATTTTGAATATTACACTTTCAAAATAAAGTAGAATTAAAATACACATACCTAAAATTTACGGCATGCTCATTTTTGGTTATTGTTGAAGAATCCATTTGATTATTAGTAGGTTCGAACACCTAATATATCAAAAGAGATAGATTTTTGAACCCATATGTAATATTATTTACAAATATTAGAAAATACATACCTCAAATACTAATCAGACTAAACAAATAGTTCCCAAAATTATATTGAATATGGGTCACATCAAATTGGAAATAAGACAATGAATCATTGAATGCATAAAATAACATTGAATGATATGAGATAAATTAATAGATTAATATAAAAGAAAATATAAATATATTAATACAACTAGCCTTATTAAAGTCATTAGTTTTCCCAGTTATGATTATCTCATACATGAATGGTAGAATATAACAACCACATTAAAAATTTCCTTGATGAAGATGAAACTATAGTTATGGAACATTAAAATGTTAATAAAAATTTATATATAAAAAAATTAAAACTAATTATAATATAAAAACTAATTACCTATACTTCTACATATTTGATTTTATTTGGTTTCTTTATCAACTTGTATTCCTTGTTAAATTTTTTCTATAAACTGCATTTTCATATATATGAACTAATAATACATATCTAAACAATAATAATTAAACATAATGATATTACAAAAAACAAAAAAACATACCTTTCAAATAAGGTGAAAAATCTTTTATGAACATTCCCAAATAAAGAGAAACCCAATATACAGTGCATTCACTTGGGCACAAAATGCCTAACATCCAATTCCCCCTTCAATAAAAAAAGTTCAAAATTATGTATCTATTCTTACTTAACATGAAATGGTAGAAACCAGCACTGAATCTTCGAATGCGATAATCTATCACACGTATATAAAAATCTATCAGGATTCTTAATATATTGCACTTCTATGGAAATTAATTCTGGATCTATAAAATTGTAAATGTCTGTACATTCATTTTGTAAAAGAATCATGTGTAGATTCCTAATTGAAAAAGAAAATATAGTTATTCAATTTAAAACCATATTTCATTGATGAAATTGAATTCAAATGAAAATTCACATACATGGTAAACAACTACACCACATTCAGGCTGAGATCTTCAAAATTTATTAGATACAAGATATCTTCTTTGAGTAATCTCAATGGATATTCTCTTCCACATATATCAGTCATCATCTGAAACTGATAGATAAAATTCAATGAAGAAGATTCCTGAGATAATCTTTGTATCCCATAAGAAATATTTGAAGTATTTACAGTTGATTATTCCTGAAAATTTTGTTTCATTTATGAAGCATCTTTTTCTTTCAGATAATCCTATATAAGTTAAATTTCAGAAAACAACATAATTAATTTTGAATCATTTTTAATTAATATCTAAAAAACACATACCTCATATAAAATATAACAAAACAAATATGTTGTCCAAAGTAAAAAACTAATAACACAATCCCTAACTCTGGTGATCTCCACGGTATGAAATGGTAGTAGAGTATTAAGATCTATAATATCATGTAATGATACTCTAACCTGACCCATCTACATATGATGGTGGTGTACAAAATCCCCAAAAAAATGCACGAGTCCTAACACAACAATATGTATGTGATGATCTGCAGCAAAGAAATCACAATAAACGTTTTGGTCCAAGTGAGGTGGTGGAGAACCAATGTAAGAAAAATTGTGTAGGGTAGGCTGGAAAGGCTAAAAAATGAAAAACTTATATTAGTGATCATAATTTATAAAACAGAAATATTGATGAGAAATAAATAATATACCTGGGAAGACTACTCATACGGGGTAGGGAAGGAAGATGGGGTGGGGTATTCTGGGTCAGCAGGCTGGGAAGGATAAAAAATGAAAAAGTTATATTAGTGCTTATAATATATAAAATAGAAAAATGGATAAAAATAAATAATATACCTGGGAAGGCTACACATTAGGGCTAAGGTAGGCAGATGGGGCAGGGTTGTTCGGGTGAGTAGGATGAGAAGGCTAAAAAATGAAAAAGTTATATTAGTTTTTATAATTTATAAAATAGAGAAATTGATAACAAATCAATAATATACCTAGAAAGGCTACACATATAGGGCGTGGTAGGATGATGGGGTATGGTAGTCCGGGTGAGCTTCCTAAGAAGGATGAAAAATGAAAAAGTTTTATTAATTTTTATAATTTATAAAATATAAAAATTGATGAAAAATAAATAATATACCTGGGAAAGTTGTGTAGGTTGGGACTATCTAGCCTTGTCTTCCAACAAAGCTTTCTGATCTTATTCTTGAATTTTATCACCCATAGACTATTTCATATCTTTCAACTCTGCTTTTAAGGATTCTATTTCTTGGTCTCCTGATTTCATTCTCTTACTAAAAAACTTTCGAATACCAACACCTGCATGATATCCTCTATCACAACCGGGGTGTTCTACCTTTCCCAAAGCAGTGGCTATGATGTTCATCCTACCCTTGAGGATAAAAGATCCATGTGTCTCCTGCTCCTAAAGTTCATCCGGAAATGAAAAATATAAAAGTTATATTTCTGTTTATAATTTATAAATTAGGAAAATTGATAACAAATAAATAATATTTACTTAATATTTTATAAACTACTTGTTTAGATTCCACTATAATATACTGTTCATTTTTTATTTTTCTTGCTCGATTCAATTTTTTATGTTGTGTGGGAGGAGATGAAGGACCGAACTAGACCTCCTATGAACCACTACTAGATTGAGCTCTTAATGCTTCAAATTTTTCTTCAATACTTTCCTACTCAAAAAATGACTACCCTCTATGTGATATAGTACTAAGGTATACATTTTGAAACAGGATCTCCTAATGAGATCTCCTAGAGGCCGGTTATATAAAAATAAACTTCTAATTAATAAGAAAAATATATAACTAATTTTACAATATAAAATAATTATCATACCTACAATTTTTCTTCATTACGGATTTCAAAAAATCATTTCCACGTATCTTCATATATAAACGGATACCTGAGGAATGGGTTTTCAAACCGTCTCTTTCCAAAAACATAATTTTTTGTGAGTTTGGTTTTAAAATCACTCCATCAAACCGCCGCTAAAGAGAGATTTCTATTCTTAATTTATTTGGTTTCCTCAAAATTTAATGTCATATGTAATTGAATAAATTTAATATTTCATTTAAAATATATAATATTAAAAAAATTAGATGAAATAAATAAATTAAGATATTTTACTATCATGACCTCCCAAAGTTGTTGCTTTGCCATGCTGTCCACTGACTTCCAATCAGGATATAAAATACTAATTCTGCGACAGATCTACATCAGTATATAACAGACAAACTGAATTGCATTTGGGAAAACTACATTATTATCATCATCAAAACAAATGTGCACTCTGTCATCATCACGAGAAAGTGTTAGTTTTGGTAAACATGTAATAATACATTCACCAACTTGAGAACATGATTTTTTAGTAGTAACCAGAGAAGTCTCCTCCACCGAGGACGCATCCGTATTCCTTCAAAAAAATTTATAAATTAACAGTTTTATTTCATTAAATAATTATATTGATAAATATTTAATAATATGTAAAAAAATATATACCTCCATAATGTCTCCCCTTTATCTGTATCTAAAATTTCTACTAGAAAGTGTAATGGAATTTTGTGTACCTTCATATCATTAGAAAATTGAATAATTAGAAATACAGAGGACAAAAATAAGTAAGTAAAAAAAGTGGTATGCATTTTTAAGACTCATAAAAAAATTACAAAATATATATATTTACAAGAAAAACTTGGAGACTAATTTAGTGTTTTCCCACATGCCTTCATCATGATCATTATGTACTGCATGCACTGTGTTTGTCCGATACTCATTTTAATCTTCCGGAAATTTTGTAATAGATGAATAAGACTTATGTAAATCACTAACATCATCAGCATCATCATCATCACCCAAATGGTATCTTTTTTCTAGAAAAAAAACTGACCACTGATCATTTGATGGATCAATGACATAAAATACTTTCTTTTCATGTGTCTATATGATAAATGGTTACTAATTGTAATTAAATATTTTTTAATCAACCAGTTTATACCCATATTCATCATGTTTCACACCACAATTAATATCAACCCAATTACACTTAAAAACGGTGACTCGAAATTTAATATAATCAATTTACTATATGTATTATAGAACTCCAAAATATGGCGTTGATGCTGAAATTGGATTTTTATGATTGGCACTCGAAAAATGCATTACTTTAGCAAAAACCATCACAACACTATTCTAAACGGTAGTCTTGTCATCCAGTTTTTTTGTGTAAAATGTGTATCTGTTGATATCAAAACTAGACCATGTGATCACATTAAGAGACGGCCCCCCTGATAACCACTTCAATGTTTCTGATGTAGATATGTATGAGGTGACTTTCTATTTAAACCATGAAACAAATGACTTCTTATCCTCAATCACCAACCACATTTCATTTCGTTTATGATTTTATAACATTAATTCAGTGAGATGTGAGGATATATATGATTGAACCTCATCTGTGTTGTTTAGAATGTATAAATCTACCTGCATCACTTCATATTGTGGAATTAACATTACCATTAAGCCTCAAACCCCTCATCCTTCACTATAAACTCTCATTTGTTGAGATACATGAAGAAAAATATGCTCCGCCTCATACAAATGACCAGTACATATCACCTCTTCTGATACATATTTTTGAACAATAGAGGCCTCTAATCGATAATAATTTTTAATATATCCCTTAAAATTTTTCATATTTATTTTAAAAGGATGCATCAATCTTAAATAAACAGGACCACATATTCTTATCTCGCACTCCCAATGAATTAGAATATGATCCATTATATAAAAAACGTGGGTGGGAAATACATTTATAGTTGACAATGAATAAGAGTTACTTCATTCTCCAACACATCCAACAAATTTGGATCAATGACCTTCCTACAAATGGATTTGAAAAAATTACATAACCAGATGATAGTCTTTCTAAGAGATGTCGAAAATATATTGTGCACTACTACAATTAGAATATGTTGCATTGATAGATGGAAATCATGAGATATCATACCTATCAATTTACAAACCATCAATAACAAAAAATTATTCACATTGGAAGAAAAATCAATGGGTACTTTAATACCATGAAGACACTAACAAAAAGATCTGGGTACTTTAATACCATGAAGACCACTCGGTACTTTAATACCATGAAGACACTAACAAAAAGATCTGGGTAATTTAACACCATGAAGACCACTGGGTACTTTAATTACATAATAATTACTTACCACATTCCCAAATGCTAAAAATGACAAATGATATTCATAACTTCATTCAACAAGATCAAGGGAACTTTTTTTGATGAATGACTGACATTCATGGATTATTAAATAAAATGAATACATATAGATTTATAGTATTGTCTCTAAATTAAAACATTTAATTGTATATTTCAATAATATTCAATATCTCTGATTATTTCTTCCTTAGATGGGGAATTATTTTCAAAATACTCACCATTTTAAAGATTTGGTAGATTAATTCACTCATGATATAATATTATAGAATGAAATTAAAATATAACCCTAAATAGGTATTAATGAAGCTAAAAAAATATACTACCATTTATCCAATGTTATAACAGTGATTCTATTGGAATACATTTATTTTATCCATTTTTTATTTTTCTATGTTTTATATTATATAGTCGTGAAATTATGAAATTCTAGAAATTTTTCTAGAATAATAAATTTCTATGTTCATAGAAAGAGATCATATAAGAAACATAAATACTGAAAATGGGAATTTCAAAGTACCATATATAGTTTTTCAAACAATAGAGTTAGGTCATGTATCATTTTAAGTCATAGATATTTTATAGTTTAAACCATTTTTTATTTAATTTTATTTACAATTAATTTTCTAGGGACCTAGATAAATCTATATAAAATTTCCAAAGTTACTCATTTGTTTCTTATTCTTTTTTTGATTTATTTCTTAGTTAAAATATTTTATAAGTTCAATTTAAGACCATTAGTATCCCTCTTTTCTTACTTATTCATTTTTTTGTATTTCTCTATCATAATATACTATAGCGGGTTCATCACACAATAAGGTAATGATGTGAATTTATGATTTTGTCTTATCAGATGTTTATATCCATTAATAAGACCCAATCTAGTAGTATTTTTGGGAAGTTTCTCTTTAACATCAATTTAAGGTATTAAATTCTTTAAATTTTTATTTATTTGAAATAACCATTAATTCTTTGATATTTTATTTTTATTTTACTTTATGAAAATTGTTATATTGAATGAATATATGGGATTTATATGAATATTTCCCATTTTAGTTGAGAAATACATGTTCTTTTCAGGGTTCACCTTGTTATTATATGAATTTTTTCATTTTAAAAACAATTGTTTTTGTGTTTTAATTTATTAATAATTAATAATTAAACATTATTATGAGACCATCAAATTTTCTATTGATTATATGATTTATTACTAATTTTAATGTGTATTTTTAATGCCTTTAAATTTATTTTTAAAGCATAAATGATTTTTTGGATATAACATAACGTTATTGTATTTTTATTTAACAATATATTTATAGCCATTTATATTGTATAATTTTTAAAATCACATAGTATAAAATGAGATGATATTTTTTTTAATGGTCATATCTATATGTGAGGGTGTATGGATAATTGTATTTTATATTTTAAAAATATTTTTCTTAGTCATTTTGATTTTAGATTTAGAAAACCTCATGGGAATCCATGGGTGTCTAAGTGGGGATTCTAATTATGTGAGCTATACTACTTATGATTATTATTTGGATAGTACCTATTATAACAATATCAAAATTTCTATGGGGAATAAATGTGTGTGTTGATAACATCACATTAAATTCAATAAAAATTATTTTATGACAATCATGTAATATATTTTTTCATGGTAACTTAGGAATTTTCTTATAATTAATGGTGTATTTTTTTGTGATTTTTTAACTCCCCAAAAAAGATTATCTAAACACCATCAAGGTGAGATTTCATAAGTCCTCATGGGCTCCTCCCCATATTCAATAGGTTGTTTACTAGTTTAGAGGGTCTAAGGATATAATAGGGAGACAATATCATTTCTTAATAATAGTCATTAACATAAAAAATTAAATATAACAACATATAGTATGAAATGAAAGATAATTAAATATATTATCAAAAAAGGAACACATGTCATAGATGTAAAAAAAATTAGGCTCCCAATGTTTTAATAAAACTAGTATTTTGTAAAGTTTGGAAATAATGTAATGAAACCCTATAAAATCTATTGGATTCTGTCTAGGTATACCTACCAGCTTTGTGCTCCACAACCTACCTATCTGTCATAGCCCCTTTTCCTTACATGAATCCCAAATAATAAAATTGTTGTATATATCAAGATTCTCATTAATAGTGTGAGTAATAAAACGCAGTTTCACTCCAATGATTCATCCTTAAAATAAGTGAAAAAGTATAATATGTGTATTCTATGATATATTTAACTACACAAGAAAGAATTAACAATCATATTCCATGAATTTATGTTCTAACCAAGCTACAAGAGTGTAGACTATACCTAGAATAAATTTATGATAAAATGAAAATATAAACAGATTTTAAGTGTCATTAAGATACAACCACATGGATGGTGAACATGTCTGACAATATTCTCAAGGTATTAAGCCTAGCTGGTAAAAAAGACCCTCGAACCCTACTTCTATCGTGTGTTAGGACTCAATAATTTCAAACCCCATCCCTAGTAAATGGTTGCAACTCAAGGTTATTTTTTTCTTTTTGTGTTTCTTGAGGCCACAATGTCATCATATCCCTTATTTCTTTTCCATAGGGTTGACATCAAATATATATTATTCCTACAATGTATTCAGGTCTATCATCATCATTGTTTCATATCATACACACTTCGCTTATAAGGGATAAACATTTCATGACGGTACACAAGTTATTAGAACCAAAATTATTAACTCAAAATGAATGGTATTTATACACAATTGGGAAAACATATAATAGTAAACAAATCTAGCCTTCATTTGAATTTTGTAGAAACATACAAAAACATTAGATCAATATCAAACATTGTGACAACCTAAACAAGTGTACTCATGGTTTCAAGTGTCTCATACCACTCTTATAGGCTACACACAGACACCTATTTATGATCACTATAAATCATGGTCAAACAATCTATGCCAACACAAGTATTATATCAGGGAAACAAGTGTATAAAATGGCCACTGATGTTAAGGAAATTACAACAATTACCTTGAGGATGAAAACACTAACCCTATTGAGGAATGATACTTGAGTCACATAAGATATCTAAGCATATCCGGACTGCATGCCGAGAACACCCAGAACTCATCCCATTTAATTCATTGTTCTAAAACACATGACTTAATGTTAAAACTAAATCATAACACACCTGGATAATATGATTCCATTACAATCCCCCCTATAATTACATCTCATCCCTGAGTATAATCATTTGAATTATTTCTCGAACGATTCTGGCCAATGGTCCTAAATATCAGACTCTCGTTCCCAATATTCCTCCTGGATCTATGCATTCCTCCATAGGATCTGGACATGTGGCACTCTCTTTATCTACAATACATTCCTACTCCAGTCTATAATAAAGAACCATCATTACACATATTATGTGTTAGGATTCATATCGGCATCATCACAATCAATCAAATCAATACTATCATCCATGTTCCACCAATGTTAATACACCTAAAAACACATCATGCATAACTTAGTAATAAGGTTGATCTTCCATATCCTAATCCAAAATTATAATAAACTCTTAAATCTTAAACATTCAAATGAATGATTGAGTAATATTTTCTTTGTTTTGAAATAATTGATTCCCTAACCGAGTAGTAAGCTACAAGAAAACCTGGTCACAAATAGAGAACTAAAAAGGTTTTCTCCATTAGTCAACGTATGCTCACTAAATTATTTGATCATTGTTCAGACACTTCATATTCAGATTATCTCTTTTACAGGCCTTCTATACAATGCTTGACCTCACCAAAACTACCTCATCAACCTCATGCCTACATAGGGATGAATGAAACAAATAACCAAAAATAGCCTCAAAATGTTCTAGCTAAATATATACCTAGAAGTTGTTATTGTGAATGAACTCGTCCAAGGATATATTATCATCCCAAGATCCACCAAAATCTAGAAAACATTACTTTATAATATCTTTTAACATATAGACCATCCTAATTGATTGGACATCGCTGTTCATATGATATGTTGTACATTGTTTCAATTGAGTACCCATATCCATCAACATTCCCTATAAAAACTATGATGTGAACCATATATCTCTTTATAATAATATATTCTTTGGATCTCCATTCATTCATAAAATATGTCATTCATACGACCCTCATAGTTCGTGTACTGAGTGAGTCTCTTGCATTGACGTGAAATGAGAAACTTTCAATAGCCGGTCAACAATGACCCAAACAACCTAATGAAGCCTTAGTGTTCAATGTCACATAATAATGAATTACTACATCATGTCATTCCATTTATACCTCACAAAATTATGTGGATGAAGAAAAAAATTTGTAAAATGATTGTTATCCTTCACCCCATTGAAGGAAATGTATCCTGAAATAAATCCAATGACGTACCTATTTATATGGGCCACTTTAATAAACATCATATGCTACGATACATCTTTGTGAGAATTATATATAGAAACCATTTGGAATCAACAGAGCCTATGATAAACTCCACTCTTAAGGAGGATGGAATTAAAATACACCAACACATGGTGATCACAGTTCCATCATGGACTGGAAATCATGGGACCGAGTCACTACCTTCAAATAATTCTTGCATCACCTCACATTATATATTTCACTCTTATTAACTCATCTCCATGTCCACTAATCAATATTTGATAACCAAAGGATGGAATTTCAGGATTACATGATCCTAATATGAATCTATAGGCTATTCCTCCATCAAACTCATAATATGTCATTCCTATAGTGATTTCAAGTCACCAAACATCTGTATATATAATGTTTTCTTTCTATAAGCATATACCATTACTTTACATTTTCCCATAAAAAATTCCATCTAAAATTCAAATTTTTATACATACTCTACGCATTGCCTCTACCCCAAATTGAGATAGTTTCGATATAATATATATCATGGAATATTTTTGGGGGTGTATTTGATAAACCACTAAATAAAGATTTATTGTCTCTAACACTTCAGTTTATGGGACATAATCAAACTCTATGTAAAGTGTTGGGTAGTTCTTCGCATGAGATCCTAGCTGGCATGAACCATAATCAACTACCTAATCCCAATACATCATATTTATCAAAACCCTACAATTGATGCAGCCTAGTACAATACATAATGAATCATATTATTTAGAAGAATAAAAATTTTATTTATAATCAATCTCTTTCTTAGATCATGACAAATATCATCACATAATTTAGTTAATTTATGCTTAACCCTCTTTTTAGTAAACTTAGTCATCAATTTGGCTAAGTGAGGGGAATATATAATGACCTATATATAGTATCAAACAAACCTGAAGAAACTTATGATCATCAAATCATTCAGAGGGAGATCCTAAGACGTCATTTCTTACAACTTCTTTGGTCCCTCAAATATTCTAGATTTGGAAATCACATAACAATGGAATCAAATATCTTTGGTAAATAAAATAATCCTTAAAAACATGAAAGAATCATGATTTGATAATAGTTTAGTCAACACAATCTCATTGTGGCTTTCATGTAACTTATATGTTTTTGGAATATTTAAGGATTTTATAAATAAAGAACATGATTAAAGAGTTGATTTGTTAATTAATGATATTTTTCAGTAGATCCATGAATGATTCTTAGAAATTTTTCAAATATAATGGCATGAATAGGTACTCATATACTCCATATGTTCTTATAAATACCATATTAAGAATATACACTTTTATAAAACACAACTAACGGTATATTAAATGAAGATCAATCATGGAGAACCATTGGGAACCTCATTACTAATTAAAGGGGTCATTAATCCTTGGAAAATGATAAATGTTATTCACTATCATTTGATTTAGTTTTTTTATTCCACATAGAGAAATAGACTTTCATCCACCTTCTTAGAAAATATCTGTGATGCACCACAGAGAGATATGGCCAACCTAGTGAAACCATTTTTTTCAATGTAATTTATATATTCCGTGAGTTCTCTCAAATTTGAAGGTTATATATAATAATAATGAATTGAAATAATGTGTGATACTTGAGTGATTTCTATCTCATAATCCACATCCATGTAAGCTGGAATATATGAGATGTCACCTAGAAATAAATACTAGCAAAGATCAATAATAGGAGTTATACAAAATGACCCAACATTTGGTTCCTCTATGAGATAAAATAATACTATATGAGATGTGATGGAACTAATATAGATTATATCTGATCCAAATCTATTGTCATGGAATTAACACTCACCGAATATAAAATGCATACCCCCCTAAGGTGAAATAAAGGACACCCATATCAAATAATAGTCAATGTGATAGTGAAATCTAATCAGCCAGTCTATTCCCAAGATCACATAAAAGATAGTCATCTAATTGATTATCAATTACCATAAATGAAAATAGCTTAAAATAATTACATAAAACTTTGTATATATATAGAGATAGTTAAAAATCATTCCCAAGGGTGTGTCGTGAGAAAAAACTGAAGCAAGCATAATTGGTAAGTCAAGACCAGAAACAACTTGAGAATATATTAAATAATGTGAAAGTAAATCATGAAAATAAAAATAAAAAATGAGTAGGTCATAAAAATAATACCTCAGATGTTATATGGACCCTCTCTATAGATTTGCATTACCTAGTACTTTGTATTGACACATATTAGCACGATTAGGTGACTCTTAGCCTAAAAGACATGATTTTCTTGAGTTAATGTCAACTGATTACTTTGGAACTGTTACTAATGACCTATTTAATGTTCCTAGGTGATAATTCAGAATTTTCCAATTCAAATCATCAGTATTATACCTCATTCTACTAGAAGAGACACTCGCTACACCAATAAGAGGTCTACCCACTGGACTAATAAAGGATGGATAACTAAAAATTGCTTGATCCTCCTCTAAGACCTTCTCAATAGTTAAGTAATTGTGTAAAACCATTTTTACTTCATTAATTAAAACTCATTTACAACTTATTAAATATGTATGCAGACTGATCACATACTTTTTGTCCTTCTTTGATGTGTTTCCATATAATAAGTGTCAAAATTAAACATCTACTTGAAACAATATGAGTGTTAACGTACCATCACATATCCCTATTAATGGGCCCTGAATTATTTTCCCAGATCCATCTATAGAATATCAAAAATTAATTCCATGAAAAATAGGTTCTTGATGGCCAACCATGTAATAACCTCACATCTACCTAATTGTCCTATGACACCCCACCATCCCCCGACGTGTTCCTTAAACATAGATATAACTATAATGATGCATCGGTATCCTTCTCTCTCGACTAAGTTGAATATTACTTCAATATTATCCATCTAGTAATTGGAATCAAATGTACCCCCAATTCACTTGAATTTTAGTAGATTCTATAGTCAGATGTTGTGGGAATAGTCAATTATTGTCTATGGTTTACCTCATCCCTGGGAAGGTATAATCTGAAAGACTCCATGATAGAGAGAATTCAATGCAAGAATCATTGGAGTAGTTTTGGAAGCATTATAAGGTGAATAATCTTATTGAGAGTATTGTGGATCTGGTGTATCTTCTCTAGAAGAATCAATTATGAATCTCTGAATAATTATTTTTCCAAATTTTAGGTAAAGGATTAGATCAAAAAAATAACTTTCATATAAAAACATCTTATCTTGTTAAGGTGAACATAATAGATTCATAAATCATACATAACTTATAAAACACCCACATACAAACTTTGACACTCCATAATATGCTAAATTCCCAAAACTAGTCCTATCTACTTCAGGTAAGTCACAAAAACATACACACATAACATAAAGACATGTTAGGGTTCAATTAACTAATTCCAATATAGATATATGACTACAATATGTAATATATATATATATATCACATAAAAAAATACAAATATTATATTAATGAACTTCTGTAAATAACCTGATAGGAATATATATGACATGTGATCATATGTGCCTATTGATGATTAATGAATTCCCTAAAATCTTATCAAACTGTCATAATAATCCTATCATTTGTAACTCATATATATATTATACATGGTCTAACTAGGAACATTGAAACTCCCCTTCCTTATTATTACAAAAGTTATATATTTTATACCTTGTCCAAGAATAAAAAAGTATAAATAGAAGGAAACTCACCATTGATGTCATTTTTTAATTCCCCCACATGGATTTGTTAAACAACACCTTGATGGAGATGCCAAAAATCCTTGTGTATTACTCCTCATATGAAAGGTGCTACCAACTAACATAGAGGATCTATGGATACAATGGGGATATGATACACTCGACACTCATTTCCATTCACCAAATAGAAAATAAAATATAACAAGACAAATTATTAGGTGGAAGAAAAGAAAACATAATGCAATAAAAAATGTCCCCAAGTCTTACATGTAAACAAACCAACCTCCCAATGCTATAATATGGACCCTAGTATATAAATAATGAATAGGAACATAATGAAACACCAAGTAATCCTATGGATATATATTTGTACCACTACTATGTCCCATTATCCACATATCATCTATCTATCATTTCCTATTTTCCCTTAAATGGATCTTAAATCATGAGATATTTATTTTATTCAACATTATCATGCAAGTTTTGAGTAATAAAACATTGTTAGACATCACAAATGGGTCTTTAACATTATTTCACAACTATATTAGTCGTATTAAATGAGAAATGTAAATGTGAAATCAAGCATTAACAATAATATACGGAGTTTTCATATGAAAACAATGCTATTATAAGCATGTACCAGATTTGTCTTGTCTCTTTGCTTTCAGAAAAATCAAAAAATATATTGTTAGTGATTAAGAGAAAGTGACTTGGTTGGTGAACATATATCTCAGTAGTCTCAAGGCATTGTGTTAGTTCAATCTAAAACAAAATTATATCCCACCTCCATCATGGATCATGAAACAATACTTTCATACACTATCATCGACCATAGGCCAAACTACAAGGTTATTGCATCCTTTTTAGGAATCTGGTAGGGTGAGAAGTCAATATTAACCCTCATGTCACTACCACGTGACTTTATTCACGGTATTCATTCCACCACCGTATGTATAGGGTTATCATAATCATCTTCACATATCATGTGAACTCCCCCTCTAAGTGATAATCATGTCATCATGGTCCACCAATTCTGAGTACCAAATTCATTACCTCTAAAGGCATAGTATTTACACGCAAAAGGGGAGATAATATAAATGAAAAAAGTAACATGTCATCATTAGAATTTAGAATAATCCTAAAATAATATGTGGTATACATCGAGCATTGATTAAGATACACTGCCATACTAATGGTTTCAAGCATCATATATAGGTTTCAAAGGCAATAGATACACCCACATATGATCAGAATCAAGAATATTCAAACAATATATTCTAATAAAGGTATCATATCATGACAAAATGGTTATTAAAGGTCCACAAATAGTATAAAATTCTTATAATTACGTAATTGGTGACAAAATTTTAACACTTCATGGAATTATACTCAAGTCACACTCGATACCAAATAGATCAATACTACACACCAATAAACCATATAAAAATTACCAACTCGAACACATAATGGTTCTAGAATAATATTCAAATAGATTCAAAGAAAATAGATGAGGTTCTGGGCTATCATGCCTTTTGAGAACATCCTACGATTCTGGAATAGAATTTCAACAAAGTAGGTTCCATCGTCGCTATTGATCATCCAATGATATTGAAACAATTCAATAATTCATCTACATAAGGAATGAAAAACCATATATACGGAAACAATATACTAGATATATGACTCTTCTTTAGGAAACAAGTGTTGTTCTTGATGAAACCTAATGAATGGAGACTTGTGGATCAAGTACCATAATTTTGAATAATTAACACATTTGGATCTTCTAAAATTGGGCTTGAATGTGACAGAATGTTTCTGTTGAAATATGGTAGAGTTTATAGTTTCAATAGAAAATAATTTAGGTAGAATATTGGGTCAAAGGATTTTTTTAATAGATATTAAAGAGGATATTCATGTTTTCAAATTTTGTACACATGTTTTTCAAAATTTTCACCAACTATGGGAGGATTACTTCTTCTTCTGGGTATTTTAATGATTTGGTCACATGGTTATTCAAACTATTTTTCATCAACGAATTTTTATAATGGATAATGATGGCATATTGGAATGATAAGGATTCATAGTTCGATATATATTTCACCATAATCGTGCTCTACATGAATTATTTCTTCTACTAATCGCATAGTTTCTTTGAGTAACTGCATGATTTGGGGAAAATGGGTACCAATAATGGACCTGAAAAAGGCCTCTAAAACTCTCCAAAACCAACTATAATCCCCTGGACCTTCTCCTAGTAAATTCATAGTTTAAAAAATCAATATAGGGTAATGTTAACTTGTAAAACACATAAAAATGTTGTTATTATAGATTTTTTTCATTAATTGATATATTTTAACCTTATTAAATTATAATTATACATAATGAATAGAAATAATCCTTGATTTATTTTATTAATAACTACTATTTATACAAAAATACTTTTTTAATCTATAATGTATCATTAGTCAAATCAAAAAATTATAGACTATATAGAGGTATTTTAATTTTTAATACTCAATCCTAACTTGTAAACTTATAGTGTATATGTAGAATGTTATGCATTAGAAAATTTTCTAGAATGAGCTGATATTCCCCATAGATATAATTGCATCAGGGGATCTTGTTTATCATTTTGGGGGTGCTGGAATTCAAGTATAATTGAGTTTCATGAGATGATTGATAGTTATTTTGTTTTAAATAATAATTGGTTAGGTACACTAGCCACATGGAGATGCTATAATTATTATTTATTCTTGTATTGTGTTTATGGGTGTTGTAACATCTAGAACTGACAAAAAACAAACATGGTAGCCAGACTGATGGGTCATATAGCCTGAAGCTAGCCTCCCCATATGCTAGAGGTAGCAGACTAGCATCGAGGGTGTAGGTAGGTGAATGTGGAGAAATTATACCCTAATTATCAGAGTAACATAGGAAAATATTAGATAATATATAATAGTCAATAGTGGAAATAGTAAATAAAGAATGAAGGAGCAGTGGAAGTATAATATTAACTGATTACAAAAGATGTTTGATGCCAATATTCAACAGATGCATGCATGCCCAGATGATTATACAACTACTACAATAGTCATACAGTAGATAGTGATACAATACATCACATCTATAAAGAAAAATAAATAAATGAAATTCTATAAGGGTGATATCAAAGAGAAACTTTAGCTCTGACATGGTCTTATTCTCCTAACTCTCAGGTACTAGCTAAATATCCCAATTAATCAACCATGGTCCTAAAAATATAAGTTTTACTTTGGTATATTTATGCAATGGTGACCTAATCATTTTGTGAGATCATAATCCCATTAGGTTACCACCAACGGTGTCTAAAAATAAATTCATTACATGAAATATAATTTAAATTAGTGTTAAATAATTAAAATAAAGATAAATAAACATTGATGAGTAAATAAACAACCCAACCATGTTCCTAAAGGACACCTAGTGGCTACACCAACTTCGGCTCATAGTCAGAATAAGTGTCTGATTAGTTATCATACATATATAGTAATAATATATATCTATATAATATGGTTCTATTTTTCATCCAACAATATATACCAAATACGTGTAGACATATGTGTCCATATACGTAGAATAATGATGCTGGATGGAACTAGGCATAAATCACACATCCATAATCAGTCCAAACAAGCCTATAAGGTCAATCAATAGGGTACATTCCCCACATCCCAATTGAGTAAGGGATGTTATGAAACACGTTAGATAGAGAGTGAAAAACCATGGAATCACTCTAATCATGGCACATGGCACATAAATCCCATTGACCATATTGTATCACTGATGTGAGACGTCATGCTCGACACCCAATGTAACGGAGCATGATAACCTTATACTCAACAAAACCCTTACTATTTTTCCAAATCATATGTAAAGGCACATTATAATTCTAATGGGAATTAGGAAAACCTCTCACAAATATACTTTATCAATCCCATATATATTAGCAAGTCATAATAATAATTATAATAAATTTACATGGTAAAACACATTTCATGACTTACATTTATGATGCCATATAAAGGAATCATTATATTTATAATATAATACATAAGGAAATACCTCTTATTCATTAAAAAGGTGAATTTTAATTCTATTGAGACCATGCAGATCATAAAATCATTTAAAAATCACAAGCAATGGGCATGGAATAAACAACCTTATAAACCATTGAAAGTGATCCATTTCATTTAAACCATTTAATTTCATTTAATATAAAGAAAAAAATCCAGCATATGAATTTAAAATTTAAACATACCATCAAATTAAACAAAACATGGGAAATAATTTTACATATTTCAAAGAGGTACTTAGTAGGTTTCATGGTCAATTGGGAAAATACCTACATAGGAATTTTCTTTTATAAATAAATCCAAGACCTTAGAAGGAACTGTTTTCATTGGTCATTTTGATATGAGTAACTCTATTTATTAACACAAAAAGAAGAAATTTCTTAGAAATAATATATTTCTAACAAAAACCAAAGAATAAATAACACCAAGATCCATAACGACTCATCATGATTTAAAGAAACAATCACTACTTTATAGTTTAGAAAAAAATGCACCTCATTAGAGGGGTTTTGTTATTAAGAATGACATTATTCAACAATAATTTATTTAACATAATAAAACATTAATTCAAGAGTCATAAATAAATTCACATTTAAGAATCAATTAAAAAACCATCTAACAAGGAAAATCAATTTATAAATGTTCAACCTAGCACATAACATGTTCTCACACCACTTGGACCAATTCATATAAGGGGAGAACCCATTTCCAATCCAAGTTGAATGATTTGAAGGAAATATATCCATTTAAAAATTTTAATTAAAATGAGAAAAAAATGTTGGAACTCCTATGGGGTTTACATATACACCGTTCTCATCATATAAACTACCGAACTACAATAAAAGGATGTATATCATGGTGAAACGTTCAATTTGATATTAAGATACTGATTATAAAGAGATTCATGGTAAACACCAGCATACGGTGCAAAGTAACTATTCATAAAAATGTTAAAATTTAAGGAAAAAGTCATAGACCGCCTACCTCATACTTAGGATGACATACTCATCCCATATCAATATCTAATTTGATTTTGTTTAAAAGGTATCTAAAAAATGAACATTTTCCATGAAAATATGGAAAATAACCTCACCGAAAAAAAGAACATCAGATGGAATGAATAACTTGAAATATATTTTTTAGGATTTGACAGCTTATCAATACAAATCCATAGAGTCTGATAAAACCCAAATCAGATGACGAACATGGGAGTTATCATCAATCTGAGCTACAAGAGGAAGATAACTCATTAGCGAGGGTATCTTCAGACGGATACTGGAGGATAAAAGAGATTAAGTTTAACGAAAATATAAATAAGGGGGAAATAATAATTTTACCACTAAAAATTGTGTTGCATGGTTTGGTCGCACGGTTTGGCCAAACCATGCTCTAGCTGTGTGGAACATATTCCTTCAAAAACCATCTCACATAGATTATTCCACACGGTTACCCTAAATGTGCACTAATCATGTGATGAATAGTAAGATGTTACTTCCTATGTGGCACTACTTGTGTGAAAATGGAACATGGTCTGGGTAAACTGTGTATATCCCATGTAGGGAATTTCTTTTCTTCTTCTACATTGACCTGGTTTGCTGGCAAGGGGCCACACAGTTTCAGACAAAATTTTATCCCTATATAGACCCTCCAAAACATGAGATTTACAGCCCTATCTCTCCCAAAACTCAATGAGGCACATGATAAACCTATCGTTCCATTAACCAAGTCTAAAAAACACCTTTAAGTGTTCCAACTCTCAATGTTATGTTCTGAAGCACGGTTTCAAAAACAGTTTGTCTAGCAAACACCAAAATTGAAATTCCCTTGGAAATTAATCTTAGATCAGAATACAGGTCGTTACAACCTCTCTACCTTAAAACTTATCATCCCTGAGAAGCATTCTTGAACAAAAAAACATCACCCAACCTAAAAGGATTTTTAAGTCTCATTCAATTTTCGTGTTTCATTTCCAATTCCCAATGCACCTCTGATCACTCATTTAAAGCTGACTGCACTTAAGTCATCAAAACTTGATCTAATGCTCATTTTCCAGATGAAACATTGAAACAAGGCTTACTTGAGCCTATTTAACTAGAGACACATTCATATCATCATCTCATTAAACATCTGGGAAAAGGTGCTCCACACAATAGGATTTTATAGAAAACAAATCAAACTACAAACCATGGAACATCCCACTATCATAATTTACTTATAAATAATATACCCAAGTTTCATAAAGACGCTCCTAGTGTGATTTCTTCAATTTGGATAACCATGATTAAATCTAAGGCCAGATCAAAGACCCCTCTAAAAATAATTGATCGAATCTTATTTGACCCAACTATAACTGCACATGCATGCCTTTTATGAAAGGCGTAGATGAAATCTACATCACACCCACCTTAACCAGATGGTGTGCTTTGAAATAGTTCCTCAATGACTATAACTACTATACAAGAAGGATAAGAAGTCAAGAAACCTTGGACTGACCCTTCTCAATGACTCCCATGGATGGTTCATTTCAAATAGAACAACAATGCCTTCCATCATGGTATCTTGCATTCATAATAAGAACTAATATCAAAGCCCAAACATGTCTTCTGGTGACATTAATTGATCAAACCATCCCAAATCCCAACAACTAGTATTGGATAACCTGGAAATCAAAAAACGGGATTCCATGGAACTATCCCAAAGTAGTCCATTATATATGATTACAACTGAGATGTTGGTACTGTAACACCCCGAGATTTTATGAGATTTATTCTTTTTAATTTCTTTGATAACTTCTATTGTAAACTAAACCATGATTATCTTGTACTATATGCAACACTGTATTATCTTGTAGTATACACAAAACTATTCTTGGCTCGTGTTACATCCAATTTCAAGTTCATTTTATAGAAATTATTCTACGCAACATTAAGTATAGATTTTGTTTAATGTATAAATGAAATAAGTTTTGATTATTTTATACGCAACACAAAATGGATCTTACACTACACGCATCCCTTACTAGGCTTTCATTATACGCAATCGCGACCTTCCTCAATAGTGTGTGTAGTACGCAATACCGGGTTTCACAAAACAACGATATATTATTATAATATTATTACGAACAAGCCGTTATGAATAGTATTAACTACATTTTGAATTTTATAACATTATTATTCATCTTACACATTTTCTAGAACATGGTATGAGAACAAAATAAATTTTTTAGGTAAAATAAGTATTTTTCAAAAAATGCAGTTTTGCCGCCTTTTCGTGGCGCACCCACTTTAAATATAGTTTTTTAAATTTTTATAAGTTAAATTTGACAAAATAATATTTTTTGGAATCAGGGTATAAATATTTACTTTGGATAAATTTTTCATATTATTTTGATAACTTTTATATTTCAATGAATAGTAAAAACACTCTATATTTTAATTTAAATAAACATTTTTATTGTAATAATTTATAAGGTTATGTTATAATATTGAATGGTTTTAAAGTATAAATAGAATATATTTTTACCATTTAATATAATATATGTCATTAGCATTTATTTTAAATTTAATTCATAGGTAAAATCATTTCAATCTTTTGCAATGTTTTAACTTTTAAAATTTGTTTTCTTAACAATGGGATTAACATTAAATTAATTTTTACAACTTCTGTGATTTGAATTTGAAAAAATGGATTCCATATTTGGAATCCTTAGGTCTAAATTATGTTAATAGGATTTTTTTTATTTTTGGGCACTATGAATAGTAACTTCGATAAATTTTATTTACCATAATTAAAGATAAATCGGGTAATTTAGGGTAAATATATTTATATAAAATTACCCTAACACTTGTCTTAATATATATGGATAATTATATTTCGTCCTAATTCATATTTGGGTTCGAATGGAATCCATTGGAACACACGTGGATGTGGTGAAGACCATTAATTTATTTTATTTTAAAGAATGTGAAATATGTCTCACTCAAACATCAATAATTAAAGTATTTTTAATATACAGTTATAGAGAATATAAATTCGATTATAAAGACTCATTTTAAATATAAAACGTTTTTATTTGTTATGGTAATTTATTTGTAATTTTTAAGATATATTTAATTACCTTAATAGCTTATAAATTAATGTTGCAGAAATTATTTATTTAGTGAAAAATTAGTAACATAGTTTTTATTAAAATACACATACCCATTAAATGCCTAAAAACCTGACCAAAACGTATTGGTCGTATATATCTAGACCGTACCATCCTATGGTCGAATATTTGACCATTTGGAGCTTTATAAAAACGATTATGACACTTATATTATATTATTTTAAATGATGTCAAAGTTGTCACCTTAAAAATTTAATAAATATAACAATTCACATGTTGTAATTTTAAGGTGATATATACGTGTAAAAGTATTATTTTTAAATATATTAGATTTATCATCATTATAGTATTTTATTTTTAATTTTTATGCAACTAATAAGTATATTAAATGATTATACAAAAATGATGTAGTAATTGTTTTATTAAGAGAAATATCAAATAAATGGTTTTATAAATATTAAAATAAATATTATATCAACTCATTAATGTTCTAAAAAAATTTTCTAGATGAATATGCCATGTTCGGAATCTAGTAAAAATTTTGGTTTGAATATATCATCTGTGTGGAGTTTATTTAAATTCAAATAAATTAACAGTGTCAAAATTAACACAATTTTTATCTTATAAAAATAACATATTATTAAATTGTTTAAAAATCACAAAAATATTTAAAAATTATAAATTTAAATTTATATGGTTTAAAATGATATTATTTACCCAATTATGTATAATTAACAACACATAAGTAATTATTTATAACAATTTAAAATTTATAATATTATTGCCACAAATAAAATTAAATAGATTAAATAAGGATAAATCATGTTGATAAGGTTTAAAATAAATTTCCAACATGTCTAAATTTTATTTTCTGAGGATATTTAAACCCTATATTACCTAATATCAATCTTTGAGTCACATTGGAAGTTTTTATGTGGGGTTTGAGTTTATTATAAATTTATATTTTATAGGTTTCAAAAGTGCCCCTCTCCTCTCTTAAAAAAGGGAACATCCTCCCTCTCCTCCTCACACCACTTTGAGCCTTCAAGCTCACCCAAACTCTGCCCATTTCTCTTATCCACTTCCCTAGAAACATACTAGAGGTCCTGGTCTTCTTCAAAGACCAACTATAGTTCCCTAAGAGAACGTTTAGAGGAGGCGTGTGGAAGAAGAGGTAATCTCTTCTACCGATTCTTTGAAGTTTCTTTCTTCATCAACATCATATTCTTTATTTGTTTCATTATAATGTAATAAAATCAGTATCAATAATATACTTATATGATATTATAAATATTAAACAACCTCATTTCACCTTCTATCCATCCAATGGAAAATGAAATCACTGTGCGTGCGTACATACGGAATATTGTCTCCCATAATATGGTGTAATCTGTTTTTCCACCACCACCTTACATGGATTGGTATAATGGTGTAAAGAATAAATATATATGATTATTATAACATGATACTAATTCTGAGATATTATATCATCCACTCTAATCCCATTCAATAATTATGGGAATGATATCATCGCTCGTGCGTACGTAGAGGATTATCGTCTCCACGACGCGATGAGATTCATTCTCCAAGTTATCCATTCACGAATAATTATAAAGTATATATAAAAAATAATCATCTAATATATGATATATTAATGATACTGGATTTATTTATATGTTATTTACTTACTTTAATTCAATTTAATAAGGAAACGAAAACATCATTCATGCGTACGTACGACATACCGTCTCGATGAACGGTGTATTTCTTTCCATTTATAGATCTGATATATATATATGTATATTATGAATATATATTATATATAAATCATGTTATAAATTATATATGTAAGTAATTATGATCTATGTAATCATATGAATAATTATAAGTCAAAACACAGACGATAAATGAAATGATTTTACACAAAACACCACTTTAACATGGAATTGACAAATGAACGGGTAATATAAAGTCGTATGTGAATTATATATAATAACATAAATATTATTATGGTTCGGTTACAAGTTAATAATATGTTTAAACCCACTATACAGGAGTCTCGGACACATACATAAGAAATTGGACCTAAGGTAAGGGATAATTTGGCAATCTCATTTTTATCCGAGATTGGTTATACGTAAGTATTTACTGGGGTTATATTTTCCATCCATATCCATAAAAATGTTTTACATAAAGTGTTTAATATTTGTCCATGTTTGTTTAAAGTCATTTTTACCCCTATTTGACTTTTACTTTGTGTTATGGAAGGAATCGTTCTTTTGTTTACCATACATGGTACTTTTTGACTTTTCCGTTAAAAGTAGGATGAGAATGTTTTTTAAACTTATAAAACATGAACGGATTTTTATGGTTTCTTAACGCCTTATTTTCATGAATATTTCTCTATAAGATTTCATGACTATTTTCAATAAAATCATTTTCTTTTAAAGTTTTGTGGCAATTTATGAAAAGAAAATGAATTTGAAGAAGAAATGATATTTTCCTCAAGAATTCATTTCAAGGGTTTTACAAAAACTATTTTCCATATAAGATGAAATTATTTTCATGTCTATGTTTGGAGTATAATGTCTCTATTATTTACATGGTTTTATTTTTATTATGATGAAATGATATCCATTTGTTTATATGGATTATGTCACGATGGGTTGATGTTTATGAAACCCATTTTATTCTTTGGGTTATGATAAATGATTTATGTTTATGTTGTGGCACACGTAAGAATGATTTCATTATGAGATTGGTGGGAAATATATCTCCATTTAATAGATTGGGTAAAGATTTATATCTCCTTAGATAAACATGGATGGAACGGAAAGTAAATCAAGTTCAGTAATACAGGGCTGGAACGACAAGTAACCGGGTCCAGTAATAGACTTTATCCACTATGATGGTCATGGAAGCGGTGCCTTTGATACTATGGAAATAATAACATGTGATTAATGGTTTCCCACATTTAAATGTTTTATTCCCATGATATTTTATCATGGTGGATGTTCCATTATGATCTATGCCTTACGTACTGCCATGTTTTATGTCATTGCTCAAGATTTCGATGTTTAAATATTATGTTCATGTTTTTAAGTTGAAATGTATATGGTTTGTTTTATTTTTTCCATGATTACCCTTACTGAGCATCTGATCTCACCCTTTATATGTTTTCTTTTCCCCAGGATATAAAGAATGATTTTAGTAAAGAAAACAAAAATGAAAGATCTTTAAGGGAGATGTTGAAGATCTTTTACCATGATTAGAAGATTATGTTCCGTGTTTCCAAAGACACAAAACTATTACGGTCCTTGGGTGTTTTTTTTGTTATGTGTTAAATATTCTGCGAAAGTAATGTGATGTCCATGTACTTCAATCTTGGGTCTCTATAGAATATATCATAGGAAACGATTAGTTATCCTTTGGAAACTAGGATGCGAATATTTTAGTGGGATCTCAAGAGATATTTCTATGGTATGTCTAGAGACATCCCTAAGGATAAGTATAATTATAGGTTATAGTCCTAGAATTAAGGTAAAGGTCATATAATTAAACCTATGATGATATATATTGAAGGTAATCTCCCTTTATTATGTTGTTTTCCAAGTATGATTTTTTCCTCTCACATTATTCTTTTTGGATTTTAGATAATGGATGGAACCCGAAGGAACCATGTTGATCAATGTAATGGACAATGAAATGCATGTCCTCTCGAACAATCCAATGCTATGGGAGATGGAGTGAAAAATATTATTACTACATTTACACTAGATATTAATCATTTTGGACTTCCGAATGAGCAGAGAAGGGAACAATATTCTATTGAGTCTTTCATGAGGCAACGTCCACCTTCTTTCAGTGGGTCTTCTGATCCACTTGTTGCTGAACAATGGGTCAGTACCATTGAAAAGATATTTTCCATAAATAGATGTTTGGAACATGAAAAATTCATTCTGGTTGTTTACAGTTTAGAAGGTGAAGCAAACGAGTGGTAGACTCTAATTAAGAATACAAGGCCCCAAGGTGAAATTGAATCCATGGAATGGGACGAGTTCAAGAACATCTTTTTAAATAAGTAATTCCCTCTTATTCTTCAAACCAAGATGGAAAATGAGTTCCTTGAGATTAAAAAAAAGGATGATGAATATATTGGTATATACAAGGTGAATTTTACAAGGCTTTCAAGGTATGCATCTGGATTTACGATACAAGATAAAAGTAAAGTAGATATATTCTTCAGTGGCTTAAAACCAAGTCTACGAAGGGAATTAGATATAAGAGAATTCTATAGCTATGAAGAAATTTTACATTGTTCTATCAAGGTAGAACTGGAAGTTGGTTTTACATGTCCATCTCATGGTTTTGACAAGAAACGAAAGATGGAGTTCAAGGAAAAATCCCAAAACAATGGTGAAAAGAAGACAGATGTTTCTTTATGCTCAAAGTGTGGAAAGAAGCATGGGGGATATTGTCTTAAAGGGACTAGAAAATTTTTTATGTGTGAAAAATAAGGTCATCGAGAAGATGAGTATCGAAGTAATATATAAATGGTATAAAATGATATGAATAGAGAAATGATTACATAGAACGCACCACCAACTCTTCAATGCTACAAGTGCAAGGAAATGGGGCATTTTTCTAATCAATGCCTTAATCCAAGGGATAATGATGATCGACATCAATAGCCTCTTAAGGAAAAGGACAAAGGGAAGTCCCATGTGATCACTATTGGTGATGTTAAATATGACAATGATGTGGTGGAATGATTAAGTGTTTATGTAATTGGATTCCAAAATAATGTTGTATATAGTATAATGGAATATTGGAATATTTATGTATTAGTCTATTGTGGTTTTCAATAATTTTATGGTACCGGTAACCATTAAAAGTGATTGAAGAATTTTTTGAAAGCATATGAAATGCGCATAATGAAGGGATAAGGAGAAAATAATATGTATGATAGTATTCAGGAGATCATGACTGATATAAAGACAAAGTGATATCATGGTTTGAGTATATCGAAATTTGGGGATTTTGGTATGTGGAAAGAGCTAACTTTTGACAGCATTCATGTTTTCACTATGGTTCTATGGTAATTCATGTTTTAATAGAATAATTGATTAAGGTATTCATATGTTTGGAATGTGATCAACAAGATATGTCTTATGATATTTGGGGGACAAATTATGGTATTCACGTTCTTGTTATGTAACCTTTCAAGTAATTGTTTTCTTTATACTATGAGATTGGATAGATGTATTTTGGATAAGCCTAAAGATTGGAATGGATTATGTTGGACATCGAATAGTACTGTTTAAGGCTAAAACGTTTTTCGATATTATTTCTTGAATGTCATAATAGTGTAGTTTTAGAAAAAGGAAAACATGCAGGATGAGTGACAACCCATCGCGTTAGACAAGGTTGCGGGAATCAAACCCACAACTGAAGTGCGACAAGCCTTTATCGCCTACCACAGACCTACAAGAAGTCCCTAGTTAGTAGAAACTAGTTTTATTTTATTAAGCAGGATTATAGATGAAGTATAAGTCCATTTTTGGAACCATATATGATTAATCTCACCATAGATGAACTTATGTATATAACTGTTGTTAACATTATGTTTGAGACAGATGGAATGACCTATCATTCTATCGCATGATCTACTAACACTTCACCAAAGACAAATTCAACTTTATTTCCTTAAGAGATAAAGTGTAAATTGATCAAGGCACGAGCAACGGTAAGATTGTACCAAAATCAAGTAAGTATTTCTTTTATTTCAAAAATTCATCAACATTTAGGAAATGATCATGAAAACCAAAAATGTTGTCCCAGTTCCCTCATATCTTATCAATCAGATGGTACCTTATATCATCACAAATTTATGGCTTTGTGATTGTTGGATTTTTTATAGCCATTTCCTCTACCACTCTTCATCAGACGTTGATGGTTATATTTCTCTTCTATATCCATATTTTCACTTGTGTTCTCCTATGTGGAAACCCAATGATCAGTTAATTTGAGTAACTATTACATTTCTTACTTCACTTTTTAAAATTATGTTTTTGTATTCCTTTTTACGATGTGGGTTTCTATGAAAGAAACTTTCAAGTAGTAAAGGATTTATAACCCCAAAAAATTTCGAGGGCGAAATACATTTTAAGGGGGGTAGAATGTAACACCCCGAGATTTTATGAGATATATTATATTTAATTTCATTGATTCCTTCTATTTTACACTACACCAATATTAGTGTATCTTATATGAAACACCATATTAGAGTGTAGTATATGCAACACTATTCTTGGCTCGTGTTACACACAATTTCAAGTTCATTTTGTAGAAATTATTCTACGCAACATTAAGTATAGATTTTTTTTAAGTACAAATGAAATATGTTTTGATTTTTTATACACAACACCAAAGAGAGCTTGAACTACTCGCATCCCTGACTTGTCTTGCATTACATTCAATCGCGACGTTCCTTAATAGTGTGTTTAGTATGCAATATCAGGTTTCACTAAACAACGATATATAATTATATTATTATTATGAAGTAGCCATTATGAATAGTATTAAATACATTTTAAACTTTATGACATTATTATTCATCTTACACATTTTATAGAACATGTTATGAGAACAAATTAATTTTTTCGGGTAAAATAAGTATTTTTCAAAAAATGCACTTTTGACGCCTTTTGAGGGAGCACCCACTTTAAATATAGTTTTTGATATTTTTATAAGTTAAATTTGAAAAAATAAAATTCTTCTTTGGAATTATTATATAAACATTTACTTTGGATAAAATTTTCAAATTATTTTGATAACTTTCATATATTAATGAATAGTAAAAACACGCTATATTTTAATTAAAAACAACTTTTTTCATCGTAATAATTTATATGGTTATATTATAATATTGAATGGTTTTAAAGAATAAATAGAATATATTTTTACCATTTAATATAATTTATAACATTAGCATTGATTTTACATTGAATTCGTAGGTAAAATCATTTCAATCTTTTGTAATGTTTTAACTTTTAAAATTTGTTTTCTTAACAATAGAATTAATTTTAAATTAATTTATGCAACTTCTGTGATTTGAATTTAGAAAAAGTGATTCCATATTTGGAATCTGTAGGTCCAAATTATGTTAATAGGCTACTTTTTATTTTTGGGCACTATGAATAGTAACTACGGTAAATTTTATTTACCATAGTTAAAGGTAAATCAGGTAATTAAGGGTAAATATAATATTATAAAATTACCATACCACTTTTCTTAATATAATTGGATTATTATATTTCGTCCTAAGGCATATTTGTATTGAAATGGAATCCATTGGTACCCACTTGGATGTCATTAAGACCTAAATTTATTTTATTTTAAAGAGAGTGAAATATGTCTGACTCAAACTTTAATAATTTAAGTATTTTTAATGTAAGGTTATACAGAATATAAATTCAATTATAAATACTCATTTTAAATCTAAAATGTTTTTTATTTGATATGGAGATTTATTTTTTAATTTTAATAATATTACATTACCTTAATATCTTATACATTAATGATGTAGAAATTATTTATTAGTGAAAAATCAGAAATATTGTTTTTATTAAAATACAAATACCCATTAAAATTCCCAAAAACATGAAAAAAACATTTTTATAGTATATATCTAAACCCTAACCATCCAATGGTCGAATGTTTGACCATTTGGAGCTTTATGAAAACGATTATGGAACTTATATTATTTTATTTTAAATGATGTCAAAGTTGTCACCTTAATAATTTAATAAATATAACAATTTACTTGTTGTGATTTTAAGATGATAAATTCTAGTAAAAGTATTATTTTTAAATATATTAGATTTATAATCATCATAGTATTTTATTTTTAATTTTTATGTAAATAATAAGTTTATTAAATTACTATACAAAAATGATGCAGTAATTGTTTTATTAAGTGAAATATCAAATAAATGGTTTTATAAATATTAAAATAAATATATATGAACTAATTAATGTTATCCACAAATTTTCTAGATGGATATGACATGTTAGAAATATATTAAATAATTTTTTTGAATATATCCTCTGTGTGGATTTTATTTAAATTCAAATAAATGAATAGTACCAAAATTAACTAACACTATTGTTATTTTATAAAAATAACATATTATTAAATTGTTTAAAAATCACAAATATATTAAAAATTTATATATTGAAATTTATATATTCTAAAATTTTCTAAAGTACCCAATTATTAATAATTCATAACACATAAGTAATTATTTATAATAATTTAAAATTTAGAATATTATTACCACAAATAAAATTAAATAGATTAAATAAGGATAAATCATGTTGATAAGGTTTAAAATAATTTTAAAACATGTATAAATTTGATTGGTTGATGATATTACAAATCTATATTACCTCATATCCGAATTTGAGTCACTTTGAATGTTTTTAAGTGGGGTTTGAGTTTATTATAAATTAATATTTTATAGGTTTCCAAAAGTGCCCATCTCCTCTCTTATAAAAGGGCACCTCCTACCTCTCTTCCTCACACCACTTTGAGCCTTAATTCTAAGACAAACCTGACAATTTCTCTTATCCACTTCCCAAGAATCATACTAGAGGTCTTGTACGTCTTCAAAGACCATATTTAGTGCCCTATGTGGAGGTTTAGAAGAGGCGCGTCGAAGAAGAGGTAATCTATTCTACCGATTCTTTCAAGTTTCATTCTTCTCCAACTTCCTCTTATTTAGTTATTTCATTATAAAGTAATAAAGTACATATAACTAATATACTGATATGATATTATAAATATGAAACAATATCATTTCACTTTATATCCATCCTACAAAAAATGAAATCCCCGCACGTGGGTACGTACGGAATACCTTCTCCACACTGTGGTGTAATCTGTTTTTCCACCACCACATTACTTGGATGGGTATAATGGTGTAAAGAATAACTATATATGATTATTATAACATGATAATGATTCTTAGATATTATATCATCCAATATAATTCCATTCAATTATTATGGTAATGATATCCTCGCTCGTGCGTACGTACGGATTATCGTCTCCACGACGCGATGAGATTCATTCTCCAAGTTAACCATTCAAGAATGATTATAAATTATATATAATAAATAATCATGAAATTAATGATATATTAATAATACTGGTTTTATTTATATGTTATTTACTTACTTCCATTCAATTTAATAAAGAAACAAAAACAGCGTTCATGTGTACGTACGACCTACCATCTCCATGAACTGTGTATTTCTTTCCATTTATCAATATATTATATATATGTATATTATAAATATATATTATATATACATAATGGTTTACATTATGTATGTAAGTAACCATGATCTATGTAAACATATGAATAATTACAATTCAAAACACAGACCTTAAATGAAATGATTTTACCCAAAATGCTACATTAACATGGAAATGACAAATGAACGGGTAATATAAAGTCGTAAGTGAAACATATATGATAACATAAATATTATCATGGTTATTTTAAAATTTAATAACATATTTAAACCCACTATACAAGAGTCTGGGACACATATATAAGAAATTGGACATAAGGTAAGGGATAATTTTGCAATCTCATTTTTATCCAGGATTTCTTAAACGTAAGTATTTACTAGGGTTATATTTTTCATCCATGTCCATAAAAATGTTTTTAATAAAGTTTTTAATATTATTAAATGTATGTTTAAAGTCATGTTTACTCCTCTTTGAATTTTACTTTGTGTTATGGAAGAAATATTTCTTTTCTTTACCATATGTGGTACTTTTTTACTTTTCCGTTAAAAGTACGAGGAGAATGTTTTTTTAACTTATACGGCACCAACAAATTTTTATGGTTTCATAATGCCTTATTTTCAGGAAGATTAATCTACAATATTTCATGATTATTTTCAATAAAATCCTTTTCTTTTATAATTGTGTTTCATTTTGTGAACAGAAAATGATTTTGAAGAAGAAAGGATATTTTCCTCAATAATTAATTTCAAGGGTTTTATCAAAATTATTTTCCATCTAAGATGACATTATTTAGAATGTTTATGTGTCAAGTATAATGTCTATATTATTTACACGATTTTATTTTTATTATGATGAAATGATATCTATTTGTTTTATATGGATTATGTCACGATGGGTAGATGTTTATGAAACCCATTTTATTCTTTGGTTTATGATGAATGATTTATGTTTATGTTTTGGCACACGTAAGAATGATTTCATTATGATATGGGTGGGACCTATATATCCCTCCAATGCATTGGGTACGGATTCATAGCTCATTAGATAGACATGTATAGAACAGAAAGTAAATATGGTTCAGTAATATAGGGCTGTAACGGTAAGTAAACTCTGTTCATTAATGGACTTTGTCCCCTATGATGGTCTCGGTAGCGATGCCTTGGATACAATGAAAATCATAACATGTGCTTAATGGTTTTCCACAATTACATGTTTTATTCCCATCCTATTTTATCATGATTGATGTTCCATTATGACCTATGCCTTACGTACTGCCATGTTATATGTCATTTCTCAACATTTTGATGTTTAAACATTATGTTCATGCTTTTAAGATCAATTTAATATGGTTTATTTTATTTTCTCCATGATTACCATTACGTAGAATTTGAGCTCACCCTTTATATGTTTTCTTTTCCCCATGATATAAATAATGTTTTTAGATAAGAAAAAAATTGGAAGATCTTTATGGGAGATGTTGAAGATCTTTCACCATGATTAGAAGATTATGTTCCCAGTTTCCAAAGACACTAAACTATTACGATCCTTGGGTGTCTGTTTTTGTTATGTATTAAGTATTCCAAAAATGTAATGTAATTTCCATTTATGTCAATCTTGGGTATCTATAGCTGGTATATAGATCCAAGATGTTGACAATAGATCATTGATTGAGCCTAGAGTAAAATCCGCATGGAGATCAAGTTAGAGAAAAATGAATTGTGTCTAATATTGCATCTAATGTATTCCTAATTGGGAACCCAAGGGTCACCAAAGATAACTCAAACCTCAATCAAGAACCATTAATCTAGTTTGAAACAATAATAAAACCACCCAAAACAATCCCAACAACTGTTAATGATTTAGCATGGTGTAAGACCAACACTTTCTTAGTGCATCAAGGATGAATTCAGAATAGGGGACGAATTCTTCATTTTCATAAGACTACTCTTAGAGATGACCCAGAAAACCAAAAGAATAAAAGTTGATCTACTAATGTTCAACATCCTTTGAATGAAGCTAAAATTTACCTACCGATCCACCAAAATTAATCGACTATATTCTTTTACCACCAAAATCATCGTCATGATCGTTTATGATTAACCACTAATGTACATCCAAGTAAAATGGTGTTCCTCATGGATTGAATACATAGCAAACCACATTAACATCATGCTTCTGTGAAGGCACTAACATGGTTTAAACTCAAATGCCTTAAGGGATTTCAAGCGAGACAGACAATTTCCAAATAGATCTCATTGGTTGTGCTCCTTCTACTTTGAAGGACACAAAAACACTATGACTGATGTGACACTCCCCACCTTTGTAGTATCCTAGCAATCAAAATAAGAGATAGACCAACTACTCACAAGTGAACTATGTCAAATCCTCATTAAACATGTGTGTGACAATCCTCTGAGTCACGATCACCACCTTCAGAACATCATATAATTTGAAATGAAACACATAACCAAACTGATTGTCATGTCAAAACACTCATTCCTTTATATTTCATCCTAATCATTAGGGTGAACAGATTTATTTAATTCCTAGGTCACCCTAATACGGAGATGACCCAACACCATAATCAACATTCCAAGAATCAATTATTTCACATAACTAGACCAGTTTGTTCCAACTTTTAACCCTCAACAGGCACCGCTTATGTTAACTCATACTACCCAATGGTTTCAGAAGCATGATGGCATATATGCGATGTTATCCATAGGATTTGTACCGTATACATTCAAGTATGAGATGGAATATAGAATTTATTTATCCTCATGTCATATTTTCCCATACGACATTTGAAAAATATGGTGACAAACCAAGACATCCAACGTAGAAGAAGAAGAAGAACGGTTCAAGGGACCTACGAAGCCGTGACCATGCCTGAGGAATGTCTAATCAGCTGAAACCAAGACATAATCAATGTTCATGACTATAACAAGGTTCAATAAAAACATTTACACCATTCCGAATAAGGGTTTCATTTAATATATAATCATCATACTATGGAAAATGGCACCCAAAATACACAAAAAATTAGAAACGGATGCCATTTAAAAGGAAATGAAGCTCTATGGGTGCTACATACCATGAGAAATACAATTATGAAGCCCAAGTATTGACCCAATCACTGGGTCATGCTAACAGAAGTCACCGGCTCAAGATACTATCCTTTTAGCCATTTCTAAAAGAAAAATAATACACATGGAAAACACTCATTCTTCTATTCCAAGGAAACCCAACGATACACTCTAACTACCCTTTCATGGGGTTTTAATCTAGGAACACCACTTCAGGTTCCATTTTCACGTATTTACATAGATTTGAATTTAACCATTTAACATTTGAAAGATTTAAAACAAAAAACCGAGAATGAATTATAAAACAAAGATCTTCGTACTTGATTTAACTAATGCACCAAGGGAAAACATGCAAGTTATTTCAAACATCCTTTTTAATCATTATTTTTAAATTGAAATTACATCATAATTAGGAATGTTGTCATATAAATTCATTTTTAATTGATAATTCTACCAATGAGGGTCCCTTATAACCGACTTGGGTTTATTAAAATGATACCCAATAGCAGATGTTAAATTATAGAAATAAAAAACATGTAGACATGTCATATTATAAGAACCATGTCCCAACTTACCTACTTGGGTATAGGTGAGCATTTAATAACAAATCCAATTCATTTTTATATCAAAATTAAACATCATTCACATTTATAACCATTTCATTGTATATAAAGGTAATATACAATGTTTTAATTACATGGGTTGCCACCATCCCAATCTATAAATTGCATATACACCTTATAGACCAAATTCCTGCTCCCATTTAGTCCAAACAAATTCCATTAAAAATTATAAAATTTTCAAATATATAACGGTTCATTGTTATGTTTATCCAAATACTAATCGATAATTAACGCATAAACTTTACAGTTTGGCATTTGACTCCCATTAATCCTAAAGAAATCACGTTAGAGTATGAACATTAGTTTCACTTATATATTAAAAATAATTTATAATAATGTATATAGTTGAAATATAATTCAAGTATACGAGTCACCATTTATTAATGATAAGGCACCCATAAACCTTTCAATTGAACACTGGTTCCCATTTAATCGCAGTAATTTAATTTTTCACATGTAACACCCCAACCCCAGTTACCTAGAGTCGGTGCATTATTACATAACATTGGCATGATCACAAGAAAGATCAAATATCGAGATACTGATTGGTTTAGTAGCATTAGAAACACTACAGATATTCATAAAGGTTTAAATTACATCATAAAGTGAAAACTACTACAACAACATATTGTCTCCATAATCCACACTATTATCCCCTCATAATATCCCTGCAGGACATTCATAATTTACTTCTTTACGTCCTGGGAAAAATAAAACATAGAAAAGGGGTGAGCTCAAATTCCCCGTAAGGATAACAATATAGCGGAAACATTCGTAAATAAGAATAAACATTTAAGGCAATGTATATCTAAAACAAAAGCCTTTTAAACTTGAACTTCAACATAGTGTGGAAAAAAAGAAATAATGACATTTACTTATTCACATGGATATTCTACTAGTCGAATAATCACATGCAATATCAATAACCACTTTCATAATGATGGAATGAAAATTCCAGACTATCATAACCACATAGCCATGGCCTCATGCCAAGACTACAAATAAGATTTTGTCAAGGCCTTGTGCCAAGACACTCGTTTGTCTCATGAGACCTACTGATGCATCGAGGAGCTATAGCGGGCTCCACCTGTCACATATTAAGTCCAATGCATTCCCATATGAAAAGGTTCAAACATAACATAAACATTCGTATTAAAACTAGCATACGAAATGTAATACTTCATCCATAAACCACGAATGGTATAAGAATAACACATCCATAGTCAAACACATCACAAAAATTTCAAAACAATATGGAAGTTTTGTAACATAGTAAATCAACTTCAAATAAACTTTAAATCCATTAATGTATTTTGACATAGATGAAATCAAAACTATTTGAGAGAAATATCTCTTTTTTTGAAATCATTTAAAAGTGACACATTTATTAAGGAAGTAATTTAAAAGAGATTTTGGAATCAAAGTGTCCCATACCACTTATAAACTTTTGAAAAGGAATATCATTTCAAAACATTCATTTCCATATAAAAAAATCCTTAAAATCATTTTGAAAACATGGACATTAATTATAAATATTTATAAAGATAAAGAGTACCTTTCCGAAATTCTTAAAATATTCATTTTGAAATAAATTAAAAGTCCCATAATTATAAAATAAAACATTTACATTGAAAATATAATTATATTTTTTTAAGGTAAGCTTCTAATTTTTTATAACGGCAGAAAATAGCTGCACCCGCCATATAAGTTAAAAAAACATTCTTACCTTAATTCTGTCGAAAAGGTTAAAAAAGGACCTTGTTTGGAAAACGACGGAAAGATTCCTTTATAAACCACTTATAAAAGTCAACAAGGGTATAAATGACTTTAACCCATATTGTAGTAATAGTAAAAATGTTTTGAAAAACGTTTTTAAGAATCATGGATGTGGATGATAAAGAGATCCTAGTAGATTATTACGTATAAACAACCTCAGATAATGAAGAGATTGCGAAATAAATCCATACCTTGTAATTTTCCTTGGTTGGGGGTAGGTTAACCTCCTGTATAATGGTGAAATAATTGTTATTAAATTATACAAGAATCATATACATTAGTATGATATCATATATGATCTTTTAACATTGATTTGTTTATAATATCTTAGTATTATCGTTGTTTCGGGTGTTAACTTACTCGTTTTCATTTATATGTTTTGTTACGTAAGACATGTTTGTAATGGATAGGTTGTATATTATTCATATACATAATGATATCAAGTCCTTAAACATTATTTTTAAATAATCAAATGATAATTATACTTGAATGGATAGGATGGAGAATGAATCTCATCACGTTCGTGGAGACGGTAGTCCGTACGTACGCACGAGCGACAATATCATTCTTTTGATATTTAAATAATATATAATTGGATGTTATATCATATATAAATAATTATTATAATTTTTTAGTTTTTATTTACATGAATTATAAATCATTATTATACCCATCCAAATAATAATTTATTGAATAACAATTACACCACGACGTGGAGACAGTAAGTCGTACGTACGCACATATGGTGACATGTTATTCAAAGGATGGATAGAATACTGAATATGGTTATACCATATTTATAATAACATCACAGTATATATAATATACTAAAGTTATTATTTTTGAATGGTAATAAAAAAGGAAGAAGAAGTGGAAGAAGAAAGGAACTTGGAAAAGGGTGGTGAAATCAGTACCTCTTCTTCGGGTTCTTCCTTTTGATTTGATCAAAAGGGCACCTTAAGTTGGCTTTCTGACTAAAGTAAGGCCTCTAGGATGATTTGAGGAAAGTTGAGAGAGTTTTTGGGCAGAGTTTGGTCGAACCAAAAGGCTTTGAATGTGTGAGTTAATGAGAAGAGGGAGTGCCCTTTTATAAGAGGGGTGAGGGGCACCTTTGGAAAATCTAGAAATATTATTTTATAATAAATTCAAATTTAGTTTATAATGCCTCCAAAGTGGATTATTTAAATTTTAAGGTGGGTATAGGTAGAAAACCACTCATCCAATATAATTTAGACAGGTTTGGGTTATATATTAACCTTATCATTAAGTATTAACTCCTAGTTAATTAGTTTCACTTTTACAATGTCTCTTTGTATTTTTATATTTTATTGTCAATAAACATACTATATACATACAAGAGACCCCCAAGTTGTCTACTAATGATACACCTATCATGATATATGTCTCTTGGCCGATACTTAGATTTTTAGGAATTTAATATCAATTTATAATATAATATATGTTTTAAAAACTCTTTTATGTCAATTTTGACACTATTCAATAGTTGATTTTTTAAAAAATCATAACAGAATTATTACTTCAAAAAAAGTATATTAAATCATTACTAACATGTCATATTAACCTAGAAAATTAGTTTAATTCATAAAAAGTCTCAAATTATATTTATTTGGGTATCTACAATATCAATCCTTTTAATTATTCACCATTATGGTAATTACTTCATCACCATTGTGTCATAAATAAATGAAATTATTTAATATCTAAAAATTATAAATAAAATACCATTATGTTTTAAAGTTTGTTATATTTCTAATGAATATTTATAGTCGAAAATCCAGCATATATATCCCTATGTAATAATTGTTTTTCTAAAAGATATATGCTTTTGTCATTTTTGTATTCATTTTAGCTTAATTAAAATAAAGTGTCTCTATCACTTACAAGTGGCACCATGGAGTCCCATAATAGACCCAAAGATGCCCAAGGTCAGACATGTATCAACAAATAAGGTTAGGACATGTTTTAGGGTAATTGTTTTATTATTATAAAATTATTTTTTGACCTTTATTTACCGGATTTACCCTTTAACCATAGTAAATAAAATATTTACCAAAGTAATTATTCAAAATGTCTAAAAATAAAAGTTACCTATTTACACAATTTGAACATCCTGATTCCAAATATGGAATCTATTTTTCCAAATTCAAAACACATAAGTGGCAGAAATTAATTTAAAATTAATTCATGCTGTCAAAACAAAAAACGTGTTTTTAAGATATAATAACTATCAAAAGATTGATACTTGTTTATGTTCGGTTTAATTGTCAAATTATGTCCAATGACCAAAATTTTATTAAATGGTAAAAATATATTATAAATATACTTTAAAAACACTCAAATTCATAATTTATCACTATTAATTATTTTGATTTAAAAAGTTGTTTTTAATTAAAATTTAGTAATTTTCACTATTCATCAAAATATTAAAGATATCCGAAAAGTACCAAAATTTCACCTTAGGGTAAATTAGAAACTCCAAATCCAAAAATGAATTCCATTTTGAAATAAAAAATTTATAAATTTTCAAAAAGTAGGTATTACTATTCATAACGGCTAGTTTGATTGGTTGGGGTGTGTTAGAATCTCGAAGTTGCGTACAATGCACGCCATTGCATTATTCAATGGGAAATGTACCATGGAAGAATGGGATGTTTCATCGTAAATTTTTGATTTCCCCATTCTAAAAAGTAAATTTATTTAGTCAAATTGAATATATAAAAGTTTAAAATATTGGATTTAAAAAGGGGTCACTATTAAAAGTTTGTAAAAGTGCAATACTGAAAATGAATTTGTTCTTACATTATGTTTAAGAAACTCATAATATGGATTCTAAAATTATAAGGATTATATGAAGTTTAAAATTTATTTAATACTATTCATAACCTCTTTTGAATGGCTTGTTTAGCAAGTCATGGTGCGCTTGAACTCGGTGTTGCATGTAGTGAAATTTATTGAATTATTTTGAAGAAATAACACACTATGAAATATTGCGGTGTTACATTCTCCCCTCCTTAAAAAAATTGCGTCCTCGCAATTTGAAATTATTCTTCAAAAATAAAAGGTTGAATATAGAAAATATCTTTGTGGGAAAACCCACATCAGAAATTGGGTTGATAAAATTTAGTCTTAATAAGAGGAAAAGAGAAATGAAAGGGTCACCACCAAATTATGATCTCTATTCAGAGAACATTGTTGGAAATTAGAGACATATAATTGGAGGAAAACGTAAATATTTATAGGTAGTGATTGAGGTAATCAATCACAAACAAGTGTAAAATTGAAGGCCTTAAATTGATCAATCTATGATGATTTAAAATACTATCGGTTCAGCAAAACATATGGTATTAGGATAACACATTTTTTTTGTTTTAATATCCCTTCACTAAAGTATAAGAATTAATTTATTCATTGAATAAGAGAAGAAGAAAAAATATATACTTGACAAGTAGAGTCTCATCCTTTAACTAAGTTCTACCACAAACTCGTCTTTCACTCTAAAAGATAATAGAACTTAAAAATAATACTCTATTTATCCTATTCGTATAGGGTTAAAAAATTAATTTATAATTCATCTAGCAGAACCATTAAAAAAATGACATTATTCAATCTAGGACATCATGTGGGTCAGTGGTAGGTGATACACCCTTGTCACCCTTCAGTTGTGGGTTCAAGTCTCACGGCCTTGCCGGACGCGACGGGTTGCCACCCGACCTCCGGGTTGTCCTTTTATGGCAATCCAAAATAATCCAAACTAGGACTATCCAAAATACATCAGTCCAAAATTTATAAGGAAGGTAAACACAATGAAGATCCTTTTTTCTGCGTAATAACATGTGAACACCTTCATCATGTATTCTTTTGAAACACTGCAACATCATGAATTACCATAAAACCATATTGATTACATTCATGATCCCATATTCATTAAAGAATAATAGATATACTCCTTCAATCCAAAAATGTTATAAACCCCAACAATGATGGAATATACAAATCATTAATCAGTTTCAAGGTTGTCAATAATATCCAATAAGATTTATCCAAATCAACCATGTATTATTCTAAAATCACTACCTCGGTATCAGAACCATATTGTGGTTTAGCTTTCTCTCAACCATATATTTTCCAAAAATTTAACCTGCTATTGAGTCACTTTTCATTGTTCTACACAATCTCAAGTCCTCAATGAAATAGTACTGCAGTACAATCCTTATATACTCCATAATTATTATAACAAGTACATTGATGATACAACACTCAAATGACAAAATCAACATAAGAACTCTAATCATTCTTCTTTATCTGTGGTAGTATCATAACTTGATTATTATCCAATAGCATAATTTGCGGCATAGTCTGATGACTGGGATATAGGTTTTGTGTAGTATCCAAACTCCTTGCAAATGAAGCATTGTACAATTGAAACCATTTTCTTACCCTTGCAGCCACGTACTTTGTGACCTTTTCCTCCACACTTATATCAAACTCACATTCCTTTCAGGAAAGTTCTAGGGTGTTTCTTCCCACAGTTATCACATATGGGAAAATTCTTCTTTTCCCTCTTCTCTTTATCCATCTTTCCCTCTTCCATCCTTTTCTTATATTGCTACCCTTCAAAGCCATAGGACTCAGTAAACTCTTTACTTATCTTATCAACACATGATATTATTTCTTAATATGATGATAATACATGGGAGACTATTTCTCTTATAAATTACAGCTTAAGACCATGAATGATATGATCCTTCTTTCTCTTTTGATCATGTGCATTGCTGGAGTTCTCATTCCTTCTACTGGGTGCCATTTCTAAACAATGGCATACACAAGATTAGTTTATAAACAACAATACCTAATCCCAAATATGTAAAACACATAACATAAATTAAATAGTTTATGGATATAATCCATAATCATAAAAATGTTTTATTTGAGGAAGTATATACTCATAAACACTTCATAATGATTTGTAAAGAAAATGAGAGTTATCCTAAGCATATCCCCCGGGAGTGTCGTAACCAAGAGTGCAGCAAGGCCTGTTGTCGTGCACCAGTTCCCGTTCGAGTCTAGCTCAAAGCGGTGTTTTCGGGTTTTACCCCTAGGTACATCTGTTCCAGATCCGCCTCTACCTGTTCATATCCAGACATGGATGTATTTCTTGGAAACCTCACAAAATATCTACAATACCAAAATTCTAGGAAGTTCTTCTATACTAATCCTCAAAGTCCATCTTATGTCTATGTTCTCTAATCAGAGTTTATCTAAATCTAGCTTCCAAGGTTTGTAATAAACTTCCTCTGATACCAACTGTAACACCCCGACCCAAGTTACCTAGAGTCGGTGAATTATTACATAACATTGGCATGATCACAAGAAAGATCAAATCTTGAAAGACCGATTGGTTTAGTAGCCTTGGAAACACTAGATATATTCATGAAGTTTTACATTACATCATAAAGTGAAAAACTACTACAAAAACATATTTTCTCCATAATCCACACTATTATCCCCTCATAATATCCCTGTAGGACATTCATAATTTACATCTTCACATCCAGGGAAAAATAAAACATAGAAAAGGGGTGTGCTTTAATTCCCAGTAAGGATAAAAATATAGCGAAAACATTCATAAATAAGAATAAACATTTAAGGCAATGTATAACTAAAACAAAAGCCTTTTAAACTTGAACTTCAACATAGTATAGAAAGAATTAAATAATTCCATTTACTTATTCACATGGATATTCTACTAATCAAATTATCAAATGAAATATCAATTAGCACCTTCATAATGATGGAATCCATAGTTCCAGACTATCATTACCTCATAGCTAAGGCCTCGTGCCAAAACTACAAATAAGATTTTTCCAAGGCCTTGTGCCAAGACACTAGTTTGTCTCATGAGACCTACCGATGCATCGAGGAGCTATAACGGGATCCACCCATCACATATTAAGTCCAATGCATTCCCATATTAAAAGGTTCAAACATAACATAAACATTTGTATTAAAACTGGCATACGAAATGTAAATACTTCATCCATAAACCACGAATGGTATAAGAATAACACATCCATAGTCAAACACATCACAAAAACATCAAAACAATATGGAAGTTTTGTATCATAATAAATAAACTTCAAATAAAATTAAAATACATTAAAGGATGTTGACATAGATGAAATCAAAACTATTTGAGAGAAATATCTCTTTTTTTGAAATCATTTAAAAGTCACATATTTATTAAGGAAGTAATTTAAAAGTGATTTTTGGAATCAAAGTGTCCCATACCACTTCGAAACTTTTGAAAAGGAATATCATTTCAAAACTTTCATGTCCATATAAACAAATCCTTAAAATCATTTCGAAAACATGGACATTAATTATAAATATATAGAAAGATAAAGAGTACCTTTCCGAAATTCTTAAAATATTCATTTTGAAATCAATTTGAAGTCACATAATTATATAATAAAACATGTACATTGAAAATATCCTTATTATGTGGTAAGGGAAGCTTCGACTATTTTATAATGGCAGAAAATAGCCGCACCCGCCGTATAAGTTAAAAAAACATTCTTACCTTAATTCTATCGAAAAGGTTAAAAAAGGACCTTGTTTGAAAAACGACGGAAATATTCATTTATAAACCACTTATAAAAGTAAAAAAGGGTATAAATGACTTTAACCCATATTTTAGTAAATATTAAAAATGTTTTGAAAAACTTTTTTAAGAAACATAGATGTGGATGATAAAGAGATCCCAGTAGATTATTACGTATAAACAACCTCGGATAATGAAGAGATTGTGAAATAAACCCTTACCTTGTACTTTTCCTTGATTAGGGGTAGGTTAACCTCCTGTATAATGTTGAAATAGTTGATATTAAATTATACAAGAATCATATACATTAATATTATATCATATATGATCTTTTAACATTGATTTGTTAATAATATCTTAGTATTATCGTTGTTTTGGGTGTTAACTTACTCATTTTCTTTTATATGTTTTGTTACATAAGCCATGTTTGTAATGGATAAGTTGTATATTATTCATATCCATAATGATATCAAGTCCTTAAAAATTAATTTTAAATCATCAAATGATAATTATACTTGAATTGATACGATTGAGAATGAATCTCATCGCGTTCATGGAGACAGTAGTCCTTACGTACGCACGAGTGACAATATCATTATTTGGATATTAAAATAATATATAATTGGATGGTATATCATATATAAATAATTATTATCATGTTATAATTATTATTTACATTAATTATAAATCATTATTATACCCATCCAAATAATAATTTATTGAATAACAATTACACCACGACGTGGAGACGGTAAGTCATACGTACGCACGTATGGTGACATGTTATTCAAAGGATGGATAGAATACTGAATATGGTTGTACCATATTTATTATAACATCACACTATATATAAGATACTGGATTTATTATTTTAGAATGGTAATAACAAAGGAAGAAGAAGTGGAAGAAGAAAGAAACTTGGAAAAGGGTGGTGAAATCATTACCACTTCTTCGGGTTCTTCCTTTTGATTTGATCAAAATGGCTCCTTAAGACGGATTTCTGACTAAAGGAATTCCTCTAGGATAATTTGAGGAAAGTTGAGAGAGTATTTGGGCAGATTTTGGCCGAACCAAAAGGCTTTTAAGTTTTGAGGTAATGAGAAGGGGGGGTGCCCTTTTATAAGAGGAGTGAGGGGCACCTTTGGAAAAGCTAGAAATATTATTTTATAATAAATTCATATTCGGTTTCTAATGTCTTAAAAGTGTATTATTTAAATTTTAAGGTGGTTATAGGTCTAAAACCAATCAAACAATAGAATTTAGACAGGTTTGGGTTACTATATTAACCTTTTCATTAAGTATTAACTCCTAGTTAATTAGTTTCACTTTTACAATGTCTCTATGTATTTTTATATTATATGGTTAATAAACTTACTATATACATCCAGGAGACCCACCAAGTGGTCAATTAATGATACATATATCATGATATATGTCTCTTGGCCGAACCTTAGATTTTTTAGAATTTAATATCAATTAATAATATAATATTTGTTTTAAAAACTCTTTTATGTCAATTTTGACACTATTCAATAGTTGATTTTTTTAAAAATCATAACAGAATGATTACTTCTAAAAGAGTTAATTAAATCATTCCTACCATGTAATATTAACCTATAAAATTATTTTAATTCATAAAAAGTCTCAAATTATATTTATTTGGGTATCTACGAGATCAATCATTTTAATTATTCACTATTATGGTAATTACTGCATCACCATTGTGTCATAAATAAATTAAATTATTTAATTTCTAAAAATTATAAATAAAATAAAATTATGTAGTAAATCTTGTTATCTTTCTAATGAATATTTATAGTTGAAAATACAACATATATAACCCTATGTAAAAATGCTTTTTCTAAAAGATATATGTCTGTGTCATTTTTGTATTTATTTTAACTTAATTAAAATAAAGTGTCTCTATCACTTACAAGTGGTACCATGGGGTGATAAAATCGACCAAAGATTCCCATGGCCTGAAATGTATCAAAAAATAAGGTTAGGACACGTTTTGGGGTAATTTTTTATTATTATAATATTATTTTTTAACCATTATTTACCGGATTTACCCTTTAACCATGGTAAATAAAATATTTACCCAAGTAATTATTCAAAATGTCTAAAAATAAAATTTACCTATTTACACAATTTGAACATCCTGATTCAAAATATGGAATCCATTTTTCCAAATTCAAAATACAGTATTGGCAGAAATTAATTTATTATTAATTCCAGCTGTCAAAACAAAAAGTGTGTTTTTAAGATATAATAACTATCAAAAGATTGATACTTGTTTATGTTCGGTTTAATTGTGAAATTATGTCCAATGACCAGCATTGTATTAAATGGTAAAAATATATTCTAAATTCACTTTAAAACCACTCAAATTCATAATTTTTCACTATTAATTATTTTGATTAAAAAATTTGTTTTTAATGAAAATTTAGTACTTTTCCCTATTCATCCAAATATTAAAGTTATCCGAAAAGTACCAAAATTTTATCTTAGGCTAAATTCGATACTCCAAATCCAAAAATGAAGTCCATTTTGAAAGATAAAATTTAGAAAATTTCAAAAAGTAGGTATTACTATTCATAACAGCTAGTTTGATTGGTTGTGGTGTGTTAGAATCTCGAAGTTGCGTACAATGCACGCCATTGCATTATTCAAAAGGAAACGTACCGTGGAAGCTTGGGATGTTTCATTGTAAATTTTTTATGTCCCCATTCTAAAAAGTAAATTTATTTATTCAAATTGAATATATAAAAGTTTAAAATATTGGATTGAAAAAGGGTTCACTATTAAAAAAATTTAAAAGTGCAATACTGAAAATGAATTTGTTCTTACATTATGTCTAAGAAACTCATAATATGGATTATAAAATTATAAGGATTATATAAAGTTTAAAATTTAGTTAATCATATTCATAACCTCTTTTTAACGGCTTGTTTAGAAAGTCATGGTGCGCTTGAACTCGGTGTTGCGTGTAGTGAAAGTTATTGAATTATTTTGAAGAAATAACACACTATGAAATCTTGGGGTGTTACATTCTCCAATCCTTCAATAAATTGTTTCCTCGCAATTTGAAATTATTCTTCAAAAATAAAAGGTTGAATATAGAAAATATCATTGTGGGAAAACCCACATCAGAAATTGGGTTGATAAAATTTAGTCTTAATAAGAGGAAAAGAGAAATGAAAGGGTCACCCCCAAATTATGATCTCTATTAAGAGAACGTTGGTGGCAATTAGAGACATATAATTGGAGGGAAAAAGTAAATATTTATAGGTAGTGATTGAGGTCATCAATCACAAACAAGTGTAAAATTGAGGGCCTTAAATTCATCAATATATGATGATTTAAAATACCGTCGGTTCAGAAAAACATATGGTGTTAGGATAACACATTTTTTTGTTTTATATCCCTTCACTAAAGTATAAGAATTAATTTCTTCATTGAATAAGAGAAGAAGAAAAATATATATACTTGACAAGTAGATTCTCATCCTTTAACTAAGTTCTACCACAAACTCATCTTTCACTCTAAAAGATAATAGAACTTAAAAATAATATTCTTTTTATCCTATTCGTATAGGGTTAAAAATGAATTTATAATTAATCTAGCAGAACCATTAAAAATGACATTATTCAATCCAGGACATCACGTGGGTCAGTGGTAGGTGATACACCCTTGTCGCCCTTCGGTTGTGGGTTCAAGTCTCGCAGCCTTTCCGGACACGACGGGTTGCCTCCCGACTTCTGGGTTGTCCTTTTATGGAAATCCAAAATAATCCAAACTAGGACTATCCAAAATACATCAGTCCAATATTTATAAGGAAGTTAAACACAATGAAGATCCTTTTTTCTACGTAGGAACATGTGAACACCTTCATCATGTATTCTTTTAAAACACTGCAACATCCTGAATTACCATAAAACCTTATTGATTACATTCATGATCCCTTATTCCTTAAAAAATAATAGATATACTCCTTCAATCCAAAAATGTTGTAAACACCAACAATGATGGAATATAAAAATCATTAATCAAGTTCAAGGTAGTCAATAATATCCAATACAATTTATCCAAATCAATCATGTATTATTCTAAAATCACTACCTCGGTATCAGAACCATATTGTGGTTGATCTTTCTCTCAACCATATATTATCCAAAAATGTAACCTGCTATTGAGTCACTTTTCATTGTTCCACACAATCTCATGTCCTTAATGAAATAGTACTACAGTACAATCCTTATATACTCCGTAATTATTATAAAAAGTACATTGTTGATACAACACTCAAATGACATAATCAACATAAGAACTCTAATCATTCCTCTTTATCTATGTTAGTATCATAACGTGATTATTATCCAATAGAATCATTTGAGGCATAGTCTGATGACTGGGACATAGGTTTGCGTAGTGTCCAAACTCCTTACAAATGAAGCATTGTAAATTTGAAACCATTTTCTTACCCTTGCAGCCACGTACTTTGTGCCCTTTTCCTCCACACTTATAACAAACATCCATTCCTTTTAGGCAAGTTCCAGGGTGTTTCTTCCCACAGTTATCACATATGGGAAAATTCTTATTTTCCCTCTTCCCTTTATCCATCTTTCCCTCTTCTATCCTTTTCTTCTCTTGCTTCCCTTCATAGCCATAGGACTCAGTAAACTCTTTACTTATATTATCAACACATGATATTATTTCTTCATATGATGATAATACATGGGAGACTATTTCTCATATAAATTCTGGCTTAAGAACATGAAATATATGATCCTTCTTTCTCTTTGGATCATGGGCATTGCTAGAGTTCTCATTCCTTCTACTGGGCGCCATTTCTAAATAATGGAATACACTAGATTAGTTTATGAATAACAATACCTAATCCCCAAATTGTAAAACACATAACATAAATTAAATAGTTTATGGATATAATCCATAATAATAAAAATGTTTTCTTTGAGAAAGTATATACTCATAAACCCTTCATAATGATTTGTAAAGAAAATGAGAGTTATCCTAAGCCTATCCCCCGGGAGTGTCGTAACCAAGAGTGCAGAAAGGCCTGTTGTCGTGCACTAGTTCCCATTAGAGTCTAGCTCAGAGCGGTGTTTTCGGGTTTTACCCCTAGGTAAATCTGTGCCAGAGCCGCCTCTACCTGCTCGTATCTAGATAGGGATGTATTTCTTAGAAATCTCACAAAATCTCTACAATACCAAAATTCCAGGAAGTTCTTCTATACTAATCCTGAAATTCCATATTAGGTCTATGTTCTCTAATCAGAGTTTATCTAAATCTAGCATCCAATGTTTGTACTAAACTTCCTCTGATACCAACTGTAACACCCTGACCCCAGTTACCTAGAGTCGGTGCATTATTACATAACATTGGAATGATCACAAGAAAGATCAAATCTCGAATGACTGATTGGTTTAGTATCCTTGGAAACACTAGATATATTCATAAAGTTTTACATTACATCATAAAGTAAAAAACTACTACAACAATATATTATCTCCATAATCCACACTATTATTCCCTCATAATATCCCTGTAGGACATTGTTAATTTACTTCTTCACATCCCGGGAAAAATAAAACATAGAAAAGTGGTGAGCTCTAATTCCCAGTATGGATAACAATATAGAGGAAACATTCATAAATAAGAATAAACATTTAAGGCAATGTATAACTAAAACAAAATCCTTTTAAACTTGAAATTCAGCATAGTATGGCAAAAATGAAATAATGCCATTTACTTATTCACATGGATATTCTACCAATCGAATAATCACATGCAATATCAATAACTACTTTCATAATGATGGAATGCATAATTCCAGACTATCATAACCACATAGCCAAGGACTCGTGCCAAGACTACAATTAAGATTTTGCCAAGGCCTTGTGCCAAGACACTAGTTTGTCTCATGAGACCTACCGATGCATCGAGGAGCTATATTGGGCTCCACTCATCACATATTAAGTCCAATGCATTCCCATATGAAAAGGTTCAAACATAACATAAACAATCGTATTACATCTAGCATACGAAATGTAAATACTTCATCCACAAACCAAGAATGGTATAAGAATAACACATCCATAGTCAATCACATCACAAAAACATCAAAACAATATGGAAGTTTTTTATCATAATAAATCAACTTCAAAAAAACTTAAAATCCATTAAAGGATGTTGACATAGATGAAATCAAAACTATTTGATAGAAATATCTCTTTTTTTGAAATCATTTAAAAGTCACACATTTTTTAAGGAAGTAATTTAAAAGAGATTTTTGAATCAAAGTGTCCCATACCACTTTGAAACATTTGAAAATGAATATCATTTCAAAACATTCATGTCCATATAAAAAAATCCTTAAAATCATTAGGAAAACATGGACATTAATTATAAATATTTAGAAAGATAAAGAGTACCGTTCCGAAATTCTTAAAATATTCATTTTGAACTCAATTAAAAGTCACATAATTATAAAATAAAACATTTACTTTGAAAATATCCTTATAAGCTTGTAAGGGAATCTTCAACTATTTTATAACGGTGGAAAATAGCCTCACCCGCCGTATAAGTTAAAAAAACATTCTTACCTTAATTTTATCGAAATGGTTAAAAATGAACTTGTTTGGAAAACAACAGAAAGATTCCTTTATAAAACACTTATAAAAGACAACAAGGGTATATATGAATTTAACCCATATTTTAGTAAATAGTAAAAATGTTTTGAAATACCTTTTTAAGAAACATGGATGTGGATGATAATGAGATCCCAGTAGATTATTACGTATAAACAACCTCAGATAATGAAGAGATTGCGAAATAAACCCTTACCTTGTAATTTTCCTTGGATGGGGGTAGGTTAACCTCCTGTATAATGGTGAAATAATTGATATTAAATTATTCAAAATCATATAAATTAATATAATATCATATATGATCTTTTAACATTGATTTGTTAATAATATCTTAGTATTATCGTTGTTTCGGGTGTTAACTTACTCGTTTTCTTTTATATGTTTTTTTACATAAGCCATTATTGTAATGGATAGGTTGTATATTATTCATATCCAGAATTATATCAAGTCCTTAAAAATTATTTTTAAATCATCAAATGATAATTATACTTGAATGGATACGATGGAAAATGAATCTCATCGCGTTCGTGGAGACAGTAGTCCGTAGGTACGCACGAGCGAAAATATCATTCTTTTGATATTAAAATAATATATAATTGGATGGTATATCATATATAAATAATTATTATCATATTATAATTATTATTTACATGAATTATAAATCATTATTATACCCATCCAAATAATAATTTATTGAATAAAAATTACACAACGACGTGGAGACGGTAAGTCGTACGTACGCACGTATGGTGACATGTTATTCAAAGGATGGATAGAATAATGAATATGGTTGTACCATATTTATAATAACATCAAAGTATATATAAGATACTGGAGTTATTATTTTATAATGGTAATAACAAAGGAAGAAGAAGTGGAAGAAGAAAGGAACTTGGAAAAGGGTGGTGAAATCATTACCTCTTCTTCGGGTTCTTCCTTTTGATTTGATCAAAAGGGCTCCTTAAGTTGGATTTCTGACTAAAGGAAGTCCTCTAAGATGATGTGAGAGAAGTTTATAGAGTATTTGTGTAGAGTTTTTCCGAACCAAAATGCTTTGAAGGTGTGAGTTAATGAGAAGGGAGAGTGCCCTTTTATAAGAGGGGTGAGGGACACCTTTGGAAAAGCTAGAAATATTATTTTATAACAAATTCATATTCGGTTTATTATGGCTTAAAAGTGAATTATTTAAATTTTAAGGTGGGGATAGGTCGAAAACCACTCAACCAATAGAATTTACACATGTCTGGGTTACTATTTTAACCTTATCATTAAGTATTAACTCCTAGTTAATTAGTTTCACTTTTACAATGTCTCTTTCTATTTTTATATTATATGGTTAATAAAATGACTATATACATCCAAGAGAGCCCCAAGTGGTCCATTAATGATACACTGATCGTGATATATGTATCTTGGACGAACCTTAGATTTTTAGGAATTTAATATCAATTAATTATATAATATTTGTTTTAAAAACTCTTTTATGTCAATTTTGACACTATTCTATAGTTGATTTTTTAAAAATTATAACAGAATGATTACTTCGAAAATATTTAATTAATTCATTCCTTACATGTAATATTAACATATAAAATTATTTTAATTCAAATAAAGTCTCAAATTATATTTATTTGGGTATCTACAACATCAATCATTTTAATTATTCACTACTATGGTAATTACTGCATTACCATTGTGTCATAAATAAATTCAATTATTTAATGTCTAAAAATTATAAATAAAATACCATTATGTATTAAATCTTGTTATATTTATAATGAATATTTATAGTTGAAAATATAACATATATAACCCTATGTAAAAATTGTTTTTCTAAAAGATATATGTTTGTGTCATTTTTGTATTCATTTTAACTTAATTAAAATAAAGTGTCTCTATCACTTACATGTGGCACCATGGGGTCCCAAAATCGACCCAAAGATGCCCATAGTCGGACATGTATAAACAAATAAGGTTAGGACACGTTTTAGTGTAATTTTTTATTATTATAATATTAATTTTTAACCCTTATTTACCGGATTTACCCTTTAACCATGGTAAATAAAATATTTACCGAAGTAATTATTCAAAATTTTTAAAAATAAAGGACGCCTATTTAAAATATTTGGACATCCTGATTCCAAATATGGAATCCATTTTTCCAAATTCAAAACACAGAAGTGGAAGAAATTAATTTAAAATTAATTCCCGCTGTCAAAACAAAAAGCGTGTTTTTAAGATATAATAACTATCAAAATATTGATACTTCTTTATGCTCGGTTTAATTGTGAAATTATGTCCAATGACTAAAATTGTATTAAATGGTAAAAATATATTCTAAATATACTTTAAAACCAATCAAATTCATAATTTATCACTATTAATTATTTTTATTAAAAAAGTTGTTTTTAATTAAAATTTAGTAATTTTCACTATTCATCAAAATATTAAAGTTATCCAAAAAGTACCAAAATTTCACCTTAGGCTTAATTCGATACTACAAATCCAAAAATGAAGTCTATATTGAAAGATAAAATTTATAAAATTTCAAAAATTAGGTATTACTATTCATAACGGCTAGTTTGATTGGTTGTGGTGTGTTAGAATCTCGAAGTTGCGTACAATGCACGCCATTGCATTATTCAAAGGGAAACATACCGTGGAAGATTTGGATGTTTCATTGTAAATTTTTGATGTCCCCATTATAAAAAGTAAATTTATTTAGTAAAATTGAATATATAAAAGTTTAAAATATTGGATTTAAAAAGGGTTCACTATTAAAAGTTTGTAAAAGTGCAATACTGAAAATGAATTTGTTTTTACATTATGTCTAAGAAACTCATAATATGGATTCTAAAATTATAAGGATTATATAAAGTTTAAAATTTAGTTAATATTATTCATAACCTCTTTTGAATGGCTTGTTTAGTAAGTCATGGTACGCTTGAACTCGGTGTTGCGTGTAGTGAAAGTTATTGAATTATTTAGAAAAAAATAACACACTATGAAATCTTGGGGTGTTACATCACATGAAACCAATTACATAAAAAACTATCATGTTATCATAAGAGGAAAACACTAAAAATATGATAATAAGTACAAAATCATGGAATATAAGAAAGACTGTTTAAATATAAAGGAAAACATGCTACTTAATCAAGAATTATGGCATATACAAGTAAGAATAGTAAATAATTACTAAAGAAGGTAAAAATTAAGCATGCTATTAGAGTACCTAACATGGAATATAACATGAATTCCAGCAAATTAAAAAGCATGGAAAAGAATTCAAGGAACACAATTCAATCCAGTAGAAAACATCATAATTCATCTAAATGGAATAGAATAAGAATAACATGTTAATTTCTATGTGCCTATTATAATGCATGTAATGATATAATCTTTCTATAATTTTACAAGGGAAAATACCATAAATTCATAAATCGAAGCACCGTGAAAAGTACACCAATAAATAAAGGTGTAATCATATCAACTATAATAGAAACCAGCATGAACATCAATTCACATCCCAAGCCACTTGGTCATTTCCCCATGGGTGAGTTGATCAGTCCCAGACATGGCTATTTACCAAGAATCGACACATTCTAACTCTCTTGTCTACCAGCACAAAAAACAATGTCAAAGGAAAATAAACCACTCTAAAACCACTTTTTAATGTCCCAACCCAACTAACCACTCATATGGTAACTAGACCAGTGGTTTACATGGCCTTAAGCATACCTCCATGTATGATACAGGTTGAAAACTAGCAGAGAGGGTTTTAGGAGGTGATAATGGAGAGATTATAACCTCATGGTCAGATTAGAATAGTATAAAAATAGATAATAAAGAATAGTCAATAATGGAAACAATAAATATTGAAAAGTAGTCTATCATAATAATAATACAAACTAAATATGAAAGATGGCCAACACCAATATACAATAGACTCATGCATGTCTCTATGATGATACACAACTACTAAAATAGTCATACAGTAGGGAGGGACACAATTCAATACATGAATAAAGAAATAAAATAAAATAAATCCCTATAGGAGATCTTTATGAGCATTCTAAGCTCTAGCATGGTCATGTGCTCCTAACTTCTAGGTACTGACTAAAAGCTCAAGCAATCAACCATGGTCCTACAAATATATAAACTACTCAAGTATCCTACAATAATGGAGACCCAGCAGGGTGTTGGATAATATTCCCAATAGGTTACCTCCCACAATGTCTATGAATGAATATAGTCTATCAAATATTATTTAAATTACTGTGTAGGTATAAACAATGATGAATAAATAAACAACCCACCCAGGTTCTTAAGGGACACATGGAGACTATACTTTCTTCAACTCCTATATGGAATACGTGTCTCGTTAGTTACTATACATATATCGTTATAATTTATATTTATATAATATTGTTCTATATTTCATACACCTATATAAACCAAGTGCATGAAGATGTAAGTGTCCATATGCCTGGAATACTAGTTGTTAGTTAGATCGGGGTGTAGCTCAGAAATCCATAACTAGTCTAAATGATCCTATAAGATCAATCAATAGGATAAATTCCCAACATCCCAATAGAGTTAGAGAAATCATGAAAAAACACTTAGTATGGCATGTGAGCCTTTATAGAATCACTCTAATCACGGAACATGGAACGTAAATCCAAATTCCCATATAGTATCACTAGTGAGAGGTGTCATGTTTAACACTTTATTTAAGGGAGAATGATAATTACATGATAAAAAATACCATTACCATTTTTCCCCAACCAATGTAAAGGCATAAAATAATTGTTACTAGCATGAGGGAAAATCTTACATCCTTATCTTTTGTCCATCCAATATATATAAAAAAGGAATAATCATTTTTATAGTTAATGACTATGAGGAAATACCTCTCATTCCTTATAGTCATCATGACCATATAAAGGCATCATTACATTTAAAATATAGTACATAATAAAACAACACTAATGCATTACAAAAGTAATGTTCAGCTTCATTGAGACATTATAGTTAATATAGGCATTTACAAATCCCAAGCAATAGGTGTGGCCTTACCACCCTTATGAACCATTGTGAGGGATCCATCTCATTTAAACCATTTAATTTCATTTAAGATAAATCCAATCATTATGCATATGAATTTCCATTTCAAACATGACATAAAATTAAACAAACCATGTAAATTTGTTTTCCATGGTTGAAAGAGGTACTTACAAGGTACCATGGTCAGTGGGGAAAATACCTACATGAGCATTCCCATTTATAAAGTAGGTCAAGATTTAGATCAATCTTTGTTCCTTAGTCATTTAGAGAGGATTAACTCCATTCATAAACTTCAAAAGAATAATTATTCTAGACATTCCACAATTATAACAATAACCAAAGCATAAACAATACTGAAATCCATAATATCCCATAATGATTCAAACAAACAATAATCACATTCTAGTTTAGAAGAAATCACACCTCATTAAAGGGGTTTTATTATAAAAACATGAAATTGATAAACAAAAATTACTTTATTTGAATAAAAATGAATTTAAGATGAAAATATAATAATTTGTTAAGGAAGAAACATTCAATAAGAAAAATCAATTTATAATGGTTCAACCTGGGACATTGGAGGATCTCACACCCCCTGGAACAAAGCATATAATTGGAAAATATATTTCCAATCCAATAATAATTCTTGTAAGGAGTTACGATAATTTAAGAAAATTAATTATAAATGGAAAAACATGTCATCATACACATAGTGTGTCCATATACACATTTTTCATCTTCTAAACTACAAATCTTGAATCAAAGGATGTATATCATTGTGAAATGTTCAATTTGATGTGATAGAACCAACTAAAAAAATACATGGAAGGGGCCAGTGTTTGTTACAAAGACGTTATTCATCAAATGATTGAAATTTAAGGAAGAAGTTATAGACCACCTACCTCATACTTAGGTTTAGTTACTCATCCAATATCAAGCTCTGATTCGATATGGTTTGGAAGAGATCTAAGAAAAAGAAACTCGCCATGAAAATTGAGAAAATGGTATTGCACCAAAATAACATAGTAAATGGAATGGATAACATGAAATAGATTAGATGGGATTAAATAGATTACAAATACTGATCCACAGAGACTGATGTCACTAGAGTCAAATGATAAACAGTATAGTAATCTTGAATCATATCTTTATGAGGAGTGATCACAGGTGAGGGGAAGGACCTTCACATGGGTAATGGAGGATAAAGGAGAATAATGCTTAATAAAAATATCATTAAAGGAAAAATATTCATTTTACCCCAAAAAATGTGTTCGCACAGTTTGACCAAACCAAGAACAAACCATGCAGAACCCATTTCTTAATAAACTAGATTATACAGTTTGTGTCAGATGGTTACCCTAACTGTGAACCAACCTTATGATTAATGGTGTGAGGGATCTTCCTAAGTGGTACTACCATTGTGAGAAAGGTGATCAGTTTTTTTAATCCATGTGCATCCTTTGCGAGGTGTTTCAAATCCTTTCCTGCAATTCCAATGTTTTCAACTGAGGGGCTGCATGGTTTCAACCAAACCATACACCCTACATAGACATGCCAAAACATGATATTTCTGGCCTCAGTTCTCCCAAAATCAATGAGATACTTGAGAAACCTCTTGAGAATTTACCCGTGTCTAAGTACATGAATTTTAATTGTTCCGACTCTCAACACTACATTTTAAAGCTCAGTTTTAAAACCATCCCATCAAGTAAATGTCAAAAATAAATTTCCATTGGAATTTCTCCTTGGCTCCAAACATGGTTCGTTATAAGAATAATATTATATATTTTAATTTTTATATTTATATTTTATTTTATTTTTTATTATTTTTATTTTTTATTTTTTAATTACATATGGGATAACAACTCCAACATAAGGGCATGTCATGTTATATTTTTAATTTATATCCAATGTCTATAATTTTTTGTTAAAAATTGGTAAATCATTCCCATCATATACATTTGATACCGTTTTAAAATGATCTAAAGTATGGAGATTAAGAATACATAATTGGTATATAGGATGATGATTATGGTATTTTTTATGATAGTATGGTCATTAAGTTAAAAAATAGTATCATGGTGTAAGAAAGTAGTTGGGTCAGAGGTAGGTGGAGCTAGGATTGTCATAACTTGAAAACTAACCCACAAAAATAATTTATCATCATATTATGAAGAAAAATAAATATACAGAGGGAATTATAGGATTTTATTAGTTTTATTAAACCAATAAATGGGTTCTTAACTGAAATTAATTCACTATAGTGCAGAGTCTTAAAATTTAATGTTCAATACGGATAGCTTTATTTTGAATTCCATATATATTATTATAGATAATTAGACATCCCTTAAAAATATTTAATTAATACGTGAATGGTTATCAATGACAGTCTAAATTATTAAAACAAATTCTCACCTTACATTGAAATATTATATTCATTTTTTGTATGATATATAATATCAGTAAGATATTTATTGATATATTTAATTTTTTATCTAGATTCATGACCATTTTAAATTATTTTCCTCAAAGTTTCATTATGGTAATATTAAAATAAATCATTTACTCAATTATTTTTAATTATAATGAATGTAATTGAATAATATTTTTAATATTATAAATGAAATGAGTTCTTTAAATGATTGTTTTAAAAATTTATTGTCATGTATTTATTAATATTTATTTTTCTCTATATTATTATTGATATATTTTAAAAATTATTTCGCATTTAAAATGGAAAATATATATTCAATCATACTATTAGACATGATATGTATAATATTTTTTTGTGGGTATTTTATTGAAGTGATTTTGGAGAAGGATGTTTTAAATTTATTAAAATAAAACATTCATTATTTTGAGATATACATGAAATGACATTATATTACATGAATTCACTCAAGTGGCTTCATTCATTTTTAAATATGTGAATGTTTTTATGTTAGGATATTTTTTCTTGTATTTATGGTAGTAATTTTATGGTTCATTGATTGATTACTTATTTTTTGAAAGAGTTATATTTTTTATAGAGTGATTATATATTGATATATTTATGTTGTAACATAGCACAAGCCCTAAGGAAAATTAAATAACATTGAATAACCACATAATTCAATTTTTTCAATTTTCTATAGTAGGATCCTTATTTGTAAGTGGGTTTCAATAAACATTACATGTGTGTTTTTTATAATTAAATTTAATTTAATTAATATATATTTTTATGATAGAGTAACTTAATCAAAATTTTATGGATTTTTTACTTTTATTGAGTTCATGTTTTTTTATTATCCTATTAAAAGTCTTTAATCCTACATAAAGTTATGTGTCACGTTGGAAACGATTATTTTTATTCAATTATATTGATTTATATTTCTTTCATTGTATTTTACGGAGAATGGTTTGAATTTTAAATATCAATGAATTTAAAGTATATTAGTTGTGTAATAGGTTTTGGTTTTAATGTATATGATTGAAAATGAGCCCAAGGTTAGATATGGATAATATTTTCAGTGATGAATGTTTTATCTTCAATTATTTAATAAATATTTTTAAGAAAAATGGAAAAATGACTATTATTTATATTAAATGGGTAATATATAAATAAATAATTCCTTTTCATTTAGGGAATGTTTTGGAAATAGTGGATGCATCTGTTGAAAATATTTTTATAAAAATTTAAAGAAGAGGGATTTGGGATTGTTTTATAATATTTACTACTGAGGTGATTTATTTTAAACATGATAAATTAATAAAGGATATAAGTCATTTTTACTTACCCAATTAGTGAATTTTTAACCTACAATAGTAGAAAATTTTAAGATATTCTCATGTTGTTTATTATATTTTAAATTATTTATTTTGGTAAATGAATTATCATTTATAGTTCACATGTATATATATAAATTTTAGGATTTCAATGTATGGTGTTTTTAAAATCATACACCTTTGATTGTAATGAATCATCAAATACATTAATTAAATTATTTTAATTATGTAATGTGTTATTATATATTACTTTTTTGGTTTTGTTATATCCCAAGATAAACTATATGGATCCTTTATAAAGTAAACCAAATAGGTTTTTATAAGAAATACTCTTTAAGGATTTCAAAATAGATTAAATTTTTATCTATGTGAAAATTTTTCCAATAATATATTGTAATTTTTTTTGATAAATTTATAAATAGAAATAATTTATTTAGTTTTTATTTGGGTAGTTTGAGTTAGAATGAAAATTTTTATGGAATTTTAATATGAATGTATATATGTTTTCATTTTTATTTTTTAATATCATTGCATATTTATTTCAATAGGGAGAAATTTTTTGATACATAATATTTTATAATTAGTATTTTAAACTCATATATATTAAAATTTTTATCTTCTTTCATAATAATAACATGAAATATATATTTTTTTAAAAAAATATTTGATTTAGTGCATAAAATAGTTTAAATTATTTTTTTTAATGATACAAATTTTGGTTCAAAAGTGTATAGAAGGAATAAAAAGGTTACATTAAAATTTAATGATTTTTTATTACTCCTGGATTATTTTAGGTATAAACCATTATTTGGGTGAGTAATAATTTTTAAAAATACATGTTCATAATGAGTTAATCTCAAACACTCAATATGTTCATATTCAAATTCGTTCTTACTTGATTTAATATATTTAAACATGGCCTTAAGTGTGATTTTGATATTTTATTATATGATTAAAATTGAAATTGATTTGTTTTTTATTTTAACCCATTTGGACTGTTAAATTTTTAATGCAATGGATTTTTATTGTCTCGTAAATGTGGAACAAAACATTTTTTAAAAATTAATATATGATTTCCTTTCTTTTAAAGTAAATTTAATGGATTTTTTATTTTTTTATATTGAGTGATTAAAATTAATTTTAATTTTTTATATATGATTTTAAAGAATGTTATATTTATTTTCATTTTATTTCAATTATAATTTTCTTTTTATCAGCAATTTTTCTTAGAGAATTTTTTTTACATCAATATGGATATATGATTAATTTAAAATTTGATTTGAGCTTTGTTTTTTTAGATGAAATAATATTTTTTAAAAAAATTATTATTATGATGATTTAACTTCAAAATAATTTCTGTTAATATAAATTGTTTGTTTAAATAAATTGGTAAGTTTAAAACGGTTTTATCAAGAATTTATGTCAATTTGGACTTTGATTTTTTTGGAAGCACCTTTCTGGTTAGTTTTTATTTTATTATAAATATTGAATGTTTGTTTAAATTAATTTTATTGACAAATGTACAATATAAATTTTTTTTGATTTAAAACTAATAATTTTTTTTATTATGATGTGATTGGATTCACTGAGAATTTTTAAAATTTATTATTTTATACTAGAAATATTTTTCAAACGTCTGTAATTTGGTTTTGGATCTATATGGATTTTAATATTGAGTAAGGTATTTTAAAAATTTATAATATACATAAATAGAGAAATCGGTGTGGATTTAAAGTTGGATTATGAAATTAATTTCAACATTGATTGATAAATTACACTTTTAAAATTGACTTTTTGGAATTTTTTCATTTTTTTTACTATTTATACGTTTGTTATTACATTTTATTTGGTATATGAAAGTGTTTCTATTTTGGAATAAGAAATATTTTTTAAAAATAATTTTTACCTGCACTTTTTTATCTTTGGGGAAGTGGAATTTCTAAACACACTATTCGGTAAATGTTTAACTCATTTTGAACTAGATGGAAGTGTTATAATTGATTAATATGAGTTTATGATGTAAATAATTATAGCTTTAAATTCACTTTTGTGATTTAAAATATCCAATTTTATGTTCCAAATTAATATATTTATCATGTTTTTATGTAAACTGAGGTGATTTTGATGTTTTATAAGATATTTTGTTTTTAAAATAAGTTTAGTTATTCATTGTTAACTAAAGTTTGTTTTTCATCATGTAATATTTGCGTGACATTCTAAAGGTGAAAAGTTGCATGGGGGAGAATTATGACACCCAAAATTACACTTATATTAATTTACATTAATTATTTTTTATTTCATTGAATATTATAATGTTTGGTTGTGAAATTGAAAAATTCTATATTTTATAAAAAAAGTATGATCGTTATGTATGACCCTAGAGACCATAAAGGGTAGGATAATTTGGATTGTGGAAAATGCATGGTCTTTAAGAATATGAAATCTGATCATGTATCTTTTTAAATCATACATATTTTATATTTTGAAACTCTATATATAGAAGTTTTAGTCACATTCATTTTCTATGAGATTCAACATTCAGCCTAAAAGCTTCCCAAATCAATTACTCTACTCCTTTATCATCCTTATCATTGCTTCATAGTTAATCTATCATTAAAACTAAAGGATAGACCTTTTATTTTATACATCTCTTCCTTATTCTTATTTTCCTTGTCTTTTTCTCCATAATATGATATAGTCGATTGATCACAACACTAGGTCATAGTGACAATTAGATACTTCTATTCATAGGGAGTAAATATCATTTATAAACACTAAATTTGTTTTTATTTGGTGAAATATTCTCATTTCCAAATTTCTTAGTTAGGAGATGCTATCAATTTTTTAAAAAACTAACATTGAAGACACTAAATAATTCCATGGGACGGTGGGTCACATGGCCTCATGTGTTACTCCCTATGAACCAAAGGGTTCTGACTTGCAGTGAGGATCTATGGTGTTATGTAGAGGAGACTATACCCTCGGTTATCATAGTATCATAAAGGTATCAATAACACACTTCATTAACAGAAGCATAATATAGCTGACTGCGTGGTAAAAAAATGTGCATTAATCATTGGTGAAATATAAACATCAAACAAATAGTGATAATAATCAATCCAAAGGCTATGTTATAGAAACATTTTGTCAATAAATGTTAAAATATAAAATGGGGATTTAAGGGATACATAGTATAAAGAAATAAAAAATTCTAGACAAAATATTATGAACCAAGAGGAATATCAACTAGTATCAAAATCATATGCTCGGTCCTCTGCTCTGATGTTATGGTGCTATAATAAAATCAGATCAGGCATCCCGGATTGTGTACTTTCCCTTTTCCCTACATATATCAATAAAGACTTTCTAGGTACCAATTGACAACCTGAACAGGGTGTGAAATAAACTCATTAGGCCAGAACTAATGGTGTCTATAATAATTTGATTAGAGTTCAAGTATTAGAAATTTACATGTATAACAAATAATCAATGAAAAAACACATAAACTAGTGATCTCATGATCCCAGTGGACACCTAATTGACACTACCTTTTTTGGAATAGGACAAGATAATCCTTATCTCAGTTACAATTTCTATACAATTATATGTAATCATATAAATACATAATATGTATATATGTATATACGTTATATACATGAGGAATTATATAGGGATATATATAGAAACAATATTCTAGATGTACCTTGGGAGAAACTCTGGTATCCATGCATATTTATATGAGCTATAGGTTCCAGAAATGGCACTAGAACTAAATCTCATATGAATATTAGATGTCATTCACATCACCCAAGATATTGTGGTTAGTATTCATTTCAAACACCTAATATATTGGGGTGAGCCATCATGACTAATAACATATGCAAGGTACATCAAAAATCAAGTCAATCATCTAAAAAAATTGGATGAGACACTATGCTCGACCCCAAACGTAAGGGTGCATGATACACCATGCTTAATAAGTCACTTAATTATTGTCGAATGCCCAATATCCATTTTCAAACCATGATAAAAATAAGTAATTTTTATTTAAATAATTTAAATTCTTTTATTCTCATCTCATAATGGTATTTAAAATTAAAAAAATTATTTATTAATCATTAAAATGGGATGTGGAATTTCTAATTAATTTTGTTAGTTCAAATTCTATCATTTGTTTATAACCCAATGTGAATCCCATTTAAGGTCAATACAAAGATCATAGGAGATGGTTGATCAATTAAAACACTACATTAAGGATTTAAATTAATTCAAAGTTTCTAAATGGGTGGATATCAATGTGGTAAACATCCTCTAATGGATTAACACCGGTGTACGGGAGTACCATAACATGGTGAAATTAATTAGAAAGGTAAAGAAAGTTTTAAGGTAGTGAACATAAAAGTATATCATGAGAAACATCAGTGAAAGATATAAAAACACATAATTTTTTTTCTTAAAATAACTATACCATCAACATTATGCCCTTGGATTACTCCTCATCAATTAATAGCTTCAGGTTTGATGTATAATGGAAGAAATCATAGGAATAGACAAATTCCCTAAAAAAATAGCACATGAGGTCTATACAAAATAGAGCATAATATGGAAAAATTAAAATTTTAATGAAGGAATTTTAGTGTATAACTTATCGTTATCAATCAAATGAAACTCAAAATGAAAAAAATAGATATTTGAAGGAGGAGATATCTAAAATATAAGGTGGATTCTTGATGGAGCTCACATGAGAGGGGAGAGTTGTGCGTCCACTGGTGAAGAAAAAATATGAGGATGTTTTATATTTTTTAAAAAGGAAATGTTAAATTACACTTCATTAATGGGTTAAATTATTTGGAAGTATGGTTTCCCAAACCATGCACTAACATTATGGAGGCTACTGCCTATGAAACCCCCTCGTGCGAGCTCATTGCACGGTTCGTCTAACCATGCGCAACCCTTGGGAACATCTTCTATTCTTTTACTAAGACAAGTAACATAGACATAGTTCCTTGGTCTCAAGGTTTCATATAATTGTTCTCCCCTATGTGTCCCTCAAAAACACCTCACATATTTTTTCAAACCTATGCAGGATTAGGTAAATAGATTGGAAAAATCATGCCCATGGAATTTCTCTTCCAGAAATCCGAGCTCTTAGCTACAAAAAACCATCTGATGATCCTGATACCTCCCTTCGGATAAAGGGAACACTCATGTGGATAAATAAATAATTTAATCTAAAAAATGATTGAACCCTTTATAAAAATCCAAATCATTACAACCTTTTCCTCATAGAGAAACTCATCTGTGAGTTGACCTTATAAGTGTAGTAAGAGATCATCTAAGAAAAGATCCATCCAAAGGGAACATAAAAAACATCTTGCTCCCATGTCTTATCCTATACTCTTCCATACATCCATTGAACCCGTAATATAGTAGTTTTACTTCATTATAGTCTCTTAATTCTTTAATCCATGATATGTGCTAGGTACTTCTCAAAAGGAATCATTCACATCTAACTCGACCTCCATAGAAATTTAAACAAGCGTCAGGTATGGATAAGATCAATGAATCTAAGACACATGAATAAAATCACGTATGGATCAATATATCTAAATAAGTGCTATCCTATATTCCACTAGTCTACTTCTCTCTAATATTTTAAAATGACTAATGAATCTATGAGTTGTCTTACCCTGCCACTTGATCCATCATTGGACCATCCTGGGAGAAACACCCAAGAAAACATTATTCACAACCTCAATTTCTTGAGTTTGTCATTGGCAGTTGGAATATGACAATTTCCAAGAATAAGCGGTCATCATGTGCTTCTTTATTAGATAATCCTTCTATTATGTCTTCAAAAGAAGATATGGTGTAAGGAGTGCTACCTAGCTTTCGTCTAACCAGCATAGAGGTGTTCTGTGTTGCCTACTATATAATGTATCATAAGGATCCATCTGAATAGTAGCCAAAACAATTTCATATGAATACACAACCAAGGGTATTTAATTTTCCCAAGAACCCCAAAATTCATGGACACATGCACAAAGAATGTCCCCTAACATATGAATCGTTCACTCAATATATCCATTGGTATATGGGTGATAGTTCATGCTCATAAGAACCTATATACCCAAGGAATTATATAACCCATTCCATAACTATGACATTAAAAAATATTCCCTATCTGATATGATACAACAAGGAGATCCATGTAGTTGTACGTCCTCCCTGACATATAACCATCCTAAATCATCAACTATGAAATTCTCAAAAACATTTAGTAAATGGGATACATTCCCCAATAGATCAAAAACAACCCAAACTGTATTTATTCTTGGAGATAATCTATGAAAATATGTCACATAGTACATGGTAAAATAATCCCACTTCCACCTGGGATTGAAAATGGTAGTAAAATTTCTTATAGTTTTTGATGATCTACCTTCACCTAATGATATTTGTAACATCATGTGATAAATTATACTATCTCTCATTTCATACTAGCCCTCCAATAAAAGAAACATAAGTCTCAATACATCATAGTGATGATATGATGTGCTTCCAATAATAATGTGGGATATTCCTACATCAATACCTCTTGAATATATTATAGAACATAGACACACCCATCTATTCATAAGATCATATCCTTATCCATAGTCCAACCTGGGAATGAATCCTAACTCAAGATAATTTTCCTCAGTACTACGTTGTGATATTGTAAATTTCTCTCATCATCAACCATTACGAAAGTATATAGGTCACTGCTAATGTCATGGGTATTATCCACCCATTATCCCCTTTAACCTGAAAATTCATCTCTAAAACAATGTCCATAAGATTCTATTCACCACTAGCCTCCTGAACTACTTCTATCTATGTCTTCTAGCTTAGAAAATATAATATAATATTTTCTTTTCAAGGCATATATGAAAAATTATAATCAAATGACTATGGGTATTCAAACCATATTCACTAACCTAAATGTATATCATGTTTTGGAAAGATATACTTAATGATTTTCTTGTCCCTAATCACCAAGAAAATCTATCCAGGAAAATACTTCCACCAACAGCATAAATCATGCACAATAGCCACCAATGTGAGGAAGTGTGTCAGGTAATTCCACTATTGGTCCCTCAACTGATGAGACTCGTATGCTATGACTTACTTATCCTTAATTAGAACTTCAACTAGACTAATCCCTAAAGCATCAAAATAAACTTTACATCTTCTCTCTGGCTTTTAACGAATCAAGGTTGGCACGAAATTTAGCCAATCCTTCAATTTCTGAATGGCTATTTCAAAAGCTTCAACCTATAGTAATTTTAGAACATTATTTTTCATGCCTATAATAGCCAATTATATGAATGAAAATTTCTAGATAAAGCACTTATAGACAACTTGGGGTTCGTTTGGCTTCATATAGTAAGTTTATTAACCTTATAGTATAAGAACACAAGAAGACACGGCAAAAGTAAAATTATTTAACTTAATGTTAAATCTAAATGATATGGTTAAAATAGGATCCTAAACTTGTATAAATTCTATTGGATGAGAGGGTTTTGACCCATCCCCAGCTTAGATTCTAAATAAATCAATTTCGAGGTATTTAAAACTGAACTTGACTTTATTATAAAATAATTTTTTTAGTTTTTCGAAAGAAGCGCCTCTCCTCCCTTATAAAAGGGAACCTCCTCCCCCTCTTCCTCCCACCACTTTGAGCCTTCATGCTCGGACAACCCCTACCAATTTCTTCTCTCCACTTCCTTAGAAACATCCTATAGGTTCTGGTCTTCTTCAAAGACCTATTTTAGTGCCTTAAAAGGAGGTCTCAAAGAAGCACTTCAAAGAAGAGGTAATGTCCGTTACTGATTCTTTCATCTTTATTTCTTATTCCACTTATTCTTATTTAGTTGTTTCATTATGAAGTACTAACATCAGTATCACGCATATACTGACATGTTATTATAAGTATTAAACAACCATATTTCACCATCTATCCATCCTACGGAAAAATAAATCACCGCGCGTGCGTACGTACGGAATACCGTCTCCACGTCGTGGTGTAATCTATTTTCCACCACCACCTTACTTGGATGGGTATAATGGTGTAAATAATGACTATATATGACTATTATAAAGTGATACTAATTCTAAAATAGTATAAAAACACTCCAATACAATTCCACGATCATAGGAACGATATCATCCCTCGTGCGTACATAAAGAATACCGTCTCCACGATGTGATGCGACTCGTTCTACATGATCTTCATTTCATAATGATTATATAAATGAATTGAATGAATGAATTTGTTATATATTACACTAATACCATTCTGGAAATGAGGTATCTATAACCTAAAGAGAAGAATAAGAATTTATTCGACAAAACACGCATAAGAACAAAAAGTTATGAACACCCGAATAACAAGTAGCAATGAAATATTACTACTAAGAAGCTAAAAATATGACCATATATGATATCATAAAAATAAGTATGATTATGGAATAAGTCAATAACATTATTTAAATCATTATACAGGAGGTTCGGACACGTACAAAGCATATCAGACCTAAGGTAAGGGAAATATCACAATCTCATTTTTATCTGAGATTGTTTATACTTTGGTATTTACTGGGGTGTATTTTATCATCAAAATACATGTTTCATTAATATGTAATATTATTTCCATCCACCTACAATTGTTTAAATCCAATTTTACCCTTCGGTTAGTTTTTATTAAAGGATATTAAAGGAATCTTTTGTCGTTTTTCTTACGAGGTACTTTTTGACTTTTCCGAAAAAAGTACGAAGAATGTTTTTTTAACTTATACGGCATGAATGGATTTTTAAAACATTATTTCCAAGAAGCTTCATTTAAAAGTTTTCAAGTTTATTTTTAATCAACTTCTTTTAGTTTAAAATAGTATGACATGTTAAGAAAGGAAAATGTTTTTGAAGTAGAAAAGATATTTTCCTCAAGAATGGAGTTCAAGTGTCTTATCAAAATTATTTTCCATCTAAGATAATATAGGGTTCTATTTCTATCCCTATCATTACATTGATTTGATTATGATGTGATGGAATTATTTTTATGAATTACTTTAAATTATATGAATTGTTTTATGATGTCATGTTGTTTAAGAATCCCATTTTTATTACATGGGTCATGTAATGATGTATGATTTATGAATTTTTGGCACACATAAGAATGGTATCATTATGAGATGGGTGGGACCTATATCTCCCTCCAATGCATTGGGTAAAGATTTTATATCTCACGAGATAGACATGGCTAGAATGGTAGGTTATACCGGTTCAGTGAAATAGGACTGAAACGAGGAGTGAACTCGGTTCAGAAAGGGACTTGTCCACTAAGATATTCTTGGCAATGAGTCTTGACTAATAAAAAATGATTCTCTATGAGTATGTGTGTATACCACAAAGTTTCATGTTTTAAGTTATGATTATTGGGATTACATTTCACTACTATGATTTATCCCATCTTATGAAATTATGATCTCTTTTGCAGGTTAAGATTTCCAAAAGTTATGTTCTTAGGTATATGATGTGATTGATATTTATTTTGTTTTCCATTACTGAGAATTTGAGCTCACCCTTTTGTATGTTTTATTTCCCCAGGTCAGGAAGAAGTTTATTAAGTAGAATATGCCAAAACGGGACTCTATATATGATGAAATAAATGGGAGGCAAAGTAGATGCTTTATGAACCAGTTGTTTATGTTTCCCAGTTTTAAAGACACTATACCTATACGGTCCTTTCTTGGTTTTGTTATATGTTGTAATAAGTGTGCTTTAATTATGAAGTAATAACAATTTATGTAAATTATGGGTCGTTATAGTTGGTATCAAAGGAAATTTATAGTCAACCTTTGGAAACTAGGATGTGAAATCCTTAGTAAGAACCCTACGGATAAGTCTAAGCATAGAACACAATCTTAGTGTTTTATAAATGGCCATGAATAACCTAGGATAAGACCTTAAGTGTTAAATTTTATTCTTGATTATGTGGTTTTCCTATTATAATTAGTGTTGCTCACACTATTCTTCTTGGTTTTAGTCAATGGTTGGAACCCGAAGGAACCGTGTTAATGCGGAATGCGACGGGAAATGCAATGATTGTCCCCATGAGAAACCAAACATTATGGGAGCTGGAATGCAAAATCTTGTTGCCATGCTCACACAACTTTCTCAAGCTATGAATCATACAGGACTTCCAAACGAGCAAAGGAAGGAGCAACATTCTGTAGAATCATTCATGAGACAGCGACCACCTTCATTCAGCGGGTCTACTGATCCATTAGTTGCTGAACAATGGATTAGTACTACTGAAAAGATATTTTCAGTTCTTCATTGTTATTAGCATGATAAAGTCATCTTAGCAGTGTATCATTTGAAGGTGATGCTGATCAATTGTGGAATCTTATGAAGAATACGATGCAAAGGGATGAAATTGAGTCCATGGAATGGGACGAGTTCAAGAACTTATTTTTCAATAAGTACTTCCCTCATATTCTCCGAACAAAGATGGAGAAAGAGTTTCTTGAACTGAAGAAAAAGGATGATGAATCTGTTGGTACCTACGAAGAAAATTTTACAAGACTTGCAAGGTACGCTTCTGGTATTATTATCCAACCTGAGAGTAAGATCGATTGATTCTTTAGTGGCTTAAAACTAAGTCTTAAAAGGGCCTTAGCCATAAGGGACTTCAATAGCTACGAGGAAATCGTTTGATGTGCTCTCAAAGTTGAGATAGATATTGGAGTAACCCATCAGTCATATGGGTTTGATAAGAAGATGAAAATGGAATTCAAAAGAAAATCTAAAGAGCACACTGAAAACAAGATGAGCTTTCCCTTATGCTCAAAGTGTGGAAAGAAACATGGAGGGAGTTGTCTTAAAGGGACAAGTAAATGTTTCAAATGTGGAAAGGAAGGTCATCGGGCATTTGAATGCCACGATGATGGGAAGAAGATGTCTAATGATGCAAGCAAAGGAAGGGATACATAGAATGAACCTACTACACTTCAATGTTTCAAGTGCAAAGAGATGGGACATCATGCCAATAAATGCCCTAATCCAAGGGTTGATGATGATGGTCGACGTCAACAAACTCTTAAGGCTAATGACAAAGGAAAGTCACATGCAATTTCCATCAGCGATGTGGAGTACGATAACGATGTGGTGAAAGGTACACTTACCATCCACTCAAAAGTATCAAATGTTTTATTTGATTCTGGATCCACCCACTCCTTTATTTCTGAAGAATTTTCTAAGGGTATCACCATATTACCTCAACAATTAGATATTGAGTTAGCTGTGACAACACCTAATGGCACAACAGTCGCATAAAAAGTTTATAATTCTTCTCCAATTGAAGTTTGTGGGAAAGTGCTTCCTGCAAATCTTGTGATCCTTCCTATAGTGGAATTTGATGTGATTCTTGGCATGGATTTTCTTTCTCTACATGGATCTCATATCAATTTCCAAAGAAGGGAAGTCACATTTCATATTCTAGATCAATCTATGATCATCTATCGATGCAAGGATGAACATAACATTCCAGTGGAAATTTCTTCTATTTTATGGGTATTGATTCCACTAAATGAAGGTTATTTATCTCAAATGGTTGGTGAGAAACTCACGATTATGAATATGCCCATTGTATGGGAGTTTTATGATGTCTTTCCGGAGGAATTAATCGGTCTTCCACCGAATCGTGAAGTTGAGTTTTCAATAGAACTCGTACCGGGTGCTTTACCTATTTAAAAGACACCTTATAGAATGGCCCCAATTGAGTTGCAGGAATTGAAGAAGCAACTCCAAGAGAATCTTGATAAGGGGTTCATACGCCCTAGTGCGTCACCTTGGGGAGCACCTGTTCTGTTTGTTAAGAAGAAAGATGGATCAATGAGGCTCTGCATTGATTATCGTGAACTTAACAAGATCACTATCAAGAACAAATATCCTCTCCCGTGCATTGATGATCTATTTGACCAACTACGCGGAGCTCAATACTTTTCCAAGATTGATCTTCGTACAGGGTATCATCAATTAAGGGTCAAAAGGGAGGATATACCAAAGACGGCTTTCCGTACAAGGTATGGACACTATGAATTTATAGTGATGCCATTTGGTCTAACTAGTGCCCCTGCAATATTCATGGATCTAATGAATAGAGTCTTTAAAGTCTATCTTGATCAGTTTGTGGTAGTCTTTATAGACGATATTCTTGTCTATTCAAAGAGCAAGGAAGAACATGAAGATCACTTGAGAATTATATTGATGACCCTGAGAAAGGATAAGCTTTATGCCAAATTTACCAAGTGTGAATTTTGGCTTCAAAAAGTTTCATTTTTGGGTCACATAATCTCAAAAAAGGGGATATCTGTGGATCCAGCAAAAACAGAGGTTATCGAAAGATGGTTGAGACCAACAAAAGTAACTGAGATCCGAAGTTTTCTTGGTTTGGCTGGATATTATCGACGTTTTGTGAATGATTTTTCACGATTATCTAATCCACTCACCATGTTGACTCGGAAAGGAGTTAAGTTTGTTTGGACGGAAGAATGTGAAGAGAATTTCAAGGAGTTGAAAAGAAGGTTATCCAGTGAACCTGTGCACACACTACCTTGTAGTGGAGAAAGGTTTGTGATATATAGTGATGCATCCAAGAAGGGATTGGGGTGTGTTCTTATGCAAAATGCTATGGTGATAGCTTATGTCTCACGACAGTAGAATACCCATGAGCAAAATTACCCAACACATGATTTGGAGTTAGCTATGGTAATCTATGCATTAAAGATTTGGAGGCATTATCTTTATGGAGAATGGTGTGACATTTATACTGATCATAAAAGTTTAAAGTATATTATCACACAAAAGGAGCTGAATATGCATCAAAGAAGATGGTTGGAGATGATTAAGGATTATGACTGCTCAATCCATTACCACCCTGGGAATGCAAACAAGGTGGAAGATGCATTAAGTCGACAAGACCATGCCAGTTTATCCATGATGAGGATCACAAAAGATCCAATATTTATGGATTTACAAAGGATGGATCTTGGAATTATAATGGAAGGGGAAAAATCTTATCTTTATCAAATGAATGTTCAACCATCTATACATGTGAAGATTAAAGAGGCACAGAAAGAAGATGTCGAGTTACAAAAGGTGAGAAATGTTCCTGAATTCAACCTTGATTGTGATGGGATAATAATGTTCAGGAATCGGGTTTGTGTTCCTCCCATCCCCGAATTAAAGAAGGAGCTGCTGGATGAGGCTCATAGTTATTCATTCTCTATTCATACTGGAAGCACGAAGATGTATAGGGACCTGAAAGAGTACTTCTGGTGGGATGGCATGAAAAGAGATGTTGCTGAATATGTCTCTCGATGATTTGTTTGTCAACAAGTTAAAGATGAGAGATAGAAGTCTAAGGGGATGTTACAACCATTACCCATACCCGAATGGAAATGGGAAAACATCACTATGGACTTTGTCACAGTACTTCCTAAAACATCCAAAGGCAATAATGCTATCTGGGTCTTAGTTGATCGTCTTACAAAGTCTGCACACTTCATTGCTATTAGAGAGGATTTCTCTCTGGATCAGCTTTCCAGGATATATGTAAAGGAAGTGGTAAGATTTCATGGAGTGCCACTTTCTATTATATCTGATCGTGGTCTGAGATTTACCTCAATGTTCCGGCGAAGTATTCAGTATACTCTGGACACAGAGTTGAGTTTCAGCACTGCTTATCATCCTTAGACAGACGGTCAGTCTGATAGAACAATTCAAACTCTAGAAGATATGTTGAGAGCTTGCTCTATGGATTTCAAAGGTGGTTGGGATCAACACCTACCATTGGTGGAATTTTCTTATAATAATAGCTTTCACTCCAGTATTCAGATGGCTCCTTATGAAGCTCTCTATGGAAAGAAATGCAGGACTCCAACTTGCTTGGATGAAGTTGGGGAAAGAAATCTATTAGGACCTGATCTCGTTGATGAAATGGCAGAAATGGTCAGATCTATTCAACAACACATAAGAGCAGCTCAGAGTTGACAGAAAAGTTATTCCGAGAACCAAAGAAAATACCTAGAGTTTGAAGTGGGTGATAAAGTGTTCTTATGAATATCTCCCTGGGAGAGGTTTATGAGATTTGGAAAGAAGGGGAAGTTGAGCCCTAGATATATCTGTCCTTTCGAAATACTGGATCATGTTGGGAAGGTAGCTTACCGATTGGCACTTCCAACGAATCTCTCTCAAGTTCACGATGTGTTCCATGTATCTCTCCTGAGAAAGTACATACCTGATCCTTCACATGTACTCAGCTCAGAAGTTGTACCGCTGGAGCAAGATCTTTCTAATGAAGAACAACCGATAGAGATTCTAGATCGTAGCGAAAAAGTCCTACGAAGCAAGACCACTCGATTTGTGAAAGTTTTATGGAGGAACCACCAATTATAAGAAGCTACATGGGATCTTGGGGATATTATGAGGGAGAGGTATCCTCATCTGTTTGTTACAAGGTGACGAATTTCGAGGGTGAAATTCATTTTAAGGGGGGTAGAATGTAACACCTGAGACTTTTAAGTTATATAAATCATCAAAGGAATCTTTTTCTACACTACACTCTCTTGGCTATCTTTACACGAAATCGAAAACTTCCTTGATAGCTTGCGTCGTACGCAATACCAAGTTTCACTAAACAATGATATGCTAATAAAATATTATTAAAACTAGCCATTATGAATAGTAATAACCACTTTTTGAAAATTTATAAAATTTATTTTTCAAAATGGACTTCATTTTTGGATTCGGAATATCGAAATTAGCCTAGGGTGAAATTTTGGTATTTTTCTAAAACATTTCATTTTTTGATAAATAGTGAAACCACTAAGTGGTAGTTAAAAAACTAAATTTTTCATAAAACTTAATTTTACCGCTTCTGTTAGTGGAATTTCGAAAATCCGAGAGACACAGTAGATGTCAGTAAGTAAAATGTGGTTCAATGAGATGAAAATAATTTTTTGGTGAATAGTAACTTTTTACTTTTTTTTACCACTGTTAAAAGTAAATAGGGTAATTAAGGGTAAAAATGATATTATTATTACCCTAACACATTTCCTAATTCTATTGGACAAGTGTAATTCGACCAAAAACAACATTATGAATAAAATATGACCATTTAGGCCCACATGGATTAGATTAGGACATTTATTATTACTTTATTTAAAGAAGGGTTAAAATAGTTAAAATCAAAGTTTAATAAGTAAATCATTTTTAATATGAGGTTATACATAAGATAAATTCTACTATAGATATTCATTATAAAGATAAAAAGATTTCCTACATAATTGTATTTTATTTGTAATTTTTATACATTAAATAATTTAATGTATTTATGACACAATGATGATGTAGTAATTATCTTATTAATGAAATATTGACATAATTGATGTTATAAACACCTAAATAAATGTAATTTGAGACTTTTTATGAATTACACTAATTTTATAGATTAATATGACATGTTAGTATTTATTTAATTAACTTTTTTCGAACTAATCATTCTGTTATAATTTTCAAAAAAAATTAATTAGTAAATAGTGTCAAAATTGACATAAAATAGTTTTTAAAAAAATTATTATATTAGTAATTGTTATTTTTTTCCTAAAAATCTAAGGTTTGGCCAAATGACTTAGATAAAGTTATAAATATTAATAATAAACAACTTGGGGTTTGTTTGGATGCTTATAGTAAGTTGATTAACCTTATAGTATAAGAACACAAGAAGACATGGTAAAAGTAAAATTATTTAACTTAATGTTAAATCTAAATGATAAGGTTAAAATAAGAACCTAAACTTGTCTAAATTCTATTGGATGGGAGGATTTCGACCCATCCCCACCTTAGCTTATAAATAAATCAATTTGGAGTTATTTAAAACCTAACTTGACTTTATAATAAAATAATATTTTTAGTTTTTCCAAAGGATCCCCTCTCCTCCCTTATAAAAGGGCACCTCCTCCCCCTCTTAATCACACCACTTTGAGCCTTCAAACTTGGAGAAACCCCTGCCAATTTCTTCTCTCCACTTCCCTAGAAACATCTTAGAGGTTTTGGTCTTCTTCAAAGACCTCTTTTAGTAACCTAAAAGGAGGTCTCAAAGAAGCACTTCAAAGAAGAGGTAATGTCCGTTACCGATTCTTTCATCTTTATTTATTCTTCCACTTCTTCTTCTTTAGTTGTTTCATTATGAAGTAATAACATCAGTATCAATCATCCTACTGAAAAATAAATCACCGCGCATGCGTACGTACGGAATATCATCTCCACGCCGTGGTGTAATCTATTTTCCACCATCACCGTACTTGGATGGGTATAATGGTGTAAATAATGACTATATATGACTATTATAAAGTGATACTGATTCTGAAATAGTTATACATACACTCCAATACAATTCCACGATCATAGGAACGATATCATCACCCGTGCATACGTACGGAATACCGTCTCCACGATGTGATGTGACTCGTTCTACATGATCTTCATTTCATAATGATTATATAAATGAATTGAATGAATGAATATGATATATATTACACTAATACCATTCTAGAAATGAGTTATCTTTAACCTAAATAGAAGAATAAGAATTTATTCGACAAATCACGCATAAGAACAAAAAGTTATAAACACCCGAATAACAAGTAGCAATGAAATATTACTACTATGAAGCTAAGAATATGACAATATATGATATCATAAAAATAAGTATGATTCTAGAATAAGTAAATAACATTATTTAAATCATTATACAGGAGGTTCGGACACGTACAAAGCATATCGGACCTAAGGTAAGGGGAATATCACAATCTCATATTTATCCAAGAATGTTTATACTTTTGTATTTATTGGGGTGTATTTTATCATCGAAATCCATGTTTCCTCAATATGTAATATTATTTCCATCCACCTACAATTGTTTAAATCCAATTTTACCCTTTGGTGAGTTTTTAGTAAAGGATATGAATGGAATCTTTTGTTGTTTTTCGTACGAGGTACTTTTGGACTTTTCCGACAAAAGTACGAAAAATGTTCTTTTTAACTTATACGGCATGAATGGATTTTTAAAACATTATTTCCAAGAATCTTCCTTTACAAGTTTTCAAGTTTATTTTTAATCAACTTCTTTTAGTTTAAAATTGTATGACATGTTAAGAAAGGAAAATGTTTTTGAAGTAGAAAGGATATTTTCCTCAAGAATGGCGTTCAAGTGTCTTATCAAAATTATTTTCCATCTAAGATAATATAGGGTTCTGTTTCTATCCCTATCATTACATTGATTTCATTATGTTGTGATGGAATTTTTTTTATGAATTCCTTTATCTTATATGAATTGTTTTGTGTTGTCATGTTGTTTAAGAATCCCATTTTTATTACATGGGTTATGAAATGATGTATGATTTATGAATTTGTGGCACACATAAGAATGGTATCATTATGAGATGGGTGGGAACTATATCTACCTCCAATACATTGGGTAAAGATTTTATATCTCATGAGATATACATGGCTGGAACGGTAGGTTATACCGGTTCAGTGAAAAAGGACTGAAACGAGGAGTGAACTCGGTTCAGAAAGGGGCTTGTACACTAAGATAGTCTTGGAAATGAGTCTTGACTAATAAGAAATGATTCTCTATGATTATGTGTCTATGACACAAAGTTTCATGTTTTATGTTATGATCATTGGGATTAAATTTCACTACTATGATTTATCCCATGTTATGAAATTATGATCTCTTTTCCAGGTTAAGATTTCCAAAAGTTATGTGCTTATGTATATGATGTGATTGATATTTATTTTTTTTACCCTTACTGAGCATTTGAGCTCACCGTTCTGTATGTTTTATTTCCCCAGGTCAGGAAGAAGGTTATTAAGTAGAATATGCCAAAAATGGACTCTAGATATGATGGAATAAATGGGAGGCAAAGTAGATGCTTTATGAACCAGTTGTTTATGTTTCCCAGTTTCTAAAGACACTATACCTATATGGTCCTTTCTCGGTTTTGTAATATGTTGTAATAACTGTTCTTCAATTCTGAAGTAATAACAATGTATGTAAAGTATGGGTCGTTATAATAACCACCATTAAATTAAAAATGAAACTTTCCATATAATTTAAAAGAGTTTATTACTGATATATCATGTCAAATTGGTAGTATATACACCTCATAGAAGAAGGTAGGTTTATAACATAACATATATCCCAAAGAATGAAATTTTAGAAAAAAAAACCCTTACCTACTGTCTTGAATTCATTTTTACATATTAAAACCACATATACAAAAAATATTAGTTTATTTATAATCTATTATAGATCCATATATATATATATAATACCATATAACATTTAATTTAAACTTTTATTACCCATTTATTAACAATTCCTTTATTAAAGTCATGTTTTGGGTAATAACTACTTTGTATTTCGTGTATGTTTTGAGTTTTTTATTTTTGGTCATCTAAATTTGATCAATATTATGTCATATATATAGTTTTAAACATTATACGAATATCAGATATATTAACTATAAATTTATTTAGAGAAATCCATAAAAGATATAGATAAAAATGAAATGCATCATTCGTAGAGACAGTAAGCTGTAGGTATAGATGAACATTATTTGAATTTTATAAATTTATTAAAATAATGATGTTTAAATAATATATTATAAATAAAAAATAATTTTATTGCCATATATATCACATACTTTCAATAAATCAATCCTTATTACCTTACATGTAATGCATGAATAAATCGCATTGCTTCGCGAGTTGGTAGTCTTTTGTACACATGGGTGACGTTATCATATTTTCAGAGAATGAAAATTAATGAGGTATATATGATATAATAATTCCAGTGTATTATATATATATATATATAATATAAAAAATTTAATCCATCATTAAATCCATTCCATAGAGGTTGTGATTCAAAATGAATAATAATGGATCATTATGTGGTAGTCATCCGGACACACGAATGATGTTTTTTGTATCCCATTAGATGGGAGAGTATATGGTTTTACTCCATGACCATGACATAATAAGATAAAATTATATTTACGATACTATTGTTTTTATATGATCATGGTTTAATTATAATTGAAAGATTTTGACGAGGAAATAAAATAAAATGCACAATTACTGATGTTACCTCATCTTTAAACAACTTCTTTTGGTTTTCAGCAAAAGTATTCTAACGATGTATTTCTATCACACATTGACCTTGCACACTTCTTTATTTTTATTATTTACTTTATCTTTGATCCTTTTATTTATGTTTGGGTTGATCCAAATTTAATATTTTTATTTTTTGTTGAAAATGTGGTTTCTAGACATGGCAGCAGCATGCACACAGTTTTTACACCATTTGGAAATCCATTTGGATCAGCTCAGGTAGCCAAGTGGGCTATCCCTTATGGACAGTGAGGGTCTCATGGTTGGCACACAGTTTACCAAATCATGTGACCAAACTATGTGATTTTCACAGATTATTAAAATTTTAAAATTACGAATATACCCCCCCTCATTTTCCTAAAATCAGGCCCCATCCTCTTAGGTAATTTTTGGTACAATAAGGGAGCCCCCTAACTACCTCCCCTTGGATCCTGCTCCACCCTAGTTCCACCCCCAACGTTCTGAGGAGAATTTTTAAGATTTTTTACCACTTAATCCCCTCTCCTCTTCTCCTATCTTTATTTATTGGTTCTTCTTTGGTGGGTTCTCTCTTGGTTGAACCCCATATTTTATGGTTTGTGTGTTAATATATTTTATTTTCTATCTATGGAATTCAGTTTTTTCGTGGCGCCTATTATTCCTTCCCATTAATATTTGTCACATTATCACATCAATGAGGTAGGTGTTTCCATTACTTTTCATTCTGTCATGATCCATTGATTCTGGTATGTTTCAAATTAATTTATAAATTAGACTCTCAAGTTTGTGGTGCACTTAGTTAATTTTTTTCATGTTTTCTTATTGGAATATATTGTAAAAAATGTTGTTTAAAGTGAATATTTGGGTATTTATAATTATATATGCACTAAATAGGTTTGATAAAATGTGAATTGAGCATTAATGGTAAAACAATTGGATGTTTTGTGTGGTTTTTTACTTTAGAAATATTTTATAAGAATGGTAGGATTGTGATTTCTTCTTTAAATATTGAACATGGTGACTATCATAGAATGGTTTGTATGTTTTTTTGGAAGGCTCTATTTTTTTAAATTACAAATTGAACCTTTTTAAATAATGAGAAATTGTCGAATTTGGGTTGGTTTGAAATAATGTTGTGGTTTTGAAAATAAAAATTATTTTGGGTGTTCCCAAAAAAATTTAAAGTGTTCCATTGGTTGTTGTCACATACATTTGTGCACATGGTGAATACATGGATGGTCATTAAAATGAAGATTGAACTTTAGAATAATTTTACAAGAACCTTGGTTTCTAAAATGGTTCTTGGTTTATAAATGGTTTATGTTCCCTTGTGAGACTTCTAAAATTGGATTCAAATGTAATCTTCAAAGCAATGCATGTTTTTAACTTAATACATGATTTGGTGAATGTTTAGCTTAGATTCTCTTTTGGAATATTTCATAACATTTCATACATTACCCTAAGTATATAAAGTGTTTTATGAAAATGTATTGGGATTTGGAACTTAAGTGACCATTTGGAATGGTGAATATGAAGGTGCTAAATGTTTTTTACAAAATAGTTTGGAGCTGTTTTTGGTAATATCCTTTGGATGTGTAATGTAAATGGACATTTTAAAAGATTAATATGTTTTAAAGAAATGTTTGAATGTTTATATTATGTGATGTCATCGTTTAAACATTTAATAATGTGATGCGTAGCAGGCATCCCTATATAAATATTTCTCGATATGGGTTGTTGTATTGGTGTTGTCTTTTTTTGGGTAGGAAAGCATAGTGACGGTATGTAAGGTGGTACATCTATGTAAGGGACTCCTACTTACATAGTATATTATTACCATGGGGTTCTTGGGCGCTGTTTAGAGGTTCGAGTGGCGGTTTCTTATTAACCTTGTTTATAAGGGTTGGTAGCCCCTTAAATTGATAGATCTTGGTGGGACGTTCCTCTAGATTTGTTAGATTAGGGTGGTCAGTTGGTAATAGACAATGAAACTTCATCATATAGGGATAGGTGATTCTGACTCAAGTACATCGATGGATCACAATAAGGATGTTAAAGAAATTCACATGGTTTATTATCTATAATTTATTATTTATCTTTTACTACACCTGGTGTTCTATTTATACTTCTAGATTATTTCACGCATAGATTGGTATTGTTTTGCTTCTTTTTTATTGGTATTTTGTTTTAAAATGATAATATTCTTTTAAAACTAGTCATGTGGACTATTGTGTTTTAAAAAGGAAAAATATTGTTTTTTATTAAAATGTAAAAAATCTATTATCATGAATGTTTTTCTAAATAGTGTTACTAGATTTTTTTCAAAAAAGAAAATGTATAGATTCTATGGTGTTTGACTACTAAATAGTTGAGATCACACCCTACTTGTACCTTTCAGTGTTAGTAGACCCGAGTTATTTTATAGGGGAAGATTCATGTTTTTTTCATGACTTTTAGAAGGTGGGTCTATGGATGGATGATTCCATGAGGTCACATCAAGTTAATTTTAGACCAATTTGGTTTGGGTATTGTTTTTTGTTTTAGTTTTGTTCAGTTGTATTTTTATTTGGATTAGTTGTATATTGAATTTGTATTCAGTTAATATTGGTTCTTATGGTTGTTTAGATTAATTATTAGATCATAGTTATTGGGATTAAATCATTCCCTCTTGTATTATTTTTGATGCCCAACACTATTTCCACCATTTGAGGATTATGAATGCCCTTGGGACCATGTTGTGGACCTGGTTGGGTGTTCGGTTGGATGGAATCCTAGTCTGGTTCATGACTATTAATAACAAAACTAAGTCCTGTTAGATATGAGGGGGATAATGGAAGCTATTTAGTATGGTATGTTCTGGTCCAAAGTGTTATTTAACAATCAAAAGGAGGGAATAAGGGGAGGCCTTTTATAATTGAGGTGACTCACACACATGTAATTTTAGAAAAGAAAAAGGTATACCCATGATTTTCACATTCCATAAAGATGAAGAATAGGACATTATGTAAACTAAAATATAAGAGGTATGTATATGTTTTTTTAATTTTTTTTTATTTGTTTTGGATCATTTTTAAAACATATATTTGTAGATTAACCACTCGCAAAACCAATTTTTACCACATCCATGGTAATTAATCTATATTTTTTTTACTATTTATTATGGGAAAAAAATTAAGTTGCCCTTTTTCGATAATATATATTATGATCATTCAAAATATGGAGTCCATTTTGGAAAATTAAATTCATATATTTTTAAATAATTATTTTAAAATTAATCTTAGAGAGGCGACGAGATAATGATTTTCCAAAGAGATAATATCCAAAAGTTTAAAAATATTTTATATAAAAATAAAACATGAAATTGATTCAAATGATCTAAATTGGATTAATACATATTAATTTTAACTAATTTTAATTTTAAAAATATTTTAATATAAAAAATAATTTTATAAAATAATTAAACAAAAAGGAATATTTCAATAAAAACTAGTATTTTTCACTATTCATCAAAAAATTAAACATTTTATAATAATACCAAAAATTCACCCTTTGTTGATTTTGAAATAATGATTTCAAAAATGATATTTATTTTGTAATGCTAATTTTATAAATGTTTCAATAGTTAATATTATTAGTTCTCCATAAAAAAGTAAAACCACTTTTTAGAAAATAGTATTTTCAAAATATAAAAAATCACCAAAAATTAAATATATTTAATTGATATGAATTTTTTGTAAAAAATATTATTTTTAATATTTTATAATATTTTATTCATATTAATGGTGCTAATTTTAATTTATAGTTTATAATTTTCGTGTTTAAATATTAATATTCTTAATATATTGCCTTTTTTAAAACAGGGTATTGTGTGTGACACATGATAAACTCTTTATTGGGTGGAATAAAATATATTCATGAAATTTAATTTATTCATTAACTAATAAATCAATAAAACAGGTGGTTTTTAATTTTAAAAATATAAAATTAATTTCTCCTTGAAAAGTTTTCACTCTGATAGAAACAAGTGAGAAAAAATTTACCGCATCATTTCCTCATGTTCCTATATAGATTCTCAAATTTGTTGTTTAACCATAAAACATTGACCACATGAGTGGTATTTTTTATAATTTTCTCTCTACGATATAGAATCAATATTGTATATTTTTTATAAAAATATACTTCTCTATTGATAAAACATTTGAGTTGTGTACATGTGAAAGATCTTTTATATAATTCTTCAGGGGAGATACTTGGAACACATTAGAAAATTGAGAGTGGTTTGGTGACAGATCCTACTAATAAGATACCATCTTTATATTATTATAAATTTATAAGGGAACTATATACCTATTTATTAGTCTTTCCTCTCTTCCAAATATAATTAACTTCCTCAATTGAGAAATTCATAGAAACACCTTGTCACTAATATCAAATTCTAGATCTCATCGGTGATTGTCAACAAAACTTTTATAACGACTCCGAGCTTCCTAGATGTGTTTCTAAATGGATATAACCTTATCTTATATTTATTCATCGATCTCATATCCCAATATCTTTCTTTCACTAACTTCACCTGTAACACCCGAGACTTTTATGTTATATAAAACATCAAAGGAATCTTTTTCTACACAACACTTGCTTGGCTTGCTTTACACGCAATCGCGACCTTCCTCGATAGCTTGCGTCGTACGCAATACCGAGTTTCACTAAACAACAATATGCTATTAAAACTAGCCGTTATGAATAGTAATAACCACTTTTTGAAATTTTATAAATTTTATTTTTCAAAATGGACTTCATTTTTGGACTCAGAATATCGAAATTAGCTTAGGGTGAAATTTTGGTATTTTTCTGAAAACTTTCAATTTTTGATGAATAGTGAAACCACTGAGTGGTAGGTTAAAAACTGAATTTTGCATAAAACTTAATTTTACCGCTTCTGTGAATGGAATTTCAAAAATCCGAGAGACACGTTTAATATCAAGGACTAAAATGTGGTTCAATGAGATGAAAATAATTTTTTGGTGAATAGTAACTTTTTACTATTTTTACCGCGGTTAATAGTAAATAGGGTAACTAAGGGTAAATATGATATCAATATTACCCTAACAAATGTCCTAATTCTATTGGAAAAGTGTAATTCGACCAAAAACAAACTTAGGAATAAAATATGACCATTTAGGCCCACATGGATTAGAATAGGACATTTATTATTAATTTATTTAAAGAAGGGTTAAAATAGTTAAAATCAAAGTTTAATAAGTAAATCATTTTTAATATGGGGTTATACATAAGATAAATTCGATTGTAAATATTCATTAGAAAGCTAAAAATATTTCCTACATGATGGTATTTTATTTGTAATTTTTAGACATCAAATAATTTAATTTATTTATGACACAAAGATGATGCAGTAATTATCTTATTAATGAAATATTGACAAAATTGATAATATAAATACCAAAATAAATGTAATTTGAGACTTTTTATGAATTACAATAATTTTATAGGTTACTATGATATATTATTGTTGATTTAATCAACTTGGTTCGAACATATAATTCTGTTATGACTTTCACAAAAATCATATATCAAATAGTGTCAAAATTGACACAAAATAGTTTTTAAATCAAATATTATATTATTAATTGTTATTTTATTCCTAAAAATCTAAGGTTCGGCCAAATGACTTAGATAAGGATATATATATATTAATAATAAACAATTTGGGGTTCGTTTGGCATGTTATAGTAAGTGTATTAACCATATAGTGAAAGAAAACAAAAAGACACGGTAAAAGTTAAATTAATTAACTTAGAGTTAAATCTAATTGATAAGGTTAAAATAATACCCTAAACTTGTCTAAATCCTATTGGTTGATAGTATTTCGACCCATCCCCACTTTAGCTTCGAAATAAGACCCTTTGGAACCATTATAAACCGATTTTGACTTTAATATAAAATAATATTTTGAGATATTCCTAAGGTGCCCCTCTCCTCCCTTATAAAAGGGCACCTCCTCCCCCTCCTCCTCACACCAATTTGAGCACTCAAGCTCGGCCAACCCCTGCCATTTTCCCTTCTCCACTTCCCTAGAATAATCCTAGAGGTCCTGGTCTTCTCCAAAGACCAATCTTAGTTCCTTAAGTGGAGGATTCAAAAAGGCGTTCCAAAGAAGAGGTAATATCCATTACCGATCTTTTCAATTTCTTTCTTCTTCAACTTCTTCTTCTTTAGTTGTTTCATGATAAAGTAATAACATCAGTATTACTTACATACTGATATGTTATTATAAATATGAAACAACCCTAATTCACCTTCTATCCATCCTACGGAAAAATGAAATCACCGCGCGTGCGTACGTACGGAATACCGTCTCCACGCCGTGGTGTAATCTATTTTCCACCATCACCTTACAAGGATGGTTATAATGGTGTAATGAGTAACTAAATATGATTATTATGAAGTAATATTGATACTGAAATAATATATATATACTCCAATACAATTCCACGATCATAGGAATGATATCATCACTCGTGCGTACGTACGGAATACCGTCTCCACGATGTGATGCGACTCGTTCTACATGATCTTCATTTCATAATGATTATATAAATGAATTGAATGAATGAATATGGTATATAATACACTAATACCATTCTGGAAATGAATTATCTATAACCTAAAGATAAGAATAAGAATTTATTCGACAAAACACGCATAAGAACAAAAAGTTATAAAGACCCGAGTAACAAGTAACAATGAAATATTACTAACAAGAAGCTAATAATATGACCATATATGATATCATATAAATATGTATGATTCTGGAATAAGTCAATAACATTATTTAAACTATTATACAGGAGCTTCGGACACGTACAAAGCTAATCGGACCTAAGGTAAGGGAAATATCACAATCTCATTTTTATTCGAGATTGTTTATTCGTAAGTATTCACTGGGGTGTATTTTATCATCCACATCCATGTTCCCTCAATATGAAATATTGTTTCCATCCACTTGAAATAGTTTAAATCCAATTTTACCCTTAGGTGAGTATTTAATAAAGAATATGAAAGGAATCTTTTGTCGTTTTTCCGTACGAGGTACTTTTTGACTTTTCCGACAAAAGTACGAAGAATGTTTTTTTTAACTTATACGGCATGAATGGATTTTTAAAACATTATTTACAAGAAGCATCCTTTACAAGTTTTCAAGTTTATTTTTAATCAACTTCTTTTATTTTAAAGTTTTATGACATGTTATGAAAGGAAAAATGTTTTTGAAGAAGAAAGGATATTTTCCTCAAGAATGGAGTTCAAGTGATTTTCAAAATTATTTTCCATCTAAGATAATAAAGGGTTCTGTTTTTATCCCTATTATTACATTGATTTTATCATGTTGTGATGGAATTATTTTTATGAATTCCTTTATCTTATATGAATTGATTTATGATGTCATGATGTTTCAAGAATCCCATTTTTGTTTCATGTGTTATGCGATGATGTATGTTTTATGATTATGTGGCACACATAAGAAAGGATTCATTATAAGATGGGTGGGACCTATATCTCCCTCCAATGCATTGGGTAAAGATTTTATATCTCATGAGATAGACATGGCTGGAACGGAAGGTTATTTCGGTTCAGTGATACAGGACTGAAACGAGGAGTGAACTCGGTTCAGAAAGGGACTTTGTCCACTAAGATAGTCTTGGCGATGAGTCATGACTAACAAGAAATGATTTTCCATGATTATGTGTGCATGCCACAAAGTTTCAAGTTTTATGTTATGATTATGGGGATCTCATTTTCACTTCTATGATTTATTCCATGTTAAGATATTATGATCTCTTTTGCAGGTTTTGATTCTCATAAAGATATGATATGATTTTTATTTCCTTTATTTGCCCTTGCTGAGCATTTGAGCTCACCCTTTTATGTTTTCTTTTCCCCAGGTCAGGAAGATGGATATTAAGTAGAATATGCTAAAAGGGACCCTAGATATGATGAAATAAATGGGAGACACTATAGAAGATTTATGAACCAGTTGTTTATGTTTCCCAGTTTCTAAAGACACTATACCTATACGGTCCTTTGTGGTTTTGTCATATGTTGTAATAAGTGTGCTTCAATTTTGAAGTATCAACAATGTATGTAAAGTAGGGTCGTTATAGTTGGTATCAGAGGAAAGGTATAGTCAACCTTTGGAAACTAGGATGTGAAAGCCTTAGTAAGAACCCTAAGGATAAGTCTAAGCATAGAACACAATCTTAGAAATGGCCATGAATAACCTAGGATAAGACCATAAGCATGAAAATTTTATTCTTGAATTATGTGGTTTCCTATTATAATTAGTGTTGCTCACACTATTCTTCTTGGTTTTAGTCAATGGCTGGAACCCGAAGGAACCGTGTTAATGCGGAATGCGATGGGCAATGCAATGATTGTCCCCCTGAGCAACCAAACGATATGGGAGCTGGAATGGAAAATCTTGTAGCCATGCTCACACAACTTTCTCAAGCTATGAATCATGCAGGATTTCCAAACGAACAAAGGAGGGAGCAACATTCTGTTGAATCCTTCATGAGGCAGCGTCCACCATCTTTCAGCGGGTCTACTGATCCATTAGTTGCTGAACAATGGATTAGTACTACTGAAAAGATATTTTCAGTTCTTCAATGTTCTGAGCATGATAAAGTCATCCTAGCAGTGTATCGTTTGGAAGGAGATGCGGATCAATGGTGTAATCTTGTTAAGAATACGAGGCAAAGGGATGAAATTGAGTCTATGGAATGGGACGAGTTCAAGAACTTATTTTTCAATAAGTACTTCCCTCGTATTCTCCGAACAAAGATGGAGAAAGAGTTTCTTGAACTGAAGCAAAGGGATGATGAATCTGTTGGTACCTATGAAGCAAATTTTACAAGACTTGCAAGGTACGCTTCTGGTATTATTATCCAACCTGAGAGTAAGATCGATCGATTCTTTAGTGGCTTAAAACCAAGTCTTCGAAGGGCGTTATCCATAAGGGACTTCAATAGCTACGAGGAAATCGTTCGATGTGCTCTCAAAGTCGAGATGGAGATTGGAGTAACCCATCAGTCACATGGGTTTGATAAGAAGAGGAAGATGGAATTCAAAGGAAACTCTAAAGAGCACACTGAAAAGAAGATGTACTTTCCATTATGCTCAAAGTGTGGAAAGAAACATGGAGGGAGTTGTCTTAAAGGGACAAGTAAATGTTTTAAATGTGGAAAGGAAGGTCATCGGGCATTTGAATGCCGTGATAATGGGAAGAAGATGTCTAATGATGCAAACAAAGGAAGGGATACACAGAATGAACCTACTACACTTCAATGTTTCAAGTGCAAGGAGATGGGGCATTATGCCAATCAATGCCCAAATCCAAGGGTTGATGATGATGGTCGACGTCAACAAACTCTTAAAGCTAAAGACAAAGGAAAGTCACATGCAATTTCTATCAGCGATGTGGAGTACGATAACGATGTGGTGAAAGGTACACTTACCATCCACTCTAAAGTAGAAAATGTTTTATTTGATTCTGGATCCACCCACTCTTTTATTTCTAAAGACTTTTCTAAGGGTATCACCGTACTACCTCAACAATTAGATGTTGAGTTAGCTGTGACAACACCTAATGGCACATCAATCGCATCAAAAGTTTATAATTCTTCTCCGATCGAAGTTTGTGGGAAAGTGCTTCCTGCAAATCTTGTGATCCTTCCTTTAGTGGAATTTGATGTGATTCTTGGCATGGATTGGCTTTCTCTACATGGAGCTCATATCAATTGCCAAAGAAGGGAAGTCACATTTCATATTCCAGATCAATCTACGATCGTCTATCAATGCAAGGATGAACATAACCTTCCAGTGGAAATTTCTTCCATCTTATGGGTATTGATTCCACTAAATGAAGGTTATTTATCTCAAATGGTTGGTGAGAAACTCACGATTAAGAATATGCCCATTGTACGGGAGTTTGATGATGTCTTTCCGGAGGAATTACCAGGTCTTCCACCAAATCGTGAAGTTGAGTTTTCAATAGAACTCATACCGGGTGCTTTGCCTATTTCAAAGACACCTTATAGAATGGCCCCAATTGGGTTGCAGGAATTGAAGAAGCAACTCCAAGAGAATCTTGATAAGGGATTCATACGCCCTAGTGCGTCACCTTGGGGAGCACCTGTTCTATTTGTTAAGAAGAAAGATGGATCAATGAGACTCTGCATTGATTATCGAGAACTTAACAAGATCACTATCAAGAACAAATATCCTCTCCCACGCATTGATGACTTATTTGACCAACTACGCGGAGCTCAATACTTTTCCAAGATTGATCTTCGTTCAGGGTATCATCAATTAAGGGTCAAAAGGGAGGATATACCAAAGACGGCTTTCCGTACAAGGTATGGACACTATGAATTTATAGTGATGCCATTTGGTCTTACTAATGCCCCTGCTATCTTCATGGATCTAATGAATAGAGTCTTTAGAGACTATCTTGATCAATTTGTGGTAGTCTTTATAGACGATATTCTTGTCTATTCAAAGAGCAAGGAAGAGCATGAAGATCACTTGAGAATTATATTGAAGACCCTGAGAAAGGAGAAGCTTTATGCCAAATTTACCAAGTGTGAATTTTGGCTTCAAAAAGTTGCATTTTTGGGTCATATAATATCAAAAGAGGGGATATCTGTGGATCCAGCAAAAACAGAGGTTATCGAAAGATGGTCAAGACCAACAACAGTAACTGAGATCCGAAGTTTTCTTGTTTTGGCTGGTTATTATCGACGTTTTGTAAAAGATTTTTCACGATTATCTAATCCACTCACCAAGTTGACTCGGAAAGGAGTTAAGTTTGTCTGGACAGAGGAATGTGAAGAGAATTTCAAGGAGTTGAAAAGAAGGTTATCCAGTGCACCTGTGCTCACACTGCCTTGTAGTGGAGAAAGGTTTGTGATCTACAGTGATGCATCCAAGAAGGGATTGGGGTGTGTTCTTATGCAAAATGATATGGTGATAGCTTATGCCTCACGACAGTTGAAAATCCATGAACAAAATTACCCAACACATGATTTGGAGTATGCTGCGGTAATCTTTGCATTAAAGATTTGGAGGCATTACCTTTATGGTGAAAGGTGTGATATTTATACTGATCATAAAAGTTTAAAGTATATTTTCACACAAAAGGAGTTGAATATGCGTCAAAGAAGATGGTTGGAGCTGATTAAGGATTATGACTGCTCAATCCATTACCACCCTGGGAAAGCAAACAAGGTGGCAGATGCATTAAGTCGACAAGACCATGCTAGTTTATCCATGATGAGGATCACAAAAGATCCAATATTTATGGATTTACAAAGGATGGATCTTGGAATTATAATGGAAGGGGAAAAATCTTATCTTTCTCAAATGAATGTTCAACCATCTATACATGTGAAGATTAAAGAGGCACATAAAGAAGATGTCGAGTTACAAAAGAAGGTGAGAAATGTTCCTGAATTCAACCTTGATTGTGATGGGATAATAAAGTTCAGGAATCGGGTTTGCGTTCCTCCCATCCCCGAATTAAAGAAAGAGCTGCTGGATGAGGCTCATAGTTCTTCATTCTCTATTCATACTGGAAGCACGAAGATGTATAGGGACCTGAAAGAGTACTTCTGGTGGGATGGCATGAAAAGAGATGTTGCTGAATATGTCTCTCGATGCTTGGTTTGTCAACAAGTTAAAGCTGAGAGACAGAAGTCTAAGGGGATGTTACAACCATTACCCATACCCGAATGGAAATGGGAAAACATCACTATGGACTTTGCCACAGGACTTCCTAAAACACCCAAAGGCAATAATGCTATCTGGGTCATAGTTGATCGTCTTACAAAGTCTGCACACTTCATTCCTATTAGAGAGGATTTCTCTCTAGATCAACTTGCCAGGATATATGTAAAGGAAGTGGTAAGATTGCATGGAGTACCACTTTCTATTATATCTGATCGAGATCCGAGATTTACCTCGAAGTTCTGGCGAAGTCTTCAGCATACTCTGGATACAGAGTTGAGTTTCAGCACTGCTTATCATCCCCAGACAGACGGTCAGTCTGAGAGAACAATTCAAACCCTAGAAGATATGTTGAGAGCTTGATCTATGGATTTCAAAGGAGGTTGGGATCAACACCTACCTTTGGTGGAATTTTCTTATAATAATAGCTTTCACTCCAGTATTCAGATGGCTCCTTATGAAGCTCTCTATGGAAAGAAATGCAGGACTCCAACTTGCTGGGATGAAGTTGGGGAAAGAAAGCTATTAGGACCTGACCTCGTTGATGAAATGGCAGAAATGGTTAGATCTATTCAACAACACATAAGAGAAGCTCAGAGTCGACAGAAAAGTTATGCCGACAATCGAAGAAAAGACCTAGAGTTTGAAGTAGGCGATAAAGTGTTCTTACGAATATCTCCCTGGAAGAGGGTTATGAGATTTGGAAAGAAGGGGAAGTTGAGCCCTAGATATATCGGTCCTTTTGAAATACTGGATCGTGTTGGGAAGGTAGCTTACCGATTGGCGCTTCCACCGAATATCTCTCAAGTTCACGATGTGTTCCACGTATCTCTCCTGAGAAAGTACATACCAGATCCTTCACATGTACTCAGCTCAGAAGTTGTACCGCTTTTGCAAGATCTTTCTTATGAAGAACAGCCGATAGAGATTCTGGATCGTAGCGAAAAAGTCCTACGAAACAAGACCACTCGCTTGGTGAAAGTTTTATGGAGGAACCACCAACTTGAAGAAGCTACATGGGAGCTTGAGGATATGATGAGGGAGAAGTATCCTCATTTGTTTGTTACAAAGTGACGAATTTCGAGGGCGAAATTCTTTTTAAGGGGGGTAGAATGTAACACCCGAGACTTTTATGTTATATAAATCATCAAAGGAATCTTTTTCTACACAACACTTGCTTGGCTTGCTTTACACGCAATCGCGACCTTCCTCGATAGCTTGCGTCGTACGCAATACCGAGTTTCACTAAACAACAATATGCTATTAAAACTAGCCGTTATGAATAGTAATAACCACTTTTTGAAATTTTATAAATTTTATTTTTCAAAATGGACTTCATTTTTGGACTCAGAATATCGAAATTAGCTTAGGGTGAAATTTTGGTATTTTTCTGAAAACTTTCAATTTTTGATGAATAGTGAAACCACTAAGTGGTAGGTTAAAAACTGAATTTTGCATAAAACTTAATTTTACCGCTTCTGTGAATGGAATTTCAAAAATCCGAGAGACACGGTTAATATCAAGGACTAAAATGTGGTTCAATGAGATGAAAATAATTTTTTGGTGAATAGTAACTTTTTACTATTTTTACCGCGGTTAATAGTAAATAGGGTAACTAAGGGTAAATATGATATCAATATTACCCTAACACATGTCCTAATTCTATTGGACAAGTGTAATTCGACCAAAAACAAACTTAGGAATAAAATATGACCATTTAGGCCCACTTGGATTAGAATAGGACATTTATTATTAATTTATTTAAAGAAGGGTTAAAATAGTTAAAATCAAAGTTTAATAAGTAAATCATTTTTAATATGGGGTTATACATAAGATAAATTCGATTGTAAATATTAATTAGAAAGCTAAAAAGATTTCCTACATGATGGTATTTTATTTGTAATTTTTAGACATCAAATAATTTAATTTATTTATGACACAAAGATGATGCAGTAATTATCTTATTAATGAAATATTGACAAAATTGATAATATAAATACCAAAATAAATGTAATTTGAGACTTTTTATGAATTAAACTAATTTTCTAGGTTACTATGATATATTATTGTTGATTTAATCAACTTGGTTTGAACATATAATTCTGTTATGACTTTCACAAAAATCATATATCAAATAGTGTCAAAATTGACACAAAATAGTTTTTAAATCAAATATTATATTATTAATTGTTATTTTATTCCTAAAAATCTAAGGTTCGGCCAAATGACTTAGATAAGGATATATATATATTAATAATAAACAATTTGGGGTTCGTTTGGAATGTTATAGTAAGTGTATTAACCATATAGTGAAAGAAAACAAAAAGACACGGTAAAAGTTAAATTAATTAACTTAGAGTTAAATCTAATTGATAAGGTTAAAATAATACCCTAAACTTGTCTAAATCCTATTGGTTGATAGTATTTCGACCCATCCCCACTTTAGATTCGAAATAAGACCCTTTGGAACCATTATAAACCGATTTTGACTTTAATATAAAATAATATTTTGAGATATTCCTAAGGTGCCCCTCTCCTCCCTTATAAAAGGGCACCTCCTCCCCCTCCTCCTCACACCAATTTGAGCACTCAAGCTCGGCCAACCCCTTCCATTTTCCCTTCTCCACTTCCCTAGAATAATCCTAGAGGTCCTGGTCTTCTCCAAAGACCAATCTTAGTTCCTTAAGTGGAGGATTCAAAAAGGCGTTCCAAAGAAGAGGTAATATCCATTACCGATCTTTTCAATTTCTTTCTTCTTCAACTTCTTCTTCTTTAGTTGTTTCATGATAAAGTAATAACATCAGTATTACTTACATACTGATATGTTATTATAAATATGAAACAACCCTAATTTACCTTCTATCCATCCTACGGAAAAATGAAATCACCGCGCGTGCGTTCGTACGGAATACCGTCTCCACGCCGTGGTGTAATCTATTTTCCACCATCACCTTACAAGGATGGTTATAATGGTGTAATGAGTAACTAAATATGATTATTATAAAGTAATATTGATACTGAAATAATATATATATACTCCAATACAATTCCACGATCATAGGAATGATATCATCACTCGTGCGTACGTACGGAATACCGTCTCCACGATGTGATGCGACTCGTTCTACATGATCTTCATTTCATAATGATTATATAAATGAATTGAATGAATGAATATGGTATATAATACACTAATACCATTCTGGAAATGAATTATCTATAACCTAAAGATAAGAATAAGAATTTATTCGACAAAACACGCATAAGAACAAAAAGTTATAAAGACCCGAGTAACAAGTAACAATGAAATATTACTAACAAGAAGCTAATAATATGACCATATATGATATCATATAAATATATATGATTCTGGAATAAGTCAATAACATTATTTAAACCATTATACAGGAGCTTCGGACACGTACAAAGCTAATCGGACCTAAGGTAAGGGAAATATCACAATCTCATTTTTATTCGAGATTGTTTATTCGTAAGTATTCACTGGGGTGTATTTTATCATCCACATCCATGTTCCCTCAATATGAAATATTGTTTCCATCCACTTGCAATAGTTTAAATCCAATTTTACCCTTAGGTGAGTTTTTAGTAAAGAATATGAAAGGAATCTTTTGTCGTTTTTCCGTACGAGGTACTTTTTGACTTTTCCGACAAAAGTACGAAGAATGTTTTTTTAACTTATACGGCATGAATGGATTTTTAAAACATTATTTACAAGAAGCTTCCTTTACAAGTTTTCAAGTTTATTTTTAATCAACTTCTTTTATTTTAAATTTGTATGACATGTTATGAAAGGAAAAATGTTTTTGAAGAAGAAAGGATATTTTCCTCAAGAATGGAGTTCAAGTGATTTTCAAAATTATTTTCCATCTAAGATAATAAAGGGTTCTATTTTTATCCCTATTATTACATTGATTTGATCATGTTGTGATGGAATTATTTTTATGAATTCCTTTATCTTATATGAATTGATTTATGATTTCATGATGTTTCAAGAATCCCATTTTTGTTTCATGTGTTATGCGATGATGTATGTTTTATGATTATGTGGCACACATAAGAAAGGATTCATTATAAGATGGGTGGGACCTATATCTCCCTCCAATGCATTGGGTAAAGATTTTATATCTCATGAGATAGACATGGCTGGAACGGAAGGTTATTTCGGTTCAGTGATACATGACTGAAACGAGGAGTGAACTCGGTTCAGAAAGGGACTTTGTCCACTAAGATAGTCTTGGCGATGAGTCATGACTAACAAGAAATGATTTTCCATGATTATGTGTGCATGCCACAAAGTTTCAAGTTTTATGTTATGATTATGGGGATCTCATTTTCACTTCTATGATTTATTCCATGTTAAGATATTATGATCTCTTTTGCAGGTTTTGATTCTCATAAAGATATGATATGATTTTTATTTCCTTTATTTTCCCTTGCTGAGCATTTGAGCTCACCCTTTTATGTTTTCTTTTCCCCAGGTCAGGAAGATGGATATTAAGTAGAATATGCTAAAAGGGACCCTAGATATGATGAAATAAATGGGAGACACTATAGAAGATTTATGAACCAGTTGTTTATGTTTCCCAGTTTCTAAAGACACTATACCTATACGGTCCTTTGTGGTTTTGTCATATCTTGTAATAAGTGTGCTTCAATTTTGAAGTATCAACAATGTATGTAAAGTATGGGTCGTTATATCACCCATGTATATTGGAGTTCTACCCTAATTTCCATTGAGGGCTTCATAAGGATCCATCATAATTCTCTAATGAAATCTACTATTGAATGACAACTCAACTAGAGTATGGTGTTGATCCAAAACACCTTTTAAATCCATAGATAAAGATATCAATATAACCTCAAGTGTTTGAATTGATATCTCTATCTAACCATCTATTTGAGTATACTACATAGTAATGAAATTCAACTCTATAACAAGATCTTATTAAAGACTTCACCAAAACACTGAGGTAAACCTAGGATCGCAATTAGACACAATGGATGTGTTACTCAAAAAAATAATTCAAAATACGTAATTTATATACAAAAAATATAATCCAAATAAAAAACATCATTGAACAAGATAAGGTAACCTAAATTTGTAAGGAGATCAACTCCAACCCATATAGCATTGTACACTTTAGATGTTTTGGGAAGTCTGATGAAAATATCTATGGTGATTTTTTCTCATTTCTATTCTAGTATGGGTAATGTATATAAAATTCCCTTTTCTTATTGGTTCTCATAATTAAATTTATTACATACCAATCATTGATATAAAAACTCTGATATATCTCTCTTCGTTCTATTCCATTAGAAATTCTCTTTTAAATCTCCATACATATCTGTAATTTTGGGATGAATAGAGAATGAATAAATATGAGATTTCTTTAAAAAATAATTCTCAAAATCTGGTATTGATGGAACATATACACATTTCTTAAACCTTATCATTCTATTGTGATCATGGTTAGATTCATTTACATTTCTTACTATATCTTACATCTCTACATCTTCATTCAATGCAACTTTAATCTTCACATGGATAGATAAAGGAACACTCATTTAAGATATTTAATATTTATCATATTAATTCAAGATTTATGGATCCATCCTTTTAAAATCCTAATATATTCGATCTCTTGCGATCCATATCATGGACATGATATCCTAATACTTATTAATAAAATCATCTTCCACCTAATTCACCTTCCAAGGGTGGTAATGTATTGAGCAGTCATAATACTTAATCAACTCTAACCATATTCACTGGTGAATATTCAACACCTTTAGTGTGAACATATAAATTAAACTTTTTATGTATATAAATATATCACACTTTTCTCTATAAAGATAATTATTATATTTACTTAGTGAAAACTTTACAGTAGCTAAATCTGAATCATGACTTGGGTAGTTTTTCTAATGAACCATCAATTTTCATGATATATAAGCTATAACCATGTAATGTTTCATGAGAATGAATCTCAATTCATTCTTTTATGAATAACTATAGATTAAAACAGATTCTATGCTTCAAGGTAATGTATGTACATGTGCATTGATTAATCATTTATTTGGTTCATTGAAATTCTCCTCAAATTCATTTTTCCAATGGAAGTTTGATCCCTTTTGAGTTAACATGGTGAATAGATTAAATATTTGTGAAGAATTATCCATAAAACATTAATAATATCCATACAAACCAAGAAAATATGGATCATTGTAACTATTTTTGGTCAGGGAAAACATTCAATGAGTTCTCTTTATGATCAATCACACAATATACCATCTATAGAGATTATATGACTTAAACATTAAACCTTTTGAAGCCAAAATTCAAAATTGGTAAATATTGAATACATTTTCCCCATTCATAGGGTCTTTATAATAATTCTTAGGTGTTCTTCATTATCTTCCCCGATCTTTAAATAAATAATAATATCATCTATAATGACTACAAAAAACTGATCCATGTAATATCTAAAGAATATATTCACAAAATACATGAATATAGTGGGGAATTTAGTAAGACCAAATGGTGTCACTATATATTCACAATTTCTGAACATTATACAATATTTTTTAATGTGTATATCCCCTTTCTTTGCACTGAATTAATGATATTCAAAATTAAGTTCATTCTTACAAAGGTAATAAGCTCTATATAGTTGACTAGACAAGTCAATTATTTGGGGTATAAGATACTTTTTCATGATTATAATCTTATTTAAAACTTGATAATCAATGTCGAGTGACATCAATCAATATTTACATCTATTAAATTTAACTAGTGTACCCCAAGGTGACACGCATGGCTGAATGAATCCTTTTTCAATATTCTTTAAGAATTGATTCTTCATTTCATATAACTCAATCAGGTTCATTCTATTTGGAGTCTGGGAAATAGGTGAGACACTTGGTAATAGATATTTGAAGAACTAAAAATCATGATTTAGTTTAAGACTAGGAAACTCATCCATAAATATATTAAGTAAATCTCTTAGAATCATAATTTCATCATTTTTGATTTTATCACCAACCATATAAGATAAAAAAACATTTTATAATGGGAATCATGACCCATAAAATGGATGTGATTTCCTCTAGAAGTTCATATTTTTCTTCACAATAATAGATGATCAATGGTAGGATTAGTATATTAAAAATGAATTCCCTTCATCAATGTTTGATTTACAATTTATGTGAAGAAAGATAATCCATTCCAAATATAACATAAAACTGCACCAAAGGGAGAATGACAATATTTTCAGGAGTTATATTCCCATAAACATATAATAAAGAGGAATCACATACTTTAAAAGTGATCATCATATAGTTAAGTGTTTTTACAACAAAATATTTATGTAATAATTTGGTGGAATATTTATACCATTATAAAATTATTCAAATTATATATAATGGGTAGATCCATAGTCAAATAAGAAATTATTAGTTCTAGAATGGATAGTAAGTGTACTTTTCATCATGTCATAATTTTACTCCTCATCCAAAATAGTGATTTATTGTGACTTACCTTTGTCCCTCAATATAAAATGTTACTAACATCGATAAATATTATCAACATTCGTATTTGGGAACCTATTAGCATATTTTCCAATATCCTTATAATTGAAACACTAAAGTGTGGGAGGTGAATTCTATGTAGCTTTCTCATTATTCATATCATTAGAAACAATTATTCCTATATCTTTGGAATTCATCCACTCAATAACCTTTTTCCGTATATAAAACATTTAGTAGTCCCATAAACTAAATTTCCTCTATTTCTCCTTCCACACATAAAGCTTGAGGGAAATGTCATCTTTTCCCTCCATGTTTTTAGAGTTTTCCTTTGAATTCCATCATTCTATTATTTTCAAAACCATCTGATGGAGGTGTCACTCCAATCTTCATTTCAACCATGATAGTACAAATAATTATTTCCTCATAGTTACTAATGTCCTTTATGGATAAAAACATTCAGATAATTGGTTTTAATCCACCAATGAATTAATTTACCTTACATTCAAGATGAATGATAATTCCATATGCGAATCTCACATGTCTTGAAAATGTTTCCTCATAATTACCAGTATATTCATTATATTTCTACATTAAATCAAGGAATTATGGGTCTATTTTGGTATGAATAATTTTTAGGAATTAATATTAAAAAAAATAAAATCATAAACTCGTACCACTACCAGTTTTCAATTTCATCAACTTTCATTATATTCATGATGAGATCCCACCATTAATTAGCTTCACCATCCAAATGATGTACAACTAAAAATAGTCATGTTATTCCCTTTATTTTATTGTTGAGAAGTTTAGAATGATTCATTGATTGAGAATGTTTAATGAGAATATAAATGATTTTTTTATTCCATATCCCATAATTTTTTCTAATTATGAGTAAAATCACTAAATTTTCACTCACGCGGAGCATTAACATGGTTCTTTTTGGTTCTAAACATTTACTGAAAAAAAATAGTGTAACCAATAGTAATAAAATTGGGGAACCACATAATCCTAAAATATATTATATATGATATTTAAATCATGAAACAATATTTTCAATCTATTAAACTTTAGATTTATTGAAATTCATTCATACTCATTTTCTATTAAAATCCTTCATGATTGTTTATAAATAGTGTTTTAAATTTCAAAATATATCCCCAGAGTTTGTCAAATAAGTTGTGCAGTGAGGCATATATTCATACACCTGGTGATGATAGAGTATTTCACAGTATTCCATTTCCAAAGTTATTACCCCGGGGTATCTCTATTATAAGGCCATAACCACTTTTAGCATCTATATAGGGATATAATTTAATTAAAGACACACACTATATCCTTTACCAAAATTCAATGAAATTTTCCTACACTTTGAATAATAGTTAGTCGTATCCTTGGACATGTAATAAGCTATATCACTAATGTTTTCTCATCCTAATATCTAAAGGGAAAACATCTAATGCCTCATATGCCTAGTGTAAATAATAGAACATCTCATACAAAAATATTATATCTTAATAGATGAAAAATTATTACATAAAATAATGGACCATTACAAAATAATTTATTTTTAGTGAATTTGGAAACATGGACACAAAAACACATGATCCATAAGAGAGATACATAATCTGCCACAATTTCCTTCACGGATATTACCCTTCTTATACATATCATACAAAACAAATTTCTTTTAATCCTAGGGAAAGTATACATAATATAAGGTGATATGAAATGTTATATAATGTTAAAAAAGTGAGATATAAATATAACATGATCATGTGGGTATGAGAAAAAGATAATAACTTATAAAAACCATACCATGTCTATCTTAGATAAAAAACATGAGTCGTGGAATAAATCTTGGAAGTTAAGATGATAGGATTCACAGATGAATCAAATAACATGATCTATGAGAGCATAAAATTGGAATAAGGCATATATTTTTGCATATAAATAATTGAAGAAAATAATATGTTAAGGCTACCCATAAAAACATTCATGAAATGTTATTCAAAGGCTGACCACCCACGTACCTACTTCAGGACAGGGAAAACCTCCCATGTACCCTCTTTTGGGATTGGGATAACCTATCATATACCCTCTTTTGGGATTGGGGTAACTACCCATGTACCCTTTGTTCTCTTATAACATTAATCAATACCCAATATATTGGATATATATATAGGTCCCACTCATAAAATAATCAAATTCATATATACATGTGAAAAAATATCATATAACATTTATTATATCATAACCAATTACAATAACCAGGTTTCAAGAACATTTCATAATACCCTAACCTAGGGAAAAGAAACATGTTTTATAATCATTTCATCATTGATTAATCCCTAGAAAAAAAAGCTAGTTTCATAAAAATATTATCATAGTATAACTCATGGATGATAAATAGGTTTAATAATCTTCTTTTATTATAAACATAAACCACCTAGAGTAATAATAAAGATTGAGTCATTGGTTTATATCCCAAATAAATTTTATGTAACATCCAACGGTGTCATCAAATATTGAAAATTATTTTTAATGAAATATCACTTTTAATGTTTTGTGAGGAAAATGGAACTTATACTTTAAAAAATTAAAACATAAAATATTTTCAAATTCCATTTCATTGAAAATAAAATTGAAGGAATATAAAGGAATCTCAAAGAATTTTTTTTAAGGATTTTAAATTATACTCATGTTGTACATGTTAAAACAAATATTTCATTCACATTTTTCGTAAAATATAAAGATAATTGTTTAAAAAATTAAATGAAGATTACTATGAAAAATAAATAAATTATCTATCATGGGAAATAATTTAATTAATAAAAACTTTGTAGAATGTTAAAAAAAATTAAATAATTTTTATAAAACATGGTTTTGGATAAAGAAGGATTTTCAATTGAAGAGGTAAATAAATATTTTTTTCTTAAAAATATTTTTTAGTCTCTTGAGTATATAGAGAGAGTAAAATTAATGAAAACTACTTACTCTCTTAACATAACCATACAAGAATAAATTTCATGTGTTTCATGATATATAAATTATAATATTTCATAATCAAAAAGAAAAATATAAAAAAACCTAATAAAGGATGATATTGTATCATAAACCCCTTAATAGTTTGGTAGTAATGAATTATAACCCTCATAAATAATAAGATCAAATAAAACTTTTAATATCATGAGAATAAGTATATTAATGATATAACATGACTAAGGGGATATATATACAACTGATAGAGGAATATAGGTTCATAACACAACTTCTATCCCATAAAGGAATCATTCTAATTTAATCCCCTACATTAAGTATATATATCCTTCGTACATGGTCAAACCTCCTATATAATAAATATAGTATTATTATATATCTATTCTAGAACCATAATTATATATATAATACCAAATAAAATTTAATTTCACATTCTATTATACATTTAAAATACTATAAATCCTCCCTTTAATAATAATAAAATGGGTTTTATCAGTGCTAAAAATGTGTGGATATTGTGATCAATGATAAAATATGACCATTATTAGCATAGAAAAAAAGAACTGAAAATGGGTGGCTTTATCAGTACTAAAAAATCATTGATAATGGTTATGTTTTTTAAATATTATTTGCAATAATAAATGGTTTCTTTAACATTTATAAATGTGTTAATAAAGTCAATCATTATCATTTTTTGTTATCACTATTAAAAAATTTGAAAAAGTATTTTTTTTTCACAGACCCCAACACCCCCACTTCTGAGCACTCACATACTCCTTTCTCAGTGTTTTCCTTTCCCAAACCACCATAACGCATGCCCTCGAACCGTCTTCAAATCTCATGACCCCCCCCCCCCCCTCAGACATACACTTACACTATTTTTGAATGTTCCCACTAATAACTGGTTGTGCCTGAATCTAATCATATGACCTACGATTTGATACCCTTTACATCTATATTAAGATTGTTTTGTTATATGTTTTTTAGATTTCTAGTTACTCATATGTATCTAGAAGTATATGATAGAGATATAAACTTAATTTTATTTAAATACATTATATATGAAAATTTTTATTTATATTAGAATATATTTATTTATATATTTTATGTATATATTAATGCACAAACTTATATTCTTACAATTTTTAATAATCATGGTAATTTAGGTACTTGTCGTTCTCCACATAGAACCTTGGATGTCATGTGTTTACCTCGATTTCTAGGCTGGATAAAATGAAATACAAATGGTGCTTTAAGGGGAAATTTGGGCCCTTACAGTTATGGTGAATTTTTCAGAAATCATCTTGGGGAACCCGTGGGATGTCTCTATGGCCGTTTTGGTTTCACCACATCACTGGATGCTAAAATTCATAGTATTATTAATGTAGTTAATATTGAAAAACAAAATGGATACGTCAATTTAAGGATTCAATGTGACTCAACCACTGTGGTTCAAGCTATTAGAATTGTTATTATTAATCTTTCATGGAAGCTAACTGATAGATGGAGAAAGTTTAAGGATGATCTTTCATCCATGAACTATATCATTATGCATACCAAAGAATGATGAAAATCACTTGGATAAAGGGATTTATAATAAATAGGTTAATGCTCCAAATTTGATATGGTGAAACAATCCTACAAATGAGATATTCAATTATTGGCATCACGACTTTTGTATGAAATCTTCATTTAGACATTTTTTATTTTTCTTTTTATTGAATAAATGATATTTTTTCTTTTGGGAGAGATCTCATTCTACCAAAAAAAGACACAGACATATGTATATATAAGAATTATATAAACATGTGTATATATAAGAATTATATAAACATGTGTATATATATACATGTTTTTATAATGTATAAAAATTGATAGATATTTTTTAAATAAAACTCATAATAATTAATTACATATAATTTTGATAATTATTTTCAAAATTATTTTTCAAAATATTTTAATATATTGAATATATATTGTATACATGACATATATATTTATATGTCAATATATTTACATATATATTTGTATATATTTACATGTAATTTTATATTTAGATATACTTTTTTAAAGTATCTGTAAATATTTACTGTAAAAACATTAATATTCTTGATTTACTGAAAATGATATTTCTATAAAATTACATGTATATATTGCATATATATATTATATTGACACAAAAATAGACACAGATTTAGACACTCAAATATATATTTATATTTCTCACATACAAGTGAAATATTTAAATATATATGTGTTTTTATTTACATATTTTAGAATATAAATATATGTATATATTTTTTTATTAAAAAACACATGATTATATATATACATTAATTATATAAATGCTTATATATATATGCATATTATTGAATTTTTATAAGGTAAATAAAATAGAAATAAAAATTAAAAATAAACTGAATAATAAGTATTAATTACGATTTGGATAAAAATTTTAAAATATATTTTAATTTACATATATTTAGATATGTGTTTATATTATTGATTTTTTATATATAAATAGAAAAATAGAAAAATATATATAATTATAAATAAATTTTTTTGAAAAGTAATAAAATTTAAAAACTATAATATGTAATATTAATATATTCACTATGAATAAATCTGGTCCTCACTAAAAAGGGACAAGAAAACTCTCGAAACTTTAGCTGAAATAATATTAAATATTAAAAAAATTGGGTATCCCAACTAAAAACTCAATTTTTAATGAATTATTTTATTTCTAACACAGTAATCATAGTGACTAAGGTCAACACAAGTATAAAAGGAATATATCTCTTATTAGGATTCAATTTGATATGAGGTAGAGCCCAAATAAACACTCGAATCAAAATTTATGGTTATTACAATTTCAAGTCGTGTTTCTAACTACTCTTTTATTGTTCATTCATTTGTTGAATTTTATGTGATCCAATTCTTATAAAATGAAAATTACTTAATAACAATTAAACAATTATTGACTTATAATTTTTTTAATTATATTATAATTTATTTTTGACTGAACATATTATATATTATGTGTAAATTCATTTTTAGTCTTATATAAATCAAATTGAATAACATATATTGTATTTATAATTAATATAAATATATTTATATATTTACATATTATTTTTTATGATATATATATCTATTGAAATATAATCATTATCACTAATAGAAAATATTTCTGATAAAGGGGGGGCCTTATTCAATACTATAACAAAGGTATTGATATAGTTCTCCCTTTATCAATGCCTTTTCTTAATGCAGATGAAGGACACCCTACAATAGTTCTTATTTGAAGCGCTGATAAAATATAGATTTATCCGTGATTTTTTTAGCACTCATTAAATCACTCTTAATTTTTTATAGAAAAAAAAAGTTATGATAAAGGGATTCCTTTATCTACACTATGAAAAGAATGATAATAAATGGGGTCCTTTATCAACTCTAAAAAATATGATAAAGGGGGGATTATCATTGATTTTTTCTAGAAATGATAAAAGAACCCTCAATTAGTTCTTTTTTTATCTCTGATAATGTCTCCAGTTTATAATAGATTTCTTCTACTACTGATAAAGGCTTTAATTTTATTTCACCCAATTTATAGTACTGTTATTAATAATTCCTTTGTTAAAGTACAATTAGGGTAATAACAAATTTCTTTGTCGTGTATGTTTTGATTTTTTATTTTTATCCATATCAATTTGATCATGTTTTAATCCTCTCCAGAATGTTAATCATAATATAAATATCTTATATATTAACTATATTAGTATTTATTATACTTCATAAATGTTTGAGATATAAAATTGAATACTTCGTTCATGGAAACAGTATATCATACATATGCATGAATGTTGTTTCCATTTTCTTGAAATATTGAAATAAATAAAGTTAAATAACATATTATAATTCCAAAATCATTTTTATGTCACATATATCACATTTTATTAAAAATTAACTTTATTACATTCTATTTAAGTATTGAAAATTTCAAATCCCTTTTTGAAGTGATAGTCTACAGTACATATGAATATGTTATTATATTCTCAAAGAATAAAATGTTAGAGGTATATTTGATATAATAACTCCATAAGTATAAAATGTCATAAATATAATATATAAATATTTAATACAACATTTTATCTTTTTTTGAGAGGTGGTGATAAAAAAGGACTAACAACAGATTGTGAGGCAGTACTTCTCTATACACAGGAATGATGATTTTGTATCCCATTGGATTGAAGTGATGATGGTTGTAGGCCATAAACATAAAATAAAAACATATAAATATATGAAATATATTGATCATACTATATCATTAGGGTTAAATAATATTTTTTTTAAGACTAGGAAGAAGAAAAAAAATAAAATGCTCGGTTAAGGGAGTTACATCATCTTTAGACAACAACTTTTAGCATTCTCTAGAAGGCTTATTAAGATGAATTTATGGAAAAATTTAGAAATCGATGATGAGAGGATTAAATCAAGGAAGTTTTTTATATTTAATTTTTAATACAAACGCCTTTTGAATGGTGAATAGGATACGAGAGTGGGAGGCATTTTATAAGTGAGGTGGTTGGTATACTTGTAATTTTTTAAAATAAAAATGTGTACCCACATTTTTTACATGATACAAAGAACAAAAATGTGTCAGTGTAGAACTATGAATATATTAGGTCTAAATATGGCTAACCAATTTGTTTTGGAAATGTTTTGGGTCATTTGTAAAATTTATTTTTTTAGTCTAACCCCCAATAAACCCATTTTTACCTTAACCATGTTAATTAATATTTACTATTTTTATTATTAATTATGAAAAAACTATTAATTTTACCAGATTATAAAATATAAATTAATATTATGATAAATATATAATCCATTTTTCCAAATTCCATCTGCATATTTTTATAAAAAAATAATATTAATCTCACAGACGCAACGAGAAAGCTATTTTCCAAATAAAAAATGTTCAAAAGATTAAAATATTTTCATATCAAATTCAATATCAAACGATTAAAATAAATTTAACTAAATTTATAGTTATATAATTTTACTTATTTTACTTTTAAAATTATTTTAGAACAAAATTTAATTTTATAAATTCTTTAAACAAAAAAGAATTTTTCTATAAAAACATTTATTTTTCACTATTCAATGAAAATTTAAAGGTTTTAGAAAAATACCAAAAATTCACCACAAGAAAATTTTGAAATTATTATTTAAAAAATTAGTATTATTTTTTCAAATTTAGTATCTAAATGTTTAAAAAAATATTCTATTATTGTTGGAAAAATAATTAATTATTTTTTTAGAAAATAATATTTTGGAAACATATGGAGACTATACCAAAAATTATGTACATTTTTATCATTATATTTTCATTATATAAAACCATTATGATTAATATTTAAAATTTTATATTCCAATTTATATAACTAAATTTAAAATCTAGGTTATATCAGTTACATTTAAATTATATTATTGTTAATATGTCATGGTTTGATAAAACTTGATGTCACATGTAACACAAGATAAACTCATTGTTTCCTGTAACATAATCTTCCATGAAATTTAACTTATTAAAAAAATATAATTTATAAAAAATTGGGTTGTTAAAATAATAATTTCATATAACATCGCAATCTTGTTGGAAACAACTATTCTAAATTCACCAATTCATCTTAATATATACATATAATTATAGATCAAACAACTCTATAGAATCTTTTAAGGAATGGAAATAAGTATCTAAATACCATCAACCCCACCAATAAAACACTACAGGTTATCAAACAAATAATAAATATAGGATATGGGTTGGTGTAAATTTACTTTTTATTTTTATCTCTTGGGATAAGAAATTCTAATTTTCATAGACCATAATAATGTAAATGTTAAATAAAAAGATAAGTTGAATATAAATAAAACGTATTTGAATATAAAACCAATTATAACCATTAAAATTTTCACCATATAAAATATAATATGAATATATATATATATATGGGTTTTTATGTGTGTGTTTTTTGAATATATACATATATATAACTCATAATGTGAGTAATATGTTAAATTAGGGACCCAATTAACCAAATCTCAAGACTTATTTAGTTATAGATACCAATGTTAATGGTCATGTTTATAATACCCAAAACTAAGTCATGGGTTATGAGTAACATGAAATAAACTTGTTATACATTTAATAATAAATATTTTCAACAACACATTAGTGACACATATGCATGAATCATGACAAGTGGTAGCAAGTTTGATGATGAGTTTTTATAATCCTAAAAATTAAATAATAATAAAATTATATACGTAACTCCTCGCCAAATAATCATCACTAACCATATTTATCTTCACCCCATAATCAACCACAACTTGTAGGTTCAACTATAGTGAATTAGAATTGTTGATAATTATTCAGTGGATCTCATGGGGATTAACAAGAATCAAACTACCAAAAAATATATTATTTTTACCTTATAAATTATTAATGATTTCCAAAAATTTAATCCCTATCACTATAGACAGTTACACAGATAAACCATTTTTAAATACTTAGTGAGTACCTTTTCTATTTATTTATTCCACAAATTTTGGACATCTGGAATGGGCTAATCGTTGTAACCTCAAATGGGAAAAAAAGTTTATTGAAAGGATCAAAACTCAAGACACCTCACAGAAATATATCTATGACTAAGAATACATAAACCCTAGGCATGTACCACTTAAAAAAATAATCACTACCAACATACAATCAAAATATAAACATGAAAATTTTGAATTGAATCACTCAAACACAATATATATTTTCTTCTTTCAAACAAGCTATAAAATATTGGAATCAAGGAATATCTATAGAAGTGGAACAAATGATATGAAATATAACATGAATAAATAGAACCTCTATAATATTACCAGTTTAGTTCACCTCTATTTTGACTAAATTTCATCAAAATACACCTTAATAATTCATGGCCTTCTTCTGATTCTTTGTCAAAACTCAAAATGGATCATAAAAGTGGGGTGCACTCTATTTTGGTACCAAAACTGGTCTGGTGAAGTGATCGGCTACCCTGGCTATCATGCTCCCTCAATTTCCTTTAGATAGGTGAGCCTGTAACACCCCGATATTTTATGAGAAATATTATTTTTAATTTCTTTGATGTCTTGTGTTGTATGCTACACCAAGATTATCTTGTTTTATACACAACACCTTATTAGCTTTCAGAATACACAACACTATTCTTGTCTTGTGTTACATGCAAGAGCAACCTTCCTTGATAGCTTATGTTGTACACAATACTGAGTTTTACTAAACAACGATATGTTATTAAAATATTATATAAACTAGCCGTTATGAATAGTAATACAAACTTTTTGAAATTTAATAAATTTCATCTTTCAAAATGGACTTCATTTTTTGGATTTTGAATTTCTAAATTACCCTAGGGTGAAGTTTTGGTATTTTTCTGAAAAACATTCAATTTTTGATGAATAGTGAAAAACACTGAGTTATACTTTAAATCCGATTTTTTTAAATAATTATTTATTTTATTTAAATTTAGTTTTGGTCAAAATTGATACATAATACCTATATTAGTTCAATTTAATTCATTGGAGTCATTTTATAATAATTTAAGATATATAAAAAAAATTTATTGAACATTTCACCGTCTTTTACCCACCTCCTAGGAGAATTTGCAAATTTCCATAAAACATAATTTTACTGCTTCTGTGAGTGGAATTTCTAAAATCCTAGATTCATGGTTAATATCAATGAGTAAAAAGTGGTTCAATAAGATAAAAATAATTTTCGGTGAATAGTAACATTTTACTTTTATTTACCACGGTTAAAAGTAAATAGGGTAATTAAGGGTAAAATTGATATTATTATTACCCTAACTAATGTCCTAATTAGATTTTATAATCTTAATTCGACCAAAAAAACCTTAGGAATAAAATATTACCCTTCAGGTCCACTTGGATTAGATTAGGACATTTATTATTATTTTATTTAAAGAAGATTTAAAATAGTTAAAATCAAAGTTTAATTACTAAAACATTTTTAATATAGGGTTATACAAAAGATAAATTCGACTATAAATATTAATTAGAAAGATACAATGATTTCCTACATAATGGAATATTATTTATAATTTTTAGACATTATATAATTTAATTTATTTATGACACAATGGTGATGCAGTAATTACCTAATTAAATAAATATTAAAATAATTGTTATTATAAATACACATATAAATGTAATTTCAGACTTTTTATGAATTAGAATAATTTTCTAGGTTAATATAACATATTAGTGTTGGTTAGATGAATTGTTTTCGAAGTAATAATGCTTCTATGAATTAAAAAAAACAAAATACCAAATAGTGTCAAAATTTACATAAAAGAGTTTGAAAACAAATATTATATTATTAATTGATATTCTATTCCTAAAAATATAAGGATCGTAAAAAGACTTAAATAATAATATATATGACATTAATGAACCAATTGGGGTTCTATTGTAAGTTTATAGTAATTTTAATAACCATATAGTGTAAGAATACAAGAAGACATGGTAAAAGTTAAATTATTTAACTAGTTAAATCTAAATGATAAGGTTAAAATGGAAACCTAAACTTGTCTAAAACCTATTGGTTGAGATTATTTAGACCCATATCCACCATATCCTCGAAATAAGTCACTTTGAAGCCATTATAAACCGAATATGAATTTATTATAAAATAATATTTTAAGTTTTCCTAAGGTGCCCCTCACCCCTCTTATAAAAGGGCACCTCCTCCCTCTCCTCTTCACACAGATTTGAGCCTTCAGACTCAGCCAAACCCTGCCCATTTCACTTCTCCACTTCCATAGAAACCTACTAGAGGTCATGGTCTTCTTAAAAGACAAAATTTAGTGCTCTAAGAGAAGGTTAAGAGGGGGCGCATCGAAGAAGAGGTAATCTCTTCAACCGATTCTTCCAAGTTTCTTTGTTCTTATACTTCCTCTTCATTAGTTGTTTCATTATAAAGTAATGACATCATTATAAATAATATACTAATATGTTATTATAAATATGAAACAATCCTATTTCACCTTCTATCCATCCTACGGAAAACGACATCATCGCGCGTGTGTACGTACGGAATACCGTCACCATGCCATGGTGTAATCGGTTTTTCCACCACCACCTTACATGGATGGGTATAATTGTGTAAAGAATAACTATATATGGTTATTATAGAATCATTATTATTCTGAGAAATTATATCATACACTCCAATTCCATTCAATAATTATTGGAATGATATCATCGCTTGTGTGTATGTACGGATTACCGTCGTCACGACGCGATGGGATTCAATCTTCATATTAACCATTCAGGAATGATTATAAAGTATATATAAAGAATAATAATTATATGAATGACATAATATTGCTACTGGATTTATGTGTATATATATATATGTATTTCATCTACTTACATTCATTCAAGTCAATAAGGAAAGGAAAACATCATTCATGCATATGTATGGCCTACCGTCTACTTGAACGGTGTGTTTCATTTCATTTATCTATCTATTATATATATACTGAATATATATGATATATAAATCATATTTTACATTCTGGAAGTATTAAAATCAATGTTTAAATAATAATAATATCAATAACAACAAGTCCAAACATGTATGATAAATGAAACGATTTTAACCAAAACGCTCCTTTAACATAGAATTGACAAAAGGACAGATAATATAAAGTCATAAGTGAATCATATATGATATCATAATTATTATTAAGGTTCTATTACAAGTTAATAATATGTTTAAACCCACTATACAAGAGTTTCAGACATGTACATAAGAAATTGGACCTAAGGAAATGGATAGTTTTTTCAATCTCATTTTTATCCGAGATTGCTTATAAGTAAGTATTTACTAGGTTATATTTTTCATCCATGTCCATAAAAATGTTTATCATAAAGTGTTTAATATTATTCAATGTATTTTTAAAGTCATGTTAACCCTCTTTGGCTTTTAAATTGTGTTATGGAAAGAATATTACTTTTTTTACCATACATGGTACTTTTTGACTTTTCTGTTAAAAGTATGAGGACAATGTTTTTTTACCTTATACGGCATGAACGAATTTTTACAGTTTTATATTGTCTTTTTTCCTGAAGATTACTCTACAAGATTTCATTAATATTTTCAACAAAATTTATCTCATTTAAAATCGCATGACATTTTGAGAAAAGAAAATGATTTTAAAAAGAAATGATATTTTCTTTATGAATTCATTTCAAGTGTTTATTCAAAACTATTTCCCATCTACGGTGACATTATTATATTTAAAGTATAATGTATCTATTATTTGCATGGTTTTATTTTTATTGTGATTAAATGTATCCATTTGTTTTATATGGATTATTTCATGATGGGATTATGTTTATGAAACCCATTTTATTCTTTGGGTTATGATGAATGATTTATGATTATTTTATGGCACACGTAAGATTGATTTCAATATGAGATGGGTGGGACCTATATATCCCTCCAATTAATTGGGTAAAGATTTATATCTCATGAGATAGACATGGATGGATTGGAAAGTTATTCTGGTTTAGTGACGCAGGACTGGAACGAGTAGTGAACTCGATTCAGTAAGGGACTTTGTGCACTATCATGGACTTGGCAGCAATGCCTTGGCTACTACAGAAATCATGACATGTTCATAATGGTTACCATAATTAAATGTTTTATTACTATGCTATTTTTATCATGGTTAATGTTACTTTTTGATCTATGTGTTATGCACTGCCACGATTTATGTCATTACTCATGATTTTGATGTTTTATGTTCATGTTCTTATGTTCAAATGTTTAGGGATTTTTTATATTCTCCATGTTTACCCTTACTAAGATTTTTATATCACCATATTTATGTTTTCTTTTCCCCAGGATATAAATAAATATTTTAGGTAAGAAAAAAAGGGGAATATCTTTATGGGAGATGTTGAAGATCTTTCACCATGATTATAAGATTATGTTCTGAATTTCCAAAGGCACTAAACTAATACCATCTTTGGGAGTCTGTTTTTGCAATGCATTAAGTATTTTGAAAAAGTAATTTAATTTATATGTACATCATGTATTGGTATCTAAAGTTGGTATCAGAGAAAAGCAGGTAGGAATGAATCAGATCATTGGGAACTCTCACGTGTGAGAGTTGGACGAAGCCTGACTCTCTGCCCAAGGGCTTCATGAGGAAATAGATGCCACTGGGGATGGTGGTGTGTCCCGCCCAGGGTGAGTAGCTACCCATGGAGTTCTCTGATATGTATCAATTCTAGTCCACTGGAAATATTTCCAGACCTCTACAGTTGGTATCAGAGCGAAGGTTTAGTTAACCTTTGGAAGCTAGGATGCAAAAACATTAGTGAAATCCCTGGAGATATTTCAAAGGAATGTCTAGGGATGTCTCTAAGGTTAAGAATACATATAGTTTATAGTCCTAGAATTATGGTAATGATCTTATAATTAATCTTAAGATGTTATATATTGAAGGTACCCCCCCTTTATTATGTTGTTTTCCTAGCATGATTTTTGCCGCTCACACTGTTCTTTTTGGGTTTTAGAAAATGGCTGGAAATAGTAAGATTCACGATAATATGGGATATGATGGACAAGGGAATGCTATTCTTCATGAGAAACCAAATGAAATGGGATTTGGAACTCCAAAAATCATTATTATTTCTAATTAGAAATCTCATAATATGATCAATAATCTCAACGTTGGTAAGTATCCCGACTCAGGTAATAAGAGAAAGATCGAGTTTCATGATGATCATATAGAAAATAAAGTTCAATTCCCCTCATGTAAATCATGTGGGAAGTGGCATCAGGGAAAATGTTTCAAAGGAACTGGAATATTCTTTGGGTGTGGAATAGAATGACACAAATCTAGTAATTGCAAATGAAAAGGTTTAGTTAACACCATGGAAAAGGATAATGGTATTACTAAGACATAAACAATGGTTAAATGTTTTAAATGTGGAATGTAAGGGAATTATGAAAACCAATTCCCTAAGGGAAAGTCTCATGAAGAGAATCATCGTGGTGGTATGGGCAGTATTTATATTGATGATGATCAAGAGAATACAAATGAAATGTGAGATGAAATAATTGTTGAAGCACGGTCAATGGTTTAAGAAGGTAGTGGAATGATTTATGTTTATCAAGAGTTATGTTGTATAGGTAATGGTACTATGGAATAAAGATACATCTGAGGATTGTTAAACTATTGTTTTTCCTAAATTATTTCAAAGTATATGTTGAATGGTATCGGTAACCATGAAAGGTTATTCATATATTTTTGGAAAGTACATGATATTTTCATAATGAAGGGATAAGGAGATAATGAGAGTATTGATATTATTAATGATGTCATGACTGATATAAAGAAAATGTGTTATCATGGTTTGAGTATATAGAAATTTTGGGATTTTGGTTTGTGGAAAGAGTTAACTTTTGCTAAGATTCATGTTTTCACTAAGGTTCTACGGTAATTTATTTTTCAAGAGAATACATGATTAAGGTAATCACATGTTTTTAATGTGACCAACAAGATATATCTTTTGATATATGAAGGATAAAATATTGTATTTATGTGCTTGTTATATGACCTTTTTAGTAATCATTCTCTCTATACTATGAGTTTGGAAAGAAGTATTTTGGAAAAGTCTTAAGGTTGGAATAGATTGAGTTGAACATCAGATATTATTATTTAAGGCTACAACCTTTTTTCAATTTTATTTCCAGAATGTTGTAATAGTATAGTTTTAGAAAAGGGACAACCTGCAGAATGGGCGACAACCCGTCATGTCGGACAAGGAAGCGGGAATCGAACCCACAACTAAAGTGCGACAGACCTTTAACACCTACAACTGGCCTTTATGAAGTCACTGGTTAGTATAAATTAGTTTTAATTTATTAATTGGTATGATATATGATGTATAAGTCAATTTTAGGAATCATATACGATTTATCTCACCATAGATGGACTTATGTATATTTAATAACTTTTTCTAACTTTTTGAGACAAATGGAATAACCTATCATTCTTTCACATGATCTGCTAGTATTTCATGAAGGACACATTCAACTTCATTTCTTTAAATAAGAGATGAAGTGGAAATTTTCCCTAGAATGACCAACGATTATATTACACTGAAATCATGTAAGTATTTCTCCTTGTGTGAAAATTTATCAACATTAGGGAAATGATCTTGAAAACCAATAAAGTTGTCCCAATACCCTCATATTCGATGAATCGGATGGTAAAATAGATTATCAAAAATTTATGTCTTTGTGATTATTTTGTTTTTCATATCCATGTTCTATACCACTCTCCATCACAACTTGATGGTAAGATTTCTCTTCCATATCCATATTTTCATCTATGTTCTCCTATGTGGAAACCCAGTGATGAGTTAATTTGGGTAACTGTTACGTTTCATACATTATTTTTTCAAATTATGTTTTAGTATTCCTTTTTACGATGTTGGTTTCTATGAATGAAACTTTCAAGTAGTAAACCATTTAAAACCCCGATGAATTTTGAGGGTGAAATTCATTTTAAGGGGGGTATAATGTAACACCCCGAGATTTTATGAGAAATATTATTTTTAATTTCTTTGATGTCTTGTGGTGTACGCTAAAACAGGATTATCTTGAGCTATACGAAACATTATATTACCTTGCAATATACATAACACTATTCTTGGTTGTGTTACATGCAAGAGAAACCTTCCTTGGTAGCTTGTGTTGTACGCAATACCGAGTTTCACTAAACAACGATATGTAATTAAAATATTAAATAAACTAGCCATTATGAATAGTAATACCCATTTTTTGAAATTTTATAAATTTTATCATTCAAAATGGACTTAATTTTTGAATTCATAATATCAAAATTAACCTAGGGTGAATTTTTGGTATTTTTCTAAAAACTTTCAATTTTTGATGAATAGTGAAAAACACTGAGCTATACTTTAAAACCGAATTTTTAATTAAATAATAATTTACTTTATTTAAATTTTTTTAGGTAAAAATTGATACATAATACCTATATAAGATAAATGTAATTAATTGGAGTCATTTCATAGTAATCTTAGATATATAAAAATTTTATTGAACTTTTCACCGTCTATTACCCACCTCCTAGGAGAATTTGAAAATTTCCATAAAACATAATTTTACTGATTCTGTCAGTAAAATTTTTAAAATCCGGGAGACACAGTTAATATCAAGGAGTAAAATTTGGTTCAATAAGATAAAAATAATTTTTGGTGAATAGTAAATTTTTACTTTTATTTTCCATGGTTAAAAGTTAATAAGGTAATTAAGCGTAAAAATGATATTATTAGTACCCTAACACATGTTCTAATTCTATTGGATAAGTGTAATTCGACCAAAAGAAACCTTAGGAATATAATATTACCCTTTAGGCCATCTTGGATTAGATTAGGACATTTATTATTATTTTATTTAAAGAAGAGTTAAAATAGTTAAAATCAAAGTTTAATAACTTAAACATTTTTAATATAGGGTTATACATAAGATAAATTAGAGTATAAATATTCAATAGAAAGATAATAATATTTCCTAAATAATGGTATTTTATTTATAAAATTTAGATATTAAATAATTTAATTTATTTATGACACAATGGTGATGAAGTAATTACCTAATTAAAGAAATATCAAACTAATTGATATTATAAATACCCAAATAAATGTAATTTGAGACTTTTTATTAATTACACTGATTTTTAGGTTAATATAACATATTAAGTTTGGTTATATGAATTTTTTCAAGGTAATAATTCTTTTATGAATTAAAAAAATACCAAATAGTGTCAAAATTGACCTAAAAGGGTTTTTAAAAATAATATTATATTATTAATTGATATTCTATTTATAAAAACCAGAGGTTTGGCCAAAAGACATATATAATAATATAGATGACATTAATGAACCAATTTGGTTTCTATTGGCAGTTTATAGTTAGTTTATTAACCATATAGTTTAAGAATATAAGAAGACATGGTAAAATTTAAATTAGTTAACTTAGAGTTAAATCTAAATGATAAGGTTAAAATGGTATCCTAAACTTGTATGAAACCTATTGGTTGAGAGGATTTAAACCCATTCCCACCCTAACCTCAAAATAAGGCACTTTGGAGCCATTATAAACTGAATATTAATTTATTATAAAATAATATTTTAATCTTTCCTAAGGTGCCCCTCACTCCTCTAATAAACGAGAACCTCCTCCCTCTCCACTTCACACAAATTTGAGCCTTCATGCTCGGCCAAACCATGTACATTTCACTTCTCCACTTCCACATAATCGTACTAGAGGTCCTAGTTATCTTCAAAGACCAACTTTAGTGTCCTAAGAAGAGGTTAAGAGGAGTCGCGTCGAAAAAGATGTAATCTCTTCTACCGATTCATTCATGTTTCTTTATTCTCTGACTTCCTCTTCTTTAGTTGTTTCATTATAAAGTAATGACATCAGTATAATTAATATAATGATATGTTATTATAAATATGAAACAACCCCATTTCACCTTCTATCCATCCTATGGAAAATAAAATCACAATGCGTGCGTGCGTACGTACGGAATAACGTCTCCACGCCTTGGTGTAATCTGTTTTTCCACCACCACCTTACTTGGATGGGTATAATGGTGTAAATATTACCTATATATGGTTATTAGAACATAATACTTATTCTGAGATATTATATCATCCACTCAAATTTCATTCAATAATTATAGGAACGATATCATCGCTCGTGCGTATGTACGGAATACCGTCTCCACGACGCGATGAGATTCATTCTCCATATTAACCATTCAAGAATGATTATAAAGTATATATAATGAATAATAATTATATACAAGACATAATAATTCTACTGGATTTATATATATAAATATATATATGTCATATACTTAATTCCATTCAAGTCAATAAGGAAAGGATAACAGCGTTCATGCATACGTATGGCCTACCGTCTCCATGAATGGTGTGTTTCATTTCATTTATATATCTATTATATATATATATACTGAACATATATGATATATAAATCATGTTTTTCGTTCTGGAAGTAATTAAATCATGATATAGTAATAATAATATCAATAACAAGAAGTCCAAACACGTACGATAAATGAAATGATTTTACCCAAAATGTTGCTTTAACATGTAATTGACAAAAGAATAGGCAATATAAAGTCATAAGTGAATAATATATGATATAATAAATATTATTATGGTTCTGTTAAAAGTTAATAATATGTTTAAACCCACTATAAAAGAGTTTCAGACGCGTACAGATGAAATTGGACCTAAGGTAAGGGATAATTTTTTCAATCTCATTTTTATCCGAGATTGCTTATACGTAAGTATTTACTGGGGTTCTATTTTTCATCCATGTCCATAAAAATGTTTTCATAAAGTTTTAAGTATTCATCCATGTATGTTTAAAGTCATGTTTACCCCTCGTTGACTTTCACTTTGTGTTATGGAAGGAATCTTTCTTTTGTTTATCATACAAGGTACTTTTTGACTTTTCCGTTAAAAGTACAAGGAGAATGTTTTTTTAACTTATACGGTATGAATGGATTTTTAATGTTTTATAACTCCTTGTTTTCATGAAGCTTAATCTACAATATTTAATGACTATTTTCAACAAAATTATTTCTATTTAAAATCACAGGACATTTTGAGAAAAGAAAATGGTTTTGAAGAACAAATGATATTTTCTTCAAGAATTCATTTCATGTGTTTATTCAAAACTATTTCCCCTCTAAGGTGACATAATTATGTTTCTAGTATAATGTATCTATTATTTACATGGTTAGATTTTCTTATGATAAAATGTATTCATTTGTTTTATATGGATTATGTCATGATGGGATGATGTTTATGAAACCCATTTTATTCTTTGGGTTATGATGAATGATTTATGATTCTTTTATGGAACACGTAATAATGATCTCAATATTATATGGTTGGGACCTATATCTCCCTCCAATGCATTGGGTAAAGATTTATATCTCATGATATAGACAAGGATGGAACGATAATTTAATCTGGTTCAGTGACACAAGACTGGAACGAGGAGTGAACTCGATTCTGTAAGGGACATTGTCCACTACGATGGTATTTGCAGCAATGTATTGGCTACTATGGAAATCATAAAATGTGCATAATGGTTTCCAAAATTAACTATTTTATTCCCATGCTATTTTCATCATGGTTAATTTTTCTTTTTGATCTATTAATTATGCACTACCATGATTTTTTTCATTACTCATGATTTTGATGTTTTACATTTATGTTCTTACGTTCAAATGTTTAGGGATTGTTTTATGTTCTCCATTTTTAACCTTACAGAGCTTTTTAGATCACCCTTTTTATATATTCATTTCCCTAGGATATAATGAAATGTTTTAGGTAAGGAAACAAAAGGGGAAGATCTTTATGGGAGATGTTGAAGATCTTTCACCATGATTATAAGATTATGTTCCGAATTTCCAAAGACACTAAACTAATACGGTCTTTGGGAGTCTATTTTTGAAATTTATTAAGTATTCCGAAAAGGTAATGTAATGTATTTTTACGTCAAGTACAGGTCTCTATAGTTGGTATCAGAGCAGTGGAGGTTGGAATGAATATGATCCTTGGGAACTCTAACGTTTGAGAATTGGATGAAGCATGGATCTCTGCCCTAGGGATTCATGAGGAAATGGCTGCCACTGGGGATGGTGGTGTATCCCGCCTAGGGGGTGTAGCCTCCCATGGATTACTCTGATAGGTATAAATTCTAGTCCACTAGAAATAATTCCAGACTGTTATAGATGGTATCAGAGAGAAGGTTTAGTTAACCTTTGGAAACTAGGATGTGAAAATTTTAGTGAAATCTCTAGAGATATTTCTAAGGTATGTCTAGGGATGTCTATAAGGTTAAGTATACGTATAGTTTATAGTCCTAGAATTATGGTAAAGATCTTATAATTAAAACTAAGATGTTATATATTGAAGGTACTCCCCCTTTATTATGTTATTTCCCTAGCATGATTTTTTCCTCTCACACTATTCTTTTTGGGTTTTACAAAATAGATGGAAACATGATGATTCACAATAATAGAGGATATGCAGGACAATGGTATGGTATTCTTCCTGAGCAACCAAATGAAACTGGATTTGGAAGTCCAAACATCGTTGTTATGCCTAATCAGAAATCTCATAATATGACCAATAATCTAAACTTTGGTATGTATCCTGACTCAGCAAATAAGAGAAAGATTGATTTTCTTGATGATCATAGAGGGAAGAAAGTTCAATTCCCCTAATTTAAATCATGTGGGAAGAGGCATCAGGTAGAATGTTTCAAAGGGACTGGAAGATGCTTTGGGTGTGGAAAAGAAGGACACAAAACCAGTAATTGCAAAGGAAAAGGTTTAGTTAACACCATGGACAAGGATAATGGTATTTCTTAGACATCAACAATGGCTAAATGTTTCAAATGTGGAATGTACGGGAATTAGGCAAATCAATTCCCTAAGGGAAAGTCACATGAAGAGAATCATCATGGTCGTATGGGTAGTATTTATATTGATGATGATGAAGAGACTACAAATGATATGTGAGATGAAAGAATTGGTGTAGCTCGGTCAATGGTTTATGAAGGTAGTGGAATGATTTATGTTTATCAAGAGTTATGTTGTATAGGTAATGGTAATATAGAATAGGGATACATCTAAGGATTGTTACACTATTGTTTTTACTAAAGTATTTGAAAGTATATGTTGAATGGTACCGATAGTCATGAATGGTTATTCAGATATATTTGGAAAGTAGATGATATGCGCATAATGACGGGATGAGGAGATAATGAGATGATTGATAGTATTAATGAGCTCATGACTGATATAAGGGCAATGCCATTTCATGGTTTGAGTATATAGAAATTTTTGGATTTTGGTATGTGGAAAGAGTTAACTTTTGACAGAATTCCAGTTTCGACGAAGGTTCTATGGTAATTTATGTTTCAAGATAATACATGATTAAGGTAATCACATGTTTGGAATGTGACCAATAAGATATATCTTGTGATATTTTATGGATAAATGATGGTATTCATGTTCTTGTTGTATGACCTTTATAGTAATCGTTCTCTTTTTACTATGAGTTTGGAAAGAAGTATTTTGGGTTAGTCTTAAGGTTGGAATGGATTAAGTTGAACATCATATAGTATTTTTCAAGGATACAACTTTTTTTTATTTTATTTCTATAATGTTATAATAGTATATTTTAACAAACGAGACAACCTATAGAACAAGCGACAACCCATCACGTCGGACAAGACTGCGGGAATCGAACCCACAACTGATGTGTGACAAGCCTTTATCACCTACAACTGGCCTACAAAATGTCCTTGGTTAGTATAAATTACTTTTAATTTATTAAGTGGTATGATATATTAATTATAAGTCAATTTTAGGAACCATATATGATTAATCTCACCATAGATGGACTTATGTATATTTAATAACATTTGCTAACTTTTTGAGAAAGATGGAATAAGATATCATTTTATCGCATGATCTGCTAATATTTAAAGAAGGAAAAATTCAACTTCATTTCTTTAAATAAGATATGAAGTGGAAATTGTTCATGGAATGACCAACAATGATGATACACTGAAATCAAGTATGTATTTATTCTTGTGAGAAAATTTTTCAACATTAGGGAAATGATCTTGAAAACCAAAAACATTGTCCTAGTACCCTCATATTCGACGAATTAGATGGTATCTTAGATCATCACAAATTTATGGCTTTTTGATTGCTTAATTTTTCATATCTATGTTTTCTACCACTCTCCATCAGAACTTGACAACAATATTTCTCTTCCATATCCATATTTTCATCTATGTTCTCCTTTGTGGAAACCCAGTGATGCGTCAATTTGGGTAACCATTACGTTTCATATATTAGTTTTTAAAATTAAGTTTTAGTATTCCTTTTTAAGATGTGGGTTTCTATGAATGAAACTTTCATGTAGTAAACCATTTATAACCCCAATGAATTTCGAGGGTGAAATTCATTTTAAGGGTGGTAGAATGTAATACCCCGGGATTTTATAATAAATATTATTTTTAATTTCTTTAATGTCTTGTGTTTTACGCTACCCCAAGATTATTTTGCGCTATACGCAACACTGTATTATCTTGTAGTATATGAAACACTATTCTTGGCTTGCATTACACGCAAGAGAAACCTTCTTTGATATCTTGTGTTGTACGCAATACTGAGTTTCACTAAACAACGATATGTTATTAAAGTATTATATGAATTACCTTTTATGAATAGTAATACCCAATTTTTAAAATTTTATAAATTTTATCATTCAAAATGGAATTCATTTTTGGATTCGGAATATCAAAATTATCCTGGGGTGAATTTTTGGTATTTTTCTGAAAACATTCAATTTTTAATGAATAGTGAAAACACCGAGTTATACTTTAAAAAAGAATTTTTATTTAATAATTATTTATTTTATTTAAATTTATTTTAGGTCAAAATTGATACATAATACCTATATAAGTTCAATGTTTTTCATTGGATTCATTTTATAATTATATTAGATATATAAAAATTTTATTGAACTTTTCACTGTCTTTTACCCACCTCCTAGGAGAATTTGCAAATTTCTATAAAACATAATTTTACCGCTTATTTGAGTGGAATTTATAAAATCCAAGAGACATGGTTAATATCAAGGAGTAAAATGTGGTTCAATAAAATAAAAATAATTTTTGGTGAATAGTAACTTTTTACTTTTATTTACCACGGTTAAAAGTAAATAGGGTAATTAAGGGTAAAAATGATAATATTATTACCCTAACACATGTCCTAATTCTATTGGATAAGTTTAATTCGACCAAAAACAACCTTATGAATGAAATATTACCCTTTAGGTCCACTTAGATTAGATTAGGATATTTATTATTTTTTTATTTAAAGAAGAGGTAAAATAGTTAAAATCAAAGTTTAATAACTATAACATTTTTAATATTGGGTTATACATAAGATAAATTCAATTATAAATATTAATTAGAAATATAAAAATATTTCATAAATAATGGTATTTTATTTATAATTTTTAGACATTAAATAATTTAATTTATTTATGACACAATGGTTATGCAGTAATTACCTAATTAAAGAAATAATAAAATAATTGTTATTATAAATACCCAAATAAATGTAATTTGAGACGTTTTTTTTTCAATTACACTAATTTTTATGTTGATATAAAATATTAGGGTTGGTTAGATTATTTGTTTGAATTAATAATGCTTTTATAAATTTAGAAAAATCAGAATACCAAATAGTGTTAAAATTGACATAAAAGAGTTTTTAAAACAAATATTATATTATTAATTGATATTCTATTCCTAAAAAATCTAAGGTTCGGCTAAAAGACTTATATAATAATATATATGACATTAATTAACCAATTGGATTTCTATTGTAATTTTATATTATGTTTAATAACCATATAGTGTAAGAATACAAGAAGACATGGTAAAAGTTAAATTATGTAACTTAGAGTTAAATATAAAATGATAAGGTTACAATGATAACCTAAAATTGTCTAAAACCTATTGGTTGAGCGGATTTCGAACCATACCCACCCTAGACTCGAAATAAGTCACTTTGGAGCCATTATAAATCGAATATAAATTTATTATAAAATAATATTTTATGTTTTCCTAAGTGCCCCTCACCCCTCTTATAAAAGGCCACCTCTTCTCTCTCCTCTTCATACAAATTTGAGCTTTCAAGCTTAGAAAACCCCTTCCAATTTCACTTCTCCACTTCCATATAAACCTACTATAGGTCCTGGTTTTCTTCAATGGCCAACTTTAGTTCCCTAAGAGTAGGTTAAGAGGAGGCGCGTTGAATAATAGGTAATCTCTTCTACCGATTCTTTTAAGTTTGTTTATTCTTCTACTTCCACTTATTTATTTGTTTCAGTATAAAGTAATGAAATAAGTATAAATAATATACTGATATTTTATTATAAATATGAAACAACCCCATTTTACCTTATATCAATCCAACGGAAAACGAAATCACCACGTGTGAATACGTACGGAATATTGTCTCCACGCCGTGGTGTAATCAATTTTTCCACCACCACCTTACTTGGATGGGTATAATGGTGTAAATAATAACTATATATGGTTATTAAAACATAATATGGATTATAATATATTATATCATCCACTCGAATTCCATTCAATAATTATATTAATGATATCATCACTCGTGCGTATGTACGGATTGCCGTCTCCACGACGCGATGAGATTCATTCTCCATATTAACCATTCAAGAATGATTATAAAGTATATATAATTAATAATAATTATATACATGACATAATAATTCTACATGTTTTTTGTACATATATATACATATATGTCATCTACTTACTTCCATTCAAGTCAATAAGGAGAGGAAAACAGCGTTCATGCGTACGTACGGCCTACCGTCTATATGAACGGTGTGTTTCATTTCATTTATCTATCTATTATATATATATATATTGATTTATTTATACTGAATATATATGATATATAAATCATGTTTTACATTCTGGAAGTAAGTAAATCATGATATAAGCAATGATAATATGAAGAACAACAAGTCCAAACACGTACAATAAATGAAAAGATTTTACCCAAGACTCTGCTTTAACATGGAATTGACAAAAGAACCAGTAATATAAAGTCATAAGTGAATCGTATATGATATCATAAATATTATTATGGTTCTGTTACAAGTTAATAATATGTTTAAACCCACTATACAAGAGTTTTGGACACGTACGGTATAAATTGGACCTATGGTAAGGGATAATTTTTTCAACCTCATTTTTATCCGAGAATGCTTATACGTAAGTATTTACTCGGGTTATATTTTTCATCCATGTCCATAAAAATGTATTTCATAAAGTGTTTAATATTATTCCATGTATTTTTAAAGTCATTTTTACTCATCTCTGACTTTTACTTTGTGTTATGGAAGGAATCTTTCTTTTGTTTACCATACGTGGTACTTTTTGACATTTCCATTTAAAGTACAAGGAGATTGTTTTTCTTAAATTATATAGCATGAACAGATTATTAAGGTTTTATAATGCCTTTTTCTCATGAAGTATAATCTACAATATTTCATGACTGTTTTCAACAAAATTCATTTCGTTTAAAATTGCACGACATTTTGAGAAAAGAAATTGATTTTGAAGAAGAAATGATATTTTCTTCAAGAATTCATTTCATGTGTTTATTAAAAACTATTTCTCACCTAAGGTGACATAATTAGGTTTACAATATAAGGCCTCTATTATTTTCATGGTTTAATTTTTCTTATGATGAAATGTATCCATTTTTTATATGGATTATGTCAGGATGTGATAATGTTTATGAAAACCATTTTATTCTTTGAGTTATGATGAATGATTTATGATTTTTTTATCACACACGTAAGAATGATTTCAATATGAGATGGGTGGGACCTATATATCCCTCCAATGCATTGGGTAAATATTTATATCACATGATATAGACATGGATAGAATGGAATGTTAATCTGGTTCAATGACATAGGACTTGAACAAGAGTGAACTCGATTCCGTAAGGGACTTTGTCCACTATGATTTCCTTAGCAGCAATGCCTTGGATACTATGGAAATCATAACATGTGCTTAATGGTTTCCACAATTACATGATTTATTCCCATGTTATTTTTATCATGGTTAATGTTCCTGTTTGATATATTCCTTATTCACGGCCAAGATTTATGTCATTACTCATGATTTTGATGTTTTATGTTCATGTTCTTACGTTCAAATGTTTAGGGATTGTTTTATGTTCTCCAAGTTTACCCTTAATAGGAATTTGAGATCACCATTTTTATGTTTTCTTTTCCCTAGGATATAAAGAATGGTTTTATGTAAGAAAAAAGGGGTAAATCTTTATGGGAGATCTTGAAGATCATTCACCACGATTATAAGATTATATTCCGAGTTTCCAAAGATACTAAACTAATACAGTCTTGGGGAATATGTTTTTGAAATGTATTAAGTATTCCTCAAAAGTAATGTAATGTCTATGTAAGTCAAGTATGGGTCTCAACAGTTTGTATCAGAGCAAAGGAAGTGGGAATGAATCTGATCCTTGGGAGCTCTCATGTGTGAGCATTGGAAGAATCATGGCTCTTCGCCCAAGGGCTTCATGAGGAAATGACTGCCACTAAGGCTGGTGGTGTGTCCCACCCAGGGGGTGTGGCCGCCCATGGACTGATCTGATAGGTATCAATTCTAGTCCACTCGAAATAATTCCAGACCTCTATAGTTGTTATCAGAGTGATGGTTTAGTTAACCTTTGGAAACTAGGATGCAAAAACATTAGTGAATTCCCTAGAGAAATTTATATGGTATGTATAGGGATGTCTCTAATGTTAAGTATACTTATAGGTTATAGTCCTAGAATTATGGTAGCGATCTTAGAATTAAATCTAAGATGTTATATATTGAAGGTACTCCCCCTTTATTATGTTGTTTTCCTAGCATGATTGTTTTCCTCTCACACTATTCTTTTTGGGTTTTATAAAATGGCTGGAAAAAAGGAAGACTCATGATAATGGAAGATATGATGGACAATGGAATTATATTCTTCATTAGAAACCAAATGAAATGGGATTTGGAGGTCCAAAAATCATTTTTATGCCTAATCATTAATCTCAGAATATGATCAATAATCTCAGCATTGTTAATTATCCTGACTCAACTAATAAGAGAAAGATGGAGTTTGATGATGATCATAGAGGAATGAAAGTTCAATTTCCCTCATGTAAATCATGTGGGAAGAGGCATCAGGGAGAATGTTTCAAAGGAACCAGAATATGCTTTGGGTGTGGAAAAGAAGGACACAAAGCTAGTAATTACAAAGGAAAAGGTTTAGTTAACACCATGATCAAGGATAATGGTATTTCAAAGACATTAACAATGGTTAAATGTTTTAAATGTGGAATGTACAGGAATTTTACCAACCAATGCCCTAAGGGAAAGTCTCATGAAAAGAATCATCATGGTCTTATGGGTAGTATTTATATTGATGATGATGAAGAGTCTACAAATGATATGTGAGATGAAATACTTGTTGAAGCTCGGTCAATGGTTTAAGAAGGTAGTGGAATGATTTATGTTTATCAAGAGTTATGTTGTATAGGTAATGGTACTCTGGAATAAAGATACATCTAAGGATTATTACACTATTGTTTTTTCTAAAGTATTTGAAAGTATATGTTGAATGGTACCGGTAACCATGAAAGGTTATTCAGATATTTTTGGAAAGTAGATGATATGCACATAATGAAGGGATAAGGAGATAATGTGATGATTTCTAATATTTATGAGATCATGACTAATATAAGGAAAATGTGATATCATGGTTTGAGTATAGAGAAATTTTGGGATTTTGGTATGTGGAAAGAGTTAACTTTTGACAGAATTCATGTTTTCACTAATGTTCTATGGTAATTTATGTTTCAAGAGAATACATTATTAAGGTAATCACATGTTTGGAATGTGACCAACAAGATATATCTTAGGATATATGAGGGATAAATGATGGTATTCACGTGCTTTTTATATGACCTTTTTAGTAACGGTTCTCTTTATACTATGATTTTGGAAAGAAGTATTTTGAATAAGTGTTAAGTTTGGAATGGATTAAGTTGAACATCAGATAGTATTTTTTAAGGCTACAAAATTTTTTCGATTTTATTTTTGGAATGTTATAAAATTATAGTTTATGAAAAGGGACAACCTGTAGAACAAGCGACAACCCGTCGCGTCGGACAAAGCTGCGGGAATCGATCCCACAACTGAAGTGTGACAGGCCTTTATCGCCTACAATTGGCCTATAGGAAGTCAATGGTTAGTATAAATTTGTTTTAATTTATTTAGTGGTATGATATATGAAGTATAAGTCAATTTTAGGAACCAAATATGATTAATCTCACCATAGATGGACTTATGTATATTTAATAACTTTTGTTAACTTTTTGATACAAATGGAATAACATATCATTCTATCGCATGATCTGCTAATATTTCAAGAAGGAAAAATTCCGCTTCATTTCGTTAAATAAGAGATGAAGTGGAAATTGTTCATGGAATGACCAACGATAATATTACACTGAAATCAAGTAAGTATTTCTCCTTGTGCGCAAATTTATCAACATTAGGGAAATGATCTTGAAAACCAAAAACATTGTCTTAGTACCATTATATTTGATGAATCAGATGGTACCTTAGATCATCACAAATTTATGGCTTTGTGATTATCAGATTTTTAATAGCCATGTTATCTACCACTCTCCATCAGAACATGACGGTTACGTTTCTCTTACATATACATATTTTCACCAATGTTCTCCTATGTGGAAACCCAGTGATGAGTTAATTTGGGTAACCGTTACGTTTCATACATTAGTTATTAAAATTAAGTTTTAGAATTCCTTTTTACGATGTGGGTATCTATGAATGAAACTTTAAAGTAGTAAAGCATTTATAACCCCGACAAATTTCAGGGGCGAAATTCATTTTAAGGGGGGTAGAATGTAACACCCCAAGATTTTATGAGAAATATTATTTTTAATTTCTTTGATGTCATGTGTTGTATGCTATATGAAGATTATCTTGGGCTATACGCAACACCGTATGTACTTTCATTATACGCCACACTATTCTTGGCTTGTGTTACACACAATAGAAACCTTCCTCGATAGCTTTTATTGTATGCAATATCGAGTTTCACTAAACAACGATATGTTATTAAAAAATTATATAAACTAACCATTATGTATAGTAATACCCACTTTTTGAAATTTTATAAATTATATCTTTCAAAATGGACTTCATTTTTGTATTCTGAATATCAAAATTATCCTAGGGTAAATTTTTTGTAATTTTTTGAAAAGTTTCAATTTTTTGATGAATAGTGAAAAACACTGAGTTATACTTCAAAACTGAATTTTTATTTAAATAATTATTTATTATATTTAAATTTATTTTAGGTCAAAATTGATACATAATACCTATATATGTTCAATTTAATTCATTGAAGTCATTTTATAATAATTTTATATATATAAAAAATTTATTGATCTTTTCACCGTCTTTTACCCTCCTCCTAGGAGAATTTGCAAATTTCCATAAAACATAATTTTACCACTTCTGTGAGTGGAATTTATAAAATCCAAGAAACCCAATTAATATAAAGGAGTAAAATATGGTTCAATAAGATAAAAATAATTTTTGTGAATAGTAACTTTTAACTTTTATTTTCCACGGTTAAAAGTAAATAGGGTATTTAAGGGTAAAATGATATTATTATTACACTAACACAATTCCTAATTATTTTAGATAAGTGTAATTAGACCAAAAAAAACATTAGGAATAAAATATTACCCTTTAGGTCCACTTGGATTAGATTATGACATTTATTATTATTTTATTTAAAGAAGAGTTAAAATAGTAAAAATCAATGTTTAATAACTAAACAACTTTTAATATAGGGTTATAAATAAGATAAATTAGACTATAAATATTCATTATAAATATAAAAATATTTCATAAATAATGGTATTTTATTTATAATTTTTATTCATTAAATAATTTTATTTGTTTATGATACAATGGTGATTCAGTAATTACCTAATTAAAGAAATATTAAAATAATTGATATTATAAATACCCAAATAAATGTAATATGAGAATTTTTCTGAATTACAGTAATTTTCTAGGTTAATATAACATATTAGGGTTAGTTAGATTAATTTTTTTTCTATGTAATAATTCTTTTATGAATTTTGAAAAAACAAAATACCAAATAGTGTCAAAATTGACATACAAGAGTTTTTAAAACAAATGTTATATTATTAATTGATATTCTTTTCCTAAAAATATAAGGTTCGGCCAAAGGACTTATATGATAATATATATGACATTAATGATCCAATTGGGGTTCGATTGATAGTTTCTAGTAAGTTTACTAACCATATAGTGTAAGAATACAAGAGGACATGGTAAAAGTTAAATTATTTAACTTAGAGTTAAATCTAAATGATATGGATAAAATGGTATCCTAAACCTATTTAAAACATATTGGTTGAGATTATTTTTACCCATCCCCACCCTAGCCTCTAAATAAGTCACTTTGAAGCTATTTTAAACCGAATATTAATTATTTATAAAATAATATTTTAAGTTTTCCTAAGGTGCCTCTCACCCCTTTTATAAAAGGGCACCTCCTCCATCTCCACTTCACACAAATTTGAGACTTCAATATCGGCAAACCCCGGGTCATTTCACTTATCCACTTCCATAGAAACCTTTTAGAGGTCCTGGTATTCTTTAAAAATGAACATTAGTGCCCTAAGAGGAGGTTAAGAGGAGGCGCGTCGAAGAAGAGGTAATCTATTCTACCAATTCTTTCAAGTTTCTTTATTATTATACTTCCTATTCTTTAGTTTTTTCATTATAAAGTTATGAAATAAGTATAACTAATATACTTATATGTTATTATAAATATGAAACAACCCCATTTCACCTTCTATTAATCCTACGAAAAACGAAATCATCGTGCGTGCGTACATACTGAATACCGTCTCCACGTCGTGGTGTGATCTGTTTTTCCACCACCACCTTACATGGATGGGTATAATAGTGTAAAGAATAACTATATATGGTAATTATAACATCATACTAATTCTGAGATATTATGACATCCAATCTAATTCCATTCAATAATTATACGAACGATATCATCGCTCATGCGTATGTATGGATTACCGTCTCCACGACGCGATGAGATTCATTCTCCATATTAACCATTCAAGAATGATAATAAAGTATATATAATGAATAATAATGATATAAATGAAATAATAATTATACTGAATTTATGTATATATATATATATTTCATCTACTAACTTCCATTCAAGTCAATAAGGAAAGGAAAACAGCGTTCATGCATACGTACGGCCTATCGTCTCCATGAACGGTGTGTTTCATTTCATTTATATATCTATTATATATATATATACTGAATATATATGATATATATATCATGTTTTACATTCTGGAAGTAATTAAATCATGATATAAGAAATAATAATATCAAGAACAACAAGTCCAAACACGTACGATAAATGAAACAATTTTACCCAAAACCCTGCTTTAACATAGAATTGACAAAAGAACCGGTAATATAAAGTCATAAGTGAATCATATATGATATCATAAATATTATTATGGTTGTTTTAAAAGTAAATAATATTTTTAAACCCACTATACATTAGTTTCGGACACGTACGGAAGAAATTGGACCTAAGGTAAGGGATAATTTTTTCAGTCTCATTTTTATCCGAGATTGCTTATATGTAACTATTACTAGGGTTATATTTTTCATCCATGTCCATAAAAATGTTTTTCATAAAGTTTTTTACATTATTCCATGTATGTTTAAAGTCATTTTTACACTTAATTGACTTTTACTTTGTGTTATGGAAGGAATCTTTCTTTTGTTTACCATACGTGGTACTTTTTGACTTTTCCATTAAAAGTACGAGGAGAATGTTTTTTAACTTATACGGAATGAACAGATTTTTACCGTTTTATAACGCATTTTTTCATGAATCTTACACTAAAATATTTCATGACTATTTTCAACAAATCAAATTCATATAAAATCACACGACATTTTGAGGAAAGAAATTGATTTTGAAGAAGAGAGGTTATTTTCTTCAAGAATTCATTTAAAGTGTTTATTCAAAACTATTTCCCATATATGGTGACATTATTATGTTACAAGTATAATGTGTCTATTATTTACATGGTTTTATTTTTCTTATGATGAAATTTATCTATTTATTTTATATAGATTACGTCATGATGGGATGATGTTTATGAAACCCATTTTATTCTTTGGGTTATGATGAATGATTTATGATTGTTTTGTGGCACACGTAAGAATAATTTCAATATGACATGGGTAGGACCTATATCTCCCTCAAATTAATTGGGTAATGATTTATATCTCATGAGATAGACATGGCTGGAACAGTAAGTTAATCCAGTTTAGTGATACAGGACTGGAACGAGGAGTGAACTCGATTCAGCAAGGGACTTTGTCCACTATGATGGTCTTGGCAGTAATGCCTTGGCTACTTTGGAAATCATAACTTGTGATTAATGGTTTCATCAATTACATGTTTTATTCCCATGCTATTTTTATCATGGTTAATATTCCTTTTTGATATATGCCTTATGAACTGCCAAGATTTATGTCATTACTCATGATTTTTGTGTTTTATGTTCATGTTCTTACGTTCAAATGTTTAGGGATTATTTTATGTTCTCCATGTTTACCCATACTAAGAATTTGATCTCACCATTTTTATGTTTTCCTTTCCCTAGGATATAAAGAATGGTTTTAGGTAAGAAAACAAAAGGGGAAGATCTTTATGGGAGATGTTGAAGATCTTTCACCAGGATTATAAGATTATGTTCCGAGTTTCCAAAGACACTAAACTAATACGATCATTGGGAATCTGTATTTGTAATGTATTAAGTATTCTGAAAAAGTAATGTAATGTCTATGAACATCATGTATGGGTCTCTATAGTTGGTATCAGAGAAAATGAGGTAGGAATGAATCTGATCCTTGGGAAATCTCACATGTGAGCGTTGGACGAAGAATGGATCTCCGCCCAAGGGCTTCATGAGGAAATAGATGCCATTGGGGATGGTGGTGTGTCCCTCCTAGGGGATGTAGCCGGCCATGTAGTTCTATGATAGGTATCAATTCTAGTCCACTAGAAATAATTCCAGACCGCTACAGAGCCTTCATCCTCGTTTCATCAGGTTAGTTCTGGATAAAAATCAACATGATTTTTTTATCTCATTGCCACCATCTTGGATGCAGATAATTTGGTCTTCACTCTATCATCATCAAGGAGCTTCAATTCGAGGGACTTCAGTAATTTAGTCAATACCTAGGATCATAGAGACATTTTGGTAAATTTAGTGTCATGCAACAAAATACCCATGAAATATAACTTCCTAACATGGAGAATTAGAAATCATGCTATTACTTCTGATGAAAATATCAAAAGTATGGTCATAAGCATGGCATCATATTGCCACTGTTGTAGGAGTAAAATGGGGAAATAATGCACCACATCTTCTATGAAGGTGAATGGGCTCATGAAGTGTGGAGCTTCATCATTCAGTTTATAACTTACCTCTCCTGGGATTCTCACAATGCTTCCTTCCTTGAGTGATTGTTCAGGGGAACTAAAAATGTTGGACCTGAAAGAATGGTGTGAGTAGTAATCTTCAATGTAGGTTTCCAAATCCTGTGGCAAGCAAGGAATCAGGCAAGGTACAAGGGGCTCCCTTCGATGGGGAGATCCATCATTTTGAGAACATAGAACTTACTAGAGTATTGGGTGACCTTCCTTGACAATTGGAAAGATACTCCCATTCTCCGGCTTCTGAAAATTCCCATAACAAGAACTCACACATGCTCTACGGCCTAGGGGAATTGGGTTTGATGGATCCCCCCATCAGATGGGTTCAAGATAAACATAGATGGAACTTGTCTCTAGAGTGTCATCCCCAGAGGATGATTGGTGAGGTAATACTACAACATCATTGTTCTAGACTTCACATCTCACTACGACAACGGAAACTACCTACATGCAGAGGTAAAGGTGGTTTAGATAGGTATCTCCCTCTTCATGCAAAGAAATATCAGACTATCCCAGGTGGAAACAGAATCTAAGGTGGTTCATGACTCCTTTCATGGGAAATGTACCATCCCATGGTCAATTACCTACACCATCATGAAGTGAAAAGCTCTCATTAACAACAACATGATGGTCATGCACACATGGTGGGAGGGGAATAAAGTAGCAGATCATCTTGCTTCCCAGGTAGAGCATACATTCAAAGTAACCTGTCTCAAAATAATCTCTTTCCTAAAACCATACAGGTGGAATTTGATACGAGGTGATACCCTTAGACTACATTATTATAGGCCTCCATAGGCCCGGGAGCCCTGCGGTTCTTTTACTCCTCAAAGGAACAAAAATTATAAATGATTCTAATGATGATGATGTATGACAAAGACTACCAAGTAGCGGTTATGGTAAACATGAACATATTGGAAAAAAATACGCTCAAGCATATATATATCCATAAAATATATTGTAATGGAATCTCAAATATTATTCACCATAATATTAAAAATATGAAAACATTAATCAAAAAAACATTAAACAATGATAAATAAAAACATTTAACTTTTATCTAAATGAGCTATTTTTCATGTCAAATAAGTTTTAATATTCATATAAGGATACTACATGGGAAGATCAAATACATCTAGGTCCAAAATTATTCAAAAGAAAAATTGGCATTCGTAAATTTGGACATTTTTTTGGATAATACCCATCTAACAACAACAAAATAGCTCTAACAACTTATCTATCTATAGAAATAAGTCCATTTAACATAACATGATCATAAAACATATTGCTTTCTCAAGTACTAGTTTTCTAGAGAAAATTATGAGTACAACTATTATTTCCACCACAATTTTGTTACAAATAAGTCAAGTAAGTATATGTGGATTATTGATATTATATTCTAAAAATAACAATAAATAAATAACATATCGCCCCATAGAGTACCGAACTATGAACAATGTGTGACCATACCTACTTTATCTATTACCAACTTGGGATAGTATTCCCACGATATGAACACAACCCTAGGATAAATGATATATCACTTCAAATACAATGAAAGGGATAAACAAGCTATCTCTATAAAGAGTTGCTAGGGGAATGATGTTTTACAGTTATAGTCCATATTGAGGAATATTCTATCACTAAAATGATATCATTGTTGAAAAATCCATTTCCTAGTGATAAAAGTGTCAAAAATTCCTAGATGATCATACACAATAAATTCCTTTTGGAGGAATTTATATCACCAATACACTTCTCTGGAGGATGATACAATTACAATAAAATATTCCACATTTGGATGGTATGAATTTGGAATTAATCCCTTTGTGGGATAAGTACATCCAATACAACCATTTAGGTGGATGTGGCACCACTATACCTATTATGTAGATAGATAATATACCACCAGCGTCCGTATGAAATTCTCTATAAAGACCTATTACATATGTGGTTGGTATACCACCAACATAAATATTAAGATAAATGATGTTCTAAAAATCAAAAAATTCTAGTAAATGTGGTTTCCACAATTTCATCAAGAACAAGATGGAAAATGGATCAATAATTCCATTTAAGTGTAAAATATACAACATTATTTCAACATTAGATAACTGATTACCACCAATCACAATGGGGTGGAATAAGAACAATTGACATATAAATCCTTTATAAAATTAGAGATTTATCATTTTAGACAATTATAAAGGATTAATAATTATTTAGCTTGAAATTTTTATTGCTCTCATGCCACTAAATTGCTTGGGATCCTTTTCTTGTGCTAACTCATCACTTGCCTATCAAATTTAAAACAAATTCAATACAATGGAATACACTAGGAAACAATACTAGGATCCTTGGATCAATTATCAATCATTTGATCCTATCATTGTCTGAATTTATTGTTCATCATTTGAATTCAGAAGTGAAGTAATCATCAATGATCAAATGTGTTAGCACACACTCCAATTTATAACAACCCTACTCTTTATTACACACATAAACATGATTTATTACATTAAAATGAACTTAAGAAAACTCTGTGAATCGAGAGGTCTAGTGTCTTGGAAAATTAGGAACACTACCTGACAACTTAAGATAATAAATACAACATCTTTATTGAAAACTTCTTTTACATGACCACAACATTCCTTGGTACTTATCATTTCATGGGATAACCATAAGACATACATAAAAAAGGGGTGATCTATAAAGACAAGTATGAAATAAACAATACAAAACATAAATAATAAAATACATGTTAGAAAATAGGCATATGAATGGAGTATAAGAGAAACATTAACAGAAGGTGTGATATAGCATGACTATCATAACATGGAGATGCATCAACAACATTTAACATAACATTAACATGAGCCAAGGATAATTGCACATATAGAATGAGTAAACCCTCAATAAACATGAATTATCATGAGTAACCCCTCATTTAAAATGACATATCATGATACTAATCTTTACTCAATGAATTGGAGCACCATCAGGGTGCACCCCTCTTAATAATACCATTTCATGCATAAGTGTGCCACATAGATCATAAAACATGGATTCATTAATCATCCTAATTTATTAATAGATTAATAGATGTGGAATACATAAATGTAAGTCCTAAATCAACAAGTACATGTGAATAAAGGTGAATACCATTGAGAGAGAAATTGGTATGGTATTCACTTACACGTTGATTTTGGCATGGGAAATTTTTGTGTAACTTCGGCAGCAAAATGACATCAAATAGAAATTGTAAAATGGGTTAATTAGAGAGAAATGGTTCCCTCATAATTTATACATGTAATGGATAGTAATGGGGTCATGGAACATAATATCCCAACATATGTAGTATAATTTTTAGGCATACTATAAAATCATTTCATGAATGTAAATGAGTAGAGCGAAATCTCTTATGTAATTTTGGCATGGTAACGGGTGTACATGAGAGGAATTAATGGGAGAAAAACCAGTATATCATCATTAAAACATACATAGGGAAGTATAGGGCTTAGAAATAATAACCATCATTTTTAATTGAAAATAAAATTGGTATAATAATATAAGGAAACATTGTCATAAATAAGGAAGGAAAGTGTGGATCCCTTACTTGAGTGTGTGATTTCAAGAGCTAGAGGAGGGGCTTAATTAGAGATTGTGTCACCTTGGGAGGATTATAAAGTGAGGTATGGAAATTAAGGATATTATACAAGAGTTTTTATTGAAGATAAGCGGGATCATGGGTGGGTTTATATAGGAAAAGAGAGGGGAATTCATTAACATTTCATAAACTTACATATTGGAATCTATATAATTAAATATTCAAAACCACAAACCCACCCATAGTTATTTCCTATGGTTTTTTAAAAGGGGACTTTAAATAATTATTTTATATGGACAATGGAAGAATATATTAAAATATTGGGCTTTCTTAGGTGGAGGTGAGTCCCACTCTCAAGGAAATCATTTCAAGAAGTTAAAATATTTTATATATCTTGGAGGTTCCAATAAAGAACCATAAAATTATTCAAAAATATATAAAATCACATTATTATAGGTAAAAAATATATTTTTCAACTATCTATTTTATACTAATTTATTACATCACTATTGGGTCATTATGATGTCATAAAAAAATTATATTTTTAAACGGTATTTAATTTTTACCCAAAGATTCAACTATCTCAGAAATTTATGAAAAATTCACCATTAGATAATTTTGACATCCTGAATCCAAAAATAATATTCATTGAATCCAAATAATTTTCTAAGTATTTAAATTTTTACTTTTAAAATGAAAAACTGACATTTATTGAAAATTCATGTGTTTTAACGAAAACAGGTTTCAAACCTTAATAATAATTACAATTGTATTAAAATTATTTGATAATTTATATTTAATAACATGTAATTTAGTAATAATATTTTATTTATATTTTATTTAATTAAAAAATCCATTAATTAATCAAAATATATTTCTTAATTGAATATTAACTAAAAATACAATTTGTGCTTTACAAACCATTTACAAAGTAACAATAATAAAACTAATGTATGTTCTTTATAAAAAATAATGCACATAATCATAGTTATAGGGTATTATTACATAACCCATTATAACACCTGTATAATACAAAAAAGGTAAGGTGTGTGACGGTGACAGACTCTTGGGGCAGCTCAAATAACATTTCTTGGGTTGCAATCCCTATTAACATCTAATTCTGCCATAGGTGGTTCTGTTCAATCATAACATGTTGGATCTCAGCTAGGGCATGGTGAAGATCTAATCCCAATGACTCTACCTCCTTTACAAGATCCGAAAAATGAAAATTTTAAGGATCAATTGTACCGGATAAGGTCATCTCTTCCTTTTTCTGGGTAAATTGGATATGCTAAAGCCCTATATTTATACTAATCATGTGATCACAGTTCAAAGAATATATTAGAAATGGTACAAATTCATAATGGTATTTTAAAATCCAAAACCATAAATCCCAGGAAGTTCATTTTTTATATATAAAAATTTTACATAAATATACATTTAATTATATTAATAGGAATTTTCGTTAATAAAATTTTGGGTCATTACAATCTTCCCCCTTAAGAAATTTCACCACAAAAATTTCATTTTCCCACACTAAAACGGAAGAGGGAAACTCTATTTCATCACTTCCTCTAATTCCCACATTTCCTCTTTGAACTTTTGGTTTCTACACAATACCTTGATGAGGGGGATTGTCCTACTTAAAAGAAATTTTTCCCTACGATCTACGATCTTCACCAGCATAATATCGTAGCAGAGGTCATTCTCCAATGGTACCACCTCTAGATTTAGTACATGAAATGGATCAAGTATGTACTTCCTTTAGAGTGATACATGGAATACATCATGTACTTGAGATATGTTCGGTGGGAGTGCTAGTTGATAGGCCACTCCTCATTTGTGATCAAAGATCTCAAAATGGTTGATATACCTTGGACTAATCATTCCATTTTTTCCAAATCTCAAAACTCTCTTCCATGGTTATATGAAGAGGAATAACATGTATCTAACATCAATCTCTAGGTATCGACAATAATTATCAGCATAACTCTTTTTTTCAAATCTGAGTAGCCTTACCACTTCTCTGATGTATATTTTTGCTAGTTGATCCAATGAAAAATCCTCTTGAAATGTTATGAATAGTGCAGTATTTGTAAGATGATCCACAATAACTCATATATCATTATTTTATTTAGATGTATTTGGATGTTCGGTGACAAATTCCATGGTGATGGTCTCCCATTTCTATGTTGGTATGCTTAATGGTTGCATCATCCCCTTAGACTTATACCTCCTAGCCTTAACTGCCTAAAAAACTTGGCACTTTGATGTATACTCAGCGATCTGCATCTACATGTTATCCCACCAATAATGATCTCTGATATCTTGATACAACTTTGTGTTTCTAGGGTGAATGGAGAAATTCGAACTATGTTTATCATCCAAAATTTCATTCTTTATCACCGGATTTTATGGAACACATAGTATTGTCCCAAATCTCACAATTCCTTCTTCATTAACATTAAACTCTTAGGATTTACCTTTTCTAATAGTTTCCTCAATCTTATGAATTCCAACATTATCCTTTATGGCATCCATTAACCTTTCCAAAAGAAACAGTTGAGAAATCATTTGTGAAATTATTTATGATGTTCCATTCTTTATGATTATCATGTACATCTTCATCAAATATAGGAAGATTTGATCCTTTTCAATTGTCATCAATGAAAGAGTTGTTTGATCCTTTCTACTAAAAGATTCTGACACCATGTTTTCTTTTCATGGATTGTAGTGAATTGAGCAGTCATAGTCTTTGAACCACTCTAACCATCTTTATTTTCGTATATTCAGCTCTTTCTGTGTGAATATATACTTGAGGATTTTATGATCCATATATATTTCACACATCTCCCAAAAGAGGTAATGTTTCGAAATTTTTAAATCCAAATTTACCACATCCAAATATAGTTAATGTGTTTGATAGTTTTTCTCATGAACTTTTCACTGCCATGAAGTATAGGGAATTAATTTGTCATTTTGAATCATCAAACAACCCATGCCCTTATATAAAGCATCACTAAATACCACAAAAAGTTATCAATTTTTGTGTAGTCTAAGAATAGGTGCAGTGATAAGCCTCCTTTCTAACTCATTCAATCTCTCTTCACATTCATCACACCAGGAAAACGTGAATTCCTTCTGAGATACATTGGTAAGAGGGTTTGACAATCGTGAGAAAATTTCTCACAAATCGGTGATAATATCCAACTGACCTAGGAAGCTATGGATATTTGTCACCAATGTTGGCCTTGTCCATACATCAATTTAATTGGTCCTAGAGGGATCCATATATATACCATTGTATTTGATGATATGACCCAAGAATGAGACATCATTCAACTAGAACTGACACTTGTTGTTCTTTTCCTATAGATTATCCTTTCGCAAGGTATTTAGTACAATGCTTAGATGCTCCTCATTCGCCTCCTTGGTTTTGGTGTATATTAGAATATCATATATAAATACAACCCAGATTTGTCGAGGTGATCTTTAAATACTTTATTCATCAAGTTTATGAATATTTCTTGATCATTAGTGAGTTCAAAAGTCATTACTATGATTTCATTGTGCCCGTACCTTGTACAAAAAGCATTCCTGGGGATATCCTCCTTCTTCACCATTACCTGTTAATATCCTAACCGTGGATTGACCTTAGAGAAGTATGGTGCTCCACGTAGATTATTGAACAAATCATCAATTATTACTAGAGGATACCTGTTCTTTATCATGATTTTGTTGAGCTCATGATAATCAATGAAAAGGCTCATTGACCCATCATTCTTCTTGTCAAAGATAATAGGTGTACCCCATGGTGAAGCACTTGGGCATATAAACCCTTTATCCATATTCTCATATAGATGTTTCATTAGCTCCTCATGATCCACAATATCCATAAAATACGAAGTATTGGAAATTGGAAACTTCCCAGTTATAAGATCAATCATTAATTCCACATATCTTCTAGGAGGAAGACAAGGAAATTCCATGGGAAACACTTTAGTGAATTCCCTCACAATAATCATGTCTTCATGGATGGATGCTTCCATAGACTTGATCATCAGAGAGAGATTCATGTGTTCATAGGGTATTAATATCCACACTTGAGATGATGGGGCTAAAGAATAATCATCATCATCCTTTCACTTGTACATAATCGAGGGTTGATTCTCCGTATGGAGAGTGATTTCTCTCTCCCAAAAATTTATGTTGGCTCTATATAGGAAAATCCAATCCATGGAAAGAATGGCATAAAATTCCAAAATATGGAGTATGAAGAGGTTTCCCGATAAGTTCAATCCACAAATTGTGATAGGGGAGGAGTTATATTCATGAGATGCAATGGTTTCCCTATTTTCTTTTTTCACTGACATCTCTACATCCATGCCTTTTGGTGGTGTTGGGATTGTTCAACTAAAAATTTATAATATAAAAGAATTCGTAGAACCTAAATCAAAATGTATATTTTCTATTCTTGAATGAATAACTAGCATACCTATCCCCACTTCGTTTTTAGGGTTCACTTCAGCATTAGTGATGGAAAAAGAACACCCTTGCTGCCTTGGAGATTGTAGGTTGCCTCCAAAAAACTTTGTCATAGGAAAATGGTTTTGAATGAACACTCATTATTTGAATTTGAAGCAACGAACAATGCATTGAGGGTCGAATAGAGATTTCATTTCCTCTGTCATGGTAGTAGGTTTTTCTTGTCAGCAAATGTAGACACCATGAAATCTATTTCACGCACTTTTTCATAGAGTGAAGATATGATTCTCACATAGAAAAAAATGTAAAGTATGAGTAAATATGTTTTCACAATGAATGAAAAATATGCATGCTGGCTTTTTATGTAGAAAAATACTACTCCATATCGATGGATACGGGGAATGATTCCCCAATCCAGGAGTAGGAAATGGATTTCCAAGATCAATTATGAAAATGTGTCGAAACATTAAATTCAAATTTTGAGTTCCATATGAGAAGACTTTATGAATTTACCCCCTCAATAAGTGTATAAATCATCAAGACCGTTGATTTTACTGGTCGTGGAGCCCAAAAAAACTTATGGATCAAATGTTATGTCACTCATAAGACAGATAAATTTCACAGAGGGACCAACCCAGAAGACCTATGTAGAGGACATACAAAGATGAAGTAGGCGGAAATATAATTTATGTACCCCTACGTGGAAGACCTATGCGAAGGACCTACGCAGAGGACCTACGTGGACAACATCCCTACACTCAGGCCCAATCCATGCCTATAAATAAGACCCTTGGGCTCCCCATTTCAAGGACTGAAAAAGTTAAAAGACTCCTGAAGCTCCCATTTTGTAGCTCTTTCACCCAGATCCCTCAAATTATCTTAGGTATCTCTCTAAAGTACAATAGAATAGATAATTAAACAGGATACGAATGTTTGGAAAGTCTTTAACTCTTTTTACATATTTTTTGTTCCCCTATATCAAATATATTCTTTAGTCATCATACAAACCTGTGCGACACACTTGTGCGACACCCATGGGTGGTATAGCTGCCCTGCATAGCAACGCGGGGTACGTAGCCAGCACACTTGTGTGATATACCAATGCGGAAGAGTGTGGTATAAAGACTAAATACCAACTTAAGTACCTTCTTTAAATCCATTCATGGTAGGGAATCTTCTTTGTTGGTTCCCTTATCAGAAAGGGACTATGTTGAAGCCTCCACCAAAACCTTCTGACTTATCTAACCTTTGGGAAAGATGCATCAATGTGTCTCCTATTTGGGTTTATACATCCAGAGTTAGAGGTTTCCCACATTTTGATCACAATGGGGATAGTATTCATGGAGTTTCTGTTGGTTTTTCTATCTATACTCACATGAACCTTTCTCCTAGAAGTAGTGCTGTGAAGTTCACAGTTAAGAGGATTAGGGTTTGGGATCTGTTCTCCCCTTTTTGTCTATATGACACAGAACCTCATGTTTCCATTCAGGAAGGTACAGTTCACACTTGATTTTCCATACAAGAAAAGGAAAATTCCCCCTCCCCACCCTGCAAGGATCAATTTTAGGGCATCCATCCTGGTGTAAGACCCTAACATTCATCCCTTCTTCCTTTCATTAGGCCCATGTCCAATGTAATGTGAATAGAGGGAGGGCTCCTCACCTCACCCTATTCCCAGGTCACCTCGACATCATCCACCCTATCCTTGTAGGTGCACCCTCTTCCACCAGCAGATGAGAAAAGTATACATTTAATTATTGAATCTTTCACATCCTCTAGTTTCTGACACCTAGAACGACTTGCATGGGCTTAGAGATTTGTGATGATTACAACACTCACACAAACACTCACGGAAATGGAACTACGAGAACTATGATTCTTGTTAACACCAAGATACATAGGAAGCCTTCTGAGGGGCCGATCTTAGTGGATATCCTCTTCAATAATACAACCCTAATTAACTTAATTTGGGCATCCTCCATAAGAATAAGCCCCAAATTAAACCCCCCAAATCATCAAGGCATCCTTTTAAAGAATTAAGCACAAACTAATTTCTCTCAAAGGATTGTACTCTCTTATGATATTTATAGAACTGCATGGGCTTTTATTACCATCCAAATGGGATATGATGGAAGCCTCATTGGGTTTCAAACCCAACACATCAAATCCAACTTTTTCTCATTGGGACATATTCCCAACAGGGTCTAATCTTACATGGAAACCATTATTCTTTCCAAGTTCCTTAGGCTGCATAGGTATAAGTCCCACACCAAACTTTGACCAAGCACCTTTCATATATATGTCTTTACTACATGAATTTAAATTTTATTGTTAGGTCCTTATCACATGACATTGAAAGGTATGATGGGTGCCATTAAGCGGCATGAAACTACTAGGGTTTTGATTCATTTCCCAAGGATACGTAAGTAACCCATTTCATGGGTACGATCCCAATATCAAAACAAACATTCATCTCCCTGGATGACAGTAAATTCTAGAGTTCCCCACTGTGTGTCTTAAAAACAACTATCATCATAAAAATGATTAAAAAATCTCTAAATAGAATATGAGAGGATACCATTGATGGAGAATCTCAAATACATACAGATATCTCCATTAATGAAGAACCTTGAATACATACGGATGATTCTAATTTTTACATATGTTAATAAGTGATTGAAAATTGCAGGGTAAACATATGTTATAATTGGTGAATTAATAAGGATTCCTGAAAATATCTTAAATTTATAAAGAGAGTCCTGGGGTAGACAATAATTCCCCCCAAAATGGTGTGACGAATCTGACCTCCCATCATCTCGACCAATGTACGTTCCTAAGTATTGTAAAGTTTAGATATAACGAGTGCCTACCTTTGGAAAGTAGGCCCCCTTTGGATGAATAATTGTTGGAAGTTTCTGGTTCCATGAATAAATCATTGGAAATTTCCTAGAAACATTGATAATTAATACTATAACACACGTTTCAAGAAACTATGAAACAAATGGTGAACCCGACATGAATCCTTAACCAAGTTAGTAATGTTACCCACCTGTTAGGCCCCTATCAATTGATAATGGGAGGGCAGAAAAAGGAATCAATCACATATGCATCGATTTAAAATATGTTTCTTTAATTCATTTTTTCCTTGTTTCATGTTTTTTCTTAGAACTCCCTTTATTCCAAAATGGATTTCTTCAAGACGACATATGTGAATTTCTCGACCACTACTCATGGTGGATCCTCATCCACATGAAGGAAATTATCACCCACCCAGCATCTTCAATTATGGGTCTCCAACCTGTTGGTAAAAAAGTAACTTCATCACTGTACAGTTCCGAATTTGGAGGTCGCCCGACTGGCCCTCCTAGTCAATAACAATCCTCGTTCATTTGTCCAATGATGACCGATGATAAAAAAAGAAGAATGTGCCAACCTCCATCTTCAATCGTTTATGTTCCTTATCCCTGGAACTCAATGACTAGTCCCTCTTATACTACAGGGAGGTAGATCAAGAGGTCACTCAAGAACTAAATCCAAAGATGAAGGGGCCCTTTCTGAGGATTCCCACAAATAATCACCAGCAATAGAATTGCATGGTTGTTAACCCCCAACATGATTGGGGTGTTGCCTCTAGATGTATAGTCCAAGTCTCTCAGACCCAGACAAGAAAGACGAACCATAGAGGACAACGTATGATCAACCAAGTGCAGGTTATTTCATATTCCCTCTTCGGAGAAGTCCATCAACCTAACATGATGGTTAACAATGAGCAGGAACATACACTTGCTCATCCTAATTTTGCTGTCTAGCAGACTCATCTGGAATAAACCCACCAATCCCACTATATATATATGGTGGAGTCCTATGAATAGGAACATACACCTTTTTTAAAGTTATAATCCAGTCATTAGGCTTGTCTGACTACATTAAAAGAAGCCAACCAATCCAATGTGGTTGAAACTTGTAAACAAGAATATTAACTTCCTTACAATCACCAATTCTGCTAGTATTCTCATCTTCTAGTATTGAAGGAGTCCCATCAACCATACATGATGGGAAACAACTAGTAGGCACATACACCAGCCATTGTTCATCAAGCTTTCCAACAATCTCGTATGGCCGCACCCGTAGAAGTCAATTGGAATGTCCCGATGAGAAATATGGGGAAAACCCAACTATCTTCCCGCATACATGAGTACTGTCAATACTCATAAATTGGAAAAATAGTACATAAGCAGGAACATACACCTACTCTAGATACTAAATGGATGTATATTCCCCTTATGGAAGCTAAATTCCCCAAACATATCTTATCAATGGTGAAGGGGAAGACACAAAGTCCTTCCCATATTCTAGAAGCATGCTAGGATATTATAACAACTACATGATTATTACTAAGGGAACAAACACATAAATCTGTCCCCATACATGGGATGACACATCGACATGCCATCCCGGAGTAGATACACACCTCTATTCTAGTCCAGGAGGTTCATGGGGAATACTCCCCCATATCATATGGACAACAAGATCAGGAACATACACCCTTTACAATTGGAGGTAATCGGTCCATTCTGGAAGCCGCTCCAAGGTAGGCACATAAACCTGTCCATGATAACCACTTCTCCCACCAAGTGTCCCAAACTAAGTGTAATAGAACATCCATGAAGAAATATCATCAAACACAGTTGTAAAATCAATAGTAAACCAACAATTTGGATCCGCTTAATGATAGAGTTCTTGAAGCCCTCAAACATTTATCTATTGTAGCTCAAGATCCTACCCTCTCATTACAAAATTATGGGAGGAGTAGTAGTAATTATGAATTTTTCCATCAGAAACTTCAACATAAAGGCTTGATTCATGATAATTAGGTCAATCCAGAGAACCTATCTCTAGATGAGATCCACATCAACCCTCCATGTGGCCAGAATACCATGGAGAACTAGGGTTCATCCCTTGCTGTAATCCACCATGGTGGTCCTCCACATGATGGAATTAACTGTGAAAGTCCTCTCCATAGTAGTATTTCTCATTGTCAATATAATCTGAAAATTGAAAATATAGCGATGATAAATCCCTCCTATCTCGAGGCACTTGAAAACACAAGGCCCTTCATGTATGATGCCTTTTCATTGACAGGTGAAATGATTTCTCAACCATAATACATCTTATCGAAATGGTCACTCTCCAAACCTCCCTTGGGTCATTTATCTTCTAATACAAGGTGACCACTTTTTTTAGACCATGTGGATAAATCCCAAGTGAAATATGATGACGATATGTTAAACATGAGAATAATTTGGCTAAATGAGAAATACTAGTAATGTTTTGGCCTTTGTAAAATTATCAGTATAATGTTCCAGAATTGATGGCAAAAGATTTCATTCATGAAATCTGCCTCAACTTATGGAAGATTCTTCATCATTTGAAAACCAATGTATTACCATATGATTAATATAAAAATTATGTAAGTGTAATAAAAGGGTTGAAATGCCAATTTGACTTGGAAAATCTCTATGTTTTCATAAATACAATGGTTGAAAAACAAAAAAGAACCTTTCAATGTTCATTCCTTAGTGCTCTAAAGAAAATAAACGAGTTAATTTCTAATTCCCCTTTTGGTGTTTGTATTAGAGGATGGGGTGCACATGGAAAATTGCATTTCACTGCACTCAAGAATCTACAAGGCCCACAAAAGTGGTCTCATGAGATTTTATTGTCCATAGTTGGCTACAATCAATATATTTTGTACGTCATCAAATGTATGCTCAAGAAAAGGCCTCAACTATCTCCCATCAGAGTGTGTCCCAAAGAAAGCAAGGAGTTGAGTTACATTTAAATCAAGCATCTGAAAATCTTGATCATGCCACCCACTTAGAGGATGCCAGCCATCAGATAACACAATTTTCAGAAATAGCACAATGATATTCTGAAATAGGTTATTTGAGTGGTTATTAGATAATGCATCCAGCTAATGTCCGAACCAAAATTCACAAAATTAGAAGAGAAGTTCGCAAATCTGATCCATAATAGTTGAATAACCACCCCATCTTATAGGGCAGGGAAATTATTTAATTAAATATTCAAATTCATTAAAAAAAGTTCAATGGTTTGAATTAGAATAATAGGATTAGCCACAACCTATAGGGTTGGGGGATTTTTCACATATACAATACCCTCCTCAGCGGATTTCAGTTTTTCCCCATTAGGGAAGAAGACACAAAGAAAGAACACTACTTAACTATATGAGGATTTACTTTGGATTACTATCTATCATATAGATCCTATGAATCCATCATATACGAGAGTAGATTCTCATGGAAGATACAGAGGGAGATAATATTACAAAGACACTGATAGAATTCCATCAATGCATTATGCGTTAGTAAATACCATTAACACCAATACGGAATATCCACTAGAAAATGAGTATAGTTAAGGGGAATCGGAAGATGAAGTTCTTATCAATAACATGGTACAAACTAAAGCAAATGAAGAAGGTGTACGTACCTGAAATCGGAGGCTTATCAAGAATCTAGTTGTGCCTTCAAATAACAAACTTCCACCCCTTCAAAAGACATCTAACAAGGTGAAAGGTAAAAGTCAGATTGTATCTCAATTTTCCACTAGAGAAAGTCAATATCTTTCACTTGAAGAGAGATTTTCATAGCAATAATAAGACATGAAGGAGTTTAAAATACTCAATACAACGTTACTTTGAAGCATCATTTCTTCTAGACATACTCCCTAGGCAGATCCTCAACTTGAACATCCTAGAGGAGATCCTTAGAAAATAGGATTTGTGGTAACTATATATGTGGATAATGAATTCCCTCCACTGGGTACGCAGCCAAAGAAAGATCAAACACATCCTGATAAGCATGTTCCCATGGGTTATCCAAGGAAAATATCAGCACCATCACTAGTGGTGTTTTTTTTCATTGCATCAGCTCAAACTCTAGTTGTTGTACGTACACCAACTCAAGTTCATTTGTATATTCCCCAAATTCTTTTGAATACAATTGAGTCATTAAAGAATCTATTAAAATCCACGGAGGAGTAACATGTTTTAGTTCGGCCAGAACAGAAAGCTTACCTTGAATGGATTGATATGATTCCTCCCCCACCAAATTTTGTGAATACCACATTACCAATCTTTAACAGTTCCAGAGATCAATAACAACACTTAAAAAATTTCTTTTCTCATTGTGATTCCATGATGGGAACTGCTCAACAACAAGAAGCAGTAAAGTTTATGTGTTTTGTGCAGTCATTTCAAGGACCATCTTTTGTATAGTTTACAAGTTTGATATCTCGATCAATTACTGGAAGGGAAGATCTCCATCAAAAATTCTTCTTCAATTCAGATCAACATTACCAAAGACAAAAGATTTTAATATTAATAATGTCAAACAAAGGGATAATTAATTAGATTTATATTTCATTTATCGATGGAAAGGATTGACATATTCATTAAGTCTGGCACTCCCTCAAGAAGGTTTTTTGCAAATTTGTGTGTAAATCTTCATGATGAGTTTCACACACCACTGATCCCTATAAAATAAAAATGAGGGTTTCGATACCTTACTTCAATTTTTCAATATAGAGAGGATTCTATTATAGAAACTAATGATAAAACTCGTGTAATTCCATCATCTATAGGAAGGAGAACATGGAAAGTAGACGATGCTACCGTTACACTCAAGCAAGCACATGTACCTTCATCCACTTCAAAACCTTCATCGTATCATAGGGATCTACCTCTAGAGCCTCAGCAGTAATGACTGCCATGTCAAGATAATAAAATTGATCAAAGGAGGAAATAGTTTGAGGAATTAATGTGTGAGGTTTATTCCTTCTAGAATGAACATGTTATCTGTTACGTCATCTCATTTTTGTAAAACAATTTGTTTTAGTTTCCATGACCGAAGAAACCAAACAAATAAGGAGATGACGATTTTTCAAATTATTCACTCGTTCACCAGATGTTGGGGAATCCCATTCAGGAGTGTTTTGTTTCAAAAGATCCCTTGAAAAAATTGGAAGACTCTGGACAGGTGAAACTGAAAAGTTCGTCAACTCAAGTAGCATGTGGTACTTCTATAGATCCAGAGGAAGAATGCGAATGGCGAAAAGTCAAAACTAAAAAATGTGAATAAATATGATGATTGGATGATCCAAGAAATGATCAACCGAACTCATACCATTCTATGAACATAGTTGAAACAACTAATTGTGTCTTTCGCCACTCTTTCCATAGTAAAACCTCCTTCATCAAAAGGTAAATCCACAAAGAAACGAGGTGATCAAAAGGAAAAAGAGCAGTAAGAAAAATAGGAGCTTGTGTAAGGCCAAAGTTTCCCTTAACCCTAGAAGATTTCATGTAATCTGCTTAAAAAGCATGGGAACTGCCCTTCCAAATGGCACAACCAGAACTAACCGGTCAAGAAGTACCCTCATCAGATGAAGAATTGATCTTTTGTTCTGTCAACTATATCGACCTAACAGATCCTTATGCCAATTGTGATTCTTATTATAATGATCCGGAGTTCATTTTACCTAATTGGGGAACCAGATAATGAGTCCAAGGTCAAGAATATATGGGAATACGTGGGTATTCTTGAATCTACTATTTTAAATCTACCCCTACTCAAACCATGTCTTCGGCTAGAAACTCATGGAAGAGACCTTTAGTGGGATCAATAAGAACAAAGAGATTCATCCATACTAGACAGGTTCGGTCCTGAAATGATTATTTTGGAGGACCAATTAGAAGTTCCTCCATCTTTTTCTCAGCATGTAAATAGAGATAATCAGTCTAATATACCAAATCCGGGAGTATTTCAAGCTTCTACTCTGACACAAGGTACATTTATATCAAAAGCATCAACTTCCAAGGAACCTGTAAAACAACATCTCCATGTTAGGAAATGCAGACCTTTGGAAAAAAATTATGATTTCATGAAACAATTGTCCCATGTACCAGCCAGATTTTCAATTTTGGATTCCTTAAGTCTATCAAAAGATCTTCGAGAAGCACTTATTGAGGATTTTTTAAGTCATCAAGAGTTTGAAACTGAAGTTGTTGCTGCTGAGGTTTACCACATAGAGAATGATCCTGCTGAATGCCATGCAGTCATATCTTTTACAGATGAAGATTAATATATTGTTGTACATGGACATATTGGACCCCTGTATCTATTTGTAAAGGTCAATGACATAGACATCCGACGGTCCGTCATTGATAAGGGCTCTGAAGTCAACCTCATTTATGTTTTTACACTTCATCAATTGGTCATGATTGAATTTGACTTATCTCCATCTACATTATTGTTTCAAGGATAGGATAATAATGAGAAAGATCTTTTGGGTGATATTACACTCAGAACTCAATTTTTAGATCTTTTATCTAATTCATATTTCATAGTTGTTTGTCAGCACACATCCTTCCACATTCTTCTTAGCAGGCCCTGGCTACATCAATATGTACCCATAACTTCGTCATACCACCAATTTCTTAAGTACTATTTTAGTGGTCAAATTAGGATATTGTATGGTGACTAGGATTTGTTTAAAACATGTGAATCTCAATACATTGAGGAAGAGTTTAATTACACAAAGGGAACAAGGTCTATGACAAATGAGGTAACTAGAATTAATGCTCTGAATGGTTTAAAAAAGATCCTAGAAAACCCATTACTACATTTAAATACTTATTATGTGTTACTTATTAACCAAATTGAACTGGTAAACCCAAATCCAATAACTCACCCAGTAACTTCCATAACATAAATCATGGCAATCGAGCCTGATAGCATGGGAGTAATTGTTGATTCACTAAGTAGTGATGGAAGCTTAAATGGATATGTTTTCCTTTCATCTGTGGAACTACAGAAAGTCACTAATTTGTCAATCTAAAAAGAAGAAGTTTTAAAAATGATAGAGGAAGACAAATTTGATGATTCTGAGTCTATCATCTCTTCTTTATTACCCCATAAAGACCCTTCATCATTAGTAGGTTCAGAAATGGAGGCCTCTTCTTCAGAAAGATCAACTACTGACTCCTCCCCTAACTCATGATTTTTTTTTCATCATATAATATGAAACTAGAAATATAATAAGTAACACATAATGAAGAAGAAGAGGAAGATCTCATGGATGCTCCTCTATCATTTGAGCAAGGTGTCTCTACCACTGTGGATGAGCTCAGAGAAATAAATCTGGGTACAAATGAGGATCCATGCCCCACTCTAATTATTGTGGCCATGAATTTTTCAGAGAAAGAGGTTTATACATAATTTTTAAAGAAACATCGGGATATATTTACATGGAATTATACATAAATTCCAAGACGTAATCCCGATATTTCTACTCATTATTTGGTTTTTACAGAAGAACGTCACGGATTTAAGTAGGCAGCAAGAAGAACACACCCAACACATGTTTCTAGAATTGAAGGTAAAGTTGATAAGCTTATAATGGATAACATTTTTAGGGAAGTTCAATATACCAAATGTCATTACAATATTGTGTCTGTGATAAAGTAGAATGGGAAAATCAGAGTTTTCATTGGTTTCAGAGATCTTAACCGACATTTCCTTAAAGATGATTTTCCAGTTCCCATCACAGTGATAATAATTGATACAATAGATAACTATGAATCTCTTTCCTTCATGGATGGATACGATGGATATAATCATTCCATATAGACCTGGATGGTGGAAAATATATAACATTCAAATCCACTCAAGGTGGGTTTTGATAATAGGTAATTCCCTTTGGATTAAAGAATATAGGTACAACATATCAATGTTCCATACACCATATCGTCAAACCCTTCTTAGGGAAATTTTTTGAATGTTATGTGGTTGATTTGGATGTCAAATACATATAACTTTCCTGTCACTTGGCTGATCTAGATATCACATTTAATAAACTTTGGAAATATGGTTCAATGATGAACCACTTGAAATGTGCTTTCAGGGTAACCTCAAGAAAGTTCGTTGGCTTCATTGTACACCATCATGGTTTTGGAGTTGATCTTCAGAAAACAAAATCAATCATTGGAATGTCACATCCTCAAAATTTGGAAGAATTAAGAGGAATCCAATGACACATGGCCTATATTCGGCTCTTTATCACCAATTTGGTAGGAAAGTGTTTTCACTTCACCAGATTAATGAAGAAGGGTCTCACCTGTTAATGGACTGAAGGCTGCCAAGAAGCATTTGACACCCTCAAGAAATATCTCCTGAGTCCACCAGTATTAATTCCACCTACTAAGGGAAGAACACTTATTCTTTATGTGACATCTCTAGAGCGATCACTAGGTGCCTCACTTTTCCAAAAGAACGATGCCAGTAATGAAAAAATACATTACTTTCTCAGACAAACTATGATTGATGTAGAAATTTGATATTCATGTATTGAAAAATTTATCCTGGCATTAATAATTGTAGATTATAAATTGAGGCACAACCTGCAACATCCTGAGGTCCAATTGGTATCTCTCAGTAACCCACTAAAATTTATCCTCAGTCGTCCTATGCTTACCGGGCATCTGGCATGGTGGGAATTTATTTTGTTACAATTTGATATCTATTTTGGGCCCCATAAGGCAATAAACGTCCAATCTCTGGCTGAATTCCTTGATAAACATACATCTTCGGAAGATACATCATTTAATACTGAACTTCCTGATGAAGAGGTCTTCTCTATTCAAGATAATTCCCAAACATGGGAAATTTACATTGATGGTGCCTCCAGAAGTTCAATAGGGAAGAGAATGGAAAACCGTAAACTCTAAAAACTTCGGTTAGGAATTTTCTTTATTTCCCTAGAAAAAGAAGTATTACCTTAATCCTCCCTATTATCATAAGGAGGTGCCAATAATGAAGCAGAATATCAATCTCTCATTGCAGTCTTGTAATTGGAACATCAGGTGTAAGTGAATCATTTGAAAGAGAAAGGTGATTCAGAATTGGTAATCAAATAGATCAATGGGGAATATTCTATTAGAAAAAAAGATTTAATCCCTCTCTGTGATTATGTCAGAGGGTTAATGGATGAATTTCCCTCAGATCCGACATTGTCTTATATCCTGCTATCACAAAATGCCCAAGATGATGCACATGCTATTGCAGTTACAGACTTGGAAGATCCAAATCAGGATGCTACAGTCATCATCATAGCTCATCATCATATGGTCTCACAATTTGTTCAAACCATAATGGAGGAAAATAATGAAATTTTCCTTATTTCTGAGCCACATGGTCATACCATGGGACGGAGAACACACATCATGGAATATCATCAAAATGGAGTACTTCCACTAGATAGGGCTGAAAAAGAATAGATCTATCAATGACGGGACAATTTTACTATTTATGATAGTCCAGATAAATAGATGATACTCTAGAAAAGAGGATTTGTGGGAATCTTCTTCAGATGTATTACTAGAGAATAAACAACATCTGTCATGAAAGAAGTACATTCAAGAGCTTATGGTGCTCACCAGTTTGGGCATAGGCTTTATGATCAAATATGAACGCTTGTATACTTATGTCTTTCAATGATGTAGGATTGGATATATTTCACTAAGAAATGTCATCCCTCCCAAATTCAGGCCAAATTCATTCATCAACCCCCATAGTTTCTACATACAACTAAATAATCCTAGCCGTTTGGCACATGGGTAATGGATGTAGTAGAACCTTATCCTCCAATTATGGCTAAGCCGTTAGGGTATATTATTTCTCATATATCCTTCTTTTCTAAATGGAATAAATAAATTCCTCTCATATAATTTGGAGCAAAAATCATTGTTAGTTTTTTCAAAACTGACATCATCACTAGATATGGTTTCCCCCATACTATATTAATGGACAACGACACCAATTTGTGTTCTTTTGAGGTAAATAAGTTATATCAGGACCCCAATATAAAGTCCAACCATTCATCTCACTATAATGTAGTGGCCAATGGATCGCTAGAGGCTTACAATATGACATTATCAAATATACTATAGAATATGGTGGAGAAAGATAATAAATCTTGGTCTGAAAAAACTTTGCATACTTTATGGGTTTATCGGACTAATACTCGTACTGCCACCCAAGAAACCCCTTATTCATCGTTATATGGAACAGAAGCAGTTTTTCCAATTGAAATGTAATTTCCTTCACTTAGAGATCCAATATGTGATCAATTGTCTACTTATGAGAGGTCTCAGAAATGGTTTAATGAGTTGGAATGATGAGATGAAAAAATATTGCATATTGGCATCATTTAGAAGTCTATCAAAACAGAATCTCTCGAGCTTTTAAACAGAAAGTTCTCCTCTGTTCATTTCATCTATGAGAATTGGCATTGGTCCTTAGGACTCCAATGATACCAAAAATGAATCCTCCAAATATTGAGCCATAGTGGGGAGGAACTTATTCTATATATAAGGTCTACTCAAATGTAGGTTATGCCTAAATCTCAATATATAGAGAGATTATTACAACTCCAACCAATGCTAGATTCTTGAATAAATACTTTGTGTAGTTACACATCACCCTCACTACCAGACTGAAAACTACACATCCCCCTTGCCCTTACTATTAGACATAAAACTACATAGTACAAAGTCCTATTTTCAAGACATTAAACAACATATCAACCATAAGTGTCTATGTTTCATGACATTAAATTGAGTAGCATCATTTTTCCTCATTACACAAAATTAAACTGTACAGTTAACATCATCTCTACATGACGTTAGGAGCTTCTATAAGAAATCATCATGGAAATCATTTCTTCTATTTAGTGACACATGATTCCCTCTTTTCCCTATATTTGATTCAAATGTGCATAGGGACCATGTATCAAGAACTACTTGTGGCTGGATTTCCTTCTATATGAGATACGCAGTGACGCCTGGATCTCAAATCTTGGGAACAGATGCAACCACAATATTTTTTCCCTTTTTATTTTACTTTATATGAACTAGATCTATATAGAGTTCTCTTTCTAAGATACATGATTTTATTTCCATAGCATCTTGTGTCTTAAATTTAATAAATTCTTCAAGAATGTGTTCAAGCCCCCCATTTCCCATGTCAAACTCGATTGGTATGGGAAATGAATGTTTAAAGAACTACATACGGATTTATTTTCATCTATATGAGATATGTAGAGATTACTAGATCTCAAATCTTTGGCCCATCCATGATATAAAAAAACAAAACCCCCTTTCTTCCTTATAAAAGAATAAAACTTGTATATAGAATCTTTAAAGAACTATGTATGGATTGATTATTTCCCTCAGGAAGACACATAGTGAAACTTGGATTTTATACCTTAGTCCAGTTACAATATGTCTTTCTTTTCACATTGTTTCATATTTGTCCTTATCGCATGATGTTAAACTGCATGGAAATCTAACACCCTTTTTCTCCACTTGTGTCACCTTTGTGTTATAGAAGATTCCCTTACAGCACCTTGTTTCTCACACTAAGCATAGCTCGTGTGGGATTAGAAATTGGGTAAAGGGATTATTTATGTAGAGACCCGAAGCTTAACATACATATACATTACATTACTTTTGCAGAATACTTAGTACATAACAAAAACACACACACAAGGACTGTAATAGTTTAGTGTCTTTGGAAACTCAGAATATAATCTTCTAATCGTTGTGAAAGATCTTCAAAATCTCCCATAATGATCTTCCTTTTTTTACCTAAAACCTTTCTTTATATCTTGCGGAAAAGAAAACATAAAAGGGTGAGCTCAAATGCTCAGTAAGGGTAAACAAAATAAATATCAATCACATCATATTCATAAGAACATTACATTTTGGAAATCATAACCTTCAAAAGAGAGCATAATTTCATAACATGGGATAAATAATAGTAGTGAAATGAAATCCCAATAATCATAACATAAAACATGAAACATTTTGGAATACACAAATAATCATAGAGAATCATTTCTTGTTAGTCAATATTCATTGCCAAGACTATCTTAGTGGACAAAGTCCCTTTCTGAACCGAGTTCATTCCTCGTTTCAGTCATGTTTCACTGAACCGGTATAACCTACCGTTCCAGACATGTCTATCTCATGAGATATAAAATCTTTACCCAATTCATTGGAGGGAGATATAGGTCCCACCCACCTCATAATGAAACCATTCTTATGTGTGCCACAAAAATCATAAATCATACATCATTGCATAACCCATGTAATAAAAATGGGAATCTTAAACATCGTGACATCATCAAACAATTCATATAAGATAAAGGAATTCAGAAAAATAATTCCATCACAACATAATCAAATCAATGTAATAAAAGGGATAGAAACAGAACACTATATTATCTTATATGGAAAATAATTTTGATAAAACACTTGATCTCCATTCTTGAGGAAAATATCCTTTCTACTTCAAAAACACTTTTCCTTTCTTAACATGTCATACAATTTTAAACTAAAAAAAGTTGATTAAAAATAAACTTGAAAACTTGTAAAGGAAGCTTCTTGGAAATAATGTTTTAAAAATCCATTCATGCCGTATAAGTTAAAAAAACATTCTTCTCGTACTTTTGTCGAAAAAGTCAAAAAGTACCTCATACGAAAAACGACAAAAGATTCCTTTCATATCTTTTACTAAAAACTCACTGAAGGGTAAAATTGGATTTAAAAAATTGTAGAAGGATATAAATATTACATATTGGGGAAACATGGATGTGGATGACAAAATACACCACAGTAAATGCCAAAGTATAAACAATCTCAGATAAAAATGAGATTGTGATATTTCCCTTACCTTAGGTCCGATTTGCTTTGTAAGTGTCTGACCCTTTTTTATAATGATTTAAATAATGTCATTGAATTATTCCAGAATCATACTCATTTTTATGATATCATATATGGTTCACTTATGACTTTATATTAACCGTTCTTTTGTAAATTCCATGTTAAAGAGTGTTTTGTGTAAAATCGTTTCATTTTTCATCCGTGTTTTGACTTGTAATTATTCATATGATTACTTAGATCATGATTAATTAATTAAAGAATATAAAACATGATTTATATATAATATATATTCAGAATATACATATATATAATATATCATCAAATGGAAAGAAATACACCGTTCATGGAGATGGTAGATCGTACGTACGCATGAACACTGTTTTTATTTCCTTATTGAGTTGAATGGAATTAAGTGGATGACATACATATATATATATACATAAATCCAGTATTATTATGTCATATATTTCATGATTACTTATTATATATACTTTATAATCATTCATGAATGGTTAATCATTGAGAATGAATCTCATCGCGTCGTGGAGACGATATTCCGTACGTACGCACGAGCGATGATATCGTTCCCATGATCGTGGAATTCTATTGGAGTGTATGTATACTATTACAGAATCAATTTCAATTTACAATAATCATATATAGTTGTTATTTACACCATTATGCTCATCCAAGTATGGTGGTGGTGGAAAATAGATTACACCACGGTGTGGAGACGGTATTCCGTACGTACGCACGCGCGGTGATTTCTTTTTCCGTAGGATGGATAGATGGTGAAATAGGTTTGTTTCATACTTATAATAACATATAATTATATTAGTGATACTTATGTTATTACTTCATAATGAAATCACCTTAGAAGTAGAAGTGGAAGAAGAAATAAAGATGAAAGAATCGGTAACGGACATTACCTCTTCTTTGAAGTGCTTCTTTGAGACCTTCTTTTAGGGCACTAAAATTGGTCTTTGAAGAAGACCAGGACCTCTAGGATGTCTCTAGGGAAGTGGATAGGAGAAAGTGGCAGGGGTTGTCCGAGCTTGATGGCTCAAAGTGGTGTGAGTAAGAGGGGGAGGAGGTGCCCTTTTATAAGGGAGGAGAGGGGCACCTTTGGAATAACAAAAAATATTATTTTATTATAAAGTCAAGTTCGGTTTTAAAATAGCTCCAAATTGATTTATTTCAAGGCTAAGGTGGGGATGGGTCGAAATACTCTCATCCAATATAATTTATACAAGTTTAGGTTCCTATTTTAACCTTATCATATAGATTTAACATTAAGTTAAATAATTTTACTTTTACCGTGTCTTCTAGTGTTCTTATACTAGAAAGATAATAAACTTACTATATCTGCCAAACGAACCCCAAGTTGTTTATTATTAATATATATAACCTTATCTAAGTCATTTTGCCGAAAATTAGATTTTTAAAAATAAAATAACAATTAATAATATAATATTTGTTTTAAAAACTATTTTATGTCAATTTTGACACTATTTAGTAATTGATTTTTGTGAAACTCATAACAGAATTATAAGTTCGATAAAAGTTACTTGAATCAATACTAACATGTCATATTAACCAGGAAAATTAGTTTAATTCATAAAAAGTCTCAAATTACATTTATTTGGGTATTTATAACATCAATTAAGTCAATATTTCATTAATAAGATAATTATTGCATCATCGGTGTGTCATAAATAAATTACATTATTTAATGTCTAAAAATTACAAATAAACTACCATTATGTAGGAAATATCTTTATCTTTCTAATGAATATTTATAGTCGAATTTATCTTATGTATAACCACATATTAAAAATGATTTACTTATTAAACTTTGATTTTAACTATTTTAACCCTTCTTTAAATAAATTAATAATAAATGACCTAATCTAATCCAAGTGGGCCAAAATGGTCATATTTTATTCCTAAGGTTGTTTCTGGTCGATTTACACTTGTCCAATAGAATTAGGACTTGTGTTAGGGTAATAGTAATATCATTTTCACCCTTAATTACCCTATTTAATTTTAACCGTGGTAAAAAAAAAGTAAAAAGTTACTATTTACCAAAAATTATTTTCATCTCATTGAACCACATTTTACTTACTGATATTAACCGTGTCTCTCGGATTTTTTAAATTCAACTCATAGAAGCGGTAAAATTAAGTTTTATGAAAAATTCATTTTTTTAACTACCACTTAGTGGTTTCACTATTCATTAAAAAAATGAAAGTTTCCAGAAAAATACCAAAAATTAGGCCTAAGCTATATTTGATATTATGAATTCAAAAATTATGTCTATTTTACCAAATTCAAAACATATCCGTTACATTAACTAATTTAAAAATTATTTCCCAGCATCAAAACAAATGGCGTGTTTTTAAGAGATAATTACTATCAAAAGATTGACACTTGTTTTTAACTGGTTCAAATGTGAAATTACATCCAATGAACAACATTGTATTAAATTGTAAAAATATATTCTAAATATACTTTAAAATCACCCAAATTAATAATTTATCACTATTAATTATTTCGATTAAAAAAGTTGTTTTTAATTAAAATTTAGTAATTTTCACTATTCATTAGAATATGAAAGTTATCCGAAAAGTACCAAAATTTCACCTTAGGCTAAATTTGATACTCCGAATCAAAAAAATAAAGTCCATTTTGAGAGATAAAATTTCTAAAATTTTAAAAGATGGTTATTACTATTCATAACGGTTAGTTTTAATAATATTTTAATAGCATATCGTTGTTTAGTGAAACTCGGTATTGCGTACTACACACGCTATCGAGGAAGGTCGCGATTGTGTGTAATGCAAGGCAAGTCAAGGATGCGTGTTGTGCAAGATCCTTTTGGTGTAGCATAAAACACAAGACATTAGTGAAAAGAATATTTTTCATAAAATCTCGGGGTGTTACATTCTACCCCCCTTAAAATAAATTTCGCCCTCAAAATTCGTCGGGGTTATAAATGGTTTACTATTCGAAAGTTTCTTTGATAGAAACCCACATCGTAAAAAGGAAGACAAAAACCAATCTTTAAAAACAAAAGTATAAAACGTAACGGTTACCCAAATAAACTAATCACTGGGTTTCCACATAGGTGAAAATATGGATATGGAAGAGAAATCTAACCATCATGTTTTGATGGAGAGTGGTAAAGAACATGGCTATGGAAAATCCAGAAATCACAAAGCCATAAATTTGTGACAATCTAAGTTACCATCTGATTCATCAGATATAAGAGCACTAGGAGAACATTTTTGGTTTTCAAGATCGTTTCCCTAAAGTTGATGAAATTAGAAGAAATACTTTCGTGATTTTGGTATAGTCTCACTGTTTGTCGTTCTTTTCACAATTTCCACTTCATCTCTTAAAGAAATGTAGTTGAATTTTTCATTCGTGATGTGTTAGCAGATCATGTGATAGAATGATGGGTCATTCCATCTGTCTCAAAAAAAATGTTAGAAAAGTTATCAAACAATAAATAAGTCCATCTATAGTGAGATTAATCATATATAGTAACTAAAATGAACTTATACTTCATATATCATACTGATTAATATAATAAAACAAGTTTCTACTAAACAGGGACTTCCTGTAGTCCAGTGGTAGGCGATAAAGGCTAGTCGCACTTAGGTTGTGGGTTCGATTCCCACAGCCTTGTCCGACGCTATGGGTTGTCGCCTGTCCTGCAAGTTGTCCTTTTTCTAAAACTACATTACTATAACATCCCATAAATAATATCGAAAAAAACTTTTACCCTTAAACATTACTAACTTATGTCCAACATAATCCATTCCAATCTTTAGGCTTATCCAAAATACTTCGGTCCAAGCTCATAGTATAAAGAAAACGATTACTTGAAATATCGTTAACCAAGCATGTGAATACCATCATTTATCCCCCATATATCTTGTTGGTCACATTACAATCATGTGAATACCTTAATCATGTATTCTCTTGAAAAATGAATACCCAATACTCAAACCATGATATTACCTTCTCCTTATATCAATCATGAGCTCATGAATACTATCAATCATTTAATTTTCTCCTTATCCCTTCATTATGCACATATCATCTACATTCCAAAAATATCTGAATAAACTTTCATGGATACTGGTACCATTAATCATACACTTTCAAAACTCAAGGAAAGACAACAGTGTAACAATCCTTAGATGTCTCTTTATTCCATAGTACCATGAGATTACTTATACAACATTACACATGATAAACATGTAATCATTCCACTACATTCTTAAACCATTGACCAGGCTTCAACTATTATTTCATCTCACATATCATTTGTAGTCTCTTCATCATCATCAATATAAATACTACCCATACGACCGTACTGATTCTCTTCATGAGACATTACCTTAGGGTATTGGTTTGCATAATGCCCGTACATTCCACACTCAAAACATTTAACCATTGTTGATGTCGTAGAAATACCATTATCCTCATCCCTGGTGTTAACTGAACCTTTTCCTTTGCACTTACTGGCTTTGTGTCCTTCTTTTCCACACCCAAAGAATCTTAGAGTTCCTTTGAAACATTCCCCTTGATGCCTCTTCCCACATGATTTACATAGGGGAAATTGAACTTTCTATCCTCTATGATCATCATGAAACTCAATCTTTCTCTTATTAGCCGAGTCAGGAAACATATCAAATTTTACGTTATTGATCATATTATGAGATTTCTGATTCGGCATAATAATTATGGTTAGACTTCTAAATCCCATTTCATTTGGTTGCTCATGAAGAATATCATTCCATTGTCCATCATATCCTCCATTATCGTGAATCACCTTGTTTCCAGCCATTTTCTAAAATCCAAAAAGAATAGTGTGAGAGGAAAAAATCATAATAAAGGGGGAGTAACTTCAATATATAACATATTAGGTTTAATTATATGATCGTTAGCGTAATTCTAGGACTATAACCTATACGTATACTTAACCTTAGGGACATCCCTAGACATACCTTAGAAATATCTCTATGGATCTCACTAAAGTTCTCGCATCCTAGTTTCCAAAGGTTGACTAAACCTTTCCTCTAATACCAACTGTAGAGACCCGAAGCTTAACGTACATATAAATTACATTACTTTTGCGGAATACTTAGTACATAACAAAAACACACACACAAGGACCGTAATAGTTTAGTGTCTTTGAAAACTCGGAATATAATCTTCTAATCATGGTGAAAGATCTTCAAAATATCCCACAAAGATCTTCCTTTTTTTACCTAAAACCTTTCTTTATATCCTGGGGAAAATAAAACATAAATGGGTGAGCTCAAATTCTCAGTAAGGGTAAACAATAGAAATATCAATCACATCATATTCATAAGAACATAACATTTTGGAGATCTTAACCTGCAAAAGAGAGCATAATTTCATAACATGGGATAAATCATAGTAGTGAAATGAAATCCGAATAATCATAACTTAAAACATGAAACTTTGTGGCATACACACATAATCATAGATAATCATTTCTTGTTAGTCAAGACTCATTTCCAAGACTATCTTAGTGGACAAAGTCCCTTTCTGAACCGACATCATTCCTCGTTTCAGTCCTGTTTCACTGAACCGGTATAACCTACCGTTCCAGCCATGTCTATCTCATGAGATAAAAAATCTTTACCCAATGAATTGGAGGGAGATATAGGTCCCACCCATCTCATAATGAAACCATTCTTATGTGTGCCACAAAAATCATAAATCATACATCATTGCATAACCCATGTAAGAAAAATGGGAATCTTAAACATCGTGACATCATCAAACAATTCATATAAGATAAAGGAATTCATAAAAATAATTCCATCACAAAATAATCAAATCAATGTAATAATAGGGATAGAAACAGAACCCTATATTATCTTATATGGAAAATAATTTTGATAAAACACTTGAACTCCATTCTTGAGGAAAATATCCTTTCTACTTCAAAAACACTTTTCCTATCATAACATGTCATAAAATTTTAAACTAAAAGAATTTGATTAAAAATAAACATGAATACTTGTAAATGAAGCTTCTTGGAAATAATGTTTTAAAAATCCATTCATGCCGTATAAGTTAAAAAAAATTCTTCTCGTACTTTTATCGGAAAAGTCAAAAAAGTACCTCATACGAAAAATGACAAAAGATTCCTTTCATATCTTTTACTAAAAACTCACCGAAGGTTAAAATTGGATTTAAAAAATTGTAGAAGGATATAAATATTACATATTGGGGAAACATGGACGTGGATGATAAAATACACCCCAGTAAATGCCAATGTATAAACAATCTCTGATAAAAATGAGATTAGGATATTTCCCTTACCTTAGGTCCGATTTTCTTTGTAAGTGTCTAAACCTCCTGTATAATGATTTAAATAATTTCATTGACTTATTCCAGAATCATACTCATTATTATTATATCATATATGGTTCACTTATGACTTTATATTAACCGTTTTTTTGTAAATTCCATGTTAAAGAGTGTTTTGGTTAAATCGTTTCATTTTTCGTCTGTGTTTTGACTTGTAATTATTCATATGATTACATAGATCATGATTACTTAATTCAAGAATATAAAACATGATTTATATATAATATATATTCAGAATATACATATATATAATAGATCAGCAAATGGAAAGAAATACACCGTTCATGGAGACGGTAGACCGTACGTACGCATGGACGCTGTTTTCGTTTCCTTATTGAGTTGAATGGAATTAAGTGGATGACATACATATATATATACATAAATACAGTATTATTATGTCATATATTTCATGATTACTTATTATATATACTTTATAATCACTCATGAATGGTTAATCATTGAGAATGAATCTCATCGCATCGTGGAGACGGTATTCCGTACGTACGCACGAGCAATGATATCATTCCCATGATCGTGGAATTTTATTGGAGTGTATGTATACTATTACAGAATCAATTTCACTTTACAATAATCATATATAGTTATTATTTACACCATTATACCCATCCATGTAAGGTGGTGGTAGAAAATAGATTACACCACGACGTGGAGACGGTATTCCGCACGTAAGCACACGCGGTGATTTCTTTTTCCGTAGGATGGATAGATGGTGAAATAGGGTTGTTTAATACTTATAATAACATATCAGTATATGATTGATACTGATTTTATTACTTCATAATGAAACCACATTATAAGAAGAAGTGGAAGAAGAAATAAAGGTGAAACAATCGGTAACGGACATTACCTCTTCTTTGAAGTGCTTCTTTGAGACCTTCCTTTAGGGCACTAAAATTGGTCATTGACGAAGACCAGGACCTCTAGTATGTCTCTAGGGAAGTGGAGAGGAGAAAGTGGTAGGGGTTGGCCGAGCCTGAAGGCTCAAAGTGGAATGAGGAAGAGGGGGAGGAGGTGCCCTTTTATAAGGGAGGAGAGGGGCACCTTTGGAATAACTAAAAATTTTATTTTATTATAAAGTCAAGTTCGGTTTTAAAATAGATCCAAATTGATTTATTTAGAGGCTAATGTGGGGATGGGTCGAAAGCTTCTCATCCAATAGAATTTAGACAATTTTAGGTTCTTATTTTAACCTTATCATGTAGATTTAACATTAAGTTAAATAATTATACTTTTACCGTGTCTTCTTGTGTTCTTATACTATAAGGTTAATAAACATACGATATCAAGCCAAACGAACCCCAAGTTGTTTATTATTAATATATATCACCTTATCTAAGTCATTTTGCCGAACCATAGATTTTTAGAAATAAAATAACAATTAATAATATAATATTTGTTTTACAAACTATTTTATGTCAATTTTGACACTATTTAGTAATTGATTTTTGTGAAAATCATAAAAGAATGATAAGTTCAAAAAAAGTTAGTTAAATCAATAATAACATTTCATATTAACCTATAAAATTAGTGTAATTAATAAAAAGTCTAAAATTACATTTATTTGGGTATTTATAACATCATTTATGTCAATATTTCATTAATAAGATAATTACTGCATCATCGTTGTGTCATAAATAAATTAAATTATTTAATTTCTAAAAATTACAAATAAAATACCATTATGTATGAAATATCTTTAGCTTTCTAATGAATATTTATAGTCTAATTTATCTTATGTATAACCCCATATTAAAAATTATTTACTTATTAAACGTTGATTTTAACTATTTTAACGCTTCTTTAAATAAATTAATAACAAATGTCCTAATCTAATCCAAGTGGGCATAAATGGTCATATTTTATTCCTAAGGTTGTTTTTGCTCGAATTACACTTGTCCAATAGAATTATGACATTTGTTATGGTAATAGTAATATCATTTTTACCCTTAATTACCCTATTTACTTTTAACCGTGGTAAAAAAAAGTAAAAAGTTATTATTCACCAAAAATTATTTTCATCTCATTGAACCACATTTTACTTACTGACATTAACTGTGTCTCTCGGATTTTTTAAATTCCACTCACAGAAGCGGTAAAATTATGTTTTATGAAAAATTCATTTTTTTTAACTACCACTTAGTGGTTTCGCTATTCATCAAAAAAATGAATGTTTTCAGAAAACTAACAAAAATTTGGCCTAAGATATATTTGATATTATGAATTCAAAAATGATGTCTATTTTACCAAATTCAAAACATATCAGTTACATTTACTAATTTAAAAATTAATTCCCATCGTCAAAACAAATGGCGTGTTTTTAAGAGATAATAACTATCAAAAGATTGGTACTTGTTTATAACTGGTTTAAATGTGAAATTACATCCAATGACCAACATTGTATTAAATTGTAAAAATATATTCTAAATATACTTTAAAACCACTCTAATTAATAATTTATCACTATTAATTATTTCTATTAAAAAATTTGTTTTTAAATAAAATTTAGTAATTTTCACTATTCATTAGAATATGAAAGTTATCCGAAAAGTACCAAAATTTCACCTTAAGCTAAATTCGATACTCCGAATCAAAAAAATAAATTCCATTTTGAGATATAAAATTTCTAAAATTTTAAAAGGTGGTTATTACTAATTATAACGGCTAGTTTTAATAATATTTTAATAGCATATCGTTGTTTAGTGAAACTCGGTATTGCGTACAACACACGCTATCGAGGAAGGTCGTGATTGCGTATAATGCACGGAAATTCAAGAATGCGTGCTGTGCAAGATCCTTTTGGTGTAGCGTAAAACACAAGACATTAATGAAAAGAATATTTTCTATAAAATATCAGGGTGTTACAATTTATATAAATAAGGTGTCTCAATTTCTTATGGGGATATCAATATCCTCACTGCGTGACTTAAAACTACACAATATAATGTCCTCACTGCATAAAATTAAATTGTACATCACAATGTCAGTTGAATGGGAAAAAAAAAATTTCCTATTTTTCATATTAGTCAGATCAATGTAAAGGACGTCAAAATCATGGCCAATATTGATTCAAATATTTCTTATGTGCGTTGAGCATAAACCCCTTCTATATTTTACACTATTAATCTTGAATATTTCCAGATATTCATAATCATTCTTATGGTTTCTCGTGAGAGAGTTTCTAATACCTGAGAACTCTTTTGCCTGACTATTCAGTAAGTTCCCTTAGGGTACCTTGCATAAGTCACCTACATAATGACCGTGTAAGTCAAAAGATGCCACTTTTTTGGTTATGCAGTATATGACCCAGTTGTCCCTGCATAATACAGTCCCTGTAACAAGTTTTTCAAATGATGTTAATTTCATTCCTGATTATAGTATCTTTGTCCCCTTCAATATTTTCTGAAAATATACAAGAATATGTATTTTAAAACAGTCATTCAGGTATATTTGTCGCATTATCATTCCATCGGTCTGAATATCATCATGATTATGGTTTACACATTTTCATCTCCATGTTGTCAAAGTAATATGAAATAACCATGGAATCACTTGGCCACATATCATATACTATTTCCATTTCTAGTCCTAGTTGGATGACCTAAAACTACAGACACCACACCTCCTACGTTTGGGTCAGACCTTCATAGAAATCCTATTCCCTCGATTCTTTGGAAATCTTGGTTGGAAATACCCTCCTCATATTTAGGTACCTTTCTCCATAAACCAAACTCTGCGCTTTGAAAAATATGAATCTCCAAAACATTCTTTTACTTTTAGAAATAGTAAAATTTGAAACTTCTGAAAGCTCTTTTTCCTAACTATGCATTATGCGTCCTTAGGTAGCCTTAAATAAATGGACTTCATAACGTGCCTACCAGTCAAAAGACTCCACTATTTGGCTATGCATCATATGACCCAGTTGGACCTATATAATACAACCCCATAATAGGTTTTTCAAATAAATTAAACTTCATTCTTGGAAATGACTTTGTCTAATACCATTATCCCCTTTCCCATATCATTTTTCAGATCTAGAAATTCAGAAATCACAGTTTACATTTTCTCCTTCCATACCTAAATATAGTAATATGTTTCCAAAAAAATTATCCAAAAAAATGGGAGAATATCATACCTTTTTTCAATGATAAACATCTTAAATTAAAGCATCACAATGTTCTAAATGCATGAATTAAAACTAAATATCATAATGTTCTCACTTCATGACTTAAAACTACACAACACAATTTCCTCACTGCATGACTTAAAACTGCATAGTACAATGTCCTCACTAAATGACTTAAAACTACACAAAATAATGTCCACGTTGCATGAATTAAAACTGCATAGTACAATTTCCTCACTGTGTGACTTAAAACGACATATTTTTATATCATGAATTCCCCTTTCTGATGAATTTCAACCATTCTTCATACACCAAATTCGTATATAATTGGTTTTACTATTCATCACAAATGTCGGCATAAAATATCCCTTTATTCATAAAATCCCTTTCCTTGGAAAAACCACCCATTGTGGTCTTGAGTCACCCAAATCTTATTTTCCCTTGTCTATCAATAGTAAAATGTTAAATTCTGTAGTGATATTTTGCTTGACTATATAGTACGTGCCCTTAGGTGGCCTTGCATAAGTTTCCTACATAACTGGATTGTCAGTCGAAATATGTCACTATTTGGTTATGCACCATATTCCCTAGTTGGCCCTGTATAACACAACTCCCCTAACGGGTTGGTCAAATAATGGTAACTTCTTTCTTGGTAGAGACACCACTTATATTGATATAAGTTTTAAATTTGGTGACCATAAAAATCATGGCTCAAGATTTCCCTTGGAAATATTTAATGAATATTAGAGAAATTCATAGTCACTTAGTTTTTTTGGGATCTATTTCAAAATTTATGGTCAAAGATATTTCGACCGTAAACATTATCCCTTTATAGTCCAACATGCATGACTCTAAACTACCAATAACAAAAGACGCAGTACTGACGAGATTGTGAACCCTCATAGGGAACTCTGAACAAAAGTTGAGTCCCAACTCACTAAATGTAAATTTTTTATGATTTAGGTAATATTGAGAAATAAAAGACAAAAGTTACAATTTTAGTGGGGTTTTCCAAATAATCCTAGTAAAAGTCAAACTATGCTCATTAGGCCCTCCAACTTAAGAAACAATTTGAGCATCCTTCCATACATGACACAGATCCAAATCTAACCAAATGATGTTGGAGTGCATCAAAGTTCCCTACTTTTACCTTATAACAAGATTCCTTTTCTTTTGAATGAATCACATTCTAAGGGGGCTTCTTTAGACACCATGAAATGTGTTCCATTCACTTTTCCATGTGAAGATATGGTTCTCACATAGAAAAAAAATTTCATGTATGATTAACGATGTTTTCACCATGAAGGTAGAAGACTCAGGCTGGATTTCTATGTTGAATAATACTACTCCATACCGATGGATAAGTGGAATGATTCCCCCATCTAAGAGTAGGTAATGGATTTCCATGATCGATGATGAAAATGTGTCAAAACAATAAATTCAATTTCTGAGTTACATTCGAGAAGACATGGTGAATTTACCACCTTAATATGTGTAGAACTCTTTCAGACCATCGATTTTACTAGTTAAGGATCCTAAAATTACTTACAGATCAAAAGTTATTCCACTCGGCGGCCAAATAAATTTCACAAAGGGACCTACGATGAAGACCTATGTGGAGGACCTATGCTGATGGACTACGTGGAAATATAATTTATGTACCCCAATGCGAAAGACCTACGTAGAGGACCTGCACAGAAAATATCCCTTCAGCTAGGTCCCATACATGACTATAAATAGGACCACTGGGCTCCCCATTTCAAGGATAGAAAAAGTTGAAAGACTCCCTAAAACTCCCATTGCATAGATCTTTCACCCAAATCCACTAAATTGTCTCAGGTAGCTCTCAAAATTATGAGAGAAGAGATAATTAAATGAGATAATCATGTTTTGAAATTCTTTCAAAAAATTTACATAATTTTGGTTCCCCTATTTGAAATATATTCTTCAGTCATCATACAAACAAGCGGGCACATCTTCACGACACACCTTCATGGTACAGCTGCGCGACGCAACAACGCACTGTACCTACAGGGCACACTTGTGAAAGGTACCCACACAATAGAGCTGGGTATAAATACTACATACCAAATTAATTACCCACTTTAAATCCATTCATGTCATGGAATATCCTTCCTTGGTTCCCTTATCTGAATGGGACTAACTTGATGCCTCCACCAAAACCTCCGAACATATCAAACTATTGGGAAAGACACATCAGCATGTCTCTAATTTGGGTTTGAATATTTGCAGTCTGATGTTTTACACATTTTTTCACAATAGTATTAGGATTCATGGAGTTTTTGTGGGTTTTTATATATGCATTCACATGTAACTTCTCCTAGAAATAATGTAGGGATGTTCTCGGTTTGGAGGGTTAGTGTTTGGGGTATGTCCTCCCCCTTTTGTCTCTAAGACCTGAAACTTCAGGTCTCTTATAGGGAAGATAAAGTTAACACATTATTTGCCATAAAAGAAAAGGATAAGTCTCCCCCCTACTAGGATATATTTTAGGGAATACAACCTGGTGTAATCCCTAGGAACACAAGATTTACAAGGTTCACTACCCAACAAGAGTAGTTGCGTCCTTGGTATGGTGCGGAAACAATCCAGTACCACACAATCCACTAGAAAACATTCCATTGATGTGGAATACAATGAGTAGGATATAAATTTACACTCGTTTATCACATAGAAAACCATCTATAATCGCGTGTGCACCCTCTTAGCACAAATATGGAATTACAATATTTCAGTACTTCCTTACAAATGAATAGTTGTAGTCTCTGAAGTACAGATCTTCACTTTCCTACCCAGAAGCTGGTAGGAACACCCATACGCACAACTGAATATGTGGGAAGACCCCAAATTTTTCACGAAACCTTTAGGATATCTTGTGTGCAATTCAAATTCCTTGCTCCTAAAAATTTTATTTTGGCGCGAAAAACTTTTTGCGTAACTTTTTTTCTTTTCACGTAGCTGTCCTCTTTTCACGCAAACTCCTTCCTTTTCATGCAGCTCACTTAGTGTATAAGTTTAAGTGCACCAGATCTTGGGATTTCTTCTAAGTGTCTAGCATAAACAAATGAGAGGGGTTTAACTCATATTTATAGTGATTTTTGACCCCGCGCGTAAAACCTTCTTCATGCGCGTAAAAACTCTTTCACGCAACTTCATATTTTGTGCAATGCTCCAATATTACACGCACCTCATGGGTTTGACAATTTTTGAGCTTCTGATCTTGAAACAACTTTTTTCACAAAGAACTTCCCTCCTTTATTTTGTGCATCCCACTAACATTACATGCAATCCGCTACTATTTCGCGCCCCACATATTTTTTAACGCAACCTACCTAAATTTCAGCGCACTACATGCCTTTTCCATTGTTTGATGTTCTGACTTTAAATCATGCTTTGTACCCAAAATTCTAATTCATCTTCAATATTTCGTGCAACATACATTTCCAAAAACACATCTTCATCACCCGATTTCCAGGCCCTAAAATTTGGAAAATGGTGCCACCTTAAACTGTGCTTTGGTGCTGCCACCAGATTGTCCATTGCTTTTTCATTTCTCTTTTCACTGCCTCCCATAAAAATTCATTAGTTTTCATCATGGACTCCAATATTGTGATATATATCATTTGATAGATTAGCTTTAGCATCGCCAGAGTTACAATGGGAAGTACTGAAACATCCCATCTTCCAGCAGCATCATTCCTTCCAACCAAAACTTGATATGATTGGCATCTTCATTTCTACCCCTTTCCTTTATAAGCCTTTCATCACATGTTCTCCTAAATTATGATATTTTTAAAATACATTCAGCAAAGCAATGTCTTATTTTCATGTTTTTTAAAAAGTGAAATGATTTAGCATTTTGACAACAAAAGACCACACTCTGTAACAACAAACTTTTCTTACTTCTGTATCCATCCAACTTGGTCCCAACAATCTCCCCCTTTAGATTTTTTTTTGTCAAACATGATTCATAAATCACTGAACTTTGTAACCTTAAGCAATGGATTAGTTATCAACAATTATAAGCCTAGATGAGCTAACTCATTGTAGGAAACAAGAATTATTGACAACCAAAACCATTCTGACCAAAAGTACTAACTATGAAATCTCATGAGCGTACCTCCTCAGCATTCTTTAGATCATCTTCCAAGCTTATACCTGAGCATTTTTCAATTTGTTGAATTTCCTGTAAAACAACATTGTTTCCTACAACCACTCCAACAAATAGTTATAATTGTTCACACACATACGTGTTGGATTCACAACTTACCCACAACTCCCCCTTTTGGCATGCTTCCATAATGATTGATTTATAAAACAATTCTCCCCCTTGGCTACACTATCCAAAGGTAAGATGAGAGTAGGGATAGAAACATGTACCTTAACCTTGATTAGAAGGAGGTTGGACACCCATGTTCAACCTCAATTTTGCAAATGGTTCTTTTGGTACCGGTTTTGTGAATATATTAGCAACTTGTTCAGATGTAGGAACATAGTCTAGCCTCAATTCATTCCTCTACACCTCATCTTTGATGTAGTGGTACTATATATCAATGTTTTTTGAACAAGAATGTTGTACTGGATTTCTTGTAAGATTTATTAAACTCTGATTATCACAACCCAAGATCAATGGTAGATTTACTTCAACAAGTAGATACTCTATCTGAGTCGTCATCCACATTAGTTGTGTTACAACTTGAGTTGCAGCAACATACTCAGCTTCTACTGTACTAAGAGTTACTAAATTCTATTTCTTGGTATGCCAACTAACACAACTATTCCCCAAAAAAACTCCAACAGATGTGGATCTTCAATCATCAACATTTCATTCCCAATCAGCATCAGAATACCCGAATAGATCAATATTATCAGAGTCGTCATACCGGATTGCAAAATTTTTTGTGCCTTTGATATATCTGAAAATTATTTTTCCAGAAATAAAATGTGATTCTTTTGGAGCACTCCGAAATCTTTTACTTAAAGTGACATCATAGACTATCTCGGGTCTTGAGGCAGTCAAGTACAACAGACTTCCAACCAGCTTTTGAAAATCTTTTTGATCAACTTCCTTGACTTCTCCATATTTAGACAACTTGGTTCCCACTGAAATCGGAGTAGAAAGTGGTTTCAAATTTTCCATTCCAAACTTCTTCAGAAGTTCCTTAGTATACTTTTCATGAAACAGAAAAACGTGATTCTTCTTCTCTGAAATTTGTAGCCCAAGAAAGTACTTCATTTATCCCAGCATGGACATCTCAAATAACTTCTTCATCTCCTCAAAAAAAATTCACATGATATTTCATAATTTCCAACAAATATAATATCATCGACATAAACAATAATGATCAGTGAAAACTCCTGACATTCCTTGATGTAGAGATTGTTATTGACTCTCCCTTTCTTAAAGTTCATCTACTTTAAGAATGTATTTAATTTAGAATACCATGATCTCGAAGCCTGTTTTAGCCCATATAAAGCCTTCTTCAACCTGCACACATAACTTTCATCCTTTCCAAAAACAAATCCACAAGTTTGATCAATGTAAAATTCCTCTTCAAGGTCACCATCAAGAATGATGATTTTACCTCCATTTGAAAGATTTTGTAACTTCATTATGCATCAATAACAATAAAGATTCTGATTGTTTCTAATCATGCCACTAGAGAAAAGGTTTCATCAAAATAAATGCCTTCAATTTGTGAATACCCTTTGTAGACCAATATTTCATTGTTTCTTATTACTTTACCTTCTTCATTCAGCTTGTTCCGGAAAACCCACTTTGTACCAATAATGTTCTTGTTGTCCAGCTTGGGTACAAGCTCCCAAGTATCATTCTTCTCTATCTGATCAATCTCTTCATTCATAGCATGAACCCATTCTGGATGCTCAAATTCTTCATTTACATCATTCGGTTCTACTTTTGATAAAGAAAAGTTTGTGATATAGCATTTGTTGTTCTTCTTGTTTGGAGACTCTGATTTTTATCTCTAATAATTTTTTGAGCCTCCACTTGCTTCTTCAACCTAGGATGTGTTGTTTGAACTCCATCCTCATCACTTGAGATCTCTGAGTCAGATTCCTCTTCTTGAGTAGGATTAACACAGTCCAAAGCATTATCAGAATTGTTAACAAAATCTTCTCTACCCTGCTCAACTTTGACATCAACATATGACTGCTTTTCTTTCTCATCATTTTCAACAACTTTTACATCTAACGAATCAATAATTCTTCCTCTTTCTTTATTGTGAAATCTATATCCTATTCCTTCCGGAGAGTAGCCAAGAAAAATTCCATCATCTCCTCTTTGCTCAAACATTCCCAGGTTTCCACCTTTCTTCTTTATAATACATGGACTCCCAAAGACTCTCATGTGTTTCAGGCTTCGAATTTTTCCATAGAACATTTCATATGGAGTCATATCTGAGTTTGGCCTATAGAAACATCAGTTCTGAATATACACAATAGTGCTCATGGATTTCCTCCAATAATAATGACAAAGACTATGTTCAAGTAACATAGTTCTCCCCATTTCCACCAGACTTTGATTCTTTCTTTCAGCCACCCCATGTTGTTGAGGTCTGTATAGTGAACTGAACTCATGCTAAATTCCATGTTTCTCACGAGAACTTTCAAACTATTAATTCTTATACTCACCACTATTATCAGTTCTCAACTTCTTCACTGAATACTCACATTCCTTCTCTATTTTCCTTCTGAAACTCTTAAACATTGTTAGAGCATCTGACTTATGTATCATGTACATAACAAAAGTAATGAGAGTAAAGCCATCAATGAAAGTAATGAAGTACATATATCTATTTGAAGATTTCTTCCTCGTTGGTCCACATATATCTGAGTGTGTGAGTTCCAATGGTATTTTTGAGTGTATTTAAAATCTTTTTTCATAGAATTAGTAATCTTCCCTTTCTCACAAATAGTGCAACACCAATCTCTTTCTCATGATAAATCATACATATCTCGAACACTATCTCACTTTGATAACGTCCACATATTTCTCTGAAACATGTGCCCCATCCTTTGATGCCATAATTTATTTTCATCCACCACACTCATGTAACAAGACTTCTGCACATCACCAACTTGGAATAGATTCCCTCTTTTACGTTGGACTCTTGTAACTATATTTCCATCATTTTCACTTTTCACAACAAATCCATATTTTCTGAATATTAATTTGTTTTCCTCATCACAGAGTTGTGAAAAACATAACAGGTTATGTTTCATCCCATCAACATGTAGTGTTTTCTTGGATTTCATCTTTTCTTTTCCAATAATGGTCGATCCAACACATTTTATCCATAGAGATTCATCATTTCCAAATGTCACAGTTCCTTCGTTGAAGTCTTTCACATTATTCAGTAGCTTTAAGTATCCTATAATATGATAGGAACATCCACTATCAAGAATCCATGGACGTTCTACTTTTATAGATTTCAAAGTAGTTTCGACAACAAGAGATTTTTGTTCTTCCTTTTCCTTCAGTTTTTGTTGTGCTTCCTCCAATTTCCTAGCCAATTCAATGTTTTTTGGCCAGACAACCATGCACACTTTCTTTTCAGAATTATCATAGTTGTCCCTCTTAGCTTTAAAAAACTCTGGCTTTTGAGAATTATTATGAATCTTTTGTTGCTCTAGTAACACACTAAGGTAGTCCTTGGAAAGATGTCCAGGTCGATCACATCTTTCATAGATAGTTTCCAGTGATTGGAACCTATTCTCAACTTTCACACTAGTCTTCTCAGATATCTTCTGAAATTTATTTCGAGACTTTCTATTTTGAAAGGATTTACTCCCCGTCAATCCTTGTCTTTCAAAAATTGTGGAATAGTTGTAATTTTGTTGATTAAACCAACACATGTTTTAAGTGTGTCCGAATCCACCACAATACCAGCAGTAACCATAGAATAAATATTTTCCTTTGAAACTTATATACTAACTGGATTTGTGAACATGCTTCTCAACAACCTTCTTAATATAACTCTGTTGACCATTAACCTTTCTGTTTTCAATAGTAACTTTCCTTTTCAGGTCAGATTTATGTTTAAACATATCAGTAGAAATCTTTCGGGAAACATGATTTTTATGTTCTTCTGATTTTTCAGCATTAATGACTTTGGCCACATACATAGCCTTTGCAACTTTTTTCCTATTAGAACCAGTTCCATATTTCATCTCTACTTTTGAAGGTAAATTCTGTGGACCCTTCATTGGTTCATTCTTACTAGAACATTCAAGAACTTCCGAGATAGTATGTTTGAAACTGACATTCATTTCTTTAGCTTTGGACAGTTTCTATTGGAACAGTTCAAACTCTTCTTCTTTTTCTTTCAGATTTACTTCAAGATGATCATTTTTATTCTTTGCTTTCACAAGAGAATTCATCAGATCATCAATCTCTTTTTCCATAGTGATTTTCACCTCAATAAAAACTTGTTGATTATTTAATGTGGAAATTTGATTTGTCAACTTTTTGTTTTCCTTCATAATCCTTCTGATCATCCCCAAATATTCATTCAACTCTTCTTTCAGATGGTATTCAAGTTGAGTTTCTTCTTTTTGAGAATTGTTTCTCCCGCAATCTTCATTATTCACTACTGCAATAAAGGTATTCTCTCTAGCTTTCTCATTAGATGATTTTTCAGATTTAGCTTCACTATCTTCTTCTTCATCTATTGATAAAAGGTTTCTTCTTTTTTATTTGAATAATTTTTTATCCTTACCCTTTGAAAAATATTTTTCTTTGTTAGTTTGTTTCTTCCATGGCCTTCTTGGTCGTCTCTTATCATCATCACTATCTTCTTCTTTATTGTTTTGAGGACAGTTAGCTACAAAGTGACCAATAGATCGCCATTCAAAACATTTTAACGGAAGTTTTTCATTGTGTTTCCCTATACCTCTTTTCAAATATTTAAAAAATAAGGATAAAATCGTGTCAAATTTTTTACATACATCATCTTTGGAATTGGATTCACCAGCATCATCTTCAATAAGAGTCTTCTTTGACTTCTCTCTCTTTAAAGCCTTGAATGAAATTTCTCTATCTGCTTTTGTTTTTTCATCATAAACTTCTCCCTTATCATTTCATAAGTAATGAGAGTGATATGGAAGTCATCCAGAGATAATGTCTCAGGGTCTTTATCTTCCAATGAAGACACATTAGCATCAAATTTTTCTGGCAGAATTCTCAAGATCATTTTGACAACTGTAGAATCCTCCAACGTTTCACCAAGACATCTGATTGTACTGACAATGTCATTAATCCTAGTATAGAAGTCCCCAATAGAATCTGATTCTCCCATTTTCAAGTCTTCATACTTCAACCACCAGATTTGTAGTTTTGTCTTCTTCACTTTTATATTTCCTTCATAGATGTTCTTCGACTTATCCTAGATGCCTTTAGCTATAGCAACACCTTTCACTCTTAGAAATTCACTCTCAAAAAGAGATGAGAGTAATGCATTTTTAACTCTTCCATCATTCTGAAGGTTCTTCTTATTGACAGGAGTAAGAGGAACCTTATCATAAATAGTAGGAAATCCATCCGTTGTAGTTTCAAGAACTTAACATCCAAGTGACATTAGATAAGGCATCACTCTGTCCTTCCATATATGATAGTTCTTTCCATCAAAAATCAGGATCCCTTTACTGTTCATGCAATTTAGATTCTCCATCACAACTTCTCTTCAACCACTTCAGCAAAGAATAAACGAAGGTAACTGTAGAGACCCGAAGCTTATCGTACATGGACATTACATTACTTTTGCGGAATACTTAGTATATAACAAAAACACACACACAAGGATCGTAATAGTTTAGTGTCTTTGGAAACTCGGAACGTAATCTTCTAATCGTGGTGAAAGATCTTCAATATCTCCCATAAAGATCTTCCCTTTTTTTTACCTATAAACCTTTCTTTATATCCTGGGGAAAAGAAAACATAAAAGGGTGAGCTCAAATGCTCAGTAAGGGTAAACAAAAGAAATATCAATCACATCATATACAAAAGAACATAGCTTTTTTGGAAATCTTAACCTGCAAAAGAGCTCATAATATCATAACATGGGATAAATCATAGAAGTGAAAATGAAATCATAACTTAAAACATTACTCATTGTGGCATACACACATAATCATAGAGAATCATTTCTTGTTAGTCAAGACTCATTGCCAAGACTATCTTAGTGGACAAAGTCCCTTTCTGAACCGAGTTCACTCCTCGTTTCAGTCCTGTATCACTGAACCGAAATAACCTTCCGTTCCATCCATGTCTATCTCATGAGATATAAAATCATTACCCAATGCATTGGAGGGAGATATAGGTCCCACCCATCTTATAATGAATCCTTTCTTATGTGTGCCACATAATCATAACACATACATCATCGCATAACACATGTAACAAAAATGGCATTCTTGAAACATCATGACATCATAAATCAATTCATATAAGATAAAGGAATTCATAAACATAATTCCATCACAACATAGTCAAATCAATGTAAAAATATGGATATAAACAGAACCCTTTATTATCTTAGATGGAAAATAATTTTGATAAAACACTTGAATTGAATTCTTGAGGAAAATATCCTTTCTTCTTCAAAATCAATTTCTTTTCACAAAACATCATTCAATTTTAAAAGAAAGAGATTTTATTGAAAATAGTCATGAAATCTTTTAGAGGAAGCTTCATTAAAATAAGGCTTTATAATACAGTAGAAATCCGTTCGTGTCGTATAAGTTAAAAAAAACATTCTTCGTACTTTTGTCGGAAAAGTCAAAAAGTACCTCGTACGAAAAACGACAAAAGATTCCTTTCATACGTATTACTAAAAACTCACCGAAGGGTAAAAATGGATTTAAACAATTTTAGGTGGATGGAAATAATATTACATATTGAGTAAACATGGATGTGGATGATAAAATACACCCCAGTAAATACTTACGAATAAACAATCTCGGATAAAAATGAGATTGTGATATTTCCCTTACCTTAGGTCCGACTTGCTTTGTAAGTGTCCGAACCTCCTGTATAATGATTTAAATCATGTTATTTACTTATTAAAGAATCATATTCATTGTTATGATATCATATATGGTTCACTTATGACATTATATTACCCGTTCTTTTGTAAATTCCATGTTAAAGAAGCGTTTTGGGTAAAATCGTTTCATTTATCGTAGGTGTTTTGACTTGTTGTTCTTGACATCATTATTACTTATATCATGATTTACTTACTTCCAGAATATAAAATATGATTTATATATCATATATATTCAGTATATATATATATATAATAGGTAGATAAATAAAATGAAAAACACCGTTCATGGAGACGGTAGTCCGTACGTACGCATGAACGCTGTTTTCCTTTCCTTATTGTCTTGAAATGGAAGTAAGTAGATGACATACATATGTATATATATACATAAATCCAGTAGCTTTATAATGTCATATATTTCATTATTATTTCTTATATATACATTATAATCATTCTTAAATGGTTAACATGGAGAATGAATCTCATCGCGTCGTGGAGACGGTATTCCGTACGTACGCACGAGCGATGATATCATTTCTATAAATATTGAATTGAATTGGAGTGGATTATACAATATATCAGAATCAATATGATGTTGTAATAACTATGTATAGTTATTCTTTACACCATTATACCCATCCATGTAAGGTGGTGGTGGAAAATAGATTACACCACGGCGTGGAGACGGTATTCCGTACGTACGCACGCGCGGTGATTTCTTTTTCCGTAGGATGGATAGATGGTGAAATAGGGTTGTTTCATACTTATAATAACATATCAGTATATGAGTGATACTGATGTTATTACTTCATAATGAAACAACCTAAGAAGAAGAAGTGGAAGAAGAAATAAAGATGAAAGAATTGGTAACTGTAATTACCTCTTCTTTGAAGTGCCTCTTTGAGACCTCCTCTTAGGGCACTAAAATTGGACTTTGAGGAAGACCAGAACCTCTAGGATGTTGCTAGGGAAGTGGATAGGAGAAATTGGCAGGGGTTGGCCGAGCTTGAGTGCTCAAATTGGTGTGAGGAGGAGGGGGAGGAGGTGTCCTTTTATAGGGGAGGAGAGGGGCACCTTAGGAATATCTCAAAATATTATTTTATATTAAAGTCAAAATCGGTTTATAATGGTTCCAAAGGGTCTTATTTCGAAGCTAAAGTGGGGATGGGTCGAAATCCTATCAACCAATAAGATTTAGACAAGTTTAGGTTCTTATTTTAACCTTATCAATTAGATTTAACTCTAAGTTAAATAATTTAACTTTTACCGTGTCTTTTTGTTTTCTTTCACTATATGGTTAATACACTTACTATAACATGCCAAACGAACCCCAAATTGTATATTATTAATACATATATCCTTATCTAAGTCATTTGGCCGAACCTTATATTTTTAGGAATAAAATAACAATTAATAATATAATAGTTGATTTAAAAACTCTTTTGTGTCAATTTTGACACTATTTGATATATGATTTTTTTTGAAAGTCATAACAGAATTATATGTTCGAACCAAGTTGATTAAATCAACAATAATATATCATAGTAACCTATAAAATTATTGGAATTCATAAAAAGTCTTAAATTACATTTATTTTGGTATTTATATTATCAATTATGTCAATATTTCATAAATAAGATAATTACTGCATCATCTTTGTGTCATAAATAAATTATATTATTTGATGTCTAAAAATTACAAATAAAATACCATCATGTAGGAAATCTTTTTAGCATTCTAATGAATATTTATAGTCGAATTTATCTTATGTATAACCCCATATTAAAAATGATTTACTTATTAAACTTTGATTTTAACTATTTTAACCTTTCTTTAAATAAATTAATAATAAATGTCCTAATCTAATCCAAGTGGGCCTAAATGGTCATATTTTATTCCTAAGTTTGTTTTTGGTCGAATTACACTTGTCCAATAGAATTAGGACATGTGTTAGGGTAATATTAATATCATATTTACCCTTAGTTACCCTATTTACTATTAACCGCGGTAAAAAAAGTAAAAAGTTACTATTCACCAAAAAATTATTTTCATCTCATTGAACCACATTTTAGTCCTTGATATTAACCGTGTCTCTCGGATTTTCGAAATTCCATTCACAGAAGCGGCAAAATTAAGTTTTATGAAAAATTCAGTTTTTTTAACTACCACTTAGTAGTTTCACTATTCATCAAAAATTGATGTTTTTCAGAACAATGCCAAAATTTCATCCTAAGCTATATTTCATATTCCGATTTCAAAAATGAAATCTATTTTACCAAATTCATAACATAGAAGTTGCATTAATTAATTTTATAATTAAATCCTGCTGTTAAAATAAATAGCGTGTTTTTAGGAAACAATATATATCAAAAGATTGACACTTGATTATGTCTGGTTTAAATGTGAAATTATAACCAATGACCAACATTGTAAAAATATATTCTAAATATACTTTAAAACCACTCAAATTAATAATTTATCACTATTAATTATTTCGATTAAAAAGTTGTTTTTAATTATAATTTAATAATTTTCACTATTCATCAGAATATGAAAGTTATCCGAAAAGTACCAAAATTTCACCTTAGGCTAAATTCGATACTCCGAATCCAAGAATGAAGTTCATTTTGAAAAATAAGATTTACAGAATTTTAAAAAGTGGTTATTACTATTCATAACGGCTAGTTTTAATAATATTTTAATAGCACATCGTTGTTTAGTGAAACTCGGTATTGCGTATTACACACGCTATCGAGGAAGGTCGCGATTGCGTGTAATGCAAGGCAAGACAAGGATGCGTGTTGTGAAAGCTCCTTTTGGTGTAGCGTACAACACAAGACATTAATAAAATTAAAAAGAATATTTTTTTATAAAATCTTGGGCTGTTACAGTAACCTCATCTCTGATACCAATTGAAGTTCCCAGTTAGGATCCAAGTATCACTGAGAGGGGGAGGGAGTGAATCAGTGATATCTTTTTCTTTTTAAGTCTCCCCTTTTTGAAACAATCTTCACCACCAGTTAAAGATTTTCTTTCCTGCGGAACACACACAACCACAGGAACACATGATTTACAAGGTTCACTACTCAACAAGAGTAGTTACGTCCATGGTATGGTATGGAAACAATTCAGTACCACACAATACACTAGAAAACAATCCTTTGATGTGGAATACAAAGAGTAGGATATACCCTTAGACTCGTGTAGCACTTGGAAAACAATTCACAAGCGTATGTGCACCCTCTTAGCACAAATAGGGAATTGCAGTATTTCAGTGCTTCTTTACAATTGCATAGTTGTATTCTCTGAAGTACCAATCTTCACTTTCCTACCGAGAAGCTGGTAGGAACTCCCATATGCACAATTTAATATGTGTGAATGCCCCAAATTTTTATCGCAACCTTTAGGATATCTTGCATGCAATTCAAATGCCTTGTGCGTAAAAATTCTGTTTTGGCGCAAAAAAACTTTTTTTTGCAACTTCCCTTTTTCGCGCAACATTTTCTCTTTTCACGCTGATGTCCTCTTTTCGCACAAACTCCTTCCTTTTCATGCATCTCACTTATCATAAAATATTATGCACACCAGAGCTAGGGATTTCTTATAAGTGTCGAGCATAAACAAATTAGAGGGGTTCACCTCATATTTATAGGGATTTTTAACCCCACGTGAAAAACACTAATCCGGGCATAAAACCTCCTTCATGCGTGTAAAAACTCTTTCACATGACTTCATATTTCACGCAATGCTCCAATATTTCACACACTTCATGCCTTTGAAAATTTTTGAGCTTCTGATCTTGAAACACCTTTTCACAAAAAACTTCATCCCACTATTTCATGCATCCCGCTGATATTTCACGCAACCCGCTACTATTTCGCGCACCACTTTATTTTTTCACGCAACCTACCTAAATTTCCATGCACTCTATACCTTTTCCATTTTTCGATTTTCTGACCATAAATCATGCCTTGCACACAAAATTCTAAGTCATCTTCAATCATTCGCGCAACATCCATTGCCAAAAACACATCTTCATCTCCCGATTTTCAGGCCCTACAATTTAGCAAACCCTGGAAAACAGCACCACCTTAAACTGTGCTTTGGTGCCACCCCCAGATTGTCCATTACATTGTCATTTCTCTCTTCACTGCTTCCCATAACCATTATTTAGCTTTAATCACGAACTCCACTATCATGATATATATCCTTTGATTGATCATCTTTAGCATCATCAGAGTTACAAGGGGAAGTACTAAAACATCCCATCTTCCAACAGCATCCTTCCTTCCAATCAAAACTATATATGATTGGCATCATCATTTCTCCCCATTTTCTTTTATAAGAATTACATCACAAGTTCTCTAAAATTATGATATTTGTGAAATACAAATCAGCAAAGCAACTTCTGATTTCTACATTCTTTACAAAATGAATTGATTTAGCTTTTTGATAGGAAAAGACAACACTCTGTAACATCAATCTTTTCTTACTTCCTTATCCATCCAACTTGGTCCCAACAATCTCCCCCATTGGATTTTGTTGTCAACCATGATTCATAAATCACTGAACTTTTTAACCTTAAGCAATGGATTACTTATCAACAATTCTAGGCCTACGTGAGATAACTCATTGTTGGAAACAACAATAATTGACATCCAAAACCATGTTGTCCAAAAGAAGTGACTATGAAATCTCATGAGCGTACCTCTTTAGCCTTCTTCAGATCATATTTCAAGCTTCTACCTAAGAATTCATCACTTTGTTGAATTTCCTAGAAAACAACATTGTTTCCTACAACCACTCCAACAAACAGTTAGAATAGTTCACACACATACGTGATGGATTCATTTCTTACCCACAACTCCCCCGTTATTCATGCTTTCATAAGGATAGATTTATGAAACAATTATCTCCCTTGAAAACACTATCCAAAGTAATGATGAGAGTAAGGATAGAAACACGTACCATAACCTTGATGAGAAGGCGGTTGGACACCCTTGTTTAACCTCAATTTTGAAAATGGTTCCTTCGGTAACGATTTTGTGAATATATCAGCAACTTGTTCCGATGTAGGAACATACTCTAGCTTCAATTCTTTTGTCTCCACCTTCTCTTTAATGAAATTTTACTTTAAATCAATGTGTTTTGAACAAGAATTTTGTACTGGATTTATTGTAAGATTGATTGAACTCTGATTATCACAACCCAAGAGAAATTGTAGCTTTACTTCAACAAGTAGATCTTCTAACTGAGTCTTCATCCACATTAGTTGTGTTATAGCTTGAGTTGCAGAAACATACTCAGAATTAGTTGTTATAAGAGTTACTAAATTCTATTTCCTCATATTCCATGTAACACAACTTTTCCCCAAAAAAACCCCACCAGATGTGGATCTTCTGTCATCAACATTTCCTTCCCAATCAGCATCAGAATAGCCGAATAGATCAATATTTTCAAAGCCGTCATACCAGATTCCAAAAAATTTTGTTCCTTTGATATATCAGAGAATTATTTTTCCAACAATCAGATGTGATTCTTTAGGAGCACTCTGAAATATTTCACATAAAGTGACACATAGGTGATGTCGGGTCTTGAGGCTGTCAGGTACAACAGACTTCCAACCAGCACCCAAAACTTTTTTTGATCAACTTCTTCTCCCTCTCCAACTTTATACAACTTGGTTCCACTGAAATCGGAGTAGAAACCGGTTTCGAATTTTCCATTCCAAACTTCTTCAGATGTTCCTTAGCATACTTTTTATGAGACAGAAAAACCTGATTCTTCTTCTGTGAAATTTTTAGCCCAAGAAAGTACTTCATTTCTCCCAGCATGGTCTTCTCAAATTACTTCTTCATCTACTAAACAAAATTTTCACATGATATTTCATCATTTCTACCAAATATAATATCATCGACACAAACAATAACGATTAGTGAAAACTCCTGACATTCCATGATGTAGAGATTTCTGTCAACTCTCCCTTTATTAAAGTTCATCTATTTTAAGCAATTATTTAAATTAGAATACCATGCTCTCGGAGCCTGTTTTAGCCCATATAAAGCCTTCTTCAACTTGCACACATAACTTTCATCTTTTCCAATATCAAATCCATATGGATGATCAATGTAAACTTCCTCGTCAAGTTCGCCTTTCAAGAATAAGGATTTTACATCCATTTGAAAGATTTTGTATCCTCATTGTGAAGTAATATCATGAAATATACTAATTGTTTCTAATCATGCCACTGGAGAAAAGTTTTCATCAAAATCAATGCCTTCAATTTGTGAATACCCTTTGTAGACCAATCATTCTTTGTTTTTTATTAATTTACCTTCTTCGTTCAGCTTGTTACGGAAAACCCACATTATACCAATAATGTTCTTTTTGTCCGGCTTGGGTAAAAGATCCCATGTATCATTCTTCTCTATCTGATCAAGCTCTTTATTTATAGCATGAACCCATTCTGGATGCTCAAATTCTTCATTTACATCATTCAGTTCAACTTTTGAATAATGAAAATTATGTGATAGATCATTTGTTTTTCTTCTTGTTTGGACCCTCTAATTTTCAACTCCAATAATGTTTTGAGCCTCCAATTGCTTCCTCAACCTAGGATGAGTTGTTTTAACTCCATCCTCATCACTTGAGATCTCTGAGTCAGATTCCTCTTCTTGAGTAGTATTAACACAGTCTGAAGCATTATTTGAATTGTTAACAAAATCTTCTCTATCCTGCTTGACTTCGACATCAACATATGACTTCATTTCTTTCTCATCATTTTCGACAACTTTTACATCTGAAGAATCAATAATTATTCTTGTTTCTTTATTGAGGAATCTATATCATCTTCCTTCCAGAGCGTAGCCAAGAAAAATTCCATCATCTCCTCTTTCCTCAAACTTTCCTAGGTTTCTACCTTTATTCTTTATAATACATGGACTCTCAAACACTCTCAAGCATTTCAGACATGGAGTTTTTCCATAGAACATTTCATATGGAGTCATATCTGAGTTTTGCCTATAGAAACATCATTTCTGAATATAAACAGTAGTACTCATGGGTTGCCTCCAATAATAATGAGAAATACTATGTTCAAGTAACCTATTTCTCCCCATTTCCACCAGACTTTGATTCTTTCTTTCAGACACCCCATTTTTTGAGGTGTGTATGGTGAACTAAACTCATGCCAAATTCCATGTTTCTCAAGATAACTTTAAAAATTTTCATTCGTATACTCACCACCATTATCAGTTCTCAACTTCTTCACTGAATACTCACATTCCTTCTCTTCTTTCCTTCTAAAACTCTTAAACATTGTCAGAGCATCTGAATTATGTCTCATGTACATAACACAAGTAATGCGAGTAAAGTCATCAGTGAGAGTAATGATGTAATTATCTCCATTTGTTGATTTCTTGCTCCATGGTCCACATATATCTGAGTGTATGAGTTCCAAGGGTCTTTTTGAGTGAATTAAAACTCTTTTGTGCATATAATCAGTAATATTCCCTTTCTCACAAATAGTACAACACCAATCCCTTTCTCTTGATAAATCAGGAATATCCCGAACATTGTCTCGCTTTGATAACTTGCACATATTTCTCTAACACATGTGCCCCCACCTTTTATGCCATAATTTATTTTCATCCACCACACTTATGTAACAAGGTTTCTTCACATCACCAATTTGGAATAGATTCCCTCTTGTACGTTGGCCTCTTGTAACTATATTTCCATAATTTTCACTTTTCACAACAAATCCATATTTTTTGAATATTACTTTGATTCCCTCATCACAGAGTTGTGACACACTTAATAGGTTATGTTTCATCCCATCAACATATAGTATTTTCCTAGATTTCATATTTTCTTTTCCAATAATGGCTGATCCAACACTTTTGATCCTTAGAGATTCATCATTTCCAAATGTCACTGTTCTTTCTGTGAAGTCTTTCCCATTATTCAGTACCTTTAAGTCTCCTGTAATATGAGAGGAACATCCACTATCAAGAATCCTTGGACGTTCTCCTTTTGTAGCTTTCAAAGCTATTTCGATAACAATAGCTTTTTGTTCATCCTTTTCCTTCACTTTCTGTTGTGCTTCCTCCAATTTCCTAGCCAAGTCAATGTGTTCTGGTTATACAACCACGCACTATTTCTTTTTAGACTTATTAGACCTGTCCCTTTGAGCTTTAAAAACTATGGGTTTTGAGAATTATTAAGAATCTTTTGTTGCTCTAGTAACACACTAAGGAAGCCCTTGTCATGATGTCCATGTTGATCACACCTTTCACAGACAATTTCCAGTGATTGGAACCTATTCTCAACTTTCACACCAGTCTTCTCAAATATCTTCTGAAATTTATTTGGACACTTTCTATTTTGAAAGGATTGACTCCCCCTCAATCCTTGTCTTTAAAAACGTGTGGAATAGTTGTAATGTTGTTGATTAAACCAAGACATGTTTGCAGTGTGTCCGAATCCACCATAATACCAGCAGTAACTATAGAATGAATATTTTCCTTTGAAAATTCTCTACTGACCGGAGTTGTGAACATGCTTCTCAACAACCTTCTTAATTGAACTCTGATGACCATCAACCTTTCTGTTTTCAATCATAACTTTCCTTTTCAGCTCATATTTCTGTTCAACCTTATCAGTAAGAATCTTTCTTAACATAGGATTTTTATGTTCTTTCTATTTTTCAGCATTAAGGACTTTGGCCACATACATAGCCTTTCAAAATTTGTTCTTATTAGAACCAGTTCCATCTTTCCTATCAAATTTTGAAGGTCAATTCCATGGACCCTTCATTGGTTCATTCATACTGAAACATTCACCAACTTCTGAGATAGAATGTTTGAAACTGACATTCATTTATTTAGCTTCGGACAGTTTCTATTGGAACAGTTCAAAATCATCTTCTTTTTCTTTCAACTTTACTTCAAGATGATCATTATGATTCTTTGCATTCTTAAAAGAATTCTTTAGATCATCAATCTCTTTTTCCGTTTTGATTTTCACCTCAGGAAAACCTTGTTAATTTTTTAATGTGGAAATTTCATTTTTCAACTTTTGTTTCCTTCTCAAGCATTTTGATCTTACTCAAACATTCTTTCAACTCTTCTTTCAGAAAATATTCGAGTTGAGTTTCTTCTTCTTCAGAACTGTTGCTCCTGTAATCTTCATTATTCACTGCTAAAATAAGGTATTCTCTCTAGCTTTATCAGTAAGTGATTTCTCATATTTAGATTCACTATATTCCTCTTCGTCTCTTGGTAAAAAATTTATTTTTTTTATTCGAAGAATTTTTTATCCTAACCCTTTGAAAAATATTTATCTTTGTCAGTTTGTTTCTTCCATGGCCTTCTTGGCCATCTCTCATCATCATCACTGTCTTCCTCTTTATTCTTTTGAGGAAAGTTAGCTGCAAAGTGACCAACACCTCCACATTCAAAATATTTCAATGGAAGTTTCCCTTTTTATTTCCTTATACCTCTTTTCAGATTTTTATAAAACAAGGATAAAATTTTATCAAAATTTATACATACCTCATCTTCAGAATCAGATTCACCAGCATCATCTTTAATAAGAGTCTTCTTTGACTTATCTCTCTTTGAAGCCATGAATGACATTTCTCTATCTGCTTTTGTTTTGGTCTTCATAGACTTCTCCCTTCTCATTTCATAAGTAATGAGACTGCTATTCAAGTCCTCCAGAGATAATGTCTCAGGGTCTTTATCTTCAAATGAAGTCACTTTAACATCAAATTTTTCTGGCAGAATTCTCAATATCTTTTTGACAATTGTAGAATCCTCTAACATTTCACCAAGACAAATGATTGTAATGACAATGTCATTAATCCTCGTAAAGATGTCCCCAATAGATTCAGATTTTCCCATTTTCAATTCTTCATACTTCAGACTCCAGATTTATAGTTTTTCCTTCTTCACTTTTGTATTTCCTTCATAGATGTTCTTCAACTTATCCCAGATGAATTTAGCTATAGAAACACCGTTCACTCTTAGAAATTCACTCTCAGAAATAGATGAGAGTAACAAATTTTTAGCTCTTTAATCATTCTCAAGGTTCTTCTTATCGACAGGAGTAAGAGGAACCTTGTCATCAATAGTAGAAAATCCATCTATTGTAGTTTCAAGAACTTCATATCAAATAGACATAAGATAAGACATCATTCTATCCTTCCATATGTGATAGTTCTTTCCATAAAAAATCGAGATCCCCTTATTGTTCATGCAATTTAGATTCTCCATCCGAACTTCTTTTCAACCACTTTAGCAAAGAATAAACGAAGGTAACCTCACCTATGATACCAATTGAAGTTCCATGTTAGGATCCAAGAATCACTGAGAGGGGGAGGGGTGAATTAGTGATATCTTTTTCTTTTTAGTTTTTCCCTTTTTGAAACAACCTTTGCCTCCTGTTAAAGATTTTCTTCCCTACTGAACACACACAACCACAAGAACACAAGATTTACAAGGTTCACTACTCAACAAGAGTAGCTACGTCCTTGGTATGGTAAGAAAACAATCTAGTACCACACAATCCAATAGTAAACAATCCTTTGGTGTGGAATACAGTGAGTATGATATACCCTTACACTCATATTGCACTTGGAAAACAATCCACAAGCACGTGTGAACCCTCTTAACACAAATAGGGAATTACAGTATTTCAGTGCTTCTTTACAATTGAACAGTTGTATTCTCTGAAGTACAGATCTTCACTTTGCTACCCATAAGTTGGTATGAACTCCCAAACGCACAACTGAATATGTGCGAGGAACCCAAATTTTTCACGCAACCTTTAGGATATCTTGCGCTCAATTAAAATTCCTTACGCATAAAAATTCCATTTTGGCATGAAAAACATTTTCGTGCAACTTCCCTTTTTCATGCAACTTTTTCTTTTTTCGTGCAGCTGTCCTCTTTTCATGCAAACTCTTTCTTTTTCACGTAGATCACTTAGCATATAATTTTACATACACCAGAGCTCAATATTTTTTCTAAGTGTCGAGCATAAACCAATGAGAGGGGTTCACCTCATATTTATAGGGATTTTCACGCCGTGAAAAAAACACTACTCCGCACGTAAAACCTCCTTCATGCACGAAAAAACTATTTCACGCAACTTAATATTTCGTGCAATGCTCCAATATTTCACGCATCTCATGAATTTTCCAATTTTTAAGCTTCTGATCTTGAAACACCTTTTGCATGAAAAACTTCATTCCTCTAATTCGCGCATCCCACTGATATTTCGCCCAACCCGCTACTATTTTGTGCACCACATTATTTTTTCGCACAACCTACCTAAATTTCCGCGCACTCCATCACTTTGCCATTGTTCGATGTTTTAACCTTAAATCATGCCTTGAACAAAATATTCTAAGTAATATTCAATCTTTCGTGTAACATCCATTTCCAAAAACACATCTTCATATCTTGATTTCCAGGCCCTAAAATTTGGAAAACACTGGAAAATAGTGCCACCTTAAACTGTACTTTGGTGTCGCCACCAGATTGTCCATTGCTTTTTCATTTCTCTCTTCACTACTTCCCATAACCATTATTTAGCTTTCATCCCGAACTCCACTATCATGATATATATCCTTTGATAGGTCAGCTTTAGCATCGTCAGAGTTACAATGGGATGTATTGAAACATCCCATCTTCCAGCAGCATCATTCCTTCCAATAAAAACTATATATGATTGGAATCATCATTTCTACCCCTTTACTTTATAAGGCTTGCATCACAGGTTCTCCTAACTTATGATATTTTTTAAATTCAAATAAAAAAGCAATGTCTAATTTTCAAGTTCTTTAAAAAGTGAATTGATTTAGCTTTTTTACAACAAATGAGAACACTTTGTAACAACAAACTTTTCTTACTTCCTTATCTATCCAACTTGGTCCCAAAACCGGGTCACCTCGACCTCATCCACCCTAGCTGATGTAGGTAATCCCTCTTCCACTAGTGGAGAAGGTTAAGTGTACATGTCACTGTTGAATCTTTCACATCCTCTTGTTTCTCACCCCGAGCATGAATCACGTGGGCTTTGAGATTTGGGATGATTGCAACATTTTTACAAACACTCATAGTGAAGGAACTATGAGAACTTTGATTCATGTTCAAACTAGGATACGTAGGAAGCCTTCTCAGGGCCCGATCTCACTGGATATCCTCTTCCAAAATCCAACCCTAATTCCCTTAATATGGGCATACTTCTTAAGAATAAGCCCCAAATTAATCCCCCAAAATCGTCCAGTCATCATTTTCAGAAAGTCATCCCAAACTCATTTCTCTCAAAGAACTATACTCTCCAAAGAGATTTATCGAACTACATAGGCATTGATTTCAATTAAAATGGGATATTAGAAAGCCTCTTTTAGGTTCAAACACAAAAGTTTAAATCCACCTTGTTTTCCTTAGTCCATATTCTCAACCGGGTATAATCTTATCTGGAAACCCATATATTTTCCAAGTTCCATGGGCTTTTCAGGTATAAGTCCCACACCAAACATTGAATAAGAACCTTTCTCTTATATTTCCTTATTACATGACAATAAAATGTATGGTTAGGTCCTTATCGCATGACCTGAAAAGGTATGATGTGTCCCATTAAGCGGCACTGAACTAAAAGGGTTCTGATTACTTTCACAATGATACGTAGGTAACCCATTTCATGGGAATGATCCTAATATCAAAACAAAATTTCATCTCTCTCGATGACAATAAATTCCAGAGTTCCCCGCTATGTGTCATAAAAAACATTATCATCATAAATATGATTAAAAGAATCTCTTAATAGTATTTGAGAGGATACCATTGATGGAGAATCTCAAATACATACAAATATCTACATAAATAAAGAACCTCAAATACGTACAAATTATTATAATTTTTTCACATATTAATAAGTTATTTCAAATTCCAAGGGAAACTTATGTTATACTTGGCGAATTAATAAAGATTCATGAAAATTTCTTAATTTTATAAAGAGAGTCCTTGAGTAGAAAATAGTTTCCCCCAAAAGGGTGTGATGAATTCAACCTCCCATCCTCTCAATCAAAACATGTTACTAAGTATCATAAAGTTAAAACGTAATGAATTCCTACCTTTAGAAAGCATGTCCCTCTTTGGATAAAGAACTATAGGATGTTTTTGGTTCTATATATAAATCCAATTGAAACTGTCTGGTAATAGTGATTCTTGAATCTAGAAAACACGTTTCAAGGAACTATGAAAAAAAATTAATTTATAGGTTCCCTTCTATTCTACACCTAATGAATTTCCTCATCCCCTTCAGGGAATTTATGAGGTGATTCTTTCTGCACATTTTCCATGTGGGGTGCTATAATTTCCTAGCACTGTTGGATTTATCCATCGGACCTCTAAAATTAATGTCCACTTTCCACTTCTTATCCCCATGATACCTTTGATATTCCCTGATCTCCATTTTGACTTTGAGGGCACATCAGAAAATTTCCTCAAAGCTATCAAAGTCACAGATCGATAGGGATTTCTGTAGGCTAGGTTTTATCCCACCAAAGAAGTGATCAACCTTGAATTCGGGGGTACTGAAAAATCCAGAGGCATATCATGAAATCCTTGGGATGTTTTTCTCATACTCTCTAATGGATTCGTCATCGTTTTTCATAAGGGAAATGAACTCCCATTCCCTCTTAATTCGAAGGGTGTGAGGAAAATATTTATCAAAAAACATTTTCTAGAAATCCCACCATTCCAATGCCTCAATATTTTCCTTAAGCATTATATTTTTTATCAATGTCAAACATTGATTATCATCAGCATCCATACAATAATGAATCTTGAAGAATCATCTCTTGTTTGGAACACTGAAGGATGGTGAACATCTTCTCAATGGATTTGATCTATTATTCAGTGATTGAGGGATCAAATGACCCACTGAAAGTTGGAGGCCTTTATCTCATGAAGCTCTAAATTGTGGATTTTTCTTTCTTAAGGGGGTTGGATGATCCTCTTTACCCTTGTTTCTATTCAAAACATGATTTTACTGAGATATTTTGGAGAAAAAAGTTTGTGATTCCTGCTCCCACTGGATTGAGCATCTCATTAGAATAGTCATCACATTGATCATTGCATCAGTTATTAGCCTTAGTCCTTATATTACTGCCCATTGGAGGGAATAAGAGGAATGTTAGGGGTAACACATAAAGTGTAATACAAAGGAAAAATGGATAACATATAAATTACATTTATTTCTTTAACATATGAATTTATAGGCTTCAATCTATGTTAACCAGGATCTTATTCCCAAAATATATTCTTAGGTGAAATTTTTCATTACCTTAATAATGGTTCATACTAAGCTTATGAATTTACTAAATTGTATCCCCTGAGGGTGTCAAACCAAGAGTGCGGTAAGGCCTATTTTCATTCACTGGTTCTCATTCGAGTCTAGCTCAAAGTGGTGTTTTTGGGTTTTACCCATAGATACATTTGTTCCAGAGCCGCCTCTACTTGTTTGTATCCATATAGGGATGAATTTTTATGATAAACCACTTAATTTATACTCACCGAAATTTAGGGATGTTTTTATTATACATAGTCTTATCCCTAAGGATTTCACTGGGGGTTTTAGTCCTAATACCAAAAATAACTAAACCTATCCTTTGATACCAAGTATAACAACCCTTCTCTTTATTACTCACATATACATGATTTATTACATAAACATGCACTTAAAAAAACTATGAGGATATATAGGTCTGGTGTCTTCAGAAATTAGGAATGTTTCATGAAAACTTAAGACATAAAATACAATATCTTAATTGAAAACTTCTTTTACATGACCACTATATTCTGTCTCACGTAGCATTGCATGGGATAACTTGAGAAAATACATAAAAAAGGGGTGTGCTGTAAATACCAGTGAGATACTAAACAAATAATAACATGAAGAATAAAATAAATATTTGGAAATAGACATATTAATGGTGCATAATAGAATCATGAACATAAAGGCAAGATATAGCATGATTATCATAACATAGAGATGTGGAAAAAAAAATTTAACATAATATTAGCATGAGACAAGAATAATTGCACATGGGGCATGAGTAAAACCTCATTTCACTTTAATTAGCATGTGTAAACCCCCATTTCACATGATGTATCATTATACTAATCTTTACCCAATGCATTGGAGTGCTTTCTGGGCTCACCTTTCTTCATCATTTCATTTCATGCATAAGTGTGCCACATAGATCATAGAACATAGATTCATTAAACGTAATAATTTATTATATGAATAAGAGTTGTGGAATAAATAAATTTAATTCCTCAATCAAAAATTACATGTTCAAAAAGTGGAATACCCTTGATAGATAAATGGGAATGTAATTCACTTACAAGTGGATTTTGGCATGGGAAATTTCGGTATAACTTCGACAGTATAACGACATAAAATAGAAATCATAAAACGGTTTGATGAGTGATAAAGGGGCCTCTAATAATTTATACATGTAATGGAATGTAATTGGGTCATGGAACATAATATCCCAACATATATAATGGAATTTGGTTTCATAATATAAAATAATTTCTAGAATGTAAATGAGGATAGCGAAATCTCTTACAGAATTTTGGTACGGTAATGAGTGTAAATGGGAGGAATTAATTATAGAGAAAGGGGTCTATAATAATTTAAACCTAAGGATGAACGTATAGTGGAGGTTTTAAATCTGACCACAACATGTTTAATTTAAAATAGAATGGGAATAACAATATAAGGAAACATGGTCATAAATAATGAAGGAAGGAAAGTGAGGATCCCTTACTTGAGTGTGTGACTTAAAGAGATTGAGGAGGGGCTTTATGAGAGCATGTGGAGACCTGGGAGGATTCTATAGAGAGGAGGACATATTGGGGAATTGATACAATGGTTTTTAGTGAAGATAATTGGGTTCTTGGGTGGGTCTATATAGGAAAATAGAGGGGAATTCATTAATATTTTACAAACATAGGTTTTGGAATCAATATAATTAAATATTCAAAACCACAAACCAACCCATGTTTTTTGCACATGGTTTTTGAAAAAGGGTAGTGGAAAACATCATTTTATAAGTCCAATTTCCTAACTTAATAAAATATAAGGCTTTATTATGTGAAGGTTAGTCACACTCTTAAGGAAATCATTTTAAAAAGTTAAAATATTTTATAACTCTGGGAGTGTCCATTAAGACACCATAAAATTAATAAAAAAAATTTAAAATCGAATTATTTCTCAATTTAAAACATATATTGGACGAATATTCCTTTTATAGTGTTTTATTACATCATTATTGGGTTATTAAGATGTCATAAAACACATTATATATTTAAGTGGTATTTTATTTTTACCAACAAATTCGAGTGTCTCAGAAAAATAAGAAAAAACATTTTTTAAATAAATTTGATATCCTAAATCCAAAAATAATATTAATTTTATCTAAATAATTTTCCAACTATGTGAATGTTTACTTTTAAAATAAAAACTAACATTTATGAAAAATTCATGAGTTTTGACAAAAATTGCTTTCAAACATTAATAAAAATTACAATTGTATAAAAAGTATTCGATCATTTATATTTAATAAAAAAATATTTAGTAACAATATCTTATTTAAATATTATTTAGTTTCAAAATCCATTAATTCATCAAAATATATTTCATAATTTAATATTGGCTAAAAATACTATTTGTGCTTTAATAAACATTTATAAATTGACAATAATAAAATGAATGTATATTCTTTATAAAAAAATAATGCATATAATCACAATGCTAGGGTCTTCTTACAAAACCACTTATAACACCAACATGGGACCTAAGGGTAAGGTGTATGATGGTGATAGACTCTTGGGACAGCTTAGATAACATCACATGAGTGGTAACCTCTATTAACTTCCACTTCTCCCATAGGCGGTTCCATTCTAGCTTAACATGTTAAATCTCATCTTGAGCTTGGTCAAGAGTGAATCCTAGTGATGGTACTTCCTTTAAGTGTTTCGAAAAATGGGCTTCATATGAAGAAATTATATTGGATGAGGCCATCGATTCTTTTATCTATGTAAATAGGATTTGTTAAAGCCCCATATTTATAATAATCACATGATCATTGTTCAATGGCTATATTATCTACAGTAATAATTCTTACAAGTTTTTTAAAATCCAAAAACATAAAACCAAGGAAGTGAATATGATTTATATAACCATTTTACATAATAAACCATTTAATTAGATTAAGAAGAGTTTTCATTAATAAAATTAAGGGTCGTTACACACTTAACAACTCACATCCTTGTTACCTCCACTTGTAAAACATGGATTTATTAAAATAGAATTAATTTAGTTTTATCGAGTAGACAATTTTTTTAATTTGCCATTAATTTTTATGAGACATGTTACCCATGTAAATATTCCTTGGAAAGAAAGGGGTAACCTAAATGGTACTAGTAGGATATTTCTCATGGAATACTCTTACCTAATTCATACTAAAATGTATGTAATTAGGAAACCTAAATAAACTTATAAAATAGGGCTTAAAAATGATTCGTGTTGAATATGATGGATAACTAGAAGATATGGAAGATGAATGTTAAAACCCACTCATATCACTCTCTTGTGATAGATGGCACTCTAATCCAACCATGAATGATGATGAATCATGCTAGGTATATTAAGAACTAGGATCTGATGGAAGGAGAGGGTGTGTTATTGTTACTACTAGAAAATAAGACAACCATTCCATTTAAATTAGTTTAAAACAGTGTATTTTATTAAATTTAAAATTCAACATAAACTTTTACTGATCCCATCAGAACATTAAGCACCCACTAGATCAACGATAGAAAACTAGGGTTCCTCTTTACACCCATAAACATTTTTCTATCGGTTTTTGTAGCCACCCCTCCCCCCCACCACCACCAAAACTTCAATGGACCCCCACTAGACTTTTAATGGGAAATCATAAAAATTTTCATATTCCCATTACAAAATCATCTCCCTAAACATGAGATAAAACCTCATCCGACTCATCTATGATAGACCAAAGAAAAAAAAATATATGAGTTTTTATTGGAAATATATCTATATTATATTATTAATTGTTTGGAGTCTTACATCCTCCACACTATAAATTTGGTCATCCCTAAGATACACAATGCTGTGTCACAGAGCCTCATCAGCTAGGAGTAACTACCAATACAATTTCATTTCATAATCCCACGCCCAAGTGACCTCATGGATACACTCATGTTTCCATTCCACATATATTAGAGAGAATACATTTTCATGTAGCTTTTTATCACTCTGATTAACTATATAAACTAGCAACTCCCAAAATGCAATATCTAGAACAAACTAGGCTTCATCAATGCTAATCCTGTGAGAAGAGTGAAGATGGTATCTTTAAGATAGAGATATATGAAATACATCAGGCATTTTAATATGTATCTAAGTATGGTATTTCTAATACACTATAATATAGATCCACTAAACAACCTCAAATGACCCCATAAACCTATGAACTTAAATCCCCAGCCTCTAAATATATCTATTTCACACCAACGAGGAAATTATAAATAATAACCATTTTCCCAAATCAAACTCTAGAGGATAGATTCTATGATAGGCATGCAATATATTCTTGTAGTTAGTAGTCTCTAAACACATCCTAATAAAATGAATATAATTTAATAATTCCTATATTATTATGAAATCGATAACTATTGATTCACCTACTTCTTCTAAACATTTAGGATATTAAAAAATTTCACCACAAAATGCGTTGAATTATTGTATAGGAATTTATTCACAATAAATTTTTTAATAAAATCTACTGGCGAAAGATAGTTCACCCAAGAACTTATAAAATAAAGAATAGAATCCTTCATAATGTTATCTAATTCTTATGTGGTTTTCCTAGACTACCTCTTGGTCTAACACTAGAAGGTATTTCTCACATTCAGTTGTGTGTCAATTCATTTAGAAAACTCTCACCAAAAATGTTATTTATAAAGGAAACCCACAGGAAAATTGTTTATCGTTATCACCCCCAAGTGATGCACTATTTTTATAATAAATATTCTGTTTAAAGTTTTTTTGTAATAGATGTCTTGGGTTAGTATGAAAAGTGGAACCTCCATTAATTTGTCCACTATAATCCATAATAAATCACTACTACCATAAAACCTTAAATATAAAATCATAAATTATATGGTCACATAAACCCAATTCAACTTAGAAATTGTTAAAAATATAAAAAAAAATATGGTTAATTGATGCTTGAAATTCAATTACTGATATGTAAGGATTCACAAAATGAACACTTATATATCCTTATATATATTGTTCTGCTGATATTTTTGTCAAAAATAATGGTAAAAAATGGTAATCCTTGAGTGAACGGTCAATATCGAGGCGTGTGAATCCCATATTAGCACATACATGCTAATATGGACCACTATTTAACCTTAAATGTAAAGAGCAACAACATCTTCCTATGACCAATCTGGTGGTAGATCACCTCCATATATACAATCCCTCATTATAAGTAAATCTATGTAAAAAAACATACTCCCATTCACTCTATCAAGTAGTGATGGTGTGAAAAACAATTATATCAATGCCACTCTGGTCTAATACTCTTAAACACCATGACACATGTAATCGAAGAGGCTAATTATCTTTTACTCTCTATTAACCACTCAGAACACATTCTTCCAAGTAAACATACTCCACACATCATAAAAAATATTTTATTTCCTATGGGTATACATTATCTCAAAATCAAACAAATAATATTAATCCACCCACCTCCCTTATCTAAGGTTGAGGTACCATTGAAAAAATATAAACATAAGGATCTTATGGTTAGTATAGACCCTGAATCTCTTACCCAATAATAATTTCCTCCTATTTCTCAATGTTTGATCCATCGATATTAGATATTGATAATTTATTTGATAATTACACTAATGAAATATAAAATATATAGTATAAATAGAATCCATATACCCACCCTATATCAAAAATTACCAAAGCCAAACTCTTGTAAAATCAAAATAGGTTGTACAACCCTCCCCAAACATTGGCATGGAATGGATTATCATAGACATTATCCTTCCATTAATATTAATAAAATATCTCTCAAAGGAGTCCAACCAAAAATATGTCACCCCATGGTTTCTTATTACCTTCATTGAAACTGCCAAACAAAATAATTCCAAGATCTACCACTTAAGGAATCTAGAAAACCCCATAAATCTATAAATCAATAATATGATCTTATACCACTCTCAATGACACAAATCATCAACCATATTTTATTTCACTAATTTTCATACCTCATAAATAACATTAACTATGAATCATACTTTAATTACCCCAAAATGTTACTTTTATTTCATGGAAAACAACTAATACCCCCTTAGTGTACCCTATACAAACCCCACATAGGGATTATGATCCACCCTCAAGTAAGAGTACAGAATAATATCATTAAATATGAAAATATAATAGAATCTATATATAGATAGAATAAATTGTTCAATAAGACTAGGAACATTTTTTGATAGTTCATCGATCCAACAAACACCATAGGATACTAATATTTATCATAAATTCTCTTCAATGCAATTTCAATAATATCAAAGGGCCTCATTCACAAATAATGAAATCTTTACCAAAAATCACTCATAGAAACCCACTTATAACCCATGAAATTATTAAAAACATAATTTTTATATGGAATAGGAAATTAATTATTTATAATTACCAAGTTTAGATTTCAACAATCCACACATGATTGTAATGATCTATCTGTATTCTTGGTGAACACCAAGATGACATACTATAAGGAAGTGATAATTAAAATAAAATCATTTTCCAATAAATAATAAATATTAACCTTCTTATCCTAATGTTTTTTAATGAAATAATATATGATATACTGGATATATTCTCCTTTATTATCATATGGAAAATCATAAACATGATCCCATCTCTGTGTGGAGATCTTGATAAAAACTCTTGAAACACATCCTATATCTTATAGAAGAAAAGATGAAAAAACATCCTTGAATGTATCCTCATCAATAAAAGTATATCTATCTAAATGGGCCTTTATTTCCCTATGATACTAAGGGATATGTCCTAAATTGTATGCCTATAAATCCTACACATTAAGACAGATATAATAATCAACTGATGTAGATGTTATGGATACCCATTAATGAAAACATTCAATGTGTACTTGATAATGAGTCACCTAGTACCTCATAAGTATCACATTTAATTTAAAAATATCCAATATAAAGACGTCCAAGATATTAATATGTCCACTAATAACTATAAAACACTCTTTAGATCTATAAATACCCTCTGATCACACCCCAAATGTGAAGGTATGGACTATTATTGAGAATTCCTTTGTCATTCTAGGGTGTTTCATAGTGATTCTGATGTTTGAGAATTTTTTAAAATTTCTAAATGATGATTAAAATGGGTTTGATAATTTATTAATAGTAATAATTAATATTTATATTTTTTTGATGTTTTCAAAATAATTTAATTTAGGAAAATTTGTGATATTGTAAGAAATTAAATATTATTAAATTCAAATAATTATTTCAAAAAAATTAATTAGATAAAATATATTAATCATTATGAAACATGTTATACACTTGTGTAAACATATATATTTACATGTTTCATGTTGCAATTAAACAATCAAAAATTTTAGTTTTACAAATTATATGTATATATATGTATATATTACTTTTTTATGTAGATATGTTTGTGTTACATAGCTACATGTTATTAATATATATAAATATACACATGTATATATGTATGTATCTTTAATATATTTAAAATTTTCAAGTGTGTAAATTATTTTGCATATATAAATATACCAAAATATTTGTATATAAATGAATTTATTTATTTATAGTGTATATGTATTTATACTTCTATATATTTATATATATTGAATTGAAAAAATGATGATTTATGTTTTGGAAAGTTGTGGAATATGTAAAAATAGTTATATATTTTTTACATGCAGAATGTTGTTGATATTTAAATGTTTGGTGATTGGATAGAAGAGAGATAAATTTTAAATTAAATCTGATACTCATGAATATTTGGTGACTATGAGAGTTATGATTTTTATTTGAGAAAAATGTGCAATTAAATAGGTTGGAATGAGAATAATTAAACAGAAAACAACTAATCGGTTTAGTCAAAATTATCATATAATAATTATTACTTTTTTTGCACAAAAAAATCTTATTCGATATTTACATTGTTTAGTTCTATAAAATTTTAAAATATATTAAACATAAAATAAAGACCTTGAGTATAGGGTTTAGGAAGATCTGGAAAAAATGCATATTAATAAAAACATTCACACATCATATGAAAAGTGTGTGTAAATATATATATATATATGTATGTATATTCATGTTTTTAATATTAAACATTGAAAAAATGTTTGGGTTGTGAAATTTTTTATGTATATATATATATATTTGTATGTATACACACACACACACACACACACACGTGCACACACACACACACATATAAATGTATGCATAAAATGTTTTATATATCACATTGTTTTGTGTGCGTGTTTATATATTGTTATATAAGTATATATATTGTAGCATTTTATATGTATATAAAATTATATGTGTGTGTGTGTGTATCTGTGTCTATGTCTGTGTCTGTATATATGTATGTATGTATATGGTTAGATATATATAGGTATTGAAACTATGATTTGTATAAATATACATATATTGTTCTGATTATATATTATATTATATATATATATATCTTAATAATATATATATATATATATGTGTGTGTGTGTGTGTGTGAGTGATGTTTAAAAAAAGAATGAAAATGCGTGAAGTGTAAAATGAAAAAAATGGGGGATGTGAGAAATAGGGAATAAAGGAAAAAATAAATAGAAAATAACAAAAAATAATGAATGGAATTGGGTTTGGTGTTGGTGTTAGAAATTAAAGGAGAAAATATAATAAATTAAAAATGAGAATTAAAGGGGGATTTGGGAGTAGAATAAATGAATAAAAGAGAGATTGAGATTTTTAATTTATGTAGGGGAATTGATTGGAGAGATAAATGGAAATAGTGCTAAGAGAGAGGTGTGTTATGAGAATAAATATTAGAAACAAAATAAAAAAATAAAAAAATAAATGATTCATTATGATAGAGGTGAATGGAGAGGGGATAACCTATGGAGGGTGTCAAACATGTAAGTGGAAACATTTGGAATTAATAGAAATAATAATATATGGGACAAAATGGATTTAAAAAATAATAATAATTAATGGGGAAAATTGAAACCTAAAAATTAAATAGTAAATGAGTAATAGTTTTTGAATTAAATTTGGGAATTAAATGAGGAATTTTTCCTTGTATTTTAATATTATTTCTTGATGGTGTGGATACTTTTTTCATATAAAGTATTATCTCATTCATAGTTAATTTTTATACTTATTATCATATGTTTTTGTAATTTTAGATAATTGATATATTATCTCGAAGAAAGAATGTGATAAACATATGAAGTTAATATTTATTATTTTATAAAAAAGAAATCAACCACATGTTTTTTATTTTATTGTAATATTATTTAAAGGACTAATAATTCTTGATGCCTCTCTAAAAATCATGTCTTTTGTAAGCCTTTGTTTGAGTTATTTTGATATTTTTGTGAAATTTTAAATGGTTTGATTGTTTTTCATCACATTAAATGAAATTTTTTTATAACATATATTTGGTTAATAAAATGGTTACCTCGGGATTTATGGATTGTGTGAGACTAACCTTAAATAAAAAAGTGTAATGTGATAAATGACCATTTTTCATAAATCTAATAAAGGTTTTTTTGTGATAAATGTCTCGGTAGTAATGAAATTAAATGATAATGTTAAAATGATATGACACTAGGTGAAATGGATAGTCAAATAATGAATTGAATTTAGAATTGTAGTGTAAGAGGTTTTTTTTACGTGTGAAATAATGGTATAGATAAATAAATAGGCTTAACGATTGTAATTCTTTGGTAATAGGTAATTTTTGTAAAATGGATCATATGAAATTAAATGTGGCTAGTGTCGTTTGTATTGTTTATATGTGTTTGTGATTTTAGGGGTGGCTACAAAAGGTGTAATGTTGTGAATTATTTTGTTCTCTTATTGTAAAGACATAGGTTAGGGATGTGTGTTATGATATAATAAATACATTGTATTTCCTTATGATTTTTTATACACACCACACCCGGGTCAAGCACCATATTCCTGCAACAATTGTATTGGGTGTGCTTTTCACAACATACCAGTGGGAGTATGGATGGATGGATACATGATCACCCCTGATCCATCTTCCAGTAATTGGTGTCATGAACGATATTTGATAGCCAGAGTTCAGATGTGATGTTGTCTACAGGTGATGTGATGATATGTGATGTCCCAATTGTCATTGGGAGAGATGTGAGGAGTTTACTTATGGTGTGGGCATGAATAGTAGGAAAAGGGAATGTGTTTGATGTACTTTATGTTCAAAATACCCTACAACATTAGTTATGAGACATGATTTGATGTGACGGTCCAGCTATCTGTAGGTAATAGGTTATTTGATGTGATGGATCAAGTGTCTGTTGGTGGGATGTGATATGACGTGGTGTTATTAGGAAGGGTTTTGGGCATGACGATGTATGAATTTGGGGTGTGAGAGTGTCAGATAACTGAGAAATTTGTGTGTGGTACCTATCATTGATACGTTTTATACTATATTATTAAACTTAGATGCATTATTTGGTGAAATATCCATGGTGAGGTTGGGGTTTTGTTAGTTAATCTATTTCGGTGCTGTTGGTTTTTCTATTTCCCCATGGAGGAATTAATATGATTCTTTTACATGTGTGTGAGATACTTTTGTTTTCATACTAAGTATACTTTTATGCTCACCCAACATATATAAAACTATTTTTTGGTTTTCTTGGAGGGCATCATTGACTGTGTTTGACATTAATATCTCAGACCTTTGGTGTTGTTTCTTCGTCACTACCGTAGCTTTTGTTTTTTGATTTTTCTTTGGATCCTTTTATCTATATATATATATATATTATTTATAATTTCATTATGGGATGGTTTTGGATTCCTTTTTACATTAGGCCATGGAATTACTTTTAGTTGATTTATCATATCTCTTGATCCTATTTTATTATAGAGGGTAATGATTCACATTTATGATATTTTCATACCCTCATTGCTAGTCACCAACCAGAGTCCCACTTGATGCATGACTCAAGGGTCATTATCAATCTTACTTCATTACAGTATCTTTAGAGGGAGGGGGTTATGAACGATTGGTGTTAGAGCTGGTGGTTGAGTAATAGGATAATGTTTTTAGTTAGTAACTATGAGGACTAAATGGGTTGGTATGGAAACAGTGTCAGTTGAGCTTTGTGCGTGACATAGGCTAAGGAAACTGGCTAGGAAATGAGATTTCAGATCCCCCATGATCCAATCCATGGATTTTGAGCTTATTTAATGACCATGTGAGGATGAACTTCTTGAAATGTAGAGACCAAGGAGCAGTACATGTATCATAATTGATATTACTTTTCATTGAACGATGTGGTTTTGGATGTTAAAGAAATTAAATAAGAAATTGTTATATTTTATGTCTATTTATCTTAATATGTTCATGTTTTTGTTTCTAATTAACTATTATTTGTTTCTTAATTAATCTTATATCCTGAAAATAAAAGTGTAAAATTAATAATCCTAGTATGTTTTTATGAAACCTTCTTGATACTTAATTTTTTTTCATAAATATTATAAAAAAAATTCATAATGAAATGATTTTTTTCATTTCATAAAATGTGTAAAATGGTATCTATAATTCTAAATGTTTTAAATAATTATAGATTTATGATTACAGTATTTGTTTGTGAACAATAACTTAATTTTTAAACCATTTTGAGTCATGTTATTTAGAGTAGATTTCATACTGGCATGATAAAATTAATTACATTGAAACCATTCTTATAAGAATTCTAGTTTCCATGTGAGTTAATATGTCATTAATTTTTTTCCATTAATAATTTATCATAAACATAACTTATGAATTAAATGCGAAACATGGTTTTGGACATTTAAATTTTTAAATTTATAAAAAATGATAATCGTTATTGTTGATAATTCCTTTCAATTTGGATACCCCTTAATAAAATTAACATTATCATTATTTTTCATATGATTTCAATTCATAAATAGTAATATAATCTTATTCCATAAGCTTGTGTTAGGGAAGAAATTCTACGGAAATTGTTTCTAGATTATAGAAAAAGATAAGCGTAATGTTTGGTAACATGTTGAGAATTGAATAAATTTAAATGATTAAAATTATTTTTTTTATGTATATTAAGAATATTTATGTTATGAAATAACCTTTTGTCAAATGTTAAGATATGAGTAGTTCGTTATGGGAAGTATTCCAAAATTTGGAAACATTTTCGATTTAATTAGGTAAATTCTAGTATGTGAGACATGAGTATGTACCATGTTTGATATGTTGTATTTAAATATTTAAGTATAATAATTTCATCATTATTGTAGTATAAAAACATATTTTCATGAAATATGAAATTATAAGTTAATTTTTAGTTTGAGCATGATAAAGCATGAAGCATAGTAATATAGTATGTATAGTTTTAATTTTTTGTTAATTGAGAATGTTTTATTTTGATAATTCAAAATTAATGTTGCATATGTGATGGGTTATTATAATTAGGCACAATAATCATTAATGTAAAATTATCCAATGATGTTGTAAATACTCAGTTTTTTGTGGTTTCATTGTATCATTGAATTTATTTTTTCATATACCATGATGAAAATAATGGTTGTTGGAAACCTTTATTGTGTTGTGATTATTGTGGAGTATGATACCCTTTATGTGACTCTTTGACGAATCTCACCATGAATTAAAATTCTAATCCCTTATATATGGACAATGAAATAGTTCCCCATGGAAAATTTTAAATTGTGTGAGAATACCCATGCTAAATAATGAGGTGAAGTAATGTAATCCCCTGAATAATTTTCGAAGCTAGACTATATTTTTTTATGTGTGGTTATTCTTGTTGTGTTTCTTTGTGTTATATTTCATTAAAAAACTTCAAATATAATAAAAAGGGAAACCTTATCCCTAATTGAGATGTGTTATACTTTGACACAATAAAAACCCGGTGGGCGATTCAATGTCACCCATGGAATATAATATCTTGGCATGTGAGAGGGAATTACATAATTTTTATACTTGGTATTTTATGTGTGTGATGATAGTGATGATAGTTGTTTGGGGTAGTTTGTAGAACGATATAGAGCATGTGGTTATTTCTTTTGAATGGTAAAGTGGTGAGTTGATGTTGTTTTGTGAAATTTATGGTTTATTTTTTGTTGGTTGATAAGTTTGGATAATGGTTCTGTTTTGTAGTGGTGGTAAACTATCGTGACTAAGATTTGTTTTTTTTGTGGTAAGATTATTGGTGTTATGGTGTTCTCTATTTTTCACCCACCTCCCATATAATTTTAATAACCTAAATTAGTTAATAAATGAAAAAAGATTTTTTTTAAAGCATGAAAGTATTATTGATAGCTTTCCCTCAAACACTAAAACCCTTTTATATGGAAAGTGATTTGAATGTTTGACTAATATTTGTTTATTCTAGTTATTTTATTTATGTTACATTTTTTACATTTTTTATGAACTAAAACATATAAAGGGTAAAAAACCATTTACCTTATCAAGATGTTTTATATTATAGAACATTTTGAAACTATGTGGGGAGTTTAGTGCCACCCAAAGCTGATAATATCGGCATGCGATTGATGAGTTCCTTTTATTTTTGTTCTTATATCTACTCTATATATGTTTATATTAGTTCTTGTGTTTGATTATAAATGGTATGTCAACTTTTTCCCTAAGTTTTCTACAAATATTTAATTACTTATTAGAAAATTTTCAAAAAAACGTTTTAAAAATAGAATTTTCAAACCTTATGTTCATTTTCATATATTAATTCCATTTTTCAAGTTGGAAATATTAAAAATGTATTAAAATAAGAGGCATGGGTTAAAAAAATTAATGTTAGTATCTAAAATAAATGGCATGGAATTATGAAATAAAAAATTCTTTAAAATATTTTGAAAAATAATTTTTATAAAATAGTGAATTTAAATGGAAAGTGATTTGATGAAGTGTTATGTTCAAATGAAAATTTCTTTAAATGTATGGTTATTTTTAAAGGAATTTATTTTTTTAAAACTACGAATAATGAGTTTAGTTGAAAATAATGTTTTGTTTAAAATATATTGTTATGTAATTCTTGGTGTGTTTTTTATAACCATCTTTATGGCATTATTATTTTTTGACAGGTATTTATCCTAGGATATTGTTTTTAATTTATTGTGTTGATTTACACTTATTTTCCCATGTGACAGTTTTTTTCCAAATATATCATGAAACATCAGAGGTCTCTCATGTGTTGATTTTTATGAACACTATTCACTTTTAATTATTTTTTTGATTCTTGGGGACAATAATTGTTTGAGAAGTATCAAATGTAAAGGTATAGAATATTATCGTGTCTTCATTTCTCATTCTTGGAAATTTCTTAGTGATTCTCAGTTTCTTCTGTTTTGGAAAATTTTTAAAAGTAATTTAAAATTGGTTTTATAATTTCGTAATAGTAATTTTGATGTTTTGAAATTTATTTTGGAAGTTTTTAATATTATTTAATTTTGGAATATTTTCTTAATTTTTATAAATTCAATATTATTAAATTTAATTCTATTTTTCAAATTTTTTAATTAGTTAAAATATATTAAACATTATACAACATAATATACACAAGTGTAAATATATATATTTACATGTTTCATGTTGTCACTAAACGTTTCAATTTTTATTGTTACAAATGTAATATATATATTACACTACATTGTTATATAAATATATGTGTGTGTGTTGTGGATATATATTATACATATATATATATATATATATATATATATATAAACACTTGTATATGAATGTATATTTAATATCTTTAAAAACATGTTCAAGTTTGTGATTTATTTTGTACATATACATAAACCCAAAAAGGTATATAAAAATGAATATATTTATTTATTGTGTATATCTATTTATATCACAATATATGTATATATATGGCATTGAAAAAAGGCGGATTTATGTTTTTGACATGTGAGAAATATGAAAAAATATATTTTATATTTTACATATAAAATATTTATGATATTTAAATGTGTGGTGATTAAATATAAGAGAGTGAAATTATAAATTAAATGTGATACTCATGAATAGGGATTGCGTGTGGGAGTTATGATTTTAATGTGGAAAAAATGTATGAATAAATAGGTTGGAGACAAAATCATTTAAAATAATCAAAATTGAGAGGTTCAATGTAGTTATCATAAAACAGTTACTAATTTTTTTGAACAAAATGTTTATTCAATATTTGAACAGTTTTTTTAAATAAACAATTTATTTATATTATGAATAAAATCAATTCCTTTTGTATATGTTTTTGGAAGATCCCGAAATGCATCATATTAATAAAAAAAATTACTCATCATGTGACATGTTTGTGTACATAAATACACACACACACACACTCACAAGTGTGTTGTTAATATTAAACGTTGCAAAAATGCTTGGGTCATGAAATGTGATGTTTGTGTGTGTGTGTGTTTGTATAAAATTATATATATATTTCATCGTTGTGTGCGTATATATATATATATATTGTCATATATGAATATATATTTTCCATGTTTTTTATATGAAAGTGTATATATTTATATATATGTTGTTATATATTTATAGGTATTTTATCAATTTTCTGTATACCTATACATATATTATTATGATTGTATTAATATATATATTTATATGGATATTTTCATGATATATATATGTGTGTGTGTGTGGAATTTTAAAAAAATATGCAAAAAAATGTTCCAAGTGTAAAACAAAAAAAAGGGGGATGTGAGAAATAAATAATAAGGGAAAAAGTTACAAAAAAATAAAAAATACAGAAGGAATGAAATTCGTGTTGTCTTCATAAATTAAATGAGTAAATATAAGGAATTAAAAAGAAGAATTAAAGTGACGGATTTGGCTATGGAATAAAGGAATAAAAGGAAGAGTGATATGTTTAATTAATATAGGGAAATAGATTTGAGATAGGAATTGAGATAATGATAAGAGTTAGGTGAGTTATGAGAACAATATTTACAAAGAAATATATATATATAAATATAAATATATATAAATAAATAAATGATGAATTATGAGAGAGGTGCATGGAGGTAGGGATCACCAATGTAGTGTAAAATACATGTAAGTGGAAACATGTTGAATTAATTGAAATATTAATAATTTGGATTAAATAGATTTAAAATAATAATAATTAATGGGGAAATTAGAAACATGAAAATTTATTAATAATTGTGTAATAGGTTTTTAATTAAAGCAGGGTATTAAATTAAGGAATTAAATTAAATAATTAAATGGAAAACACATTTTGATAAAGAAAATCAAGTAAATAAGATACCCAACTTCACATCTTCTCTCATCTATATCTCCCTACATAATAATCAGATTTACATACAGTCTATTTTGATTGATTATTCAGGATGAGTAAATGGTGGGAAACCAGTTTTTTTATGTTTTCAACATATAAATTCCTTATTAAAATAAATAAAATTTTTATATTAAAATTATTAAAGATAGAGAATCTAATGATTACAGCTTCACGTTGGGTCTTGCAAAAATTGTTTCATGTCCTTGTTCAGTTTAAAAATACATGTAACATCCCGGTTCCAGAATCCACCCAAAGGCTCCCCATACATGGTTGGTCACATGGCCTCAAGCACATTTTCCCAAATACCAGAGGCTGCCAACTAGTAGCAAGGGCTTTGGGTGTGATTTTTGGGAAACTATGCCCTAATTAGCAGAGTAACACAGCGGAAGGGAAACAATTACACAATAGCTGAAGCAGTAAATATACCAACAACAGTAATAGTGGAAGACTGTAATAACAAAAAACTGAAGAACATATATATATGATGTGTGGTAAATATGTCTAAGAAAACATCTAAACAAATAAAAATGATGGAATAAAAATAGTACTAAACCAATGTACAAATGAAATAGATTAACAGCTCCTCAACATTTCAAACCTAAGCTTGGTCCCATGCACTCCAGCCCCACAGCAACTCAAGTACCTGAAGTAGAAGGGTGCTTGCCCTTGTCTATACCTATAGCAATATAATCTATTTGGGCACGAAATATTGGCCCAAACAGTGTGTGAGACTTAATCTTATTAGACAACCACCCAAAGATCTCTTCCTAACAGTCAGTGAATATATGGCAGGTAAAATTATAGAAGCAGTAAACTAGAAAGAACTCAGTAAAAACCAATTCCACATATCAAAAGCAACTAATCTAGCACGATATCCCTCTAGGAAGTTCACACAGTATATAAACACTGGTTTAGTTATAAGAATATATAAGGACTCTCTGAAGAAGCACTCACAGTCAATTCCCCTTATAGTCAAAAGTAATTCAAGACTCTCTGAGGAAGCTCACACGGTCAATTCTCATTATAGTTTAAGGTAATTCAAGGACTCTCTGAGGAAGATCACATAGTCAATTCCCCTTATTGCCTCAAGTTCAAGAACTTCTGTGGAATCTCACTCGGTTAATTCCCCTTGTATCCCCAGGTGGTTGGAAGACTCTCTAAGGAAGCACAGTCAGTCAAATCTCCCTATAGTCGAAAGTGTTGAAAGACTCTCGGAAGAAGCGCACTCGGTCAATTCGCCTTATAGTCTACTACACCAGGTTCTCACGACCCTATGTAGGTCAATGAGTAGGGCAAGGCAAAAAAATCCAAGGTAAACCTCATGAATTACTTGGATAAACACTCTACAGTATATCAAGCATGTCAGAATACAAACACGTCACCCTATAGTACTAGGTATGGAAGGCAATCAACATGGGTGAAACGATAAACACGCAATACCCCTTTCAAGGTTATTCGTCAAATTGCACATAATACTGAAATACATTCAACGTAAAGGCCCAAAACACCTACCTCAGCGTTGGGATATTGATATACTCTGGCATTGGCCCTAGGATCGACCTCGAACACAGTAGATCTACAAAAATGCCTAAAGCATTCAACACATGATAACATAAAAAAGAGGTGGAATCATTAAATGAGGCTTAGGTAGAAGAGAGAGCCTACCGAGCTGATCCCCACACAATGGACGACGGTTGAATCAGAGATCAGATGGATGATCGGGGGCTCGAAGGAAGATCACGGCCATACTGGTGCTCTCTGCTTAGGGAGACCAAGAAGGAGATGCTTTTGGGGATTAGATGTGACCCCAATACGTTTAATGAAAAAAAATAAAATACATGGTGTGTAATTTTTAAGTACATGGCATGTACTTTCCTTTTCCAAACTCCACTTTAGGTGGCCTCCAGGTCACCCCACACGGTCATGTGTGTGGTCATTACACGGCTGGCACATGGCCTCCTACAGCAACACAGAACTCGACGTGTACTCATAAAGTATACAGCGTGTACTTCAAAAATTTCCAGAAAAACCTCTTTTTCTCAAAAATAACTAGAAAAGGAAAACATACCTAAAAAGAAGTTCTTGGTTCATAAATAATTCCCCCTTAAAGAAATTCATCCCTGAATTTCCGTAGCATGGCATAGAAGAAGATACATCAAACATCTCCAGCCTCTATGCTCGTAAAACGACCTCCCTTTCCCAAGTCTCACCCTGTACCCAGCCGTGCTTCCATAGCACTCGCACCAGAGGAACAGACTGTCCATGGAGAACCTTTTTACTGCAATCAAAAATCCGAATAGGATGCTCCTTGAATGATGCATCCACTTCGAGCTCAACCTCCTCATGTTGAAAGACATGAGACAGGTGTGAAAAGTAATATCAGAGCTGAGAAACATGAAAAATGTCGTGCATAGCCCGGAACCTCTGAGGTAAGTGCAACCAATAGGCAACCAATCCAACTCTGTCCAACATATCAAATGGCATAACGTACCTCGATGGAATCTTACCCCGTCTCCTATTCCTCCTGTGCCCCAACCACGGTGTGACACGTAGGAAAACCTAATCCCCGACCTCAAACTCCAGAGGTCATCTTTTCTGATCGGCATAAGACTTCAGTCGAGACTGTGCAGTAACCATCTTCTTTCAAATAAACTCTATCTGCTCTGTGGTCTCCTGAACAAGATGAGGTCCCAGCATAGCTGCCTCTCCTACCTCCAGTAAACAGAAGGTTGATCGACATGGCCTACCGTAAAAAGCCTCATAAGGTTCCATCTGAATATTTTCTTGAAAACTATTATTGTAGGAAAACTCCACAAGAGGTTTGTACTTCTCCCAGAAACCTCCAAAATCCAAGATGCATGAATGAAGATTGTCCTCAAGAACTTGCATCGTACGCTCGTACTAGCCATCTTTCTGGGGGTGGTAAGCTGTACTCAAAAGTACCTATGTACCCAAAGCCTTCTGAAGCCCCTTCCAGACCCAAGAAGTAAAACAGGAATCCCTGTAAAAAACAATGGAGTTTGGAACTCCATATAGACGTACAATCTCATAGATGTACAACCATCCATGCTCATCAACAATGAAGGTATCTTTGATTATCAAGAAGTGAGAACCCTTCATGAGTCTGTCAATGAAAACCAAAAATACATCATTCCCTAGAGGCGTGCTCGACAAACCTATTACGAAATCCATTGCAACGTTGTTCCACTTCCCCTCGAGAATGGGTAACTGGTGAAAAAGACATGCCGGTCGCTGATGCTCCACCTTCACCTACTGACTGATGGAACACCTCATAACAAAACCAGCTACATATCTCTTCATACATAGCCACCAATACTAGTGGTGTAGATCACGATAAATCTTTGTGACACCAGGATGAATTTCCCAAACTGATGAATGAAAGTCCCACATCAACTCCTCGTGTACATATTCTTGCACCCATACGGGCCCCTGGAAACACAAGATCTCATCCCCGCCTATTGTCCATCCAAGAATAGGGTCCTCTCCTGACACACTCATCCACAGTACTAGGCCCTCTGAATCTGATAGCTATCTCATTCGCACTCGATCAAGAAGAGTAGATGTAACAACAAAAAAATAAAGAAACATCTGCCTCTGACTGTCATGAACCTCCAAATGCATTTTAGGGAATAGATCCATAAGCTTAAACTCACTATTGGCCTCCTGAACTACCTATATTTGAGTCCCCCTACTCAACACATCAGCCACTATGTTGCCTTTCCCAGACATATAGGCAATATCAAAGTCAAAATAATGAAGGTACTCAACCCACCTTTGCTGCCTCAAATTCAGATCATTCTGAGTGAAACATAATTGAGACTCATGTGGTCAATGAAAACCACAAATTGATCTCCAGGAAGATAATGTCTCCAACAATGTAAAGCATGAAAAATTGATGCCAACTTGAGATCGTGTGTCAGGTAGTTTCTCTTATGTGGTCTTAACTTCTGAGACTAGTATAAAACGACTCCTTCTCCTTCCATAAGCACATCTCCCATCCCGATACCTGAAGCATCACAGTACACAGTATAGCTCTTTTCCAGCTCTGGCAAGACTTGTATCGGTGCTGAAGTCAACCTCCCCTTAATCTCTTGAAAGGATGACTCACAATAATATGACCACAGTAATTTCTCACCCTTCTTAGAAAAAATCGTCAGCGGTGCTGCAAAGAGGGAAAAGTCTTTATGAAGCGTCTATAGTATCTATCCATCCCTAGAAAACTCTATACCTCAAAGACATTCTTCGGCTACTCCCAGGAAACTAATGCTCTCACTTTCTTTGGGTCTATTGATACTCCTATCTCTGAGATGAAATGACCCAAAAATTGAATCTTATCGATCCATAAGTGGTAGTTTGAGAGATTGACAAATAACTGATGCTCTCTTAGTGTACTCAAAATGATCTCAATGTGTATGGAATGGTCATGATGAGAGTGAGAGTACACCAAGATATCTTCCATGAAAATCACCACGATGGAATCCAAGTATGGATGGAACACTCGGTTCATCAGTGCCATGAAAACTACAGGTGTGTTTGTAAGACCGAATGACATAACCATATACCCGTATAGACCATACCTGCTCCGAAAGGCTGTGATAGGTATATCAGATTGCATAACGTGCAACTGATGGTAACCAGATCTCAGGTCAATCTTCAAGAACACCTGGGCTCCTCAAAGATGATCAAAGAGATCATCAATTCTAGGTAAGGGATATCGGTTCTTGACCATCCCCTGGTTCAGGTTCCGATAATCCACATAAATCCTATGCTACCTTATTCAAAAACACGACAGGAAAACCCCAAGGAGAAGTACTGGGTCTGATGAAACACTTTTCCTGCAATTCCTCTAACTTCTTCTTAAGCTCCTGCAACTCTGGTGCAGCCATCTTATAAGGAGTAATGGACACTGGTGCCGCCCTTGGCACAAGCCTAATAGAAAAAGTCCACCTCACGCTTTGGAGGAAAACCTAAAAATTCCTCTGGAAAGACATCTCTAAAGCAATACACCACTGGAGGAAAGTCCACCTGCGAAGTCCCCTGGTCATTCAGATTCAAAATAGCAATCTGAGTTGTAACGCCTCCCAACCCATGATGCTTGGGTCCCACTCTGCTCTCCTGGACATCCCATTTTCCCTTATGGGGAAAATATTCACCTTATGGTGACATGAAACTCACCCTACAGTGATAACAGTGGATGAATTTCTGGAATGAAACTAAACAGTCCATCCCGAGAATGACATCACATCATGTCATCTCTAGGATATAGAGGTCCCATAAGAAGTGACACCCACCAACCTCTAGAGGGCACTCCCTGCACTGATGTCCACTATTCATTATAGTCTGCAACGGAGTGTCTAGCGAAAAGATATCAGAAGAGGAAAAGATGAAGAGACCCAGGCTCTCCACAACTGCAACAGATATAAAGCTATTGTAAGCCCCTGTATCAAAAAGAGTTGAAGATAAACCTCATGCAACTAGGATCGTACCTCGAATAGAAGAGGATCTGGGATCCTGCTCCTACTGGGTCTGCTCCACTGCAAAAGTCTTGCCTGTACCATGGCACTGTGACCCTGCTTAACCATTTTGAGCTGATCCACCCTATTGTCACTGAAAACTGGGTAACTAGCTACCCCAGACACGACCTCCACCTCGGCCTGAACTGTCATAAGAACACCAGTTCCCACACTGGTGAGAAACTAGTGGTACTGCTTCTGAACTAGGAGTCATAGAAGAACCCTTGTCACTGGCTACTGGTGAAAAGATCTGACAGAATCCCTGAAGATGACCCATCTTTCTGCAAGATCGGCGCTCCACCCAGTATCTCAGGAAATGTGGCCTCATATTTCTGCTCCTCCCGCACTGGTAGAACACCACTTGGCTACCAGAAAATGCATCCCACCCACTATGATCTCCATGTACAGTCACCTAGCAGTGCTTCCTGCTATCCAAATGATGAATACTAACTATATATACTGAACCGCCCTCGGTCATAGCTCACAAATCCCTCAGATTATGCTTTCTGAGAAACGTCAGGTTCACGATAGGGGATATTGAGTTCAACCGGAAGATGTTCACTAGAGATCAGATGTCGTGCCTTAGACCATCCTCAAAATTTCGTGCAAGGAACAACTCGTCCCCTCCTAGAATAGGCGTGAAACGCTACATCTCTGTGAAGTGAGAGGAATACTCTATAACAGTAAGAGTACCCTACTCTAGAATCATTAACTCTTAGGCTTGATCAGCCATCAAGGTCTCCATATAGAAGTAATCATAGAAGATGTGCGGAAACTCATCCCAAGCCATATTCTATTAGTGCCCCGCATGTGAGATCTCATCCCACCACCTCTTGGTGGAGTCTTGAGGCATGTAGGTATCGAGCTTCACCCTACTCTATATAAGTATCTCCAGATTCTTGAAGATTTTCAGTGTGGCTTCTAGACATGACTCTACAACCTGAGGGCGTCCATCCCCTGAGAATGTGGGAGGATGCTATTGCTGAAAGTCCCACCTCAATTCTACCATTGACAGGGCATGAGGCAATGCTCCGTAAAAGGTCTTTGTCATCCTCATGAAACCCTCTATGAACTGTGCATCTGCACCTGTGTTAGGTATAATGGCTGGTGCCAAGGCTGGCACAACTGGAGGATCTACAGGTAGTCCCTGATCATCCATGTCCGGTGTCTGATCACCACCTAGAAACTGGCGTACAACCGTAGGACATCTCGGTGGCATGACTCTGCAAGGTCAGGTGCACACCTTAAAACAAGATTGTCATGGACAGAAAACTAGAAGTGTAAGAAGGGAACAAGAGAAGGAAATCACTCAATTTTTACAAAAACATGACTACATGGTGTGTATCGAGCCTACATGGCGTGTTCCCTTGAGTCATTTACATGGGCTTGTACTCCTACCTAAACTGGTCATTTAACACCCCCAACACACGACGTGTTGTCTTAACACATGGTGTGTACTTGAATCTTTCTTTCATGCCTGATTCCTTCTACACGGTTAAGCCAAGTGGCTCTCCTAAGACAGGACTACACGGCATGTTCACGGTATACATGGCATGTATTAGACAGGCTTCACCTAGCTCGTGTTATTAATGAAACGGCCTGACACACGAGTCACACTACACGTTGTGTTCAAGGAAGACACGACATGTATGTGAATGGATAACACCGACCCATGTTGTTTGTGACATGGTTGGGTACCTCAGTCAGATTACACGGTGTGTTCAATCCCGCCATTGTCTGTATAGCTTATGGTTTATCCGTCTATGTTGTTAGTTACACGGGCAAACACAGGGTCAACACTACACGAAGTGTTCAACTAGTACAGGATGTGTTCCTATAAGGACTTCCCTCTCTTGTGTCTCTTCCCACACAACCTATGACACGGTTAGAGACTACACTGCATGTGCATAAAGTACACAACGTGTACTTAATAAAAACAGTTTCTCCCCGAACAGAAGAACACATGGCGTGTAGTCAAAACTACACAGTGTGTATTCTGGGTTTTTTCAAATAGTAAGCCTTAGAAACTACTTCGAAACCCAGAAAACACTGAAATGAACATTGAAAGTGCCAAATTCTGATTCGAGAGGGCCCATACTCCCAGGGAATCGAATTTTCGCATCTATAAATGTTATAACAAGGCAAACAATTCAATGATCCACCAAATTCCGGTCCATGTGGGCCGATAACACCTCATGAACCAAAGATTGGAATTCATTTAAGAAAAACCTTACACAATCAATTCTCTGATAAAAGGTATGTATTTCTATCAAGGCATCTATCACAACCGCATTCATATTTTTCACAACATATATTACAGCAACATGCAATCGCTAATGCATCCTAAATGGCATGGAAAGAATGCATGAATTGTGATTTCTAGCAAGTGCCTATATGATGTATGAGATGGCATACCCTCATCTCATCGGGTTGCGATAGAAATAGAACCTCAAAAACATCAATGTTAACATCACAAACATGTGAATTGCCCAATGGTGAAATCAAATCAACTGTAAACTTGCAAACCAGAAAAATTGCAATAAACGAGGTAGATTGGATTTTCCCTATACACGGGTTAGATACTCCCGGGCATAGCTTATTACCAAGTACCAATTACTTCCTATCCCTGGTTGAAGGCTCCAAACAGTAAGTCAAGAGTAAATAATCCCTCTAATACCACTATATAATGTCCGGGTTCCGGAAGCCACCCATAGGTGCCCCATACCTAGTTGTTCACATGGAATCAAGCGCATTTCCCAAAATGCTAGAGGCTACCAACTAGCAGTGAGGGCCACGGGTGTGATAGTGGGGAAACTATTCCCTCATTGACAGAGTAACAAAGAGGAAGGGAAACAATTACACAATAGAATAAAGTAGTAAATATACCAACAATATTAATAGCAGAACACTGGAATAACAAACAACTAAAGCACATATATATATGATGCATGGTACATATGTCTTTGAAAAAAACCAAACAAATCACGATGCTAGAATACAAACAGTGCTAAACCAAAGTAAAAAACATATAACCAAATCCTCAACATCGCATGCCTAAGATTGGTTCCATGCACTCCAAGTCCACAGCAATTCAAGTACCTGAAGTAGAAGGGCACTTGCCCTTGTCTATACCTATAACAATATAATCGTTTTGAGCGCAAAAGCATGGCCCAAACAGTGTGTGAGATTAAATCTCAGTAGGAAACAACCTAAAGATCTGTGCCTAACAGTCAATGAATATATTGCAGGTAAAAGTACAGAATCATTTAATAAGAAAGTACTCAAAAAAAAATCAATTCCACATATCAAAAGAAACAAATCAAGCACGGTAACCCTCCAATAAGTGCACACATCCTATCCCCTCTAGTTCAGTTATAAGAATATATAAGGACTATCTGAGGAAGCACTCACAGTCAATTCCCCTTATAGTCTAAGGTAATTCAAGGACTCTCCGAGGAAGCTCACACAGTCAATTCCTCTTATATCCCCAAGGCCAAGGACTATCTAATGAAGCTAACTTGGTAAATTCCCATTATATCCCTAACTGGATCAAATACTCTTTGAGGAAGCTCACTCAGTCAATTCCACCTATAGTCGAAAGTTCTAATAGACTCTCTGTGGAAGCTCACTCAGTCATTTACTCTTATAGTCTACTACACCGGGTTCTCACGGCCCTGTGTAGGTCAATGAGCATAGCAAGGAAAAAACAGACCAAGTAAATCTCAAGAACTACTTGGATAAACAGTCTACATCATATCAGACATGTCAGAATACAAACACTCCACCCTACAACACTAGGCAAGGAAAACAAGAAAAGCGGCCAAACAGGCTAAGCAGACCAACAGTCGTAAACAGAAAATGCATGGGAAACACATCCAAAGCATAGTAATAAACCCTATTCATATACAATTAACCTATACACAAGTATACAAGCATGTTAGACAATCAAAAGGGGTGAAACGGTAAACACCCAATACCCTTTTCAAGGGTACTGGTCAAATTGCACATAATACTCAAAGACTTTCAACGGAATGGAATAAACCACCTACCTCGGTATTGTGAGATCGATATACTTCGGTTTCAGCCCTTGGATTGACCTATAATTTGGTAGATCTACAAAAACATATGAAACGTTCAACCCAAGATAACTTGAAAAAGAGGTGGAATCATGAAAGAAGTCTCAAGCAGAAGAAAGAGCTTATCGAGGTGATCCCAACACAATCGACGACGGTCAAATCAGAGATCGGACTGAGGATGGAGGGATCAGAGGAAGATCATGGTCGTATGGGTGATCTCGGCCAAATGAGACCAAGAATGAGATGCTTCTGGTGATTAGATGTGACCCCGATACGTTTAATGAAAAAAAGAAAATACAGGGTGTGTACTTTTGAAGTACACAGCGTGTAGTTTCTTATTTCGTACTCTACTTTAGGAGGCCTTTAGGTCACCCCACATGGCTGTGTGTGTGGCCATTACATGGCCAGCACACGACCTCTGACAGCAATGTAGTACTCAGCGTGGACTCATAAATTACACGGCATGTACTTCAGAAGTTACCAAAAAAACTCTTTTTCTCAAAAAACAACCAGGAAAGGAAAGAAATACATGAAAATAAGGTCTGGGTCCTTACAATACAGGTAGAGGACCCTTCATATTTCTTCTGTATATATCATGTGGGAGGGGTATACCCATGATTAACCATTTATATGATAGTTACATTATCTTAATAAAAGATAGAAAATTTAAAATTAAAATTGATGGAGATTGATGGATTTTCTTATATATTTTTATATTATTTATTCATGTTGTGGATAACTATTTTCATATAATTGATATCAGATGAATAGATAATTATTATCCTTATTATCACAGGTTGTGATAATTTTGATAATTTAATATTATATTGGAGATATAAATTGATAATCATCTGAAGTTAATCATTATTGTTTTAAATAAAAATGAATCACTAGTATGTTTTTCATGTTTTGTAATATTATTTAAAGGATTATCCATGATTGATACCTCACTAAAAAATCATGGATGTTTGAAGCTAATGGTTTTTATATATTTACATGTTTTTGAATATTGATTGGTGTCATTGTTTTGTTTCACATTAAATGATTTTTTAAATCAATTATATTAGGTTAATAAAATCTTTTCCCAAGATTAATGGCCTATGTAAAATGACAAAAAGAAGTGGAATATTATGAAATATACTTTTTCTTAAATCTGAAAACTGTTATGTTTGTGTGGCATGTGCTTGTGATATGGGGTGAATTAGATGAGAATAGTTTGTGTTGTGATAATTGTATGGGTAGTAATGAAATTAAATAATAATGTAAAATTGATATAACACTGGTTGAAAAAGATAATAAAAGAATGAATTTCATTGAGAAGTGTAGTCTATGCAGTTGATTTTTATATGTTAAATAATGGCATGGATAAATAAACGGGCTTAGAGAATGGATTTTTTTTGTAAATAGGTAATCTGAAAATGGATTATTTTTAATGAAATATGGTATGTGGCATTTTCTTGATTATATAGTGATGTGATTTAGGGGTGGCAGAGACAATAGTATTGTTGTGAATTTGTTGGTTCTCTTGTCGTGGACTCATGGGTTAGGGTTTTATGTCCAAATATTTTATATACATTGTATTTCCTTCGGATTTCTACATGGACCCCACCCTCATCATGCACCACGTGCCTACACTGAATATTTTGGGGGTGTTTTCCCCAGTATCTCAATTGGAGGATGGATGGATAGAAACTCGCACTTCTCTTCTCCCTCTTTTAGGCATTGGTGACATGCATGAGTTTTGATGGGAAAAAGTAAAATGTGTATCTTTTTACATGTGATTTGATTTGATGTTATGGCTCAGTTTCGTTGGGAAATATTTGATGACATACCTTATGGTGATGGTGGTGCATGGTAGGAGAATAAAATAAGGATGATTTCCTTCATGTTCATGATATCCTACTACACTAGTTATGAGATGTTATGTAATCTAATAGATCAGGTGTTTTCAAGAAATATGTGTTGTGATGTGAGAGTCCAGGTGTCTTTGGGGGGGATGTGGTGTGATGTGGTGTTATTGAGAAAGGGTGGGAGCATCAGAATGTATGGCATTGGGGTTTGAGAGTGGAAAATCAGTTGGTAAGTAGTGTGTTGTACATATCGTTGATTTTTTTCATATTATATTATTATACATGGATTCATTATTTGGTGATCATTCCATTATAAGGTTGGGGTTTGGTTAGCTTACCTATTTAGGTATTCTTGGTTCTGTTGTTTCCTCACTAGTTTAATATTATGCTTCTTTCACATGTGTACTATAGACATTGGTTTTCCTACTAAGTATTCATTTATGATCACCATACATATATAAAACTATTTTTATGTTTTCCATGAGGATATCATGGATCATGATATTCATTACTATCTTAGACCATTGGAGTTGTTGTTGCATCACTGCCTTTTTTTCATTAGGATATTTTTATCTATGTCTATTTTATTTATACATTCATAATGGGATGGTTTTTTATTCCTTTTTATATTTTTTCTTAGAGTTTCTTGCAATTGATTTATCCTATCTTTAGGTTTAGTTTTATTATAGAGGGTAATACCTCCCATTTATGATATTTTCAAACCCTTAGTGCTAGTACCCAATATAGGGACCACATGGAAGTAGGACTCAGGGGTCCTTATCTCTCTCCCATTGTTACAACATCATTGGAGGGTGGTGGTCCTAACGTCGAAGATAATATTAATAGACATCTCCCAAATAGATACTCTACAACATTCACCAGATAATTGATGTATGTGTAGAATTAAATATGTCTGAAATGCAAATATAAAATATATTAAATACTAGGTTATACTACAAAATCATTATTCCAGTAAATATAGATAGATTCTATCCCTAAATGGTATAGGCATTATTGATAGTATGAAGATATCCAGAACCATTCCTATAATCTCACTATTCAAATATCCCTTAAGAGAAATATCCTTAATGAACTTAATACCCCTAACACTATGTCACATTTTCTCTTTCATGTAATAAGGTGGTTGAGGATCCCTAACCACCTAAATTCATCTACACTCCTAGACCTACTCATAACCCATCATGTTTGCCTGGATTTATTCTTACTAGCTATCCATAGTGTGATTCCACAAAATCAATACGGATTTCCCAAAACACAATTGGTTTATAGCTAATTTGAATATTTCTAATAATAATGTGGATTTTGACTTTAATTTCCAAAACAATATCACTCAAAAAGAATCACCATATTCATGGAAGAGATGAAATAATTCTTTGATTACCCTTCCTATATATGTATAGAAGAGACTCCTCCAATCTCTTATTCTTGTTAACCCATTACCCAATCCCTTCCCAAGAATATGATATATGCTACACAAATATTTTGAACTCAATTTTAATCCTGTAGAAAATTATACCGTCATCATTATTATTAACCCTTATTATATCATCACCATATAGTTAAGGATAAATCAAAAAAGGCAGAAAAAGATTACAGTATATTCCATCACTAATGTTCCCCTAATATAAGATGCATAAATACCATTTCCCTATAATTCCTCAGATAAATTTACAATATGTGGTATAATAATCATGACTAAACATAAATCACATACTTCAAAATATACTGATCCTCCGAAATTAGAAATCCATTTAATTTATTTTTTAATCCTTGATGAAAATAAGGGACACGGTTTATACCCTTCTTCGAGATGTCTCTATGTGATAAAATATAGTCTGTATAGATTATATCTAAAACTCAGTAACATGATGTCTACTATCACCCACAATAAGAATTGTATATTGTAAAAAAATTATTTGATTCACAAATGGTTATACTAAGCCTCAGTTCCCCATGTCCCATATATTATAAAACATGAAGCAAACTCTCTCTAAGCTGCTGATCAATAGGTGGAATAGGTGAAACAGGTGGGGTTAACTCCACTTCTAGTGGGGCATGATCAAACATTCCATCATAGACAACCAATGTTTAGATTATACTAACATGTAATGCTAACAGAAATAATAACCAATGTGGTAAGATGATAAAGAAGAGAATAAGAAGATAAAGAAGATAATATATTCCCCAGACCAAGACTCGGGTTAGCCTATCATTTTTCAGAGTAATAATTCATGGTGGTAAGATGACAAAGAAGAGAATAAGAAAATTAAAAAAATTGAGGATGATGAAATAATAAGAATATAAAAACTCACCAAAAATAACAAAATAAAACATGAAAGAAGAATAAGAAATGGTTGGTCAAGAATTTAGAGAAGAATAAGAATGGTGTGTAGAATCAGACAGAAAAATAAAAAACATGCATGAATTAGATTTTATTTAAATTAAAATATAGTGAAATCACAATTATAGAAAGAGATGATAAAAATGAAGAAAAATGAAAATAAATGATAAAAAGAAAGTGGTGTAGATGATTCCCCTCCAGAATATGTCCTTCAAAAGATGGCCCCTTTAATGACCACCATCCTACCAAATCCCCTCAAATTTCCATTTTAAAAGATTCTCATACTTGAATTTTCAACCCGCCTCACAAATTTAAAATATAGTGGAAATGTTCAGAAAATGTTATGAGATATTTAATGATTAATACTTTTCCAAGAAGAATATTTGATAAATATTCCTTCAATGTTGAGCAATAAATGATTACCTTAATGAGTTAACAGCTCCGTGGAATTAAATGGGGAAATTTGACTAAGTAATCATTCTAATTCAGTTCCAAAAAACTTAATTAGATATATGTAGCTTGATTTATCCCATATTTATAGAGGTGGGGTACACAATGTCGTCTTGGTATAATTATATCAATGTTTGATTTTTTTAGGCTTTTCGATGTTTGAATTAGATCAGCTTCCAAAAGGCAAGGTTGTATCCAACAAATATATGAATCCTACAATAAAAGAGACACTTAAATTGGATCAATATATTAATATTTATTCTATAATTAAAAAAATGATTAAAATCTATTAAAATTTCAGAATTAAACAATTTTCACGTGTTGGCCGAAAACACACCATAAATCCAAAATTCATGCAAATAAAGTCAAATTTGTAGATTCTTAGGATTTAAATTACTAAAAATATCAAAATGATAAAATTATTATCTCTATAAATTTATTGAGTGAGGTGACATTTTCATTGTTTTTCATATGTTTTCCAATTATTTAATCTTTAAAAATATATCAATTTGACACTATTTTTCTGAATTTTGGATTTATGGTTTGTTTTGGGACAAAATGTAAAAAACTCTTTAATTAATTAATTTTAATTGATTTCAATTAGTTTTTTAATTTGAGGATAAATATTAAAATATTGATCCAATTAATGTTATTATTTTTTATAGGATTCCTATGTTCGTGGGATAAAAATTTCCCTTTTGACCACTAATATAATTCAAACATCTAAATGACCAAAAAATAAATCATGTTAAAAATATTCCTAGATGGTAAAGTGGTAACCACCTTTATATAGGAGGGATAACTGGGGATACACACCTCTAATAATAGTGATTCTAGATAGATTTAAAATAGGGCTTATAGCCTCATTTCAAAATTAAATCCATGGATTTATTCACTCATTATGGTAGTATTTGAATGCTCAATTTTATAAGAGGATTTATAGAATCCTTTGGATGAAAAAGTATTAATAATTAATTTTTCTATGACATCCAATAGATGCATCCAATGTATATTAAATTTGGAGGGCTGATAAAACATAAAATTCTGAGCATCTTATAAGAAGGACCCTTTAGGAGATTTAGCTAGATTGTGGGAATAATATTACCCAACTTTCAGAGGACATATTCTTGAGGGGCAGCTACCACACCCACTTCTATTCTACTTTTACTTTTTTCGATTTATTTTATTTTATTTTATTTTTATTATTACTATCATTTCATAAAAATAAAAACCATGTATGAAATATTTTATATTTTAAATATAATAATATAAAATTATAATAAAATAAAACCAAATTAAATAATAATAATTTTGAAAATAAAAAAGAAAAGAATGTGTGTGGCAGCTTCCCCTCCAGAATCTGTCCTTAAAAAGATGGTTTTGGTTAGTCCCACCATTTTGTTGAATCTCTTAAAGGGTCCTTCTTATAAGATGCTTGGATCCAGATTTTCTATTTTCCCACCAAATTTAAAATACATTATATTTTTTAATAGGATGTTATGACATATTTAATGAGTAATAATTTTTTTGGCTAAGGATTCAAAAAAAACATCATTCCATGTTGAGCATTCAATAACCACCTTAATGAGTCCATTACTCAATAGAATTTAATTGATAAACACATATTCAAGTCCAATTTCTAATACAGATATAATATCCTTAATTTTATGTGTCTAGCCTTAGTTAAACCTAATTTACAGAGGTAGGAGCCACTCTTCCTACAAGGAATATTTTTATTATTGATTGATTTTTTTTCTAGAATTTAGTTGTTTGAATTAGCTCAGGGTCCGGAAGGAAATGTTGCTGCCCACAAATGTAAAAATCCTAAAAAATCTACTCCCATAAATTAGACCGATATTATAATATTTATGCTCAAATTAATAAAGTGATTAAAATATTTTAAAGTTAAAAATTTTAGTAATTTTTAGGTTTTAGCCCGAGACACACCATAAATCCAAAATTTATGTAAATAAAATTAATATGATAAAATTTTAGGGATTTTAAAATTCAAAAGCTTATGAAAAATGATAGAAATATTATCTCTATCAATTCCCCCACACTTAAACCCAGATTTTATTCAAGATTAAATCTTAATAAGGAATTCTGAGGGTAGGAATATTACCAATATTAAAATTCTAAAGCAATAAAATCAACAAATTATAAATTTCAAATCATATTTTTTAATTTTTCATAAAATATCATTCAATTCGCCATTTTTAAAAGAAAAAATAAAATAATTTATTATAATTTTCCTCTAATAAAAATGATGTAACATCTCCTTTCATTCAATCAACCTCCATAATTTATTATTGTTAAACATGCCAAATTATGATCTGACTCATGATACAATTCAAGTAGTGTTATGATCATATTCTAAGAATAGGATCCTTATCCATATTCTTGTAACAGAACTACTTTATCCACTTTATAAAAAAATAGTAACATAAAATCACAAGGGATTTCATTAAAGGATCTATTGTCTATGGGTGTATGTTTGGTTGGATTTAATGCTTTAAAAATTGAGGTTAAAGCTTTAGATTTGTCACTTAATTACATCGCATGATATAAAAAAAATTAATGAAATTATCCCCTTCAATGTAGAAACTCTCAATTACCCCAAAAATTCAATGAAAAGCTCATGAATAATGAAATCATACTAAATGATGTGCACCTTATTGAATTTTTCACTAAATGTATACATTTTTTTCATTTTTAGTGAAGTATTATTTCTTTATTATTTTTTTTAGAAAGTAATTCATATAATAAACCTCACATCCACAACCTAAGAATATAAGAAATAAATCATTGGTCTAGTTATGGTGATTTTTTATTCTTCTAAGTCAAAACACATTTTTTTTTACATTTTTTTTAAAAGAGGATAACAATTAAGTACATTGAATGAACCAAGAACATATTTTTTATAATTAACCTAAACATATTTATTTTAATTTTTTATGATTTATTAAATTAATTAAATTGAAAATACAAAAAATATTAAAATTTATAAACATATACTAACATTAAATGCTAATCGAATTAAATTAAGAAGCAAGTATGTGGCCTTTGTGTTTTTGATTATATGTTCCATCATTCTCCTTGTTCATTTTTAGATTACATTTGATAATTCAATTTTGAGATCTCATTCATGAATTGCTATTATTTTATTTAGTGTTTTGAAATAATTAAATCCTTTTAAAAATATAAATTCCAACTCCTCCTATAATCAAGGTTAATTTCATACCTCAATCGAGAGTGTGACATCATCTAAGACCTGGCTCCATAGTATGTCATTTATTCCACTGAATGGATCAAATACATCCTATAAAGAGCATATATCTAGTATAAGTATGGGAAAATTATTAATAGAAGAATATAAATGGGTTTGAGATTAGTTTCATAGTGTATTATCACCACACTCATGCACTTCACTCATTTTCATCACAATCTAAACATAAGATAATAATTTAAGTGAAAAATTAAAAGACATTTCACTTACCTCCTACGGGACTATACACATGTTAGACCATTAATTTTAGGTTAATAGTTCATCATGGTAAGATGATAAATAATAGAATAAGAAATTAAAAAAAATATAAAATATAAAATAATGGGTATGAGAAAAGATGATTAAGAAAAATACACACATGAAATCACAAAATAAAATAATAAAGAAGTGTGAAGAAGGTGGAGAAGAATAATAAGGGATTGTGAAATAAGACGAAAAAATCATGAATTAGATTTTATCTAATAGAAACTAAAGTAAAATTACAGTTAAAATAAAATAAATGAAAATATATTAAAAAAATAAAATAAGAAAAGAAATGGGTGAATAAGCTTCCTCTCTGGAATCTATCCTCTGAATTTTTTCTTTGTTTATTCCCACCATCCTGCCAAATCTCTTTAAGGGTCCTTCATATAATATTTTTGGAATTCAATTTCCTATCATCTATCCAAATTTCAAATACGTTAGACGTTTTTAGAGAATGTGATGGTATATTTAATGAGTAAGATGTTTTCTTGCTCGTTCCATAAATATTCCTTCTAGGATGAGTGTTCAATGACATTCTTAATGATTGATTAACTACATGTAATTTATTGGTGAAACTCATGTAATATTCCTCTTTAAAATACATATGTAATCGCCTTAATTTGTGGTGTGTTGTCTTATTTAACCCTTATATATTTATGTGGGGTTCACTCTGTCATCCTGGGTGCTTTTTACCACTGATTAATTAATTCAGGCATTTAGATTTTCAAATATGCTCAGGGAACATAAGGAAATGTTGAACCCATGAATGTAGGAATCCTAAAAAAACAAATCATGTCAATTGGATCAATATTGTAAAAGTTATTCTGGGATTAAAAATGTGATTAAAATCTATTGAAATTCTAGAATAATTTTTTTTCACATTTTATCCCAAAACACACCATAAATCTAATATTGATGTAAATGAACACTAATTGATTCATTTCTGGGAAATAAATTATTGAATAACATGTGAAAAATGATGAAAATGTTATCTCCATTAATAAAACTATTTTAAAACCATAACTAAAATCACAATTATAAAAAATGAAAATATTACTACTCAGGGTATGAAATAATAGATAGACACCGCTCTACCCAAAAACATAGCCTATAATATAAGGGGTTAAAAAATCAAGACTTTAGTCTGATTTAACATACCCACTCTTAGATATTGTACAATACAATATAGGATCTCATAAAAAATATAATATATTATAGTTATATTCAGCTACAATGTATTTTTCTAGTATAGTACAATAAAGATTCTATATTAGAAAATTTTATATAAGGTATTATTGAGGCATTAAATTAATTAAACCTAAAAATCACTAAAATATTAATCCCAATAAGTAATATGATAGACTTGTGGGCCCTCTTAATAATGACTCAGACTTTAAATTTGACTTCTAATCTATTCCTACTCATCATTAAACCATATGAAAAACTCTTAATTCCTACAATCCCTTTTTTCCATTATGAAAACCACTTTACGGTAAGTGGGAACCATACAAAAATTATACAATTCCACAAATTCCACATTGTCACCGACACATGCCCTGTAAATACTTTCAAACAACATACCAAAATCAAACCACCACATGCACCAAACAAACAACTTTCCACATTGCCGCCACAATAGAACCAATTCAAAATTTGAAATCAAAATACAAAAAAAACCATTTACCTCTGTTGGACCAAACCACTTCGAACAACCCTCCAATTCCATCGACACATCACCAACCTAACCACCATGAACCATTCTCCTTCATCATGAACATATCATCACCTACATGACTTCAATATGAAAAACTCTTAAGAGCATGTGATGAGCACAAATAGTTCATTAAGAGATATATAGAAATAATTAAATGATCTAGATAGAACATTTTAAGACAATGAACTAAAAGAAGTGAGTTTTCCTTTAATGAAATTAACTTTGATATAAAATAACAAAATATATACACATGATGTTATTTTTTCTGAAAAATGTTTTCCATAAAAACAATTATAAGAAAACAAAAAATCAAATTAATAATCCTGAGATTTTCTTAGATCTCATAAGTGAGTCAGATATAGCTTTGATGGTTGGTATAGATTATTATAGTTACATAAAACAGATGAACATATACAATATAATATGTTTATATATTGTTATAGTGACATGAAATATATGGACATGTATAATATATTTATATTATTATTTCATCATAGTTGATAAAAATTTTAAAGTGGAAGAAGTAGATATAAAATTTAATTTATTTGTTAAAAGCTATATCGCTTCATCTAACAACCTCCTTTACATTGAAACTTAATCACTTAAAGTTGGTATTATTCCAAAAATAAGACCATTTTGGCATGGGAGGGAATTCTAGGAATTTATTTTTTAGGTCTTGGATGATATTGGGTGATCAAAATAAATTGAATCATATATTTCATACATAGATATAATATTTTATTATATGAATATTCATTAAAAATAATTATGATCCACTCTATAACCTTATATGTATACTATATTTAAAAACATTAACACAAAAAGAACTAGTTCATAAGTGTGTCCCATTGTTTTCTTCATAACTATAACCCATCTAAAATGTTTCATAATAAATAAATTTCTTCATAACATGGGGAAATAAAAAATAAGAAAGATTGATCTTCGAGTATAATTAATGGTAAATGATAGATATATCAATGAGCATATAAGAATAACACGAGAATAATGCTATAACAATATGAGAATAAAAGTTGAAAACTATGTAATGTATATGAATTATCATAATCTTGATTCATATAATAAAAAAAGGAAGTTCAAAATGTATTCATCCTAAAGGAATCAATGAACATGGTCCATGAGAGTATCACAGAGGCATAAGACAATAATTTCATAAATAATAAAAGAAATTCATTTCCTTACAAGTAATGGATCATTTCCAAGACTATCATGGTGGATTCGTTTCACTCCCCTTTCCATTATAGAAGTCACGGATGACTCTGGATACTATCATAGAATACAATGTCCCCTATATAACGGAGTTTACTCACCATTCCACTAATTTTTATCTCAGGATATATCAATCATTAACCAATCACTCGGGGGGATATATAATTATAGGACCTCTCATCCTTGATTATAACAAAAACACCATTTTTGGTTTACAACATAACTACTATAATTAGTAATAACATAATATCTATACTTGTTTTATAATGTAACGACCATCCTTGGATATAATGTAACCACTTTCAAAAAATGAAAACCATATGTATCCAATCCACAATATCATAAAAAATACATTACATCCTCACATTATAACATTTGAAATGAAAATGGTTTTCATAAACATTTCATCCATCTATCATAGAATACCCCATCGGAAATAAATAGGTTTCATAAACATATCACCAAAATAATCATTAATAATATAGGGATATTTTAAAAATGGTATCCATAGATAAAATCCCAAGAAAATAATAATTAACAAAAAATGGTGTTATGATATATGAAAATCCAATTAAAAGGTCATAAAAATATTTTTTGAGAAAAATAACCATTAGATTTTTATAATCACTTTCAAAATACAAATAATTCTAGAATATTATAAATTTTTTTAATTGAATAGAACCTTGAAAAAAATAATGTTATATTAAAATAATTGATCAGTAATTATGGTAGTAAATTCCATTAATACTGTACATGTTAAAAGAAAAAATTTCATTCAGCTGTTGAGTAGAAAAGAAAAAAGTGACTAATTCAGAAAAAATATGATTATTTTAATCCATTTGGTAAAAAAATAAAATCACGGTAAAAAGTTACTTAAATAATCATATTAGAATAATAATAATCTTATTTAAAAAAATAAAAAAAATGGATATGGAAGATAATGGTTGTTCGATAGAAGAGAAGAATAAAGTCAACATCCCGTAGAAACAAAAAATTCATTATATTCAGTACATAAGTTGATTATAATGAATGAAAAAACATTTTTTCAACAAATAAATAGATTATAATAAACTTCATTAGAATATTTAGAGACATACTATAAGAATTCATGATCATAACTTAACCATAAACAATCCCAATAAACAATGGGATTGTAATATAAAAGAATTACAATATTGGTAACTTTTGAATCATAAGCCCCTTGAAATAAAAAACCTTATATAAATATTTTAATAAATAAAAAATTCATAATAATTATCATAAAATTCATTCATGTCCATTATATAAACCCCCGAAAATAAAAAAGTGGTTAATATAGAATTTGTCTCATAGAAGTAAAAGTGGGATGAAAATCCCTTACCTCAGGTACAATTTCCTTATTAAATATTTGAACCTATAATATAATAAATAAATATTTATTATAAATTTATTAAGTTTCCCCAAAAATATATATTATACAATATATTATTTACTTATATCCATTTATCACATATTCATTAACAATTATTTTTAATATCAATATTTCGGGTGATAAATCCTTAATTTTCAGGTATTTTTGGTTCGGTAATTTTTCTATTTGTACATTGATCATGGATCCATAATCTCCACATCACTATTTTATTTTTTAAAAACAAATTTTTGGGTAAGTGGGAACCATACAAAGACAGCCACCAATACATGCATATCCCACCTCCGCAAAAACCACTACGCACCACATTCAATGTTCATAAATTCAAACATGCAAATTTAAAAAGGTAAAATACAAAGGACCTACCACATTAACCTAGAACCCCGAGAAAACCCATCTCGATCCACAAACAATCATCCATCACGAGGAGACCTCGATCTAAGAGAGTCAGTCATGTCACACCTTTTCCATCATCAGAGTCATGTTCATTGTTATCCAAACCGCCGGAGAAGAAACTCACCACAATCGTCGACCAGACAGTTGGCGCCGTCATAGACCCAGCATCACACTGGTCACTGGAAAGACCTTCATAACCACTATAAAATTACAACAACATGCCATCGCAAACACAGAATATTCGGAACACCCGTACATTTCAAACTCACATCATCAAAAAGGAAAAAGAAAGGAATCATAACCATAAAAAAACCATCATGAACCACCGACAACGTCCACCATAACCAAAACAGAGAAAAACCAAACTAGAAAATGCCATCGGGTCCTTAGTTTAGCTGAAAAGGGGATTGGGATTGAAACCCTAAGAAAGACCAACTCCAGAGAACCTAGAAATCTATCATCTGTTATACAACTTTCCTAAAACCTTAGCGAATCCCACGCTCCAACAACTGACCTGGATAGAAGCTGAGGAATGAAAGATCAGAGTGCAGGGAGGAAAACAGAAAGAAAACTAGAGCACATCACAAAGCATGAAAAAGGAGAGCAAGAGAGAAGGAAAACTGAGAGGAAGCGTAGCCCCGGTCAAGTGAAAGTCGCTGCTGGGAGAAAGATGAAAGTGGGAAAAAACAAAAAAAATGAATGAATGGGACTAAAACCCTAGGCTGAAATCCCAACTCCATTTGCGCTTGGAAACCATCCATACACCAAACCATTAACCCAAAACCTCAGCGAATCCCATGCTCCAAATCCGACCTGAAGAGAATATGAGGATCGCAAGGTCAGAGCACGGAGAAGAGGACGGGGAGGAAACTGTAGAACTAGCACAGAGTGGGGAGATGATAGTGATAGAGATATAAAAAACCAAAAAAGAGCACATCTGAGGGAGAATGAGAGCCGCCGCTGGGAGAAGCTGAAACCCTAGGATAGGGAAGCTAGGTTGAGTGCTCTAGAGAAACCAGGTGAGTGGGGTGCCATCTGAGGGTACTCAATAAAATACACATGATCCATAATATCTTGAATATTAATATTGGATCAAAAGTATTATATATATATTTTATAAATACTTATAGTCATCTATAAAATTCAAAGATAGAAAATGAATTGTAATGATCTTTGAGATGGTAGGTTGTAAATATGCATAAATGGTGTTTCCATTTTTCGAATGTGTGAATGAAAGAAAGGTAAATAATATATAACATTTCTATAATAATTTATTTGTTATATATATCATATAGATTCATTAAATGTACATTTATTAACATACATGTAAAATTGAAGTGAAAACAAATCACGATAATTTCTGGTGGTTGTGGTCCACACGTATGTAAAAACGATGTTATAGTTTTCAAACGACTTAGAATGTAAGAAAATAAATATTATATTATCATTATAGAATAATTATTATGTAATAAATATCATATGTATATATTTTACCAATAATTATTACCATCTATGATAGATGGGGTTGAAAAAAGAAATATATCACAACGTTGAAATGGTAAGCCATATGTATGCACGGGCAATACCTTCACAATCCATTTGATGGAAAGAGATTGAATATTCGTGGTATAATAATCATATTATCATTTAAGTATATTTATTATACTATAGTTATTAATCTATAAAGAATATACTATATTCTAATGAGTTTAAATATGAAGTAAAAATATTGAGATCTGTTCAAAAAATTAACTCTTTTTTTAAAGAGCTCCATTATATCTAACCGTACTGGCTCAATAGTCAGTATTTTGGAATAACAAAACATATAGTATGTGGATAGTGTATTGTAGAGGAGAACTTTGAATAAAAAGTCAATCTTGAAGGCTCAATGTATTATGAAAAATAGAAATTGAGGGTTCCCTTTAATAATTGAGGGGAGGGGCACTCTAGGATTATCTTAAAAGATAAAAATATATTAAATTCATTATAAAGAAAAAAGGTTTAAAATGGTATATAAATTGGAAATGGATGGATTTTTGTACAATATATTATCCCCTTTTTCACTTTATAATATTTTATGATTTATATGTAATTTAAAAAAAATAAAAAAATATCAGATTTATTGATTTAGATATTGATCATTTAATTTGAATTAAAAGAAAATGTTTTAATTATAATATAATAATTTAAAATAATTAAAATAAGTCATAATAATCTAAAATTTATTCACACACATTTACTCAATAAAATTATATTACTTTTAGTAATTTACAAATAAATTATTATATGTTTTATTAATTGGAGAAATATTTCATCAGTGTTCAATAATCATTTATGGTCATTATATATTAATTAAAACTAGATATAAATTTATTTTAGGAAAATAATTTCATTAATATAAAAAAAACACTTACATTTATTAATATCATTATTTTTGTCCCTTTTTGGACACAAAATATACATTAAAATCTAAGAGATTAAAATTTTCAAACTTACCTTAATTTATATATTATATAATTAATTTTCAGGGACAAGTGTCCCATAAACAATTAATGTTTATTCATAGGGTGATAGGGGTAAAATTATCATCATCTAATAAGAAATAGGATGAAAATTTATGTCCTTATCACCTTGTTTTATAATAGGATATCATTATTTATCATTTACAAAGGTGTTAAATTTTACCATGTTCACTATTCATGTTGACAAAAAATAAGAGACCTATTTAAAAAAATTAGCACTTAAATAAAAATATTGAATCTATATTATCTAATAAAATTTCAAAAACATGACCAAATCCACTTTTTAGAAAAAAAAACATTTTAATCATATAACATATTTAATCCTTATACCATGACTATAAAAATATTAAATGAATGTTAATACATTAGAGTAACTATAGAACATAGACATTTCCTTAAAATTAATTAGAAATGTTGAATAAATTAATTATTAAGAAAAAAATCATTGTTCACCTAAAAAAGTTTCTCCATAAAATATTTCTTTTACTTTCAAATGATTTCTTTATTTTTAATTTATTGATAACTAAAAAATTAATTTCTAATCATGTGATAATTTATTTTTAATAATTTAGTTAGTCCTGATTATACTCAATAAACCAACTGCAAGGAGATTATATTAAATAATAATATTTTAATTGTATATCACAGTTTTTATACTTTTTGTGTCGTGTAACACAAGCTATCGAACAAAAAAATTATATAAGGAGGAATATATTCCTAAAGTATCATGGTGTTACATTTTACCCATCTTAAAATTTCTTTTTCCCTAGAAATTCATTATTGTGATACAAAGAAATGTATTTATCAATGTTTAATTACATACTCATGTTGCAATATAGCTTAATTGAATTTGTGATTCCTCCATAAAGATTTTACCATATTAGTATCCTTCTTCAATAACACCTTTTATCTATGATATAATATTTCAAACTATTGTTCTTTATAAGAAATATAATGCTCTAGGGGTATGACCTATAAGTTTAGTACATGTGATTGTTCAGATATATACATCCTAAAGCGGGATGCATAGAACATATTGTGAACTTTAGAGTGTTTTGGTCGAAGCTCCATAAAATAAACTATCATCCCTACTCTATCAAGAATCTTGAAATGAAAAATATACCAAGGCCCCAACTTCCCCTTTTTCACAATCACATAACCCTCTTCCTTGAAAAAATACATAGATTCCCTTCTTTAAAATATAAAATTCCTGGTCACACTGCTGATTGTCCCCATAATTTATTTTGACTCTTAGATAATGTGATGTTTAGATGAATAGATCTGAATTTATATGTAATCCTCTCATCTCGATCTGGTTCCAATAGTTTTCTTTCTAAAACCCCATCCAATAATTTTGGATTTATACACTTCCTTATACTAAGGAATTCAGAAGGATCTATTGGAATGGTTGTATGAAATATATAATTGTATTAAAATAAAAAAAGAGGAAGGTATTTATTCAAATAACCATTAAATTACATAGAATAAGGCCTAAAAATCCTCTAGAGTAAAAAATGATATATCATACTGAACACCTATCTTAGGATGATATGTTATACAGAAACTCAACTCTTTATCTAGATCCCACTGAAGACTTCACCAAAAAATTTAGATTGGATCCTAATCAGATATAATGGAATCTAGTACTCCATGAAACCTTACCACTTTATTAATTTATATATATATAAGATGGTAAAGAGAAAAATCTTCTCTACGAGTAATACATTATGCCAACTTCATAAGGTGATCAATAACAACACATATAGGGCAATTCCCATTATATTTTTTTGGGGATTCTAATGCTGAAATACTTGGTGGTGTTTTACCATTTCAATTTTTGGATGGATAATGGTTATAAAATTTTCATATAATTTTTTCTATCAATCATAACATACTAATATTTGAAGCATGGAGAAAAATACTCTACAATTTCTCTCTTCATGTTGTCTCTTCTGAAATAATATTTCAGATCACTATAAAAAATTTTCTTCCTTGATGAATAGAGAATAATGAATTATAAGCCACATACAATAGCTCCTTCATCAAATCATATATGGATGGAACACATACAGGACTCATAAAACTTATCATCTGATCACAGTCAAGGTTAAAATAAGGATCATTTATCACATTATTTTACAGATACACATCTTCCTTATGTACCTCTTTAATCTTAAATTAGACATTTTTTTGAACAATCATTTGAGAAAGATAAGAACATTCCCCTTACTAAGATAATTACTTGTATCCTTTGCATGTATAGAAATAGTCAATATTTTATGATTCAAATTATATAAGATAGAATGATCTTTTCGACTACGATCATCTATCACCTTTTTTTATTTCCAAGGGTGGTAATTTATTGAGAATTCATAATCATTAATCAGTTTCAACCATCTTCCTTTGAATATATTTTACTCCTTCTATTTGAAATATACTTTAATAATTTATGATTTATACATATATATAACTTTTATCTATAATGATAGAAAATCTAAATATTCAGTTTTGAAAATACCACCACTAACTCTAAATCATGGGTTAGGTAATTTTTCATGTGAACCATCAATTAGATTGATCCATAAGCTATCACCATAACGTTCTTCTTGAAAAAAAACCTCAGTCCCTTATTAAATGATTATCTATAGATTAAAAAACCTTATAGTGTGAGGACATGTGAACTGACCAATATTCTATTTAGCTCCTTGAAATTTTCCAAGAATTTCTCCCTTCAAAGGTACATTACTCTTTTTTAAGTTAACATAATGAGTGGATTAGACAGCCCTGATAAATTATCCACAAAGAGAAAATAATATCCATCAAAACCAAGAAGACTGTAGATCCTAGTCATAGTGGTTTGATTGGGCCAATGTTTAATAAATTCTGACTTTGGTGGATATAATGATATACCATCACCTGATATTATGTGTCCTAATAATAACTTTTCTGAAGATAGATTTCACACTTTGTAAATTTTGGCGAAAACACTTCTCATTCCACAGGGCAATCATCACATTCCTCATGTGATCTTCAGTATGATCCTTTATTTTTTAATATATATGAATTTATTCTATAAACAACAAGACAATGATATAAAGAAAATCACTAAAGAATAAATTCATTAAATACATAATGAAACTGAGTGAATTTTGAAGTCCAAATGGAATAACCATAAATTTATAGTGTCCAAACCTTGTATGTAAATCCTTATTATATATTTTTTTCCTAACCATAATTTGATTATATCAAGAATGAAGATCAATCTAGAAAAGTTCATATCTCTACGTAGTTGATAAAATAATCCATTAATATGTGTTTGAGGTAACTTTTCAATAATAGTGATCTTGTTATGTTTTTTATAATGAAATCATCGTCACAATGATCAATATTTCTTCATAAAATTGAATAGGTGCACCTCAAAGTGATGCACTTGGTTGAATTAATCCCATATCAATATTCACATGGCGTTCCATCTAAAATTCATACAACATAATCTGGGATATACTATATATATTATAAAAAATGGGTGTATAACCCTGAATGCAATCTATTGATAAATCAACTTTATGATTTTTTGGAAGATTGGAAAACTCTAATGGAAATACATTAACAAACTCCCATATAATAGGAATATCATTGATGTTGAGTTTCTCCTAAATCATCATATATAAATACCCTTTAGAATAGGAATCAAGACACATACAGTAGATAGAATTTCAATCAGAAGATCATGTTTATTTTCACACTAATATATGATCATAGGTTGATTTAAAATATCAAATGTGACTTCCCTTCCATGGAAATCGATGTGGTGTTTATATAAAAAAATTCAATCTATACTGAGAATAACATAAAACTCAACCAGAGGGAGAATAACAAGATTTATAGGGAACAAATTCCTACAAATGTTATCCTGAGAAGAATAATGAATTGAGGATGTGATCATCCGACCATTAAGGTAATTAATGTTAACCCAACATCTAAATATTGAGGATAGGAATTGACATTCCTAGATACTTTTCATGATATAATGAGATAAAAATAACTAACCTCAAATAAGATACTAAAGTATTTGAGAAAAACAATAACCACCAGATCATTATCATTCTACTATCAATCGCATACTAAACACAAAATGGTTCTCATGGTCATAATTAATCATTGATCAGAGTTATCAATCACGAGAAAATCATTCATAGGATGTCTAAATCCTGACACCTACTTCTCGAGCAATGAAACCTTAGTTTCAACCAAGGTAATACATTCTCATTACCAAACCCTTAGGATGATATACTATATATATAAATAAACCTAGAGTACCCACTAAGATTTATAATCTATGTTTCTTAAGGATTACTAAACCATTCTCTAATACCAACTATAATGAACAATATTTTTTATACATATATATTACATTTTATTAAACAAATATTAATTATATAGCATTACGATCCATGTCAGAATCATATAGTTCTATAATCTATGAAACATGGACACATATACAGTGGGTTCATAAGTGCCTTCTATTATTTTAATCATAACTATCACCTTTTGTATAAATATCATACATAAAACCATTATTTATAACTTTGGAAAAACATAAGAAAGGGTGAGACTAGATGCTAAATAATGGTAAATAAAAGATATATATATGATTACATAAACATAACATGAGAATAAGTGTATGGTAATATGATAATAACATTTTAAGTTCATACCCTTCATATCAAATATTATAATCTTTATTTATTGAACAAAGCTAGGATGTTTATAAGATATGAATCTTAATGGAAACAAAGAATGTGAGCTATGAGAGTATAACTTATTTATAAGACATAGAATTGAGGAATTCACATAGAAAATAATTTCCAAAGTATTTAAGGATCATTTTAAAAACAATCATTATGGATTGGGTTCACTCCCAATTTTATCATAGTAGCCATGGTTCACTCCCAAGATAATCGTAGTGGAAAATGTTACATACTAAAATGGGTTTACTACCCATTCCAATAATGTCCTTCTCATGAGATATCTATCATTACCCAATTCATTGTATGGATATATAATTTCAGTACCACCCATCATCTATTATAACAAAGCCACTATCATTATTTCAAAATGTTAGATGTGTCATTTATTATAATGTAACATTATCCTTTGTTAGTATTGTAACCCCCTCTATATTTATAACATTACCACCATACATTCTTTATAACATAACCATCACAATTAGTATAATGTAACCAATCTAACATAATGAAAACTATGAAATTTTGTTCCATAAGATCATAAAAAATTATTCATATAATCAAATTATAAACACTATAAATAAAACGGGTTTCATAAACATTTCATTTATTCATTAAATCCTAACCAATGGAAAATAAATTTGTTTCATAAAAATCTCATCAACGTAAAAATTAACCATATAGATAAATAGTAAGAAAGGTACTAATTGATAATATCTTTAATAAATAATAACAAATAATAATTTATGTTATCATAAATAAAAATTAATTTAAAATATAAATTAAATATTTCCTGAGGAAAATAACCAATCATTTTTGAAAATTACTTTTACAATAAATTTATTTATAAAATATTATAAAAATTATTTCATAAACAATTAATGTTTAAAATTTTAATGAACTTTTCCAAACATTTAGTGTTGTTGATAGTATGAAATTAATTTCATCTTGAATAATTTAAAGGAAATCATTCCTTTCATATCTTTGTTAAAAGTTCATAAATGCCTTGTTCGACAAAAAAGTAGATTCATTTTAAACCATTTTAAAAAAAATATCAACCAATGTTAAAAATAACTCTAAATATACATATTTTAATAGTAAAAAAAATTTATAAAATTTTTAGAAAACAAGGATGTGGAGAAAAAAATGTTTTTCGGCCGAAGAGTGAAACAAAGTCGATTTTTATTAAAAATAAATTTTTGAACTATAGAGTAAATACAGGGATGAAAATTAATGAGAAACACGTATATTCAAGAAATAACTATAATAGAATAAAATTAATGGGAATGTTGGAAGGAAACTATATTATTTAATAATGATTACTTAACCATAAACAATATTGATAAATAATGAGATTTTAACAGAAACCCCATAACACATTTGGAAAATTTCAATCATAAGCCCCATGAAATAAAGAACCATATATTGATATATAAATCCTTATAAAATTAATAATAATTATCATAAAATTAATTAATGAGTAATATATTCACCACATATAAGAAATAAGTGGTGAATATGGAATTTGTCTCATATAAGTAAAAGTGAGACGGAAATACCATATATCAGGTCTAAGTTCCTTAATACATACTCAAAAATATATTATTGTAAATATAAATAATTTATCAAAGCATAATCATATATTTCATATTATATATTATTTACTTATAACATTCTATCACCAATTCATTAATTATTCTTTGTTAAAATCAGTATTCCATGTGAAATATCCCTAGTTTTCATGTATGCTTTGGTTTAGTAGTTTTGGTCCATGTAAATGGATCCTAATATAACCATACCCATAATTTTATTAATTATATAAATTAAAAATATATTCATTAAATAAATATATATTTTCATACCTAAAAGGTAGAGATATAAAAAATAATTACATCATTAATTGAGATGGTAGGTCATACGGACAAAAGAATTTTGTTTTCATTTTTTAATAGATCGAACAGAAGAAAGTTATAAATTAAATATCCTTAAAAATAATTATTATAACATATATATAATATATATTAATTAAATACATTCTTATTACCATCCATGTAAAATGTAAAAGAAAAACAATCACATCACTTCATGTTAGTGGTAGTCCACAAATATGTACGAACCACAATGTCCTTTTCTAATGGTTTTAATGTTATTATGGTAGATGTTATATTATAAATACATAATAAAAAATAAGTTATATGTATATCATATAAAATTTATACCCATCATAATTACTATCAATTAAATATGGTGATGGAAAATGAATTGCATCACAACATGGAGAAGGTAAATCATACACATGCACGAGCGATTATTTCACCAATCATTTGATTAAAAGAGGGTGAATAAATGTGGTTTAATAATAATAATTAAATATATGTATACTGAAGAAACATAATTTTTTATTCTATAAAGAATATACATGATTTACTAGATGTAAAATAATCATAAAAAATCAATGGATAGTTTAAAGTGATTACTTGTTCTTTGAAACAACTCCCTTTCGTATCGTCTTAAGGGATTTTGGGTTAGTCTTTTGGGAATAAAATCACCTATATAATATTTATAATTTATTGGAAAAGATATATTGGGAAAATAAATCAATAGAAAAGCCTATATATGGTGTGAATAAGAGAAAAGTGGGGTTTTATTTTATAATTGATGGGAGGGGAACACATTGAATTTTCTTTACAAATAATAAATATTAAAGTAATTATCCAGAAAATGGTTACAAATGAAACATAAATAAGAAGGTATGAAATTATTGACCACATCCTATCCCCCATATCCTCTTTATATATATATATTTATTTATTTATTAATCAACTTAGTAAAATATTATTTTCATTAAATGTCATTATTTCCAATTTGGAAACTACTAAATCAGTTTTGGCTTAAAAATAAGGGATAAATTTTACAATAATCATTAAAAAAAACGAAAATATTTCATATTAATATAAAATATTTGTGCCACAAATTTAATATCTTAAATTATAATACTTTTATTATTTCCAAAATCATTTATTATATATTTTTATTAATTCGAGAAGTTTTTCATTGGTGTAACGTAACCATTTAATGTCATTATATAATTAATAAAACTTAAAAATTAATTTTTATCATGAAATTAATTTCATTAAAATATAAATAGACACTTAAATTAGTTCATAACAAGCTTTTCTATCAATTTCGAACCATAAGATATATTTAAAACAAAGTGAGTAACTTTTTGTAACATTCAATGAGTTAAATTTTATATAAGTTATTTTCATGGACTATTTACCTTTAAACAATGAAATTTAAATCCTAAGGTAATAATGTTCGAATTAATTTCATCAAATAAACATTAGGAAGAAAAATTATGGTTTTTCCACTTAGTTTTATCCTAGGATAACACGATTTACCCATTACCGAACAGATAAATCTTACTAATATTACTATTCATATTGAAAAAAAAATAATTGGGACCTATTTACTAAATTTGGACCTCCATATTCCAAATATGGAATCCATTTTATGAAATTTTATTTCAAAAATTAGCCTAAATTAATTAAAAAATATTTGTACAATATGTGACCAAAACCACTTTTTTAAAAACAAATTCTAAGTGTAAAATGTGGTTTATTTTTATCCCATGCCAGGAGAAATATTTAATGAATGATAAAACAATAGATTAAATTTACAATATAAAAATTCCATTAATATAATTAACCAGTAGTGAATAATTTAATATATTAATATAAAAATACATTATGCACTTAAAAACAATTTTTTTGAAAAATGTTTTTTTACATTCAAATTATTTTTAATTTTTATTTCTCATTAATAGATACCCAAATAATAAATTTATACACACATAACCATAAATTTCTCATAATTTAGTTAGTATTATTCATATCCAACAATCCAATAGCTAGTAAATAACATTAAATTATAATATTTTAATAGTATATCATGGTTTGTTTAAACATGATATTTCATGTAACTCAATATATCTAAGAAATAAAATTATAAAAGATAAATATATTTTAAAAATATATAGGTGTTAAAAATAATGTTTTTAGAAATAGAGTAAAAGTGGTTCCTTTTTAAATATCGGGGGAATGACTCACACAGTTGTTCTTATAAGATAAAATAATATATATATCAATGTCATGTCAAGTGAAACCAAGAAACCAAAAATTCATTGATAAGTTGTTATGGGTTCTAAATAATATCAATAAATATATTTTAGACAAGTTATGGATATATTTTATTCATTATCCCCAAGTTAAAAAACATTAAAAGTATTTTAACCATTACTATGATTGCATAAATTTTTAAAATGATAAAATAATTATAAGGCCTAAAATGAAAAAGGAATTCTAAAATCAATTGTTACATGATGATAAAAATTGGGAAACCATTTTACCAGGTTAAATTTATAAATATTTTGGAAAATTACTTTTAATATAATTACATAGTATTCAAGAAAAACGTTTTTAGTAGAATACATGATTTAAGCATAAAAATCATTTTATCTAAAAATATAGTAAAATTGTGTTTAAAAAAATATTGTTTCTAAAATAATAAACACATGATGGTTTTTACACTTTTATATAACTACTAAAATAAATCTAATATCCCAACACTACGATTAAATTAAAATACCAAAAAATTGCTTTTAATTTGAATTAAATATAACTTATCTTCTCAAACTATAATCATGGGTTATAAAATTCTAAATAATTTCTCTAAATAGATTATCTGACTTCATAATTAGATATTTGGTAAATAAAATAATCATAAAATAGTATTAAAAAGTGTTCATCTAATTTTTACCATTATATCTACAAATTAACCTCTTTGTAAACTAGTTTGTATGTTAACTATTGTAATATATTTTTACTTTTTTTACTAATCATTATAACGAAGCATTATACTGACCCTACTAAATTGTATTTATTATAACGATTCCAAATATGGAATAAAAATTATCAAATTCAATTAATAGATGTAAAATAATTTAATATATAATGAATCCCGTAAAATTTGATGACAATTTTTTTTAGTAAATTCCTTTTTAAGTATTACAATGTTCAATAAAAATAAATTATAATGTTCATTCCAAAAAATTGTATTAGATTATTTTTAATCAAATGGAAATAATTAAATTTTAAAGCTAATCTGAAAAAGAATACGACTATGTAAATTATTGAAAAGAAAATATATTTTTTTAATAAAAATCATTATTTTCTTTTAATCAATAAAAAATATATCATTTCATAAAATTCTCAAAAATTCATCCAAATATAATTTTATGATGATGATTTCAAAAATGATGTCATTTTATCATATACAATTTTGATAATTTCAATTAATTATTTATAATATTTTCTCACAAAAACAAATATAAACTTTTTTAAAGAATAAATATTTCTAACAATAAAAATAATTTATTGAAAAAAAGTTATTATTTCCATGGAATAAATATATTTTTATTTAGTAGAACAATTATATATATATATATATCACGACCCGTCCTCGGGGCCCATGTCGTGACTACCCCAAGCCCACCTTCCATAGGCCAGGGGATGGAGACTAGAACCAAAGGCATAAATCCCGATAAGAAGATAAGGCATTGCCGTTACAAAGTAAATAAACACCACAGAGTAAGCAAGCTGAAGTAAACACAATGTAAACTGGGTACAACTGTAAGTGCTGGAAAGTAAATGGACCAGAATACAAATCCAACTAAAAGTAAAGTACAACTGAAAAGAAAGTATAGCAACTGAAAAGTAAAGCAGCAATGTCGAGCCGTCCACAGGAAATCCCACCTGAAGGGTGGGTACAGATAGTCTCCTCTGCTCCTCGGGTCCATCCGTCCGCTCTATGTAAGTTTTGCCCAGTGGTCCACCTCCAGGTACCGACTTTCTCCCCAATCCTCAACCAGGATCATCGTTGTCTGTCGTCTGCATCCAACACAACATAGTGCGGGCATAGCCCATGCAGGGGTGAGTTTACGCTACTCAGTAGGGACCCCGAGACCCTGGAAGGTCTCCTAGAATTCACGTAGGATAAACCACAATGGAAAGATACAATCACGAAGTAACAACCAACTCTACTAACGTATATGCCCATACATATACCTAAGTCATCAATTCTAGTTCAGATCCAACATCCGAGACCAAGTTTGATCTAGTCCACACAGGATAGCACAATCCAATCCACATAGGATAACACAACCCAATCCACACAGGATAGCAAAACAATCATATCGAAGATAATGATTGAAAGTCAAGACTCATCTCACACAGTTATACTTCTTTGTAAGATAATAGAGATGATCAGATGTAGCCACTGATTCATCTATGTTGTCAGACCCACAAAGGATACAAGTCTAGCTAAGCTGTCGGACCCACAAAGGACATAAGACCAGCTACTTTGCCGGACCCACGTAGGATACAAGTACACAGTCAAAATACTGTCGGACCCACATAGGATACAAGAACAGTAGTCACGTACTGTCGGACCCACATAGGATACAAGAACAATAGTCATTTCCATCGAACCCACGGAGGATTTTAGTACGGTCATCGTCGCTGCCGAACCCACGGAGGATACCAGTACAGTCATCATCGTCGTCGCAGTCGCATCCAGCTCTAGGGTTCCCGCACACAACATGCTCGATTCCGGGAGGGTCTGATCCCCGATCCAAGGGGATTGATACATCAACAGACACGTATTCCATATTTTATGTATCCCAATGTTCTGTCTCATCAAAAGGAACTCAACGCAACAGACGGTGTGTCAATCAGACGCCTGGTCTGAAAGTTATTTTCTTTTTCGTCCCAAGGGTCCGGTTGGTTTTTATGTCCAAACCAACCTGACCGTACTCCAACTACATCCAAACCTCCTATGGAGTAAGCCAAAAGAACCTTCTCACTAAGAGGAATCCAACAATGTCGACGGTAGGTCAATCGGACGTCCGGAGCTCAAGTTATAAGTGTTTCCGCTCTAAAGGCCCGGTTGGTTTTGTTTTCGAACCAACCCGGCCATACCCAAAGTTCTTTGACACCTTGAGTGTAATATAACAAAACTACTGCCTTGATCCAAGGATCACATCGCAACTGAAGGTACATCGATTGGAGGTTTGTAGCCCATGTTACGGGCATTTGAACGAATCTGTCAGATTTTTGGGGGGTTTGGGCCCTGACCGACCCGACCCAAAACCCCCTGGGTCGGCCCAAACCAGGTCGACCCGACCCGGTTCTGGGTTTGGCCCATTAGGGCACGGCCCGGCCCGGCGCGGGGGTCAGGCCCAGCGCAGGCGCGGCCCGCGTGGCCTGCAGCTCGGTCGTTTCCGCCGAGCAGAAAATAGGGGGCGCTACCCCCCTTGTCTCAAAATGGTGGCCCCCATGTGGAGGGGGACCACCTGTCTGCCGCCAGGGATTACGATCCTCGGCCTCCTCCGAACGGCTGGCCCTGTTGTCCCGCTGGTGCCGCCAACGCGGGACCCCACGGTGCCACCCTTCCGAAGCGCCGGGGGCCGGTGATTCCGGCCGCCCTTCCCTACACATCCATGACTTAGGCCGCGACCCTTGTCCGTCCGATGTGGCATGAGGGCGTCGCTCCCCTCTACCGTGGCTCGACCTTGGCCACGAGTTCTTCGACTTCGACGTAGCGCGACGACACCACGCTTATTCCCCATAGAACATTCCGGCCGCGGTTCCCTCGTTCCCGCGCGGTGCGATGGCACCACGCCGCCTCCGCTCCAAACCATAGAAAAAAATTAACAACCATGGGGAGGAGGTTCGTCCGTGTTCGTGTGGTCCAACCTCCTCCCGTTATCCTGATAACATGTGGCTTAATAAACATCAATGAAGATCGTAAATTAATCTTGTATGTAAAACAATTACCTACCTCAACAACGATGTCAAAGACGGTGTTGGGGTTGACGACATCGGCGTTCGTCCAAGGTGGATGGTGTCTCACACCGGCTATGGAGAGGAGAAGAGCGACACGTCGATCACTCCTTGGTGCTATAGATTTCTTCACGTTCTTCAACAAGGAAGAAGAAGATATTCGAGACTTTGGTTATTTTCTCCCCAGACTCCACACAACAAAACCACCAAAAATAAAATAGGTCTTTGTCTTATTTTATTCACACAGGCCAACATTTAAAAATTCAAAATATCTAATTCAATTAATTAATGAGTTCAATTAGTTGAATAGGTTGTGTTGGCATTCATTAATAGAGAAGATAGAAAGTCATAAACTTATGGGGGGTTGCCAACATAAGAGAGGGGGTTTAGGGAAATTGAGGGGTGGGGTTCATGTGGGCCCCATATCACCTTTAACCTCACATGGGTGGTTAGTTCCACCCAACTTTTATCCTTAGGATTAAACCACTTAAATGAAAAAAAATAAAATTGTCTCACAATTTTATTTTACTCTTTAATTAATTTCCCCTTTTTTAGCAACTCCTCTCGAGCCAACACGACACCAGAAAGGGTCTTCTTAAGCAATAATCGGCACTATGGTTTCATCGGTGCCCTCGGAATTCGATTCCAAGCACCGGTTAAAAACTAAGAAAAACATGCTCGTTCATTCACTAAACTTACCCAAGCTAAACTTCGGAAATTTTTTCCGAGCACACCGGGCCTTAAAATCAGATGCCGTCAGAAACTGTATACTCGTAAAATCCCAATGAAAATTAAGAAAAAAATTTCCCTTCAAATTTACGGGTCTCTACATTACTCCCACCTCAGGGCTTTACGTCCCCGTAAAAATACATCACAAACTCAGGAAACAAATGATGGTACTGAGCACACATCTGAGCCTCCCGCTCCCAAGTACTCTCCTGGAGGTTCCTTTGCTGCCACCTGATTCGCACTAGAGGAATAGACTGCCCATGAAGGACCCACTCCTATCGATCCTCAATCTCCACTGGGACCTCCGCACAAGTCACCCACTCATCAATTCCATCTCCCCATGGTCGATGATATGTCGGGTCGTGCACATATTTCCTCGGTTGAGATATGTGAAAGACACCATACACCCTGTGCAACTGAGGTGGTGGAGCCAGGTGATAAGCCCCCTTGACTATCTTGCTGAGAATTTGAAATGGTCCGATGAAGCGCAGAGATAGCTTGCTGCCCCGACCAAATCTCTGTAATCCAGGTCGAGGTGAAACCCACAAAAAAACGTGGTTGCCATCCTCGAACTCTATTAGTCTCCGCCTCCTGTCAGCAAAAGACTTCTGTCGGCTCTAAGCTATCCTCATCCACTCCTGGATGACCTAGACATTCTCTGTCTTGCCCTGGACCATCTCTGGTCCCACATGTACTGACTCCCCAGGGTCTGTCCAGCACAGAGGTGACCTACAAGATCAGTCGTACAATGCCTCGTATGGTGCCATCCCGATGGTGGAGTGGTAGATGTTGTTGTACGCAAACTCCACCAAGGGTAGGTGATCCTCCCAGCTACGAACAAAGTCGAGGACACATGCACAGAGCATGTCCTCGAGAGTCTGAATGGTCCTCTCTGTTTGTCCATCCGTCTGAGGGTGAAAGGCAGTGCTCAGACATCGCTGCGTCCTGAATGCCTCCTGCAACCCCTTCCAAAGCCAGGATGTAAAGCGAGCATCTCAATCAGAGATGATAGATGATAGCACACCATGAAGTCATACAATCTCTTGAATGTAGAGGCATCCCAAGCTTTCCATAGAGCCCTGCTCTCTGATGGGTAAAAAGTGGGCCGACATGGTGACTCGGTCGACAATCACCCAAATGGAGTCATGACCTCTAAAAGTACATGGAATTCCAGTCACGAAATCCATAGATATCCCATCCCACATCCACTTCAGGACCTCCAAGGGCTGTACCAAGCCTTCTCGTACATGGTGCTCTGCCCTCACCTGCTGGCAGGTGAGGCATCGAGAAACGAACTCTACTGCAGCCTTCTTCATTCCTGGCCACTAGTGCGGTCGTCTGAGATCCTGGTACATCTTCGCCACTCCTGGATGTACCGCTAAAGGGGATGTATGAAACTCTCTCAACTCCTCCTCCTGTAAAAAAGCTGGTACCATTTTACGTCCTCTGAAAAGGATGACGTTCTCTCCACCTACAGAAAATCCATTTGGTGCATGACCAGTGGAAATTTGTGTACGCCGCATCTCACAGTCAACGTCCCCTCATTGTGCCTCTCTAGCCCACTGAAGTAGTGGACGAGTGACTATGAGTGACTGCAGAAAGGCTGCTCCATCTCTATCTATGAAGGATATATGCAAAGCGGCTAACTGCTCTGTCGCCTCTCCAAGTAGCTGAATTCTCGTCCTCCTGCTGAGAGCATCGGCTACTACGTTCCCCTTTCCAGGAGTATAGACTATCTCAAAGTCATAGTCCTGGAGGAACTCGAGCCATCGCCACTGTATCAGGTTTAGGTCCTTCTACGAGAAGATGTACCTGAGACTCTAGTGGTTAGAGTAGACTATAATGCGCTCGCCCATCAGATAGTGTTGCCACGTATTCAGAGCGAAGACCACTACTGCTAACCTCGGGTCATTGGTAGCATAGTTCTTCTCATGATGCCTCAACTGTTGTGATCCATAGGTGATCACTGCCCTCTCCTACATCAGGACACGTATGAGTCTGGTCTCTGATGCATCGCAGTAAACTATGTACCCTACTCCATCCTCCGGTAGCCTCAAGATGGGTGTGCTGGTCAATCTCTGTCTCAGCTCCTGGAAGCTCTGGTGACATCTATCTGACCACACAAAGGGTTTACCCTTCTTCGTCAAAGCTGAAAGTGGTGCCACAACTCTGGAGAAGTCTGGCACAAACCTCCGGTAGTATCTAGCCCGTCCTAGGAAATTCCTCACCTTTGTCACGCTCCAGGGTGGCTCCCAAGCTAGCATTGCCTTGATCTTTGCCGGATCCACCGCAAATCTCACCTCAGAGATGACGTTCCCAAATAATTGGACCTCACATATCCAAAACTAACACCTCAAGATCATACCATAAAGTTGGTGCTCTCGGAGTGTGTCTAGTACAACCCGCAAGTGGTAGGCGTTTTCCTCCTTAGTGATCGAGTATATCAATATGTCGTCGATGAAGACTATGACAAATCGATCGAGGTAAGGATGAAAGATCATGTTCATGAGACTCATGAACACTTTTTGAGCATTGGTTATGCCGAAAGGAATAACCAACAACTCATAGTGGCCATACCGACATCGGAAGGTTGTCTTCGTCACGTCCCCATCCCGAACTCTGAGCAGATGTTAACCTGACCTGAGGTCTATATTCATGAACCATCATGCTCCCTTGAGCTGATTGAAAAGGTCATCAATCTTCGGAAGTGGATACTTGTTCTTCACAGTCACCTGGTTCAGGCGATGTTAATCGACACACAGTCACAAGCTCCCGTCCGCCTTCCTGGCGAACAAAATCGGGGAAGCCCAGGGTGAAACACTGGGTCGGATGAATCCCTTGCCCTGCAAGTCCTCCAACTGAACCCATAACTCTCAAAGCTCAGCCAGAGCCATCCGATATAATGGAGTAGATATCAGGTCTATCCCGGGGTACAGGTCAATATAGAAGTCTACCTCTCTACGAGGAGGTAGTCCTGGAACATCGTGAGGAAAAACGTCTGCATACTGATCCACCACTACAGGAAAACTCGGACTCCACACGTCCACTGCTCCTAGGATGAGGCTAGACAACTGATAAGTGATCGGTTTTCCTCTCCTTTGCATGAGTCTATCCTGCGATGCAAAGGCTCCCTTCTCTCTGGTGAAGGTGAACCTACTCCCATCGGTGCGGACACACCGAACCTTGCGCCTAATACAGTGGATATGAGCATGGACTGTAGATAACCAATCCATGACCAAGATGATGTCATAAGGCCTCGACTCCCCTACAAGAAGATCCCAGCCGATGATCTCTTCTCCTACAGTAAGCTCACACTACCGGCACCAGTATGTAATCGTCGAGTCTACTCCCGTAAGAGTCTCTAGCCATAAGGATCGAGCCAACGGCTCCGTCAGAATCTCCGAGATCTAGAATAGGGCAATGATAATGAAACAATGACTCTCTCTTATGTCTATAAGAACTGCAGCAAGGGTGGAGTAGACACAGATAGTACCTCGAATCATCTCTGGTGTGTCGTGGTCGTAGGCCTCCGCTGCCTGAAACTGAGCCTGCCTCTGCCCGCCATCTCCTTGTGGCCGGAGTGGACCTCTTGGTGGTGGTGATGGTAAAGTCTCAAAGCATTTCCTACCACCTGCTGCTCGGCCAGATCCTCTTCCTCGTCCGCCTGCTCCTTGCAGACCACCACGGTTGAACCTTTGCCTCTTCCTGGGTGGTCCCTCAACCGTCTGCTGCTTCTCTACATGGCGGGTCAGATAGTCATGAGCCATGTGGCCCTGCTTGCCGTATGCATAGAATCGTATGCTCCTCGTAAGACTGGCTCTGCGCCGTGTTCCCCGCACCTCTTATCCAGTGTCCTGAGGTCGTCCGCCCGATGGTCTAGTCCGCTTGGACCCCTATCACATCCGTCGACTTCCAGCTATAGAAGCCTCTGCTATGTGCCGCCCTGCGGTAGGTCTCGCTGCTGGTGTAGGCTCAGAATGAAAGCTCTTTACAAAAAGGGATCGCTCTAGTACTCCTTCCTGCATCGGAATGCTGAGGGAGATCAACGATGCCCGGATCTCATGCTTCAGTCTCTTCTCGAAGGTCAAGTCCCATAAGAATGGGTCTCGTTCCGTGTCCGTCGAATAGTGCGAGAGATCGGTAAATCTCGCCGAGTACTGGGCTACTGTCATGCTGCCCTGCTGCAGCTGTAGTAGCTCCTGAATGTGCACCGCAATGAGGGTGGCTGGGATTAACTCAGAGAGAAAGAGGCTCTCGAAGTCTGACCAAAGGAGAGATGACTAGTCGTGCACCTAGAGCATCAGGATCCACCATCATCCTTGTGTCATGTGCAGGAGACTCGCTACAAGGATCACCATGAGGTCAGATGGTGTCCCTACTAACCTGAAAACCCATACAACTGCCTCTAGCCAATCCTCGGCTGCCTGAGGGTCCGTCTCCCCATGGAACCTGGGTGGTCTCTGACACTGAAACTCATGTAGTGCACTAAGGCGATGTGCACTCTCAGCAGCTGGGGCTGGTGGCATCGGTGGTTCGGCGGGTAGAGGTACCGCTGGTGCCCCCACTGTAATAGGGCCATGCACCGAGGCCTCGTCGCTCGGTGGGCTGTCGTCTTGCACAAAGCTCGGAACCCCAGCTGGCTGCCGTCGTGGGGACATCCTAAAAAGTGACAAGTGCGCCATGGTCAATACAGTATACCTGGTGAGCTAACACAAGTAATCACTTAGAAAACTTTGAAACATACACACAATCAATGTTTTCATGCATTGAGTCGGAAATAAGAAGTCAGGGTCCTGGTGTATGGATACGTCGGCCGCCACACAAACACTGTACTCCCTGAACTGTTAACCATACTCAAATACCCTTAACACTAATTCTTCACATAGAGAAAGAATAGAGTCTTGAGTTCTACGGTAGAACCGAACTCCTCTGATACCAATTTGTCATGACCCATCCTCGGTGCCCGTGCCGTGACTACCCCAAGCCCGCCTTCCATAGGCTAGGGGCTGGCGACTAGCACCAAAGGCATAAATCCTGATAATAAGGGAAGGTATTGCATTTACAAAGTAAAAAAACACCACAGAGTAAGCAAGCTGAAGTAAAAACTAAGTAAAATGGGTACAACTGTAAGTGCTGGAAATTAAATGGGCCAGAATACAAGCCCAACAGAAAGTAAAGTACAACTGAAAAGAAAGTACAGCAACTGAAAAGTAAAGCAGCAACGCCAAGCCATCCACAGGAAATCCCATCTGAATGGTGGGTACAGATAGTCTCCTCATCTCCTCGGGTCCAGCCGTCCGCTCCATGTACGTCCCGCCCAGTGGTCCACCTCCAGGTACCGACTCGCTCCACAAGCCTCAACCACGATCAGCGTTGTCTGCCGTCTACATCCAACACAACATAGTGCAGGCATAGCCCGTGCAAGGGTGAGTATATTCTACTCAGTAGGGACCCCAAGACCCCTGAAGGTCTCTCAGAATCCACGAATGATAAACCACAAAGGAAATATACAATCACGAAGTAACAACCAACTATACTTATGTATATGCCCATACATATACCTATGTCATAAATTCTAGTTCGGCTCCAACATCCAAGCCCAAGTTCGATCTAGTCCACACAGGATAGCACAATCCAATCCACACAGGATAACACAACCCAATCCACACAGGATAGCAAAAAAATCATCTCGAAGATAATGATTGAAAGTCAAGACTCAGCTCACACATGTATACTTCTTCGTAAGATGATAGAGATGATCAGATGTATCCACTGATTCATCTAAGCTATCAAACCCACAAAGGATACAAGTCCAGCTAAGCTTTCAAACTCACAAAGGATACAGGACCAGCTACTCTGCCGGACCCACATTGGATTCAAGTACAAAGTGAAAATACTATCGGACCCACATAGGATACAAGAACAGTAGTCATGTACTGTTGGACCCACATTGGATACATGAATAGTAGTCATTGCCATTGAATCCACAGAGGATTTCATTACGGTCATCGTTGCTACTGAACCCACCGAGGATCCCAGTACAGTCGTCATCGTCGTCGCAGTCACAGCCAGCTCTAGGGTTCCCGTACACAGCATGCTCGATTCAGTGAGGGTCTGCTCCATGAGCCAAGGGGGTTGATACATCAACTGACACGTAGACCAGATTTGATGTATCCCAATGTTTCATCTCATCAAAAGGAACTCAATGCGACAGATGGCCCGTCAATTGGACGCCCGGTCTGAATGTTATTGGCTTTTTCGTCCTAGGGGCCCGGTTGGTTTTTAATTCAAAACCAACCCGAACATACTCCAACTGCATCCAAACCTCGATCATAGTAAAACAAATAACCATCTCACTATTTGGAATCCAACAAAGTCGACGGCACATCAATCGGACATCTGGAGCTCAAGTTATAAGTGTTTCCGCTCCGAAGTCCCATTTGGTTTTGTGTTCGAACAAACCATTCTTTACCCAAAGTTATCCAAAACCTTCAGTTTAATATACTGAAATTACCATCTCTATCCAAGTATCACATCACAACTGACGGTGCGTCGATCGGAGGTCTGTAGCCCAAGTTACGGGCGTTTGAACGAATATGTCTGATTTTAGGGGGGTTTGTGTAGAGACCCGAAGCTTAACATAAATAGACATTACATTACTTCTGCGGAATACTTAGTACAAAACAAAAAACACACACACAAGGACCGTAATATTTTAGTGTATTTGGAAACTCGGAACGTAATCTTATAATCATGGTGAAAGATCTTCAACATCTCCCATAAGGATCTTCCTTTTTTTTACCTAAAACCTTTCTTTATATCCTGGGGAAAAGAAAACATAAAAGGGTGAGCTCAAATTCTCAGTAAGGGTAAACAAAAAAAAATCAATCACATCATTTTCATAAGAACATAACATTTTGGAAATCTTAACCTGCAAAAAAGAGCATAATTTCATAACATGGGATAAATCATAGTAGTGAAATGAAATCCCAATAACCATAACTTAAAACATGAAACTTTGTGTCATACACACATAATCATAGAGAATCATATCTTATTAGTCAAGACTCATTGCCAAGACTATCTTAGTGGACAAAGTCCATTTCTGAACCGAGTCACCCTCGTTTCAGTCCTGTTTCACTGAACCGGTATAACCTACCGTTCCAGCCATGTCTATCTCATGAGATATAAAATATTTACCCAATTAATTGGAGGGAGATATAGGTCCCACCCATCTCATAATGAAACCATTCTTATGTGTGCCACAAAAATCATAAATCATACATCACTGCATAACCCATGTAATAAAAATGGGAATCTTAAACATCGTGACATCATCAAACAATTCATATAAGATAGAGGAATTCATAAAAATAATTCCATCACAACATACTCAAATCAATGTAATAATAGGGATAGAAACAGAACCCTATATTATCTTATATGGAAAACAATTTTGATAAAACACTTGAACCCAATTCTTGAGGAAAATATCCTTTCTACTTCAAAAACACTTTTCCTTTCTTAACATGTCATACAATTTTAAACTAAAAGAAGTTGATTAAAAATAAACATGAAAACTTGTAAAGGAATCTTCTTGGAAATAATGTTTTAAAAATCCATTCATGCCGTATAATTTAAAAAAACATTCTTCTCGTACTTTTGTCGGAAAAGTCAAAAAATACCTCATACGAAAAACGACAAAAGATTCCATTCATATCTTTTACTAAAAACTCACCGAAGGGTAAAATTGGATTTAAACAATTGTAGAAGGATATAAATATTACATATTGGGGAAACATGGATTTGGATGATAAAATACACCCCAGTAAATGCCAAAGTATAAATAATCTCGGATAAAAATGAGATTGTGATATTTCCCTTACCTTAGGTCCGATTTGGTTTGTAATTGTCCGAACCTCCTGTATAATGATTTAAATAATGTCATTGACTTATTCCAGAATCATACTCATTATTATGATATCATATATGGTTCACTTATGACTTTATATTAACCGTTCTTTTGTAAATTCCATGTTAATGAGTGTTTTGGGTAAAATCGTTTCATTTTTCGTCCGTGTTTTGACTTGTAATCATTCATATGATTACTCAGATCATGATTAAATAATTACAGAATATAAAACATGATTTATATCTAATATATATTCAGAATATACATATATATAATAGATCAGTAAATGGAAAGAAATACACCCTTCATGGAGACGGTAGACCGTACGTACGCATGAACGCTGTTTTCATTTCCTTATTAAGTTGAATGGAATTAAGTGGATGACATACATATATATATACATATATCCAGTATTATTATGTCATATATTTCATTATTACTTATTCTATATACTTTATAATCATTCATGAATGTTTAATCATTGAGAATGAATCTCATCGCGTCGTGGAGACGGTATTCCGTATGTACGAACGAGCGATGATATCATTCCTATGATAGTGGGATTTTATTGGAGTGTATGTATACTATTACAGAATAAATTTCACTTTAAAATAATCATATAGAGTTATTATTTACACCATTATACCCATCCATGTAAGGTGGTGGTGGAAAATAGATTACACCACGACGTGGAGACGGTATTCCGTACGTACGCACGCGCGGTGATATATTTTTCCATAGGATGGATAGATGGTGAAATAGGGTTGTTTCATAATTATAATAACATATCAATATATGGGTGATACTGATGTTATTACTTCATAATGAAACCACCTTAGAAGAAGTAGTGGAAGAAGAAATAAAGGTGAAAGAATCGGTAACAGACATTACCTCTTCTTTGAAGTGCTTCTTTGAGACCTTCTTTTAGGGCACTAAAATTGGTCTTTGAAGAAGACCAGGACCTCTAGGATGTCTCTAGGGAAGTGGATAAGAGAAAGTGTCATGGTTTGGCCGAGCCTGAAGGCTCAAAGTGGTGTGAAGAAGAGGGGGAGGATGTGCCCTTTTATAAGGGAGGAGAGGGGCACCTTTGGAATAACTAAAAATATTATTTTATTATAAAGTCATGTTTGGTATTAAAATAGCTCCAAATTGATTTATTTCGAGGCTAAGGTGGGGATGGGTCGAAATACTCTCATCCAATAGAATTTAGACAAGTTTAGGTTCCTATTTTAACCTTATCATGTAGATTTAACATTAAGTTAAATAATTTTACTTTTACCGTGTCTTCTTGTGTTCTTATATTAAAAGGTTAATAATCTTACTATATCAAGCAAAACGAACCCCAAGTAGTTTATTATTAATATATATAACCTTATCTAAGTCATTTGGCCGAACCGTAGATTTTTAGGAATAAAATAACAATTAATAATATAATATTTGTTTTAAAAACTATTTTATGTCCATTTTGACACTATTTAGTAATTGATTTTTGTGAAACTCATAACAGAATGATAAGTTTGAAGAAAGTTAATTAAATCAATACTAAAATGTCATATTAAACTATAAAATTAGTTAAATTCATAAAAAGTATCAAATTAAATTTATTTGGGTATTTATAATATCAATTATGTCAATATTTCATTAATAAGATAATTACTGCATCATCGTTGTGTCATAAATAAATTAAATTATTCAATGTCTAAAAATTACAAATAAAATACCATTATGTATGAAATATTTTTATCTTTCTAATTAATATTTATAGTCGAATTTATCTTATGTATAACCTCATATTAAAAATGATTTAGTTATTAAACTTTGATTTTAACTATTTTAACCCTTCTTTAAATAAATTAATAATAAATGTCCTAATCTAATCCAAGTGGGCCTAAATGGTCATATTTTATTCATAAGGTTGTTTTTGGTCGAATTAAACTTGTCCAATAGAACTAGGAAATGTGTTAGGGTAATAGTAATATCATTTTTACCCTTAATTACCCTATTTACTTTTAACCGTGGTAAAAAAAAGTAAAAAGTTACTATTTGCCAAAAATTATTTTCATCTCATTGAACCACATTTTACTTACTGAAATTAACCATGTCTCTCGGATTTTTGAAATTCCAATCACAGAAGCGGTAAAATTATGTTTTATGAAAAATCCATTTTTTTAACTACCACTTAGAGGTTTCACTATTCATCAAAAAATGAAAGTTTCCAGAAAAATACCAAAAATTAGGCCTAAGCTATATTTGATATTATGAATTCAAAAATGATGTCTATTTTACCAAATTAAAAACATATCAGTTACATTAACTAATTTAAAAATTAATTCCCATCGTCAAAACAAATGACGTGTTTTTAAGAGATAATAACTATCAAAAGATTGACACTTGTTTATAACTGGTTTAAATGTGAAATTACATCCAATGACCAACATTGTATTAAATTGTAAAAATATATTCTAAATATACTTTAAAACCACTCAAATTAATAATTTATCACTATTAATTATTTCGATTAAAAACGTTGTTTTTAATTAAAATTTAGTAATTTTCACTATTCATTAGAATATGAAAGTTATCCGAAAAGTACCAAAATTTCACCTTAGGCTAAATTCGATACTCTGAATCAAAAAATAAAGTCCATTTTAAGAGGTAAAATTTCTAAAATTTTAAAATGTAGTTATTACTATTCATAACGGCTAGTTTTAATAATATTTTAATAGCATATCGTCGTTTAGTGAAACTCGTTATTGCGTACTACACACGCTATCGGGGAAGGTCGCGATTGCGTGTAATGAAAGGAAAGTCAAGGATGTGTGTTGTACAAGCTCCTTTTGGTGTAGCATACAACACAAGACATTAATGAAAAGAATATTTTCCATAAAATCTCGGGGTGTTACAGTTTGGGCCCGGACCGACTCGGCCCAAAACCCCCCGGGCGACCCGAACCGGGTCGAACCGACCCAGTTCCGGGTCTGACCCATTAAGGCATGGCCCAGCCCACTGAGCGCGGCCCGACCCAACCGGTGGGGCCCAGCCCAGTGAGCGTGGCCTGGCCCGGCACGGGGGTCCAGCACAGCGCAGGCAGCCCAGCCCAGCGCAGGCCGTCCGGCCCAGCACGGTCGGTCCATCTCGGCGCGGCCGATTGGCCTAGCACGGGTGCGGTTCGTGTGGCCGGCAGCTCGGCCGTTTTGGTTGAGCGGAAAACGTAGGGCACTACCCCCTTGTCTCGAAACAGCGGCCCCCCACGTGGAGGGGGCCTGCCTGTCTGCCGCCATGGGTAACAACCCCCAGGCTCCTCCAAACGGCTGGCTCGGTTGCCCGGTCGGTGTCGCCGCCGCGGGACCCCGCGGTCCCTCCCTTCCAAAGCGCCGACAGCAGGCTATTCCATCCACCCTTCGCTACATAGCTACGGCTTAGGTCGTGGCCCTTGTCAGTCCGGCGCGGCGCGGCGGCGCCGCACCCCTCCACTGCGGCCCGACCTTGGTCGTAGTTTCTTCAGTTCGGCACGGCGTGATGGCACCGCACTTCTTCATCGTGGCCCACTCTGACCGGGGTTCCCTCGTTCCCATGCGATGCGACTTCATTATGCCTCCTCCGTTCCAAACCCTAGCGAAAAATTAACAACCATGGGGAGGAGGTTCAGCTATGTTTGTGCGGTCTGACCTCCTCTCGTTATCTTGATAACAGGCGGCTTAATAAACGTCAACAATGATCGTAAATTAATCTTGTATGTAAAACAATTTCCTACCTCAACAACAATGTCAAAGATGGTGTCGGGGATGATGACGTTGGCGTACGTCCACGGTGGATGGCTTCTCACACCAGTTGTGGAGAGGAGAAGAATGACATGTCGATCACTCATTGGTGCTCCAGCGTTCTTCATGTTCTTCAAAGAGGAAGAAGAAGATCTTCAAGACTTTGGTTATTTTCTCCCAAGACTCCACACAATGAAACCATCAAAAATAAAATAATAATTTGTCTTATTTTATTCACACATGCAAACATTTAAAAATTCAAAATATCTAATTCAATTAATTAATGAGTTTAATTAATTGAATAGGTTGTGTTGGCATTCATTAATAGAGAAGATAGAAAGTCATAAACTTCTGGGGGGTTGCCAACATAAAAGAGGGGGTTTAGGGAAATTGAAGGGGTGGGGTTTGTGTGGGACCCACCTCACCTTTAACCTCACATGGGTGGTTTGTTCCACCAAAATTCTATCCTTAGTATTAAACCACTTAAAATAAATAAAAGAAAATTGTCACACAATTTTGTTTTACTCTTCAATTAATTTCCCTTTCTTTTAGAAACTCCTCTCGAGCAAACGCAATAGCAGAAATGGTCTTCTTAAACGATAACTGGCACTGTGGTTTCATCGGTCCCTCAGAATTCGATTCCGAGCACTGGTTCAAATTTTAGAAAAACCCACTCGTTCGTTCACTGAACATACCTGAGCTAAACTTTGGAAATTGATTCCAGGCACACCGGGCCTTGGAATCAGGTGCCGTCAGAAACTGCATACTCGTAAAATCCCAAAGAAAATTAAGAAAAACATTTCTTTGAAATTTATGGGTCTTTACAATATATATATATATATATATATTTAGTTCTTTTGTATTATATAAATCAATTAAATGATGAATTTTTATTGATTATATTTTAAAATATATTAAATGGTTCAACTAGGATCAGTATTTTGTATTGTTTATGCTATCTAACATAGTATTTTTTAATCAGAAGTTGTTATATTATCCACCCTTTAATGATTTATATTCTCTAGATTTTAACTTGGTCTAAATAATTGATTATTATAAATTTTAAACTACCATGTTTAAAATCCATAATGTAAATGGGCCAATAAAACTTTCTCTTAAAATGAGGGAAATAGAAATATGAAGGTTATCCGAAATAACACATAACTAGGTTTCCAAATTGGACAAAATTACAAATATGGGAAAATATAAACATGGTGGAAAACAAAATTTTTTAATATTAAGGTAATGTGAAAGGGATTATTGGTCACAAAAATGCGATTAATCAAGATTAAAATAATGATCCCAAAATCAGAAATGGAAGTGATGTGAAAAAGACCATCAAATCATTATTAACAATGGTAATAGAACAATATGTTTATTTCCAGATCATTTTATTAGATTTGAGGATTTCCTTTTCCATCAAGGCTATGAATATAATGAAATATTGATACTTGAAAATTATAATTTCATCCTTTAATAAATATCAACCCCACAATTTTCTCAAATTTCTGAATATTTAAGATATTTATTTCTTTCCTAGATCACATAAATAAATTTATATTAGGCCCAAAATTCTACAATTGGATAAGAATATATTTATCCTAGATTTACACATCATCGAAAACCAAAATGGTTAGTACAAGGTAAAATTATTCTAAAAATAAAAAAACATCCCTATGAAGAAACATAACATTACTCTCTAAATCGTAAAAATAACACCCAAATTTCACCATCGAACTTTTGATAAATAAATAACCTTAATATTATTCATAAAATTACTGACCAAGTTTAGAACAAATAATCATAAAGGTTTGATCACATATTCTTATAATATTAATATAAAATTTATCCCTAATCAACAGTAGTCACTTATAAAGTCATATACCCAATAAATATATATTACCTAAACATATAATCTCTACAATATGGTAATTATTTCCATAAATAACCCAAATCACTATAAATCGACATTAAAATCTAATATACTTCCAAATGCAAATTCAGTATCTATTACACAATTAAAATCACATATTATCTATAATATTCCATCTACGTTAATCATATAATATTCCCTTAAAAATAGATTGACCTTCTTCAAAAATAGCATTAATTACAGAATAAAAAATCACTTTTCAGTCCCATGTTTATCTATATGAAAAAACCACCATTACCAAATTGTATTAACCCATGATTACCTCAATATCAATGATTATATAAACCATTTACTATATTAATACCATAAAACTTATGTCAACAAGTTTTTAAGGAAATATTCCTCAAATAATATGGTCACGTGTTAAACTTAAGGGTTTCAAGTTCCTCAAACATCTATCAAAACACTATAAATTCATCTCAAAGTATTATTATCACAAAAAACATTAATAGGGTTATCTTTTCCATTAAACATATGATTATCTCTAGACTTTAAACACATAAAACTTTAGGGTTATGGCTTATCATAGGGTTCCATAGGTTATATCCTCTAATGCATCTCAATGGTTGATAAAGAGAATTTGGATTAGCAAAAGTATTATCCATCGATATTTTATATCTAGTTGTACAATATTAAACCCACTCATTATTCATCAATGATGATCGAGTTAATACGCAATCCACTTTTTTAGATTTTCCACACCTAAATGCATATGTGCCATAGTGGCATCGACATTCTGGTACGAGGACATGGATTTAAATTCATCTAAATCACATAATACTTACAATAACAAAACATGATGATGTTATCCTTATCTTGGAAGTAAACCCAATGTTATTTAAAAATATTTTTAATACTAATATCAAAAGTTTTCTAAAAATTTATGTTGATAAAAACTATAAGTTCTATGAATTAGACTACCTATAAATAGAATCATTAAAAATGAATTCACTTTCTTTCATTTCCAGGATCATTTCAGTATACAGTTATAGAGAATTATTTCAAAAATATTACTTAATAAACCAATACATTCCAATGTAAAAACTTCCATAAAGTATTTATTTTTTTCAGAATATAACTTTTTTATAATGAAACATGGATTCTTCTTAATAATAACCTTCAGGATTTTTAAATTGATTCCATATTTATTCATTAAAATATTTAATTACTAGGTAAAAAAAATGTGGGATAATAATAAAAATCTCTATAAGGGATATATAAAAATAAATAATGAAAATGATTAGATCAAAGAAGAGAGTTTATCATTAACATAATAATCTTGAGCTTAGATTATCGTTTACATACACATGAAATAAAATTTACTGCCCAATGTTTTTTATAAAACATTTATTAAGGAATCATATTAGAAAAATCATAATAATTTGGTTTTATTAGAAAAAATGACAACACATGAAAATTATTTTCAAAAAATGTAACTCTTTACCCTAAAGAGGAATAATAATTCCTCTAAAATAAAGGATCATTAACTAAACATTTTTAATGAATCGATTTTCATAAAAAATAATAAAAAAGAATTCAAAATTCATATATTTTACTAGGAAAATCATCCTCGTAGATCTATTTCAAGAATCCTTACAAGAACCCTTACAAGTAGAATAACCTATATGGTAAACAACCAATTCAATTCCCATAAGAACATATTGATTACCTAATGCATCAAAGAGCCGTATTAGACTTACCTATCATTAAAACTATATTAGGCTCCCCCTTTGTTAATAAAAATGTACAAGGAAAATAAATGTTATGGAAACCCCTAAAATCTTGCATTTCCAACATCAAACTCAAAAACAATTAAAATTCATAAGTAACATATTTTCTGATAATGATATAACTCTTTCCTTTAAAACATAGTTTTCAAAACTAAAATAACTCGAATAAATGAGAGAAAGGTTTTTATTGAATAAAAAAAGATTCTTATAAATTAATCTATACATAAAATACCAATTTCGTCATTGGGAATAGTCATTCAATCTGTATACATTAAAACTGGACATTCTTTTTATTTTTTGTATAGAATTTAAAAATATTCCCTATAATATAATTCAAATTATTTATTTTGGCAAAACAGTGAAAAAATTACAAAATAAACATTAAATTTCTGTTACAATTCATTAATTTCAATATAAATAAATTTATAAAAAAAAATTATGAATATGAAATTGAAGAGAAATATTTATAAATAAATCATTATAATATTTTTAAATGAGATTTTTATGGTAATTTTTCCCTTTCCTCAAGTTTTACTTGTCATAGAAATTATTTTTATCCCTAAATAATAAAAATATGTTACTTATTTTCATTCATAAGAACCATTTTATGTTTATTAATATTATTTATTTTAGTTTTTACCATGTTATATAAAACTACATAATCAATTAATTTCACATCAGATGTTTTGATGATTTTCATCTTATATGTAAAAATTGACTGTAGTAAGTTGAATATTGTCAATGTGTTCATTATACCATTATCTCTAGAGTAATAATAATTATGTTGTTAAAAATTATATACATTAATTATTATTTTAAAACAAAAAATGAATGATGGTTATGAAAAATGAACTATGTTAAAATCATGGAGATGGTACTCTACACGTGAGTTTTTTTAAATGTTTTGACTGAAGCCTCGTCTTATTATTAATGAAAAGAAAAGACCTCTTTTGACTGGGTTGAGGGAGACCCATTACATAGCCCGAAGTCCCAAGGGAATGAATAAAGAAGAATGGAGATAGGTAAGTATTATTTTATATTTTTTGGACTAATTATTAAATCCTAACTATCATATTATATCTTTGAATATAATTATATATGTAATTTGGGTGATTTTTCCCAAAAAAATGAATCACATCGTTTCATGGATGAAGATATCCATACAAACGCATGAAAAATATTATCATTTTTTACATGGATAGAATGGTAAGAATGTATATGTAACATTATATTTATAGAATGATAAATATTTCATGAGAATAATATATATATACCTTAAATCCATTATTATAACCAGTCATGAGAGAAATTTATGGAAGACAAATTATATTGGTTCACAAGGTTGTAATATTCCATACACATTAATGATAGTTAATTTCAAATTTAATGGAAGAGGAGATGGATATAATTTATTTAATTATCATAATATCATCTTATTATATGGAATATACTATTTTTTATTTCATCATTTTTGAATAATATTGTATTGATGTATAATAAGATAAAAAACCACAATGCTCAGTTAAATACTATACCACTTTTTTAGAGAACAACATTTTCTTCAAACATTATTCGATCAAGAATTGTATTTAGAACAACTTAATACCCATAGTCATCAGAAGTGATTCTAGGATGGGTTTTTGGGTAGTTATTAGTTGATATATAGTGCTTAAAAGGTGTGAGGATGGGATGAGGGTAGGTCCTCTTTTATAAGTGATTGGAAGGACACGCATTGAATTCCTTAAAATATTAAATAATATAAATATCATAATAATTACATGTAAAACCATGTAACCTAAAATTCAAATATAATATGTTACAAGGTTTAATTAAGATGAAAACATCACATTTATATGTCTATTGGATAAATAGTAATCCACTTAGTAATGTGTCTAGATTGCTTCAACCCCACCATGACAAAACTAAGTTACCACACCCCTCATGGTTGCCTCCCATATTCCATAGGGTTCCCTCTAATGAAGTAGATTTTCATAAATATTTAAGGGGGATATACATTCATGAAAAGATAACCACAAATCCTAATAAAAGATAACATGAATAATAAATTATCATAATATAAAAGTAGTATAATTATAGACATCAGAGCTAAATTCTATCTAGAAGTAAGTAAAAATATATTTCAATATCCAAACATTCCAATGTACATGTGTACCAATAGTCATACATTTAATAATAATAACTTTTGTCAATAAATCATATAAAATTATGTCCAAAAGTAAGAAAAGGTATTGATATATTCTCAAAACATGTTAAGAGACCTATCCTAATCCCATTCCAATGAGCATGTACCCAATTGGTAGAGGATCCTGCTTGGCATCCAAAAGACCCAGGATCAAATCTGGGAAGGGGCGAATTTTTGGGTACTATAGTGGTACTGTAGAAGGGCAATGTAGCAGTACTGTAGCAGCGGCGGCACTATAGCAGCAGAGGGGTTATAGCAGGTACTATAGTGGCGGTTGTACTATAGGAGTGCGAGTACTGTAGCAGTATTGTTCACTAAGGGGTTCTTTGGGCCAAAATGGGTTTTCAAGCCTTGTATTCATGCCACAAGGCCTTGGGCCTGTGGGTTATGTAATGAGTCTCCCTCTACACGATCTAAAGAGGTCTTTGCTTAAAATAATAAATTGAGGCTTCTGCCCCAACCTTTTACAAAACCTATCATAATCCTATGTACCAAATTTGAACAAGCTCTTCCTGATCATCTATCCACAACAGTAGGTCTCATTCCATTTCATGGGTGGCAAAACATAATATATGAAAATATATAATAGTTCCTGAGAGAGGTCTATGTACAAATTCATAGTCTATAACTAACAGCATACCTAAATTGTCTCAAAAATACATGTGCATGATTGATATAGAATTATAATAAGGAAAATAATTACATAACCTATCAACCCATGGTGTTATTAATCACCAAACCCTGTGTGGCCATATTTACATTATTTTTTTAAGAATAGTATGGAATGTTAGTATAATTATAAAACCTCTATGATGAATGATATATAACTCCTTTTATAATAGTTAGGTGGAAACAATTATCAACATAAAACATTACTAATTTAGTAATTATTTAATATTAGATAATATATAGATAAATGATAAATCCTTAAGTTTATATTAATGGGGAATGGGAAATCACCCAGTGAATATGGAACCACTAGTCCCAAGTAGATAACACATTATAAATTCCTATCATATGTTGATTACATACCATCAAAACATATTTTAGGGTATGAAACACTATGAATACAACTAACCATTGATGGATGACAAACCACCAGAATGGATCTTGAGGATTAAAATGTACCAAAGGGAGTAATATATAGGTGGATAAGTAAACACTTTAACTATTACCAAGGTGTATGATATACCACTAGTACAAGTCTATATTGAAACAATTATCCACCAAGACCAGACCAATTGGCATTGTATGTACCATCAAAATTAATCCTTGTTTGCATGATATACCATTGACATTATATATGATGTGTTAAAGGATTCCAAAAATACATCAACCACATAGTGACCAAAGAATCCTTCAACCAAATTATACGTATGACATGCCACAATATATAAAGGGTGGATAAGATACCACCGTCGATAAATTCTAGGTGGAAAAGGAACTAGCAATGTAACGCCCTAACCCTAGTAACCCAGAGTCTGTGAATTATTACAAAACATTGTCATGATTAAAATAGATCATGTCTTGAAAGACAGATTAGTTTAGTATCTTTGGAAGTACTAGATACATACATAAGTTTTACATTACATCATGAAATTAAAAGACAAAAATATTGTGTCCCCTTTGAATACACACATGTCCCTTATACTATCCCTACAGGTCAATCATAAATTACTTCTTCACATCCAAGGAAAAAAGAAAACATAAGAAAGGGGTGAGCTCTAATGCTAATTTCATAATGATGGAATTCATAATGACACGTAATGATGGAATGATAATTTCACATGGATATTTTACTAGTTGAATAATCACACATATTATCAATAGCTAATTTCATAATGATGGAATGAATAATGTTGGACATCATAACTGCATATTTAAGGCCTCGTGCCATGACTACAAATAATATTCTGTCAAGGCCTTATTCCAAGACACAAGTTTGTCTCAAGAGATATATCGATGCATAGAGTATCTATAGAGGGCTCCACCCATGACTTATTAAGTCCAATTAATTTCTAATATGAAATGGTTGAAACAAAATCATAACATTTGTATTAAAATGAGCTTATGAAATGTCAATACTTCAACCACAAACCATGAATGGTATAAAAATAACACATCCATAGTCAAACATGACTCATGTAATAAAATATGGAATATTTTATTATAATAAATAAACCTCAATACAGAATAAAATACAATGAAGGATATGGACATAGATGAAAATAATTAGTAAAACTATTTGAGAGAAATATCCCCTTTTTCTTGAAAACATTTAAAAGTCGCACTATTTATCAAAGAAATATTTTAAAATAGATTTTTTTTATCAAAGTATCCCATAAAAAATTTAATCTTTTAAAGGAATTTTAATTTCAAAACATTCATGTCCATATAAATAAATCATTAAACCCAATTTTAAATCATGGACATTAATGAGTGATATTTAGAAGAATAAATCATTAAAACATTTAAAAGGATATTTTTGTTGGAGTTCCTAACAAAGTGAGAGACACTTGAATAAAAATAATTGAGGTAATAAAAACATAATACTATCATTATAATAAATGGATTCATGATATAATATGTCAATGTACAGTATATTCATGATACAAACGTGAATTGGCACATAACAATAAAAAAGTCTCAATGGAATGTAAATTGAGATGAAATCCTTTATAAACATTATATTCTTTGGTTAGGGATAAATCAATGACATAATTATGTGTGAAAAATATAAATACACTCAATATGATTGGATATTAAATGTAAATCATTAAGAGTACAGTCATACATATTCTTTTAAAAACAACACAAATGACATGGATGTTTAACTCAGTGAATGGAAATTGAGATAGGATTTCTCTTATCATGTTCATATTGATGACATTAGAATTTATCAATTGATTGATTATATATATCTAAAGTATATAAACAAAAATGGGAGTAAAAAATAATACATAAATAATTAAATAGTCATTTCACACATAATCTTGGAGTAAAATAATCAATGAAGGTTGTGTAAATCCCAATGGGGGGAAATTGAAATTAGAAATTCCCTTACCAATTCAGAAACGTACAAAACATACACCACAAGAAATAAGGATCATACAATGAAGATTTAAATACTCATAAATTAAAGTATATTACACAAATAATACAATCATGGGAATTACATACACCACACAAAAGGAAATAGTGGCAATATAGCATGAATCTCACGGGAATAAGAAGTGAGATGAAAACCCCATACCGATTTGGTAAATTACGAAACATACACCCCATGAAATAAGGATCATATAATGAATACGTAAATACCCATAAATTAAATTATATTACACAAATAATACAATCATGGTAAGTACATAAACCACACAAAAGGAAATAGTGCCAATATAGCATGAATCTCATGGGAATAAGAAGTGACATGAAAACCCCTTACCTTGTACTCTTCCTTAGTCAAGGGTACGTTAAACTCATTTATAATAGTTAAATAATTATTATTAAATTATGAAATAACCAATTACCTAAATATGATATCATATATTATCTTTTAATATTTTTTTGTTGATAATATTTCAGTAGTATCATTGTTTCGGGTGTTAACTGATTCGTTTTCCTTTATATGTTTTGTTATGTAAGTCATGTATATTATGGATAGGATGTATTTTATTCATATCTAGAATGATATTAAGTTCATAAAAAGTATTTTAAATCAAAAAATTAAAATTATTCATGGATGTTTACGATGTAAAATAAATCTCCTCGTGTTCGTGGAAACGGTAATCTGTACGTACACACGAGCAACAACATCATTCTATTGATGGTGAATTCATAAGTAATTGGATGGTATATCATATATAAATAATCATTAAAATTTTATATTTTTTATTTAAATCAATTATACTCATTATTTTACCCATCCAAAAAGTGAAGTGTTGAATAAAAAACTACACTACGACATGGAGATGGTAAGTCGTACGTACACATGTATGGTAAGTTTTTCATTCATAGGATGAATAGATTAATGAATATAGTTGTACCATATTTATAATAACATCACTGTATATAGAAGGTACTGGAGTTATTGGTTTGGTATGGAAACAATAAAGAAAGAGGAAGTGTAAGAAGAAAATAACTATTAAAGAGGTGGTGAAATTGTTACCTCTTCTTCAGGTGCTTCCTTTTTATTTGATCAAAAGGGATCCTTATGTTGGATTTATGATCAATGTAAGTCCTCTACGATGAATTGAGGGTAGTTGGGAGGATATTTTAGCTGGGTTTGGCCGAGCCAAATGTCTTTGTATGTGTAAAATTGAGAGATGGGGAAGTACCCTTTTATAAGAGAGGTGAGGGTCACTTTAGGAAAATCTTGAAATATTATTTTATTATAAAATAATTTTTTCATTTATAATGGCTCTGAATGGATTTATTTAGAGGATAATATGAGTATGGGTTGAAATATTCGCAACAAATAGGTTTTACACAAGTTTAGGTCACCATATTAACCTTATCTTTTAGATTTAATTCTTAGTTAAATAGATTAACTTTAACTATGTCTTCTTGTATTTTTATATTACATGGTTAATAAAAATTCTATAAAATTCCAAAATAACCTCAAGTAAATCATTAATGACATGTCTGTAATTAAATAAGTCCTTTCGATGAACCTTATATTTTTATGATTATTATATCATTTAATAATATTTTATTTCTTTTCAAAACTCATTTATGTCAATTTTGACACTATTTAGTATTTCGTTTATGTGAAAGTCGAGAAAGCTTGATTACATCGAAAAAATACATTAAATCAACCCTAACATGTAATATTAACCAATAATATTATTTGAATGTAACAAAATTCTCAATTTACAATTATTTTGATATTTATTATATCAATTATTTTAATCTTTTATTAATAAGGTAATTACTGCATCATCATTGGGTCATGAATAAATTTAAATATTTAATGTCTAAAAAATATAAATAAAATACCATTATGAAGTAAATATTTTTATATTTATAATGAGTATTTATATTAAAATTTATCCTATGAGTAACCATATATTAAAAATCTTTTTGTTATTAAACTTTGAATTTAACACTTTTAACTCTTTTTTAAATAAAATATAATAAATGTTCTAATCTAATCCAAGTGGTTAAAAAAGGATCATATTTTGGTCCTAAGGTTGATATTGTTTGAAATACACTTATCCAACAGAATTAGAAATTTTTTTTGGTAATTATAATATAATTTTTACCTTTAATTACACTATTTACTTTTAGTCGTGGTAAATAAAATTTAAAAGTTACTATTCATAAACTTTATTTCCATCCTATTGAACCACATTTTACTTACTGATGTCAACCTTGTAATTCAGATTTTTAAAATTTAATTCACAGAAGCGGTAAAATTATGATTCATGAAAATTTTCAAATGTGCCTAGAAGGTGTGTAGAAGACGGTAAAAAGTTCAATAACATTTTATATATATAACCTTACTATAAAATAACTACAATGAATTAAATTGGACTAATATAAGTATTATGTATATATTTTTACTTTAAAATAAATTAAAATAAAAAATTATTATTCAAATAAAATGTCTTTTTTAAACAATAATGTGGTGTTTTCACTATTCATCTAAAATTCAAGGTTTTTTGAAAAATAACAAAAAAATCACCAAAATATAATTTTGATATTAAAAATTCATAAATGTTTCCTATTTTACCAAATTAAAAACATAAAATATGTATTAATTATTTTTTAAAAAAATATTCTTGTTTTCAAAACCAGAAAGTGGGTTTTTGAGAAGTAAAAATTATCAAAAGATTAACATGTCTTTATGTCCAATTTAAATGTAAAAAAACATCCAAGGACCAAAATTGGATTAAATGAAAAAATATATAATATAAATATATTTAAAAATAATTAAAATTTATAATTTAACATTATAAATTATTTTGATTAAAAAAGTTGTTTTCAATTAAAATTTTGTATTTTCACAATTCATCAAAGTATAAAAGTTATCAGAAAAGCACTGAAAATTTATCCAGACTAAATTTTTATGTCCCACTTATAAATAATAATTTTATTTTGTAAAATTTAATATATATACGTGTCAAATATTTTATTTAAAAAGGGTTCACCATTAAAAGGCGGTAAATTAGCATTTTTTGAAAAATAATTATTTTATCTGAAAAATTGAATTTGTTCTTATATTATGTCTAAGAAACACATAATATGTATGATAAATTATATATAGTATATAAAATCCAAAATGATGTTAATACTATTCATAACCACTTTTTAAATGGCTAGTTTGGTAATTCGTTGTGCGCTCGAACTCAGTGTTGTGTGTAGCGCATGTTATTGAATTACATTTAAAGAAAATAACTTACTATGAAATATGGGGGTGTTACATTCTTCCCCCATTTTGGAAATTACATCCTCACAATTTTAAAATTAGGCTTCGTAACTTCACTGAAAGTCCCACATCAGAAAAATATTCAATAAAACTATCACTTTAAGAGAAAGTAAAATAAGTACAAAGGTCACCCGACATAACCCATACATGAATTCCATATAGGAAAACATAGATATAGAAGATAAAATAAGTGTCATGTTCTGATGGATAGTGATAGAAAACATGATCAGGAAAAAGTTAACAACAAGAAAACCACAAACTTGTGATGGGTTTAATGGTCATTAGTTTCCTAGTTGGAAAATTAAACAGACAACATTTTTTGTTTTAAGTTCTATTTCATAAAGTTGAGTAATTTATTTATGAGATTGCATAAGAACATAAACAGATATACCTACTTTTCAAGTTTAGTTTCATCCTTTAATAAGTTTCTACCACTTACTCATAATTTCTTCAAATGATGAGTATTCAATATGGCATGGTCACACCTAAATCGCTAGAATCAACTTCAAGAGAACCACATAATCCACAAAGGATGTACTATATATTTCCCTTGTCTTTATAGATTACCCAAAACCAAAATGGTTTGTACAAGATCATGTGATCCCAAAAATGGATAATCCTTTATAGAAATAAATACTATTCTTAATTTCCTAAATAAAACAAACAATACCCGAAGTTTAATAAAGACCATTCAATAAACAATTTTCCTTAAAATCCTTCAATATAATCCAAACTATGATTGAAACCCAGAATTATGAAGAATTTAATCACATAGTCTTTCATATTAATTTGTAACATTTATCTCCAAATAACATCAACTACTTTAAAAGTCTCATAATGAAGAGTAATTAACCAAATCAAATATTCTCTATGATAGGTTAATCATTTCCATTAATAACTTTAATCTCAATAAAAACATTGGTTATTCCAATATAAAAATCCACCATTATTCCTCAAATTAAATCTCACAGTATTCAATTTTCCTTAAGCATATAGTGTTCCCAACAGAGTGAACATCTTCCAAAATAAAATTTATCACTTAATAACCAAATAATTTTCTTATACTAAGGATATCAATGTGATAAAACATAAGATCCCAAATAAAATTATTATTGATCAATAAAATAATTTAACTAAAAAAGTATTATTCAAACTAATCAGGGACTTCACGTAGTCCAGTCATAGGTGATAAATCCCAATCGCACTTTGGTTGTGGGTTCAATTCTCGCAACTTTGTCCAACACGATGGGATGTCACATGGTCAGCAAGTTGACCTTTTAAAAAATCAATATTTTATAACATTCCCAAAATGAGATAAAATCCACTAAATGAACAATAACACAATTTAACCACAAGTTTTATCTCATACCTCACATTTTCATCCCAAAAATTAATAACATGTAATTGCCTCAAATTCAACGATCATGTAAACCCCAATTGTTCTTCACAACTATATCCAAAAAAGAAAAGATAAATCTTCCTCAAATATGATTTTCAAATAACAAACAATAGGGTTACACATACAAGAGAAAAGACTTCCAACGTAATCCCATCAGCAAAGATAATTTATACTTTTTAACATTTATCCATCCATTTATTTCCACATAGGTTCTTCCATGACCTAGTGGTTATCCTGTAGAATAGGGCATTGACTCGGGTTATTCCCAGGTCACCTACATTTATGGAAAATGACTGTAAGTGGATTCTTAGGGTCATTTTTATTTTCTTCCATAGTACTCTTCATTTTTCCCTGGAAATTCTTTACTTTATGTCCTTATTTCCCACACATAAAGCATTTATTTGTTCCATTGAGGCACTTTTTGGGTGTCACCTTCCACATTTCCTACATAATAGAAGTTGATCTTTCTTTTCTCCATAGTCTCCACTTCAATATCTCTTATCATTCTCCTCTTTTGTCTTCTTTATTGAGTTTGGGAGTTGTCTAATGTATATGTTATTGATCAAATTTTTGGAAAACCAATTCGGAATGAACATGATATCATTTACACCTATCAAAATTCAATTTAGTTTCTCATTTCAACCATCATTCCCACCTTCTACATCATGTTCAATTTCACCATGACTTCTTTGAAATCTAGACATTGACTAAAACCAAAAAGCATAGTGTGAGTAATAATAGTAGTCAAATAATTTAGAGAATATCATGAAACATAATTTTAAGTCTAAAACACCTTAGTATTAACCAAGATCATTTATTATCAACTTCTATTAAAATCCTTCAAATCGTTTTGTAAAGAAAATGTGAATTATCTTACGCATACCCCCAGGAGTGTCGTATATAACAGTGCCCCAAGGCCCGATGTCATTCACCATTTCCCATTCGATTCTAGCTTTAAGCGGTGTTTTTGGGTTTTACCCCTAGATACATTTGTGACCGAGCCACCACTACCCGCTCGTATCTAGACAGGTATGTATTTCACAGAAAATTCACAAACCCTCTAAATTACCAAAATTATAGGAACTTCTTCTATAATAATTCTGAACGTTTATCTTAGGGTAATGTTCTCTAATAAGTGTTTTTCTAAATCTAGTTTCCAAGGATTGTACTTAACTTCCTCTGATACCAATTGTAACACCTTGACCCTAGTTACCCAGAGTCAGTGCATTATTACACAACATTTTCCTGATCATGAGAGATCAATTCTCAAAATACCAATTAGTTTAATATCCTTGTATGTACTAGAAACATATATAAGTGTTAAATTAAATCATGAAATAAAATCAACAAAAACATTATGTTCCCTTTGAATACCCTCATATCACTTAGTATATCCCTGCAGGTCAATCATAATAAAATTCTATAGATCTTAGGAAAACGAAAACATAAGAAAGGGGTGAGATTAGATGCTCAGTAAGGATGACAATATAGCAGAAACTTTCTTAAATAAGCATAAACATTTGAGGAAATGTATATAACTAAACACAAGCCTTTTAAACATAAACATAAGTATATTATGGAAAATATAAATCAAATAATTCCATTTAATTATTCACATGGATATTCTAATAGTCTAATAATCACATGTAATATCAATAGCCAATTTCATAATTACGGAATACGAAATTCCAGACATCATATCCACATAGTCAAGGCCTCATGCCAAGACTAAAATAGGATTTTGTCAAGGACTTTTGCCCAGACAATAGTTTTGCTCATGAGACCTACCGATGCATCGAGGAGCTATATCAGGCTCCACCGGTCACTTACTAAGTCCAATTCATTATTCCTATTAATAGGTTGAAACAAAATCGGAACATTTGTATTAAAACTAGCATATGAAATGTTAACACTTTAACCAGAACCCATGAATGGTATAAAAATAGCACATCCAATGTCAAACATAACTCATTAAAAACAATATTGAATATTGTATTATAATAAATATACCTCAATAAAGAATAAAATACAATGAAGGATATTGAAATAGATGAATATAATAAGTAAAACTATTTGAGAGAAATATCTCTTTTTTCTTGAATAAATTTAAAAGTCACAGTATTTGTCAAAGAAATCATTTTAAAAAAAATTTGAATCTAAGTGTCCCACACCATTTTTGAAACTTTGAAAGGAATTTCAATTTTAAAACATTCATGTCCATATAAATAAATCCTTAAAACCATTTTTAAAGCATGGACATTAATGTGAGAGATTTAAATGAATAAATATTTAAAAAATTTAAATTGATATTTTAGTTAGATTTCTTAACTAAATGAGAGACGCTTGAATAAAAATAACTGAGGTAATATAAACATTATAATATCTTGAGAATAAATGGATTCATGATGTACTTTGTCAAATTACTGTATATACACCATATAAAATTGAATTGGCGCTTAACAACAAAGACTTAATGGAATATATATTGAGATGAAGTCCCTTATTATGACTGTATCCTTAGCATAAGGATAAATAATTGACATAATTATGTGTGAAAATTTTAATTGCACTCAATATAATTGGATTTTATGTTTAAATCAATCTGAGGGCATTCACACATATTCTTGTAATAACAACACAAATGACATGGATGTTTAACTCAATGAATGGAAATTGAGTAAGGATTACTCTTATCAAGTTCATATCGACGACTTTAGAATTTAAAAATGGATTGATTATGTGTATCAAAATTATATCCACACAAAGGGGAGTATAAATTACTATATGAATAAATAAATTGTGATTTCACACATAATATTTGAGTAAAATAATCAATGAAGTTTGTGTAAAACCCAATGAGTGGAAATTAAAATTAGAAATTCCCTTACCGATTTGGAAACTTACGAAATATACACAAAATTAAAGAAGGATACTACAATAAAGATGTAAATACCCATAAATTAAAGTATATTACACAAATAATACAATCATGGGTAGTACATACACCACCCAAAAATAAATAGTTCCAATATAGCATGAATCTCACGAGAATAAGAAGTGAGATGAAAACCCCTTACCAATTTGGTAACTTAGAAAACATCCACCCAATGAAAGAAGGATCATAAATTGAAGATGTTAATACCCATAAATTAAAAAATACTACACAGATATTAGAATCTTGGGTAATACATACCCCACAAAATTGAAATAATGGCAATATAGCATGAATCTCATGAGAATAAGAAGTGAGATGGAAACCCCTTACCTTGTAATTTTCCTTATTTGATGGTATGTTGACCTTATATATAATGGTTAAATAATTTTTATTAAATTATAAAAAAACCACATACATAAATAAGATATCATATATGATCTTCTAATATTACTTTGTTAATGATATTTCAGTAGTGTCATTTTTTTGAGTGTTAACTGGTTTATTTTCCTTTATATGTTATGTTACGTAAGTCATGTGTGTTATGGATAGGATGTATTTTATTCATATACAGAATTATATTAAGTTCATAAACATTATTTTCAATCATAAAATGATAATTATTCATCTATGGTTATGATGGAAAATTAATCTCATCGTGTTTGTGTAGATGGTAATCTGTACATATGCACGAGTGACAATATCATTCAATTGATGGTAAAATTGTATGTAATTGGATGGTATATCATATATAAATAATCATTAACATGTTATATTTATTATTTAAATCAATTATACTAATTATTAATCCAATCCAAATAATTAATAGTTGAATAAAAAACTACACCATGACGTGGAGATGGTAAGTCGTACGTACGCATGTACGGTGACTTTATCATTCATATAATGGGTAGAATAATGAATATGGTTGTACCATATTAATAATAAAATCACGTTATGTATAAGGTACTGGAATTATTATTTTGGTATGGAAATAACAAATAAATAGGTAGTGTAAGAAGAAGAGAACTTTGAAAGTGGTGGTGAAATTATTACCTCTTCTTCGGGTGCTTCCCTTTGACTTGATAAAAAAGGATGCTTAGGATGGATTTTTGATCAACTTAATGCATCTAGGTTGAAGTGAGGGTAGTTTAGAGGATATTGGAAAAGGGTTAGGCTGAGCCAAACAGATTTGGATGAGTGAATTTGAGATAAAGGGAAGAACCCTTTTATATGTGAGGTGAGGGTTACTTTTGGAAAAGCATGAAATACTAATATATTATAAAATCAATTTAGGTTTATAGTGGCTACAAATGGATTTATTTAGAGGATAAGGTGGGTAAGGGTCTAAATATTCTCATCCAGTAGGTTTTAGACAAGTTAGGTTACCATATTAAAATTATCCTATATATTTAATTCTTAGTTAAATAGTTTAACTTTTATCATGTCTTCTTGTATTTTTATATTACATGGTTAATAAACCTACAATAAAATTCCAAGAGAACCTAAAGTGGTTCATTAAATACATATATATCATTATATAAATCCTTTGGTCGAAACTTATATTTTTAGGAATATTATATCATTTAATAATATAGTTTTTGTTTTAAAAACTTGTTTAGGTTAATTTCAACACTATTTAATATTTGGTTTTTGTGAAAGTCAAATAAACTTGACTACTTAGAAAAAAATACATTAAATAAATACTATCATTTCATAGAAACCAATAAAATTAGTGGAATGAATCCAAAGTCTCAATTTACTTTTATTTGGATATTTTTAATAACAATTATTTAAATCTTTCGTTAATAAGGTCATCACCTCATCATCATTGTGTCATAAATAAATTTAATTATTTAATGTCAGAAAAATATTAATAAAATACCATTATGTATTAAATCATTTTATCTTTCTAATGAATATTTATAGTCATATTTATCCTATGAGTAACCCTAAATTAAAATTGTTTTATTTATTAAACTTTTTATTTAACACTTTTAACTCTCCTTTAAATAAAATATAATAAATGTCATAGTCTAATCCAAGCGGATAAAAAATGATCATGTTTTCTTCCTAAGGTTGATTTTGGTCGAATTAAACTTATCAAATATAATTAGGACATATGTTAGGGTAATTATAATATCATTTTTACCTTTAATTACCCTATTTACTTTTAACTGTGGTAAATAAAATTCAAAAGTTATTATTCACCAAATATTATTTTCATCCTGTTGAACCACATTTTACTTATTGATTCCAACCATGTCACTCAGATTTTTTAAATTCAATTCATTTAAGTAGTAAAATTATATTTTATGCAAATTTTCAAATTTGCAAATGTGCCTAGAAGGTGGGTAAAAGGAGATAAAAAGTTCTATAAAATTTTATAAATCTAATATTATTATAAAATGACTTGAATAAATTGAATTGAACTAATATAGGTATTATTTATATATTTTACATGAAAATAAATTTAAATTAAAAAAAATTATTTAAATAATACGTCGGTTTTAAACAATAACGCGATGTTTTTCACTATTCACCAAAAATTGAAGGTTTTTAGAAAAAATAAAAAAAATTCACCCAATGCTAATTTTGATATTCCAAATTCAATAATGAGGTTTTTTTTAACAAATTTAAAATAAAGAAGTTTTATTAATTAATTTTAAAAAAATATTCTAGTTGTCAAATCCAGAAAACGGATTTCTGAGAAATAAAAACTTTCAAAATATTGATATTTGTTTATGTCCAATTTAAATGTAAAATTACATTCAATGACCAAAATTGGATTAAATGATAAAAATATAATCTAATTATACTTCAAAACCATTCAAATGTATAATTTAAAACTTTAAATTTTCTTTATTAAAAAAAGTTGTTTTCAATTACAATTTAGTATTTTTCACTATTCATCAAAATATGAATATTATCAGAAAAGAAAAAAAATTCAAAACTAAATTATTATGTCCCACATTTAAATAAGAAGTTTATTTTGTCAAATTGAATATATAAAAGTTCTAAATATTTTATTTAAAAAGGGTTCTCTATTAAAAGGAAGTAAAATTTCATTTTTTTAAAAAATACTTCTTTTATCTGAAAAATTGAATTTGTTTATATATTATGTCTAAGAAAAAAACATATGGATGTTAAAATTATATGTATTATATAAAATTCAAAATTAGGTTAATACTATTCATAACTGCTTTTTTGAGCGGTTAATTTGTTTTTTCATTGTGCACTTGAACTCAGTGTTGCGTGTAACACAAGCTGTTGAATTAATTTAAAGAAAATAACTTTCTATAAAATAATGGGGTGTTACAAGAAACATACAAAGTGTTAATAAAAATTAGTGATTTATATTTTTTCCCCATAATAAAGAAAAAAAATTAACCCAAAAAAATTATACCCTCATTCCTTCACCCTAATCAAGTATCTTTTCCTAGGACAAGAATTACATTCCTAGCCCATTCTCAAACAATTACATTACAACGAATGCTTTAAGAAACCACATTGGGATCCTCAAATCAAATATTTATCATATGAACCCATTCTAGGTCCAAATTCAGGGTTTCACATTGATTTTTACCTTCTGGAAACCAATATTTTCAACACAAACCTCTTATATACAACTAATGGTATTCCCAAGATCTACACATTCCATGGAGATTTAAGGAAAAAAATGAATTAATTTTTCTTTTCGTAATACATACAAAATTTTATCTTCTAGTATTTTATAAGATATGTTCCCCGAAAGTAAAAAATTAATGGGAATGTGTAAAATGCTACCATATAATTAACGATGTCCTACACATCGAAGTACCTCGACCTATGATGCAAAATTAAGATACTTAACAAAAATATTAAATTTGGATTAAAATGATGATACATGGAAATAAATAGAGGTAAAATAATACAAGAGTGATAAAGCGTTTGGATTGACCCTTAAAACTCCCCTACGATATATGTAACACCAAACTACTCATGAATGGAGTAGAACAATGCTAGGGAAGTGGGGAACCAATGAAAATATAACAACATAAAATTTTTTTCTATTGGAAAGAAATAATGTAATAACCTCATTTTGAAAATTTTAAAATCATTTCAGTTAATATAAATTATTCTTGAAATTTAAATTAAGCTAGACCCATCATAACTCTAATTGGAACCCAACAATACACCAGAGATCCCCATTGGAAATCCCATAAGAAATATGTAACTTTATGGATTTACATATCCTACTCATTTCGTCAAAAAAACATCTATATATCCCTATATTCACATCGTACAAAATAAATTAAAAAAAATAAATTAGGTTTGATAAAATTTAGATCAAACACGTAACGTGAGAACTTTAGTGGTGTTACACACTCAAAAAATAGGATAAACATTTTTACATGAAAAATATTTATTATATTATATTGTAAACAAACTCCATTTATTTATATATGATAATCATAACAATCTTCAGTTTCTATCAGTTTAACTTCTGTTTAACCTTCTTATAGAAGAATCCTTTGATCCATGAAACCTATAAACAACCTTACTAGTGCACCAAATTCATCACCATATTCTTTTGAATACTGCATGTGTCTAGAATCCATCTCTAGGATATGGACATATCTCACTATAGAAAATATTTTGTACCATGTAGAAACACTTGATAACATATTATTATCACCATAGTTTCTATTACACAAAATTAATTCTTTCCACCCAAAAATTTACATCTAGATATTTTTTTCACATTAGGTATTAGACTAGGATTCCTTCATCAAATTCAACCATAGTTCTGAATCATTTTTTAAAGTCTATAATTATTTAAAATATATAATAATTCACCTAAAATTATATTATCACTAAGACTAGTAATCTCCCATTTGAGAATCATTTTCAACCATTCACTATGAATTCCCCCATGCCACAATATACAATTTTCTGAATTCATCCATTCCAGTTTAACTAAATTATTTATTAGTAGGTTTCATTATCATCCAATCACCTCGGTATCCAAGAATCACTATAATGTATATACTCTGTTGAAATTCCTATGGAATAATATTAATATTCATATAAAAAAATCATAATCCCAGTCACTTTCTATAGTTCTAGAATTCCTTCATCTATAATCTTCTCTATGGAGTGGTACATCGTGCCAAATAGTTTAAACTATGAGTGAAATAGTATATTTTTTCAATTGATTTTCACTTTGGATATTTTATAATTGTGGTATTATTTCATAAAATCTTTAAATTTCACGTAGGAGTCACCTCAACCAGAATAACTCCTTCAATTCCATTCTAACAACTTGCATAGCTATTTTGGTTAATACTTTCACTATTTGTTCAATTATTGACATCCAGATCCTGATATACCTTCATAAAGTAAACAAGAAACTAGTAATTCACTTCCATGAGTTTGTATCTTCCCAAATATTAGTATCCATGAATAATTTTAATAGATCACCAATTATTATATAGAGTTATAGATCTATGAAATGTTTTTTATTCATGAAAAATCATTTAATAACCTCCCAATAGTCATTTCACATATTCAATATTTCATAACTAACTATGAAAATCACATGAGTTATATCAATTATATAAAAACTATAGCATACATGAGACTTCATGTAGCTAATTCATGAAACAACATTTCTATTTTCCTACCCTCCTGGTCTATTTTACGATATATATCTATGTGTATTTTTATGATTCCATATAGAGGGTATGCACGAGATTTGGTTCACTAATTTTAAATCACTAAACACCTTAATGATGTACACTAGGAAGAATGATCCAAAACAATCATCTCTTATTCTCTACATCCCGAATATCTACATTTAATAAATATGTTAATTTATCTACAATCATATGAATGTAACAAAATTTAAATCTTTTAGATTATTCTTCCTGAATCCATAAAAGAGCATATAATCAACATAGCAAAGAATGATGATGAAGCTTCCTTCACCATACACCATACAGATGTTTGAATGATCTATATTTCAATAGCAGAACTTTTATATTCTTATAAAATCATATAAATTCTGGTTCCACTGTGTTAGTTCCCACTTTATCTCCCATGTATGAAAAACATATACGGAATCTGATTCATATTTTATTTACAATAGCCATTAAAAAATGTAACACGCACTTTCCATTACATATAGGCTTTTTGGTTCCACACCATCCATATATAGCATAAAGTGAATTCTAGAATAAAACATTGTACTTGTAGTTTGACCTTAATCGACCACATAACTCCCTAAGTTTTAGTTTCTTCTAGATAGTTTAGTTATGAATATATTCCCTATACTTTTCATATTCCTTTATCATTTTGATAATTTAAAAATTGGTACTTATAGAAAATTATCATCAATATATGTTCCAGTACTCGGTTTTACCTATGAAACTACAACACTCTCTGAATTTTTTTGAACAATTATCCCCTATTTAGTTCATCATTGGGATAAATTAGTTAATTTCAATTAACTATATATTTACTGTAGCTCAAATCCTTCTATAGGATTTCTTAATTGACTATGAAATTCTAAACTCTAATAGCATTATTTTTATTATTATACCATAAATATTATATAATGTTTACATGACCGACAATAAAAAAAATGTGTTCAGAACATAAATTCAAATATATTCATTTCCATGGCATCGTCATGGGTATAAAAGATTGATATAAATACTTTCAGTGAGTCTAACAGACCGATAATTTAGGTCAAAGTTCATTTCAAATTAACTTCCCCATTAGTTCAGAGGGGATCTAATTCATAGGTAATCCAAAAAATATATCCTCTTTTGACTAAAACATCATTGAGATTATATAACATGATTATGAAACTCTCATTCATTTTCATATTCATCCATTCATCCATAGAATTATGATCGTGTGTTTTGGGAATATCCATCTTTATTTGGATCATGTTCATCCATGAAACAATCTGAAACTATCTTCCTCTATACTTTCCAACATTAACAAATAGACTAAATTATGCTTCCTTATAGTAATAGATTTCACAATGGAAATCCATCTGATTTTTTTCTAAAATATTAATTTTTTTAAAATAACCAACACATTCTCTATGGAATCTAAAATTATGTTTCTTATGTACAACTACATACTATGATAACAAACTCATGATCCCCCCATTCAACCCTATAATCTAGCTCAATATTTTTATTTATTGATTTCATATCCAATAAAACAAAGGGTTACTTATGTTATATATAAAAGATATAAATTTCATATGTTCTACAAAAAACAAATAAATCATCCTTAATATCATCACATCCAAGGTCTATAGACATTAATCATAATTGTGAAAAAAAAAATCCATGCTAAAACATCACATTTCCAAAGATGATATAATGACATGAAGTACACCTTCTAAAATATAGGTCAATTTTATGTTTCCATCATTAATCCCTTTAGTCATCACCATGGATTTCTATGTTATATTCCACACAACATATAAAAATACCATATATAATATTATATTATTAAGATGAAAATGGAAATAAAAGTATTCCATAAATGAATGATTTATCAAATTATTTTCGAAGACCAAAAGGATATATTCTTCCTATGAACATTTCCAATTCCATTTCTAAAACTTTTTACAGGTTTTGCATCTAAAATTTTAATAATAAAAATTATTTTATATACAAAATTCCTCATATAACTCTTATCTGATATTGATTGAAATAAATATACAGAGTGAAAAAACAAATAATCCTCCAAAATCATTACACTTAAGATAAATCTTCCTCACTCTACTTCAACTATATACTTTTATGATGAATCCCAAGAACTCATTTCAAATTTTACACATATCTTCTGAAATTATTTATATATGTGCCTATTTTTTCAATGGATACAACATTTTTGGACGGAAAGACTATCTAATTTCCTATGGCTCCATTCTTTTCAATTCTCAACCTTCTTCTTTTTAATTATTTGAGAGAAAAGATATTTTCCTTCAACCCTAAACTCAGTTCTAGTTGAACCCGATAATTATTTCTCATAGATATCATTATTTAGAATCAGTTACTGGATATCATTGACTAAAAGAATATTGTATCTATAATAATTTCACATATTATTTACCATATCATCCATTGATTAAAAATTTGTTGATAGAAGTGTTTATTCCCAAATGTATTCTGTGAAAATCCCTCTTATAAACTCCATATAAATGCGGATAATATTCATATTATTAAAATGATTTCTCATCAACAATACATAAAAACTATTTAGGATGAATAATCACAACATTATAAGAAACGTTTTCATTATATAGGGATTATAATACTCGTTCATAATAGTTGACATCAAATAAAATGTTTTCTTCACTGTAATGCTATTGATGGAAATGTTCTAAGGCAACATCATATAGAACACACCATGTTCCTTATAGAAAATCTTATCCCATTCTTGCATTTCATTGATTCTAGTTCAACCCTAGCAAATTTTACATCTAGATCACTATTTTAAAAGTAATCATAAACTTTTTCCCCTCATAATTAAAAATATGTTCCTTAAAACTATTCTAGTCTCACCTTTCACTCTTACAACAATATCCTTCAGAAATAGGAATTTCTCACTAAAATAATATGTCATAAGAAACAAAAAACTAATGTTTTATGAAATAATATAACTAATTTTTCCTCACCGTAAGTGAATTACCTAATACAAATTTAATTTCATCTATTGAGATCTAGAATGAAAATTCCTATTAAACCCCAAATAATAAACAGAGGTTTTAGAAGGTCTAAAAAACATGATGCCTAAAATAATTTTATCTAGAACTAAGAATCCATTAACCCTATAGACACACCATTTGAAAAGAAAAAATTACTTAAAATATACAATAAATAATTTTCCAAGAAAAATAAGATGTGAATCAATAATGAAATATAGTAATTTATGTTCAATTGAAGTGGATGATTAAAAATAAAACCTGAATAATCAGTCACTCCAAAACATGGTCTAACATATTATTTATAGTAGAAAATTTTAGGTATAATGTATTTGGACCCACTCAATCTATGTATATACAAGAAAAAGATCTATCTTCTAGTCCATTCAATTCCACCTCAATTCAATCTTTTTAGAGAACTAACTGTTTATAATGGAAACCATCATATGCCTTTCTGACAAACTTTCTTCATGGACATATTCCTGTGATTAGTACATGAATTCAAAAGGAATATCCAGGTTACACTTACATATTACTATGAATAGTCTTGTATATTATTCACTAAATCCACATTATATATATATATATAATATTAGAGTTAATCCATTAGAATGAAAAATGATTCCTCCTACAACAATAATATGGATGTTGATATGGCCTCTAGTTAAATCCTAGGAAACCATATACTACTTCCATCCTATATTCTATTATTTTTCCAAATGTCTCAAACATTTGAAAAAGAAAACTTCTTATCTAAAATAGCCTTTTTTCAAAGACTAACACTACTAGGAAATAATAGTTAATAATTACCCAGAATTTATTTTAGAAATTAATTTGTAATATCATTAATAATTAAATTGGTACACAATTGGTAATAAATAAAAAAATAGGAAATTATCTAGTATTAAACTCCACAAAACGATCTATATAAATACCCCTATAAACAACTATGTCCATATCCATGTACAGAAGTATAATCCTAACCATAACCATATCCCTTTCTATATAAAATATTATGAATATATCCACCACTATATCTATATCTAAAACAGTATCTATCTCCATCACCTTTTTTACATAAACAAAAATTATCAACCCTACAAACAATTATCCAAAATTAAGGAAAATCACTTAATATAACCCTATATGAATTCTGAAAATTTAGTTAGGACCGTTTAAAACTAACTCTTCTAGTAAAAAATAATTATTCCATGACAACTTTTTCACACCCTTATTGATAAAAAACTACTATATATATGTTATTGGAACACTATGAAATTATTAGTCAAATTAACTCATAAACATGTTTTTTCATATCCATTTCTAAAATGAATTTCCCTGTATAATTTTTACCCTGCAATGTGTAACACACTTCCAAATATCCCTATTATAATAAAATATGGAATATCTCAATGCTAAAGTGTTATGATCCAAAGTTATTTCTACTTAATTGCACACAACCCACAATATATTATTTTAGAGATTGGATCAACCGTGTTTCATTATATCATTTACTATGCCAATGTTTATAAATCTCCAACTCCCACCACTTATGTTATCTAGTATATAATATCATTATTCTAAATCACCCTTCAATAAATTTATTTCAATTGATAATAAATATTTCAATATAAAAAATAATTCACAAGGAAATAATCCACAACATCAATATATTATGTGGATTCAAATATCATAATTAAGAATTTTTTAAATATAATATTTATTATTACACTTATATAACTATAAATATTTCCCACACAATCATAATATATGTTTAATAAGATAAAAGTCAATATTTCAAGCATTATTTTTTCTATATCACCAATAAAATATAAAAATTAAATAAATTATCTAAAAATAATAAATTACAAGAGTGATGGTTATGAGTCACCTCACCAAATTAACTAATGACTAAAAAATCATTAATACTATATTAGTCATTATCAAAAAAATTAAAACTATTTCAATTTGCATTCATCTCTTTTTTATATTGAATAACACATTAAAAAAAATCACCCTTAAGAGAAAAGATATATTAGAGAAAAAAATTGAGATAATATTATAGGTAATAAAAAAGTCACTTCATCCCACTAACTCCCCCACTAAATTCCATATCATAATTATCATAATTTAACTTATCTCTTTTATCTAAATCTCAAAAATTTATTCATAGCAGCTACAACATTAGTCTTGCATCTCATCTGGAGTTGATGAAATTCCATCATACACAGGCAGGTGCAATTCTACCTACATTCTACTCTAGTTCATATCATCACTACAACCACAGAATATAATAGTATTAAATAAGATCACTACTACAATTCGATATAGAACATCATATATTTATAAAATTATTGTGTGTCTGTTAATTTCAAAAATCAAGGAGGATTCTTCAAGGTATTCTGTAATGTTACTCTCCAATGATAGATCAAAATTAATGTCGATGGGGCCTCAAAAGGTAACTCGTGTCATAAAAGTTGTGGTACCATTTTTAGGGATCATAATGGATGGGAACATGGATGATTATTTATAACTTGTGGAAATTCTTCTTCCCTATAGGTGGAAATTCATAGTTTTATTCATCTGGTTCACTTTTCTAGTCATAAAGGATGGAATAACCTTTGGCATGAAATTGACTCTACCACTATTTTTCAAGATATATGGAGTGGCCTCATTAATCTATCATGGAAACTCACTATGATATGGATGTAATTTATCTCATTCCATTAGAAAATGGACTTCATCATCACCCCTGCTTACCAAGAATCTAAAATAGTGGCATATAACCTCGCCAACAAAGGACTCAACAAATTGCACACTTGTTAGATTAAGTACCCTACAAACTACATCTCCTTCTTGAAAAAGACTATAATAAAATCCCATATTTTATACTCGTGTAATATTAATTATCTTCCAATAATTTATTATTGTACTTTTTCCATGACACATACCCCTTCAAAAAACATCTCTCTTTTCTCAATAAAATTACCCATTAAGAATCCCATATTAATTTGTTAAGTAGTAATTAGTTTTTAATATATAATAATTCATAACATCTTCTTTTTGTATTATATTTCATTTCCACCAAATAGAATATCCCAAAATATCCACATTATATATTTTATAAAAATAATCCATCAAAATGACTTTATTAATTAAGTAACTATATAATAATATTCTACCATCATTGAAATTCATTAATTTGTTTGAACACATATTAAAATTACTAAAAAAATCCTAGGTGTCAAAATATTTTCCAAAATCCAACTAAGTGATTAAAATTAAAATCTAATACTTGATAAATATTAACACCAGAATTCTTTTTAATATATTTCTTTTATAATAAAATTAATTTCTGTAATATCTTGTGATGCATGAAACGCCCTGTTCAAATGAAAATAATTTATGAAAATATTATTTATAAGTGAAAATTATAATCTATCCATTAATTTAGTGGTTATTAATTTTACTAAAAATTATAAAAATTATAGTTACCTATTGATTATAAATAAAATAAGAATAATTTAAAATAAAATATAATGTGTCTGAAAAACTATATTTTACTTAAGGAAAATTTAGTCATGCTTTGTAGTGGTAATTTAAAATTATTTTTTAACAGTTGTAGAAAATTTATTCCCTAAAAAATTATTTTCTTAAATAATGAAATATAAATTATCTTAGGGTGAATTTTTTGATTTTTTTTAAAAAGTTTCAATTATTTATAAATAGTGAAAAATACAGAATATTAATAGAAAACTACCTTTTGTTTAAATAATTTATATTATAAACTGATATTTTGAGTTGGTTTGAATTTAGAATAAGTTTAATTTATATTATTCAATCCAATTTAGTTATTTTTAATAATTTTAAAATATAAATTTGGTATTAAAATTTTGTAAACTTTTGAACATTTTCTCTTTAAAAACCCTCTTTCTCATCACTTCTCTGGGATTAATTTTATATATAATTTTACCAATTCTATGAATTTAATTTTTGAATATAGATTCCAAATTTTTAATAATAATAACAAATATAATCTAAAATTCTCAACTATAATTTTGACCAAAATGAATATTGAAAAAAAATAAAAATTTATTACCACGGTTAATGTAAAAATGGATTTATCGGGGGTTAAAATAGAAATATAATGGTTAAATTGAGCTAAAACCGGTCTAAAATATATTAAATATAAATATATCGACCTTATAATGTATAAGGATCTAAAATACTCCATTTTGGACCCCTATGGCTTGGGAAAAATGTGTGTATATCTTTTTCTTTCGACAAATTACAACTGTGCAACTCACTCACTTATAAAAGGTCTCCCCTTATCCACTCTTCATGACACCATAACACCATTTTTTATAATAACTACTAATACTAACTACTAATATTACACAATTTCATCCTAAAATCTATATTTGGATCATAAATAAAACCTATAAAGGCTTCAGTGAAGACCTAAGTAGGATATTCCAAAAAGGTGTAACTGTATTTAATGAGTATTTTTATTTTATTTCCTACTCCACCACCTTAAATTCTTATTATACCACTGCTAAATAATAAAATAAATAAATTACATATACTTAATGGTTTTTAGGTTAATTTCATGTCCTAAAATTACCCCCACATCCATCAAATTGATTACGAACTCATCATTTGCATGTAAGACGGACTACCACCTCGCGAACTAATGTCATTAGTTTTTCTATTACAATATTCCAGGCATAGGTATCATATTAGATATAAAGTATATATAAATGATATTTATAATATATTTATACCACTAGATTCATTATATCACATATACATTATCAATTTCCATTCCATGCGAGATACGATAATTTCTGTTTTGTGTATGATAGACTACCATCTCCCAAAGTGATATGATTCATATGTCACTGACACTTTATATTGAAGGTGAAAAGGATAAAATTAATGATTATATGTGATATATATGAGATAATTATGATATTCATTAAATATTTATCATTATTTTAATTACAATAAATATTATTTTATTTCTTACCTTTCCACTCAATGAAAGATGATAAAGTCATTCGTGTGCGCGTGGACTAACACATTTACAGAACGATGTGACATTATCTCCATCAACACACCATATGGACGATATATATAAGTATATTTAATGAAAATATATGGTATATATTATATTATTATAATTTCATAAAGATAATATATTACATAACTTCATTCAATAATGACTATTGGAAAATTTAAACGCTACTCATGTGTACGTACGACCTACCATCTCCATGATCGTAATGTAATTCAGTTATCTAAAAAATCAGTCATGATTGGTCTTAAAATTATAATTTAAGTATAATAATGATAATTATTTCATGATTATAATTATAGAGATAATAAAACATTATAAAATTCACAAGGACCAAAACTTTCCGGACAAATCATGAATGAAAAAACAAGTAAATTAACACCTAAAAATGACAATAGTGGTTGATTGTTTTAGAATGAGCAATAAGATTTTATAAAATGTTCATATTTGTTATTATAAATATTAATATTATTCTATAATTAGTTGATAACTTTTTTAAAACCATTTTACAAGTGTTTAATGAACTTTCTACCAAATCGATGGGTGAGTGTTTCGTAGTTCATTGAAATGTGTGTTCTAGTTTTAAGAATCACTATTTCCAAGCGGTTTCCATTTGATTTATTCATGGAAACGGAAACATCCAATAGTTGCTTATCTAACGGGGACTTTTTTCCAAAGGCATGTGTTCGTTAAGTTTGAACTTCATGATGCTTAGGAATATACATTTATTGAGAGGATGGGAGGCCAGACTCATCACACCCTTTTGGGGGAATTATTATCTACTATGGGAATCTCTTTTTAAATTTAGGATATTTTCATGAATCCTTATTAATTCACCAATTATAACATAAGTCTCCCATGGAATTTCCAATCACATTTTAACATGTGTAAAAATTAAAATCATTCGTATGTACTCGAGATTCTTCATTAATGGAGATATTTGTATGTCTTCAAAATTCTCCATTAATAGTATACTCTCAAATACTATTTAGAGATTATTTTAATCATCTTTATGATGATACTGGTTTTTAAGCCACACAGTGGGGCACTCAATAATTTACTACCATCTAGGGAGACGAATGTTTTTCTGATATTGGGATCGTAATCATGAAATGGGTTACCTATGGATCCTTGTTAAAGGAATGATAACTCTCATAGTTTGGTTCTGCTTAATGGGACATATCATAAATTTTAAGGTCATGTGATAAGGACCTAACCATATAGTTTAATTTCATGTAGTTAGTACATCAAGGAGAAAGGTTCTTAGAAAAATTTTGGTGTGGGACTTATACCTAACAAGCCAAAGGAACTTTGAATGAATTTGGGTTTCCAAGTAATATTAGAACATGTTGGGAATATGGCCCAAGGAGAACATGGTGAATTTGAAGTGTTGGGTTTGAAACATAAAGAGGATTCCTACATGTCCCATTTGTATGGGAATCAAATCCCATGTAGTTCGATAAATCTCATAGGAGAGTATATTCCTTTGAGAAAAATGTGTTTGGGATTACATCCTGGAAAGGATGCCTTGATGATTTTAGGGGTTTAAATTGGGAATCATTCCTAAGGAGGATACTCAGATTAAGGTAATTGGGGTTGGATTCCTGAAGAGTATATCCATTGATCTTGGTCCCTAAGAAAACATCCAATGTATCCATGTTTGAACAATTATTATAGTTCTTGTAGTTTCTTCTCTGTGAGTGTTTGTGAAAAATGTTATAATCATCACAAATATATAAGCCCACGTGAGTCATGATCAATGTGAGAAACAAGAGGATGTGAAACATTCAACAATGAGATTTACACTTTTCCTCCTCCCCTGGTTGAAGAGGGTTCACCTATGGCAGCCAGGGTGGATGAGGTCGAGGTGACCCGGGAAGAGGGCAAGGCGACGAACCCTCCCTCTATTCACTTTATATTAGAAAAGGGTCCAATGAAATGATGAAGTGATGAAGGTTATAGGCTTATACAAAGATGGATGCCCTAAAATTGATTCTGGTAGGGGAGGGAGTCTTCTCCTTTGCTTGTATGGAATAACAAGTGTGAACTGTAAGTTCCCAACTAGAGACTTGAGGTTCCAGGTATTAGGGATGAAAAGGGGAGGAAAGACTCCAAACCCTAATCCTCTAAACCAAGAACTTCCCATCACTATTTTTAGGAGAAATTTCAATGTGACTAAAGATATACAAACCCACAAACACTCCATGAATCATATCCCCGTTGTGAAACAAATGTGGGAAACCTCTTACTATGGATATACAAACCCAAATAGTAAACACATTGATGTGACATTCCAAAAGGTTTCATAAGTCATGAGGTTTTAGTGGAGGCTTCAAATTATTCCCTTTCAGATAAGGGAACCAAGGAAAAAGATACCATGCCATGAATAGATTTAAATAGGGTATATAAGTTGGTATGTAGCCTTTATACCAAGATTTTATGTGTAGGTACTTCACGCATGTGTGCCACGTTGGTACCCCGTGTTGCTGCATCATGCAACTGTACCGTGCAGCTGTGTCATAGAGCTGTGCTGCATAGGATTTTATGATGAATGAAGAATATTTTTCATATAGGGGAACCAAACCTATGTAGAAACTATGAAATAATTTCAGAACATTCTTATCCCATTTAATTATATCTTCTCTCTTATTTTAGAGAGCTATCAGAGAGAATTTGAGGGATCTAAGCGAAAGAGTTGTGCAATGGGAGCTTCTGGGAGTCTTTCAACTTTTTCAGTCCATGAAATGGGGAGCCTAAGGGTTATATTTATAGGCCTGGATGGGGCCTGGCTGAAGTGATGTTGTCTACATAGGTTCTTTCGCACAGGTCCTCCACGTAGGTCTTCTGTGTAGGGGTACATAAATTATATTTCTGTATAGTTCATCAACATAGGTCCTCTACGTAGGTCTTCCATGTAAGTCCCTTTGTGAAGTTTATCTATTTTTCGAGTCACATAAATTTTGATCCATAATTATGTTTGGGCTCCGCGACTAATCAAATTTAAGGTCTTGATGTGTTCTACAATTATTGAGGTTGTAAATTCACCGAGTCTTCTCAGATGGAACTCTGAAATTGAATTTAGTGTTTCAACACATTTTCATCATTGATCTTGGAAATCCACTGCCTAATTCTGTATAGGGGAATCATTCCACATATCCATAGGTATGGAGTAGTATTTTACGACATAGAAATCCATCATGCATCTTCTTCCATTTTAACAGCCCGATATTTTATGAAAACTATTCTTTTTAATTTTATTAATGTCTTGTGTTGTACGCTACACCAAAAGGATCTTGCACATCACGCATCCTTGACTTGCCTTGCATTACACGCAATCACAACCTTCCTCGATAGCATGTGTAGTACGCAATACTGAGTTTCACGAAACAACGATATGCTATTAAAATATTATTAAAACTAGCCGTTGTGAATAGTAATAACCACTTTTTAAAATTTTAGAAATTTTAGCTCTCAAAATGGACTTCATTTTTGGATTCGGTGTATCGAATTTAGCCTAAGGTGAAATTTTGGTACTTTTCGGATAACTTTCATATTCTGATGAATAGTGAAAATTACTAAATTATAATTAAAAACAACTTTTTTAATCGAAATAATTAATAGTGATAAATTATTAATTTCAGTGGTTTTAAAGTATATTTAGAATATATTTTTACAATTTAATACAATGTTGGTCATTGGATGTAATTTCACATTTAAACCAGACATAATCAAGTGTCTATCTTTTGATAGATATTGTTTCTTAAAAACACGCTATTTGTATTAACAGCGGGATTTAATTATAAAATTAATTAATGTAACTTCTATGTTATTAATTTGGTAAAATAGACTTCATTTTTGAATTCGTAATATGAAATATAGCTTAAGATAAAATTTTGGCATTTTTCTGAAAAACTTCAATTTTTGATGTATAGTGAAACTACTAAGTGGTAGTTAAAAAAATTATTTTTTTTCATAAATCATAATTTTACCGCTTCTGTGAATGGAATTTCAAAAATCCGAGAGACGCGGTTGATATCAGTAAGTAAAATGTGGTTCAATGAGATGAAAATAATTTTTGGTGAATAGTAACTTTTTACTTTTATTTACCACTGTTAAAAGTAAATAGGGTAATTAAGGGTAAAAAATGATATTAATATTACCCTAACACATGTCATAATCCTATTGGTCAAGTGTATCTCGACCAAAAACAACCTTAAGGGTAAAATATTATCATTTAGCCCCACTTGGATTAGATTAGGACATTTATTATTAAGAAGGGTTAAAATAGTTAAAATCAAAGTTTAATAAGTAAATCATTTTTAATATGGGGTTATACATAAGATAAATTCGAATATAAATATTAATTAGAAAGTTAAAAATATTTCCTACATAATGGTATTTTATTTATAATTTTTAGTCATTAAATAATTTAATTTATTTATGACACAATGATGATGCAGTAATTATCTTATTAATGAAATATTGACATAATTGATGTTATAAACACCAAAATAAATGTAATATGAGACTTTTTATGAATTCCACTAATTTTCTAGGTTACTATGATATATTAGTGTAGATTTAATCAACTTCTTTAGAACATATAATTCTGTTATGACTTTCACAAAAATCATATATCAAATAGTGTCAAAATTGACACAAAATAGTTTTTAAATCAAATATTATATTATTAATTGTTATTTTATTCCTAAAAATCTAGGGTTCGGCCAAATGACTTAGATAAGGTTATATATATTAATAATAAACAACTTGGGGTTCGTTTGGCTTCTTATAGTATGTTTATTAACCTTATAGTGTAAGAACACAAGAAGACACGGTAAAAGTAAAATTATTTAACTTAATGTTAAATCTAAATGATAAGGTTAAAATAGGAACCTAAACTTGTCTAAATTCTATTGGATGAGAAGATTTCGACCCATACCCACCTTAGATTCTAAATATATCAATTTGGAGCTATTTATAACCGACCTTGACTTTATAATAAAATAATAGTTTTAGTTATTCCAAAGGTGCCCCTCTCCTCCCTTATAAAAGGGCACCTCCTCCCTCTCTTCCTCACACAACATTGAGCCTTCATGCTCGGCCAACCCCTTCCAAAATCTCTTCTCCACTTCCCTAGAAACATCATAGAGGTTCTTGTCTTCCTCAAAGACCAATTTTAGTTCCCTAAGAGGAGGTCTCAAAGAGGCGCTTCCAAGAAGAGGTAATTTTCGTTACCAATTCTTTCACCTTTATTTATTCTTCCACTTATTCTTATTAGGTTGTTTCATTATGAAGTAATAAAATCAGTATCACTAATATAAGGATATGTTATTATAAGTATGAAACAATCCTAATTCACCATCTATCCATCCTATGGAAAACGAAATCACCGCGCGTGTGTACGTACAGAATACCGTCTCCACGCCGTGGTGTAATCTGTTTTTTCCACAAACACCTTACATCGATGGGTATTATGGTGTAAAGAATAACTATACATAGTTATTATAACATCATAATGATTCTGATATATTTTATCATCCACTCCAATTAAATTCAATAATTATGGAAATGATATCATAGCTGGTGCGTACGTACGGACTACCGTCTCCACGACGCGATGAGATTCATTCTCCATGTTAACCATTTAAGAATGATTATAAAGTATATATAAGCAATAATAATGAAATATATGACATTATAAAGCTACTTTATTTATGTTTATATATATTTATGTCATCTACTTAATTCCACTCAATTCAATAAGGAAACGAAAACAGCGTTCATGCGTACGTACGGCCTACCGTCTCCATGAACGGTGCATTTCTTTCCATTTATCGATCCATTATATATATGTATATGATGAATATATATTATATATAAATCATGTTTTATAATTAAGTAATAATGATCTAAGTAATCATATGAATAATTACAAGTTAAAACACGAACGACAAATGAGACGATTTCACCCAAAACGCTACTTTAACATGAATTTACAAAAGAACGGGTAATATAAAGTCATAAGTGAACCATATATGATATAATAACAATGAATATGATTCTATAATAAGTCAATGACAATATTTAAATCATTATACAAAAGGTTCGGACACTTACGAAGCAAATCGGACCTAAGGTAAGGGAAAATCTCGCAATCTCAATTTTTATCCGAGATTGTTTATACTTCAGAATTTACTGGGGTGTATTTTGTCATCCATATGCATGTTTCCTCAAAATTTAATATTGTTCCATCCACCTACAATTGTTTAAATTCAATTTACCCTTCGGTGAGTTTTTAGTAAAAGATATGAAAGTATTCTTTTGTCATTTTTCGTACGAGGTACTTTTTGACATTTCCGACAAAAGTACGAAGAATGTTTTTTTTAACTTATACGGCATGAATGGATTTTTAAAAAATTATTTCCAAGAATCTTCCTTACAAAGTTTTCAAGTTTATTTTTAATCAACTTCTTTTAGTTTAAAATTGTATGAAATGTTAAGAAAGGAAAAGTGTTTTTGAAGTAGAAAGGATATTTTCCTCAAGAATGGAGTTCAAGTGTTTTATCAAAATTATTTTCCATATAAGCTAATAAAGGGTTATGTTTCTATCCCTATTATTACATTGATTTGATTATTTTGTGATGGAATTCTTTTTATGAATTCATTTATCTTATATGAGTTGTTTTATGATGTCACGATGTTTAAGAATCCCATTTTTATTACATGGGTTATGCAATGATGTATGATTTATGATTTTGTGGAACACATAAGAATGGTATCATTATGAGATGGGTGGGACCTATATCTCCCTCCAATTCATTGGGTAAAGATTTTATATCTCATGAGATAGACATGGCTGGAATGGTAGGTTATACCGGTCCAGTGAAACAGGACTGAAACGAGGGTCACTCGATTCAGAAATGGACTTTGTCCACTAAGATATCTTGGCAATGAGTCTTGACTAACAAGAAATGATTCTCTATGATTATGTGTGTATGACACAGAGTTTAATGTTTTAAGTTATGATTATTGTGAATACATTTCACTACCATGAGTTATCCCAGGTTATGAAATTATGATCTCTTTTGCAGGTTAAGATTTCCAAAAGTTTTGTTCTTATGTATATGTTGTGATTTATATTTCTTTTGTTTACCCATACTGAGCATTTGTGCTCACCCTTTTATGTTTTCTTTTCCCCAGGATATAAAGAAAGGTTTTAGGTAAAAAAAAGGGAAGATCTTTATGGGAGATATTGAAGATCTTTCACCAGGATTAGAAGATTATATTCCGAGTTTCCAAAGACACTAAACTATTATGATCCATGTGTGTGTGTTTTTTTTATGTACTAAGTATTCCACAAAAGTAATGTAATGTCCATGTACGTCAAGATTCGGGTCTCTATAGTTGGTATCAGAGGAAAGTTTTAGTCAACCTTTGGAAACTATGATGTGAAAACGTTAGTGAGATCCCTAGAGATTTTTCTAAGGAATGTCTAGGGATGTCCCTAAGGTTAAGTATACGTATAGGTTATAGTACTAGAATTATGCTAACAATCATAGAATTAAACCTAAGATGTTAGATATTGAAGGTACTCCCCCTTTATTATGTTGTTTTCCCTAGCATGATTTTTGCCTCTCACACTATTCTTTTTGGGTTTTAGACGATGGCTGGAACCCGAAGGAACCGTGTTGATCAATGCAATGGAAAATGCAGTGATTTCCCTCCTGAACAAACAAATGTTATGGGAGATGGAGTGCAAAATCTTATTGATATACTTACACAAGCTATGAATCATTCTGGACTTCCAAATGAGCAGAGAAGGGAACAATATTCTATTGAATCCTTCATGAGGCAACATCCACCTTCTTTCAGTGGGTCTTCTGATCCACTTCTTGCTGAAAAATGGGTCAGTACCACTGAAAAGATATTTTCAGTTCTTCAATGTTCTGAGCATGATAAATTCATCTTAGCAGTATATCGTTTGGAAGGTGAAGCTGATCAATGGTGGAATCTTATCAAGAATATGAGGAAAAGAGATGAAATTGAGTCCATGGAATGGGACGAGTTCAAGAACTTGTTTTTCAGTAAGTACTTCCCTCGTATTCTTCGAACAAAGATGGAAAAGGAGTTTCTTAAGCTGAAGAAGAAGGATGATGAATCTGTTGGTTTATACGAAGGAAATTTTACAAGACTTGCAAGGTATGCATCTGGCATTATCATCCAACTTGAAAGTAAAGTTGATCGATTTTTCAGTGTCTTAAAACCATGTCTTCGAAGGGCATTAGCTATAAGAGACTTCAGTAGCTATGAAGAAATTGTGCGTTGTGCTATCAAGGTAGAAATGGAAGTTGGTGTTACATATCAATCTCATGGTTTTGACAAGAAACGAAAGATGGAGTTCAAGGAGAAATCTCATAATAATGGTGAAAAGAAGATGAATGTTTCCTTATGCAAAATGTGTGGAAAGAAGCATGGTGGAGATTGTCTTAAAGGGACTAGAAAATGTTTTAAGTGTGGAAAAGAAAGTCATCGAGCATTTGAGTGTCGAAGTAATGGAAAAAGGGGTTTTAATGATGTGAATAAAGAAAACACTGCAGAGAACGCACCACCAACACTTCAATGCTTCAAGTGCAAGGAAATGGGGCATTATGCTAATAAATGCCCTAATCCAAGGGTTAGTGATGATCGACATGAGCAACTGCTTAAGGAAAAGGACAAAGGGAAGTCACATGCGATCACTATTGGTGATATTGAATATGACAACGATGTGGTGGAATGATTAAGTGTTTATGTAATGGGATTCCAAAATAATGTGGTATCATAAAGTATTGGAATATTTATGTGTTGGTCTAATGTGGTATTCAAAGTGATTGAGATATTTTTGGAAATAAGATGATATGCGCATAATGAAGGGTAAACGAGAAAATGAAATGTTTAACAGTATTCATGAGCTCATGATTGATATAAGGCCTAAGTGATATCATGGTTTCAGTATATAAAATTTTGAGGATTTTGGTTTGTGGAAGGTGTTAACTTTTAACTGCATTCGTGTTTTCACTAAGGTATTCAAGAGAATACATGATTAAGGACTTTGAATGTTTGGAATGTGACCAACAAAACATATATTATGATATATGGGGATCAATGATGGCATTAAATCTCTGGTAATTGTTTTCACTTTGTTATGAGAGTGGACTGCAGTATTATGGATAAGCCTAAAGATTGGAATGAATTATGTTGGAAATAAGTTAGTATTGTTTAAGGATATAATTTTTTTTCAATATTATTGATGGGATGTTATAGTAATATAGTTTCAGAAAAAGGACAACCTGTAGAACGGGCGACAGCCCATCGTGTCGGACAAGGCTGTGGGAATCGAACCCACAACCGAATTGCGACTGGCCTTTATCGCCTACCACTGGCCTACAGGAAGTCCCTGTTTAGTAGAAACTAGTTTTATTATATTAAGAAGTATGATATATGATGTATAAGTCCATTTTAGGAACCATATATGATTAATATCACTATAGAATGACTTATGTATATTTAATAACTTTTGTTAACCTTTTGTTTGAGACAGACGGAATGACCCGTCATTCTATCACAGGATCTGCCAACACTTCACGAATAACAAATTCAATTTCATTTATTTAAGAGATGAAGTGGAAATTGTTCAAGGCACGAACAACAGTGAGATTGTACCAAAATAAAGTATGTATTTATTCTAATTCAAATTCTTCTACTTTAGGGAAACGATCTTGAAAACCATAAATGTTGTCCTAGTGATCTTATATCTGATGAATCAGATGGTACCTTAGATCGTCACAAATTTATGGCGTTGTGATTTCTGGATTTTCCATAGCCATGTTCTCTACCACTCTCTATCAGAACATGATGTTTAGATTTCTCTTCCATATCCATATTTTCACCTATTTGGAAACCCAGTGATTAGTTTATTTGGGTAATCGTTACATTTCATACTTTAGTTTTTAAAGCCAAGTTTTGGTATTCCATTTTACGATGTGGGTTTCTATTAAAGAAACTTTTGAATAGTAAGCTATTTATAACCCCGACGAATTTCGAGGGCGAAATTCATTTTAAGGGGGGTAGAATGTAACAGCCCGAGATTTTATGAAAACTATTCTTTTTAATTTTATTAATGTCTTGTGTTGTACGCTACACCAAAAGGAGCTTGCACAACACGCATCCTTGACTTTCCTTGCATTACACGCAATCACAACCTTCCTCGATAGCGTGTGTAGTACGCAATATTGAGTTTCACGAAACAACGATATGCTATTAAAATATTATTAAAACAAGACGTTATGAATATTAATAACCACTTTTTAAAATTTTATAAATTTTAGCTCTCAAAATGGACTTCATTTTTGGATTCGTTGTATCGAATTTAGCCTAAGGTGAAATTTTGGTACTTTTTGGATAACTTTCATATTCTGATGAATAGTGAAAATTACTAAATTATAATTAAAAAAAACTTTTTTAATCGAAATAATTAATAGTGATAAATTATTAATTTGAGTGGTTTTAAAGTATATTTAGAATATGTTTTTACAATTTAATACAATTTTGGTCATTGGATGTAATTTCCCATTTAAACCAGACATAATCAAGTGTCAATCTTTTGATAGATATTGTTTCTTAAAAACACGCTATTTGTATTAACAGCGGGATTTAATTATAAAATTAATTAATGCAACTTATATGTTATGAATTTGGTAAAATAGACTTCATTTTTGAATTCGGAATATGAAATATAGCTTAGGATGAAATTTTGGCATTTTTCTGAAAAACTTCAATTTTTGATGAATAGTGAAACTACTAAGTGGTAGTTAAAAAAATTATTTTTTTCATAAATCTTAATTTTACCGCTTCTGTGAATGGAATTTAAAAAATCCGAGAGACACGGTTGATGTCAGTAAGTAAAATGTGGTTCAATGAGATGAAAATAATTTTTGGTGAATAATAACTTTTTACTTTTATTTACCACGGTTAAAAGTAAATAGGGTAATTAAGGGTAAAAATGATATTAATATTACCCTAAAACATGTCGTAATCCTATTGGACAAGTGTATCTCGACCAAAAACAACCTTAGGTGTAAAATATTATAATTTAGGCCCACTTGGATTAGATTAGGACATTTATTATTAAGAAGGGTTAAAATAGTTAAAATCAATGTTTAATAAGTAAATCATTTTTAATATGGGGTTATACATAAGATAAATTCAACTATAAATATTAATTAGAAAGCTAAAAAGATTTCCTACATAATGGTAGTTTATTTATAATTTTTAGACATTAAATAATTTAATTTATTTATGACACAATGATGATTCAGTAATTATCTTATTAATGAAATATTGACATAATTGATGTTATAAACACCAAAATAAATGTAATTTGAGACTTTTTATGAATTCCACTAATTTTCTAGGTTACTATGATATATTAGTGTTGATTTAATCAACTTGTTTCGAACATATAATTCTGTTATGACTTTCACAAAAATCATATATCAAATAGTGTCAAAATTGACACAAAATAGTTTCTAAATCAAATATTATATTATTAATTGTTATTTTATTACTAAAAATCTAGGGTTCAGCCAAATTTATTAGATAATGTTATATATATTAATAATAAAAAACTTGGGGTTCGTTTGGCTTCTTATAGTAAGTTTATTAACCTTATAGTGTAAGAACACAAGAAGACACGGTAAAAGTAAAATTATTTAACTTAATGTTAAATCTAAATGATAAGGTTAAAATAGGAACCTAAACATGTCTAAATTATATTTGATGAGAATATTTCAACCCCTCCCCACCTTATATTCGAAATATATCAATTTGGAGCTATTTAAAACCGAACTTGACTTTATAATAAAATAATAGTTTTAGTTATTCCAAAGGTGCCCCTCTCCTCCCTTATAAAAGGGCACCTCCTCCCTCTCTTCCTCACACAACTTTGAGCCTTCAAGCTCGGCCAACGCCTGCAAAAATCTCTTCTCCACTTCCCTAGAAACATCCTATAGGTTCTGGTCTTCCTCAAAGACCAATTTTAGTGCCCTAAGATGAGGTCTCAAAGAGGCGCTTCAAAGAGGAGGTAATTTCCGTTACCAATTCTTTCACCTTTATTTCTTCTTCCACTTCTTCTTCTTAGGTTGTTTCATTATGAAGTAATAACATACGTATCACTCATATACTGATATGTTATTATAAGTATTAAACAATCCTAATTCACCATCTATCCATCCTACGGAAAACGAAATCACCGCGTGTGCGTACGTACGGAATACCGTCTCCACGTCGTGGTGTAATCTGTTTTTCCACCAACACCTTACATGGATGGGTATTATGGTGTAATGAATAACTATACATAGTTATTATAACATAATAATGATTCTGATATATTTTATCATCCACTCCAATTCAATTCAATAATTATGGAAATGATATCATAGCTCGTGCGTACGTACGGACTACCGTCTCCACGACGCGATGAGATTCATTCTCCATGTTAACCATTTAAGAATGATTATAAAGTATATATAAGCAACAATAATGAAATATATGACATTATAAAGCTACTTTATTTATGTATATATATTTGTATGTCATCTACTTAATTACACTCAATTCAATAAGGAAACGAAAACAACGTTCATGCGTACGTACGGCCTACCATCTCCATGAACGGTGTATTTCTTTCCATTTATCGATCCATTATATATATGTATATTCTGAATATATATTATATATAAATCATGTTTTATAATTAAGTAATATGGATATAAGTAATCATATGAATAATTACAAGTTAAAACACGAATGACAAATGAGACGATTTTACCCAAAACGCTACTTTTACATGAATTTACAAAATAACGGGTAATATAAAGTCATAAGTGAACCATATATGATATAATAACAATTAATATGATTCTGTAATAAGTAAATGACATTATTTAAATCATTATACAGGAGGTTCGGACACTTACGAAGCTATTCGGACCTAAGGTAAGGGAAAATCTCACAATCTCAATTTTTATCCGAGATTGTTTATAGTTCAGAATTTACTGGGGTGTATTTTGTCATCCATATCCATGTTTCCTCAAAATGTAATATTGTTCCATCCACCTACAATTGTTTAAATTCAATTTACCCTTCAGTGAGTTTTTAGTAAAAGATATGAAAGTATTCTTTTGTCGTTTTTCGTACGAGGTACTTTTTGACTTTTCCGACAAAAGTACGAAGAATGTTTTTTTAACTTATACGGCATGAATGGATTTTTAAAACATTATATACAAGAAGCTTCCTTTACATGTTTTCAAGTTTATTTTTAATCAACTTCTTTTAGTTTAAAATCGTATGAAATGTTAATAAAGGAAAAGTGTTTTTGAAGTAGAAAGGATATTTTCCTCAAGAATGGAGTTCAAGTGTTTTATCAAAATTATTTTCCATATAAGATAATAAAGGGTTATGTTTCTATCCCTATTATTACATTGATTTGATTATTTTGTGATGGAATTATTTTTATGAATTCATTTATCTTATATGAGTTGTTTTATGATGTCACGATGTTTAAGAATCCCATTTTTATTACATGGGTTATGCAATGATGTATGATTTAAGATTTTGTGGCACACATAAGAGTGGTATCATTATGAGATGGGTGGGACCTATATCTCCCTCCAATGCATTGGCTAAATATTTTATATCTCATGAGATAGACATGGCTGGAATGGTAGTTTATACCGGTTCAGTGAAACAGGACTGAAACGAGGGTCACTTGATTCAGAAATGGACTTTGTCCACTAAGATAGTCTTGGCAATGAGTCTTGACTAACAAGAAATGATTCTATATGATTATGTGTGTATGCCACAAAGTTTAATGTTATAAGTTATGATTATTGTGAATACATTTCACTGCCATGAGTTATCCCAGGTTATGAAATTATGATCTCTTTTGCAGGTTAAGATTTCCAAAAGTTATGTTTGTTTGTATATGATGTGATTTATATTTCTTTTGTTTAACCTTACTGAGCATTTGAGCTCACCCTTTTATGTTTTCTTTTCCCCAGGATATAAAGAAAGGTTTTAGGTAAAAAAAGGGAAGATCTTTATGGGAGATATTGAAGATCTTTCACCAGGATTAGAAGATTATATTCCGAGTTTCCAAAGACACTAAACTATTATGATCCTTGTGTGTGTGTTTTTTTATGTACTAAGTATTCTGCAAAAGTAATGTAATGTCCATGTACGTCAAGCTTCGGGTCTCTACATCCATCATGGTGAAAAAATATTTACTCATTCTTGACATTTTTTTCTATGTGTGAATCATATCTTCCCTCTATAGAAAAGTGCATGGAACACATTTCATGGTGTCTACAGTGAGTTTAGGCATTTCATCTCTACTTACATTCCATTGTGACTTATTTGTTATTATTCACTAAATAAAATTTATGTGGTGCATATAAATCCCCATTTACATGTGACATCATGATTCATTCATACCTAATGGTATGTTACATTCACTTTTATTCATTTCATCTAAGGGGATTTTATTTGAAAATTACTAAGTGTTAAATGTTATTGTACAATATATCTTTCTTTTTTGATTGATAACATTCCCTTGAATCAATAACTTTATTATAATAATTTCTCATTGTATATTAAATCTATCTTAAAAATTCATTTTATTTCATGATGGATATAATTTTTCCTTAACTGTACATTATTTTTTCATATTGTGTTTACATTCATAGTTATTTGATTAACTGAGGAAATATTGATAGATTGGTATACTTTACTCAATATAGATATTTTATAATTAGGAACATGGTCCTTGAAATAAATTTTTTAATAGATTTTTTATGAATTATTAGGACATAAAGACATGGTTGGGGACCAGTTTTAGATATACACTTTTTGCATCAATAGGTCTCATGAGACAAACCATTTGGCCAAATCAGATAGGATTTTTTCTAATAATTTTGAACTGTCTTGGGGATAGATCTTTACGGTAGATCTATTGACTTCCAAAGATGTGGAATACTATAATTTATATTTTCCTTTAATGAGAACATACTTATTATTATTATCCATTAAATTTTCACTATGATATTATCTTTGTATATAGTTCATTCTTATGTATATTATTAAATGGTTTTTGGGTTCAGTTATATACCTTGTCATATTTTTTTCTTTCTATTCATGAAGTTCATTTTTTTATTATGAATTATTTTATATTTTATTTTTCAAATTTAAAATGGGTATCATCTATGTATCTATTTCTCTAAAACTATTAACCTCATCACTCCTTTAGGATTTGATTTATTTTATCTATGACAATTTAAGAATGTCGTAGGTTCTAGGTTACTGGAGATGGGTCTTTATAGTTTGTATAAGTGGAGGATTGGTAAAGACCTTGGGAAATCGATTAAAGAAAAACATATATTGTTAAGAATAACCATTTAATATAATTTTATGATGAGTATAGAAAAAATCATAATATTCTTTTAAGGATGATAGTATTTGGTTTTTTCTATAAATTCATCCTTTTTTGGACTTTGTAGGTTGACCTTGTTCTGGAATTGAGGTAACTCGAGGTAATAAATCCAAAATGGGTACATTTAAATAGACCATATTATCACTTGGGGCTGGATAATGGTCCTTACTATGCAACAGTTTTGAAATTCCTGAGGTATATTCTTAAGATAATTCACATTTTCTTTAACATCATTATTAGGGATCTGAAAATAAAAATATCCATAAAGAAACCAATTTTATTATTTTGAGATTAAAAATGCATAAATTTTAATTTATGCTAAGTGATATATAAATATTTGTAATTATACATTATGATTTAAAATTCATAATTTTATGATCTAATTTATTATATGTCGTTGTTTAGAAATGGATCCCGGAAGGAATAAGGGTTTCAAAACTCATGGGAAATATTGATATTTCCCTATTCAGGATGCTGATATAGTTGGCATTAGAATTGAGAAACGTATGGATATATTAGGGAAGCTTAATTATTTTGTTGTAAATAAACTTACTTAGATGGAGAAACCAATTCTACAATGATATTGAGATATGCTATATCGCTTTATGTAATATAATCTCCCATCATTTGGTGGGACAACTTATTAAATGGTAGTTGAATAATGGATTAATTTTCAAGATTGGATAATTATGGTGATTGTCAATGGTGTAATGGAAAATTATAAAATATTAGTGTATTTTCAAAAATGGTATATTGATCAATTGTGGTAATTGGTCCATAATACTATAGTGGAAGAAGAAATAGAAGTCATAGAATTGAAATCTTTTAAGGAGATATTCTTTAACAAATATTTCCCTCCTGAGAAATAAATTTTATCAAAGGGAATCTTCCTTTGATTATTGAAAGAGGAAGAATAATATTTTTAGTAGTATGATTCTACCTTTACAAGGTTTCTTAGGTATTCTATAGATCACATATGAAACACAGAATGCATGATTGGCCATTTCCATGAAGTTCTTAATACAAGTCTTTGAAAGGAACTATTCTCTTACACTTTTTCATCATATTATAGAAATAAAATTGTGCCTTCAAAATGCAGAATGAATTCTATATATATTAATTATTCACGGTAAATAAATATAATAAGTGGAAATAAAAACACCATGAAAAAAGAAATGTTCCAATGAAAAATAACACAACATGATGATTTCCATCTTGTGAAAACTATTGAAATAATCGCCATAGGAAATGCTTAAAGTGATTATGAGTTTTTTATAATTGTAGAGGTAAGGGACCCCATGAAAAAGAAATAAAATGGAATAATGAATAAATTGATATCCATTTTTCAACTATAGGGGTATGAGCCACTTTTTGAATGAATTACGTAAGCATAAAGGGAATCCACCCTAGAACTGGCCATGGGGAGAAGGTCAAGATTATAAAATCATTACAGTTATGGTGGAATTTCCCAATGATATATAGGAAGGTACAATAATCATATAATAACATTTATCTAATTCTTTATTTTATTATAGATGCACTGACTCTTTTAGATCTGCCCAATTTTCTAATAAAATTAGACATTTAAATTTAAAATGTAGTAGTGATTTTTTAGATAAAAGTCAAAGGGGAAGTCACACTACAATAAAGATGTGACAAGTAGTCCCCATTATGACACATTGAAATTATTGTTTTATAACCATATTATTATACCTATGATTTAATAAGATATATTCCTTATTATGTACTAGTTTTCAAAATATAATAAAAATTTTATTGTAATAATATGTAAATTACAATCTGTGCGGAAGAAATATAATTCCATATCTTTAGAGAATATAATTCATCATCTAATTAATATCTATATCCACCCCCAGTTTCACTATTGAATTATATTCTTGGGGAACATGGGAAAAATCAATGGATTGAGAATATAATCTTTATATTGAGGACATACCTATTTTAATGAAATACATTGATTAATTTCCTAAGGAGTTACCTAGACATCCCCAAGATTATGAAGTTGATTTTTCCATTAATTTAATCTGTAATTCAATACCAATATCAAATAATCCTTATACAGTATCCACTTTTTAATTAATATATTTTATGAAAGAACTAGAATAGGTGGGTTATAGTCGATTTATTTTCCTAGTGTTTCACCATTGGGTTCCCTTGTTCTCTTCGTTAAGAAGAATGAATAATCCCTGAGGTTGTGCATAAGTTATAGGGAAATAAATTCTATTATGATAAATAATAAGTATCATGTGCCTCATATTTATGCCTTATTCGATCAAATTCATAGAGCTCAGTATTTTTCAATGATTGAACTTTGTTCTGGGTATAATCGGTTGTGAGTAAATAAGGACTAAATTCTGAAGATATCTTTTGAAATGAGGTATGAAAATTATGAGTTTAAAGTAATACCATTTGGATTTACTAATACACCCTCTATTATTATGGATCTAATAAATAGATTAATCATGTAATATATTGATTATTTTGATGTGGTATTATTTGATGATATTTTGGTGTATTATAAATGTTGTGATGAAATTGAGAATGACTTATGGATCATTCTTGAGACTCTTGAAATGAATGATTTATATGGTAAATTTAGTAACTATGATTTATGATTTCAAGAAGTTTCCATTCATGGCCACATTATTTCCAAGGTTATAATCTTAGATGATCCTATGAAAAAAATTGAATTCAGATAATGGCCTACACCATCGGGCATAATGGAGGTATATAGTTTCATTGGTCTGCCACATTACTATTGGATATTGATTCATAATTGTTCTTGATTATATAACCTGTTAACTAGGATTATACATAGGGTGTAAGTTGTTTTGGACAATGGAAAGTGAATAATTATTTGATAAACTATAGTAGATACTGGTCAATGCTCTGATTTTCACTCTACCATCTGAAAATGAAAGGTTTATTATATATATAGATTCATTTAAGAAGGGACTTGGTTTTTTACTAATTAAAAATGTTAAATATACTACATATACATCAAGATAATTAAAGACTTGTGAATATGACTATCTAACCCATGATCTTGAGTTGGAAGTTGTAATCTATTCTTTGAAGATACGGAGACATTATATCTACAGTGAAATATGTGAGACATACACAGATCATAAAATCCTAAAATATATATTTTTTATAAATAGTTCAATATGATACAAAGGTGATGGACCAAGATACTAAATTATTATGATTGATCAACACACTACCGCATGGGGAAAGTGAATAAGGCAACAGAATCATTGAGTAGAAAAGCTCATGGAATTCGAACATGAATGAGGAATAAGAGGGATCATATATTCCTAGTAAATATGGATATGCTAATTATTAAGTAATGGGATACAACACTCATTTTATAAATGGTTGGAAAAATCATTATTATAAAACAAAAAAAATCTCAGTGTGATTATGATAACATTGATAAGAAAACTAATTCCCTCGATGATGGGAAATTAGTAGACTTGGTTTGTGAATATAGTGATATGAAATTTGGAACGATATTATGTGCTCTATATACAACTGAGTTGAAAATGTAATTGTTGGATGATTCTCATAGCTCAAATTTATTTATAAACCATAGTACCAAAAATGTTTTTAGGGATTTGAGGGAACATTTTTTGTAGGATAACATGAAGAGGGAAATTAATGATTATGGGTCCAGATGTTTTGTTTTTCAACAATTAAATGTTTTGATACATCATCCTAGAAGATTAATGAAGCCGATTCCTATTCCCAAGTGAAATGGGATGAAATTTATTTTAACCTCATAATAGGAATATCAAATACTCCTAAAAAGAATGATCTCATATGGGTTATCATTTATCACCCAACCAAATCTTCACATTTATCTGATATAAGAGAATATTTACCTCTAGTGTGCCTCATAATGATATATTTTAGTGAAGTTGTAAGACTTTATGGTGAACCACTCTCATTTTTTTTATTATGATCCAAGTTTTACATCGATATTATGGAAAGTTATTAAAAATTATCTTGATACTGAGAAACTTTTAAGCACAACCTACCATTCTCAAACTGAAGGAAAGTATGAAAGGGTGATTCAAAAAATATATGACATGTTTATTTCATGGTTATGTGTCATTATGTTTGTGTGGGATTAGTATTTACCTTTGGTATAATAATAGTTTCAATTCATTTATTCAAATGGTACCATACAAATAACTATATGGAAATATATGTCATACTCCAACATTTTGGGATAAATTCAGTGAAAAGAAACTCATAGTCCCAGTACTTATTAAAGAGACTAAAAAAGGTAAATGATATTAATGATCACATTAAATGATGTCAAAGTAGAAAAAAAGATTTATGTTGGTAATCATAGGAATGATTTAGAATTCCCTGTGGGAGATCAAGTTTTCTTGAAAGTATCTCCATTTAAGAGTGTTATAAGGTTTGGTATGAAAGGGTAACTATGACACAGGTATATTATACCGTTTTTAGTTCATAAAATAATTGGATTTGTTTCTTATTATTTTGAAATTTCACAAAATCTCTCAAAGGTACATAATGCTTTCCAAATATCGTTGTTAAGGAAGTACAAGTCAGACCCAATAAATGTGCCCAACTAAGATTAAATAGAATTGAAACATGGTCTATCATTTTGTGAATAAACCATCCAAATTCTTGATACTAGAGAGAAAGTATTGAGTAATCAGATAACATTTCTGGTAAGTGTACTTGGGAGAAATCAAGAAATAGGTTAATCAATGTTGGAACTAGAGGGTATTATGAACAAGAACTAACCTCATCTATTTATAAGGTAATATCCACAAAATTTAGATGAATAATGTTTTATTTTATGGATAAATATTACACCCCAATACTTTACAATATATTTATTTTAAAATATAACTAATTTCATTAATAGATTATGATGCACACAACACTGGGTTTAAATGAAAATAAGATGTTAAAATATTATTTAAATGTGACCATTATAACCTATTTGTTATGTTGGAGGGTACAAATATTACTAAATAATTATGAAAATTTTGGTTAACTATTGATTATAAATAAAATAAGAATCATTTAAGAGAAAAAGAAATGTTTTCTGAAAAACTGTATTCTTACTAAATTATGGTTTAGTCATACTTTTCATGCATAATATAAAATTACTTTTAAAAACTTTTATTAAATTTATTTGGAAATTTTTTATTTCATTTTTTTAAATCAACATATCAAAATTATCTTGGGTGATGTATTTGGGTATTACTCAAAATTTTAATTTTTTGATCAATATTTAAGAATGAAAAATTTTAATTGAAAACTGCCTTTCCGATTTGAAAATTTATAATGACATTTTATATTTAGAATTGGATTTAATGTAACATTAGTTAAATTATAAATAAATTAGTCTAATTTAAGCCCTTGGAATAATTTTTATATTTAATTTTGATATAAAAACATTTTATATGGAATTTGAAAAAATTTATTCCCTATTTGGAATCATCATAATTTATATAATCTAATAAGTAAAACAGATTTTTTACCAATATTATTTGTGAAAAAAATAAAAAATAATATCCCTTGTTCAAGTAAAAATTGATTTATATGGGGTATTAACTAGAAATATAAGGATTAATTTGACCTAAAAACTATAATTAAATACATTTTTTGAAAATAACTAGGCATTTTCATATCTAAGGCCCAATTACACTCCATTTTGTACCATTGTATCATGTGAAACACAAGTTTAAACCTTTTTCTTTCATAAAATTACAAGTGTTTCACTCACCACACTTATAAAAGGACAGTCACTCTCTACTCTTATTCATAAATTCAAAACATTTTATTTCATCCTATACCTACCAAAATAAATTTCCAACATCCATCATCTAATAATAAAATCCATAAATTTTTCATAAGTCCAACATTGAATAGATGTTGTGCAAACCTAAGGAGGATACCTGTAGAACTTGTGACGTTTTTCAATGAGTGTTTTTATTTAATTTTTTCCTTCACTCCCTTTTATTAATGTTAAACCACAGTGACATAATAAAAATAGTATATTACTTATATATAGATGTTTTTATGTTAATTTCATGATATAAAACCACTCCCACAGCCATAAAATGGGTTACAAAATCACTATTCATGCTTATGATGGACTTTGACCTCACGAACTAATGACATTTTTTTTTTCATCACCACCTCTCACAGATGGGTGTGATAATGGATAAAATTATATATTTGATTTTAATTTAATAATTATACATATGATTCATTATATCATATATATAGTTTTTTTACGTCCCATTTTATAGGATTTATGATAATGTTGCTTGTGTTTATGATGGATTGCCACCTCACAAAGCAATGTGATTTGTATTTCACTAATGCTTTACATAGAATTTAATAAGGATAAAGTTAATTATTATTTGTGATATACATGACATAATTATGATATTAAGGAAATCTTTATCATTCTAAAAAGATAATACATATCATTTTATTTCATATTGTTTCAATCCATGAAAGATAATAACATCATTTGTGTACGTGTAGACCACCACCCTCACAAAATAATGAGAATCTCTTTTAATCACCACACCACATAGAAGATATATATAATAATATTTAAATAAATAATATTTTATATATTATATTATTATCATTATCAAAATATAATATATTACATACCTTCTTTTCCATAATGACCATTAGAAAATGGAAATGTTACTTTTGCATATGCATGGCTTACCATCTCCATGATCATAACGCACTTCATTTCTCTAAACCGTCTTTCATGATTTCCATTAAAATTATAATTTATATATACTTTTTATAACTATTTCATGATTATTATTCTAAAAATGATGAACCTATAGAATATAAACAAGAACCATAACATTCTTGACAAATCACGAATGAGAAAATAAGGCAATTAATTCATGAAATAATGAAAATAATGAATGATCATTAACGAATGAGTGATAAGATGTTATAAAAGGATCATAAATGATATTATAAATATTAATATGGTTCTTTAATTAGTTAATAAATTTCTTGAAACCACTATATAGATGGTTAAGTAATGTTAAACATAATGGAAGTGCGACCTAAGGAGTTTCGTCTCTATTTATATTTCATTGAGAATTATTTATTATTATATTGCAATTGACTTTTACGTGGATTATATACTGATCCTTTGACATGTGTAATAATTATTCATTCATACATCAGGGTATTTTACATTACTTGGAATCTTATTATCCAATGGTATTTGACTTGAAATTTACAAATTGGTAAAAAAAAATTGTACAATCTCACTTTCTTTTTTGATTGTTAACATTCCATTGAAACCATCAGTTTATTATAATAATATTTCATTGGAAATTAAATTTATATTAAATATCCATATTCTTTAATGATTTTTATTATTATTTCCTAAACATTATACCATTTTTACATATGGTTTTAATATTGATAGTTATTTGATTAATTTGGGAAATACATATAAATCCATATCCTTTAATCCATACAGATATTCGATGATAAGACACATTGTTCATGAATTGAATAAATTATTCTATATATGAGGAATGCTATTTTTATTCATACATGGGTGGGTACCTCTTATAAATTACCCTCAATGCATTGATAGGACTCATGAGACAAAACTATTGGAGAATTAAGATTGGTTTTTTACCTAGAATTTTTAATCTCTTTTTTGGATAGATCTTGATGGTAGATGTATCATGTGCCTGAGACATGAAATCATATAATTACGAAATACCTTCACTGATAATTCATTTATTATTATTTTAAATTATATTTTCACAATTATATTATCTCAAGATATAGTTTATTCTCATATTTTTTGTTAAATGGAATGTATGATATATTATTTTCCTTTATATATTATTTATGACTTATTTATTCATGAAGTCTCATTATTTAAATGAAATCCATGTTTAGTTATTTACCATTCTATAATGATTATTCTTTATTTATTCATGATATATTCAATTCTATGTAACCCTTACTAAGCATTTGAGATCACCATTATATTTCCCTTACCCTTGGATATTATTAAGATATATTTTAAAGAGTTTTCATAGATGTAGTTCAATTGTTTTTGCTATTAATTATGTTTTATTTTCTACTAAAAATGTAAAATGAGTGTCATGTATGTATATGGTTTTCTAAAACTAATAAACTAATCAGTCCTTTAATATTGGATTCACTGTATCTACTTCAATTTAATACTGTAATATATTAGCTCCAGGTTAATTGGGTAAAATAGTTACATAAATTTCTATTCTACACATCACTTCCCATAAATTATCATAATTTTCAAAATTTGAAATTTTAATATTCCATCCTCTACATTACAAACTCCTATAAAATTTTTTCCCATAAAAAATATTCATTAATACAAAAAATGATGGAAACACCATGAAATCATCATAACATCATTTTTTCATTAAAATAATTATAGGGACTACAATTTGGTTCATAAAACCCATTCCTTGTAGATATTTCCCCATGGGGAATGGTGTGTGCTTTAAATTTTCTCCATATGGGGAAAGGTGGGGGTGACAAAATAATTGATTACCTTACCTAGTGAGGCCCAAAAGTATTAATATTATATTTTCATTTTTATAATTTATAATTATATGTATGTTTTTTATATCCATCAATGTAATTTGATAATAAAAATATAATAATAATTTTAAAACAAAATGATTGAAACTAAATGAAGATTAAATAATAATATTTAATGTGTGTTTTTTATAATATATTTTTCAAAATTATTTTTTTAACTATAAAGGTAAAGAACATTTATCCCAATAAATATATATGTTTTATAGTAAAATTATTTTACAAAATAAATGTGTTTAAGTAAAAATTTAAATATTTGTTGGATTCCACATAACAACTCGATTGAAATCACTCCAATGACACCCTAGTATGTGTCACCACATGACCTCAAACATGCCTCCCATTAGGAAAGAAGTTACCAACAAGTAGTATGAGTTTATAGTCAATTTTTTGGAGACAATACTCTGAATAAATGTATAATAAATAATAATAAAAGAACAAAAATTCAAAAAAAAGACAATATATTAGAGTACATAGTAAAGACTTAAAGTCTAAGAAAATGATAACTAAATATATACACATATATGATAAAAAATATAGATATATATCATATATTCTTCAGTCCTAACAAATACATCACTAGGATTGTTACATCTATAAAATAAAACTAATGAATACAAACATTATAAGAAGGAACCATTACATTCTCGATCCTCACCTCAAAATCACCTCAAAACCAGTCATCATACTCCATCATGATCCATTTCAACCTATGCGCATAACTTAATTTTTAAATTCTTCTAGGTAACCATTTATCATGTATGAAACATATCTCAATTGGGTCTCACTAGGTTCCTTCATGTATTCCATCATATATATGTGTCTACATGAAGAAAATAAATAATAGAACACCGAACATATAATAAGCCATATTGATTCATCGTGTAAAAATGAATCCATAACAACAATTGACCCTAACCCAAACATCCAGTACCATAACAAAAATTCACACTGTGGTATAAATTTTGATACATGCCTAGTTACTCAAGGTAGGGTGCCATACACTTTTGTGGATATGACCAGCATAATATAGGTACTTTTTCACTTAATACCAAATGTTTCTTTCTTTGTGTCATCATTTACCCTCAAAATTAGTATAATGTCCATTAATCATATCCTCAACCAACACCCTTGGACACAAGGTAGTCTATCCTAGAACCATATCACTTAGCAAGAACCCTCACATTTGGATCATGAGCACTCCCATCTCACCCAGGTTTTAGTACTATATGTAACACCACATAGTTTGTAAATGATATTTTTGTCTTGAAATAAATGTTTCTTATATTATATTATTTTGTTTTATACACATACAACACATTAAGAAATCAATTAAAAATTATTTCATTAATAGATATTGTTACATTAATCGGAAACGAAAACCATAAATATTAAAAACATTATAATTAGGTGAAACATATAAATTATGAAAAGTATAATGGGAATATTATGATCTTTCAAATCTTCTAGAATCATCACCCTTGTGTACAACACAATATAAATGAACGAAAATATTAGTAAACAATTTTATGTCCTAGAAAATGAAAATATTAAACCTTGATAGTGATTTTAGTGACTGTTTAATGAAATAATTAGGAGGTATTTATCAGAGGTAATATAACCATTAGAATAGTAATGTGATTGTTATAATATTAACCATGAAATTGGGAATATTAACCTTACCATTGGGGTATTTATTTGAAATAAAAATAATAATATGTATCAAGAGTATTTTAAGAAAATGTAAATATTATAATTCAATAAAATAAATATCTAGATTAACACCACAAATAAAATATAAGCACATTTTTAATAAATGGAATTTTATATTATTTAAAAATCAGAATTTTTATATTAATAATTAAAATAAAAAAATTGGAAAATTATTTTCATAAAATTATTTTCATTTTTTTAATCAGCACATCATAATTTTCCATGACTCAATTTTTGGGAAATTTCTGAAATACTTCAATTTTCATGTGAATAGTAAAAAAATACAGTTTTTTCATAATCGGTGAATTTGAAATTACATCATTCAAGGATTAATCAAAGATATAATTTTTTTTATTTGCCAAAACATATTAAATTTTATAAATTAATCATTAATATACAATATTTTTTTCTAAATCAAAATATTAATTTCCAATGTCTAATGTCAAAAGTATTCCTAGAATTCAATTTTTTTAATTTCTACACGTTAATTTTAAATAACTAGTTAATACAGATTAAAATGGGTTTAAAGAACTTCGACAATTCTATTATATTTAAATATGATTTATTATGTCAATAATATCCCTATTATAAGATTTACCTTTGATGTTGTATTTTATTCAACATTTTAATTCCAACGTACCCCTCTCCTCAAGTATGAATAACCCCACTCCCCCTTGGTAAAACCACTTAGAATCCATATTCAAAAGACAATGATCTACACAAATATGCTCTCTCGAGCCTCTTATACTCCTTAGGGGCTTTATATAGTAAACCGAATCTAATCATTAATGGATATTACTTTTGTACAAGAGAAGAAACACCGAGAAAAGAATATTTTTATATCAACTCTACTCTCATTTTTTTCATCTATCCCTTTTTATTACTATTAATTTCAAAACCATATCTAATAAGATTAAATTAGAACTATGTTAAAATTATATTAATTATTTAAATCTATGAATATTATTATTATGAATTATTTATATTACATACATCTCTTTCATCCTCTTCGGACAACGTCGCGTTAACGGTCAGTTAACCACCAATGAGGATGTTTCCAATTATTTCCCTATCATTATCATTATGGCTGGTAATAATAAAGTACATAGGATATTTAAATGTAAATAAATATTTATTCTATTATTATAGAATTATTTTTTCTTATGTATAAATAACCTTGAACAAAATAGAGAAATCGAAGAAAAATGAGAAATTTTTAATGAAAAACTGATATCAAATTACTTCAAATTCAAAATAAAAAAATAAGAAATATAATAAAATTTTCATCATTGATCAATAATTACATAAATTATTATAGTTTACTTTTTGTTCAATGTTTTAATAAACCAATTTTTATTATTTAGAAGGTAAAATGTGAAGAAATAATGAAGGATTAATGGAAAGGTGATTTTCAAACCTAAACTCTTTCTTTTAAGTTATCTAATACTTTACATTGATTTCAGTATTAATGTTACTCTAATATGGAAAATTTATTCTATGAGTATTATTTATCTTTTATTTTAGGGATATATATGTTTATACTCCCCCAAAATGTTTTTAAGTAATTTATAATGTTTTTTCAAAAATTCTACAATTTCTAAAACATATCTTCAATTCTCACGGGTGGTTAATTTTTTCAAATATTAAAATTATATTTTCTTAAAAATTATGATATCCCTTACTAATTTTGGAATCCAAAAGTTCAATTCATGAAGTATGATATATGAAATATTTTTTGAAACCCATTCATTACAATCGGTTACTTCATGACTATGATTGTTATCCTTATATGTGGAATACATTATTGTAAATATTTTATGATTTTATGGGTGGTACTAATTTATATATCCAACCAATGCATTGGTAATTTGATATATCTCATGAGATAAAGTGTATTATTTAGGGAATTGATAATATCTTTTTTCACAATTATTATGTTATGATTTAAGCACATATATTATTTATGGACATGGTGTTATCTTTGTTCAAAACTATATATGGTATTTGACCACTATGTTATGATGTTTCATTATTATCCATGTCACACTTTCCATTCCTCTGTAAAAAAATTTCCTCATGCTTTTTAAATATATCTCATTCTTATGAAATTATTCTGATGAGCATACCCATAATCTATTTATTTATATCCCATATTTCTTTTATGATATCTCTACCCTTACTAGGATTGCAGATCACTCCATTATTTTATGTCTATACTTAGAAGTCTATATGTACTATGGAGAATGTGTGTTTTTTTATGTGGATAAAGAAAAAAGATTCTATTAATTCTTGAGTTTTATTCTATAAAAGTGATTTATGATCCCATTTTACCCAAGATTCTAAAAAATATAATCCTTGAATGTATAAAAATTAAGTTTTTTATCTCTAAAATGATTTGAAAGTAATGCTAAAAAAATTATGTCAATATAGTTGGTTTTGTAGGTATGGTTCAGTTAATTTGGGAATTAGGATTATTCAAATTAGTGAAACCATTATGATAATTCTAATTATAGGTAAACATCCTATAATAATTTTTTATAATAAGGATAAATAAATGGGTCCCATAAGATATGACATTAGACATAATTTTCATATATAAATAAATTATTTACACATTATTTCTTAATATATATTTTGTTAAAACCTTTTCTATTTTATAAAATGGTGGGAACTAAGAGAAACCAAGACAACAACCCTTATGAGGGGAAATATAAGGGTTGTTTGAATAAAATCCCAATGTGATGGGAGATGGAGTTTATATTTTCATAGAGATTCTATCCCAGCTCTCTCACTATAAGAAATAGCCCAAACCATGAAGAATTTCTTCCATCACCAAATAAAGAACAATAATCCCTTGGATATTTTATGCAGTACTGACCACTGACATTTAGTGGATCTTCCAATCCAGTTGTCAAAGAATTGTGGGTTAAATAAATATAGAAGATCCTTTTTGGGATCCAATATTTTTATAAGGAGAGTTTTACTCTAGAAGTATATCATTTAGTTATAGAAGGTGACCAATTATGGGTGTCAATAAATAAAACCAAGCTGAATACTGAATAGAAGGGATGTAGAGGGAAAACTAAAACTAAAATATCTTTATAAGTATTTCCTTATTACTCTTAGAACAAATCAAGAGATGAAAATATTAGAGCTAAAGAATAGGAAGTTGGTTACATCATTTCTTATGATGAAAACAACATAAGTTTTTTAATATTTCCTTTATATTTTTTATTAACAATGATAGAAAAATAGATAGATTCATTAGTGTTTTAAAATAAAACTTAAGTATATAGATATCCTAGACTTTAATAGTTATGAATAAGTAGTTTGATGTTCTCTAAAAGTAGAGATGGAGTTTGGTGAATGTTCTCACAGTTGTGGAGATAATAAGAGAATAATGTAGTTTCAAGAAAGTGGGTCAAATAAAAAGTGGTTAAGAGTATCCAACCACACACATGTAAAATTTTTTTAATAATAATCATGGTCATTGACTCGAATGGATAGAAAGATGATTCAATTATGGTAGTGATGGAAAAATTGTTCCTAAATGATTCAGAGGCATGAAGAAGCTATCCAACATGACGGAGGAAAGGAAGTCACCTCCTAAAACACAACCTATGGTTAAAATATTCAACTTCTAGTAGAAATGGCACAACAAATTCTAATACACTAAACAATGGTTTCTTGAGGGTAATCAACATCATTAAACAACAAAACCAATGGAGAAATGGAAATCTTATTCCACCACTATTACTTAAGTGGAGTTTGAAAATGATGATGTATAATGTAAACCACATATTCACCCATGAATGAATAATGTTTTATTTGATTATATTAATACAAATTCCATTATATCCAATATTTTTTCTAAATTTTTTTAATCAACTCCCCCCCAATAACTTGAATTTGATATATATGTGAAAATAGATAGTTGTGAGATCATTATAACCCAAGTGCATGATTCTTCCCCAATTATAATATATAGGATGATTCTTCCAATGAATATTGTAATCCTTCCCCTAGTGGAATTTAACACTATGTAGGTAATGGATTAACTCTTATTATATATAGTACACACACAAAAAATTATAGAAATGAAATATCATTCAATATTCCAAACTATCCAATAATGTAGTAAAAATGCAAGGAAGATCCTAAATATTCTTTTTTGAATCCCCCGATAGTGTTGGTGATGAATCATTATAAAGACTTATACCTTTCTTATATGGTTGAGTCAAAGGAATGTATCAATAAGTAGAAATTCCCATTAAAATAAAATATATTTACATATTTCCCGAAATGTTTCCATAACTTGTGCCAGATCTTGAGGTAGAGTTCTCAATAGAGATCATACCTGGAGACACTCCTATCTCCAATTGTAATTATAGGATATCCCTCATCTAACTATTTATGTTTAGGAAGAATCTACATGTTAATTTGGACAAAGAGTTCATATTCCATAGTGTATCACCTTGGGGTTAAATTTTACTTTATAATGAAAAATGAGGTATCATGAAGGTTGGTATAGATTACCAAGAGATCAATAAGATCACTACATATAAAAATTCTCACATGTGAAGGATTTATTACCTATTTGAAAGGCTATGGAGAGGTAAGTACATCTCATAATTTGATCATTGTTCTGGATATCATCAGTTGAATTTGAGAAAGTAATATATTCAGAATAAAGCCTTCCATATAAGGTATGGACACTATGATTTAAATGTGATTACATTCTTAATGATAAATTCCATAGTAAAATTCAGGGATTTTATGTATAGAGTATTTACTGATGAAGTCAAAAAAAAATTATTTTGTCTTCATCAATGACAGTCCCATTTACTTCAAGAGTAAGTAGGAACATTAAGGGAATATAAGGATTATAATAAATAATTTAAGGATGGAGAAAATTTATTCTATGTTTAGTAAATGTAACATTTTTATGAAACAAGACACATTCATGGGGTACGTGATCACATATGGGGAATCTCAATGGACCCATCAATGAAAAAGGAAATTAATGAATGTCCTAAACCCACTAGTGTCATGGAAATCAATAGTTCTCATGGATTAATAGGGTACTATAAATATTTAATAATAAATTTCTCATGATTTTCTATAACAATAGCTAATTTTAAATTGAATGGGGTAAGGTATGTCTAAATGGCTGAAGGTGGGGAAATATGTAAAGAGCTCCATAAGATTGTAATCACTGCACATATACTCATACAACAATTAGGTGTATAAGTATTTGTGATATACTATGATTCTAAAAAAATGGATTGGGTTTTTTACATGTGAAGAATGAATAGGTGATATTCTACACCTCATTAAAACTAAATAACCATGAGAACAACTACCCTACACATGACCAAGAGTAAGAATTTGTGATCTTCACCTTGAAGATTTGGTGGCACTACCTCTATCGCAAGAAGTGTGAAATATATACAAATCAAAAGATTATAATTTATATATTCATAATTAAGGATATAAAAATCATCAAAGAAGATGCTAAGATATAATTAGAGACTACGATTTCTCCATTCACAACTAGCTTGGAATGGTGAACAAGGTAGTTGGTTCTCTTAGCAGAAATGAACCCTCTACTCTATCCATGTAGTGGATTGATAAAGAACCTATCTTCAAATATATAAAAAGGATAAATGTATAAATCATAAATAATTTGAATACATCATACATTTCCCATATGATTTCATAACTCTATATCTAATAGAAGATCAAGGAGGCACAAATTTATGATTTCGAGTTTCAAAATAAGGTAAAAGTAGTTAAGGAAAGAAATCATCATGAATTCCACATTGATGAATATAGTGACATTAGATTTGAAACTAGTATTTTTGTGGCTAAATCACCTGAGATAAAGAAAGGTAGATCTATTGGATAATGGTCATAGATCATATTTTCCCATTCATTCTAGTATCATAAATATGTAATAAGATTATTTGAGAACTTATAGTGGGAAAAAATAATGACCGATATCTCTATATAAACTTCAAAGATCATGGAATGTCATAATGTTTAAGCGCAACAACAAAATTCCTAGGGGATTTTGGAAGCATTTATAAACCCATGTTTAAATAGGAGAAAAACACCATATAATTTGTCACTACTCTCCTAAATAAATCAAAAGGAAATAATTCTATATGGTTTGTGGTGGATTTAATAACAAATACTAACAACATAATCACTATTTGGGAAGATTTATCACATGAAAAAATTTCTAAGATATACATGAAAGAAGTGTTGAGGTTGTATTTGGTATAAATTTTGATTGTCTTTGATCATGATCCAAGGTATGCTTTTAAATTTTAGAGAACGTTTCAACATGATCTAAACAGTGAATTGAATTTTAGTATAGCTTATCACTCCCAAACCGATATCTAATATGAATGGACTACTCATATTTTCAAGGAAATATTGAGAGCCTGCTCAATGTAATTTAAATAGTTTGGGTTCAACATCTTCGATTACTTGAGTACCCATAAAACATTAACTTATACTCTAGTATTAAAATGTCTCCATAAAACGCTCTGTATGGAAAGTGATGTAAACATTCTATTAGGTGGGATGAATTTGGTGAACAAAAGCTAATTACACCTGATATTGTGAAAGAGATGATAGATAAGAGTAAATCCATAAAACATCATATTAATGTGTCTTATAGTCGGTAGAATATTTATGATAACAAATCTCAAAGGTATTAGTAATTTGAAGTTGGAGACAATGTTTTCCTTTAAATATCAGCATTGAATAGAGTCACACATTTTTTAAAGAAATAAAAGCTTATATATTGGTATATTTTACACTTTGACATCCTTTATCACATAGGATTAGTGTTCTATCATCTAGTACTCACACTAAACATTTCCCAATTTCATGTTGTTTTCAATGTAACACTCCTGAGGAACTACAAACCTAATCCCTCACATTTATTGAATACATAGGTCATAAAACTAGATAATGACATATTTTATAAGGAACACCATATCAAGACCCAACCCAAGCTAAGGCTCAATCCACAAATACCCCAATACCACCTCTATAATCCATGGGTTGTGATAATAATGGAAGGAACAAATAAACATGGGGAGGACTTTTCCTAAAACCTGTACACACATGCATGCACCCAACTCAATGAAAATGTGAAGAGGAAAACTAGAAAAGGTGAAAACTCCTATAAAGTAAAATGAATATGCTTGAACCTTTAGAGGGTACAACAATACAATAGTTTCAACTCAAATGTAAAGGAGAAAACACACGCCCAAACCATAAACCAATGCTATCCAGAAGAAAACTGAAATAGGGTAATAGTTGAGAGATCCCCACTCTTAAATCCAAACTCTGACCACTATATGTGGTCCACGTAGCTTGTATCCCTAAGCTCTTCTGATATCCCCATCAACATGTCTACAATCTACAAATTACATGACATGTTTTGGGAAAATCCCATGCAGGGGTGAGTATATAAATACCCAATAGGATGCCCCAAAAAGGTGAAGGGGGTGCAGTAAGAGATACACTAAAAAGGGAAGCAGTAGTGATAAAAAGGTATGGTAAAATTGAACAGAAAGAGTATAGCTCAACCCAACAAGAGATATTTAAAGTAGACTCATCCAAACATAAGGAGATATAATTGATGAGGATATGAAATCTTTATCGAGTCATTGCTACCTATATCTTGAGAGTAGGCTCCTCTAACCATGAGAAACTAGACAAGGAGAGCACATGGCATATCTCGTGCATCTTCACCCTTCCTGGAAGGAGAGTAACCAAGACCCAAGGAGTGGGTACTGTAACTGGATATATGTATATATATATCTATGCTCATCCATAGAAGCCCCAATGAGAGAGTAAGGGGATCTCCATCTCATAGCTCAGTTCAATAAAGTGAGTAGAAAATTGTTCCAAGTGAATCCATCTATGATACCAAACATCTGGTACGTCTTCCTAGGATGCACAAGTAAAAGGGGATAAGATTACCTCACCTCAATACTGTCCACTCTGGGGGGCATAGACTCACCCGCACAGTTTTACATCATTTCACAAGAATGTGTCTCAGTGGGGAAAGTTCCAATATTCCTCGTGATTCTATAGGTAAGTCAAACCACACCTTGAAACTATGCCACGAAGTCGAGGGTCTTCTCTGGTTGTCACTGAGGAATGTCACTGCCCAGTCTTACTAGAGGGTACCACTCGAGATAGTCACTGGGGAATGTCACTACACATACACTACTAGAGGGTAATCATGGTGAGTCGTCAGTTGGACACCACTGCCCAGCCCAGCTGGAGGGTCACACCTGGAAGTTCTTCAGGGACTACACTCCCTAGCCTAGATAGAGGGTCATCCTAGAATGTCAATGAACTATATTGAACAGATCCTACTAGAGGGTAATTCAGAATAATCCGGGGTTAGAAAACCCAGACCCACTGGAGGGTTAGCCTGGAATCATCAGGGACTACACTTCCCAGACTAGTTGGATGGTCATCCTGGAATCATCAGGGACTACACTTCCCATCCCAGCTAGAGGGTCATCCTAGAACTATTGTAGTCATGTTTGATCTCTTCCATCATCAAGTGTCATCTCTATGTGTTCCAACCCGGAACATTAATATCATATTTTGAAAATTATTCTGAGGGAAAAGTAACATTATAAATGAAAAAACACTCAGGATAGGAATATCACAGGCCAAAATCCGAGTCTAAATGAAAGAGATACATGGGTTTAAAGATCACTCGAAAGAGCCCCAGAAAAACACAACGTGTAGGCGACCACATGGTGTGTGGTCTTTCTCTACTACATGGTTGTGTTTTATAGATGGTACATGGGTCATGTCAATGTAGGTTTACACCTTCTATAGGTGGACTACACATAGTGTCCCACTTATTTGGGGACCTTTCCATGTCTGCTGGTTGTTTCTGTGTACTCGGACCACATGTCGATGTACTACGGTACAAAGCGTGCTGGTCTAAATGGGATGATTCCTATGTGTCCATCCTATGTTGTCGGAACATCGCGTGTGTCTAGATGTGTGTTTCTTCACAAATCTTGTTTACATAAGAAGGGTATACACGTCGTGTTAAGGGGAGTACACCTCATGTCCTCTATAACTACCCTAAAACCCTAGAATCGCCACAGAGGGAGGATACACGTCATTTGTTCTTAGCGGTACATGGCATGTCGCCGGGTTTTTCCAAAAACCCTATGTTTTTTCTTGAAACCCTAAAGTTTCTCTGATTTTTGGTCACTGGTTCCAAATTCACTCCAACCATAGGCACGACTTCTTGAATATGCTCTAAAGACTCCAAATCTTGATGAATATCATGATATCTCATCATCATTCATCGTAAATCTACCTCATTCAAAAATGAGGGTTTTGTCAAATGTTCTGGATGCCGCTACGTCTTTGATCCTCATAGAATTGTCATGAAACCTACAGATTATTCATCCCTGCGTCATGTCATTTCCATATTTATTCCTTTCTAATTATTCCATCACCATTTGGAAAATTAATCTCAAATACGAGTTCCCGATCGATCTTGGGTCTCCCGATAATTTTCAACCTGGGAACCGTAGGGATACACTAGTGAAGAATTTAATGATTTGGGAGAGAAAAGTACCATAAGAAAGGTTAGAATCATTTTATGATTTTTTTCTTGCTAATCAATCAAGAACATGAATCCAGATTAGATGAATAGTTAATAAAAAGTATGTATTTGGAACATTAGGATCATGCAAAGGGGGCTTGGATTGAAGAATCAATTTCCAACATGCTCAAACAGTTAATCCAGGGCATAAAAACACTAAAGGAAAGTCCTACCTGTACTTGTATGGATCATTGGTGAAGAAAATTCTTGCCAACATGTTTGGGAGGAGCCTTTATGTTCATTGTTCTCGGATCCTCCCTGAATTAGTGGTTCTTCATTCTTCGTCTTACATTCTTCATTCTCTAACAAAGAGGGGAAGAAGTGAGGAACTATTGTCTAAGCTTGGGGTTATGAAAACCCTAGAAAATTTTAATAGTGAGATATTTTAATATTTCAACATAAATAATCTTATATTTAATTAGTTAAATAGATTAATTATATAACCACCTAAATGGGATGATAATGAGCGAGGGGTAGGGATGTCCCATGCTGAAACATTTCATGTTACACCAAGGGAAAATATCGCATACTGGAACCAATGTTTAACACCCCGAGATTTGATGAGAATTATTCTTTTTCATTTCATTGATATATTTTGTTGTATGCTTCACCAATATTAGCTTTCTCTATACGCAACACTATATTAGCTTGTAGTATACACAACACTATTATTGGCTTGTGATGCACACCATTTCAAGTTCTTTCGAATAAAATTCATTTTACACAACACCAAGTATAGATTTTGATCAATGTATAACTGAACTGTATTTTGAGTATGATATACACAACACCACACAAAGCTTTCCCTACACGCAACCCTGACTTGGCTTGCATTGCACGCAAGAGCGACCTTCCTCGATAGCTTGTGTTGTACGCAATACCGAGTTTCACTAAACAATGATATATTATTATAATATTATGAACTAGCCTCTATGAATAGTATTAACTAAATTTTGAATTTTATAACATTAAAATTCATCTTACTCATTTTCTAGAATGAGATGAAAACAAAATCAATTTTTCGATAAAAGATGTATTTTTTAAAAAAATGCAGTTTTTATGGCTTTTGATGGTGAACCCAATTTAAATATAATTTTTGAAAAGTTTATAAGTAAAATTATACAAAATAAACTTCTTCTTTTGAATAAAGATATAAAAATTTACATTGGATAAAGTTTTGATATTTTTCTGACAACGTTCTTATTTTGATGAATAGTAAAAACACGCAAACTTTTAATTAAAAACAACTTTTTTCATCAAGATAATTTATAAGGTTAAATTATAATATTGAATGGTTTTAAAGTATAAATAGAATAGATTTTTTCCATTTAATATAATTCAAGTCATTTCCATTAATTTTACATTGAATTCTTAGGTAAAAACATTTCAATCTTTGACAATGTTTTAGCTTTTAGACCCCATTTTTTAACAACAGGATTAATTTTAAATTAATTACTGCAACTTATATGTTTTGAATTGTTAAAAATGGATTCCATATTTGGATTCAGTGGGTCCAAATTATGTTAATAGGTTACTTTTATTTTTTTGATATTATCAATAGTAACTACGGTAATTTTTATTTACTACATTTAAATGTAAATCGGGTAATTAAGGGTAACAATAAGATTATAAAATTACCCTAAGACCTGCCAAAATTTTATTGGATGAATAAAAGTCGACCCATATCACCTAAGGGTTGGAATAGATTCATTTCATGGACTTTTGACCATAAAAAGTATATAATTATTATCAAAACCAAAGAAAGTGACAACATATCACTCTCTTAGATCTAATAAGTGTAATAATTTTAATTTAGTGATAACCTTCATAAAACATAGAATACTAATAGTATCCAGAAATATAATAAAATTATATACATCATGTTAATTTATTTAATATTTTATGGGTTAAATAATTATCATTAATTATGACACAATAGTGATTTTGAAATTATTTTATTGATTGAAATATCAAATAAATGGTTTTAAAAATTTTAAAATAAATATTATATGAATTAATTAATGTTATCCAAGAATTTTCTAGATAAATATGAAATGTTATTAATCTATTAAATCATTTATTTCAAACATATCTTCTGTGTGGATTTTATTTAAATTCAAATAAATGAATAGTGTCAGAATTGACAGTATTGTTATTTTATAAAAATAACATATTATAAAATTGTTTAAAAATCAAAAAAATATTTAAAAATTATAAATTGATATTTATATGTTCTAAAATGTAATAAAGTATAATATTATAGACAATTCACAACCAATAAGTAATTATTTATAAAAATTTAAATTTTAGAATATTATTACAACAAATAAAATTAAATAGATTAAATAAGGATAAATCAAGTTGATAAGGTTTAAAATAATTTTCCAACATGTCTAAATTTAATTGTTTAATGATAGTACAACACTATATCATCTAATATTTGTATTTGAGTCATTTTTGGAGGTTTCTAAGTGGGTTTTGAATTTATTATAAATTAATATTTCTTATGTTTCCAAAGGTGCCCATCTCCTCCCTTATAAAAGGGCACCTCCTCCCTCTCCTCCTCACACCATTTTGATCCCTCAAGCTCGGCCAAACCCTTCCAATTTCTCTTCTCCACTTCCCTAGAAAAATACTAGAGGTCCTGTTATTCTTCAAAGACCAACTTTAGTGCCCTAAGAGGAGGTTTAAAAGAGGTGCATCGAAGAAGAGGAGTCTCGAACACATATGGAGGAAATTGGACATAAGGTAAGGGATAATTTTTCAATCTCATTTTTATCCGAGATTGATTATACATAAGTATTTACTGGGGTTATATTTTTCATCCATGTGCATGAAAATGTTTTTCATAATGTGTTTAATATTCTTCCATGTATGTTTAAAGTCATGTTTACCCCTCTTTGACATGTACATTGTGTTGTGGAAGGAATATTTATTTTGTTTACCATATAATGAACTTTTTGACTTTTCCGATAAAAGTGTGAGGAGAAGGTTTTTTTAACATATACAATGTGAACATTTTAATAAGGTTTCATAATGCCTAATTTTCATGAATCTTCCTCTAAAATATTTCATTAGTATTTTCAAAAAATACTTTTCTTTTAAAATTGAATGGAAATTTGTGAAAAGAAAATGATTTTGAAGAATAAATGATATTTTCATCAAGAATTCATTTCAAGAGTTTTGTCAAAACTATTTTCCATATAAGATGAAATTATTTAGTATGATTATGTCCCAAGTATAATGTATCTATTATTTACATGGTTTGACTCTTCTTATGAAGAAATGATATCCATTTATTTAATATGCATTATGTTATGATGGGATTATGTTTATGAAACCCATTTTATTCTTTTGGTTTTGATGAATGATTTATGTTTATTTTTCGGCACAAGTAAGCATGATTTCATTATGAGATGGGTGGGACCTATATATCCCTCCAATGCATTGGGTAAAGATTTATATCTCATGAGATAGACATGGCTGGAATGGAAAGTGAATCCGTTCACTAATACAGGGCTGGAACAACTAGTAAACTTGGTTCAGAAACGGACTTTGTCTACTATGATGGTCTTGGCAACAATTCCTTGGCTACTATAGAAATAATAACATGTGCTTAATGGTTTTCCACAATTACATGTTTTATTCCCATGATATGTTTTCATTATTAATGTTCCTTTATGATCTATGCCTTATGTACTGCCAAGATTTATGTCATTGCTCAAGATTTTGATTTTTTATGTTCATGTTTTTACGATCAAATGTTTAAGGACTGTTTCTAAGTTCTCCATGTTTACCCTTAATGGGAAGTTGAGCTCACCCTTTTTATGTTTTATTTTACCCAAGATATAAAGAAAGGGTTTAGGTAAGAAAACAAAAGGGGAAGATCTTTATGGGATATGTTGAAGATATTTCACCATGACTAGAAGATTATGTATCGAGTTTCCAAAGAAACTAAACAAACACGGTCTTTGGGAATCTGTTTTTGTTATATATTAAGTATTCCTCAAAAGTTATGTAATGTCCATGTACGTCAAGCTTGTGTATCTACATTTGGAATTATAGAAAAGGTTTAGTCAACCTTTAGAAACTAGGATGCGAAAACATTAGTGAGATCCCAAGAGATATTTCTAAGGTATGTCTAGGGATGTGTCTAAGGTTAAGTATAAGTATAGGCTATAGTCCTAGAATTATGGTAACAATCTTAGAATTAAACCTAAGTTGTTATATATTGAAGGTACTCCCCTTTTATTATATTGTTTTCCTAGCAAGATTTTTTCCACTCACACTGTTCTTTTTGTGATTTATAGGATGGCTAAAACCCAAAGGAACCGTGTTGATCAATGTAATGGAAAATGCAACGACTGCCCTCCTGAACAAACCAATGTTATGGGAGATGGAGTGAAAAATATTATTTCAATACTTACACAATCTATAACTTATTCTGGACTTCCAAATGAGCAGATAAAGGAACAATATTCTATTGAGTCCTTCATGAGGCAAAATCCACCTTCTTTCAATGGGTCTTCTGATCCACTTATTGCTGAAAAATGGATTAGTGGTGGACTCTAATTAAGAATATGAGGCCACAAGATGAAATTGAATCCATGGAATGGGTTGAGTTCAAGAAATTATTTTTCAATAAGTACCTCCATCATACTCTTCGAACAAAGATGGAAAATGAGTTCCTTGAACTTAAGCAAAAGGATGATGAATCTGTTGGTATATACGCAGTGAATTTTATAAGGCATGAAAGGTATGAATCTCGCTTTATCATTTAACCTGAAATTATTGTTGATTGATTATTCAGTGGCTTAACACAAAGTCTTCTAAGGGCATTAGCTATAAGAGACTTCAGTAGCTATGAAGAAATTGTGCGTTGTGCTATCAAGGTAGAACTAAAAGTTGGTCTAACATATCCATCTCATGGTTTTGACACGAAACAAAAGATGGAGTTATCAAAACAATGGTGAAAAGAAGATGAATGTTTCTTTATGCTCAAAATGTGGAAAGAATGATGGTAGAGATCTTCTAAAAGGTACTAGAAAATGTTTCAAGTGTGGAAATGAAGGTCATCAAGCATTTGAGTACCGAAGTAATGGGAAAAAGGTTTCTAATGACGTGAATATAGAAAAGAATGCATAGAACACTCCACCAACACTTCAATACTTCAAGTTTAAGGAAATGGGACATTATGATAATCAATCCCCCAATCCAAGGGTTAATGATGATCGACATGAGAAACCTCATAAGAAAAAGGACAAATGTAAGTCACATGTGATCACTATTTGTACGCAATACCGAGTTTCGCGAAATAATGATGTATTATTATAAAATAATGAACTATCCATTATGATTATTATTATCTGGATTTTTAATTTTATAACATTATAATTCATCTTACACATTTTCTATAATGATATATGAAAAAAATCAATTTTTCAATAAAAGAAATATTTTTTCAAAAAAATGCATTTTTACCACCTTTTGATGGCGCACCCACTTTAAATATAATTTTTTACAAGTTTATAAGTTCAATTTTACAAAATAAACTTCTTCTTTTGAATCAATATATAAAAATTTACATTTGATAAAATTTTGATATTTTTCTGACAACGTTCTTATTTTGGTGAATAGTAAAAACACGCTAAATTTTAATTAAAAACAACTTTTTTCATTAAGATAATTTATATGGTTGAATTATAATATTTAATTGTTTAAAATTATAAATAGTATATATTTTTACTATTGAATATAATGAAAGTCATTTCCATTAATTTTACATTGAATTCATTGGTAAAAACATTTCAATCTTTGACGTTTTAACTTTTAAAACACGTGTTCTTAACAACATGATTGATTTTAAATTAATTACTGAAACTTCTGTGTTATGAATTTTGAAAAATGGATTAAATTTTTGGATTCAGTTTGTCCAAATTATTTTAATAGGTTAAATTTATTTTTTTGATATTATGGATAATAACTACGGTAATGTTTATTTACTATAGTTAAAGGTAAGTAAGGTAATTAAGGTTAAAAATAAGATTATAAAATTACCCTAAGACCTGAAAAAATTCTATTGGATTAAAAAAAGTTGACTCATATCACCTAAGGGTCTAAATAGATTCATTTCATGGACTTTTGACCTTGAAAATTATATAATTATTATTAAAATGAAAGAAAGTGACAACATGTCACTCTCTTATATCTTATAAGTGTAATAATTTTAATTTTGTGATAAACATCATAAAACATTGAACATGAATAGTTTCCAGAAATATATTAAAATTATCTACATCATGTGAATTTATTTATAATTTTTACGGGTTAAATAATTATCATTAATTATGACACAATAGTGATTTTTAAATTATTTTAATGATTGAAATATCCAATAAATGGTTTTAAAAATATTAAAATAAATATTATATGAACTAATTAATGTTATCCACTAATTTTATAGAAAAATATTACATTTTATGAATCTATTAAATCTTTTAGTTTGAAAATATCTTCTGTCTGGATTTTATTTAAATTCAAATAAATGAATACTGTCAAAATTAATACTATTGTTATTTTATAAAAATATCATATTATAAAAATGTTTAAAAATCAAAAAAATATTTAAAAATTATAAATTGAAATTTTATGGTTGAAAATGTCATAAAGTATATAATTATGGACAATTCATAGCATATAAGTAATTATTTATAACAATTTAAAATTTAGAATATTTTTAGCACAAATAAAATTAAATATATTAAATAAGGATAAATCATGTTGATAAGGTTTAAAATAATTTCCCAACATGTATAAATTTTATTGGTTGATGAGATTACAACCCTATCTCATCTAATATTCAGATATGAGTAATTTTTTGGAGGTTTTGAAGTGGGGTTTGAATTTATTATAAATTAATATTTCTTAAGTTTCCAAAGATGCCCCTCTCCTCCCTTATAAATGGGAACCTCCTCCCTCTCCTCCTCACACCATTTTGAGCCATCAAGCTTGGCCAACCCCTACCAATTTCTCTTCTCCACTTCCCTATAAACATACTAGAGGTCTTGTTCTTCTTCAAAGACAAACATTAGTGCCCTAAGAGGAGGTTTTAGAAGAGGCACGTCGAAGAAGAGGAGTCTCGGACACACACAGAAGAAATTGGACATAAGGTAAGGGATAATTTTGCAATCTCATTTTTGTCCATGATTTCTTGTACGTAAGTATTTACTGGGGTTATATTTTTCATCCATGTCCATAAAAATGTTTTTTATAACGTGTTTAACATTCATCCATGTATGTTTGAAGTCATTTTTACCCCTATTTTACTTTTACATTGTGTTATGGAAGGAATATTTCTTTTGTTTACCATACAAGGAAGTTTTTTTAATTTTTAAGAAAAATTATGAGGAGAATGTTTTTTTAACTTATATGGCATGAATAGATTTTTACGGTTTCATAACGCCTAATTTTCATGAGGCTTCCTCTATAGGATTTCATGATTATTTTAAAAAAAATCCTTTTCTTTTAAAATTGAATAGAATTTTGTGAAAAGAAAATGATTTTGAAGAAGAAAGGATATTTTCCCTATGAATTCATTTCAAGTGTTTGGTCAAAACTATTTTCCATCTAATATGAAATAATTTAGTATGATTTTGTTTCAAGAATAATGTCTCTATTATTTACATGGTTTGATTCTTCTTATGATAAAATGATATCCATTAGTTTAATATGGATTATGTTATAATGGGATGATGTTTAGGAAACCCATTTTATTATTTGGGTTATGATGAATGATTTATGTTTATTTTGTGGCACATGTAAGAATTATTTCATTATGAGATGGGTGGGACCTATATCCACCTCTAATTCATTGGGTAAAGATTTATATCTCCTGAGATAGACATGGCTGGAATGGTAAGTGAATCAGGTTCAATAATGCAGGGCTAGAACGGCAAGTAAACCCGGTTCAGTAGTGGAATTTTTCCACTATTATGGTCTTGGAAACAATTCCTTGGCTACTATGGAAATCATAACATGTGCTTAATGGTTTTCCACAATTACATGTTTTATTCCCATGCCATTTTATCATGTTTAATGTTCCATTATGATCTATGCATTATGTACTGCCAAGATTTATGTCATTGCTCAGGATTTTGATGTTTTATGTTCAAGTTTTTATGTTCAAATGTTTGTGGATTGTTTTTAAGTTCTCCATGTTTACCCTTACTGAGCATTTGAGATCACCCTTTTTATGTTTTCTTTTCCCCGGGATTTAAAGAAAGGTTTTAGGTAAGAAAAAAAATGGGGAAGATCTTTATGGGAGATGTTGAAGATCCTTCACCATGATTAGAAGATTATATTCCAAGTTTCCAAATACACTAAACTAATACGGTCTTTGGGCATCTGTTTTTGTTATGTATTAAGTATTCCTCAAAATTAATGTAATGTCCACGTACGTCATGATTGGGTCTCTACAGTTGGTATTAGAGAAATGGTTTAGTCTACCTTTGGAAACTAGGATGCGAAAACTTTAGTGAGATCCCTAGAGATATTTCTAAGGTATGTCTAGGGATGTATCTAAGGTTAAGTATAAGTAAAGTTTATAGTCCTAGAATTACGGGAATGAAATTAGAATTAAACCTAAGATGTTTTATATTGAAGGTACTCCCCCTTTATTATGTTGTTTTCCAAGCATGATTTTTGCCTCTCACACTATTCTTTTTGGGTATTAGTGGATGACTAGATCCTAAAGGAACCGTGTTGATCAATGTAATGGACAATGTAATGATTGTCCTCTTGAACAAATCAATGCTATGGGAGATGGAGTGAAAAATCTTATTGCTATACTTACACAAGCTATGAATCATTTTGGACTTCCAAATGAGCAGAGAAAGGAACAATATTCTATTGAGTCCTTCATGAGGCAACGTTCACCTTATTTCAATGGGTCTTATGATCCACTTATTGGTGAAAAATGATCGGTACCATTGATAATATATTTTCCATACTTCACTGTTTAGAACATGAAAAATTTATTCTGGATATTTACTATTTATAAGGTGAAGAAGACCAGTGGTGGACTCTAATTAAGAATACGAGGCCCCAAGATGACATTGAATCCATGGAATGGGATGAGTTCAAGAACATATTTTTCAATAAGTACTTCCCTCGTATTCTTCGAACAAAGATGGAAAAGGAGTTCCTTGAGCTTAAGAAAAAGGATGATGAATCTATTGGTATAGACGAAGCGAATTTTACAACTCTTACAAGGTATGCGTCTGGATTTATCATCCAACCTGAAAGTAAAGTTGATCGATTCTTCAGTGGATTAAAACCAAGTCTTAAAAGGGTATTATATATAAGAGACTTTAGAAGATATGAAGAAATTGTGTGTTGTTCTATAAAGGTAGAACTGGAAGTTGGTGTCACATATCCATCTCATCATTTTGATAAGAAACGAAAGATGGAGTTGAAAGAAAAATCTCAGAACAATGGTGAAAAGAATATGAATGTTTATTTATGCTCAAAGTGTGAAAATAAGCATGGTGGAGATTGTCTAAATGGTACTAGAAAATGTTTCAACTGTGGAAAAGAAGGTCATCGAGAAACTGAGTGGCGAAGTAATTGGAAAAATGTTTCTAATGATGTAAATAGAGAAAAGACTATAGAGAACACTCCACCAACACTTAAATGCTTCAAGTGTAAGGAAATGGGGCATTATGCTAATCAATTCCCTAATCCAAGGGTTAATGGTGATCGACATGAGCAACCTTTTAAGGAAAAGGACAAATGGAAGTCACAAGCGATCACTATTTTTGATGTTGAGTATGACAATGATGTTGTGGAATGGTTAAGTGTTTATGTGATGGGATTTCAAAATAGTATCATGGAATCTCATTTATAGTATCATGGAATTTTGGAATATCTATGTATTGGTTTTCAATAATTTTACGGTATTGGTAACCATGAAAAGTGATAGAAATATTTTTGGAAAGTAGATGATATGTGCATAATTAATGGATAAAGAGAAAATGAAATGTTTGAATAGTATTAATTATCTCATGACTGATATAAGAATTAATTTATATCATGGTTTGAGTATATATAAATTTTGGGATTTTGGTGTGTGGAAAGAGTTAACTTTTGACAGAATTCATGCATTAACTAAGGTTCCATGGTAATTCACGCTTCAAGAGAATACATGATTAAGGTATTCACATGTTTGGAATTTGACCAATAAGATACATATTATGATATATGGGGGATAAATGATGGTATTCACTTTCCGGGTAGATGACATCTCCAGTAATCATTTTCTTTACACTATGATATTAGATAGAATTATTTTTGATATTCCTAAAGATTGGAATGAATTAATTTAGACATCAGATAGTATTTTTTAAGTCTAGAACCTTTTGATAGTATATTTGATATGTTATAATAGTATAGTTTTAGAAAAAGGACAACCTATAGGATGGGCGAAAACCCATCGTGTCGGACAAGGTTGAGGGATTCGAACCCACAACCAAAGTGCAACAGGCCTTTATCACCTTTCACTAGCCTACAGAATGTCCCTGGTCAGTAGAAACTAGTTTTATTTTATTAAGAGGTATGGTAGATGAAGTATAAGTCCATTTTTTGAACCATATATGATTAATCTCACCAAAATATGGACTTATGTATATAAATATTTCAAACCTTATGTTTGAGATAGATGGAATGAACTATAATTATATTGCATGATCTGCTAAGACTTCATGGAAGACAAAAACAACTTTATTTCTTTAAGAGATAAATTGGAAATTGTTCAAGTCACAAACAACAGTAAGATTGTACCAAAATAACGGAATTATTTCTTTTAATTAAAAAATTATTCATCATTAGGGAAATGATCTTGAAAACCAAAAATTTTGTCATAGTTCCCTCATATATGATGAATTAGATGGTGCCTTAGATCATCAAAAAATTTGGCTTTGTGATTGTTGGATTTTTCATAGCCATGTTCTTTACCGTTCTCCGTCAGATCTTGATGGTTAGATTTCTCTTCCATATCCATGTTTTAACCTACGTTCTCCTATATGGAAACCCAATGATGAGTTAATTTGGGTAACCGTGACATTTCATACATTAATTTTTAAAATTAAGTTTTTGTACTTTTTTTACGATGTGGGTTTCTATGAAAGAAAATTTCAAGTAGTAAATGATTTATAACGCCAACGAATTTCAAGGGCGAAATTTATTTTAAAGGGGGTCAAATGTAACACCCTGAGATTTGATGAGAATTATTCTTTTTAATTTCTTTGATTTATTTTGTTGTACGCTTCACCATTATTAGCTTTCACTATACGCAACATCATATTAGCTTGTAGTATACGTAACACTATTCTTGGTTAGTGATGCACACAATTTCAAGTTCTTCCGAATAAAATTCATTTTACACAACACCAATTATATATTTTAATAAATGTAAAACTGAATTGTATTTTGAGTATGTTATATGCAACTCCAAAAGAAGCTTTCCCTACACGCAACCCTGACTTGGCTTGCATTACATGCAAAAGCGACCTTCCTCGATAGCTTGCATTGTACGCAATACCGAGATTCACTAAACAATGATATATTATTATTATTATATTATGACCAAGACGTTATGAATATTATTAACTGAATTTTTAATTTTATAATATTATATTTCATCTTACACATTTTCTAGAATGAGATATGAAAACTAAATCAATTTTTCGATCAAAGAAGTATTTTTTTCAAAAAATGCAGTTTTACCACCTTTTGATGGCACACCCACTTCAAATCTAATTTTTGACAAGTTTATAAGTTCAATTTTACAAAATAAATTTCTTCTTTTGAATCAATATATAAAAATTTACATTGGATAATGTTTTGATATTTTTCTGACAAAGTTCTTATTTTGATGAATAGTAAAAACAAGCTAAATTTTAATTAAAAACAACTTTTAAAATCAAGATAATTTATACAGTTAAATTATAATATTGAATGGTTTAAAAGTATAAATAGAATATATTTTTACCAATTAATATAATGAAGGTCATTTCCATTAATTTTACATTGAATTCATAGGTAAAAACATTTCAATCTTTGAGAATGTTTTAACTTTTAAAACTCATTTTCTTAACAACGAGATTAATTTTAAATTAATTAATGAAACTTCTGTGTTTTGAATTTTGAAAAATGGATTCCATATTTGGATTTAGTGGGTCCAAATTATGTTAATAGGTTACTTTTATTTTTTTGATATTATGAATAGTAACTACGGTAATTTTTATTTACTACAGTTAAAGGTAAATCAGGTAATTAAGGGTAATAATAAGATTATAAAATTACCCTAAGTCCTGTCAAAATTCTATTGGATGAATAAAAGTCGACCCATATCACCCAAGGGTCAGAATAGATTCATTTCATGGACTTTTTACCATGGAAATAATACAATTATTATTAAAACCAAAGAAAAAGTGACAACAGATCACTCTCTTATATCTTATAAGTTTAATAATTTTAATTTAGAGATAAACTTCATAAAACATTGAACATGATTAGTTTCCTGAAATCTAATAAAATTATCTACATCATGTGAGTTTATTTGGAATTTTTATGGGTTAAAAAATTTTCATTATTTATGACACAATAGTAATTTTGAAATTATTTTATTCATTGAAATATCAAATAAATGGTTTTAAAAATATTAAAATAAATATTATATGAACTAATTAATGTTATACATGAGTTTTCTCGAAACATATGACCTGTTATGAATCTATTAAATCTTTTAGTTCGAACATAACTTCTGTGTGTATTTTATTTAAATTCAAATAAATGAATATTGACAAAATTGATACTGTTGTTATTTTATAAAAATATGATATTATAAATTTGTTTAAAAATCAAAAAAATATTGAAAAAATATAAATTAAAATTTATATGGTTGAAAATATCATAAAGTATACAGTTATGGACAATTCAAAGCACATAAGTAATTATTTATAAAAATTTAAAATTTATAATATTATTACCACAGATAAAATTAAATAGATTAAATAAGTGTAAATCAAGTTGACAAGGTTTAAAATAATTTCCCAACACGTCTATATTTTATTGGTTGATGAGATTACAACACTATCCCATCTAGTATTCGTATTTGATTCATTTTTGGAGGTTTTTAAGTGAGGTTTGAATTTATTATAAATTAATATTTCTTATGTTTCCAAAGGTGCCCCTCTCCTCCCTTATAAAAGGGAACCTCCTCCCTCTCATCCTCACACCATTTTGAGCCATCAAGCTCAGCCAACCCTACCAATTTCTCTTCTCCACTTCCCAAGAAACATACTAGAGGTCCTGGTCTTCTTCAAAGACCAAATTTAGTGCCCTAAGAGGAGGTTTAGAATAGGCGCATCGAAGAAGAGGTGTCTTAGACACATACAGAAGAAAATGGACATAAGGTAAGGGATAATTTTGCAATATAATTTTTATCTGAGATTTCTTATACGTAAGTATTTACTAGAGTTATATTTTTTTCCAAGTCCATTAAAATGTTTTTTATAAAGTGTTTAATATTCTTCCATGTATGTTTAAATTCATGTTTACCCCTATTTGACTTTTACATTGTGTTATGGAAGGAATCATTCTTACGTTTACCATAAAAGGAACCTTTTTACTTTTCTAGAAAAATTACAAGGAGAATGTTTTTTTAACTTATAGGTTGTGGACAATTTTTTATGGTTTTATAACGCCTAATTTTTTGAAGCTTCCCCTACAATATTTATTGATTATTTTCAACAAAATCTTTTTCTTTTAAAATTGAATGGCATTTTGTGAAAAGAAAATTATTTTGAAGAAGAAAGGATATTTTCCTCAGGAATTCATTTCAAGTGTTTTGTCAAAACTATTTTCCATCTAAGATGACATTATTTAGTATGATTATGTTTCAAGTATAATATCTCTATTATTTACATGGTTTTATTCTTCTTATGATGAAATGATATCCATTTGTTTAATATGGATTATTTTATGATGGGATGAGGTTTATGAAACCCATTTTATTCTTTGGGTTATGATGAATGATTTATGTTTATTTTATGGCACAAGTAAGAATTACTTCATTATGATATGGGTGGGACCTATATCTCCCTCCAATGGATTGGGTAAAGATTTATATCTGATGAGATATACATGGCTGGAATGGAAAGTGAATCTGGTTCAGTAATACAGGGCTGGAACGACAAGTAAACCCGGTTCAGTAATGGACTTTCTCCACTATGATGGTCTTGGAAACAATTACTTGACTAATATTGATATCATATCATATTCTTAATGGTTTTCTATAATTACATGTTTTATTCCCATGCCATTTTATCGTGATTAATGTTCCTTTATGATCTATTCCTTATGTACTGCCAATATTTATGTCATTGCTCAAGATTTTGATGTTTTATGTTCATTTTTTTAACTTCAAAATTTTATGGATTGTTTTTGAGTTCTCCATGTTTACCCTTACTGAGCATTTGAGCTCACCCTTTTAATGTTTTGTTTTCCCCAGGATATAAACAAAGGTTTTAGGTAAGAAAACAGAAGGGGAAGTTGTTTATGGAAGATGTTGAATATCTTTCACCATGATTATAAGATTATGTTCTGAGTTTCCAAAGACACTAAACTAACACGGTCTTTGGGAGTCTATTTTTGTTATGTATTAAGTATTCCGCAAAAGTAATGTAATGTCCTTGTATGTAAAGCTTGGGTATATACATAATGATGATCTCAAATTTATGATATGACCACCCATTTATGATTTATCATGGTTTCTTTAATTAACTGCATATGCGCGATATAAAATATATTTCATATTTTTATAAAGTTGATTTTGGGCACATCGGGCCTCAGAATCATGAATTGTCTTAGCGCCTATCTTTGAAAAAAAAATTATAAATATTTCAATGAAAAACGGAGTCCCTGTTTCATTTCATCCTTCGTGATTTTCATCCTAAAAAAGAAAAAAATAAGAAAAATCTATGGATATTGAGCATGCATCTAGCTCTTTCAGTCCTTGGTAATCTCTTACACATTTACATGATGCCATAACACTTGAACTAATAGGATGGATCATCCTTTCAAGGTCCACTCTTACTAGTCCTCGATCACCACTTGGTGATCCATGAAGGTAGCTTCATCCTTGATATACAGATCTCCCCAGTCAATGAAGTGTGTCGAGTCATGCAAATATCTCCTCAGCTGTAACACATGTTAAATTTCAAGCTCCCACTCTATCTTTGGTGGTAAGTTGAGTTGATAGGAAACCTTCCTGACCCTATTCATGATCTCAAATGGACCGATTAATATCAGAGATAGATTTCCTCCCCAGTTGAACCTCTGAATTTCATGTCATGGGGCGACTCCCAAGAAGGTGTGGCCTCGCTGTTCAAACTCCAAGGGCCTATGATGATGATCTGTATTGGAATTCTTTCTACATTGGGCTGTCTTCATCCATTCTCAGATGAAATTTACTTTCTCTGTGGTTTCCTACACCAACTCTGATCTCGTTACGTAGGACTCTTCAATCTCACAACATAAGGTTGGGTTACATGGTATCCAATACAAGGCCTCAAAAGGTGTCATGATGATGGTGGAGCAGTAGCTATTATTGTATGAAAACTCTATTAATCACATTTTATCATCTTATCTCTGGTCAGAATCTAATATACATTCCCTTAGCATATACTATAGCACCCGGATATTGTGCCCGGTCTACTCATCATTTTGGGGGTGAAAGGTCATAATCATCCGCATATGGGTCATGAATGTATCTTGTAGGCCTCTCCACAGTCATGACATAAACTTTTCATCACAATGGAAGAAAATTTTCGAGGGTACCCCATGATGGAGGATGATCTCTCATACATATTGTTTCCCCAAAATCTCCACAGAACTCTATTCCCTAATAGAAAGAAAGGGTGCCGACTTCATCAGTTCGTCTACTATCACCCAGAAGGCACCATGTCCCTTCACTATGTGTGGAATAACTATTACTAAATACATGGATATATCATACCATTTCCACTTTGTGATATCAAGTGGTTGCAACAAACCCATCGTTACCTGATTCTAAGCCTTCACCCACCGACAGGTAATGTGTCGTGAGATGAACTCGGATGTGCTTCATCTCATTCTGGACCACCATAACTACCAATTAAGTTCCATATACATATTATCTATGTCTGTATGTACAACTAAGGGAGAAGTGTGGAACTCCTGTATCACCTCTTCTCGCAATGTGGTTGGAACCACTGTTCTCCCCTAGAACAAGATCTCAGGATTTCCTCCTTCAGAATATCCATTTAGTGCATCACTTGTGGATATATAATTAAGTAAAAATTGTCAATCAATGTCTAATAGATGAGACTCTTTCACATGTTCAAGGATAGAAGGAGTCAGCACCATCGACATTAAGAAAATTGTACCCTCCAACTCCTCCAGAGTTAGCTACAAGGAACCCAACTGATCAGAAGCTTCCCGAACTAGTTGAGCCTGGAACGTCCTACTAAGGATATCAGCTACAAAATTTCCCTTCCTTGTATTATTAAATATATTTAAGTCATAGTCCCATAATAAATTCAACCACTGTCCTTGCCTCAGGTTTTGGTCTATCTGAGTGAATACGTACCTGAGACTCTGGCGGTTTGCGTAAACCACAATGCTCTCTCCCAGAAGGTGGTGACTCGACATCATCAAGGAAAAGAATACCACTATGATCTATAGATCATGATTTTCATAATTCTACTATTGGTGTATCAATTTCCTTGACCCATATGTGATGATCACCTGTCATTGCATTAGCACTTAATCGAGTCCTACTCCTGAGGTGTCGCAATACACCCCAAACTCAACTCCTTCCTCCAGTAGTCATAAAACTGGAGTGACCTTTAGCCTCTAACTCAACTCCTTGAATGGATTACAAAACTGCTCAGACTATGTAAATGGTTTTCCCATCTACAACATAGTGGTCAAAGGAGTTTCAATTTTGGATAAGTCTACCACAAATCTCATGTAGTATACTGTCAAGACAAGAAATCTCCACACCTTTGACACATTCTTAGGTGGATCCCAATAAATCATGGAATAATTCTTTTTTATTTTCACTACTAGTCCTTGTTTGGAAATGACATTCCATAGAAAGAAAACCTAATGTATCCAAAACTGGCATTTTTAGAGCATTCCATTAATCTGGTGCTCCTGAAGTAAATCAAGGATTATCCCCAAGTGCTCTGCTTGATCCTTCTCTGTCACAGAGTAGATGAGTATTTCATTGAGGAAGACAATGAAAAAAAATGTCCATGTGAGGCAGGAATATCAGGTCATCAAAGCCATGAAAACGGAAGGGGAATTTATCACACTAAAAGGTAGCACTAGGAACTCATAGTGTCCATAGTGACATCATAAGACCAACTTTTGAATATCGACCTCACGAACCTGTAGCTGGTGGTAGCTAGACCTGAGTACGGTCTTGGAGAATCATCTCACACCTCACAACTGATAAAAGTGTTTGTCAATCCTTGGAAATGGGTACTTTTTCTTTATCATGGTTTGGTTCAGGTGGCAATAATCCATGCAATGTCATAAGCTCTCATCTTTCTTCTTCACAAAAAAACGGGAGCCACCCATGGGGACACATTGGGTTTGTTGAGAAATTTTTCACAACGGTCCTCCAGTAACAACCATAGATCCCAGAGCTCATTGGGATCTATTTTATATGCAATATAGGATATTAGGGTAGTCCCTGGTTTTATGTCAATGAAAAAATCCATCTCTTGTCTTGGAGGTAGTCCCAGAACATCTTTGGGAAAGATGTCCATACAGTCCTCCACAAGTGAAGGAATACATATTCCTGAAGAGTCAACTACACCAATGTTCATACTCTCTATTTGATGGGTAATAGGCTATAAACTCCTGCTCATATCACCCATTCGTCTATCTACAAGTCCTCTCTCACTAAAAATGTATAACCTCATCCAATCACCATGTAGAAATATGACTAGTCTTTGGTGACAATCAATATTGGGTCAGACCATGGAAAGAAAATCCATGCCAAATATATCTTCACAAGGTTCCATTGTGATGACCATTAGGTAGCATGTGAACCTCCAAGTGATAGATCACACTTTCAGTAGATGGAATATTTGGAGGAAGTGTTCCATGTAGGCACCTCAACTCATAGTGGTCGTGTTGTTGTATCCACTAGAAAATCCATCTCCTACACCAAGATTTGATGGAAAAAATAATGTCTAGAAAATGTTTCTACTAATACTGAGGAAAGAGTAGTTTAAACACAGATCGTACCTTGAATCATCTCATGTGATCCATGATCATAGACATCCAAATCCTGTAGCTTCCTGTAGCCTAGGTCACCCGCTCCCTGAGCCTGATGTGGGCCTCCTGGTGGTGGTGGTAGAATAACTTCATACCATTGTCTCCCACCTATAGCTCTTATTGTTCTTATGCCAGCTCTGCCTCCAAGAGGACCACCCTATCTTTTCCTGGGAGATTCCAGGTCATGGGGATGTCGTATATGTGGTAGTTCATCTGCTTCCAGTTTGGGATTATCAGATCACTTGGTCAGGCGGTTATGTGCAATGTGACCTCTCTCATCACAAGTATAGCACCATCCCACTTTGGGCTACATGAGTGATCTACACATTCCTCACATGGTACAACCATGTCTTGGGGTCTGCTCACAAAAGGGTCTCATGTTTTGAGATCTCTGGCATCTGCACGATACTGCAGATGTCTCTGCAATGTCATGCATACCGCCAACTCCAACTATATAACATCTTTCCATCAGGTTTCAAAATGTAACAAGTGCCCTATCCAACACCCCGGTATAGGTGGGGATGTACAAGGTCACCACACTGGCCTGAATCTCTCTGCAGAGTACCTGGTCGAACTGTCGTGGTCAGAAGTAGTCGTCTCTAAACATATCAAGGGAGCAGGTTGTAAGGTCTTTGAACCTCACTGTATAATCTTCCACTTTCATCCCTTCATACTGAAGCACCAAAATATTCTAGATCCAAATGGAGCATAAGATGTATGGGTAGTACCTCTTACAAAACAACTACTACAAGTCATCTGATGAGAGTGTCAACTGATCGTACATCTGAGTTACTAAGTTTCATCAGTGCCCAGCTGCTCCATGGAAAATACTAGTCGTCAAAGGAACCTTTTGATCTTCCAGTGTCTAAACAATCCTGAATATATAGACCACCAACTCTAGCGAATCCATAGTTGCCTGAGGATCCAGCTCGCCGCTGAACCTCAGTGATCTCTGGCATGATAACTCATGGAAGGACCTCAGCCTGCGGCCGTACTCAATCTTCTCTAATGGAAAAATCAGAATCTCAATGGGTGGTGGTTCCTATAGCTACCCATGTGGATGTAGGGGTCCACAAGATTGACAGTGAATTAATTCCTCGTCTTCCATGTGGTCATCGTCATGAACTAGAGCTGGTATCCTAGATGGCTATCATCTTAGAGACTTCCTAAAAATTAACAGGAGTATCGCAGTTAGATGAGAATATATATATATATATATATATATCTATGTGTGTGTGTGTGTTTGTGTGTGTCTGTAAAGATGATAGGGAACTGACTCAAGAAGGATAGTCAAAGACTCAATCCTATATTATGCATGTACCATTGTTCCCCACAACAAATTTCTTTGGGTGATGAGTCGATGAGAAGGTAATCAAGGTCCTTGTGAATGGATACATCATCCCCACACACCATCACTAAACTCCCTAGCCCGAGTGCTGATCTTAATATAGTTTAAAACTATTTGCCTAAACAAAACCAAAAACTTTTTAGGGAAATGTCTAAAAAAACATCTGAAGGGTAAAACCACCTCTGATAATACTTTGTCACAACCTAACCCAAGTTAGTGCTCGAGCTGAAACTACCCCAAGAATTCATCTATAAGTAAATTGGTGCAGACAGGTGCTAAAGGCACAACTAAATTAGGGAGACTTTTGACTAAAACTGGTACGTACGCCCACAACCAACTAAATGTAAATTTGTAGAGGAAATATAGAAAAATTGAAAACTTCTATAAAGTAAAATTAACATGAAAGAACCTCTAGAGGTAATAATATTATGGTAGTCTTAGCTAAAAATAAAATGGAAAAAACATACGCCCAGACCAAAAACATGTCCCAACCTGAAGGAAACTGAAAGAGAGTAACAGTCGGGAGAGGCCCTATAACACCCCAAGTTTTTATGGACCATTTTTTTTAATAAATTAAAATTATAGTTTATATCTTTTAATGCACTAATCCAAACATACCTTTCACACTAAACCGACATGTTGTATGTTACATTGAAAACCAAATTGGCGTATGATATACGTAACACTGAGTATATATTTTGTCCAATGTATAAAAGAACTATGTTTGGATAATGTTTCATGAAACATCAAATTAAGCTTTCACTACACACAAAATTTACATGGCATTCATTCCATGCAAGAGCAACCTTCCTCGATAGCTTGCGTTGTACGCAATACCGAGTTTCACTAAAAATTGATATGTTACAAAAAAATTATAATTTAATGGGATATAGACTATCGTTATGAATAGTAATAACCAATTTTTAAATTTTATATAACATTAACATTCATCTTATGTATTATCTAGACAATATATAAGGACAAATTCAATTTTTTGGATAAAATAAGTATTTTCCAAAAAACATGCAGTTTTTTCACCTTTTAAAGGTGTACCCATTTTAAATATAGTTTTTAACTCTTTTATATATTAAATTTGAAAAAATAAACTTTTTATTTTGAATTGGGACATCAAAATTTATTTTCATTTAATTTTTTGTTATTTTTCTGATAAATTTCATATTAAAATGAATAGTGTAAAATACTACATTTTAATTCAAAATTTCCATTTCATCTAATCTACTTATATAGTAATATAATATTTTTAATTGGTTTTAAATTTTAATTTAATTTTTTTTGTCATTTAATATAATTTTGATCATTGGAAGTAACTTCAAATATAAATTGTAAATAATCACATGTCAATTTTTTGATAGTTTTTACTTATTAAGAACCTGCTTTCTATTTTTGACAATAGAAATTAATTTTAAATTAATTTTATCCAATTCGGTATTTTGAATTTAAAAAAATGGACTCCATATTTGGAATCATAAGTTCCAAATTCGATAAATAGTAATCTTTTATTTTTGTAAATTATGAATTGTAACTTCAATAATTATTTTTATTTACCATGGTTGAAGAGTAAATTAGGTATATAGGGGTCAAAAATTACATTATAATATAAAACTACTCTAAAATGTGTTCTAATCCTATTGTATGGGTCATCATCAACACAAAAAATTCTTAGGCCAATATTTTGGCAATTGAAAACCACTTGGGTGTGAAAATGGCATGTTATAATTAATTTAATGTAAAGGGAAATTTAACATAAACAAGTATCCTTTTACTAAACAAATTTAATGTGGGGTTATATAACAGATCGTTTTTACTATAAATATTCATCATAAATATATAATTATTTCCTATATCTTGTAATTTTATATATAATTTTTATAAGTAAAATAAATAAATTTATTTATGACACAATAATGATGGAGTGATTACTTTATTAATGAAATATTCAAATAAATGATATTATAAATATTAAAATAAAGGTAATTTTAACATTTTGATGTCATACAGAAATTTCTAGGATTAAATTGACCTTTCACAGATGATTTAATGTCTTTGTTTCAAAAGAATCAAGTTTTTATGACTTTAAGAAAAATCAATTACTAAATATTGTCATAATCGACATAAAGGAGCTTTTAAAAACAAATACTATTTTATTAAATGATATAATAGTCCTAAAAATATTACATTTCTCCAAATAACTTTTATAATGTTAAAAATTTCATTATTTATCCACTTGAGCTTATCTTCACATTTTATAGTAACTATAATAACCATATAGTCTGAAAATATAAGAATACATGGTAAGAGTTAAATTATATAACTAAAGATTTCTTTTGTGACCTAAACATATCTAAAACCAATTTTTTTGAGAGGATTTAAACCCATCCTCATATTATCATAGAAATAAATATTTTTGACACTGTTATAATATGAAAATAAATTTATTATAAATAAATATTTAAATACATTCTTAAAGTGCCCCTCTTATCTCCAATAAAAGTGAACTTCTCCATATCTTTTAATCAGACTTCTAAATATCTTTTACTCAGAAAAAACATAACCATTTACTTTCCCAAATTCCATCACATTATACTAGAGGCCAAAACTTGTGCAAAAATCCATCCTAGGGATACCTTTTGTTCTAATAAAATAGAGATATTCGAAAAAGTGGTACTTCTTTTATCCCCTCTTTCAAAATTATTTTCTTCTTCTACTTCTTCTTCATATTTTTTTCCATAATAAAATAATAAATCCATGATATTATATATACTGAGATTTTATTATAATTATTTTACAACATTATACCAACTTGTAACCACCCGACGATTAACAATATCACCATGTGTGTGTACGTATAACTTGTTGTCTCCATGTCATGGTGTAATTTATTATTCAAAAATACATAATTTGGACAGGTATAATGATTAGTATAATGGATGAAAATAATTAATATAACATGATAATGTTTCAGTAGAACTCATGTACCATCCAATTCCATACCATTTAACCATCAAATGAATTATATCGTCGCACGTACATGCATACGTCTTACCGTCTCCACAACGTGATGAGATTCATTCTCCAAGTTAACCATTCAAGAATGATTATAAACTATATATAATAAATAATCATGAAATATATGAAATAATAATTATAATAAATTTATATATATATATATTTGTGTGTGTGTGTGTCATTTACTTTATTCCATTCAATTCAATAAGGAAATCGAAGTAGTGTTCATGCATACGTACGACCTACCGTCTCCATGAACGGTGTATTCCATTTAATTTATCTATTTTTTTATATATATTTATATACTGAATATTTATTATATATCAATCATGATTTACATTATAGATGAAATTAAATTATAATATAATTATTCAGTTCAAGAATAACAATTCAAAACATGTATGATAAATAATTAAATTATTACCCAAAACGTTCCGTCAACATGGATCTGATAAATAAAAGGGTAAACAAAATTTATAACTGAATCATATATGATATCATAAATATTACTATAGTTTTTTTACAAGTTAATAATATGTTTAAACCCACTATATATTATTTTTATAAACATATGGAAGAAATTGAACCTAAGTTAAGGGATAATTTTGTAGTCTCAAAATTATCTGAGATTATTTATACATAAGTATTTACTAGGGTATATTTATCATCCAAAAGAATATTTCATAAATATTTAATATTATTTCTATTCATATAAAATTCTTTAAATTCAATTTTACCCATTGGTGAGTTTTTATTAAATAGTATGAAAGGAATCTTTTTTTGTTTTCGGTACGATGTACTTTTTGACATTCTAGTAAAATTATGAGAAGAATGAAATACTAACTTATACAAAATGAATGGATTATTATGGTTTCATGTTGAATTATTTACATGAATCTTCCCTTAATTTTTTCAAGTTAACTTTCCAATAAATTATATTCTATTAAAATTGTGTGGCGTTTCAAGAAAGGAAAGCATATTTAAAGAAGAAAGGATATTTTCCTCAAGAATAAATTTCAAGTGTTATATCAAAAATACTTTCCATATAAGATAAATTATTTAAATAGGGTTATGTTTATATTCCTATTAATAAAATTATTTTATTGTGTTAATGAAAGAATTATATTTATTAGATCCATTTTTTTCCCAGATTATGTTATGATGGAATGATGTTTAAGAAATCCATTTTATTTTTTGGGTTATGCTTTGATGAATGATTTATGTTTTTGTAGAACACATAAAAATGATTTAATTATAAGATCGGTGGGTCCAATATATCCCAAAAATGCATCGGGTAAAATATTTATATCTAATTATATGAACATGACAGGAATATAAAGTAAATCTAATTCAATAATACAGGGCTAGAACAGAATGTAAACCAGGTTCATTAATATATGGCTGGAACGACAAGTAAACCTGGTTGAGTAATGGACTTTGTCCACTATGAATCTCTTGGAAAAAAATGCCTTGGCTACTGTGGAAATAATATTTTTTGATTATTTTCTAGCCACAAATCCATTTTTTATGTCATTATCATTTTATCATGGTTTAAGCCTTATGAATTTCCAAGATTTATTTCATGGCATGAGATTTTATATATTCAAAATTTACTTTCATGTTTTTATATTATTATGTTTATGATTGTTTTTATGTTCTTAATTTTTACCATTACTTTTCATTTGAACTCACTCTTTTTTATGTTTTCTTTTCCCTAGGATTTAAAGAATGGTTTATGTAGGAAAACTAATGGGGAATATCTTTATTGGAGATGTTTAAGATCTTTCACAAAGATATAAGATTGTGTTCTGAGTTTCTAAATACACTAAAAGAATACGGTGTTTGGGAATCTATTTGTGTAATGTATTATTTATTCCTAAAAAAGAAATTTAATTTCCTTGTACATCAATCATGGGTTGTTAGAGTTGGTATCATAGTTAAGTTTTAGTTAACCTTTGGAAACTATGATGCGAAAACTGTTGTGAGATCCCTATAGATATTTCGAAGGTACATTTAGGGATGTCCCTAAGGGTATGTATAACTATAGGTTACTATACTAGAGTTATGGTCACTATCATTAATAACATATGATTATGTATTTTTCCTTGTATGAGTTTTTACTCTCACACTATTCTTTTTGGTTTTTATAAAATGGATGGAAACTGGAGGATTCATGTTAATGGAGAATATGATGGAAAATGAATGATATTCTTCATGAGAAAGAAAAATAAAATGGGAGTTGGAAGGAGAAACATCATTGTTATGCCTAATCATAAATATCATAATATGATCAATAATCTATGTTTCCTGAGCCTTCTAATAAGAGAAATATGAAGTTTCATGGTGATCATAGAGGAAATAAAATTCAATTTTCCTTATGTAAATCATGTGGGAAGAGGCATCGAGGATAATGATTCAAAGGAACTAGAAGATTCTTTGTGTGCGGAAAAAAAGTATAAAAATCTAGTAATTGAAAAGGAAAAGGTTCAGTTAACATAATGGACAAGGATAATTGTATTTCTAAGACATCAATGATGGTTTATTGTTTTAAATGTGGAATGTACGGGCATTCTGAAAATCAATTCCCTAAGGTAAAATCTCATGAAGATAATAAGCCTGGTCGTATGGGTAGTAGTTATGTTGATGGTGATGAAAAGATTACACATGATATATGAGGTGAAAGAAGTGTTGATGAATAAAATGAATAAGCTTAGTCAATGGTTTAATAAGATAGTGGAATGATAACATTATTATCAAGAATAATGTTGTACAAGTATTTTTACTGTATTAAGGAGTAAAGAAACAAATAAGGATAGTTACACTATCTTTTGTCCTAAATTGTTTGAAAGTATATGTTGAATGATACCAATAACCATTAAAAGTTAATCAGATATTTTTGTAACATGAATGATATGTGAATAATGATGGGATAAGAAGATAATGAGATGTTGGTAGTATTGATGACCTCATGACTGATATAAGGACCAAGTGATATCATGGTTTGTGTATATAGATATTTTGCTATTTTTAGTGTGTGGAAAGAGTTAATTTTGAAAGAATACATGTTTTCATTATGGTTCTATGGTAATTCATTTTATTATTATGTTTCACAAGAATATATTGTTAAGGTATTCACATGTTTGGAATGTGACAACCAAGAACTGTCAAATGAGATTTTGGAGATAAATGTTAAGTCGATTTAGCTCAACTCTTTCCAAAGTTTTATATTTTCAGTTTTTGGAAGGATTGTAATGTTATCCATTTATGGGTATTATAAGTTATATTCTAGTTAAATTTTGTTATATTAATGGATTATCTCACTATATCTAGACTTATGAAAATTTTATAACATGTTCTAACCTTTTTTTGAGACAGATGGAATGACCTATCATTCTATTGCATGATCTGCTAACACTTCAAGAATAAAAAGTTCAACGTAATTAATTTAAATAATATATGAAGTGGAAATTGTTCATAAAATGACCCTATCCATTTCCACATATAATTACATGATTTTAAGAAAAAGTAAACATCATTTTACAGGCCATGGATAGTGAAGTCTATTTTCTTTGAAGCCTAGGTACATAAAACTTAAAACATGGGACTAAAAAACACTTCTTTATTTAATCATAATATAGAAATCCTAACATTATTTTATCTCTTACATCTGCATAGGGTACCCTAGGGATCTCATGAACAGAGGGATGAGTTAAAAGGCCAGTTAGGGATTAAACATAAGAATAAGGGTTTAGCACACAGGTTATATATCATGGAATAATGATAGAAAATGGCATATAGAATCATAAAATATAATCATGGTATAATATAATCATGAATTCATAGTATTATAAAAGCAACATAAATCATGACTTTAGAATGATTCAAGGCTCATTGCACAAAGAGGAGAACAAGTTAATGTTAACCACCAAGATTGTTGCACATGGTAGCTTGAGTCAAGGATAACCACCAATACCATTGCATATAACATCTCATGATACTCAACTTTACCCAATGCATTATAGAACTATCTTGGCTCACCCATCTTAACATGTTCTTGAATATTCATGCCACCAAAATAGTCATATATAATCAATTATACATAAACATAAGGTAACCCATTGGGAGAAATGAGTATCACATTCATGTCATAAAGAATAATGGATTGGCGTTTCATAAAAGTGTCCATGAGAGAAAGGAACTAAAAAAATAATGGAAATTAATAAGTTAAAATAGGCATATATAATGGTAAGTGATGTAAAACAGAAGTGGCAACTTATAAGAAGAGTATTTAGGAAATTATTAGCATTAAAATATTTTAGTGTGGTTTTAAGGAAAATATTAATGAGAATTTAAAATAAAAAAGGAATACTAATTTATATAAAACTATAAGTGAAACAAAAAGGATTTCATAAAAAAAATACTGATTTTATATTTAAAAATGTGTCTTTAAACAAATGGTATAATACCCTTGAAATAGGATAAAAATTTGAGAAGTTCCCTTAAAATGAATTTGCTTATTGGGAACTATTGATGAGGGAATAACTTAAAAGAATGTATATCCCCAAAAGAGAATGATGGATGGATCTTGAAACAAGATTTTGGAGCATATAAATTATATGTAGAAGTTTTAAATAAAAAGAAAAAACTAATTCATTTGGTTAAAAAGAAAGATAGAGAAACATGAAGGAATAAAGGCAGTTAAGGTAGAATCCCTTACGGAATATCAACATGGAATTGAGTGTGCATAGGAGGTATTAAAGTGAGATAAAGGAATTTCCCATCTTTTATAAAAAACGAGGGAATTATGTTGAAGGTGAGAAATCATACCACATTATTAGGAATTATATACAAAGGGGCATATCATAGAGGATATTCATGAATAAATGTGAGAAAGAGAGAATCCCTTACCTTAAGTTTGATGGTGTTATCCCCTTGATATTAAAGACCTCAATAATAAAATTAGGTTCATTAATTAATAATTATAAAACATTTTTTATATGTAAATTATTTGGTATAACATTTTGAGTTCATTCATAAACTTTTCGATTGTTTATGAGGTTCAATTTCATTCTTCAGGTCCATTTGTTTCATGTTCTATTTACATAGATACATGAAAGGAAAAACATGTATGGTGAGAGTGGTTGTCCAGAATTGAATTTATATGACATTAGTGAACATCCATAATATTAAATGGTTGTAAATTTAATTTTCTTACTTGGAGTGAAGGTGAATGATTATATAAAACATTAATGATAAACTCTTGGATTAATGCGGCGATTTTGATCACAATTAACTTATTTTGTATTATTATTTTACATCATGAATTTATAAGGATTACATAACATTAAATATGATAAAATAAATATATTATGATCTTATTAAACCATTAAAATAGTTTCATTACTAGTATTGAATATGGTAAAGAAAATTGAAACCTCGTCGTCCTTTAATGTGATAAATCAACACAACTCGGAGGGTTTTTTCATTTCTAGAATAAAATGAGGGGGAGGGAGAGGATGTGATAAAATATCCCATTAGAATAATATAATTCCAGTACATGTATATTACTGCAGTAATCATACCATTTAGGTGAAGGGGGTGAGGAAATAAGAAAGAAAATAAAATAACACGAAAGAAAATAAAATAATCAGAAAGGCTAATTTCCCTCTTCAGTTTATATCCTTTTAGAGCATCTTAAGGGGAGAGGATTTGGCATTTTTAGGAGAAAAAGGGGTTTTGGACGTGGGGGGAAATATTGGGGAGTGATCTGGGAAGATCTTATCAAATGGACAAGGATTGAGAGGAGTAAAGAGAATACGGGAATGTAGGTGGTTTTTATAGTGGAGGATAGGAGTAAATTTTGAATATTTAATTCATTATTTAATTATTTTTCTCACGACAAGTAATAGTGTCTGATGCTTCTGACCAAAAAAGGTAATAAGTTCATGTGAGATCTAAAAAATGGCCATTTACATCATCCATGACTCAAGCATGATGCTGAAATTCAGGTTTTAGCATTTATTGTGAATTATTGTATTTTACTATTCATAAAAAAATACATGTATTTTAGAAAAAATCCCAAAAAAAAACTCCCTAATCATCTTTCAATGTCTAGAATCAAAAAAGGAACTCCATTTTTCGATTATAATTTTCTAAATATGAATAATTTAATTTTTTTTAATAAAATCGTAATTCATTCAAAAAAATAATATTAAAACTATAACTCGCTTTATAACACCATGAAAAATTAATCAAGGTTACATAAAATTATCTTATATACATAAAATAATAAAATAACAATTTATAATTATATTTTATGAAAATAAATTTCCATTTTAAATTATTAAATTAATTATAGAATTCTATTTAAAATATTTTTAAAATACAAAAATACCAATAAATATATTATGATCGCTTTTTCACATATAAGATGTATAAATTTTATTTTTAAATTCATGGGTGAAGTTTATGTTTTTTTCATCTTACTATTCATTACTATTCATAAGTGTATCTTGCTGTTCACAAGGGTATGTTACTATTCATCAAAAAATAAGTTGATTCTATCAGAATCTAAATATCATATTGAACACAACCATGTATGTCATATTTTCAAAACCCAGAAGTGGCAATATTATGTTTAAAGGTCACATAGTAACTAGTGGTTCATTGTGTTGTGATTTCATGTGATTATATTACATAATTATAAGAATGTATTTTCCAATAATAAAACATTCAATAATTACTTTATTACTACCATGTGAAATTTCCCCCTTGAAATTTATTTTTTTTACATTCTAATCCATAAACAGGTGTGTGTACTTTTCCTTCATTGCCTCATTCAGTTCTCTTGTCACCTCTTCATACTTGGGGTTCTTCCTGAGTACATTGACTAGGTGAGTAGTTTTATTATGTTGAACTTTATCTCTATGATCTGGGATCTTCATTGGATTATCCTCGTAAGAATGATCATTCTCCAATAATACCACCTCTAAATAAAGTACATGTGAAGGGTCTGGTATGTACTTTTTAGGAGGGATACATGAAAGACATCATGTACTTTGGACATGGTAGGTTGAAGTTCTAGTCTATAGTGCAGACCCCTGACATGATCAAGAATCTTGAAGGGGGCATGCGCCTTAACTTTCCTTTCTTCCCAAACCCCATGACCTTCTTCCATGGAGATATGCATAGAAATTCCATGTCTCCAACTTTGAACTCAAGGTCTCATCGATGATTATCTACATAACTATTTTTTCAACTTTGGTCTCCTTTGATGTTTTATTGATTTTTTTTACCTTCTCCACCATTTATACTACCATATTAATTTCTAGAATCTTACGCTCACTGAATTCATCCCAACACACTGGTGTTATTCACCTTTTCTCATAAAGGGCTTTTTATGGTGCCATTAGGATACTTCCATGGAAACTATTGTTGTAGGAGAATTATACTAGTGGAAGTTGTTGGTCCCATCCTCCTTTGAACTCCATAGAACATGATCTCCACAAATCTTCAAATTTCAGAATAGTTCGCTCAGATTTTCTATCCTTTTTAGGATGATAAGTCGTACTAAAGTACAGTTAAATGCTTAGAGCTTTTTGGAATCATTTCTAGAACTTCAAGGGGAATCTCGGATCTCTATCTGGTAAAATAGATAGTGGTAATCTAGGAATGCTTACCGCATCTTTGATATATATCTATAAAGGTTGTTCCAATGATAAGTCTTCCCAAATCATGATAAAGTGATCTATATTTGTAAGAATATCCACAATGACCCATATAGCATTGTTTCCTCTCGATGTCCTTGGAAGTCCAGTAAAATATTCCATGAAGATGTTCTCCCAATTCATGGTTGGTATGAGTAGTGATTTCATCATCCTCGTAGATTTTTTTCTTTCATCCTTCAATTTTTGACATACCAGTATCTTTGATGTATACTCATCAATCTCCTTCTTAATATTATCCCACTAAAATATATCTTAGATATCTCGATACATCTTTGTGCTCCCTGGGTGGATAGAGAAGTTTGAGCTATGTGAATCATTCATTAGATTATTATTTATCTCTATATCAGATGGTACACATTATCATGATCTAAATCTTACAAATCCTTCCTCATCAATCATGAACTCTGAGGATTTCCCATTTCTGATAGCTTCCACCCTTTTCAGAATTTCAATATCATTTCTTTTAGAATCCGTTATTTTCTCCATGAGGGTTGGTTGTGCAATATTTTTAGAAAGGATTGATGATGTTTCCCCCATAATGATTCCCATATATATCCTCTACAAATCTAAGAAGATAAGATCCCTTTCAATTTTCATCATTGATAAATATGCAGGATCATTTCTACTTATAGAATATTCTACCTTATTTTCCTTACTGGGATGGTAGTGGATTGATCTTTCATAATACTTGATGAGATCTATCCATCTTCGATGGAACATATTAATCTCTTTTTGTGTCAATATATATATGTTATACTCTTGTGATCAGTATATATCTCACACTTTCCTCCATAGAGATGGTGCCTCCAGAATTTTAACCCCAAGATTACAGCCGCCATCTCCATAACATGTGTAGGAAAGTTTTGCTCATGGATTTTCAGATACCTAGAGGAGTATGCTATCAAATTATCATTTTACATCAATGCATACCCAAATTCCTTCTTTGAAGCATCATTGTACACAACAAAGAGTTATCCACTTTTTGGTAGTGTCAGTACTAGCACAATGATTGTACTCTTTTTTAACTCCTTTAAAAAGAATTAACATTCCTGAGTCCAGAAAAACTTTACTCCCTTCCATGTCAGCTTTTACATTAGGTTTGAAAATCATGAAAATATCTTCAAAAATCATCAATAATACCCGGATATACCTAGAAAGTTGTTCATCTCTGTTACATATGTTGTCCCGAGCCACTCTTTAATCTCATTTGTCTTCGAAGGGTCTATAGATATCCCCTTTCTGGTGATAACATTCTCTTAGAATGTCACTTATTCCATCTATAACTCACATTTACTATACATTTCTTACATCTACTACCTTCCAAAATTCTTTAACACATTATTAAAATGCTCCTCATGTTCTTCCTTTCTCTTGGAGGATATCATAATATCGTTGATAACGACTACCACAAATTTTTCTAAGTAATCTCTAAAGACCCTATTCATTAAATCCATGAAAATTTCTGGGGAATTGTTGAGTCTAAATGAATCACTATGAACTAATAGGGTGTATACCTCATTCGAAATGTAGTATGGGGAATATATTCATTCCTCACCTTTAATTGGTGATATCCCGACTGAAGGTCCACCTTAGAGAAATAAATTGCCCCGCAAAGCTGATCCAACAAGTCATCTATCTGTGGCAGGGGATACTTGTTCATTATCATGATTTTAATGAGCTAACTATAATTATTGTAGAAGCGCATTGATATATCCTTCTTCTTGACGAAGAGGACTGGAACACCCCTTGATAAAGCACTCAGGCGTATAAAAACCTTCTCCAGATTCTCCTATAACTACTTCAGGGGCTCTTCAAGCACTATGGTGTCCATTCTATAAGGTTTCTTTGATATAGGTAGATATATATATGAATATGATCAATTGAGAACTCAACCACTCAGTCAGGATGAAGACTAGGTAACTCTTTAGGGAATACATCAACGAAATCCCTAATGATTGGCATGTCTTCAAGCATGATTCCCTCCTTGGTCTCAATCATTTGATCTAGACATTCTTTCTCATAAGGAATTAATATCTACACTTGAGACACTGATTTTAAAGGAAATTCATCTTCCTCCTGACACTTGTAAAGTAATAGAGAGTGCTTTGGGATTTGAAGAGTGATCTCCCTTTCCTGGAAGATGATGTTGGCTTCGTATAAATATAGTTAATCTATTTCCATGATGACGTTAAACCCCACTAAAGAAAATTTGATGAGATTTTCTGGGAGGTTTAGTCCACAAATATTAACTAGGGAGGAGTTATAAACCATGTATGCAATAATTTTCCCATTCATTGTTCTCATAGATAACATATGCTCCAAATTTTGAGGTGGTTCTTCAATAGTTCTTATAAACTTCCAAGATATGAAAGAATATGTAGAAGCTGAATCAAATTGTGCATTCACTATTATTGAATGAATAACTAGCATACCTATCAACACATTTTTTGGATCCACCTTAGCAGTAGTGATAGAATAATCCCTTCATTTTTCCCTTGGAGGTTGTTGTTAATTGCTCTCACAACCCTCAGATTAGGGTAATTTTTTTCGTAATTCCATTACTCCTTGAAGTTGTAACACAACACTATAAGCTGAGTGTTAACCTAAACCTTTCTTTCTTATTCCACATTAGTAGGACTCTTCATATCTTGTTGGTAGTTTTTAGCCAGATGTCCCAACATTCCACATTTTAAACAATCCCTGGTTCACTTTATATAGTTCCCAAGATGCTTCTTCCCATAATTATTAAACATGGGATGATTGAGGTTCTTCCCATAAGGGAATTTATTTTCAAGATCATCCACATTATATTACATTCCCCTCTTCTTTTCATTAGGCCTACGATACCACTAAGAGACTCTAATCACCATTTCAACCTTGATGGCACAACGGACAATCTCTTCATAGTTTTCAAAGTCTCTAATCCCCATCACATTTCATTGACTCCTCTTTAGTATGCTAAAGAAGATACCCACCTTGCTTTCAGAGTTCATGGCTAATCTAGAGGTGTACCTTGCAAGCCTTATAAATTTTTCTCCATACACCTCGATTGACTCATCTTCCTTCTGCTTGAGTTCAAGGAACTTTATTTCCTTCTTGAGATGGTGGGTTCGGGGAAAATATTTATTGAAAAATATTCTCTTGAATCCATCCCATTCCATGGAATCAATTTCCTCTTGGGGATTCTTATTCTTGATCAGTGTTCACCACTGATCATCTTCCCTATCAAAACGATAGACTTCCAGTATGAATTTCTCTTCTTCTAAGCACTAGAGGATTGATAATATCTCTTCAATGGAGTTAACCAATTATTCCAAGAGGATGGGATTGGATGATCCATATACATGGGAGTACTTTTCTACATGAAGTATTCAATGAAAAATTTAGATTTCATTGAAGTAAGAGGGTGTTCTACATGATTCATGTTATTGTTCATAAATTGAGATAGCTGAGGAAATACCGTCATGACGTTTTGAGAAGCTATTTCCATCATATTATGCATACCATTAATAAAATCTACACATTCCCTATAACAGTTATTGTTGGCATGTGATCATCTATTTCAAGTCATTAACTAAGAAAAATAATATAAAATTTGAGGTCCTAAATACTTAGCTATTGATCATAAAAAAGAAAACTTTGAACATAAGAGGATAAACTTGTAAAGGAGAAGTATATCCTACATTATGATTCCCTATTTTTCAATCTAGGTTATTCTTGATCTATTTATTATCATATATTATTATGGGATCTTTTTTATTCCTCTAATAATGTTTTTTACTAAGATCATGAATTTACCAAAGCATATCTCCCATGAGTGTCAAACTAAGAGTGAAGTATGTCCCGTTTTCATGCACCAGTTCTAGTTAGAGTCTATCTCAAAGAAGTGTTTTCAGGTATTAACACTTGATTAATCTATGCAAGAGCCACCTCAACCTATTTTTAACCAGATAAGGATATGTTTTCTTGATAAACCACTTACTTTAAACTAACCATAATTTAGGGGTGTTTTCTTATACATAGTATCATCCTTAAGGTTCTTACTAAAGTTCTATATTCCTAATCACCAAAAATATCTAGACTATACTATGACACCAAAAAAATAAACTCTGTCCTATTACACAAAGCATTACATGATTTTCAAAATAATTAAACATCAGAGTATAATCCATGGATCGTGAAGTCTAGTGTCTTTGAAGACTAGGTACATAAAACATAAAACATGGAACTAAAAAATAGTTATTTATTTAATCTTTATAAATAGATCATAACTTCCATTAAGCCCTTACATCTTCATAGGGTACCCTAGGGATCACATGAACAAAGGGATGAGTTAAAATCCCAGTAAGGGATTAAACATAAGAATAAGGCATTAGCACAAGGGTTAGATATCATGACATAATGATATAAAATCACATATAGAATCATAAAATATAAACATGGGATCATATAAACATGAATTAATAGTATAGTGGAAGTAAAATAAATCATGAATTTAGCATGAGTCAAGGCTAATTTCTGGTAGAGGACCACAATTCAAGGTTAACCACCAAGACCGTTGCACATGGTATCACGAGTCACGGCTAACCGCCAAGACTGTTAAACATAACGTCTCATGAGAATCAACTTTACCCAATGCATTAGAGCACTGTCTAGGTACACCCATATTCACATGTTCATGAATATTCTTTCCACATAATTAATCATACATAATCAATCATATATAAATATAAGGGAACCCATGGAGATAAATGGGTATCACATTCATGTTATAAATCATAATGAATGGGTGTATCATAAAAGTGTCCATGAGATAAGTGAATTAAAAAACATTGAAATTAATAAGGTAAAATTGGCATATAGCATGGCTAGTGATGTTAAATAGAAGTGATAACATGTAATAAGAGTATTTAGGAAATTCTTAGCATTTAAACATTTTAGTGCGGTTTTAAGGAATATACAAAAGAACATTTAAAATAGAAAAAGGAATAATATTTTATATAAAATCAGAATTGAAACAATAAGGTTTCCATAATAAAAAGACTGATTTTATAACAAAAAAATGTGTATTAAAACATATGGTAGAGTGCACTTGAAATTGGGAAAAAATTTGGGAACTTCTCTTAAAATGAGTTTGCTTATTGGGAATTATTGAGGAGGGAATCACTTAAAATCAAGTATATCCCTGAAAAAGAATGAGGGATGGATCGTGAAACATGATTTTTCAGAATATAAATAGTAATTATATTTTTTACATAAAAATAAAATACAACTTCATTTGGGTAAAAATAAAGATAGAGAATCCCGAAAGATTAAAGGCAGTTCGGGTATAATCCCTTACAGAATATCGGCATGGTATCGGGTGTACTTAGGATGTATTGATGAGAGAGAAAGGAATTTATATTATTTTTACACCATGAAGGGATTATGGGTAATTTTAGATATCATACCCCATCATTAGAAATTATATGTAAAATGGAATAACATAGATCATATTATTGAATAAATGTGAGAAAGATAAGATCCCTTACCTTAAGTTTGATGGTGTTCTCCCCTTGATATTAATGACCTGAATTATAAAATTAGGTTCATTAATTAATAATTACATAACCTTTTTTACATGTAAATTATTTGGTATTTCCTTTTTGAGTTCATTCAAAACCTTTTCGATTGGTTATGAGGTTCAATTTTATTGTTCGGGTCCATTTGGTTCATGATCGGTTTACTTATATACATGAATGAATAAACATGTTTAGTGAAAGTGGATTTCATGAATTTAAGTTATATGACTATAGTTAATATCCAGAATATTACAGCTTTTTAAATTTAATTTTCTTACTTGGAGGGAAGGTGAATCATTATATAAAACATTAATGATAAAATCTTGGATTGATGTGCCGATTTTTCTCACAATTAACTTGTTTTGTATTATTATTTTAAATCTTGAATTTATAAGGATTATATAAAATTAAATAAGATAAATTAAATATATTATTATCTAGTTCAACCATTAAAATGGTTCATGTCATGGCTAGAATATGGTAAGGAAAATTGAAACCCCATCGACCTTGAATGTGATAAATCAACACAACTCAGATGGTATTTCATTTATATAATAAAAGGAGGGGGTGGAGAGATTATGATAAAATATACCATTATCATAATAAAATTCCATTAAATATATGTTATTGGAGTTATCATACCATTTTTTGAAGGTAGGTGAGTAAAGGAACAGCAAAAGAAAAGAACTAGAAAGAAAATAAAAGAATTGGAAATATGAATTTACCTCTTGACTTTATCTCATTTGAGAGACTCTTAGGGGAAATGATTTTTTCTTTTGAGGAGACCAAGGGATGTTGGACGTAGGGGAGGATATGGGGGAGTGATTGGGAATAAATTGGTGAGGGCACAAGTCTTGAGATAAGTAAAGAGAATAGGGGAGTGTCGGTGGTTTTATAGTAGAGGAGAGGATTGAATTTTGAATATTTAATTCATTATTTAATTATTTTTCTCAAGAAAAGTATTATTGTTCAATTTTTTTGACAAAAATAGTAGTAAGTTCATGTGATGTTAAAAAATATCCATTTACATCATCCATGTCTCAATTATGATGCAAAAATTTAGGCTTTAGCATTTATTGTGAATTATCGTATTTTGTTATTCCTAAAAAATTCATGTGTTTTAGAAAAATCCCAAAAAATTCCCCCTAAATTTTTTTCGACGTGTAGAATCAAAAAAATTAAATCCATTTTTCAAAAATTATTTGTTAAATATAATTAATATAATTTTTAAATAAAATCATAATTTATTAAAAAAAACAACATTAAAACTATAACTTGTTTCATAACACTTTGGAAAATTAATCAATGTAACATAAAATTATAATATAACCATAAGAAAAAAATCACAATTTATGATTAAATTTTATGAAATTACATTTCCATTTAAAATTATTAAATTATTTATAAAATTGTAATTAAAATATTTATGATATTAAAAAATGCCAATACTTATACTATGCACATTTTTTCACTTATAAGATGTCTAAATTGTATTTGTATATTCATGGTTGAATTTTCTATTTTTTCCAGCTTTCTATTCATTACTATTCATAAGGTTATGTTATTATTCACAAGGGTATGTTACTATTCATCAAAAACTAAGTTGATTCTATTAGAATCTACATATCTTATTGAACACAACTGTGTATGTCAGATTTTCAAAACACAGATGTGAAAATATTATGTTTACAAGCCACATAGTACTTATTAGTTCATTGTTTTCTGAATTCATGTGATTATATGACATAATTATAAGAATTTATTTTCCATTTATAAATCATTGGGTTGTTACAATTCAAGGCATGAAAAACGATGAGATTGTACCAAAACCAAGTAAATATTTATTCTCATAATAAATTATTCAACATTTGGGAAAAGATCTTGAAAACCAAAATTGTTATTTTAGTACTTTCTTATCTGATGAATCTAAAGGTCCATTAAATCATCACAGATTTATGGCTTTCTGGTTGTTAGTTTTAACCAAACCTTGTTCTATATCACTATCCATCTGAACATGATGGTTATATTTCTCTTCTAAATCCATGTTTTCACTTCCAACTTATGTTCTCCTATGAGGAAACCGAGTGATAAGTTACTTTGGGTAATGTTTATGTTTCTAAATTTCCTTTTTAAAATTAAGTTTTAGTATTCTTTTTTACAAAATGGTTTTCCATGAAACAAACCTTCGAGTAGTAAACCTTGTATTACCCTTACAAATTTTGAGGGAAAAATTCATTTTAAGGTGGTATAATTTAACACCTAGAGTTTTTTTAGACCATTTTTTTTAATAAATTATAAAAATTATTTATATCTTACAATGCAGTAATTCAAATATTTTTTTCACACTAAACTGACTTGTCTTATATAACAAAAAACACCGAGTTGGCATACTATATATACAACACTGAGTACAGATTTTGTTCAATGTATAAAAGAACTATATTTGGATTATGTTATGAGGAACACAAAAGGAAGCTTTCACTGCATGTAATAATGACTTGGATTTTGTTGCACTCATGAGTGACCTTCCTCGATAGGTTGTGTAATACGCATATTGAGTTTCACTAAACAATAATATATTATTAAAATATTATTATTTAATGGGATATATACTTTTCATTGTGAATATTATTAGCTAAAGTTTTAATTCTATATAACATTAAAATTCATATTATTTATTTTATAGACATGATATACGAATAAATTCTGTTTTTCAGATAAAAGAAGTGTTTTTCATAAAAAATGTAGTTTTTCCAACTTTTCATGGAGAACCCATTTAAAATATAGTTTTTAACACTTTTATGTAGTATATTTGATAAAATAAACATCTTATTTGGAATAGGGACATAAAAATTTACTTTGGTTGATTTTTTGGAATTTTTTTGTTAAAAATTGAATTTTAATGAATAGTGAAAAATATTGCATTTTAATTCAAAACTGCCTTTTCAACAAATTTATTTATATAGTTAGATTATATTTTTAATTTTTTTTTAAGTTTAATTGTATTCCGTTTCTATAATTTAATAAAATTTTGGTTATTGTAAGTAATTTCACATTTTAATTGGACATAAACATAAGTCAATCTTTTTATAGTTTTTACTTCTTAAAAATATTCTTTCTGGTTTTGACAAGGGGAATTAATTTTAATTTAACTTATTATAACTATGTGTTTTGAATTTAGAAAAATGGATTCCATATTTGGAATTATAAGGTCCAAATTTTGTAAATCGGTACCTTTTATTTTTGGACGTCACAAATACTAACTTGAGTAATTATTTTTATTTATAATGGTTAGAGGGTAAATCAGGTAAATATGGGTAAAACATATTATAATATAAAACTACCCTAAATGTGTCATATTCATATTTTATGAGTCATGTGAGACCAAAACAATCCATATACTTAAATTTTGTCATTTTAGAACCACTTGGGTGTGAAAATGACATGTTATAATTAATTTAATGTAGAGGGAAATATAACTTAAACATATATCTTTTACTAAAAAAACTTTTATGGTGGGGTTATATAATTGATACATTTTAATATAAATATAAATTATAAATATAAAATTATTTCCTACATCATGGTATTTTATTTATAATTTTTAGACATTAAATAAATATATTTATTTATAACACAATGATGATGTAGTGATTACTCTATTAGTGACATATTCTAATAAATGATATTATAAATATTAAAAAATGTAATTTGAACATTTTTATGCTATCCATGAATTTTTTGGAGGACATTTACATTTGGGGTATGATTTTATTCTTTTTTTGAAAAAGAATCAAGTTTTTATGGCTATAACAAAAAACAACTACTATATACTGTCAAAATTGACATAAATGAGTTTTTAAAACAAATGTTATTTTATTAAATGTTATTACAGTCCTCAAAAATAATATTCTTCCAAATTACATAAATAATGTTAAAAATGCCATTAATGATCCCCTGCATGTTATCTTGTTATTTTATAGTAAATATATTAACCATAAGGTATAAAAATATAAGCATACATGGTAAGAGTTAAATTATTTTCTAAGTGTTAAAGTTGAATGATAAAGTTAATTTTGTAACATAAACTTTTCTAAAACCTATTTATTTGAGAGTATTTGGACTTATACTCATCTTATCTTCTAAATAAATGAGTTTTGAACAATTAGAATCTGAAAATAAATTTATAATAAATTAATATTTTAAGACTTTCCTAAAGTTCCCCACACCTCTCCTATAAAAGGGAACTTATCCTTCTATTTTAATCACACCTCTAAATCCCTTTTGTTCGGAAAAACCCTTCCCATTTCCTCTCCCAAATTCCCTCACCTTATTCTAAAGGCCACACTTTGGTCAAAAATCCATCCAATAGATACCTTTTGTGCAAATCAAAAAGAGAAACTCGAAAAATATGTAATTGTTTAATCACCTATTTGAAAATTATTTTCTTATTATACATCATATTCTTATTTTGTCTCCATACTAAAGTAATAAATACAGTATCTTATACATGATTATATGTTATTATAATTATGGGACAACCTTTTACATCCTTTTATCCGTCCAATGAATAACAGTATTCCCATGCGTGCGTACACACAGCTTACCATCTCCACACTGCGGTGTAATTTGATATTTGAAAATACATAATTTGGATGTGTATAAGGATGATTATAGTGGATGTAAATAAGCAATATAACAATTTATGTTTTATAAAATTAATATAACATCCGATTCCATATCATTTAACCATAAAAATAATGATATCGTCTATCGTGTATACGCACGACTTACTATCTCCACCACACAATGAGATTCATTTTCCACGTTAACCATTCAAGAATGATTATAAAGTATATATAATAAATAATAATGAAATTTATTAAATAATAAGTCTACGTGATTTATGTATATGTGTGTGTGTCTGTGTGTGTGTAATTTACTTTCTTCCATTCAATTCAATAAGGAAACAGAATCATAGTTCATTCGTATGTACGGCCTATCGTCTCTATGAACAGTGTATTCCATTTCTATTATCTATCTATTATATATAATTATATACATAATATTTAGGATGTATTATTAATTTTATACATTATTTATGTAATTAAATCAAGATATAATTAATAATATTAAGAATAAAAAGATGAAACACGTAGATAAATAAAACAATTATTACCCAAAATGTGGCTTTAACATGAAATTCATAAATAAAAGGGTAATATAAAGTAATAAGTGAATAATATATGTTATCATAAATATTATTATGTTTCTGTTACAAATTAATAATATGTTCAATCCCACTATATAAGAGTTTCAGACACATACGGAAGAAATCATATCTAAGGTAAGGAATAATTTTGCAATCTCAATATTATCTGAGATTGATTATACATAAGTATTTAGTGGGGTATATTTATCATCCCCATAAATGTTTTGTAAATATGTAATATTATTTATATTCTTCTACAATTTGTTTAAGTCAATTTTAACCATTGGTTAATTTTTATTAAATGTTTTTAAAGAAATCTATTTTTCATTTTCTGTATGATGTACTTTTTTACTTTAAATTAAATGTATGAGAAAAATGTTATTTAACTTATACGACATGAATGTATTTTTATGGTTTCATGATACCATATTTACATGAAGCTTCCCTTACAAGTTTTAAAGTTTATTTTCAAAGAAATTATTTTATTTTAAAATTTTGTGGAGTTTTGAGAAAGAAATATTTATTTGAAGAAGAAAATATATTTTCCTCAAGAATTAATTACATGTGTTATATAAAAATTAATTTTTATTTAAGATGATGTTATTTAAATAGGGTTATGTTTCTATACCTATTAATATTATTATTTGATTGTTTTTATTGTGGAATGATATTTATTAAATCCATTTGTTTTACAAATATTATGTTATGATGGAATGATGTTTAAGAAACCCATTTTATTTCTTGGGTTATGCTATGATGAGTGATTTATGTTTTTGTGGAACATGTAAGAATAATTTCATTATGAGATGGGTGGAACTTATTTCTCCTTAAAATTAATTGGGTAAATATTCATATCTCATGAAATAGACATGACTGGAATGATAAGTAAATCCAATTCATTAATATAGGGCTGGAATGACTTGTAAATCTGGTTCAGTAATATACGGCTGGAATGGAAAGTAAACCCGGTGGAGTAATGGAATTTTTCCACTATGATGGTCTTGGGAGAAATTCCTTGGATATGATGGGAATTATATTATGTGATTATTTTCTACCAACAATTCCATGTTTTATTTCAATGTAATTTTATCATGGTTTATACCTTATGAACTACAAAGATTTATTTCATGGCCCACAATTTTTTATATTAAAAATTTATGATCTTGTTTTTACAATCTTATGTTTATTTTTCGATTGATGTAATTCATGTTTACCCTTACTGAGAATTTGATATCACCATTTTTTAGGATTTACTTTCCCTGTGACATAATGAATGTTTTTAGGTAAGAAAACTAATGGGGATGATCTTTATGGAAGATTTTGAAGATTTTTCACCAAGCTAGAAGAGTTGTTTCTAAGTTTAAAATGACACTAAACTTATACAGTGTTTGGGAATTTATTTGTGTAATGTATTATGTATTCTGAAAAATAAATATAATTTCCTTGTACATCAAACCTGCTTTGTTAGAGCCCCACTCCTGAATCCCATCTCTGACAATCATACCCAATCCACACAGATCGTGTCACTAAGCTCTTATGATATCCTGATTTAAATTTCCTCTATCTGCAAAATACATTACACGTTTTGTGAAAATCCCATGTAGGGGTGAGTATATACATACTTAGTAGGATGCCCCAAAAAGGCCATGGGGGAGAAGTAAGAGATACACTAAAAAGGGAAGAAATAGTGAGAACAAGGTATTGTAAAAGTGGGTGGAAAGAGTACAACTCAACCCTATATGAGAGAGTGAAATTTGACTCTTCCAATCATAAGGACCTCGAAATAGTGAGGAGTTTAACTTCTCATCATGTATTCGCTACCTATATCATGAGATTGGAATTTTCCAACCATGAGAAGCTAGACACAGAAAGCATGTGATATACCTCACGTGTCTTCGCGTCTCTAGGAAGGAGAGTAACCAAGACCCAAGAAGTGGGTACTGTAATTTGATATATATATATATATATATATATATATATATATGATCATCTAAAGAATCCCAAATAAGGGAGTTAAGGGATCTCTATCTCACAACTCAGCCCAAGAAATTGAGTAGCTAATAGTTCTAGGTGAATCCATATGTGATGCCCAACATCCCGTACGTCTACCTAGGAGGAAAAAGTCAAAGGGGCTTAAATCACCGCACCTTGATACTATCCACTTTGAGTGGAACTGACTCACCTATAAAGTTTTAGATCATGTCACAAAAATGTGTATTAGTTCTTAAATCTCTCTGATTCCTCGTGAGTCCAAAGGTAAGTCAATCCATGTCGTTACAATGTGAAGCACAGTCGATGGCCTTCTATAGTAGTCACCAAGGTATGCAACTGACAGGTCCTATTAGAGGGTATCAATCAGGATAGTCATTGGGGAATGCCATTACCCAAACACTACTAGAGGGAAATCAAGGTGAGTCGTTAGGGGGACACCACTACCCAGCCCAGCTAGAGGGTCATGCATGGAATGTCATCAGGGACTACATTTCCTAGCCTGAGTGGATCTCCAGCACAGAACGTCAAGGAACACCAATTCCAATTTTTTAATAGAGTAACTCGAAATCATCGGCAACTACACTGTCTGATCCCATTGGAGGGTCATCCAAGAATCATCAGGGACTACATTGCCCAGCCCAACTGGAGGGTCCGTCTGGAATCTTTGGGGACTACACTACCAGCCTAGCTGGAGGGTCATCCTCGAATCATCAAGGGATACACTGCCCATCCCTTCTAGAAGGTAAGTATGAAACTACTCTAGTATGTCTGTCTGGTCGATGTCATCATCGAGTGTCATCTTTGTGCATGCCAACATTTAAAATCCATGTCCTAACCTGAAATCCTCTTCTGAGGGAACCATCGTGTTCTACATGGAAAAACTCTCAGAATCGTCATATCTTGTTCCAAAATGAGAGTCCAAATAAAGGAGATACAGGGGTTTAAATATCTCTCAGAATATCCCAAGAATTAATCAACGTGTATGGGATACACACGATGTGCGGTCCTTCTCCACTACTTGTATATATCTTCAAGCCGGTTCACAGGTCCTATCTGTGTAGGGTTACATGCCGTGTAGGTGGACTTCATGGCATGTCCCACCTATCTAGGGACTGGTTTGTGTCTGTTGTTCATGTCTGTGTACTCAAACCCCATGTTCAAGTGCTCTAGTACATTGTGTGTTGGTCCACATGGGATGATGCCTATGTGGCCAACTCTTGTAGTTGGTACATGGTGTGTGGATAGCTGTGTGTATTTTCACATGAATGTTTTACACTAGAAGGGGGATACATGTCATTTCAATGGGAGTATACACCATACCCTCCTTAAAAACCACAAAGCCCAAGCACCGCTGCTGAGAGAGGCTACATGTCATGTGTTCTTTTTGGTACACAACATGCAGTTGGATTTTTCTAAAAACCCTATGGTTTCTCCTATTTTGACCACTACATCAAAATTCTCTCCAAACACATCTAAGTTCACCTAAATATACTCTAAAAACTCTAAATAATTCTGAATATAATGGGATCTTGTTGTTGTTCATTGTGAATTAAACCCGTTTAGAAATTAGGGTTTGGTTGGATCTTCCACACGTCATTATAACTTCAATCCTTGATAGATTGTCATGAAACCTACATATTTTTTGTCCTTTCATTATTCCATTTTTTGTATATATGTATTTCTTGTGATTCCATAACCATTTGGAAAATTTTTCTTGAATCTAGGCACCTGATCGAGCTTAGGTCACCTGAAATTTGTTGATCCATGATCCACAAGGTTACGCTGGAAGATAATGCGAATATTAAGGGGAAAATACACAATAATAAAAGTTTTGGATCACTGAGAAAGTGTTCATGAAATCCTGATCAAGAACGTGCATCCATATTAGATGAACGATTAATAAAAAATATGTTGTTAGAAAATTGGCTTCATGCAAAGGGTGTTCTAATTGAAGAATTAATTTCCAACAAGCTCAAACATTTAATAGAGAGTGTAAAAACCACAAAGATGATTCCAACCTCTGTTTGGATCGATCATTGGTGAAGAATGTGATTGACAATGATTTTTGGGAGGACCGTTGCATTTACTTTTCTTCAGTCCACCCTGAATCAGAGGTTCGTCATTCCCCATCGCTCTTTCTTCATTCGACAACGGAGAAGAGAATAAGGGAGTAATTGTTGGAAGTTCTCAGGGTTATGAAAACCCTGGAAAATATCTACAACGATATATTTGAATATTCTCACTTATTAGTCTTGAATATAATTAGATAAATTCATTAACCATTTAACAACTTAAACACACCGCCAATAAGCGAGGGGTCAGGACATCCCGTTCCAAAACATTTTATGTTTCACCTAGGGAAAACACCATGTTTCGGACCCGACCGTGGTTCCCGATTTCCAATATGACCTCTTTTTTATGAGTTATTCCAATTTTTCTAATTAACTGCATGCGTGCGATATATAATATATATAATATTTTTATAAAGTCAATTCTGGGAACAACGGGTCTCGAGATCATGCGTTGTCTTGGTGCTTAACTATGGAAAAATTAGAAATATTTCAAAGTCTTGCAAGGAAAAACTAGGTCTCTACATAGCAAGTGAAAACTTTTGAACACAGAGGTAAAGTTCAACATAATAAGAAAATTCACCTTGTAATTATTTTTTGGGGAAACCGTAAGTATAAGGAGGTGACATGGGAACTGTAGGAAATAGTGAAACAAAACTGCCATCATCAATTCTAAACTGATAATTTTAGTTGAAATTTCAGGGACGAAAATTTTAAAGGGTTAAAGATTATTAAACCCATAATTTATAAATGATATTTTTTTCTTGAAATAATTTTTTGATACATACTTTTATATAGTATTATCCCCATAGCACAAATAAAGAATTAAAAAAAATTAATTTATTAATATATTTAATTACATTAATCCAAAACTAAACCCATGAAAATGAAAAACATTATATTGGGAAATATATATATAAAGTTATAAAATAATAATAGAAATTTTGGATTCATAGAATCTTCTATAATCATCACCCCCAAGGTCCACATGATATAAATGAAAAAAACAATCAGAATCATAGAAAATTAAAATATTAAACCAGGAGATAAATTATATTGAATGTTTTATGAAAAAATGAATTGGTATTTATAGGAGATAAAATAACTTTTGTAAATGTAATGTGACTATTGGAATAGTAACAAGATCATGTGGAATAGTAACTTGGTCGTTGAAAATCCTAACTTGACCATTAAAATAGTAATTTCACCTAAAATATTAAAATAAAATGTAAATACTATTTTTGATGAATAATACAATAAAATATAAGTTTTATAATTCAATAAAATTAATATCAAGATGAAAAAGCAATGAAAATAGAAGCACATTTTTAATAAAGTCAAATTTACGGTATTTTGTAAAAAATCATAACTTTTGAATTAAAAAATTAATACAAAAAATTTTAGAAAAATATTTTGGAAAATTTAATTTAATTTTTAAATTATGTCATAACATTTTTCCAATGTTGATTGTTTGGTAATTTTTTGAAACAATTCAATTTTCAGGTAAATTATAAAAATAATGTTTTTTTCATAAAATGGGTCTTTTAAATTACAAACATCATGATATAATCAATTATTGAAATTATATATTTGAAAAAAATACTTAATTTGGACAATGAGTCATTAAAATACATTAATATTTTTCTAAACATAAAAATCACTTTCCAAAGTTTAAAGTCCAAATTTTTCCTTCAAAAAATAATTTTTTCATTTTTCCACATTATATTTTAAAAAACTAGTGAATTAAAAGTATAGATAATTTTAAATCCCTAAAATCTATATATGATATTCATATATGATTAATTATGTCAAAAATATCACTATTTTAATGTTTACTTTGGATGTGGTATTTTATTCGATATTTTAACTCAACAAAACCCCTCTTCATCCCCTTTCAAAACCAATTATCTTCCACTTTACAATTCTAAATCCCTTAATAAATACTCTTTATTAAGCCTCTTATTATCCTTATGTACATAATATAGTAAACCATATCCTATCATCTATGTATTTTAGGGTTGTAGAAGAGAAGCAACACCAAGGAAAGTGTACGTTTTTAACAACTCTCCTCTCATTTTCTTCTTCTAGTCCCTTTATTATCCAATTACATTCAAAAAAATAATCTAGTATTAATTTATAATTATTTTAACATTATATTAATGTTTTAAACCTACTGTAAAAATTACAATTATGAAATATTTATATTACATACTTCTCTTTCATCCTCTTTGGGTAATGCCCCATTTTATAATCGATTGACCGCCAATGAAAACGTTTCCAATTAATTACTTATCACCATACTTATGGATGGATAAAATAAAATATTTATGATATATACATATATAAATATATTTATTCATTTATTCATTTATTCTATAATTATTTCATCTTATGTACAAATTACATAGAATAAGATAGAGAAATCAAAGATAAAACGTAAATTTATAAGAAAAACATGATATCAAAATGCTTCAAATTCAATAATGAAAATTATTAAATATAATCCAATTTTTATAATTGATAAATATTTATATAAATTAACAAAATTATCTTATATTAAAATGTTCTAATAAAACTATTTTTATTATCTGTGTGGAAAACCCAATGAAAAATTTGGGATTTAATGTTATGGGTTTCTCAAACCCAAACTCATTCTTTTTGGTTATCTCCTATTTCACATTTACATTTTATAAAAATTCCTATGATATAAAAAATATTTTATTTTATTTTTATATTTATTTTTTTATATATATATATTTTTTATCCTTAATAATAAAATTAATCCATTTACAAATCTTTTTAAAATAGTAATAAATTTACAAAACATCCCATGAATCATATTGATTTTTCTCTCCGTTCAGAGCGGAAAACATTACTTCTATTTAATAGTATTATCTCCCATATTAAGTTGGTAAAATTTATGTTCATTTCATGAAGTATTATACCTGAAATATTTAACTGTGCCCATTTCCTCCCATGGTTAATTTCATGACTATGATTTTTATCCTTCCATGTGGCATGCACGATTGTGAACATTTAATGATTTTATGGTTGGTCCTAGAATTATATATCCCTCAATGGAATTGGTTAAAGAGATATATCTCATGAGATAATGAGCATTATTTTTGAACATGATGATGTATTTTTTCACGATGATAATATTATGTTTTATGTCCATTTTTTGTGTGTGGACGTCATGTTAGCTTTATTCCCAGCTATGTTTTATATTTGAAAACTATGTTATGATGTTTCATTATTATGAATATTCCACATTCAATGACTTCATAAAATGTTAACATAAATCTTTGGATGATGATCCCATGCTTATGACATGAATCAAATGAATATTCTTACCCATGTACTATTGATTTATGTCCCTTATTTTTTTGTTATCCCTCCCCTTATTATTCTTTTAGCACATCCCTTTAATTGATTTATATAATTATGTGCCTACATGTACTGAGAATAATTTTAGATATTTTATGTGGAAACATTAGAAGAATTTTTTATAATTATTGTGTTTTATTTTGTATATGTGATTTATGATCCTAATTTTCCAAAGAAACTAAACATTTAGATCCTTGAATGTATAACCATTATGTAATTTCTATTTAAAATGATGCAATATCCATATAACAAAATTATTGTTTCTATATATACTCGATTCAGACTACTACCCTCTCAATTGGGGTGGGGTCCTTTAACAATATCCTGGAACAATACATTTTCACTCATCGTGGCCTATTATATCTCCCCATTGATTAGGGTGGGGCCTCAAATCTAAAAGATTTCCACTTTCCTATCACTTAGGGTGGGATATCATTATATAGACTTAACCAAAACCCTGTCAACTAGTGTAGGATCTTGGTATAAATCCCCAACATCAACCAAGTGATCATAGTCAACACATGCACTTAAAAATAAGCATGGAATCATAACCCATATTTTATGCACACCCTTCAACACAACCTTTCAATCGGTCTAAGTCAGTTTCTCTTGGCCTCAACATGTAATATACCAAGCATACAACCATTCACTAGTCACTCATAACCTATCCCCACAACTCAATGTACAATTCATCACCCTAATAACCTTATAATATAAACTTCCAAAACCCAAATTATCTTGAAAGATTGACATGTATAACCCACCGACATGCACTTGTCTCCCATAAGGGATTCCGAAAGGCTCCATGTAACTCTCTTATTCTCTACCCGTCATCACTAATCCACACTCATCTACCCATGGTGAACCTATTTAAACCGGTACCAATCAGATCCTAATAAAAGGTTGGTGGTTCCAATGCCCCATCATATTCCAATATTAGTGTCCAAGATAGGTACACATTGATCATGAAAAAAATATAAACTAATGGATTATTTGGAACACATACTAGGTCCCTAAAGATATCCCAAGGCCCCATGATATGGTTACATGAAACACCTCTCAAAGGACAGCTCTCAAGCCCACCAACTAGAGGAAATACACCCTAAAAACAATAATTTTTTTCTTGAGGAATTATCTCACTCGTTAATATTGAATGGATTCTTGATCAATTTTATGTTTTGATAATTAAAAAGATTTATTTTATTTATTCACTTTAAATTTATAGTTACTTTGAATTTTATATTCATTAATGTATGTTTATCTTCAATCATATTAAAATATTTCATTTCTTAAAATCATTAGATTTCAAGTTTGGAATGGTCATATGATTTTCTATATGTTATATTTTTAGTTTCTAAGTTAAATAAGTTATTTTATACCTTAAAATATATTTTAAAAAAGTATTATAATATTCCCAAATAACTAATATAATTTTTAACATAGCCAAATCATAATTCATATAGCTGGTATCTAATTCATGTAGTCGTTTTGTGATCCATGTAGTCAATTTTATTGAATCAGTTACTCAATTTATTTCGACCATATATTGAGCTACAAAAGTTAAAATTCTGTCATAATTTGTTTCTGGAAATATAGAAATATTATCTATATTTCATTTAAAAAATAAACTTTTAATTCGATTTTTATTTTTTTTGAAATTTAGATTTATGTTGCTGAATGTTTTCAGACTCTTTTCTGTAGTTTTTTCAGAATATTTTTTCTTATCTTTATTATTCATAACATGAGTTATATAAGTCCAATTAAGCATGTTATTGATTTCTTGAAAAGGTAATAAAATTTTCTAAATATAATTCAGTTGAACAAAATGTTTAATCTATATTTTAGATTGAATTTTTTAGGTACGAAATTTAAAAATTCAAATTGATTTTTAATTTTTAATAATTCATATACATGATTTTCCAACGTGATGAATTTGATCCCGTGAGTCCCTTAAATGAGTTTCTTAAATTAATATCCTACATCGATTCTCATACATGATAAATTATCTAACTTGTATAAAAACACTTAGGCGAAGAACACTTTCTGGAATTTGGCTACGTAATAGACAAGTCCAGTCAGAAGTGAAAGATTCTGACCATTTATTGAAAAGAATGAAAAAGTGCCCAAGGAAAGCGAACAGGGATAACAGCTTTCCCATGTCTAGCAGAAGAAAGATTACAAACCATAATAATATAAGTCATTCCCATAATAATACTCATCAGTTGTTTCCCATTCCGATTGAGAATTACATTGGCTAAAGATCATAAGAATCCCAGGATCAATCTTTCTTGACTCTTTGGAAGAGGATAGGGAAGACATTGTCCTTGGCATATTGGAGTAGTACTTCCTGATACATCTCTTCAGGTGATTAGAGGTGAAACCCTTATTTTCAATCACTTTTTTATTCCCATGCGTGGAAATGTCTTTGAATGAGGCTTTACTACAGTTGATGGCTTTATAAGGAGTGATGTTTGTGTCTTTTTCATCATCTGTTGCATTATCACATCTATAAGAGATTTTCTAAGAGCTATAGATTTTCTAAACCTTGTCTTTGAAATTAACTTTTTATGTTTCAGTTCCCTGATCCCAATTTTTCGAATCTTACACTAGAATATCTAAAACCCTTGGTTGCACAAAGCCATGTCCCATAAACTATGGTTTCATATTAGGGTCCTCCAATATTGAACAGTGAGAATCCTCATGAGTGGCTTGATCGTCACAAACAACTTCATTCATAACAGGTTTATTGATTGGACTTGCTGAACCCGACTGCAAGACCATAGAACCATCCAAGTGGACTTCCTTCTCCCCATGGCCAACATCTTTCACTATGGGAAAATTGATATTTGGGATGGGTTATTTGAGATTTAACCCCATTCCCGTCGCAAATAATTAGTTATTCACAATGGGGAGATTGTTCTCGTCATAAAAGGTTTGGTGCGGGTTGCGTGCCACGCCGCAGAAAGTTTATTTGCGACTACATTTTATACCTATCATAAATACCCAGTGTCTTTTTTTAGTTTTTGCAATTGGAGATCAATCTTGTCGCAAAATAGTATATCAGCAAATAGGCATTTGCAACGGGACTCATCGCAAATAATCTAACCTATATATATACCCAAATTTGTTGTTTCTCTCATTCCACCCATTTCTCCACACCTCTCTTCCACTCTACTTATATTTTTTCTCCCAAAATTTTTTGAAGTTTAAAGTTTTAAATCGGTGCAATATTCGTGGTTATTATCTTCTATAAGATTCAGTTTAAAGGTATTTATCCCTTTTTTTAGTTAATCCATTTTATTTTATATTAGTTATAATTATTGTTAATTATCTGCATTTAAATTAAATTTGAATTAGGTCATCTTATTTTGTATTATTTTTTTACAAATAAGTATGTGTGATTAGTATTAATTTGTATTAATTAATAGTTACATTAATTATTAATAATTAGTAGTCATTAGTATTAATTAGAAAAACTAATAATAATTAGTCATAATTAGTCATAATTAGTAATAATTAGTGATCAGTAGTTAAAATTAGTGTTAATAAGTAGTAAATTGAAATAAATAGTCGTAATTAGTGATAATTAGTGATAATTAGAAATAATTAGTATTAGTTTGTAATAATTAGTAATAACAAATAATACTTAGTAATAATCAGTAATAATTAGTAATAAATATGATTAATTAGTAATAATTAGTAATAATTACTATTAATTAGTAGTAATTAGTAATAATTATTATTAAATATGACTAATTAGTATTAATTAGTAATAAATAGTAATAACTTATAATAATTATTAATAATTAGTAATAATTACTAATAATTAGTAATATATATGATTAATTAGTAATAATAACTTATAATTAATAATAAATATTATTAATTAGTAATAAATAGTTATAAATTGTAACAATTAGTAATAATTACTGATAATTAGTGATAATTAGTAGAAAATAGAAAAAAATAATAGTAAATAGTAGAAAATAGTACTAAATAGCGGTAAATACAAAGGATTAGTAATAATTGGTAATAAGTAGAAATATTTAGTGATAATTAGTCATAATTAGTGATAATTAGTCATAATTAGTCAAAATTAATGATAATTAGTCATAATTAGTGATAATTAGTAATAATTAGTGATAATTAGTATCAATTCGTAATAATTAGTAAAAAATATTAACAATTAGTAATAATTATCAATATATAGAAATTAATAGAAATTAATAGTAATTAATAGAAATAATTAGTAACAATTTGTAATAATTAGTAATAGTTAGTTATAAATAGTAATGAATAGTAATAAATATTAATGAATAGTAATAATTAGTAATAATTAGTAATAATTGGTAAAAATTTGAAAGAATTAGTAAGAATTGGTAATAATTGGTAAAAATTAGTTATAATTTGTAATTATTAGTAATAATTTGTAATAATTATTAACAATTATTAATAATTATTATTAATTAATAACAATTAGTAAAAATTAGTAACAATTAGTAATAATTAGTAACAATTTGTAATAATTTGTAATAATTAGTAATAATTAGTAATACAAAGAAATATATAGTAATAAATAGTAATAAATGGTAATAATTAGTAATAAATATTATTAAAAAGTAAATAGTAATAATTTCTAATAGTTAGTAATAAATAGAAATTAATAGTAAAAAATAGAAATAAATAGAAATAAACAGTAATAAAAAATAATAATTAACAATACTTAGTAAAAATTAGCAATAATTAGTAAAAATTAGTAATAATTAGAAATAATTAGTAACAATTAATAATAAATAAAAAAAGTAACAATTGGTAATAATTAGTAATAAATATAAATAAATAGTAATAATTAATAATAATTAGTTATAATTAGTAATAAATAGTATTAAATAGTAACAAATGGTAACAAATGATAATAAATAGTAATAATTTGTAATAATTAGTAATAAATATTAATAAATAGTAATAATTTCTAATAATTAGTAATAAATAAAAATAAATAGGAATAAATAGAAATAATTAATAATAATTAATAATAACTAATAATACTTTGTAAAAATTACCAATAAGTAGTAAAAATTAGTAAAAATTAGTTATAATTAGTAACAATTAGTAATAAATAAAAAAGTAACAATTGGTAATAATTAGTAATAAATAAAAATAATAGTAATAATTAATAATAATTAGTTATAATTAATAATAATTAGTAATAAATAGTATTAAATAGTAATAAATGTTAATTAATGGTAATAAATAGTAATAATTAGTAAAATTAGTAATAAATATTAATAATTAGTAATAATTAGTAATAAATAGTTGTAATTAGTAATAATTAGTAATAATTAGTAATAATTAATAGTAAATAGTAATAATTAGTGATAATTAGTAATAATTGATAATAAATAGTAATAAGTAGTGATAATTTGTAATAAATCGGCACAATTTGTAATAATTATTAATAAATTAGTACAATTTGTTATAATAAATCTTAATAATTAGTAATAAATCAGCAAAACTTTTAATAATTAGTAATAAATTAGCACAATTTGTAATAATTAGTAATAAATCCACACAATTTGTAATAATTATAAATAAATAGTAATAAATAGTAATAATTAGTAATAATTGGTAATAATTAGTTTAATAAAAAATAATAAATAGTTATAATTAATAATAATTAGTAATAAATTTTTATAAAGAGTAATAATTAGAAATAAATCAGCACAATTCATAATAATTAATAATAAATCAGCATCATTTATTATACTAATTATTAATAATTAATAATAAGTTGGAACATTTTGTAATAATTAGTATTAAATTGGCATAATTTGTAATAATTGATAATAAATTGTAATAATTAGTAATAATTTGTAGTAATTATTAATAATTTAAAATATTTAGTCATAATTAGTCATAATTAGTAATAAATAGAAAAAATTAGTAATAATTAGTCATAAATAGAAAAAATTAGTCATAATTAAAATAAATCGACACAATGTTTTATGGATTGGCGATTACTATTTTACGCGACAGCTCATCTCTTTACATCTTTCTTCGACTGAAATCACTATGAAAAATCTTCTCTAACGTGTGGATATCAATTTTCATATAAATGGTGTGGCGAGGCCTAAATTATCTCTATTCTCATGCATACAAAAATGGATATCCATACGTTAGAGAAAATTTTCATACTAATTTCAGTAGGATAAATTTGACTGGAGAGGAGTCATCGAGAAAACGGGGATCTTTTTTCTGACGACTCATCTTATGGTAACTTTCTATGATGAAAATCACCATGAAAAATCCACTTTGAAATACGAATATCCATTTTTATATGCACAAGAATGTAGAGAAGTGCATCGATGCCTCAATTCTCCATATTCTTGTGCATATGAAAATGGATATTAATATGTTGGATTACATCTTTCATAGTGATTTCATTCAGAGAAAGTTTCAAGGAGATAAGTTATTGGGAAAAAGAGCATGCCACTAATCCATTGGAAATTGTGCCGCTCGTAATAAGAGAAAATCAGTATAAACTAGTTGTAATTACTCTTAATTAGTGAAAATTAGTATAAATTATTATAAATTTGGGTAGATTAGTATAAATTGTAAAAAAATACTATAAATAACTACGAAATTATAGAAATTATTATAAATTACTTGAAAAGTGAATTTAATTTTCTTGTCTCTTTTGGATATTGTTTTCCTTATATAAAATTATTCAAAAAAACAAATTATTTTATATTTTTTAGATTAATATGGAACAAGGATTTGGAAAAAATTCATTATTAGATGATCACACATGGATCAATCAGTGCGGGAATCCAAACAGTTCCGGTTTAAATCACATATATATTGAGGGTGTTAGAGCTTTTTTATCATTCGTGTCATCAAAACCAGAATTTGTCTCAAAAGGAAAAATTAAATGTCCTTGTAAAAAATGTGCTTTGGGAATTTTTGACACATTTGAAAACATTGTTGGTCATCTATTGTGTTTTGGTTTTTTACCATACTATATTTGTTGGTATCAACATGGTGAACATAGTTCCAGATAAGTTATTAATAATTTTGTTCCAGATCTATAATGATTTCAAAATTAAGTACGTGATGTGGAAGGTCTGTCTTTTCAAAAAACTGAAACTCTTGATGATATTTATTTTACTCCTGAATTGGAAGCATCTCAATTTTATGAGTTCTTGAGGTCCACTTGGATGCCTTATATCCAGGATGCAAGATAAGAAAATTTGAAGCAGTTCCAAAATTTATGGATATTAAATCAGATAATGGAATGTTAAATAGTTTTCTGGATCAGATATTCTCTTTGGTTTGAAAACTATTACTAGAAAGAAATGTGTTGCATAATAATTTCAATGAGAAAACGTGGTTGGTTCGTAATCTGGGTCTTGGTTATCAGAAAATCCATGCATGTTAAAAAGATCGTATCTTATAATATGGTGAAAATGAGTCATTGTATAGTTATAACACATGTGGACAATCAAGGTATAATGGGGATCAACTATGGAATTATTGGTTGATTCATATAAAACTATTGAGATATTTCTTACTTACACCTAGATTACTGTGTTTATTTATGTTTTAAAAAATAGTGACATCGATGTCATAGCACAAAACCAATATTTAATCTGATAAAATCTTAAATCATCCCTCTAATGGGGATTCATGGATACATTTTGACTAAGTGAATCTTTAGTTTTTTTAGAATCATGAAACTTGTGATTGGGTCTTTCAACTGATTGTTTCTATTCATTTTTTTCATAGGATAGCTAGTATTCATGTTGGCCTGTCTTTGTAACTCCATACAATTTACCACCATGGATGTTGAGTAAAGAGCCATATATCTTTTTGACATTATTAATTCACAGAAATTTAAAAAAAGAATATTGATATTTATTTTAAACCAATGATGGATGAGATATATTCATTGTGGAGTAATGGTGTCAGTACATATGATGTTGTTGTGAAACAAATTTTTTTAATAAACCTTCATTGATGTAGACAATTAGTGACTTCTCATCATATGGCATGTTATCTGGCTAGAGTAAAAATTTCCCAAAAACATGTCCATACAGTATGAGAGATAACAAAGTGTTTATGCTCGTTAATGGAAAGAAACCCTGTTTTTTAAATTTTATCACAGATTCCTTCCAACCGATCATCCTTTTTGGAGGAACAAATATCATTTCAAAAAATAAACAATCAGAAGAGATGAACCTCCAATAAAGATATCAGGTACATTGTCAAATTCATTTATATCTTCATTACCACCCATCACATTTACGCCAAAAATAAACCAATAGAAAATTGATGGCTTTAGGAAGGAAAACAATAGGATTAAAGGGAGTGTTTTTTTTGGGATCTGCCATATTTGTCTAATTTTTTGGTCTTCACGTGTTGGATTTCATTCATATTTAGAAGAACTATTTTGATAATTTATTTTATATTTTTTTAGATATACCAGGTAAGAACAAATATAATGGAAAATCATGATTAGATCTTGCCCAAATTTACAGGCGACCAGAACTTGAACTATTTGAAAATGTCAGATCACAGAAGTTAATGAATCCAAAAGAAGCTTAAACACTGTCTATGGAAAATCGATTATTATTTTGTCATTGGATTGTATATTTGAGACTTCTAGATCTTTATGCTTCTAATTTGGGCAGATGTGTGAGAAATGGTCATATGACCTAATAAAAAGTCATGATTATAATGTTATAATGGAAACACTTTAACCTATTATATTATGAGGTTTGATGAATTCCTTGATTGGGGATGTGATAATAGACATATCATATATTTTCTGAGGTAATTCGGCAGTGCAAAAAGGCAATAATGCACTAAGCATGCTGTGAGAAGTTTTTGTTTTAATTTTATGTAAATTGGAAAAAATCTTCCCACCATCTTTCTTTGAATCAATAAAAATTTGATATTACATTTACTACATGAAGAAAATTTTGGAGGTCTAATACATTTCTGATGGATATACCCTTTTGATATATGCATGCATAAATTTATGAAAAAAGTCTGTAACAAAGAATCAGTTGAAGGATCAATTACAGAAGCTTATTTGCAACAGGAAATTTCTTTTTATGGTCTCATTATTTTCAATCTGAATATCCCTCAAAACACAACTGCATGGGCCTTAATGAGTGAAATTTTTTATGATTAAAATGATCAATCAATTATTATTTTTAATTAGTCTAAACTAGGCTTTATTGGAGTTCATGGACGATGGGTTTCTGATGATGAACATCATAGAGCTTATACATATGTTTTACTTGACTTTGAAGAAATGACACCATTTGTACTATGACTGATCCTATCACTTATTATATAATTTTTTTACAGTAAATTGATCTTATTTTGTTAGTAGATTATATGATAATAATATCAAGAAACACTTTCTGCAAATTATAGCATATTATCTTGAAGAACATCAACAAAATAATTATTCCTACTATTTCAAAAACTAGTTATATAAATTATTATTTTTTAACATGTAATTTCATTTTATTACTTTTTATATTGATAATTGTTTTAAAAAAAATTCAGGTATCTCAACATGATGATAAAATTGATAATCGATAATGTGTATTGAGTAACCTGCCATCCAAAATGGTTAACTCTTATAATGCATATGTGGTGAATGGTTTTTTATTTCATATATGTGTATATGGGGAATCAAAAAAACAATGAATAGTTTTATTTTCTTGAGAGGATCTCATCATAGAGAAACTAAAGTTGACTTTTAGGGCATGCTGCAAGAAATTATTGAATTGTGTTATCTGGGATAAAATTACACAAAAATGTCTAACTGTTAGTGGTTGGATACTGAGAGAGGATTTCACATTCATCTGTCCCACAGAATCATTGTTATTAAATATAAAAGTTTTCTTGTAGTAAATAAACCAATTTTATTGTCTCATCAGACACATAAAATTTATTATGCGAATTATAAAACTATTTAAAGAGATTTGGGGGATTAGTGCACCATAATAATGATTAAATCATAGGAAAGTCAGTTTACTCAATGTGAATGTGGTTCTACTTAAGTGCAAGGAATTTAATTTTTTCAAGAGACTACTTCAAATCCTTCTTTTTTACAAAGATTCATTAATTTAGATGATGAAACCCCACTGTTAATGGTTGATGGTGATGATGATGTTAATGATGTTAAAAATTAATTTGAAATGTCAAGATATGGTGAATCTGAAACACATATGGAAATTGATCATGCTGAGGAGGAATATGAAGACATTGACATCCTCAGTTGATGAGGATGAAAATGAAAATTGACACAGTTAAATGTTGATTATAATCATATATAATATACATATATCTATAATTTTTGTTTTCAACTATTTTCTAACAATATTTAGTTCTTGTTTCAAATGGATGAGGATCTGTTTCATGAGTTATATGAGGCTAATATACCTTTGGATGAGTAGGATATTGGATCATCTGACCCTCAGACTTCTAGTGGGCTAGGGACTACTCGGAGGGGGCATGGTCTTCTGTGATTGATGATTCTTGACCCTATCCCTATGCAATGTTAGTGACATGGATTTTATCCACGCATGCAAAGGTATTCATACCTATTTATTTTAGTTATATTTAATTAACTAGTTTTTATACTAATTGTTTTATTATTTTTTATTCTTTTCATAGCTTTTCATATATAGTTTTTGGACAGGGGAGTGCTACATTGTGCAATTATTTTTCTGAACCATGGGTCACATAGGATGAGATTCCAATTGATGTTCAGAACCACATTTTTTATCATTGGCTAGTATGTAAATAAATAATATATATTTTAAATTGATTTAATTTAAAACTTGATATTATATATTATTTTGTAGGATTTTTGTTATCTTATCGATGAGCGGACGCATATTGATATCTATAAGGCATGGGAGGGCTTATGCATGAGGTTTTTCATCTGTTTTTGTACAATAAATGAAGGAAATAAATGATTAAAGGAGGAGTGATAGATTTTGATGGGTCTTGTCTCCCCCACCGACCTGATTACCTTTCTTCTCAGGTTTGGGATGTACTATGTTCAAACTAGTTGGGTGGAAGTTTTCAGAGGAGATCATCAGTAGGTCGATGAAACCGGGGGATACATGAGATGACATATCAAACCAATAGTCGTACAATCAGTACGCACATGGAACATATATTTGGTACTTTTTAAAAAATAATTTATATAACTCTAAATGTAATAGTTTATTTTATATTCAAATAGGCAGTTGAACAACCCGATGTTATAGAGTTCAATGTTTATAGGAGGATGTAAAGTGATCTGGTCACTGGATAGATTATAGGTGATCACCAATGTCATATTATGATCAGTATAATTTCATTTTTATTTTTAAAATTAACTACAAATAATATTTTAACTATTTTAATTTTAAATTGAAATTAAAGGAGTCGTATGAGGTTGCGACATCTCAGACACAAACAGAGAGTCAGGCCAAGACCGATGATCAGACCAATGCCCGGAAATTTTATGAGACAATATGGATGCAAGCAACCTAGTATGCTTTTGAGAAAGGCTGAGTTGTTTGTATCGGCTCTCGATTTATGCCTGAGAGTTATTATGGTACCACTATGATGTTAGTGCCTCACTTGAGAGGAGCTCGTGGATATTCATCGATATCTACGGCACAGTATTAGGAGCAGTAGTGAGTTTAGGGTGAGCTTATAGACAGTATGTGTATGGAGCAAGAGGAGATGCATCAATGGAAGTAGAAAAATATCCGTCAATGGTAGCAGCAGGAGATGCATAATCCCAAATGACAATAGAAGTAGCAGCAGGAGGAGATGTGTCGATGGTAGCAGCAACCGCACGAGAAGATGGAGTACTTGTGATGTCTGACTCGTGGTTTAGGTATGGATTTCCTTCCAATATCTCCTCCACCTCCTCCAAAGGACCTTCCCCCCAGTGATATATTTTTTTATTAAACATTTAAATTCAATTTTTTTATAATATTAACAATTTACATTTCTATATAGTACATTTTTTATATTTGTACAAATATTGAATTTTTTGTTATTTATTTATTTTTCAATTATTTTATTACTTTATTTAATTTTTTAAATTTTTTATTATATTTATTATTTTATTATTTTTTAGTATTTTTTATTTTTTATTTTTTATTTATATTTTTACGAATATTGATGATTTTTTAATTTATAATTTTTTTATTATAATAATATTAATATTATTATTTGACTAATATTAATAATATTAATGTTATTTTATTATTACTTTTATATTAATATTTTTTATATTATTAATTTTAGTATTGTTATTAGTATTTTCCATTATTTTCTTATTATTATTTTATAATATTATTTTACAATTATTTTCTAATGTTATTTTATTTTTATTATTAATATTCTTTTATTCAATTTTTTTATTTTTTTTATTATTTGTGGCGTGTACTTTTGTGACGGGCATTACCAAATGATTTTTTTAATCTCAAATAAACTATTTTTAATGGGACGTTGGTCCGTCACAAATAGTGTTTATTGCGAGGGCCCATCATAAAAAAAATCTATTTGTGACAACCTTTTCTGTAATATGGCATTTCTGTTGGCTTCCTTCATAAATGACCTTTTGTAATGGGGTCCCGTCGTAAATATTGTAATTTCCAATAGTTTTCATCCTGAGTTAGACTACATTCTTCCCTAACACCGGCAGTCTATGTATGAAAATTACGGCTTGAATTTACCTAATTTAAATGAGGTACAACACTATTACATAGAGGCACAACATTACTCAAATTCACCACAACTTTTAAATAAAAAGCCCCACCCAAGTCACATTTCACTATATCATAAATATCAGATATTTTGGGATCGATCATTGTAACCTTTTATAGTTTTGGAGATGCCTTGGCTACTTCACATAGGAGCTCAGTACCAGAAGAGACAGGCTAACCAGCCCCTGTCAACCTTTGACCTTTATTAGTTCCATTACAATCAGCATCCATAAGAAATCCACAATCAAAGTTTATCCCAACAGAAACTGGGAATAGATGAGGGACACCCTCAGAAGTTTCCTACTGCTACATCTTCACATGCTTTAAAACCATCGATGTGTGTCCCATTTTCTTACATGTTGAGCATAAATCACACCAAGACTCAAAGATAATGGACTTCATATATCGAAACTCATTACCAACAGTAATCCAAAACAAGTCCACATGAAGTTTTGATATATCTACTTCGACACAAATTATAGGTGTGATCGAGTTCCACATAGCACGAGTCCTACTATCCGGTCATAAATAACTACCTACAATATTACCGAGCATATGAAGGATTGAGGGTTTCTGAAACTATATTGGGAGTTCGGGGAGTCTCACCCAAATCGCCATAGCTGGCGATTTATGCATCATGTGGAAATCATAAGACAATTTTAAGAGGAAGAATCAAGATCCATTGTTGTTATGAGGAACAATAAACCGTGTTAGAACCAAATCATCTTCCGAAGAAAATCTAATCATAAAGTTCTTGGAGTCCAGGAGCCACATGGTAGCGCGTTCCTGTAAACCCCAGGATCTAAAGATATGTCGATAAAAAACATCCAATGATTACCAGTGTTGCCAGAATCTCAAAATAAAATTCATATTTAGTAAAAAAATATGAATTATCAAACTCAAGAGGAGAGATCGAATTTTTTGGGGAACCATTGAACCATTCCAGAACCTTCGAGCTGAGGAATCAAAGGAAAATAGAGAATATTGTAAGGTTTTCAGAAGGGATGAAAGGGAGTAGATTGATTTCCAAAGAGACATGATGATGTTATGTCCCCTAATGAGGGGGTAGGGGATGGTGTATGGTCCATTGTATATTAGATCATGGGTAAAGAGATATTTGGCTATGTAGATCAATGATATTCTATAGGTTTTTCTAAAATTTTGAAAAATGCATCGTTTTACATTTTGTTTAGTGAGTTCTTTTTTGTATGTTCATCTCATATATTTAAATTGTTATAACGTGTTTATAAAATCATATTAATTTTTTAGAACCTAATATAATTGTTTTTCATTCTTTTGAACATGTTTTTATAGAGATCAATGAGTGTTTTACTTTCACTCATGAAACATGCAACTTAAAACTCAAAATTCATTTTTTCATTTTTTTTTGTTTTCTTTATTTCTATTGTTTCTAAATTAGAGTTAGTTTATTTTAAACTAATTCAATATTTTTTTAATATATTTATTGTCATGTTATTAAATATTTAATTTATCCTTATTTTTGTTTATTGTTTTAGTTGGAGTGCTTTTAAATTTCATATTTTATACTTAAACCAATGATTTTTTTAGATCTTTCAGACACTTACTATTATAGAGACCATTTAAATTATTTAAAGGTAATTTTTAGTTTTTTGGAATTATTATTTATTATTTTGAATACTTATCATGGGTTGAGAGACATTTGTGGAACAATAAATTATCCCTTGTTTTCTCTTTCAAGTAATTCATTTTTATGATTTTTTGAATTTTGAATACTCTAACATCTCTACTTTGTATAGAGTTTATTTGTTTTTAAATTTTGTTTGAGCCTAGATTTTGTAATAGATAAACATATAATAGTTATGAGAATATGATTCTTTGAGAACCAATTATTTACTCTAAATATTAAATTGTTTTACTTATACAATCAAGTTTCCATAAATGAAATGATCTATCAGGGGGATGAATGAAATATTCTATGACTATAAATTTCATGATGATATTTCCAAAAAAAATTCAAGAACAAATACTTTTGATTTATTTTTTTATCTTATACTTCATATGGCTTTCATTTCTCTGTAAAAACTCTTAATATATTTTACATACATTTACTTTTCAATTTATGATTTTACATTCAAAATTATTTTTCGCTATTTAATTCGGTTGTGACTCAAAAATTATAAAGTTAGGATAGTTGAATTTGAGAAACCCATAGTCTAAAATTGGGGTTATATGTGGGCTAAAACTCCCCATATAAAAGGTATTGTGTTAGTGTGGTTATCCCTCCACTTTGTAAAAATGGATTCTATAATCTGGTAATGATTCCCCTTCAAAAAAGCAGACATTTCACAATATATATGTTAATGATTAGAGAGGTATAAGAGTTGAATATGACCACTTTTTATTAAACTCATATAAAAAAACATCCTTTTGTTATTTTCTTTAATTTATTTTTTTCACTTAAAATTATCTATATTAATTAACTATCATAATTTTTATTGATAATTAATTTTCCTCTTCTATAATATAGTCATCATTGTACCTAAAAATTATACAATTAAAAATATATCTATTAATGAATAGAGAGGTTTAAGAGTTGACTAGGTCTACTTTGGACTAAACTCATATAAAAAAGCATCATTATGTTACTTTCTTTCATTTATTTTTTCCCTTATAATTATCTATATTAATTAACTATCATAATTATCATTGATAATTAATATGTCTCTTTTAAATGGTAGTATTATTTTATATCCCCCCCCCCTCACACTCTATATTATCTTCCATTACCCTATTTGTACAAAAAATATAGTATCAAAGGTTAAATTTTTGAGGAATTTGTTATTTTATATTATATTTTTCTAACAAATTCCTAGACCTCACAGTATAAGGAAAAAAATCTTAAATATGGATGTAATAAACATAAATGATTCTTGGATTCCTCAAAACCAGCTAAATTTTGTTGCAAAGATTATGGCTACTGGAAGTATGGAATTGGGGCATACCTCAAATAATTAATCATATAACACTACTCGATCAAAGAAAAGTAATAAACTAACTATAATCTTACCCATATGCTCTTTTAGTAAATGATGATTCTAGATATGTTTTATGTTACAAATTTTTTCACTTTTTATATTTTTCTACTAACAGTTTTTTTAGTAATGTGAATTCTTGAAATATATGTCATTATATTTGGATAATTCTATAGGCTACTCACCATGGATTAGAACAATTTATTATAACAAAGCATTGAATGATTTGGGTTGAGTATTAATACTTCAAGATGGGTAAATAAGAATATTTGAATCAAATTTTCCACGTATTCAATTGCATTTTTAATTGAATAAATTCCATTGGAGAAGCATTAGAAAGAATAATTATTACTAAAAGAGTCCTATGAACACTACCAAAGAAATGGAATGAAAATAATGTCTCCATTCATGAAATAAAGAACATAAATGATTACTCTATTGATGAATGTTTTGGATCACTACCTCCGTATAAGAAAAGAAAATAAGAACATTACTAAAGACGAGACAACAAAAACAAAAGGAATAATTTTTAAATCATTAGTTATTTTTTCAACTAACTCTTCTGGTTATGAACTATAGGATAGTGGAAATTAATATATTGATTATATTATGACAGGATTATCTAAAATAATGAAAAATAAAGGATTCATGAACTCAATTAGAGGAACCTCTAAAAAGGAAATACATTAGGAAGATAAGAAAGGGGGTATAAATTATAATAATTTAGATATTTCAATTTTTGAGTGAATAAATAAATTTCATATCAGGATTTACTATCTAAAACTAAATGATAAATAGAAATAAAAATAATGACAAAAATTCATTGATAAAAAGTCAGAGTTGTAGCGAATAATCTGATTCTAGTGATGAATCTGTAAATGAGATTGAATATACTAACATTTTCTTCATGGAATTGTTGAATAAAGAAAAATTCCTTAGTTATCTCAGGATTGCAATATAGTACACAGAATGTGGATCATATAGGAATATGAATGGATACCTATAAAATTTTATTACATACAAAAAAATTGATGGAGGCACTGTTCTATTTTTTGATAATTCCAAATAAAAAGTAAAAGGTTTGGGTAAATTTTGTATTTATAATTATACCTTTATTTGTAAAGTATTATATATTAAAGGATTAAAACATAATATAATTATTTTATCTCAATCATTTTATTATTTAATAAAACATACATTTCAAAATGATAATTGTTTAGGTTTTGTGGATGCTTATTTTTTATTATGTGTTAAATGAAAGAAATATATTAACAATATTTATTTTGATGAACTAAATATTCAAATCATAAGTGTTTGAATACTGTGTAGAATTATTTCATTCTATGGATTCAATGATTATGTCTTTTTAATTCCATAATGTTATCTATGTTCTCCAAACATGAGAATGTGTTATAGTAACCTACCCTGAGGAATGAACGACATCATGTTTGTGAGGCTTTCCTGAAAGGGAAACAACACAATGATTCTTTCAAAACTATCAATCAGATACGCCCTAATAGACATTTAAAATTAGAACATCATGACATATTTGGTCTTACTAAAATTTATATACTTTGAGGAAAAAAATAAAATGTATTTAATTTTTATGATTAAATTATATTTACATGGGTCTAAATTCATGAACGTAAAAGTGACACTTTATCTAAATTTTTTATTTTTAGAAATTTAGTCCAAAATGAAAAATGGTGTATGATTGTTTCTATTCATAGTGATAAATGAGTTAAATTTAATAATTTAGAATTCAATTTCTTTTGAAAATAAGGGTTATTTTTATAATTACTCTGCTCATAGAACACCATGAAAAAATGGTGTTGTGGAATGGAAAAATAGAAACCTTAAAAAAATGGGATGAACTATGTTATGTTAATATAATTTTCCTACATAATTTTTTAGAGATTTCGTTTTTCTTTCTTTTGATATTTAAAATATAATTATTGTTATACCATTTTTAAATAAAACATCCTATTGGTTTTTTAAATGTAAAAATCCTAAATTTGGTCCTTTCATATTTTTTAGTTGTAATGTTTTTATTTTGAATTCAAAAGATAATTTATAAAAAATTTATGCTAAAAGTGATGAGGGTATTTTTATTAGTTATCATAATAATGTAAATCCTGTGTAGTTTATAATAGAATAAATATGGTTATTGAAAAATCGATTCATGTTGTGTTTGGTGAAAATAATGTAAAGTTAAATTTTGATTCTAATTTTTTTGATTATGAGTTTATAAATTTAATATTTAGTGATGAAAACCTTAGGATAAGGATGAATCAATTGGGGGTAGCATTCTCCTTCTAATCATGATCCAAGAACATATAATATTCATAAATATTAACTCATTGAATATTTTATTATTAATATTAGTCCTATATGAAAACCAAATCTTATACTTTAAACGTATTTTCTAACTTTGATTTTGTTTCTTATATTGTTCCTAATAATCATGTTGATGTTTTAAATTATCCAAATTATATAATTCCTATAAAATATAATCTTAATTAATTTGATAAAAATTATTTTTAGTGTTTGGTTGAATTATCTAAGGATATGAAGGTAACCAATACTAAATGGATCTTTAGATACAACCTAGATAAATTTGGAAAAAAATATGAAATATAAATATAGACTTGTTTTCTATAGATACTCTGAAGAAGAAGGATTAGTCATTGAATATTCCTATTTACTTTTTTCTAGGTTAGAGGCCATTTTAATCTTGTTATATTTTGATTTATTTCAAGGCATTAAGTTGTAAAAAATAGATATTATAAGTGATTTCTTAAATGGTTTTATATCCAAACAAGATTTTGTTTATCAAACCCCTCGTTATGAAAATGAAAATTTTCATAATAAGTATTTTTAATTATCTAATACCTTTTATTGCCTCAAAAAAGAACCTCAGTCTTGGTAGTATATGTTTTCATTATTTCCATTGATTAGTGGTTACAGTAAAGGTAATTTTCATCCTACTCTTTTTATTCAAATCATTTATAGTGATATATTTTTTTAACAAAATTATTTTTATGATATTGTTTTTGGATCATATTATGAGTTTCTATATAATTATTTTTATACTCTTATTTTTTATGATTTAAACATGTGCTTAATGGGAGAATTAAAAATATTTTTAAAACATCAAATTTCTCAAAGAAAACATGGAATCTTTCTTATTCAATAAAATAATGTTAATGGGTGGGTTAAAAGATGTGATCATTTTTCTTGAAAATATATGAAAACTACTATGAGTACTAGTTGTAAATATCTTGTTGATGAATATAGAAAATATGTTGATATTTTTATTTATAGAGGCATGGTTGGTCTACTGCATTATTTGACTACATATAGAACTGATATCCTGTTCAGTGTTTGTTTCTATAAAATATTTAAATTTTATCCTAAATAGATACATATTTATGCTTAAACAACAATATAAAATGAACTATTGTCTCTTTTTGGATTTATTCCCAATATTACTATTTTTATTTCACATACTATTATGAATATTATTTTCAAGGTTGTAAAATAGATAGAAAAATAACATCCTATATTATTTATTTTCTTGGAAAATGATTAATTTCGTTCTCTTCTAAGAAAAAATTATCTATTACTTTATTTACTATAGAAGCTGAGTATATCTCTATTTCAAGATGTTGTTCTTAAATTTTATGGATAAATAAATCTATATGTTATTTTGGTATTTATCATGATAAATTTCTTATATTTTTTTTATAATACATCAATATTTTCTATTATAATTACTCATTTAAATCATTTTAAAAAAACCATATAGATGTTAGATTTCATTTTATTGGATAACATATAAATAAAAGTGATATTGTTTTTCATTTTACCCTTATTGAAAAATAGAATTAAAATATATTTACAAAGTCTTTAGACATTATTCATTTTAATAATATTATATTTAATCTTGGAATGTTGTAATATTAATATTTTTTATGTGCATTTGTTTAGCAGGAGTTTCAATGTATTTTTATACTGAAATTATCATATATAAATGAAATATTTAAAATCATGAATTATTTGTTTCAGATTAATTTTGTTTCATTTTGGTACATATTTACCTTATATATAACAATTTTAATTCCTCTCATATATTCTAGATTATGTTAACTTATTTTTTAATCCATTAGTTTCCATATACACTTATTTTGTAAAGTATTTTAATTTATTTTTTTCTCAACTTATATTTACAAAAATTATGGTCACTACATTCAATTATATTTTTAACAATGGATAATATTGTTGTGTCTCCTTGTTATATGTTTAAAAAAATAATGGATTTATCTTTGATCCTTCACATATTTTTTGAGAAAATAATTCTTAACAATACTCTATAAACTATTTAAAATCATTTTTGAGAATGAATATCTCTATTAAGACCTTACCTTTTGGTAATTTCAAAAAAGGGGAGGTTTTATTGAAATTTTACTTGGTGATGTATCTATATAAAAGTGGGATAATATTGAGTGGCTCATTGAACCAAATTATGTATTGATAAATAAAATTATTATTTGTTATTTCTATTAAATTACTTAATACAATTAATTGTATATTTATTAAATTATTTTTAAATTAAATCATATCAAAATAATTATTTTCTTATAAATCATTAGATATCATGTTTTTAATGGTCATAACATGTTCTAAATATTTTATTTGGAGTTCCCTAGATATATAATTCATTCGAGGACTTAAAATATCATTTATAAAAGCCCTATATTGTTCCCACATAGCCAGTATCTTGTTCACCATGCATCCAAATTATAATCCGGATAGTTTATTTCTAATTAATTTGTCATTTTCTGATCCACGTAGTAGATTTTTAAAAATCAGTAACTCTCTGTATTTTGACCATATCGTGAGATACAAAACTCTAAATTTAGTTATTAGTATTTGGGAAAAGATAATAAAATTATCTAAATTTAATTTTTATAAAAAACTTGTCATTAGAAATCTATAATTTAAAAAATTTAGGTTATAATTTATTGAATGTTTTTATCCCATTTTTTCAGTTTTTTAGAACTCATTTTCTTATATATTTTAATCATATAATGATTTATATAAATATGATTAAGGTGATTATTGATTCTTTGAAAAGATAATAAAATTTAATAATTGTAGTTCAAGTGGACTAAAAGTTTATTTTGTATTTTAGATGTCCTATTTGAGGTTTAAAATTCAAAAATTCAAAAGTGTTTAATGTTTTACAAAATTCAGATATAGGAATCACTTATATGAATTTCATATGTCAATTCTACTATATCGTAAATTCTTTTACATAGAGAAAAGTCCTATGTGAATAACACTTACTTGAATTTTGATACTATTGTCACTGAAATAAGTGTTACAGGAATATTTGAGTAAGAAGTGGGTGGTTCAGAGAAAATCCAAGCCAAAACTTACCAAACCCCCTCTTAAGGTTCTACTTTAAAAAGCCCTACATATTCCTGAAAATCTATAGCTTAGAGAGCTCCTGGTTGATAATTCCCTTTCACGAAAATGTAAACCCATGATTATGTTCCTCCGTGAGTCTGACAGTGCTTTCAGCTAGTGGGAATGATTGACGTTGTTCCTTTGTGAGTCCAGTAGAGCCTCTCCCTTTCACAAAGCCCACAAATTATTTTCAAACCTCTTAATATATTTGTGAAACCCCTTTCCTATAAGTACCCCCATCATTTTGATATTTTAACAATGGTTACCCAGCCTTTCAACTTTTGAATTGTTCCTAATCTGTGAACCTCATGAGCATCACAAACTAGACCAAAAAATTGATCATTCAAGGTAGTTGGGCTTCATAAAACACCCATTAATGTGTTATTGAAGTCCAATAACCCATTTTAAGATTCCTTTCAAGAATTACTACTCCATTCATGATGAAATAAGTCCCTACGAAGAAATTGAGGCTTCACGAAGCATTCTGCCTTCGTGAGCACTCTATTCCTGAGCTAGGACTTTATCCTAAGGTATGGTTACCCTGTTTCGCAAATCCTACTAATTCGTGAATCCCTTGACCTCCAAAAAGAACCTTAGCTTCACTAAGAACATCTATATGATTCATTAATCATATAAGAACCTCTCTTCTGGGTATCTCCATGCTTCATCCCCTCTTCGGACTCCTCTTAGCAATGGTTGAGATCTCAAATCCCCCACACTAATCCAGTATTGGTTCAGTTTCACCTAATGTCCCTATGTGACCTATGTCTCCCATTACTCTGGCCCACTCCTCTTTAAGTGTAGCTTAAGGCTCCCACCTAAATTTTCCTTCTCATAATAGGTACACTAATTCTTGGTTCTTATTAGAATAGGCATGCCAACATGGACCTCATGAGTGACCACTCCTCCCTGTCTTAATAATCTAGAATTTCTAAAGCCATTACCCACCGAGAGGTGCATGATCGGTGGTCACATAATCTCAAGGGGTGAGGATTAAGCCCCTCATGTCTAAGATACATGACACAAAACTTCTTATTCTCTTCATCTTAGTCACATTATGTAAAACTATATCCTTACCATGTGTGATAAACACAGGATGCTCCTTGTATGATCATCATGGGATATCACCTTCTCCCCCTCCGCCGAGTGATCCTCTTGCATCAAAAATATTAGATGCATAAGCCTCACTCATATGGAATGATATCCTCTTTTGGAATCATCTAGGCATAATCGGCACCCACATCGTTGTTACTCCCAGCATCACCCCAACACCTTGTCCACCAGTATAAAAAGTGGATCATGTTATCTTCAAATCTACTAATTATTCTTGTTTCTCAAATCGAGCATGAATCACATGCTCTTAGAGGTTAGTATCGATCATGATAACTACATGATCCTGAACCCTATGGGTCTCACAATGCATAAGAACCAATCATTCTCACCCTTTTGGATACTCAATGCAAAATAACCAACCATACTCGCCCTATGGGATACTTTTATGTGTAATCCCCAACCATACTCACCTTATGGGACATTCCTACGCATAATACCAAACTATAATCAACCTATGGGACACTCCTACATGTAAGCACCATCCACATTCCCCACATAGATGGACCTCCTAATTGGTATAACTCTCAACTTGTGAACAACATGGTTTTTGATTCCCAAATAACTAGGATATGTAGAAATCATCTCTAAGGTCCAAACCCAACATTGAAACCAATCCGTATTTTCTCTAAGAAAAATACCTAGTAAAATATTTCCCCTCAGTTAGGATGCAACATCTTCTACAGGTCCCATGGGTAGCTCAATGCATAATACCCATAGTAACTCCAACCAAGAGAATTAATCATGTGATTGGTAGGTCAATGTATAATCCTGACACCAATATTAATTGATGATTCTTTCATGACAAGATAATCCTAACAACATGATATTAAACTACATGGATCAATCTTATCACATGGCCATAAACTATTCCATTGAACTATGTGGGTTCCGATCCCCATCCTTTTAACAGAGTATGTAAGATGCCTACCTGAGGTTCAATCCTGAACAATGGTAAACCATGGTTCTCCCTCCTAGATATGAAACTCTCTAATCCACCCCATGGGTTGTTTTGATCAACCTTCATGGTGTGAAATCTTGTCTTTATGGGACACACCTTCAGGATCCTCCTCCACAAGAATCCTAATCCATCCATCCATGGGTTTCCCCATTGGGAATTATAAAAAAACCTTTCACATACTCTCACCTAGGGATATACCTAACTGATCCACCCCAAGGGGTGTTCTGATCAACTTTCACAGTGTGACATCTTCCATTTATTTAGAAAACCTCCTAGATCGACCTATAAGGGGTGTTCTGATCCATCCATCAGTACACTTATAGGTGTGGCATCTTCCCTCTTAGATACACCTTCTTACTCCAACTCCATTAGGAATCCTAATCAATGAACTTTATCTCCATAAGACATTAAACTCATTCCCTGACCTATCTCAACCAAACAACCTGATCCTTCTCTACCTGACATTAAACTTGTGAGCTAGACCTAAATAGATACCCTACAAAAAACATGGGATGACTGATGTGAAATCCTTGGAAGATATTCACCCATGGCATCAATTACCTCATTAAAAACATATTATAATTGGGGTGAAATCCTTGAAAGATACATGCCTTCAACATTAGATACATTGTGTTAAACACAGGATGCCATGTGTTCATAATCTATGATTCCTCATGAGAGATTCCATCCCAAGGGGAAGAATACATGTGAACAATTTTCCCTATGTGTAGACAATCCAGTGATGACCAATGTAACTACTCCCTTGAATAAAGGTTTATTCCTTATCAAGACAGAATCTGAATATCCTAACAAAATTAGTGTAATTAACTCTCCTCCACAAAGATATGGTACTAGGAATGAGTTCCATGAACATGACATAACTCTATGAGGGAGACCAGGACTAGGAAATGTGGTCCAAGGATGAATCCATGAAATAAGGAAACGACATCCCATAATCATGTTGCGGTCGAGGATCATAAATCACCATTGAAAGTGATGAAAGCTACCAACCTTTAGAAATTGGGAATGTAGAGAAAAAAGAGTAGCAAGCATTTTCATTTCATTTGTTGACATGTGGGCTCTCCCTGTTGAAACTATTAGAAACATAAATGGTTAACCCAATGTGAAACACTTCTCCTCAACTTGGGGACTAGTAAAATTAGAGGAAACAGTAGATTAACATGTTATCGGATCAAGATATCTAATGCCTAGTCCCACCATGAAAATGGTGGGACCCACATGGAAGTCACGAGAAATTTGTGAAGTTATCTATTTGGAATCTTCGTTTTGTGAAATTTTCATTGTGGATCCCTCTCTGCCTTTAGAAGATTGGACGATGTTGGGGTATAGGACATAGATTTCTTTAAACATCTAATAGAGGATGATTCCACCTTATTTAAATACCCAACCATAATAAATAAACCAACCAATTACCATAGGTTCTAGGGTAAAAGAAATGTTAATGAAGTAATCTTGTATGACACCACCTCTGCAATGACACTTGTTATATGCCCAACTACTAGGAACACATTCCCCATATCACCCTCGAATATTATCCATCAATGGTTGATGGACACCCTTGTATGTTGGTATGAGTTATAAGGGGTCATTTCAAAAAGGGAAATTGCCCACCAGGACCTTGAGGCTTTATCGCCTCATTAATACTTTCAACCCCTAGGGCCATGTAGAGAAAACCCACTCCCCATTATAACCGTTAACAGCTTTGGGAGTCTCTACCTAGAGTGATCCTATGATTATCTTCACTATGTCGAGGAGGTGGGGGATTCTTGAGTCACCCCATATGTTAATACCCCATGGGAGACTTCAACGAGGGCTCCCAGCAGGCCCTATTAGATCCAACAACAACTATCTCTTTAGTATTAATAACTTGTATAATATATACTTGTTCCACCAACCCCAATCCAGACCACCAGGAATTAATGTCAGGTGTAGGCCTAGAAGAATTCCTAACAAGGGGAATCATCTTTCATAGCTATGTGGCCCCTGCCAATACCAGCACACTTTGTTAGATCCTATGATAGATGAACATTAATCAACCTTTTCCTGGTGGGGATCGGGACCTCAAGAACCCCATAGGCATGTTGAGTTGACTCTTTCAATTGTGGGAAACACCAGTAGTTGTTATTGTCCTAACTGTGATGATGAAATTTAGTGTGTGGGTCCTTATAATATCATTATAAACCAAATATGAGGTCCTTAATACTCTCAAAATAAACATAAAGGTCCTCCAAATGTTCCCACTAATCAAAAAATATGTCCTCCCAGATTCATATACAATTAATATGGAGGTCCCCACATACTAATTCTTCCAAACACAAAGTTCCTCCTCATGTCATATCCAGTTATCATGAAGGCCATCCTGATGTCATTCCTAGCTCAAGAAGAGGTCCTCCCTGCTCTATCATCAATCAATGTAGAGGTCCTCCCCACTTCATAGAAAAACAATATGGAGGTCCTTCCCATGCTAATACAACTAGTAAAATAGAGGTCATCCATGTGTTGCAGCAAACCATAGTGGAAGTACTCCCCACTCCTTAAACATTCAACATCGGGTCCCTTCCCATGTTACCATCATACAACATAGAGTTCCTCCCCATGTTGTATCCAACCACAGTGGAGGTCCTCCCCACTCCTGGAACAATCAACATGGAGGCCCTCCCCATATTTCCATTAGGAAACATGGAGTTCCTCCTCATTTCACAACCATTTAGAGTGTTGGTCCTCCCTACTCCATCAACATTACACATAGAGGTCCTCCCCAAACTCCCATTAGCCAAAGTAGGGGTCCTCCCATGCTTTAATCATCCAGATTGGAGGTTATACCTATATTCCCATTCCACAACAAGGAGGTCCTCCATGTACCCATTTATATTAGTGCGAAGTTCATCCCCACACATTAACCCATCGGTACAGAGGTCCTACCCACACTATTTCTACTAGTAGTCATGGAGGTCCTCCCGATTTCTCCACTAACCAAAGAACATGTCCTCCTTGAATCATTAAAAACTGGAGTTGAGGTCCTCCCCACTCCTTTACCAGTCAACACAGAGGTCCTCCCCACTCTAATAATAACCAATATAGAGGCCCTCCCTATATCCCCACTAACCAAAGCAAAGGTCCTCCCTGCATTACCACCTAGCAACAAAAAGGTTCTCCCCATGCTGAATAATTACCAATTCATGATCAGCCATCCATGGGAAGAAGGATCAACAACCACCACCAAAGGATAACTCTCGAGAAATGACATGTTATCATTGATCTCATCCACCTCTTAGATTCTAATGGGGAATGTGACTCAATGATGGAACCTTCACCCCATTCTACAGCATTAGAGTCTAAGGAATCTAACCGAAAGATGATGTTAATCATCCCAAAAGGAGAGAAAATTCAATACCCATATCCCTATATAGGCATATAAAGGTGAAAGATGTTTTATCTCTCTTACAAGGGATCATAGTGTTGTCGTCTCCATCATCACAAGTCCACCCCTATGCTACTACTCATTATAATGGAGTGTTTCTCTAGTCTGGAAGGACTACTTCAAATGATGAGCTACCTAAGGACCCACCGTTGAGTGTCTTAATACATTTACATGTGGTGACGGTAAAAACCAAATCCAATAAGGAAATCATGATTTGATTGGTGCCTCCTAAAAGGGAAGACCCATCATACAATGAATAAGTAAACCATGCAGTGGTTTTATGTCATCCAACGGGCCACTACACTAATCTATGTCAGTTACGTCACTAATATCTCTGCTAGCCTAGATCAAATCTTGGGCCAACCAGAAATAGAAACATGTATCTGAGAAAGAAATCCTATGGGAGACTCTATAAGTTGATCAGTTTTTAGTTGTGTTTTAGAAAAATGAAACTTCCAAATTCAATTTCCCAGAGTCCCTCACTGAGGGAAAGGCTACATGATTCTATCAAACTATCTGGGAAACACCTCCCTACCTCTATGAATTTTAAATGGTATACCCATGAAGTTGGGAGAAATTTTAGGTCATTAATCAATAGTTCTAAATTGAAGATTTGGTAGCAACCCTAGTGGCACATCACCTTGCATTGCCCGACTACCACTAGACCCTCCAACTAAGTTGTGTCAAGAGATTAATAGTTCTCCAAAAAAAATTGTATGAGGCATCAATATAATTGAATATCAGAGGATGGGGATATTATGTTGTACTTCACATCATACCTATCCTAAAATAGGCTAACCTACCCGTTGATATTGAGGATTTTCCTCTAGGTATAGTTATGGTAAACATGGTTGTTCATGATTTTTCCAATGATAGGGACTTAGATTAAAGGATTAAAAGTGAAAACCCACCCCCATGGGTAGCACAATACAAAGTAGACCCTCACAAAGGTGTCCATACACTCTAGAAAAGGTAGGTACATAGCCTTGGGAACTACTATAAAAATTGACTTTAATAGCGCTAGAATATGCCTTTATCATCTATAAAAAAGCACTGATATTTTGAGAATGGTTAAAGTTCTAAAACTTTTACGATTCCTAAAAAATGATCTATTTAATGGGTCCTTTAACAGAGCTGTTAAAGGGCCCTTTTATCAGTACTTTTTTGGCATTGTTAAAGTGGGCCTTTAACAGTGCTAAAAAAAGCGGTGATAAAGGCCCCATTCATAAATGGTATATAAAATCTTTATTCCACACCCCATGGAAACCCCTTCATACACACTTCCACCCCCCATCAGTGCTTCCACCCACCCTCATACATGCGCCCCTACCTCCAAAAAGTTTCAAATCCTATAACTCCATCATATTCATCAAAGCCTTTTCCACTCCCCTATAAATTTTTGTTTCACATTTCATGATATATATATATATATATATATATTTATGTATATTTCATTACATTTTCTATCCATATATTTATATATATGTTTATATAAATGTTTATATATTAATAAGAATATTTTATATGTAAATATGTTTTATTATTTATTTATAAAATTAAATTTGTATGTCTAAATATATTAAAAATATGTAAATATTGTTATATATTTGATTATAAATAACAGTACATTATGAAAATGATAAAATTTCAAAACCATAATATCTATATAAATGTAAGACCTAAGAATAAATTCATTCTCCACCAAAACCATAATATCTATATATTTATATATATGTTTATATATATTAGTATATTAATATATTATTTTTAATGAATTTTTTTTGAAGTATACTTTTATGAGTGATTTTTTAAATGTTCTGATAAAGTGAATGCCTTTATCATCACTTGTAAAGAAATTGCTGTTAAATTCCTCCCTTTAACAATATTTTTTTAGTATGGTCAAATAGCCCCTTTAATAGCACCAATCAATTGTGGATAAAGACCACCTTTAATAGTGCTTTTTTAGCACTACCAAAGGGTGTCTTTAACAGTGCTTTTAGCCATCGTTGTTAAATCCCTAACACTAGATAAAAAAAATTTAGTGGGGGATCCCTCTACTTCATTGACTACCCAACGAAATACCAACAATGGTAAGGACATAGTTGATGCATCTAATATGTTGGAGATTGTGATGAAGATAAAGCCTTATGCCATGGTTGCTACCTTGCTTCCAAACTTTATAGATCCGAAAAGGGTCATAGATGAGCTCCTTGTTGAGCGATGCCTAGATTATGGAGCTCCTCAATAGGATCCCATTTGTCTTCTATCATATTATCACTAAGTCCTCCTTGGATATTTTTCCTCAGTTGAACGTGATGATCTTGTTCATCCTGACAAAGTATGCGAAAGATTTTATAGAAAGAGACCAAGATAGGAGTTCCTAAATCTACCTGAGCAGCATGATAATATTCTTCGAGACCCAGTTCGAGACACTCTATGGTCCACTGTGGACGTCTATGAAGTTGATGAGCATATTAATAGGTTGGTGGTTAGGGATACTCATCAAGATAGGGACCCTTTCCAGAACGATTTTATAGCTACTCTCACCACTTTCCTCGAGTCCCTTGAGACATGATTTGAGGAAATTACACCAGATAGAAATCCATAACCACCTTGGGAAGATGATTTTTGAGAACCTCCTGATTTTTGAGACCCTACATTTCCCCTTTCAATGGGATGGGTAACACACCGCAATATTTTTCCCACAACATCTAAACGTGTGGGCCCATGTTTGGAAACCCAGAGTCTTAGGAGGCTACCTAGATCTAATGTTTCCTTTATACATTAGAATTAACTGAATTCTTATGCTCCATCAATTTTCCCAACAAGTCTATTACTAATTTGGAAGACCTCCATAGATAGTTACTACTAGTTCAGCTCCACCATGTGTATGAAAAGAATTTACAACCCCTTCAAGTGTAAGAAAATGCCTCATGAGCAAGTCATAGATTTTTTAACCAGGTGGAAAGGCCTTAAGTATTAACTTGACATTTTTTGACTCAAGATCATCTTCTGATGATGTAAATGGGAAATAGTAAGACAAATATAGTCCCCACCCTCATCACTCCGAACTTCCATGGTGGGATTCAATATTTTCTGACTTGGGACAATGCTTGAATGAAGACTTGAAGAAAGCTAAATAACAACAACAATTTCCTTATCCAGTTCCAAAAGTAAAATTTTCCAATCTAGATACCACCACAACCATATAGTTAGAGGCCCTCGAGATACTAGATTTGTTGGACCATTTTCCAGAAGTGCCACATCGAGTGTAGTAGCCTTATCAAGATTAGTCTCACCCAGTGCAAAATCAATAGGCACCAACTCCCCATGAATAGCCACCAATAATAGAGAATATGGAACTACCCCCCCCATTAGGATCCATCCCCTCATTAGGAAAAGGCTCCCATAACACCCTTTTCAAATAGAAGGAACCAGAACAATTTTTTTATGGACACACATATCTTAGGTTATTTCCTCAGTTCCCAAGAATATTGAATTATCAAGCTTCTAGAGTGTAAGAGGACCAACGACTCCAAAAAAACTGACCAAGAAATCACTTCCCTAACCATAGGATCCTTGGACATACCATCAAAAACTATTATGTGTTCAAAAATTGACTATATAACTAGGAGATAATGGATTGGTCAAGTTGGGAAATGTTCCATCACAGGTGGCACATATATCCATTGAGCCTGATAGAGATAGTGAGGGCTCGGGTGAATGGAAGAAAGTTTCCAACTATGGGACTCAGAAAAATGATGACTGGTTTTCCTCACATGGAAGTCACTCATTCCCGTAGTGTTATATGTTCCTTCTTAGGTTGTCCCGCACCTCTTAAAGTCATCGTAGCTTCATCAAATGATGCTTCTGCATCCACGTCATAGCCCTCCAAATATCATAAGAGTTGGAACCAATGGCCTAAGGGAAATTAAAGTCCCCCACCGGTTCCAAATAAATCCCACAATATCGATGATTTCATGCCATTGGGAATCACACCCAGGGTCATCCCATTACTGGAATACCACCATGATAATGAGAAGCAGTGTGCCTCCATGAACATCATTGAGTTAATATAAAACTTCACAATATCCAATGATAAGGGATATCAGGAAGGCCCCACGATTGCCTCGGGTTTATAGCATCAAATAAGAGCTTTACAAAATTAACACAGGCCAAATACTCCATCCAACATCTCAAATCAAGTGGTGTAACATATCGATAGCATAGATTAGGTGTTCTACAGAGTTCTGTAGGAAAATCCTCCCATCCTGTTCCATTAAAAATGCCACCACATCTGACCGTACTAACTGAATATGTATAATATCCACAACCACATTGTGATTGGATGCATCCAGTTAAATCTAGGACTCCTCCAACCAATATTCAGAAGACATTGTTTTTTCAGATGTTTACTGGTGAGAAGTAGTATATTTCCATCACCAGCCATAATTCAGTGGTACAACCAATAGTTCTCGTCATACCTACCTCCAAATATAATCCACCTATAGGGAAAATGTTCATATATCATATATTTAAACTGTTGTTTGGAACATTTATATCATACATGCAATGATATTGATCCTCAAGGCCCTCCTCCTATCAGAAGAGATGTGTGAGGTTCTCACAAAGGCCCTGAAGAGCTCCTCTAGTTCAAACAAAGGTAGCATCCATAGAGCCCTTATATGTATAAGTGGTTGAGAAAAATGAATTTTTAGCCATTATTTTATTCTATGGAGAATATTTGGGCTCAATCATATTGGGGAACATTCTCCCATTTTACATCATAGGCTACTTCAATGGTGTAAGGATTTGTTCATGTCTAGTCAACACATGTTCTTATCTTAATCTCTTCCTAACCTAGAAACTCTATAATATAGGATAAATTGAAGAATATTTGATTCCATAAGACATAATGATTTAGGGTTATGAGAGAACTAAGTAGACACCAAGTGGTATGATTCAACTAAAGACCAAGTTTGGTGTCTTGATTGAAAGTGACAATTTCATGGTTGTCTCACAAGATACCACCTAAATCTTGTTATTGTGTTGGCCTAGGATTACTATACATGCCACAGTCCCATTCTCATGTCACCAACACATCAATTAATTCCCCAACAAATGATTAGGCATTTTTCAAGGGTATCCATCCCCCTTCAACTCATGTGAATCCCACTATTTAGATGCTAGCTATTACAAGAGTGAGGGGAAGAAAGATCATACCAATGAGTTTTAATACACAACCATCATGGAAAATACTAAAATAGACTTGGATGACACTTTCATTCTCCCGATTCACTAGTTGGAGGCTACAATTATAGACTTTTGAATTTACTTTTATTATTTCTGAGGGGAAAGGTTTCTGCATCCCTATGTATAAGGGACATCGGAATATTACCTCGTAATTCTACATAGGCCTGGAATAAGTGATACCCAAAACCCCTAACCTTTTTAAAGTGTTGATAATTTTTCCCTATGGACACCATTCTGTGGCATTATTGCAAGTTCCATAGAGCAGGGTTGAATCAACCAATGTCGACCCACCACAATTCCTTTAACATCAAGCATGGACCCTATGGTTGAAGGCCTAAAAAAATTGGTTCAATATCCTCTACCGTATTGGTCTCAACTGAGTCAAGGGCCCCCATTGAGGATTCTATATCTTCCCAAGTACACACCAGTGTTCCCCCAGAATCAGCTGGTATGGATAAACATCCCCCCACTGATTCTCCTTCCTCAGACGGTGAAGGTTATTTAGAAGATGCTCCTCCCACATTTGAAGAGTGTGTCTCCACCACTATCGATGAGATGATTCGGGTTAACCATGGTACTGGATATATTTGAGACCAACACTGGTAAACTTTGCGAGGCCTCTATGGGAACTATAGGAGTATGTGGCTTTCTTGAAGATGCACCGTGATGTATTTTCCAGGAGTTATGATGATATTATAGGACTAGACCCTCAGGTCATCCTTCACTGTCTAGATCTCTCAATGATTCATTTTATTTCAATGAAGCATGATAGAAAAATTTACCCCTCTAAAGGTGATATGGTTGACACCAAGGTTAATAAACTTATCAAAGAAATCTTCCTTCAGAAATTTCAGTACCCCGTGTGGCCAGCTAGCATTGTTCTCTTTTGGAAGAGAAATAGGAAGATCGTAGTCTGTATCGACTTCTAGGATATCAACCACCATTGACGGAAGGATTATTTTCCCCTTCCAATGACAGATCCATTGATTGATACTATAATTGGGTTTCGTGCTCTCTCATTCATGGATGGATAATATATGTACAATTATATCTAGACGGTCCCTAAATATGAAAATATTACCACCTTCATAGTGCTATAGGAAACCTTCTACTATATTGTGATTCCCTTTTTCCAAAATAATGTAGAATCCACTTATCAGTGCGACATTCACTACATATGACAACCCTGTTTTTATTACAAACTTACACATGATTTATTACATACAACATCACTTGATACAACAAAGAAGATTGGGAGGTTTAGTGTCTTTGGGTATTTGGATCATTACATAAAAACTTGAAACATGAAATACAACATCTCTATTGAAAACTTCCTTTACATGACCACTACATTCCCTCATACTTATCATTGTATGGGATAACCTGAGGACATGCATAAGAAAAGGGAGAGCTATAAAGCCCAGTAAGGGAATACACATGGAATAACATGAGGAGTACAATACATGTTAGGAAATAGGCAAATAAATAGAGTATAAGAGAAACATGAACATAATGACATGATAAAGCATGGTATTCTCAACATGGAAATGTGGCAACAGCACATAACATGGAAGTAGCATGAGCCAAGGATCATTGCACATGGAGCATTAGTAAATCCTCATTGCACATAAAGCACGAGTAAACCCACATTGCACTTGAATTAGAATGATTCAACACTCATTGCACATGACGTATCATGATACTATACTTTACCCAATGCATTGGAGCGCTATAAGGGAGCACCCTTCATAAACATTTCATTTCATGCAAAGTGTGCCACATGGATCATAAAACATTGATTCATAAAAAATAATAATTTATTCAACGATAAAGGAATGAGGAATTCATACATTAAAAATTATAATAAATAAGTAAATGTTCATAAATGTGAATACCCTTGATGGAGAAAGGGGTATGGTATTCACTACACAATGGCATTGGCTTAGAAAATCGGTGTGATTTCGGCAGCATAACGGCGTGACATAAGAATTCATAAAAATGGTTGATGATAGAGAAAGGGATTCCTCAAAAAATTAACAAGTAATGGAAAGTAATGAGGTCATATAGATACATGTACCAACAATTTTAATGGAATTTAGATTCATGATACAAAAGTATTTCTTGAATGTAAATGAGGAGAGAGAAGTTTGTTTCGGAATTTCGGCATAGCAACAGGTGTACATGGGATGCATCTAAGGAGAGAGAACGTGGAATACCATCATTCAAACATAAATAGGGTAGTATTAGTGAGGTTTTAAACCATACCCCAACATTAATAATTGAAATTAAAATGGAAAAACAACTTAAAAAAATTGGACAAAAAAGAGAAAGGAAGAAAAAACCCTTACTTGGAAGTGTGCTCCCAAAGGCTAGAGAGAGGCTTGTGAGAGGCTTCTTGGGAGATTGGGGCACCTTGGTAGGATTCTAGAGAGAGTAGGTCAGAGGTTGGACGAACTCCAAAGGCTTTGAGTGAGGAGGAAGTGGGAGCTTGGGTGGGTTTATATTGAAAAGGTGAGGGAATTCTTTATTATTTAGGTTTGGGACCCCTTGTATTAAATTAATCCAAACCACAAACCATCCCATGGTTTTTGCCTATGGTTTTTGGAAAAGGGAAGAGGAAAACAATATTTTATAAGGACAAGGTCATAAATTCTTAAAATAATGAGGTTTCTTATGTGGAGGTGAGTCACACTCCCAGGGAAATTAATTTAAAAAGACAAGATGTTTAATAAGTCTTTAGGGGTCCATTAATGCTTTGAAAAGTAATCCAAAAAAAACCCAAAATCACATTATGTTAATGGTAAAACATCTATTGTACGAACATAATGATTATAGTATTTTATTACATCACTATTGGGTGATTATGATGTCATAAAACACATTATATATTTAAATGGTATTTAATTTTTACTCAAAAATTTGACTGTCTCAGAAAATTATGAAAAATTCACCGTTGGATAATTTCGACTCCTTGATTCCAAAAATAAAATTTATTTTATCTAAATAATTTTCTAGATATTTTAATTTTCACTTTTAAAATAAAAACCGACATTTATCTACGGTTTTTGACAAGAAATTATATTCATTATTATATACAAAAATAATGTACATGAACATAGTACTATCGATTAGTTACATAACCCCTTAAAATAGACACATAAAACCTAAGGGTAAGGTGTGAGATGGTGAGAGACTCTTGGGGTGGCTCGGATAACATCGCTTGAGTGGTAATTTCTATCAACTTCCACTTCTCCCATAGACGGTCTCGTTCGAGCTTGACATGGTGAAGCTCAGCTTGGGCTTGGTCAAGAGAGAAGCCCAAGGACGCCACCTCTTTTACGAGCTCCGATAAATGGGCTTCGTCTGGGGAAATTCTACTGAATGAGGCCATCATTTACTTTTTCTAAGTAAAATTGGATGTGTTAAAGCCCTATATTTATACTAATCGTGTGATCACTATTCAACGGTTATAAAAGTAACGGTCACAATTCTTATCATAAAACCAATGAAGTTGACATTTTATAAAAACATTTTATATAAAGAGACATTTAATAAGATCAAGAGGGATTTTACATTAATGGAACTTTGTTGTGTTACAGTATTCCCCCCTTAAAAAAATTTCCCTGGAAATTTTCCTTTTCCCACACTAAAACAGATGTGGGTAACTCAACTTCATCATTTCCTCCAATTCCCAAGTCTCTTCTTCAAACTTGTGGTTTCTCCACAACACCTTGACGAGGGGCATTATCATATTTCGTAGAACTTTTTCTCTACGATCTAATATCTTCACTGGTTGTGCCTCATAAGAATTATCGGCTTCCAATTGTACCACCTCAGAAGAGAGTACATGTGAAGGGTCTCATATGTACTTCCTTAAGAGGGATACATGAAAGACATCATGTACTTTGGCCATAGTAGGCGGAAGTGCTAGTCGATAGGCCACAGCCCCGATACGATCAAGAATCTCGAAGGGGCCGATGTACCTTGGACATAACTTCCCTTTCTTTCCTAACCTCATGACCTTCTTCCCCGGAGATATGTGTAGAAAAACTATGTCTCCAACTTTAAACTCAAGGTCTCGTCGATGATTATCTGCATCACTCTTCTTTCAACTCTGGGATACCTTGATATGCTGCTGAATGGTTTTCACCTTCTCCACCATTTCCTCGACCATTTCTGGTCCAAGCATCTTATGTTCACCAACCTCATCCCAACATACTGGTGTTCTGCACCTTTTCCCATACAAGGCTTCATATGGTTCCATTTGGATGCTCGAGTGGAAACTATTATTATAAGAGAACTCAAATAGAGGAATATGTTGATCCCATCCTCCTTTAAAGACCATTGAGAAGGCTCTCAACATATCCTCAAGTGTTTGGATAGTCCGCTCGGATTGGCCATCAGTTTGAGGATGGCAGGCCGTACTGAAGTTCAGTTCGATATTTAGAGCATGCTGAAGACTCTTCCAAAACATAGAGGTGAATATTGGATCTCGTTCAGACACAATAGATAGTGGTACTCCATGTAACCTTACCACTTCCCTAATATATATTTGTGCCAGTTGAACCAATGAGAAATCCTCCTGAATAGCAATGAAGTGTGTAGTCTTTGTAAGACGATCCACAACAACCCAGATTGCATTGTTGCTTTTGGATTTCCTCGGAAGTCCGGTGACAAAGTCCATGGTGTTTTCTTCCCATTTCCATTCTGGTGTGGGCAATGGTTGCATCATCCCCTTATACTTCTGCCTCTCTACCTTCACTTTCTGACACACCAGTCACTTTCATGTATATTCAGTAATCTCTTTCTTCACATTATCCCACCTAAAGTTTTCTCGGAGATCTCGATACATCATTGTGCTCCCGGGGTGAATAGAGAAATTTGAACTATGTGCATCATCCAAAAGATCCTTCTTCATCTCCGGACTTGATGGAACACATATTCTTTTACCAAACCGCATAATTCCTTCTTCATTAACTTTAAACTCCAAGGATTTACCTTTTTCGATAGCATCCACTTTTTCTTGAATTCCCACATCATCCTTTTGAGCATCCTTTAACCTTTCCAAAAGAGATGGTTGAGCAATAATTTGTGAAACGATTGATGATGTTCCCTTCACTATTTTTCCCATGTCCATCTTCATCAAGTCTAATAAGATTGGATCTTCCTCAATTATCATCATTGATAGAATCGCTTGATCCTTTCTACTTAGGGAATCTGCCACCTTGTTTTCTTTCCCAGGGTGGTAATGGATTGAACAGTCATAATCCTTGATAAGATCTATCCATCTTCTCTGGAACATATTAAGCTCTTTCTGTGTGAATATATATTTAAGACTCGTGTGGTCAGTATATATCTCACATTTTTCTCCATAGAGATAATGTCGCGATATTTTCAAGGCAATGATCACCGCCGCCAACTCCAGATCATGTGTTGGATAGTTTTTCTCATGGATTTTCAACTGCATTGAGGTATATGATAAAACTTTATCATTCTTCATCATCACACAACCTAATCCATTCTTTGAAGCATCACTGAATACCACAAAAATTTCCCCACTTGTAGGTAAAGTGAGAACGGGCGCAGTGATAAGATTCCTTTTCAACTCCTTGAGGCTTTCTTCGCATTCATCACTCCAAGAAAACTTTACTCCCTTTCGAGTTTTCTTGGTAAGAGGGTTGGAAAATCGTGATAAATTTCTCACAAATCGTCGATAATATCCAGCTAGCCCCAAGAAGCTACGGATATCGGTTACCGATGTTGGGCTCGGCCATCCCTCAATTGCATCTGTTTTGGAGGGATCCACAGATATCCCATTACTTGTGATGAAATGACCCAAGAATGAGACCTCCTTTAACCAGAACTCACACTTGGTATACTTTTCATAGAGCTTCTCCTTGAGCAAAGTATCCAGTACAGTTCTTAAATGCTCCTCATGATCCTCCTTGGTTTTGGAGTATATTAGAATGTCATCTATAAAGACAACCACAAATTTGTCTAGGTAATCTCTAAAGACTATATTCATTAAGTCCATGAATATTTCTAGAGCATTAGTGAGTCCTAAAGGCATTACTATGAATTCATAGTGCCCGTATGTTGTGCGAAAAGTAGTCTTGGGGATATCTTCCTTCTTCACCCTTACTTGATAATATCCCGACCGCAAGTCCACCTTGGATAAGTATTGTGTTCCACGCAGCTGATCGAACAAGTCATCAATTTGTGGGAGAAGATACTTGTTCTTTATCGTGATTTTGTTAAGTTCACTATAATCGTTACAAATCCACATTGACCCATCCTTCTTCTCAAAAAAGAGGACCGGTGCACCCCATGGTGAAGCACATGGGCATATAAACCCTTTATCCAGATTCTCCGGTAGTTGTTTCTTCATCTCTTCAAGCTCTAAAACAGATATTCTATATGGATTCTTGGATATTGGTAAAGCCCCGTGTATAAGTTCAATTGAGAATTCAACATCTCTTCTAGGAGGAAGACCAGGCAGTTCCTCGGGAAACACTTCAGTGAATTCCCTCACAATAAGAATTTCTTCAAGGATGGTTTCTTCCTTGGACTCAATCATCTGATCCAGATATGTGTGCTCATAGGGCAGTAATATCCTTTCTTGAGATGATGGAGCTAAAGGAGATTCATCTTCCTCCTTACACTTGTAAAGAATCAGGGGTCGATTCTCCATATGGTGTGTGATTTCCCTCTCCCGACAATTTATGTTGGCTCTATATAAGGAAAGCCAATCCATGCCAAGAATTGCATAAAATTCCACCAGAGGGAGTATGATGAGGTTTTCCGGGAAATTAAATCCATATATTATAACAGGGGAGGACTTATATTCGTGGGATGCAATGATTGCCCCATTTGTCGTACTCACCGACATCTTCACATCCATGATTTATGGTGGTGCTGGGATTGTTCTACTAAACTTTTGATATATAAAAGAATGTGTATAACCTAAATGAAAAAGTATGTTCGCTATTCTTGAATGAATAACTAGCGTACCTGTCACCACTTCGTTGTCGGGGTTGACTTCGGCAGAAGTGATGGAACAAGCTCTTCCTTGCTGCCTTGGAGGTTGTTGGGTGCCTCCGAAAACCCTTGGATTAGGGCACTGATTTGGAAAAGGACTTGGTGCATTGCATTTGTAGAATTGAACAACGTGTTGATCTTCAAACAGAGTGTTCCTCTCCTCTGTCGCAGCCGCGTGTCTTTCTTTCCAATAGTTAACAGCTAGGTGCCCTTCTTTTCCAGACCTGAAGAATTTCCTCATCCCCTTAAGGAAATTTCCAGGGTGCTTCTTTCCGTACTTTTGGAAAGTGGGGTGCTGGATCTTCTTAGCACCATTGTATTTATCCATCAGACTTCCAGCATTGAATTCTACCTTACGCTTCTTGTCCCCATGATACCCCTGTGATTCACTGATCTCCATTTAGACCATGAGGGCACATCGGACAATTCCCTCATAGCTGTCGAAGTCACGGATCGCTAATGCTTTCCGCAGGATAGGATTCAGCCCACCAAAGAAGTGGTCAACCTTACATTCAGGGGTAACGACAAAGCCGAAAGCATATCGTGCAAGCCTTGTGAATCTTTCCTTATACGCTTCAACAGATTCTTCTCTTTTTTTCTTGAGGGAAGGGAAGTATCTTTCCATCTTAATCCGGAGGGTGCGTGGAAAATATTTGTCGAAAAACATCTTCCGGAAATCCTTCCATTCCAATTCCTCGATCTCCTCCTCAGGCTTCGTATTTTTGATCAACGTCCACCATTGATCAGCTTCACCCTCCATACGATAGGCCGCCGGGAGGACCTTCTCTTGTTCAAAACATTTAAGGATGGAGAAGATATTTTCAATGGAGTTGATCCATTGTTCAGCAATGGTGGGATCAGATGATCCACTAAAAGTAGGAGTCCTTTGTCTCTTGAAGCTCTCGATAGCGACTTGTTCTTTCTTAGGGGGGGTTGAACATTACTCTTGACCTGTGTTTCTATTAAAACCATGGGTTAGTTGAGAGAGAAGCATGACAAAGTTTGTGATTCCTGCTCCCATTGGATTGGGCATCTCATTAGTACAGTCATCACACTGATCTCCACAGTGGTTGTTAGCCCGAGTCCTCCTATTACCGGCCATTGGCTGGAATAAAAGTAATGTTAGGGGGTAACACATAATGGGTAATCCAAAGAAAAAAGTTGATGACTTATAAATAAACTTTTATTTCCTTTACTCATGAGTCTACAGGCTTCAATCTAGGCTTTTCATGATCTACTTTCAAACATACATTCTTAGGCGCATTTTTTTAATTCCATTAATTAGGGTTCATACTAAGCTTGTGAATTTATCAAAACATATCCCCTGGGAGTGTCGTAATCAAGAGTGCATCAAGGCCCATTATCGTGCACCAGTTCTCGTTCGAGCCTAGCTCAAAGCGGTGTTTTCGGGTTTTACCCCTAGGATACGTCTGTGCCAGAGCCGCCTCTACCTGCTCGTATCCAGAGAGGGATGTATTTTCTTGATAAACCACTTAATCAATACTCACCAAAACTAAGGGACGTTTATATTTTACTTAGTCTTGTCTATAAGGCTTTACTAGGTTTTTCTAATCCTAACTCCAAAAATAACTAAACCTCCCTCTAATACCAACTATGACAACCCTGCTTTTATTACAAACCTAAACATGATTTATTACATAAAACATCACTTGATACAACAATGAATATCAAGAGGTTTAGTGTATTTTGGGCTTAGTATCATTACATAAAAACTTGAAACATGAAATACAACTACTTTATTGAAAACTTCCTTTACATGACCACTACATTCCCTCATACTTAGCATTGCATGAGATAACTTGAGGACATGCATAAGAAAAGGGTGAGCTATAAAGCCCAGTAAGGGAATATAAATGGAATAAAATGAGGATTATAATACATGTTATGCAATAGGCATATCTATAGAGAATAAGATAAACATGAACATAATGGCATGATAGAGCATGATAATCATAACATGGAAATGTGACAACAACACTTAACATGGAATTAGCATGAGCCAAGGCTCATTGCACATGAAGCATGAGTAAATCCTAATTGCACATAAATAACAAGTAAACCCTCATTTAACATGAATTAACATGATTCAACACTCATTGCACATGACGTATCATGATACTATACTTTACCCAATGCATTGGAGCGCTATAAGGGCGCACCCTTCTTAAACATTTCATTTCAGGCATAAGTGTGCCACATGGATCATAAAACCTTGATTCATAAAATATAATGATTTATTCCACGATAAAGGAATGTGGAATTTATACATGAAACCTTATAATCAATAATTAAATGTGTATAAAGGTGAATACCCTAGATAGAGAAATGGGAATGGTATTCACTACCCAATGGCATTGGCTTAGAAAATCGGTGCGATTTCGGCAGCGTAACGGCGTGACATAAGAATTCATAAAAATGGTTGATGAGAGAAAATGGGTTCCTCATCAAATTTACATGTAATGTACAGTAATGATGTCATATAGATACAAGTACCAACAATTGTAATGGAATTTAGATTCATGATATAAAAGAATTTCTTGAATGTAAATGAGGAGAGAGAAGTTTCTTTCGAAATTTCGGCAGAGCAACGGGTGTACATGGGATGCATCTAATGAGAGAGAAAGGGGTCTCCAATCATTAAAACATCAAGAGGGAAGTATGAGGGAGGTGCGAAACCATACCCCAACATTCGTAATTGAAATTAAAAGGGCAAAACAACTTAAAGAAAATTGGACAAAAAAGAGAGAGGAAGAAAAAACCCATACTTGGAAGTGTGCTTCCAAAGGCTTGAGAGAGGCTTGTGAGATGCTTTTTGGGAGCTTGGGGAACCTTAGGAGGATTATATAGAGAGTGGGGAAGAGGTTGGAAGAACTGAAAAGTCTTTGATTGAGGAGGAAGTGGGAGCTTGGGTGGGTTTATATAGGAAAGGTGAGGGAATTCTTTATTATTTAGGTTTGGGACCCCATATATTAAATTAATTCAAACCACAAACCATCCCATGGTTTTTGCCCATGGATTTTCTAAAAGGGAAGAAGAAAACAATATTTTATAAGGCCAAGGTCCTAAATTCTTAAAATAATGAGGTTGCTTATGTGGAGGTGAGTCACACTCCCATGGAAATTAATTTAAAAACACAAGAAGTTTAATAAGTCTTGAGGGGTCCATTAATGCTTTGAAAAGTAAGACAAACAAACCTAAAATCACATTATTTTAATGTTAAAACATATATTGGCCGAAAATAATGATTATAGTATTCTATTACATCACTATTGGGTAATTATGATGTCATAAAACACATTATATATTTAAACGGTATTTAATTTTTACTCAAAAATTTGACTGTCTCAGAAAATTATGAAAAATTCACCGTTGGATAATTTCGACGTCCTGATTCCAAAAATAACATTTATTTTTTCTAAATAATTTTATAAATATGTTAATTTTTACTTTTAAAATAAAAACTGACATTTATTGAAAATTCATGGGTTTTGACAAAAATGGCTTCCAAACCTTAATAAAAACTATAATTGAATTCATACAATTATATGATCATTTATATATAATAAAATTAATTTAATAATAATAATAACAATATTTTATTAAAATATTATTTAATTCAAAAATCCATTAATTTAATAAAATAGATTTCTTAATTAAATAGTAACTAAAAACACCATTTGTACTTTAAAAACTATTTACAATGTATCAATAATGACAAGAAAGTATATTCATTATTATATACAATAATAATGTACAAGAACATAGTACTATAGATTAGTTACATAACCCTTAAAACAGCTGCATAAGACCTAAGGGTAAGGTGTGCGATGGTGACAGACTCTTGGGGTGGTTCGGATAACATCGCTCGAGTGGTAATTTCTATCAACTTCCACTTCTCCCGTAGACGGTCTCGTTTGAGCTTGACATGGTGAAGCTCAGCTTGGGCTTGGTCAAGAGCGAAGCCCAAGAACACAACCTCTTTTCCATGCTCCAATAAATGGGCTTCGTATGGGGTAATTCTACTGGATGAGGCCATCGCTTCCTTTTTCTAAGTAAAATTGGATGTGTTAAAGACCTTTATTTATACTAATCATGTGATCATTGTTCAACAGCTATAAAAGTAATAGTCAAAATTCTTATCATAAAACCAATGATGAAGTTGATATTTTATAAAAACATATTATATAAAAAGACATTTAATAAGATCAAGAGGGATTTTCCATTAATGAAACTTTGGGTCGTTACACTACATCTTCAAACCAATCCTTGGTACAGTAGTGGGATACTATGTTGATGAATTGGTGGTCAAATCCTTTAAGTGTAAGGATCATCTCAGAGATTATAATAATTTTTCCTCTTCCTCTACTCCCATCATTTAAATATGAACCCCTTGAACTGTGTATTTGGGGTTACCTCTATGAAGTTTCTCAGATTTTTTATGAGATACAGAGGAATCGAGATCCCCTCATAGAAGATCAAGGAAATAAACTAGATTTATCCTTCAAGAAACCTATAAGAGCTCCAAGTCCACCAATTCTAATTGGTATACATACGTCGATTCATCACGAATCTGGGAAGAAATTTTATGCCCTTTTATTGGCTCATTAAAAAAGGTACCACCTACATATGGGATAAAGAGTGTCAGACCGCCTTCTTGGAAATCAAGTAATATATCCTACAACCTCTAGTTTGAATTACACTAGTCTTAGGGAAGACTATATTCCTTTAGGTGACCTCCATAGAATGGTCCCTCGGTTCCCTTATTTCCAAAATGAACATTGAGTGTAGAGAAAATAGGTTATTTTGTCTCAGTCACATGATCCTTAGCATGGAGTCCAGTAAATCCCCCATCAAGAAGAGCTACCCCATGCTAGTTTTTATAGTGTACAGGTTGTAGAATAATTTCTAGAATCAAGAGATATAGATAGCTATTTTCATGTGTGGACTTGCTAAATTTTATTTTGAATCACCTCATACTGACGAGATGACTAGCACACTTTGTAGTGGTACTTAAATAGTTCAAAATTAGTTCCATTCGGCAAAAAATAGTAAAGGTACTTGCATTAGAAGACTCTTTGGCCACTCATATGAATCCTAAATAATTGTCTCTATATTTATATTTCCCAAATAATTCTATACTTTTGTGGAATATGCTATTCTACGATGGAAGATTCATTTTGATGGTGCCTCCTGGAGCAGAACTGGTAGAAGGATCAATGATCCGAAGATCGGTATGGTAGGATTGGGGATCATCTTCATCACTCATGTAGAGGTTGTTCTGTAATACATATTCCTACTATCATAAGACTACACCAATAATGAGTCAGAGTATCAGGCTCTCATTACTAGACTCATGTTGGCCCTCGAGATTGATGTTTCTCATTTACATGTGAAGGGAGACTCTGAGTAATTCATCAAACAGATCAATGTTGATTAAATTTTCAGAGATCCAAAGCTTGTTCCTCTGTCAAAGCACACTCACAAGTTAATGGGTCAGTTCCCCTCACAACTATAGGTAACTAATATCCCCAATCATAGAATGGATGGGCAGATGCCCTGACCATCTTAGCCACATCTCTTGCAGAGCATGACCATGATTACTTGAATATTCCGATAGCAAATCAGAGAGTCATTACTCCTATCATTCTAAATAATGATGATAGTTGATAGGTGAACTAGTTGTCCAATGGTACATTTACATCAAGACACTTGGGTCCCACATCATTGGAATAAATCACCAAATAGAAAAATCCATTAATTGAATTTCTCCATCATGGTGTTCTCCCTCTAGATCGAGCTATGTGTGAGTGATTTCGAAATCCCGCAAAGAAGTTTACCATATTGGGTTGATTTATCCTTGATAAGACTCTCTAAATGTGTGGTTTTGATGTAATTATCCTATAATTAATCCAAGGAGATTAAATTTACTTGTTTATTCATGAATTTCATGCTTGGTCTTGTGGTTCTTATCTGGTAGGATTGAAGCTCTCCCACTAGATTCGAAGTCTAGAATACTTCTAGACCACCATGGTCCAAGACTACATCATGTATTCCATGTGGATCCATGCATGTTAGATTCATGAAAATTTCCTTCATAGACCATTTTATCCCTTCCACAGGACAAATTATTCTTTTTCCTTTACAGTATGGGTACTCAATTTTGTAGGCCCATATTCACCAGCGACAACTAGCCAATACATAATTATTATGATTGCGATGGATCTCTTATCTAAATGATAATAAGTGATTCCTATTAAGGATGTGAAGTCTTGAAATATAATCAAAGTCATGATATCCTACATTATCCATTGATTTGGATTCCCTCACACCATTATCACTAAAAATTGTACAAACTTCTATGTTGTTGGGTTGAAGAGTTTGTACGCAAATTACAGTTTCTGGTAAAACTATAGTTATCGCTATCACGTGTAAGAAAATGAAATTATTGTGGTGTTTCATAAGACCCTATAAAACATTATGTAGAAGATAATGTGTCGTAATAAGAAAATTTTCCTGGAAAATCTTCCCACCACCATCTATCCTTATAGGAAGACGACTTGAAATTCCACCTAGGTGACTCCATATTCCTAGGTGTAAAGAATAGAACCAATCCTTCCCATGGAGGTTCAATTTCCATCACTATAAATATATTTATATAACCATATGACACCTTACATAATGGAAGATGCATCTCTAGATGATCCAAAATCACTCAAACAGAATAGGCTCAAGGTTTTGCACAGTCTAAAGAGGCACCAGAACATGATAAAAAGGGAGTTCAACAAGAAGGTTTGTCTTTGCTGTTTCCTCCATGGTGAAATGTTTTTGGCCCTCAGAACACCAATGATACCCATAAATAATCCACTAATGATGGATAACAAGTTTGAAGGACAACATATCATTCATAGGTTCTATTCCAATGGAAAATTCTCTTTGATCACTATGGAAAAAAGAGTGTATCACTCTCCCAACCAACAACTTTTTTCACAACCATTACTTCGCTTAAAGAGTCTGAGCATGGTCCATGAAACAATACCTTAAAATGATTCCAAAAGTTTTTAACTCTAGGACCTTAAACTATTAATCCCATTCCAAGAATTGTAACTTTTAATTGTATGCATATTTTCATTAGGATATGTTGTGTGGCGGTAGGCCTCATAGTCCTTCCATCACGTAGATTCTCTTACGTCTCCAACCAACGCATATTCCTTTGAAGAAATTTCCCTTTTTGTTCTGAACTTTATTTCCTTAAAATGTGAGTCTAATTTCTAGCATCATGTATCCAAACTATGTGCGGTTCTCTAAGGGATTGTGTTGTAAACATGGGCCTCTTTGGTCCCTATTCACATCATGTTACTCGTTTCATGCCCAACATACTTCTTTTGGCTGAGATACTCCCTGCACTATTTTAAACTCTATAACCTTAAACTATGAGTTTTCATCCCAATAATGTATTGTTGAATTCTGTTCTTGGTCCAAAATCTATGACCTGAGCCTATGGTCTAGGCAACCTAACCTAAAATTATTTAAAGAAATTTCAAGCATCGTGACATTAAACTACATGTGGGATGGTCTCCAGACTCTGTTGTGTGGTGTTGGTCCTCCTTTGACCTCATTCACATTAGGTTTATCATGAAATATAACTATAAATATTTTCTCAAGTCACACCCCTTTTTTGTCTGAACATCATCACCTTAAATTGTGAACCATTGGTCCAAGAAATACGACCATAAACTATTTGTATCAAGTCCTATAATTATGAATATAAACTATTTTCAACCCCTATAGTCCATGTTGTATGACATTGAAATAAAAAAACCGATTTAATTATTGTAAAACATTAAACTGTTATTCTAACCCATACAAAATCATGAATCCTCTTAATAGGATTTGGGTTTTACCACTTATCAGGTCAGGATACCTCACGCGATGAGTTCAGGATGATGAACCCTACCCCGTTCACTAAACATGGGATGTATCGTGATAAGAATGGGACACCTCAGATTACCTTTAAAGAGAGGATCTCCCTATAGGAATTAGTCTCTTACTACTCTGTGTTCTAAAACTACATGTGGCTTGATTCCCACCCTTATAGGATACGTAGTGATTCCCGGATGTCTCATATCTGGGTCCATCCACCTATTTATAAATCCTTTGGATATCTAGCCCCAGTTGTGGTGTATAATCCCATTTGGCTCCATTCATCTATTGTATTCATCCCCACCATACTTCATAGGTTCCCATAGGTCTAGCATAATTCCTAGTTAGATGATATTAAGCTATTTTTCCCCTATTACGTATGTGGTTCTTGACCTACTTGGCTCATTTATGTAGAGATATGCCAATTTCATGCCTCACAAGCTTGTGTTGTATGCCATTTTCAGTCCATACATCATGAATTTAAAATGATTTCCATGTCCAAGATTTATGACTTTAAACCATATAAAAATCCTCTTTAGAGTATGTGTTGTGGTATTGGGTCACCTTGGCCCTCATCCACACCATGTTTTTTACTCTGTCACACTACATATAGTTTTTCAAATAGCTTCATGGTCCAGCCTATATGACCTTAAATTAGGAGTCTAATTCCAAGAATCACAACTTTAATTTTTTTTGTTTCTTCCTTAAAAGTGTGTTGTGGGATTTTTTTTCTCACTGATCCTCTTTCACATCTGTTTATGGTTTTCATGCCATGCACATCCCTTTCGGAATACTTTCACCCATGGTCCTCAGAACATGACATTAAACTACAATCTTACCCTGTACAAGTTCTGGATTCTTCTTATGTAATAGAATGATTTTTACCTTATTTTAAATTGATAGTCCTCATAAGATATGTATGGTATGGTTAAAAATATGATAATCCATTCCCTAAACATGGTATTCCCAATGATAACCATGGAATTTTTCATTGGTCAAAACTACATGACCAAAAACATTGTGTTCCATATCCTATAACTATGTATTGGTTGATTATTATCCTCATGGTATATTTAGGATTTATGTCTTTAGGATTCCTTCTAGGCATCAGCCCCATTAAATTACCTTGTCCCATCAGTAGGATGATATGCCCTTTTAATCTTATATGAGGAAGGAATATCATCATCACATGATTTTAAACTGTAGCCTTACCCCATATAAATGTATGATTTCTCATAGCTAAGTATGAGAAGATTCAATACCCTCATCCAAGAGAGTAGTCCAATGCTGGTGTCAGTCTTCTCCACACCATGTTTTGATCCCATGAATTTTGACTCTAAACTATGTGTGAATCCTCCCATGAATATGTGGTGTGTAAATGGGCCTATCTAGTCCTTATTCATGTTGTGTTTATCGAATCTCAATACCGGACATAGCCTTTTAGATCACCCTCACCATGGTATGAACTTTCTAACCTTAAACTAAGAATCATGGTCCATAAATATTGACATTAAAATATTTTCCATCATCCAGGACATACAAACATAAATTGTATGCAATGTCCCAATTAAATGACCTTAAAATATGAGATGTTTCATGATCACAAGATTTTAAACTATGCCATGCCCCATCATCACCGTATGATCTTAAATTCTGTGTTTATCACCCTCATTATATGATGTAAAACTTCAAGGAATCCTAGTCTCTCACCTGATAGGTCATCTCCTATGGTACTGGTTATCTATAAAATCATTCATATTCTTTGTCTATTGCTCAGCATCTAAGATGACACTCCCCTAGAAGACAATTTGGAGTTTATTTATACCAATACTCCCAAAACAATGTTCTTTAATCCATGGTGTCATAATTCTGGGACTGTTTAAAGACATTCTAACATTCCATAACTTCATTTATATACATTAATTTCCCCTTATTTAGATCCTCATCCCCCTCCACATTTGAAGGGATCCACTGATGACATGGTGTCTATCCAGGGCTCACCTACTATATTTGTTCAATTCCCTAAAATACTTTGGATAAATTTTTAGATAAGTCTTGCATTTCAAATAAGTTCAACAGACAGCCCTCAATTTTCCCCCATTCTGAGGATAAGTGACATGGATGATCTATTTCAAACATGTTCAACAATTATCCTATATCATAACACCACTATCCTTGGGTTCTAGATTTTTGAATTGCGATTCAAACTCTCCATTCCAATTTTTTCGGTTTAATTCAACACCCTTTGAATAATCCTATTCGTGCAATAGAGAAATTTTGGAAAGAAATTCAGTTGTTCTGAAAGCCTTGTTCTCCATCCACAATCTCTCTCAGCCTTGATTCTTACTGTGTACATTCAACAATTGAAAACTCAAAGTTCTTGATGATTGTTCAGTAGTCTCATATGAAGAGAAATCAAATGGAGTCCCCATTTTTCTCATAATAGTAATGACCCACATGAACTTAGGGATTGGTTGTTGGTTCTCTCAGAAATATAATTGAAGTAAGAAAATACATAAAAGAAATATTTTCCTGTATTAAAATTAAGAAAACAAAAGTTTCAAATGGTCATCCACATATTAGAGCCTCCCCTTTGCAAAATATGCTTCTACTGCTCTCCCACATCTCCATGTTTGGAGGGTCAACCCTTAATTGGATCGGATGGCCTGTTGCCACAACATAACTAGGGGATATGTGCTCTCCCAACTCAACACATACTCATGAATAATCCCATACACTGTAGTCGATGGTGGTCGTTCGTTCTACATATCATCATATTCATGCATGGACATGTGCAATAGATGTCTCATCACTGAAGGGTGACACTCAGGATGCACCTATGAGTTCACCTTTGATGTGAATATTTGCGGGAAACTAAATTTTAATAAAAACTGGTGTGGGTTGTACAATCACAAACTAGCATGGAATTAACTTTTACTACCCATACCCCACCCTGAAAGTTTAAGAGGAAGTATATCTGGTCCATGGCCCATGAACTATCATCATTCCCCATCCCATTGGTTGGGGGAATATGTGAAATATGATGTGCCCCTCTAACGTGACTTTATCCATCACTTCCACTATAACCAAATTTAGTGGGGGACTTCAGAATATGTTCAATATTTCCAGCCGGATGTTTTTTGTGGGAGGTTAAATGTGGTTCCAAAACCCATAACCCACATGTGTGTGGGTACCCATCTTTAAAGAACATGAAAAGACTCAAAAACCTGAAGAAAAATCTCCCCTTTATAGATATATCAATGTTCCTTGTATAACTTCACCAGTATTGGGACAACATGGATGATTTGATGCCCCATATTCAGTATTACTTCCATTATGAAGGTGCTTGTCCACAACCCCATGTGCTCATACTTAACTAGAAAAATCTAACCACAAATAAGTTCTATGATGAATCCTGATTTCCGAAATATGGGTTGAACCTCATTATTGAAATTGTATCCCCAAATATTGCACTAGAATACTTCCAGAATCTTCCAGTAGGATCCCTCCTTGTCCCATTGGTATCTCCCAGGACATGTGTGAGGCCTAGTCATAAAATTCTTTAATGGATCTTATCCTTCAACTACTTCAGCTATTGGTTAATTCAAGAAATATATGAACCACTACTTAAAAGGAATTTACCTAGTCCCTATATTCTCTTTAATATTTCCCCGCACCAGTTCCAGTAGCACCTTCACTAAATATGACAACTACATTTGGTCCTGGAAAACATACTCCATAGGAATAAAATTTTCATAAATCACCCCCATGATCTAGATCCCAAAAATTTGGTGAAAATCCCAAAGGTTGATTTAAACATCCCTATGATAATAATGGAATGTATTGGTTCTTGATGATTTTCTACTTAGTAGCTAATGATTTATCTTCTACTACAGGTAAACGTGGAACTACTGAGATAATTCTACTTCATAAAGTCCTACCCACTTTAGCTCTTCCTCCAATTCTCTACATGATGTACAAGCATAGTAGGCCCAAGAAAACTCATATATAAAATTTCCCCCATGGAATATATCCCATCCATTGTTCCATCACTTCATTATATCCCCCAAACCCACCTTGATGATCATATAATACAATGGTGGGGATTCCTTGTCCTCCAGCTTCTCCCCATCATTGATATTGATATGGTTGTAGAGGTAGTCTGATGTGATGGGCACATTGTATTTCTAGATATGTCTTTCATCAGCTCTGTGGCACTAGTACTTCCTTGTTATTCCTTTTAACTAGTAAGATGGTTCATCCCAACTCACCTTCTGGATGAATACATCATCCCTTAAGCCAAATCCAAAAAGTGATAGCCTCTTTCAGAAAGTATATTCCTTTTGAGCCCCTAATTGTATTTCGAGCAGTGAAACATGGTATGAGATGCATTGGATGTACTCCCAGATAATGATGTTCCCCTCCATGTCTTCCCTTCTAGCATCATCTGCGTTGAATTCCTCAGAAAAAATTTGATTCAAGAATTAAGTGTTTTATGAGCCTGGTTTGTGAAGTTCATTTGTGAATCCTATTCATGGAACTCATTTTGTGGAGCACTGGGTCGTAGGATGAACTTTGTGTAAATGAGTTTCATGATGTCTGGTTCACTAAGCAGCATTCGTGGAGAAAAGTTCCAGAAGTATGGTTTTCTAAATAAGTCATTGTGGAGTATGTTCACAGAGATGAAGAGATTCACTAAACAAGACTAATATATTTTATTCAAATGAAGGCCTAGTGAATTTTATCCCCCCTCCATATTTATCATAAAATAGAATGGGATTCATGATGGCATCCATGCCATCAAACACTATTAATAATCATTGTGAGTGATAATCCTAAATAATCTTTACAAAAGGGAGTGGACTACCAATTTTCGGCGATTCTCTTTCAAAATTCGACCCTCCTTTCCCCATATGCTCTCATTCAAATGCGGGAATTTTTTTGTGATGAAATACATTCTATGAAAATAGTTGAGAAATAAAGGTCTAGTTCAGACAAAATCTGAGTAAAATATACCAAAAACCCTCTTATGGGAATGCTTGGTGAAGCATTTCCTCTTCTTAAAATGGTTGGAGCTCGTGGAGCTCTAATCCAATAATTCTCCTCCATGAACACATAAAGCCATGATGGTGTTCCTCCATGAGTATATTGGAAGTTTTGAATAACATAAATGATTGATGGTGTTTCTTTTTGAGTCTTATGGAGTCATTCCCATTCACAAAGTCCAAAGATTCCTTATAGACTACTCCCAATATTTATTAATCCACTTGCATATAAATACCCCCCTCGTTCTAATATTCTAACAACGGTTACCCAAAATTTCAACTTCCAAATTTATCCTAATTCACAAACCTCCTGAGCATCCTAGACTAGACAAAAAATGGATCATTAAATGTACCTTGGGTTCTCAAATACCCTTTAATCTGTTCATGGAAGCCACCTCCATAGGTGGTGATTCCTTTTTCAAAGGACTACTCCATTAGTGATAGAAGAAGGCCCTATGGGGAACTCGAGGCTTCATGAAGCATTCATCCTTCATGAAGTACCCCATTTTCTGATCTTGGACTTCATTTAGGGGAAGGGTCATTCTGTTTTCAAAATCATACTCCTTCGCAAATCCCTTGACCTTAGAGAAGCAACTATGCTTCATAAAGAACCTCTCTATGAGGCCCTGAGCTTTGAAAAATACCTCTCTTGATTCTATCAGGGATGCCTCCCTTCTTCGGACACCTATTCATGAAGGTTGAGTTCCCAAATCCACCACACCATTCCAAAATTGGTCAACTGCATCTCAAGTCCATATGAGACATGTTTCACCCATTCTTGTGGCCCACTCCACATCAAGATTGGCATAATAGTCCCACCTAACACTTATATCTCATCATAGGTATACTAGCACCTGTTTCTCATCAACATAATTATGCTAATGTTGATCTCATGACTGACCACTCATCCCCATAATTGTATCCTAGCATTTCCAAAGCCATTCCCCACCCAGAGGTGCATGTCTGGTGGTCACTTAATCACAAGGGGTGAGGATTTAGTCCCACACATCTGAGTTTCATGACATAAAATTTCGTATTCTCCAAATTATCATCACATGAAGTAAAACTATAGCCCCACCCTTTGAGATGAACACTCTATTCTACGTGTACGATCATCATGGTATGTCACCTTCTCCCCCACTACTGAGTGATCCTCTTGCGTTGGGGATCTTCAGTGAATAAGACCCACTCACATGGAAAGAGATCCTACTTTGTCATCTTCCATACATAATCATCACCCACATTGTTGATGCTCCCAGCATCACCCTAACACCGTGTCCACCACAAGACAATTTGTATCATGCGATAATTAGATATAATGCTTTCCTGTTGTTTCTCACACCAAGCATGACTCACATGGGCATATAGGTTAGAATCGATCATGGAATCTACATTATCCAAAACCATGTAGGATACTCAATGCATAATCCCTAACTATAGTCTCTATATGGTCTTATCCTACACATAATCCCCAACCATACTCATCCTATAGACCACTAAATACATAATCCCTAACCATACGCACCCTATGGGCTGCTCCTACACATACTCCCCAACCATACTCACCCTTGGGGCCACTTTAATGAATAATCTCCATCCATACTCATTCTATAGGCCACTCCTTGTTGTAATCCCTAACCATATTTTCTACTTCAATGGGCCTCTAACTTGGTATAAGTCCCAAATTTTGAACTATGTAACCTTTGATTACCAACTAACTAGGATATGTAGGAAGCCTCCCCAATGTCCAAACCCAAAAACCACATCCCCAGTAAGATCATTCCCCTCACCTAGGAGACCGCATCTTCTCTTGGTCCCACGGGCAGCTTAAGGCGTCAGCCCCACACCAACTCCAAATAAGCACAATCCTCTTGCGATGAGTATCTAAATGTGTAACCACCTATCCACCCCTAATAAATGCTCCTTCCATGACATGAGAACCCTCCCCACATGATGTTAAATTAATAGATTGTTCTTATCACTGGACCTTAAATAGTATCATCTAACTATGTGGGTTTTGATCCCTATCTTCTAAACAAGGTATGTAGGACACCTCCCTGAGGCTCAATCCAAACCAAAAGTAAACCAAGGTGCTCCCTCCTAGAGGTGTACCTCCCAGATCCACCCCAAGGGGTATTCTTTTCAATTTTTATGGTGTGATGTATTCCCTTTTTGGGAAACACACCCTGGATCCACTTCTATGATCAACCTAATCCATCCATCCATGGTTTCCCCTAAGGGGCTTTCTCAAAAACCTTTCATGTACTCTCTACACAAGTGCACCTCCTTGATCCACCCCAAGGGGTGTTCTGATATACCTTTATAGTGTAATATATTCATATTATGGGACAGAACTCTCAGGTCCACCTCCACTAGGAATTATGATCCATAAATCGGTACCCTTCTAGGTGTGACATCTTCCGTCCAAAGGACGCAACTCCTTAATCCTCCTCCGTGGGGAATCTTGATCGATCAACTCTGTCTCCCTAAGAAGTTAAACTCGTTCCCTAACCCATATAAACCATACATCTGGATCTATCTGCCCAAGAAATTAAACTCGTGACCTAGACCCAAATAGATACCTCATGAAAGACTTGGGATGCCTAAGTTGAAAGCCTTGAAATATATGCACCCACAAAGTCAGTTACCTCATGAAATACATGGGATACCTTAGGTGAAATCATTTAAAGATATGGACCTTTGACATTAGATACCTCCTGGTCAACATGGGATGCCTTGGTTTTCATTCCAAACCGGCCTCAAAAGAGATTCCCTCCCATGAGGAAGAATACAGGTGACCAATTTTCCCATTATCCAGACAAGCCAGCAATACCGAGCATGACTAGACCCCAAACAAAAGGTTCCTATCCTATCAATATAGAATCAAAATGTCCATATGAATGTAGTGTAATTAACTTGAATCCAAAAAGATATGGATCTTGGAATGAGTTTTACACAAATGAATTAACTCTATGATGGACACCCAGACAAGAAAATTATTTCTAAAGAGGAATCAATTTTGGGAGGAACCGACATCCCATTATCCTATTTCAAACAAGGAGAAGAAATCATCGTTGAATGTGATGAAGGCCACCCACCATTGGAAAGTAGTAATGTGGGGAAATAAGATAGGACACCATGTGCATTCCATGTGGAGATGTGTGGGCATGCCCCAAGGAAAGCATCGTAAACAACTATGTAGTTTAGTGAAATTATACAAGTTTTTCTAATATATTGAAAAATGATATATTTTACGTTTTGATTTATATATCTATTCATTGAATGTTAATTTAATATATATATATATATGATTCTAATAAATTTATAAATAAATATTAATTATGAATAATTTTTTATAGGTTTTATTGACTGTCTTAAAAATGATTCTATAATGATCAATGTGTGTTTTAGTTTCACTCTTGAAAAGTATAGCTTGAAACTAAAAATAATAATTTTTATTATTTTATTTTGTTTTCTCCAATTATATTATTTATAAATAAATATTACTTGATATTAAACTTATTCAAACTTTTTTAAATATATTTAACGTCGTGTTATTAATTTTTTAATTTCTCTACATTTTTAATGCCATTTCTACTAGACACAATTTAAATAGTTCTAAAAATGATTTTTTTTAATTCTTAAAATTTATAAAAATCTAAGAGATATTGAAATCCCATAGCCTTTACTAGAGATATTAAAAATAGTCATAAAGGTTATCTTTATTAGTGTTCTTGGAAGCACTGTTAAAGGGTACCTTTATCATCCATTTTTGGAAGTGATGATAAATCATTTCTATATCAGCACTTTATCTAGGGCTGATAAAATGTCACTTTATGAGTTCTAGATAAAGCAACCTTTTATCAATGATTCATCTAACGCAGATAAAGGCCATTTCAGTGGCTACAGTACTACATCCCTATGGCACCCAAGAATTATTCCTATAGAATCAAACCTAATCAGAATATATAAAAAAGTAAAAGAAATATATAGTAAATAGGATTGAAATTTAAGTAAAACATTTCACTATCATTTAAATTAAAAATTTACATACAAGATATTTTAAATAATTTGAAATTTATAATTAACCGAAAAATTACAACCCATATACAAAATAAAAAATATTAGAATCTTTTCAATGATCAACCCCTATATGAAATTGTGTCCCTATAATAAAAAAATGTTTATTTTAACAACATTAAATAAAGAAATAAAGAAATAAAATTATAATGTTATATAATCCACATATGATAAATTATATTGGTAATTACAATAAATATTAATGAAATTATCAGTTACTTGTTTTTCGTATTGATATAAAGTTGATTGCTACATGTCATAAAAATAATAAGGAACTTTTTCCTAATGATTGAAATAAAGACGAGTTTTTTTTTCATTTTTGGCAATGTGAGGTGAGTTTTAAACTAAAATGACATGTATATTGAAAACACACACTATGAGTCATACCGACAACATCATGTGTCAGATTGACATGTTGTCAATTTTAACGTATAACAAATGAATTATGGATCATTCTTATAAATTTTTTAAACAATATTATATATTCTACCCTTTCATGGTTATGTGATATGCATTTTAAACTAAAAAACATTTTTATATTGAGAACACACACTTCAAGTCATATTGACCACATCATCTATCATATTATTTTTTGGTTTATTCCTACATGTCAAAAATTAATTAGGTATCAGTTTTATTTATTTTAAAAATAATATGAACTCATTTTTTCAGTTTTGACTATGTGAGGTGAATTTCAAATTAAAATGTAAATTATATTGAAAACACACACTTTGTGTCATTATAACCACAACTTGTGTCATATTGAAGTGTAGAAAATTACTAAATAACATTAATATATTATGGATCATTTTGATGAAGTTTGAAAACAATCTAATCATTTTTTATTATTATTTTTGAGTGTGATTTTCATTTTAAACTGAAAGGACACTTCTTTATTAGAAACACATACATCGAGTCTAACTGATCACATCATGTGTCATATTGATATTTTGTTAGTTCCTACACATCATAAATATATTATGGATCATTTTTCTATAAATGGAAATCATTATAATCTATATTTTTTGGTTTTGAATTTTTGAGGTGTCTTTAAACTAAAATGACACTTATATTGAAAATGTATACATTGAGTCATACTAACCCCATTATGTGTCATATTGATGTGAGGTTGATTTTTAAACATAAATAAATACATTATGGATCATTTTCCTAAATTACGAAGTCAATGTTAACACTTTTTCTTAGTTTTTTCTTTGTGATATTTTTTTAAAACTAAAATGATACTTCTCAATTGAAAACACACATTTCAAGTCGTACTGAGCACATAATAGGTCAGATTAAGATGAAGTGAATTACTACACATAATAAATATATTTTAGATCACTCTACTGAAATTTAAAAATAATATGAGCTTTTTTTTCTTAGTTTTGGCTATGTGATACATGTTTAAAAGTAAAATTGTACTTCTATATTTAAAAAAATGCACTTTGAGTCATACCAGCCTCATCATGTGTGGGATTGATCTTCAGTCAATTCCTAAAAATTAAAAAGTATTTTATAGTTCAATTTAATAAATTTTTATAACAATATAATATAATATTCCTTATTTTTTCTATGTGATATGTTTTTAAACTAAAATGCTACATTTATATCGAAAACACATGCTTTGAGTCATATTAAGAACATCATGTCTCAGATTGAAAAGTGGTTGATTACAACACATAAGAAATATATTATAGATCATTTTAATATAAATTTTAAATAATATGAGCTTGTTTTCTTGGTTTTGTCTATGTGATACACGTTTCAAAATAAAATCGCTCTTTTATATTGAAAACACACTTTGAGCCATACAAACAACATCTTGTGTTCGATTGATGTGTAGTCAATTCCTACATATCCAAAAAATATTATGGATCGGTTTAATAATGATTGAAAGCAATATGAGAAAATTTTATCAGTTTTGGTTATCTGATATTCACTTTAAACTAAAATTATACTTCTCTATTGAAAATAGACACTTCGAGTTATACCAAACACATCATTTTTCATTTTAACATTCTATCAATTCCAACACATCATAAAAATATTATGGATAATTTTAATAAAATATAAAAACAATATAAGATTTATTGGTTGTTTTTTGGATATATTATATTCATTTTAATCTAAAATGGATGTTATATATTGAAAAAATTAACATTAAGTCATACCGACCACATCGTGTTCCAGATCAATGTGTATTCGATTTCTACATATCAGAAATATATTATGGATATTTTTATAATGTTTAAAAACAATTTGAACTTTTTTTATTGGGTTTTTCTATGTGATATGAGTTTTAAACTAAAATAATACTTCTCCATTGAAAACATGCACTTCAATTCACACCGAACACATCACGTATCAGATTGACATCGACCGATTACTACACATCTAAAATATATTGTGGATCAATTCCATAAAATTAGAAAACAATTACTATATTGTTTCATTTTTGGATATGTGATACATGTTTCAAATTAAAATCTCACTTTTATATCAAAAACACATAATTTGAACTATACCGACCATGTTGTGTATTAGATTGACATGAGGTCAATTACTACACATCATAAATATATTATGGATCATTTTCCTAATGATTAAAAACAATCCATGATTTTTTATTTGTTTTTACTGTTTGTTTTGTGTTTTAAACTAAAATGACACTTGTATTTAAAACACGTACTTCAAGTCATACTGACCACATCAGTTTTTGTATTGACGAGAAGTCAATACATTCACGTAAAAAATAAATTATGGATTTTTATCATAAAGTTTAAAAAAAATAAAAATTATTTTTATCCATTTTGGCTATGTGATGAGCGTTTTATACATAAATGACACTTTTCTACTAACAAAATATTCATCATGTCACATCAACCACATAGTTTGTCAGATTTATATGCGGTCAATTTCTACTCATGGAAATTTATTATGGGTCTTTTCTCCATAGTTTGAAGACAATTAAAACTTTTTTACTTGGCTTTGAGATTGTTACATGTGCTTTGAATTAATGGTAAAATTTAACAAAATAAGTATCAAATAAAAAATATAAGGAAATTAAATAAAAATGTAGAAAAAATTCTTAGAAATTTAATAAAATAAGTACTAGGAATTACATTCTTCATCGTGTATATTTGCATTCTAACACCACATATTCTACCCATTCATTTATAAAAAAAAATTATTTCCTCTAATATACTTCTCTTTTAGAAATAGATAAAAAATAACATATAAGTATTATAATACTAATGATTCACACCCCAAATATATTTCTATGGTTATATACCATATTATATTGTAAACATTGCATGTAATCACCTAAATTTGCTTTCAAAAAACATTTTTACCCCATATATGATGCCCACTCATCTCAAACTAATATTACTACTTCTTTTGAGTATGTAGATTATCTGAAATATTGGTAGTACAGAGAAAATATAGACAAAAAGATGAATAAGAAATATTTTTAATGAAATTATAATTAATTTTAGAAATTACCTACTCAAGGATTTTATTCTTTTGATAGTTTGTGATATATTTCATAAATTTTCAAGCATAATATCTACAATCACAGTTGTTATCTTACTTCAGAAAATATAAAAATAGTTACCAAAATAGGTAAATTTATTTGAAATATGTTTTGATAGTTATATAATTTTATATATTCTTTAATATGTTTATATTGTAATAATTCCATAGGATTCTTATATTCAGTCATCAACTTCATACCATGATTTGGAATATGTTTATCAATATCTTTATTAAGACAAAATTCTTTTTAAAACAAATAATAAAACATATCATTAGAATTTTAACTATTAAATTTTGATTTTAGTGAATTAAAAATTCACAATACACATCATGCCTGGTCATGTTGATTAATATTTATATATTGGATCTAAAAAATAAATTTTTGGGCTGCCAATATAGATTGTGATCAAAATCTAGTGCTTCTTAAAAATCCAAATAAATTAATGAAATATATATATATATATGTGTGTGTGTGTGTGTCTTTATTATATGATTACATTTAATAGTTTTACTAGTAGATTATAAGCATAAAAAGAGTATATAGTCTATTATTTTCTTCTAAAACACCTCATTTAGATCCTCTTTTTTCTTACCAATTTCTTTTAACTGCAATTTAATTTTTTATATTGAAATGATATAGGGATTAATGAATCCAATTCATGATTCGCAATTTTTTTTATATCGTAATAATCTAAAATTATGTAGAAAATATAAATATTTATTAGATTTAATGATAATATTAGATCATTTTTCATAAACTATTATTATAAAAATTTACATTATATATGTACTCAAAACTGAGAATCTTAGCCATTCAGACTTGAGAAACTCATTTATACTCTCGATAACAACCATGTATAGAATAAATATTCCAAATATTTCTTCTTCAAATAGAATATGGGACACATATCCATATTTGAATTTGGTGTACATATGTAATTGATGATAATATATGTTGTCATGTAACATGTAGGGAGAAGGTACTACAGGAATATTTTTTAGTTTTTTTGGTTGATTCACAATACTATCTTGATTTGAACTTATATTTAACCATCATTTTATCTTTATATAATATGATTCCTCACTTCAGGACTTTTTCATTAACTATTATTTTTTAAATAAAATTGTTATTGATATACCTCGTGTATATTTTTAAGATTATATGGTCATGTTAAGAAAGTTCCAATAGCATCATTGACCATTGTAATTTCTATATCATCACGTGGAATAGGAAACTCAGAGTTCATCTCCTGAGATTCCACAATCCCAACACTAATGTGATCTGTTGGGATTTCTTTGTTATGTATAATGTCTCCCAATATATTATACACCATACCCCTCCCAAGAACCAGTGTGTGGGTTTTTTTAGATATAAATAACTTACAACTTCACCCTATAGAATTTTGGAAATATAATGTTATCAAATACATAGTTTTCCAAACTAGGCCAGATAATAATATCTTTCAAATCATATATTTTTTCTTAAAATAATTTCATCATCCATTATTATCTTCTTATGGTTTTTTATTCTCAAAATATTTTTGAGGAGTCTCTCAAAAACCTACACCTCTAACACCACCATATTTTTTCGACCATTTCCAAGCTATTGAAAGTAGTTTTTCCTCCAGTATGGATGATGCATATTCTTATTTTTAAACAATATAAAAAAGATATGAACATAGATATATTTTTTTATTAAATACTTTTATTAATCATAAAAAATACTATTATTTCATATTTACACTTGTTTCCCATAATTCTGTTGTGTTTTCATCAACTAGTTTACCCTTTTTATTTACCCGTGCCACCATCCATACCACACGATATAAGATGCAAGTTTCTTTGGGTTTTGATTCATCAATATACATATAAAAAAGGAACATATATTGTTTCATATCACATTGAACTTTTATTTTTATATTTAAAATACAAAATGATATCTCTTCAAGGGAAGTGTACCACATCTATGCTTTGTGATAGGGGTACATTGGTTTTGATGTAGGTAATTTATTTTCAGCACTCCTTTTATATTTCATAAATTAATTTTTTTTAATCAAGTTAGATAAAATAAATAATTTAAAATAATGTATTATCGACTACAATGTACATAAAATGATTTCACATCATAACAACTAATGAAATCATTCCTTGTTTCCTTATTTATAATTTCTTCATAAGTAACTAGTGGGTGGGGCTTTACTTCCCCCTTAATATACCTTAGATGAAACTTAGTAAAAAGAGTTTGGAAGGACTATGAGATTTTATAGTATCCATTTAGATAGATTTCTTACAAAAATCATCTAAAATAAATGTACTCCGCAAGTAATAATGAAAATCAAATCAGAGATTAATTATATAATTTTTTTAGTAAAATATAAAAAGTATATCATAAAATTACCTTTATATCTACCCAAAGGGTTTCCTTCATTATAAAAGGAACATGGAGACAAGAATCTATATCAATCAGTAGATTCATACTCATTATAAACCCAACAGTACATGTGAATATTTACTTTTTTGTCAATAATTTGGTCGTGTTGATTCAAACCAACCTTATGTTTTATACCATTACATCTTTTCCTGATAATTTTATTCAACACTTTGATGCTACATTTTTATTGTTTTTTTCATAAACATGTTATTATATACTAATAATTCTGCAGTTCTAGAACCAATCACATGTTCTTCCCCAAGATTGGTAAAATCATCATGTGAAGAAGACTTTCTCTGCATGATTTGTCAAACTTTTAATTTATACTATATCAATATATTAGAGTACACATAATTTTATGTGGAGAATCATAGTATATTAAAAAAACTCTAACCTAATCATTGAACTCTCTTTATTTTTTTTAAAGGTTGAAGAGTTTTGGATCCTCTTAATGATTAAAAATCTCTTATTTTTGTTCCCATAAAATGTAAAAGGCATTGTCAACATTGAGACAACCATGGTCTGATTGTGATATCCCAAAAAAAATTCTTCCTTGATTGATTTTTAATATGTCCCTATAGTATTTTAGTCTCAATCTAGAAAATAAACCAACTATTTTTTTCTAGATCTAATAGATAAAATACTTTCACTTCTTGAGATTCCATTATGAATGGATTTCCCTTTTCACCTTCCACACTAAAATTAACCTTCAAAATTCAAATTTCATAAAATATCATAGTACTTATACTTTCAACACATTTGAAATGGAAAATTGACACTAGAAATGTTGTATAATCCAACTCGTATATCTGTTTGATATGAAGAAGCATGCCATATTTTCATACATTGGATTTATATCCTTGGAAGTAGATATGTGAATCACTTCCTAAAAAACCATAACTCCACTATTTTCCATCATACATAAATTATAGTTTTCTTTTATATAGAACATATAACCATTTATTACAAAATTGGTGTAAGACATAAAATATCGATCTGATCCCATGTCTATCCATCGAAGTTATTCAGCAATTGAATTCATCTTTTCAGATATCCCTTTATAAATATTATCAAGGAAAATCCTATAAGTTATTGATTTTTTGAATTTGATATCCCTCCCCTATCCCTTGAAGAATTAAAATATCTAAGAATTTCATTATTGGTTTTAACATATGGATAAAAAACTTAACTATTATGTAAAATGTAAAGTTATGATTTCTCTCGCTCTATGATGGTGATTGTAAAAACAAATCTTCCATAAATCCCTTCGCCCGTAAGTCATCTGATATGATGAGACTTTTAGATATGGATTCTATAAACATATAATATTTAATTGGTATAGAATTAAAAATCATCTTCAATAATATATTGTTCTACAATACAACCTTTTAGTTGACTTCTATTATTGACATACCCTTTCAAAATCTGTATAATCCATTCTAATGGGTACATCCCTCTACAATGGACTAGATCACATATTTAAACCTCCCTAAATAAGAGAACTATAAGGTGTACCATTATATCAAATAATAATGGTTGGAAGAACATCCCCAGTTCACAAAATATGATTACATCCTCCTTATTCATGATTGGAAACATTGTCAGGTCAATAACTTTAATACACATTTCTTTTAAAAAAAAGAGAATTCGGGTTAATGTATGTCATACATTTTTATGAAGAATGAAATATAAAGTAATGGGCATCAAATCTTTTATCAAAACATGATAGTAATCTAATTTTATTCCCTATAACTTCAAACTAATTATTCATATGTCATTTTTGGTATTTTATGAATAACCCTATAAAATTTTACACTATGAAATAAAATGAAAAATTTTGATTTTTCTAATCTTTATAGAGTGAAATTTACTGGCGTATGCCCCTTACCCTTCACCAGTTCCATCTCTTACCTTATCCCTATGTCAATCATATACAACCTAGCCTTGATTACATTTTTTAGGAACATTTAGTAACATTCCAATGACACTATCCAATACATTTTTATACATGCATGACATCAAGAATAATTTTGGTGTGAAAAAACAATCAAATATGGTAATTCAAAGAAAATTGATCTCATTTTATAACTTTATTTCATAAGTTTTTTTTAAAACAGTTTACCAAAAATCTCTGTCAATATATGTTACATTATCCAGTAGTTTATCACCCGTTAGTGGAGACAATTTTGTATCTTGTTCAGTATTTCCATGGAATATTTTCATCCAAAATCAGTATTTATATCATTGAGTTAAAAAAAATTCATGTCCTAAAATAACTATCATTGATGATTTTTTCAACTGAACTGGCTGTGATCATTCTTTTAAAATGGGACACCCCAACATTTTTTTAATGTCATAGCATAAAAAATTTCCATAAGCCAGAATTTCATTTATCATCTTCTATAAAATGGAAACTAATGTGACTTCATCACATCTATGACCATCATACATTATAACACCTATGTTGAACATCAATTTCAAATTTTAAATTAATAGATCCAAATAGACATCAATATCCTTACTGAGTTATTTTGATTCATATATCAGTAGAGACGACATAATATATTTTTTCTTCATACGTAAAACTAGTACAAAGTTATAATTTACCAACGTCACTAGACACGTGCTATGTTGACTACTTTTTACACCAAATGGATTTATTATATCTTTATTTAACACAGTATTTAATTTTCATAGATAATTTCGAATTTAGTATACTCATAATAAATTTTCTTATGCTAAGGCGATTATTATGGATGATATAATTTCCCATTTTTAGCTCATTTTTTCAAATTCCATGTCAATTGTCTTGTGGTTTCCTAAAATCTATATAGTCTTCTAAATCATGGAATGATAGGAATATACCATACTACTTTCTAAGGAATTAATTCACCTTTCTTGTATCGATCCACTCCACACTTAGGTAATTTTATGGGTGATTCATGGTCATTTAAAAAATATTCAGTCATTTTGAAAAGAGTGTATTTTTTTAGATATCATGTCCATTGAACATAGAATTCATTCAGCATCATATGATTTACAAGGAAGTTCATTTCCATCACGTAGAATATCATTTAGGATACCAATTGGTTTTTTAAAGATATTGTCACTCCATCTGTTGTTATCTTACAAATTATATAACTTCAATACAGCTAACAAAGATCTGTATTTAGTACAACTAGTATACAACAGTCTCTTAGTGCAACTATTTATCTTCTCAAACTACTTTTTTCAATCTTGAAGGTCATCTTCAATTTACATTTTCATTTCTTCAATATGATCTCCATCATCATTTTCACAGGAATTCATATCAAATGATTCATGAACAGTAGTATCATCCCAATTAGTGTGTATATTTTTATTTTCCTCTTGTTTATTCCAAAATTTATAGCTCTAATCTATTCTATGATTAATCAAATATCTTTCTAACTCTTCCATACTAATTTATCTTGAATAAAAACAACATAAATATAGGAAAAGGATTTTGGAAGGGTCATATGCATTCCCTATTATAAACTTAATGAAATATTTAACTCTATCATCATACTATTTTCTTAAATGATTGGAATGGATATTTTTTTTATTCATATACATCCTTTTAGGTTCATAAAATATTCATTTTGTACAAAAAATAAATAAATACGTATAATATATTCCTAATAAAAGGAGAAAGTTTTATCTAATTCCTATAAGGGGAAACCAACATTTGATTTTTATTGGTTACGATTCCTCACAAGTTATCATTTCAAAAAAAAGGGTAACATGAAAAGAAATATACTTGAGTAATCATGTGTCTATTGGTACAGTTTCTTGATTTTAATATGTGTGGGAAAAAAATCAATAACTATAGGATGGTTTTTGTATCTTTTCTAGGATAGAGTCAAACAATTGGGAGGACTTTATTTTTATTCATTTCTTCACTTAAAATGTGGTGGGATAGGTGGTGTTTCATTAATAGTTTGGGTGGATATTTAATAGAGTGGGTAAGTTTAGGTAACCATCAAATTTAATTGGAAAATTTTCACGTATGATTAATTTGAAGATCTAGAAAAGGCAGTGATCAATTGAAATCATATAGTACATTTAACCAATGAAAAGTATCAGTCAATGGTTGATCTTTATTTACTTTAATCAGTACATTTTACCGATGATAGGTAGACACATCAAGAATAAATATTTCCTCTCTCATTTATTCCTACTTACCTTGTTTTGAAACAAATTACATCATAAATCAATGTATTTCAAACCATTTTTTCATGTATTATTATAAATTATCTTATTATAAATGTTAATAAAATAGATTTAATACTAAACTAGATCACCTATGGACATATATTAATCTAATAAATACTAATAAATATGTTGAAAAACAAAAATTATTTATTACTAGATACAAGACCTCACTTTTAAATTATTATATATTTATTTCCATTTAATTTTGACATGGATTTCTATATTTTTGGGTAAAAATATATTTCCTCGGAAAGGATACATGGAAGAATATGAGAATTTTTTTTTAATTCAATCCATGGGAGTATGATCGATTCTTGAAACGTGGGTCCGATAACCAATTGCACATCACAAAAACACTAAATAATTATCGTTTGTAGTCACCACATTACAAGATAAGTGGGAAATATTTTTGTGGTTCACCGCTATGAGCTCAATTCAATAGGAGTGTGAAATAATGATGAATTAGTTAAAATGAACATGAAGGTGAGGGAGAGGGTGAATCAAATATGGCTCCAGGAAAGACATATTGGGCCAAGCATTGTAACAAGATGGATACTTGGAAATTAGTGCCAATTACTAGTTGTATATCACAAAAACTCTATCCACTTATCATTTGTATTCACCACCTTACATGATAGTAGGAAGAGTTTTTGTTGTGAAAAACTAAGATGACATAGACCTTGGATGAAAAGTGATCTTATACAAAATATTTTAATCACATAAGAGTGAAGTATTAGATAATTGGAATATGAAAACATCATTGATATATACTCCTTGGATATATCCCCTTACAAGAAAAATGTGTTAGATTTTCATTTCATTTTCAATATGCTATTTCTGTAATTGATTTCACCTATATGATAGAATCCAAGTATCTTTTATTAAGTGAGTACAAGATCCAATTTGTACTAAAGATAATTATATTTTTTTCAAGAAAAAATTAATCACCCCCCTCCCCCCTCTTAATGTGTACCAAAGAATAATAGTTTATAACATGTGGTATCAGATACACATGTTATTTCTTAAAGAATCTATCAAAGGAAATTTTAATGGATAATATTTTTAATATTGACATAGTACTCTTATTTTATGGGGGTAATTTTAATATATGTAATAATAGGATGAGATATCATTTAGGATCTTATGGTAAATATTTTTACTTCTCAATAATACATAGTAATTATGTAAGGGATCCTTTTTGCTGGTCAATGAAGGAAGTAGGTAACATGAGGTCTCATAATGAAACTAAATACCACAATACTTTATCCAAGGATTTATCTAACCAAATTTATATGAATGTTATTGATAACTTTTGGAAATCCCCAAATGAGAATCAAAAAATCCATAAGGGAAGATATACTTGAAATGTGGGTATTATTTTTTCTGTAAAGAAAAGGAAGAAGAAGGTGGTCAATACTTATAGATCACATCGAATTCTAAAGTATTTGTGATCGCCTGACATTTGGAAAGCCATATGAATGGGACATGTGAAAAGCATGACCTAATTTAGATCATGTAGACCCCCTTTAAAATAATCATCTTTTTTATGAAGGTATCTCGGAAATTATTTGATCATACAGTGACTTCCAAGTGAACTCCTTTGTGTCACACAACTTTTCAAATCGATAGACACCTGAAAATCAGCCAAAACCCTTGAAATTTTAATGTTAAAAATATATAGAAGAACAAGGCCTTAAGAAGTCATAGATCTTTATGTGACCCAACCATGTGGTTCACAAGACATAAAGGAATCTTGATTGTTTTGTCTACCTCATCATGCAAGATCCTGTTGGCATGTCACCTTCATCATGCAAAAGGTTTCGGACATAACCATTTGAATATTCTCTGACATGACCGACTTCATAGACAAACAAAATGGTTGTCCATGAAAATGATCTTGCATCACCGTAATACCCTTTGTTATTCAACTTAAACATCACTGATAGGGAGAGTTATTTTATTCGACAATACTCAAACAAATATGAAAAACCCCTGAACTTTGTGAAAATGAATAAGGAAATAAAAATGGAAAAAAAAAGAATATTCTCACAAAGATATGATACATTGATCATCCTTTAAAAGGGGTTATCCACACCAAGAAATTACCATTGATCCCATGGATACCCTCTCAATATATCGGAATGATCTTGAAAAGGCCCCTTTACAACATACATTTTTCTTATAGAATACCCTAGACAATTCATCCCAGATCATGTGAAAGCCTTTCCATAGGCATCCAAATCTCAATAAGATCCCAAGAAATTCCATCTTGTTATTATAAAAATCCCATTTACATATAAAAATAGTTAGGATAAAGACATTTTATTATCCAAATTCCAATAAATGTAGTGCATGTGGAACATTCCCACAGTTTTTTATCATCATGTGACCCCCCTAATAACCCTTGAATAGATCATGTAATGAACATAACAGAAAACTCCACCCATCAAATCCAACCTGAATCTTAGAGATACATGTTGCACAAGAATGTGTATAACCAAGGTGGTGAGTCCTATAAATATATCCCCCTCAGTATAAAAATGTATCTAAACACCGGTGCATCCAGAAATCCATCATCAATCATATATGGATCGGACTTCATGGAGTGTCCAATCTCACAATCACAAAGGTTTTTTCGCAAGGTAAAATTCACGGAACAACCAAAGGGATCACAAGGCCTACATAGAAACTTCACGTTTTCAATTAAGATCATGAGAATGAATTTTGGTGTGTTATCTGGGTTATGTGAAGGAGGTCTCACATATCTACTAAATCATGTCAAATCTAAAAAAGAGAAAACTATAAAAATGTAAAGAACATATGCACTAAAAGCTGTAATGAAGACTAAAATACTGAAGACTTACGTGAAGAAAATATAGGCTGATTTTCTTGTACTTCAAATGACTCACATAGATTATGCAATAAATTTAGAACATTTTTTCCAAATCATTCAATTCCCCCTCGACATATCATTTTGATCATGTGATGTCTGCTAGAAATATTAAATAAATAATGGGTAGATTTGGGTCTGCATCTATTTCATAGACCTTAATTTACATTTCCCAGAGGATGACTTCTTATTTTTTATCACTAAACTCTTGATTGATGAAATTGATGGATTCCATGCCCTTAACATAATTTATGGTTATTCAGGGAACAATTATAAAAAAATACCCTCTAAATATGAGGAACCCACTACCTTTAAAGAACCCTAGGGGATATTTTTATATCAGGTAATTTATTTTTGGTTAAACAATGTTAGCTATACTTATCATTGTTCCATACATTATATCATTAATCCATTCTTAGTATGAATATTTTAATGTTATGTTGATGATATGGTGGTCAAATATGGACATCGAATCGATAAACTTCATGAACCATCAAGTATTCATCAATATGTCCTGACAACACAGTCTAAATATGAATCCACCAAAATTCACTTTTGGGGTTACATCATAGAATTTCCTTGGATTTATGGTATTCCACTATAGAATCCAGTTAAACCCATTAAATAATAGTGGTATTCTAGCAATGTCACTCCTAGGAGTCTCAAATAACTAAAGTGGGTCTAAAGTAGCCTCACCTATATTTGGTGTTTCATAGCCAACTAGGCCAATAAATATATCCCCTTCACCAAGGTAATGAAGAAGTGATTATCCTATAAATGAGATTATGAGTATCAAAAATCCTTCAACTGTATCAAGAAAAATCTTATTCACACATTGGTCCAGATACCGCTGGTGGAAGGAAATCCACTAATCTTATATGAGGTTTATATGGAGTGATCTATTGGTGCTCTCCTAACATAAAAAAATAATGGAGGTAATGAGAACAGTCTCAACTACCTCATCCAAATGATGAAATGTACTGAGATACGATATTCAGATGTTAAGGAGAACTATCTTGAAGTCGTATTTGGAGTGAAAAAAGTTGAGGCATTACTTGAAACACCATGAAATACATTTGGTCTCTTGTATTGACCTGCTCAAGTATATCTTCATTCATCTCGTGCTAAATGGGTGCTTTTCCTGATGGGAGGTGATACTATAATAGTATGAAATCCTTTTCAAGTCATATAATTCAATTAAATTGAAGGATCTGGCTTATTGTTTCATGGAACACCCCTCCTGAGAAAGGACACCAGCAAACATCGAGCTTCAGGGTGAAGATTTTTTCTATTCCTATGAAACTCCATATGCAAGGGAGATATATTTTGATGGTAGCTCCCAAAGCCCATTCAGCAAGAGACTGGAAAACCCAATACTTCGCTAGGGTGGATTAGGGTTTGTACTTGTTTCTCTGAATAAAACAGTTTTTTCCTACTCTTTCTAATTATATAAATGGTGTATGAATAATGATTCTAAATACCAATCCCTTATTACTATCTTTAAATATCCCTATAGTTACAAATATCCATCCTTAACATCAAAGGTGGTTCAAAGGAGGTGATAAAGAATATCAATGTAAAATATTACATCAAAAAAGTAATGATTAATCCCTCTCACTGGCTACATTATATAATTAATCACATAATTCTATTTTGAACCCACATTGCGTCATGTTCCTTGATCATAAAATTCTCATGTTGATCATTGTCTATTGTAGCCAAAGTATTGGTCGAACCTGGCCTGGAGGAAGCAATATTTTGAATCATGCATAGAAGAATGGGCTCATTAATTATATTATGTGATTTGGAAGAAACCAATCAGTTCAAAACCACCCTAGAACATGATGAATTGGTATCTACACCCATATGAGTGAAGCCCATAATTTTTTATCTCCATGATGGTACTATCTCGTTAAACTGAGACAGAATGGAACAGATTTCACACTAAGCATTGAATATTACCCTATACGGTGGTCCAAATGAATATAGATCCCTATAAAAGTGTGTACATGAAAAAATACTGCTTATTTTCTAATCATAGAGAGAGATTTCCACAGTAATTAAGTAAATCCATGCAGGCTCTTATGGAACTAATCAACTCGGGACCTATATCTCCCACCAAATCATGAGGCTAGGTTACAACTAAAAACAATGGTAGAGGAATATGTGGAATTCACCAAGAAATGTCATTTTTTCAAGATTTATGAAAACTTCATCCATAAACCTTAAGAATAGCTACATACAAGTAAATATTATTGTCCATTTTTTGTATGGGCAATGAATGCTTTAAGTCCATATCTCCTAGCCACATCCAAGAAGTTTAAGTAAATCCTTACTACTACCAACTTATTTTCCAAGTGGGCTGAGTAAATACACATGAAGGATGTCAGGATGAAGAATATCATCAACTTCTTGAACTCACTTATCATCACCAGGTTCATATTCTCTCACATGATAGTGATAGACAAAGGAACCATCTTCTGTTCAGCATAGTTAATGAAATTGTACCAAGATTACAACACTGAGTCCAATCACTCATCCCGCTATCATGCAATGGAAAATGGAAAGATAGAGGCCTACAATAAGTCTCAATCAAGTATACTCTAGAATATGGTGAATAATGAAAATAATTATTGGATGAATAATTTCCTCCATGATTTATGGTCCTACCATACCACCACTCATACTACTTCATGGGAAACTCCATTTTAATTCGTGTATAGAGCCAAGGCAGAATTTTCCATAGAAGTCCAGTTGTCCTTGTTGTGAATAGAAATGTATGGAAAAATCATAGATGATGATAAATCACAAAAGTGGTTGGATGATATGTAAAATATTGATGATATCATGTTGAAAACATTTCAAAACTATAAATTCCATTAGAATAGGATCACAAAAGCCTTTAATAAAAGGTTTCACCTCTATTAGATCCTTCAAGGATAACTAGTATTGGATCTCAGAACCCAAATGATACTAGGAAAGAGTCTTTTTAAGCTGTAACTTAATTGGAAATGTTGTCATATCATACATAAGTTCCATAACAATGGATCTTACTCACGAGCCTCAGTAGATTGGAATCACATCACGCTCCCCTTTAATGCACGTTTTTCTAAGAAATACATTCTATAGATTCCATAGAGTATCTCTCATCCTAGAATAAATATGTTAAACTACACATTCTCTCTCATCTTGGTCACATGAAATTACTTTGAAATTGTTTCCTTACTTCATTATGTTAAACTGCATAGAATATGTCCTCACTGAATGACATTAAACTTCATAGGAATCATCATATCACTGACAATTCATCGCATATGAGCTAGATTTGTGTGAAATGTAGATAAAATTCCTATATCTTTATGTTAGCGTCAGATCAACATATATAATCACTTTATCCAATAAATATGTTCTTTTTGATTCCTACCATCACGAGATACGTATTGATTACCATACCTCTGTTCTTGGTCCCTGCCACAATATTCCTTTTCTTCCATGTTAGGTGACCCTCGTCATTTCCAAAAGATGTTAAACTATGGGACTAATATCCTCTCCAAATTACACTAAAATGCACGATTTATAATTACTATATCTGGCAGGATTATAGATATCATATTATTCTTAGTGATGCTCATACATCCATTATTGGGATCATATTTAATAATCCACTTCTTTCATGCTTACCCATGCTTTTACCCATAGACAATGAACTGCATGACTGATGTCCTTTCCACATTCCACTAAAATGTATGGGTTTTTATTACTAAATATGACTTTATTCTCATTATATTGAGACATGTAAGGATTCCTGGTTCATGTATCTTGGCCTAGCCAACACATGATACCAAATCACCCTTTCCATTCTCTAACTACCTCCATGTTGTGATAGAAATCATTTTCATTCCTTATTCCTCACACCGAGCATAGCTCACATGAGCTTATTATTATTTTAGTAATGGATCCCCCTTCATGGACATGACATATCAGTTCAATATATAGTTAGCATGGTCATGAATTCAAGACCTTAAATTGAAAGCCATGATTCCTCACCACATGATGTTAAACTGTATGGTTGATGACTCTTGCATGACATAAAACTGTTCATTATCATAGACCTTGTTCAATTGGATTAATATCATTTGTGTTGGTCCCCCACCACACCTCCATCCATGAAATATGTTTGTATTTATTCCTTTCATCACAAGATATGTAGTGACACACAGATCTCCAACCTGAGATCTAACTAAAAAAATCAATGGGAACAATGCCCCCTCTGTGTATGGTTCAGACCTATATAGAGAACTTCACATTCATGAACTATGTGTGACATGATTCCTTCTATCAAAGGATATGTTGTGAATCCATGAACACCATTATCATGCCCAGTAACAACATTTCTTTTTCACATCGGGGGGCCTTCATCCTTAACACATCCTATTAAACGACATGGTTTCTCAGGAACTATGTTTATATTGATTCCATTCATCACATGATACATAGTGATGCCCAGATCTCTACCCCTGGATCCATCTATAATAATAAACATGAAAATTCCCCCATCGTACATACAAATCATATTTTACTAGGGATATTTCATAGAATTATTACATGGGTCTTGATTCCTACCATGAAAGGATATATAGGGACACCCAAATCTTCAAATCCTGGGTTCATTCTCAACATATAAAGTGATGAAATTCACTACCCATTGTATAAGTTCTGATTCATAAATGATCATTTTTTCAACATATGATTTAGAGCTACGTACGGATTTATAGCGTATGTGATAGATCAATGAAACAAGGTATCTGACATATGTTTGTCCACCAATATTCTTATTCATAGATAAAGGATGTTCCATACATTTAAATTCCCCTGTCCAGTGAAAATTTCCCTCAAGGAAAAGTCACACAATTTTTTATGTCAGTTCTTATGTCCTTACTACATGAAGATTAACTAAAAGGAAAGGAAACAAACATATCCTCACCGCATGATATTAAACTAAAAAGAAAATTTCCTTGTAGAATTACATTAAAACTACATGAAAAATAAATCACCACAAAATGAAACTAAAGTATTCTGGACATCACCCGTCATCTTCCCTTGTCAAAGGACAAAAAGAACCAAACCCCAGCCAACCAGAGAACTGGGTTCTTCTGTTTTATTTTCATCCCATCATCCTATAAATCACACTTTGTATCTTGAGAACATTTGGTTTCCACAAACCTTTAAAGGCACCTAGAAAAGGAAAGATATCTCTAATTGACCATTCTATTGAAGTATAAGGTCTTGGACCTTCCAAAAAGATACATATGGTCCCTATATGAAGGGTTTTCTGAACCTTGTGAGTCTGATGTCATTATGGTAAGACTCAGAACCTGAGGGTATTCTGGGCCATCAACAACAATATTTTATGATATCATTATTCATTACCTGAGAACCTCAAGACATTATTTATAACCTTTTCATCTCCTACTAAGAAGGATGTCAGAGTACTCTTAACCTTCTATATCATAATCAGGTTCTTATGTAACACTCCCCTTAAATTAGGTCTATATGTGTAATGAACTAAAATTTACTACACTTTAGTCAAAGTTTTGAGACCTTAAATTATAACCTTTAACAGTCCATGTCATAATACCGTATGTTTCTAGGGAAATATACACAAAACGTTTCTAGTAAACAAACCCCAAAGTGCAGCATGAAAAAAAGTCTAGTCCTCGATCACTAAACTAATTATCTCCAGAGATTAGGAAAATATTAGGACATAAATAAATGAGGTGTAAATATCATTATGGTTACTTTTTAGCCTAATTAAATTCTAATCCATATTCATTATACCCCACGGTCCTAAAAAAATTTAGAGTAATGTTTTTTTCGCATAAATTTTCCATGATAATGAGTTCACAATGAGGTGAAACAACTTTTAGGGTGATCATACACTTCTTGAATATTACATTTTCCATAAATCACACCTCATTATTTGAGCTCATCAGATCATAGTAAACCTCCCATAACCCTTGGAATAAGATACAAAGCTTCATGGGAAATTTTCTTTGACTATAAATTCATGTATATGGATCCTTTATATTCACCTTGCCTTGTCAACCAAATGTGTTACATTACAAAAATGGATTTCTGATCCTTGTGATTCCAGATTCCATCATGGAAGAACTCATCACCTCAGTGTGTTCTGGACCATTCTCTGCATGATTTTCCCACATCATCCTCATGAGCTAAGAACTTTGGACCCTGATTTACAATACTTGTAACCAAACTATTAAAGTGGGTTTGACATCCTTGATGTTACATAATCATATTTTTTACCCTTTCTCATGGAATTAATGTGACATTCCATTCCCAAATATTTTGACAGACCATACCTCATCTCCATATATCACATGGAGTAGGGCATGAGCTTCACATTTAAAGATATAAACTCATGTATGGTGCCAGAACCCTTCCTGGATAGCTTTCTCTCCATACCCAACCTCATTTTCTCGACATTTGAGTTTTCATAAATCTTTCATGGTCTACGTAAACAAGTGGGTACACCTCTATTTGACTATGATATCGATGCATAAGTGCTTTTACCTACCAACTAGAGGCATATATTCCTTTCAAGAAAGGAACTTTTATCCTTATGATCCCTGGTAACTATGGGGCGGTAGGATAACCCTTTATTTATTGCATATTAATTCAGGATTTATTACATAATATTACACATAATAAAAAAAGTAATATTGATAATTATAGTGTCTTTGGAAATTTAGTACATTAAAAAAACAACATAAAATAGGAAAAACATCATCTTAAACAAGAACGATGTGGCATGATAGAAAATGATTACGTAAATGCGACACGGTAAATATGGAAACAGCATAAAACAATGAATCATAAACATAGGCCAAGGATAATTGTTAATAAATCATGATGTAAAAAATCCTATAAAGGAATCAGGTTTACTTCCTATCCCAACATGATTTCTCATTAGACTAAATATTACCCAATGCACTGGATTAATATATAATTATTGGCACACCTATCATATTCATATAATTCAAATACTTATGTGTGCCACATAGATCCTAAAAAATAGAATAATTTATCATCAAATTTTATTTCATGATCATGGAGTGTTGAATATATACAGGTATGTCCCAAATTAATAATTTAAAATTTAATAAAGTTTAATAGCCTTGATAGGAAATGGGTACAGGTATTCATTGCACCATTTTTTGGCATTGAAATTGTCATGGAATTTTAGCAGCATAACGGAATCACATAAAAATTCATGAAATGGTTTGATGAGAGATAAAGGGGTATCTCATCACATGGAAAGAATATATATAGTAATATGGACATGTGAAAACATATCCCAATAATAATAATTATAAATATAAGGCATAAGAAAATGATGAAACATGCATAAAGAGGAGAAGGAAAACATCCCTTACCTTGAGAGTGTGACTACAAATGCTTTGGAGGAGCTTAATGAGAGCTTGGCGGAACCATGGAAGGACTATAAAAAGGTGAGGGAAGATAAAGGACAACATCTAATGAATTTTAGTGAAGATAAATTGGATCTTGGGTAGGTTTATATAGAAAATGAGTAGTGAATTTCCTATTATTTCTCAAATATAGGTTTGGGACTCTATATAATAAAATTTCCAAAACCACAAACCTTATCTTCGTTTTTCATTGGTTTTAAAAAAATGGTATTTTTTCCTTATTTTATAACTCCAAGGTCCTAACCATGTAATATAAAACAATTTTATAATTTTAACTGAGTCATACTCATATATAAATGATTTTAAAACCATAAAATATATTAATGATTTTAGAGGATCCATAAAGGATTTCTAAAATCAATAAAATAAAAATAAAATCATGATATTTTAAATATGAAACATATATTTGTTCATTTATACCTATTATAGTATTTATTACATCGATTTTGGGTCATTATTATTTCATAATGCACAACATATATTTATACAGTATATAAGTTTTTCTTGAAAACATGATTGTCTCGGAAAATTTTGAAAATTTTAGTGTGGGATAATATTGATGTTGTAATTCCAAAAATAATATTATTATTATCTAACTAATTTTAAAAATATGTTCAATTACAATTTTAAAATAATTATTGAGTAACGTTGGGTTTTTTGACAATAATAGACTTGGAACCCATATAATAATTACATTTGAATTCATAAAAAATTATATGATCCTTTATATTTGATAAAAATCATTTAAAAATAATTTTTTAATAAAATATTATTGATTTCTAAAATCCATTAATTTGTCATAATTAATTACTTAATTGAATTTGAATATTAACCAAAAATACAATTTTTTTATTGTATAAACATCCAAATCATTTATAAAGTAAATCTAAAAATTAAATTTGAATATCATTATACTGAAAATACAATGTACATAATCATATTATTATGGTCTTGATATATATCCATTTAATACACTAGAAAACTCCCTAAGGTTAAGGTATGTGACTGTGATAATTTCAGGGGGAGGTTCGCCGTACATGGTTTTGGTCGTGATATCGATGAGCATGAAATTCTCCCGTAAAAGGTTTCTCTCATGCTTAAGTTATTGGATCTTAGCTTGGGATTGGTCTTGGGGAATTATGAGTGGTGTTATATTCCTCTGAATAACTGATAAATGAGAGTCATATGGTATGATCCTATGGGTTTAGGTCATCACTTCCTTTGTCTATGTCAACTGGATTTGTTAAAACATATATTTATATTAGTTATATAATCATTGTTAAATGGATATATTATCAACAGAAATTATACTTAATGGTTTTTTAACTCTTATAGGATATAATAAAAATAATAAGTTAATGTGTTTTCTATATTCAAAAGATATAATAATATATTTGATTAAAATGAAAGGGGGTTTTATTTACAAATTTTTGGGTTGTTACAATCTTACCCCCTTCAGAAATTATACCCTCAAATTTTTTATTTTACCACACTAAAATAGATGAGGGTAATTTTGTTTCACCACCTCTCTTTGTTACCATGTTTCTTATTCAAACTTTTGGTTTATCCACAGCACACTGACCAGGTGTGTTGTTTTATTTCACAAAATTTTATCTCTATGATATGTGATCTTCACCATATGATCCTCATATGAAAGGTCATTCTCAAATGGTGCCACATCTAGATTGGGTACATGTGAGGGGTCTGGTATGTACTTACATAATAGGGATACATGGAATACATCATATAGTAGATATAGGTTAGGTGGGAGTGTTATTCAGTAGGCCACTACTTTTAAGTGATCATGGTTATCAAAGGGACTGATGTATCTTGGACTAAGATTTCACTTCTTCCTTAATCTCATGACTTTCTTTCATGGAGATATATAGAATAATACCATGTCACTAACATCAAAATCTAGGTCTCATTGATGGTTTTCAGCATAGATATTCTATTGAATCTAAGGATCCTTCATGTGCTGCTAAATGGTCTTAACCTTTTCCAACATTTACTTGGCCATTTTAGGACCTAATAGTTTTTCTTCCCAAACATCATCCCAGCATAAAGGTGTTCTATACATATTCCCATAAATGGATTTATAAGGTTCCATTTGGATTCTTGATTGAAAAATTTTATTTTATTGGAACTCGACCAAAGTAATATTTTGGTCTCAGTCCCCTTTAAAGTCAAACGAGAATGATCTCAACATATCCTCGAGTGTCTAGATAGTCCACTCAGATTGGCCATCAGTTTTATGGTGATATGTCATTCATAAGTTCAACATACTATTTAGAGAATTTTAGAGATTATTCTGGAACATGGAGTTAAATCATGGATCTCAATATGGTATAATTGGTAATACTTCTCTATCCAGCCTCACCACTTCCCAAATATATATCCTTACAATCTAATCAAGTAAGAATACCATTCAAATTTAAACGAAGTGTGTCATATTTTTAAGATGATCCACCATAACCTAGAGAGAATAATTTCTTCTTGATGTCCTTGGAATACTAGTGACAAAGTCTATGGTGATGTTTTCCAATTTTCATGTATGTGTTGGTAATGGTTACATCATACCCTGGGATTTTTTCCTCTCCACCTTCACCTAATGACATACAATACATTTTTATGTATATCCCACAATCTATTTCTTCATATTGTCCCAAAAATAGTGCTATCAGATATCTCGATGCATATTTTTTCTTCCTCAATGGATAGAGAACGTGGAACTATGTGCATCATCCAACAGCTCCTTCTTTAACTCAATATTTGATGGTACACATAATCGTGACACAAATCATAAAACTCTTTCATCATTAACATTAAACTATATAGATTTAACTTTTATTATAGATTACACTTTCATCTAAACTCTCACATAATCTCTTTGAGTATCCTTTATCTTTTCCAAAAGAGAAGGCTAAGAAATCATTTGTGGAATTATTGATGGTGTTCTTTAATTTATGATTCCCAAGTCCATCTTTTTCTAATCTATGAAGATTGGATCCTTCTCAATTCTCATCAATGATATAATTACTGGATACTTTAGACTTAGATATTCTTCCAGTTTATTTTATTTTCCAGGATGGTAGTGGATTGAGCATTAATATCCCTTGATCAGATCTAACAATTATATTTAGTTTATATGCATCTTTTTCTATGTGAATCTATACTTGTGGATTTTTTGATTCAAATATATTTCAAACATATCCCCAATTAGATAATGCTTCCATATTTTCAAATTGAAGATTACTACATACAAGTCTACATCATACATTGGTTAGTTCTATTAATAAACATTCAGCTACCTTAAATCGTAGACTATCAATTTTTTATTTTTCATTAACAAACATCTCAATCACTTCATCAAAGCATCACTGAATACCATAAAAAGTTATCCACTTTTGGACAGTGTGAGTATAGGAGTAGTGATAAGCCTCCTTTTTGACTCCTTTAATCCCTATTCACATTCATCATTCCAAATAAACATGACTCCCTTATAAGTTATCTTAGTTATAGGGTTTGAAAATCATGAGAAATTTCTCACAAATTAATGATAGTACCTAGATTATCATTGTAAACTATGCATATATATCAGATATGTTGGCCTCATCCATCCTTTAATTGCTTCTATTTTGATGGGTCCACTAATATCCAATTTCTTGTGATGATATGACCCAAGATTGAGACTTCCTTCAACTAGAACTCACATTTTGTTTTGTGTTTTTTGTACAGATTCTTCTTTTATAAGGTCTTTAGCACAATACTTTGATGCTACTCATGATCCTCCTTTTTTTGGAGTATATTACAATATCATCTATAAATAATACAACAAATTTGTCATGGTAATATCTAAATACTCTATTCATAAATTCCATGAATATTGTTGGAGAATTATTTAGTTTGAAAGGAATTTCTATGAACTCATGGTGCTCATACCTTGTACAAAAAATTAGTCTTGGGGATATCATCCTTTTCTACCCTAACTTGGTAATATCTCGACCGAATATCAACCTTGTAGAAGTATTGTTCTCCACATATCTGATATAGCAATTTATTAATCCATGGAAGGGGATACTTGTTCTTTATCGTGATCTTGTTCAGTTGATGATAATAAATTGAAAGGCATATTGACCCATCTTTCAACTAGAAAAAGATTATTGGCGCACCCCATTGTGGATCAGTTGGGTGTATGAACCCTTTATCCAAATTTTACTGTATTTCTTCTTTATCTCCTCATGTTCAACAATAGACATTCTATATGAAGTCTTGGATAATTGAAATTACCCAGGTATAAGCACTATTGAGAATTCAACCTCCTGGTGAGGAGGACAACTGAGAAATTCCTTGGGAAACAAATATCATATTCTCACACAATGAAAATGTCTTCTAGCATGATTTTTTTCTTATATTCAATCATTTTAGCTAGATAATCTTGCTCTTAGGGAATCATATCAATTCTTAAGATGTTGCTGCTAAAGAATATTGTTCCTCCTCTTTGCACTCGTGTAGAATTGGGGGGTCGACTCATGATACAGAGATTGATTTCAATCTCATTGAAATTTATGTTGGATATATATAGGAAAAGATAATCCATATATTTAATTACATAAAACTTCAAAAAAGGAAGTATTGCATGTTTTGCTGGAAATTTCATCCCACAAATTTAGATTCGGAAGGATTTATATACTCAGGATTCAATAATTGTCCCACTTTCTATTTTTACAAACATATCTACTTCTATCATTCGTGGGGGTGTTTTAATAGTTCTACTAAACATTCATGATATAAAGGAATGCATAGATCCTGAACCAAAAATTATGTGCGCTGTAATTTAATGAATATCTAGCTTACCTATTACCACTTCATTATTGGGATGCACCTCAGTAGTGGTGATGGAAAAGTCCCACCCTTACAGACTTATAGTTTTTTGGTTGTCTCTAAAATCCCTTGGCTTAATGATTTGGTTTGAAAAGTGGAATAGTTCCTTGTAGTTGAAGCAATCAAAAATGCACTAAGGTTTGACCCCAACTTTCCTTTCCTTCATCGCATTAGTGGGCTTCTCTTATCAGAAATTTCTAACTAGGTGTCCTTCCTTATCACGTTTAAATAATTTCCTCATGACCCTTAGGAAATTTTCTAGGTTCTTCTTACCACACCTTTGACAAGTGGGATGTTTAAATTTCATGGAATCATTATATGTTTTCGTCAGACTTCCAACATTAAACTCCACTTTCTTCTTCATATCCCCATCATACCCTTGAGAGCCTACAATCTAGATTTTGACTTTGAGGGCACATCAGGAAATTGCATCGCATCTTTCAATTCTTAGGATCACAATGGATTTTTGTAGACTAGATTTTATCCCACCAAAGAAGTGATTAACCTTGAATTCGGGGGTAGAAAAAAATCCAGATGCATATCATACAAGTATTGTAATGTTTTATACATATTCTGGGATTGATTCATTATTTTTTTGTTATGGTTAAGGAAATACTTTTCCATTTTAAGTTGTAATGTTTGAGGAAAATATTTATCCGAAAACATTTTTTGAAATTTTTTCCACCCCATTGCTTCAGTATCTTCATCAAGCTTCGTATTTTGGATCAATGTCCACCACTGATCATATTATATCTCTATATGATACACAATTATTAGAACCTTCTCTAATTTGAAACATTGGAGGATAAATAATATCATATGAGTGGAGTTTATTTATTGTTCTGTGGTTAATAGCTCAGATGATCCATTTAAAGTTGGAGGCTATTATAGAATAAAGATATTAATTGAAAATTTTTCTTTATTAGGGGGATTTTTTCATTCCTCTTGATCAAGTTCTATATTTATAACCTGATTCAACTTAGATAGTATCATTACAATGTTTTCAATTCTAACTCCAATTGGATTATCCATCTCATTTGGGCAGTCATAGAATTGCATGTTACATTGGTTGTTTACCTGATTCCTCATATTCCCATCCATTATCTAGAATAAAATTAAAATTCAGGATGAGTATTTTAAAACTATTAAATACATAAATAGGTATCCAATAAAATTAAAGTGACAACTTATAAATTACTTATATTTATTTAACTTATGAATTTCTAGGATTCAATCTAGGATATCCATGATATATTTCCTAACATATACTCTTATGTGACTTTTTTTTAATCCCCTAATAATGGTTAATTATGAGATAATGAATATAAAAAATCGTATACATTGGTATTTTCAAACTAGGTGTGAAGAAAGGTCCAATTTAATTCACCAATTTCTTTTTGAGTCTAGCTCAATGTGGTGTTTTTGTGTTTTACCCCTATGTACATAGGTCCAATATACACATCCACTTGTTGTATCTATATAGGTTTGAATTTTATTAATAAACCACTTACTCTATAATTACCAAAATTTAGGGATGTTTTCTAATACTTAGTTTTATCCCTAATGTTTTTACTAGATTTTTCTAATCCTAATCCAAAAAATAACTAAACTTTTCCTCTGATACCAACTATGCCAACCCCTGTTTTTGTTACATATTAATTCATGATTTATTTCATAATATTAAACATAATACAATATAGAAGATAAAGAAGTCTGGTGTCTTTGTTAATTAGGTACATTACATAAAAACTTAAAATATGAAAAACATCATCTTTATTGAAAACTTCTTTAACATGTTCTCACTTAAAATTGCAAGTGATGACCTGGGGACAGGCATAAGAAAGGGGTGATCTATAAAACCCTGTAAAGGAAAAAACATGTAATAAAATGAATAAATTAATACATATTTTAAAATAGTAATATCAATGAGATATAAAAGGGGTGATAATCATAATCATGACCAATGAGGCATAATAGAGTATGAAAAAATAAAGGCAACTTTGGTAATGTGGAAACAACTTAAAACACTACATCAAAAACATAGGTCTGGGATAACATCCAGGAGATAATGATGGGAAAAGTTCCATAAAAGAGTCATTTTTACACCCTATCCCAACATGATGTCTCATGAGACGAAACATTACCCAATGCAATGGATCATTATATAATTTTGGACAAACACGTCACATTCATTTCATTCTCAGGCTTAAGTGTGATACATAGATCATAAAACATTGAAAAATTTATCATAAAATTTTATTACATGATCATGGAGTATAGAATACAAAAAATTATGTCTCAAATTAATAAGTATAAATTAATAAAGTTTGATACCCTTGATAGGAAATGGGTACGGGTATTCACTTCACAATTGTTCATCATGGAAAATCATAATCGAATTTGGAAGCATAATGGAATCATTTAAAAATTCATAAAATGGAATGATGAGATTGAAAGTGGTGTCTAATAATTTGAAATAAAAAAAATTATAGGAATAAGGATATGGAAAAACATATCCCAACAATAGGAATTTTAAATATAAGGCATAGGATAATAATGAAACATGAATAATGAGAAGAAGGAAAAGATCCCTTACCTTGAGAGTGTGACTCCAAATGCTTGGAAGGAGCTTCATGAAATCTGGAGGGAATCTTGGGAGGACTTCAAAGAGGGTATTTCCAAGTAAGTATGTGACGAAAATGTTTTTAGTGAAGATAAATGGGATCTTGGGTGGGTTTTTATAGGAAATTTGTGGGGAATTCATTATTATTTCTCAAACATTGGTTTTGGACTCTATATAATAAAATAACCAAAACCACAAACCTTCCCAGGTTTTCTTAAAAATGGGAGTGGTTTTCATTATTTTATAAGGACAAGGGGAGAAAATAAAAAAATAATACCCTTACTACAGTGAAAATGAGTCATACTCTTAAAAAAATGATTTTAAAACATAAAATATATTAATTGTTTTGGAGGATTCATAAAGGCTTTATAAAATTAATAAAATAGACCTAAAATCACATTAATTTAAATTTAAAACATATATTTTCTCATCTATAACCATTGTTTTATTTATTAAATCAATTTCGGGCCATTATTATTTTATAATACACTATATATATTTATACGGTATTTAATTTATAGTCAAAAATTGGACTATCTCCAAAAATTATAAAAAATTAACCATTGGAGAATTTTTATGTTATGATTCCAAAAATAATAATAAAATTATCTAAATAATTTTCAGATTATGTGAATTTACACTTTTAAAATAATAATTAATATTTATTGATAAATTCAAGGTTTTTTTATAATAACTGTTTTCAAACCCTTATAAAAATTAAATTTTATTTCATAAAAAATTATATACTAATTTTTATTTGATAAAATAATTAATAATTGTTACACTTCAAAATTATAAGGTACATTTCCATTTGAATAATGCAATATCTTGCATTGTACGCAACTTCGAGATTCTAACACACCGCGACCAATCAAACTAGCTGTTATGAATAGTACTACCCACTTTTTTGAAATATTATAAATTTTATATTTCAAAATGTACTTTATTTTTTGTTTTGGAATATCGAAATTATCTTAGAGTGAATATTAGGTATTTTTCTGATAACTTTCAATTTTTGATGAACAGTGAAAATACCAAATTTTAATTAAAAACAACTCTCTTAATCGAAATAATTTATAGTGTTAAATTATACCTTTGAGTTGGTTTTTAAGTATAATTAGATTATATTTTTATCATTTAATATAATTTAAGTCATTGGATGTAATCTCACGATTAAACTCGACGTAAACAAGTGTCAATCTTTTGATAGTTATTATTTCATAAAAACACCTTTTTTGTTTTGACAATGAGAATTAGTTTTAAATTAATTTCTGCCACTTCTGTCTTTTGAATTTGGAAAAATAGATTCGGTATTTGGAATTCAGAGGTCCAAATTATTTAAATAGGTAACTTTTATTTGTAGACATTTGGAATATTTACTTAAGTAAATATTTTATTTATTGTGGTTAAAGGGGTAAATCCAGTAAATAAGGTTACAAAATAATATTATAATAATAATAAATTACCCTAAAACATGTCCTAACCTTATTGGCTGATACATGGCCGACCATGGTCATCTTTGGGTCTATTTTGGGACCTCATGGATCCACTTTGGAGTGATAATGGAATTTTATATTGAATAATCTAAAGTAAAGACAAAAATAACAAAAGCAAATATCTTTTAGTAAAAAAAAATTTATATGAAGTCATATAATTTATCTATATGACTATAAATAGTAATTATAAATATAAAAATATTTCATACCTCAGTATATTTTATTTATAATTTTTATACATAAAATAAATATATTTATATGTGACACAATAATGATGCAATATTTTCCTTATTAATGAAACAATCAGATAAATGATATTATAAATTCTAACATTAATATAATTTGAATGTTTTGATGCCAGAAACAACTTTTATAGGTTACTATGAAATGTTATGGATGATTAAATGTATTTATTTCTAATTAATAATGTTTTTATGACTTTAACAAAAATCAATTATTAAATAATGTCAAAATTGACATAAATGAGTTTTTAAAACAAATACAATATTATTTGGGTTATATAATAATCCTAAAAATCTAAGGTTCATCCAAAAGACTTATATAATGATATTTTCATAATTAATGAACCACTTGGGTCTCTATTGAAAGTTTATATTAATTTTATTAAACATATAATATAAAAATACAATGAGACATGGTAAATGTCAAACTATTTAACGAAGAGATAAATCTAAAAGATAAGGTTAATATACTGACCCAAACCTGTATAAAACCTATTGGTTGAGTGGTTTTAGACCCATACCCACCTTATACTTTGAATAATTCATTTTTTAGCTATTATAAACCTAAAATTAGTTTATTATAAAATAATATTTCTAGCTTTTCCTAAGGTTCCCCTCACCCCTCTTATAAAAGGGCACATCCCCTTCTCTCTAATTCACACCATAAAAGCCATTTGGATCGGCCAACCCCGTACCAAATATTCTCTCAAATATACCTCCTTCATATTATATACCCTCCTTTTGTTATAAATCCAACCTAAGGATCCCTATTGATCAAATCAAAAGGAAGAACCCGAAGAAGAGGTATATATTTCATCACCTCTTTCAAGTTCATTTCTTCTTCCACTTCCTATTTCCTTATTGTTTCCTTTATAAAAAAAATCCAGTATATTCTATATAGTTTTATGTTATTATAAATATTTTACAACCATATTCATTATTCTATCCATCCTTTGAGTGACATGTCACCATACGTGCGTACGTACAGCTTACCGTCTCCACGTCGTGGTGTAGTTGTTATTCAATACATTATTATTTTGATTGGTATAATAATGATGTATAATTGAAGTAAATAATAAAATTTAACATGATAATTATTCTTTATATATGATATAATTTCCAATTATATATGATTTTAATATCCAAAGAATGATATTGCTGCTCGTGCGTACGTACGGATTACCGTCTCCCCGAACACGATGAGATTCATTCCCCATCATATCCATTCAAGACTAGTTTTCATTTGATGATTAAAAATAATTTTTAAAGACTTAATATCATTATGAATATAAATAAGATACATTCTATCCATAAAAATCATTACTTACTTAACAAATCATATAAAGGAAAACGAATCAGTTAACACACGAAATGACGATAATACTAAAATATTATTAGCAAAGAAATATTAAAAGATCATATATAATATCATATTAATTTATATGGTTTTTGTATAATATAAAAACAATTATTTAACCATTACACAAGAGGTTAACCTACCCTCTACCAAAGAAAAGTACAACATAAGGGTTAATTTCACAATCACTTTATTATCCGAGGTTGTTTTTACGTAAGTATCTAATGGGACCTCTTTATCAGCAACATGAAAGTTTTTTAAAAATGTATTTCAAAAAAATTTACTATTTAATAGACAATGGGTTAAAGTAATTTATACCCTTATTTTAACTCATATGTTTTGAAATGAATCTTTCTGTTGTTTTCTAAAAAGGTACTTTATGACATTTTCGACAAAATTAAGGTAAGAATGTTTTTTAACTTATACGGTGGGTGCAGTTATTATCTGCCATTATAACATTGTCAAAGATTCCCTTACAAGATTATAATAATATTTTCAAAATAAATATTTTCTTTATAATTATGTAACTTTAAATGTTTTCAAAAAATAAAGTTATATTTCTCTCAAATAGTCTGTATTTTATCTATGTAAACATCCTTTGATGGATTTTATACTTGTTTTAAGTAGATTCATTATGATACAAATCTTCCATTTTGTATTAATTTTTTTGTGATATGTTTTACTGTGGATGTGTTATTTTTATATCATTCATGGTTTATGGTTAAATTATTGACATTTCGTATGCTAGTTTTAATACGAATGTTTATGTTATATTTCAACCTTTTCACATGAGGAATGTATTGGACTTAGTAATTGATGGGTGGAGCCCGTTATAGCTCCTCGATGCAGCATTAGGTCTCATGAGACAACTAGATGTGGAATTGGACAAGTCCTTTCCCAATTTGATTTATGGTTTTGGCGGAGGCCTTAATCATTTTTAGATGTCCTGTCCGAGGCCTTGACAAAATGTTTCAGAATATCCGGAATTAAAAATTACCTTATTATGTAAATAATATTGATGGTTCATGTGGTCATTAGACTAGTAGAGCACCCATGATTATGTTTTATTATTTCATTATTTACTCATCTCATATTCCTTCCATAAAAGTATTCATGTTTATTATTGGTAAAGGCATGTGTTTTCAATTATTCACCATGCTTAATATTTATGTTATCTTCCGTTGTATTTCTTACCCATACTAAGCGTTTGAGCTCACCCCTTTCTTTTTTTTCATTTTCCCATGATATGAAGAAGTTAATTATGAGTGAATTGTTTGATTAATCTAGGAGTATTGGGTGTTACTAATGGAATAAATTAGTGTTTTATTTCTTTTCAAGTTGTAAAGTTGAACTTATGTATGAATCTTGTTTCCAATAATACTAAATGGATCAGTCTTTCAGGACATGATTTCCTTGTGATCATGCCAATGTTATGTAATAATGCACCGAATCTGGGTAACCAGGGTCAGGGCATTACAATAATATTATTTTATTAAAATATTATATATTTGAAAAATATATTAGTTTATAATAATAAATTTGTTAATTTAATTTGAATATTACCCAAAAATACAATTTTTGTTTCATTATATAAACATCGTTATCATCTATAAAGTAAATCTAAGAAGAAAATATTAAAATATTCTATTGAAAATAAAATAATATTATTATTATTATTATTATTATTATGGCCTTGAAAGATATCCTATTAATACGCTAGAAAATGCTCTAATTGTAAGTTGAGCGACGGTGAGACTTTGATGAGGTTTTTTAGAATACATGGTTTGGGATGAAATCTCAATGAGCTTGAACTTCTCCCATAAATGATGTTTTTCATTCTTAATTTTTTGGATCTCAAATTGAGAATGTTTAAGGGAAAATCCTAGTGATTCTATCTCCCTCAAAAGCTCTGATAAATGGGCTTATTAGGGTACGATCCTACAGGTTGAGGCCATCACATCATATGTTTGTGTCATTTGGATTTGTTAAAAACCAATATTTATACTAGTCATATAATCAATGTTCAATGACTATATTATAAATTATAATGAAACTTAACATTATTTAAATTTGATAGGATATAATTAAACCAAATAAGTCTATGTGTTTTCTATGTTCATAATATATAACAATACATTTGATTAAAATTCAAGGGGGTTTATTTATAAAAATTTGGGTTGTTATAGGTGGATCCCGGAACCTCTATGTGTTATGGGTCATCCCCAACATGTATGTCCCATTCTGTATACCTCGACTCAAACTTTTGGGTTATGACTTACATCATTCATATTCCAACTATCTAGGTGGACCTAGAATACCTAGTATTTATCCTTAAACCAATATTAGCCACATAGATCTTCCATTTACTTTTAACAAGAGTGGGGATACCTCTAGTTGGCCATGCTATCGATGCATAAGGCATTTGACCTACCAAGGAGAGTCATGTATTCTTATTAATAAGGGGAATATAATCCTCATGAGCATTTGAAACACTACCATGGAACTCAAAACCCTAGAGTGTTTTAGATAATCCTTGTAATGTTTCCCCCCATATTCCATACTCACCAATAAATTCCTAGAAGCTAGAATTTAAACTTCATAGCATATGAAGGTCTGATCCAAAATATCCTAATCTACAACAATAGAAGGTCCGAGCTAGAAGACCTTAAAGTACAACAATAGAATTTTTGATCCAAAAGACCCTCATCTATATAAATTTAAGGTCCGAGAAAGAATACCTTAATCTATATCAATAAAAATTCCAATCCATAATACCCTAAACTACAATAACAGATGGTCTGAGATAAAAGACCCTAATCTATAGAAATAGAAGGACCGAGCTAAAAGAACCTAAATAACTACAATATAAGGTATGAGATAAAAGACCTTACACTACCAACAATGGAAGTTCTAACCAAGAAGAACCTAAACTAAATCAAATCAATGATTTAGTTTTCTGAAATTGTAAAAAAGAAACAGAACCTATTAGGTAAAAAACACATAAGAGGGCGTCCTATGAAAAATCAAAGTCAATGCCCTCAAAGTCCACAACTATATGGAACTTCAGAAAGAATTAGGGAGATATAAATAGAAATGTTTATATATTCTGAGGAACACCATTTTCTAATAGAAAAAAATAAAACTATTCTTTACAAGCCCATTTAATTTAAAAAATTATAGATAAATCTCACTCTAAGACATATATTATACCCAAATTGTCCTTTCTCAAATCCGACAATCTCATGATAACTAGAGCAGACATGACAATGAGAAATATCATGCTGGTGGGAATTCATAATCATTTATCAAGAATAATATGATATGATTTAAAAATATGAATCAGGGAATTCATGTTTCCTAGATGTTTTATAAATAATGGGTATCATCAATGATTCATGAAACATCAGATCAAGTAAATTTCATGCACATTATGAATGAAAGAAGAATGTATAGAAACATAGAAGGTTTATATGATCCATTCATGATTGGAATAAAGAGTGAGGGATCTCCAAATTTTTTATCCTCTTGAAATATGTAATAAAAATAAAATATACATCAATGGTCAAACTACTAAAATAATATTTTATGGAATTATATGACCAATATGGAAAGAGTTTGATAAGAAACACCGATTGAGAACAGATATGTTGCCCGGACCACTTCTTTTACTACTACCCTATGATGATGGGTCTCAATAAGAGAATATAGCTCTTAAAAACTTTTTTAAGTGGTTTCTAATGAGGATGATGACATTTAAAGTTTAAACATTAAGTGATCTAAGATCTCCTCATATCTCTATATCAATACGGGCAAGTTATCCATTTTGGCATGCAGCTCAGATAGCAGTTGACAGATTTGTTCCAATGTCTCTAAAGCTTCCTTCATCATTTTTGATAGGGTAGTCATGTTGTCAAGATCATGAAAGATCCTCTTTCTGGAATCCAACTATTTCCATGCTAGGATATCTTTTTTCATGATTTCATATAATCTTTGGTAGTCAAACCCACCAACCACCAAATCATGAATAAACCGGAGAGGACGTTCTTCTGGGTCACTGAACATTCCCAGAGGAGTCTCATTAATAAGGGTTTCAATCATATTCTAGACTATCCTATGTTTTACTTAATCCTATATAACTTCTAGAGTGGGTATATCATAAGGGTGAAAAATTGGATGGGCTAATGAGGAATCAGGATTAGAATTCTCATATGTTCTTGTCACAAAATACACAGCATTCATTTCTCGTTTGGAAGGGCCAACTTTCTCCAATGAACTCTATCACACTAACGGGATGGTTTTCGATGTGGTGGGAATTCTAACACAAAGACTCATCTAAATCTTGAATCGGCACCATCATTGCAACAAACAAGGGGGTTGGTGAGGAAAATTGATTTTCCACTTAATGGATTAGTCTTTTTAGCACACCTATTGGGTAGGATTTAATCCAGTCCATGAAATAATCATGATCAAGGAAGTAAGGGGTTCCAACAAGAGGGAAGATAATCTCAGCATTGGTATTCCCATGTGCCTGTAGAAGATAGAATTGGAAGATATTTCTAGTTTGTCACTCCACCCACATGCTAGGCGAGGGGAGAGGGGAAAACCTTTAGATATAACCAAACTAGTAATTGAATCAGTAATGGGCATATAGATCACAAATGATCATCTCACCCATCTTGCCTACATGAACCCCATATCAAATGGATATATTTTATGAAAATTAATCAAGAGTTTCATAGACATTATCAATAATTTTCCCAATTGGTATAGGATAAGGATTGAAATCAAAGAGATCAGATTGGCTTACCATATCGGCAACCACATCAGGTCCTAATAGCATGGACTCAACCCCAAAAAATTCCATCAACATAGGTTGAAATATGTTAGGTCAAAAATGGGCTTAGATACCCTGAGGGGGGTGAATTTGGGTATGTATTATATTTTATAAATTGTTCCTACCCCACTAGATCTTGACCATTTTATTATAAGGGCCACTTAATTTTCTCTTTAGTGTTTATATTTATCTTATCCATTCCAACTTTTATCTGATGATCTTGTAATGAAATTAAAACAATAATTAAACAATAAGGATACATAAATTTTTACTTGGTTCACCCTCACTAGGATACATCCAAGGATCATACCATGAAAATGTACTAATCGTACCATATTCACTAAGGCTCACTATCAATAATGATGTTCGGAATGATCACCATATTCCTCTTACTTTTCTCATTGCTCTTGGAAGGGATCCAATAAAAGTTTATAGACTTTTAGGTCACTTAGTTTTCATGAATTCATGTGTCCTAAACTATAGATAGATTCTCTATTGAAGCCTTGTTTTCACCCATAGATGGAAAACAATTTTCCACATACTGTTAGTTTGTAGAAATCAATTTCATGAACCATTTTAGTCAATTGATGAACATCCATGCTTCCTCTATGATCTTCCTTGCACCATATGTCATGAGTCCTTTATAGAACACCTCTTCTTTCATAGACCATCCCTACTTCGCAGATGAATTCTTCTTTAGCGGAACGCCCCTCTTTTGTGGACCTCCTCAACTATTGCATAAAAATAATGCTTCATTGGCCATATTAACTTTGAGGGCCCTTTTATTTGTGGGATATAGTGCCCCAAAAAATCCCTTCTACTGACTATCTCTGTGAGACTCTTCTCCTTTAACCTAATCTTTCTTCACAAAACTCTTCTCTTTCATGGAATCATCCTCACAAACTATTTTGGGATTCAATGAGTTCTTCCCAGAGTGAAGATGTTTTTTAATAAAAATTTCTATATAATTATTTATCTAATTATTTTCCCTTATATAGGAAAATATATCCACAATATCTGATAATCCGATTTACCTAAAAAATTGATGTGGTACAACCTTCACTGCAGATTGTGTTATGTTGTCCACATTACATGTTCCTTCCTTTGTGGAGGCCTATCTCTTCTAGAAAAACCATTTTAGCCTCCTCAAATCACAACCTTATTTCAGTTAATGAAAATCCTCCCACAAACATTGATCATCTTATGAACTACGGTCCTCTTATAAACTGTTTTTCCCTCCACGGTCTGCATAGTGTGGTTCACGATCTGCATAACACTAATATGCAGAAATCATTTCTTTGTTGATTTTCCATCACAGTTCATCAGGCCTCCTTTGAACTCCACAAACTACTCTTCATGGTTCACACACTAAATTCAACATAAAAACATAATTTTTTCAAAACCCAAACTCTCAATTTTAAGGCCAAAAAATCGGAAAAATACTGGGAAACTATACCGCCTTAAGAACCTACTTCGACAAACACCAACTATACCCATTCATTGTCATATGGATTTGTAAAATAACACAACCACACCCAAAAAAAATTAGAGGATTCCTTGTGGGATTTTTTCCAATAATATAAGGACCCAGGGATCCTGGTGGTGTTGTGGTATAAATAGCAATAGAAATGAATCCTTATTAAAAAAAATAAAAACTATAAAGGACCATTTCTTCAATAAGGGATGATTCCTTGCTAAATGTGACCTAAGAGATGATTAAAGTGTATAAGATTATCCAACTCTTTATTGAGAGTTTTTTCCTCTTCTAGTTGTGCTTCCATCACCAGCATATAGACATAGATTCCTGAGCACATGTCCCCTTCCAGGAAAATCCACCCATTCAAGAACATGACCATAAGAACTTATAGCTAAAGACTCAGGGATAACTATGGCCTCAACCAGTAGACCATGTGATATGATCCTTGAATTCCATGATGGCCTAGTATGAATTGGAGCTTTCACAAACATTCTAGGAAGGAAACCCTTGACGGTGTATAGTGGTCAGTCAATCCCTACTATGGTAGAGGAAAATATTGATCAAATATTTAAAAGAGATGAAAAAGAATATAGTCAACTATTTTCTTAAATTTTCCCTCACAAGGTTGAGAATGTACCTCTCCAAGATTGGATTTTGTTCAAGGTCATCCTAGATGTCTATAGTTGGATGGAATTATTCATACATTTCCCCAAGGGGGATATCCCACATAGTAGATAAACATCAAAAAGGATGATTCCTACTTCAACATGAGACAAATGGAATGAGTTGGTTTCAGGGTACCAATGGATAATTAGTTCTATAATAAGATTGAACATGGGGTAGATGATGAACTAGGAAACCCATATTGCATCATAAATATAGAAACCATGTAACTAGTCAGCAATTTCTAAGAAACTCTGCCAAACACAAAAAATGAATATGCTCATTCATCATCATAATATATTCCACCATGACACAAATCTCATTTCAAAATCCATCCTCTGCCCAGGTTATTCAAATAAGAGTCAAATATTCCCAAATAGATTTTAGAGATGGTATGGTGGGAAATCGTAATTGTATGGACCAAGAGGGGAGTTATCCAGTATATAAGAGAATCACTCATAATGTTCTATGACTAGATGCTCACCCTTGGAAACTATCATCTAAAAGCAATCAAGGAAAGTTGAAACCTAGAAAGATGACATATTTTATTCATGAGAAGGGTTGTAAAAGTCATCCAATTGGCCAAATCCATAAAAGGGAAGCCTTTTTGATAATGGATAATTCTATATTTCAGATGGGAGAATCCTTTTTAGAGCCTCATTATCATAGTGCACAAGATATCTAGGTTTAATGTTATGGTTCCCAGAAATCGTGGCCATATGGTTAGCTGTGGTGGAATAACTATAGAGATTGCTAGAATCCATATTCATAAAAGTAATATGCATATGTTAGACAAGTGAAAATACTTTCAAAATAAATTCTAACTCTAGTATCCTCATTCACATCACATGAGTCATAAGTGCATTCACAGTCGCATATATGACTCATGAATCATTTGGATGGTGAAGATATCATGGACCATATGAACCCACAAGACATCTCGCGGACCGCATAAACTTGTAGGACATCTCACGGACCACATAACCCGTAAGACATATTGAAATAACGTGGTCAGTCAAAAGACTCATGATCACATGACCATGACATGTTCACATGATCTATATAATAGTAAGGTGATCATGTTATTGATCCCTGTGAAACCACCAAGATGTCCATGTTGTTAAGGACTATGTCTGTAACACCCCGAGATTTTATGAAAAATATTCTTTTTATTAATGTCTTGTGTTGTATGCTACACCAAAAGGAGCTTTCACAACATGCATCCTTGACATGCCTTGAATTACATGCAATCGCGACCTTCCTCGATACCGTGTGTAGTACGCAATACCGAGTTTCACTAAACAACAATGTGCTATTAAAATATTATTAAAACTAGCCGTTATGAATAGTAATAACCACCTTTTAAAATTTTAGAAATTTTATCTCTCAAAATGGACTTTATTTTTTGATTCGGAGTATCGAATTTAGCCTAAGGTGAAATTTTGGTACTTTTCGGATAACTTTCATATTCTAATGAATAGTGAAAATTACTAAATTTTAATTAAAAACAACTTTTTTGATCGAAATAATTAATAATGATAAATTATTAATTTGAGTGGTTTTAAAGTATATTTAGAATATATTTTTACAATTTAATACAATGTTGGTCATTGGATGTAATTTCACATTTAAACCAGTTATAAACAAGTGTCAATCTTTTGATAGTTATTATCTCTTAAAAACACGCCATTTGTTTTGATGATGGGAATTAATTTTTAAATTAGTTAATGTAACTGATATGTTTTGAATTTGGTAAAATAGACATCATTTTTGAATTCATAATATCAAATATATCTTAGGCCTAATTTTTGGTATTTTTCTGGAAACTTTCATTTTTTGATGAATAGTGAAACCACTAAGTGGTAGTTAAAAAAAGAATTTTTCATAAAACATAATTTTACCGCTTCTGTGAGTGGAATTTAAAAAATACAAGAGACACGGTTAATGTCAATAAGTAAAATTTGGTTCAATGAGATGAAAATAATTTTTGGTGAATAGTAACTTTTTTCTTTTTTTTACCACGGTTAAAAATAAATAGGGTAATTAAGGGTAAAAATGATATTACTATTACCGTAACACATGTCCTAATTCTATTGGAAAAATGTAATTCGACCAAAAACAACCTCAGGAATAAAATATGACCATTTAGGCCCACTTGTATTAGATTAGGACATTTATTATTAATTTATTTAAAGAAGGGTTAAAATAGTTAAAATCAAAGTTTAATAAGTAAATTATTTTTAATATGGGGTTATAAATAAGATAAATTCGACTATAATTATTCATTATAAAGCTAAAAATATTTCCTAAATAATGGTATTTTATTTTTAATTTTTAGACATTAAATAATTTAATTTATTTATGACACAACGATGATGCAGTAATTATCTTATTAATGAAATACTGACATAATTGATGTTATAAATACCCAAATAAATGTAATTTGAGACTTTTTATGAATTAAACTAATTTTCTAGATTAATATGACATGTTAGTATTGATTTAATTAACTTTTTTCGAACTTATCATTCTGTTATGAGTTTCACAAAAATCAATTACTAAATAGTGTCAAAATTGACATATAATAGTTTTTAAAACAAATATAATATTATTAATTGTTATTTTATTCCTAAAAATCTATGGTTCGGCCAAATGACTTAGATAAGGTTATATATATTAATAATAAACAACTTGGGGTTCGTTTGGCTTGATATAGTAATTTTATTAACCTTATAGTATAAGAACACAAGTAGACACGGTAAAAGTAAAATTATTTAACTTAATGTTAAATCTACATGATAAGGTTAAAATAGGAACCTAAACTTGTCTAAATTCTATTGGATGAGAGTATTATGACCCATCCCCACCTTAGCCTCGAAATAAATCAATTTTAAGCTATTTTAAAACCGAACATTACTTTATAATAAAATAATATTTTTAGTTATTCCAAAGGTGCCCCTCTCCTCCCTTATAAAAGGGCACATCCTCCCCCTCTTCCTCACACCACCTTGAGCCTTCAAGCTCGTCCAACCCCTGAAAAATTCTCTACTCCACTTCCCTAGAGACATCATAGAGGTCCTGGTCTTCTTCAAAGACCAATTTTATTGCCCTAAAAGAAGGTCTCAAAGAAGCACTTCAAAGAAGAGGTAATGTCTGTTACCGATTCTTTCACCTTTATTTCTTCTTCCACTTCATCTTCTAAGGTGGTTTCATTATGAAGTAATAAAATAAGTATCACTCATATACTGATATTTTATTATAAGTATGAAACATCCCTATTTCACCATCTATCCACCCTACGGAAAAAGAAATCACCGCGCGTGCGTACGTACGGAATACCGTCTCCATGCCGTGGTGTAATCTATTTTCCACCACCACCTTACTTGGATGGGTATAATGGTGTAAATAATAACTATATATGATTATTGTAAAGTTAAATTGATTTTGTAATAGTATACATACACTCCAACAAAATTCCACGATCATGGGAACGATATCATCGCTCGTGCGTACGTACGAAATACCGTCTCCACGACGCGATGAGATTCATTCTCAATGATTAACCATTCATGAATGATTATAAAGTATATATAATAAGTAATCATGAAATATATGACATAATAATACTTTATTTATGTATATATATATGTATGTCATCCACTTAATTCCATTCAACTCAATAAGGAAACGAAAACAGCGTTCATGCGTACGTACGGTCTACTGTCTCCATGAACGGTGTATTTATTTCCATTTAATGATATATAATATATATGTATATTCTTAATATATATTATATATAAATCATGTTTTATATTCTGGAATTAAGTAATCATGATCTAAGTAATAATATGAATAATTACAAGTCAAAACACGGATGAAAAATGAAATGATTTTACCCGAAACACTCTTTAACATGGAATTTACAAAATAACGGTTAATATAAAGTCATAAGTGAACCATATATGATATAATAATAATTAGTATGATTCTGGAATAAGTCAATGACATTATTTAATTCATTATACAGGAGGTTCGGACACTTACAAAGAAAATCGGACCAAAGGTAAGGGAAATATCACAATCTCATTTTTATCCGAGATTGTTTATACTTTGAAATTAAATGGGGTGTATTTTATCATCCACATCCATGTTTCCTCAATATGTAATATTATTTCCATCCACCTACAATTTTTTAAATCCAATTTTACCCTTAGGTGAGTTTTTAGTAAAGGATATGAAAGGAATCTTTTGTCGTTTTTCGTACGAGGTACTTTTTGAATTTTCCGACAAAAGTACAAAGAATGTTTTTTTAACTTATACGGCATGAATGGATTTTTAAAACAATATTTCCAATAATCTTCCTTTACAAGTTTTCAAGTTTATTTTTAATAAACTTCTTATAGTTTAAAATTGTATGACATGTTAAGAAAGGAAAAATGTTTTTAAAGTAGAAAGATATTTTCCTCAAGAATGGAGTTCAACTGTTTTATCAAAATTATTTTCCATCTAAGATAATATAGGGTTCTGTTTCTATCCGTAATCTTACATGGATTTGATTATGTTGTGATGGAAATATTTTTATGAATTCCTTTATCTTATATGAATTGTTTTATGATGTCATGTTGTGTAAGAATCCCATTTTTACTACATGGGTTACGCAATGATGTATGATTTATGATTTTGTGGCACACATAAGAATGGTATCATTATGAGATGGTTGGGACCTATATCTCCCTCCAATGCATTGGGTAAAGATTTTATATCTCATGATATAGACATGGCTAGAACGGTAGGTTATACCGGTTCAGTGAAACAGGACTGAAATGAGGAATGAACTCGGTTCAGAAAGGGACTTTGTCCACTAAGATAGTCTTGGCAATGAGTCTTGACTAACAAGAAATGATTCTATATGATTATGTGTGTATGCCACAAAGTTTCATGTTTTAAGTTATGATTATTGGGATTTCATTTCACTACTATGATTTATCCCATGTTATGAAATTATGCTCTCTTTTGCAGGTTAAGATTTCCAAAATGTTATGTTCTTATGAATATGATGTGGTTGATATTTCTTTTGTTTACCCTTACTGAGCATTTGAGATCACCCTTTTATGTTTTCTTTTCCCCAGAATATAAAGAAAGGTTTTACGTATAAAAAAAAGGAAGATCTTTATGATATATTTTGAAGATCTTTCACCACGATTAGAAGATTATATTCCGAGTTTCCAAAGACACTAAACTATTACGGTCCTTGTGTGTGTGTTTTTGTTATGTACTAAGTATTCCGCAAAAGTAATGTAATGTATATGTACATTAAGATTCGGGTCTCTATAGTTGGTATCAGAGGAATGGTTTAGTCAACCTTTGGAAACTAGGATGCGAGAACTTTAGTGAGATCCATAGAGATATTTCTAAGGTATGTCTAGGGATGTCCCTAAGTTTAAGTATACGTATAGGTTATAGTCCTAGAATTACGCTAACGATCATATAATTAAACCTAAGATGTTAGATATTGAAGTTACTCCCCCTTTATTATGATTTTTGCCTCTCACACTACTCTTTTTGGGTTTTAGAAAATGGCTGTAAACAAGATGATTCATGATAATGGAGGATATGATGGACAATGGAATGATATTCTTCATGAGCAACTAAATGAAATGGGATTTAGAAGTCCAACCATCATTATTATGCCGAATCAGCAATCTCATAATATGATCAATAAAGTAAAATTTAGTAAGTTTCCTGACTCGGCTAATAAGAGAAAGATGGAGTTTCATGATGATCATAGAGGAAAGAAAGTTCAATTTCCCCTATGTAAATCATGTGGGAAGAGGGATCAAGGAGAATGTTTCAAAGGAACTGGAAGATGCTTTGGGTGTGGAAAAGAAGGACACAAAGCCAGTAAGTGCAAAGGAAAAGGTTCAGTTAACACCAGGGATGAGGATAATGGTATTTCTATGACATCAACAATGGTTAAATGTTTTAAATGTGGAATGTACGGGCATTATGAAAACCAATGCCCTAAGGTAAAGTATCATAAAGAGAATCAGTACGGTCGTATGGGTAGTATTTATGTTGATGATAATGAAGAGACTACAAATGATATGTGAGATGAAAGAATAGTTGAAGCTCAGTCAATGGTTTAAGAATTTAGTGGAATGATTACATGTTTATCATGTGTAATGTTGTATAAGTAATCTCATGGTACTTTGGAATAAAGAGACATCTAAGGATTGTTACACTATTGTCTTTCCTTGAGTTTTGAAAGTGTATGATTAATGGTACCAGTATCCATGAAAGGTTATTCAGATATTTTTGGAATGTAGATGATATGCGCATAATGAAGGGATAAGGAGAAAATTAAATGTTTGATAGTATTCATGAGCTCATGACTGATATAAGGAGAAGGTTATATCATGGTTTGAGTATATAGAATTTTTGGATTTTGGTATGAGTTAACATTTTACAGCATTCATGTTTTCACTATGGTTTAATGGGTATTCATTTTTCAAAAGAATACATGATTAAGGTATTCACATGATTGGAATGTGACCAACAAGATATATGGGGGATAAATGATGGTATTCACATGCTTGGTTAACGATATTTCAAGTAATCGTTTTCTTTATACTATGATCTTGGACTGAAGTATTTTGGATATGCCTAATGATTGGAATGGATTATGTTGGACATAAGTTAGTACTATTTAAGGGTAAATGTTTTTTTTATATTATTTATGGGATGTTATAGTAATGTAGTTTTAGAAAAAGGACAACCTACAGGACAGGCGACCGCCCATCGCGTCGGACAAGGCTGTGGGAATCGAACCCACAACCGAAGTGTGACTGGCGTTTATCGCCTTCCACTGGCCTACAGGACGTCCCTGTTTAGTAGAAACTAGTTTTATTATATTAAGAAGTATGATATATGAAGTATAAGTCCATTTTGGGAACTATATATGATTAATCTCACTATAGACGGACTTATGTATTTTTTGATAACTTTTCTATCCTTTTGTTTGAGACAGATGGAATGACCCATCATTTTATCACATGATCTGCTAACACATCACGAATGACAAATTCAACTTCATTTCTTTAAGAGATGAAGTAGAAATTTTCCAAAGAACGAAAAACGGTGAGACTATACCAAAATCACGAAAGTATTTCTTCTAATTTCATCAACTTTAGGGAAACGATCTTGAAAACCAAAAATGTTTTCCTAGTTCTCATATATCTGATGAATCAGATGGTACCTTAGATCGTCACAAATTTATGGCTTTGTGATTGTTGGCTTCTCCATAGCCATGTTCTCTACCACTCTCTATCAGAACATGATGGTTAGATTTCTCTTCCATATCCATATTTTCACCTATGTGGAAACCCAGTGATTAGTTTATTTGGGTAACCGTTACGTTTCATACTTTTGTTTTTAAAGATTGGTTTTGGTATTCCTTTTTATGATGTGGGTTTATATCAAAGAAACTTTTGAATAGTAAACCATTTATAACCCCAACTAATTTCAAGGGAGAAATTCATTTTAAGGGGGGTAGAATGTAACACCCCGAGATTTTATGAAAAATATTCTTTTCATTAATTTCTTTTGTTTTACGCTACACCAAAAGGAGCATGCACAACACGCATCTTTGACTTGCCTTGCATTACATGCAATCACGACCTTCCTCGATAGCGTGTGTAGTACGCCATACCGGGTTTCACTAAACAACGATATGCTATTAAAATATTATTAAAACTAGCCGTTATGAATAGTAATAACCACCTTTTAAAATTTTAGAAATTTTATCTCTCAAAATGGACTTTATTTATTGATTCGGAGTATCAAATTTAGCCTAAGGTGAAATTTTGGTACTTTTCGGATAACTTTCATATTATAATGAATAGTGAAAATTACTAAATTTTAATTAAAAACAACTATTTTAATCGAAATAATTAATAGTGATAAATTATTAATTTGAGTGGTTTTAAAGTATATTTAGAATATATTTTTACAATTTAATACAATGTTGGTCATTGGATGTAATTTCACATTTAAACTAGTTATAAACAAGTGTCAATCTTTTGATAGTTATTATCTCATACAAACACACCATTTGTTTTGACGACGGGAATTAATTTTTAAATTAGTTAATGTAACTGATATGTTTTGAATTTGGTAAAATAGAAATCATTTTTGAATTCATAATATCAAATATAGCTTAGGCATAATTTTTTGTATTTTTCTGGAAACATTCATTTTTTGATGAATAGTGAAACCACTAAGTAGTAGTTAAAAAAAATGAATTTTTCATAAAACTTAATTTTACCGCTTCTGTGAGTGGAATTTAAAAAATCCGAGAGACACGGTTAATGTCAGTAAGTAAAATGTGGTTCAATGAGATGAAAATAATTTTTGGTGAATAGTAAACTTTTACTTTTTTTTACCACAGTTAAAAATAAATAGGGTAATTAAGGGTAAAAATGATATTACTATTACCCTAACACATGTACTAATTATATTGGACAAGTTTAATTCGACCACAAACAACCTTAGGAATAAAATATGACCATTTAGGCCCACTTGGATTAGATTAGGACATTTATTATTAATTTATTTAAAGAAGGGTTAAAATAGTTAAAATCAAAGTTCAATAAGTAAATCATTTTTAATATGGGGTTATACATAAGATAAATTCGACTATAAATATTCATTAGGAAGCTAAACATATTTCCTACATAATGGTATTTTATTTGTAATTTTTAGACATTAAATAATTTAATTTATTTATGACACAACGATGATGCAGTAATTATCTTATTAATGAAATATTGACATAATTGATGTTATAAATACCCAAATAAATGTAATTTGAGACTTTTTATGAATTACACTAATTTTCTAGGTTAATATGACATGTTAGTATTTATTTAATTAACTTTTTTAGAACTTATCATTCTGTTATGAGTTTCAAAAAAATCAATTACTAAATAGTGTCAAAATTGACATAAAATAGTTTTTAAAACCAATATTATATTATTAATTGTTATTTTATTCCTAAAAATGTAAGGTTCGTCCAAATGACTTAGATAATGTTATATATATTAATAATAAACAACTTGGGGTTCGTTTGGCTTGATATAGTAAGTTTATTAACCTTATAGTATAAGAACACAAGAAGACACGGTAAAAGTAAAATTATTTAACTTAATGTTAAATCTACATGATAAGGTTAAAATAGGAACCTAAACTTGTCTAAATTCTATTGGATGAGAGGATTTCGACCCATCCCCACCTTAGACTCGAAATAAATCAATTTTGAGCTATTTTAAAACCTAACTTGACTTTATAATAAAATAATATTTTTAGTTATTCCAAAGGTGCCCCTCTCCTCCCTTATAAAAGTGCATCTCCTCCCCCTATTCCTCACACCACTTTTAGCCTTCAATCTCGGCCAACCCCTGCCAATTTCTCCTCTACACTTCCCTAGTGACATCCTAGAGGTCCTTGTCTTCTTCAAAGACCAATTTTAGTGCCCTAAATGAAGGTCTCAAAGAAGCACTTCAAAAAGAGGTAATGTCCGTTACCGATTCTTTCACCTTTATTTCTTCTTCCACTTCTTCTTATAAGGTGGTTTCATTATGAAATAATAACATCAGTATCACTAATATACTGATATGTTATTATAAGTATGAAACAACCCTATTTCACCATCTATCCATCCTACGGAAAAAGAAATCACCGCGCGTGCGTACGTACGGAATACCATCTCCACGCCGTGGTGTAATCTATTTTCCACCACCACCTTACTTGGATGGGTATAATGGTGTAAATAATAACTATATATGATTATTGTAAAGTGAAATTGATTCTGTAATAGTATACATACACTCCAATAAAATTCCATGATCATGGGAACGATATCATCACTCGTGCGTACGTACGGAATACCGTCTCCACGACGAGATGAGATTCATTCTAAATGATTAACCATTCATGAATGATTATAAAGTATATATAATAAGTAATCATGAAATATATGACATAATAATACTGGATTTATGTATATATATATGTATTTCATCCACTTAATTCCATTCAACTCAATAAGGAAACGAAAACAGCGTTCATGCGTACGTACGGTCTACCGTCTCCATTAACGGTGTATTTCTTTCCATTTACTGATCTATTATATATATGTATATTCCAAATATATATTATATATAAATAATGGTTTATATTATTTAATTAAGTAATAATGATCTAAGTAATCATATGATTAATTACAAGTCAAAACATGGACGAAAAATGAAACGATTTTACCCAAAACACTCTTTAACATGGAATTTACAAAAGAACGGTTAATATACAGTCATAAGTGAACCATATATGATATCATAATAATGAGTATGATTATAGAATAAGTCAATGACATTATTAAAATCATTATACAGGAGGTTCGGACACTTACAAATAAAATCGGACCTAAGGTAAGGGAAATATCACAATCTCATTTTTATCCAAGATTGTTTATAATTTGAAATTTACTGGGGTGTATTTTATCATCCACATCCATATTTCCTCAATATGTAATATTATTTCCATCCACCTACAATTGTTTAAATCCAATTTTACCCTTCGGTGAGTTTTTAGTAAAGGATATGAAAGGAATCTTTTGTCATTTTTCGTACGAGGTACTTTTTGACTTTTCCGACAAAAGTACGAAGAATGTTTTTTTTAACTTATACAGCATGAATGGATATTTAAAACAATATTTCCAAGAATATTCCTTTAAAAATTTTCAAGTTTATTTTTAATCAAATTCTTTTAGTTTAAAATTGTATGACATTTTAAGAAAGGAAAAATGTTTTTGAAGTAGAAAGGATATTTTCCTCAAGAATGGAGTTCAAGTGTTTTATCAAAATTATTTTCCATCTAAGATAATATAGGGTTCTGTTTCTATCCCTATTGTTACATGGATTTGATTATGTTGTGATGGAAATATTTTTATGAATTCCTTTATCTTATATGAATTGTTTTATGATGTCGTGTTGTTTAAGAATCCCATTTTTACTACATGGGTTATGCAATGATGTATGATTTATGATTTTGTGGCACACATAAGAATGGTATAATTATGAGATGGGTGGGACCTATATCTCCCTCCAATGCATTGGGTAAATATTTTATATCTCATGAGATAGACATGGCTGGAACGGTAGGTTGTACCGGTTCAGTGAAACAGGACTGAAACGAGGAATGAACTCGGTTCAAAAAGGGACTTTGTCCACTAAGATAGTCTTGGCAATGAGTCTTGACTAACAAGAAATGATTCTCTATGATTATGTGTGTATGCCACAAAGTTTCATGTTTTTAGTTATGATTATTGGGATTTCATTTCACTACTATGATTTATCCCATGTTATGAAATTATGCTCTCTTTTGCAAGTTAAGATTTCCAAAATGTTATGTTCTTATGAATATGATGTGATTGATATTTCTTTTGTTTACCCTTACTGAGAATTTGAGCTCACCCTTTTATGTTTTCTTTTCCCCAGGATATAAAGAAAGGTTTTAGGTAAAAAAAGGAAGATCTTTATGGGAGATTTTGAAGATCTTTCCCCACGATTAGAAGATTATATTCTGAGTTTCCAAAGACACTAAACTATTACGGTCCTTGTGTGTGTGTTTTTGTTATGTACTAAGTATTCCGCAAAAGTAATGTAATGTATATGTACGTTAATCTTCTGGTCTCTACAATGTCTAGTGTTAAAAAAGTTACCAAATATATTTTCATGGTTCACGCGAACAGGGGTCAAGAAAAAAAATATCTCATGAAATGTTTCTAATGAATAAGTATTTTACGAAGTTCTTGAAATGAATTCTCAGAGATGGCCTTCTGAAAAATTCACGCATCTACGGCAGATCTCACGAGCTCAGAGAGTTGGAGGGACCATTGAATGATCCTCCCTCTATTCACATGTATATAGGTTCTTTTTACAAATACCAAAGGTTTCATAGTATACCAAATGTTTCCCAAGACACTAATTAGAGAAAACCCAAATATTGAGTCATTCATTTACTTTCCTCATAACCGAGAACTCGTCCTCGTAGATGTCACTCCTGATGGGGGGTTATTAATTCCATCCAAATGAGCATTAGAAAATATACGAGGGAATAAATATATAAAACAAAGGTATTATTTTTGTTTACAAAGAAAATGAATAATAATGTGTACAAGACTCATGGATCATGTGAGACTCTAAAGGAATTGTGATCTAATAACCTTTCAATGGTAAAATGAATCAGACATGCATAGTACATGACCAATTTTAGATCACATAGAGCCCCTTAGGAAAATCCTATTGTTCTTGAAAGGCTTAAAAGACCTTAATAGATCATTTTTTGGATTCCATGTGAAATCCTATACATCACATGACTTGTCAAATTGATAGACACATGACAATCAACCCAAACCCTGGAAAAATAAAGGTTAAAAAATTATAGAAGATGGAGGGCTTATGTAGTTGTAGATCTTCATGTGACTTGACCATGCAGTTATCAAGACATTGTGGAATATAAGCTAACATGTATAACTAAAAATTCAAGATCATGTTTTCATTTCACGTTCATCATGAAAAAGATTTTGGACCTAACTATTCAACTCTATGTTTCCATGATCGGCTCTATGGAAAAACAAAAGGGTTTTCCATGACAATTATCATGCATCACAGTGAGACCCTTCATTGGTCACATGATGTATCACTGATATAGAGAGTGATAGTATTCAAAAAAACTCTTACAAAGCCAAAAAACCCCATCCTTTTTTAAATAAATAAATTAATAATAGCGGAAATGATATAAGCTTCTGGTTTAGCGACAGTACACTAATCATCACATGAAATAGGTTGTGCACTCTGAACAATCGCTATTGATCCCATTGAGTCCCCCTTGAAAATTTATCATAATCTCATGAAGTCCACTTTACAAGATACCTTTTTCTTGTGGAAGACTATAGACAAGTCATCCCAGATCATGTGAAATCCTTTCAATAGGCATCCTGATCTCGTGAAGTGTAGAGACCCAATGCTTGACATACATGGACATTACATTACTTTTTCGGAATACTTAATACACAAAAAAACAGACACCAAAGTACCGTAATAGTTTAGTGTCTTTGGAAACTCGGAATATAATCTTCTAATATTGGTGAAAGATCTTCAACATCTCCTATAATTATCTTCCTATTTTTCTTACCTAAAACCTTTATTTATATCCTGGGGAAAAGAAAAGATATAAAGGGTGAGCTAAAATGCTCAATAAGGGTAAGAATGGAGAAAATAAAACAAACTATATACATTTTAACATCAAAACATGAACATAATATTTAAACATCAAAATCTTGGGCAATGACATAAAACATGGCAGTACATAAGACATATATCATAAAGAAACATTAATCATGATAAAATAGCATGGGAATAAAACATGTAATTTTGGAAACCATTAATCACATGTTATGATTTCCATAGTATCCAAGGCATTGCTTCCAAGACCATCTTAGTGGACAAAGTCCCTTTCTGAATCGAGTTCATTCCTCGTTCTAGTCCTGTATCACTGAACCGGATTAACTTACCGTTCCAGCCATGTTTATCTCATGAGATATAAATCTTTACCCAATGCATTGGAGGAACATATAGGTCCCACCCATCTCATAACGAAATCATATTTACTTGTGCCACAAAATAAACATAAATCATTCATCATAACCCAAATAATAAAATTGGTTTCATAAACATCATCCCATCATAACATAATCCATATAAAAAAAATGGATAGAATTTCATCATAATAATAGTAAAAACATTTAAATAATAGAGACATTATAATTTAAACATAAACATACTGAATAATGTCATCTTATATGGAAAATAGTTTTGATAAAACACTTGAAATGAATTCTTGAGGAAAATATCCTTTCTTCTTCAAAATCGTTTTCTTTTCACAAAATTCCATCCAATTTTAAAAGGAACGTATTTTGTTGAATATAGTCATGAAATCTTGTAGAGTAAGCTTTATTAAGAAAATCCATTATGAAACCGTAAAAATCCGTTCGTGCCGTATAAGATAAAAAAACATTCTCCTCGTACTTTTAACGGAAAAGTCAAAAGGTACCTCATATGGTAATCAAAAGAAAGATTCGTTACATACTATTTAGTAAAAGTAAAAAATGGGTAAAAAGGACTTTAAAATATATGAAACCATTTTTAGAAAATAGTTACATGGATGATAAATATAACACCAGTAAATACTTACGAATAAACAATCTCGGATAAAAACGAGATTGGAAAAGTTATCCCTTACCTTAGGTCTGATATCCTTCGTATGTATCCGAACATCCTATATAATGATTTAAATAATGTAATTTACTTATTAAAAAATAATATTCATTGTTATGATATCATATATGGTTCACTTATGACTTTATATTACCTGTTGTTTTGTAAATTCCATGTTAAAGCAGCGTTTTTGGTAAAATCGTTTCATTTATCGTACGTGTTTCAACATGTTGTTCTTGATATTATTACTTATATCCTGATTTACTTAATCCCAGATTGTAAAAAAATATTTATATATAATATATATTTACTATATAATTATATATGATAGATCGATAAATGGAATGAAATACACCGTTCATGGAGACGGTAGGTCGTACGTATGCATGAACGTTGTTTTTCGTTTCCTTATTGAATTTAATGGAATTTAGTAGATGACACACACACACACACATATATATATATACAGTAGCATTATTAGTTCATATATTTCATGATTATTTATTATATATACTTTATAATCATTCTTTAATTGTTAACATGGAAAATGAATCTCATCGCGTCATGGAGACGGTAATCCGTACGTTCACACGAGCGATGATATTGTTCCCATATTTATTGATTATAATTCGAGTTAATGATATAATATCTTATAATCATTATGATGTTATTATAATCATATATAGTAATTATTTACACCATTATACCAATCCAAGTAAAGTGGTGGTGGAAAAACTGATTACACCACGGCGTGGAGACTGTATTCCGTACGTACGCACATGCGGTGATTTCATTTTCCGTAGGATGGATAGAAGGTGAAATAGGGTTGTTTCATAATTATAATAACATATAAGTATATAAGTAATACTGATTTTATTACTTTATAATATAACAATTACATAAGAGGAAGGAGAAGAAGAAAGAAACTTGAAAGAGTCGGTAGAAGAGATTGCCTCTTCCTTGATGCACCTCCTTTAAACTTCTTTTTAGGGTACTAGAGTTGGTCTTTTGAGGGGACCAAAACCTCCATAATTTGACTAGGTAAGTGGAGAGGCTAAATGGAAGGGTTTGGCCGAGATTAAAGGCTTAAAAGGGTGTGAAGAGAAGAGGGAATGGGTTCCCTTTTTATAAGGGAGGAGAGAGGAACCTTTGGAAAACTTAAAATATTATTTTATAATAAAGTCATATTCGGTTTTTAATAGCTCAAAATTGATTTATTTAGAAGTTAAGGTAGGTATGGGTTGAAATACTCTCAACCAATATTTTTTAGACCAGTTTAGGTTACTATTTAATCCTTATCATTTAGATTTAACTCTAAGTTAAATAATTTAACTTTCACCGTGTCTTCTTGTTATCTTACACTATATGGTTAATAAACTTACTATAACAAGCAAAAAAGAACCCCAAGTGGTTAATTATTAATATATATAATCCTATATAAGTCATTTTTCAGAAAATTATATTTTTATTAATATAATAACAATGAATAATATAATATTTGTTTCAAAAACTATTTTATGTCAATTTTGAATCTATTTGGTAATTGATTTTTCTGAAAATCATAACAGAATTATTATTTCAAAAAAAGTTAATTAAATCAATAAAAACGTGTCATATTAATCTATAAAAGTATTTTTATTCATAAAAAGTCTCAAATTACATTTATTTGGGTATTTATAATATCAATTATTTTAATATTTCATTATTTAGGTAACTACTACATCACCATTGTGTCATAAATAAATTAAATTATATAATGTCTAAAAATTATAAATAAAATACCATTAGGTAGGAAATCTTTCTATATTTATAATTAATATTTATAGTTGAATTTATCATATTTATGACCCTATAATAAAAATTGTTTCGTTATTAAACTTTGATTTTAACTATTTTAACTTTTCTTTAAATAAAATAATAATAAATGTCCTAATCTAATCCAAGTGGACCTAAAGGGTAATATTTTATTCCTAAGTTGTTTTCTGGTCGAATTACACTTATCCAATAGAATTAGGACATGTGTTAGGGTAATATTAATATTATTTTTACCTTTAATTGCCCTATTTACTTTTAACCGTGGTAAATAAAAGTAAAAAGTTACTATTCACCAAAAATTATTTTTATCTTATTGAACCACATTTTTCTCCTTGATATTAACCGCGTGTCTCGTATTTTTTAAATTCCATGCACAGAAGTGGTAAAATTAAGTTTTATGTAAATTTTTAAATTCTCCTAAGAGGTGGGTAAAAGACGGTGAAAAGATCAATAAAATATTTATATATCTAAAATTATTATAAAATGACTCAAATGAATTACATTTTACTTATATAGGTATTATGTATCAATTTTGACCTAAAATAAATTTAAATAAAATAAATAATTGTTTAAATAAAAAGTCGGTTCCTAAATAGAAACACAGGGTTTTCACTATTCGTCAAAAATTGAACGTTTTCAGAAAAATACAAAAAATTCACCTAAGGATAATTTTGATATTCCAAATGCAAAAATGAAGTCCATTTTGAAAGATAAAATTTATAAAATTTCAAAAAGTTGGTATTACTATTCATAACGGCTAGTTTATATAATATTTTAATATCATATCGTTGTTTAGTGAAACTCGGTTTTGCGTACAACACACGCTACCATGGAAGGTTGTGATTGCGTGTAAAGAAAGCCAAGTCAGGGTTACGTGTAGTGAAAGATTAATTTGTTGTTGTGTATAATTCAATCCAACCATATTTAATTTATACATTGAATATATATATATATATATATACATTCAATGTTGCGTAGAATAACATCTATAAAATGAACTTGGAATTTTGTGTCACACGATCCAAGAATAGTGTTGCGTATACAGCAAGCTAATACGGTGTTGCGTATAGTGCAAGATAATTTTGGTGTATCATACAACACAATACATAAAATAAATTAAAAAGAATACTTCTCATAAAATCTTGGGGTGTTACATTCTACCCCCCCCATAAAAAGGAATTTCGCCCTCGAAATTCGTTGGGGTTATAAATGGTTTACAAATTGAAAGATTCTTTCATAGAAACCCACATCGTAAATTGGAATACTGAAACATCATTTTAAAAAGGGAAGTTAGAATCATAACTGTCACCCAAAACAACTCATCACTGGATTTCCACATAGGACAACATAGGTGAAAATATGGATACGGAAGAGAAATATAACTGTCAAGTTCTGATGGAGAGTGGTAGAGAACATGGCTATGAAAAATCCATCAATCAAAAAGCCATAAATTTGTGATGATTTAAGGTTCCATATGATTCATCGGATATAAGGACACTAGGACAACATTTTTTGTTTTCAATATCATTTCCCTAAAGTCAAAAATTTTGAAATAGAAAAAATATTTACTTGATTTTAGTACAATATCACTGTTGTTTGTGCCTTGAACAATTTACACTTTATCTCTTAAAGAAATGAAGTTGAATTTGTCTTCCATGAAGTGTTAGCAGATCATGTTATAGAATGACAGGTCATTCCATCTGTCTCAAACATAAGGTTAGCAAAAGTTACATACATAAGTCCATCTATGTGGAGATTAATCATATATAGTTCCTGAAATGGACTTATACTTCATCTATCATACCGCTTAATAAAATAAAACTAGTTTCTACTAACCAGGGACTTCTTGTAGGATAGTGGTAGGCGATGAAGGCCTGTCGCACTTTAGTGGTGGGTTCGATTCCCACAGCCTTGTCAGACGCGACGGTTTGTTGCTCGTCCTACGGGTTGTCCTTTTTCTAAAACTACATTATTATAACATCCCATCAATAATATCGGAAAAAAATTAATATCCTTAAACAATACTAACTTATGTCCAACATAATGTATACCAATCTTTAGGCTTACCTAAAATACTTCTATCCAATTCTATAGTATAAAGAGAACGATTACTAAAAATGTCATCAAACAAGCATGTGAATACCATCATTTATCCCCCATATATCATATGATATATATTGTTGGTCACATTCCAAACATGTGAATATCTTAATCATGTATTCTCTTGAAAAATGAATACCCATTGGACCTTAGTGAAAACATGAATGCTGTCAAAAGTTAACTCTTTCTAGATACCAAAATCCAAAAATTTATATATACTCAAACCCTGATATTAGTCCTGAGATCATTTCATTTACTCTTTATCCCTTCATTATGCACATATCATCTTCTTTCCAAAAATATCTCAATCAATTTTCATGGTTACCAGTACCATATAATTATTGAAAACCAATACATAGATATTCCAAAATTCCACGATACCATAAATGAGATTCCATGATACTATTTTGAAATCCCATTGCATAAACACATAATCATTACACAACATCATTGTCATACTCAACATCACAAATGGTGATCGCATGTGACTTCCCTTTATACTTTTCCTTAAGTGGGTTCTCACATTGATCATCGTTACCCCTTGGATTAGGGAATTGATTAGCATAATGCCCTATTTCCTTGCACTTGAAGCATTGAAGTGTTGGTGGTGCGTTCTCTGCAGTCTTTTCTTTATTCAAATCATTAGAAACACTTTTCCATTACAACGACACTCAGCTGCTCGATGACCTTCTTTTCCACACTTAAAACATATTCTAGTTCTTTTAAGACAATCTCCACCATGCTTCTTTCCACACTTTGAGAATAAAGAAACATTTATCTTCTTTTCACCATTATTCTAAGATTTCTCCTTGAACTCCATCTTTCATTTCTTGTCAAAACCATGATATGCATATGTAACACCAACTTACATTTCTACCTTGATAGCACAACGCACAATTTCTTCATAGCTACTGAAGTCTCTTATAAATAATTCCCTTCGAAGACTTGGTTTTAAGCCACTGAAGAATCGATCAACTTTACTTTCAGGTTGGATGATAAAGCCAGATGCATACCCTACAAGTCTTGTAAAATTCGCTTCGTATATACCAACAGATTCATCATTCTTTTGCTTAAGCTCAAGGAACTCCTTTTCCATCTTTTATCAAAGAATACGAGGGAAGTACTTACTAAAAAACAAGTTATTGAATTCATCCCATTCCATGGATTAAATTTCATCTTGGGGCCTGGTATTCTTAATTAGATTCCACCATTGATCTACTTCACCTTCTAAACGGTAAATAGCCAGAATGACTTTTTCATGTTCTGAACAGCGAAGTATGGAAAATATATTTTCAATGGTACTGATCCATTGTTCAGCAACAAGTGGATCAGAAGTCCCACTGAAAGAAGGTGGATGTTTCCTCATGAAAGACTTAATAGAATATTGTTCCCTTTTATACTCATTTGGAAGTCCATAATGATTCATATCTTGTGTAAGTATAGCAATAATATTTTTCACTCCATCTCCCATGACATTGGTTTGTTTAGGAGGAAAATCATTGCATTGTCTATTACATTGATCAACACAGTTCCTTCGGGTTCCAGCCATCGTCTAAAACCCAAAAAGAATAGTGTGAGAGGAAAAAATCATGCTAGGGAAAACAACATAATAAAGGGGAAGTACCATCAATATCTAACATCTTATGTTTAATTATATGATCGTTAGAGAAATTCTAGGACTATAACCTATACATATACTTATCCATAGGGACATCCCCTGACATACCTTAGAAATATCTCTAGAGATCTCACTAATGTTTTCGCATCCTAGCTTCCAAAGGTTAACTAAACCTTTCCTCTGATGCCAACGGTAGAGACCCAAAGCTTGACATACATGGACATTACATTAATTTTTTTGGAATACTTAATACATAACAAAAACAGACACCAAAGGACCGTAATAGTTTAGTGTCTTTGGAAACTCGGAATATAATCTTCTAATCTTGGTGAAAGATCTTCAACATCTGCCATAATGATATTCCTTTTTTTTCTTACCTAAAACCTTTATTTATATCCTGAGGAAAATAAAACATATAAAGGGTGAGATCAAATGCATAGTAAGGGTATTCATGGAGAAAATAAAACAAACCATATACATTTGAACTTCAAAACATGAACATAATATTTAAACATCAAAATCTTGAGCAATGACATAAAAAATGGAAATACGTAAGACATAGATCATAAAGAAACATTAATCATGATAAAATAGCATGGGAATAAAACATGTAATTGGGCAAACCATTAAGCACATTTTATGATTTCCAAAGTAGACAAGGCATTGCTGCCAAGACCATCTTAGTGGACAAAGTCCCTTTCTGAATCGAGTTCACTCCTCGTTCCAGTCCTATATCACTGAACTGGATTAACTTACCGTTCCAGCCATGTCTATCTCATGAGATATAAATCTTTACCCAATGAATTAGAGGGAGATATAGTTCCCACCCATCTCATAATGAAATCATTCTTACTTGTGCCTCAAAATAAACATAAATCATTCATCATAACCCAAAGAATAAAATGGGTTTCATGAACATCATCCCATCATAACGTAATCCATATAAAACAAATGGATAATATTTCATCATAATAAAAATGAAACCATTGAAATGATAGATACATTATACTAGAAACATAAACATACTGAATAATTTCATCTTAGATTGAAAATAGTTTGGATAAAACACTTGAAATGAATTCTTGAGGAAAATATCTTTTCTTCTTCAAAATCATTTTATTTTCACAAAATTCCATGTAATTTTAAAAGAAAGGATTTTTTTGAAAATAGTAATGAAATATTGTAGAGTAATATTTATTAAGAAAAGGCATTATGAAACCGTAAAAAACCGTTCATTCCATATAAGTTAAAAAACATTCTCCTCGTACTTTTAACGGAAAAGTCAAAAGGTACCTCTAATGGTAATCAAAAGAAAGATTCCTTACATACCATTTAGAAAAAGTAAAAATGGGTAAAAAGGACTTTAAACATACATGAAACCATTTTTTGAAAATAGGGACATGGATGATAAATTTAACCCCAGTAAATACTTATGAATAAACAATCTCAGATACAAATGAGATTGGAAAAGTTATCCCTTACCTTAGGTCTGATATCCTTCGTACGTATCCGAAACTCCTGTATAATGATTTAAATAATGTCATTGACTTATTATATAATCATATTCATTTTTATGATATCATATATGGTTCACTTATGACTTTATATTACCCGTTCTTTTGTAAATTCCATGTTAAAGCAGTGTTTTGGGTAAAATCGTTTCATTTATTGTACGTGTTTCAACATGTTGTTATTGATATTATTACTTATATCATGATTTACTTAATTCCATATTGTAAAACATGATTTATATATAATATATATTTAGTATATAAATATATATGACATATTGATAAATAGAATGAAATACACCGTTCATGGAGACGGTAGGCCGTATGTACGCATGAACATTGTTTTTTGTTTCCTTATTGAATTGAAAGGAATTAAGTAGATGACATACATATATATAAACATAAATACAGTAGAATTATTATGTCACATATTTCATTATTACTTATTATATATACTTTATAATCATTCTTGAATTGTTAACATGGAAAATGAATCTCATCGTGTCGTGGAGATGGTAATCCGTACGAACGCATGAGTGATTATATCATTCCCATATTTATTGAATGGAATTGGAGTGGATGATATAATATCATAGAATCAGTGTGATGTTATAATAATCATATATATTTATTCTTTACACCATTATACCCATCCAAGTAAGGTGGTGGTGGAAAAATTGATTACACCACGGCGTGGAGACGGTATTTCGTACGTACGCACGTGCGGTGATTTTATTTTACGTAGGATGGATAGAAGGTGAAATAGGGGTGTTTCATATATATAACAACATATAATTATATAAGTAATACTGATGTTATTACTTTATAATATAACAACTAAATAAGAGGAAATAGAGGAAGAAAGAAACTTGAAAGAGTCGGTAGAAGAGATTACCTCTTCCTCGACGCACCTCCTTTAAACTTTATCTTAGGGCACTAGAGTTAGTCTTTTAAGGAGACCAGAACCTCCAGAATTTTTCTAGGGAAGTGGAGAAGAGAAATTTGTAGGGGTGTTCTGAGATTCAAGGCTCAAAAGGGTGTGAAGAGAAGAGGGAAGGGGTACCCTTTTTATAAGGGAGGAGAGGGGAACCTTAAGAAAACTTAAAATATTATTTTATAATAAAGTCATATTCGGTTTTTAATAGCTCCAAATTGATTTATTTAGAAGGTAAGATGGGTATGGGTATAAATCCTCTCAACAAATAAGTTTTAGACAAGTTTAGGTTACTATTGTATCCTTATCATTTAGACATAACTCTATGTTAAATAATTAACTTTTACTGTGTCTTCTTGTTTTCTTACACTATATGATTAATAAACTTAATATAACAAGCCAAACGAACCCCAAGTGGTTAAGTATTAATATATATAACCTCAAATAAGTCATTTGACCGAATCTTAGATTTTTCAGAATATAATAACAGTTAATAATATAATATTTTTCTAAAAACTATTTTATGTCAATTTTGACACTATTTGGTAATTGATTTTTGTGAAAATCATAACAGAATGATTAGTTCGATAAAAGTTAACTAAATAAATACTAACATGTCATGTTATCCTAGAAAATTATTTTAATTCATAAAATTCTCAAAATCACATTTATTTGGGGATTTATAATATTAATTATTTTAATATTTTATTATTTAGTTAATTACTGCATCACCATTGTGTCATAAATAAATTAACTTATTTAATGTCTAAAAATTATAAATAAAATACCATTAGGTAGGAAATATTTTTACCTTTATTATTAATATTTATAGTCTAATTTATCTTATGTATAACCCTATATTAAAAATGTTTTAGTTATTAAACTTTGATTTTATCCATTTTAACTTTTCATTAAAAAAAATAATAATAAATGTCCTAATCCAATGCAAGTGGACCTAAAGGGTAATATTTTATTATTAAGGTTGTTTTTGGTAGAATTAAACTTATCCAATAGAATTAGAAAATGTTTTATGGTAATAATAATATCATATTTACCCTTAATTACCCTATTTACTTTTAATTGTGGTAAATAAAAGTAAAAAATTACTATTCACCAAAAATTATTTTTATCTTATTGAACCACATTTTATTCCTTAATATTAACCGTGTCTCTAGGATTTTTGAAAATCCACTTACAGACGTGTTAAAATTATGTTTTATGTAAAATTTTAAATTCTCCTAGGAGGTGTGTAAAAGACGGTGAAAAGTTGAATAAAATATTTGTATATAAAAAATTATTATAAAATGACTCAAATGAATTAAATTGAACTTATATAGGAATTATGTATCAATTTTCACCTAAAATAAATTTAAATAAAATATATAATTATTTAAATAAAAATCCGGGTTTTAAATAGTAACCCAGTGTTTTCACTATTCATCAAAAATTGAAAGTTTTTAGAAAAATACCAAAAATTCACTCTAGGCTGATTACAATATTCCGAATCCAAAAATGAAGTCCATTTTAAAAGAGAAAATTTATAAAATTTCAAAAAGTGGGTATTACTATTCATAATGGAAAGTTTATATAATATTTTAATAACATATCGTTGTTTAGTGAAACTCGGTATTGCGTACAACACATGCTATTGTGGAAGGTTGTGATTGCGTGTAAAGTAAGACAATTCAGGGTTGCGTGTAGTGCAAGATTCTTTTTTTGTTCTGTATAATATAATCCAACCAAATTCCATTAATACATTGAATATATATATATATATACACTCAATGTTTCGTAGAATAACTTCTATCAAACGAACTTGAAATTTTGTGTAACACGATCCAAGAATAGTGTTGCGTATAATGAAAGCTAATACGGTGTTGCGTATAGCGCAAGATAATTTTGGTGTAGCATTCAACACAAGACATCAAATAACTTAAAAAGAATACTTCTCATAAAATCTTGGGGTGTTACATGAAGAGCCCAAGACATGTCATCATGACCTTGTAAAAATCCCCATAACATATCAAAATAATTTGGTGAAAACCCTTTTATCAAAAAAATTCCAATAAACAAGGAATAAGTGGATCATTTATATGGTAATTGATCATCATGTGACCCCCTTCCCCGAATAACCCACGGATGGATCATGTTAAGCGTGTAACACCAAAATCCCACCCCTAACTTTAGTTTGAATCTGTGAGATATGAATTACATAAGGCTGTGTATAATTAGGGTGGAGAGGCCTATAAATACCTCCCCCTCAACAAAAAAAAGAATATATTCTCATGTTCATACATGCACCCAAAAAATATCTCATATAGAGAACACTTCTCAAAGCATCCAATCTCAAGGTCATACAGGTTTTATTCTAGGTAAACTCTGGGGAATAACCTAAGGGATCACGTGGAATACATAATAACATCATGTAATCACTTGAGATCATGAGATGAACTTCTGGAGTGTCATCCACGTTATGTAAAGGAGGCCCCACATATCAGATAAATCACACAAAACCTAAAACAAGATAACACTGGGAAAATCAAAGGAACTTATGCAATAAAATATTGAATAAATACTAAAATACTGTAGAAATGGGAAAAGAACATATAAAATGATCCTCATGTTCCTCACATGACTCACCCATATTATGCAACAGTACTTGAACATGTTTCCCAAATCCAATTATTCCCCCTCGACATACCATTTGGATCATGCGATGTTTATCATACATGTCAAGAATGTCACACGACACCCTCTAGGCATGCCACTCAAGACTCATGAAGCCATTTAATATTTCCATCTGGATCTTTAAATATTAATATATAGGTCTCCAAAATTATGTGATGACCACATTATGTGTCAATTAGGTCCTTAAAAGCCCTCGGGGCTGAACATTTAGATCATGCGACATCCTCTAAGCATGTTAGGATGGGTTTTCAATGACACGAGTATAAATCATCCAGATAATGTGATGTTTCCCATAAATATCATCTATTTCATGTGACACCTTACCGTCATGTAAACCTGGGTCATGTGATGGAATCTAGGACAATTCAGTTAGGTATTGTGATGAACTTTCGAAAGGATGGCCTAGATCTTACGATGTCTTCCAGGATAAGCCATATAGGTCTTCTGATGTCCTCCGGATAGGTCATCCTTGATCACGTTATGGCCTCCATGGATTACATTCAGATTATGTGACATCCCTCTAATGAGTCAACTGGATCATGTGATTATATTTTTATATGTCTACAGTACCACCTGATATGACTAGATATCCTCTAACATGTTGGGAAGATAATTCGGACATGTTAGGAAAACAGTCAAGCGGGTCATGAAGAAAACTAGGGAAGGTCAAGTGGGCATCACAAGGCATGATAACCTTGTCTTGTTTCCATATCACGGTATCCTCAAAGTGTAAGTCCTAATCAGTGGCATGATATGATTGCCTCCATATTAGGGAAACCTCAGTGTGTAGGCCCCGATCAAATTTAATAATGAAAACTCTAATTGCTACTATAATCAGGATACGTAGGATGCCTTCTTTTAGCTTGATGTCAAATGGGAATCCATATTTCAATAAATCCCACCATGTATTAAACATTTTAACCATCAAAACCCAATATTCTCATAGGTTGATCATTCTACATAATACATTAGTAGACTGAGAAGTCAATTGAACTATGATGACTCTAATTCCCTCCATACCTAGGATACGTAATATTCCTTCCAAAAGCTCGAGCTCTATATCATATAGTCAAAGTGGTGTCCCAGCACATAATTCCCACATCTATATATGGTGAGACTAATTACTTGTTATCCCCTCTTTTCTACACCATGAATTGATCATGTAGGCTTAAGGACATGTAATGGTCATATCATTCACATTATGAATCTCCACCATCTAGGGAAGCATCATTATGTAAGCCCCAATTAGTGGAATGGTTTGAATATCCCCATATAAGGAATCCATATAAGGGAAATTCCTAAGGGCATGATTGAACTAAGAATAATTTAATTTCTTCAATAACCAAGATACGTATAATTCCACCCCAATGCTCGAGCTCAAAACTCGATGCCTATGTGCCCTCATATATGTAATTTTTTCAATAAGTTAAAATGAATAGGTTTAATGAAATAAATGGGATTAGATTCTGGTTTTAAACATGATACATATGTCTCCACATAGAGGTTTAATACTATTATTGACATGTTAACCTCCTCCATAGATGACAAAAAAACCCTGGAGTTATATGTTATACAGCTTCAACATAAGAAGCTACCAACAAATGGTAAATTGATAAAGAACCTAGAATATATTTAAATGGATTCACTAATAGATTCCACACTACATATAAAAGGATTTAAAATTTGAGAATTTTTTAGGGTAACTAGTCTCATATTGAGATTTAGAAGAGATTCATAAACATATATTAAATCTATAATAGAGTTTGGAAGTGAGGAATACATCCCCCCAAAATGTTATGATGAGATTGACCTCCCATCATCTTGACCAATTTGAGTTCCAAAGTTTCATTGCCTCTAAATCTACAAATGACCACCTACCTTTGGAAAGCATGTCTATATCCAGTTATGGATGTTGGAACCATTGGTAGTTTCCATTAAGAATAATAATGGTGAACCTTATGGGAATGATTGATCCAGACATTAACCCCCCCCCCCCCCACACACACAATAGACTGTAGGGCCAAACTAAATAAACCTTAGTTTTTTATTTCCTCGAAAAAATTAAAAACATCCATATAAGTCTAGAAAAAGAATGATAATATATATGAAGATGATAGAAAAGTTATAAAATAATAATCTAATGTTTTTTAATGAAGATTTATTGAATTTAATGTGAATTCAAATAAGAATTTTAATGAATTGTTTAATTATATTACAAAACTTATTAGATATAATCGTGACCTTGTTCATGTGTTTAGTGATTCAAATATCATATATAAGGTCATTTGGATATTAACATAAACTTAAAATATGAAGGTTTCAACACATGATAAAATGAATCTTGCAGAATTATCTACTGAAAATTTATATAGTAAGCTAGTTTCATAATAAATGTGAGTGAATCTATAACTATCTTTATAACATTCATATAAGAAAATTTTATTCAGATATATAGATAACCAACATGTTTGCATGACTAGAATTGAAGAAGTGGTAAGTGATGATTTCTTATCACATTTAAAAAGGATGTATAAAATGGGAAAATGAAGATTTAAGGGTATGTCACTTTTTACTTAAATTCATTTTGGAAATATTTGGTTCTTTGCTGTTAGATGTCCACAGATGTTTGATGATAAGGATGATGAGTTTAAATTTTTCACAAAAACAAAAGAATAATTTTTTTCTTATAATTAATTTAAATTATAAAAATTCAAGTGGATAGAGTTTTGAGAGAATGGTTATGGTGAGTGATGGGGTAGAGGATTCTGTTAAAGATCCCTTAGAATGTATTAAAAAAATATTTTATATTCTAAGTGGAAATTTTTATGACAAAATTCCTAGAAAAATAAAAATATATTATTGATGATTGGGTTGAGATAAATGGATTCATAGATATTATGTTGGGTTTGGAAGGGGATCTCATGGTGCTCATTCTAAAAATGAATATGTATGGTAAAATTGCTGTTTTTTAAGGATTATTTTGGTTATGTTGACTAACATGTATCATAAGTTCATCATCTTGAAAAATAAGTGGAAGAATGGGAAAAAACTATTAAATCTAAAGTAGTTGTGAATTAATAATTGAATATTAAGGAATAGATCAAGATCATTAATGATTATAATATGTTTTCCAATTAACATTTATTAAGATAGCTACATTGGAAGTATAATTTATTTCATTGAGAAATAAAGTTGAGTCTGAATGTAAAATTGATGGCTTAAAGAAGAAGTTATAATTAAAAGTATTTTCACATGAAGTGTTAAAAGAAATAGATGAATAAGGAACAAGATTTATTCAAAAAGAATTAATTGCTTAAAGACCCAATTTCACTGGTTAAATTACTCTTGGATATGATATTTGAACAATAAAAATAAAAACATCCAATATAACAAGTATATAAAAGTAGATGAAAGGTTAAATTTATCAACTACTAAGAATTACCAATAAATATGTAGTAATACAAATGTCAGAGATATTTTGAAAGATATAAGAAATAATATATTTCCAATAATTATGTTTTAGTTCACTGGAAATATTGGGTACATGAAGTCTTATTACGATGAAGCAAAAATCTATTTATGAGATTAAGTTATTGTTCAACAAAAGGTAGAATAAAAAATATATACATTATATGAAAAGAAAATTATATTTTATGGATATATTTTTGTTTGATAATTTTTTTGATAAATAATTAGATTGCAGGAAGAGAAGAGGTATATATTTCAATTGAAGTCAAAGTTAAATGGATGAGTCACAATGTAATTATTGTTTTTAGAAAACATGGTTCTATCATATTGAAGAAGAATTATTTAGTCTAATGTCTTATTCTACAGAAAATTGTTAGGGATAAAAAAAATAACAACTCATTTGGGAATATATTTGAGGTAATTAAGGAAGATTTGGAAATAAAATTTTATTAATATTTCCTCGGGAGAATTAATAAATAGTACAACCTAGAATCTGTAATTTGGGTGTTCAACTTATATGATAAGTAATATGAATTTTATAAAGAATGAAAAGGCAGATGTTGATGGAACAATACATTTTGGAAATGATTATTTTTAAAGATTAAATGTATTGGAAAGAACTAGTTTGAGAGAGATGAATTAGGGATTACATTAGTCCTCTATGTTGATGGACTATATAATAATTTATTCAATGTTAGTCAACTGTTTGACTATGTATGTGTACTCACATTCTATAATAATGGCTAGAGTTTTAAAAGAAAGGCTGGGAATTATCAAATAAAATATTGGAGGATAAAAGAAAATCTATATGAGATAGATAGAGAAGAGATTACTTTTATTATAATATTTTTAAGGAAACAATGTCTTGTAGATCAACAGGTTAGGCCACACTAATCAATAAAAAGAGAAAACATTTCCATTTTATGAGATATAATTTAAATTCCTAATTTGAAGTTATACTGGGAAACGAAAGAGCCTATGTGAGATATAGTATGGTAATTTAAAAAATTCAGAGACCCATAAAAAAGGAGTTGTCTGTGAAGGATGAACAATGGAGGGGACTTCATCGATAATGCACCTAAACATCGAACCACATGACTTAAGAGCCAAGATAATGCCACACTATCCAACACTACTAAACTCGAACAAGAAAGCAATTAGAGAGGGAGAGAAAGAATATCATACTTTATATTTGAGGCTTGATTCATCAGAGAGAGGGTTGAGGGGGGATGACGGCAACACTGGAAATCCGTGACAGCTTGAACAACGTGATGGATATTAGTTATTTTATGTTTCCTTTAAAAATATTGAGGAGGGTTTTATGAGCACTTCCAAAAAAATCTGATAAAGAGGGGTTTTATTAGAACTAAATTAATAAGTGCTGATAAAATGACTTTTCAATAGCACTAAACAGGCCCTGTTAAAATCTATCTTTATCAACGCTACAACATCAATAATGTTAAAGAAGGCTTTTTTAACTCTTTTTTAGCATTGATAAATATTTATAATTGAAATTATAAATAAACATATTTTTAAATATATTTAGAAATATTTATATATAATTATAAATATATTTATATTATCAAATGTAATTATATAATTATATATATATATTTAATATATATATATATATATTCATATATTAACTAAATTCATTATTTAAATATATTTATTATAATTTTATAAATATTTATTTATAATCATATAAATAATTTTAAAAAAATTTTATATATATATATATATATATATATAATTTTCTAAATATAATAAATATATTTAAATATAAATAAAAATATAAATATATTAAATATATTTATCATTTAAATATATTTATTAATATTTTATAATTATTTAAATATATAATTATTTATATATAATTATGTAACTACATTTAAAAAAGTATATTTATTAATTTATAATTATAAATATATATTTTTTTTAAATATAGTAAATACACATTTATAAATATTTTTATTTAAAAATATTTATTTAAAAATAAATTTTTAACATTATTAATGAATATATATTCATAAATCAATGAATATAAAAAATTAGTGAAATTGAATAATTAAAAATGATAAAACATTAAAATTATTAAAAAATAGATATTGTTTATTAATTATACAAATTATTAAAAATATAAAATATGGAAATATATTTAAATAAATATGATTACATATTGAAAACATTACAATATAGTAAATGGATTTTTATAAATAAATATTAGAAAATGATTAAATTTCCAAAAAAAATTAAAAAATAATATATAATACTATGAGTGTTATTTTTAAAAAATAAATAAATAAAAGTTTCTGATTAAAGACATAATATATTAAATATATTATGTTATTAAAATTAATTCTACAATTTATGTTAATATTTAAATATATTGAATAAATATTAGGTGTTTGTGTTTCCATATAAGATTTCTTTAATTCTGTAAATATTTGTTTGTGTGGAATTAGTATGTGTATACATAAAGATACATGTTTGATATAACTTAAATTGAATAATAAAATTATAGAATATGTAGCTTCTATTAATGAAAGAAATAGTAATAATAAATAATAAATTTAAAAAATTAATAAGTGTTATTGATTATATAGATAATTTAATAAAATTTAAAATTACTATTTATATATATTAAAGAATATATATTTATTATATAAAATATGAACACATTAAAAAAATTAAATGTTAATGAATAAAATGTATAAATATATATTGAAAGTGGATAAAACTATAAACATATTGAAATATGAAAAATTAAAAATAACTAAATTATAAAAATATTAAAATAACAATTAATATTTCATAATTAATAAATAATATTAAAAAAGAATAAATTTGAAAAAATATATATTTAAAATTAATAAATAGTATACATTGAATAAAAAATAAAAAATAATAAAATTCAATGATTAGAAAGATAATATATATTAAATATATTATGTTAAAATGAATGTTAACAATTGAATAAACTATAGAAATATTAAATGTGTGTGCATTATTTATAAAAATGCATTAATTATATATATGTATGTGTGAAATCAATGTAATGTGTGTTTGATATCTGTTAAATTAAAGAATCTGACAACATTCTATTAAATGTCCATTACTCGATACCATTAGTCAATATATTTAATTAATGTTATTTTTTAATTATAAACCATATATCACTAAAAATATGACTTATTAGATGTAAGAATAAATATTTTGTATTATATAATTCATATTTTAGTAAATATTCTAAAAATGAATATATAATTTTATAATTAATATATATATATATATATATATTAATTTTATTAATTTTTATTAATAATTGATTCATTAATAATTTTTTTAATAATTTTTCAATTTATTCATTTTTAATTTCTTTTATTATTTGAGTTTATTTATTTTATATATCTATATTTAATATATACTTTTTATTAGTATTTATAATTTATATATATTTATATTAATTTTATTAATTTTTATCAATAGTTATTTTATTAATAAATTTTTTTATATAAATTTTTTATTTTCCCATTTTTTATTTTTTTGTTTAATTTTTTCAATTTTTTATTTTATATATCAATACTTAATATATATTGTTTATTATTATTTCTACTTTATATATATATATATATTATTGTTATTAATAAATTTTTAATTAATAATGTTTTTAATTTTTTATCAATTTTTATTTGTTAAATTATTTCAATTATTTCAATATTTTTAATAATTTTATTTTTTGGTTTATATTAAAAATATGGGATGTAGACCGTATGGGTAGGTGGGTTGGGTCGTTTATGACACAGCAGTGCACTGAGGAAGCATATGGTGAGCCAAGGCTTTTATATGTGTGGGCTAAACCTTACGAGAAGCATAGGGTCAGCAAAGGCCCATGTTGGGTCATGGTCCCATATAGGTGGGGAAAGTGTTTGTGGGTACTCATCCCTACAGTAGGCTTCCGAGCTTAACTTGCAGCAGGATCTTATATAAAGAAGCGATTTAATAACCACTATTTGGATGTGGGCCTCACACGTGTGATTAGGACCTTTATCAGTACTAGAAAATGAGCTGATAAATATTACCATTTGGCATCACTAAAAATAAAGTGTTGATAAAGGTTCCCTTTCTCAAGGCTTTCTTCTAGTTCTAATAAAGGAAACCCTTTATCAGCGCAAAAAAAAGACTTTTTTAATGCCGATGAATTGTACTTGTTATCAGCGGTTTTTTAGCACTGATAAAGGATTCATTTATTTGTTTCTTTTTTCGAGCACTAAAAAAGACTAACATTGAATATTGTGTGTTTTTTTGTAGTTTGATTGTTTTAAATGGATTTTTTTGAATTTTTTATTTCAAATTCAGACCTGTCATTTCTATGATATATTTTACTAACCAATTATTATGGAGATTATTTAAATTATTCAATTGTTATTTCAAATTGGATTGAATTATTCTTTATTATTTTTAAAAGTTTATGTGAGTTGATTGATATTTTTAGAATGATAATTTCACTTTTCTCCCTATTTATCTGAAAACTAAGTTTTACTATTTTTTTATTTTTGTAATTTTCTAGAATCACTCAGTTGTGTTGAGTTTATTTTTTATAGGAGTTTGAGACATTCTTTTGTAATAGACATTTCGATATGAGTTACAAGAATATTTACTTTTGATAACCAAATCTTTACCCTAAACATTGAAGTGTTGTACCAGTGAGATCATGTTTCCATCTATTGTGAAAATTATCAAGGGATAAACAAAAAATTCAACAAATACTACATCCTTGAAGATATATACTAATACATTTCTAAACAACCAGTACCTATGATTTTTATATTTATCTTCTACTTCATCCTGGTTTCATGTTTCTAAAACACACATTCCTAAAATTCATATACATTCACTTTTTTGTTTGTTATTTTACATTCAAAACTATTATTCTCTCTTTATTTGGGTTTTGACTCTTGGATTCTAAATCCCAAACCATCTAGGTTATGAGACTAATAGTCTAAATTTATTTCTGTAAATGTATTGTAACTCCCATAAAAATTATCTATATCAGTTTGGTTATCCCTCTAATTTGTAAAATGTTTTTTTGTAGTCATGTTATGATTCCCCGTCAAAAATAATATTTGTGCACAACAAACCTTTCATAGAGTAGAGAGTTATAATAATATTCAAGGTCCAATTTTGACCAATATACTATAAAAACATCATTTTGTGAAATATTTTTTAAAAATAAATTTTTTATTTTATATATTTTTCATTACACGCAACACTATTTTTATCTTGCACTACACACTACCCCGATTTTAGCTTGCATTATACGCAACACCGAGTTTAAATAAAACACGATATACTATTAAAATATTATTATTTAATATAATAGATATCAAAATTCCATTATAAAGGTGGATTTAAATAAAATTAAATAAATTATAAAAACTTATCGTTTACACATGTATATATAGTTAATTATTTGGTGATCAATTAATTATAAATAAAATGAAAACTATTTGAAAATAATGAAAATCTGTTTTGGAAAAAAAATTGCACACAAATATGTTTTACCTAAAAAAATTAAAAGTCATTTTTATTGAATTATTTTAATGAAATATATAAATTATTTATTCAATAAAATGTTTAACATTTATCATATGTGTTTTCATGGCAAGTGATTAGAATAAATTCAATTTTAAACTTAAAAAAAATATATCATTAGGGACATTAGTTTTTTCTCCTTCTTGAAAAAGAATTTTAAATTTAAATTCGTCCAAATTTAGATAAGGAATTTAAAAAACTAAATTCATTTTTAAAATAAATGTTTATGAATTATCAAAGGGTTGATTTTTGAAAGTTTTTTTAGAGGATAAATCATTCAATAAATATTGAAAAATACTGGGTTTTATTAAGAATTGTCATTTCTGTTAAGGAATTTTAAAAAATCCATTTTTTAATTATGGTTTTAATTGTAAAATTAGTTTAATTATATATCAATTAATCTAATTTAGTTTGTTTAATCAACTTATTGAGAAATTATTTTTTAAAAACATACAATACTTATGAGAATTTTCTCTTCCAAATCCTACATTTTCATCGAGAATATGAGTATAAATTTAAAATGGATTCTTCCAATTTTTTGAATTAAATTTAAAAAACAATGTTTTGAATATATTGAATAAGAATCCTTTATATTATGTAATAAGTTCAACTTAATTTTTCCATTATGAATAGTAAAAGTATTGAAAATTAATTACCGCGGTTATTTTAAAAAATGGTTTTACCATGGGGTTAAACTAACTATAAAAGGGTTCAAATGACCCAAAACATTTACAAAACTAATTTTATGTCCATATATAGACCTTTTAACACCAAGGTTCTATAATTTCCCATTTTGGAGCATTTTTATGCAAAAAAATATGGGTACACTTTTTCATTTAAATATTTGCATGTCTATCACTCACCTCACTTATAAAAGGTCACCAACTCTCCTCTCCTCTTCACACATCCAAAACCAATTAGTTTATCCAAAACATATCAAAATTAATTTATTAATTCCATACTATCATCCTATATTCCTTAGTATGGTTATAAATTCATCCTATTAATCCTTTTGGTGTAAACCAAAATAAGTTTCTTGAAGAAGAGGTTACGTCCCAAACTAAGAGTTTTATTTTATTCTTTTCTCCACATACATTAAATATTATAAAAACATGATAATACAATAATATAATAATATTATTTATAAAAATATTTTATTATTCTTATTTGAAAACATATATCAGTATCCTCTTCTATCAAATGTGTTACGAAATCATCATTCTTGTGTACGGTGGACAAACGCATCAGAAACTATTGTTATTAATTTTCCATCACCACCTATCATGGATATATATAATTATGGAATTATTATTTATATTTTATAATTATTATGTTATTGTTATTATGTAATCATGATATCACATGTTCCTTCTTACTTTCCATTCTGTAGGAATACGATAACTTTATTTGTGTGTACAAAGGACCACCACCTCGCGAAGAGATGTGATTAATTCACGCTTTTCATAGAAGTTAGTAATGATTTTTTTAATGTAAATATGTGATCTATATAAGATAATAATGATTCTATAATGTTAGTATATTATTTACCATTAATTATTTTATTCCATTAATAAAATGGAAACTAATTTAATGTGTATTTACAGTCAACCGCCACCATGAATGGTGTATTTAATTTTCTATCTCTCACTTTTATGGATTACTATAAATACATATATACTGAAGATATTTGATATTTATATAATGTTTGACATTCTAGAGATTATTAAGCCAATATTAAAGTATGATTACTGAAAATAAAAAATCAAAACAAACATGAAAAACAAATCATTTATTTCCTAAAAAATCATTTTATGAGACCTAAAAATTACTTTTTTATTTTCAAACACTTTTAAGGGGAATTTGGAACCCATGTTAGTACAAAAACCTCTCATTAAACAGAAAAATATATATACAATCCATTGAAATCATTATTATTCTTATTAGATGCATTAGTCCTAAGTAGTTTTGAGAGAAGTCTATTTAGCTCTAAATCCGGATCATCTTTGATAGGGCCCTCGAACCAAATAGATTACTTTTCCCACGTTTGTATGAACTCCTCCATGTTTACGTCTCACTTGAATTTTCTGTGAGACACATTACATATTCACCATGTGATACTTTAATGTGGTGTATATAATTCCCATGAATGTATTTTATTATTATTATCTATATAATTAGTTTTATTTACATATCTATTTAAGAATCTATCTTTCATGGCATTTATGGTTCAAAATTTACCAAATAGGTAAGGTATTTCTACCTCAAATTTCATTTTTGGGGACATAAGCAATGTTATGCACCTATCTTCTTCTATGATGTGTATATAATTCCCTATTCACATGTTATAAAATAAATCTACTTAATTTGTTGATATTTTATATTTCATTTAATTTTATTCATTCATGAGGACTCTGATTCAAATTTACTGTAGTGGTCAAAGTTTTAATTTACAATCTCATCATTAATCATGATTGTTTGTGATTATTCTTTCAATGATTAAATATTTTGATACATCTCTCAAGAAACTCATGTATTTTATTATATACAAGATATGTAATTAGAATAATTTTTTTCATTAATTTTACTCTCTTTAAGTAATCGAGAGTTAAAAAAGATTTTTTATGAAAATTTATCTTTATTTCTATATTCGTTCAAAACCCATTTTTCTTCCAAAACCATGTTTTAAAAAAATGTTCTTTGAAACTTTTTTAGCATTATTAAAATGATTTATTAATTACATTTTTATCCACTATTCAATTTTTACAAAATACCTTTTAAATGAATCTTCATGTCATTTTCAAGAAAATTCTTGTTTAGTTTTCACTGAAAATGTGAAAACAATATTTTTTTCACCTAAAAAATATAAATTGATTTTACCTCCTCTATGAAAATTATTCACTTTGAATATTGCATTATACTTTTTCAATGTTAATTAAAAATAAATAGATTTTCAATAAATTTTATATTTCAAAAATTATTTTTAAAAGATAAAAGGATATTTTCCTAATGAAATGTTTAAAATGTTTTTTAATAATTCTTATTTGTTTTTAAGATTATTTTATAAGAAAATGATTTCCAAAATATTTGATAAATTTTTATTTCTAAAAGCTTACTTTCATAATAAATTTATTTTCCCCATGAAATTTTCCACGTGATATTTCAAAATAATTTTCTATCAATAATGACATCCTTTTATGTTACATATTCTTTATTTGATATATGATCCAAATATACCATTCTTATTCTTTATCTTAATGGATTATGTTTATGATGAAAATATATTAAAGAAACTCATTTCTCTTTCTTGGGTTATACCATGATAAAATGATTATGAAGTCCGCTTCTTTTTCCACAGGTTATAATTTGATGAAATGATTAAATTATTATCAAACCTATTTATTTTCAATAGGTTATGTTATAATGAAATTGTTATGAAACCTATTTATTTCCATGGGTTTTATTATGATGAATTTTTTATGATCATGTAGAACACATATGTATGATTTTCATTATCTTATGGTGGTTATATTATAACCAAGGATGATGGTTACGTTATAACCAAAGTTGGGTGGGACCTATATCTTCCTCAATCACATTAGGTAAGGATTGATATCTCATGAAATAAATTAGACTATAATGGGGAGTGAACACAGTTCAATAATGATTATTTTCCACAATGATATTCATAACAGTGAAAATTTAGTACTTAGATTGTTTGGGGAGTGAACCAAATCCACTATGATATCCTTGTAAATGAGAATTGAATATTAAGAAAATTAGTTTATATGCATATGTATACGCCAAAAATATATGTATCCTGTCAATTTAATGGACTCGTGGTTCGTGCTCTTTGATTCCATAATGATTCATGTCTTATGAATAACCATGATTTATTCCATGACTCAAGATTTTGATCTATGGTATGCATGGTATGGTTCATAAATGCTATTATCTTGTTCGCAAGCACATATTCCCATGTTATATTGATATCTCCCTTATTTACCCTTACTAATCATCTGAGATCACCCTTTTTTATGATTAATTTTCCTTAGTTATAAAGAAATGTTTTAAGTATGGCATGTCTATGAAGATAACTAAATTGTAAGATATTTGTGGGAAACATTTAATATCTTTCACTAAATTAGAATATCGTATTCCTATTATCCAAAGGAAATAAACCCATTATGATCGACAAGTGCGTGTTTTTTTAATTTAATGAATATTCATCTAAAATATGTAATATGTGTGTATGAAAATTTTGAGACTCTATTGATGCTATTAGAGGAATGTTTTAGTTAAGCTTTGGAAACTAGTATGTGAAAACTATAGTGAAATCCCAAGGAATATTTATAAGGATATGTCTATAGATATATATAAGGATAAATCTAAGTATGAGCTAATGTATAGGAAAATGTCTTTGAATTTTATTTAATGATAGAGGAAGTGGTTTCCAAGAAATTAAATCCCTTTCTAGCTACAACAAGTGGATATAAATATTGCACATAAGTAGATAGTTTTAATATATTTGAAAAGGGAACATTGATTTGGACTTTATCGTCACCTGGTATATAAAAATGGGCCTTCCTACCCAGAAGGTCTGACAATATTAGAGGATATGATTCATAAATTCAAAAAAATATGTAATATTATGAAAATTATTAATATATAATGACTATTAATGACCTAGGACAATCCTAGGGTTTCATATATTGAAATGAAGGTTTCAGTATTTAGACATACTATAAGTGATTTTTCATGATTATGTGGTTCTCCAATATGAATATTGATTCTCAAACTATGATTTTTTGTTTTAGTCAATGTAAGGAACCTGGAGGAACTTAGTTAACATTTAATGTGATATATAATGTGTCGATGAGAAAACAAATGGGATTATTTATAGACTGAAGGATATTGTGATTATTTATAATCAACTATCATGATATAAGATTTACAACATGAACTTTAATGATATTCATAATGCCTCAAAAAAGACGAGAGTAGAGTTTTATAAATGTTCCTGTGGTAACAAACATAAAAGAAATAATATTCGACTTCCTAAATTTTAAGAAGGTTGGAAGAAAAACCTGAATTAATATCTCAATAGAGGGTAAGATACTTTATATATGGAAATTAAGGTCATAAAGTAATGAATTTACAAGGAATTTTATGTCATAAATATCAGGAACTTGGGAGTTATCTTAGTCAATGCCCTAATATAAGGGTTATCCCCTAGACCAAATACATACTTATGATATAAAGAATCATTAAAGTAAAATGGTTTTAGTATTTATGTATCTGGATAAAGGAATTATGTTTTATATGTATTTTACTAATGATATTTGGGTTATAAGAATCATTAAACATATATTAATTTCACTATTTTTTCATGCATATATGTCTCAATGTAATATTAACTTAATAGTTATGGATACCATAATTGGTTTATGAGTTTATGTTTTATAAAAATTTAAATGTCTAATTATCCCATTTTGAGTTTTTAGGTGGAGGGAGTTTCTCATGATTAAGGATAATTTGAGAGACATTTGTTGGAATAAAACACTTTGTATTTTTATTAATTTTATTCAAAAAGTTATTTTTGGAGGAATTCATTTTATGGACATATGATTAAATTTATTTGAAAACTTTAGGGTTTGTAACATCTCTAATCAAAGTTAATTATGGTTTAATTAAATTGCATATCGTTTTTATTAATATAGTTTTAGAAAAATGATAACTTGTAAGTTGGGTGACATCATGTTGCATCCAGAAAGGCCATGGGGATTAAACCCACAACTGAAGGGTAATAAGGTTATAGTACCAACCAATGGCCAACATGAAAGATTATTTCATGTGGGACAAGATAAAGGGATATATTTTTTAGTATGTCTCTCTATTTTTAGTATTTCATCATGAAAACACTGAGAGGCAATGTAATGAAATGATGTTATGACCACTCTCCATATCAGAAAGCATGCATATCATAAAGTAAATGGGAAGGAATCACTATGGGTTTTCTCATTAGACTACAAAAAACATATAAAGGGAATAATTTTATATGGGTTGTAGTAGATCATCTTACCAAGTCAACACACATTTTTTATCACAAAATATTTCACTCTAGATTATATTTCAATAATATCTATTAAGGAAGTGGTAAGGTTTTATGGAGTAACACATTCCATCATATCATATCAGGATCTCTGGTTTACCTTGATGTTCTGGTCCAGCAGGCCCTAGATATGGAGATAATTTTTAGAACTACGTATAATCCTAAAATATATGGTTAGTTTGAGATAACAATTCAAAACATAATGTTTATGCTAAGTTAGTCTTCTATATATTTCAAAAAAAATTGGTATCATCACTTTAATCTAATTAAATCTATTGGAATGGTGTTGTTGAAAGAAATATATTGGGTCCTAAGATATTTGATGAAATACAAGAAAATTTTAGAGTCATTTTGAAACACACAAGGAATAAATTTTTTTAGAAATATTATGTTTATAATCATTGAAGTTATCTAGAACATTATTTTATTGAGAAGGTCTTTCTATGAATTTCTTCGAGGAAGAAATAAGGGAAAACTAAGCCTTATGCATATTGGTCCATTTGAAATTATTAAAAGTATTAGGATGCTAGCCTATCAGTTGGAACATCCTACAAACCTATCTCAAGACCATGATTTTTTCCATGTATCTCTCCTAATGAAGTAAATACCTGATCCATCACATGTAGTCGACTTATAGGTCGTACCACTGGAGAATGATCTTTTTATATATAATAACCGGTGCAGATTATAGATCAGAGAAAGTTATAAAAACATGAACACTCACATTGTAATTTTTTTTTGGTGAAACCATTATCTTAACGATATAATGTGGGATCCTTATAATGTAATTAGGTAGAACTATCCTAAGCTATTCGTTCCAAAGAGATGAATTTTGAAGGAGAATTAAATTTTAATGTGGGTAGAATACAAAACCGTGAGATGTTTTGTAATAATTTTTTCTCATAAATTTAATAATCTATATTTTTTTCATTACAATAAGCACATTTATTAGCTTTCATAGGACATAATACTGATTTTATCTTACATTACACAAATTACCCAGTGTTAACAAAATTCAAAATACTTTTAAAATATTATTTTTTTAGTATAATACTTATCAAATAGCTATTGGAATGGTGGTTATATATAAGATTAACTAAAATTTAAAAATATATGGTTTATACATTTATATATAATTAATTATTTTGTGATCAATAAATTATAAATGAAATCAAAAACTCTTTTCAAATAGATGAATTTTTTTCTGAAATTTTTTTTACCCACACAAACTCATTTTACCTAGATAAATTAAAAAATAAATTTCAGTGACAGTTTTTAATTAAATATATACATTATATATTGAATAAAAATTTTATCATTTATCCTATGAAATTTCTAGACAAGATAAAAGAATAAATTTAATTTTACACTTAAAAACTCTATTTTTCTAAAAAGACATTTTATTTCCTTTTGGGGACTTATTTTAAATTTAATATTTTAAAATTTTAAATTCATTTTTTATATCATAATAGAAAAATTATATTTGGTTTAATTTTGGATAATTTTCTAGGAAGAAATTTTTTTCAATGAATAGAGAAAAATACATGTTTATTTAAGAATTTTCATTTATTTTAAAAAATTTAAATATATAAAAAAGTTAAGATTATTTTAAGAAAAATTCAGATTAATTATATATATATATATATTAATCCAATTTAGTTTACAAGAATCAATTTCATATTGAATTTTGTTATTAAAATCTACTATACTTATGAGAATAGTCTCTTATAATACTTGCTTTTTGGTTGCATCTGTGGGTATAATTATAAATTGAACTCTTAAAATTATGTAAATTGAATTAATAAAAATAGATTCAAAATTTAGAATCTAAATAATTTATTATATCTAATAATTTAAAATTAATTTTTGACTATTACGAATAGTAAAATAATTAAAAATTAACTAAAGAAGTTTAGGTAAAAAATGGTTTTATCAGGTATTGAACTAAAAAGATAAGGGTTGAAAAAGACCCAAAACTTTTAAAAACAAATTTTACGGTCACATATAGACCTTATATATTCATGGCTCTTGTATTTATAATTCTTTATCCTTGTGGAACGTGAAAAATGTGGGTGAACTTTTTTATTTTCAAAAATTTCAAGTGTGTCACTCACCTCACTTATAAAGGGTCACCCACTATCCTCTCCACATCACACATAAAAAACCCATTAGTTTATAAAATACCTACCCAAAAAATTTCCTTAATTACCTACTCTCATCCTATAATCATTTGTTTTTTCATAAATCCATCCAATGAATATTTTTGGTGAAAACTAAAAGAAGTTGTCTGAAGAAGAGGTAACATCCCTAATCAATAATTTTATTTCATTTCATCTTTCAAATCCTTAAATTATTATTAAAAAACTATTCTATAATAACCTCATAATATTCCATAACATATATTTTATTATGTTAATGGAATAACCTATACCCTTCCCTAATTTCATCAAATTGGTTATGAAATCGTCATTCATGTGTACGGTGGATTACTGCCTCCCAAACTGAAGTTATTCATTTTCCCCCCACCAACTCTCACAGATATATATAATGATATATTTATTCTTTATATGTGATATTAAGGATATTAATGATATTATTATTCTTTTGGGATCATGAAATCGCAATTTTCTTCTTAATTTCCATTTTGTGGGAATATGATAGTGTCGTTCATGTGTATGGAAGACTACCGCCTTACGAATCAATTCGATTCATTATCACCTTACACAGAAGGTAATAATGATGGTTTTAATGAAAATATTTGATATATATTAAATAAAAATTATTATTTAATGTTAATATATAGTTTACCTTTTTTACTTATTTCTTTTATGAAAATGGAAACAATGTTCTTGCGTATGTAAGGCCTACTGTCTCCATGATTGGTGTATTTCATTTTATATATCTAGATTGTATGGATTAATATAAATACATTTATACAAAATATATATGATATATATATATCATGTTTTACATTATGGATATTATGTCACCATAATTAAAGTAATATGACTAAAAATAGAAAATCAAAACATACACAAAAAATAAATCAGTTATTATCAAAAACGTGATTTTAACACGGAATTTTTCGTAAACAAGAAAAAAAAGTCATATGTTAATCATATATGATATGATAAATATTATTATGGTAATATAAGATATTTATAATTAACTTAAATTTATTATATAGTATGTTTAAATGTGTACAAATGAAATCAATTCTTAAAGTAATGGATTTCCATATCACTTTTATTATTCATAAGACACAATCCGTATTTACCATGTTTTTCTTTTATGTGGTGTATATAATTACTTGAAATTTATTTTTTGATTATTATACTTAAAATTATGGATATTTACATATTCATTTTTAGGATCTCTTTATCATGGTGTTTATGTTTCAAAAGTTACTAACATTGTAAGGGTTTTTTGCATCCAATTTCATTCTTGGGGACCTAAGTTATATTAGGAACCTAAATTCTTCTTTGAGGTGTATTTAACACCATTGTGACATGTTATACCATGAATACCATTCTTTTAATTATACTTTAATTTTCACTTAATTTTATTCTTTCAAGGGAACTATGATTTATAGTTTACAAAGTAGTAAGAGTTCTATATTACAACATCATCATTCATCACGATTGTTCATGATTATGATTCTAATAATAAAATCGTATAAACTATTTCTAAATAAACACATGAATTTACTTTTCATATTATTATGTCAGGATAATACATGTTTTTCCTTTATTTTCCTCTCTTTATGTACTCAATATTTCAAAATAATTTTTTTACGAAAAATATTCCATATTTCTCTCTTTGGTCGAAACACCTTTTTAATCCAAAAACATTTTTTCTAAAAATGTTTTCTAAATTTTATTTAACATTTTGAAAATTATTTATTAATGATATTTATACCCATTTGTTAATTTTTTTAAAAAAAATAAAGGAATATTCATTTTATTTTCTAAATAATTCTTGTTTGTCTTTTGCAAAAAAAATATAAAAGGAATATTTGTTTTAAAGTGTATGATATGAATAGAATTTTCCACCACTATTACCATTATTTAGTTCTAATATTACTTTATTATTTTTTAATTTTATTTTCAAATAAATCAATTTTCAAAATGTTTTATGTTTTAAAAAGTTTCTTTCGTAGCAAAAAAGTTATTTTCCACAATAAATATTATAGATGATTTTTAATTATTCCTTTACTTTTTTCACAGTTAATTTCAAAGAAAAGGATTTCCAAAAAATTTTATGAATATTTAGATTTAAAAATTTATTTTGCAAGAAAATTTATGTTCCTCGATAAATGTTCAATATGAACTTTCAAAATCATTTTCCATCTAGGATGACATAATTTGATGTTATTTTTTATTTTCTAGGTATTTGATCCAAGGAAACCATTCATATTCTTTCTTTATATGGTTTATTTTTATAATGACAAGATTTTTAAGAACCATATTTCTCTTCCACAGGTTATACCATTATAAAATGCTTAAGAAACTTGGTTTTTTCAGGCATTATGCTTTGATGAGAATATGAAATTATTATCAAATATGTTTATTTTCTACATCTTATGTTAGGATTAAATTTTTATGAAACCCATTTATTTTAAAGGATTATAATATAATGAATGTTTTCTGATCTTTTGTAATAAATATATATATATATATCAATTACTATAATTATGTGAGGGTGGTTATTTTAAAACTAAAGAAAGTTGGGACTTATATCTCCCTCCAATTATTTTTGTAATGATTGATATCTAATGAGATAAAATGGGATGGAATGGGGAGTGAACCAATTTTAGTAAGGAACTTTGTCCACTACAATATTATTGGTATTGATACTTGACTACAATGATGGTTTTGGGAGTGAACTCATTCCACCATGATAGCCTTGGAAATGATCCTTTAAAACTTTGGAAATTATTTTATATGAATATTTGTATACCACAAATTAATGTATTATTTCTATGTTATGATCTAATGGTTGATGGTGTTTGATTCCATTATAATTCAAGACTTATGAACTTCTTATATTTATGTTATAACTCATTTTTATAAACTACGATATGTAGGGTATGGTTTTAAAATGTTATTTTCATGTTATCATACCCATATTCCTCATATTTTATTTATATCTCCCTTTTTTACCCTTAGTGACCATCTGATCTCACACTTTCTTATGTATCCTTTCCACATGTTATGAAAATGGTTTTCATTAGGGTGTCTCTATGGAGAGTACTAATTGGGAAGATATTTGTTGAAAATATTGAAGATCTTTCACTAAAAAAGAATATTGTGTACCCAGTATCGAGAGGCACTAAACCATTAAAATCCTTGGGAATGTGTTTGTGTAATGTAATTAATATTCATATAAATGTTTTAATATCTATGTATGGTATGTTTGAGTCTCTATAAGAAAATTTTCTGAATTAGAGACATAGTCTCTAGATTATTTCATTTCCTTAATGATCTCCAAACCACTTTCTTTAAAAACATGAGGCTCATCCCCACATAACTCTATCATGAAAGGAACTATTGGTAACATAATATTTTTCACAAACAAAAATTCTCATTCATACATAAAATAGCATAAATATCCATGAATATTTTTAAGTATTAAATGGACCATCCACCTTCATATAGAAGTTTTCATTCTCAACTCAGGTATACCCAAGCCTCTTCTAAGATGGATCCAAAACCGGAACTAAGACTCATAATTATATTGATCACCTATATAGAAAAATCAAAAATTTAAAACAATAATACTGTAAAATTATTTAATCAATTTATTCAAAGAAGAAAATGTATAAAAAATCTAACATATAAGTATAAAATAGTCAAAATCTCGAGCACCAACACTCCATTGACCCATAGATTTTACTCAACACTTATACATGTAAAATAACCATCATTCCATACTTAATAAATCACTAATTATAAGATAATTTCATGAAAACCCAATAACATTTTATATGGTGATGTGCCTCTAATAAAACAATGAGAATCATGTGATATTTTCCCTTTTTAGGCATCACCAATCTACCACCTAATAAACACTATTGGATGATGATGATTCCTCAAAAATCCATTTTATTCATCATTAAAACACTAAACTAAAGACCACATTAATTTTTGAAAACCAAATAGAAAGGATAACAGAGGAAACATGTGAAAATCATTCCTCAAATTATTATGAAAAACAAACCCAAAACACCCATTTATCCAAAAGAGTTAAATGGAGAAAAAAAGAGGGTGAGAGATGATCGAATTCATTTACCTCAAAAGAATTATTTTTTATAAATATTTTGAGTTTTCAATCTAAAAATATGAGAAAAAAAATTCTAAAAAACATAAAAATGGCCCATTTTGGTATATCCTAAAGGGGTCACAATGAAACACCCCACATTTAGGGTTTCATTAGGGGGTAACATAATTGTTCATTAAATAACCCTTATCCATGACAATATTGTACCAACTTTTATTTCTCCATTTATTACTTTTTGATATGATATGAATTTTTTTCAAAGCCTGGTGCTGATATTGCGTGAGATTACGAGACTCAACTATCCTAGAAATCATTTTTGAAATATATTTAATATAATACATATCATGAATCTATATTTTCCCTAAATGTGTCGAGTAACTCATAAAAGTAGGCTCAGATCAAAAATCTGAGGCTACCACTATGTTTAGAGCATGGTTTTTAACCTACGCGTAGCATAATCAATGCCATCTTCGGGCATTTTTATAAATTGAAATTGTGGGAGAATTAATTAAATAAATTAAATTAATTTTTTTTTTGGAAATAGATAACTATAATCCTTTAAAAATATATGATTAAGAGGAGATGTTAGGGTTTATATTAAACCCTAGAGATATAGAACACTATTGGAGGATAGAATTCTTGGTGGATGACATCGGATAAGATCGAGAGTGAGGATTGTTGTGCAATTGAGAATTGAGGATTTCACCAATGACAATGACGATGATTCATTCTTCATTATTGATCGATCCATCATGAGTTAGGATGATATTTTTTATTTGTATTTATCCCCATTTGTTTATTCTTATGATGAACTCGAATCAATTAGCTGAAGAATTGATTTGTGGATCGTGTGTATTATGGTTATGCGATAGATATTATCTGGGATTGGGGATTTCAATGTTGATTATATTATTATATCTTCATTAATTTCTCTAATGGAAAAAAATTGAGGACAATATGAACATTTTTCAAGGTCCATTCCAAATTTTTGTGTTTTTTGGATTTATTCCCCCATTTTTTATTCATTATGAGAAATTTATTTGGATTTTGGTTCAGTAAATACCTAGAAATAAATCATTGTGTGCCCATTATTTAGTGTAAAGTATTGATACTGTAAGAATGGGATTTTTTATGGCATGTGATAGATGTTTTTTCAGATGAAAGTGGGTCAATATTGGTCCTATTATCCTTCTTCTTCCTGGTTTGGCATTCATTGGTGATGATGCATGATGGAAACTGATTTCTATTTGAATTGGATGGATGGATTACTACGAACGGCTAAGATGAGACATAGTCTGTCATAATCTGAAACACTGAGGTGATATTCAAGGTGACACTATAGGTGATAGTAGCATGGTTTTAGGTGGAGCAAGAATCTCATATTTTGAAAATTCCCAAGTTACATGAAGTGTAATCAGGGACTATATGTTATGTGGGTCACTATTTGTAGTAATAGGGTTTCCAAATAAGAGATAAGTATCACTCTCTAAGTGACTTATGTCATAAGTAATGTGAACCTACCTGGTAGCTCATAATGTACCCAAGGATGTACATGGACATAAACATCTCTAGTTGGACTTGTACATGGTCAGCTTAGCACATACACAACCCCACATACACAAACATGGACACATTGTGTACTTAGACATGGACACGAGCCCTAGTTTTGATACATATGTGGAACCGAATGCTAAAGGGAAATGATGTGTGATACCAATACAAACCATGTACTTCTTAAAAGATTTCTTGGTTCCCTTTTCCTCTTGATCTTAGATAATCTTCTTTAGGTTAGATTCCCTTTATCCATTCCCTAGGGGTTTTGTATAGGGTGGAATCCTATGAATAGGATGGTGGTCCCCTCTGAGGATCCTCAGTCTTGGGTAGAGTTTTTAATCCCTCTATGAGGCCTAGATATATATTCTCTATCATCGTCATTTCCTTATTTGGGGTACTTGGTATCATCATGAAGAAGACTACATAGGCATTGATCCCTAACTTAGTGGGATAATCCATATTGAGTTGTTGGTATACCCGATGGATTTGGGTGCAATCCCCATATGTGTATCAATATATTCATACTTCTCATGTTTAATTATTATAGAGAGACTTAATGATCATGAAATCTCATACGTATTCCATCAGTGTTATCTGAATCATGGAGTGTGTTCCCCCAAATGAGTGCCATATGGATCCTTCAAGTAGGATTCCTAAGTTGATATTATGGTTGTGATCTTACCTTGATACTATGGGTCAACTTTGATTATATCCATATATTATCGTTCTATATATTGTTGAAATATCCCTGTGATGATCTAACTATTAATCTTGATGTTATATGCTTAGTGATTTCAGGGTGTATTACTAGGTATTTTTATACTCACACATGCATCTTTTCACACTCGTATCATTTCTTATGAAGATTAACAATATTTTTTTAGAGTCCTAGAGGGACCAGGATAAGGTGGAGATTGGTGATATAGGTATATTGTGGTGTGTTTTAGAGGTTTTATTTACAAAATTCCTCTCCTACTTTGTAGGATATACTTGTTTTAGTTTTCTTTTCTGGTCTGGTATTTTTTCTTATCTTTCCAATACATTTTTTCATACTCTGATGGTGTGATTTTAGATGTATTCATGTATGGTTATTATTTGTTTTATATTTAAACATTTTATGGTCTTGTAGATTTATGTGTATTTACAATTATATTAGGATGATGCCTCATATATGTGTGATATGAAAAATAAGTGCTGATCTCCATCCCTGGGCCTATTAGAGGCGATCTTGGGGTTGTCATAGATTAGGCCCCATTGGTCTAGTCCATGAAAGAGTGGTCTCAAAGTAGTTGGTTCTACCTTAGGACTAGAGTATATAATATTGGTTTGGTAAATAGTATTAATTGTTTCAGGTTCAGCTCCCCAGATAGGGACTTTAGTGTTAGTATGGTGGATTACTTATCAATTCACGAGGACTCTGACAACCTACTAGTTGACTCGATACATGTAGGAACTAGTTTCATGGAAAACATTGGGGCATTCATCATATTGGTATTGGTTTTGGTTTCTATGTTTTCATTGACCCAGATCTCCACAAATACTAATAGACTGTGGTACATATTTTCTATTTTGGAATTCCTCCACAATGCTTACAATCTAGGATTTAGGACCAAGATCATGAGGGTGATTTTCTCAATGAAGAGGATTTTATATTGGTACATGTCCAGAAGTTATTAACATAATGTGGTGCACTAGTTTTACCATCTCCTATCAAGAATCATATGGTTTCGGCAATACCAGTGGATGAGGAGCACAAGTTAAGAATACTTCATGAGTTTCAAAGTCAGTGACCCATCATATTCTAGGTCTTGCTAGACCCCTAGGAGGCTGAGGATTGGATTGAAGGAGTGAAATTGGTCCTCCATATTTTTGGGACACCAGTAGATCAGATATTGTTCCTAGCAGTGAGACTTCTCTATATCTCTATAGGATGATGGTTTGGATTAGTGACCCAGTAATATGAGGAGGTAAATCTTTCATGGTATGACTTTGAGCTTCTTTTCATAGAGGAGTTTTCTCCAAATATGTTGAGGGATGTTCACATCAAGGAGCTTCTTTAGCTTCAATTGGGTAGTACGACTATCACTGAGTATTCATCACGGTTCATCAATATCTCTCCATACTCAATTGACATGGTGAGTGGTCAGTTATTTCAGGATCTAACCTTCAAGAGAGGCCTATACAGAGAAATGAAAGCTAGTGTGATACCTTTATGAATTCCTAACTATTATTGGCTATAGAAGCATGCTTTTGTGGTCAATATTTTTCTGGATGAGTAGACACGGAATGTTGGTGTCATTATTAGTCATAAGGGAGGTGATACATCAGTAGTGGGGAGAGGATGACGGACATGGTGACCAGGACATGAGATAAATTTTAGAAGGAGATCATAAGATCGATTTTTTGGGGTTTAGGGATCAAAGGATGGATTTTCTCATCCAAGAGAGAGGTGGTTGTACTCCAATGACGGCATGTGATATATCGCATAGGATTATCTTCCATGCATTATGGAAGATAGAGGGATAGTGGATGGGCCACATAGAAAGATATAGCAGAAAGATAAGGTAGTTTTATAGGGTGGTGGACATGGTAAAGGAGATGGGATAGTATTTAGAGGTGGAAGATGAAATTATTTGTCTCCACCACCACCCCCATGTGGTCCATGCTAGGCTTAGGGAGGTAGAGGAAATGAGTGAGGGAAGCAAGAGGCAGTCAAGGCTTTCTAACAAAAGGCTCCAGTGATGATATTGTGTATGATCAGTCTCTTTTATACCTTATATATAGTGTTGATATAGAAAAGTGTGATTTATTTCATTATTTCCACTTCTTTGTTTTGGGACTTAGAGACTCTAGTTTTGATCTTGGCTCAACCCTTGTTCTTAGAGGCTTCTATGAGAGGTGACATGATAATCAAAAACTTCTATAGACATTGTGAACTGGCTCTTGGAGGCAAGAGTTTATTTTAGGATCTCTTTTTAAATGCGATGTGGCTTTATAATATCATTATATGTATGGACTGGTTATCCATAGTTCATGCCCAGATAAACTGTTTTAGGTGGAGGATAAATTTTGTCCTTAGTAATGAAATGGGGTTTCCATTTTTAGGTGAAAAGGAAACCCAAGAAGAGCATGATGGAATCATTCATAGGATGGTGTACAAGATTACATAATATTTTTATATCATTTCCCTTCGTGCTAAACATTCTATGAGCCTTCAGTTTCCTATAGTGCTAGAATAGTATGAAGAAGTCTTTCATAATGATGTTCCATGCTTACCTATCTATAGATAGATATACTCTGGCATTGATATAAACCCTATTTTAGCTCTGACATTTATACTAGCATATTGGATGGCTCTAGAATACCTTTGGGAGCTAAGGGTGTAGTTGAAGGACTTGTAGAGGAAGGGATTTATCAGAACTAATATTTCACCCTAGGCATCCCCTGTATTATTCACTAAGAAGGAGGGTGGAAGATTGAGGTTGTGTGTTTATTACTATCTCCTTAACCAGGTGACCATAAAGAACATGTATCCACAACTAATGATTGATAAACTCCTTTATCTATTGATAAGGAAATGATGATTCTTGAAGATTGACCTCATATCAAGCAGTCACCAGCTATGATTATGAGATTAGGATATACCAAATATGGGGTTGGATGTCATTATAGTCACTATTAGTACTTTCCTATTCCCTTTGGCATGAGGAATTCCCCCATAGTGTTCATGGGACTCATAAACTAGATCATTCATCGTTTCATGAACTGGTTTTTAGTAGTCATAATTGATGATATCCTAGTATACTCAGTTTCCCATGTGAGACACTAGAGGATGGTTCTATACATACAATGAGAGAACCCAAATTTTAGGAATCTCTTGAACTTCCAGTTTTGGATTCAGGAGATTCACCTTCTAGGACATGTTATATTAGCTTTCAGTGTAGTAGTAGACCACAAAAAGGTCAAGGCATGGTCATTTTAGGATCCATCCAAGAGTTTGATGGAGATACAAAGATTCCTTGGGTTGTTAGGATACTATGATAGATTTCTACCTGATTTCTCTAGGATATCAATTCCCTTGAAATATTTGACCTGAAAGAGGTAGCCTTAGTGTGGAAAAAATATATAAAGGATTGTTTTCTAGTATTTAAGGCATAGATTGATGAGTTCACCCGTCATGAGATTTCTAGACAATGGTGTCAAGTATGTTGTGTTTTGTGATTCATCAAGGACAATGATACTTTTTGTTTTGCTACATAGGAATGTTTTGATTTCCTATGGTTCACGTCAGTTGAGAACACATGAGAAAAACTATGTAACCCACAATCTTGATTATAAAATGGTAGTCTTCACACTAAATATGTGGAAACACTACCTACGGGGGTGTGGTTTATCATCTTTTTAGGCAATAATATTCTCAATTATATCTTATCTCAAAAGGATCTTAACTTTAGATAGAGATAATGGCTAGAGTTCCTACAAGAGAGTGAATTTGAGATTGTATATACTATTAGGAAGGAGAAAATGGTAGAATATTCCCTCAGTATGATATCTTGTTCACAGTTGTTGAGTGAGGCATTAGAGCAATTGTACCTGTTATAGTTATCCATTTTGGATGGGGATGGTTGAGCTTACCTCCATTCGATGGTTGTTACCTCTATGAATTTACAATGATTCTAGGAGGCATAGTATTAGGATACCAAATGTGAGACCATACATACTTAAGTATCCCCTAGACATACTCCTAATAGATTTTATGAAGTTGGGGGGTATGTCCTTCTTTTCAAAAGATGGATGATGGTACTGTAACATCCCGACCCTGGTGGCACTATCTAGTTCCCTGATCCAGTTTGTCTTATGGCCTCATGCACATATCCCCAAACTCCAAAGGCTATTGACTAGAATCTATGGCCCAGGGTGTTTCTATGGGGATACTATGACCTCTTATAGTATTTTAAAACAGTAGTATAAATCATATAGATCAATATCATAAGTAATAAAACAATCAAAAAATATATAATCATCTAGGAGACAGAAATAAATAACCAGACACTGACCGGTAACCCACCATAGTAGAAGCATGATAACAATATGAATATAATCAAAAGAATCAACTAAACCATATACAATTATGATCTTGTCTTGTATCTACAATGAACCCAAAAAGGTATACATAGAATGATTAAAATTCATTTATAAAAATGTAAAAATTTTACAAAAACTACTATCTCCCCATAACATCATTAGCCTCAGCCTAGTCATGTGCTCCCCTTCTCCTAAATAGTAACAAGTCATGCATCCAACTGTTATTTCTTTCCCTAATAGCTACCTGCATCCATATATTCTGTATGGGTACCCAACAACGTCTCGAACAAGGGGTGACATACAATCATAGTAGGTCATCACCCATGGTGTCTATAAATAATCCAGGTAGTTCATTGTAAGATAAAGTAGAGTGCATAATATAAAAAACATGGCAGTACTGAAATTCGACTTCCTAAGGAAAAAATAATTGAAAAGTGACATTGTATATACATATAAGACTCCCTAAAAAAATGTGTCAAGCTCAAATAAAAAGGTATAAATAAAGAATGAGGAAGTGAAAATGATGGAAATTTCTAATACTTAATATATATATATATATATCATTCACATCCACACTGTATAACCAAAAGTGTAAAATCAAACATGACTGAGCCGTATAATCAATAATGTCATATTTACCACAGTTGTTCCATATAATCAAAATCATCAAACCGCACAGGGATCAATAAAAAGTGTACTAAATGAATGCATCCAAGTCGAATCCCATGAGAATCTCAATGTAAAATCAGTTAGACATTAAATGGCATCGAAGGACCAGGTCAAAAAACCATGTCCACTTTGAGCTCAAACAATCTAGATCCAAGGGGTAGTAAGGACCATAGTATCCCATGGAATCAATAACCAAGGATAAATCTCATCTAACATGTCTACTACCACTATCATGATCTTGGTAAGTATCATACATTGCATCCTACAGAGTTAGGATCCGAGGTATACCTACAAAGGAATGTCAGCCATGTGGAATAATGAAAACTATATCTATAATGTATAAAACCACTTGGGATAAGTATTGACTACCTACCATAAGTCTATAGTAGAGTTATCATCAAGTATCATCTCCTAATTCAACTCATATTGGGAAAATATGAAGAATGGATAAATAACCCATAAATAGGTAATATTATATTATACCTAAATAACTCCATTGATTAGAACCTAAATTAATAATGACACAAAATTAATGGATTACTCACTGGCATGAATCCAAAGAGACTGGTGACACTCGATTACAAGTTTGGATGGAGAAACCACACTGAATCCTAACATTTGAATTTCAAGGAAGTTTCACATGTGCTGTTATCCAGTGAAGAAGAACTAAAATTAGGTTTTAGGTCAAATGGATTTTTAAGGAAAAATTAGTAATTTTGCCTCAAAATATTGGGCCTCATGATTTTTCTGCATGGTTTGGATCCATGGTTTGAAAAACTATGTTCTAACCATTCTAACCATTCACCCTCCACTACTTTAAGGGGTACCTCGAATGGTTAGTGTGAATGATTTTCCAAAATAGGCACAAACCTTGTCTTAGACCACTATTAAAACCTATAGAATACCACACATGAGCGTGAACCTCTATCCTCATAGTTTTAAAAATCGTGTGGGATTCTTTTTTCCATTTTCTATGACTCACAAAGTTATTCAAACCATGTTTCCTACCCTTCATAGTTTCTACGAACCATGTGGCCTATCTAAATTTTCCAACAAAAACTTGTTCTGGGATCCAAACAAGCACCAGACACCCCTGATACCCACATGATCTCAAAGGATATTCACATTAGGTCATAAAGAATATTTAAAACGAAATTACAAGGATTTGTTCCACAAAGGAAATCCCAATATCTTATAATCTTCCCCCCTTAAAGCAATTCATCTAGGAAATTCCCTCTCAAGGGTGGTCAAGAAATGTCTAAGAATAATTACCACCACTAATCATGTATATTAGCCTCCCACCCCCAATTATTATCCTGTAAATGGTCAGGCTTCCATAGAACATTTACTAGAGGAACTAAATGGCCTAAATGAACCTTATTTCTCTTATAAAAAATACAAATTGGATGCTCCCCAATAGACGCATCAACCTATAACTCTGCCTCATCCAAATGAAGACTGTGAGATGGTTTTGAGTGATAATGGCATAGTTTAGATACATGGATGATGTTGTGAAAGTCCTATAACCACTAAGGTAAGTGAAATGGATAGGATATCTATTTGTATCTCTCAAGAATCTCAAATATCCTAACATGTCGCAGTGAAAGCATGCCTTTTCTCATAATATTTCTATGTACTAGCCTTGGTTAGATACAAAAATAAAATACATGATCTATGACCTCAAAATCTAGAGGTCTTCTGTAGTGATCAGAATAATATTTATATTGAGACAGTGTAGTTTCCATATTATTTCTAATCATTCATACCTTCTTAAACATATCCTGCATGAGACACAATCCCAGTAAACATGCATGTCCTACCTCTAACCCACACAAGGATGATTAGAATATACTACAATACAAATCCTCATAATGTTCCATTTGTATAGTCTCCAAAAATATATTGTTGTAAGAAAACATAACTTGGGAAATATGAATATACTAAGAGCCCCCAAAATCAAGTAAATAGGCTCATAGCATGTCATCAAGAACCTGAATCATATGATCTGACTGTAAATCAGTCTTAGGGTGGTAAAATATGCTTAGAATCACCTCTATACCAAGTGGCCTCTATATAAACTTCCAGAAATGAGATGTAAACTGGGAATCCCTATCTAAAATGATAGTATGAGGGACTCCATGAATTTTTGCAATGTTATGGACATAAAACTTCCAATGTTCATCAACGCTGAAGGTATCCCTAATTGAAAGGAATGAGAAACATTCATGGATCTATCAAAAAAACCCATACTGCATTGCTGACTCAAGGAGACCTCCAAAAAAAGTCATGAAATCCATAAATATGTCATCACATTTCCACTCAAGAATAGGTAACAACTCTAAAAGTCAAGATGGTCACTGATGTTCATCTTTCGCCTACATACAAGTGGAACACGTTGTAACAAAAACCACTACCTCACATTTCATACTCATCCACCAATACTGACAAAGTGATTCATGATACATCATGGTGACGCATGGATGAACTGCCCATATTGAGGCATGAAACTTCTACATCAGTTCCTCATGTATGTACCCTAGAACCTAAATATGGACCTGGATAAATAGGATCTCCTCCTCAACTATGGTCCAACTAGGAGGTGGACCCTCACCTACCACACTCCCTCATAGGACTATACCCTCTAAATTGGTAGTTACCCCATCCTTTCTCTTTCTAGAAGGGTATAATTCACAACTAAGGATGAAATAAATTTATATCCCTTACTACCCTACACTTTCAAGTGAATCTCAAAAAATATATTCATAATTTTCCACTCACTACTAGACTCCTAAATTGCCTGTGTTTTGGGCCTCCTTCTCAATTCATTACCTAATGTTTTCCTTTTCGTGGCATATAGGTAACCTTGAAGTCAAAATACTATAGTTACTCAACCTAATTTTTCTGCCTTAGATTCCATTCTTGTAAAGTAAATATATACTTGATTATTTTTTATTTATTCACACACAAAAAAAACTAATAGTTAATAAAGTCTCCAATAACACAAATTATGAAAAACTGTAGCTAAATTGATATCCTGAATAAGGTAATTCCTCTCATGTGTACACAAATTTCAAGACTTATATGAAACAACTCTATCCACCTATATCAAAATAGATCATATTCCAATACATGATGTGTCACAATACACAATGTATCTTATGTCCTTATCTACAAGAATTTGGACCACAATTGAAGTCAATCTCCCTTCCAATTCTTTAAAGGTTGTCTCAAAGGTATTTGTTTATAAAAACTTTACAACCTTCTTAGTCAAGCCCTTAATCAGTAATTATTTGTGTGATAATTCCAATATGTATTTCCTATAACATCTAGATATTCCCAAGAAACTTCATATGTCAAATACGCCCTTATTCTACTCCTAGGAAACTACACCTCTAGACTTCTTTGTGTCAACTCAAACTCTGATCTCTGAGATAACATGACATAGGAAGTAAATCATATCCATCAAAAAGTGGACCTTTGTTATCTTATCATATTGAAAATTATATCTCAGTGTATCTATAAAAATCTCAAGATGTTTGGCATGGTCTTGTTAATTTTGATAAAAAACCAATACAACACCCATGAAAACCACAAAAAAAATGAATCCTTATAAATATGTAAGACATGGTCCATAAGTACCATTAATATCATTGGTTCATTTGTGATACCGGCCAACATAACTAGATACTCATAAAAATCATACCTTCTAGGAAATGTTGTATGAGGAATGTCTATTGGTCGAACACGCACCTGATGATATCCCAATCTCTAATCAATTTTTGAGAAAGCTTGAGCTCCCCAAAGATGATCAAATAGGTCATCTATCTATGGAATGGGATAATGGTTATTAACTTTTAGTTGGTTCAATTTCTATTAATCCATGTATAACATAAAGGTACCATCCTACTTTTTCACAAAAAGTTCTAGAAAACACCATGGAGAAGTATTGGGTTGTATAAACCCCTTTGCCTCCAAATCCCCTAGCTACCTCTTGAGCTCCTACAACTCCATCATTGACATCCTATAAGGAGTAATGGATACTGTTGTAAATCATGGAACTTACTTGATAGAGAACTCAACCTCTCTCTCATGAGGTAAACCAGAATAGTCATCCATGAAATCATCCCTAAAATAATCAACCACTTGAGGTAATTCTTCATGATGTTCTCCCTAGTCATCGAGATATACACTAGAAATCTAGGTTTTCATTCTAACCACCCCATGATGCTCTGGTCCATCTCATCTCTCGAAGATATCTCATTCACCAATTTTTCATAAACTCTTCCCTCTTGTGATGTGATGGTCACCCTCCAATGATAGAAATAAATATGGTCTCAATAAGCAATTAAATAGTCCTTCCCATGTATAAAATAAAACCCTGTCATCTTAAGTAAAAAAATATTCCATATGAAGTGAAACCTACCTATAATAAGGGGAACTCCCTTAACTAATGTACATCCTCCATTTTGATCCCCAATGGAGTTCCAATAGTCATAACACCATTAGAAAACTAGGACACATGACCAAGGCTCTCCACCATAGCCATAGATATGAAACTATGTGATGCACCTATATCTAAAAAGAGAATATATTAGAGTAGAGGATAATAAGATCATACCTCTCATCGTAGATAATATGGTGCCCTGCTCCTTGGGGGTACAATGAACATAACTGATATGTTTGGAATCATGGCCCTCTGACACAACCTCACCAACTGGAGTGATCCCACTATGTTTTCATAGTACAACTGGTGCATGAATTCCTCAGCCACTACAACCACCTCTTCCTAATAGAATGGTACTAATCCAACTCCGTTCCTAATATGGATTTGCGAAACCTTCTCTTTAACCTTGTTTCATATATGACCTCATACCACTCCCTTTTGGAGGGAAGGTATAGTAACAATTTTGCATGTATCCATTCATCTCGCAAGCTTGGTGTTCGACTGGGTTGTGGTCCCACTAATTACTCATGGGTCCCCATCTTTCACAATGACAACAAAAAATTTCACTACCATCACTAGTGGCCTAGTTGGTACACAACTCATAATAATCCTCAAAACATCACTTCCTTCCATTGTAAAATGAGCTACTAGGTCGAGAGACTATACTACTCTTCTCTGCGCCCTATGTTCCCTCAGGTTCCTCTCTTTAATTATAGACTACATTAGTATCACAGTAATCATCATAATTATGAAAACGTTGGCTTGAGATCAAATAGAATGTTTGACACCTTCTTTGAAGTGTCTTTCCCTTGATACATCATTTGAAAGGCATATTTTTGCAAAACATTACGGCTTTGTAAAGTGTGACAAATACTACATAATTTTCATAATGCCCTTCTCCAGATCCATGAACTCATTAGCCTTCTCTTCTCTTTGACTATTAGGGAAAATTAGTTGTATAATCTAGTTTTTAAATCCCGCCAAACCATTTCATGTAATTCATCATCTTGGTTTAAAACATCGAATCGTTGTTTTTCTTCTCCCTGAAGCATGTAAGTTGTGAGCTTCACTATCCTCTCAAGATGTGTCTCCGGACACTAAAATATCGATATAATAGTCTCAAGACACAACTCAACAGCATGTGGACCATCATACCATGAAAAAATGGTGGGATTTTGCTGATGGAACACAGGTGTTGGCCTAATCATAGATAGGGAAGGCTGTGTTGCTCCATGAAAATATGAATATAGTGTCGAAAACTCTCTCAAAACTATTCCTCAACACCTATGACCGAAAAAACAACCAGTGTTGTAGGTGAGACTATAGAAGGAACCACTGGTATCCCATGGCCCACCACCTCTAGAGTGTTCTCATTTCCACACTCCTGGTGTACTAATAGAGGTCTTCATGGTGGCCTGTCTCTACAATAAAAAATACACACCTTAATAAATATAAATGGAAAAGATCACAGAAAAAATGTAGGAAAAGTTGAAACCCTTCTATAACCAGGTCATGCCACACAACCTGCTCTTAAATATAACACTGGGTAAAATGAAATAGTCACAAGCATCACTAGATACATTACCAACTACCCACTCAAAATATGGTTTAGGATCAGGTTCTCTATTTAACGGTTTAAATTTTATTTAAATTCAATTTCATTTAACATTCCTCATTTAAATAGTCAAAAAATAGTGTGTTACTTTTGATCCATATTATCACATACTCCTCATGGACTGTAATATAACAACCACTAAATCCACACCATAACACATTCCAGTCCATGCAACCGATGGTCCATGACTCAAGATTCCACAGTTGGATGGTTAGGGTATCTATTATTTTCTAATTAGGAAAACATTTCTTAGGTTATGGAATTCATTCTAAGTAACAACCATGATTCTCAATTCCCTACAAAAAAATTGATCACTCAACAAATATATCACACAAGAACATATCACTGTCATGAAAACAAGTAATCCACCCTAAATGGCATGGCACGTGAGTCATGTAAAGTGACTATAATGATAAATGAGATGGAATAAACACATATCATTAGTTTTCAAAAAATTGATCCCTCGATCATATCAATTATAAAATTGAAATTTAATTACAATACCCAACATTGGAATTAAAACAACTCTAATAGTAAAAATATTGGAAACAGAAATTTCCATTCGAGGCAATTTGGATTTTTCTTATATGTGAGTCAGTGACTCCAAGAAATAGCTCATTAAAAAATTACATTTATTCCTATTCCCTTTCTATTGTCTCAAAATATTAAGTTAAGAAAATAAAATAGCCTCTAATACCACTTTGTAATGTCCCGATCCTGGTGCAACTATCTGGTTCCCCGAACAGCTGGGTCACAAGGCCTCAGACGCATCCCCCCAAATGAAAGAGGCTACTAACTAGTAGGGAGGGCCAAGGGTGTGTATTTGGGTAGAATATTACCTCTTATTAGAGTGTAAAATAGTGATAGAAATCGTACACATCAATAGAAGAATCAGTAAAGTAATCAGACCATAGATAAACAACTAGGAAACTAAAATAAATATACAGAAACTAACGAATAACATTTCATTGTGGAATCATGAGAACAACATAAATATAATAAAAGGAAAGAACTGAATTATATACAATATGAAGATCATTCCATGTCCCTAAAAAATTATACATTGCATGTGTAAAATACATATATCAAAATTTACAAAAAATCCAAAAACTATTATCTCTAGATAGCATCACGAGCCTTCTCTCGGTCATGTTCTCCACTAGTCCAAATTTGTAAAAAGTTAATCATTAAACTACGTGTGCTTTCCCTGATCCCTACTTGAATTTATATAGTCTATTTAGGTACCCAATGGTGGACTGAACTAGTTTTGAGATACAATCCTAGTAGGTCACCACCCACTATGTCTGTGCAATACATGCTAAATCAGAGTGAATCATAAAACATACATGGAAGTAATTGAAGTAAAGTACCCAAGGAAAAGGTAACCAACAAGTGATATTGTACATATAAACAAGGATCCCTACAAAACATGTGTTCAGATCCTAAAACAACAAATAAATAAAATAAATGGAATTAAACACCATGTCTATGTTGTATACATAGTATATATATCACTCATCGCCACGTAGTATAAATAGAAGTGTCATATCAACCATGGTCAAGCCATATAATCAAGAATATCACATTTACCATGGTCAAGCTGTATAATAATAAGTTTAAGACACTATGGGGTCAAATCCAATGTTTGGTGAACCAAGGAATCCTCATCAAGTCCAAGGAATATCTCAATAGAAATTATGTTAGATATGAAATGGGGTACAAGGATTATATAAATAGGCAATATCCACTGTGAGCCCAAAAAATATGGATCCAAGGGGTACCAAGGTCTAAGGCATCCCATAGAATCATGGTTAAAGGAGAAATCTCATCCAAGGCATCCACTAACACTATCAAGATCCATATAAGTATCATCAAAGGCATTTGGTGGAATTAGGGTCCAATGTATACACACCAAGGAATCCACTACCATCTCAATTAATCACATTTATTCATCAATTTAACATTTCATATCATTTCATAATACTTGGGTTTACCCACTCATATAATAATTCTATATAAAACTTTTTATAAAAAGCATAAATATGTAAAAGAGGAAACATCCATCTCCTAACAATCAATTCAATTCAATTCAGTTCATTATGGGATTTCTATGACTAGTAACACACAAAAACCGCCCCATGGGTAGTGTATCAAAGATAAATCTCAAAGGCACACCTCATATATTACCTTGGTTGGGGAAACAACCTCTAAAAAGTCTCAATAAACTAGTGGTAATCCTAAAATGGTTTATTATATAATTTAAATATTTTATTCATTATCAGGGCCATGCTAGAAATTTTAGCGGGTGGAATAATGGAAAATATATTTATTAAGAATCAAAACACTCTAGATAATTATTGAACACCTACCATAGTTCCATAGTACAGTTCTCATCCAGTATCATCTCTTAATTCAACTATGATTGAAAGAAAAACAAAGAATAGACAATGATCCTAGAAATAGAGCATATTATCTTCCACCTAAATAAATTTATCAATATAAATTTAAATGAATAACAATATAAAATTAATGGATTAATCACCAACATAAATTTAAATAAACCTACGGTGCTCGATTTCAAGTTCGTATGGAGAAACCACATCAAAGCCTAATATTTTACTTTCAGGGAAGCTCCATGTGTGATATTTTTCAATGAAGAAGATACAAAATTAGGATTTTGGTTAAACATATTTTTAAGTGAAAATAGGTCATTTTTTCTCAAAATATTAGGCCGCATGGTTTTCATACACGGTGGGCCAAACAGTTCTCCAACTGTATGCCCTTCACTACTTCAATGGGCACCTCACATGGTTTTCTAAACCATGAACAAACCAAATCTCAAACAAATATAAAAAACAACAGAGGCCCTCACATGGTCATGTGCCTCTATCCTCATGATTTAAAAAAAAATCAGGATCATTTTCCTCATTTTCCAGGCCTTTCATGGTTAGTAAGACCATGTGGCCTTCCCCGCACTATATCTACAAACTGTGTGGCTAGTCTGACTTTTAAAAAAAGTTTGGTTCTGGGCTTCAAACAAGCCTTAAAAACCACCCAATAAACCAATTACCTCAAAGGTTATTCACATTATACTACAAAAAATAATTTAAACCCAAATTAAATGGATCCATACCTTCTATTAAAACACATGTTCTTATAGGTACCAGTAGTGCTAAGAGAGGAGTTGTTGAGGGAGTTTTATAATTCATCCTTAATGGTACATCGAGGTGTGGTGAAGATTTACCAGGAACTTCTACATTAGTTATGGTGTCTATGTAGGAATAATAGAGTTGTTGATTTTGTCTCTATATTCCTCACCTGTCAGTAAGTGAAGGTTGCACACCAGGTTTCGGTGGGTTTAGCTCAACCCCTTGAAGTTCCAGAGTGGAAGTAGGATAAAATATATATATACTTCATGATGGGGTCACCATGAATGTCAAGGGGACATGATTCCATATCAATGATCATAGACTAAATCACCATGTTGGACCACTTCATATCTATTCAAGAGAAGAGTTCAGTATAGAGCTTGGGATGCCTTTACTGGAAAGAGATAGTTCAGTTCCATGAAGTTGCCTCAACAATCATTTCAAGTTGTGATCGTCACTTCAAATTGTGATTATGGAGAGGATTATAGGAAGCCTTTGGGAATCAGGTGGTCTTGAGCATGGAATTTTTTCCCCAAACTGAATTCCATACTAAGCAGACCATTTAGGTCTTGGTGGATATGTTGTAAACTAGCATGTTAGACTTTGGCAATATATGGGAGGATCACTTACATATTTGGGATTTGGAATAAAATAATAGTTTTCATTACACCATTGGTATGAAACCATTTAGGGCCTTGTATGAGAACCCCATAAGGTCACCACTATGCTAGTCCAGCCCTAGAGAGTCAGTAATTATGGGCTCAGAGTTGGTGTGAGCCACTATAGAGAAGGTCCAGATCATCCAGGAGCTGATGATGATTTCACATATCAATAAGAAGACTTATGTGGACCAATAATAGAGGTATTTGGAGTTTGAGGAGAGAGTCCATGTGTTTTTGAGGTACTTACATCGATGTTAGTTACCGAGATTAGGTTGGGGTGGAAATTTATCTCTGAAATTCACTATCCCTTTAGGGATACTATGTAAAGTTGGAGTGGTGGTGTACTACTTAGATATACCCCCGTAGTTAGGCCGATTATAAGAAATCATCCACATGATGTAGCAAAGGAGGTGTTTGCATGAACTGTCACATGTTACTGACTAGGGCGATTTAGACATTTATGATGTGGATACCTTTACAGATTAGTTATTAGATAATAAGGATAGGTAAGAGAGGATCCTTTAGGGGAGAGATATTCCTTTAGTGTGTTTTGGGTAGAATCAGGGTATCTTTGGGAGAATACCTAGGGTTGGGAGACCCTAATGTGTGATCAATACCCACATCTCACAGAGTAGTCTTTTTTTTATTTCCAAGTTGTAAATCCCTAAGGTGGGGAAAATGTAATGAATAAGATTTTTACATGTATTGCTTTTAGATATTACGTGGAATATTTGTGAACCTAGGCATAGAGACGGTGTGAGATTATGAGTCCTCGTTATCCAAAAATTATTTTTTGATATATATTAAAAATATTAAATATCAAGTATGCAAAGTTTTCATAAATAAGTGGAATAACTCTTAAATAGAAACCTGTTTCATCAATATAAGGCCACCTTTGATTTTAAAGCCTATATTTTACACTTCGTGTAACAAAAGATTTATTGGATTCCTGAATTTTTATAATGTAAAGTCATGGTTGAATTAATAATAATAATTAATTAATTTTTTTTGACATAGTATCATTGATTCATCTATAAATATACGGTTATGAAGAGATGTTAGAATTAGACTGTAATGAGCCCGACCCTAGTAGCCTGGATCTAGTGCCTTACATTATTACATTGGAATATATACAAGATTAAAAATCCAAATTACTAAATGGTTTAGTAGTTTTGGAAAACTATATTACATACCTGATACCCATTTCTCATTAAGAATAGAAAATAAATCATAATACATAACAGAAGCTAATAGATTTCTTCCTTAAAAACTCATTCAAATATATCTTCTTAATAACACGGGGAAAGGAAAAAAATAAGTGTGAGATAAAATGATCAGTAATAGTTACATATAGTGGATGATATTAATAATGAATAATTAATATGGTAAGGTGAAATAATTGAACACACACAGTCCATTTAAACAATAAAATTTTCACAATCTGAATCCACCATTAATATCATAGTAAATATCTCATGGTTGTAAATAAATTAATTATTAATGTAATTCTTAATTATTGGATTCCATGTTTCCCGGTCACATAATACATTTCCCATAAAGACATTTCACAAGATAGATTAATCTTTATGGGTAACAACCCATTTAATTTGGAAAATTTATTCGTCTTATGAGACTATAGATACATCGATGGGATTTTATACATATGGTCCCCACTTGTTCTGGTTTGTCCAAATCATTCATTGTATATCTAATAATTGATTTAATTCATGAATCAATATACCACTTCAACAAATATTTGTATTGAGTAAAATATGCTGATTTAACATTATTTCCCTGTATAATCAAAACACTATCAAAGTAAACACCATATATAAAAATGGTATATGGCATAGAAAATAATCATATCCATGTTACAAAAAATATTGATTTTTAAGATAAATAAAAGTATCAATGAAATGTGATCATAAATCAATAAAATTGAAAGTATATACACCATATAAAAGAAATTAGGTACATAATATTAAAATATTCCTCAAAGAAGATAATTTGAGGCAACGTTCCTTACAATGAACATATCGTTAATAAAATGAATTGATTATGTGTATCCACTGTAAATCCACATAAAACAAGTTAAAATACCAATTAAGATAATAAAAATTAATTTCTCACATAAACATATCATGACATGATCAATAAAATAGATATTTAACCTAATTAAATAAAACTGAGTTATGAAATCCATTATTACTTGTAATCAGTCGAATTATATACCCCGTAAAATTAATAAATATCAAATTAAAAATTTAATAACATTAATATAATGGGAATCATGATATTATATATCAAAGGGTAGTATAAATTCACAAAATACAAGAAATAAGTGGTGAATAAGACATATGTCTCACATAAGTAAAAGTGAGATGAGAAACCCTTACCTCATGCTTCCCTTTAGTGGTGTGTACATTAACCTACTGTATAATGGTTTAAATAATGTTATTAGTTCATTATAAAACTATAATAATATTTATAATACCTTATATGAAACTTTTATAACAAATTATCACCCATTCACTAATAAAATTTCAATATTTTTGTTATTTTGGTTGTGTTCTTTTCATGGTTCCATGATTGGTTCATTTGTATATAATTAGAGATTTTCTTGTAAAAATGGAAATAAAACTCTAGAATTGAAAATAAATGGTATTAATTAAATTACATAATTTTATATTTTCTTATATATATTTTTTATTTCTGACATGAAGATGATTCATTTGATAAAATGTTAATGATAAATGTTTAGTTTATTTAGGAGGTTTTTCTAGGAATCATAAACTAGTTTCATTTTATTTAATATTGTTTATATGTATTAGTTCCAAAAATATAAATAGATAATAATAAAACATTTAAATTATTATCTTACCAGAATAATACATTTATGAACACCCATAATGGGGGTAATGGAAAACAAAAAAAATCAGTATTCATAGAGAAGGTTAACCGCCATATTTTGGACAACGGTTTGTTTCATTGAATAAGTGGAAGTAATAAAAGGATGAATATATGAAATTTCATTATAAAGATAAAAATATATTATATACATGATTATAGAATTATTATTCCCTTATAAATGAATAAAGTGATGAGAAGGTAGAATAATAAAATAAAATAAGGGAGGAGGTTTGAGAAAATTACCTCTTAAATATCACCTCCATGATGGATCCCTTAATGACCTAGGAATTAGTATATTGTTGATAAAATAAGAAAAATTACATGGGTAGAGTGTGGAGGATAGTTTTTTTTATATATTTTAGGAGATTAAGTTTCTCTATGGGGAAATGGATTTGTGAGACGTGGTATTTTTACTTTATAGGGGTGGTTTTAATTTATTAAATAATGATTATTTTATATTTAAAGACAAACACATTCGGGTGTCATTATTTCCCAATAATTTTTCAGATAATTAATGTTTTAAAGGATATTTATGGTCTTTAAACACATCAAAAAACTATATAATATTTATTTTTTTAGTTATTTTAATCTTTTACCCTTTATCTTTAACCTCCTACAATATTTTACTTGTACTTCGGTAAATATTTTGTTTACCCTAGTAACTTTTTTCCTGAAAAATAAAATGAACATATAACCCAATTTGGTACATATGATTAAAAATATTTAGTCCATTTTACCAAATTAATTTCATATAATTGGTAAAATTATATTTAAAATTAATCCACAAAGCGAGACAACAAAATAGGTTTTTAAGAAAAATATTTGAAAGTTCGAAATGTTTTCATATAAATATTAAATATGAAAATGGCTTAAATGACAGAAATTATATTAATATTTTTATTATTGAACTATTTTTACTTTAAAACAAATTTAAAATATAATTTAACCTTCTAAATAATTTATATGAAAATACATAGTTCAATTAAAACTCAGTATTTTCATTATTCATCGAACAATAAAACCCCTCAAAAAAATACCAAAAATTCACCCTAGCATAATTTTGATATTAATATTTAAAAAATAATGTTTTTTTAAAAATAAAATTTTTTAAATTGTCAAAATAATATTTTAAAATTGTGTTTCCATTAAAAGGCGGTAAAATTACCTTTTAGAAAAATATAGTTTTTTATTCTTGAAATTGGATTTATTCCTATCTTAAGATTAAAAAACTTCTTATGTTAATTGAAAAAAAAAATTATAAAATATAAAATATATAAATTTTCTTAAGAGATTTCAAAAATATTGATTAAATTAATTTATTAAGATAAAATTACATTATGGGCATAAAAATTGTTTTTTTATAAAAACACATCTTTTATGCTTAGTGGGATTATATTTTTATTTATAATTGATTATTAACACCTTTATTAATTTTATAAAAATGTGTAAACAGTATTTTCATAATGTATTTAATCTCATTCATTCCTTCCATTTCAATGTCTACGTGAAAACTAACAAAATCAAATAATTTTATGTAATCATTTTTTTAATATTGGAGTTCTGTGTAACGTAAGCTACCGAACATATTGATATTTTAAATTCTTGGGGTGCTACATTCTCCAATACATCAATAAATAGTGTCCTCACAATTTAAAATTATGATTGGTAATCATGGAGTTGACATTTTAAAATACCCTTGTTGAAATCCCACATCATAAAAAAGGTTAAAAGAACTTCCTTATAAAAAGTGGGAAAGGGAAATGGGAAGGTCACCACAAAAATGAGTTTTCATATAGGGGAACATTAGTGGGAAGTGAAAACATATACATGGGATAGAAAATAAACTATCAAGGTCTGATATAGAGTGATAGAGAACATGGTCATCATAAATTCCACCATCACAAAACCTTATGTTGGTGATGGGTTGAAGAGGTCATTGATTTCTTAGAAAGAAACTTAATAGGATAGTGTTTGCATTATTAAATAATTTTTATAGAGTTGATTAATAATTTTTTTTATAAATTCATAACATATATAAATATAATTAATTGATGGGTAAAGTTTCATCCTTAAAAAAAATATCCACCAAATACTCATCTTTTTCTCCAAAAGAAAATTTAAGATTTATTCCTCAATAAAAATTCAAACTATTATATTTAAATTTATCATATAGGTCTCCCAAAATGAACTTATACTTTATTTATCATACCATTTAAATAAATAAAACTATGTTATACTAACCATGAAATCACATAGGCTTGTGGAAGGTGATGCACCCTTGTCTCCCTTCAGTTGTAGGTTCAAGTCTCACGGCTTTACAGGATCTCACTGGTTGTCATCTGATCGGTGGGTTTTCATTTTACTAAAACTATGTTAATATAATCCATATAAAATTAGAAAAATAACCTTAATATATTCATCATTAAGTAATTTTTTTAACCTCAAATTATATCGCATGCATTTCATCTTTCATTCCCATAACACATCATTATTTCGTAAAGTTTTTGGTAAATCAACCACAAAGTCCAACGTAATTTCATCCGTTACATCAAGAAATTAATATCAAAAAATTATTTTTTTATGCCAAAATAACAAAAAAACACTTTTAATAGATCATAATATCCATAAATAGAGAGAAAAAATTCTTTCTATCTCAACTATTTTCCAAAACCAATATGGTTAGAACAATTAATGAAATATGTATAAACAAATTAATCTTTAAACCTCATAAAAATATAACAATAAAATATTTCATATCTATTTTCCCTTACGAACCTTAGAAAAGATTGAAATCCAAAAAATTCAAAATATAATTTTCAAAATCAACTTATCATTAATCTCTTAAACAATATAATAATTCTTTAAATAATCACATACCAAACATGTGAATACCATCATCACGAATTCTCTTGAAACCTGGTAATAACATGAATTTACATAAAAACATATTGAAAAAATTAATACTTTCTTATTAATTATGTGAAAAAAATATTATTGGATATGTTTCTTTAATAGATAAATATTATAAACATCATCAATGAGAGTATAAACTAATTTGTCAACAAATCAATAATCATTTCCCAAGTAGTCAAAACTATCCAATTTACTTTTTCAATATCAATCATATCTTTATCCCAACACAATTATCCAAATATCAAGATCATATTGTGGGTTATATTTCCCTCAATCATGTATTTTAAAATAATTTCAACATTATACTAAATTAGTTTTATTCGTACCATTCATCACACACTTTAAAATCCTTAATGAAAATGTACTGCAATTTAGTCCTTATATATTTCATAATTTAGATAACCAATAAAACATTGATAAAATAATCAAATAACATAATTCTTAAATCCAAACACAGGAAAATTAATCATTCTAATTAATATGTAGTAGTATCATAATTTTGACCATGATTCATTAGATTACTTTTTGCTTTATTCTTTTGACGCATGGGTAATTCATTTGTGTAGTGCCCCAAATCTCTAAAATAGAAGAATTGCGCATTGGAAATTGTTTTCTTTCTGGTTAAATCAAAATCATGGTGGCCATTCTCTTTATACATGTAATAAACTCCATATCCTTTTAATCCAGTTCCAGGGTGTTATTTCCACAACATCACATATGGGAAGAATTTCACATTTGAAATATTGGATTAGTCCCATAAAATACATCATCATTCTTAAAATTCAGATCATGTTCATTGGTGAGGTTCACATTATTTATACTAAGTTCCATTTCTAAATGATGACATGGACTATATTAGATCAATCATTATGAATCATAATGTATAATCCCAAAACTAGTTAAATACTTTAAAAAATTGAAATATTTATGTTTATATAATATCATAATCTTAAACATGGTTTCTTTGAGAAGTTATTCTATATTTATCCAAAAATTCTATCATAGGGTTATATTCCTTAATTAATGTTTTCTAAAATCTAGTTTATAATGTTTCTACCAATATTTCTCTAATACCAACTTTAATGAACCTAACCCCAGTATCCTAGAGCCAGTTTCTTACCTTATTACATTAGCATATATATAAGACTCAAATCCTAAAGGATTTAATAGTTTAGCAGTTTTTGAAAACTAGATTACATACATAACACTCATTTCATATTCGGAATAGAAAGTAAAACATAATAAATAACAAAATCCAATAAACTACGTCCTTTAAAACCTATTCCAAGATCTCTTATTCATAACCTAATGAAATGAAACAAGAAACAGGTGGCCTAAAATGATCACTTAGATTTATATATAGTGGATGATATCAATAATAAATAATTAATATAGCAAGGTAAAATAACATAACACACACATTCCATTTAATAAATAACATTTTCATTGTATGAATCCATAGATAATATATTAGTAATGATCTCATGGATAAAAATGAATGATTTATTAATCAATTGCTTAATTATTATATGTCATATTTACTATTAAAATAATTCCTTTAATTCCAAGACATTTTACAAGATTATTAATTCTTTAAGGGTAAACCCCCATTTAATTTGGCAAATTTATTCATCTCACAAGATTATCGATGCATCGAGGGGATTTTATATATACATTAACCACCCATTATTTCATGTCCAAAGCTTTAATTATATATAAAATAATTTATTTAATTCATGAATCAATATAACATGTTAAAAAATATTTTTATTGAGTAAAATATACATATTTAACGTCATTTCTCCAATTAATCAAATCACTTTCAAAGTAAACATTGTATATAAAAATGGTATATAGATTAAGAAATAATCATATAAACAATAGAAGAAATATATATTTAGGATAAATGAAATTTTCAATGAATTTTGATCATAAATAAAAAAATTAATATTATATATAACAAAGAAAATAAATTAGTTTCACAATATTAAAATATTCCTCAATGAAGGGAATTTGAGAAAAAGTCCCTTACAAAGATCATATCATTAATTAAAGAAATAGATTATGTATATCCAATATAATTCCACATAAAACAATTATAAATAAAAAATAATATAATCAAAATTCATTTCACACATAACCATAACATGAAATAATTAATGAAATAGAAGTTTAACCCAATGAATGACAATTGAGTTAACAAATCCCTCATTATTTGTAATCAGTTGAATTTTATGCTCGATAAATGTCATAATTATCAAATGAAACATTAAATTCCATGAATATAATTAGATACAAAATATTATAAGTAAAATATTAGTATAAATACACCACATTCAAGAAATAATTGTTGAATAAGACATATATCTCATAAACGTAAAAGTGATATGAGAAACCCTTACCTCGCTCTTCCCTTTAGTGGTGCATACATTAACCTCTTTTATAATGTTTCAAATAATTTAATTAATTAATTAAATAACAATAATTTTATTTAAAATACATTATATTATACTTTTATAACATCTTAAAACCCATTCATTAATAATATTTTGTTGTTTTCATTGTTTTGGATGTGTTGGTTTCATAGTTTCATGATTGGTTCACTTGTGTATAATTATGGATTTTCTTGTAATATGGAAATAAAACAATAGAATTGAAATGAAATGGTGTTAATTAAATTATATAATTTTAAATGTTCCCATGTATCATTTTTATTTCTAACATAAGGATGATTCATTTTATAACATGTTAATGATGGATATTTAGTTTATTATGGTGGGTTTTTCGACCATCATGAACTAGTTTTGTTTTATTTAATATTATGTATATATATTAGTTACTGAACATTAAATATGTTATAATATAAATTTGAAAATATTGTTTAATAATAATACTTTTAGAACCATCCTTCAAGGCATTAATAGAAAACATAAGATCATTATTCAAGGATACGGTTAACAGCCATAATTTGGATAGTGGTTCAATTTCTTAGAATAAGAGGAAGTAATAAAAGGGAAGAATATAAGATATTCAATTAGAAACATAAAATTATAGTATTGAAAAGTTTTTTAATTTTTATTCCTTGATGGATGAAGGAGAATGGGAGAAGGTAGAAGAAGAATAAAAATAAGCGAGGTGGTTTGAGAAAATTACCTCTTGAATATCACCCCCTTGAAAAATCCCTTAATGATCATAGAATTGGTGTTTTGGTGAGAACATAAAAACATATACATGGTGAGAGTTGGTATTAGATTTTTTGGTATATATTTAAGTATCTTTAATTATTTTGAGGATAAATTGGGGTAGTTAGGGGTGGTATTTATACTTGATCATGGGTGGTTTTAAGTGATTAAATAAAGATTATTTTATATTTAAATCCAAATACATTTTGGTTGAATTTATTCACAATAATTTAGATGATAATTAATGTTTTAAATGATTTTCAGGGTCAATAAAAACCTTAAACAACCATTTAAGTTTTTATTTTTAAGGTATTTTAAGATTTTATAATTTTACATTAACCCACTAAATTATTTTACCTATACTGTGAAAAATCATTTTCTTACCATGGTAAATTTTTAGGAATAAAAATGATAATGAAATTATAATCTTATTTGGAACTTTTTATTCTAAATAAGGAATCCATTTTATGAAATTAAACTATCATAATTGTTAAATGAGATTTAAAATTAATCCTGCAGACGAGACGACAAGGTAGGATTTTAATGAGAAAATGTTCAAAAGTTTGAAATATTTTCATAACAAATTTCAATATTAAAATGATCTCAAAGATCCAAATTGTATTAATAGATTTATAATTGAACTATTTTTACTTTTAACCCAATTTAAAATATATTTTAAAATTATAAATTATTTATATTAAATTTTAGTTTTAAATTAAAATTTAGTATTTTTCGTTATTCATCAAAAGTTAAACTTCTTAGAAAAATAAAAAAATCACACTAAGAAAATTTTAATATAAAAATTTAAAAATTAAAGTTAATTTTCTCAAATAAAATTTATAAAAGTGTCAATATTTAGTTTTAAAATAGGAACACCACTAAAAGGAGGCAAAAATACATTTTAGAAAAAATGTTACACTTTTTTTGTTAAAATTGGATTTATTCTTATCTTATGCTTATCAAATTTATTGGACGATTTTAAAAAATTTAAGATATATTACTTATAAATTTAATTAATATATTTTAATAAAAGTGATTAATTTAACTTATTAAGATAAAATTCTATTGTGGGCATAAAAATGGTATTTTATAAAAACACGACATTTCTGTTCAATAGGTTTTTATTTTAATTTATAATTAATTGGTAACCAATGAATTAATTTTGTAAACATGTGTAAACTGTATTTTCCTAATTTATTTTATATCATTAATTACTTACAATCCAATATCTAGTTGATAGCTATCACAGTTAAATAATAATATTTAATCATTTGTTTAAGCTTGATGTTCTTTGTAATGTAAGTTATGAAACACATTGTTATTTTAAAATATTGGGGCATTACATAGACACTAAACCATAAGGATATAGAGGAATATCTAATTAGGGAGGTCATGGTGGATTAGATCGGATTAGATCAAGATCGAGGATCATTGTAGCATCGATATTCGAGGACATCACCAATGACAACGACTTGAATTCATTATTCATTAGTGATTGATCCATATTAAGATAGAATGTATGTCTTATTTGGATTTTTCCCATTAATTTATTCATTTGAAGAACAAGAATCAATAAACTATAAAATTTATTTTTGTATCATGAGTATTGCAGATATGAGATGGATATTATACAAGTTTGTGTATTTCTTTGTTTATTAGATTATTATCTCTTCGTTTATCATTCTGGAGGCAACAGATCGAGGCCAACATGAACATTGGACAAGGTACATTATTTAAGTTTTTGTATTGTGAATTTCTTCCCCCATTATTTTTTATCATGGGAAATTACTTTGTTTCAAGGTTCAAATGATACTAGGAAATTAGTTGTTATGTTCCAGTTCATTACTGCAGTAGATTGAAATCATAATTGTGGGATCTTTTATAGTGTGTAACGGAGGTGTTCATAGATGAAAGTTGATTGGGATTGGTCTTAGGATCCATGTTCTTCTTTTTTGGGCATGTGTCAATGAAGATTCATGATGAAAACCAAATTTCATGCAAATTAGATTGTTGGATTCTTGTGAGTGATGATGGTGAGGCTCAGTCGAACCAGATCCACGATCTTGGGGTGTGATGAAAGTAATAACAAGAGGAAATAGTTTTTTGGGAATATGTAGAGTACATGGACATTGAAACACTGTGTACTCAGAAATTGACATAGTAATGGATCTTGATACACGGGTAGAACCAGTGTCAAAGGGACATGTCGTGTACTACTAGTACACGTCATGTACTTATTTAATGATGGCTTGGATCCCTGGTCCTATTTATCTTGGAATGGTTTTGTTGGGGTAAATTAATATGATCCATTACTTTCGAGTTTAGAAATAAGTGTCTTCCTATGTATAACATGGTTATCCCCTCTGAGGAACTTCAGTCTTGGATAGAGTTTGGAATCCCTCCATGAGGTCCAGAGTGAGATCATATATCATTATTATTTCCCTAGGTGGGGATATTTGTATCGTCGTGAAAAATAATATGCATATTTTAATCCCCTACATAGTGTGTTGATTCATATTTGGTTATTGGTATAACCCACAGACTTTGGTGTGATCCCCATATATGTATCTATCTCATCAGTCTTTACGAATATACTTCTTAGGGAGATACCCAAAAATCATGACATCTCAGATAGATGTTATCGATGTTATCTAACTCATGGAGTTTCTTCTATTGTATGAGTGATATATAGAACCCTCGAGTAGAAATCATAGGTTGTATTATTGTTGTGATCTTACCTTTATACATTTTTTCAACTTTGAGTATATCAAGATATTATTTTCATGTATTTTTTTTAAATATCTATGTGATGAGGTGACTATTATTCTTGATGAAATATGCTTAGTGATTTCAGGTTTTCCTTCTGGGTATTATTATACTCACCACTACATGGTATTTGCCCATATTTTTATGCCTCATTCAGATGATTGACCTTTTTACAGGGTCTTAAAGGGACCAAGACTAGGTTGAGATTAGTGATGGAAATAGAATGAGGTGTGTTCCAATTCTCACATTTATAGAAGTCATCTCTTAAGAAATATGTTGGACTTGTTTCATTATCTTTTGGTGGGATTGTATTTGGACCTTGATTTCCAGTACTTTTTTTCATACTCGGATGGGGGGATTTTAGATGTATGAATTCATGGTTATTGGTTGATTTATGTTTCATCATTTTATGGTCCCGGTTATGTGTTCATGTGTACATGTACATTAGGCTAAGGGCTCCCATATGTCAGATTTTCCTACTCAATTCAAGTAGATCTCTCTTGGATTATTAGAGGTGGCCTTGGGGTAGTCGCAGATCGGGCCCCATTGGGATGGGTCATGACACATAAGCTTTGTAAAATCTAAAGGGTCCATCAGGTGTTTATCCACCTATAGAAGCCTAGAATCCCCAACTCTTGAACTCCCTTTGAAACAAAACCCTTGGAGAGTAGTGTGATGTTTCCCTTAAAAGAAACACACACAGAACCACACCAATAATTGAGGAGTGATTTCCCCAGACACTAGAAATTAATTATTATATAGAGGATTTATGGTATTAAATTATTCCTTATTCATGTAACCCACTCCCTCCATATGAAAATTAATCCCACGTATCACACAGCGCACCAAAACACCCATATATTACATTGTTATCGATCACCAAGAATTTGTTTTATAGTATAACCACCTTAACCCTACTTTAATTATTACCCAATCACAAATGATATGTCCAATTCCTCAAAACATACATATAAAAAAATATTATAGAAGTGTGGACATTTAGATTCTCACTCCATATCCAAATTCTTTGATCAACCCTTCCTATGGAACCAAAAACTTAATTTTTCAATGAAAACAATGACATATAAATTAATGTGTTAATAAAAAATCCCAACCATAAGGATTATTATCCCTAAAAGCAGCCCAAGAACCCATCATAACCTTAAATCTATCACAACCCATCCTAGAGCTGCCTGTGACATGACTACCCGAAGCCCGCCTCTGATAGGCCAGGGGCTAGCGACTAGCATTGAGTAGTCATATCCCACAAATGGGATGAATTTTCCTAATTACTTGTATACACGCACACATCTACTATCCAAAAATGCCGAAATGTAAAAACACTAATTAGACAAAGCATGCATACACTAAGATACTAACCACAGAGTATGATAGGGAAGTAAATTGTCGTAAATTAAAACTGGGCCAGAATACAATCCCACTAAAAAGAGTCTGCAAAACACAAAGTCCAACATAAAAAAAAGGTACTTGGATTGTTTTCTATTGTTTTAGGAGTACAGTCAGGTCTTTCTGAACTACCCAAGCATTGCCTAGTCCTAGTACTCCTAGAACTTTGTAACAAGGTTGAATGTCTACATAGGAAACAACATATGCAATAAAATCCCATACAGGGGTGAGTAAAACAATACTTAGTTGGACACCCCAAAAACACAAATGAATACCACAGAGGAAACACTATAAAGAAGATTCCATGTGGAAGTACCAAAAAGGGAAAACAACACTAAAAAGATATAGTTAGTTCAATACGGGTATATATATGTATCACATATAACAAGAATATTCAAGTATACTCATAAAGGATTACAAGCCTCAAAGTCTCATCCACTTCCACCTACATGGTTCTTCTCTTAGCATGACCATTTTGGGAGATCTCACTCTTCTAGATAGTTGATAGAAGCATATAGAATAGGTATACTAAAAGTATCCATGAGAAAACTAGGGTCTTGACAATTTACTTAATTTCCCTAAGACATATAGACTCACTAATACATGGTACTTCAATAACACATGGATTGTCGATAACACACAAAGTATCTGTAACACAGAGACTGTCAGTAACACATGGAGTGTCAGTAACAAATTGAGTATCGGTAACACATGTAGTGTTGGTAACACACGGAGTGTCGATAAGTCATGTAGCCCCCAAGTCAAGTATTCACTAAGTCACAGCCAATCATCAACCACTAAAAACTACATGAAGCACACTTGTCAGGTCTAGTCACATATAATGGAAAGAATCTGATCTCTATACATAGATTGGGGGTCCCCTATGTCCAAAGATCACTAGGGGACTCCTCACCCTACTGGAAACATCATCTTAGATAGGGGAAATTTTCCCTCTTAAATATTGGTCAAGCCGTCTCCACAAACCCTATCTATGATACCACAAAGAGAAGCGAGGAATAAATGAGCATCTTTGTGTGATACAAGCTCCAACCTCCTGAGTCAATTGTCAAAGCCAGGTTGAGACAAATCACTTCAGAATATGGGTCGTCCTCTATGATGGGAATGGGATCCTACATTGAACCCTCATATGAAAAGACCAGGGGTACAATCTAAACCTCTACTAATCAAACTAAAATTCCAAAAATCCATATCAAATGACTTACCCATCACAAGGGTCCAAATTTTGTAGATGGATCATCAATTAGACGCTATTTTTGAAAGATATGGCTATTTTACTGAAAATGCCTAATACGGGTTTGGTCTGGGTCCGACCGGCCCTCTGGACCACTGGACCGCTAGACTGATGGGTCGTGGCCCGCTAGTCATAGACCAGAAACCCTAGTCTAGCCTACTACATTCATGCAAGTTTAGTTCGCTAAACACGGCCCACCTAGGCCGCGCACCCTGGTCCATGCGGTCCACCCCGACCGCGTGGCTCCCCACATGTCACCCGGTCAACGCGATGTTATCGCATTCAACATGGTTAGTCACCACGTCCCCAGTCCCCGTCATGGCTCCATGTGGTCTGGCCACACCGATTATTAATTTTGGCCTCTGCCACCTACTCCTGCGGCCCACTTAGCCGTAGGTTCTTCCAACTACAGCCAAGCCGTGATTCACACGATTGCCTCTGTCGTAGTGCGCCACCAGAGTGCACCACCACCTGAATGTCTCTACCACCACATACTACCACCGGTGTCAGCCACCTATGCTAGTGGACCCTTTTTTGGTCTACCTATGCTCTGTTTTCTGAAACATAGGCACATCATCGATCCTCAAGTCGTGTTCTTCACTGCTTGGGGCTTTGATCGACGTCACGATCCATTCCGAAAACTAAAATTCACTCAAACATCGATATTGCCTGAACTACTTCAATCTATCTATCATTTTCATCATTTTACCTCTTTCATTCCATGAAGATTCCATATCTATGATATCGTATTGTTGTTCCAATGATCGAGTTAGCAACGTTCGATCGATCACAACATGTCGAGTCATGGGACAAATGAAGAATGTATGCGACGAACAAAAAGTCGAGGGGGGGAGAAAAGAATAAGTCAGTAAATAGGAATATACCTTGATTGATTTTCAAGTTGATCATTTTTTTCCATTATAATGACAATTTAAATCCAATGGATAATTAAAATAACATTCTCCCACCAAAACCCCGCAAAGGAAAATCCCATCCTGTAACAACGATCGACCCGAGGGCCAATCTATTTGTTGATTTGTCCGCTTTCATCATGGAATTCATTAACAGGGAAAATAAATCAAATAAAAAATAACCTAAATCAATTTGGTGTAATTGATAATGAATAATGGTTAATGAATCATTGTCATGGGGGATAATCCTTAGAATCATAGGTTCGTCGTTGATCATCGATCCATGATCCACCGTCATTCGTCAAGAGAGCTCTATCTCCTTGCCTTAAAGGAATTACAGGGTTATGGTGATAACCCTAAATTCTTTGAGAAATGTGTATTAAAAAAACATTTCATTGTATCTAGAATAAAATATTTTAATTAAAATATTTTAATGATGTTTATATCCAAAAACTATCATCCACAACTAGGCCAAGATGGACGATGTTAGGAATCACCTAGAGAAAACACCCCATTAAAAAATCAATGTTTGTCTTGGATTTAAAATCTATTAGACTATTTATTATTTATTAGAATTTTAAAATAAAATAATTTTATTTAATTATTTTATTTATGGGTACGTCCTTTTCGGGTTTTTTCACAGAAGACTCGCACCAACTAAAGTTAAGTCGCGCCTAGGGTAAAGCCGCTACTGTGAGCTCAACGGTGCCCTCATTTTTTTAATCTGGTCACCCATTTAAGAGTAATTCCAATTTTTTATAAAATTCACACAAGAGTGCTACTAAAAACATAACATTTTTTAGTGAATCGGTTTGGGCACACCGGGCCTCGGAATCGCACGCCCTCTCAGCACTTGGTCTTGAAATTTTCCCAAATAATTTATAAAAATAAATTCGGGGAAATCGGATTCATTAGATTATCCCCACCTTAGGGCTTTACATCCCTAGAATCCAAAACAAATGACTACTCATACAATTGAGGGTACTGAGCAAGAATTTGAGTCTCCCGCTCTCATGTGCTCTCATGAAGATTTATGCGCTTCCACCGAACGTGCACTAGAGGAATCAACCATCCATGAAGGATCCCCTTCTGTTGATCATTGACCTCCATCGGGTTATCATCAAAATTTTTCCTATTCAAAAATTTGTAATGAATCATGCACATATCTCCTCAGATGAGACATATGGAAGACGTCGTGTACCCAGTCCAACTATGTTTGTAGAGCCAAGCGGTATGCCACCTTGCAAAATCTATAAAGTATTAGGAAATAGATGATGAACCTAGAAGATAGCTTACCTTTCTAGGATAAATATATGTATCCAATGTTGAGGAGAGACCTGAAGGAATCAATGGTCTCCCTCCTCAAACTCCAATGAACTTTTTCGCATGTCATCATAATAATTTTGGAAACTCGATGCAGTATTCATCAGCTCCTGGATGACCTGCACCTTATCTATAGTTGTCTGCACTAACTCTTGGCCCATGAGTTCTGAATCTATTGCGTATATCCAACAAGGTGGTGACCTACAGGGTTTCCCATAAAAATCCTTGAATGGTTCCTTACCGATGGTGGAGGGGTAACTATTTTTGTACACAAACTATGCCAGATGTAGGTGATCCTCCCAACTACGGCAAAACTTAACATGCAATCTCGAAGCATGTCCTCCCGACATTGAACAGTCTTCTCTTTATAGCCATCCGTCAAGGAATAAAAATCCATGTTCAAGTATAACTAAGTCCCAAAAACCTCCTACAATCCCTTACACAACTTGGATGTGAAGCAACCATCATGATCTAAAACAATCTTTGATGGGACATCATGGTGTTGAACTATCTTATGCACATAGAGGCATCCCAATCTATCTACTAAAATCTTCTCTTAGATATCTAGGAAGTGTACCGACTTTTTGAGTTGGTCAACGATCACCCAGATGGAATCACGTCAACTGGATGTACATAGTAAACTCATCTAGAATTCCATTGTTATTAGATTATATATCCATTATGTCACCTCAAGGGGTTGGGTCAAACCAACTAGAACATGATTCTCATCCTTCATTTCTCTACAAGTAAGTCATTGAGACAAAACTCTATAACTTCCTTATTTATCCCTGGCCACCAAACTAATATCATAGAACCTGGTACATCATTGCCTCATCTGGATGTACTGATAAAAGGGGATGCATCAACCACCCTAAGAATCTCCTCTCACAATGCCACTGGTATCATTGTGCATCCTCTTAAAGTAACAGCATGCTCCCTACCTTTATAATTTCCATTAGGGGAATTTCCTATAGAAATTTGAGCACGTAGAGCCTCACAGTTAGTATCCCTAAGTTGTGCCTCCCTGAATCGTTGTAAGAGTGGAGGGGTGACAACCATTGACTAGAGGTAAGCTTCTCCAAGTCCATCCACAGTGGATATTTTCAATGAGGATAACTACTATGATGCCTCATTCCTCAACTGTAAGCTAGATCTCCTGCTGAGATAATCTTATACCATATTATCCTTCCCATGAGTATAGACAATATTAAAGTCATAGTCCTGAAGGAACTTTATCCATAGCCTATATCTCAAGTTCCAATCCTTCTAAGAGAAGATATACTTGAGAATCTTGTGGTTGAAGTAGATGATAAACTTCTCTCCCATCAGGTATTGTCCCCACATCTTCAATGTGAAGAATAATGTTACTAACTCAATATCCTGGGTCACACAGTTATTATTGTGTTATTTAAACTGCATGAACCATAAGAAATCTTTGCTTGAATCTACATCAGGACATAAAAAAACACAGTTCCTTATTCATAACAGAACTTTATGTACTCAACACCCTCCCCTATAATCCTCAATATGAAGTCTCTCATCAAACTCTTCCTCAACCTTTGCTAGATCCATTACAATTCTAGTCTCTAAGAGGATATGTATAAGATCAAAAAAGATCACCTAGGTCTACCCATGAAAAAACACTAGGTATCCTAAATCCCTTCCTATGCAATCCCTCCAACTTCACTCTCATCTCACGAAGCTCTTCAAGAGCCATCTGATATGCTTGTGTAAATATAATTTTCATTCAATGGTGTACATCAACACATAAATCTAACTCTAGATGGGGAGTTAAACCCGGAACATCTTCAGGGAACATGTACTTGTAATCCACCACTATTATAGGAAACCGGGGACTGAAAACATCCAATTCACTAAGGGTTAGGTTATCTAATTTTAGACTAATCGATAGAACTCTCCTATGCAAGAGTTCATCCTAAGCAGTAAGGATTTCCTTTTCACTGAAAAAAAAGATAAATCTAGTTACCTTACCCTTTTCATAAAACAATCAATATGAGCATTAACTATGGTGACTAGTCCACACTGAGAATGAAATCATGCGGCCTTGACTCTACTACCAAGAGAACCCAATCAAAACTATCACCTTTAAGAGTCAGTTCACATTGTCTACACTAGTGTGTGATCATCGAGTCTCCCCTAGTAGGAGTCTCTAATTGTAAGGGTTGAGTTAATGGTTTAACTATAATCTATAAGTATCAAACAAGAAAATTGTAAGGAAAGGAAATCACTATCACATGTGTCTATCAATACTACAACTAATGAATAAAGACAAATATCATACCTTGAATGATTCCTGGAGTGTTTTGTTCATAAGCCTTGATAGCCTGGAATTGTCGTCTCCCCTATTCTCCAGCTCCTTGAGTCTAATACGGACCACCTGGGGGTGGGGGTGGTAACATGTCAAAACGTTGGCCACCTCATACAGCTTCCCCATCTCCTATGTTGTGTCCACCACTCGAAGGATCTGTCTACTCTTGTTGATACCTCTTTTTTACAGATTCATCAACCATATCTATGAATGTAGCCTGAACAGTGGGACAATATCATGCAAAGTGTCCCTTCTATTGATAAGCATAGAAACTCCTCTTCGTCGGGGAACTATAATTCCCATGCAACTTCCATAGAAACCTCATATTTTGTGGGTTATGTCGCACACCTACTATTATTAGGTCTTTCTAACCCTGCATCCTAGGAAATCACTACCTAAAAAGCTTATAATACACACTCAAACCCAATGTATTATCATCCAACACCAAAATATCCATGCACAACCTAGTTTGGAATGTTTTATCCATTTGAACCACTATAAGTGGGTCTATGAACTAATAAACAAGATAAAGAGACACCTTCTGACCATCCTGATGAAAATCTACTTCGTGACTGGCTTCCCTCCAGGAGATCTCGTCAAACATTGGGTTGAACTCTCGATCCTACTATGGAAACCTCATTTACTGGCATTGTGAATACATCTTGTAAGAAAATAGGATGTATCATGATTAAAAGAGTATACCTGAAAATATGACATAAGAAGGACATAGAAAACACAACCCATTCCTATATGATTCTTATATCGTTATCTTCCCTACAACCAGTTTTTTCATGTATATAGTCAAAACGTAGGTGTCCATAGTCCAGTTGTATAGATACATTGGCCACCGCACCAACACTGGATTCCCTATCCAGTAAGTCAAACTTGAAACACTTGACACTTTGGCCCCAAACCATCCCCACAGAATCCCGGTCCTTAAGTAGAACCGACCATCTCTAAAACCACTCTATCATGAACTATCCCAAATAGGGTTATTCTGTGACTACCCATAGCCCTCCTTTGATATGATAGGGGCTAGTGACTAGTCACGAGTAGGAATATCCCACAAATGGGAGGCATTTTCTTAAGTACCTATACACATGCACACATCTCCAAGCCCAAAGTGATTAAATGTAAAAACACAATGTAGAAAAAGCATACATACACAAAGATTCCAACTAGAATTATGACAGGGAAGTAAAGTAAAACTGGGCTAGAATAAAATCCCACTAAAAAGAGTCTTCAAAACTCGAATTACAACCTATAAAAAAGTATTGGGACTATTGTCTATAGTAGTAGGAGTACACCCCGATCTGTATAAACTCACCAAGCACCGTTTGGTCCTGGTCCTCCAAGAACTCTGTAACAAGGTTGAACATCTACACAAGAAATGGAACACATCGGAGAAGCCCGTTCAAGGGTGAGTAAAAAAAATACTCAGTAGGACACCCTGAAAACACGAAGAAATACCACAGAGGAAACAAAATGAAGAATATACCACATGGAATTACCACAAAGGGAAAACACCACTAAGAATATAAAGTCATCTCAAAATAGGTATATCTATATAGAAAATATAACAATAACATCCATGTATACTCATACAAGATTCGATTCATCAAAGTCTCATCCACTGCTAGTTACACGGTTCTTCTTGTAGCACGCATATTCTTGGAGATCGCAGTCCTCAAGATATCTTATATAAGCACGTACAACAGGTCTACCATAAGTACCCCAGAGAACACTAGGGTTTCAAAATGTTACGTAGTTTCCCTGAACCATCCATCCATGTTAAGACACAGATTTTTGATAAAACACAGAGTGTCTATAACACATGGAGTGTCGGTAACACATGGAGTGTTGGTAACTCACAGAGTGTCAATAACACATGGAGTGTTGGTAACACATGGAGTGTCAATAACACAATGAGTTTTGATAAGTTATATAGCACCCAAGTCACATAGTCACCAAGTCACAACCAAACGTCCACCACTGAAAACTAGCTAAAGCACACTTGTGAGCTCTAGTCATATAGAACAGAAAGAATATGATCTTGATACATAGATAGGGGATCCTCAGTTCCCAAGCCTCACAGGGGGGACTCCTCACACAACTCAAAACATCATCTTAAATAGGGGATAGGTACCCATGTAAATATTAGTCACACCTTCTCCACAAAACCTATCTAAGGTACCATGAAGAGAAGTGAGGACCGATCGGGACTCTAGGTTTGATACATACCCCGACCCGCTATGTAAATAGTCAAATCCAACCTGAGACAACGCACTTCAAAATACAGGTCATCCTCTATGATGAGAATGGGATCCTTCATCGAACCCACATAAGAAAATACCAAGGGTAAGCTCTCAAACTCTTTTTGTCCAACTAAAAACCCACCAAGACATCTCAAAAGGACCTCCCATTCTCAAGTGTCCCAACACCACAGATGGCTCATCAATCAAACCCTCCATTTAAAAGATATGGTTATTTTAGTGAAAATGCCTGATCTGGGTATGGTCCAGGTATGACCAGGCCTACTGGGCCACTGGGCCACTAGGACCAGCCCAATGGACTGATGGGTTTTGGCTATGTGGGCTTAGCCCAATGGGTTCGGCCCAACCACCTTGGTCTAGAACACTGCATGAGGGATGGTTTTCTTCACCGTACGCAGCACACTCGAGTCGTGCCCCCTGGTCTAAGTGGTATGCCCCAGCAATGTGTCTCCCCCCATGTTGACCAGTTTATGTGGTACCAACGCATACAACACGGTTGGCCGCCACATCCCTGGTCCACACTGCAGCCCATGTCGTCGTCGCTCCACACAGTTCGGCCATTCCATCTATGCAGTCCAGCCGCCCCCACCTTCCCCAGTAGCCCACACCACCTCAGGATTCTCCAACCACGGTCGAGCCATGGTTCACATGGCTACCTCGACCATGGTGTGCCACTGGTGCACGCCGCCTCTCGCACACGGCTACCGCCACATTCCACCATCGCATGCCAGTCGCCTAAGCCAGTGGCCCCTTCTGCAGACAATTAATTCTTCTCCATTTCTCCATTTTTGGAAATATAGTCACGTCTATGATCCTCAGACCATGTTCTTCACTACCCTAGACTTTGATCGACATCACAATCTATTCCGCTGAAAATTCACTCAAACAGATATATCTCCTAAACTTCTTTGATCTATCTGCCATCATAGTCATCATACCTCCATCATACCATACCAATTCTAGATCTGTGATATCGGATCATTGCGTCAACCATCAAGTGTACAACAATTGATCGATTGCAACACGTCGAGTCACATGCCAAATGAAGAATTCCAGCAACGAATGAATAATGGGGGGGAGAAAACCATAAATCAACAAAGATTAATGGACCTTGATCTAGTTTCATGTCGATCCTGGTTCATTTCCATTAAAATTACAATCTAAATCCAATAAATAATTACAATAACATTCTCCCATTAAAATCCCACAAAGGTAAATCCCATCCCGCAACATCAATTGATTGGCAGGACAATATTTTTTTTTATTAATCTGAATTCATTATGGAATTCATGAATGGGAAAATAATTCAAATCACAAATTCCTTACCTCGATTAATTTTAATCAATAATGAAGAACATTCACCTCATCGTTGTTGTCAGCGAAGATCATTTGAATTAGAGGTTCTTCATTGTTCATCATTCCATGATCCATCAACGTTCATTGAGAGAGATCTGTCTCGTTGACTCAAAGTAATTATAGGGTTATTGTGAAAGCCCTGAATTTCCTGACAAACTCATATTAACAAAAAAATGCATTGTTTCATCAAGAATAAAATATTTATATTAGAATATTTTATTTATGTTTACGCCCAAATACTATCTTCCACATCCATCCCACATCGGCAAATGTTAGGCCTTTCATAAGGAAAACACCCCCTTTTGAACTCAATGGTGGTCTCAAATTTTTAATCCGAGTTACAGTTTAGGAGTGATTAGGATCTTTAAATAAATTATTTTATTTAATTATTTTATTTATAGTTACGCTCTTTTAGGATTTTTCCACAGAAGGCCAACGCCGACTAAAGTAAAGTCATAACTAGTGTAAAGCCATTGCTCTAAGATCAACAGTTCCCGTGTATTTACGATTCAAGCACCAATTTAATATTTATTCTAATTTTTCTGAAAATTCATGCATGTGTGCTATTAAAAAGTAGTTACATAACATTTTAAACATATATTATAATAATTTATTTTTTAAAAAATCATAAAATATATATGAAAAAATTAAATTAATTATTGAAATTATTATTTCAAAATTACTTTAGGCTGAATATTTTATAATTTTCAGAGAAGATAAATGTTTTGATGAATAGGGTAAAAAACAAGTTTTTATTAAGAATTGTGATTACTTTTAACGATTCAAAAAATAAAATATGTTTTAAGACGAATTTAAAATTATAATTAGTTAAATTACATATCCTTAAATCAAATTTGGGTCATTTTAATAAATTTTATATTTAATTTTCAAATAATAAAATTTCATACTTTCAAACATTTTCTCTTTGGAAACCCACTTTTTCATCGGGTTTGTGGGATTAATTTTAAATTAAATTTTTTCAATTCTATGAATGGAATTTTGAAAAATAGATTTCATATTTTTAATAATTATAATTTATATTTTCTTATGTGTTTGAAATATTTATCAAACATTATGAATAGTAAAATTAGTAAAAATAATTAACATGGTGAAGGTTAAAATGGGGTTATGAGAGGGTTAAACTAAATTATGGGTAAAATGAAAAATAAAAATGTTCAAACCCCATTTTATAGACATATTTTGACATTATAATATCAAAAGTTTGATAATTACCCATTTTTAAGCCCTTTTGAATGTAAAATATGAGGTTATACCTTTTTCAATACAGAAATTACAAGTTTGACACTCACCACACTTATAAAAATCCACCCCCTCTACTCTCATTGTAACACCCGAGACTTTTATGTTATATAAATCATCAAAGGAATCTTTTTCTACACAACACTTTCTTGGCTTGCTTTACACGCAATCGCGACCTTCCTTGATAGCTTGCGTCGTACGCAATACCGAGTTTCACTAAACAACAATATGCTATTTAAAACTAGCCGTTATGAATAGTAATAACCAATTTTTAAAATTTTATAAATTTTATTTTTCAAAATGGACTTCATTTTTGGACTCAGAATATCGAAATTAGCCTAGGGTGAAATTTTGGTATTTTTCTGAAAACTTTCAATTTTTGATGAATAGTGAAACCACTAAGTGGTAGGTTAAAAACTGAATTTTGCATAAAACTTAATTTTACCGCTTCTGTAAATGGAATTTCAAAAATCTGAGAGACACGGTTAATATCAACGACTAAAATGTGGTTCAATGAGATGAAAATAATTTTTTGGTGAATAGTAACTTTTTACTATTTTTACCGCGGTTAATAGTAAATAGGGTAACTAAGGGTAAATATGATATTAATATTACCCTAACACATGTCCTAATTCTATTGGACAAGTGTAATTCGACCAAAAACAAACTTAGGAATAAAATATGACCATTTAGGCCCACTTGGATTAGATTAGGACATTTATTATTAATTTATTTAAAGAAGGGTTAAAATAGTTAAAATCAAAGTTTAATAAGTAAATCATTTTTAATATAGGGTTATACATAAGATAAATTCGATTGTAAATATTAATTAGAAAGCTAAAAAGATTTCCTACATTATGGTATTTTATTTGTAATTTTTAGACATCAAATAATTTAATTTATTTATGACACAAAGATGATGCAGTAATTATCTTATTAATGAAATATTGAAAAAATTGATAATATAAATACCAAAATAAATGTAATTTGAGACTTTTTATGAATTCCACTAATTTTCTAGGTTACTATGATATATTAGTATTGATTTAAGCAACTTGGTGCGAACATATAATTCTTTTATGACTTTGACAAAAATCATATATCAAATAGTGTCAAAATTGACACAAAATAGTTTTTAAATCAAATATTATATTATTAATTGTTATTTTATTCCTAAAAATCTAAGGTTCGGCCAAATGACTTAGATAAGGATATATATTTTAATAATAAACAATTTGTGGTTCGTTTGGCATGTTATAGTAAGTGTATTAACCATATAGTGAAAGAAAACAAAAAGTCATGGTAAAAGTTAAATTATTTAACTTAGAGTTAAATCTAATTGATAAGGTTAAAATAATACCCTAAACTTGTCTAAATTCTATTGGTTGATATTATTTCGACCCCTCCCCACTTTGGCTTCGAAATAATACCCTTTGGAACCATTATAAACCGATTTTGACTTTAATATAAAATAATATTTTTAGATATTCCTAAGGTGCCCCTCTCCTCCCTTATAAAAGGGCACCTCCTCCCCCTCCTCCTCACACCAATTTGAGCACTCAAGCTCGGCCAACCCCTGCCATTTTCCCTTCTCCACTTCCCTAGAATAATCCTAGAGGTCCTGGTCTTCTCCAAAGACCAATCTTAGTTCCTTAAGTGGAGGATTCAAAAAGGCGTTCCAAAGAAGAGGTAATATCCATTACCGATCTTTTCAATTTCTTTCTTCTTCAACTTCTTCTTCTTTAGTTGTTTCATGATAAAGTAATAACATCGGTATTACTTACATACTGATATGTTATTATAAATATGAAACAACCCTAATTCACCTTCTATCCATCCTACGGAAAAATGAAATCACCGCGCGTGCGTACGTACGGAATACCGTCTCCACGCCGTGGTGTAATCTATTTTCCACCATCACCTTACAAGGATGGGTATAATGGTGTAATCAGTAACTATATATGATTATTATTAAGTAATATTGATACTGAAATAATATATATATATACTCCAATACAATTCCACGATCATAGGAACGATATCATCACTCGTGCGTACGTACGGAATACCGTCTCCACGATGTGATGCGACTCGTTCTACATGATCTTCATTTCATAATGATTATATAAATGAATTGAATGAATGAATATGATATATACTACACTAATACCATTCTGGAAATGAATTATCTATAACCTAAAGATAAGAATAAGAATTTATTCGACAATACACGCATAAGAACAAAAAGTTATAAAGACCCGAGTAACAAGTAACAATGAAATATTACTAAAAAGAAGCTAATAATATGACCATATATGATCTCATATCAATATGTATGATTCTGGAATAAGTCAATAACAGTATTTAAACCATTATACAGGAGCTTCGGACACGAACAAAGCAAATCGGACCTAAGGTAAGGGAAATATCACAATCTCATTTTTATCCGAGATTGTTTATTCGTAAGTATTTACTGGGGTGTATTTTATCATCCACATCCATGTTTCATCAATATGTAATATTATTTCCATCCACTTGCAATAGTTTAAATCCAATTTTACCCTTAGGTGAGTTTTTAGTAAAGAATATGAAAGGAATCTTTTGTCGTTTTTCCGTACGAGGTACTTTTTGACTTTTCCGACAAAAGTACGAAGAATGTTTTTTTAACTTATACGGCATGAATGGATTTTTAAAACATTACTTCAAAGAAGCTTCCTTTACAAGTTTTCAAGTTTATTTTTAATCAACTTCTTTTATTTTAAAGTTGTATGACATGTTATGAAAGGAAAAATGTTTTTGAAGAAGAAAGGATATTTTCCTCAAGAATTCAATTCAAGTGTTTTATCAAAATTATTTTCCATCTAAGATAATAAAGGGTTCTGTTTCTATCCATATTTTTACATTGGTTTGACTATGTTGTGATGGAATTATGTTTATGAATTCCTTTATCATATATGAATTGATTTATGATGTCATGATGTTTCAAGAATCCCATTTTTTGTTATGCGATGATGTATGTTTTATGATTATGTGGCACACATAAGAAAGGATTCATTATAAGATGGGTGGGACCTATATCTCCCTCCAATGCATTGGGTAATGATTTTATATCTCATGAGATAGACATGGCTGGAACGGAAGGTTATTTCGGTTCAGTGATACAGGACTGAAACGAGGAGTGAACTCGGTTCAGAAAGGGACTTTGTCCACTAAGATAGTCTTGGCAATGAGTCATGACTAACAAGAAATGATTTTCCATGATTATGTGTGCATGCCACAAAGATTCAAGTTTTATGTTATGATTATGGGGATCTCATTTTCACTTCTATGATTTATTCCATGTTAAGATATTATGATCTCTTTTGCAGGTTTTAATTTTCAAAAAGATATGATATGATTTTTATTTCCTTTATTTGCCCTTGCTGAGAATTTGAGCTCACCCTTTTATGTTTTCTTTTCCCCAGGCCAGGAAGATGGATATTAAGTAGGATATGCTAAAAGGGACCCTAGATATGATGAAATAAATGGGAGACACTGTAGAAGATTTATGAACCAGTTGTTTATGTTTCCCAGTTTCTAAAGACACTATACCTATACGGTCCTTTGTGGTTTTGTCATATGTTGTAATAAGTGTGATTCAATTTTGAAGTATTAACAATGTATGTAAAGTGTGGGTCGTTATAGTTGGTATCAGAGGCAAAGGAGGTAGGAATGTATCCGATCCTTGGGAACTCTCACATGTGAGCGTTGGACGAAGCATGGCTCTCCGCCCAAGGGCTTCATGAGGAAATGGCTGCCACTGGGGATGGTGGTGCGTCCCGCCCAGGGGGTGTAGCCGCCCATGGAGTGCCCTGATAGGTATCAATTATAGTCCACTGGAAGTAATTCCAGACCGTTATAGTTGGTATCAGAGGAAAGGTATAGTCAACCTTTGGAAACTAGGATGTGAAAGCCTTAGTAAGAACCCTAAGGATAAGTCTAAGCATAGAACACAATCTTAGAAATGGCCATGAATAACCTAGGATAAGACCATAAGCATGAAAATTTTATTCTTGAATTATGTGGTTTCCTATTATAATTAGTGTTGCTCACACTATTCTTCTTGGTTTTAGTCAATGGCTGGAACCCGAAGGAACCGTGTTAATGCGGAATGCGATGGGCAATGCAATGATTGTCCCCCTGAGCAACCAAACGATATGGGAGCTGGAATGCAAAATCTTGTAGCCATTCTCACACAACTTTCTCAAGCTATGAATCATGCATGATTTCCAAACGAACAAAGGAGGGAGCAACATTCTGTTGAATCCTTCATGAGGCAGCGTCCACCATCTTTCAGCGGGTCTACTGATCCATTAGTTGCTGAACAATGGATTAGTACTACTGAAAAGATATTTTCAGTTCTTCAATGTTCTGAGCATGATAAAGTCATCCTAGCAGTGTATCGTTTGGAAGGAGATGCTGATCAATGGTGGAATCTTGTTAAGAATACAAGGCAAAGGGATGAAATTGAGTCTATGGAATGGGACGAGTTCAAGAACTTATTTTTCAATAAGTACTTCCCTCGTATTCTCCGAACAAAGATGGAGAAAGAGTTCCTTGAACTGAAGCAAAGGGATGATGAATCTGTTAGTACCTATGAAGCAAATTTTACAAGACTTGCAAGGTACGCTTCTGGTATTATTATCCAACCTGAGAGTAAGATCGATCGATTCTTTAGTGGCTTAAAACCAAGTCTTCGAAGGGCGTTAGCCATAAGGGACTTCAATAGCTACGAAGAAATCGTTCGATGTGCTCTCAAAGTCGAGATGGAGATTGGAGTAACCCATCAGTCACATGGGTTTGATAAGAAGAGGAAGATGGAATTCAAAGAAAAATCTAAAGAGCACACGGAAAAGAAGATGAACTTTCCCTTATGCTCAAAGTGTGGAAAGAAACATGGAGGGAGTTGTCTTAAAGGGACAAGTAAATGTTTTAAATGTGGAAAGGAAGGTCATCGGGCATTTGAATGCCGTGATAATGGGAAGAAGATGTCTAATGATGCAAACAAAGGAAGGGATACACAGAATGAACCTGCTACACTTCAATGTTTCAAGTGCAAGGAGATGGGGCATTATGCCAATCAATGCCCAAATCCGAGGGTTGATGATGATGGTCGACGTCAACAAACTCTTAAGGCTAAAGACAAAGGAAAGTCACATGCAATTTCTATCAGCGATGTGGAGTACGATAACGATGTGGTGAAAGGTACACTTACCATCCACTCTAAAGTAGCAAATGTTTTATTTGATTCTGGATCCACCCACTCTTTTATTTCTGAAAAATTTTCTAAGGATATCACCGTACTACCTCAACAATTAGATGTTGAGTTAGCTGTGACAACACCTAATGGCACATCAATCGCATCAAAAGTTTATAATTCTTCTCCGATCGAAGTTTGTGGGAAAGTGCTTCCTGCAAATCTTGTGATCCTTCCTTTAGTGGAATTTGATGTGATTCTTGGCATGGATTGGCTTTCTCTACATGGAGCTCATATCAATTTCCAAAGAAGGGAAGTCACATTTCATATTCCAGATCAACCTACGATCGTCTATCAATGCAAGGATGAACATAACCTTCCAGTGGAAATTTCTTCCATCTTATGGGTATTGATTCCACTAAATGAAGGTTATTTATCTCAAATGGTTGGTGAGAAACTCACGATTAAGAATATGCCCATTGTACGGGAGTTTGATGATGTCTTTCCGGAGGAATTGCCGGGTCTTCCACCAAATCGTGAAGTTGAGTTTTCAATAGAACTCGTACCGGGTGCTTTGCCTATTTCAAAGACACCTTATAGAATGGCCCCAATTGAGTTGCAGGAATTGAAGAAGCAACTCCAATAGAATCTTGATAAGGGATTCATACTCCCTAGTGCGTCACCTTGGGGAGCACCTGTTCTATTTGTTAAGAAGAAAGATGGATCAATGAGACTCTGCATTGATTATCGAGAACTTAACAAGATCACTATCAAGAACAAATATCCTCTCCCACGCATTGATGACTTATTTGACCAACTACGCGGAGCTCAATACTTTTCCAAGATTGATCTTCGTTCAGGGTATCATCAATTAAGGGTCAAAAGGGAGGATATACCAAAGACGGCTTTCCATACAAGGTATGGACACTATGAATTTATAGTGATGCCATTTGGTCTTACTAATGCCCCTGCTATCTTCATGGATCTAATGAATAGAGTCTTTAGAGACTATCTTGATCAATTTGTGGTAGTCTTTATAGACGATATTCTTGTCTATTCAAAGAGCAAGGAAGAGCATGAAGATCACTTGAGAATTATATTGAAGACCCTGAGTAAAGAGAAGCTTTATGCCAAATTTACCAAGTGTGAATTTTGGCTTCAAAAAGTTTCATTTTTGGGTCATATAATCTCAAAAGAGGGGATATCTGTGGATCCAGCAAAAACAGAGGTTATCGAAAGATGGTCAAGACCAACAACAGTAACTGAGATCCGAAGTTTTCTTGGTTTGGCTGGATATTATCGACGTTTTGTAAAAGATTTTTCACGATTATCTAATCCACTCACCAAGTTGACTCGGAAAGGAGTTAAGTTTGTCTGGACAGAGGAATGTGAAGAGAATTTCAAGGAGTTGAAAAGAAGGTTATCCAGTGCACCTGTGCTCACACTGCCTTGTAGTGGAGAAAGGTTTGTGATCTACAGTGATGCATCCAAGAAGGGATTGGGGTGTGTTCTTATGCAAAATGATATGGTGATAGCTTATGCCTCACGACAGTTGAAAATCCATGAACAAAATTACCCAACACATGATTTGGAGTTGGCTGCGGTAATCTTTGCATTAAAGATTTGGAGGCATTACCTTTATGGTGAAAGGTGTGATATTTATACTGATCATAAAAGTTTAAAGTATATTTTCACACAAAAGGAGCTGAATATGCGCCAAAGAAGATGGTTGGAGCTGATTAAGGATTATGACTGCTCAATCCATTACCACCCTGGGAAAGCAAACAAGGTGGCAGATGCATTAAGTCGACAAGACCATGCTAGTTTATCCATGATGAGGATCACAAAATATCCAATATTTATGGATTTACAAAGGATGGATCTTGGAATTATAATGGAAGGGGAAAAATCTTATCTTTCTCAAATGAATGTTCAACCATCTATACATGTGAAGATTAAAGAGGCACAGAAAGAAGATGTCGAGTTACAAAAGAAGGTGAGAAATGTTCCTGAATTCAACCTTGATTGTGATGGGATAATAAAGTTCCGGAATCGGGTTTGTGTTCCTCCCATCCCCGAATTAAAGAAAGAGCTGCTGGATGAGGCTCATAGTTCTTCATTCTCTATTCATCCTGGAAGCACGAAGATGTATAGGGACCTGAAAGAGTACTTCTGGTGGGATGGCATGAAAAGAGATGTTGCTGAATATGTCTCTCGATGCTTGGTTTGTCAACAAGTTAAAGCTGAGAGACAGAAGTCTAAGGGGATGTTACAACCATTACCCATACCCGAATGGAAATGGGAAAACATCACTATGGACTTTGTCACAGGACTTCCTAAAACATCCAAAGGCAATAATGCTATCTGGGTCATAGTTGATCGTCTTACAAAGTCTGCACACTTCATTGCTATTAGAGAGGATTTCTCTCTAGATCAGCTTGCTAGGATATTTGTAAAGGAAGTGGTAAGATTGCATGGAGTACCACTTTCTATTATATCTGATCGAGATCCGAGATTTACCTCGAAGTTCTGGCGAAGTCTTCAGCATACTCTGGATACAGAGTTGAGTTTCAGCACTGCTTATCATCCCCAGACAGACGGTCAGTCTGAGAGAACAATTCAAACCCTAGAAGATATGTTGAGAGCTTGCTCTATGGATTTCAAAGGAGGTTGGGATCAACACCTACCTTTGGTGGAATTTTCTTATAATAATAGCTTTCACTCCAGTATTCAGATGGCTCCTTATGAAGCTCTCTATGGAAAGAAATGCAGGACTCCAACTTGCTGGGATGAAGTTGGGGAAAGAAAGCTATTAGGACCTGATCTCGTTGATGAAATGGCAGAAAAGGTCAGATCTATTCAACAACACATAAGAGCAGCTCAGAGTCGACAGAAAAGTTATGCCGACAACCGAAGAAAAGACCTAGAGTTTGAAGTGGGTGATAAAGTGTTCTTACGAATATCTCCCTGGAAGAGGGTTATGAGATTTGGAAAGAAGGGGAAGTTGAGCCCTAGATATATCGGTCCTTTTGAAATATTGGATCGTGTTGGGAAGGTAGCTTACCGATTGGCGCTTCCACCGAATCTCTCTCAAGTTCACGATGTGTTCCATGTATCTCTCCTGAGAAAGTACATACCAGATCCTTCACATGTACTCAGCTCAGAAGTTGTACCGCTGAAGCAAGATCTTTCTTATGAAGAACAGCCGATAGAGATTCTGGATCGTAGCGAAAAAGTCCTACGAAACAAGACCACTCGCTTGGTGAAAGTTTTATGGAGAAACCACCAACTTGAAGAAGCTACATGGGAGCTTGAGGATATGATGAGGGAGAAGTATCCTCATTTGTTTGTTGCAAAGTGACGAATTTCGAGGGCGAAATTCTTTTTAAGGGGGGTAGAATGTAACACCCGAGACTTTTATGTTATATAAATCATCAAAGGAATCTTTTTCTACACAACACTTTCTTGGCTTGCTTTACACGCAATCGCGACCTTCCTTGATAGCTTGCGTCGTACGCAATACCGAGTTTCACTAAACAACAATATGCTATTTAAAACTAGCCGTTATGAATAGTAATAACCACTTTTTAAAATTTTATAAATTTTATTTTTCAAAATGGACTTCATTTTTGGACTCAGAATATCGAAATTAGCCTAGGGTGAAATTTTGGTATTTTTCTGAAAACTTTCAATTTTTGATGAATAGTGAAACCACTAAGTGGTAGGTTAAAAACTGAATTTTGCATAAAACTTAATTTTACCGCTTCTGTAAATGGAATTTCAAAAATCGAGAGACACGGTTAATATCAAGGACTAAAATGTGGTTCAATGAGATGAAAATAATTTTTTGGTGAATAGTAACTTTTTACTATTTTTACCGCGGTTAATAGTAAATAGGGTAACTAAGGGTAAATATGATATTAATATTACCCTAACACATGTCCTAATTCTATTGGACAAGTGTAATTCGACCAAAAACAAACTTAGGAATAAAATATGACCATTTAGGCCCACTTGGATTAGATTAGGACATTTATTATTAATTTATTTAAAGAAGGGTTAAAATAGTTAAAATCAAAGTTTAATAAGTAAATCATTTTTAATATAGGGTTATACATAAGATAAATTCGATTGTAAATATTCATTAGAAAGCTAAAAAGATTTCCTACGTGATGGTATTTTATTTGTAATTTTTAGACATCAAATAATATAATTTATTTATGACACAAAGATGATGCAGTAATTATCTTATTAATGAAATATTGAAAAAATTGATAATATAAATACCAAAATAAATTTAATTTGAGACTTTTTATGAATTCCACTAATTTTCTAGGTTACTATGATATATTAGTATTGATTTAAGCAACTTGGTTCGAACATATAATTCTGTTATGACTTTGACAAAAATCATATATCAAATAGTGTCAAAATTGACACAAAATAGTTTTTAAATCAAATATTATATTATTAATTGTTATTTTATTCCTAAAAATCTAAGGTTCGGCCAAATGACTTAGATAAGGATATATATTTTAATAATAAACAATTTGTGGTTCGTTTGGCATGTTATAGTAAGTGTATTAACCATATAGTGAAAGAAAACAAAAAGTCATGGTAAAAGTTAAATTATTTAACTTAGAGTTAAATCTAATTGATAAGGTTAAAATAATACCCTAAACTTGTCTAAATTCTATTGGTTGATAGGATTTCGACCCATCCCCACTTTGTCTTCAAAATAATACCCTTTGGAACCATTATAAACCGATTTTGACTTTAATATAAAATAATATTTTTAGATATTCCTAAGGTGCCCCTCTCCTCCCTTATAAAAGGGCACCTCCTCCCCCTCCTCCTCACACCAATTTGAGCACTCAAGCTCGGCCAACCCCTTCCATTTTCCCTTATCCACTTCCCTAGAATAATCCTAGAGGTCCTGGTCTTCTCCAAAGACCAATCTTAGTTCCTTAAGTGGAGGATTCAAAAAGGCGTTCCAAAGAAGAGGTAATATCCATTACCGATCTTTTCAATTTCTTTCTTCTTCAACTTCTTCTTCTTTAGTTGTTTCATGATAAAGTAATAACATCAGTATTACTTACATACTGATATGTTATTATAAATATGAAACAACCCTAATTCACCTTCTATCCATCCTACGGAAAAATGAAATCACCGCGCGTGCGTACGTACGGAATACCGTCTCCACGCCGTGGTGTAATCTATTTTCCACCATCACCTTACAAGGATGGGTATAATGGTGTAATCAGTAACTATATATGATTATTATTAAGTAATATTGATACTGAAATAATATATATATATATACTCCAATACAATTCCACGATCATAGGAACGATATCATCACTCGTGCGTACGTACGGAATACCGTCTCCACGATGTGATGCGACTCGTTCTACATGATCTTCATTTCATAATGATTATATAAATGAATTGAATGAATTAATATGGTATATACTACACTAATACCATTCTGGAAATGAATTATCTATAACCTAAAGATAAGAATAAGAATTTATTCGACAAAACACGCATAAGAACAAAAAGTTATAAAGACCCGAGTAACAAGTAACAATGAAATATTACTAAAAAGAAGCTAATAATATGACCATATATGATCTCATATCAATATGTATGATTCTGGAATAAGTCAATAACAGTATTTAAACCATTATACAGGAGCTTCGGACACGAACAAAGCAAATCGGACCTAAGGTAAGGGAAATATCACAATCTCATTTTTATCCGAGATTGTTTATTCGTAAGTATTTACTGGGGTGTATTTTATCATCCACATCCATGTTTCATCAATATGTAATATTATTTCCATCCACTTGCAATAGTTTAAATCCAATTTTACCCTTAGGTGAGTTTTTAGTAAAGAATATGAAAGGAATCTTTTGTCGTTTTTCCGTACGAGGTACTTTTTGACTTTTCCGACAAAAGTACGAAGAATGTTTTTTTTACTTATACGGCATGAATGGATTTTTAAAACATTACTTCAAAGAAGCTTCCTTTACAAGTTTTCAAGTTTATTTTTAATCAACTTATTTTATTTTAAAGTTGTATGACATGTTATGAAAGGAAAAATGTTTTTGAAGAAGAAAGGATATTTTCCTCAAGAATTCAATTCAAGTGTTTTATCAAAATTATTTTCCATCTAAGATAATAAAGGGTTCTGTTTCTATCCATATTTTTACATTGGTTTGACTATGTTGTGATGGAATTATGTTTATGAATTCCTTTATCATATATGAATTGATTTATGATGTCATGATGTTTCAAGAATCCCATTTTTTGTTATGCGATGATGTATGTTTTATGATTATGTGGCACACATAAGAAAGGATTCATTATAAGATGGGTGGGACCTATATATCCCTCCAATGCATTGGGTAATGATTTTATATCTCATGAGATAGACATGGCTGGAACGGAAGGTTATTTCGGTTCAGTGATACAGGACTGAAACGAGGAGTGAACTCGGTTCAGAAAGGGACTTTGTCCACTAAGATAGTCTTGGCAATGAGTCATGACTAACAAGAAATGATTTTCCATGATTATGTGTGCATGCCACAAAGATTCAAGTTTTATGTTATGATTATGGGGATCTCATTTTCACTTCTATGATTTATTCCATGTTAAGATATTATGATCTTTTTTGCAGGTTTTAATTTTCAAAAAGATATGATGTGATTTTTATTTCCTTTATTTGCCCTTGCTGAGCATTTGAGCTCACCCTTTTATGTTTTCTTTTCCCCAGGCCAGGAAGATGGATATTAAGTAGGATATGCTAAAAGGGACCCTAGATATGATGAAATAAATGGGAGACACTGTAGAAGATTTATGAACCAGTTGTTTATGTTTCCCAGTTTCTAAAGACACTATACCTATACGGTCCTTTGTGGTTTTGTCATATGTTGTAATAAGTGTGATTCAATTTTGAAGTATTAACAATGTATGTAAAGTGTGGGTCGTTATACTCATATTCATAATTAAAAAAATAATTGATTCATTATAAACATACAAAAATAACATTCTTAATTCATTAAAATAATTCCAAAACCCTTATTTCAGTCATAAATTCAACCTAGGAAGGCTTTCGGTGTAAACCAAATGAAGTTGTCTGAAGAAGAGGTAATTTCCATAATCAGAAATTTTATTTTATTTCTTCCTCAACCTCCATCAATTATAATTAAACCATGATGATATAATAACTAAGGTATCTTCCATATACTGATATGTTTTTAGGTTATTTTAATGACCTATAACCATCTATGCTTCCATCAAATGTGATATGAAATCCTCATTATTTTGTATGACGGACTACCTCCCCACGAACAGATGTGATGTGTTTTTTGTTTCAATTTTATCTGGATAGTAATATGGAAATATTATATTAATAAATATAATATTTTTATAATATTTATTTATTTTTAACAAATATATCACACAAACCTACTTATATTCCATTCTGTGGGGGATACAATATTTTTTTTGTCTGTATGGTGAACTACCACCACGAAAAGTGGAGTGATTCATTTTTCGCTAATGATTAGTATCGAAATTTATTAGGTTAAATTTAATGAAAATAATTTAAAAATATGAAATAAATTTTTTTGGAATGCTAATATATTTTTTAATTTTTTATTTCAATTCACCGAGAAAAGGTAAACAATGCTCATTCGTACATACAATCTATCGTCTCCAAGAACAATGTATTTTATTTTTTATTTATAACTTTTATGGATTACATTAAAAACATATATACTAAATATATATTATATTTATATCATTTTTCATATTCCTTAAATTAGGTAACCATGATTATTGTAATAAGACAAACAAAAAAAACAAAAAAAAAACATACACAAAAAATAAATATGTTATTATTTGAAATATAATTTTATCATGGAATTCTTACTAAATGTATAATGAAAATTCATAAGTAATTCATATATAGTTTTATAAAAATGAGTATTATTATTTAATATATTTATAATAAACCTATATATATTATACATGAGTTTTGAATGTGTATGAAGGTCGTCGAGACTTAAGGAAATGGATTTATGTCTCAATTTTCACTTCAATAAGACACATGCCATATTCAATACCTATTTCATTTATGTGGTGTATATAATTCCCATGAATGTATTTTAAGATTATTCTTCTAAAAATAATTTGGACTTTTCAATCAATTTTAGGATCTCACATTCATAGTGTTTATGGTTCAAAAGTTACCAAATCCGTAAGGGGTTTTTTCCTCGATTTTTATTCTTTGGGACATGCATCATGTTATGCAAATATATTATTTTATGATGATTATGCAAATCCCCTTCGACATGTATTATAAATAATTTGTTTTTCTATTGATATTTTAAGTTTCATTTATTTTTATTCCTTTTAGGGGATTACGATTCAAAATTACCAAAGTGGTATGGGTTTTATGATTCAATCTCATTATTTTTCGAGGTTGTTTATATTTTTTCTTATGATGATTAAATATTATGATCTATATCTCAAGAAAATAATGAATTTAATATCCTATATTTATTTCTTGGAAATACATATTTACACTTCATTTTCCTCTTTTTATGTTCTCATGATTTAGAAATAATTTTTGAAAACAAAATCGACCTTATTTGTCTCCTCGGTTGAAAAAACAGTTTCTTTTAGTCCTTGTTTTATAAAAATGTTTTCAAAAATGATTTAATGTTTTAAAAATGATTTATTAATGAATTTTTTACACATTTTTACATTAAAAATTTAAAATAAATCTTCATGTAATTTCCAAAAACATGTCATGTTTAAATTTTACAAGAAATGTGAAAGAAATATTTATTTTAACATATACAACATGAATGAGATTTACACTATCATAAAAATCACTTGCATTGAAGCATCCTATATTTATTTTCTATGTTTATTTTTATTGAAAATGATTTTTTTATCTTTTTATTTTATAAAAAAAATCAAAGTGGAAAGGATATTTTACTCAATAAATGATTTAAATTATTTATAAAACATCCTTTATAATTTTCAATGTTTATTTTCATAGAAAAATATTTTTTTAATTTTTTTAATTTTTTTAACTTTATGTTTTAAAATTTTAATTTTTAAATAAAATGATTTTATTTTTTTATGATTTAAAAAGTTTTTCTAAAATTTTAATGGATATATTCCTCAAAAAATGTTCTAAGAGATATTTCTAATACATTTTCCATATAAGATGAATTACTTTGATGTTAATTATGGTTTATTAGGTATATTATAATATTATACCATTCCTATTATTTATATATATGGTTTATGTTTCTCATGAATTTTTTTTTATAAAACTTATTTCTATTCCATGGGTTATACCGTGATAAAATTCTTTTGAAACCCACTTTTTTCCCATGGGTTATGCATTTATGAAATGATGAAATGATTATGAAACATGTTTCTTTTCTATAGGTTATGATAATAAGATATTTTTGTAAAACCAATTTATTTTCATGGGTTCAGATATGATGAATTTTTTATGATCTCGTGGAACCCGTGTATGATTTTCATTTTGTGAATGGCGTGACCAATATCTCCCTCTAATGAATTAGTTAAAGATTTATATATCATGAGATAAATTTGGTTGGTATGGGGAGTGAACCATGTTTAGTAAGGGACGTTATACACTATGATATTCTTGGGAGTGCATCACTACTACAATGGTTTGGGGAGGGAACCCATTCCACTATGATAGTTTTGGAAATGAGAATTGACTACTAAGGAAATGATATTATATGTTTATGTGTATTCTAAAAGTAAATGTATTATACTAATTTTGGTTTCTCATTGTTCATGTTATTTGATTACATTATGATAATTTTCTTATGAACTTCTATGATTTATTCCATGAATCAATTTTATGATCATGGATATGCAGGGTATGGTTTTAAAATGTTATTCTCATTTTCTCATACCCTTTTTCTCATGAAATGTTAATATCAACCCGGTTTACCCTTAATGAGCATCTGAGATCACTATTTCAAATTTTTCATTTCCCTTAGTTATATTGAATGTTATTATGTATTATTTTCTAATAAGGGTTCTAGTAATTAATAAAATAGTGGGAGATGGGGCAGCTCAATTATGAACTAGTTGTTTATGTTTCTATGTTTCCAAAGACATTATTCTGTTGTAATCCTTAGTCGTGTGTTTATGTAATGTAATTAATTTTCATAAAAATGATTATATATATGTGTGTGTGTGTGTGTGTGTGTTTGAGAGTTTTTGGTAATTACATTTGGTATAAGAAGATAGGTTTAGTTAAGCATTGGAAACATGGTTGAGAAATCTTTAGAGAGTACCATAATGAAAAGTATAACTACAGGAAAACATCCTAGAAATTTTCTAAAGGCGAGAGAGTGTGGTTTATAGAAAATTATATCCCTATATAGATACAAAAATTGTATGTGTATCTATTATATAATTACTTAAGGTTAATAACTCTAAAAAGGGTGTGTTGAGATTAACTCTATCATTTCTTTGTTCATAAAAATGGGCCTTGTAACACGCCTAGTTTGAAACTCTTAGAGGATATTCTTTGGAAATTAAAATAATATTTTCAAAAAAACATGAAGGATTTGAATTATAACTATTAATAACATAGGTTAATCCAAAGGATTCATATATTAAAAATAATGTTTCAAGATTTAGAAAATTCATATAAGTGAATTTTCATGATTATGGGGTTCCCCACTATGATTATTATTTCTTAAACTCTGATTTTTTGTTTTATTCAATGTATTGAACCTAAAAGAACTTTATTAATGTTGAGTTTTATTGATAATGTGAATATTTCTATCATGAGTAGGAAATTTTTTTGGGAGTTATAATTTAAAATCTCATTTCTATGCTCATAAAACTTTCTCAAGCTATTAATCATATTGATCGTCAAAATGAAAAAATGAGGGAACAATGTTATGTTGATTAATTTATGAGGAAATTTCCTTATTATTTTAGTGGTTCTAACAATAAACTAGTTTATAAATAGAAGATCAGTACCATAGAGAAACTATTTTTCATTCTCAAGTGTTCAAATAAAGAAAAAGTAATTTTTCTATCATTTGGTTCGTGAATTGGATCAATGGTGGAATCTTATCAAGAATATGAGTCAATACGATAATAATTTAATCCCTTTAATGAGATAAGTTTAAGAACTCATTTTTCAATTAGTATTTTCATTTTATTATTTCCATGAAATAAATAATTAATTACTTGAGTCAAAGTAGAGGGATAATGAATTTATTGGAACCTATGAGGAAACTTTTTCAACATTTGTGAGGTTATCTTCTGGTATTATAATCCAACCTTAATGTAAGGTTAGTTAATTCTTCAGTGCCTTAAAATTGTGTCTACAAATGGTGTTTTTCATAAGTGAATTCATTGTCTACATGAATATAATTCTTTTTGATATCAAGAAATAAATTGATATTTCTGTTACCCATCATTCACATGGTTTTGATAAAAAAAGAAAAATTGGATTCAAAGGAAAATATAAAACCATGGAGAAAATAGGATGACAATTCCTTCATGTTCAAAGTGTGAAGGAAACATGGAGGAAATTTTCTTAAGGGTAATGGTAAATGTTTTTTGTGTTTAAGATAATTTCATTAGAAAACAGATTGTCATACTGATGGGAGAAGTTAACTAATGATGAGAATAAATAGAAATAACTGCAAAATACACCACTCACACTCCAATAATTAAAATTAATAGATCATGGTAATTATTCTAACTTGATCCCAAATATGAAGATTAATTATAATTTTCGGTGTCATCAACCTCTTAATCCGAGAGAAAAATTGAAGTCTCATCTACTAAATGTTTCTTGCAAGGGGCGTGATAATGATATGGTGAAAGTTACAATTACCATCTACTATAAAATTGATAATGTATTATTTCACTCTGGATATACTAACTAATTCATATCTAGATAATTTTATAAGGGTATAATGATATCACTTAAATTATTAGATGTATAAATAATAGTGAAAATCTCTAATTGTATACTGATTTCATCACAACTTTATGATTCTCTCCAGTTTAATTTTGTGAGAATGTGCTTCCATAAAATATTTTCATTCTTCCCGTGGATGAATATAACATTATCTTATAATTATATTATATTTATCTATATAAAATCCCCATTAATTACCATGTAATGGATGAAACACTTGATATTTCAAACCGAATTATGATCTTTTATCAGTTTGATGGTAAATATGAACATCTGGAGGAAATCAAATCCATTGTATGGGTTTTGATTCCAATTAAAAATGGGAGATTCTCTCATATAGTTTTGGAGAAACTCAACATCGATGATATACCAATTAAGTTAGAGTTTTTTAATGTTTTTATAGAAGATTTTCATATCCTTTCACCAAAACATGAAGTTTATTTCTCAATAAGAAGTCATAATTAGGGTTGCAGCTATTTCAAAGTCTCACTATTGAATATCCCCAATTGGGTTCTTTGAATAGAAGAAGAAAACATATGAGAATATTGATAATGATATAATTGGGTCAAGTGTGTCACCTTGGGGATCTCATATTTTTTTTTAATAAATATGGATCGATGTGACTCTGCATTGATTATTGGGGCTAAATAAGATCACGGTCAAGAATAAGAATCATCTACCCTATATTGAGGACCTATTTAAATAACTATGTAGATCATAATAATTTTCCAAAATTGACCTTTTATGGATTTCTTCAATTGATATTCAATAAGGAGGATATACTCAAGAAATAATTTTGTACACTGTATGGACACTATGAAAATATAGTAATTCCATTTAGTCTTAATATTTTTCTAATTATATTCATATATTTAATGAATGTAGTTTTTAAAGATTAACATTACTAATTTTTTGTAGTGTTTATAGATGATATTATTATATATTTCAAGGGTAATTAAAATCGGGAAGATCACTTGATAATTTACTAAGGACCCTAATTAAGGAGAAACTGTATGAATATTTTTATAATTTTAAATATTGGATGAAAATGGTCTCTTTTTTTGTCATATAATCCGAGGAAAGGGCATATATATAAATCTGCTAATGACTAAGTATATTGATTGTTAACCCTGACCAACTATAGAGACTTAGATCCAAAGTTTTCATGGTTTGGATGGATATTATCCATGGTTTGTGGTGAATTTCTCAAGAAAATCACTTCTTAGGAAGTAGATACTTGATTCTTCACTTGTACTAAACTTAGTGGTCATAAAGCTAGAGTAAGATCTTTTTTAGGAGGAACATATGGAAGAAATTATTGACTATAGAGAGAAAGTGATGAGAAACAAGACCACTCACCTCTTCAATGTTTTTTAAAAAAAACATCTTGGTATTTTGTGTTACATTCAATATCTAGTTTATCATGTGTTACATGCAACAAAAATTTTACCTTATTTTGCAGGTAACACTATGTTTATAGGAAACGTGACATATTATTAAAATATTAATATTTAATATGATACTTATTTCTTATCCATTGTAATGTTGTGTATGGATAGGAATAAATAAATTAGGAAAATATAACGTTTAAACATGTGCATAAAATTTATTTTTTCGTGACCTATTAATTATATATTAAAATAAAAACCATTTGAAAATAAAGAAAATATTTTTTTTAAAACATTTTTTCTATGAACTAACGCATTTTACCTCAATAAATTAAAAAACAACTTTTGGTGAATGATTCTACTGAAATGAATATTTTATAAATTCAATAAAATATTTATTATTTTTGTTCTATTTTTTCTATTAATGAGATAAGAATAAATCTAATTTTATGCATAAACACTATATATTTATAAAAAAATAAGTTCTACCACATTTTGCCCAGTTATTTTTAAAATTAATTTTTGGAACATTTATAAAATTAATTTTAAAAAATTAAATGAATTTTTTGAATCATCACCTAAAAATTATCATTTTATTAATTTTTTATAATTTCCTAAGCGGATAAATTTTTAAATGATTAGTGAAAATACTTTTTTTTATTAAGAATTGTAATTTATTTTAAAGAATTTAAAACTTCCAAATTGTTTTTATATGGTTTTAAAAATAAAATTAGGTCAACTATATATATATATTAATAAAATTTAGTTCATTCTAATAAATTTCATATTGAAATTTGATATAAAAACTCTTTAAACTTTTGAAGATTTTCTCTTTGGAAAACAACTTCATCGTCACATCTATGTGTTTAATTTTTAATTATATTTTGTAACATAAGTGGATTTAATTTGGAAAAATGGTTAAATATTTGAAATAATATTAATTTATATTTTAAAATATGTTCAATTCAATTTTCATCAATTACGAATATTAAAAGCAATAAAAATTAATTACCATGTTGAAGGTTAAAACGGGATTCCCAGGGGGTTAAAATAAATAGATAGTAGGTAATATAACCTAGAAACATGTAAAAAACTCATTTTATAGCCATATTTATAAGTTTTAACCTATTATGTTAAGTAATATCCATTTTGGATCCTTCTATCATGTGAAAAATGTGTTTACAACTTTTTCATTTTAAAATTTAAAAGTGTGTGACTCACCTAACTTATAAAAGGTATCCCCCTCTCCTCGCCTCTCCTCTTCACATGTTAAAGACTCATTGGATTGGTGAATACCATCAAATATAACTTCCTTACTATTATAATATCAATATAGAAGCTTTATTTTGGTCATAAATCTAACCTTGGAAGGATTTTGGGGTAAAATAGATGATGTTCTCTAAATAATATGTAACGTCCCCAACCGAGTGTTTTGTTTTATTTCTTCCCCTAAATACTTAAGTTATTACTAAAAAAATTTGATATAAGAAAATAATTATACTAAATATACTTATATGTTGTTATTTTAAGGTAATGAACTAAAATCAACTCCACTTCAATCAAATGTGATACAAAATACTCATTCATGTATACAGAAGACTACCATCTCGGGAACTAATGTGATATGTTTTTTATTTATATATTAATTTGATTGTAATAAGTATAGATTAAATTAATATTTATGATATATTTAATATAATTATACTGAATAATATAAAATTATGAGTGCTCATCCTCATAATTATGCACCTCATGCACCTCCTACAAATTCAAAATTCTCATCTTCCCTCGACTGTGCGATTGGAGGTGCACTGGTAGATCCTCCTTGTTCAGTTCGTCTATATTTGATGGGTGGTTCTTCGAGGATTTTAATTTGGGATTTCTTATAACTTATCATTGTCCTATATTTTTCATCTTCGGTGGATCCTTTGATGTTACTTTTATCTGGATGTTCCTCACAACCTTCCTTTCCCATTGGCTCGGGTATTCCAGTTATGGATCAATCCTTTATATCAGTGGTTACTAGTGATTTTTGGTCAGATTCTCATCCTCTAATTAAAATGGATACTCTTATTTCCTTGTATATCAAGGAATGGGAATTGGTGGATGGTATTCCATCCATCTTTCTCTCAAAATAAGAACTTTCTGAAGCCTCACTTTATCATCATTGGTCCCTCATCACGATGTTCATTAATGGTCATCCTTATCTGGAAAATTTTTCTAAATTTATTTATTCTTTGGATCTTTTTAATATGATATAGGTTTTAATTCTATCCATTAAATCTTATTATTTTTACATATTCTCTAGATTGGACATTATTTAGTCTCGGTCCAGGGAGGGTCGTTCTTTCAGACATCATAGGTTTCTCCTCCTCTAGTGGTCTCTCGATGCTCATCATGGAAAAGACACTTCTTTGGAAGAACTATTGATTCATCTCCCTGGTATCCCTCTTCTATTTTAGAATCCCGAGTATCTCAAATATATTTTTAATGCACTCTATCAATTTCTTTATTTTGGTGTAGCTACCCATAGGATAGAGCATACAATGGTGGCCCTTATATGTGTGGAGTTTGATCTAATTTCTTATTTTCCACACATAATTCATACGAGTGATGGGAATGATCATTATCTATAGAAAAATATTTTTCCCCCACTCCCCTAATTGTTTTTATCATTGTAAATATTAATGGAACTATGATTCTCTTTGCAGGAACCAAGTGATTCATAATAGGGATTGTGGTGAGCTTCAGCATCATACGCACGAGAATATTCCTAATAAATACTTTATTGTTCATGATAATTAGATTTTTGGGATTATAAATGATGTAGTTTTGGTCCTGGATGTATCTGGAGTTGGTCAACCATTGAGAGTGACTGATCTGGTTCTGAATTCTCTTATCTCAAATTCAACATCAAATTCTAAATACTTTCCTTATGAGAAAGTCTTTGAATAAACTCTTTTTCCTGACTCTTATGGTCCTCTTGTGAGAATAGATCTTGGTTACTAGGATCTTATTCATAAAAATATTTTGTACCTGATTTTTTATATAGGATCTGATGTGGATGATCCCTCTTATATTCATTATTCTTTTACCTAGTCAGTGGTTGCTTATTCCCCTTTGCTATTGGACCTTTCACTTCTAGTGGTTCCTTCCATGAAGAATTTGAAAGTATATGGAACTATTGTTTAGTATTATTTAGATCTTTATTATTCTCCTATATACCCATAAGAGGGTGGTTCCACTTCTTCAATGAATCAAGTTCTCTCCTCCCCATTTTTGGTTATTACTCAGGATTTGTAAGTGTTGAATTTTGAAAAACTAGTTTCCAAGTATATGGATTTATTTGTCTTGATATCCTCTGAAAGCCTTGTATAACTCACCTATTTATGATGATATAAATCCTATATAAAATTACTTCAATTTTTTATAAGACTATGGATAGTATTCTATATTATAATCCTTGGTTTAAGGTGATTATAAGTCAGTTAAAATTAACGTCTCCCAAATGGAATTGAAACTCATTCCAATACCAAATCATCCATCAATGGATTAGGCCTATTATGCAATATCCCTATTTAATTATTACTAACTCCATTGTATGGAATTTTAGGGGTTTGGTATCCTTTTATAAGATTCAATTCCTTATGAAGATTGTAAAAAAGAAAATTGTTCACTTAATGGTCATCCTAGAACCAAATTTCAAGCCAAAATCCTACAAGGAAATGGCTTGTGGTTTGAATTTAAGTCAATGGTTTCATGGATATGCAGATAAAAAGCACATTTGGATCATTTGGAATGATAAAGTAATTTTGGATTTAATATAGATTTTCAGTCAACATGTCTCCATTAAAGTAAGTTTCAATGAGGTTTATTATTTTATGTCTTTTTTCTATGCTAGATGTGACCCAGTCCAAAGAAAGGATCCCTAGGACTTTCCATCTTCCTTTAACTCTAGTTCTCTTGTATGGTTTTTTGGAGTCAATTTTAATAAAATTATATAAATTTATGAAAATAAGGGAGGGGAATTAATCTTAATAATGGTATTCAATATTTTCTTTCCTTTATTGCATCTAATAAGCTCTTGGATTTGGTCTATTTAGGTGATTCCTATACCTAATACAATAATAATACGGGTAGTATCAGAATTTGGAGTAAAATTGATAGATGTCATGAGAATTTGCAGGCCATCTCTGACATCTCAGGCTCCTCTTTCAATAATATTTCTAGGTCTTTATCTAACCATTCTCTGCTCTTTATTCATGTATATTATTCCATAGAGGTCAAGAAGGGTTCTTTTATACTATTCAAGGGTTTCTTTTAAACTAGTAATCAGTGGAAGTATAAAGGCTTCATAGAGTTGATTCAAGATTCTTGAATTTCTCCTATTTAGAGATTTTACTGGGTTTCTCTTAATAATAATATTATAAGGATTATGGTTTCCATCCTATCCGACCATATTCTTCTTCTTGGTTAGAATTTTTACTTGTAAATTCATCGGGTGGATATGAAAAAAACATAATCTTATTTTATAAGTTCAATGGGATGATAATAAGTATATTCTTTTGTCTAGTAAGATTGAAATGTTTGAGGAGAACTTACTTGATATTGATAATTCTTAAACAAAGAGATAAAAATCTAAATGGATTAAGGTTGGGGAAAAGAATAAAACCTTATTTCATGCATGTATTAGGGATAAAAGGTTCAATGGAAGACTCAATATTCTTCTCCTTAATGGTACCTTCAGTAGTGATGCTAGTATTGTAGGTCCTTTGGTTGTGTCACACTTATCTAAAGCTATTTCTAGTCAGTGGAAGGATCATTAGGATTATTTTCAGGATTGGATAGCTTATGATCCTTTGTTTAAAAATGTTCCCACTTTTTCTTCTATTTTTGGGAAATCAATGATTAAGAGATCACCAGGGAAACAAGGTGATTTTTTATTCCATTAATCCTCTTAATCCATAAATATCCCCTAGTCTTGATGACCTTCTAGTTTCTTTTTATTATGATTATTTTCTCATTATTAATTAGGATGTGGTGTGTTTTATTCAAGTTTTCTTTATGGGTGGACCTTTACCAACAATTTATTTAGCTACCATTTTAGCTCTTAGTGCTAATGTTAAATAGCCCATGATTTTGAGAAATTGTATCATGTTAGTACGTGTAACCTATCTTATAATGTTTTGGACATGATTCTCATTAAAATGACGTCTCTCTATATTACTCTCAAGTTTTCAAAGGAATTTCATGGTTTTATTAAAGGAAAGTGCATTCAATGAGCTATTGGTCATTCCCACAAAATGATTGATGATCTTAATAAAATAATGATTAGTTCCAATTTGATGGTTAATATTGACATGGAAAATGCCTATGATCAGATGGAATGGTCTTTGTCCATTAAATTTCTCAGAAAATGTTGTTTTTATGATTGGGTTTGTGATCTATTCATTTGGTGATTTTACGCTTCATGGTTCTCAATTTCTTTAATGGGGACATGTTTTGGTTTCACGAAATCTTCAAGGGGAATGAGACATGGTGATCCTATTTATTGAAGCTTATTTTTCTTGTCCCATGATGTTCTCAATATAAATCTCAACAAGAGTCTTTATAATTGGTTGATCTACCCCATCCATCCAACGGCCTGAAGGCCTTTAAATTTTTTATTATTTCAACAGAAACATAAACATAAACCCCCTTTTAAGGGAAGAAGGGGGAAACCTGAGACATCATCAACTCAAACCAATTCATGAACAAAAGGTATAGAGAGACAAACCAAACTGACACATGAAGTTACCTCTCCCCAGCATATGAACATGTAAAAGCACTCCACCGTTGCAATTCTTAACAGCAAGCAAGTGTCGTGTGTCGAAGCACATGCCCGATCTGATGACTATCGTCATACCCTCTCAACAACCAAATCCGAAAAACAATACAACGATGAAGAGAAGGTCTAGAAAACATCTTCTAGGGTCTCATCCATGGGTCAAGTCTGGTTGCATCACCATACCAACAGACCTCGAAATAAAAAACCATTCCCCTTTCTGAAACGACTATTCCAAGTGCCACCATCAAATATCATCCTGGACCAACACCACTGCCCTCCTTAAACCCCCTAGGAACCATAGTCACATAAGTTCGGAAGGCAACCCAAGAGTCATGAGAATAGGCCATCGTCACCTAGGGCTGGGTGGCCCAACCCCACACCAAGAGGGCGCCACTGATGAGGGGATATGGGCCATCCTGAAATAGAATCTCCACTATGGGCATGAGTTTGCTCCGATCAAAACCACAGATATACTCTTATCATATTCCAAAACCTCACAGTAATGATAATGGAAGTAGGAAAAGGAAGACAAGAGCCAGTGAGATCAAACCAGAACAAACAATACCAGATCAAGCCTGGTATGACAAATCACATCATACCCAATCACACCATAACAAAAGAGAATCTACAAATACCAGAGAAACTGCAACCCAATACCTCCTCCCTCCAAAGCGTTTTAGATATGATTAGAGACCCACACCAAATCGTTCCAGATGAACCGGGAAACCTAGGCCACCCGATGAAGCTGGAGATCGTGTACTGAACCTCCGAGAAACCCTAGCATCCGATGAAGCAGGACGAAACAACCTAGCCGTGAAGCTGATCGCACACCGAACCTCATCGTTGATGGAGAGGGACAGGCCACGCCACACTGACACACCGTCGTTATGCCAGATGAGATATAGCCACACTGAGCCACATCGAGCAAAACCGCCACATCGTCGTTGTACAAGACGAGATCCAAGCTGCACCATTGAAGCCGAAGTCATCAACACAGGGGACGAACCACGCCGGGTCGAACACATGAGGCACGATGATTCCCATGCCGGACAGAAACCAAATGCATAATTCATGAGCAAATCCAGGCTGGAGGGGGAAGAGGGGAAACCAAAACTTAGATAAACCCGAGCTGCCGCGGTTTGGGAGACATTCCTCTCAGAGGCTCTCTTCTTAATCTACCCCATTAAAGGGAGGTATAGATTATTTGGTATTTCTCATATATTTTCTACTGATTCCATGTTATTTTTCCTCAATGGAAGTTCCAATTCCATTCATAATTTGAAAATAACTCTTTATGAATATAATAATAAATCTAGATTCTGTGTCAATAGAAACAAAAGTGGTGTTTTTATCTCCAAAAATTGTTTCTATAGTAGATCCTTTACCATTAAAAATAAGATTGGTTTGGCTAAAAAAAGTTTCTCTATGAAATATTTTGGTTCTCCTTCATCTAACAGTAGAGTTATAATTTATAAATTTGAAAATATTGTGAACAAAATTATGGGAAGGATCCAAAATTGGAAAATTCACTTTCTATCCTTTAGGGGAAGGATTACATTGGTCATCAGTGTACTTTATTACATTCCAATGAATCTTTTATATGTGTGTGGACCTCCTAAAGTGGTTATCAGGAACATTTAAAGGATTATCAATATATTTATATGGTATTCTCACCATGAAGGCATCATCAATGGGTAAGATGGTCTAGATTGGAAAGACCTATTCAAGAGAGGGTTTTAATCTCATTGGTATTGAAGATAATATATTATTTATGGATGCTAAACTATTGTGGGAGGTAATATCTAGGGATTCTCTTTGGTGAGTATTTATCAAGAGGAAGTATGGGTTGTACCCTTTTTATTGGGATAATAGCTATAATGGACCTCACCTCTGAAATAATGTAAAGAAACTAGTCCCTTTAATTTTGGGGAATTTTTATTCAGATTGATGGGCATGGTAACATCTCTTTCTAGAAACGCAATTGGGATGGTTTTCTATTATTATTTCTAAGTTATACAACCTTGTAAATAAATGTTAGTTAAGCTTGGTCACATCCCCATTTCACTAATATAGTACTAAATCAGGATCAAAAGGAGGTGTTTCATAGAATATATTATTATGATGATGTATATAAGGGTTTTATTACTTCATATTCTACTGGTAATCTTTCATTCATTAATTTTCATGAAATGGTTCATCGATTTTCAAATTCTGAAGGACGGTCTCTAGCCTTTGGTTTAAATATATTTAAACTAAATTTAGTTTTCTTATTTTGATAATTCATAAATATTTTATACCTAATTATGAAAATATTCCATGCATCTATATTCCTCTAACATCAAAATAAAAGTGTGGCTTCAAATCTCAATCTGAAACTATTTTCCATCCATTTTTCAAAAGTGATTAAGCTGGTCATTTATGGCTTCGGGTTTCTACCTTTACCGATTTCACTGGCATCATGAGGTCCATGAAGGAATTATTTCAGGAATGTAGGAATGTAGGAGAGTGATCATGTGAAAGAAAAGGGGGTATATTTCCCAACATCATTGTTTGTTAGAACATTTGGGAAATGTGGAATATTTTTTGTCATCGAGGTATTCGAACTAACCTTTAGTATATTAGGACAAAATTTCAGGATCTTATTTATTCGTTTTTGTGGATGTGTAAAGGGTTCAAACTTTCTCTAGTTCTAGATTCTTTCATTTCATACAGATGCTCAATTGAGGTGTATCCTCCTAGGAATAGGTCACTAGTGTTTCAGTGTGACAGTATCCCCCTACTCATGGGATTAAATTAAATGTGTATTTTTCTTGGGTGTAAGCATTCATGCGTGGTGGTGGTGATGTTTGTGATGATTGAGTCTCTGTTATTATTCTTTTTTTACTTACTATGGGTAGGGAAATTCGGTGGTGGAAGAGGAACTATAGATTCTATAATGTCTCAAAATTTGTAAGGAAAGATCAATCTATCTATCTAAAATTCAATTAGATTCTTCTATTATGGTCAATGCCTTGGATAGTCAATTGGATTGTCCTTGGAATATTATCAATCCCATTTTTTCTTACAGGGAACTTACTCTCCCTAACATTATTGTTCTTCATACATGGAATGAGGGTAATAGGGTGGAGTATCTCATTTCTTCTAAATGTAATCAAGATAATATGATTTTTATGTTTTCTAACACTGTTCTCTTATTATTGATTGTTCTATGATTGTTCGATGGGATTCCCTCATCCTTCGCCATTTCCAGCCCACGTGAACTTATTTTTTCTATTTTTATTATTATGTTTTCATCTACTTCAATAATAAATTTTTATAATTTTCATTCACTAAAATATAAGTATACCTCTTCAATAAATATATCACATAGACCTTCTTACTTTACATTCTATGGGGTATACAAAAATGTCGTTCGTGTGTACAATGAACAAACGTCTAATGAAGTGATCTGATTTTTTTCACTAATGATTTACATATAGGATAGTTAGGGTAAATTTAATTAACATATGTAATATATATTTAAAATAAATTAGTGTGTAATGGTAATATATTATTTACATTTTTATTTTAATCTTTCAGTAAAATGGAAACAGTGTTTATGCGCACGTACGGCCTACAATATCCATGAACGGGGTATTTAATTTCTATAACTAAATTTTATAGATTAATAAAAATTAATATATGAAGTATATATATTATATTTATATAATGATTAAAATTATGGAACTTATGGAACCATGTTCAAATTAAGTGGAGAAAAAAAATAAAAAAAATAAAACATACACAAAAGCAAAGTTATTATTAACCAAAATGTCATATTAACAGGGAATTGTTAATAAATAGGTAATGAAGAGTCATAATGAAATAATATTTTATATGATACATATGATAATCGATCTATAATATATTTATGAAAAACATATATTTATTATACATGAGGTTCGAACATGTCAAAGGAATTTGGGTCTCAAGAAAAGATATTGTCATCTCAATTTTTAATTCTCTAAGACACATTCCATACTCAAAATCTATTTCTTTAATGTAGTTTATATACTTCCCACAAATTAATTTTATTATTATTCTCATAAAAATAATTTTCATTTACAAATACATCTTAGTATATCTCTTTCATGGGGTTTACAGTTCATATGTTACCAAAACAGTAATGGATTTTTATCTCAATTTGTATTCTTTCGGATATATATTATATTTTGAATATATATTATTTTATGATGTGGATATAATTCCCATTTTACATGTAATATCTTGAATTTAGCTTCTCTCATTATTTTTTATCTTCTATAAAAATTTATTCTTTCATGGGTCTTAAGATTAAAATTTACGAAAGTGGTAAGCGTTTTATTATTCAATCTCATCATTTATTAGTATTATTTATATTTATGCTTCTGATAAAGAAATATTTTGATATATTTATCAATAAATGAATTTATTTTACTATTATTTAGTTATTTCATGTAAACACATTTTTTCACTAAATTTTCCTCTCTTTATATACTCAATATTCTGAAATAATACTTTTAAAGAAAATTGAACTTATTTTTCTCTTTGGTCAAAAACCATTTTTATTTAATATCTATGTTTTCTAAAAATGTTTTGAAATTTTTATTGACATTTACCAAATGATTTATCAATGGAAGTTTTACCCATGTTTTACTTTTACAAAAAAAAATAAAATTAACCATCAAGTTGTTTTAAGAAGCATGGCTCGTTTGTCTTTTACAGAAAGTTTTAAATTATTTTTAAAGCTTAATTTATAATTTTTAAAGGTTTTCATCGAGGAATATTATTTTAAAATGTTTTTTGAACATATATTTTGAAAAAAAATATTTTCAAAAAAAAATATTTTTAAAATATTCTATAATTTAAAATTTCTTCTTCAAAGTGAAAAGGATATTTTCCTAAAAAATGTTCCAACTGATCTTTCAAAAACATTTTCCATCTAAGATGAAATCCTTTGATATTACTTATTATTTACTAGGATATGATCAATGGATACCATTCTTATTCTTTCTCTTTATTGTATATATTTATGATGAAATGTTTTTTAAGAACCACATTTCTCTTCCATGGGTTATACCATGATATAATGCTTATAAATCCCACTTCTTGTTTAAACAGGTTATGATTTAATAAAATTATGAAATTGTTGTGAAACCTATTTATATTTCATAGGCTATTATATGATGATATGTTTATGAAACCAATTTATTTTCGTGGGTTCTGATATGATGAATTTTTATGATCTTTTGGTACACGTATGTATGATTTTCATTATGTAATGGGTGGGACATACATCTCCCTCCCATGAATCTAGTAAAGATTGTTTTTTCTTGAGATAAAAAGGACTAGAATGGGGGTGAACCTAGTTTAGTAAGGGACTTTATCCACTAAGATATTCTCAGCAGTTCTTGACTACTAATATGGTTTGAGGATTGGACTCATTCCACTATAATAGTTTCTTCAATGATCCTTAACTACTAAGGAACTGATTTTTTATGATTACGTATATGAAAATGATATATGTCTTATGCCAAAGTTATGTTTTCATGGTTAATGTTATTTTATTTAATTATGATTCATGTCTTATTAACTACCAATATTTCTTCCATAAATCAATTTTATGATCTATCATATACAAAGTAGGTTTTCAAATGTTATTCTCTGTTCCAATACTCTTATGCCAAGAATATATTAACATGTCACTATATTACCCTTAAAATATAAGATTACAATTTCTTATGTTTCATTTCCTTAAGTTATGATTAATGGTATTATATATGAAATTTATAAGAAGTGTGATAATTATAAAGAACATAGTGGGAGATTACATAGCACTCTTATGAACTAGTTGTTTATGTTTCCATGTTTCCAAAGGAACTATACCATTACGATCATTGGGCATGTGTCTATGTAATATATTGAATATTAATATAAAATATGTAATATTTTTCTATGAATATATTGGGTTGCTATATAATATCAGTGATTAAATTCTAAAAATACCATGTCATATCACTCATGGAAAGGCCAACTGAATAATCACATTCCTCATGAAATCATTCAAAAACTACAATGAATCTAAGCTTTGTTTACCCATCCTAAACCTGAAAATTTAGGATCAATATCCACTATCCCAATAATAAAATAATCCTTAATTTATTCTATCAGGAATCTACCTAATCCTGCATTTCAACACAATCAGGATAACAAATTCACTCCATGTGCTTTGCATCAAAAATTCCCTATATATACCATAAGATTTTATTCACACAAACAAGTGTATCCATCTCATCATGTAATCATATATCTATTATAAATCACAATAGAGGAATAAATTTCAAATAACAATACATCACCATTGCATCCACTTCCTAAACCAACCAACTGTGGATTTTTATGTGTCACCAGCACATGGGGAATTTTCAATCCAAATCAGATATTTTCCCTTGAAAATATCAATATCAAATTCCATAAGAGAAGATAATGAATATTTCTATAGAATATAACTAATATGTTATAAAATATTACACTATACAATACTTTCTTGATAAATTAGAAAACATAACCCCTTCTTTGTTGGGAAAATCACCCCCATATAAGAACATAACTATCATATAAATCTTACATGAATAATATGATATATGTAATATTTTCTATTAATAGTTCAAGCTAATGGAAAATAGAAAATATGATCTCAAAAAATCATATCACACAAGAATTAATATATTAATTTTTTTAGTGCAGAATAAGAACAAAAATTTTGTATCCAATGTAACTTAAACATCCTTCTAGACTAGTGTTAATGACCCACTGACCCATGTTCAATCATAATCACTAAAACATACTGATTATCCAATAACAACATATATTTTAATTAAATTTTAATGGTATTAAATGTTCATTTTTGATTTTATGGGCCTGAGTTAGTGGATTTTCATTATGAACATCCATTCTCATCATTTGTGCACTTCATGCCTAATGTACACCAATTTAGGCCCAATGAGTCATATGATTCTAAGGAATTTAATTATAAATATTTTAATTTTACATTTTGGGAAATATATATAAACTTAAATTTGAACAATTTTCATTCATGGATCAATGGATTATTCATAAACGATGATAGAGATATTTGGAGATGAATGGAAGTAATTATAGAGAAGGCAGATTGGACACCAGCCCACTTATTAGACTGTGGGGCCCAACATATAGGCCCAATGACTCCCAATTTTTTGGGATGATATAATAATGTTGAGGAAAAAATAAAACTTTAGTATATAATTCTAATTTGTCCTCTATGGTGGTCATTAAGGCGGCCCAAGTTAGAGATAAAATTCTGGGCTAGATTCTGCGGCCCAGAAGAACAGACCACTAATTTGATCATATCTCGAACTCCAAAACTCCAAAATGGTCCCAAATTTTAAATTAGGTTATAAGACATCCTAAGATCAATTTTATTCTTCTATGTCCCACTCTAATTCTTCCATCTATAAGTTCTTACAAGCGATTCTGTTCGGTGAAGGAAAGATGGCTTCCACCTCGGGTCAAGGGTCGAAAAATCAACTCTCCCTTAATTTCCACCCACCTATGGCCTAACAAAATTAATTGAGAGGACTTGGACTGTTGGAGGCTCGACCCAAGGGCTCAAAAAATTATATTTAAGGTAGTGGTGTTGGATTATTTGGGGATCTTGGGTGCTTTGTTCAATTGTAATGTTATGCTGTAATTTTGTTGTCTCGAATTTGTCTTTCACATGTAAGATGTTCAATTCACTTTAGTCTCTTAATAAAATTTCTTCTTATACTATTATTCTATTGTTCTTCATATCACTTTGATACCATTGGATCAAGGTGTGAATTTATTCACACCAAACCTTGTGAAATTATTCACACAACGGTGGAGTAATCATTTTATTTTTGTTGTTTTCTTACTTCTCCATTTCTTCCCTCATGAGTATACTTTCTGCTTCCATTGAAACCATGGGATCAATGGAGGGCTGACCCACTTATGGTTTGATCCAAGTGAGTATCAAGGGGCTGTATTGGATGTTATTTATAACCCCATTAATGTATAATCACTTCTTTAATTGATATTTTTATTTGATGATTTTTAAACTCCATCATCCTTGTTGAATTTAAGGTCACACACTTCAAGTGATAATACGAACCATTACCTTGAAGTGCTCAAAAAATTGATCCTTCAAGTGTATAGGTGATTAGTATTAAAGGGTTTAGGCATTAAACCAGTAATTTATGATGTTGTTTTTTCTCCTTAAATGAACTCATCTCAAGTATAAGAAATTGAAATCATTGAAAAGGAAATACGTCCAATCCACCCCGAGCAATATCCTAGGATCAACTCATTCTTTTAAATTGAATTAAATTAAGTATCTTAGAGTTACGTTAAACCCATCTAAAACCAATCCAATTTGGCCACTTCATAGCCAAAAATAGTCCATATAATGTACGTGTCTATAATTTTCTTCTTAGGTCTCTGAGGATTCGACAACCCAATCTAAACTACAAGGACCGTCTTACCTTCTTCTCTTGGGTAAATTTGAGCATGAATCAAATTTTGGCGCAATTTCTGGGGACCCAAGTAAGTCATCTAAACACCCATTCTATTCTCCCCCATTTCTTCTTTTCTCATCCAAATTCTATTATCTTGTCCATTTCTCGTTTTTTTTTTCTTTTGGTGCATGTCCTCCTACACCCGCGATCAATCAAACCGTCTAGTTAGGGTGGATAGTACTGGGGTTGGGGAGTCAAGTAGACCAAGGGAACTCATTCCATTAGATATTAATCTTCCTAATACTCGAGAGTCCAAAATTGATCCCATTTCAATGGAAGGTCTTCAAAGAAACAAACTTTTAAACCCAGGTGGAAGCCAAAATGGAAACCCAAATGCGGCAGCCCCAAACTTGGGGAATGCGGTCGATCAAACCATGAATGACTACCTCACACCTTCCTGGACCAATTCCCACTCATGAATTAGACACAATTCCCTAGGATATTCCAACTACATCTTTAAACCCCATGTCCTAAACCATCTTCCCAAATTCCATGGAATGGAGTCCGAGATTCCCTACCTTCACATTAAAGAGTTAAATGAAATTGTAGAAAACATGTGTCCCCCACATCAACTAGAATCAGCTAAGATGAGGCTATTTCATTTTTCTTTATAGGATAGAGATAAAAATTGTCTAAACAATTTGATACCATCATCCATCAACTATTGGTACCAACTACAAAGAGAATTCTACAAAAAATACTTTCCCCACCACAAAACAATTGCACATAAAAAGAGCATCCAAAATTTTTTTGAAAAAGAGGGAGATTCATTCCATGAAACATGGGAGAGGTTCAAAGACACTATAAACATGGTTACACGCCATGGTTTTTCTATTCCTGAACAAGTGAGAATTTTCTATGAAGGGTTGGGTCCAGGTAACAAACAATTCATTGACATGATGTGTAATGGAACCTTTAAAAACAAATCCCCAAATGATGCTTACGAGTATCGAGAAAGCCTTTCTGAACAAAAACAAACATGGGGAACATCACCTTATTCTGAAAATCCACAAAGAAATACTGGAATTCATACACTTAGAGATGAGGAAAGCCTTATGGATAAACTCGCAGCACTCTCTAGGAAGGTTGAAGAGATATACCTTAGGAAAGTCCATGAAATCCCAATTGTAGACCTTGTTTTCACAATTTGTGACAAACATGACCATAAGACAGACAACTTCCCAACTATTCCATCCATCAAGGATGTTCTTTTAGGAGGAACTGCAGCAGAAGTAAATGCTTTGAACTTTCAAAATCCTCAATACCAAAACAACTTCAACCCAAGGTATAATGACCACCCAGGCTTCCGCTAGAAAGATTACCAACAACCTAGCCAACCACAGGGACAAAATCCTTACCCCCATCAGAACTACCATACCCATAACCAGTTCCAAACCCAACCTATCCAATACCAACATCCACCAATCTATTTTCAACAAACCATCCCACCTCTAAAATATCCCCCTAGGATAAACCAACCTACTCAAGCACAATCCCAAACTGTTCCACAAAGTCTACTAGAACAACTGTGCAAACAAATGGAAAGGATGAACTCAGAAGTCTCTTCCCTTAAACAATAACTTCAAACCATAAAAACTGGAAATGCACCCATGCCTACTCCGGAGGTTCCATCCTCAAATTCAATGGGAGAGTCAAGTTTCACTCAAATAACTCATGAACAACTAAATGATGTGACAGTTTTAAGAAGTGGGAAATCAATTGAGAAACCTGAACAACTAATTCAAAATCCACCTGAAGATTCAAACATGGATGAAAACTCAAATGAACCAAATGATCAAACTGAAAAACATGATAACTTTTTCAAAGAAACAACTCTTCAACAAAAAACCCCACAACCTTCACCATTTCCTCAACAAATGAGGGGGAAAACCAAGCCTGAATTGAGTGAAACATTGAGGGAAATCTTCTCACAAGTCAAGTTGAACATTCCTCTTATCGATTCCATCCAAACTATACCTTCCTACTCAAAGTACCTTAAGGACTTGTGGACTTTTATAAAAACAAAATTCACGTAAAAACCAAGTCCTTTTGGCTGATAATGTGTGTACCACCATTCAAGGGACCATTCCTCCTAAGTTGAAAGACCTAGGTTGCCCTTACATCAATGTTGAACTAGGAGAAAGCAAAGTTTTCAAGGCCTTGTGTGATCTAGGTGATTGTGTCAATCTCATCCCCTATGTCGTGTACTACCAGTTAGGCCTAGAAGAACTCTAACCCACATCTGTCACACTTCAACTTGCTGATCGTAGCATTAGGGTTCCAAAGTGGATTTTAAAGGATGTTCTGATAAAGGATGAAAACTTCATCTACCCTGCTGACTTCATTGTCCTTGAAAACCATCCAAACATAGTAAATAAAGAACAAACCCCAATCATCCTTGGTCGTCCTTTTCTTGCAACAATCAACTCTGTTATCCAAGTCTGGAATGGGAACATGACCATCACCTTTGGAAACATGAGTCTAGACTTGAACATATATAATGCAAGATCACAAATAGTGGATGACGAGGAAATTCATGAAGTAAACATGATAGGAAGCATTGATAATGAATCCATAGAAAATCAAAGAATATTTGATGGATGTTTAAGTTAGTATGAGATTGATTTCCATTGTTCATATGAAGGAAGTTTATCTCCTTGGATTGAATCATTTTCAAATTGCTCTTATGATGAAGTCTTAGGTCCAACAATCAGTGAAACCTTTCGGCAAACCACATTCATAGAGACCGATCAAACTTCCTTCCCTAAATCTGATCAAGCCAATCTAGTAGCTAAAACTTCTACATGTGGGGAATCAATACTGTCTAAAACTTTAAGAAATAAAATTGATCTTGATCTAATGTCCCAATCTTCTGCTGAAATTATGAACCAACCAGATCTTGAATTGAAGTAACTTCCTCCTTCACTAAAGTATGCCTTCCTAGGGGACAATCAAACACATACTATTGTCATTTCTTCTTCTCTTGAATACAATAATGAGAGGATGCTTCTAGATGTCCTTAGGAAACAAAATAAATCCATTGGTTGGACCCTATCTGATATTCCCAGGATTAGCCCACTTGTTGGGACTCATATGATTATTCTGGAATCTGATTCAAAGCCATGTCGTCAAACTCAACGGCGACTCAATCCTAATATCATGGATGTAGTAAGGAAAGAACTTCTGAAATTGTTAAAAGCTGGAATCATATATCACATAGCTGAGAGTTAGTGGGTGAGCCCAATCCAAGTGGTTCCAAAAAAGGCTGGAATCACAGTGATAACCAATGAGGATGGAGAGATTCTTCCACCAAGGGTGAGTAGTGGAAGGAGGGTCTGCATTGACTATAGGAAGCTAAACTCTTTCACCAAGAAGGACCATTTCCCCTAATCATTCATTTACCAAGTCCTTGAGAGAGTGGAAGGTCATGCATTCTACTGTTTCTTAGATGGTTACTCGGGGTACAATCAAATTGAGGTCTCCTTAGAGGATCAAGGGAAGAATACATTCACATGTCCATTCGGAACCTTTTCTTTCAAACACATGCCCTTCGAGTTATGCAATTCCCCTGGAAACATCCAGCAGTGCATGATGGGAATCTTCTCAGACATGGTAGGGGATTTTCTAGAGGTCTTCATGGATTACTTCTCTTTGTTTGGGGATACATTTGAGGGATGTCTGCATAATGTGGAGAGATTCTTGTCTAGATGTGAAGAAAAGAATCTGGTCCTAAACTGGGAAAAATACCATTTCAGGGTTAAAGAGGGACTTTTTCTAGGCCATATGGTCTCGAGTAGGGGGGTTGAAGTTGATAAAGCAAAGGTTGACATCATTCTTCACCTTCCATCACCCAAAACTGTCAAGGAAGTGAGGTCTTTCTTAGGACATGCTGGTTTCTATAGAAGATTCATCAAGGACTTTAGTTCAATATCCTGTCCCCTTTGTGCTCTCCCAGTAAAGGATGCTCCATTTGTTTGGACAGAAATATGTGAGGGTTCATTCTCAACCCACAAATCCTCTCTCACCTCTCCTCCCATTATGAAATCTCCAAATTAGAACCTTCCTTTTGAACTTATGTGTGATGCTAGTGGCTTTGCTGTTGGAGCTGTGTTAGGACAACGTTGTGATAAAACTCTTTATGTCATTGATTATGCAAGAAAATCCTTAAATGATGCTCAAATAAACTACACCACTACTAAAAATGAGTTACTTTCTATTGTGTTTGCTTTAGATAAGTTTAGGTCCTACCTCTTAGGATCCCCCATCACTGTGTTTACTGACCATTCTGCACTAAAATATCTCTTCCAAAAACAAGATGCCAAGGCTAGACTGATTAGGTGGGTCCTTCTCTTACAAGAACTTGACCATACAATCAAGGATAAAAATGGAGTTGAAAATGTTGTAGCTGATCACCTCTCTAGGATAGAATTCAAAGACAACTCAAATCACCTTTCTATGTCTAATTCATTTCCTAATGAACACCTATAATATGTGAGTGAATGCCCTTGGTATGCCGACATAGCCAATTTCTTAGTTACAGGAGTCATTCCAAAATTCTTAGGGACTCATGCTCGAAGTAAATTCCTTTATGATGTTAGACAATATGTGTTTGATGATCCATACCTCTATAAGTTCTGCCCTAACCAAGTCATTAGGAGGTGTGTTCCAAAATCTGAACAGGAGTCCATCTTTAAATTCTGTCATAGTGAGGCATGTGGATGTCACTTTTCCTCTAAGAAAACATCTGCTAATATTCTTTAATGTGGTATCTTCTGTCCCACCCACTCAAGGGACTCCTATATATTTTGTCAAAGTTGTCCTAGGTGTCAACAAGTAGGGTCCATCACAAAAAGGAATCAAATGCCACTCACTCCCATCTTAGTCGTTGAAATCTTTGACTATTAGGGAATTGATTTCATGGGTCCCTTACCAAACACTTAGGGATACCTCTACATACTCTTATCTATTGATTATGTCTCAAAATGGGTTGAGGCCATTCCCACTAAGTCCAATTATCATCAAGTTGTGATTCTATTTCTAATAGAGAACATATTTTCTCAATTTGGAATTCCTAGGGCTATAATCAGTGATCGAGGAACCCATTTCTACAACTGCCCATTCTCTTCACTCATGTATAAGTATAGTATTTCTCATAAAGTGTCCACTGCATACCATCCTCAAACCAATGTCCATGCTGAGTTAGCGAATAGGGAGATTAAGCAAATTCATGAAAAAACAGTCAACCCCTCAAGGAAAGATTGGTCTAAGAAACTCTTAGATGCTATTTGGGCCTATATAACCGCATATAAAACCATTTTAGTAATTTCCCCATAGAGAATGGTTTATGGTAAAGCATGTCATTTGCCAGTGGAGATTGAACATAAGGAATTTTGGGAAATTAATAAAATGGATTATGATCTCTCATTGGACGGAACAAAAAGTAAATTAGATCTCAATGAACTGGGGGAACTAAGGATTGAGGCTTATGAAAATTCAAGGATCAATAATCCTAGAGTTCAAGCCTACCAATCTAGGAATATCAAGGTCAAACATTTTGAACCGGGAAAACTTGTGCTCTTGTATAGTTCAAAATTTAATTTACACCCGGGAAATTTAAGGTCTGATGGTCAGGTCCTTTTATGGTGCATCATGTATACCCCCATGGGGTAGTAGAGATTCAAGATCCCACTAGTGGTCACATTTTCAAGGTCAATGGTAAAAGGTTAAAAACATTAATTGAATCATTCAATAAACAGGAAATAGATGTTGAGTTAATTGAGCCAATCTATGAACCAAGAAAAAATTGATAAATTTAGGATCTATGTCGGGCTAATGACGTTAAACAAAGCACTGCACGGGAGGCAACCCGTGATTTTTATGTTTCTAATATTTCTAAATCATCTTTATTTTTCAAATAAGATTAATTAATCTTTTTTATATTTAAAAATAAAAAAATAGACTTTTGACCTATTCTTCTATTGTGAGTATGGATGGGTACGAAAGGGGAGCACCACATTCATCTGTGTCACGTGGTGTGATCCTTGAGTAATATCTTACCCAGAAATTTAAAAATAAGACAATGGATCATCATTTTATTTTGTTTTATTTTTATTATTTTATAGGTTAAGATAAAAATAATAAAAATAATAAAAATAATATAATAATTAAAAAATGGTACACGTCATAGGCCATGGGGAAAACCCCGTCACAACTGGCGAAGGCGCGGGGACTCGAACCTGGGACCAAAGGAAGACAGGGGCGCGCGCTTACCACTGACCTATGGCTTAATGTGCTTACTTATTATATAATTTGTATATATATACTTATATTTTACTTATATATATATTGTTTTTTTTTGTTTGTTTGTTTTCCTTTTTCCACTAGGGAACTTTGCAAGCGACATGGATATCAAAGGGAAAAATTAGAGTGGAAGGAACATCAAACATTAACCACCAGGTGACTTCATTCCATGATCCTCATATTTCAATTTCCTTATTGAACTCCCCTTTTATTCCTCTACCCCATTCTAATTTTTATTTTTATGAAACTAGGGATAGTTTCATTCTATGTTGGGGGGTGTGGAAACAAAATGATTGTTAAAAAAACAATGATAAAAAAAGTAAAGTAAAATTCCTTTATCATTAATATATTTACATCTTTTCTTACATTAAAACTACATAGAAAATAATTTTTATTTCCTTGAATCTTAATTTAATTCATGATTAAGTTTAAAAGCATTGATTTTGGAAGTTTGGTTGTCCAATGAAAATTTTCATCATTTTAATTTTCATCCATTAAATCAAAATTCCACAATGAGCGTCCTCTAGAATGTGGGGTACTAATTTGAATTTTTGGGGTCCCATAATAAAGATAATAGGCTGGTTTGATTTTTATGAATAATATGAGTATTCAAAAAAAATTAAAAAATTAAAAAATAAAAATAAAAATTTTTGCGTGTAGAGCAATGGATTGATAAAATGCGAGGCTTTCGGCACTTGGGGATCGTGACTCCAGCGTTTTCTAGCCCTGAGTTTTTCAATCTATCTCTATTTATGGTAATATGACTTTGTTTTTTATTAAGTTAACTCGAGACGATGCCCGAGTATGTGAGCTTCACTTGGTGCCCTAAGGCCTTTGAGTCTGGGAGTCATCGGCATAGTCTTGCTACATGGGTTAATTTGATTAACTGCAATCTCAATTACTATGGAAATATTGAAAAAAAATCCAAAAAAAAAGGAATGAAGAATACTCATATTAGGATTAAATTTGATTCCACCTAGCCCTTCCATGATTTCTCCCTTGAATGAAAATGAACCCCCATATCTATTGTGATTCACAACACATCATTACACCTAATTGAGTTGGATGAAGTATGATGATGGATTTGATCAAAGGAATGGGCTTGGGATTGGTATATGCTTTTAAATTCATCTTGTTTTAAATTATCTTGATAGGTTATAAAGATATATTTGTGTGCAGTTTACATTGTGAGAACTGTTTGTTATAATGTGTTTGAAGAAAGGAATTCAAATAAACCCATTGAATTATTTGCTCGGGACTAGAAAATCTCAAGTTGGGGGTGTGATTATCCAATAAAAACATATATTTTAATTACATTTTAATGGTATTAAATGTTCATTTTTGATCTTATGGGCCTGAGTTAGTGCATTTTCATTATGAACATCCATTCTCATCATTTGTGCACTTCATGCCTAATGTACACCAATTTAGGCACAATGAGTCATATGATTCTAAGAAATGTAATTATAAATATTTTAATTTGATATTTTGGGAAATATATATACACTTAAATTTGAACATTTTTCATTCAGGGATCAATGGATGATTCATAAACGATGATGGAGATATTTGGAGATGAATGGAAGTAATTCTAGAGATGGAAGATTGGACACCAGCCCACTTATGAGACTGTGGGGACCAACATACAGGCCCAATAAATCCCAAATTTTGTGGGATTATAGAATAAATGTTGGGGAACAAATCACTTTCCATGAGATAATGCTAATTCGGGAAATATGGTGGCCATTAAGGCGACCCAAGTTAGAGATAAAATTATGGGCCAGATTCTGTGGCCCAGAAAAACAGACCACTAATTTGATCATATCTCGGAATCCATAACTCCAAACGGGCCCAAATTTACAGTCAGTTAGAATAAATCCTAGGATACATTTTCTTCTTATATGTCCCACACTTATTTGTCCATCTATAAGGGCTTACAAGCGCTTCTGTTAGGTGAAGGAAAGCTGGCTGCCACCTCGGGTCAAGGGTGGAAAAATCAACTCTCCCTTACTTTCCACCCACCTATGGCCTACCACAATTAATTGAGAAGACTTGGACTGTTGGAGGCTCTACCCAAGGGCTCAAAAATGTCTATTTAAGGCAGTGGTGTTGGAGGATTTTGGGATCTTGGGTGCTTTGTTCAATTGTAATGTTATGCTGCAATTTTGTTGTCTCAAATTTGTCTTTCACATGTAATTTGTTCAATTCACTTTAGTCTCTTAATAAAAGTTCTTCTTATACTCTTATTATGTTGTTATTCATATCACTTTGATACCGTTGGATCAAGGTGTGAATTTATTCACACCAAAAATTGTGAAATTATTCACACAATGGTGGAGTGATCATCTTATTTTTGTTGTTTTCTTACTTATCAATTTCCTCCCTCATGAGTCTACTTTACGCTTCCATTGAAACCATGGGATCAATGGAGGGATAACCCACATATGGGTTGATCCAAGGGGGTAGAAATGGGCGGTATTGTATTTTATTTATAACCCCATTAATTTATAATCACTTCTTTAATTGAGATTTTTATTTGATGATTTTTAAACTCTATCATCCTTGTTGAATTTAAGGCCACACACTTCAAGTGCTAATACGAACCTTTACCTTGAAGTGCTCAAAACATTGATCCTTAAAGTGTATAGGTGATTAGTATTAAATGGGGTAGGCATTAAACCAGTAAGTGATTATGTTGTTTTATCTCCTTAAATTAACCCATCTCAAGTATAAGAAATTGAAATCATTGAAAAGGAAATACGTCCAATCCACCCCGAGAAATAACCTAGGATCAACTCATTCTTTTAAATTGAATTCAATTAAGTCTCTTAGAGATCCTTTGAAACCATATAAAACCAATCCAAGTTGGCCACTTCATAGCCAAAAACAGTACATAGAATGTGCGTGTCTATAGGTTTCTTCTTAGGTCTCTGAGGATTCGACAACCCAATCTAAACTACAAGGACCATCCTACCTTCTTCTCTTGGGTAAATTTGAGCGTGAATCACATACCTATCTACATCTATCAGTCCCTAAATGGTATTATAAAACAAAAAATATATTTGATACCCCTTTTTAATTCCTTGGATATAATCACACAAATTAAACTATATTCTGAGTTTCTCCATAACCTCTAGTGTGCCTCAACATAAGCCTAAGGATACCCATTAGGGGAGAGAGTCAATGACCAACACTTAGGAGTCTATACTCACAATAAAAGTACTATAAAAATAATAAAGAATAAAAATAACAACCAAAATGATATATTATATTATATTATATGAAATTATAGTTTAAAGAAACCATAAAGGAATATATACAAATAAAATATATAATAAATATTGATATAGTTCATATAGTTATATGTTCTCAATAGATCATTCATTATAAGAATCACATATATAAAATAAAATGGATTTAAAAAATGGTTCAAGGTGGAACCATTATAACCTCAATACTCACCTCAATACCATCTCCAAACTAGTCAAGTCACTCCCACCTAATCCACTTTAACCTATTCTTAGACAGGTATACCATAAATAAGGTATACATGCACACTGGGGTTCCTATAAAGGGTCTGGGAAATACATATTATTATTCTATCACCATGTGTCTTTAATATACTCCATTATATAGATTTTTATTCATTAAGTAAATAAATAATATAATATATGACATACAATTGTAATAACTCTACTTTAAAAATTACATATTATAGTGTTTTTAAAATAGAATTTACATTATTACAGTCCTGGGGATATTTTAGGTTTATAGTTTTAGATAATTAGTACTAAATCATACATGGTAAACCCATACATTAAAATTAGGTTGTATTTAGTATATATTTATTCAATAAAACAGAACTCTTAAAAAACATGGTTTCTATTCGTGAAAAATCTTCACAATTTTCCCTTTGATCTCATCATTGTCCCTACTCTTCCTTAAACCCTATGAAAAATATTTTAAAACATAGGATGTGCAAAAACAATTAGTAAGGGACATAAAATAAAGGAAACCATTATTATAGTGAAACCCCTTAAAAATTCTTAAATACATATCCATTTACATCTAAAATGGATCATCATTACAAAAATATCATTATTATACATTTTTAAAATCAAGATATTTTCATCAAATCACATAAGAAATAATATAAGGGTTGTGTTGGTAACATACGACATCATTTTCCATATCACTCTTATAAATGGAGTAACTAATATGGCCAACCTCTAACTTTGGAGTACCTAATGAATTGGAGGTTATAATGTAACCACCCATTCTTTGTTTATCACAGAACCACCCAAAATTTGTTAATAGTGTTACCAACCTTCCATGGTTTATCATAGAAACACCGATTATTGGTTTATAATTGAACCACCCATCTTCATAAACAATTCCCAAGAACTATAACATTAACATAAATCATTAAATATTGCATCATAAAATAACCTTTCAAGAAAGTAAATTTTACAATTTTAAATAACTTATTTTGAAAACATGTTCACATACAATGGAAAACATTTTCTTTAAAAGTAACCACATAAACTTTTAAAATATTATTTAAAATATTAAGGTGACATGAATGTTGGAAATTCTATTCATTCCATCTATGTAAAAAACATTCCTTTTGACTTTCATAAAAAGAAACATTAAAATATATTTTTTAAAAGGAAAGTCCTTTATAAAAATGATATCATTATAGTGTGAATTAAAAAAATTAATTTATTATGTGTATCTATATTAAATCCAAATAAAACAAGTATAAATACAATATAAAATATCAGAATTCTTTTAAACATGTTCAAACCTCTAGTAATACGGTTTAAAAAAATTTAATAATTTATTATAAATTTATATTCATATTTATAATACCTTATATAATCTTTTTATAAAATCATACCACATTTTTGTTAATAATATTTCATTATTTTAATTATTTCATGTGAATTTGTTTCATGGTTTCATGGTCGGTTTATTTGTGTATAATTATGTATTTTCTTTTAAAAAAAATAATATTCCATAAGTGGAATGCAATGGTATTAATGAACTTAAGAAAGTATAAATATTCCCTTATATAATTTTTATTTCTTACATGGATATGATTCATTTAATAAAATGTTAATGATAAATTATTATTTTATTTGGGAAATTTTTTAGACCATTAAGAACTAGTTTCATTTTATTTTATTTTATATCTATATATTCATTCCAAAATATGAAATAAGATATAATATACTTCTTAAAATATTATTTTACCATAATAAATTTTTTATGACCATCCTTTAAGGAATTTATTGAAAACAAACAATCGTTATTCATATAGATGGTTATCTACCATATTTTGGAAAAAGGTTTTGTATCTTTGAATAAGATGACATAATAAAAAAAATGGGTATAAGATATTCCATTAGAAATATACAATTACAGTATATAAATGATAATTGAGTTATCATGCCTTTATGGATGAATTATTTGAGTATAAATTTTAATAATAATAGAAATTAAGATAGGTTCTTAGAGAAAGTAACCTATTTAATATCACATCTATGAAGGATCCCTTAAAGAACATGGAAGTGATATTTGGGTGAGACCAAAAGAACTTGGATGTGGGGAGAGTTGGGAATAGAGGTTTTGGTATATATTTTTAGATCTTCAAGGCTTGTTTAGAGAAAGGGGGAGGTGAGGAGTGGTATTAATACTTTAGGAGGGGTGGTTTTAAGTCATTAAATAATGATTATTTTATAATTAAATCCAACCACATTTGTATGGCATTAATTTCATTGAAATATAATTATAATTATTGTTTTAAAAGATTTTTATTTTATATAAACACATAAACCAACCATTTGAATTTCTATTTTTTAGGTATTTTTATGCTTTTACCTTTTAACATTAAGAACTTTTATTGTTTTACCTTTACTATGGTAAATCTTTTTTTACCATGGTAATTTTTTTGTGCCTAAAAATGAAATTGAACTTAAAACCTAATTTGGACCTTCTAATTAAAAACATAGAATCTATTTGAAAAATTTTAATTCATATAATTGGAAAATTTAAATTAAAAAAAAACTTCAGATTTAATGAAAAAGCTGGTTTTCAATAATTGTGTTTTTTAAGAAAAAGATTATTTTATATTAAATCTATGAATAATGATAATAATTGTATGAAAATAAATTAATATTTTATGATATATAATATAAAAATTTATTTTAAAACATTACCCATTAGTTATTATTTTAATTAATTAAAAATAAGAATCATTGTGTACTTTAAAATAGTTTTCAGAAGAAAAAAATCCTACTTTCAAACCCAAAAATAAACTTATTCTAAAATAAAATAAAAATTATATGAAAAATAATTTAATTGGATAATATATTAAAAAATAAAAAATTTGTTAATTAAATTAAATTCAAAACATAATGTTACTTTATAGTTCTTAATATATTAAAAATAAATGACATTTTTACAAAAATCAATATTTTCATTATTCACTGAAAATTTAATCTTTTTAGAAAATTCTAAAAAAGTCTTCCTAAGAAAAATTTTACATGATAAATCCAAAATTGAAATTATTTATTTAAATTAAAATTATATAATTTTAAAATTATTATTTTAAATGTAACCTTATAATAAATGAGTTTAATAAAAAAAATTCTTACTTAACATATTTATAATGAATATAACTATTTAATTCAAGACTACAAAAAATATAAAAAAAAATATTATATTGGTACCAATTTTCTTACAATAAGAATGAATGTATAGTAATCATGTTCTACCTAGGTATCCATATGAAAAAAAACCTAACTACCTTATCCAACACTGAGGGAATAATTTGTATCATTCCATAAACCATGACCCATACCAAAAAAATCAAGGTAGTTTCACATACCATTCCATGATCACTAACCTATCACTCATAGTGGTGTCCTTACAAAAACTCAAATGAATTTTTACAGGTCTCAAGCTCTAATATATCACTAATTTTTAGGTCCCATAAATATATCATGTATTATTTCCCTCTCGCTCGAGGGAGACCATTCATACACCTCTCACAAAGGGAGATTTCTTGCATCTAGATCATTACCACTACTATCTTACTAAGGGTGGTCTCCAATACCAAATAATTACTAGTAACTTATCAATTGAGATAGTGTACAATAAAAAAACCTATAATAATACCCTAAAAATCATAGTAACCTAATCCTGAACACCCTTATACAATGTGACACATTACATCTTAATCCAGACCAATACCCACCCACTATGAATAATAGATATCAACCCATACACTTAGTGATTGTTCTAGAAATATAATATTCACATTTATAACTATGATACCAAATAAAATTTGAAAAAATTAACCATAAAAAATATTATAACATCAAAAATAAATATATGAAAATTTACATACTTAAGGACATATTAGGTTTAGTGTTTTGTATAATTGGGACAAACTCTGAAATATCATTACCCATTCTTTTAGTGAGATTTTTTCTCCACTGTACAATACATTTCTTATTCCTTATCAATATATCACCATCTCTCATATTAAGACCTTATATACAAATCTTACATAAAATCATTTTTTAAATCTTGAGGAAAGAAACATAAAATGGGTGAGCCCAAACACTCAATAAGTGTAAACATATGCATTAAAAAATGAATATGTATAGTGAGAACAAGATGATAATATGGGTATAAAAACATATTCAAAATTAATTGGAATAATATAATACAATTCATATCTATATAAACCTAGATCATAAATCTTGATACTGGTAATATACACTTTAACAACGAAAAAGGTTATATGACTTAGCAATATTAATACATGTGAAAATAATCCTTAATCAGAGGAAATATTAGAACCCCTTACAAGAATTAGAAAACTATTTCTGAATCAAGTAAAATTAATAATTCATCATGGAACCACCAAAAAAGGATATTTAGAATATATCTTAGGAGAAACTTACAATAGTTAACTCTATAATCTCCTAGGAATAACATATAATATGTTTACTCTTTACCTTTACTGGATGCAATGATGGGCTATCATGAACCCAGTCGTAATTTGTTTACAATGAAACCACCCATACTTAATTTATAATATAACCATACATATATATTTTATAATATAACTATACATTAATCATTCATAAAAATTTCAATATACCATAGAATTAACAAAACATTATATGTATTTCATCTTTCAACATAACAACCATGTAGAAAAGCATCATTTCATTCTAGCTTGATCAACCCATGAAAAAAATGTGTTCCATGAATATATATTTAAAATAATAATAATCTATCTAGATATATAATAAGGTTTCTATCATTTTATTATATCCCCAATGGGTTATAGAAAAACAACAAAGTATATTTTCATAGATGAAAAATATATTTAAAAGAACATTTATGACATTTATTTTAAAATCGGTAAAATATCCTTTCCTTTTGAAAAAATTTAATATTAAAATTTATTGAATATTTTGAAAAATATTTTATAATATAATACAAATGGAAATATATAAAAGGAAAATTTAATTAAAAGTATAGTTATGATGGAGGGAAAATCCATTCACTTGGTAAATGTTAAAACAAAATTATGTTTTACACTTCCAATAAAAACCGACAGTTCCTTATTTAGAAAGATAAAAAATATTTCTATTAATACATTGTAATAAATTGTAAATATTTTTAAAAATTAATTTAAAAATACATTTCATAATAGAAAATATCAATCCTGAAAACATTACAGAAGTGAAAATATGTCTAGCTAAAATGAAAAATAAGTTATGTTTTTTTTAAAAGGGTTATGTTGATCATTGTAAATACCAAAGTGTTTAAAATTAGTGGAAATCATGTAAACCATAGAAATAAATAGGTCATAAAAATTGATATGTGGTTTAAGATATTATGATAATATAATTTTCCTTCAATAGAGCTGTGAACATAAATAACTCCTAAAAGAAATGATATTGAAAAATAAGGCATTTACTATTTTGAAAATATTTGAATCAAAAAACATTGAAATAAAGAATATGATATTTCTATACAAATCCATTTAATTACAATAAGTAATATTGAAAAATTAATTCATGTTTTCATAAGTACATGATACAAATAAATCAGTGTGCATGTTATGAAATATGTATCAAGAAAATGAGATTGAGATAAAGAAAACACTTGAAAAGATAATAATATTACAAGTGATAATTATTCAATGAAGTTATTATCTTCACATATTTAAAGCCAAATTAAATTTTTTTTTAATCCAAAATAAATCCATTTAGAGATTAATTCATATGTAAAAATTTCATAACAATTTCAGTGAAGAAGTTTTATAACAAAATAAAATTAATTTGAGTTAAGAAACCCCATATCTCAAGTCCCAACTTCATATATATGTCCTTTATCATAGCTATAATAGACATATATTAATTATTTACATATTTAATAACAATTTATATTTTCATTTAATTATTATTAAACCATTTATTGAATTAATTTCAGCTTTATATTTAATTATATAATCAGTTAATACCACATCGTTCGTGTTGAGGATGTTTATTTCATAATTAAAAATAAATTTTAGAAGATAATCATGATCAAAGGGGTAATCAATAAATAATCTATATAATAATTATCATTAAATCATTATCATTTTAATACATTGAATAAAATTTCAGATTCAGTCATGAAATGTAATTTACATCTTCTCCCGATGAGGTAGTCCACACGTGCACACAAGTTTTCATTTTTACATTTCATTAGATTTAAAATAAATAATGAATAACATAGTGAATTTACAATATAATTGTAATGATAAAAAAATAAAAGTAACCTAATTAAATCTTTCCCCATGACCAACCATGAGAGGTTGTTCTTGTAAAATAAAGTACATTGTTATATAGAGATGGTGGCTTGTACATATTCATAAGAGATGATTCTTTTTTAAATGTATAGAATCGTATGAGAATATATTATATATTATATTTTCAAAATAATAATTATTCCATAAATATTATATATATATATATATATATTAAATTAAAACAATTCCCAACCATGAGATGTGGTTATAAGAAACAAAATACATTAGTTCATGAGATGGTAGTCTACGCATACACACAAATAATGGATTCATTACCCATTTGATGGAAATATATATGAATAAGACTATTAATTTAAAATAATAACATATTATTATATTTGATAAACTTGTGGTATTTTATTTTATTGTTTAGGATAGAATTCTTGGAGGTATTAAAAAAAGTGAAATGAAAACACTCGATTAAAAGGATTTCCTTCCCTTTGAATAACCTCCACTCGCTTACACATTAAGACATATATGTTGGTATTTTTTGGATAAAGAAACCTATATGAAGCAGGAAATAATTTTTGGAAGTTATTTGGGTAGATCTTGATCGAGATACATGGCTCGTAGAGTATGAGGAAGAGGGTAGTGGTGGTGTTTTTATATAACAAAGGAGATGGGAACCCATGAAATTACTTAATGTATTATGTTAATATTAATTAATTTTCAAGTTCATATGGAACAAAATGTATATATTTATAAAATATTTTGAACATAATTCAAAATAGTCTCATAAAATATATTTAATACAAGTTTAGGTTATGTTTTAAACCTCACCTCCAAGTTTAAACCCCTATTAAATCTTTTTATGACTACCACAATGTCAAAAAAATACTATTTAGGAGTCATGAAATTTAATATAAAATGAAAGGTGACCCATTAGTGGGGTAATTTTGATATGATATAATATATAAAATTCACTTTTCTAGATATAATATTTTATTATTTTATATAATTTAATAAAATATTATTTAACAAGAGTTTCCATTAAAGTCATTTTCAAGACTATTCACATAGTTAACATTAAAAAATATCAATAAAATAATTCAATTAGAGTATAAGACTTTAAAATAACACTAATAAATTTTAAATATTCAAAATATCATGGAACCTTGTTAACCAATCAAAAAATATTACTTTTTATTTCTCTAGAATCATTTACTGTGTTTTTATAGTACTTTTGCAAGCACTATGCTGACATTGTGTTAGAATTTAAGGTTATTCTTTTAGTACTAACAATTAAAAATAAATCACATTCACAAAAAAATATTTTTCCATATTAAAAATAACCATTTTCAAGCATTAATTAATTTTTTTTATTCCTTTTAGATCATATTTGAGTTATTAAAATCATGAAAGTGACATTCTAAAATTATTTTATACTTAAAGTAATATAATGATCTTTATCAGTGAAAAATGGGCCAAAATTTTATATTTTCAAATACATGATGATTGTTTTTGAAATAAAATCCTTCAAAGAAGTATATTTTAGTTTATGGTAATTTTTAATTCCTTGTTTCATAGTTTAATCCTTGTTCTACACATTTTACCCTTACAGCGGTGACAACTTTTTTAACAAGTTTATTATTCGTTATGATTAAAAATAATGTTAACCTATTTAGGAAAATTTGAAACGATAATTAAAAATTTGGAATATATTATATTAAATTCAATACCTATAATTGGAAAAATAACTAGATTTAAAATAAACCCAAAAAACATGAGGAATAACTATTTTAAAAAAACATTTTTAAGTATAAAAATGATTTTATACAAAACTTAAATATAATTTTGATTACAAATATATTAATTGGATTAATTTTTATTATGATAAAATAATTATATTTGAAATTAATTTCAAAAAAAAGGTGGTACTCTTTAAATATGTGAGTAGAAAAGACAATTTCCTATAAATTCTGTATTTTTTAAGATCTATTGGAAAATTTATATATTCAGAAAAAAAAATATAACAATTTCATCCAAAATTATTTTTCATATGGTGATTAAAATATTATATTATTTTTATAATTTAAAATTTATTAATGTGGATAAATTTAGTTATAATATTCACTCACTAAAATCAATAAATAATCTGTTTTTAATATAAAATCTTTTTCAAGAATAAAAAGAAATTAGTAAAAGTTGAGTTCTTAATTCCTATGAATTAATCAATAATTTTTTTCTTATGAATGAAAATTATAGAAATATATATATATTCGATAATGTGTTTAATTTTATTCATATCCCTTAATTCAATAGCTAGGTTATAGATTTTATATTTAAATAGTAATATTAAAAGTTATTTAAAGTTCTTTATTGTGTGTCTTGTACTCTATCAAATACAATATTATTTTAAAATATTAGGTTATTACATTCTTCCAAAAATTAGTAAATTAAATCTTATCAATTTTATTTTTAGCATGATAATCATCTGTTTATCATTTTAAAATATATAAATTTTGAACACAAATTATAAAAAGGGTTAATAAAAAAAATTGAAAATATGTAAATGGAAATATGAAGTTCATTTAGTGTAACATATAACTAGATTTCCAAATTGGATAAAGTTGGAAGGAAGTGAAAATATATACCCATGGGTGAAAACTAATGTCCAAATAATGATTGATAGTGATTGAGAACATTAATCACAAGAAATTTAATGATCATAAGAAAGTAAATATACACAAAACCATAAAACAATTAGGTGCCAAAAATACTACTAATTTATAACAAATTTCTATACAAAATGAAAAAAATTTCATTTTTAAGATCATTTATCAAAAGAAAAGGGATCCTTTTACCATTAAGATAGATATCATGAGAAAATATACTTACCTAAATTTCTTTAAATCCATAAACACAATTAAATCGTTTAGTTTCAATTTGTGAAAAAGTTTGTACCTCTATATCGTCCCATATTCCAAACAATGATCATATATGATGAATATTTCTTATTTTTAGAGCATAAATATTTAATATTTCATAAAATATAAATAAGTATAAAATGATAATCCACATATATTTAATAAAACTAAAATGGTTCTCATAAGATAAGATAATACCCAAAATAAATCAATATTCATAAGTAGAAATAATACATTAATCTAAAAAATTAAATAATAATACTCAATGATCAACTGAAATAATTACAAAACTAACTAACTTTATATCCCAAATAACATAAATAAAGACATATTAACATAAACTTTTATCTTATATAATTCTACACACATCCTCAAAATATTGTATCATTATTCAAAAATAATATTTCAAGTTAAATAACATGATACATAAAAGGGTTAATTATATGTAAACATAATAAAATTTCCCCCAAAATATCATTAATAACTTTATATTCCATTACTTAAAACCTCAAATGGGGGTATCTATGGTTTTGAGCTTATGATCAAACAAATACATATAAAACCATGATGGTATCCATCACTCTTAAGTTAATCTCTCATAAAAAATGCCATAACCTCCAATTTTCTCCAAATAGTACTATGATACCGACTATTATAGCCTTAAACCTATACACTTAGATAAAATGAAAAAAATGATCTTTACATCTCTGTATTTGATATGAATAAACATGACCCATCATTAACAATAAAAAATATTACATCATCTAAAAAAGATACCATGCCACTTACAAACACAATGACCTTTTATGTTTATATTTTTATAGAATTAGGGAAAACTCTTATATAACATAACCCTTGTCCTTAAGGGAGAATTATTTTCCACTATACCCATATTTTATATGAGCCCACTTTTTATGTTTAATTTTAAAAAAAATTGTCAATATGTTAGATGTATTTCCTTGATGTCAATATGTTGAAGAGGATATGAAGTGAGATGTTTCTTGAAATTTTGATGGAATTATCCAGAGCTATTAATGAAGATTATGTAGCTTGGATGTATAATAAATATGTAAATATGAGTTAATTATTATGAATTATGAATAATCCATGTTATTTTAAGAATAAAAGATGTTATCATGTCTTTTTCTCTTGATATAAGATAAATTATGTTCTTTCCTTTTTAATATTTGGAAATATGAATGATTATTTGATTATTCATATTTATTATGTGGATTTTTTAGATGGTATTAATACCTCATAAATATTCTTTCATTTTTTTATAAGCATATTTGTTTTATAACATAATGGCATTGAATCCACTATTTGGTATTTCTAGATGGAATGTTCCTCGTAAAGAATTGTTACTCTAACAAACTAGGGAGATTTGATTGATTCTGGAGAAATTTGTTTTTTTGATAGTTTTCATGGGAACAACATACTATGTGTTCTATAAAAAAATGTCATATGATTCTTAGTTTTTTATTCCTAATTGTATAAATGAAACAATTTCTTATGATTTTGATTTAAACTGATAATTGTAAGAAGGAATGCCTCTAAGAATTGAATGCAAATCAGGAAATGCATTATAGATCCCAAAATACTAAATATCCAAACTATTCAAAGGAATTCATTATTATAGAAGAAATTTGCATAAATATGTAATTAAAGAAAAAAGAGGTTTCTCGATGGATTTTATCGTACAAAAATTAAGGAAAAATGTTATTGGATAGATAATTCTAGATGACCTTTTATAATTTTATTAGATATAAGATTTTTTTTGAGTCCATCAAAAATGTTCCACTGAACAAAGAAACATCTAAATTAAAAATAAAGCTATATCATAATGAGAAAAATATGATTCCAATAGATAATACCTTTTCCATGAAATCTCTAGGAATATGTTTCCAATCAGAGCCTTCATATAGGGAATGTCAGAAGAATTTTTTTATTCCACCAAGAGTAGCCATCAATAAGAGTGGTATGAGTGATTATACAAAGTTGTTTGAGTAATTATACAAATATTTTTGAGAAATATCAACATAAAGAGTAACTTAAAGATATATACATAGAAGAAACAAAAATATCATACTATATAGACAAATAAAAAGTGCATTAGATGGATAATTTTCATTCATACGAGTTCCTATGAAGTTATATTAGATGAAAGGTTTGAATATCTATATTTTTTTAAATCCTACATTGATATTTTTATAACATATATTATTAATGAATCAATAATATAAAAGGAGATATCATGATACTATCTAATATTTCAATAATTATGAATAATGTTAATTCATATTTTAGAGGAAATAGTTTATGAGGTTTATTGAATCCAATATATTAGTATATTTTAAGGTGGGATAGAGAAGAGTAATTTGAGTGTGATCTTCAAATTTGGAAGTGGGTAATTTAAATTGTAGTATTCCTCATTGCATATGTTTTCATATAAATTATTCTTATATAATTATAATTAGATGTTCATATAAGTTGTTTCTGATTCAAATTGATGCATATATGTTTTTTATTGAATACATTGTTGATGAAGTGAGTTACTAACCATGAATATTTTTAGTAATTATAATTTTTCCCAAGAATTGGATTGAGTGGAACCAGATCTAGAGGTAACAGACAGGGAAAAGGGTATTAAATGGACAAGTAAGGAAATAGATGTAGTACTGTAGAATCAGATATAGAAATTTGGTTTCAAGTGAATACGATAATTGATAAAGTTGTGAGGTACTATTTGAATAAGGTATAAAAAAACTTTTATCGTGAATATAATAATAGACTAAGGAATTCTAAAAAATTATATCAAAAAAATCTATGAAAAATTTGAAGAACATGTATTAGATAAAGAATTTACCACACAAATAGGTTCCAAAATGATGTTAACTAGAAGTTGTAGAGAAATATTTTCTCTAGTGGAAGAGAATAAGAACATTAGAAGAATAAGTCTTACACCAATGTAAGAAAAAAAATCATTCCAATTTTCTTTTATAAAGATGAAGAATGTTGTGAACACTAAATTTCTTATAAGGTATTAATGAGGAGAATTTATTTATCATAGTTTTGAAAGTAACAATTGAATAAAAATAAATATAATAACAAAGTTTCACTTTAGCATTCAACATAAGTCACATTGATATAGGATTTTCTCCATGTTCTGATGAAACTAAATTAGTTAAAGACTGTGTTTATGGGAATTATAAATACCAATCAAGGTTTTGTAGTTGGACAAAGAATTTACATGTATAGGAAATTAATATAATTTTATATCCCCTACTTTATTGTAGTCTATGAAACATCAGGTCAAAATGAAAAGAATAATACAAGAGAAAGAGGATCCCAATATATCTAATAGGTAGAGCGAAAAAAGTAAATATTGGTTGAATAATTCCTAACATTGATTCATCCCCTCTATCAGTTTTGAGAATATCCTAATATAGTCCTTAAAATTTGTATAATATCCAAAGTTTACCAATATTAGATTCTCTATATTTGAAATTTTTTAATTTTAATTATTTTATTTTATTTTTAATATTTATAATGAAGTGTAGTTTTTGTGAATCTTTATTTATCTAATAGTAAAAAATTATCTCTACCTAGACCATGTTAAATGTGATAAAGAAGTATAAATGAATGTTAAAGATGATATCTCTCTTGAGCTATGATAATAAAGGAAACGCAATTTCTATATGTTATCATTACAATTAGGAAATATTTCCCTTGGAATATGAATAATGTTTTTCAAATTACAACCAATGAAGAAGAAAAATTTTCTACCCCTAGTGAATTGAGGGAGTCATTTGGTATTCAGGTACGTGAAAAATTTTATGCAATCTATCCTCAAGATGAATAAACTAGAATAAGTGGTGATGATGATCAATACAAAATTTCATAAGACATATAAATTTTTATATTAAAATATATTCTGAATTTTATTCCTATGAAAACAATCACACAATTTTGGGAATTTTTTGAAATCATATTGTAATAGATCACTTATCACGACCCATACTTTACATAAATAGTTATTAAATCAGAATTGAAGCATACTTATAACATCATATAACAAAACCATTAAAGGACCGTAAAGGTATAGTGTCTTTAGAAACTGAGAAACATAAACAACTGGTTCATAAAGCGTCTACACTGTCTCCCATTTATTTCATCATATCAATAGTCCTTTTTGGCATATCATACTTAATAACCTTCTTCCTGACCTAGGGAAATAAAACATTCAAAAGGGTGAGCTCAAATTCTCAGTAAGGGTAAACAAAGGAAATATCAATCACATCAAAATAAAAACATAACATTTTGGAAATATTACCCTCTAAAAGAGATCATAATTTCATAACATGGGATAAATCCTGGTAGTGAAATTTAATCCCAATAATCATAACATAAAACATGAAATTTTTGGCATGCACACATAATCATAGAGAATCATTTCTTAGTAGTCAAGACTCATTGCCAAGACTATCTTAGCGGACAAAGTCCATTTCTGAACCGAGTTCACTCCTCGTTCCAGTCCTGTTTCACTGAACCGGTTTAAACTATCGTTCCAACCATATCTATCTCATGAGATATAAAATCTTTACCCAATTCATTGGAGGGAGATATAGGTCCCACCCATCTCATAATGATACCATTCTTATATGTGCCACAAAATCATAAACCATACATCATAGCATAACCCATGAAATAAAAATGGGAATCATAAACATCGTGACATCATAAAACAATTCATATAAGATAAATGAATTCATAAAAATAATTCCATCACAACATAATCAAATCAATTTAATAATATGTATAGAAACAGAACCCTTTATTATCTTAGATGGAAAATAATTTTGATAAATCAATTGAACTCCATTCTTGAGGAAAATATCCTTTCTACTTCAAAAACACTTTTCCTTTCTTAACATGTCATAAAATTATAAACTAAAAGAAGTTGATTAAAAATAAACTTGAAAACTTGTAAAGGAAGCTTCTTGGAAATAATGTTTTAAAAATCCATTCATGTCGTATAAGTTAAAAAACATTCTTCTCGTACTTTTTTCGGAAAATTCAAAAAGTACCTCGTACAAAAAACGAAAAAAGATTCATTTCATATCCTTTACTAAAAACTCACCAAAGGGTAAAATTGGATTTAAACAATTGTAAGTGGATGGAAACAGTATTAAATATTTAGGGAACATGGACGTGGATGATAAAATACACCCCAGTAAATACCAAAGTATAAACAATCTCGGATAAAAATGAGATTGGGATATTTTCCCTTACCTTAGGTCCAATTTTCTTAGTAAGTGTCTAAACCTACTGTATAATGATTTAAATAATGTTATTGAATTATTCCAGAATCATACTTATTTTTATGATATCATATATGGTCATATTCTTAGCTTCTTATTAGTAATATTTCATTACTACTTGTTATTTGGGTGTTTATTAATTTTTGTTCTTATTCGTGTTTTGTCGAATAAATTCTTATTTTTCTTTTTAGGTTAGAGATACCTCATTTCCAGAATGGTATTATTGTAATATATATCATATTCATTCATTCAATTCATTTATATAATCATTATGCAATGAAGATCAGGTAGAACGAGTCGCATCACATCGTGGAGACGGTATTCCGTACGTACGCACGAGCGATGATATCGTTACCATGATTGTGGAATTGTATTGGAGTGTATATATACTATTTCATAATCAATATCACATTACAATAATCATATATAGCCATTATTTACACCATTATACCCATCCAAGTAAGGTGGTGGTGGAAAATAGATTACACCCCGGCGTGGAGACGGTATTCCGTACGAACGCACGCGCGGTGATTTCGTTTTCTATAGGTTGGATAGATGGTGAAATAGGGTTTTTTCAAACTTATAATAACATATCAGTATATGAGTGATACTGATGTTATTACTTCATAATGAAACAACTAAAGAAGAATAAGTGGAAGAAGAAATAAAGATCAAAGAATCGGTAACGGGCATTACCTCTTCTTTGAAGCGCTTCTTTGAGACCTCCTTTTAGGGCAATAAAATTGGTCTTTGGAGAAGACCAAGACCTCTAGAATGTCTCTAGGGAAGTGTAGAGAAGAAATTGGCAGGGTTTGGCCGAGCTTGAATTCTCAAAGTGGTGTGAGGAAGAGAGGGAGGAGGTACCGTTTTATAAGGGAGGAGAGGGGAACCTTTGGAATAACAAAAAATATTATTTTATTATAAAGTCATATTCGGTTTTTAATAGCTCCAATTTGATATATTTCGAAGATAAGGTGGGTATGGGTCGAAATACTCTCATCCAATAGAATTTATACAAGTTTATGTATCAATTTTAACCTTATCATTTAGATTTAACTTTAAGTTCGATAATTTAACTTTTACCGTGTCTTCCTGTTTTCTTACACTATAAGGTTAATAAACGTACGCTATCAAGCCAAACGAACCCAAAGTTGTTTATTATTAATATATATAACCTTATCTATGTCATTTGGCTGAACCGTAGATTTTTAAGAATAAAATAACAATTAATAATATAATATTTGTTTTAAAAAATATTTTATGTCAATTTTGACACTATTTAGTAATTCATTTTTGTGAAAATCATAACAAAATGAATAGTTCGAACCAAGTTAATTAAATCAATAATAACATGTCATATTAACCTATAAAATTATTTTAATTCATAAAAAGTCTCAAATTACATTTATTTGGGTATTTATAACATCAATTATGTCAATATTTCATTAATAAGATAATTACTGTATCATCGTTGTGTCATAAATAAATTAAATTATTTAATGTCTAAAAATTACAAATAAAATACAATTATGTAGAAAAAAAATTTATCTTTCTAATGAATATTTATAGTCGAATTTATATTATGTATAACCCCATATTAAAAATGATTTACTTATTAAACTTTGATTTTAACTATTTTAACCCTTCTTTAAATAAATTAATAATAAATGTCCTAATCTAATCCAAGTGGGCCTGAATGGTCATATTTTATTCCTAAGGTTTTTTTTGGTAGAATTACATTTATCCAATAGAATTAGGAAATGTGTTAGGGTAATAATAATAACACTTCTACCCTTAATTACCCTATTTCTTTTAACTATGGTAAAAAAAGTAAAAAGTTACTATTCACCAAAACTTATTTTCATCTCATTGAACCGCATTTTTTTTCTTGTTATTAACCGTGTCTCTCGGATTTTCGAAAATCCACTCAAAAAAGCGGTAAAATTAACTTTTATGAAAAATTCAGTTTTTTTAACTACCACTTAGTGGTTTCACTATTCATCAAAAATTGAAAGTTTTCAAAAAAATACCAAAATTTCACCCTGGGATAATTTCGATATTCCGAATCCAAAAATGAAGTCCATTTTGAAAAATAAAATTTATAAAATTTCAAAAAGTGGTTGTTACTATTCATAACGGCTAGTTTTAATAATATTTTTATAGCATATCGTTGTTTAGTGAAACTCGGTATTGCGTACGACGCAAGCTATTGAGGAAGACTGCAGTTGCGTGTAAAGAAAGCCAAGATAGTGTTGTGTGTAGGGAAATATTCCATTGATAAAAACAAAATGTTTCTCATAAAATTCTCGGGCGTTACATTCTACCCCCCTTAAAATGAATTTCGCCCTCGAAATTCGTCCCTTTGTAACAAAAAGATGAGGATACCTCTCCCTCATCATATCCTCAAGCCCCCGTGTAGCTTCTTCTAATTGGTGGTTCCTCCATTAAACTTTCACCAATTGAGTGGTCATGTTTCGTAGGAATTTTTCGCTACGATCCAGAATCTCTATAGGCTGTTCTTCATAAGAAAGATCTTGCTCTAGCGGTACAAATTCTGAGCTGGGTACATGTGAAGGATCAGGTATGTACTTTCTCATGAGAGATACATGGAACACATCGTGAACTTGAGAGAGATTCGGTGGAAGCGCCAATCTTTAAGCTACCTTCCCAACACGATCCAGTATTTCGAAAGGACCGATATATCTATGGATCAACTTCCCCTTCTTTCCAAATCTCATGACCCTCTTCCATGGAGATATTTATAAGAACACTTTATCACCCACTTCAAACTCTAGGTCTTTTCTTCAGTTGTCGGCATAACTTTTCTGTCGACTCTGAGCTGCTCTTATGTGTTTTTAAATAGATCGGACCTTTTCTGCCATCTCATCAACATGATCAGGTCCTAATAGCTTTCTTTCCCCAACTTCATCCCAGCAAGTTGGAGTCCTGCATTTCTTTCCATAGAGAGCTTCATAAGGATCCATCTGAATACTGGAGTGAAATCTGTTATTATAAGAAAATTATACCAACGGTAGGTGTTGATCCCAACCACCTTTGAAATTCATAGAACAAGCTCTCAACATATCTTCTAGAGTTTGAATTGTTCTCTCAGACTGAACGTCTGTCTGAGGATGATAAGTAGTGCTGAAACTCAACTCTATATCCATAGTATGATGAAGACTTCGCCAGAACTTCGAGGTAAATCTCGGATCCCGATCAGATATAATATAAAGTGTTACTCCATGCAATCTTACCACTTCCTTTACATATATCCCGGCATGCTGATCTAGAGAGAAATCTTCTCTAATAGCAATGAAGTGTGCAGACTTTGTAAGACGATCAACTATGACCCATATAGCATTATTTCCTTTGGATGTTTTAGGAAGTCCAGTGACAAAGTCCATAGTGATGTTTTCCCATTTCCATTCGGGTATGGGTAATGGTTGTAACATCCCCTTAGACTTCTGCCTCTCAGCATTAACTTGCTGACAAACCAAGCATCGAGAGACATATTCAGCAACATCTCTTTTCATGCCATCCCACCAGAAGTACTCTTACAGGTCCCTATACATCTTCGTTCTTCCAGGATGAATAGAGAATAAAGAACTGTGAGCCTCATCCAGCAGCTCCTTCTTTAATTTGGGGATGGGAGGAACACAAACCCAATTCCTGAACTTTATTATCCCATCACAATCAAGGTTGAATTCAGGAATATTTCTCACCTTCTTTTGTAACTCTACATCTTCTTTCTGCGCCTCTTTAATCTTTACATGTATATATGGTTGAACATTCATTTGAGAAAGATATGATTTTCCCCCTTCCATTATACTTCCACGATCCATCCTTTGTAAATCCATAAATATTGTATCTTCTGTGATCCTCATCATGGATAAACTGGCATGGTCTTATCGACTTAATGCATCTTCCACCTTGTTTGCTTTCGCAGGGTGGTAATGAATTGAGCAGTCGTAATCCTTAATCAGCTCCAACCATCTTCTTTGGCGCATATTCAGCTCCTTTTGTGTGAAAATATACTTTAAACTTTTATGATCAGTATAAATGTCACACCTTTCTCCATAAAGATAATTACTCCAAATCTTTAAGTCAAAGATTACCGCAGCTAACTTGAAATCATGTGTTGGGGTAATTTTACTCATGGATTTTCAACTGTCGTGAGGCATAAGCTATGAACATATCATTTTTCATAAGAACACACCCCAGCCCCTTCTTGGATGCATCACTATAGATCACAAACCTTTCTCCACTACAAGTCAGTGTGAGAACAGGTGCACTGGATAACCTTCTTTTCAACTCCTTGAAATTCTCTTCACATTCTTCCTTCCAAACAAACTAAACTCCTTTCCGAGTCAACTTCCTGAGTGGATTAGATAATAGTGAAAAATATTTCACAAAACATCAATAATATATAGGCAAACCAAGAAAACTTTGGATTTCAGTTACGTTTGTTGGTCTCGACCATCTTTCGATAACCTCTGTTTTGCTAGATCCACAGATATCCCCTCTTTTGAGATTATGTGACCCAAAAATGAAACTTTTTAAGCCAAAATTCACACTTGGTAAATTTGGCATAAATCTTATCCTTTCTTAGGGTCTTCAATAAAATTCTCAAGTGATCTTCATGTTCTTCCTTGATCTTTGAATAAACAAGAATATTGTCTATAAAGACTACCACAAACTGATCAAGATAGTCTCTAAAGACTCTATTCATCAGATCCATGAAGATAGAAGGGGCATTAGTAAGACCAAATGGCATCACTATAAATCATAGTGTCCATACCTTATACAGAAATCCGTATTTGGTATATCCTCCCTTTTGACCCTTAATTGATGATACCCTGAATGAAGATCAATCTTGGAAAAGTATTGAGCTCCACGTAGTTGGTCAAATAAGTCATCAATGCGTGGGAGAGGATATTTGTTCTTGATAGTGATCTTGTTAGGTTCTCGATAATCAATGCAGAGTCTCATTGATCCATCTTTCTTCTTAACAAATAGAACATGTGCTCCCCAAGGTGATGCACTAGGGCATATGAATCCCTTATCAAGATTCTCTTGGAGTTGCTTCTTCAATTCCTATAACTCAATTGGGGCCATTCTATAAGGTGTCTTTGAAATAGGAAAAGCACCTGGTATGAGTTCTATTGAAAACTCAACTTCACGATTTGGTGGAAGACCCGGCAATTCCTCCGGAAAGACATCATCAAACTCCCGTAAAATTGGAATATTATTAATCGTGAGTTTCTCACCAACCATTTGAGATAAATAACCCTCATTTAGTGGAATTAAGACCCATAAGATGGAAGAAATTTCCACTGGAAGGTTTTGTTCATCCTTACATCGATAGACGATCATAGATTGATCTGGAATATGAAATGTGACTTCCCTTCTTTGTAAATTGATATGAGCTCCATATAAAGAAAGCCAATCCATGCCAAGAATCACATCAAATTCCACTATAGGAAGGATCACAAGATTTTCAGGAAGCACTTTCCCACAAAATTCAATCGGGGAAGAATTATAAACTTTTGATGCGACTATTATGCCATTAGGTGTTGTCACAGCTAACTCAACATCTAATTGTTGAGGTAATACGGTGATACCCTTAGAAAAATCTTCAGAAATAAAAGAGTGGGTGGATCCAGAATCAAATAAAACATTTGCTACTTTAGAGTGGATGGTAAGTGTACCTTTCACCACATCGTTATCGTACTCCACATCGCTGATAGAAATTGCATGTGACTTTCCTTTGTCTTTAGCCTTAAGATTTTGTAGATGTTGATCATCATCAACAACCCTTGGATTAGGGCATTTATTGGCATAATTCCCCATCTCCTTGAACTTGAAACATTGAAGTGTATTAGGTTCATTCTGTGTGTCCCTTCCTTTGTTTGCATCATTAGACATCTTCTTCCTATCATTGCGGCATTCAAATTCCCGATGACCTTCCTTTCCACATTTGAAACATTTACTTGTCCCTTTAAGACAACTCCCTCCATGTTTCTTTCCACACTTTGAGCATAAGGGAAAGCTCGTATTCTTTTCAGTGTGCTCATTAGATTTTCCTTTGAATTCCATTTTCCTCTTCTTATCAAACCCATATGACTGATGAGTTACTCCAATCTCCATCTCAACTTTGAGAGCACATCGAACGAATTCCTCATAGATATTGAAGTCCCTTATGGCTAAGTCCCTTCGAAGACTTGGTTTTAAGCCACTAAAGAATCGATCGATCTTACTCTCAGGTTGGATAATAATACAAGAAGCGTACCTTGCATGTCTTGTAAAATTTGCTTCATAGGTACCACCAGATTCATCATCCTTTTGCTTTAGTTCAAGAAACTCTTTCTCCATCTTTGTTCATAGAATACGAGGGAAGTACTTATTGAAAAATAAGTTCTTGAACTCATCCCATTCCATGGACTCAATTTCATCTCTTTGCCTCGTATTCTTGATAAGATTCCACCATTGATCATCATCACCTTTGAAACGATACAATGCTAAGATGAGTTTATCATGTTCAGAACATTGAAGAACTGAAAATATCTTTTTAGTAGTACTAATCCATTGTTCATCAATTAATGGATCAGTAGACCCGCTGAATGAAGGTGGACACTGCCTCATGAAGGATTCAATAGAATGTTGCTCCTTCCTTTGCTTGTTTGGAAGTCCTGTATGATTCATAGCTTGAGAAAGATGTGTGAGCATGGCTACAAGATTTTGAATTCCATCTCCCATAACATTTGTTTGCTCAGGGGGACAATCATTTCATTGCTCGTCGCATTCCGCATTAACATGGTTCCTTTGGGTTCCAGCCATTAACTAAAACCAAGAAGAATAGTGTGAGCAACACTAATTATAATAGTAAAACCACATAATCAAGAATAAAATTTCACACTTAAGGTCTTATCCTAGGTTATTCATGGTCATTTCTAAAACACTAATATTGTGTTCTATTCTTAGAAATATCCTTAGGATTCTTACTAAGGCTTTCAAATCCTAGTTTCCAAATGTTGACTATAACTTTACACTGATACCAACTATCACAACACATACTTTACATACATTGTTATTACATCAGAATTGAAGCGTACTTATTACAACATATAACAAAACCATTAAAGGACTGTATAGGTATAGTGTCTTTAGAAACTGAGAAACATAAACAACTGGTTCATAAAGAGTCTACATTGTCTCCCATTTATTTCATCATATCTATAGTCCCTTTTGGAATATCTTACTTAATAACCTTCTTCCTGACCTGGGGAAAGAAAACATTCAAAAGGGTGAGCTCAAATGCTCCGTAAGGGTAAACAAAAGAAAATATCAATCACATCAAAATAAAAACATAACATTTTGGAAATCTTACCCTGAAAAATAGATCATAATTTCATAACATAGGATAAATCATGGTAATGAAATGTAATCCCAATAATCATAACATAAAACATGAAACTTTGTGGCATGCACATATAATCATAGAGAATCATTTCTTCGTAGTCAAGACTCATTGCCAATACTATCTTAGCGGACAAAGTCCATTTCTGAACCGAGTTCACTCCACGTTCCAGTCCTGTTTTACTGAACCGGTTTAACCTGTCGTTCCAGCCATGTCTATCTCATGAGATATAAAATCTTTGCCCAATTCATTGGAGGGAGATATAGGTCCCACCCATCTCATAATGATACCATTTTTATGTGTGCCACAAAATCATAAACCATACATCATAGCATAACCCAGGAAATAAAAATGGGAATCTTAAACATCATGACATAATAAAACAATTCATATAAGATAAAGGAATTCATAAAAATAATTCCATCACAAAATAATCAAATCAATGTAATAATATGTATAGAAACAGAACCCTTTATTATCTTATATGGAAAATAGTTTTGATAAAACACTTGAACTCCATTCTTGAGGAAAATAACCTTTCTACTTCAAAAACACTTTTCCTTTCTTAACATGTAATAAAATTCTAAACTACAAGAATTTGATTAAAAATAAACTTGAAAACTTATATAGGAAGATTCTTGGAAATAATTTTTTAAAAATCCATTCATGCCGTATAAGTTAAAAAAACATTCTTCTCGTACTTTTGTCGGAAAAGTCAAAAAGTACCTCGTACGAAAAACGATAAAAGATTCCTTTCATATCCTTTACTAAAAACTCACCGAAGGGTAAGATTAGATTTAAAAAATTGTAGGTGGATGGAAACAATATTACATATTTAGGGAACATGTACGTGGATTATAAAATGCACCCCAGTAAATACCAATGTATAAACAATCTCGGATAAAAAATGAGATTGTGATATTTTCCCTTACCTTAGGTCCAATTTGCTTCGTAAGTGTCTGAACCTCCTGTATAATGATTTAAATAATGTTATTGACTTATTCCAGAATCATAATTATTTTTATGATATCATATATGGTCATATTCTTAGCTTCTTATTAGTAATATTTCATTACTACTTGTTATTCGGGTGTTTATTACTTTTTGTTCTTATGCGTGTTTTGTCGAATAAATTCTTATTTTTCTTTTTAGGTTATATATACCTCATTTTCAGAATGTTATTAGTGTAATATATATCATATTCATTCATTCAATTCATTTATATAACCATTATGCAATGAAGATCATGTAGAACGAGTCACATCACATCGTGGAGACGGTATTCCGTACGTACGCACGGGCGATGATATCGTTCCCATGATTGTGGAATTGTATTGGAGTGTATATATACTATTTCAGAATCAATATAACTTTAAAATAATCATATATAGTCATTATTTACACCATTATACCCATCCAATTAAGGTGGTGGTGTAAAATAGATTACACCACAGCGTGGAGACGGTATTCCGTACGTACGCACGCGCGGTGATTTCGTTTTCCATAGGATGGATAGATTGTGAAATCGGGTTGTTTCATAATTATAAAAAAATATCATTATATGAGTGATACTGATGTTATTACTTCATAATGAAACAACTAAATAAGAAGAAGTGGAAGAAGAAATAAAGATGAAAGAATCGGTAACGGACATTACCTCTTCTTTGAAGCACTTCTTTGAGACCTCCTTTTAGGGCACTAAAATTGGTCTTTGAAGAAGACCAGGACCTCTAGGATGTCTCTAGGGAAGTGTAGAGAAGAAATTGGCAGGGGTTGGCCAAGCTTGAAGGCTCAAAGTGATGTGAGGAAGAGAGGGAGTAGGTGCCCTTTTATAAGGGAGGAGAGGGGCACCTTTGGAATAACTAAAAATATTATTTTATTATAAAGTCAAATTCGGTTTTTAATATCTCCAAATTGATATATTTAGAATATAAGGTGGGTATGGGTCGAAATAACCTCATCCAATATAATTTAGACATGTTTAGGTATCAACTTTAACCTTATCATTTTGATTTAACTTTAAGTTCGATAATTTAACTTTTACCGTGTCTTCTTGTTTTCTTACACTATAAGGTTAATAAACTTACTATATCAAGACAAACGAACCCCAAGTTGTTTATTATTAATATATATAACCTTATCTATGTCATTTGTCCTAACCATAGATTTTTAGAAAGAAATAACAATTAATAATATAATATTTGTTTTAAAAAATATTTTATGTCAATTTTGACACAATTTAGTAATTGATTTTTGTAAAAATCATAACAGAATGATTAATTCAAAAAAAGTTAATTAAATCAATACTAACATGTCATATTAACCTAGTAAATTATTTTAATTCATAAAAAGTCTCAAATTACATTTATTTGGGTATTTATAACATCAATTGTGGGAATATTTCATTAATAAGATAATTACTGCATCATCATTGTGTCATAAATAAATTAAATTATTTCACCCTAGGCTAATATCGATTTTCTGAATCCAAAAATGAAGTCCATTTTGAAAAATAAAATTTATAAAATTTCAAAAAGTGGTTATTACTATTCATAACGGCTAGTTTTAATAATATTTTAATAGCATGTCGTTGTTTAGTGAAACTCGGTATTGCGTACGACGCAAGCTATTGAGGAAGGGAGCGGTTACGTGTAAAGCAAGACAAGCTACTGTTGTGTGTAGTGAAAGATTCCTTTGATAAAAAAAATATTTCTCATAAAATTCTTGGGTGTTACATCACTCATCTAGAACAAGAAAAAAATATTAAGTGTTTTGTAAGATAGGGTAGTATTATGTATAAATCTATATTGGTAGTTTGGATCCATTTAGATGTGTGATGTAGAGATTCAAATAAGTTCCTCAAATTTATAAATCAAATCTGTCAAAGATGTTAAAGTTATAATTAGAGACAAAATAACTTTTGAAGAAAAACCCATGCACCTAAAGAAAAACTAGAAATTAGCATTAATTCTAATACTGATCAGTTGGAAGTAAAATGAAAAGGTATTAATGACCATAATTCCATTATTCAATAAATATATAATTTTCATGATGTATAATTTATTATAATAAAGAATTATTCTAAAAAAACTTCCATATATTAGTGTGAAACCACAACCGAACCTCAAGTGAACCCTACAAAGGAAAGATCAAACCAAAAACATCAATATTGAACCCTAAGAATCAATATCTAACCCAAAATAGGTCACCCAACCCACTGGAGATATGAAACCCCATGAAAGAAGAATTAAAACCCTATAAATGTTGAGAAATCAAGGGATAAAGTCACTTACTTGAATAATCAAGGAGAAACCATGCCAAAATAATCACCAAAATGGAGGTCTAAGGGAGAAAGAGGCATAAGGGAGGCTCCTAGGGTGAATAATCTCGAGTGGGGGGGAATATGGGTGTTTATGGTTAAAAATTTGGGGGGTTCAAAAATATAAAAATCCAATTTTTAATGACCTGGACAATTGTCATGGTTTACCCGCACAGTTTTCCAAAGTGTATGGAAACCATGTCAACCTTACTTCCCAATAAAGACACGCTACATAGTTATCCAACACGGTTTACAAACTATGTGTTAACCATTCGATTAGCCACTGTCCAAAATGTCACTTTGGCTGCATGGTTTCCTGGGAAAGGGCGTATAGTTTGAAAAATTTTGCGCGAAAAATGCACCCCATGTTTTAAAACCGAAAATCTGAATTTTTCACCGAAATTCAAGAGTGAAATCCATGGATAAGCACTATACTAAAAATAAAAAAAGGAATAACTCAAAATGAAAACATAGATGTGATAATTATCCCCACCATAAAAACTTTCTGGAACTAGAAAGTCAACCATAATCTTGATCAGAGAACCAAAATGGATACTCTTTCTCAAAAAATGACTTATTCTCCCAAGTCTCATGCTCATCATTCTCATTATTCCAAAGATTACGGACCAATGTAAAATAATTCACATGAATCACATTCTCCAAAGAATCTATAATCTGCACCAGCCACTCAAACACAGACAAAATAGGCTCCAACTCTAGTTCTTCCCAATTAAACACATAGGACAAATCTGGGTTACACTTTTTCAATTGGAACACATGAAACAAATAATTAATTAATATATACTATGAAGTAAAATCCAATATTTATGACACTTACCAATCTTCTCGACAATCTCAACTGGTCTAATAAAACATAGTGTTAGTCTTCCTTGTTTTACCAAGTGACAATGACCTAAGTGAGATTCCACCATCAAGAACATATGGTCACCCACAAAAAACTATAGAGCTCAACACCTCTAATTTTCATAAGACTTATAGGGACTCTGAGCTTTCAACAAAGGATGACAGATCAACATGACATTTTCAAAAGTCTCTTGCACAAGGCTCAGTCCCAATAATGAGGTCTCACCCAACTCATCCCAACACAAGGGAGATTGACACGGCCTACCATAAATCACCTCAAAAGGACCCATTCGAATCAAGGATTGGTAAATATTTTATAAGAAAACTCAACCAATCCCAAATGGTTATCCCACAAACCATTGAAATACAACACACACGCCTAAAGCATGTCTTTCAGAATTTGATTCACCTACTCCGTCTGGCCATCCATTTGATGATGGAATTTCATTACCAACTTGACATGTGACCCCATTGTATTTTGAAGGCATTCCCAAAAATATTAGGTAAAATGCGGGGTCATTTAACAATTTCTGATAGCACACCCTGAAGCCCCACCATATCTTGGACATACAAATGGCCCAGTTCATCCACCTTAGCTGAATCTATGATAGTCATTAAATGGGATGATTTTTTCAAACAATCGATCACTATCGAAATAGAGTTCCCTCCCTTGGGTGTATTAGGAAAGAAAAAAATAAAATCCATGGTGATATCATACCACTATCAGTTTGGAATAGGCAATGTTTGAAGAAAACCGGAGGTCCTCTAGTGCTCTTCTTGAACTTTAAAACATGTATAACACTGTGATACAAAGTCAGCTTTGTACCACCTTAAACTAGGATACTAGCACTACCGATGCACGTCATAGTACATCTTGGTAGCACTAGGATGAATGACCAACTAAGACTAGTGGGTATCCTACATCACCACCTTTCTCGCTAACTAAGGCACCATGAATCAACCCTTAAAGAAGAAGAAAACTCCATCAAGAGGAAATGACTAATCACAAGGTGTCTCCCCACCATTAAGAACCTATATAGACTACTAGCACAACTCATCACTAGAATGATCCTGTTGAATCAGCTCCAACATAGAAGGATTCAAAAAGATACAGGTTCAAAACTCACCTCCATTTTAATCCTTCTTTTCTAAGTGAATCTAATAAAAGATTTTCATCAAATTCCACTCATAACTGGACTCTTTCAATGCCTGAACTGAAAATTTTTGGGTCAATGCATCTATTAAAATATTACATTTTCCATGGGTATAAACTATATCAAAGTCAAACCCCTAAAGGAACTCAACACAATGACACTGCATAGAGTAAGATCCTTTTGGGAGAAAATTTTGGCCAAACTCCTATGATTAAATTAAACCATGAATTTATTCCCAAAGATATAATGGATCCACGTCTTCAAGGAATGAATCCATATTACTAACTCCACGTCATGGTTTGGGTAATTTCTCTTATGTGATCGAATCTGGAGAGAACTATAACTCATCACACGATCATCCTAAATTAGTAAACACCCAAGACCCCTACCTGAGGCAGAACAATAGACCACATAGCCCTTTATATATTTAGGGAAGATAAATATGTGGGATGAAGTTAACTACTTATTCATCTCCTCGAAGGAATCATTACACACTGGGCTCTATTAAAACTTCATCCCCCTATGGGTGAGAGTATTCATGGATGAATAAATCCTAGAGAAGTCTCAAACAAACTACCTATAAAAAAATATCAGGACTAAGAAGCTTCTGATCCCAAAAAAATTCTTCAGCTTCTCCCATGACATCACTATGCTAATCTTCTCGGGGTCCATCAAACACTCTCATTCAGAGATCATATAGACTAGAAATTTTACTTCTAAGATCTAGAAGGTTCATTTTGATAACCTATAATAGAGGTGATGGTCTCAAAGAGTTCCCAACAAAATTCTCAAATAGTGCACATGTTATTCCTTAAATCATGGTTAGACTAGTATTTGATCTATAAACCCCAAAATGAAGGAGTAAAGACACAGATTAAACACCCTATTCATAAGCGCCATTACGACCACTGAGAATTTGTCAACCTAAAAGGCATTAACAAGTACTTGAAATGGTCGTACATACTTCAAAAAAAATTGAAACATCTACCTCCCTAACTCTGAATTGGTGATACCCGGAACGAAAGTTAATTTTTGGAAACCACCTTTACCCCTTCTGTTGATCAAAAAGGCCATCAATTTGGGGAACATGATACTTGTTCTAAATTTTTATCTTGTTCAACTTCTAGAAATTAATCCGAAACCGGAGAGATCCATCGGCCTTCTTCATGAATAGAAATGGGGTGGCCTGAGGAAAGATGTTCAGGAAAATGAATCCTTTGGATTCGAAATCATCCAAATGTACCTTTAATTCTCTCAACTCAGTGGGGTCCATATGGTATGAGGTAAGAGATATTTGTTGTGTTCCTGAGGCCAAATCTACAGATAACTCCACATTCCACTATATAGGAATGCCTAAAATTCATCAAGAAATACCTTTGGGAAATCATCCACCATTGGAGTTAATCCACCCTCAAGAGTACCACCATCATCCTCCATCACGAGTGATGATAACTAAAAAATAATATTTCCTAATTCCTTAAGTAGAGGCCCAGCACGACCTGATTGAGGATCCCATTCAATAAGAAAACCCTAGGTAATTCCATCAAGTTCCAAAAAACTTAATCGTCATTAATAATAATAAATGTGTACATAAAAACACACAATCCAATCCATACCGAGGATCATGTCAAAGAAGACTATTTCTAAAACCAGAAAATTTCATTCCAGTTAGACCCTTAACATGGTGAGTTCATAGGATAGACACCTAAAACCCTTCTCTCACTTCTTACTAATAGGCATTAAAAACTCCATCGTATATGGAATAATCACAGTTGGAAACTTTAAAAGATCCACCCGGTAGGCAGAAATTAAAGAAACAGAGGCACTAGTATCAAATAAAACAATAGAAAAGGATGGTGAAATAAAAATAGTACCCTAAACATTTTTAGGTCCCGCATCTGATCCTTCTGGTGCCTAGTCCATAGCATGTAGATGTTTCATCTCATCTTGAGCCTCAGAAAAACAAATAGCCTGCGGATCTACCTCTAACTGACTCTTCCCAGAAGGTTATCAAGTATTACCACCATGACTTCAAAACCAAGATCCCTTCATTCTGGACATCTCCGAATGGGATAACATTCCTCTGGAATCTATAGATCTTTCCCCACCAAAATAGGAATCTGTGTCCCTACAAAACTGATGCAAGTGTCCCATATCTCTACATAGGTGCCAGGTTTTGGGATTATATTTTTACATAGGTCGTATGTGCACTACCTTCCCACACTAGTGGAACACAACCAAACCAGTGTCGAAATCCACAGATGAAGACAGTCGGGATGGATGACTTGAACTACCACCTCCATTCATCCTTTTCCCATGATGCTTTCTCTTCTTATCTGATGAATTGCCACTACCCACTACAGACATTGATCTATGGAATCTAGCCTTTCTTTTTTTAATTATCTCATATATATAAGCCTGATAAACCATCTCATCATAGGTTCTCATATTAAACAAAAAGTCCTGAGAATAAATATCTATCTATTGACCAATCTCAAACCACTAAGATTTCATCTTCTCATTAGAAATGATCTCGGGTGTGTACCGTACCAGATCCGTGAAACGATTAGAATACTACATCACTATCTTGTCGTCCTAGGTAGGATCCATGATCTCTCAGGACCTAGAATAGACTAGAACATCGAGACAATACTTATCATTGAAAATTATCTTCAAATCTTTCTAACACATTTACTCTCTCTTCTCAGTTTGAACCATTATGTCCCACGACCTCCAACTAGGACCTTCTAATAGAAACAAATCACATTTCACTTTGCAATTATCCAGAGTGTCAAGAAAATAAAATATCCTCTCTATAATTCGAATCCACTCCTCTTATTCCTAAGGTTATTCCTTTCCCTAGAAACTAGGAGGCTTGTTCTTGATAAACTTCTAAGATTTATCCTTCCCAGAACCCAGTCCATCTTCTCTAACTAGATCACGACTAGAATCCACTACAAGTACCAAAACCTAGATAGTGTGTACCACATGTTTCACTAGTATTTGATCAATTGGTGGGGGATAATTATCTCTAGAATATTCCCATGGTTTTATAGGATGTCTCTGAGGAGACATTTTTCAACAACAAACAACAACTGCAAGGAAAACCATCAACACATCCATTCTGAAAATTTTCAACAACAACAAAAAATCTCAATAACTTGATTAAATAAAAACATGACCAAATCAAACATAATAAATATTAAAAGTAATCAAACCACTCCACCCCCACCAAGTCTCCAAATATATAATGCACCATGAATGTCTCACATAAAGTAGAAGTCAAAAAAAACCACCACATCCCAAGGCAACTCAAGTTCTGTCATGAGGTGTTCTAGTTAAGCACCCTACCCTCAACCAAAACCTCAAACCCCAATAGTCCTAACTCTAGTATATCAAGACTCATCCGGAAATAACTTTACCCAAAATATAGTGAAACATAATCTGATACCATTTTTTCACAAACCATTCTGGAGTGACATTCAACTCGACACCCGACCAGATTAGTGGCATGAACTAAAAGGTATTCCTGATCCCCATGTGTTGGAAACTAGTGCATGGGTATCATAATATGATTTGGGAATGGTTTAAACCATTGAAATATAAATAAATAACTAGTAGAAATTAATAACACAGTTATGAATAACCAAATTCAAAAAATGCATAACAATTTTCATATTCAAGGTTTTACAACATTAGACAAATACCAAAAGTTCTAAATTTTTTTTGAACAACTAACTATCTGAAACCCACCATGTGATAAAAGAGATGTCACCCTTAATCCACCACCACCAATAAAACCTACATGAGGAATACCAATATCGTCCAAAACCACCATCTTCATACATCTTTCCTTTACCCATGTCAAACACAACAATGTCTATATCAACCCAAAGGTGTATGAAGGGTGTGATCCAAAGCCCAAAAGGATATCCCCCAATAAAATAGATTCAATTCCAAAACATTATTATACAAATAAAAATACAAGTTTTACAAAGAGAAAATTTAGAAACAATTTTATGGAAAAAAATTTAAATAAAAAACATGATTTTCTATATAAATAACCAACAAAGTACATTATATGTTGACTTTAAGTATGATATCACAAAAGAGCACCAATTTTTCGGAAATACCTATACGAAATAGCTAAAATGGGACCCTAGGTACCTCATATCTTAGTAAAAAATGGTATAGAAACCACCTTGATCATCATCCTCATGCACAAGTTACTGGAGAGGAATCTATCCAAAACTCTATTTGTCACCATACATAATAGTTTAGTTAGTGTTTCATCATCAATAATTCTAGAAAGAATTGGGCCTCGAACCTATCGATCCCACAAGAATACTAGTCCAAGTCCACCCACTTAGTCACCTAGGATTCCCTTTGTACTCAATTTTCATTCCATATATCACATAATATATTACTTTCACACACACACAAGCGAATAAATGTAACACACATGATACTCCACCATTTTTATAACTGAAAACCTCTTTCAAATTCACACACACACCAAATACAATTTAAAACATGATTTTCACCACTTTTATAATTTATTAATCCTCTTTCACAATTTATAAAAACACATTCAAGAAACGCAATAAGTGAATGCACTTGAAAAAAACCAAATTCCATTATAAACCCCACTTTCAAGGAATATGCACCTTAAAACCTTTCAAAAACACATTTCAAACTTCATACATGAGGCATAGAACACAAAAAAAATCAAAGAAATCATATCAAAACCACCAAATAATTTTTAAGCATGATACCACTGACCTCAACTATAGAAACTTCTAAAAATCAGTTTGAAACCACAACCGCACCTCAATAGAACCCTATTAATGAAAGTTCTAACCATAAAAATCAATATAGAACCATAATAATCAATATCCAACCCATAATAGGCCACCCTACCCACTAGAGATATGAAACCCCAAGAAATAATAAGATAAACCCTATAAAAGAGGAGAAATCAAGTGATAAAGGAACTTACTTGAATAATTGAGGAGAAACCACACCAAAATCACCACCAAAATGGAGGTCCGAGGGAGAAAGAGGCCAGGGGGAGGCACCTGGGTGAAGAATACCTAGTGGGATGGAATATGGGTTTTTAGGATTAAAAATAAGGGGGATAAAAAAAGATAAAAACCAATATTTATTCACCTGGGAAAATCACACGGTCTTCCAAACTGTGCAAAAACCATATGCACCTTAATGTCCAAGAAGGAGAAGATGCAAGGTTAGTCTGCACAGTTTAAAAACCATGTTCCAACCATGAGATTATCCATTTTACAAATTGTCACTTTAGATGCATGGTTTCTTGTGAAAGGGCGCACAGTTTAACAAAATGTCTGCCCCATGCTGTCAAACCCAAAAAACTCAATTTTCACTGAAACTCAAAGGGGAAACCCATGGATAAACACTAAAGTGAAAATACATAAATGAATACCTCAAAATGAAAACACGGATGTGACATGACATTGAAGGGGGGAATTTAATTGTTAAATAACATAATAGAAGTGGAAGAATGAAAGTGTATAGAGCCCAGTTGTCCTGGAAATTTGTACTTGAATGGTCCTAACAGTTTTATTAAACTATTTTCAAGAGTTTATGTATGATTTATTATATAATATATATTTTCATAATTGGTATCTTCATCTTGGAATACAATCATAAAATCCATGAATTTATTTTTTTGGGTTCTCATTTCATGTGGTGACAATATCAATTGGTAATGATTGTATATTTTCTACAACTTGGATCCTCATGATTTTTACATATAGAATAGATCACATTGTATTAGAGTGAGATATATGATGGAATATTTATTTATAACGAATTGATAAAATTTTCTTATGTACTTTTTATTCCTTGATAATAATGTGGAGTGAATGTGAAATTAATGTTTCAACAGAAAGGGGGAATGGAAGAATAATGGTTCGCATATTGAAATATTCATTTTGAAGGATTTTATAACAAATACAAAGGGGGTGTTGAATACCCCATTCTGTATGAATTTTATTATTTATCAATGGTGGTTAGTGAAATAAAATTATTTCATTGATTTTAATATATTTAAGAGACTTTAAAAGATCTAGTTTCTTATAATTTTGGATGAAGTATCCAAGCATGATCATGAATATGATGAATCTTGGATTTTGAAATGTGATGGTGATGATGATGTACAAATTATGAATGATAAATAATCCATGTTTGTTGAATAATAAAAGAATTTATCATAACCTGTTATCTTGGATAAAGATAAACAGTGTTCTTTCCTATAGCCTATTCGATGCAATTTCATTACATTAAGTAAAAATATTATTTGAAGATTTTAATTTTTAATGATAATTGTTTATCTAATATTAATTCCTCAAGAAATGTATTTTCTATTTATTAAAACATAATTATTAAGTATATAATGTTATTAAATCCACCCTAAAATTTATCTAAATGAAATGTTCCTGAGAGAGAAGTATGAGTCTAACTGAAAAAGGAGATGGAAGGTGGAAAAAAATGTTTGTCCATAGTGTTCATTAGAACACTAAAATTAGTATTATGAAAAAAAATCTTAGTGATTTATTCCTCATTGGTTAAACATCAAAATGCCTTGTGCTATTATTCAAGATGATTATTGGGAGAAGGAAATCCTATGTTAGGTATAAGAAAATCGTGTGATTCTTTGATTATCCCAAAGTACCAAACACCGTGATTATTTAAATAAATTTATAAATATTATATAATTTGATCAAATGAAGGAATTAAAAGAATCAACAGTTTTTTTCAATGAGTTTACCACAAAAATATTACATGAAAAACATTATCATACAAAAAAATTTGGATGAACATTTATATTTTCATATGATAGAATAAATTTTATGAGTCTATCAGACAAAGTCCATTAGATGAAAAAACAAAGATATTATAAAAAAAATATAATATATGGAAGTATGAATTCATCGTACAATAGTTTAAAAGTGATTTAATCACATAAATTATTCTAATAAGACCAATCAGATAGAGAATACAGGACAAATAATGTGAGTCCACCAAGCATATCCATTAGATAGAGAGTCCTAAGTGATCTGAAAAAGGGTTTCAAGTTGTAATATAAATATGTTCAATTGAATTAAATGGATAGTGTACCACAAATACATTTTGATAGAGGAAACATGAAAATATTACCATACATAAAAATTTAAATAGTACCAAATAAGACAATTCTATACAGAAGAGTTCCTACATAGTAATACTATATGAAGCGTTCAAATATGTTTTTATGTTTTTTAAAAAATATTACATTGTGATGATGTTGAGGTACAAGATCAATTCCTTAAAAATCAAGATGTAAGTATTTTTATACAATACAAGATTTAAAGAACATAGAGGAATTTTTATAATTTAATATAGAAATAAGAAATTGAATAATATATGCACAATAAGTATAATGATCTATTGATGCACTAATGTTAGGCTTGGAATTTACCAATCCAATGAATTAGGTTTTCTTTTTATACCCCATCTCAAGTGTAGGTTACCAAATTTCTAGTTTATGATTTTTTTTATAGATGACACACTATATTTAGAATGTCATTATTGTAGAGAATATGTGTACTCATCATCACAAAACCTAACAAGGACTATATAATCTTATTGTGTAGTGAACCATATAAAAATATCTCCTTCATTACATTACTTGATTTCATATAATTTCACGTCAACATATAATGTGAAAAAGATAACCAATATCCTAACAAGTTGATGTGGTCAAAGGATAAGAAGTATAAATTGGTTTAAAAGGTCTTTAACACTAATTCACCCACTCTCCTCCCCCTCTAAGTGTTAATCAAATCCTAAAGTAGTCTTAACAATTATCTTATTCCATATTATGTATTTATCATCTCCTTCATGAAACCTCTCTAGAAATATCCTATATAACATAATTTTTATAACCTATGTAAAAGAAAAATAATAATTATGAGATCAAATGTGAAATAAGGCTAAACATTCTCATTAAAAATTGAATATATTCAGTATGAAGAAGATTAGCATAGGGGTTTGATAACATATTCAAATTTATTGGTAATAATATCATAAAATTAAAACCCATTAAAACCAGGTTAATTAATCATGATACATGTAATTTAAAAAGGAGAAGAGTCATATGAGTTATCCATTATTATCCATATGAAAATAAGAATTGGTCAAAGTAAACATTAGAACCCATTTTAAGAATTAAAAATGATTGTATCTATATTAGAACATAAAAAAATCATTATAGAATATTAAAAATAATATAATTAAAATATATCTTATAATAAATGTATGATAGGTTAATCTATAATATATAAAGAGAAAATTAAAATTAGATAACTCTGTACCTTTACCCAATGCATCAGTGGGCTATAATAGACCCACCCATCCTTGGTTTACAACATAAGCACACATTATTTTTCAATAACAAAACTATGAATCAATGGTTTATAATAGAACCACATATTAAATATCTATAAATAATTTGAAGAACCATTTAATGAAAAAAAACATTTATAAGAACACACCTTTCCACATAACACCCTTAAAAACATCCATCATTCATTTCTAGCATGACTAGACCATGGAAGAGAAATAGGTTTCATGAAAATATTTTTAAAACAATAATAATACATCTAGATAAAGAATAAGGATTATATCATTGGAATATATTCCCATTTAATAATAGGGAAACAATAAATAATATTTCCATGTATGAAAAGCACATTTAAATGAAAATATAAGGCATTTCATGGAAATAGGGAAAATATCCTTCTATTTTGATAAGATTTTAAATAAAAAATAGGAGAAAATTATGGAAAATAATTTCATTAAAAATATAAATGGGGTATTTTAAGTAAAAATCGATAAAAAATAATATTTATGATTGTTGGAAAAGATATTCATTTAAAACAATTTAAAATAAATATCCCCTTTACACTTCTGGTAAAACCCAAAATTATATTTTTTGGGAAAAGAAAAATTGATTCCTTTTAATCTTTTGTAAAGAATGTAAAATATAGTTAAAAATAAATTTAAATTAATATTTCATCATATAAAATAATATTACTGAATACATTTTATATAACATAGATATGGAAGAGAAAATATTCCCGACCAAAAAGAGAAATAAGGTCAATTTTTTCTTTAAAATGTTGTTTTGATATTTGTTAGTACCAAAGAGTGTAAAATGGAAGAAAATAATGTAAAAATATTAATAATGAGAGGATATAAATATATATATATATATATGGGTAATGAAATTAATATCAAATAATTCCCCCCACATTAACCATGAACATAAACATCCCATAAAATAAATGAGATTGTAACATAATGACTTTATCGCTTCCATAACATTAAAATCAATAGTCATTTGATGAAAAAATATGATATGGATCTTTGAATACCATGAATTACATGAATTCATATTAAAAAAATTATTCATGGATTATTAAGTAAACTAAATAAATAAATCAGGGTGCATGACATGAAATATGTCTCAAGAAAATGAGATTAAGACAAACAAAACCATTACAATGGTTATAACTTTTGATGTGATAATGTATCATTTAATTGATCATGTTCGCCTATGTAAATTCAAATAAAACATGATTATTTAAATCTTAAAATAATTTTTAAATAAATTTATACATAATCATTGTATAATAATGTTAGTGAGAATGTATTATAATGCGTGAAAGGAAATTAAGTTAAGAATCTCATTACCAAAAGATCCATCTTTCAATGTATGACCTTTAACCTTGTATAATAAAAATTTATTAATTATTTAATTGTTTAAGAAAATTTTACAGGTATATTTCCATTTAATTAACCTATTTATTTAATTTATTTCAATGACATATTTAATTACATAATTGGTTAAGTCCAAGTTGGGTGTTTTGCGGATGTTCAGTTTATTATTGAAAAATGACTTTAGTAGATTAATTATGGTCAAAGGGATTATTGATACATAATATCTAGAATAAAAATTATGAAATAATTAAAATTTTATAAGGAAAATATAATTTTTGATTCAATCATTAAAATAAGTCATTAAGAAAATGTATCATCTCGCAATGTGGTTGTCTTCACATACACAGGAGCGATGTTTTTATTTTTCATTAGATTGAAAATAAACAATGAATGTAAAATGTTTTATTTTTATAATCATTATCATGTAATAAAAATACAATAACTTTTTTAAATCCATCCCCATGGTCATATATGAGAGTTAGTTTTTGAAAAATGATTTTTATCATTACGTGGAGACAGTATTACATACATATGCATGTGTGATGATTGTATTTTAAAAATTTTAATTGTATGAAGATTAATCCAATGTTATATTTATAAAATAATAATTGTTTCACTAATACCATATATATAAATTATATAAATCAATATAACCAAACATGAATGTCATGGATGAGAAACAATATACATCATTTCATGAGGTGGTAGTCTGCATATATTCAAGAATGATGGTTTTGTTTCCCATTTGAATGAAATGGAGATGAATAAGGTTATTCTATTATTATAATAACATCTTAGTATAGGGTTGATATTAAATCATAAAATGATTTTACTAAAAATTGAGTTATTGTTTCCTAAGAAGTCTTCAATGAATTTGAATTGTGTTAGACCATTATATATATATATATATATATATCATAATTCAGTTACACTTATTCATTTCATTAAAATCAATTACTAGGTTATAATGATCATATTTAAATAATAATATTTTTTAGTCATTAAGGATTAGTGTTCTCTGTATTTTATGCTATAAAATATAGTGTTATTTTAAAATATTTGGGTATTATAGTATTAGTAGTGTCTCATCCTAGATCACATTCCACTAACCTCTTACTCATTTTAGGTTCATATCATTATGTAGTTCTATTCACTACAAAATTATAGTAATCACATCATTATACAACAACAATCATGGTATCATAACTACCCCATATGAAAACATTGGTGCACAAACCCATTAATAAATCTCAACTATCCTATCATAAACATAGAATGTCACAAAAATATCTCTCAAGTAGGTTTTATTCACTCACGATCAAGCCCTATATATCAAATAATATGTCATTATGAATATATCCTCACACTTTAAACCCTTGAACTGTTCTATAACATGTAATATTAATATACTAAACCCACAAATATCCTTGTGTCATAAGTAAGATCATCCACTATATTCTTTATATCTCATTTGATCTCTACACATTGACACCAACCTGAACTAGTCACCCCATTGTGACCCATGTCTCACAAACCATACTTGACCCAATCCTCAAGTGGATAAGTCCAATACACCTTCCCATTTTCACATTAGTATCCTGGCCATGATTCCATATAATCTATAATAAACATATTTCCTCAAGATATATTAACAAATCAGTGACACAATTCGAAATAAATCCCAATAACCCATGTTGGAATTCCATCACACACCACTCAAAAGTGATCACTCAAACACATAATTTTGAGAATACCAACCCTAACACATCACGCCTACTCACATATGCGTTATCTAAGTCCAATAAAACACTAAAATTAAATTCCATCCTCAAAAAGGTATTCAAAATTATGTGTTAGATTTACATCCATTAGACTCTTCAAAATTATGACTAAGATCCTCATGACTATGAAACTAGACCATGGAGATCCAACCTAGGATACTCAAAACTCATCTGAGCCCTGATATTTCTTCTAGGACTATTGTAAACTAAACAATAATAATTTCCTACTATGATTCATAGTCTTCTAGAAATTCCATTTCCTCAAGGTTCATTAGATCACTTGAAAAGATCATAGGAGGCTCTATGGGATCTATTTCCTCTGTGTATGGTTCTTTTAGTCACATACCATTTTACCCAAGAATGAATTCCCAAGAAAACAAATACTATAATACATAAACATTCATAATTTTAAGTTTTAAAGATAAAACTTAACACCATATAAGAGTTACCATCTTAAATCCATGTGTTCCCAAGCCCCATCTAAATATAATTGAGGGAAATCATTTTCCAAGTGAGGTTTTTCTAAAACGAAATCATGATCACAGTTAAAAAATGATAATAATCATTAAATATAAAATCATTCATATTTAATTAATAGGAGATATGGTCAAACCCTATCAATATACCATATCATCTCAATTCATAGTGTGCGGATGAATTAAAAAAACTAGAGTGAATTAATATTAGATTTCAATTATAGAAGAATAATCACATTGACTGATCATGAATTAATTATCTCAATCATGTTGGGTTTTATATTCTATTAAACACACATGGTTTAGGATAGAAATAAATATATAATAAAATTTAGTCACAAAAAAACAACAATTAAAAAAAATCATCGCATTAGTGAATGAGTAAATATAAAATTTTGGTACACACCCATTTCTATTTATTCCATTATCCTCTATGGATTTAGACTATCATTATTGGGTGATCACCAAAGATGAATAAACTGTTTTCTATAGGAAAAAAGAATAGATGAGAGTGAATGGGAAGTATAATGGATAAAATAGAGAGATTTAAATTAAACTATAAATCATTCAACATTATATTAAAGATATAAAAGGAAAACTAACAAGCATAAAGAAAACCTATCTAAAAAGAACAGCAAGTTGAAACCCTACAGCGGCCTCCTAATATTCAATACTCTCCACACCTATAAAAAATAGACAAAATCTTGGACATAACTTATAAATATAAGCCCATATATATTCAATGGTATTGTTATTTTCAAAGCTTGCATTAAGTGGCAATTTTTGGGTCAAAAGAAATAACTCTCGTAAAAGATACATTGAAAATCTCCACTTTTTTTATCTGTCTGATGCATTCATGATGTGTAATGTTTACACAACATATAATGTTGAGGCATAAAATTATTCACATAATTCTTCTCAATCTGTGTAAATGGTTTAGTCTTCTGGTTGTAGTGAGTAACTCAAGATGGGGTGAATTGAGTTCTTAATAAAAATTTCTATTAAACAATAAGTTAAAATAAAATCCCCTTAATAAAATAACTTGTAAATTAATCAAAATATCATATCAATATAACATTTATCCTTTTAAAATATTTCTCAAATATTGATTATGTCTCAGTAAAGATAATGATTATAATTACCTTATATTTTGAAATCAATATACGTAGATTAAAAATAAATATAAACAATTATTAAGATTAATTATCAAAGTAATAATTTTTTTATAGATTATAAACAATCCAGGTTTTGGTCATAAGAACAAAACACAATAGAAAAGTAACATAGCAGAATGAATAATAGATTCATACTCAAGATGATACTTAAAACCCTCCACTTGGAAATCACCTGCTCCCAATATGATTATAAAAATAATCAAACAAATCCACAACCTAGATGAGGTAAACAAACAACAACTACAATATATCCAAGATAAATAGCCACTTCCATAGTTATACATGGGAAGTAAAGATAGGATAAGTCACATAAGGACCTCTTCTACAAACACCATGGGATGATAGATGTAAATAAAATAGATAATAAGAAGTATTCGCCAGTTAGGTGTAGGGGATAGTGTGTGTTTGACAATAGAATAACAACACACTACTTAGAGAAAAAACAATAACTAACTAGAAAAATAAAGAAAATATTGATGCTCAGTCCGGTATGTTTGTAATGGTCAAAATCATCATATCATCTTAGTGAGGAGTTCAAGCTTTCTTTTCAATGTTTTTATCAAAACAGAGTATCATAGGAATTTTCAGGAATGTTCCAATTGATCTCTGTCATTATCTCAATCAATATATCTACTCAATTATATTCTTCTGATTCGTTGATCTTCACAAAAAATAAATCTATAAGCTTTAAAGGGATCCCATGTTCAATCAAAATTTTATGTAGGTTTTCCATTCAGTTATCATCTTAAAGAGAGAGATATTTCCTTTATGTAGACATAGTTGCATCCGTTGGAGGAGATCCAAAATCCTCGAATCATCTTTGATATTTCATTAAGACTTGGTCAATTATTCCTTAAATATAAATAGTCGTTGATCCATTCATGTCAAAGACCTCAGATAGAAATGGTAACAGGAAGATGGTGGTGAATCAGTGTCTAGAAATACCTCAAGATAGCAGGGACTTAGACTCTAATGGTGAAAGGTCCTAATGGTAGATACTTGGTGGTGACTCCTTGGCGGTGACAAGACTAGCAGTGAATATTTGGTAGTGACAATTCTAGAGGTTACTCCTTGGTGGTGACAAGGCTTGATGTGACTCTGATGATGATGAATCTAATGGCAGTAGCTTCTTCTTAGTGGTAAGTTGCCTCAGTGGTAGCTCCTAGCTAATGGTAACAAGTCCTGTTAGTAACTCTTGAATAATGGGGAATCTCTGTAACACTTATCCAAATTATCATAAAAAATATCTTACCATATAAATTTTTATCACAAAACATGTAAACAATTACTACTAAAATAATCAAGGTTTGGGATTATTAAAATAAGGAAGTGTCTAACACACTACACACGAGTAGGTTCCAACATTATCCACCTTTTTTATGATCACAAAACATGGAATTTTATAAGATAAAATAGATAATAAAATACGTATTTAAGTTAAAAATAGTATTCTGATCATTCAATAATATATATATGTGATATAAACAACTTAAATAAAAAAATATTGAAAATTTCATGGAATATTTAGAATATTTAGGTTCTTTCCCTATATTAGAATAAATTCCCATTTTATCTCCCCCATTTAGATTATAAAAAAAGAATAAAAAAAATTATAAGTAAATGATAAGAAAACTTGAATAAAATATCATTAAAAAGGTGTTAAGTTAAGAAATCAAAAGAGAAAGAGTACAAGAACAAGATCCCTATCAAAGCCTATATCTAATAAGATTCACTACTAGTGGTAAATTTAGTGTTATTTGTAATATTTTCTTTTTTTTTTACCTTTTATTTTTCCTCATCTCTATATTGAGAGGTTGAAGTAGTAGTATAGGTGGTAATGGAATGGATTGTTGTTATAAGAGGAAAAAGGTTATAAACAAGAACTATTCTTAGGAGACGAATAGCTTCAAGTGGTGATAAAATCATAGGTTGATATGGAAGAGATAGAAGAACATTTGACTGGGTAATCAAAATAGGTCTATATCTAACTGGATTTGTGGTTGTAGTTGTAAAAACTATTATCACAAGAATTTACACTCTATCCATTACAAATGTACTATGGACATGTAGGAAGGGTTTCATGAGGATGATAAAATCCATAATTATATTACCACCCCTTTCCATAGCAGTAAATAAATCCTTTTTCTCTTCCATGAATATTTGCAACACAAGTGTGATAACTTTTAGTTGACTCACTTTTTCTTTTAAAGTAATTGTAACTAGTGGAAACCTCATGTTCTCTATCAGGAATTTAAAATTATCAGACATCTAATGCTTTGTATAAATTCTGGACAAATAATACCATATTGATTTCTTGATGATTTCTTTATCAGATCAGAGATCAATGGAATACTTCCTTATCATCTTATAGACATTCTCTCTATAATGGTGTATCTATCTTAATTATTCTTCATGTATTGACACATCTCCCAAAGAAGTATTGAGTTCTTCCTTGATAACGTATCTGGGTAGATCTATGTCAATTGGAACTGATTTAGGAGGAGGTTCAATGGATGTATAGGCATTATTAGACATCTTGTTCAACTTCTGAGAAATAGAAGTAAAACTTTCTGGGAAATAAGGTCTCATTCCTTCTACTAAGGTTTTAAAACTTCCCACTTGATTTGATAATATTTTATTCTCTGATTCTAGTTCTTGAATATGAAATCAGACCTTTGGTTGTAAATAAGATATAAAAAACTCAACCAAATATATAGTAATTTCTTCACTAAGTTTTCAAATTGGAGATTATTGAGAGATTATAAAATTTTTAAGATATAAAATCAAAATTCCTCTTAAGGATTCCAATTCAAAAATCACACTTCTTTAAAATATTCTAAATAAAATTTTGTCAAAACATCAGAAATTGGAACTGATGGAAGATCTCTATTTTTAGGTGAGATAATAACCTCATCCTGGTTATCTACTTCTATTAGTGTAAAGGGCAACAACACATCAGCTTGATCAATTTGATCCAATAAGGATACCTCTCTTCTGATAGGATTTTCACTTGCTTCATCATATGAATCATTATAATCAAGAACATGTTTAACATAATAAATAAAATTTTCTCATTCATCAAAAGAACTTAATTTGGGTATTATATATGGAAGAATTTTGTATTCTTTGGGGAACTTAAAGAGTTTCATCAATTTTAGGTACAGTAGAGGTTGTTTATGTATGTACCGTCAGGGTAAATCTTATTGGCTCAATGTGATCCACTGGCTCTATAAGATCAAAAGGGTTTGGAGACTTCTCCCCTTACTAGAATATTGTATATAATCTTTAGAAATAGGTGGTAAAAGATCCATTTCATCATATTTAGATTGATCCTCAACCCTGATAGTACTTAATACCACTGGTGATAAAGTATGAGTCTAAACCATCTCGTTATCATGATCATCATGATCATATCCATTATCATAATCATCATCCCCATTTTTATCATCTCCATGATCACTATATCCATCATCATGATTCTAATCATCCTTACTTGTATTTCCATTTGATTTTTCATGGTCCAAATCACAATCTTCTTAGAAGAATTTTCATCACATTTAATCCCATTATCATTCTTGTATCTTTACGATTTGGAGGAATATGTATTAAATTGTGACTCACTAGATAATTCAGCTTTCTAATCATCATTTTCATCAAAAATATATTCTTGTGTAGGTAGAAAACCTGGTGGAATGATAGATCCAGAATAAACATTAGGAGGAGTTAAAGGGATCTCTCGATCACTCACTACTTCAACTAAAAATTATTCTTCTTCCTCCATTGATTTCTCAACATTATCACTGTCAATATAAAAATCATAAGAATATCCAATTAACTCGTTAGGTTCAATACCAAGATCTACCATGTCCTTAGGTCTGGTTGGATTATTAATATGGTTGAATTCATCATATAATATTTCATTTCCTCTTACTCATCGCTTCTTTAATGGAAGATATCATCATAGGGTATATTAGAGAGTTGGAACTTGAACTTTTCATGCACATCTCATACATGTGGACCATAAAAAAACTACAAATATTGATCCTTTTCCCATATTTCAACATAAAAAGGAATTAAACATCCTGATGTCACATTGTATTGAAATATCCTTTTCTATAAAACAAGACATTCTGAACAAACTTAAAAAAATTACACTCAATATTCAGTTTAGCATCTATAGGTCTCCCCAGTGTACCATCTCCTATTAGCTGTAAGAGATCCTCTTCATAATTGAAAATTTCACTTTCACTAGGAATGATTCCATGAAAATCATCATATACCCCATTATCAGGTACTTTTAGGAACATTTATTATTCCCCTAAAAAAATAAAACTATTATCAATCCAACTTCTTATTTCATCTTCTTTCATTCCAAAAATAAATTTAACATTCGGATATAATTTCATATAAAATCCTCAGATAATAAACATAGTGATTTGATGTGATCCAGTTCATCCATATATGATCTTATAGAACTTTCAATACCAGGGTATTGCTAGATAGAATTCTTTGCACATTGATTACATTTTCTTCTTCGACAACCTATTTTTTTAGATGCGGGTTTCATTAAATAATAACCAAACTGTTGGTATAAACTTTACATTTCTTGGATTGCCTCATCACTTATGGATTTTACATTGTTTCTCGCTTCACACAGGCCATTGTGATCAGTTAATGGACTATGTGGAATAAGATAAGGAAATTTTATTGATCTTAGAGGAAGGAAAATGTTCATGATTTCAAAGGGTAATAGGAATCGATTAGAATTATTCCAAAAATTAAATCATTTAAGGATTTAAAAAATAAAAATAAATAGAATATAAAATAGGAAAATATAAATTGGGGAACAAAATTGAAATTGTAATAAAATAATGGTAAAAAGGGAATAGTTACTTGTTTAACTGTGACTTGTCAATGGTGACACACCAATGGTGACGTATCCAAAACCTATCATTCCTAATTCATGTTTTATGTAGTTTAATCTTTCAAAATTTAAAGGATTTATGAAGATATCAGTAATCTGATGTTCAATTCTAATAAATTCTAAAGCTATATAACCTTTTTTGATAATGATCTCTCAAAAATTGTTGTCTTAAATCAGTGTGATTTTTTAATGAGTGAGATACTTAATTTAAAAAAAAAATATTGCACTTGTGTTATCACAATTTATATGCACATGTCTAAATTGGTATAAAAAGTCTAGTAAAGTATGTTTCATCCAAAAAAATTGTACACAAAAATTTATTGTAGCTATGTATTCAACTTCAACAGTAGAGAGTGAAACATCATTTAGTTTCTTATTACACCATGATACTAGATATTTTCCTAAAAGATGACATATTCCTGATATGATTTTTCTATCTAAATTACAGCCATCAAAATAACTTACTAAATAAAATGATTTTCCTCTTAGATAAAAAAATAATAAATTAGTTTTATATTTAAAGTATTTAAATATTATTTTTACAGCTATTAAGTGTGTCTCTTGGGATTTACTTGAAAGTGAGAACACATACACACAATAAACATAATATCAGGATGAGTAGTAGTAAAGTACAAAAGATTTCCAATCATAACTCTATAACTAGTTTGATCTTTTGATTCATTAGTAAAAGGTGCTTTCGTGGGTTCCCTCAAATTACTAATGGTTTTTGGCATACTTAAGTGCAGAAGAGTGGCTGACCAATGTCGTCTCTCAAAGAGGTGGTAATTAAAACAACTTATTAAAGGTATTCTAAAAATAAAATAAAAGAGAAGAAAACATGCTACATAAAAAGTATACGGTATTTTTTTACCAATTATAAACCTTGATGATATTTTCTGTAAGAATATTGTATTTTTTATAATTGAAGTTTGATTGAAATGACACTACAGGAAGATGTTTTTTTTAGAAAATATTTTAAAAGGCATAATCGATCTAACTATACATCTTCAATAATTTATTAATCACTATCATTTAAATTAATATCCACTTAATTATGATGCCTTATTTTGTTAAATCTTAAAACCTATGTGAATTAAATTTACCACAAAGATGAAGTGAATTTAACAATAGGTTAACTTCAGAACATGCAATCGCAGAACCCTGCTTTGATTGATGTTCTAAGGATAGATAATGTACAGTGGTAAATTAAGGAAAACTTCCTCTCAATAAATTAGAATTAATTGAGTTTAGAGATTATATTTGAACCCTACAAATTGATATTGTATGGTTTTGAATTACCAATTATGGTTGTGCTCTCACAATTCACACAATTCCAGACCTCGTGTGATATGTGTTAATTGTTTAATTACATTCTTAGTTTCAATTAAATTAAAAACTCAATTAATATATCATATTTTGTGAATTATATTAGATCATTGATTCAAAATAAATGAATGAAGTAGGTTAGAGGTAGATCGATTACTAAAAATAACTACTCTTCCAAGGGTGGTGTAGTCATCGTAGAAATGTTTTGCATTTACAAGGGTTTAGAAAGCGTAAAACCCAATCTCATTCAAGTATTTCCTGAAAAATTGGCCTTATAGTAATAAAAAATGAAAATAATGAATTGGTTTCAACCCGTGTGTAGAATAGTTTGTGTGTCTGCATAAACTATCACTTACTAAACCAACACACTAGGAAGGACCATTTCCATTTCCCTTTCATTGACCAAATTCAAGAGAGGATAGCAGGTAAGTCTCACTATTGTTTCCTTTATGGGTATTCTGGATAAATTCATATCCATATTTCCCATGAGGATCAGGAAAAGACAACCTTTACTTACCCTTTTGGCACATTTTCATATAGGAGGATTCCATTTGGTCTGTGCAATGTTCCGAGAACTTTCCAGCGATGTATAGTTAGTATTTTTTCGGATTACCTAGAGAATTGCATGGAAGTTTTCATGGATGATTTCACTATTTACAGCTCCTCTATTGATGAATGTGTTTGAGTAGTCTTGGTTTAGTCCTACATCCCTGTATTGAAAAGAATCTTGTATTAAATTATGAGAAATTCCATTTCAGGGTCCGAAAATGTATAGTTTTGGGGCATGTCATTTCTAGGGTTGGTATCCAAGTAGATTAATCAAAAGTGGATGTCATTTCATCCTTACCATTCCCCAAAAATGTATGGTATTTGTGCTCTTTCCTAGGTCATGTTGGATTTTACCATCATTTCATTTGTGACTTTAGTAAGATTGCACTCCCACTCATCCGGTTACTTCAAAAATAAAAAGAATTTTTTTGATAAAGAATGTAGGGAATATTTTAATAAGTTAAAATGGAGTCTCACGTCACCCCCAATAATCCAACCACCTTGGGGGTATTTACCATTTAAGATCATGTGTGATGCCTCTAACTATGTAGTTGGGAAGGTCTTTTCACAAAGGTTCGAACGAGCTCCACATGTCATTGTTTATGCCTCATGTACTTTGTACAATGCCCAAGAAAACTACACCACAACTGAAAAAGAATTTCTTTCCATAGTGTTTTCCTGGGATAAATTTAGGTCATAACTTTTAGGGTCCAATGTCATTGTATTCTCTGACCATGCAGCCCTCTTGTATATCCTTAAGAAAGGGGAATCCAAACCATGCCTCATACGTTGGATGCTCCTCCTTCAAAAATTCAATCAAGAAATTGGAGATAAAAAATAAGAAAATAATGTGGTGGCTGACCGTATCAGTAGGATCCACCCATCCTCGGACATTGACTCATCCCCCTGTATTCCAATAATTGAAATGTTTCCTGATGAGAAACTATATACAGTGCAAGATTATATTCCTTGGTATGTTGAAATTTTAATTTATTTGGTAGTATCTTGCATTACTACGGATTTCAACATAAAAACTAGGTTGATCATCTAAAACATGAGTCTCGTTGGTATATTTGGGATGAACCCTACCTTTGGCATAGCTTTAGTGTTCAATTAATCAGTCATTGTTTTCCTAATAGCGAGTTTCAGCCCATCCTTAGGTCCTACCACACTCTTTCTATGTGGGGGATACTTTGGTCCCCAATGGACTACTCACATGGTCCTTGATTCTGGTCACATTTGGCTCACATTATTTTGGGATGTCTAAGACTTATGTAAATATTTTCCTCACTGTCAAAGAATAGGGAATGTCTCTAAAAGAGATGATATTCCACAAAACCCCTTACTCTTCCATGACATTTTTTATGTTTGTGGAATTGACTTTATGGGACCATTCCCCAATTAATTTGGTAACTTGTAAATTATTTTGAAAGTGGATTATGTTTCCAAATGGTTGTAGGAACGAGCTATAAGGACTGATGATTCTAAGTCTATTGTAGACTTTTTGAGAACCCAAATTTTATATAGGTTTGGCTTCCTTAGGTTCATCATCAGTGACCAGGGTTCTCATTTCTGCAAACGAACAATGCTATCACTTTTGTGTCGGTATGGGTTTGTTCATAGAGTGTCAACGGTATATCACCCACAGACCAATGGTCAAGACAAGGTGTCAAATAGATAGGTAAAATTGATTCTTGCAAAAATGGTTCAACCTAATAGAAAATATTGGAGTCTTAGACCTGATGATTCATTATGGGAATATCATACTGCTTTCAAAAATCCATTGAAATGTCACCCTATCAGCTTGTTTATAGAAAGCGTCATCACCTGTTTATTTATATTGAGAATAGAGCCTATTGGGCCATCAAAAAATGAAACTCAAATCTTTCTAGTGAAGGTGTTCAAAAGAAACTGCAAATTCAAAAGATGGAGGAAATGAGAAGAGATGCGTATGAGAACTACAAGTTTTATAATGAGAGAACCAAGGATACCCATGACCATATTATCCGTCATCGTCAGTTCCGCATTGGGAAGAAGGTCCTACTCTATAATGGAAGGCTGAAGTAGCATCCAGGTAAGCTTTTTTTTTTGCTGGTTTTGACCATATAGTGTTACTAACGTCTCTCCATTTGGTGTTGTCCAAGATTAAAATGAAGAAACCTAGAAAACCTTCACAGTAAATGGGTAGTGACTAAATCACTTCAATAAAACCCTTCCAGAGTCCATGATGGAGGAACTCCCTGTTCATGAAGTAGTCTACGAATGACACCCACCAGGTTTTATCCTTCCCTCATGCATTTTATTTTAATAGTGAGGACACTGCACACTCTATGTTTGGGGGGATGGGTATATTCTTGGGTTAGTTATGAATTTTCATCATATTTCTTATTTTTCTCTTTTTAGATTGCTGAATAGTTTTGTTACTTTCCCCCCTTTCTCTCCTACTCACCTTTGTGTCACAATATTACTTTTTCTTAGTCCCACTTTATTAGGGAAAATGATTCCCATTTAAATATGGAAGTTATTAAAAATGCATGTGGAATTTTTGTATTTCATATTGTTTTAACATTCAAAAACAAATACTGATGAAATATTCATTTCATCCAGAATTCAATACTATGGTGTGACTTTATTTTGAAATTTAGTTCTTTGTGGATGATATAAATGGTTGTATCATTTTGAAACTTTTGAGAAGAATGGTGCCATTTTTTGAATAGTTTAAAATAAATTGTGTCACTTAATCTCCCCACACATTTTTTTCACCCAACCATAATGTTTGAAAATGTATTACTTAATGGAAGGTAAATATAATTTAGTTTTATTTTTATCTACTTTCCAAAATCATTTTTTTATTCACTCGTTCCTTATCTGATCTATTTCATTACTGTACTAGATTGACCTATGCGGGTGTACCTGTTATCCGACTCTTGCACACCCTAAAAAAGAAGGGTTGTATTTTAGGCAGGTCAAAAACCACTCTTCTTTGACCTTTGATATTATTATAACTATTACAATTAGTGTCGTGAGGATATCAATAATGGGTGTGGAGAAGAGTGTGAATTTGTTCCAAGTGCAACTTTTGAAACATTAATAAATGAGGGGAGTGAAAAATTGTACAACATATGGAGATATCTAGGTCAGGAGCATATGGTTTGACTTCTGGGAATTATTAAGTGAGTGGGTATTGAAATTTGATTGCAAAGGATGTGGGGTAGGTTTGGTGGAAAGGATCTTGTGAGCAGAAAATTATTAAAATAACTTATATTTACTTGATAAAAATTGGAAAGAATAGAATAAAATGGTTATCACGCACACACGTGAAGAATTTGTGACATGATTAACTTTTGAATTATTTTCTTTGATTGGTATCATGCATCTCTTGAAATTTCAATTCAATACAATTTTTGAGACATCATTTTCAATGATCATTGAGAATAACTCATCGATGTGATTTTTTCTTTAATAGCATTTCTATTAGCAATTAAATTTTCCTTGAATGTTAAATCTTTATGAAGCTGTAAATATCTACATGCATAATTTTTCGAAATATGACTTTACCTAGGAGTGTAAATGTTTAGGTGTGGGGGTGGGATAGCACCATGAATCACTGTTTCATTTTCACCCTTAAACAACTGTGCTAAACTTGTTTTACATTGAAAATTATAAAAATAATAACAAATTTTATTCCATGTTTGAATAATTTATTTTCTTTTTATCACTGTTAAAAAGGTAAATGTTTCTATTTTTTATGATTCCATTATAGGATGAGGTGATCTGGAGGACCCATGATGATTTCCAAGAAAAATGGGCCAAACTGCGCAAGATCTGTGCACACTAGTGGACTCATATGTGCACTGTTTTTGAACCGTGCATCCACATGGGCTAACATTTTGTGGTCTGGTCCAAACTATATTGGGATACATTTCATCTAAAATAACCCAAGACTCATTCAGCCATCTTTTGGTCCAACCAACTTGATATGTCCATCACATCGAATTTGCATGAAGTCAAAAGTGGTGTGTTGTTACCTGTCCATATCTTGGTCTATAGTTGTCAAAATTGTGCCAAACTTTTGGTGGAGATTTGAAAGAGGTGGTGATAAAACTTTTTTATTTTTTATAAAAAGAGATAAGTCTTTCTGGAGGTCGAAACCCATGTGACAAGAGGTTTTAAGAAATCTGTGTGCTCAAAACCACCTTCCCATTTTCCTATAAAATAGAACCTTGGGCTCCCCATCTGTATGTTCAAACATGAGGAAAAGATCTGGTTTTTTGGAGACCCAAATGATTCCTCTCCTTATCCAAGATTTTCTGGAGGCCCCTATCATTCTAATGGGATCAACAATGAATAATTAGTTCTACCTGAGCCTTCTCCTCCTCTCGATGGTGAGCTAAATAGTTGAGGATAATTTCAAGGGAACTACACATACTTGGGAGGGAGTTCCGGCACTTGATACTCTACTAGTTTTGTATAATTTGTTTGTGGATTATTTCACTTATGGTTTATCGAAACATATTTCTCCTCTGAATTCATTTCTTGGGTTTAATTAAGTGAAACTCTTTTGAGGGCGTGCAACAATCAGATAACAGGTACACACACATAGGTCAATCGGGTATAGTAATGAAATAGATCGGATAAAGAACGAACGAATGGAAAAATTTATTTTCAAAGTAGATAAAATTAAACCTAACTTATATTTACCTTCCATTAAGTAATAAATTTTTACACATCATGGTTGGGTGAAAAAAATGTGTGGATAGATTAAGTGACACAATTAACTTTTGAATTATTTTCTTTGATTGGTATCATTCATCTCTTTATATATCATTTGGTTATAATTTTGAAGACTTCTTTTTCAATGATCATTGAGAATAACTCCTCAGTGGGATTTTTTCTTTGATAACATTTCTATCAGGAATTAAATTTTCATTGAATATTAAATCTTTATGAAGTTGGAAATATTTACATGATTTTTTTTGGAATTATGACTTTACCCAGGAATGAAAATGTTTAGGTGTGAGGGTGTGATTACACCGTGATTCATTGTTTCACTTTCACCCTTACACCACTATGAAAAACTTGTTTTATATTGAAAATTATAAAAAAAATAACAAATTTCAGTATATTTTTGAATCATTTATTTTGTGTTTGTCACTGTTAAAAAGGTCAATGTTACTAGTTTTGATGATTCCATTGCAGGAGGAGGTGATTTTGAGGACTCATGATGATGTCCAAAAAAATGGACCAAACTGTGCAAGGTCCATGGTCACCAGTGGACTCATCCATTCACTGCTCCTGAACTGTACATCCAAATAGGATGAAATTTCATCTTTTGGTCCAAACATCATTGGGATACTTTTTATCTGAAGGAGCACAATACTTGTTCAGCCATCTAGTGGCCCAACCAACCTAATCTTCCCAACACACTGAATCTGCACGAAGTCAAAAGTGGTGCATTTTTATCTGTCCATATCTCGGTCTCTAGTTGTCCAAATTGTGCCAAACTATTGGTGGAGACATCCAAGAAATGGGGATACAACTTTTTTATTTTCTCCAAAGATAGATAAGGCTATCTGTAGGTCAAAACTTATGTGACAAGTGGTTTTAATAAATCTAGGTGCTCAAAACCACCTTCCCATTTTCTTATAAAATGGCACCATGGTCTCCCCATTTTTAAGTTATACTATGAGGCAAAGCTATGGTATTTTGGAGACCTAAAGGAGTCATATTCTCATTCAAGAGGATCTGGAGGCCCCTATCATAATAAGGGGATCAACAATGAAGAAGGATTTCCACCCGAGCCTTCTCCTCCTCTCAATGGAGAGATAAACGGTGGATGGTCATTTTGAGGTTGCGACACATACTTGGAAGGGAGTTCTGGTACTTGATACTCTACGGGTTTTGTATAATTTTTTTGTGGATTATTTCACTTATATTTTATCTAAACATGTTTTTCCTCTAAATTCATTTCTTGGTTTTAATTAAGTGAACCACTTTTGAGGGCATACAAAAATCAGATAACAGGTATACACGCATAGGACAATCTGGTATAGTAATGAAATAGATCGGATAAGGAATGAATGAATGGAAAAATGATTTTTGAAAGTAGATAAAAATAAACCTAACTTATATTTAGCTTCCATTAAGTAAAAATGTTTCACACATCATAGTTGGGTGTAAAAAATGTGTGGAGAGATTAAGTGACACAATTAACATTTGTACTATTTTCTTTGATTGGTACCATACATCTCTTGGAATTTCATTTGGATACAATTTTCCAGTCTTCCTTTTCAATGATCATTGATAATAACTCCTAGGTGTGTTTTTTCTATGATTACATTTCTATTAGGAATTAAATTTTCATTAAATGATAAATCTTTATGAAGTTGGAAATATCTACATGGAATTATGAATTTACCCAGGAGTGGAAATGTTTAGGTGTGGGGGTGTGATCGCACCGCGATTCACTATTTCATTTTCACCCTTACACCACAGTGCTAAACTTGTTTTATAATGAAAATTATAAAAATAATAACAAATTTCATTCCATGTTTGAATCATTTATTTTTTTTATCACTATTAACAAATGAAATGTTACTTTTTTTTAGGATTCCATTGTAGGAGTATGTGATTTGAAGAACCCATGATGATGTTCAAGAAAAATGGACCATACTGTGCAAGATCCATGCACACTAGTAGACTCATCCGTAAATTTCTTCTGAAATGTGAATCCAAATGGGCTTAAATTTTTTTCCCTGGTCAAAAATCCTTTAAGTTGAATTTCATCTGAAGGAACCCAAGACTCATTTGGCCATCTTGTGGCCTAACCGACCTAATATTCCATCTCAACAAATCTATATGAAGTCAAAAGTGGTGTGTTGTTATCTGCCCATATCTCGGGCTCTAATTGTCCAACTTGTGCCAAATTTTTGGTGAACATAGCCAAGAGGTTGGTTATTTTCTCCATAGTGAGGTAAGTCTGTCTATAGGTCAAAACCCATGTGACAAGTGGTTTTAGGAAATCTGTGTGCTCAAAACCACCTTCCCATTTTCCTAAAAAATGGAACATTGGGCTCCTCATTTTTAGGTTCAAACAGGAGAAAAGATCTAGTATTTTGGAGACCCAAATGAGTCCTCTCCACATCCAAGAAGTTCAGGAGGCCCCTATCAACATAGAGGGATCAACAATAAATAATGAATTCCACTCAAGCCTTTTCCTCCTCTCGATGGCGAGCTAAACAGTAGATGATCATTTTGAGGGAGTTACACATACATGGGAGGGAGTTCCAGCATTTAATACTCTATTAGTTTTGTATAATTTCTGTGTGGATTATTTAACTTATGTTTTATCTAAACATGTTTCTCCTCTTAATTAATTTCTTGGGTTTAATTAATTGAACCACTTTTTATTTCAACACCGATTGGGTTGAAATTTCAAGTGAGAAACTTGGGTTGTTCTGTTTGGGCTACATAAGCAACCTCTTTCTCTCACACATACAAAAGATATTAGAAATCACTTGGATGATGCATTATGGGATTATAGGATAGCATATATGAAACCAATTGGTATGTACCCATTTTATATTTTTTTGGGAAAGTATTTCATCTCCCTGTGAAAGATGAGTATCAGGCTTATTGAGTTATACATAAATACAATATAGATTTGGCCCAAGATGGAATCCAAAGGAAGCTGCAAATTCAAAATATTGAGGATATTTGATTGTCCTCATATGAGAACTCAAGGCTATACAAGTAAAGATCAAAAGTATCTCATGAAAAATGATCTAGAAAAGATAATTCCAATTTGGAGAGAAATTCTTACTCTATAGTTCATGACTGAAGCTGATGCCTAGTAAGTTGCAATCCAGGTGGTTAGGTCCTTATGTTGTGACTAATGTTTTTCTTTATGGTGAAATGGAGATCACACAAGAGGACGCAAGAATGAGCTTTACAGTCAATGGGAAGCATTTAAATAGATACAACTAGGGACTTCTTACTAATTCTAATTTGAAATGCACAGTCGTGGGAACCCTAAAATGATTAATGGTTTTTGGGGTACTCATGATCAGTAGAGTGACTGACCAATGTCGTATCTCAATGAGGAAGTAATTGAAACAACTTTTTAAAGGTATAATGAAAATAAAATAAAAGAGAAGAAAACACACTATCTAAAAAGGATGGGGTATTTTTTTTCTAATTATTAACTTTGATGATGTTTTCTAGAAAAACATTTTTTTGTTTTTTGAAATGAAGTTCGATTGAAATGACACAACAAGAATACGTTTTTATAGAAAATATTATAAAATGTGTAATCGGTCTAGATCTACCTGTTCAATAATTTATTAATAATTTTTATTTAAATTAATATCCACTTAATTATGATCCCTTAATTTTTTAAATCCCAAACCCTATGAGAATTATCTTTACCACATAGATGAAGTGAATTTAACCCTAGGCTAACTTTGGAACATGCAATCACAGCACCCTACTTTGATTGATGTTCTTAGGTTATATTATGGTCAGTATTAAATTAAGGAATATTTACTCTCTATAAATTAGAATTAATTGATTTTAGGTATCATATTTGAACACTACAAATTGATCCCTTATGGTTTTGAAATACAGATTAAGGTTGCGCTCTCACAAATCACACAAGTCCGGGCCTAATGGGATTTTTGTTAATTATTCAATTGCTTTATTAGTTTTAATTAAATTAAAAACTCAATTAATAGATCATATTATGTGAAATAAAGTAGATTATTTATTCAAAATAAATTAATGAAGAAGGTTATAGGCAGTTCGATTACTAAAAAGAACTACTCTTCCGTGGGCGGTGTAGTCATCATAGAAACATTTTTCATGTGCAATGGTTTAGAAAGGGTAAAACCCAATCTCATTTATATTATTCATTACATACCAATTTTGAATATTATGTAAAAATAAAATAGAGTAAAACAAGGTAAAATACAAGAAAAAGAAGAGGAAAAAACAAGTTTAATATGCAAACATAAATAATACAAAGCAAGAAAGAGAGGAAGGCTTCGATGAAGGGATCATTGCTTCAAGAGCTACCCATATTAGTATAGGGAGTTACAGAACCTCTAAGGTGGTGATATGAATACTCTATAACTCCAAAATGGCATCACTTCACTCCTTGTTCGAACATCCAAATGGGGTACCAAAGGTATCAATCTATAGCCAAAATGGGGAGTGCTTTTGGGCCCCCAGTTTTCGAGATACCACTTGTGTATCAGTTTTGAGTTGGTAAATGGAATTATCTAGAGTTAGACAAACTATAAATTTTTTAAGAAAGTATCTTAGATATATCCATATCAAATTTGGTGGACAGTGGAAAATTACAGTGCGAAATATGGCCAAAATACATAACCAAATCATTGACTTCGTGCAGATTTTTTCCCCTGTAAAGATTGGTTCGGATGGATTCCTTAATGAATGAATTGGGATTCAGTTACATGAGATTTTCTGTGGCCCATTAATGTTTGGAGTTGCCCAAAAAATTTCATCCCATTTGGAGGCACGCATTTTGAGCTATGTGCCAAACAGTTGATAGATGTCCTTGGGCTTCCATATAGTTTGGCCCATTTCCCTTTTGGATCATCTCTATCCCTCCAAATCACCCCCTCCTACAACAAAATCACCAAAACAAGAATAATTTACCTTTTTAATAGTGATAAAATATTAATAATTGAATCAAATTGGATGTTAAATTTGAGATAATATTTTTAATTTTAAATACAAAACTAGTTTAAAACAGTGATGTAGGGGTGAAATAAAGTAGTGAATTGTGATGTGATCACTCAGCTTCATCAATATCTATTTTATAGGTGGTACTCATGGAATTTTCACTACTTTTAGTGTTATATAATCCAAAAAAATTGGTAGATCATTTGTATATTTACTCTGATTTAAAATAATTCCTTCCTTGTTTTAAAAAATTTTAAATCCAAAAAAGAATTTTAGTTCACTCAGTAAACTCATATTAAAATCATTTTACATTAGTTTTGAAAAATCAGTACATTGGGATTCTTTTTTAGATGAAAAAATGTCAAAAATATATTTTTTGTACTATTAAAACATCTTTTGAAATTATTTTTATAAAAAATTTTGAATAAACAATTCCTTTTGAAAAACTTTTTGAAATAAGAAAAGAGGTAAGCCTATCATATAATGATCTTAGAGATTATTTTAAACCATATAGAGATTTTCTTAATTTTAAAAAACAATTTGGAAAATGGGGATTTTGAAATTCATGTGGTTGTAAAAAACATCCTCAATTATAAACCCATTTAGGAATGTAGTTCTAACATCCATTTGATATAGTTTGAAATCCAAATGTGCTTCATAGGAAAATAGAATCCTAATGGATTCAAGTATGGCTATAGGTGAAAAAGTTTATTCATAATCAATACCTTTTTCTTGATATTAACTATCTACAACTAATTGATCCTTGTTTCTTACTGTAGTTCCTAACTCATTAACCTTGTTTCTAAACACCCATTTACTTCCAATAGGTAAGGTGTATTTAGGACTATCAACAAGTTCCCAAACATTATTTCTATCAAATTAATTATGTTCCTATTGCATTGATATTAACCATAATTCAACATTGATGTCATCATTAACATTCTTAGGACCAATTTGTGACAAAAGGTCTTGTTGTTCAATTTAATTTCTAAGTTAATATCTAGTTTGTGTACCTCCATATAGTTATCTTCTTACAGTATCTAAAGGGTGGTTTCTATTAGTCCTAAATATTCTTTAAAAAGAGGGGTTGGTTTTATCAATATATTCTTCGAGTTTGGGTTCTGGTAGTTCGTTGGATGAAAATTCTTCTTATTTAACATAACTTATAGAGGGTTTATTATTATGATACAGATTCCAAAGATCATCCTTAAGGTTTTCTAAGATATTATTAGGTTCATTGGAACTAGTTTCATCAAATTTATTATGAAAATAATCTTCCATTCTTTTGAATTTTTTATTAAACACTCCATAATATTTACTAGAAGTTGAATATATAAGAAAAAATACTCCATCACTATTTATGGAAAAAATTTCAAGATTATCATTTGTATTTATAATAAAGGCTTGGGAACAAATAACTTTGAAATAATTAACCATTAGTTTTCTATTATTCCATAACTCATAAGGTGTTATTTTTTAGAGAGGTCTAATTAATACTCTAATTATAGTATAATAGTATGAATTGATAGCCTATTCCCAAAAATATATGGATAAGTCATACTTATTTAGCATATTCTAGTATATCTCTTGGAGTTTCCTATTTTTTATTTCTACTATACCATTTTTTTGTGGTGTTCTATGAGAAAACAAATTGTGATTATAACCTTTTTGAGAACAAAATGCTTCAATGTATTGATTTTCAAATTCTCAACCCTGGTCACTTCTTAAGGTCTTAATCCTATGTCCACTTAGATTTTCTATAGATTTTTTTTACTAAATTAAGTAATATCAAGATTCACTTTTGTGAGCTAGAAATAATACCCATGTGTATCTAGAGAAGTCATCTACAAGTACATATATAATGTTTTCCATTTAAAATAGAAACTCTTGAAGTTTCAAAGACATCCATATGAACTAAATCTTGAGGATTAGAGGTTGAAACTTCCTTTTTAGATTTAAAGAAAATATTATGAACGTTCCCTTTTTTGGTAGGGATCATAAAATCTATCATTTTCGAATTCAAGATTTGGTAGATCTATAACTAATCCTTTCCCAGTTAGATTTCTAAGTAAATGATTATTTCAATATCCTAGTATCCCATTCCAAATCCAATATTATTTGTGAAAGTCACTTAATCAAGAAATATTTTTAAAAGATAAAGATTTTAAATCAATATAATAAATATTATCATTTTTTAAATCAGTAAAAATTAAAACATTTTTATCATAAAAAACATAGAAGGCGTTATTTTCAAATTTTATATAAAATCCATCATTACATAATTGAGAAATGGTAAGAAAATTATATTTTAATCCATCTATATATTAAACTTTAGAAATTAATACTGAATTATAATTACTGATTTGGCCAAGGCTGATGATTATCCCTTTAGAATTGTCATAAAAAGTGAGATGACCACCATCAACATTGATTAAATTTTTGAATTTTGATTACTCACCAAACTTTTTTATGGAATATTCATTGTCCAGATACTATAATATCTTGATGGAGGTTTTCAAATAGGTTTCTTAAAAAACAAATTTTATGCCAATAAATATTTTGGTACTTAAATATTCTTAGGTATAGTTATGTTAGTAATAAAAGATTTCGAAACCCATAATTTCCTAATGGGTTTCTCATAAAGAGATTATAAGATTATGGAAATAAATAACTTATCAAGTCTAGTTGAGTAAGTACAACCAGTATATGAATTTTTAGAACTGGTACTAGATATAAATCTGGTTTTTGACATTTTTCTTTATCCTAGTTGATAACCAATTCTCGTTATATATTTGGGAGAAACATTCTTTCCTAGTATTTGAGTTAAAAGTTTTCTTTCCATTGGTAAATCTTTCTATTTCTTTCTTTATCTATTCATTTAAAAATTTTAATTCATTTTTCTCTTTCAATAATTGATAATTTTTCTCTTTTTCAATATCAAGGTTGGTTTTTATATTTACTATCAAAGCATGTTGTTTCATAAGTGACTTATATTTATCATTCATCTCATGAATGTTATCTTATATTATATTACAGTAATCATATAGATATTTATTGGTCATTATTTCCTCAATATTATTGTCACCTTCATTTTTAGAGATGTGTGGAATATTATTTGGAGAAGGAGAAATAGTATTTTGTACCTCTAATGTGCTTGCTACAAAACACATATTTTATCTTTCAGCCTTATATTCTTGATTGGTGTTTGAATCACTTGATCTATCTTCGGAGGTACTCCATGTTTCATTCATGGATTTATTTAATCTTCTGTCCTTATCCTCATATTTATTTTTATATTTCATTTTTTATAGTCTATTTTAATGTGTCCTTTCCCCTTACATTTATTTCAGGTGATTTAATTTTGAGTATCATCCTTTTTTTAAATCCATTTTCCCCTCTCCCTTGTTGTCGTAATTTCATATGAAATTTTATTTCTTGATGAACTTATTTTTCCTATAGAATTTATTAAATCTTTTTTCCATATGGGTAATTTTTTCATCATTGTCATCAGGATATTCTTCTTCACCTATATTTTCATCTTATACATTTTCTCTTTGTTTTAGAGGTAGTACTCTTGAAGGATACTAATTTTCTTTTTGGTGCATCTTTATTGATATCCGGGTTGACTTTAATTTCTTCTTCATACACCATCATGTTTCCTATTAATTCCTTGTTAAGTAGTTTAGTCACATCACAAGATTCTGTAATTGACCTTGATGTTCCTCTCTATCTGTCTGGTAACCATATAAGCAGTCTCATTACTTGGATTGTATTTGTCAATTATTTCTTGAGTGAATGCATAGTATCCACTATTTCAATAAACCTGAGATACATATCAGAGGTTAATTCATCAAATTTCATTTTAAAAGTATCATACTTGATTATATATGTTTTTAGTCTCATTTATTTGACATTTGATGTCCCTTTATGTGAAACAGATAAGGTATCCAATATATTAAATGAATATTTTTAATTAGATATTATATTGAATTTATCATCACCCAAGGCACAAAACAATGAATTCATAGATTTACAATTTTTATTTTATGTTATTTTTATACCATCACTCTAAGTAATTCTAGTAGTTTGTGGTATTTCAAATTGATCTTCTTTTACAGTCCAAATGTAAAAAACCCATACTTTATAAATGCATTTTCATTTTCATTTCCCATTGAGCATAATTTGTACTATTAAAATAAAGAGTTATATTGATAAAAGTTCCTTCTTGTCTGTTATCTATAAATAACTAAAATTTATAATTGACAGAAATTTGAGATCTTTAGAATACAACTAAAATCATAGTTGAAAAGATAATTTAAAATCCTTTGATACCAAATGTTGTTTGAAGTGAGTAAATAAAGAGAGGGAGAATTTAGTTTCCAATAAAAAATTCTATTGAAAATTAAGTAAAAATGAAATATCATTAATAAAACAAATTGGAAAATTAATCAAAATATTATATTGATATAATATATTTCCTTTTAAAAGATTTCTCAAAGGGTGATTATGTATCAATTAAAATAATGTTTAGAATTACCTTATCTTTTAAAATAAATTTTCTTAGAAAAAAACAAATATAAACACTAGTAAAAATTAAATATAAAATTAATAGTTTAGTTTATATATTTAAAACAATCTAGGTTTTGGTAATAAAACAAACCATAAAATCACATTAACACAGTGAAATAAACCAGTGGTTCAATCTCAAGATAACACTTAGTCCCCTTTACTTGGAAATCGCCTACTTCCAAGTAGATTTTAGTAAATATAAAATAAATCCACAACCTATATAAGGTAAAAAAACAAAAACTATAAGATATTTAGGATAAAGAGCATCTTCCATAGTTATACACGGGAAGTAAAGATAGAACAAGCCACACAAGGACCACCTTCATAAACCCCTGGGAAAACCAATATAAATGAAGGAGAGAATAAAATTTATTCTATATTTACGATTAAGAGAAAGTGTGTGTTTGAAAACAGAATAACAACACACTACCCAAAGGAAAAAAAGTAGCAAAATTCAAAAGAAATAAAGGAAATAGGGATACTCAATCAGGTATGTTCAGAATGATAGAAATCCTCATATCAGCTTTGGGGAATAGTTTAATATTTTTACTTGAAGGATGCAACAAAATATAGGATCATAGGAATTTTAAGGAATTTCTAGTTTATCTATGTTAGTGTCTCAATAAATATATGTAATGGATTTTATGCTTATGAGTTGTTTATCTTCATAGAAAATGAATCAGTAATCTTCTAAGGGGTCACAGATTCAATCATAATATTCTGTTGTTTTTTCAATAAGTAATCATCATATAGAGAGAGATATTTCCTTCACATGGATATAACAGCATCAGTGGGAAGAGATCCATAATCCCAATGTCATCTTTGACTATTCCATTAAGACTTGGTCAATTTATCCTTGAATAGAAATAGTCATCAATAAATTCACATTAAAGTACTCTGAAAACAACATTAAGAAGAAGATAGTGATGACTTGGCATTTTGTGTTATGTCAGGATGGCAGTGACTCAGATTCCAACAGTGGCAGGTCATAATGGTAGCTGCATGATGGTGACTCCTTAGCAGTGACAAGTCTAGCAATGATTCCTTATAGGTGACAATTTTATCAGTGAATCCTTAGTGTTGAAAAGGATGGTGGTGACACCACTGGCAGTAGCTCATGCATGGTGGTAAATCACCTCAGTGGTGACTCCTAGCTAAGGGTAACAAGTCCCAGTGGTGACTTCTGACTAACAGTGACTCACTATAACACTTAGCAGAATTATCATAAAAACTTCCTTACCATACCAAATTCTATCATACAGCTTGTAAATCATAATTACTAAAATAATCATGGTTTTTGAATATTAAAATAATGAAGTTTCAAACACACTCTACACAAGGAGCTACCAACATTGTCCTTTCAAAATTTCATGTTGGGTATTGATTACACGATGTGTAAATTGTGTTTTCAGCTCCAAAATGATCGTTTTTTCCCAGTTATTTAGTTTTGATCCTTTTAAACCTCCCATGATCATTAGAAATCATTGTAAAATTTCATTCATTAGATTTTTTTCTCTTTTTATTTAATAATAAATCTTGGAATGAATCTTAAATTTCGATTATCGCACTGATCCACGAACCGACTCAGCGTGAAGAGCCATTATATTTCTTAATTTCCATATTTTCCATCATATGCTCTAAATTCCAATCTAGCATATAAATACACAAAACATCAAAATCAATATAGAATCATATAATAAATCAATTATTACTTTACTTAAGTGTATATAAAAACACATGACATAATAGATATAAAATAGAGATATCACATCACCATTCTCTTGATCACCTATCTTTAACCACAATCCATATAGAAATATTAATAATCATTTACAACTAATGAATAAATTTTATCCAAGAAGAAAAAATCATTAAATTCTCACCAAGAAGATTTTCAGAGAAAAAACCTAAGTGATGACACACGAATAACATGTGGCATGCCCTTGGTACATCAATGAATAAAATACACATCATTTTATAATAAATAAATCTAATATTCTATGGTAATTTAGTAAAGACCCTAATATATTCTACCAGGTGATGTACCACTAATTAAATGATGAGTAATGGGAGGAATATTTTCTTTCACACAGCCTAAATCTACCACTCACTAAAGCCCCATCAAATGAGGAAAATTCCATAATGCTCTAGTGGAATCATCATTAAATTAATTTCTTAGAGAAACCAAAAATTATTGGAAACCAAATTACAAATAAAAATACACATAAAATACCAATATTCATAGAAACAAATGCAGGAAGAAAGGACTAAGGATCTGAATGAATGAACTATAGTGATCCAAGATTCTTTCAGGAAATAAATACTATGTTCAATGTTTTCTCCACATGATAGATTGAAAAAACATATCAGTATATACCATCATATGGTAGATGCACTAGTACAAAAACCTTTTTTTACGTCGTTTTTTTTTCTTTTTAACGTCGTTCTTCATGTGAAGTTATTGCGAGCGACGTTAAAAATCTGATTTTTTTACGTCGGTTATTTAATAACCGACATAAAAAATTGGGTAATATAGTTTTTAACGTCGGTTTTTAAAAAACCGACGTGAAATACATTCTGTAAATGGCGATAAGAAGCCATTTTTTTCGTCGATTTTTGAAAAAACCGATATTATAAGTCATTTTTTACGTCGGTTATTAAATAATCGACGTAAAAAATGTTTACTATCTTGTAGAAAATTTTCTAAGATTTCATTTGATAGATCATAGAGCTCAAACGGATTTACAGATCAAATGTTATGACCATCAGAAGTTTGATATTTTTTTCGAGGAAAGATTGAATGAGCCAACCGTAGCTTCGTATTAGAAAGAATTTTTGAATCCGTAGGAGGATTTGTAGTTTTATCATGATATAAAGAATCATCCATAATTATAATAAATTAACAATCATTAAATGGTATATCAATTAAGAAAAATACTCATATAAAATATAAATCATGGGGAAATAATTACAAATACCTTGATGAGGTCGCGGAAATAAGAAATTGTTGATTCACGTTGAAGATAAAACAGGTTGATTCGGTAGAATGATGATGGTTGAATGAAATGATTGTAAAATGGAATGTCAATTAAGAAAACAAATCATAAAAACCATAAACCATGGATGTATGATTAAATATACCTTGACGAGATCGCGGAAAGAAGAAATAATTGATTCGCGTTTGAGAGAAAAAGAGTCGATTTGGGGGAACGATAATGGTTGAAATAAATGATCATAAAATTAAGATGGGTGTATAATGGAAACATATAATTGAGATTCTAGGAGAAAATGCGGTATTAAAAATTTTAGGCGGCAATTCAAAATTTCGATGCCGCAATGTAAAAAAATTGAAATTTCGCGTTCGCGGGATATTAAAATTTTCATTCACGTCGGTTTTATGGTAACTGAAGTAAAAAGATATTAAAATTTTCACTTATTTTTCACGTCTTTTATTATAAAACTGACGTGAGAAATCAATTTTCGTCACTCTTTCACGTCGGTTATTAAATAACCGACGTGAAAAATCAATTTTCCGGACTTTTTCACGTCGGTTATTCAATAACCGACATTAAAAGGTATTTTTCATGTCAGTTATTTAATAACCGACGTGAAAAAAGTTTACAAAAATTTAGTTCAAAATCCAAGATTTAATTTGACAGGTCACGGAGCTCAAACTGAGTTACGGATTAAACGTTATGGCCTTCAGAAGTTGGACAACCTTAAGACATCGTTTAGATATGATCAACTTCTGAAGGCCATAACATTTAATCCGTAACTCCGTTTGAGCTCCGTGACCTGTAAAATTAAATCTTGGGAAATGAACTACATTTTTGTAAACATTTTTCACGTCGGTTATGAAATAACTGATGTGAAAAAGTCCCAAAAATTGATTCTTCACGTCGGTTATTTAATAACCAACGTGAAAAATAAGTGAAAATTTTAATATATTTTCCTGGAGAAGGATTCATCACATTGGTTATTATAAAACCGACGTGAAAAATCAATCTTCGTCACTCTTTCACGTCGGTTATTAAATAACCGACGTGAAAAATCAATTTTCGGGACTTTTTCACGTCGGTTATTTAATAACCGACGTTAAAAGGTATTTTTCGCATTGTTTATTTAATAACCAACGTGAAAAAAGTTTACAAAAATGTAGTTCAAAATTCAAGCTTTAATTTAACAGGTCACAGAGCTCAAATGGAGTTACAGATTAAAAGTTATGGCCTTCAGAAGTTGGACATCCTTAAGACATCGCTTAGAGATGATCAACTTCTGAAGGCCATAACTTTTAATCTGTAACTCTGTATGAGCTCCGTGACCTGTAAACTTAAATCTTGGGAAATGAACTACATTTTTATAAACATTTTCCACATCGGTTATGAAATAAAAGATGTGAAAAAGTCCCGAAAATTGATTTTTCACGTCGGTTATTTAATAATCGACGTGAAAAATAAGTGAAATTTTTAATATATTTTCCTAGAAAAGGATTTTTTACGTCGTTTATTATAAAACTGACGTGAAAAATCAATCTTCGTCACTCTTTCACGTCGGTTATTAAATAACCGATGTGAAAAATCAATTTTCGGGACTTTTTCACGTCGGTTATTTAATAACTGACGATAAAAGGTATTTTTCACGTCGGTTATTTAATAATAGACGTGAAAAAAGTTTACAAAAATGTATTTCATAATCCAAGCTTTAATTTGACAGGTTACGGAGCTCAAACGGAGTTACAGATTAAAAGTTATGGCCTTTAGAAGTTGGACATCCTTAAGACATCGTTTAGAGATGATCAACTTCTGAAGGCCATAACTTTTAATCCGTAACTCTGTTTGAGCTCCGTGACCTGTCAAATTAAAGCTTGAGAAATGAAATACATTTTTGTAAAAATTTTGCACATCGGTTATGAAATAACCAACGTGAAAAATTCCCGAAAATTGATTTTTTACGTCGGTTATTTAATAACCGACGTGAAAAATAAGTGAAAATTTTAATATATTTTCCTGGAAAAGGATTTTTCACGTCGGTTATTTAATAACCGACGTGGAAAAGTGATTTACATTGATTTTTTCACATCGGTTATATAATAACTGATGTGAAAAATCGATTTTTAGATATTTTCATGTCGGTTCTAAAAAACCGACGTGAAAAATGGTGACGTAAAAAAATGTTTTTGTACTAGTGATGTAAAATTTGTGGGTATAAATAGTGGTAACAAAATAATGAAATAAATATATATATATAAACAAAAAATTAAATTCACCATAAACATCAAACACGGTTATTATAGACAGAAAAATATTGATGTTCCATTTTATTTTTAAAAATTATATTATAAATGGATATTTTCCAAGTTTCATATACTTATGAATAGAACTAGATTTAAAAATTAATGTTAATATACAAGAAATAATAATTTCTTATAAAATGTAATTTTTCATGAGGTTTTATAAAATAATTTTAATGTAAAATTTATATACATTTTTATGGTAATATAAAATAATTAACATAATTTTTCAATTTTTAATTTTCTTATTAGTTTAAAATGAATATAAGGACTTTTTCTAAAATAATTAATTTTTATGTGAAAAATTAAAAATAGTATTTTTAAATTTATCACAGATTTTAAAAAATCAAATGAATATAAACATAACATAAAAAATGAAAAACCATTTTCTTGATCAAAAACAATTATTTTAAGAAAAATTACATATTTTAAATTATCATTTTCTAAATTAAAAACCAATATTTTAGATTTTAAAACATATGTAATATTCTCTAAAAAATAAATTCATTACACATTAGAATTTTAGAATTAGTTTACATCAATTGAATAAAGTGAAACTAATTTTAAATTTATAATAAGTGCTTCAAAATTATCTAATAAGGGGTAAATTTTTTACGTATAAAGATTAAGTTACTTTGGGAAAATATTATTAACCCACATAAATCAATTATTTTTCAATGAATATATACATTTCTAAATTTTCTGTATTATTTAAAATTAAATGTATCAATTTTAAATTTAAACACTAATGTTATTTTTAAACCTATATAAAAATTATTGAGACTCATTTAATTTATAAGTAATATTAAATATTTTTAAAGGTACATAATGATTAAAATAACCGTTTTCCAAAAAATATATTTTTAACACATTATAGTTTTTGAATTAAAATTTAATATTATCATACATAAAAAATTGAATTAGGTTAAATAGAGTCCAAATTTGGATTTATAATATCGATGTTTGGTATCAATGGTCATATTATTTTGTTAGTAATAAAATAATTGACAAAATTAATGTTTAATTAAGAATAATAATTATTTAAATGACTAATCTAAAGTGGCTCAAAATTTACTATGTTTACAATACCTTTAGACCTTATATAATCCATTTTTTAGGTTGTAAAATCAAACCCACATGTCACATCAACTATACCACACCTAACTCACATAACATTCATGCACTTCCATTCATACCCCATACTTCACATTCTTTTCCATGGAAAGTTCCCTTTTCCACCCTCATACAAGGGGGAAATTTTCAACCCTTCCATGATTTACCTCCCATTGTAATTTATCATGAAACTTTTCCCTAATTACCTATCCTATAATTACCTTATAGTAAATCATGCCTCTGGCCATAATAAGAAAACATAATTCCTTACTTTCCAATAATATTTTCAAAAGAAAGCTTAAAATCTCTTTAAAGGTATCATGTCTTCAAAATAATTTACTTATTATTCTTTATTTCATCTAAAAAACTATATTATCATCTATACATGAGAGTGTGATAATATTCGTATTAATTTTATGCAATTATTTTATTATATTAATGGATTATCTTTTTTATTCATTCCTCTATAACAAATTGAAATTTGAAAATGCCATAATACATATGTGTAACATACCACCTCCATGTATGACATGTCATTTATTTCCTCACTACATTTAATGGATGGTTCAAAAAGGATATGTACTATGAAAATATATTTTTTATAAAATATTCATTATTCTTAAATTTAATAATATTTCATTTTCATCATTCATTCCATTCTATAAAATTGAATGAGTCATCTATGTGTACGTGTATATTATCGCCTATATAAGATAAAATTTATCTTCAGTTATCCATATCAACTAATAGTAATGGACATAAAAAATTATTTCATGAATGTAATGGGTTATTTAATGATCCATTTACAATCTGTAATGGTATTATTTTAAATTCCATAAGTTTTATTAGTAATAGACTTTTATAGTGAATTTAATTACTAAAGAGGACATATTAATGTTAGTTTTCTAAATTAGGTCCACTCATGGTGAACCTATATAACTATATAAATTACATGCCTATTAAATATTAACAACAATAATATTATTAAATTATTTAGATAATGAAACTATTTTATAGAAACATTTACCATGGTTATCAAACTGAAAGTATCATGACGAAAATAACTGAACAGCCCTAAGTGACTGATTTAAGAAGAAATTATATAAAAAATTAAAAATATATATAACAAATAGACCCTATAAAATTAAAGATAAATGAATTTTGTTCTTATTTGGGTTTTTAGGAAACATTACTAAATTATTCATATAGTTATGCCCAAGTGCAGTGTGGTTTTAGAAAATGGTAAGGTATTCTATCTCAATTTAAATTAATTGAGTCATATTTATATAATACAAAATTATAATTTTTATATCATGGTTATATTATATTTCATGATATTAAATTTTCAATTTAATTTTATTATTATCATGGTTTTTTGGTTCAAATGTTTCCTAAGATGCAAGGGTTTCGAATCAAAAATTCCTTCTTTAAGAAACATATTCTTTTATTCACCTAATTTCATTTAAATGGAATATATACTGCCAAGTTGTTATCAAATATTATTTATTTTTCAAATTCCTTGTATTTTTACTTCATCCAAAATCTATACTTCTTTAAATGGATTTCTATTAGAATGTTCTTATATTGTGAGGTATTTTTGTCTCAACTTCCCTTCATTGATACATATTTTACATTATGAATGAATTTACATTTATGTGGTGTATATGATGCCCAATTGTTATATTAACATTAAATATGTTTCATTCATGGTATTTTACATTAATTTTAAATATATTTTCTATAAATGGTTTTTATTAAAAGGTTTATATATTTATAATTTTTTTTCTTGACTAAAGTCGTCTTCCCGTCAGTTGTGAAATCTCTTCTAGATTTGACCATCAATGTATCTATTTCCTACAATTTTCTCTTCAACTTGTATTTTTTCTTTTTTTTAGGGTATTATTTCTCTTATTCAAATTCATTTCATTTAATGGAATTCATCTATAAATAAAATCATAATGTTAACAAGAATAAATCCAATATATTACAATGGATATTTTTATTCTATATCTATTTTTCACCTTTCAAAATGTTCTCTATGATGTTGCAAGTGACCAATATACTTATCTTCACCCATTATCATTTATATTTTTTTTATCATTTTTATGATTATGGTTTCACTAAATTATTTTAATGGACCTTAAACATTTTAAATATTATTAATTTTTGAAAAAAATTTCTTCTAATGTAATTTTTTAAAATGATCCAAAATTTATTCCTTTAAAAAAAATTAAAATAGTTAAATTCAACTACCATAAATTTGTTAAAAAATCAAAAGGAAATAATTTAAATGTTTATATATAGGTTTTTTTTTACTAAAAATAATTTATTTAACATGTTTCCATGTGAAAATATCATTCCAACACCAAATCCATTTTCTAAGATACTTACCATATATGATTTCTTATTTATAAAAGTAAATCATTATTCACTAGGCTTAATAAAATTTTACTTTTAAAATATTTTCAAAGGATAATGAAAATTATTATTTTAAAAGTAATTTTCCAAAATCTTCTAAGAATGTTCTTTATCTATGTCATAAGCTTGATCAAAAAAAAATTTCAACTTAGAAAATCCACCTTCTTTATCTAGATAACTTATGAAATTATATTTCACATTAATGGTATGATATATCACTACTATTTTCTTTCCTAATCATCAATTTTTATAGGAAATATTTACCTCTAATTTCTTTCCTCTGTGAATGACCTATATTCCATTTATTGATTGAAGGGTGTTCACCTAGATACCAAATACATCAATTTCTTAGAGAACATGTTATCTAAACTATATATCCATTTCCTATATAGTGTAAATAAAATATGAATAATAATCATTGTTGAGTGTTATTTAACTATAATGGTTTATAAATTAATTAGATTACGATTTATATTCCTTGCATTTATCATGTCATGATTATTGATAAAAATATGAATGATTCCACCGGGAAAAATTGAGAAAGTTATAAAACCCAATTTATTTCCTTGTGTTTTATTTATATATTAATTAAAATCTTGTGGCAGACAAATGTATGATAATTTATTAGGATGGTTGTGCCTAGATAGTTCAAAAAATAATTGGGTAATGTTTCTATCTCAATAGATATCATGGTACATTGGAATTGAGCCCAGTCACAAAGGGAGTGGGAAGTTATCCAAGGAAATTATGCTTTGTTAACAACCTCATGATCCTTGAATTATTATTATAATTTAATTTTATATTTTTTTCACATTCCTATGGTAAAATGATATTATGATAAGATCATGTTTACTCTATGTTGTAATTTTATCATTTATTTATTTCAATATTCTGTTATTATGATCATTTTCTACCTTATATCATGTTATGCCTCCCATGTTATACTCATTTCCATTTTCTATACCCTTATTAAGTATTTTATCTAACAATTTTACTTATTTATTTTCCCAAGTAATGTTATGTAGTATTAATAAAACCTATGGGAATCAGGATAACTATAATTTTATTAAATAAAGTTAATTATGTTATTTTTTTAAACGTAGTATTTGTTCTTTTAATCCTCTAAAGACACTAGACCATAGATTCTATTATTTTATTTCTAAAAAATATGATAAACTTTATAAAATAATTGGCACTTAAGGTTTGGGTCATTAAAGTTGGTATCAGATAAAGGTCTAATTAGATTTGGAGATTCTAATTAGAAAGAATTAATAAAAACAGAAAGGATAATTATAATCATAGGATAAGATCTTGATGTTTTGGTAAGGTAGAAGTTATGTTGTTTATATAAAATACATCCCCATATGGATACTAAAAGTGGATGTGGTTTTAGTACAGATCATTATTGGGTTAATAACCTTGAATAGAGTTGGTCAGGTATATCTAGATCCTAAAACTGGTTCATAGTGAATGATCCCTTACTGTTCACTATGTTTGAGAATATTAGCATAAATTATTTGGTTGATCATATGCAACTTACAAAAAACTATAAAGGAATGATTCCATAGTTACATTGAGGGGTTAGGTAGATAAGTATAAGATAACCCAATTTAATGTATCATAGATCAATATTTTAATGATATTGTTCGAACTAATGTAATAATGGGAAAATGTGAAAATATAAAATAATAATACATATTAAGGAAGAATCATTTTTTATGATAATTAAAATATGCCTATATTGAAAAAAAATCCTCACTCATGTTAACAATTTTGGTTTTAGTAATGGAGGGAACTAAAAGTAACCACAGGTTTGAGGGAAAATTCAAAGATTTCCTTAAGAGACTATCCATAATAATGGGATCCTAAATGAGAAGCCTTGTAATTATTCGAATACAACTATCATAGAATAAAATTATCAATGTAAATATTGTCTAAGACCCAAACCCAACACAGAACAGAGATATGGAGACTCGTGAAAGATCAATTGATGAAGATGATTAAGAAAATAATGTTATGTTTCTAATATTTCACAAAAATTTGAAGAAAAAATATGTGAATTACTTTAAGGGGATTTTAAGATGATATAATTGTTGGATTAGATTCTATCAAGCATCAAACTATCAAGAAAAAATATAGAGTTTGGTTTACATAGAGAAAATATATAGTACTCCTCTAAGGGAACCACTAACACTTCAATGTATTATGTATAGAGAACTCAATAAATATCCAATTCAATGCTCTAATCAATAGATTATTATGGATAGTAGGAATCCATAACCTCCTAGACCTAGGGAGAAAGGAATAACCTATAAAATGTATAACCATAGAAAGGATAACGAAAATTAGTTTTCACTTACCTTCTAAACCAAATTAATTTAAGTAATATTTTTCTATCAAATATATTGTACCAAGGGTGTTTTCTATGAACATAAAGTTACCAGCCTTAGTGATGTTTATTTAAAGGAATTCATTTAGTTAGATGATTATGATATTTGTGAAAATAAATTTGGTGAAAACCATAATATACACCTTTAAAATAATTGACTACATTTTAAAAATATAATATTTATCTTCACATTTACCTCAAATTAATTTCAATAATACAGAAAAGAAAATTCTAAATCAAATATATCAATTAATTAGAACAAGGTCAACAATGAATTATGCAAGAAGAAAACTGATTCAGTCGTGTGGGATTTAATACCATGTTATGAGATATATTTTTTAAAAAATTTAATGATAATAAGTGGATTATATCTTTCCCTATAATTTGAGGATCACATCTCATTATAGATAATATTATCATCAGGCATGTCAATCTTTTCTCTAGAAAAATATATTACTATAAGTAAATGATAATTTAACTTCTAGGATGAATTTCTTTGAAGGGGTAGAATGTAATGACATGAGTTTTTATACTTAAATAAATATTGTGTTATATGGTTCCCCCCACTTGAATCACTGAAAAAAACTAATATATATTTTCCTCTAGTAATTAAATAATTAGGGAGTATAAAAATTGGTAACAGAATTATGAAATATTTATATATATAAGATCATAGTGAAATAAAATTTAACTTAAACATCAATATCAGTTTTTACAGCTAAGAAACTAATAAAATATATTTCTCTTCCTAAAATTTATTTTATCAAATGGATATTTTAATGTTTGATATAGTTATTATTAGCACTGGTTTTAAAAGGAAAGTTAATATTCAAAATAATGATTTCATATAAGTAGAATATTTTCATGATATTTTTTAATTTAAATTAATGTTATATTTATAAAAGTTATGATGTCAATTTAAAAATATTAAAATCAATTTTTTATTTATCATTTTCATATTAGAATATAAATAATTTTTATAATATTTAAAAAAAAAAATTATTTTTAGTTGAATAGTTAAAAATAAAATTTTTTAAAATATTTTGGCTTTTAATACATCACAACGATATAACCATAACATAAAATATAAGAAAACTTTTTCTTGATCAAAAATATGCTTTTATATAACATTATATATTTTAAAATATAATTTATTAATTAAAAAGCAATATTTTGTACTTAAAAACATGATAAATATTTTCTCAAAATCTTTTTTAGATTAATTCTAGATTAGTATCTTAATATTAGTTTTTATCAATTGAATCAAATTAAATTATTTTTAAATTTAAAATCAGAGAGTCCAAATTATCTAATATGAACCACTTTATTTTTTGGCATAAAGATTTTTTTAAATTTGGATAATATTATTTATCCTAGTAAAACCATTATCTTTTTGTGGAATATATGGTTTTTGAAATAACTTTTAAATTCAAACTATAATATAATGTTTAAAAATATATATTAATTGACACTAATTTAATTTTTAATCAATTCTAAATATGACTAAGAAAACATGATGATTAAATCAACATTTTTCCAAAAAAATACCTTTTTAACAAATTAAATATTTTGATTTAAAATATAATTTTCTCTAGATATAAATCGAAATAGATTAAATTTATCCCAAATTCAGATTCGATAAAAAAAATTAGTAATATGTGTCAAGTTATATTTTTAATAATGAAATAACTAAGATTATTAACATTTAATTAAGACTAATAGGTGTTTAAATGACTAATCTAAAGTATATCAATATTTACAATGATTACATGACCTCTAGAACATTAAGAAACCATTTTTTATTAATTAATAATCACCAGTATAACCCATTATACCACACCTACCTCACTAAAATATCATTCACTTCTGTTGATACAGCTAAAATAACATTATTTTCCATTTAATTTTCACTTCTCTTTAATTAGAAATAAAGACCACTTCTAATCATTCCCTATTTCACCAACCATCCAAATTCAAATTGAATCACAACTCTAATTACATCTACTAGAATCCCCTTACATGATTTTTGTTCATGGATGATTGAAAATATTAATTTACTATTTTAATATAATATTTATAAAATTTTAATGATTCCGAAATGTTGACATATTTTATTTTATACTTTCATTCCATTCAATGAAAAAGACAGTGGCATCCATGTGTACATACATACTACAACCTCCATGAGATGATTTCTATCTTTTGTTTTACATGTCAACTGACATGAATGGAATTAAAAATTTATTTAATATATTTAATGTTTTATTTAATAAAACTTTAACATTTTGGTATAATAAAATTATGCGTTCTATAAGTAATATTAGCACTTAAAATTTATTGTAAATTCAACCACTATAAAGGAAAAATTATTGTAACCTTTCTAAAATGAGTCCATTTAAGAAGTACCTGTAGTAAATTATAAATTATGTACTAATTAATAATAAAGGGACATATGTATATTCAATTTGGTATAATATGAAATAAATTTATAGCACCTTTGACCATTTTCAGCAAACAAAAATTATTATAAATAAATTAATTGACCAACCCCAAGGGAAAGTCATAAGTAAAAATTATATTAAAAATTACTATATAAAGATAATAAATGGAAATTAAAATATAATTATAGATTAATAAGTTTTACATTATATATTTTAATAAACTTAATTTTATTTTTTAGGAAGTTAAGATCTAGTATAGAATGACTTCAGACACAGGTACGTATTTTCATCTTAATTTCCTTTTATTGAGACATGCTTATGTTACACACCATGTTTACATAATTATAGTGTATATCCTAACCCATTGTTATTTTTTATATCATTATTTCCTTTTATTTTATAATTTTCAATTTTTGATTTCATATAATTATTCTCAAGGTGTTTTGGGTAAAATGTATCAAACGTTGTAATGGTTTCATTCGAAAACGTCCATCTTGGAGAGACAAGTTATTTTATATAGATAATTAACTGTAAATATTGTATATATTAATAATTGGTTATTTAATATAATTTATTATACTTATTAATTGTATTTAAACATTAATTTCGAGACCATATTCATTTGAGGTATTTTTATTATAATGTCCGTATTATAAAAGGGGTTTTTCTTGTCTCAAACTCCCTTCATCAGAACAACTTTTAAATTATGCACAAATTTTATTTTATATGGTTTATAAAATTACCAATGGTAATGACATCATGAAATATTTTTTATTCATTTTATTTTACTTCTATTTTCAAGTACTTTATCCATAATGGTTTTGATTAAAAAAATTCAAATCATACTTTTTTTCTCAACTCAAGTCCTTTTTCCCAAGATTCGTGAAATATATTCATGATTTGATCTTCCAAGAATATTATTCCTACCATTATCTCAAAAAATAGAATATATTTATTTTATTTATGGATATTAATTTTATTCATCAATATCCTTCACTTTAATGAAATTCTTTCACAAATAAAATCATAATATTGATATGAATAACTTATATACATTGTCATGGATATTTGTCTTCTATGTCTATGTTTTACCTATTTAGTGTATTTTCTATAATGTTTCAGGTGACCTTTATTTTTTTGACTTATTATCAATGATTTATTTTCATCCTTTTTATGAAGTAGGTTTCACTAAGTGTATTTAATGGGCTTTAAATGTTTTCCACCAAATTAGTTTTCAAAATTTATTTTTTCTAAATAAATGTTTTAAAATCTTTCAAAATTCCATCCACCCAAATATTTTTAAAATGAAAATATTCAACTTCATTAATTTTATTAGAATTTTTTTAAATGATAGATTTAAAATGTATTCATATTTTTCATTTTTTACTAAAAGGAAAATCTTATACATGTTTTTTTGTGAATATATCTTTATTCTACCTTTATGTTTTTCTAAGATATTTACTCTCTCTAGATTCATGTTTTAAAAATGTAAATTATGATTCACATGGTTTAATAAAATCATAATTTTTAAATTTTTCAAATGACATTGAAAATTATTATTTTCCAAGAAATTTTTCTTACAATTCTAAAAATTACTCAAAAAAATAGACATATGGTGGTAGGTTTTTTTCGTTAGCTTAAACCGCCACCGTATGGTTCAACAATGATTTCCAAAAACGGCCACTAAAGTTGGAATTATTATTCAAATCACATTGGTTCTTTCCATTTAGTGTAATTTTTTGTGAACTTTCAAAAAATGTTGAAGTGATAGTGGAAATTTGAACCATTGGTATCTCAAAGTCATTTTTTAGGAGGGGAGACCACTGCTAAAACTAGTAAACCACCGCTAAAAAAAGATGGATCATAAATATCTGAAATATAAACCACCGATAAAAAATAATTTGGCATATATTGTGGTTGTTTAAACCACCACTACATATAAATTTTAAAAAAATAGTTGTAGAATATACAGCCCCTGAACAACCAAACAAAAATAAATATCCAACTATAACGCATAAAAATATAAATAATCACTATCTAGTATACATACATCATCTACCCTATCAAATTTGAATTAAATACACCAACTCGATGAGTTTTTGATATACCACATTTCTAAAATTATGTATCTAAATAATTTTGGACAATCTAGGGGAAAAGGCATAAGAAATTACTCCCACATATGAAAATGTATATGAAACAGTCAAAATTCACCTTGATTGGTGTTCCAAATTCACTACTCTGTGTACCATACCAATGAAATATTCTTAAATCCCTCTTCATCTCTATCTCAACTTCCAACTACCAGCACCAACATGAAAATTATGTTGAAAATTAAACAGTGTTGTATATTCAAATTTAAACATAAAACTAACAAAAACGTGTCTATTAAATGATTTTAAAGTGTTGTGATTTACATTATCACTACCATCTATAAATGAAATTTCACCAGGGATAGATCCATTCATTATATGTTATAATTCAATCAACACATTATATAGATATATGACATTTGCATCTTTCATTTTTATATTCGCCTCATGTTTCTGAATTGTGTTTTCATTACAACAAACTCCTGATCATCTACGGTAAAGTGGAAAAACATCTGTAAAATGATATTCATTTTTTAAACATTAACATAATGACATGAAATTACACCATAATGTATTAAAATTACCTTTATCTATGAATCAAATACTTTATGTTTTCAAGATTGAGGCACATACCTCTAATCATCATAAGTAATCGAAAGGGTAACTGGATCCACTGCCACCTGGCGTAGAATGTGGCAAAATAATCCTATGGAATCATCCATAGGGAAACCATAATAGTAAAATGGTAAAACAGTCTTCAATATGTTTAGATTCAAGACATTTGAACTATTCATGTCTCTCTCCATAGTAACATTATTTGTATATTTTATGAAAAAATACTTTGTTGTATAAAAAGGTTAAATAACTTAATTCACATTAAAATTTATACCTATAATTATCACCCTCAAATATCCTCATGAATAAATAGGAGTGATGACCTACTCCCTCATCGATGAACCTACTGAATGGGGAGGCATTGTCTCACATGTTGAGACTCAACACGTATTAGTGAAATGCTTCCTCCTTGGAATTCCTTTCATTTAATCGAATAAAATTAATTTCAAAACATATATTTCAAAAAATTAGGTATAAAAAAATTAGAAATGATAAAAGATTCAAAGTAATCAAAAATAAAATACACATAGCTATAAATATGAATGGATTCATATATAACATGATCGGTTGATAATTTAATGGATGGATGCACATACAACCTTTTTTGCACCAATCATGTCATTATCCTGGTCCATCATTATATCATCTTGTTTATCCTCCCTTACAAGACTAATATTTTAAATATCATTATGGAAAAATAATTTCATTTCTTGCTATTAATGGGATTAAATGTTAGAGGTCAAATCTTCCACTTTACCACCCATATTGAAACGTCCCAGTTTCAGAAGCCACCCAAAGGCGCCCTGTACCCGGTTGGTCACATGGCCTCAAGCGCATTTCCCCAAATTACAGTGGTTTCCAACTAGCAGCGAGGGACTTGGGTGTGATAGTGGGGAAATTATACCCGCATTGGTAGAGTACATAGTGGAAGTAAACAAAATATGCAATAGTGGAAGTAGTGAATATCCAAGAACAATAAATAGTGGAAGATTAAGACAATAAACAGCTCGAGCACACATGTGTATATGAAAAGATGAACGATACATAGGAGAGCAGTCAAATTAGTCACAATGCTGAAAAAAATACTAAACCAAAGTACAAGGAAAAATAAATAGAGAAGAACCTCCTCAGCATTGCAAGCCTCGGCTTGGTCCCATTCTCTCCTGCTCTAAAGTAATCAAGTACCAGAAGTCTAAGGGAGATTTTTTTTGTCTATACCTGCAACAACATAGTCTGCATGGGCCCAAAAGCATGGCCCAAACATGGTGTGAGACTAAATCCCAGTAGGAAACCACCCGAAGATATGTGCCTAACAGTAAGTGAGCATATGGAAGGTAATAGTACTGCAAGCAGTAAACAGTAATAGGAAACAGCAGGCAATAACAGTAAGAAGTAATAGGATAATATGCAACAGTAATAAATCCACAGAACAACAAGCAGTAGTGAAGCAAAAATTTAACCACAACAGGAACCCCTCTGGGAAATAATCCCATCCAACCCCTCTGGTCCTAACCAAGAAGTACCCACAACCCTCTGGGCAGTGCATTCAGCCTAACCCATCTGGTTTGGTCATATGAATTTATAAGACTTTCTGGGGAAGCTCGCTCGATCAATTCCCCTTATAGTCTAGGATAGTCAGGACTCTCTGAGGAAGATCACACGGTCTAACCCTCTTATAGCCCCACGGTCTAGAAACTCTATGAGGAAGCTCGCTCGGTCAATTCCTCCTATAGTCTCAGGTCTATCATAGACTCTCTAAGGAATCTCACTCAGTCAATTCCTTCTCTATCCTGGAAATGTCTTAAAGAAAATTAAAACAAGCAAAGACTCTCTGAGGAAGCTCACTCGGTCTACCCTCCTATAGTATATAACATCCAAGACTCTCTAGGAAGCACACTCAGTCTATCCCATGTAGTATATAATGTCCAAGACTCTCTGGGAAGCATACTCGGTCTATCCCCTGTAGTCTATAATGTCCAACACTCTCTGGGAAGCACACTCGGTCAATCCCTTATAGTCTATAACACCAGGTTCTCATGGTCCAATGTTGTTCAGTGCATAATATTGTTATAAGTCCAAAGTACACCTATAGAGATACTTGCCTAACCAGACTATAGCTTAACAAGCATGTCCAGAAGTATCATTCCATCCTACGGTCATAAGGCATGGAAAACAGGTATAATGGCCAAAGGCTAACAAACCCCAAAGGTTATAACAAGAACAAGGAATGGTAAAAACATCCAAGCATAGCAATTACACACAATAATGATCAAATTTACCTCTACTCAAGAATACAATAAAGGCGGGAAAACAACAGGGTTAAAAAGGTAAACACACAATACCCGTTCACGGGTATTGGTGGAATTGCAGATAAAACTCAAAGACTTCAAAAAGCAAGGCACAAACCACCTACCTTGATTCTAGTAGATCAATATACTTTGACCACAATGCTGGATTCTACTTAGAATGGCGTAGATCTACCAAAATTCAAAAAACTTCCAACCCATGATATCTTGAGAAATATTATGAAATGGAAAAAAAGCTCTAGGAGAATGAAGAGATTACCGTTGTAGTCCCAATGCAATTGACGGTGGTCGATTTAGAGAATGAACAGAGGCATGGTGGCTCGGAGAAGTTCCATGGTCGTACGGGTTCTCTCAGATGAAGACGACCTTGAAGAAGAGAGTTCTGTCCGTCAGGCGTGACCCCGGTCCGTTTAATGAAAAACACTACACGGCGTGTACTTCTGGGGTACACAGCGTGTACATGGCCTTCCTATAATCCACCTTAAGCGGCCTCTACATCACCCCTGAACACCATGTAACGCTCCGACCCCAATTACCCAGAGTCGGTGCATTACTACATAACATTTTCATGATCTCAAAAGATCAGTTCTCGAAGGATCGATTAGTTTAGTAGCCTTGGAAACACTAGATACATTCATAAGTCTTACATTACATCATAAAATGAAAAACTACTACAACATAGTCTCCATGGTCCACACTCATATCCCAAAAAACAAACCCTATAGGTCAGTCATAAAATACTTCTTCATGTCCTGGGAAAAATAAAACATAGAAAGCGGTGAGATCAGATGCTCAGTAAGGATAACAATATAGAGGAAACTTTCATAAATAAGCATAAACATTTAAGGCGATGTATAAATAAAACAAGAGCCTTTTAAACTTGAACTTTAGCATAATATGGAAAAAATAAAATGAAATAATTCCATTTACTTATTCACATGGATATTCTACTAGTTGAATAATCATATGCAATATCAATAACCACTTTCATAATGATGGAATGCATAATCCAGACTATCATAACCACATAGTCAAGGTCTTGTGCCAAAACTACAAATAATATTTTGTAAAGGCCTTATGTCAAGACACTAGTTTGTCTGATGAGACCAATTGATGCATCGAGGAGCTATAGTGGGCTCCACCCTTGACTTATTAAGTCCAATGCATTCCTCATATGAACAGGTTTAAACATAACATAAACATTCGTATTAAAACTAGTATACGAAATGTCAATACTTTCTCCATAAACCATGAATGGTATAAAAATTACACATCCACATTCAAACATATCACAAAACCTTAAATACTATATGGATGTTTTTTATAATAAATCAACTTCAAATAATCTAAAAATCTATCAAAGGATGTTGACATAGATGATATCAAAACTATTTGGGAGAAATATCTCTTTCTTTTAAAACATTTAAAAGTCACAAAATTATAAAATAAAACTTTTACTTTGAAAATATTATTATAATCCTGTAAGGGAAGCTTAGACGATTTTATAATGGCGGAAAATAGCCGAACCCACTGTATAAGTAAAAAAATACATTCTTACCTTAATTTTGTCAAAAAGGTTAAAAAGGACCTTGTTTGGAAAATGATGGAAATATTCCTTTATAAACTTCATATAAAAAGTCAAACAAGGGTATAAATGACATTAACCCACATTTTGTAAAATAGTGAGAATGATTTGAAATACATTTTTAAGAAACATGGATGTGGATGACAAAGAGGTCCCAGTAGATAATTACGTATAAACAACCTCGGATAATAAAGAGATTGTGAAATAAACCATTAACTTGTATTTTTCCTTGGTTGAGGGTAGGTTAAACTCCTTTATAATGGTAAAATAATTGTTATTAAATTATACAAGAATTATATACATTAATATGATATCATATATGATCCTTAAACATTTATTTGTTAATAATATCTTAGTATTATCATCGTTTCGAGTGTTAACGGGTTCATTTTCCTTTATATTATTTATTATGTGATTAGTATTTGTTATGGATGGGATGTATATTATTCATATCCAAAATGATATCATGTCTCTAAAAATAATTTTTAATCATCAAATGAAATTTATTCTTGAAAGGATATGATGGGGAATGAATCTCATCGCATTCGTGGAAACGGTAATCCGTACGTACGCACGAGCGGCAATATCAATATTTTGATATTAAAATAATATATAATTTTATGGTATATCATATATAAAAAATAATTATCATGTTATATTTATTATTTACATGAATTACATATCATTATTATACCCATCAAAATAACAATGTATTGAATAACAATTACACCATGACGTGGAGACGGTAGGCCATACGTACGCACGTATGGTGACATGTCATTAAAAGAATGGATAGAATACTGAATATGGTTGTACCATATTTATAAAAATATCACAGTATGTATAAGATACTGGAGTTTTTATTTTAGAATAAAAATAACAATGAAAGAATAAGTTGAGTAAGAAAGGAACTTGAAAGAGGGTGGTGAAAACATTACCTCTTCTTCGGGTTCTTCCATTTTATTTGATCAAAAGGGCTCCTTAGCTTGGATTTCTGATCAAACTAAGGCCTATATGTTGAATTGAGGGAAGTTGAGAGAATATTTTGACAGGGTTTGGCCAAGACAAAATGCTTTGAAGGTGTAAATTAGAGATAAGGGGGAGTTCCCTTTTATAAGAGGGGTGAGGGGCACCTTTGGAAAAGCTATAAAATTTATTTTATAATAAATTCATATTCAGTTTATAATGGCTCCAAGGTGGATTATTTAAATAGTTTGACATTTATGATATCTCTTTGTATTTTTATATTATATAGTTAATAAACATACTATATACCTCCAAGTGACCCCCAAGTGTTCCATTAAAGATAAAAATATCATTATATAAGTCCCTTTTCTGAGCCTTATATTTTTAGGAATATAATATCAATTAATAATATAATATTTGTTTTAAAAACTCTTTTATGTCAATTTTGACACTATTGGGTATTTTATTTTTGATAATTTCATAACAGCATTATTACTTCGAAAACAATTTATATAATCAATCCTAATATGTCATATTAACCTAGAAAATTAGTGGAATTCATAAAAAGTCTCAAATTAAGTTTATTTTGATATTTATAATATCAATTATTTTAATATTTCATTAATTAGGTAATTATTGCATCACCATTGTGCCATAAATAAATTAAATTATTTAATGTCTAAAAATTATAAATAAAATATTATTATGTAGGAAATCGTTATATATTTCTAATAAATATTTATAATATAATTTATTTTATGTATAACCCTATATTAAAAATGATTTAGTAATTAAACATTGATTTTAACTCTTTTAACTCTTCTTTGAATTGAATAATAATAAATGTCCTAATTTAATCCAAGTGGACCTAAATGATAATATTTTATTCATAAGGCTATTTTTGGTCGAGATACACTTGTCCAATAGAATTATTACATGTGTTAGGGTAATATTAATATCATTTTTACCCTTAATTACCCTATTTACTTTTAACCATGGTAAATAAAAGTAAAAAGTTACTATTCACCAAAAATTATTTTTATCTTATTGAACCACATTTTACTCCTTGATATTAACCATGTCTTTAGTATTTTTGAAATTTCACTCATAGAAGCAGTAAAATTAAGTTTTATGTGAATTTCCAAATTCTTCTAGGAGGTGGGTAAAAGACGGTGAAAAGTTCCATAAAATTTTTATATATCTAAAATTATTCTAAACAAAATCCAATGAATTACATTGAACTTATATAGGTATTATATATCTTTTTTGACCTTAATTAAATTTAAATAAAATAAATTATTATTTAAATAAAAATTCGGTTTTAAACAATAACTTAGTGTTTTTCATTATTCATCAAAAATTGAATATTTTCAGAATAATACCAAAAATTCACCCTAAGCTAATTTCGATATTTCGAATCCAAAAATGAAATCCATTTTGAAATATAAAATTTATAAAATTTCAAAAAGTGGGTATTACTATTCATACCGGCTAGTTTGATTGGTTGTGTTGTGTGTTAGAACTCGAAGTTTCATACAACACACGCTACTATATTATTCAAAGAGAAGTGTACTGTGGAAGCTTGGGGTGTTACATTCTCTCCTCCTTAAAATAATTTCATCCTCGAAATTTCTAGAATACTACCCCATGAAAATATTCAGGTGGTTCTTCATCATAAGTTCCTCGGGTTCCCACGTTGCCTCTTCCATATTATGGTTTCTCCATATAACTTTTACCCGATGAGTCATCCCGTTTCTCAGCACTTGTTCTCTTGTATCAATAATCTGGATGGGCTCTTCACAATAAGACAGATCGGGTTCCAGTTCTAGTTCCTCATAACTAAGTACATGCGTTGGTTCAGACATGTATTTTCTCAACAGTGATACGTGGAACACATCATGAACTTTGGAGAGACTTGGAAGCATTGCCAAACGGTAAGTTTTGAAAGGTCGTATGTACCTGGGACTCAATTTACCTTTCTAACTGAAAGGTATAACTCCCTTCCATGGAGATACCTTCAAGAAAACGTGATCTCCTACCTGAAATTCCAAATCCTTCCTTCAGTTGTCAGCATAGCTCTTCTGCCTACTTTGAGCTGCTTTGATGTGGTTTTGGATTACCTTTACCTTTTCTATCATTTCCTCCACCAGTTCTGGGCCAACGAGTTTTCTTTCCCCAACATCATCCCAATAGGTTGGTGTGCGACATCTCTTTCCGTATAACGCTTCATATAGTTCCATCTGAATACTCGAATAGAAGCTATTGTTATAGGAAAACTCTACCATAGGTAAATATTGATCCCACATACCTTGAAAGTCAAGTGAGCATGATCTCAACATGTATTCTAAGGTTTTAATAGTACATTCTAATTGTCCATCTATCTGAGGGTGGTAGATAGTGCTCAAATGAAGTTCAGTATCTAGGGATTTCTTAATATTTTTCCAGAATCTTAAAGTAAAACATGGATCACGATCAGAAACAATTGATAAGGGTACTCCATGAAGTATCACAACTTTATTAATATATAGCCTTGCTAGACGTTCAAGTTGTAGATCTTATCTTATAGCAAGAAAATGTGCTGATTTGGTAAGATGATCAACAATGAACCATATTTCATCATTCCTTCTAGGAGTCTTTGGTAGTCCCATGAAAAACTCCATCGTGATATTATCCCATTTCCACTCAGGTATAGGAAGAGGTTGCATGACTCCTCCAGGTTGTTGCCTTCCATATTTCACTTGTTGACAAACCATACATATTGATACAAAATCAGAAATCTCTCTCTTTATATTGTCCCACCAAAAATGTTCCTTCAAATATATATACATATTGGTTCTCCCAGGGTGTATAGAGAAATTGGAACTGTGAGCATCATCCAACAATTCCTTTTTTAGATCGGGTATATCGGGAACACAAAGTCTCCTCCAAAATTTCAAAATTCCATCTTCATACACAAAGTCACTCAATCTCCCATCATTCACAGATTTAATCTTCTTTTAAAACTCTTCATCATCAGTCTGAGAACTCTTTACCCTTTCTAGTAAAGATGGTTTGGAAACCATTTGAAAAATCATTGATGTTTTACCTTCCATGGTTATTCTCATATCTAACTTTACTAGATCCATGAAAATAGGATCCCTCTCAACTCTCATCTTGTTAAAAACTCCATGATCTTTTCTACTCAAATCATCTTCCACCTTATTTTCCTTCATCGAGTGGTAGTGTATTGTTCAATCATAATCCTTGAGTAGTTCAAGCCATATCCTTTGCCTTATGTTGAGTTCTTTCTGGGAGAAAATATACTTAAAACTCTTATGATCATTATAAATTTCACATTTTTCACCATATAGATAATATCTCCATATCTTCGAAGCAAATATTACAACATCTAACTCAAGATCATGAGTAGGATAGTTCGGATCATGAATTTTCTGCTGTTGTGATGCATAGGCAATAACTCTATCATTCTGTATAAGGACACAACCAAGTCCTTTCATCGATGCACCACTATAAATAACGAACCCATCATTCCCCGATGGTAGAGTCAGTATAAAAGCATTGACTAATCTCCTCTTTAGTTCTTCAAAAAATTATTCTCACTCTTTTTTTCAAACAAATTTAACCCCTTTACGTGTGATCTTTGTTTATGGTCTATCCAACCGGGAAAAATTCTATACGAAACATCAATAATAACCTTCTAAACCAATAAAACTGTGTACCTCAATTATACTCATCGGTGCTGGCCATTCTTGGATTGCCTTGGTCTTAGAAGGATCAATAGAGATTCCATCTTTGGAGAAAATATGGCCAAGAAAAGAAATCTCCTGAAGCCAGAATTCACACTTGCTAAACTTCCCATATAATTCATGTCTTCTAAGATTCTTCAGGATAATACGTAATTGATTTTCATGATCTTTGTATATTTTTAAGTATACCAAGATATTTTCAATAAATACCACCATTAAATCATCGAGATATTCCTTGAAAACTCTATTCATTAGATCCATGAATATAGAGGGTACATTATTTAGTCCAAAATGCATTACTGTAAACTCATAATGCCTATACCTAATTCGAAATGAAGTCTTCAAAATTTATTCCTTCTTTACACACAACTGATGGTATCCAGATCGAAAGTCAATCTTTGAAAAGTATTGATCTCCATGTAGTTGGTCAAATAAATCACCAATGCGAGGGAGGGGATACTTGTTCTTTATTGTTATAGCATTGATTTCCTTGTAGTCAATACATAACCACATATATCTATCTTTCTTCTTTACAAAAAGGACAGGGGGTCCCCATGGAGAAACACTAGGGTGAATAAATCCCTTATTAATCAATTACTCTAGTTGTTTCTTTAGTTCAACTAATTCCACAGTGGCCATTCTATAAGGGGTCTTTGATATACGCCTTGAACTAGGAATTAAATCAATGGAAAACTCAATTTCTGGTTCTAGAGGATGTCCAGGTAAATCTTCGGAAAACACATCTACATATTATTTAACAATAGGCACATACTCTATATGAACATTCATTTCCTTACCCGTAGTTATTTCATTCTCTTCCACCCCAATAATTGAATTTAGTTGAGCTATTGGGGGTGGATCTAGGTAAGAATCGGGTGGTGACGATTCTGCTCTAAAGATAAGGTGTTCTTTATCATCATCATCAAAAATTATAACCTCCTTCTTCTTACAATAAATCTTCGCATCATGGTCTGAAATACAATCCATACCGAGGATTATATCAAACTCAATCATAGGTATGATGATTAGATCAGCAGATAAAGAACATTTATGTGCTCAAATGGGGAATAATTCACAAAACTTCATTTCAATGATACTTCCCTTAGGAGTTTTCCCTGACAACTCCCTTGTTAAATAAAATTGGAAATATCTAATTTTATAAGAAAAATAGGAAGATATTAAATAATGAGATGATCCATAATCAAATAATTCATTTTATAAACTTGAGGAAACCATTAAATTACTTGACACCACGTCTTTCAGAGCTTCTACCTCAGTAGTAGTGATACATAATCTAGGCCTTGATCCCTTTGACTTTTCTGAGGTAAGTTCCCCTGAAGCGTAAGACATTCATTTTCATAATATCCTATCTCCATGAAGTTGTAGCATTGAAATTCGGTAGCTTCTTTCTTCCCCTTGCAATCACGAGCTTGGTGGCCTTTTTCACCACACTTGTAACAGACTCTCATTCCTTTCAAGCAAGTACTGGGGAGTTTCTTCCCACATTTACTACATGATGGATAATCAACTTTTCCCATCTTACCCTTATTTCCATTTCTAGAGTGACCAGCAGATCTCTTCTTCTCTTGATTTCCTTTAAAGTCAAAAGAGTTAGAGAATTCTTTTTCTTTCTTGATAGCGCATGATACATTATCTTCGTACAACGAGAAGGTTTGTGAGACAAATGCTTGATGAAGAAATGGTTTTAACCCATCAAAGAAATGATCAATCTTACTTCTTGGGTTACGTATATAATCTGCAGCATACCTCATTAACCTTGTAAAGTTAGCCTCATACTTTGCGACATTCTCATCCTACTCTTGCCTCAAACTCAAAAATTTCCTTTCCATATCTGCTCGATGGTCACAAGGAAAGTATTTTTCAAAGAAAATATCTTTTAACTACCTCCATTTAATATTTGATACTTCATCATCTTCCTTCGTTTTTTGAATCAATGACCACCATTGATCAGCATCTCCAGTGAGGCGGTAAACTGCCATGATAACTTTTTCCCTTTCAATACTCCCCAAGGCATGGAATATTTTCTCTAAGAAACTTATCCATTGCTCAGCTACTAAGGAATTTGTAACCCCATTGAATATCGGTGTATGTTTCCTCATGAAGTGATCTAACATTGATCCTCTATGTTGTGGATTTGGGTAATACATAAAAGTATGGTTATTATTCATAACCTGAGTGAGTTGTCTTAGTATGGTGATAAGCTCAACCGCACTGGTTGTATCAGTAGCTCTACTATAATTATCTTCAGCAGGAGGAAAATCCCTACATGTAGTGTGTACATTGATACTATTTCCATTTCTTTCACTAGGCATCATTTCTAAAACATGTCATACACTAGATTAGTTTATAAATCGCAATACATAAATCCAAACTTGTAAAACACTTAACATGAATTGAATTGTTTATGCATATAATCCATAATAATAAAAAAAATCTTTGAAGAATTATATACTCATAAACCCTTCATGATGGTTTGTAATGAAAATTATAATTATCCTAAGTATATCCCCCAGGAGTGTCGTAACCAAGAGTGCAGCAAGACCCGTTGTCGTGCACCAGTTCCCATTCGAGTCTAGCTCAAAGAGGTGTTTTCGGGTTTTACCTCTAGGTATATCTATTCCAGAGCCATCTCTACATGCTCATATCAAGACAAGGGTGTATTGATCATAAAACTCACAACATCTCTACAATACCAAAATTCTAGGAAGTTATTTATACTAATCCTCAAAGTCCATCTTAGGTCTATGTGCACTAATCAGACTATATCTAAATCTAGCTCCCAAGGTTTATACTAAACTTCCTCTGATACCAACTGTAAGGTCCCGACCCCAGTTACCCAGAGTCGATGCATTATTACATAACATTGGCATGATCATAAAATACCAAGTCTCAAAGGACCGATTAGTTTAGTAGCCTTGGAAACACTAGATACATTCATAAGTACTACATTACATCATAAAATGAAAAACTACTACAACATAGTCTCCATAGTCCACACTCATATCCCCTCAGAATATCCTTGATGGTCAGTCATAAAATACTTCTTCACATCCTAGGAAAAATAAAACATAGAAAGGGGTGATATCAGATGCTCAGTAAGGATAACAATATAGCGGAAACTTTCAGAAATAAGAATAAACATTTAAGGAAATGTATAACTAAAACAAAAGCCTTTTAATCTTGAACTTCATCATAAAATGGAAAAAATAAAATGAAATAATTCCATTTACTTATTCACATGGATATTCTACTAGTTGAATAATCACATGAAATATCAATAACCACTTTCATAATGATGGAATGCATAATTTCAGACTATCATAACCACATAGTCAAGGCCTTGTGCCAAGACTACAAATAAGATTTTGTCAGGGCCTTGTGCCAAGAAACTAGTTTGTATCATGAGACCTACTGAGGCATCTAGGAGTTAAAGCGGGCTCCACCCGTCACTTATTAAGTCCAATGCATTCCGCATATAAATAGGTTTAAACATAACATAAACATTCATATTAAAACTAGCATACAAAATGTCAATAATTTCTCTATAAACCATGAATGGTATAAAAATAACACATCCATAGTCAAACATATCACAAAACCATCAATAATATATGGAAGTTTTTTATAATAAATCAACTTCAAATAATCTTAAAATTCATCAAAGGATGTTGACATAGATGAAATCAAAACTATTTGAGAGAAATATCTCTTTTTTGAAATAATTTAAAAGTTACATAACTATAAAATAAAAAATTTATTTTGAAAATATTCTTATAAGCTTGTAAGAGAAACTTCGACGATTTTATAACGGAAAAAAATAGTTGTACCCTCCATATAAGTAAAAAAAACATTCTTACCTTAATTCTGTTGAAAAGGTTAAAAAGGACCTTGTTTGGAAAACGATGGAAATATTCCTTTATAAACTTATTATAAAAAGTAAAAAAAGGGTATAAATGACTTTAACTCATAGTTTTTAAAATAGTAAGAATGATTTGATATACATTTTTAAGATACAAGGATGTGTATGATAAAGAGGTCACATAAGATAATTACGTACAAACAACCTCGAATAATGAAGAGATTGTGAAATAAACCCATACCTTGTACTTTTCCTTGGATGAGGGCAGGTCAACCTCCTATATAATAGTGAAATAATTGTTATTAAATTATAAAAGAATCATATACATTAATATGATATCATATATGATCTTTAAACATTGATTTGTTAATAAAATATTAGTATTATCATCATTTTGGGTGTTAACGGATTCATTTTCCTTTATATTATTTGTTATGTGAGCCGTATTTATTATTAATGGGATGTATATTATTCATATCCAAAATGATATGATGTCTCTAAAAATTATTTTTAATCATCAAATGAAATTTAGTCTTGAATGGATACGATGGGTAATAAATCTCGTCGCGTTTGTGGAGACGGTAATCAGTACGTACGTACGAGAAAAAATATCATTCTTTTGATATTAAAATAATATATAATTACATGGTATATCATATATAAAGAATCATTATCATGTTATATTTATTATTTACATGAACTACACATCATTATTATACCCATCCAAATAATAATGTATTGAATAACAATTACACCACGACGTGGAGACAGTAGGCCGTACATATGCACGTATGGTGACATGTCATTAAAAGGATGGATAGAATACTGAATATTGTTGTACCATATTTATAATAACATAAAATTATATATAATATACTGGAGCTATTATTTTATAATGAAAATAACAAATAAAGAAGAAGTTTAAGAAGAAAGGAACTTGAAAGAGGGTGGTGAAAACATTTCCTCTTCTTCGGGTTATTCCTTTTGATTTGATCAAAAGGGATCCGTAAGTTGGATTTCTGATCAAACTAATGCCTCCAGGTTGAAGTGAGGGAAGTTGAGAGAATATTTGGGTAGGGTTTGGCCGATCCAAAAGGCTTTGAATGTGTGAATTAGATAGAAGGGGGAGTGCCCTTTTATAAGAGGGGTGAGGGGCACCTTTGGAAAAGCTAGAAATATTATTTTATAATAAATTCTTATTCAGTTTCTAATGGCTCTAAAGTGGATTATTTAAAGTTTTAGGTGTTTATGGGTCTATATCCTTTTAACCAATAGATATTAGATAGGTTTGAGTCACTATATTAACCTTATCATTTATATTTAACTCTAAGTTAAATAGTTTGACATTTACCATGTCTCATTGTATTTTTATATTATATTGTTAATAAACATACTATATACCTCCAAGAGACCCCCAAGTGGTCCATTAATGATAAAACTATCATTATATAAGTCCTTTGGCCGAAACATATATTTTTAGGAATATAATATCAATTAATAATATAATATTTGTTTTAAAAACTCTTTTATGTCAATTTTGACACTATTGGTTATTTTGTTTTTAATAATTTCATAACAGTATTATTACTTAGAACAAAATTTATATAACCAATCATAATATGTTATATTAACCTATAAAATTAGTGTAATTCATAAAAAGTCTAAAATTAAATTTATTTTGATATTTATAATATCAATTATTTTAATATCTCATTAATTAGGTAATTACTGCATCATCATTGTGTCATAAATAAATTACATTATTTAATGTCTAAAAAGTAATAATAAAATACCATTATTTAGGAAATATTTTGATATTTATAATAAATATTTATATTCTAATTTATCTTATTTATAACCCCATATTAAAAATGTTTTAGTAATTAAACTTTGATTTTAACTCTTTTAACTCTTCTTTGAATTAAATAATAATAAATGTCCTAATCTAATACTAGTGGACCTAAATGATAATATTTTATTCCTAAGGTTGTTTTTGGTCGATATAAACTTGTCCAATAGAATTAGGACATGTTTTACGGTAATATTAATATCATTTTTACCCTTAATTACCATATTTACTTTTAACCTTGGTAAATAAAAGTAAAAAGTTAGTATTCACAAAAAAAAATTATCTTATTGAACCACATTTTACTCTTGGATATTAACTGTGTCTCTCAGATTTTTGAAATTTCACCCACAGAAGCGGTGAAATTAATTTTTATGTGAATTTCCAAATTCTTCTTGGATGTGGGTAAAAGAAGGTGAAAAGTTCCATAAAATTTTTATATATCTAAAATTATTCTAAACTAAATCCAATGAATTACATTGAACTTATATAGATATTATCTATATATTTTTACCTTAATTAAATTTAAATAAAATAAATATATATTTAAATAAAAATTAGGTTTTGAACTATAACTCAGTGTTTTTCACTATTCATCAAAAATTGAATGTTTTTTAGAATAATACCAAAAATTCACCCTAAGCTAATTTTGATATTCCGAATCCAAAAATGAAGTCCATTTTGAAAGATAAAATTTTAAAATTGGGTATTACTATTCATAATGTCTAGTTTGATTGGTTGTGGTGTGTGTTAGAACTCAAAGTTGCGTACAATATACGCTACTATGTTATTCAAAGAGAAGTGTAATGTGGAAGCTTGGGATGTTACACACCGTTTGTGTGGCCCGGACATGGCCAGCACATTGCCTGGCACTGTATCAGAGTACACGGTGTGTACTTATAAAGTACACAGCGTGTACTTCAAAAATTTCCAAATTTTCTTCTTTTTCTCAAAAACGACCAAAAAAGGAAAAACATACATGAAACGAAGATTCAAGTTCTTACACATATAATACAAGTATCTTTGTTTTATACGAACAATTAAACTCCAACCTTCATCCATGATATCTTCTATATAATATAACAATTTCAATTGTGATGATAAAATATATGAATCATGTAATTCACGATCACTAACATCCAGGAAGTGATAAGATTTCGTAGAAGTAAATTTCAACGAATCTCTTTTAATACCCCTAATAAAATCGACCTACTTACATTTGAATAAAATAACTAAAAAATTCATGTGGTATTTTAATTTAGTAATATCAGTCAACATTCCATAGTATCCCAATTTTGAGACCATAAATATAACACTATTCTATGTCTTTAAACAATCTTCCCAATCAATTATATGAAATTTAAATCCATTCACATTGTAAGTGTCAGACTTTATAGCCTATTTTAGGGGAGATTAACCCGAAAACTTCAAATCTTCTTAAAATCATCTTGAGTATTGGTATTCATGATCTAAAAAGTAAAATACATTATTAAATTTCAAAAGTATAATTGTCAACCAAATATCCATTTTGATTGCAAGATTTTTGAACTTACACGATATGTAAACCATTCTACAAACACTTTGTTAATAAATTTTGTTATATCTTTTTCATTTCATGTTCAGAATATCATTTATCTCTTTATTTGTATCCTGGTCTCTTTAATTAATGGATATGCAATTTCACTATTCAGCATCATGTATCTATGTGCCTGTAATAATTTCATTACCGTCAATGTAACATTTGAGCTCCTCCTAACTGATCTGCCAATGGCAGGGAATGTTTCTAATCCCCATGTAGTTGAGATTGATTTAATCTGTATTCAACACAACCAACTTGATTTTATCCAATTTCAATATCATCCAAGTGTTTATAACAAAAGGTAATACACTCCTATTCAAAATATACTTTAGAAATATAGCCTTTAGGTTGAATTTTATTTTTCATATATGATTTCAAATAACCAAGATATCAAGGAAATAAAATAAAGAAAACCTAATTATGTATTTAATGTAGTGCCAAGAATTTTTTACTTAAGATAAAAAAATATATAAATAAAGCACCTCTAAAAGGGGTATAGCTATATATAAATCATAGGGCTTTCTAGTTTTGTTTCCTCAACCGAATTCACTTTTAAATGCATTATTATAGTAAAAATAGAAAAGGAAAGATCATCTTAATTTCACAAAGTTTCAATACAAATCTCTCTTAAAAGTTGTAATTCTCATATGGTTTTATAGTTTTCTCATTTAGTTTTATGATGAATGTAGAAAATTAGAGTACAACCACAATAATCATTTCTGTTAATAATATATACAATTCCAATGGTAGTAACTATTGTAAGAAAATACATGAATCCTTACTTTTCAATCCATATAACCGATGATGACTTAAGTCAAAAAAACCTTGATAGGCTACTTTAATATCCAGCAGATACCTTCACATGTTTTATAATTCGAAATAATGTATCATTGTGCCCATTTTTTATTGCAAAAAATTATAGCGTAAAGTTTTCATTCTCATCTGGCGAGATCGTGCTTTATGTTCATTTTTGGAAATCCCTTCCAAGAATTGAGACGGTCTTTATATTTTCCATGCTTATTAATCAATGTGAATATTAATTTTTCAAAAAAAATCTTTCCACTAAGCATAAAATCAATATTATTCCACAAAAAAATTAAATTCTCAATATCTAAGTTTAAGAATATACTTTTTTCTTCCATTATTGTGTTCTGATTTCACTTAGTGATGCACTTAAAAATCATTTATCACTATCATTCAAATGATGAACCTTCCAAAATTCTTTTACAACATTTCCATTTTGTGACAATATTTTAGACTCTTTAAAAAAAATTGTACGTGGTCTATGATTAATATAACCATTGAATTTGACTTGTTTAATTGAAATCTATGAGATGCATTGAGAAATATTTCATGACACAAAAATCACCATTTTTTATTATAAGGTATTCATTCAGGCTCAAAATCAATGTTACAAATGGGAACATACAAACCTATGTAAGTGTTCCAACTAGAAAAGTTATCATGTACAAGGAAGTAACTAATGGTCTATATTAGAGCATCATGAACTTTGAACATTGTTCTAGAAGTTGAATCAAATGTCTTAACACCGATTCTCCATAACTCCTATAATTTTTGAATTAGAGGTTGTTAGTATACATCAATATCATTTCTTGAATTTTTTTTAGGAATAATCTTTGAAATGATAAAATATTTTCATTGCATACACATCCATAGAGGCATATTCTAAGGGATTAAAAGATCCAATAAAATTCTATAACAGTTTCCCAAAGTCCCAAATGGGTTAAATCCATCAGAAAAAAATCCCAAATATATATTCTTAGGATCAGATGAGAAATACGGATGTGATAAATCAAATTTCTTCCACGCTTTTTAATCGCTTGTATGTTACATTAACCCATCGTTGTTATTATTTATAGAAGTAACCTTCATGTGATCAATGGTTTTTGATGACATAAATAATCTTTGAAATCGATGCTTTAACGGGAAGTAATATAAAACCTTCATAGGTGTGTTATTTTTCATCCTCTGCATAGTAGTATCTTTATTCATACTTCCTACATCACCGATTGAATTTAATCTACAAGAATATAATTTTTTAAATCCTATATCCTTGAATCCTCTCCCAAATAAAGTATACAGTCATTGGGACAAGCAAATATTTTTTTAAAATTCAGTCCAATATTTTAAAAAAATCCTAAAAAGACTCATGGATCTCAGATTCCGGAAATGTATCATGAAACAATTTAAATATCATGGATATCACCTTATTTGAAATTCCTCATTGGAATTTGATATAACACAATTTTGGTAGAAAAGAATGTTTTGAATATTTCAAACATCCACCAAACAACTCTTGATTTCTATCATTAACTAAATTATGAAACACATTTTTCTACTTAGTGAAGTTCTCACTTACATTAGTCGTCATATAATCAAGTGGATGGTCTGAAGATATGTTAATTCCTTCATTTGGTTGTCCTATAGTCCTAAAAACATCCATTTTCAAGTTATTATTGGTATCACCCTCAACTATATGTTTTGATATGTTTTGATGTTGATGTTGTTGTCTTTCAATTCCAAAATCATTGTTTATAAGGTTTTTATTTCATTTTCCATTGTGGATAATGTTGGGAGCTCACTCGGTTAATTGACATCAGAACTCAAACTTTATGTAATGTTCGATTCTCCATGCCAAATCCCACACAAATTTCGAATAGGTAATTGCTTCAATATCAAGTGTTAATAAACTTTATGTCTCTTAAACCTTTTTCTAAATTTATATTTAGGACTTGGACATCTTATTTTCCCAACAATAGATCTATTGGAAATTTAAAAAATTAAAAACTCTTCTAAACCCTTAGCATACTACAGTGTGTTCCTCAGTAATGTGACCCATCCTTGATCCATATACATATCCCAATGTTTTTACACTGTATTAAATAAAATTAGTTCATATGTGTTACTAATTATGAAAAGAGATAAATTTAATTGAAAAAACACAACCCAAGTACTTATAAGAAGATTTTTATAATTACTAAAACTTTAATGTAAAAAAAGTATTCAATAATGGATGGTATTCTATAAAATAGAAGAAAGAAAAAAATCATACAATCACTAAGAAAAATACATTTAAATTTTTATTTGAAAATTAATTTGAAAATTATTTTTCCACCCCTCCTTGTTCTTATCTTTTAGAAAAGAAAAAAACTATTTCCATAAATAACTTTTTAGGTCAAGAAACCCCTCTTTAAAGGAAGTCAATTGGTGTCAAGCACCTATTTTTCAATGATATGATAAAAAATATATTCTAGTTTGAAAACAAATAATAAAATAAATTTATATTTGTAAGAGATATTAAAGGAAATAAACAATCATTTTACTAATCATTTTCAAAACATAATTTTTACAGAGTGAAACAAATCAATCAAAGAAAAAATTAACCATTAAATATCAATGGATAACTCACATGATCTTAATGAGATAAACTATTACTTTAATCATACACAAAAACGTTTCTAGGCTATGATCCAATCCTTTCGGCACACCCCGAGGTATTTTATATAGATTCCAAAGGGTTAAATTCTTTAATGGGTCATTATTCAATACCATGTATACAAAGATGATGTTAGGAAAATCCTCAAATTTGATGTTTGAGACACTATTGAATAATCTAATCTATTGTCTTCGTATTTATTAATACTTAAGGTTTCCTCAAATCATTATTTTAGTCTTTTCTCACACATTCGATAAATAAAGGATGAATTAATCTCATTTAGACATCTACAATAGAATACCATAGGTTGGATGCCTCACTATCATCATCAAATTAGAAATTATCCACTAAATTTAACTAAAAAATAAATTTTAAATCATAACTTTTATTCTTAAATGTATTATACATATAAAGAATTATCTTTGCGTAATAATGATGAAAATGGAGATAGAATATCATTACATCAATAATACATTTATATGTTCCTAGGTAATTACCCACTACCCCAAATTGAAGTTAATCTCTTTTCTGATTTTATTTTTCCAAAGGGATATTATCCATGTAATTATTTCACTTGGAAAAATATTAAAAAATCTAAAACACCTTTACCAACATCTAAATAGATCTTTAAAAATACATTGTAAAAACTTATTTCAATATATACTTTAACAAAAAAATAAATTGGCAACACTAACTTTAATAACTTCCAAGTCACCCGGTCATACATCGAACCTCAAAAAATATTAACAATTCATTACACATCAAAATAACTTTTAAGGGAACTCCATGATTCCTCTTAGAATTATTGGGAACCTCAAAAATACTTCCAATATATTATTCATCAATATATTTACATCATTCAGATTTCCTTAATGTCTCTGATACTTTCTGAAAAAAAAAATATAAGACAAAAAAAATTGGTTCAACAATATCCCCTTTATATTAATTATTAATACCTATTTGAAAATAGATTTTCAATAAGTAAATATATTTCTTTTCTCTTTTTTCTCATTTTTCACTTTATTCTCTCTCCACCTTATAGAAAAAAATACAATTTATATGAGATAGGATGGTATCACTTCATAAAATGTTCCATCAATCATCCCACTAAAGTCTATGGTATCCATTATTAGTTTAAAAAACATTGGGGTTTAATTTAAAAATAATTTTTCTCTAAAATTAAAAGATTATTATAGTAATTATAATTGAATGTGAATATAGAATAAATATAAAAATACTTAATAAAAAATTCTTATTTCATAAATTCAAAGTTTTAAATATAAAAATTCTTCATGTTAGATATTAAAAACAACTTTAAATGATATTTGATACCTTACATAATTCCATGAAGTTTTTATATGAAAATTTTAATTATCAGGTGGAAAAAGTATCTTGAGATCATTCAATGATAAATGTATAGTATCCGTAATATAAAAAGAACTATAAACACTAGAAAATTTAAATTGTACTATTTTTTATTTCATGTAAACTGAAAGTATGAATTATGAATATGTACAAAAATGGATGAAAAAAATAATGATAAATCCACCACTAAACCCGCACGAATACCATATCTAAATTAAAACCAAAATAAATAAATACCTTAGGAACATCACATTTACATCTTACCTTAATGGAACAATAGGAAAACACTGACAAACACTACACCATGATGTCATGTATTATGTCTGAATAGAATCCCTAAGGGGATTGGTCGATTCCACCATGATCCTTTAGAATATCAAAAGAAAACCTCAACCTAAGATACAAATTATAATGAACCAATATATAGATCAAGGTAGGTGTGTAGAGGGTAAAACTATCCTCAAATTACTAAAGGATCATAAAAAACATGCCTCAAATAAAGGGCTGGTGAATGGAGGAAGGGGGATGGTTACTGGAGACTGAATCACAAATGATCGCTCAGACTCTGGGGGATTGGGGGAAAGGGAGGACCGGTAATGGCTAAAGCCAGTTAGGGGGGAAAAGGAGTAGCTGATGAGGGGTTAAGTATGGTGGTGATGGCATAGGGGTGCTTAGGAGATAAGGGGGGGGGATCACAGGAGAAGGGGATTATGGGATAAAGTGTGTGTTTTTTAATAAATAGTTAAAATTTAGATGAAATTGTTAAAAAATAACGAATAAAAAATCAATTTGGTGTAGTGAATGTTAATTTTATAGGTTATATACCTGATCATAGGTATTCATCCAATCATATCATACAAATTTTTAATCTTAGTGTAATTTCAAATTCACTTTTACATCTATTATATGATCCATCACAGCTTGTATCTTTCCTAATCAACCATTTTTATATGAAAGATTTACTTCCAATGAATTTCCTCTATGAATGTCCAATGTTTCAATACTTGATTAAAGGGTGTATATATAGATGCCTAAATATTGGTTTATTGGGGATATTTTTTTTCTAAACCATGTATCCATTTCCAATATGATGTAAATACCATATGTGTAATCATTTTTTTATTTGGTATTTACCTAGAATAATGATTAATAAAATTCAATACCATATTATTTTTAATGGGTTTATGATGTCATGTTTAATGATGAAATCATGAATGCATCTATAAGAAACCATGTGAAAATGTTATAAAATCCATTTTATTTCCATTTGTTTTTATGTTGGGTTGATCAAAATAATGAGAAATTTATATATATGATTTTTCACTATGATGGTTGTGTCAAGATAATGCTCTAATTTATTGGGAAATTTTTCTATCTCATGAGATATCATGGTGTTTAGGAAGTGAGCTAATACAACTATGGGAGGGGAAGTTAGACTATAAAAACATGTCATGTCAATGAGGTTGGGTACCTTGACTTATACATATGATGTCATGTTTATGTTGTTTACACATTCCTATAATGACATGCTTTTAGGGTATGATCATATTTACTCCATTCTATAATGTTATCACTTTCTTATGAATTTATTCCATGATTATGATCATTATCTTTATAATATCATGTTATTCCCCCATGATACACTCATTTTCTATTCTATTCCCTTATTAGGACTTTTATCCCACCCTTTTCCTTACTTATTTCCCCTTGTTATCCTATAAATTATTAATAGGACCTATGTAAGTAAGGATAAATCTAAGGATATTAAATAAATATAATCAGGTTATGTTTTAAAATATATTATTTATGTGTCTATCCCTCTATAGAAACTATACCAAATATCCTCAACTTTTATTCTCTATAAAATAAGTTAAATTTTATGAAAGAATACTTATTTAAGATTTTGGTCTTTATAGATCGTACCATAGGAAGGTATTGTTATTTTTAGAGATTATAATTAGAGAAAATTAATGAAAACCTTATGGATAAGACTAAACATAGGATAAGATCAGGTTATTTCTGTATGGTAAATATTATAATTTTTCCTTGAAATACATCTATATAAAGATAATAAAAGTGTAATTTGTTTTAGTTAAAATTCGTTTAGGGGTAATAATGATTAAAATATTTTTTCATGTATATAACATCCATCATTATGGTGCATGGTGAATGGGACTATACCATACACCTAGTTTGACAATCCTAGGGGGATTAATTTAGTTTAGAATATACTAATTTCAATCGATTATTTTTGATTAATTTCCTTTTTAATTTGAGGGATTATATTGAAAATTATAAGATAAAACAATATAACATAACCTAGATCAAAATAATTTTGATATTGGTTAAACAAAAGTAATAATGGGATAACGTGAAAATATATAAAAACAGAATTTTTAATGTTTAATTATTTGATTATGATTATGATAATATCTATGTGTTTTAATTGTTTCATAACTCATGTTCACCCTTTTGATTTTACTGATGGATGGAACTAGGATGATCCGTGGGTATGAGGGACAATGAAGATATTAACTAAATAAACAACCAATCAGAATGCGGTCTGTAATGTCAAACCTTGTGATTATACCAAACCAGCTATCAACAAAAAACATTAACAATTTTAACATAGTCTAAGTCCAAAACCCACCAAAGATTAAAAATACAAAGTATCATGAAAGATCAAATTATGAGGATACTGTTGGAAAAAATATTCATGTTCTTTTGTGTTAAAAATGATCGAAGAAGAATCAATAGATTACCTTAAGGTTAATAGATGATTCTTTTCTTGTTGTAAAGGAGGTCGTTAAGCATTAAAATTTTAAGAGAAATTGAAAATTTTAGTAAAAATGAGAAGATAATTGATTAATAATCCAAGGGAACCACTATCAAGTCAATTTATTATGTGTATAGAACTATAAAATTATCCATATTAATTCCCTAATCCAAAGATTTGTGAGGATGGTAGGTATCTACATACACCAATATCCTTGGTGAAGAGAAGAACTATTACAATGACTACATATAGTGAGGATAGTGTTAATTAGGTTTCACTAACCCTCCACACTGAATAAGTGTATATACTCTCATTTTATGAAATATATTTTATCTATGGTTTTTTCAAAATATATCATGTCACCACCTTTGGTGATTAGTATTTTAAGGAAAACATTTAGTGGTCTGATTATGATGTTTTTGGTAATAAAAATTTGTAAATCATAATATTATTCTCAAAAATTTATTCTCTTTATATTCAAAATATAATTTATATCTTCCATTTGAACTCGCATTAAATTCTAGAAAATAGAAAATAATATTATAAATCAAATATGGACATTTATGATTCCATGGGAAACAAAATATTATCTAAAAAGTAAATTAAATCCTTAATGTATACCTTAATACCTAGTTTTGAGATACATTTATTTGAAATAGTTAGGTAAAATAAGTGTTTTCTAGTCTTCAATATGATATTGAGTATCACATATTATTATAGATAATATCTTAAGGCATGTATATATTTTCCCCACTATTATCTATTACTACAAGTAAATGAAAAATAAATTTCATGGATGAAATTATTTTAAGGGGTAGAATGTAACAACCCCTATTTTTTTCTTTAAAATTAATAATATTATATATGGGTTTATCCACAAAAAATAATAAAAAAGAAACCATTATAGACCATCATAAGGTAGCTGTATTATCAGAGGGTATAAATAGTGTCAATAAAATTATGAAATATATATCAGAATATAAGAAAATAAAATTCTCATCAAAAATAGAACTAAATTAGTATAGATAATAACCTAATAAAATAAATTTTTATTATTAAAATATATTTTATGAAATGGATATTTTCAACTATGATATATTTATTATTAACAATTATTTTAAACAGAATGTTTATAAATGAAAAAATAATATCTTATAAAAAGTTATTTTTCATGATATTTTAATATTTTATTTTAATGTTAAATTTATAAACATTAGTATGTGAATTTGAATAAATTAAAATCATTTTTTTTATAATTTTCATATTATATTGAGGTTTATTTTTAGTTTTTTTTAATGATTGATTTATAGGTGAATAGACCAAAAAAATATTTTAGAAAATATTATGGCTTCTAATACATCCTTAGGATATAACCATAAACTAAAACAAAGATAAAACATTTTCTTGATAAAATATAAATATTTTATAAACAATCATATATTTAAAAATATCTTATTTTAAATTAAAAACAGATACTTGATACTTTAGAAAAAAAATATTTTTTATAAAAAAAATTAAATGATTTTCACATTAGTATTGTAAATTTAGTACTAATCAATTGATTAAAATCACATGTGTTTTAAATTAAAAATATTTTTCACCAAATTAATTTAATATGGGGAATTTATTTTTAGGAATAAAGATTAATTTTTCATGGGTAAACATTATTTACCCTCGTAACACCATTATTTTTCTAAGAATGTGTAGTTTTCTAAATATTATGTATTTTCACATATAAATGAGTAAATTAATATTTAAACTCTAATATTATGTTTAAAAATATATATAAACTAATTGACACTCAATTTTTAATACCCCCATATTTTATAATATACTTCTATATAAATATATTTGATTTTGTTGATAGTTTTCTTTAAATGTAAAACATTGTTTAAACAAAGTACATTATACTATTGAAATATTATAATTGAATGTGATAGATACCACCTATTTATTGTATTGGTGTTTCTAAATATTAATAAATTAATTAAGAAACAATTGTGTTTAGACATTTAAAAAATTAATTCATTGGTTATCAATTGATTAGAAATGAAATTAAAAAACTTTTGAAAGTAAAAGAGTTGTTTTTCAAAAAACAACTCTTTCATTTTTGCAATGTGTTTTTATATTAATTAGTTAAATTAATCACTATTTTTGGATAATATTAATGAAATTTATAAATTATATATTCAAAAAAATATTTTATCACTCATAAATTTTTTTATTGGAATATATAAAAATATATCCAATTTTAAGTCTAAAAATGAACTTTTCTAAAAAACGTTGATTGTTGTGGTTTTAAAATTTATTTTCAATAAATTTATTCAACATATAAAAATTGAATCATGAAATATGGATTCTATATTTTGAATAAATAGGATAAAATTTAGTAAATAGTCCGCCATAATTTTTTTCTACTATTAATAGTAACATTGGAAAATATTTATCACCTTGATAAGGGTAAAATGGGTAAAACCTGGTTAAATCATTCAGATAAGGATATAAAAAATCAATGAATATGTCCATTAACTTATTGGGTGAGTTTAATTCTACAATTATCATCCATGTCTCAAAAATATGGCCCCTTCATTCAATTTTTCATTGATTATGACCTTTATATTAATTTAAGAAAATGATAGATATAAAATGTCACTCTCTTAACATTAATATGTCTAATATTTTGTATTTGGGATATAAAGAGGTTTTTTTCAAAAACATTTATTTTAAGTAAAAATTAATTTCTTTGTCATGGTAATTTATATTTAATTTTTATGTTTTGAATAATGGCTTAAATTCTTACTCAATGTCGACATGTTATTTATTCAATTAATAGAAAAATAAAATAAATGATTTTAAAAATATTAAAGTAATAAAATTTAGAAGAATTATTTCATTTAGATAATTTTTTTAGATAATAATATCATATTAAATATGTTTCAAGTGTTTATATTATAAATGAATAAATATTTGATGACTTTAATGTCAAAGTAAATAAATAGTTAAAAATGACATTAATGACATTTTATAATAAAATTTTTTTTATAAAATGATTTAAAATGATTTAAAATACTGTCTTCATCCATGTGAGTTATATATTGTATAAAATACCGGCCATTATCTATTTATTTTTCACATTTACTTTTATGGTAACTCTCTTCACATTTAAAGGGTAGAAAACATTGATATTGCGATAATTGTCAAAACGATTAATGTGGGTTAAAACTAATAGATAAGGGTGAAAATGTTTCCAAACGTTGTCCAAATTTTATTTTATTAGATTATTTTTAATTTTCCTCAACATATATTTTAATTATAAAATTTTGGAGTTAGTTTTTATAAAAATTAATTTATATTAATTTAATACTTTAAGAAATTCCAAGTATGCCCCTCCTCTCACTTATAAAAGGGAACTTATTCTCTTCCTTACATGTATTTAGACTTCTATCTCAGGAAATAATTTCCATAATAACTTTATATATTCATTATCCACAGTATATATCTTTCTTTTAATTAACAAATTTTATCCCTTCAAGGATTAAGGTCAAATCCAAAAGAGGTTTTTCAATAAAGAGTTATTACTCTTAACATGGTGTTTTCAATTTTATATCTTCTTATAAATCCCCTAAATCCATGGAATAAATTAAAAAATAATGAATCCATTTATTATATATAATAAATTTTTATTTTTATGATCTAACTACCATTATCCATCTTCTTTCAATCCTAGGGAAAGTGAAAACATTGGTAGTGCATCCGTGTGGCTTACCCCCTCCACATTGTAGTGTATTTTGATTTTCATCACCATGTTTCCTGGATATTTACTAGGATTATTTTTATATTTATATATAAAATTTATGATATAATTATGATTCTATCATTATAATACAATATATTCATTCTTATATTCCAATCCTTTGGAAGATTATGATGTCCCTCATGCATATGTGTGGACCACCAAGAAGTGATGTAATCCATTTCTCAAATACACTTTTTATGGATGGTAATAAGGATTTATTTATTGAATATAAATTATATATGTGATATAATAACTATTATTTAACTGATAATTATTATTTAAATATTTTTATCCAATACGTCAAAAAGAGAAAACATCGTTCATACATACGTATTGCCTACCATCTCCATGAATAGTGTAATTCACTTTTATTTCCCTATATTTTATAGTTGACTATAAATATATATATATATATATAGTGAATATATATAATATTCATATCATGATTAACATTATGTAGATGATGAAACTAGGATCAAAGTACAAGGACTGGAACTACTGAACTAAAAATTTCTTGAAAAACGACGCAGTTATCACTAGAAATAGTGATTTTACTAAAGAATTGTTTGTGCAGAGAGAATAAAATATTATAAGTGAATAATATATTGTATGATATATATAATTATTATTATTTAATAAATTTATAATAAATCTATACTTGTTATGCATGAGGTTAAAACATGTATGAAGTGAGATGAGACTAGAGGTAAAGGCCTAATGTTTCAATCAATTTTTAATTAGGATTTCTTATGCTAGAATTTCTGTTACTGAAATTATATAATCCTTATCAAATAAATCCGTCTAATTTTCTATCTCAACTTTTTATTTTATGGGGATAAATTTTTTACTTTAATTTTTCTCACTTTAATTACACTAGATAGATAAATAAAGGTTTTAAGGAAAACCAAATATGTTTTTTTTATTAAGTAGGGAATCATTTTTAGCTATGAACATGGTTTATTTAAAAAAAATTCAATAATGTTTTTGAATAATCTAGAATGATTGTTTAACTTCATTTCTACCAATGGTTTAATTTCTAAAAAATTGATTATCTGGTATCTTCTTATCATTTTTCTAATGAGGGTTTATTGATTATTTATAAAAAATGTGAAAGGAATATTTATTTTAACTTACATAGAATAAAAGAAATGTTTTGTCATCTTGAACAATAAAGGATTTGAATATTCAATTAAATGTTTCCATGGTTATTTTTAAGGATAATTTTTCCGTATTATTTTGGAAATTTTTTATTTAAATGAAATGATTCTAAAATGAATTGATTATTTTCTTCAGTAAATGTTCCAAGTGATACTTTAAAGGATTTTCATTTATGGTAACATCCATTAATTTTACTTAGGATTTAATGGGGATATGATCTAATGATACCATATTTATTATTTATCTAGATGGTTTCTGATTATTTTGGTGAGATTTTTATAAAATCAATTTATTTTAAACAGGTTATCTTATGATGAAATGTTGAAAATTTTATGAAATTTGTTCTTTTTTATGGTTTATAATATATGATGATTGATCTTTGATCTTTATGAACACCTAATAATGTATTATTATTATGTGATAGGTGGGCCCAAAATTATATATCCCTACAACTTATTAGGTTATGATGGATATCTCATGAGATATTAAGGACTATAATTTGGTGTGAAACTAGTTTAGTTAGGGGATTTATCCACTATGATAGTCTTAGGAGTTAACCATGACTATGAATTTGATGGAATTGGGAGTGAACCTAATCCACTATTATAGAATTTTTAGTGATATTTGACTAAAGAAATTATTATCTATGATTATGAGTATGTCACAAACTTATTTATTATTCTAATTTTATGCTCCCATGGCACAAGTTCATTTATTCCCATATGATTCATGTCTTAATAATTTCTATGATTTTTTCCATGAATCAATATTTTGATAATTAATATATAGGGTATAGTTTTAAAATGTAACCTAATGTTATCATACCCTTATGCTCATTTTATGTTTAATTGATCATTAGCATCTCCCTTTATTACCCTTAATATATATCTGATATCATCATTCTCAATGTTTTATTTCCCTTCTATATAAAGAATGATTTTATATATATTATGGTTATGAAGGCTGATAGTTGTGAAGAACTGAGTGAAAGATTATGTATATCTATTATGAGCATGTTTTTTTTTGTATCTATGTTACTAAATAAAATAAACCTATTTGATTTTTGTGGGATAATATTTTTATATATTTAATGTTCATGTTATAAGATGCAATATTTATGAATGAAAATTATGGGTCACTATAGTTTTTATCATAACATGATTTAGTTACCATTGAAAACTAGGATGAGAAAACTTTAGTAAGAAACCATAGGAATATAATATATACATTAGATAATCATATTTTATGGTAAATAAAGATGTCTATTTACCCTAGACAAAAAATCCTTTTCTGGATACTATAAGCAGACTCTGTTTTGACATAGATGAATCTAGGTGTAATAACCATTAAAAGGTTTTATTGAATATATCATAGCCATCATTATAATACACTTTGAGTCTTCCATTATTTCACAAATGGATTTAAACTCTCTCGAAAATTTTTGGGTTAATTAACTTTTTATTTATAAATAATTATAAAATATTCGAATAAATGATGACCATGAATAAACTAAGATAAAATTAAGGTTCCATAGATTGAACTGATGGTGTCACGCATTGGACATCCTATGAATTGTTTTTCATGATTAAATTATTGAAAACTATAATTAAATATTCTTGAAGGTCATTCTAACCATTTTTATATCAATTGATTGAAGATATAACAATGATATTTTTGTGGTGAAAGTTACACTCAAGTTTAGATGAATCTTATTTAAGATTAGTTATATGAATTCATTTATATAATGAAAAGTATATATGAATATTATTTCATATCATCAATGATTATATATCATGTTAGATTCAAAAACGCTGAATAGTATGATGATCATATCTCATTTCTATTATTCTTCTCTGATGGATGTCATTGGTAATATAAAGCTTTTAGTGATTATTAATTACACTCATATTGAATTTGATGTTAACTTAAGCATGGATTGGATTTATATACATAATTCCAACATAAATTTTCAAGGAAGTAAGATCAATTTAGTTATTCTAATCCAACCTATGATTGTCTATAAGTGAGAGGATAAATTTGAATGTGTTTTTTAAATTCCAATGATTATATGGGTGTTGATTCATATTAGGTGGGGGTTATTATCTCTGATGGTTTGAAAAAACCCCAACATTGAAGACAAGACTATTTTATAGGAATTTTTTTATGTCTTTATAATAGTGTTTCCTAGTATTCCTCTAAATAGTTAAATTGATTTTTCGATAGAAATATTACCTAGTGCTACACCAATTTTATCAATGCCATATAGAATGTTCCATATAGAAATTAAAAAAATTAATTTTTGGATAATCTTGATAAGGTATTTATTTTACCATGTACGTCACCTTGAGTGCACATATTATTTTTCTTAAGAACAAAGATATATCATTGTGACTATACATTGATTATCCAAAACAGAATTGGATCACAATCAAGATTATGTATCCTCTTCCTAATATTGATGATTTATTTTTTAAATTATGAGCATCTCAATACTTTTCCAAAGATTTAACATTGATCTGGATACTATCATTTTAGGGTCAAAAGTGAATAAATTCATAAGATATCCTTCCACATGAGGTGTGGATGCTATTAATTTCTAGTCATTTCGTTTGGTCTCACTAATCCCCACGATATCTTCATTGATTTACTAAATATAATATTTAGATAATAACTTGATCATTTTTTGGTTGTATTTATAGAATAAATTATTAAATATTCCCATAAAAAGATGATAATATAATTAATTTATCATTTTACTAAAGACCCAAGAAAGTATAATGTATAGGAAAAATTTAAGACATCTGACTTTTGGATATATAATATTTCATTTTTTAGTCATATAATTTCATGTTATGGTATATTGGTGGATCCCTCAAAGTTATAAATTATTAAACATTATCTCAAACCAACCACTATGTTTTAAGTCCATATTTATGTTGGTTTGGATAGATATTATTGATCCATTGTTGTGATTATCTCAGAGACACCTAATACATCACTAAGTCAACTTGGAAGGGATCCAAGTTCCTTTAGAATATGAATTTGATGAAAATTTCAAGGAATTGAAAGGGAAGGTTTATTAGTACACCTGTGGTTAAATTACCCTATAGTGTATAATGAATTGTGATCTATAGTGAATCATTGAATTATGGGTTGGAATGGATCCTCATGAATAATGATATGGTTATATATTATGCCTCATACCAATTGAATTTTCATGAGAAAAATTACCCTACTCATGATTTGGATTTAGTTGTGTTAATTTTTTAATTAACAATATAGAGGCATTATATTTATAGATATAGATATGAAATATATATTAATCATAAAAGGTTAAATATTATATTCACTTATCAAGAGTTTAGTATGGTCTAGAGAAGAGGTTTAGAGATGATTAAATATTATGGCTATTCAATAAATTACCACCATGAGAAGGTGAAAAAGGTGGATAATGCTATGATTTAAGAGGACCATTACTTTTTGTGTATTATGAGGATTAAAAGAGATTAAACGATTATGGATTTGTACAAGATTTAACTTGATATCCTTTGGAAAGGGGATATATCCTATATTTCTCATATTAATTTCCAACCATCCATCCATGTGGGGATTAAATAGGGATAGAAGAAATAAGTATAGACATAAAATAAGGTGATAAATGTTCCTAATATCAACCTTGATTGAGATGGAATGATAAGTATTATGAACCGTGTGTGTTTCCCATTAATTTCAGACATGAAAGATCAGTTATTGGATAAATCTCATAGTTCAATATTATGTATTCATAATGTAATTACGAAGATGTATAGATATATAAAATTTTATTTTTTGTGGGATAACATGAATATAGATATTGAAGAGTTTGTATCTTGGTGCTTGATATGTTATCATGATAAGGTGGAGAGATATATGTATAAGGGGATGTTGTGACCATTATACTTGTCTGGATGTAAATGGGAAAAGTTTACCACAGAACTCATCATATGAATCCCCAAAACATCTAAAGGGAAAAATGTTATTTGGGTTATTATCGATCTCCTATTGAAGTCTGCACACTTCATTACCATCAGAGAAGATTTTTCTCTTGATAATATTTCCTGAATTTATATTAATTAAGTGGTAAGGTTGTGTAGAGTACAAAATTCTATTGTATCTAACAAATATCTACGGATTACATTGACGTTTTGGAGAATTCTTCAGCAACATCTAGATGCAGTGTTTGTGTTTTAGTACTGCTTATCATTCCATGATAGATAGTATATCAACTAAAAATATTAAAACACTATAGGATATGTTTATATCATGTTTTATGTATTATAGAGGTGGTTGGGATAAACACATTCCTTTGGTTGAGTTTTCTTACAAAAATATCTTTTACTCGAGCATTCATATAGCTCCATACAAAGACCTCTATAGGAAGAAGTGTAGAAATTCAATGTTATAGGATGAAGTAGGAATAATATATATATATTGGGAGATTATATTTCTAAAAAATGACATAAAAATTCATATTCAATGATAAAAACATCATGGAATCTTTGATTTTATAGAAAAGTTATACTGTCAATCGTTGGAGAAATCTAGAATTAGATTTTGGTGAGTGGGTAGTTCTATGTATTTCTACAAGGAATAATGTTATGATATTCAAAAAGAAATGAAATTTTAGACCTAGTTATATTATCCCCTTCAAGGTTCTTTATCAGGTAGGGATTGTATCTTATCACTTATAACTTCCACCAAACCTCTCTCAAGTTAACAATGTGTCCTAAATATCTCTCTTGAGAAAGTACGTACCTGATCTTCCACATGTATCTAACTTAGATGTTATACATATTTAGAATCATATTTCCTAAAAAACAACTTATAAAAGTCTAACATCATATAGATATGGTTCTACGAGACTAGACTACTCATCGTACTAATTTTCTATAGAGAAAATATTAATTCAAAGAAGCTACATGGAAAACTATAGATGTGATGGAACATATATATCCTCATTTTATTAAATTATAAAAATGGAATATCATGGGTAAAATTATTTTTATGAAGGAATAATATAACACACTGAGATTTTATGAAATATTTCTCTATAAATAATTTTGTTTCTTTGATATCTTTCTTTACCAATAACATTTAGTGCAAACGAACCATGTTATACTATTGAAATATTATTATTTAATGGGACAGTTGTCACCTAGCCATTGTATTGTCCAAAATGAATAAGTTAAAATAGGTTATTATGAAATATATGGTTTACATGTGTATAAAATTAATTCATTAATTATTAGTTGATTAAGAATAAAAATAAAAATCAATTTAAAGTAAAATAATTGATTCTCTAGAAAACAAAAATTTAATCTTCACAATTTGTTTTTATCTTAACAAATTAAATTATTCACTATTGGGGAATTATTATAATAAAATATATTTATTATAAATTCAATGAAATGTTTTAAAATTCATTAAAGGTTTTTATAGGAATTGGATATGAATAAATAAAGTATTATTATTAACAATTCAATTTTCTAAAAAACAATTTTCCTAGATTTTTGTGAAAAAAATTAAAATTAATTTGTTCTACTTATAGAAATTTAATATTGAAATATTATTTCTATATATTGAATTAGAACAATAAAATTTTTTAAATAGGATTATTTTATTATTGTTCATTTTGAATAGTAATCTTGGTAGATATTTGTCACCCCAAAAATGGTAAAATGGGAAAAACCCAGGTTAAAACATTGTTATAAAGCCTTAAAATTACTCTAGGACTTGAATTTATCCTTTTTTTAGTTTATTTCAATAATTATAATCCTTGTGTTTAAAATATGGATACATGATTCTATTTTTCATTGATTATGACCTTTAATTTAATTTAATAAAAGGTTAAATAAAAAATGTCTCTCTCTTGACGTTAATGATATTTTTTAATAAGGATAAAATGAGGTTATACTCAGTTATAAAATTTTATATAGACTATCAATTATTTTTTTATCATATTAATTTGTTTTTAATTTTTATTGATTATATATTACTTTTAATACCTACCCAACATCGACAAAGTATTTATTTAATCAATAGAAATATAAAAGAAACAATTATAAAAATATTAAAAGTAATATAATATTGATAGCCTATTAAGTTCCATGAATTTTATATAAATATAAAAAATTAGGGATGTGTGAATATTTTATATTCAAATTCCATAACTATCATGATTACTTTAATGTCAAAGTTAATGAATAGTTACAAAAACGACATTAAGGATATTTTACAAAAAAAGTGTTTTTTAAAATGATTTAAAATTATTAAAAATCCTATATTTGTCTATGTGAATGAGATTCCATAAAAAATAACAACCATGGCCCACTTATGGGACATTTTATATATTATGGTAACATTATTTACCATTAAATAGTTGAAAATTTTTCTATTGTTGTAATTTTAAAAATTATTAATCAGTGTTAAAACTAAGGGATAAGGGTTAAAATATAACACAGACTTGTCCCAAATATATTATATGGGATAATTTAGAAATATAATCATATTGTATTATTAATATATCAATTTTGAGTCCATTTATTATAATAATTAATATATAATAAATTAATACATTATGAAATTCTAAGAGTGCCCCTCCTCTCACTTATAAAAGGAACCACTTCTCCTCTATTCCCCACAAAATTTATTCCTTATAGCTCAACAAATAAAATCTATAATTACTTCATATTCCATAAACACATCATAGATATTTCATTATTTCTAAAAAACTATCCCTTCAAGACATTATGTATAATCCAAAAGAGGTTTTTCAATGAATAGGTATAACTCTAAACTAAGTATTTTCAAATTTTTTTCTTATTCTACCTCTAAAAAATCCATTGTATCCATTATAAAATAATGACTTATTTTTATTAAATATACTAAATTTTTATTATGATGATGTGAAAACCATTATCTACCTTCATTCTATCCTATGTAATGTGAAAACATTACTAGTTCATACATACAATGTATTGTCTACACGTAGCGGTGCAATTCATATTTCATAACCACATGTCATGGATGGTTATTATTATGAGTTTAATTTTTATATATTAAATTTATGATATAATTATTCTTAAATAATTATAATATCATATCTTCCTTCTTACCTTCCAATATATTAGAAAATGATAATGTTCTTAATGCATACGCATGTACTACCACCTCCACGAATTAATGTGATTTATTTTTCATTTTTGATTTTTATGGATTGTTATATTGATAGATTTAATGAATATATATATAATAATGATTATATAATAAAAAATTATCATTTTCTTTTATTTCATTCCTTCATTTGAAAATTAAAAACAATGTTCATGCAAACGTATGGCCTACCGTCACTATAAATGGTGTAATTCATTTTTCTATCTCCACCTTTTTTGAATAACTCTATATATATATAATTGATATATATGATGTTTATATAATTATTATAGTTATATATATAATTTTACTATTATAAATGTACAATAACCATAATTAATGAACCAAAATATTCATGAAAAATGAACCAGTCATCACCTACAATAGTGATTTTAATAAATAAGTGTTAATACACTGGTGATAAAATATTACAATTAAATATTATAAAGTATATTTTATATTATTATGATTTTTTAATTAAATTATAATAAATATATATTTATTATACATCATGTTCTATCTCATATGAAGTGATACAAGGTGAGATGTAATGGATTTTTGTATCCATCCATTTTTAATAGTGCTTATTTATGATTGAATTTCAATTAAGGGGATTATATGATCCTTATCTGAAAGTTCACATTAATATTTTTTTCCTCTGTTTATTTATAAATAATAAATATTTTAATTTCAATTTACTCACTTTATGTACTAAAAATACAAAAATATCATTTTTAAGGAAAAAATTCTATGTTTTATTATTTGGTTGGGAATATTTTTCTTTCATGACCATGTTTAATTTAAAATGTTTTCATGAATATATTTAACTATTCTCCATTTATTTTTTAAATTAATTTTTTACCCATGATTGAGTATTTATAAAATGGCTAAAAGGAAATCATATTTTCATTTTATGAATGAGGTACGTTTTCTTTCTACCAAAAATGTCAAAGGAATATTTTTTTAACTTACACAACATGAATAGAATTTATCATCATCATTAATTCTCAATGATATGAAGAATCCTTTAAAATATTCCATTCTTATTTTCAAGTAAAAAACTTCCCATTATATATTTTAAATTTTTATATATTAAATATCTGATTCCAAATTTAAAATGGTATTTTCCTTAATAAATATTCAACATGGTACATTAAAGTCTTCTTCATTTATGATAACATACTTTGATTTTTATTATGAATTAATGGGGATATATTCCCAAGATACCATCCTTATTATTTCTATGTATTTTTTATGATTATTTTTATAATGTGTTTTAGAAACCCATTTATTTTCTACGGGATATGTTATGATTGAATTTTAAAAAGTCTATAAATCAGGTTTCTTATTCATAGTATATGATATATGATGAATAAATTATGATCTTATTGAACATATAAGAATATATTATGATTATGTTATTGGTGATCCCTAAATTATATAACAACAAAATAAATGGGTAAATATGGATATCTCATGGGATAATAAGGGTTGTAATAGGGAGTGAACAAATTTAGTAAAGGATTTTTCATACTATGATTATCTTGGTAGTGAACCTTGACTATGAATATGATGGAATAGGGAGTCAACCCAATCCAAAATGATATCCTTTGTAGTGAACCTTAACTAAGGAAATTATTTTCTATGATTATATTTATGAAACAAACATATGTATTATGTAAATTTTATATCCTCTTATATCATATTAAATCATTCCTTTATCATTCATATTAACTACCAAACTTTATTCCATGACCCAAAATTTTTATCTTTGATATGTAGGTTATGTTTTTAAATATTATTCTTATGTTCCCCTGCCCTTATGATTATGTTACTCTTAATTGATAAATAATATCTCCCTTGATTTCCCTTACTAATCATATGATTTCACCCTTCTTTATGTTTTCATTCCCCAATATATGAATAATTATTTTATGTATATTATGTATAAGTGTTATATTTATGAAAAACTAAGTTGGAGACAATGTAGATATCTTATGAAAAATTTGTTTATGTATCCACGTTTCTAAAGTCACTAAACCAATATTATTGTGTAGTGAATCATAATGTTATCTATTGACTATTCATATAATAATATGTATTATTTTTGTATGAAATGTATGGTTCATTATACATTTAACAGTTAATTAATGTTAAATATGATTAATAACAGTTAATTATTAAAATGAAATTTTTCTAAAATATAATGTTTTTAAACCCATTATATTTTTTAATTAAAAATTAAATTTTATCCTATTTAATTATTTAATTGGTATAAATGTTTAAAAAATTAGGATTCTACATTCCAAAATTTGGTAATAACGATCACCTTTTCTTTAGTAATAAAATTAATGCCACGATAAATATTTAATTTAGTGTGATAAGTAATTATATGACTAATATTAAGTGGATCTAAATTTTATATGTTTATATGACCATTAAAATTTATATAAACCCCTTGTTAGGTTGGAAAATCATACCCACATTTCAAAATAATAATAACATGCCTGACTCGCTTGACTTTTAAAAACTTCCATTATTACCCCTTAGATAACATTCTTTTCTATGGAAATTTCCCATTTCTTAACTTATAAAATGATACAACATTCACCCCATGAACCACATATATATAAAACCTAACACTACTAACCCATATTTGGTGTTTACTTTATTGAATTAGAACAAAATATAAGGTATCTCACCATTCAAGATAGAACAGTTTAGTAGTCTTTAAAAGATAGATAAATACATTATTCACATATTTCATTAAAAATATAAAATAAATAGCATAAGAAAAAATCAAGAATTATTTATATTATATATAACTTCCTTCTCTATATACTGGGGAGTGTAAAAAAATAATGGGTGATCTCATATTCCTAGTAAGTGTTATGTATAGAAAAATTTATCATCATTAAATAAGGTATAATTAAAAAGGAATAGTGGAGAATCAAAACACAATTCATACAATCAAAACTTGAGATCAAACAGTATCCATGGAGAATATAAACATAGAAAACACATAGATAAAGAAAATTTATTTGCGATAGTTTGTTGGATCTTCTATATAATTACATGATTAATTTTTATGGAATTGGTGTTATTATCACTAATACATAGTTTGTTTTAGTTTTTGGGTCTATTTATGGTCACAATCCCCTTCATAGTCATGAGGTACTTTTTTTGGCTAAAATACCTCTTAGTAGATAAATATCCTCTTATTGTATAATAACTTATTTCTTCATTATTATATAATCCTTTCAATCTAATGTGGTGGATTCACAACCTCTAGGTTATTTTGTGCAGTAACATTAAACTTTTACCATGATATAAGTTTCATATGTGGTCAAATATATCCCACAAAGTTTAAGTTTTCTACATAGACACCTATTTTGTAATGTCAATTCCTATAAATACATAATATGTTTTTTAAAAAAAAGATATAAGATGTCGTGACATGGAGATGATGTGAAAGATAAGATATTTATCTGAGTTTGGAGAATACTTTTATATTTTTGGAAAGGGGTAAATCCTCCATTTAGTAATTGGATAATTTATGAAGGAATCAATAAGTAATTTTCATTCCAAATGAAAAAAAGTGGGTAAAATAAAATTATACACTCCTTGAAATACCATCATTGAGGTACATTTTTAGGGAATTTATACAAGGTCCCTTCTTGAGGAATCGTCCATGAGGTCCCTTCATGAGGTCTTTATGAGAGGGATCCTTTATGAGGCTCTTATATGTAGATCCTTTAACCAAATACCTATACGAGATATACCCCATTTGTATAGTATATTATTCTTCTGTATGATGGGGTAATCTAAGGGTTATTATATTCCCCTTTATAATAGTCCCTAAAGTGTGAAGTTTATAATGAACTATACATTTCGCACATAGATATCACATCTTCGTAGATGAATATTATTTACATAACATAATAAACCATTCTACAATCAATTTTGTCTAGTTCAATTTGAAACCTAGAAACATAAACTACTGGTTCATAAAATATCTACATCATATCCTTTTAAGTTCATCAAAACTAGTGCCATTATTATAAATATCATAATTCATCACCTTGGTAATGAAAACTTAATAAATGGTGACCTCATATAATTATTAAGGGTACACAATGGAGACATCATTGATCACTTGATAATAACTTGAACATAAAGTTATTAGAACATGAGCATAAAATTTTAAAATCATACCATGTATATCAAAAATTAAAATCTTAAGTCATGGAATAAATATATTAATTTCACAGGACATGAATCATAAATGATTCAAATAACAGAAGCCATAGAAGTATAACATTGAATAATACATGGAATTGTGTCATACACATAAGAAAAAAATCATTTCCTCAGTAGTCAATGATCATTTCCAAAAAAATCACAGTGGATTAGGTTCACTCACTAAACTATCATAGCAGTGAAGGTTCATTCCCATAACTGTCATAATGGAAAAATTTCCAAACTAAACTGGTTTCAAACCCCATCTAAGCCCTTTTATACCATGAGATATCAATCTTTATCCAATGTATTAGTGGTAGATATAGGTCGTACCCATCCTTGGTTATTGGTTAACCACCACCACATAATGAAAACCATAATTAAGTGTGAAACAAGATCATAAATCATTCATTATATCATAAATCATGAAATAAATTGGTTTTGATAAACATTTAATCATAGAATAGCCTATATAAAATAAGAAAGTTTCATAAACATTTCATATTTTCATTAGAGTATAACCCATGGAAAAGTAATAGGTATCTTAAACATCTTGTCATCATAAACATAAACTGTATAGAAAAAGAATAATGATGGTATCCTTTGATCATATCCCCAAAAATCACAATTTAAATCAATGATTTTAGTCTTTTATGAATATCAATACCATTAAAATATAATTAAAACATTCTTGAAGAAAATATTATTTATAATTTGAAATCACATCTTTAAAATATTAAATTTTTGAAAATATTCTGGAAATAATTTTCTTTTAAAATGACCACAAAACCTTGGGATTAATTATTTATATCATTAAGAGTTCATGGTGGTGGGAAATTCTATTCATGTAAAATAAGTTAAAATAAAACTTTCCTATAACACTTTTGTAAAAAAATAAAAATGTACGTCATTAAGAAAAATAAAAGAAGATTACTTTTAAAAAATTATTTAATAATTAAAACATGGGTAAAAATGAATTTTTACAATCATAATATAATAGTAAAAATCTTCCTTAAAACCATTTTTTTAAACATAGATATGAAAGAAAAAGGGTTTTCGATAAAAGAGAGATATAAAGTTTATTTTCATAAAAAATATATTTTCAGTATATTGAATAAATTATGTGATTAAAATGAATGGAAAATTTTTATTTTCATGAAAAAAATAGTACAATAAAATTCACGAGTTTCATATATCATAATAATTCATCATTAGAATCTCAATCATAAACAATACTAATAAACAATGTGATGGTAATGTAAAACCCTTTATCGCTTCTACAATGCTTGAATTATTATCCCTATGAAAGAATGAAAAAAATATGGATATGTAAATCAACATAATTTTCATAATAATAATTATAAAATAAATAAGTGGGTCATATATACAACACATAAAAGAAACAAGTGGTGAATATGGAAAATGTCTCATAGCAATAAAAGTGAGATGAAAATCCCTTACCATAGGTCCAACTTCCTTAATACAAGTTGCAACCTCCTATAAAATAAATATAGATTTATTATACATGTATTAAAGAAAAATAATAATATATATAATACCATATATTATTTTCTTATAACATTTTATCAACATTTTGTTAACACTTCTTTATTAAAATCACTCTTCCCGGTAACATCTGGTTCAATTCTCATATATGTTCTGGTTCAATGGTTTTGTCATTATTTTAAGATCATGGTTAAAAAATATCCATAATGTTAATAATTATATAAATATAATATAAATTCACTATATATATATTTATAGTCGTCCATAAAAGGTATCAATAACAAAACGGAATTACACAGTTCATGGAAACGGTAGGTCGTACGAATGCATAAATGTTATTTACATTTTTTTGCTGGATGGAATAAAGGAAAGATAATTAAAAATAAAATTTATAATATAATTATTATATCATATATATATAATATATATTCATTAAATAAATCTTTATTACCATTCAATTAAGTCATAAATAAAAAAACAAACTACATCGCTTCGTAGAGAGGGTAGTCCACACATACACACGATCAACATTATCATTTTCCAACGGTTTTCAATGTAATAAGATACATATAATATTATTAATAAATAATTATAATTATGTAATATTTATCATATATAATATTTAAACCCATCATAACACCCTTCCATAAAATATGGTGATGAGAAATTAATTGAATCGTTATGTGGAGATGGTAAACCTTACATACGCACGAGCGATGTTTTTTATCTTATCATATGATGTAAATATTGTCAATAAATATGGTTAAATAATAATAATATTTAATTATAATTATTATACTAAAGTTATTAATTTATGAAGAATATAATAAATTTATAAGAGGTAAAATAACACTTAAAAATTGATTTGTTAAGTAGATTAACTCTTCTTTGAAATAGCTCATTCTGGTCAACCATTAAGTGCATTAGGGTTGGTATTTTGAGAATAAAATAACCTATATAATTTTTAGGGGGTTGTATAAGTTCAATTTCTAGAGTTTGGTTGATCTATAAGGTTCAATGTGGTGTCAAGAACAGAAAGGAGGGGTGCCCTTTTATAATTGAGGGGAGGTAAAATCTAAGAATTTCTTAAAATATTAAATTAATATAAATTAATGTTGATATCTATATAGATATAAATTGATAATATTAAAATATAATATGAATATGATTCAAACTTCCCACATAAGATAATGTCTTGAAAAGTTTTAATCAAATTTTTACCCTAATGTCTTTGTTTTAACCATTCGATAAATCTTTAGATAATTACCGCAATATTAATGTTTTCTACCATTTAAGGGATAATAATATTACTATAAAATGAAAACAGTACCATAAATGGAATATATATTATTTTTAAAACCATATAATATTCATTTCACTGAATATAATATTTTTATCATTTTTATATCATTCAATAAAATCTTATTTATTATAAACTATCATTAATGTCATTTTTAACACTATTTATTTAATTTAACTTTAAATACATCATGAAAAATGGGTTAACTCAAATATAATACTAATTCAACCCCGTTTATGTCATATAAACATATAAAATTCATGAGACACATGAACTCATTCAAATTATATCACTTTTAATATTTTTTAAACCATTTATTTTATTTTTCTATTAATTTAATACATATTGTGTTAGAGTTGAATAATAATTAAAGATAATTATATAATTTATAAAAATTATAAATAAATTTATATCATGAAAATAATTTCATTAATATAAAAATAGATATTTATATTCATTAATAACATTATTTTTTCCCTAAGTCGACATATATGTGATACTTAAAACTAAGAGAGTGACATTTTAAAATTTATTTTATTTATATATTATATAGGTCATTATCAATGAAAAGCGTCCACAAAAACTTAATATCATTTCTAAGTTTATAAGGGTAGAATTAAATTCACCCAATAAGAATTAATATTAAAAATTAATTCCATATCACTTAGTTTTAACATAGATTAACCTCATTTTCCCTTTATCGATGTGATAAATTTTACAAAGGTAACTATGCATATTGACCAAAAATAAAAGGGGGTATATTTTCCAAATTTTAACATCCAAATTCCAAATATGGAATCCACTTCATCAAATTCAACACCAATATTTTGCATAAATTAAATTTAAAATATGTGTGAAAAATTCAATGAAATATGCTCTTAGAAAAATACATTTTTAAGTATAAAATTGGATTTGTTCTTATCTCATGCCTTGAAAAATATTAGAAGAATTTTAAAATGTTTTATTGCATATAAAATATATACATTTCATTAAAATAATTCACTAATAGTGATCAAATTAATTCTTAAGGTAAAAACACATTTCATTAATAGAAACTTCTTTTTAAGAAAAATGACTTTTTACCTATATAAATGTATTTATACTAACTTAAAACATAAAATTGATTCTAATGGAGTTAATTGGGTTATCTAAAATGTAAGAAAAATAATTTTACTCTAAAACCATTTTAAAAAAATGGAACTTTGAAAATACATTTTCAATAAAATCATCATTTTTTTACAATTCAATGGAAAATAAGTCTTTTAAAAAAATTATAAAAAAATGATTCTAAGATAGATTTAAAATTATTATTTCAAAAAATCAATTTTATAAAATAAAAATTCTAAAAAATATAGTAATTAATCATAATATTTTATCACAAAATTAATAAAAATATTTTTTTGAAGAAAACATGCTTTTGAATAATGAAATAACTTTACTAAAAATTAAGTGTTTATTTATAAAGAATTTATAAATACATTTATATTAAGTAGAAAATTTAGATATATTTCATATGACAGTTAATCCTATTCCAAACAACCAATTTAACTATTATGTGATAACTATCACAATTAATAATATATCAATAGTATATCATGCTTCATTTAATCTCAAAGTTAGTTGTGTGTAATGCAAGATATAGAAGTAATAAAATTATTTAAAGAGAAACATTTTATAAAATATTGAGGTTTTACATTCTTGTCCCCCCTAATAAATTTCATCATAAAAATTTGTACTTTTTCCCAGTAATGAATGGTTTGATATTTTAAAACCCCTTTATTGAATACCCATTCATAAAGGATGCTTAATAAAACTTCCCCCTCACAAGTGGGAAAGGGAAGTATGAAGGTCACCAAAAAATTAGGTTTATAAATTGGATAACATCAATGGGATGTTAAAATATGGATGTTTAAGAGGAAACTAACACCCAATAACTAATATATATTGATAGATAACATTTTCAAGAGAATGCTAACAACCATAAAACCATTAATCAATGGGGGTTAAAATACCATCAATTCATGGGAATTTAATGTTATAGAAAATCATTTTTGTCTTAAGGGACTTTTCTTATAGTTGGGGAGTTTCATTTTAATCTAAAATAATTACATAAAGAAATATACTTCCTTTTCAAGTATAATTTCATCCTTTATTCAATTTCTACATCAATCTAATCTGCTTCACCAAATGATGAGTATTCAAGATGAATTTTCCATGTCTAGTATACTAAAATAAACTTCAAAATGATTAAAAATGTATATCAATATATTACTCCTAGATTTAGTAATAAAACAAAACCTTAAATGGTTATCATAATATAATTCTCAAAATAAATAAACAATTATATAAATAAAATACAAGATTAATCTCTAAATACTTAATTACCTCAATAAACTCGAAATTAAACAAATTTTTAATCTCGAAATCTATATCATACCCTTCAAATTACATCTTTAAAATTTTAATTTCATTCTTACACAATAGTCTTTCATGTTAAATTACATATTAATACTAAGGGTTATATATAACTCAAACAAACAAAAAACCTCCCAAATATCATTAATCACCATGATAAATTACTATATAATATTGTAACATAGAGAAAATTAACAAAATTCTTGAATAAAATTTATATACTAGACTAGAAGGAAACTTTTAACTTGAACATGAATATCTATAAAAATATCACCTTGTTAATAAATCACCTTTCAATCATCAATATTAACTATCACACACTATCCATTAGTCCTTAATTAACTTGTCATAAAATCATATATTCACATCAAATGGTTTCTTAAACCTCAAAAGAGTATTCTTCCTAATACATAGTAAAATTTTAAAATCACATAAAAAACAATCAATTAAAACATTAAAAAGTGGTTTTTGATTCATTTGAACATATGATCAACCTTTAACTTATAAACCCATGATGGTATCTATAATATTTAAGTTAAAATCACATTAAAACATATTTGATTCCAAATATAACACAATCATTATTCCTTAAATAAGTTCTCAACTATTGAATATTTTTCATAAATCTAAAAATGAAATAAACTTCATCAAAGATGACCAAAATATCTTTTTATCAAATAACAAACCAATTTGAATTTTACTAATACTATTAATTTAAATCATCTCTTTAACTTAAACTTATAAAAATATTAAGGTTTATTTATTCCCTTAATCATGTATTCTCCAAAAATATCAACATACCACTAAATAAATCTTCTTAGTTATTAATACCATTCAAAATATGTCTTCAAAACCTTAAATAAAAACTAATGTAGAATAATCCTTAGATGTTTTATGATTTTTATAACCATAATATCATTAGTATAACACTTGAAAAACATAATTATTAAATCCAAATACATAAACACTTCAATAATCCCCCTTAATTATTAAAACATCAATTGGGTTTCATTATATTATTCTCTAATCCTTTATTCCTACAGTTTGAAATATGAATCACTTATTAAGATTCATCAACCTAAATTTAAACATGCCTCTTACTATGAACATAAGAAATATTGTGAAAATATACCTTACATTTTATATGTCACTTATAATCTCTTTTTCATCATTAGTAAAACTATTACTCCTAAAACTTTTCTAATTATTTTCTCTAACATTCCCCCTAGGAAATTTTTTTCATAATGCCTATAATTTTTTACATTTAAAAATTTTAATCATAAAGGATACCTTAAGGAGACCATTATTATCCTCCATTGTGTTAACTAAACTTTTCATTTTTCCTCTAAAATTAATTTATTTGTTTCCTTATTTTATAAACTAAAAACATCTTCCAATTACTTTGAGACATTCATTTTATTGGTTATTCCCACATTCTAAATATATTGTAAGGTGAATATTATTTCCTATATGGTCTTTATGAAAATATATCCTTCCCTAATTAGGTGCGTCAGGAAACTCACCAAATTTGAGATTTTTAATCAAATAATTACAGTTCATATTTATCATAATCAAATTTTTTTGTATTCCATTTTTATTTAAATTTGTTACTCATGAGGATATTCATTCCAATGACTATCACATTTATCATTAACATCATTCATTTAGGTTCTACCAATTAACTAAAACTAAAGAGTATAGTGTGAGAAATAGTAATCATATTGAGAAAGAAAATAATCACAAAAAAACATTTATAGTAATTTTAAATCATGAAACCTTATTTTATGAAACCTTAGGTTTAACCTAGGCTATTCATGATCGTTTCCAAAACATTAGGATTATATCCTATACTTATGCATATTCCCAAGGTTATCATTAAAGTTATCTAATCCTAGTTTTCAAAGGGTATCTAAACATTGATCGAATACCAATTGTAATGACCCATATTTTTCATACATATATATCATATCTTATTAGAAAAATATTCATTGCATCACATAATGATCCATTCCATAATCATATAGGTTTAGTGCCATTGAAAACATGGAAACACAAACAACTTGCTCATAAAAAATCTACATAATATCCAGATAAGTTCACTATAACTAGAACCCTTATTATACAAATAATACTTTATAATTTGAGTATAGGAAACATTATAAGTGGTGTGTGTTAAGACCAATTTGGCCGGAGACTGATTTTAGAAGAAAGAAAAGTATGTTTTTGAAGATTTTTGTTTTTTGTTGTCAAAAAGGTTAAATCAATTCACTTTGTAAAAGTGTTGCTAAATATGAAGATGATTTTCTGATTTATATTTCACATATATTATACATTTTTTAGAGAAATTTTGATGAAATAATTATAAATGAAAGGGGGTAAATATGTTGCCAATCTTATTTAGGTTTGATTGGAAATAATGATGTTTTTGGAAGATAAGGAAGTTGAAAAACAGTCCATGTTAAATATGATGATGCTACAAGTGATCGATCAGAGGTTAAAAATCATGAAAGATAAGGTTCGTGATAAAATCAGAAGATTGTAAGTTAGTATGGTTGGTGTTTTCTGAAGCATATTTTTAAGGTGGTGTTATTTCCCAGTGTTTTCCAAATTTTTGGGCCTCAAAATCGGGAGTTTTGTTTTAGAAAAGAAATGATTTTCATGAAGTAATTATCCCAAAAGGAGTTATTGAAGCACAATTCTCACACTATGAAGGATAGTTTGTGGACCACATAGGAGGTACGTGGAGAAGTAAAGTAAAATAAAAAGAGGAAGGATTCTATATAGCAGCACTATGCGGACTGTGAAGCATTGTATATGGACCGTGAAGCATAGTATGCAGACTATGTGGGGAAAATGGTTCATGGGAGGATCATAGTTCTTGGGTGGCATGAGTTCGCAAGATGAATCATTATTTGTGGAAATGAGGTGGGGATTTTAGGAGACACAAAGGGTTTCATTCATGGAAGAGATCAACCGTCATGAAGGAAGAGAGGCGGTACACGGACTGAAGATGGTAAAATGGTTTGTGGAAGAAGTAGTATGTGGTGAAGGTTTTACCGCATCGAAGATTTAATTAAATAGGATTAGTGGGATTTACATATTTATTTTCCTATATAATATTACATAATCCCATAATTAAGTAAAAGTTATTTTCATAATATAATATTTTTTCTCTGAGGACGAACTTGGTGATATCTGAAGAGTTCATGAAGGAGGATTCAACAAAGGAACGACCTTGTGGGGAAGAGACTCGGCATAGGAGGAAGTAGTTTGCGGGGGATAAATTCTATGAAGGATATTTTCCATGGATAGATTTTATAGAAGTGGTTTTTGTGGCTTGATATCCTGTAAAGGAAAAGGGTCTCTGAGGTATTGGCATATCGTGAAGCATGGGTCATCCGAGGAGAAGAGGCAGAATGCATAACATCAGAAGTATGCAGAGAAGAGGTAGTATTAAAATCATCAATAGTATACATGGAATTTTCACTTTGCAGAGTAGAGATAGTACATGGAAGAAGAGGTGGTTCTCAAATCACTTTCTCCATGCGATGCAATTCTATTCACGAAAAATATAGGGATTTCGTATAGGAAGCATGATAGTTTGTGGAGGAAGATAGGATGTTCCTACCAACTTTTGGGTAGGAAAGAGAGAACTATTTTGAAAGATCAAAATTTTGAAAGTTGACCATAAAGAACCACAAACATTGTATTACCGTATTTGTTCTAAGATAGAGCACATGCATTATTAGACAGTTTTCAATGTGATACATGATTGTGATTTCATATCCCACTCATTTTATTTCACACAAAAGGATTATTTTTTAGTGTATTTTGTGGTATTTTATTGTTTCCAAACCATATCAAGGATGTATATACTCTTATTGAGTAGTAAAATTTATAAATTTATATGTTCTTGTGGATTTGTGTTTGAATTTTTTTAGTAGGGAAAGAAATATTTAACAGGAGGATAAGTTTGTTTCATCAGTAAGGAAACATAAAAGAAAAAAATATCACTGATTCACCCCCTCCTTTCCTCAATGATACTTGAATCCAGATTGACAGCTTCAATGAGCTAGGTTACTCAATAAGGGTAAACAATGGGGATATTAATAATCACTTGGTAATAAAATAAACATAAGGGTATGAGAATATGAGCATAAGATTTTAAAATCATACCCTACCTATTATAAATCATAATATTGAGTCATTGAATAATTAATAGTAGTTAACAATACATGAATCATATAGGAATCAAAGAAAAAAAATCCATGGAATCATAACATTGGAATAAGACACATAATTGTGGCATGAACATAAGCATATAAAATAATTTCAATTGTAGGAAAATATCATATCTAAGACTATCATAGTGAATTGGGTTCACTACCCAAACCATATTATTATTCAAGGTTTACTCATAAGACTATCATAGTAGAAAAATTTCCCTTGTTATACTGGGTTCATTTCCCATTTCTGTCATGTTTATCTCATGAGATGTCAATTATTACTGAATGAATTAGAGGTTGATATAGGTACCACCCATATATGGTTATAAATTAACCACCGTGACATAATGAAAACCATACATATGAATACCACATGATCATAAAACATTTATCATATCATAACCCATCAAAATAATATGGTTTTATAAATATTTCATCATAGCATAACCTATGAAAAAGAAGAAGTTTCATAAAAAATTTATCTTTTTAGCATATTATAACACATCGAAAAGGAATGGGTTTCGCAAATATATTGTTATTATAAACATAAATGGAAAAGAAAACGAATAATGATGGTATCCTTAGACCATATTCATATTAAAGTAAAATTAAAATCAATTATTATTGTCTTTGATAAATATAATTATCATTATAATATCGTTAAAACTTTCTTCAGGAAAATAACATATCCAATTTGAAATCACTTCTTTAAAATATAAAATTTTCAAAAATATTTTGGAAACAAACTAATTTGAAAATAAACATGGAAACATGAAAAAGGAAGATTCATATAATTAACCATTCATTATGGTGGTAAATTCCGTTCATGTATAAATAAGTTAAAAGAAAAAAAATCATTTTACGCTATAGTAAAAAATAAAAAAGATTCCACTCAGAAAATGATAGGAATATTACTTTTAAATGAATTTTTAAAAATTCAAAAGAAAGGTAAAAATTTAATTAAACTATAATATAAAAATAGAAAAAACCTTCTTAAAACAATTCTTTAAAACATGGATATGGAAGAAAATGTATTTTCGACTAAAGAGATAAATAAAGTTAATTTTCCTTAAAAATATATTTTCAGCCTATTAAATACATAAGGTGAGGAAAATGAATATAAATCATGTATTTAAAAGAAATAATCAGATTATAAGAAAATAAATTAGTTCCCTAGATCATAATAATTCATTATTGGAAACATAATCATAAACAATGTCAATAAATAATGAGATTTTAATATAAAACCCTTTACCGATTTCGTAACATTTGAATCATTATGCCCATAAATAAAAGAACCATATATGGTTATGTAAATCCTTATAATTTTCATAAGAAGAATCATAAATTACTTTCATGTTCATTATGTACGTTGTATAAAAGAAACTATACATGAATATGGCATGTCTCTCACATAAATAAAAGTGAGAAAAAAATATCTTACCGTTAGTCTGACATCCTTCATACTCGTTGGACCCTCCTATATAATAAATATAAAGTTATTAATTATATTATAGAACCATAATCATAAATATCATAACATATATAATTTATTTATAACCTTTTACCACCCATTTTTTTACACTTCTTAATTAAAATCTTTATTTTGGGTGACATATGCTTCGTATATCATGTATATTCTTGTTAGGTAGTTTTGATCCACATATTTTTATCATGGTTAAATAATATTAAGAATTTTAATAATTCTATAAATATAAAATATATTCATTATATACATATTTACAGTCATTCATAAATGATATAGGTGGAATAATGAATTGCACTAGTCATGGAGATGGCAGGTCAAATGTATTCATGAACATTGTTTCCATTTTTCAAGAGATAGAAAAAAATAAATTTAAATAATAAATAACCATTTAAAAATATTTATTATCTCATATATATAATATATATTCATAAAATATTTTCTTATTACCATCTAAAGAAGACAAAAATGAATCAACGAATAACATCACTTTGTGGAGGTGGTAATTCACATGTATAAATGATCACTGTTATCATTTTTCAACAGATTGTAAGGTAAGAAGGTATATATGATATTAACATTATATAAGAATAACTATATCATAATTATCATATATATACATTAAATCTAACATAATACAAATCCATAAAATATGGTTATGAGAAATGAATTGTATCGTTATGTGGAGACGGTAAGACGTACTTAAGGACAAGTGATATTTTCACTTACCATTTGATGGAAAGAGGGTGAATAAAGGTAGTTTCATAATAATAATAAAATTTTCATATATTTATGATGCTAAATTTATTAATTTATTAAGAATATAATATATTTATATGATTTTAATAATTAATTAAAAATAAAGTGATCAGTTAAGGCGATTACCAATTCATTAATATAACTCCTTTATATCTCCTCTTAAGGATTATAGGGTTGGTGTTTTATAAATAATATTACCTCAAGAATATTTATAGGGGAGTGTAGAAGATAACATCATATAGGTTTCTCAACCTATAAGGCTCAATTTTGTGTGAATAAGATAAAAGAAGAGTTCTATTTTATAATTGAGTGGATGGGAACTCTTGGAATATCTTAAAATATTAAATTAATATAAAATAATTTAGATGTCTACATGGATTAGAATTTAAAATATTATAATATAATTTGATGATGATTAAAAATAATCTCATCAAATTAAATTTGAACATGCTTGAAGTTTACAGTTAATCTCTCAGGTACACTGATAGGGGCAATCAGTGTACATATGTTTTACCAATTTTCGTTTCTTAACTCTTACCCCTTTTTAATTTAAACCTCTGCACTTATTAGAGTGAATATATATTCCCTATTTACAATAATTATTATACCACATGAAAAATATAAATTAATTGAAGCCCAACCCATGGTAGTTTTACAAGGTTTATCCCCAATGTTGGTGACTATGTCCTTGTTCAGTTTAGGATGATCTGAGACACATATTCTCTACTGGAGATCAATCAATAATTACAAGTGGTTTTTCTAGGTATCACCGTGAAACTATAGTGGGTAGGTATGAAACACTTCCAAAATTATTCCAATATACCACCAGTGTTTTTATACTGGCATCCCACCAGTGTTATTTATACTATTATTCCACTAGTTTTCACAAACACAACACTAACACAATGTGATATATCACAAGAATTTCAAGTTTCCACTTAAATACAGAACTGATCTTCCTCTTAGAGCCACTATAATAAACTAATTTTGTACTTGATCTCTTAAAATAGAACTCTTCAATGTCTATTAAATTTAATAAAAAAACTACATTCAATACATATTAGTATACTCTTCTAAATAAGTATAAGATATCACTTTTACTTCAGCTCGCTGGAATATTAGAATGAAAGACTGAATATTCATCAATATATTACAAGTAGTCTTCTTTATTACTTTACTTAAATATATCGCTTCAGTTCAACTAAATTATTACACATATCAACATCATGTTCTCTCCATGCATGTAGTTCTCATTATCACATGAAAATATTTAATGCATGTAATTCTCCAAATTATTTATGTTTCTTGTTTGTAAAATAAAAAACGCACAACATTGTGTATTATTTTGATTTTATTTATAAAAGTAAACAATAAAAAAACCTTCCTGAAAAATTAATATATTATATGATATTCTTTGTAGTAACCTTTATTTTTCCTTACAAAACCCTAAATGGGTGTTAGTGCAATTCAATTTTTTTCAAAGTCTCAAAAATGGAGCACGCATACACTTCCTTACTTGGTTTACTTCCAAATGAACATAAATGTTTCATGCAAATAGTATTATTTATATACTTATCATCAATATACAATAATATCATGTGGCATTATTTCAAGTTCATTTTCGAAAGTTCTTGATGTGATGCTGCCCTTTCTAAAATCATTCATTTCATACTCTCTTCAGGTATGCATTCGCACAATATAGAGAATTATAAGGAGCCATCATGCAAGAATAGTGTGCTATCACTTTTTGTTGTATCTTTACACAACACAAATATAAAAATACAAGTCCTTATTTACAAATTTTAATCATAAGTTTTTGAGAATGCAATGGTTCTTAGTGATCTTCACACAACTGTTTAGTACACTGTCTTCGTGGGTGCATGCACTATCCTTCATGCAACAAGGGTGAGTTCTATATGTTCTTAACGCAATCCCAAGATACTATTTTAGAGTTATCTTTATTACTTCATGGATCATATCTTCTATAATCTAACTGAGTATGAAAATTACATGTGTAAAACTCATGGCCTTATTCTTATTTTTTCAAGAAATAGCTACATGTAACCTCTACCTTTCATGAGCCATAGAGAATCACAATTCTCTGTTTCTCTCTCAATATTCTCTCAGAAGAGTGATAAACTCATTCCTTCAAATGATCATGACCTCATGTATTAATAGAAAACTATAACTGAATCGTTATTCATAAAGACTATGGTGTGACACCCATTTCATCATATCATGTTCTCACTGCCTTCAGAATAAATCACTATCAGGATAAAAAATATTTTCTTCACACAGATTTTTTTCGATTTGATCTTTGTTAAAACATGAAAAGGATGTTTTGTGATGTTTTGATCATATTTTAATCTTCAAGATGATCAAATAGTTCTTTAATACTTCATATTGATCTTTAAAGGTGCAGCGTGCAAGGAACTCCCTATGCATAGAAGATCATTTGACAAAGTCAAGGTAGAAGACAATGTAGAAGGGTGATCGAACATCTTGTATTGGTCAGATCGGATAGACTCTCTTATTTTTATGTTTTTAATGTGGAGCTATAGTAAACTACATAATAGAATCAAATATTAAAATTGTTTTCATATGTGAACTCCTTTATATTACAACCTACATCCTCAGTGGTCCAGAATTGGTCACTAGTCCACTCACGTAACTCGTCGGCACCACCCAATGTCAGGGTCCTTCTCTTATATATGACACCCCATATAGTATCCTATTTCTACTCACATACTCATCAATGTGAATTCTTCGTAGACTTCTTTCCACTATACTAACTCTTCTGAGGTAGACCTTCCCACCTCAATAGTGTTTGTGGGTTCCTCAGGATTGGCCACTGTACTTGGCCAAGTTTTTGGTCAAATCCTAATATCAAATAATATTCAAGTATAAAAAATCCAAGAGACTTAAAACCAAACCATGATTACCCTTCTATTTTTAATTCAATCATAAACTTCAATTATTTAATTCTTCCAATGTTTTAAATAATGTTTCAATTCAAAGAACCAATGACACATGTCTTTTTAAGTACTTATGAGCTGTATAATTGTCAAATTTAATTTTTATTTATTTACATAAACTCTTATATTCAAAAGAAAACTTTCCAACTTATTAATAATCCTCCAAAATACTTCAATGTTAGAACTTCATCCTTCAATCACAAACACATTGAATTTCATCAAAAACACATTAAAAATAATTAAAACACAAATATCACTTTAATAAATTAGGGTTCTTTAATATTCCATTTGGATTTTTTGTCAATACCCATTTATAATATCCCATCCCAGATTCCACCAACACAATTCTATGATATGGTTTGTTATGAGGCTTCAAACGCACCTCCCGGTATGCCAGATCATGTCGACTAGTAGCAAGGGTCTAGGTTGTAATAGTGTAGAGACTATTCCCTCATATAAAAGTAAGAAAACAAGATAAATAACTAAGAATCATACATATTAGAAAATAAACATAGTTTAGAAGTAGTAAATAAACTGAAATAGAACATGATGTAATAATAAATTAAAAATATATAAAAGACTAAACATCTATGGCATACATGAAACATTGTCCACTCACTGGGACAAGAATATAGATACATGAGTACAAAAGAAACTGAAATAAAAGTACAGAGATCTACTACTAACTCATATCCATACAACGTACCCGATCTCCATACATTGTATAACTGCACTAGATCGATCATAAGAACCCACATGAGCAACTTTGATCGATCATGCAACTCAGGGCCTCAGTCCTATCCACCATGCAAACTGTGTTCAACCTAAAAAAGTATATATAAGGTCTACACTTACACTTAGGTTCACATTCGGGGGTGATAAATAACAATAGTAGGCCACCCTAATTATGAAACTATAAAAATACTATTCTATAAGTGCGTGAAAAAAAAAATTCTCAACCTAGCTGAGACACAACTAAAAAGATAAGTATATCTAAAAAACTTGAAACTACGGTTGAACCATGAGTCTATAATCCTAGTCAACTGGGAAAGTTCCACCTTGGATGTTCATATTTATATGTGTATACATTTATAGTCACATACCTATTCATATATACATATAAATTAATATTCATGAGTAAGGTGAATGAAAAAACATAAAACCAAACCAATAGTCGACCCTTGGGTTTGTAATCCTGATCACTTAGACATCATGTTCAAGGGCATTGTGTTCAACATCATTCCACTCAGGTTTTGTATAATTAAGTCAATCTCTAGGTTAGTAGTCCCAATTGACATATACTTTCTTCGAAAAATTCTTGAAATTACATTAAGAAAGTTATATCACCATATAGGGATACTCATCCTAACCTTAGGTTCACCCATACTCGCCTCCAATCACTAAAAAGTAGGATTCTGGGGAATTACATTCGGACTTCCTCTAAATAACCAAGGGATAGATTCCATGATTCTCATTCCATATAAATCCAGTACATTTTTTGATTCCTTGGTCCTAGTCCATAGGTGGTCATGACATTGAGGCTCAGATGAACCCTAAGGGTATGACACTTAGGCGATCTTTAAGAAGATCTCACAGATGAGACTTCATGCCCACCCATCAAGATCCAATTGTGAATGTAAATCATAGGTGTGATATTCTATTCTCAACCACCCTAATAAAGAAAATGACTTATAAGCATGATCCTAGAGAGTGTTTGGAGATCATCATTATATGAAAAATTGAGGAGAGTGTAGTCATCTTCTATAATCCACAGGTTGAGGAGAGAATAATCATACTATATAGACCACAAGTCGAGGAGACTGTAATCATCCACCAAAAACCCTAGGTTGAGGAGAGTGTAATCATCATCATTTAAAACATGAGATGAGGTGAGTGTAATCATCCTCATCACATATCAAACAGAGGATAGAGAAAACATCATCGTCACTCGGGAGAGCAGATTCATCCATGAGTATCATTACTAGGGATTCCATGCCTGTATATTATAGTAGTAGGATCAATAATTGGATCCCATGAAGAACTTCTAGAAATCCTAATAATAAAATTATCAAATATAAAGGTTTAAAAGCTAAATACAAAGTAGTACCTCTGGGTATACAAGTAGATATCATAAATAACATGGCTCAAAAGCTAAATCCTAGGTTAGAATGTCCAGGTGTCCTAAAGAGAAGGATGCATCATTTCAGACTCAATAACCTCCAACTAGGAAGCACCACTCGTTAACAATACAGCATCAGTAATAACCAAGTGAAAGGATAAATGAATAGGTGAGGGTGAATGAATGCCTAAACCCAACACTACTTCCATAGCCCTAAGGGCTTACAAGTTCGGCACTAGTTCTAAGTTTACAACCACTACCATCTCTACCCATCCCCAATGTACTAACTCATGTTCAGTCAAACAACAAGTCACTCACGGGGTCCCACAAGTCAAAACATTGAAGAGGTATCCTACTTGAGACACTCAAGGTCCACACACAAGTAAAGTCATCCTACTTTGGATCCATAGTTGAAAGAGTAAAATGATTAATCCTACAGTGGATCCTTTAACACTAATCAAATAGAGGCATCTAACATGGGATCCTCGAAATAGTATATATATAAGGGCATCATATGGGGGAACCTCAAAAACAACATAAAAAGGTAGAGGCATCCTACATGGGATCCTTAGAATCATAAACAAGTAAAGTGATCCTACAAGAGATTCCTTTATTTATCTTGTAAGAAAAGGCATCCCACATGGGGTCTTTAATAATAGTAAGAATATAGAGTCATCTTACTTAGGATCTTCTAGGTAGAAATATAAGAAGAGGAATCTTACCAAGGATCCGTGAATGAAACTGGTCTCATGGCCTCCTAGTCCAGAAGGGAACATCTCTCAAGAGAGATGTACTCAATGGAATAGATATGAAGGGATAGGTTATGATAGATGGGTCATGGACCATCTCGGATCAATGTATCACTCTCAGAAGACTATTGATTAAACTTCCAGAGGAAACCCTCTCTATTTAGGTAGAATCCCCAAAACATACATTAGGAGTTCTCAAATCAGCCCAATGGTCTCATCGTCATGATATATGCCAAAAATTACTCATAATGGACTCATCTTATGTCCAAATATAACTTCAGTGCATAAAATAGGACAATATCCTTAAAGGGTACCAAAGTACATGGAATGTAAAGACCATAAACGACGTGTACCCTCGAGGCCCCACCTAAGTGTGTACCTCTACCAGAACATGGTGTGTAAAAGCCCAATTACACAATGTGTTGGCCCTGTACATGGTATGTACCCTACACGGGGTACCTCCCCGTGTACCTCACATGGCCCGGTCATGTATATCTCCAGATCATGTACTTGTACATGGGGTCTAGTCATGCGCTCCACATGACATGTACCCCTTACACGGGCTTCCTAATCTTGTACTCGGATACATGGATAAGCACCAGTACACTTTGTGTAATTACCATAAATGGAATGTTCTTAAAAAAGGTTATCTTCCCCATATAGGAAGAACACAAGGTGTTTTTTCTCTAAAACACATGTTGTGTATATGGGTTTTCTCGAACAGAAAACCACCAAATTTCCCAGAAACCCCCGTATTCAACCCAAATGTAGTAGATAAGCACTCAAGGGGTCCTAATAAAGTATAATAGGAGATTAAAACTTAAAAATGTAGAATATATGAGGTTATATGGAAAAAATTAAAGACATCCTACCTTTGGGTGGAATCTACTAAAAATTCACCAATTTCTATAGTCTATGGTTTCCCCACTAAAATTTGGAATGTCTTGAGCTCTACAGTGGTACCCTTATTCCCATCCCTCCCACTCTTTCCCTCTCCCTCTCTCATTATCTCTCTCTCATCTATAAAAAGTAGGATCCTCAGTGGCGTGCATGCGAATCAAGGAGGAAATGAAGAAAAGAAAAAGAGGAAAATAAATCCAAATTTAAATTTCTATTAATAAATTTTTAAGGAAAAATGGGAAACCATGGTTCAAAAAAAAGATACCACTACGTGCTGAAAGAGCTCAAAAAATTATTAAACGAAAGACTATGATTACTTGACTTAGTTACTATATATAGTTACCAATGTAGCGTACTAACTAAGGCATCCAGATTCTCTCTAATAAGATCCTTCAGGTGAGTAATCATCCTTTCCATTTTCTAAATAAATTCTTCTAAGTTTATTTTACTATGATTAAAGCCCTAGGATAGTATTCTATCTTTATATCTATCCACACATCTTTCTCCTCATTAGCATCAACTTGAAACCTTCATTCATAAATTCTTTTAATCTCTTATTTAGATATATAAGTTCATACAACTTGTTCAATGATTTCCTCCTTGGAGTGCAGGATAAGTTTCAAGAACTCCCCATCCTCTTCTTCCCTGTCTTTTATATTTATAATGGATTATTCACTTTCCCCTTTTTTTATAGTTGTGCTTTATTTGTTTCTTCCCTTATTGGCCAACATAGTCTCTATTGGTTTTGGCAGGTGGGAGTAATCCTTGTGTCCCTTTGGTTTTTTACCTTGAACCACAATACATTTCCATGAGTCCCGAATGCCATTTCTCCCATTCTTCTTTCTAGGGATATGAAGAAATTTCCCTTGAATTTGGTCCATGCTATCCACTAAAGGGTAACTATAGCTGTCATCACCTGAAGAATCCTCCTCTAGATATAATTGAGGTTCTTGAACTTTTAAACTATCAAAATGGTTCCCCATATTTATCGTTGTGCCTTCTTTGAGGACCTTTGCTTAAATAGAGACTCCTCTTTGCCTTACTTACTCTCCAAGAAACTTTTTCTCTATCATTACTTGGCCCTGGGAGTTTTTGGTCTAAGGTCCCCAAGACACTCACTCTGTCCATCCTCCCTTGTCCATGGTGAGATTATGTTGCATCCAACAAGAAGGACTTCCCATGCACCGTGTTTGAACCTGTGGGTTGCTCATATCTGCGACCCATAAATTGTGGTTTCTTGTTAGTGTCCTCCCAGCCTCGAACTGGGGAGCCACTGAGACCTTGAACATCCCTCCCTATCAAGCTCACCTCACCTTCCTCGATAGGGATGGATGTAACTGGTAGATCCACCGTAGAAACTGCTCAGGGACCCTCTTCTGCTCTTCCATCTAGACCCAAATCATGTTTAAAAGTGAAAAAATGTATAATACCCATATCTCTGCCTCCTTAGGCTTCAAACTCTTCGCTACCACTATAGAAATTAAGGGAGGCCACTATTGAAGATTTTCTTCTTGAGTTCTGGACTCTGTGACTGGAAATTCCTATTTCTAGACTTGTACCATCTCTTTTTGAGTAGCCCCACGCACCTCCTCATAGTCACCCAAACCAGAACTCTCCTGCAACTGTGGGTTCACCAGAGGATCAACCAGCACCTCAAACCCCTCAGTAGTACTGATCACAGTTTTCCAATCTCGGGTCCTACGATGGCAGCCAGAGACCAAATGGACTGGCCTCTAGCATCTTAAGAAGAATGCTGGCCATGATTCAAACACCACCCTCTATTTCCATCTAAACTCTTCTCCGGCGGAAATCCATATGCACTCTATATGAGGATTTTAAACATCAACCTCAACACATACATTAGGTGAGATTGGGTGACAAACTGCATACGTGCGATAATCAGAACACAGATACCTTCCAACCATATACCCTAGCGTACATATAATTGAAGGATTCTATAAAGAGAGTGTCAAGACTAGAAAGCTTACCCACACCACAGACGAAGACGGATCTCAATTCATGTTGAACTCAAAACACCATCGAATGAGGTAAAAATTACATACATTGATAACACGAGGAGCGCTGGACCAGGCGATGATTAGATCATCCTCCAAGGAGAATCAGATCATCAAGTGGCTCCGATTGAGAAGACCAACCATTGCTCTATCTTTAAGACCCCATGATTCAAATAGAAATATGTCAAAAGCATCAACCTAGGTAAGAAGACCCCTAAATTGAGCCAAAAGTGTCGATCTATGAAGATATGAAGCTACATTGAACTCCTTTCTAGAAATCACAAGCTAGTGTGAGCCATTATGAAGTTTGGGGCCTTAGGTAAAATAGGGATCAATGGGAAAGGAGTAAGGAAATTTAGGTTGGTGAAAGGGGTGAAGGGTCGAGCCATAAAGGAGGAAGGGAGGTCATTCCCCACTCCCCCCGCTGGGAGGAGGGGGTTAAAGCCTCTGGCATCTCTACTATGGAATCACTGTCGAAGACGTGAGCTTCGCCAAAGATGTGAGTATGAAGAAAAAAATAAGAAAAAGAAAAGAAAAAGAAAAGGAAAAAATAAAAATAAAAAAAATAAAAAAGGGCCCCAAGTCGGCCCTGGAACCCAAAATGAGTATATGCCTCACCTAGAAAAGACTTCACATTCCAAACTCAACAGTAGATATGGAATCTCAATCTGACACTTCATGAAAAGATATCGCCAACAAACCTGTGAAAATAATTAAATATTTATTTAATTAAATATTAAATATTAATTATTCCACTAAAATTCAAATAGATCATATTTCTACAAAACTTCTATCCTAGGGTAAAACCCCATATTCCAAAATCAAAAATTATATTAGAAAAGATATATGAGATAATTTTCTAGGGTAAAAGAACCATTTTACCCCCATTCTAGCATCTGATAGTAAAAATTAAAATTTATTCTCAAAATTTCATGTCTTGAAAAACATGGGTCGATACAGCCTCCCCACCATGAACTTTCTCATCCTTGAGAAGCTTGGGGGTAAGATGAGCATCCATGATCTCAACCTAAGAATGTTCACATTAATTTATCTTGACTATCCAATGGACATTCTCATAGTGTTAGAAACACTCTCCTACATGAAATACATTCAACTATGACTGATCTGGTACTCTCCAAAATAGGAATACCTTATCATTGTATCAAAAAAATGAGCTCAAATCTCACAATAGATGAAAATTTTAAAAGTAAAATGAGAGTCACCTCCCTTAAATAGAAAATTGTTCACTCCCTACCATATGGCTTACCAAGCATCGCTCCTTGAGCATAACCATAATAGGTTCATTCATCATGACACAAAAGAAATTTAAAAGAAATTAATATCATCAAAGGGCTAATGATCTATGATCATACTCAAAATAAAGTCAACATACAGCCTGATCATATCTAACTAGAAGTACACTAAGATTCCATTAAAAGGTGTGTACATATCTCTTCAATCCATGCTCAGATTTAACAAGGAAAATCTTGCCTTTAACCAACACCTAATATTATGTATCCAAAAAATGTTTTTCTAGGTCCAAATATGGGTCAACCATATTTCAGTACTTTATTCACTATTGATTTCTCCTCTTCCACAGAGGGACATTCTTTATTTTAACCACAGCTTATGGGAAACCATTCCTATATAAACTATTGAAACCATTGGTCCTCAACTCATACTCATCCACCCACCAATTATGGTTCAAATTCTACCATGTGCAACCAGTGTGTACCATTATCACCTGACTCATACTCCAACGAGTCATCCCTTTATGTCGAATAAAATTTTTATACATGGCATGTTAGTCTCATAATCAAGAAGATACCTTGGAAATCCTCTTTAAAAATAATAACCTCACCTGTTCCATGATTTATTCAAAAACCTCCCATCACCTGGCATCATTCCATTCATGAGTGTCTACCCATGATCTAACTACCCTAGAAATAGAAAAAACACCGGTTTGACAGGATAGTAAATGGAATATCCATTCCCATTGAAACTAGTATTAATAACAATTCATCCCAGGTGTTTGTCAAAAGTTAGAGGCATCAAAATTCCCATAACACAAAAATTCAAGAACCTACCATGCATCGGTCTCAAAATAATCATAAAACAAAGATCACTACATGAAAATAATTTATAAACTGAGCCCAGAATCACTCATAGGTTTCTGTAGAACAAAAAGGACAATGATATATAAGGGTTTGAGTTAAAACTAAGGCCCTCTAGGTCTCCCACCTACCCTTACTGATCAAGTCTCATAACCGGGTCACAAGTTCTAACCACCTAGCCAAAAAGATCAAACCTATCTAAAGAAAGTAAAGATCATAATGAACTACAATAGTCAAAAACTATAAACAAAGAATAAAAGGTACATAATCCTCTCTTAGAATCCTCATAAGGAACTTCTCCCTAGAGATCATGATACCAACCTAAAAGAGAAACTGAACTAACACACACTGGGAATCGGTATATGGTAATACCCCCTAGAGTTATAATTAACAATAGTAGTCCTTGTATCCATCAGCATCATACTCAATGATCTGAATTGATAACCAAAACCTGATAAAAAACACCTAACAAGGGGTAAAATAGAAGGGAATCACATTTCATATCGACCAACTAGGATAAATGCACCTCCCATGCAAGAGGAATAAGTCATCATTTTCAACACCAATGCCTCAATGTATATCCTCATAACCTTCCATAATAATGAAATAAAAATATATTTAAGAAGACCCAATAAAATAGGCCTCATTCATTAATAATAATAGAGACTAGAAGGCCTATATGATGTGAATCCTACATACCAAATATGATGCAAGAGATTCCTCTTTCCATCGTCATCCAAGAGTTAAAATCCATCTATTGCCTCTTTCCAATGTTCAAGATTGATAAATCTATAATAAATCATCACATACACAAAACATGTGAGTTTCTCAAAGATAAAATCATATACAATTGTAACATAGCCTGACAGAAGGACCATCCCAAAACCCATGAAACCAGGACTTCTTACTAGAACAAGTGTTCTCAACACACCAGTCTGATATCCATCACAAGTTTTGACACATTCCTAATACTCACGTCTACCATATCCCAAAACATAAATACTAGGAAAATAACACCTCTGATACAACTTTGTAACATCTCGACCCAGATTCCACTAAACTGATGCTCTGATTTGAATTTTTACAAGGCCTCAGGCACACCTCCCCATATTCCATAGGCTTCAAAATAGAATTTATGTCCTATGGTGTGATTGTTGGGTAACTTTGACCTCATATAAGAGTAATAAAACCATGAAAATATCTATGTATCATACACCATAATAAATAAACATAGTGTAGAAGCAGTAAATAAAATGAAATAGAACTTTCTTTAATAATAAATGAAAAATCTATGAAAACCCGAATAGATATGTCATACATACAACACTAGTCACCCACTGGGTTGACCATATAGATACAGAAGTACAAAAGAAACTGAAATAGAAGTATAGGTCTCTACTACTAAATTTAAGATAGACCATGTACCCGGTCTCCAGACACTGTCGAATTGCACCATCCCAATCAAAAAAACCACATGAGAAACTCCAATCGATCATTCAACTTAGGGAATCAACCCTATCCACTATGAAAATAGTTCTCAACTTGAAAAGAAGACATAAGGAATACATATACACTACGGTTCACATTCATGGGTGAGAAATAATCTCATTAGACCACACTAATAATGATCCAATAAAAATATGTTTCCATAAGTGCATGCAAAAGAAAAATGCTCAGTTTAGCCAAGACAAAACTGAAAATATAATTGAATCTAATAAACACAAAACCATAGTCAAACCTTAGGTCCACAATCATGTTAAACTAGGAAAGTTCCACCATGGATGTATATATATGTGTGTGTGTGTGTGTGTGTGTCTACATTTATAGTCCCATAACTATATATATATACATAGATATGAATATTAATGAGAAAGGTGAATTAAATAACATAAAACCAAATCAGCTGTCAATCCTTGGGTCTATAATCCTGATCCCCTGGATATCCTATGCAAGGGAATTGAGATGGACATAGAGCTACTCAATCTGTGTATCCTTTAGACAATCTTTCTCTCCATAATCCCAATTGAAATATACCTGATTTAGAAAATTCCAAAAATCTATCTCAACAAGCTACACCACCATAGGTGGATACTCTTCCTAACCATGGGATCACCTATACTCACCTCCAATCACTACAAAGTTGGATTTTAGGGAAGTGATTTTGTGCATCTTGTAAATGGTCAAGATCTAGATTCCACACTTCTCATTCCATATGAATCTAGTCCAATGTATGATCCACAGATCCTGGTCCATAAGTGGTTATGACATTGAGGCTCGGATGAACCCTAAGGGTCTGACCCTTAAATGATCTATAAAGAGAGCTCACCAGGGAAATTCCATGTCCACCCCTTGAGATCCAAAATAGAATATCAATCATAGGTGTGAGATTCAATGAACAACCGCCAAGATAAAAATGATCACAATTCTAATCCCAGAGAGAGAATATAGAGATCATCATTATATGAAAAATCAAGGAGAGCATAGCCATCCTCCATAAGCCACGAGTCAAGGAGAGCATAATCATACTTTATAGGCCATATTTCAAGGAGAGCATAATAATCCACCGAAAAGCCTAGGTTGAGGGGAGGATAATCATCCCCATTTTGACCCATGAGCGGAGGATAGAGTAATGATCCTAATCACATATCAAATAAAGGATACGGGAATCATCCTCATCATTCAAGAGAGCAGAATCATCCATTAGTTTCATTACATGGGATGCCATGCCCATATATCATATTAGTGGGAAAAATAGATGGATCCTAGGAAACACCTAGAAAAATCCCAATAATATTATAATGAAATATATAAGATCAACAACCATATCCTAGGTAGCACCACTGGATATACAAGTAAATATATAAAATAACATGGCTTAAAAGCCGGATCCCAAGAAAGAATGTTTGTCCATTCCAAAGAGAAAGGAAACATCACGTCGGGCTCAATAGCCACTAACCAGAAAGAACCTCTATCTAACATCTCTACATCAACAATAACATAGTGAAAGGATAAACAAAAGAGTGAGGGTGGTGAAATGACTAAAACCAACACTACCTATATATTCTCATGGGCTTACAAGATCTAAATGGGTTCTAAGGTGACACCTGCTACCATCTTTACCCAAACCCAACATACTAACTTAGGGTTGGTCAAACAATAAGGAACCCACTGGGTCCCTCAAGAAAAAACACTAAATCCTACTTGAGATCCTTAAGGTCCACACAAAAATAAATACATACTACTTGGGATCCTTAGCTAAAAAATTAAAAGGAGGAATCATACATTAGATCTTATAACGGTTAGAAAATGGAAGAATCCTAAAAAAGATCCTCAAAACATTTCATATGTAAGGGAATGCTATAGGGGACCCTCAATAACTATATACAAGGTAGAGGCATCCTATATGGGAAACTCAAAATGGTGCACAAGTGAAGGGATCCTACAAGGGATTCCCTAGGTAAGCTTGTAAGAAAAGTTATCCCACAATAGATCCTAGATAATAGTAAGAAGATAGAGGCATCCTACTAAATATCCTTTAGGTAGAAATATAAGAAGAGGAATCCTATAAGGGATTCTTAAAAGAAACTAAGCTCATGGAATCCTAGGATAGAAGGGAACATCTTTTAAGGGATACATCCTCAAAGGAAGAGCTATAAAGGCATAGGTTATGGGAGATGGATCATGACCCATCTCAAATAAAGGTAACCCTCTTAGGAGACTAGTGGATTTTATTACCAGAGGAAGAACCAATATATTTATTGAGAATCCCCAAAACCCCCATTAGGAGTTCTCAAATTACCCTAAGGGTCTCATCATCGTGATCTATGTGGAAACTTACTCAGAAGTGACTCACCATACTTTCAAATATGACTCCATGGCATAAAATAGGAAAATACCCTTAATGGATACTAAAAGAAGAGTATATAGTGTCTAAAGACCATATGCAATGTGTTCCCTCAAGGTCCCACCTAGGTGTGTACCTCTGCATTCACTTGGTGTGTAAAAGCCCATGTAAATGGTGTGTTCGCCTTGTATATGGAGTGTACCCTACACGGGGTACCTTCCTGTGTACCTCATATGGATTGTCCATGTATATCACCTGGACATGTACCTATACATGTTTTGTGACCCAGACAGGTTCTGTCTATGTACTCCACATGGCATGTACCTCTTACATGGGCTTCCTAACTAGGTACTCAACTACATGGTTGAGCACTAGTACATAGCATGTAATTCCCATATTTGGTGTGTACTTCAAAAAGGTAATCTTTCCCAATCATTAAAGACACACATAATGTGCTATCAGAACTTAATGTTGTGTATACAAGTTTTCCTAAATAGAAAAGCCCCAAAATTTCCTCAAAACACACATTTTCACCCTAAAAGCAGTAGATCGGCCCTCAATGAGTCCTAAGCAAGTATAATAGAGGATTAATACTTGAAAATGAAAAATATATGAGTTTTTATGAAAAAACAAAAAAAACTTCCAAACTTGAGTGGAATCTGTCAAATCTTTTCTCATTTCAGTAGTCCATGGTTGCTGTACAACAATATGGCACATCCCGAGCTCCATGGTGGTAAACTTCTCCCTCTCCCCCTCCCTCTCTCTCTCTCCCTCTCTCATTATCTATATCAACCATGAAAAGGAGGATCCCCATATATATGCATGAGAATCTAGAAGGAAAATAAGAAAATAAAAAAGAGAAAAGGAAAAGGGAAAAAAGAAATTAAAAAGAAAATGAAAACAAAAAAGAAAATATAAAGAAAACGGGGTCTGGGCTGGCCCCGATGCCCAAACTAATTATATGCCTCACCCAGGAAAAAATATTCACTCTAGGATCAATGGAAGAGGAAAAATATCAATATTAAACTCCATTAAAAAGATATAACTGAAAAAACCTATGCAAATAATTTAATATTTCATTAAAAAAATATTAAATATTTATTATTCCGTTAAAATTGAAACAGCTCATATTTCTAAAAAACTCATATCCTAGGGTAAAAACCCTATTCTGGGATCAAGGAAGTGGTCATAAAAATTATTAGAGATCATATGATAGGATAAAATACCATTTTACCCCCTTATATATATCTGATATAAGAAAATCAAATTTATGCTTACAATTTTCAATTCGGAAAAACATGGATCACTACACCAATTCACTTTCAAAGTTAATGTTTTATTATAAAACATACTTCAAAAAAATATATAATTATAGTAAATAATTAAACTCATCTCATTCTATAAAAACTAATTTTTTTTTATTTTCTCTTTCAATCTCCTCATTTTATAAAAGATTCCACTAAATAGAAATTAAAATTGGTCTACTTGAGAGATGGAAAGCATCACTTTTATTAAATCAATGATTCATTAATTAATCATATCCAAATATATGTGTTCTATACTAATATATAAAATAAGAGTGATCAATATAGAAAAAAAATATGTGAAATAATTTTTCATAATGTTATGCCAACACTAAAATATTATTTCAGGGTTTGTTCAAATGATTTTCGACTAATCACTTTCACTCATAAAAAAAATATTAAAATAATTAAATAGTAAGACTATACTTCCACTTTATTAATAAATTTTTCTTTTTCCACCAAATTATTAGTTTCTTCCCTTATGATATAGAATTATCAATCATATAGAGATATTAGAACATAAATATTTAATGGAAAACTTAAATTTCCAAAATTTTAAATCAATAGACAAATACCTTACCAAAACATAATATATTCATGTGATACCAGCTAAGATATTAAACTCTAGTATTTTTTTCATATTTTAACCACCAAGAGGAATGAGTTTCTTCTATCTTATTCATCATAATTATATTTCTCCAGGAATGATTTTTAAGAAAAAATTTAACACCAATTGAAATAAGAAATCCATGATGGATAGACTCCTTTAGGTTGTATAATATTTTCATAGCACTCATATCTTCATAACTCCACTAAATATATGCCTCACCATAAATTAATTTTATATATGAAATAAACACAAAATATACAAGGGAATAAGGTGGTTCTTCAATGCTTTTCAATTAGAGAAACTGGGATGAGATTTATTTCTAAACCAATAAACTTCTTTAAATTCTGCTTTATATTTATAAAAACCCATCTTTCTTGATCCTTATTTGAATTTAAAAATTTTATCATTTAAGGAAATCATGGAATTCTTGATTTCTTCAGATTTCATCTTAGATTTAATAGGCTTCTTCACATTAGAAAATAGTTTACTCTCACTCTTCTAATCTGGATCCAACTTCTTATCCATTTCAAAATACTATAGAAATATGGCTAAGAATTATTTTGGTAGATGATCAAACATAATCTCATGTGTAGACTCCTTTTTCGTAGTTTCTTTTTTAACATAAGAAGCCACATGTTATTTTCCTTCATTCTTTACTTTTTTATTTTGTTTAGGAAACCATGTCATGTATTTTTCAATAATATGCCCAAAAATTCTACACCTTTCACATAAATATCTAGAAATAATAGGGTTACCATTTTTAGAAATCCTATTATGAAATTTGAATTTTTCATCATGATTTTCATGCACCAAATCAACCATTTTATTTGATTCTGATATTAATTTCTTCTTCTTCTTTAGATTGCTTCCATCAGCTTTGGTGTTTATGACATATTTTCAATAGTCCATGATATGACTTATTCTTCCATAGTATAAGAACATTTTATTTTGTGTGACTTTTATTTATTCATTATTATTGAGTTTATATTTATTAATTATTTTCTTAACTTTTTTCACCTACTTATTCCCCAAGGAATACTTTTCTACTTTTGTTCTTTACCTCTACATTTTTTGGGGTATTTTCATCATATCAATATATGAATAGGGAATAGAAGTTATATACCATAACTCATCATAAGTTTGATGAATACTATTGAAATAATCACATAATTCTTCAAGACACTCAAATATATTCTTGATAGAAATATTTTTCTTTGTCTATAAATTATGACTCAGCTATAGAGGATTTCTCTTCACATCAGATATTCTCCCCCTTAATACTGGACTTCTGTAATCATCATTCCATGAAAAAATATGCCAAAATTCAATGTCTTGATGCCCAAATTTATAATAACACAAAAAACCACCAACAAATATTGATTTCTTCTTCTAGGTTACATCTTGGAATGTTTTGAAATCCTATTGCTTTTGGATAATATCTATATTCATCTAATCTATTTATAGGGCAAAAGAATTCAAACTCATCCTAATACACACATTTGATGATATGGTGGATTTTTCATTAGTATTCTTTGCCTGTGTTTAAAAATAATTAATTTTGGATCTTATACATATAGATGAAATAGTATTAGTACAAACAAAAACTTCTGAAATAAGGGTTACCTGTTTCAATGAGATTACAGTAGATTTATATTTAGTTAATCTCAAGATTTTCTTTAAACCTTAATAATTCCTATTAGAAGTAATACAATTTTATGAATTACTCTTGGAATCTATTTTGATCTTATCATTTTGTGAAGAATCAACTTGGGTATTCTCCATATTTCTGAACATGACCTCCAACTCATGATATTTCATATCTAGAGAGTTCTTATGGTCTTCAAGTGATTTTACCATATCTTAACATTATTTTCTTGATGTATTTAATAATTTTCTCCTCATATTTTTAAAATTTAATTCCATTTCAAGACACATCATGTTGAGGAAATTTTTCTCATCATCAAAAACGTTCATTTTTGTCTTCCCATTGAATGTTTATTTTCTTAAATTTATTATCATGCATTTGATTTGCCTCAAGTTGGGAATTATTAAAATATTTAATTATATTTATCTTAACCTATATCTAGGATTATTTAAAATTCATAGAGGTTCTGTATAGTTCCTCTAATGCACATATCAATTATGTAAAAACTTTCTATGCTCATGAACAATTTTTTATAATTCATCTTGTAATAAAGATTTTTTCTTGGATTTTTTATCTCAGAATAATGTTTCATCCTTATATTTTATTTAAAACTAAGATTCCATAATACTCATGGTAAATTTATGAGATTATTCAAGTATAAAAATCATCTTAGTAAATACCTTCTAAGTTACTTTCTCATACACATTTATTTTCAATTCTTCTTAAATATAAGAGAAATTTTCATTGAAAAGTGATATTGTTTCCCATTTGGCTTCAATAATTTTCATGAGAAGTTTATATATTTGAAAACTCTTTTCCAAGTCTTTCTCCACATCCTCATCTTCCTTTTCAATATATGATTTTTTATCATATTATCCCTTAATAAAATAAAATATATAAGTGAAAACATTGGTAAAAACATTATTTAGATACTCTTTGATTTCTGAATAAAAATAACTAAGTGATTCAATAAACTGTTATTCATCATGGCTCTAACGAGACCCATAAAATGGAAATTTATTAACTAAATTTGAAGATACTGTAGATATACTAACACTTTAACTATATTTAGTTTGTGGTTTACTCCTTTTCTTCCTAAAATTATTTCTTATCTTTCTTGCCTATTTTTTATGTTTGTTCTTCAAGGTTTTTATAGAAACATCCTTATTAAAACTGTAAAATATAGGAACTAAACTTTCTATCTGAGGAAACTCTTTTACTTTTTTAAATTAAAATCTACACTTCATATATGTAAGATACAAACAACTAGGACAACATGGTAGATCGAATTAGAGTTGTAAACACTCCTCTGATAACAATTGAAGTTCCAAGTGGATCATACTGGAACACTAAGTGGGGGATTAATCAGTGTAAATAACTTTTACCAATTTTATTTTCTTCACTATTAACCATTTTTAATTAGAACCTCTGAACTTGTTAAAGTTAATGGATATTCCCTATTTAAAAGCACAATTATACTTCATGTAAGATGAAAAGTAAGTGAATCACATCACACGTTATTTGTACAAGGTTTGTTCCCAATGTGGGTGACTATATCCTTACAGAATTCAGGATGATTTGAGACACATATTCTCAATTAGAGTTCAATATACAATTAAATGTGGGTTATTTGGTTATCAAGCTGTAACCATGGTGTGTAGGTAAGAACTTCTTCCCAAATTATACTAGTATCCCATTAGTATTATTTATAATGGAATCACACTAGTATTATTTATATAGGTATTCCAAGTTTTTTTCATAAAAACAACACTAACACAATTAGAAAGATCACAATAACTTCAACCTGACATTGTAACATAGAACTGATCTTCCTCTTTGATCCACTATAATAAACTAATTCTGCACTTTATCACTTCCATGGAAACTCTTTAGTTTCACTAAATTTAATCAACAATAATGGATTCAATTTTTATCACTAAACTTTTATAAATAAATATAAGATATCACTTCTACATCAACTCATTTCAACATCAGAATGAATAACTGGATATTCCTCAATATACTGCAAGTTGGGTTTTTTCTTACTTTACTAAAATATATTATTTCATCTCAACTAAATTATTACACTCATCAGCATCATGTTCTCTTCATTCATGTAGTTATCATCATAACATGAAAATATTTAATGTTTATAATTCTCCACACTATTTAGGTGTCTACTTTATACAATAACAAATATAACAAGTATGTATTATTTTGATCTTCTTTATATAAGAACACAATGATACGCCTTTATGAAAACTGAATATATTTCATGGCCTTCATTGTGGTAACCTTTGGTATTCCTTGAACAAACCCAAATGGGTGTGAGTACAATTATATTTTATCTATGTCTCACAAAGGAAGCATGAACACACTATCTTACTTAGTTTACTGCCAAATGAACTTCAATGTTTCATGAAAATAGTTTTCTTCGGACACTCCTCTTCACTACACAAGAATATCATTGGCATTATTTCAAGTTCCCTTGATATAGTTCTTCATGTGAGTTTCCCATTCTAAAATCATGCATTCCATACTCCCTTCATGTATGAATTCACATAATATAGAAAATTTTAAGCATCCTTCATGTAAGAATATTAAACTATCAATTTTTACTATATATTCAAAAAACATGGATATAACATCACAATTCCTTCTTTGTCAAAATTAATCATGTGAGTATGTAAATTCATGGGTTATTAGTGATCTTTTCACAACTTTTTAATACACTTTCTTCACAAGTTCATGTACTATCATTAACATAACGAGTGCGAGTTCTCAATGTTCTATGTATAATCCTAGGAGACGCTTATAGCACTATCCGGATTGATTCATGGATTAGCTCTTCATGAATATATCTGGGTGTAAAAATCACAAGTCAAAAAATCATGGCCAACATCTTATATGTGTAATTAGTAGCTGCGCAAAACCTCTATCTTTCACGAACTAGAGAGGATCACAATTCTATGTTTCTCTCTCAATATTCCCTCGGAAGAGTGATAAAATCACTACTAAAAATAATCCCAAACTCATGAATTAATATAAAACTATCACCAACTCAGTGCTCTGAAAAACAATGTGAGAAACCCATTTCATCAACTCATGCACTCACTACCTTCATATGAAACCACCATCATCCAAAAAAATAACTTTACTTTACACTACTTTCATTCAATTGAATCTTTTTTAAAATATGAAAATGATGTTTTATAATGTTTTTATATTATTTTAATCTTCATTACAATCAAAGAGTGCTTGAATTATTTGTCTCGATCTTTGGAGGCATAGAATACAAAGGACTCTTGACACATAGAATATCCTCTGATGAAGGAAAGGTAGAAGGCGATGCATAAGGGGATTGAACGACTCCGATTGATCATATTGGACATCTTCTCTTCTATCCTTGTTTTTAATATAAAGATATAGCACACTGCAGAATCGAGTCTCACATAAAAATGGTTTTCATACACTCTATACTTTATATTACAAGTTGCAACCTCAATGGTATAGAATTGGTAACAAGTATGATCATGTAACTTGTTGTCCCCACCCCATACCAATACCATGTTGTGTCACCATACCTCCCTACATGGTACCTCACCACTGCTCAATTGCCATCCAAGAGGAATGCATCATAGACTTCTTTACAACATGTTGTCCTCGTCAAGGTAGACCTTCCCACCTCAGAAGTGGTTGTGGGTCCCTCATGATTGGCCATTGTGCTTATCCTAATTTTTGGTAAAATCCCAATATCAAATAATAATCTAGTATAATAAATATAAGAGACTTAAAATAAAACTGTAATTCTCAATCTATTTGTATCTCAATCATAAATTCCAATTCTCTAATTCTTAAAATGTTTTAAACAGTGTGTTAATTAAAATAAATAATGAAACATGTCTTATGAACAACTGATCATCTCTATAATCAACACATTTAATGTTTCTTTATTTACAGTAACTCTTCTAATAAAAAAACCTTGCCAACATATGAATAATTCTTCAGAATACTTCAATTGAAGAACTGCATCCATAGATCACTAACACATTAAATTTTCATCAAAAAAACACATTGAAAACAATTACAACACAAATATTATGTCAATAAATATCGGTTCTTCAATTCTTGGATCACATTTTTACCTTTATCATTTTTTTTAACTCTTCAACAACCCTTTTTACAATTACCATAATATTAAATTTTTCTTCCCTTTAAGGGTTAAAAAAAATTCTATAAAATGAAAAAATACCCATAAATAGACCAAAATTTATGTTTAATATCATATACGATTCATTTTATTTAATATAATATTTAATTAATTTTATATCATTTTATATATTATTATTTATAATAAAATATCATTAATTCTATTTTTAATAATATTTATTTAATTTGACTTTAATTAAATCACAAAAAAAATTTAATATAATTCTTCCAATTCTCTCAAATATTTCATATATATCCAAAAAACATGGGGAACATTAACTCATTCAAATTATATCACTATTAATATTTTTAAAATCATGTATTTATTTTTCTATTAATTGAATAAATTCAATGTTATAATTTCAAAATCATTTAAGCTAACTATATAATTTATAAATATTGGGAAAAAATTATAACATGAAAATAATTTCATTAAGATAAAAATAGACATTTAGATTCATTCATAACTTTATTTTGTCTCTATGTGGACATATAAGTGAAATTTAAAACTAAGAGAGTGAAATTTTGTATCTTTCTTTTCTTTAAATATTATATAGAACACTTTAATGGACAAGTGCCCCTTAAATAAATCCATTTCAAGTATAAGTCAATACGGGTCAAATTCCCTTCATCCAATAAAAATTAGTATGAAATATTGTGGTGTTATCACATAATTTTAACATTGATTATCCAGATTTACCCATTATGAAGGTGATAAATTTTACCATAGTTACTATTCATATTAAAAAAATAAAAAGCCCCATATTTACCAAATTTGAACCTCATACTTACAAATATTGAATACATTTTATCAAATTTAAACACTTATAATTGGAACAAATTAATTTTATAATTAGTGCGCACAATGTGATGAAAATTGCTTTTAGAAAAATACACATTGTAAGCATAAATTGGGATTTATTATTATCCAATGCATAGAAAAATATTAGATGAATGTTAAAAAAAATATTGAATATATAATATAAAAATTTAATTAAAATCATGCACTAATAGTGAAAATTTTAATGTATTTATATAATAACACATTGTGTACATAAGAACTGTTTATCATGAAAAATGAATTTTACAAAATAAAATGTTCTTATACTGAATTAAAATATAAAAATGATTAAAATGGACTTAATTAAAATATTTAAAATGGTAAAATAATAATTTTAATTTGAAATCATTTTAAAATAAAATGGAATTTTGTGCATACAGTTTTCAATAAAATTGACTTTTTTACTATTCATTGGAAAATCAATCTTTTCTGAAAATTCTAAAAAAATCAGAGGATAAATTTAATGTTATTATTTTAAAAAGTTATTTTCATTAATAAAATAAAATTTCTAAATGTTCTAGATATTAATGAAAATATTTTATCTCAAAGAGAAATGAAAATCTATTTAGAAGAAAATGTATTTTATTAAGATTAAAATAACTTTACTAAAAATTATGTGATTATTTACAAGGAATTTATCAAAAAAATTATATTGAGTATAAAATTTATATTAATTTCATTAATTGTTTAGTCCTATTTTTTCCTACCAAATAATTTTTAGGTTATAAATTTCACAATTAATAATATATTAATAGTATTTCACAGATCGTTTAAGCTCGGTGTTGTATGTAACCCAAGATATCGAAGAAATTAAATTATTAAAAAATATTTTTTTATAAAATATTAGGTTCTTACAATGTTCATGACCCATGAATGGTTAAATTTTGAAGAAACCTATTGGTGGATAACTAGTAATCCTTAGCATATTCTCTTCCTCCAATATCATCTACCTGGTTCAGGTCTATCCAAATGGCTTACTTAGAGCCAATTCACAATGGTTAAAGACCTAAAAGCCTAATATTATGTGGCCTCTTCCATGGAATATTGAGATACTTGACAGTTCCATGAACATTAGTTTTCACTTCATCGGTTATATATTCCCTAAATAAAATTTCCCTCCACGGTTTTCCCACCAAACCATTTGGAACCTCAAGGTTGTGATGGTCATGTACTCTCTTGATAATGATAACTCATTTTGTGAGTATAACAATGAGGCCTCATGTGGATTAAGATTCTCATCCTAATTATATATATCTTGTGTTTTCCTCCCTAATCAACTCAATGGTCATTTTAGGGATGAGATTTCATCTTTTTTATAATCTTGAACCATGTTCCCATTGATGGTTTCATCACTATGAATCATCATTGAGATAGGTGCATCATTTAAAGGGACACTTACAAGTTGTAGCCTTGAAAGGCTATCTTAATCTTATAAATTGATTAGTCTAGGAACATGTTATTTTAATATATAGTATTTTTTTTAGGAACTACTTTAGAGATAAAAAGATTAAGCCCAAAAAATTCTTCATCAGTCGTTATAACTAATGAGTTCAATTATACTTCACTATACAATAATAAAATGATAGTATAAAGACACATATATGAGCCTCCCCCTTAGGTATAAGACCCATTAATTTCCTTATTTTATAACTTCCACAATCCATTTATTTTATTTTATTAAAGATCCACTTTTAGGGTAAGTGGGAACCAACAGAAACATCTAGCATCAAGTTACACCCTTACAAAACACCCATTACAAAATTCAAATTTAAAAATAACCACTAACCTCTCCAAGACTGTATCATTAAACCAATTTCAAAATTCAAAATATACCAACATCACCACAAATTGCACACATCTCGTGAGTCGACCACGGAACATCAGATGTAATGAGTAAGTCACATCTTGAGCACTTCGTTGCCATCATACGCAACACCTCTCCATCGTCACGACACCAATGTCCTCCAGCACAAATTGCATCAAACACCATCAAAGAATCATCGCTTTCCAGCATCATCATCATCAAACCACCTCAACAGGAATTTGGAGACAACAGAACACCAGAAACAATAATCATCGCCCAGAGAAATCAAAACAGAACACGAATGAAGCAGCAAAAGAAAACTGAAGCCACAAAACAAAATCCCTCCAACTCTGTCAGTACCTTGAATCCCTTTGAACCTTAAACCACAATCCCAAAACCACGTAGTTTCCATTGCGCCAGATCCAACTAGGAGAGGTGTGTAGGAACATGAGGTCAGAGCAGGTTGAGCAACCAAGGAGATCTTTAGCACATAACCATCATTGTCCCCAAAGCCTTTTGAAAGCAGCACAAAACCTTATCCAAACTCATAATTTTCACCAATAATGGGACTAGCAGCACATCGACCAAAAAGAAATAAATAACTAAAAAACCCTCCAAGTAGGGAAAAAGGACATAGCATCTGAAGGAGAAAACAAAAATAAAACAGGGGGAAAATAGAACCCAAGAAAGGGGAATCCGGGGTTGAAACCCTAAAAGGAAAAAATTCTGAAGGGAAATATCCAAAGTCGGTGAAAGAACAAACCATAACTGAGAGAGAGGAAACCCAAGGCCGAAATCCTAAAAGACCACCAAACGAGAAGAAACAAAACAACATATCAAGAGAAGCCATTGGAAGAATATGCTTATTGGATATTCTTGTGTTTCCTTTACTCCCACCACCACAATCCTAAACCCACATGAAAACCAACACACCCGACCAGTATGGGGTCGTGTTTGTCAGACTAGGTCGACAGAGCAGGGGAGGAAGTAGGTAAATGAGTCCATTCAGAATAATGAAGGAGAAAGGAAGAGTGAAGCTGATAGGGACCCGAGTGGAGAAGAGGATAATGAACTTGGAGAATGATGTCAAAAAATCTAAAGAAAGATGGAAAATCCAAAGAAGTATGGGAAATCTGAAGCTATCAGGGAGGCTTTCCAACCCTAGGAGAGGGTGATGTCGGGAGCGAGGGACAGGAGCGATGGCCAGGAGAATGGGGCCCCATCCTCCTTATTTTATATATCCTCTTTTTAATTCACTATTAATCCATAATCAGAAGAGAATCCAATTCGTATGTCCTAAACTCATACCCACCTAGTAATATTCCTCTTGATTCCACCCATCATTATAGATCTTAATACCAATCAATAGAATATAGGAATCCATAGATACAGGTACCCTATACACAAGCCACATACTCTTATTCACCAGGACATATTCCCCATAAGTTCCCCATAAATCATGATCTCATTACCAAGAAGTAGTATATGGAATTCTATATATATTTGCAATCCATGTGTAATCCCCAAACACTTCCTTAACAAGACATTTTCCCCTTGAGTCATCAATTCAATCCTTTTCTCATTACCATCCAAATGCATAAGGTAAACCATAAACATTTGTTTTTCTAATGTCTTATCACAATTCAATCCTTTATTACTTCCCCTTACAAGATACAAAAAACCTTATCCGGTTATGTAAAACTGGTTGAAAATGTTCTTAACCCAAAATGTTAAATTTCATGGTATAGTCCAAGAAAACAACCTCAAACTATCAAACATGAAATATTTTAGAATTTTTTATTATTAATTAGGATATATAGGTCACTTTTCTTTGTTTCAAACCCAACATCAAAAATCACATCATCACCATATCCTGAGTGGTTTTACTTTAAATGTATCGTATTCACTATGAAGTAACTATTTTTCAATGGGAAACATTCACTATGAATAAAACTATAATGGAACACTCATGTATAAGTCCTAAAACAAGTATTTATCTAAATATTGTGCATAATAGTCTATTTTTCATTTTGTGTATCTACTAAAAAAAGATCCTTGATATACACATTAAAAGTAGTTTCTCTTATTCATTGTTGCATGTCCTTAAAGAACTACATTAATCCTTGTCACAAGACATTATAAGGTAAGAAGAAACCTGTTAAGTGGAACCAAACAAAATATGTATTGATTCCCTTTATAATAATCCATAGGATGTCCTCATAAAAGGCCTAACCCCAATACAATGAACGAATACCACCTCCCTGTGTAGAGAAAAACCCTAGAGCACCAAAATGTGCATCTTTTAACCATATCATCACTAAATGATAAAATAATTATGGAGAACCTATGATATATATATATATGGTACCATTGATAAATAACCTATGATATATATGTGTATGTTTGTGTGTTTCCCTACCAATGGAAACCCATTGATAAATACATATGATCACATCGTCTTATGATTTGGATGTGATCACTAGCATGATAGTAACTCTCCCCACACAAGGATTTCGAAAAAATTAATTAGTATAACATAGATATATAATAATGACCGAAAGTAAGTAATAATACCCTATAAAGTGTGGAATGAACTCGAACTACCATCATCTTATCCATTGAATAACCTAAGAATCACTTTTAATTTCCCAGAAACCACTTTCCTTTGTAAAGAATCTTTATCTGAATTCAAAACAAACATAGGTAAAATCCATGTATGAAATAGAAAAGATAACATGAAATCTACTAACCAAAATTTTTTTAATGATATCCATAATCATGTATTATATATCTCATAAAAAATTATATAGAGAGTTTCTTATCAATAAATAAAAAATAGTAAACAGAACATGATCCCTTTACCCTAAAATGTGATCAATCATGGATTCTATTAGTTGTGATATCTCTTCAAAGGGTTTTTTTATTTAGGTTTTTGATAATTTATAGGAAATTTTATTATCCTTATATATTACTCTTTGATCTAAACCATATTATCAACAATAATATTTTTTCATGCTTAGTTTGAAGGATAGAGTGAGAGCCTCTATGGTGCCTTGTGGGTAATTTTTCAGCAACTAAGGAACCCCACATATGCCTCACCCTTCATAAAGGTTGTGTCCCCATGGAATATATGGAAATTTAAAATAGAACACAAAATTAAAAAATAAATGTTAAATTCATTGGTTAATTTGTACTATGTAAATATTAATTTTCCCACTATGAAGGATGATCAAGACAGCCTTCAGGTGATAAACCCCATATACAACCTCATTAATGAAGACCCTAAATAGTCCACCAGAACATATTACCAATTAAAACTATTTCAAGTGTTTATACATGGGATTAATCAATACCAATATCCCTTATCATCTGGAGATATGGGAAGGATATGATCATGTCCTCTCTATAGTACAAGAGTCTCTTAGGAGGACTCATGTAAATTACCAATGTCACTAGTACTGTGCAACCCCCACTCATTAGATACACAATGAGGAATTCATCTAGGTGATATAAAAAATAATTACATAGAATTGGGTGCCTATAAATTATTCACTCGATTGAAGACATATCCAAATAGGGGTGAATGGGACCATATTTTCATTCCCATTGAAAATTTATTCCAGCAAGTCCTTTAAATAAGTAATGAAGCATTCAGGTATATTTCACTTATAGTTAGGGAACATTCCTAGATACTTATTCTCATTGATAATGAATAATAACACATCATGATAGTATCTAAGGATTAATAATATATTCTTACTATCATATATGAATCCCTTCAACCTATTACAATTCAAAATTGTGGACTAGAGTGTCATTGTATTACCCTTCCCATTGAAGTGTGGGATTATATCATTGTTCCTATTAGAGATGTTCATTGATATATTATAGTAGAAAATAATAGAACATATTATATACCTATTTATATCATATATATATATTCAAACATATACTGGTATTTCATATGAAGGTCCACTATTAGTATTTCCAGATGACAAATAGGGAGCAGTATTTTTCCTACTCTTGCCATCAAAGGAGTTCATCTCTATTATTTAGTAGCTTCTCAATAGTAGGACCATATCCTTACTCCCATTTTTAGGATCATAAAAATATCCAAGTAAATTATAAAGAACATTATAAAACATATATTCCTATTCTAAATGATTTTTGGTGACATTATTTGATAGTCAATTCAGGGAATTCAAATATCCTTGAAAAAAATACAGGAGCTCACCAGCATACTCTAACAATCACTCTATATCTTGTCTATATTCCTACAACCACCATTATAGTATATCATCTGTATAATTCAAAAGATTGTTAGGATTGATCATATATTCCTTCTCCCATTAATGTTGATCATCAGACTATCCCTATGAAGAATAAAGGGTAGGGTTTGTCCCATATTCATGTTCTAATTAGAGTTCATGGGAATACTCCAGTAGTTGTATCAGGGTTGGATAAAGTGTATGTGAACATCATAGGTGATAATTAGAATACTCTAGAAATCACTCTAGAGAAGGATTGTATTCCTTATCCTACCCGAGGTAATCGATGACGTGTTTTGGTGTAAATATAAGTACAGGTTCATTTCATGCCCAGGTGAATGAATCCTATCGGCATATCCCTATAGAACCTATTTTGAAGTAGTCTTTTATTATTATCCCCATACAAGATACATATTTATCATATTCCTATACTAAATGGAGATTAAAAATGGGGTTATATCTTTATACTTAATTATTATTTTGAAGAGTTCTAGAATATTCTAAGAGCAATGTAGGAATGTCATTGGAATATTCTAATGAATTATATATGGTCCTCTGGATGGATCTATATAGACTAGGATAGTTTCTCATATTGCTTTAATCGGATCACGATCAAGGTTCGATCCATTGTTTCTCGACCATGATGATCTAGATGTCCATTCCTTGTGAAACCAACATATTAATAGTGGGATTATATCCTTTCCCCATTTCAACATTAATATTATTAAATAACTCCATAATTTTCTAAGAGTAACTCAATAATCATATGACTATTCATGACTAGTAGAATAGAGTGACAATCAACGCATTTCTCCATGTGATGCCATGACTAGACACTCTGGTTTTCCTCCCTAGATTAATCATTTGAAAGGTGCTCTATGTGATAATTTGAATGTTTTTCTTGAATATCCTACCCATAACAACAGTAACAAAAGTCATCACTGCAACCTAAAGATCAACTAACAAAAAGATCGACCTCTATTATTATCACTTAGAAATTGTAAACCACTATTTTTCTAACCATGGAAACCTAACCTTACACTATTAAGGTCCTCCCTGGGGAAAATGTAATAGATCTCCTCACTACAGTTGGTCATCATGATAAAATAGCAGTACACCCCAAAGTTATGAATATGAAAACGACCATAGAGTACTTCCTTATAGATCTCATTGAAGAGGTCCTCTCTCCAATGATCTATCTCTCTAACACAAATTTATTCCCCATGTAAAAATTCCTTCAAGAATTCCCTCATATCAAGAGACACTTGAAATGTATAGGTTTACCACACCAAGTTCTTAACCATTAATAAAAGGGGTTTCACCACCATCAAAAGGTTATTTTTGGAGATAGTCATCATTTTTTTCTCACTAACACTATAAGTTCGCTAATACAAATGAGCATATTCTAAAAAATACAACTTCTCCCAATAATACTATAGGGAAATGAACGTATTTTCTTGATCATGATAAGGAATCCATTACGATAAATGAGTAGAATATTATTGTTTTTAAGGGAAAAGAAGTTTAAGAAAATATATAAAATCATTTTCTATATTATAACCACATCATGGTATAATATTACAAAGGCTTTGAAAGAAGGGTCCATACATTATCTATACCTAAATTTATGGAAAAATATTATAATATAATATGAAACTGTCAGTATTTTGAGGAATATTGTAATCACATCATGAAGATAATTTAACTATGTCTTTATGTATTTTTCAATTCCTTTGTAATTTTTGAATACTCCAAGTCAAGGAAACATCATTATGGACATAAAAATGATCATTTCAATAGAATAAAATACCTATGATAACTATTAATTGATTAATTATCCATTGTATATATTTGAAGATGGGAAATGTCGGAATGATACAATATACACTAATTATTGATCGATAAATTTTTCAAAGGAAGGTGACATACCATGCTAAATCCCCAATTAATATTCCATGATCAGGATCTGTATATGAAATATGAGATATCGAGTAGAATCATACCATCTACAAAGCCTAAAATTATTGTAATGAGATGGGGTGGGCTATTTAAATCTTAAAAATCAAGCTTCTAGGAAGTTTTCAAAAGCCTCCCACTTGAGGAAATATAAACTCCCAACAATTGTACAACACTCAATGGAAAATTAATGGCCCTTAGAATACATGTTACACCCATCACATTCCTAGGTTAGATTATAAAAATTTAGGATGAATTTTACAATTTTAACCCCAGTAGTATTATAGGAGTTACATGATATTGCATGGTTGGGTGAATTATTACCACCACTTCCACCCTAATATCATCAAATACCTATTAGTTCATAGACTTGATGGTGAAAATGTGTGTTAATCCCAACCTATATGTTTGGGGGAATTATTTCCCATCCTCCACTATGGATGTAATTATTTTCTATATTGTGATCAATATCATAGTAAAACCCCTCATAGTTACATCCACAATGTATTCTATCAATGTAAATAGAATTCATTTTATGAGATCTATTGGTGACTCCTTCATGATCACCTATTTCAAGTCACTTCCTTGGGAATATCAAACATAGAATATCATGATTTGTAGGGTTCATAGAAAAAAATGATCTATTAAAAAGGTAGATTCTAATAAGGATTGTTGTTTGTATCTTAATAAATGTTCAATGGGAAAGAAATAACATTTATACTCCGAGGAAGATGAGAATATGATTCTCATTTAAGGATTTGCATTGGTGAATGTCATTGATGTGAACCTTGAAACTAATATGGACTGTTTCCCTAGTTCATAGGATCCTGGTGAGGAAAAATCTATTCAAAATTTGGTTTTCATTGAAATACATGAAGAAGTTTTACATAGATGTAATCATTGAAAAACTATAAATTTTATGTCTCATCCAAATACTCAACTACCAATAACTTAATATGAATCAAAAATGAATATAGGTAAGGGTGTATCCAAATCCATCCCACAAAACATGGAATCTTAAACTCTCAATAATGAAGATAATTTATCTCAATTTTTAGGCTAAAAATCCCTTAAGGTATCATTGAAGCATTTTTTAAGTGATTGTGTTTGTTGACAAAGTAGACATCTGTGTAGTGATTGTTGATAAAGAAAAACAATGACAAAAAAATTTGTTGAAAAATGGGATTTCATGGTGGAATTTCGAGTTCAAGAGTTGTGGTCAACGATCCATGTTTGATTCAAGAACGTCAACAAAGGAATGGATGATCTGGAGGCGGTACAAAAAGAACAGATACAAGTTGGCACCGTTTTCCAGTGTTTGCCAAATTTTTGGGCCTAAAAATTGAAAAATGGAGAAAAGTGGTTTTGAAAAGTAGGCTTGTGCGTCGTGTACTTTAAGGTAAGGAAACTTGCGCTCCATATGTTTTTCATTATCAGAAGGTGAAAATATGGCAAATGAAAGAGGGTCGCGTAGGTATTGGTGTGGTCACGCAAGTGACTTGTGCGCCGTGAATAGAGTTGTGCGCCGATGCCTAGAAGGATTGGAAACTTACACGCCATTTTTCCTTCATGATTAGATTATCAAAATATAGAAAAGGTAAAAGGGGTGTAAAGTTTTTAAGTTGGTCGCGCAAGTGTCTAGGGGGACAGGAGACCTATGCGCAGAAACTTGCGCGCCGAGGGGAGACTTGTGCTCCATTGTACAGGGTGTCTGAATGCCTATAAATACAGGTCAACCCCTCTTCTTTTTGAATGGAGTTCAACACTTAGAAAAATTAGAGCTCCCGTCGTGCAGGCGTGGAAGTCACGCAAGTGGTGTGTGGTCACGCAGGTGGACTTGTGCGCCAGTTTTTGAAGTTGCGTGTCGGTTGGTAGTTTCTTGCCAATATTGGTTTGGGCGTAAAATGGATTGAGTCGCGCAGGTTTGGAGTTGCAGAAGATTGTGTCGCACAAGTAGTTGAGGTAGACTTGCGTGCCCATTGTGACTTGTGTGCCGATAATTGTGCACCGGTTTTGACTTGCGCGTCAAGTAAGATTTATTTCCCAGCAGTGTTTTTGGGCTGCATGGAAGCTGGAAGTTTTCCCGATACCTTCGGTGCAAAGAGAAATTCATATACGGGTGAAAGTTGGACTTTAACAAATCATCTACATACAATAGAGGATGAATTCATTAGAGATAATGAAGATACCTACAGGTCTATAAACTATGAGTGGATCCTTTCCGGAGCAGTGAGCAAAGGAAAAGGAAGAAGGTGATCCTCTCCACCAGTAGTGAGCCAGAGAGAGAGAAACAGGGAGTGACCCTTGGGAAAGCAGTGAGATGACCCTAAATCTTGTAAAGGAAGTGATCCTGGGACAGAGTGACTGTACCCGAACCTTGTAATCCACAGCTAGTGAAGTGTAGTGGAATTTGGTAGGACCGACAACCTGTCAGCGTATGCTCCTTGAATGTATCCCTTAGCGGTGAACCAAGTAAAAAATTTGTTCCCTATGCTTGCTTTACTTTCTGTTTATATTGTGCAATAGGAAAGAAAGAGAAGAGTGTTTTTCTTAATAGTGAAACAAGATCATAACGGGATTTAATTTTAAATTAGTCATACCCTAATTCACCCCCCCCCCCCCAGTTAGGGTATTCAGCCTTGTGGACCTAAAAATTGGTATCAAAGGGAGGTTGATATTAGTTATTTTCTCAATGGAGGTCACTAATCATAAAGGGATTCCGATCTTCGACGGATGTAATTTTCAGATATAGAAGAATCAAATGCAATACTATTTCCAATCCTTGGGAATGGATGTGTTTTCAGCAGCTATGTATGGTATCACAGCTGATATTAATAGTGGTTCATTATCAAAAGATGAGCATAGAGATTTGGATGCTGATTCCAAAGAAATCAATGCCTTAGGGGAGCCCTTTCTAATCCCATCTATTCAAAGGTTATGTCATGAAAAACGTCACATGCCATGTGGGAAAAACTTTTGAATATATATAAAGGGGATACAAAGGTCAGAGAGGCAAAGATTCAAGTGTTGTGGAACAAGTATGAAGATATGAGAATGAACCCGAATGAGTCTGTTGATACATTCTTTGACAGCGTAAATGTTGTGGTAGAAGACATGCGAGGTCTTGGTGAAATTATCGAAGACATAAAAATTGTGAAGTGCATCTTAAGAAAACTTCCACCTCGGATCAATCTGAAAGTTTCTGTTTTGGAAGATAAAGACCCAAAAGAGCTGACATTAGATAACCTGCACAACACTCTTGTTGCATATGAAATGAGAAATGATGATAACGATGTTTTGGAAAAGGGGAGATCCAAAGAGGTGGCATTTAAGTCCATGAAGAAGCTCACCATTGAAGATTATCAGGAGGAAGAATAGACAGATGAAGTAATGTCATTCCTCTCCCCAAATCTTCAAAGAGGAAAAGTTAAGTTCAAAGGTAAACTTCCTCTTGCATGATTTAGATGTGGAAAGTTTGGACATCTCGTAGAAAGATGTCCCAAAAAGTTTCAAGAAGAAAATGATGAAGATGATGTTGAAATTCCCAAGAATAAATATTCAGCCTATGTGAAAGGGAAGAAGCAGTTTAAGAGAAATTTCTTCAAGAAGAAGAATCTTCTTTCACAAGAAATAGACAGTTCAGATGAGTCTGAGGTTGAAGAGGTTGAGGAAATAGAAAACTGCAAAGATCGAGGAGAAAATGATATGGTGGCATTTGTCGGTAGTTCTCAAGAAAAGGAAGAAACTAACGCTGGAGAAGAAAAAGAAGAAGTTGAAGGAAGAGTTGATATAGAAGCCAAATTGGAAGCATCTTTTGAGGAGATAGATGTTTGGAGATCCAAAACGATGAAAGACAATAAAGTTTTTCGTGATGCCAAACTCTATATGCAGTAGTAGGAAGATGAGAGGTATAAATTGATGGAAGAAATTGAAAAACTCAAGTTATAAACACCAGAGAACTCATAATTAGTTAGTGAGTATAATCTCAAGATGGAAGAATAGAAAAGGGAGATCGATGGCTTGAACAGAAAAGTGAAAGATCACATCAAGCGTATTGAAGATCTTGAAGAAGAAGTTTTCGGTCTGCGGAGAAAAGTTAAAGACCAGGAAAAACCCTTAATTCCCAATATAATCTTGGGAAATTAGGTCATTCTGAATACTAAAAAGATGAAAGAGGATCCTAGTAGTTCAGCAGGAAAGAAGTAGCAGTTGAGCTCAAACGTTAAGGCTGATTTCGGGCTTGATCAGAAGAAAAAATATGTGACAATTGAAGTCAGACCGCAAGCACCCGTCCCGAGATTCAAGGTTGATTTGGGCAAAAAGTAGAATCAGAATATTCATAGATCCCAAGGGGAAACTCTCTATGTTGAAGTAACACAAAGGAATGCACCTTATATCAGGTGTTATTGTTGTGGAAAACTAGGACATTCACAGTATGTGTGTTCCATAGCCAAGAGATATCGAAGGGAACGAGAAAAGAGGTGGTAGCCAAACAGAGAACAGTTTTCTAGAACATATTTTGAAGGACACTGTTTTTGGTGAGAAGGATTTGGGAACATGGCCAGGTATTGTACTTTGACCATACAGAGAAATGTGCCAAATCAGAATCAAAACGTTCACAAGAGGCAGATCAATAAACCCACAGGTGAGTTAAAAATAAAGAATAGATTTGCAGCTTTGCAAGATAAAGCTGGTCTATCATACTCTGAGGAAGAACAAAAGTCGCAATCCATGCCGAGTGTGAAGGAAAAGGTATGGACCAAGAAGAAGAAAAATTAGAATGTTGTGGTGGCAGAAATTTCCCTTAAGGCATCAGATTTCTCTGGTGTATGGATCCTTGATAGTGGTTGCACATGTCACATGGCAGGGAATAAGGATATTGTTACAGGCATAAAAAATGACAAAGAAGGAGTTGTCAAATTTGGAAACGATGAAGGCCTGAAGATTGTTGGCTCAGGAAAAGCCATGTTTGGGGGAAATGAAATGAGATGTACTAATGTCTTGGTAGTAGAGGGCCTTATCCATAACTTGCTCAGTGTTAGTCAACTATGTGACTCTGGGCACTCTATCTGATTTAACAAAAAGATGTGTGTTGTGAAAGGAAAATATGGATCAGTTGTTCTACAGGGAAAAAGGACAAAGGGAAATCTTTACCTTGTAGGTGGGGAAAAAGATATGTTCCTTTTATCCAGAGAGGAAGCAAACCAGTTATGGCATAAGCAACTTGGTCATCTATGCCAACCATCCATGGAAGATCTGGTGAAGTGTGATGCTGCTATAGACCTTCCCAAATTATCATGTGATCACACTCATATGTGTGATGATTGCCAATAAGGGAATATCATCATAAAAACATAGAGGCCAAAGGAACATAAATCAACTGGAGTGCTCGAATTGGTGCATGCTGATGTATGTGGACCTATCTCACCACGAGCTATAAATGGGAAAAGGTACTATGTTCTTTTCATTGATGATTATAGTAGAATGGCCTGAGTATTTTTCATTACCCATAAGACAGAAGTTTTCATTTGCATAAAGCAGTATAGGAGGGAATCAGAAAGGATTCTTGGGTAGAAAATTCTGAAGTTTCGTACTGATAACGGTATAGAATTCACAAACAGTCAAGTTGAAGAATATCTCAAGAAACGTGGGATAAGGCACCAAGTTTCATCAGTGAGAACTCCCCAGCAGAATGGAGTGGTTGAGAGGAGAAATCAGATCATCAACAACATGGACAAAATAATGCTTATTGAAAAGGACCTACTAGATAAATTTTGGAAGGAAGTAGTTTTGAAATTGGTCTATATTTCGAACAGGTCTCTGTTGTTTCCGAATAAAGGTAAGACTCTGTATGAAATGTGGTACGGAAATAATCCAACGTTGAAATACTTTCAAATATTTGGGAGAAAGTGTTTTATTATCAATAAAGAAAATCACAAGGAGTTTGAGTCATGAGGAGATGAGGGGATATTCCTTGGCTACTCAGGGAAAACAAAAGCATATAAATGTTTCAACAAAAGGATGGGAAAAATTGTTGAGAGCAATGATGTCACTATAGTTGAAAATGAACAGAATACTCAACGACCAAGTGAATAGTTTATGGATGAAAGTGATGATGAGGTAAGCAACACCGGGGGAGAAGAAGTGGTAGAGGCTTACTCAGAAGAAGATATTGATGATGAATAAGAAAGTTTCAAGTCTGTGTCTTTAAGGAAGCCAAAGAATCGAGCTGAAATTGAATGGTAGAATATCATTGGTGATCAGACAGCTCCAGTTCAAACTCGAAGAATGAAATCATTACAGAAAACATCATTTTTATCTCTGGTGGAGCCGAAATTTTTTTCCGATGCAGCTTAAGATGAAAACTGGATTCAGGCTATGAATGAAGAGCTTGATTAGATTGAGAAGAACCAGACATGGGAGATTGTTTTGAGGCCAGCAAACAAGAATGTCATCGAAACTAAATGGGTATATCGCAACAAGATGAATGAAGATGGCACAGTGATTCGGAACAAAGCACAGCTAGTGTGAAAGGGATACTCCCAGATAGAGGGAATAGATGTTGATGAGAAATTTTCACAGGTTGCAAGGCTGGAGACAATCAGATTATTTTTTTCCATAGCAGTGCAAAGAAAGTTCAATGTGTTCCAGATGGATGTCAAATCTGCATTCTTGAATAGTGTTCTGGAAGAGTAGGTTTATATTGAGCAGCCAGATGGTTTTCTCATTCATGAGGATGAGAACAAAGTTTTCAGGCTGAAGAAGGCACTGTATGGGCTGAAACAAGCACCAAGAGCATGGTACTCAAGGCTTGATATGTACTTGAAGAAGCTTGGTTTCTAGCATGGGGGAGTTGATTACAATCTTTATTTCATCAACGACATAAGTTTAAGAATGATGGTGTTGGTGTATGTCGATGACATAATATTTGGTGGATCAGATGAATCTCAATGCAGACTGTTTTTTGAATTCATGAAAAATGAGTTTGAAATGTGAATGATAGGAGAGCTAACATTTTTCCTTGGTCTACAGGTGACACAAGGAAAGAATGGAACATTCATTTCTCAATCCAAATATTTCAAGGAGGTTTTGAGAAGGTTTGGAATAGAAAATTCCAATGAGATGAAGACTCTAGTTGCTACCCGGATGAAACTTTCCAAAGATGAGGATGGTAAGGCAGTAGATATCACAGAATACAGGAAAATCATTGGAAGTCTATTGTACTTAACTATGACAAGGCCTAACATTGTTTTCTCCACATTCCAAGCAGCAAGATATTAGATTAATTCCAAGGAAAGCCACATACTTACAGTGAAAATAATACTTCGGTATATCAAAGGCACCATGGATTTCGGTCTGATGTATAATGACAAATCTCAATCAGTGTTATTGGGTTACACATATGCAGATTGGGCCGGATCAGTAGATGATAGAAAATCAACGTCAGGAGGTGCCTTCTATCTTGGTGGATTGTGTAGTTCTTGGCTAAGAAAAAAATCAAGATTGCATTTCATTGAGCACCGCAGAGGCTGAGTATATTGCGGCCACTAAAGCATGCACACAGTTATTGTGGATGAAGTAGCAGCTTGAAGATATGGGAGTTGAAGTGAAGTCCTCGATCGGAATCCAGTGTGATAACTCAAGTGCTATAAATCTCAGAAAAAATCTCGTCCATCACTCAAGGACAAAGAAAATTGAGATAAAGTATCATTTTATCAAGGAGAAGGTTGACTAGGGAATCGTGAAGTTGGAGTATGTGCTTACAGAGCCACAGGTTATAGACATTCTGACAAAGGCCTTACCCAAGGAAGATTTTGAGAGGCATCGACTGGCTCTGGGAGTTTATTCAACTCCCCACACTTAAAAGAGTGTGGATGTGGGACTACCCCCTCTAAACCACGGTATGTTTTGTGTTTCCCTAATGTGCTGATGTGTTCTCAACTCTGTTACAGACTGCAAAGGAGTGACCTTTTGGTTTGTTGACAAAGGGGGATAAAATAGTGATTGTTCAAGGGGGAGATAGTGTGGAAATTTGAGAAAATCTTGAAAGTTATGGGGAGAAGCTGACAGGTGGAGTAGCCAGATAGGGGGAGTTGAAGTTATTTACATGTGCTTATCCAGATCATAGCTTGGAAAACATAGGAAATAGGGATAAAGAGGTTTTAAAGCTAACAAGAGTTGAAGTTGTGAGCAGAAAGGTGGAGAGTATTAAATCTAACAATTCTAGAAGTGATCGATAAAAGAATAGATATCACGACAACTGAGGATCATGATAAAAGCAGAAGAGTAGTGTTAGAATAATATTTCCAAAAATTGGTATCAGTTTGGTAAAAATTGGTATTAGTTTGGTGTCAATAATGGGTGTAAGAGATGAAGTGATTCATTGATGAACTTTTCATTTACTCTTGTTTCTCACGTCGAGCATTGCTCATGTGGGCTTAGAGTATGTGTTGAGTAAATCCTTGATCCTTGTTAGAATAAAAAAAAAGCGAATGGTGGATAAATAATTAACGATGTATATTTTTATGGAAAAGTTTTCAATAATCCCAAAGGGGAGATTGTTGGGAAAAAATCCCTCAAGGTATCATTGAAGCATTTTTGAGGTGATTGTGTTTGTTGACAAAGTATACATCTGTGTGGTGATTGTTGAAAAAGCAAAATAATGACATACAAACTTGTTGAAAAAGGGGATTTCATGGTGGAATGTCGAGTTCAAGAGTTGTGGTCAATGATCCATGTTTGATTCAAGAACTTCAACAAAGGAATGGATTATCTGGAGGTGGTACAAAAAAGAACAGATATAAGGTGGCGTCATTTTCTAGAGTTTGCCAAATTTTTGGGCCTAAAAATCGACAATATAAAGAAAAGTGGTTTTGGAAAAGAGGCTTGCGCGCCGTTAACTTGAAGGTAAGGAAACATGCGCGCCATATGTTTTTCAATATCATAAGGTCAAAATATGGCAAAAGAAATAGGGTCGCGCAGGTGACTTGCGCACCGTGAAGAGAGTTGTGCGCTGATTCCTAGAAGGATTGGAAACTTGCGCGCCATTTGTCCTTCATGATCAGATCATCAAAATATGGAAAATACGGAAGGGGCGCCCACGTTTTTAACTTGTTCGCACAAGTGTCTAGGGGGACAGAAGACTTGCGTGCCGAAACTTGCATGCTGAGGGGAGACTTGCGTGCCATTGCGCTGGGTGTCTGAATGCCTATAAATACAGGTAGAACCCTCTTCATTTTGAATGGATTTAAACACATAGAAAAAATCAGAGCTCCCATCGCACAGGTGTGGAATTCGCGCAAGTGGTGTGTGGTCATGTAGGTCGACTTGTGCGCCAGTGTTTGAAGTTGCGTGTCGGTTGGTAGTTGTACGTCAATATTGGTTTGGGCGTAAAAGGGATTGAGTCGCGAAGGTTTGGAGTTGCAGAAGATTGTGCCACACAAGTAGTTGAGGTATACTTGTGGTCCCGTTGTGACTTGCGCGCCGATACTTACGCGCTGGTTTTGACTTGCGCGCGAAGTAAGGTTGATTTCCCGGCAGTGTTTTCGGGCTGCATGGAAGCTGGAAGTTTGCCCGATACCTTCAGTGAAAAGATAAATTCATCTATGGGTGAAATTTGGACTTCAACAGAGTATTTACATACAATAGAGGATGCATTCATTAGAGATAATGAAGATACCTACAGGACTATAAACTATGAGTGGATCCTTTCCGGAGTAGTGAGAAAAGGAAGAGGAAGAAGGTGATCCTCTCCACCGGTAGTGATCTAGAGAGAGAGAAACAGGGAGTGACCCTTGGGAAAGGAGTGAGATGACCCTAAATCTTGTAAAGGTAGTGAGTGTAGGACAGAGTGACTGTGCCCGAACCTTGTAATCCACAGCTAGTGAAGTTTAGTGGAATTTGGTATGACCGAAAACATGTCGGTGTATGCTCTTTGGACGTAGCCCTTAGCGGTGAACCAAGTAAAAATTTGTGTGCCCTGTGCTTGCTTTACTTTCTGTTTATATTGTGCAACCGGAAAGAGAGAGAAGAGTGTTTTTCTTAATAGTGAAACAAGATCAGAACGGGATTTAATTTTAAATTAGTCATACACTGATTCACCCCCCTCTCAAGGTATTCAACCTTGTGGACCTAACATAATTTGAAATTGATATTCATAAATTTAGGTAGATTAACACTAATTTACTTAGGGGAAATATTTTTAATGGGTATAATCCTAGAATAGCGGAAACTATTTACCCCCTATTACACATTTAACTAGATATAACTACTAAACCATTATGAGAATATTCTAGAAAAATAAATAGAATTTTTCTCTGGTGACTAGTGTATCTATGCTCAATGGATGAAGAATATTAAGATCGTAATCTACTAGGGTAGAAATCGTTTCCATTTAATAAAATCTACCCTAAGATAGATCATACTAAATATCATAATCCAGTGTATTTGATCCAATCATTTCATGAATGTCCTACTACTTCTAATCTAGTGTCTACTCAGCCTGTGACCCTACAAAAACTCCTCAAATACATCAAATCATTATCTACATGAATGACATCCATGGAGGTTTGGAAAACACTAGTATAGTCGGTGATGAATATAAATCATGAGTGGGTAGATGCAACACATTCTCTACCTAATATTTATAATCTTACCTTCCCTGTCATCAGCAACATTGCAGAACCAGAAAAATATCTCAAAAATTTCATGTGGAAACTCATGCATTTCATACATTAATATTACATACTTTTAGATGAATATTGAATAAATTTCATCGAAACCCATGTCATATCATAGAGTTTTAGTGTCTTTAAGGGCATGGATATATAAACAACTACTTCATAAAAAAAATTATAAATCATCTCCCACTAAGTTATTTATGTCCAGTACCCTTCTTAGGTAAATTATTCTTAAATCCATTATTCATATCCAATGGAATATAAAACATAAGTTAGGGTGAGATCAAATGATCAAAAAGAGTAAATAAGGGAGATATCATCCAATTATCATTTATAAGCATAAAATGAGAATAATAGTATGATAACATGAGAATAACAACATTTAACCATAACCATATATTTATAGATTATAATCATGAGTCAAGGTGTAAATCATGATAGTTCATAATATATGAATCATAAGAGAATAAAAATTCATGATCCATGAGACCATATCATATGTATATAATCATGTTTTAAAATACTAGAATAATGTGTGTCATAATAAAAATCATAGAAATAATGTGTCAAGGATCACTATTGAGACCATCATTTCTTAGTGTATTGAAACTAATTATAGAAAAGCATACCATGTCTATTATTATATCCTCATAGGAGAAACATACACCCAGTTAACTCTGTCATCATTACCCAATGCATTGGAGGGATATATAATTATTGGCCCACTAATAAAATAATCATAATCCATTCATATATATGATAAAATATCATTATGAATTCATCATATCATCATAGTAAATACTGTGTAAAATAAATGGGATTCATAAACATCTCATAATCATAATCATAAAATCATTCCTCATGGATTAATCATCATATAGAAATAAAATGAGTTTTACATCAATTAAAATATCATTATAACCCATCAAGAGAGATAATAAATATGGTACCATATGTAAATATCCCTAATGATCATAAGAGTCATACAATGATGCTCACATGGATGAAAAGTTTCATTAAAAGAACATTTAAACTATTTTGTTGAAAAAATAGAAAATATCATTTTATTTTTATATCATTAAAACTAAATATTCCAAAATATTGAAAAAATGGTTTCATTTTAAAATATCTATAGAAACTTGAAATTTAATCTCAGAATAAATAAAATTTCATGATGGCTTAAAAATACTCTTATGTTGTGTGTGTTAAAAAACATTCTTTTCACACATTGGTAAAAATTAAAAAAGTGACACATTTAGAAAACAATAATATTATTCCTTTAAAAACATTATTTAAAAATTAAAGAATGGTTAAAAATGGATTAAAATGATCATTGGAGCATATGATAGAACATTATTTAAAAAAAATTATAAAATATAGATATGGAAAAAAAATATTCCCCACCATGAGGAGAAATAAGTTCAATTTTCCATAAAAACATACTTTTAGATCCCTTTCAAAGACAAAGAGTGGAATATGAGTTGAAAATAGGAAATAAATTAGAATTAAAAAGATTATAATGACATACATGGGATTTTTGATGAATGAATGCATGAAATTTCCCAAAATTAAATTTAAATATTAAGGATCCCAAGTAAAAGTGAGATCAAAAAATTAACGCTTGATGATTGAGTTGCTTCTGGATCATAATCCCCATGAAAAAATAAAATCATAATAAAACTAAAAAATCATGAACATAGTTATATTCATGATATAACAAGTATAATGGGATGTATTTACACATTATAAAAGAAAATAGGATCATAACATAACATATTTCATAAAGAATATTATTTGAGATGATAAATATATACCACATTGGTAAATTCAAAATGAAAAACAATTGGATGAAATAATCTCACTTTTAACCTTATGTAACATAAATTAAGAGGGATAATTGATATAAAAATTACAATTTTCCTTATATACACCTCATAAACTTAAATTAGTTCATAAAATCAAATATGTATCAACAAAATAATATTGAGATGAAGAACCCTTACCTCACGTGAGGCATGCTTTATAAGTACTCTAAAATCATATATAAAAAATTTAAATTTGTTTCACTAATATTCTAGAACCATATAAATAATTATTATAACATATATAATATTTCAACACCCATTTATCAATCATTATTTTTTAAAAATTATCATTTCTTTTTTACGACTATTTTTTTCACGTAAGTCTCAGTTTGGTAGTTCCAATTTTTAAATATGTATCATGATTCCATTATCTCCATAAATTTAATAATGGTAAAATTTTCATATATATTCATTATATATATATAAATATATATTTATAAAATCTATTAATATAAAAATGAATTGCACCATTAATTCAGATGGTAGTCCATATGTATGCATGAGTGATGATTCAATTTTTTTATGGATGAAATGAATAAATGGTAATTAATAATTCAACCTTTATAACTATATTAATATAATAAATATTATATATATTTATTAAATCCATCATTATAAATATCCATTTGGGAGCTTATGGGAAATTAATCAAATTACTTAGTAGAGTTGGTAGTCCACACGTATGCTCGGGTGATAATATCATTTTCCATTTTATAGGAAAAGGAGACAAATAATGTTATGAAATTAACATAATAACATTTTATTATATGGTAGAAATTATATTATTATATTTTAATGTTTAGTACAAAAAATAATGTTTCATAATAAGAAGTAAAATGGAAAGTCTTAGTAAAGATGATTACTTCTTCTTTGAAGAACCACATTTGGATTTATCCTTAAGGACCTTAAGGATTGGATTTTTATAATAAAAAACTTATATAATTTATCAAATAAAGTTAGGAAGATGATATTTATAGGTTTTTTCTAGATAATTAGATAATTAAGTTTATGTAATAGAGGATAGGTAGTGTCCTTATATAAGAAAAGATAAGGATACCATTGGAATTACTTAAATTATTACATTAATATAAATTACATTACATAATCATGTGAAATAGAATATATATATTTATAATATATGATGAAGAATTTTTAAAATTATATCATCAAATAAAATTTAGAGAAGTTTAGATGATGATTAAATTCTTATCTCTTAATTTTAACCCATATTAACACTTTAAATGATTGCCATGATTTCAAATCCGTTCACACTATATGGTTCAAGAATATTACTAAAAAAGGAAAAGTGGCCTATAAGTGGTAAATTATTGAAATTATAGACCATATACCATTTATTTTCTAATTATAATATTTTTATGAATTTTAAATCATTTAATACAATAATATTTAACATAAAACACCACTAAAGTCATTCTCAAAAATATTCACATGATTAATTTTAAAAAATATAAATAAAGTAATATAGTTTTAACAGAATCCTTTAATAATAATTAATACAATACATTTATAAAAAAATTGAATCACCGTAACTTACCCATATAAAATATTCCTTTTTAGTTTTTTTAAACTATTTAGTTTATTGTTCTACTTCTTGAATAAGTAATTTGCTGGCATTGTGTAAGAATTTAAGGTTATTATTCCATCACAGGGAATTGAACCTATATTAACATAAAAAATATATTTAATATTTTATGTAACCATTTATAAATTAATTCCAATGATAAAATATTGGAGTTATTAAAACAAATAGAGTTAAGTTTTGGATTTATTCTTTACATAAATTAATACTAAGGTAATTATCAATGAAAAAAACACCATGTTTCCATATCATAAAATAATGGATGAAGATAGCTAAACTAAACTAAAAAAATGTCAGATTTTATATATATTTTTAAAGTCATATCACATTAATTTTAGCATGCATTACCTCACTAACCCTTACTAAGGTAACTAATATTGAATACGAGTACTATTCATAATTATAAAAAATATAGTAAAAAAATTTACCAAATATGGACAAGATGATTCAAAATGTGGAATTAATTTTATCAAATTAAATCCCAATAAGTGTCAGAAATTTCTTTCAAACTAAACATACAGAACGAGATAAATAAAATTTTTCCAATAAAGGGCAATTTAACGTATAAAATTTTTTTATACCAAAATTAAGCATAATGTAAATGAAAATTAAATTAAATAGATTATTTTTCATCCAAAAATAATAATAAAATTTTAAAATCAATTAAAAATAAAATGGGACACTACAATTACCTGAATAGACTTGATAGTTTTCTATAAAATCTGTATTTTTTCACTATTTACTAAAAAATTAATCCTCTCAGAAAATTACAACTAATTTACCTTAGGATAATTTTTATATTATAGTTTCAAAAAATGATATTATTTTTATAGATGATAATTTATAAATGATTCTAAAAATTATTAAAATATTTACTGACAAAATAAAATAAAAAACATTTTTGATGAAAATGTATTTTTGAAGCATAAAATGACTTCACTAAAAATTGAGTTTTCATTTCATTAAAATTAATAAATAAATTTTCATTTAGTATATATATTATTAATATATTTCATAATCCAGGTTCTCATATTCACAACAACCAACTAAATAAGTACATTATTACATTCACATTTATATAATAATATTTCTATAGTATATCATATTTCACATAAAGCTCAGTGTTGTATGTTCTGAAATTCAAAAAGCTTATTAATATTTTAAAATAAATTTTATGTTTTATACATTTCCCCTATTAAATAAATTCCATCATATAAATTTTATCTCAGTCATAAAAGGCTTAATATTTTAAAATACCATTATTGAAATCTTGCATCATACAAAGGGATAATAAATATTCCTTTGAAAATGGGGAGTGGGAAACATAATGGTTACCAGAAATAAAACATAATCAAGTTCTCGGATAAGGAGAAAATTGAAGGGAATATAAAATATAAACATGGAGGTGGAAAATAACATCCAAGTACTATTAGATATTGTTAGATAATATGATCATGAGAATGATAATGACTACAGAACTAGTAATCAATGAGTAGTAAAAAACCCATCAATTAATCCAAAATTATAGTAAAATAATAGAATTTTTATTTTAGTATTATTTTCTTAAAGTTGAGGGATTATTTTACAAAGAATATATAGAACATGATAAAATAAAATTTCAGTATTTCTATCACTTTCCTAAGCACAATTTCATCATTTTTTTGTGCTTCAATCAATTTCTATATTATATCTTACTCTAGGAAATGAATTTATAGGAATACATTTTCATGTCCAAATAAATAAAATTATATTTTAATAGAACTTAAGATCCTTAAAATAATCAAAATTCATTCCCCCTATCTCTATATGTTAGCACAGGTTAACCAATATATATAAATCATCATATGATGAAATAAGAAATTAATCACTAAAAATACAACAATAACACCCAAAGATAAAATTAAACCATTCAGTAACTATCTAACATTATGATTCCTCAAAAATATTTATGGATAAATTCAATAGCCCAAAATTTAGAAATAAGGCCACTTAATTTCATATATAAACATAATCATAATCTCTAAAAAAACATAATATATATCCTAATTTCACACACCAAACACATTAATACCATGCTCATATTTTTAGTTAAAAAATGTTAATCCTCTCCCAAAAATAACCCAAACCAAAAAAATATCAAAATGAATACATAAATGTTTCCAAAAGTAAAATTTTTCATTATTTATTAAATTTAATCATATAATGTCGAATATATTCCATAATTTCGAAATTAAATTATACTTTATCAAAGATATCATAAATCACTTTATCATAAAATCACAAATAAATTCAAGATTCATAAATACTATCCAATTTAATTTATCAATGTGATTCAACTCTTCATATCGCATAAAAATTATTATCTCAACAACATGAACATATTAATGGTTTTATATCCATCAATCATGTGTCTTCCATAAATATCACCTTACCTTTAAATATCTATTCTAGGTTTTCGATACCACTAAATTTATACTTATAGATACTTAAAGGTAAACAACTACATAAAAGTCCTAAAATGTTTCATAATTCCTATAATGATAATATCATTGATAAAACACTTTTAAAACATAATTCCAGATTCCTAATATACAAACAGTTCAATAATTTCAATTTAATAATAATCATAACATAGGTCATTCCTTAGTATAGGAGTTTGACCTTAGGTTATGTTATTTACTTTGATAATCCCCATGTTCACAACACATAATACATTAAAATATATATGGTACTTTTTAATTTACTTTATTTCCCTCAATTGAATTTTTTTCCTTAGCAGCAACTTGCTATATTCCCTTCTTTTCTATATAAAAAACACCATCTTGTTCATTTAAGAAATTTACATTGGTGATTTTTCCTACATTATCGTCATGTATGAAGCTGAATCTCCTTTCATCCATATTCTTCTTTAAACTCAATTTTTATCTTATTTATAATATTTAGAAATTCACTAATGTTCACATTTTTAATCATATATGAAGATAGCTTGATATACATAATCACAATATTTTTCATTCCATATCCAATTTCATTAAGTTTATTATAAGTAAAATAATTTCATTTCCCATCACATTTAGTGATAAAATGATTCCTTATAGATCCAATTATTTACTATAACCACAAAACATATTTTGAGTAATAGTAATCATAGTGAAAAAAAATATAGTAATGAAAATAATTTATATGATATCTAAATTATGATACCTTATTTTAAACCTATAACACCTAAATTTTGACCTAATCTATCCATAGTAATCACCTATTCAAATCCATCATAATGGTTCAAAAATAAAATTTTAATTAACCCAATAATATCCCCTAATAATATCTTAATAGGTGTGATTTCTTCAGCTCACTCATTGTGATTTTGTGATGATTGATATATTGATATAATACCCAATCTTCCCAATTAATATTTATTAAATTTAGGTGTATTTTTCCATGGCCATATTAGTTTTTGTAATCTAGATAATGATGTATTTTCAAGTAAAACTACACTATTTTATTTACTATAAAATGGTATTTTCTCCTATGGTTAGTTTTATCCTGAGGGTTTTAAATACATTTTCTTCATCCTAGTTTCAAAAAAAATATCTAAACCTTTATCAGATGCTAACTGAAGTGACCCAATAATTTTGTAAATAAATATTACATTATTATAGATGAATATTAGTAACATATCATTACATTCCATGACTAAACCATAGAGGTTTATTATATTTGGAAAAATGGATAAAAAATAGGTTAATAATTTAAATATACATCATATATAACTAAGTTATTCATTTATAGTTCTCTTTTTATGAATAACATTACTAAGACCTATCTTTATATCTTGGGAAATATAAAACATTGGAAATTGTGACCTAAAATTCATGGAAAGGGTAAACATGGGTGATATCATTCAATTATAATCTATAATTATAACATAAGTATAAAGGTATTAAATCATGAACATATTAATATAAAATAATACCCAAAAATAAAAAAATCATAATCATGAGTCATGGAATACAGTATGGATGTTCATTAGACATGAATCATAAGAGTACCAAAATTCAATATCCATGAGAACATATCAAAATCATTTCATTGTCTCATAAAAGAGTGGAATAAAGTAAGGAATAATCATTATGATATTAATAATATGTCATGGATCACTTCCATGACCATTATTGCATAGTGGACATAAAATCGATATAGAAAATCCTACCCAGACAATAAAAATACTCCCTTAGAGTAACTCCTACCAAGTTAACTTTTTCATCATTACCTAATGCATTCTAGGGACATATAAATCCAAATACCACCAATAAAATTATCATAATACTTTCATGTTTTTTTAAAATATCATAAATTTTTCATGATATTATCATATCATATCCCATGTAAAATAAATAGGGTTTCAAAAATATATCATCATTATAATCATAAAAGTATTTGTTTTGTCTTATTTGATTCATGGAAAGAAAATTGGTTTAATGGAAATTCCCACATCATCATAAACCATCCATATAAATAATATATATGGTATCGATAGTGGATCAAAATAAATATCAAAGTATATTTACATAGATGAAAAATTCCTTTAAAAGAACATTTAAATTATTTCATTGAAAACATAGAACTAATAATTTTCTTTTGATATATTTAAAACTAAAAATTCCTATAATATTTTAAAAAATTGAAAATATCGAAGAAATTTTGAAATGGAAATGTCAATGTAATGAATGGTCATGGTGGTGGGAAAATATTCTCAACATATTTATATTCAAAAAATATTCTTTTCATAATTTTGTAAATTTTTTAAAAGTATATCTTTCATAAAACATTAAGATGATTCATTAAAAAAATTGTAAAAAGTAAGACATAGTTTTAAATATCTTGAAAAAAATCAATTGATAATATATATGAATTTTCTTTAAATCATTTTATAAAATATGTAAAAAGAAGTAAAATATTCCCAACCAAAAGGCCAAATATGGTTGGTATTTTTAAAAAACAATATTTCAATTCTATTTGAGTACAAAAGAGAGATAAATGAGAATAAAATATGAAAAAATAGAATAAAATATATTTTAATAAAATACATAGGTTTTTAGTAAATTTAAACAATAAAATTCCCCAAAAATAAATTTAAAGATAAGCAATGGAAATTAAAAGTGTAATTAAAAAATTTACCCTTACCGCTTGGATAAATTTTGGATCACAATCCCCATGAAATATTAACTTCAAATGAAACCTTAAATATCATTAAAATAAGGATATTAATGATATAAAATTTAAAATAATATATAATTACACCACATAAATGAAAATTAGTGTATAAAAAACATATATCCCAACTAAGATGATTTGAGATGATAAATCCATAACACATTGGTGACATCTGAATAAAAAACACTTGGATGAAATCATATCAATTTTAACCTAAAATAACATAAAATAAAAATTATACATTATATAAAATTTTAATGGGTTATTATATATTCCTTATAAATATAAATAAGTTTATAATATCAAATATGTCTCAATGAAACAATATTGAGAAGAAGAACCCTCACATCACATCTAACATACTTATGAACCACTCTAAACTCCTCTATAAAAAAATTAAATATATTATAATTTTATAAAATACAATATACATAATTATAATATCATATATAACATTTTAACACTCATTTATCAATAATTCATTATTAAAAAAAATTGGTGTTAACAATTTTGTTTTTCATGTAAGTCTTGGTTCAGTAGTTCAAGTTTTTGCAACTTGATCATGATACATCATATAAACAATTTAATAATGATATAAAAACTATATATATTCATTATATATATATTTATAACCATCCATGAAATTTATATATAGAAAAATGTATTACACCATTCATAGAGACGGTAGTCCGTACATACACACAAGTGAGGTTTCCATTTTTCAAAGGATGGAATGAATGAAAGGTATAAAAAATTAACCTTTTAGAAACCATAATAACATCATAAATATCATATATATTTACTTAATATATAATTATAAACATCTATGTGTGGTGTTTATGGAAAATGAATCGTAACACTTCATGGTGGTGGTGTTCCACACGTATAAATAAGAAATACATTCTTTTCCCATTTAACTGAAAAAGTGGATGAATAAAGTCAGTACATTAACATTATAAAATCATATTATATTTTATATAATTATGTTATTATATTTTAATGGTTAGGATATTATTTAATTAGGTATAAAATGATGTAAAATTATACTTCTCAGTTAAGATGGTTACCTCCTCTTTAAAGACCCTCCTTTGGATATCCCCTTTAGGACCCTAAGAATAGAGTTTTAAGAAGGAACACGCAAAAATAATTTATATAGGAAAGTTTTAAATATATTTATGCGGGTTTTTTGATCTAAGTGACTCATAAAGTGTGAGAAAGAGGGGAGAGGTGGTTTTCTTATATAAGAGAGGAGATAAACACTCATTGAATTATTTAAAGTATTAAATTAATATTAATTGATTTTCACATACGACTGACTCCAAATTGATTTAGTTAAAATATATGATTTATATAGGTTTTAATAATCTCATAAAATAAAATATAGATAAGTTTAGGTGATACTTTAACCCTTATATCTTATTTTTAAATCCCTATTAAAACTATTTATGATTATCGTGATATCAAGTCATTTACTCTTTAGGGGTCATGAAAGTTACAAAAAAAGGAAAGGTGACACATAAGTATACAATTTATGAAATTATATACAATATCATATAAAAATTACAAATTATAATAATTTAATGAATTTTAAATAATTTAATATGATATTATTTAGCATAAAATAACATTAATGTCACTCTGAGGACTATTCATATAAACGATTTTAAAAAAATATCAAGACAGTGATGTATTTAGAATATTAACTTTTTAAAAATCATTAATACATTATATATATCAAAAAAATCATGTAACACCATAAATCACACAAAAAAAATATTACTGTGTTTGTTTTTAAAATTAGTTACCTAATATTTCTACTATATGAACAAGAATTGTGTCGGTGGTACATATTCCTTTAAGGTTATTATTATATCACTAAGAATTAAAAATAAATTAACATGAAAAAAAATTAAAATATTTTAAATAAAAATTTATAATTAAATATAATCTCATTTAATCTATATGATAAATTAGAGTTATCAAAAAAATGATTTACATTTTAGATTTATTCTTAACTTAAAATAATATCACGGTCATTATCGAATAAAAATTACACCAGGTTTCAATATCATTGAATATTGGATGATTATTTATAAAATAAACTCATCCAATGTTAATAAATTAGTTCTAATGTATATTTTAAATCCTTATAGTATTTTTTAACCTAAATTACATGATTTATCCTTATGAGGGGGACTAATATTTATCATGATTACTATTCATATTAACAAAAAAATAAATTTAAAAAATTTAAAAAAATTATAAATTATGATTAAAAATATGGAATAAACTCTATAAATTGTAATCAAAATATGTGGTAGAAGTAATATTTTAAATAAACCCAAAAAATGTGATAAAACAGTTTTTGAGAAAAAATGTATTTTAAATTATAAAAATTTATTTATACAAAAAAAATTGGCAAGATTATAATTACAATGAAAATAATTTGATTATAATATTAAGGAAAAAATAATTTATAAATAAATTTAAAAAAATATATATAGTTTTTAAATACTTGAATGGAAAATATAGTTTTTTATAAAATTGATATTTTTTTAACTTTTTACTAAAAAATTAATATTTTAAGAAAATTCCATAAATTTCACCAAAATATAATTTTCATATTATGATTAAAAAATGATATCATATTTATAAAATATAATTTCTAAAAGATCCAAAAAACAATTATATTTTTTAGTCATAAAATGAAATAAAAACCATTTTCTGATGAAAGGTTATTTTTTTAGCACAAAATAAATTTACTAAAAATTGATTGATTTTTCTCAAATAATTAATCTATAATTTTTTATTTATGAGGGAAATTATACAATATATTCATAATGAAATTACTCATATTTAAACCGTCCAATTAAATAGGTTGGTTATAACTTTCACAATTAAATAATAATATTTCTATAGTATATCGTAGTTATCATAAATATTGATTTTGTGTATTAAGAAATATATAGAGATTATTATTAATTAAACCTAAACTTTTGGGGTGTTACATTTCATGTAATCATGTGGACCCATGATGAGAATAGTAAAACAATATGATGCATCGAATCTAAAAATATTTTTTCAATCCCTTAATGGAGTAGCATTCTCTTAGTATAACAATATTATATCAATCTCCAATGTCATATAGGAAGAAATTCATTAGAAATTATTCTACCAGTTCAACTCTATATAGAGTAAAAAATATATCCTTTATATGTATCACTGAAAATAGTATAATAATGATAGGTTACAATGTTTCATTACATGATGGAATGGCCTTACTTATTTGGAAAAAAAATTAACTCCAAAATGAGAATTTACTAGAGATCTATATATAAATTCCAAATAATGAGTTATAGAAACTGCTAATTCCTAAAAAATACACTGGTGTATTTGTAGAGATTAAATTTATTATAAAATTATTGGATGATTCCAAATCAAGTTTCAATGTTAAATCTATTCTAAAAATATCATTCTAAGAAAGAAAATATGGTGGGGTGAAGACTTTAACTATTATTCTCATACCCGCATGGATACCAACTTTGAAAATTATGCCTATGAAAAATTACATCACACCACCCCATGAATGGAAAAAAACAATAATAACTCCGTTGTTTGAAGTAAAAAATGATTAAAATATTTGATGGATTGAGTACCTAGAGAATAAACCTTATTCTTACATAAGAGAGAATGTCCCAGGGTAAATTATTATTGCCATAGAGAATAACTTTCTTAAACCAATAAAGGTCAAAAATCCCCCTGAAGTTAGTTTAAATGACTTCATGGATTATATACCTTTCATATAAAGTTGATACACAATATTATTGATTGATTCATATTCACATATATCATATATAATATGGTTAACATTGGGAAAGTGATATTGGTAAATCCCTCAGCACAGGTGAATGTAATGTATATGGTCCCACCTAATGAGGAAAGGGAATGATATAATATTCTGAGTATAGTTTTATAAAAAAAACTAAATATAGTATGACCATGAAATTATTCAATAAAAAGCATTCCATTATTCAAGATCTACTGAACCAACCAATTATGATCTCATATGCCCCTATGATATTATATACGACATCTTCATTATCAAAATATTAAAAAATTAGAGTAAATAATCACTAATATATAAAAAAAATAAGAGGATGATCTCCTTCCATTACACAAGATCATCCAAATCCATTTATATTTCCTTCCATAATCACTGGGAGGATAGAAATGATCCCTCCAAATGAGATAATTAGAAAAAACGCATCAAATGATATTCTCATATAATGAAGATTTGTAATATAGCTTGATTAAAATCTTATATTCAGAAATATTCTTCACTAATGAGGAGGATTCATATGAACCTGTGTTCCAAATACTTGATTAAGGAGGAGGTCATTAAGGCCAATAATTCCACAGAATATAGGGTTTATATGGAACTATATATTTAATAATGTTTTCATTGGGCCCATATATGATACAAGAACCCAATGGAAAACCCATTAGAGTTCTCAAAATGAGAACCCCTAAGAGTACCAACTCCTCTAATGAATCCCTTCAAGCAAGACTCACTTGGAACCTTTTTCATAATAATTCTGAAGCCATCACCTTTCTCAAAAATAGATTTCTTAACAAACTTAAGATGGGAAATTATAATTTCATTAATTCTTCCATATGGACTTCCATAAAACAATCCTTCACTGACATTGTGAATAATTCTAGATGGATGGTCTCTAAAGATTGATCTATGAAATTTTGGTTGGATAACTGGACTGAAATTCCTTTGATTTTTATGATATCTACCCCTAAAACCCCTGATAGTACCAACTGCTCTATCAAAGAAATTATAAGCTCCCAACATGATCATCTCCCTAATCTATTTTGAATATCATTTAAAACTACACTTTCGCTTTAACAAATGATTCTTTAATTTGGCAACCTGCTCACAATGGTATGCTTAACTCAAATAATTTCTTCAATCATTATTTCTGTAATGCTGAAAGTGATTACAACTGGATAAAACATTTCAAAAAACCTTGGATAAAGCCTTTAAGATTCAATCTATTCTGGAATCTGGCTCACAATAGACTTCCCACTAAGATTTGTGTTCAATATTTTGGGATCCATCTTTTCTCTAAGTGAAAAAACTTCAATCAACATAGAGAAGGTTCTAACCACCTTTTCCTTTATTGTGTTATTACTTTTTATCTTTGCAACTATATTCTTGACATTTTTTACTATAGATGGTTACTTCTTGAATCCATCAAAAACCAACTAAATAAATGTATAGAAGTGGAAGGCTCTCAAAAGATCAAGAACATTTTCTTTGTTGAGGTTGTTGGGCTCCACCATGTGATCTTGTATGATCAGAATATTATTATTCATAAAAATTACTCACTCAATAAAAATATAGGTTGGATGTGGACAATTATTGTTATACATGAAACTTCTTTGATGCAAAAGGGACATTGCCACAACACAGTGCATGACTTTGGAATCTTGAGATGTCTACAGATTAGTGGAAATTTTTGTCACCCTCATCGCACTCTAGAGGGGTTCTAGAGATCCCCCTCTTCCTATATGGATCAAAATCAATATTAATGGCACCTACAAAGACAATATGGTCCCTATAGGTTGTGGTACTATCTTCAAGAATCACCTCAGTCAGATCCTTGGATGTATCATGGGTGTTTGTGGTATTTCCACCTCCCTTGAAGCTGAAATGATTATTTTGATACATGCCATTTCATTTGACAGGATCTTTGGTTGGAATAACCTCTAGATTGAAAGTGAATCGACAACCATCGTGTAATCGATTTAGAATGTCATAACACAACTCTCTTGGCTGATTATTACCCATTAGATGAAATGAACTTGTTCACTTATCAATCTTAACTATATCATTACACCTGTTTATCAATTAGAAAATACAATTTTAGATGTCCTAGCCAATATGGGAGTAAATCATGACATCACGTGGTGAAAAGACCTCTATGCTACTCTTATTTCCTTACATGTAAAAGATTATAATATAATCCCATATCTTAGAATCTTGTAAACATTCATTTATTAATAATTGTGCTTTGTTCCTTTTTGTCCAAGGAATATCCTTCTCCAAAAAAATCCACCCATATATCTTCAAGTGCCCATTAATATCAAATTAAATCGGAACACTGACTTGAAAATATGTGATTGTTTATTTAACATTGGAATGTGGGAATAATAACTTATCCCAAAACATAATCCATATGACGGTATCCATATATAGGTTAGTAAAAGGAAACACCAATATAATAAACCATAGCCACCAAGCCTCGTATCATTGAGTATCATTATGATTGGAAGCACATGACCATATTCTAGAAGTATGACATATTGAAATAGTTTTCCAATATCCAATCTAAATAATTAATTTTTTATAGAAATATCCATTCAGTGTAAATAAATGTTGCACACATTATGTATCTGATTAGAACATAATAATTTGATAATAAAGTTACTACAACTAAGTAATATTCTATTTAAACCAGTCCCATTGAGTTTTATATGTTAATTGAGATAACCTAAGAATAACATATAAACATGTTTTATTATTTTAGATGAAAACATAATTTATTAAACAATAATTCATTCCCCATAACCATAATGGTTTATTTTATTTGAATACTAGATAAACAATGAACATATTTAATATAATACTAACATTATATTCTATAAATTTATTCCCACATTATACCCTTCTATGACATATCTTACTTAATAATTTTTTTTATAACCTGGTATAGATAGAAACATAACAAAGGATGGCCTCAAATACTAAGTAAGGGTAAATATGGGAGGAACTAATTGAATATCACATGTGAGTATAAGATAATAATAAGTTTTTGAGTGAATAATCATAACTTAAAATTTTTATAAATAAATATTCTCATATAAAAAATCATATGTCAGGGAAAAAAACATTATCCTAATAAGACACATCTATCATAATAGTATGAAATCATCAATAATCAATCACGAGGCATGATGTAATTTCATAATAATATGGACATATCATAGGATTCTTGCATAATTATAAGCAAAGAAAATTATTTAATTAGTTATGGATCATTTATAAGTATATAATAACATATTGTACTAAGTCCCATAGTGGATTGGGTTCACTCTTCATTCCCTTTCCATTCATAGTGGGTAGTGTCCCATATTGGATTATGTTTACTCATCACTCCCTTCTTTATTTTCTCATGAGATATCAATCTTATGAAAATGAATTATAAGGTTATACCAATCCATCCATTCCTATGTCATAATGAAAACCATACATATGTGTACAAAACTTTTATATGAGCATTCATAATTTCATCATAGCATAACCACACAAAAAATAAATGAGTTTCATGAAGACTTATTCAGTACATAATTATAAGTGATCTAGATAAATAAAATTCATGTTACCATTATTGAATGTACCTATGGAATAATAAGACTCCATAAATTATATTGATAGAGATAAAAAATAATATTACAAACAAATTTTAAATATTCTTTAAAAAACCAAGAAAAAAAATTGTTTTTGTATATTTTAAAAAATAAAAATTCCTAGAAAATTATGAATAGTATTTTCTTGGTAAAACCATGGAAAAATTCAATGTAATCGTAGGGACTAATGATATTCATGGCATCTAGAAAAGGTTATTGTGTGGTAAATATTATAAAAATATATTTTTCATGATTTTATAAAACGTCAAATACAACCCATATGAAATACATTGTATGGATTTATTTTTAAAAAAAATTAAATAAATTCACATATGTTTGAATGTGAATTTAAAAAATTATTAGAGAATAGACAATAATATTCATTAAAAGTGTTAATGAATATGGACATGGATGAAAAACTTTCCCAAGCTAAAATAATAAATAAGGTCAGATTTACTTATAAAATTTTTTTTGATAATTTATGAAAATAAAAGGGGGGAATAGAAATAATACTTGGGGACCATGAAAGAACTATATTATAATAAAATGGGTGTATTTTAAGATTTATTGATAACACAATTTCCTAAATGGATATTAAAACATGAACAATCAAAATTAAAAAGGAGACCTTACCTCAATCCCTACTTTCATCAGATATGCCCTAACCTCATATATAATAAATTTATATTTATTATAAATATAGATAAGAACTGTATTCAATAATATAATACTATATATGATGCATTTATAATTTATAATCACCTATTTATTAATAGTACTTCTTCATAACAAATATTCAAGGTGTTAACTATTTAGTTTTTCATACATGTTTCAATTTGGAGATTGTGTCCCTTACACCATAATTGTGGTTTCACAATCTTTAGAATATTATTAATGTCATAAGTATCATATTTATTAATTATATAAAAAATATATGCAATACGGTGATGATAAATGGATTACATCACTTAATAGAGGTAGTACACTTCATATACTAATGTGTGATGCGTTCATTTTCTAATGAATGGAAGAAAATAGAGGCATATAATAATTTAAATTTCTATAATCATAATTATATCATAAAGATAATATATAAAATTAAATATATCAATATAACCATCCATTTGAGGCAGTGATGAAAAATAAAATAGGTCACTTCTTGAAGATGGTAGTCCATATGTCTACATGGGCAACACTTTCATTTTTCATGTGATGGAAAATAGATATAAAATGGTTGTACCATTCACATAAAAACAATTAAGTATATTTAATTCACTAATTTAATTATATTAATTTGGTTATATAATATTTTATGTTTCTGCAATAAGAAATACAGATAAAATAATTTGGTTAAGGCAATTACCTTTTCATTGAGTATCTTCATTTTATTATTCCTTAACCCTTTATAAGAAGGTATTTTTGTGAGATTAGGGTCTTTTTTAAGTGTGGAATTAATTTTGAAATGATTTTTAATAGGGATTATATTATCTATAGTTATTAATTTTTGAGAATAATTGATAAGAGGATGTGTCATTTATAAGTGATATTAGTAGAATCCTTATAAATATTAATAACATTAAAATATAATAAATTTGAAAATATTCTATAGGATGACCAGAACATAAAATATTCAAATATATGATAAGATGGGTCAAAAAAATTAACCTTTTTTAACCCTTACCATAGTGATAGTATTTCTACCATAGTATTTATTCGTTATAGCTAAAAATAATATTGATATTTTTACCAAATATTGGTTATGCTGATTCCCAATATAAAATCAATTTTATAGTATTAAACTCTAAGAGGTGGAAGAAATTAATTATAATATCCACACACAGATGGGTATAATGATTTTTTTGAAAAATTATTTTTAAGTATATAAATGATGTTATTATCATCTATTATCTTATAAAAACCATTAGTTTAATTTGAACCTAATTAATTGAAATTATTATCTACATATTTAATCAAAATCATTTAAAAATAGTTACTAATTTAATTTATTAAGATAAACAAATATTGTATGTAGAAAAATATTTTTCCAAAGAGAAATATCTAATTTTACCTTATAACTAATTTATTTTTTTTTTTTAAAATGTGATTAAAAATGTGTGAATTATAATTCTCTTTTAATATTTTGTAAAAAAATAATTTTCTATAAGTTAAATAATTAAAATAAAATAAAATAACATGTTAATGAAATATTTATGATAAAAATAATGTTTCTAGAAAAAACATTTTCGATAAGAAAATAATTACTACACTAATAGTCTTTATCATTTCTCTACCATTTCATTAATTTTATTACATAAATTTTATTAATAAATATTATTGAAATAATTTATAAATTGTATTAAATTTTATGAAAATAAATAATTTAATAAAATCATTTAAAATCATTTTTCCTAGGATCAAAGGTATTTCCTTATGTGAATTTGTCCCTTTTTAAAAATAATTTATTTTATCAATATAATTTTACAATCTATTAGTGTCTTTAATTTTATATTTTTGGGAAATAATTATTCAGATATGTTTGGATTTGGGTGTCTTATAGTCTATCAAATATATCAAAGTTATTAAATAAAAGTATATTTCAATTTCTCAGGGTGTTAAATACTACCCACCCCCCCTTAAGAATTTATCTCTCAAAATTTTGTTACTTGTTTGAAAAAAATGTGGATATAAATGCCCCATTATATTGATGGGTTCTGAAATTTCATCCGCAATTCGGTGATTCTTATATAGAAATTTAATCAGGTGATTTGCATTTTTCTATAACAATATATCTCTATGATCAAAGATTTATCCTATATTTTCCTCATAAGAAAGATAATCCTCCTAAAATATGTAATCTTAGTTAAGTACATGTGAAGGATCAAATATATAATTCCTTAAAAGAGACACATGGATCACAATGTTAACTTGGGAGAGGTTTGGTGGAAGTTCCAATAAATATCATACCACCCCAATATAGTTAAAAATCTTATAAGGGTTGATATATATGGGGATCAACTACCCTTTATATCTAAATATCCTAATCTTATTCCAAGATAAATTTTAAAAAATACCTTATATCCAACTTCAAACACTATAACTCACCGATGATGATCGGAATGACTCTTATTTTGACTCTAATCTGCTCGAACAAACTACTGAATAGCTCTAACTTTATCTACCATTTACTTAGCTAACTCATGTACCATTAACATTATTTCTGAAACATTATCCAAATATTTTGGATTTATAAGCTTCAATCCATTGATGATATCATAATAAGCCAGTCAGATATTCAAGTGAATGCTATTTTTGTAAGAAGATTTAACTAAGGGAAGTTATTGATCCTAACTTCCATGTAAATTTGTAGAAAATTTTCTCAACATATCCTATAAGTTTTAAATCATTCTCTTAGATTAACCATTTGTTTGAGGATAATATGCAGTGATAAATTTAAACTCTATATTCAATGATTATTTAATAGTTCTATAGAACATCATGGTAAACATCATAACTCAATCATCTATGATTAGGAGTGGTAACCCATGAAAACATACCACTTCAATAATTTATATGCTAGAAGGTTGGACAAATGATAAAACTTCTATGACAATAACAAAATACACTAACTTCATTATAATATTGACCATAACTCAAATGTTAATATACCCTTTAGTTATCCTAGGATGTCCTAAAATGAAATATATGGTTTTTCCCCCATTTCCATACAAGTATGGGTAATGGTTGTAGTATCCCCTTAGACTTATGACATTTATAATTAAATATCTAACATACCAGGCATCAAGATTCCTAAATAGAATTATCCATTTTCATGTAATCATACTAGAAATGTTCTTTGAGATATATTGAAATCATTTTACTCAAAGTATGTATAGATAACGAGGATCTATGGGATTCCTCCATGAAAACTTTCATCAAATTTGTTATTAAAGGGTCACGTAATTGGTTCCTAAACCTATTTATTCATCACTATCATAATTGAACTTAGGAAAACTCATTTTTACCTCATTTATTGCCACATAAAACATTAATTCATTTTTAATAAATACATAAATGGATGGTTAATAATTCATCAGATAAAGATATGATTTATGTCCTTTAATAATGATTTCAAGTTCCATCCTTTTTAAATTCATAAATATTTGATCTTTTTCAATCCTTATCATGAAAACCTATCATTTTCCTTTCGACTCAAAGTATTAGTAACCTTGTATTCCTTTGCATAGGGGTGATGTATTGAGTATTCAGGGTATCTAATCAACTCAAACCATCTAATTTAGTGTATAATGGACTCTTTCAATTTGAATATATAATTCAATAATTTTTTATAAGTATATTTATCAATTATTTAACCATAAAGATAATGGAAATATATTTTTAATTCTAATAATTACCACTATTATATCGAAATCATGATACGTGTAATTTTTCTTATGAACCTTCAATTAGTGTGTGGAATACACTACAATCATGTTATTCTACATGAGAATGAATCCCAGACCATTTTTTGATGCATCACTATATATCACAAACCCTACTCCACTATAGGGTATCATGAGCATAAGTAGACTAACTAACATTATATTTAGTTTATTGAAATTTTCATCACATTCATCAGAATAAATGAACTTGACTCCCATCAATTTCAAATTGGTTAATGGTTTTTATACCCATTATAATGTTTTCACAAATTGTCAATAGTATTTATCCAATCCAAGAAACCTATTATTCTCAGTCACCGTAGATGGTCTAGACGATTTATTTATAACTATCATCATTGGAGGATCCACCAATATTACCTTTCATGTAATTACATAAACCAATAATGATAATTTTTATATCCATAATTCAAAATTTCTAAATTTTACATACAACCTCTCTTTTCTCAATGTCTTCATCATAATACTCATATGATCTTCATGATCTCCATTTTTATTGTGATACATATAATTATTTTAATTAATTACTACCTCAAACTAATCAATTTAATTACAAAATACTCTATTCATTATATCCATGAATATTGCAGTGGAATTGGAAATTCATAAGGGAGTCACTATAAGTATATAGTGTTCATACAACTTATAGAAGTATTTTTCTGTTATGTCCTCTATTTTCCCCTTAACTAATTATATCTATATCAAAAAATATTATTCAACACTTAATATTTGATCAAAAAAAATACAGTATAGATACTAATTATTCTAGAATTTGATTTTGTTAAAATCATAATAATCAATAGAGAGATGCATTGACCCATATTTCTTTTTAATAAAATGTACAGGTGCACCCCATGGACAAGAACTTGGAAAAATAAATCCATTTTTTAGACTCTATCAGAGTTTATTCTTCATCTCCTATATGTCAATAAGGACCATAAGGAGTCCTTGAAATATGAATTCCACTATTTATGATTTTTATTAAAAATTCGAAATCATTATTTTGTGGATGACTAGGAAACACTTCAATAAATAAATAAATATACTCTATAACATTAGTGATATCTTTAAAAAATAGTACATGGTTAACAAATGTATAAAATAAATTCATTCCTTATTAATTTATTTGAATTGAAAATAAAATAAATCATTTGAAAATAGAATAAATGTTTTTTTGAAAAAAAATATATGCACTCAATGTATTTTTACATTGATAAATTAAATTAATCGCTATTGGTGAATAATTTTAATGAAATTTATGTATTATATATTCAAAAAAACTTTTTATCATTCATCTAATATTTTTTTCTTGATATTGGATAATAATAAATATGGTTTTTTTCTTAAAAACCGTATTTTTCTAAAAAATGGTTTAATCGCATTTTTGTGCATTTATTATAAAATTAATTTTAGGAAATTTTAGAAAATTTATTTTTAAATATGAAATAAATTTTTTAAATCAACATGTAAAAATTATTTAATATAAAAAAATTAAAAAAAATTAAAATATTAAATTTTTCAATGAATAGTGAAAATAGTTACTTTTATTAAACATTATCTTCTCGTTTAAAGAATTTACAAGTTTTATTTTATTCTAAAAAAGGTTTTAGAAGTTAAATTTGTTAAATTATATTATTATTAATCCAATTTAGTACATTTTAATCAATTTTATGTTGAATTTCGATATAAAATATTTTTATACATATGGAACCTTTTTATTTGGAAACCGCTTTTCTTTGCGTCTGTGTGTTTAATTTTAAATTAAATTGTGCCAAATATATGAATTAAAAATGATAAAATGGTTTTTTTTTTTGAATTAACATCATTAATATTATATAATAATTTTAGAATAATTTTATTCATAACAAATAGTATAAAGAGTAAAAAAACTTTTACCATAGTTAAAGTTAAAACAGGTTTACCATGAGTTAATCTATAAAGATAAGGGTTAAAATGAAATAAAAACTTTTTTAACCCCCATTGGTTGGTTTTATTACAATATTAACATTATCAAATTCATATATGTGATATTTTGGGGCCATTTTTCAAGAAGGTGAGATGAAATTGTTTTAAAACATAAAAAACATACAAGTGTGACACTCACCTCAATTAAAAAAGGGCACCTCCTCCCCTCACCTATTCACACATCTTAATCCATTTATCTATACTACCCCACGAAAAAATCAATCCCCAATATCCTTATACATTTTATAAATGTTCTATTATTCAAAAATATCAACCCTAGGGTCATAAATAATAGATCCAAAGGTGGTTTTTCTAAGAAAATGTAATTGTCATTAATTAGCTCTTTCTTTTTTACTTATTCTTTTACCACATTAAATTATGTATTAACAATTAAAATATAATATCACCATTATACAACATATACTATGATGTAATTATTTATATGTAATAACCTATTTTAATATCCTCTTCCATCAAAAGGTAAAATAAATTGTCAGTCGTGTTAATGGAAGACTATCGTCTCGCAAAACAATGTAATTAATTTTCCCTCACCACCTCTCACATCTAGATATAATGATGTATTTAAGATATATATATATTTTTGTGTTTTTTATTTTATAAATAATTATAATTCTGGAATTATAATATCACAGAAGCCAATTCCTCTTTCTCCTGAACCCAAGGTCAAGGATGTATTCAACAGGTTGATCGGAGATCTTAATGGTATGAAACACCAAATGGAAGTGAATTCTCTGTGCAATGCAGCGGGTATTGGAATTGATTCTGGTTTAAATGGTATCCATTCTGGGATGGAAAGGGTTATTGATGAAACTAATGAGGGAGTTCCCATGACTCTTGGTATTGGTTCTTATGCGGAGGAAGTTAGGTAACCTATAATTGATAAGTGTGCTGTTTCTTCGGGGGGCACCAATATACCAACAGGGAAGATTTTGATCCAGGATGGTGTTATGACATACAACTCCTTTGAGATTTTGGATGCCAATGAGTCTGCCCAGGTTGGAGGGGATGAATAGATTGAGGGGGGTTCGGGAGTTGACAAGGTCCATGGGGAGGGGAAGTTACTTAAAAATAATAAAGGGAGAGAACGCAAGGACTACTCATTTTTACCGAAGCTGATTGAAACATGGTCAGGTAAAAAATCTAAGCCATGTGAGAAGGAAATGTCATCTTCCATGTTTTTCATGCAGGAGGATTCCCAGGTTTTAGCCAAGGAGAACAATAATGGAATGGGAAGAGCTACTAAAATGGGAAAGAACATAAAAGAACATATCATTTGCTCTGAAGAGGACATGGTAGAGGAATTTCTTTATGTTAACATCCCTCAAGAAGAGGCTGATATAATGGGAATACCTATCAAAGTATAGGTCAAAAGAGACCAGGCTAAAGGGATTGAAAAATAGAATATTATCCTAATGAGAGGCTTCAATGATCAGAAAATCAGCAAAGAAGAATATATCTGAACATGGTAAAAAATGGTGGATCGATTTGAAGATGTTATTGGGGAAGATCCTGATGCTAAGGTATGGTTAATGAATTGGAATCTGTATAGGGAGTAAAGCACTAATAGGCTAAGGATACAATTTGGTAACTTTTCATTTTCTTATGAGGCTTCACCTCCGGACTGATTGTGTTTGTTTCTCCTGTTGTAGTTATAGTGTTTTGGTGGTACTTTTGGGTTGTCTGCGGGTCAAGGTGCTAATGACATTAGGATATGGTCATATTCATTCTGGATTTCTTTGACGTCCTTGGGGATGGATCCTAGAGGTCCATTTCATCGTTTGAAGGATAATAGAATTCCTCTAGAGTTTGCCAATGAGAGGATTTGGGTCAGTGTCGATGGTCACGCCAGGGGACGCTCAAGGTAATCCTTAGTGGATTTGGCCAGTCTTTCTGATGTTCTTGCACCCTGATTCGTGGTTTTTTAATCATGATTTGTGACTTTTTGTGTTCTTTTGTTTTGGTGAATGTGGTTGTTCTGATCTCATGTAGTGGGGTACTGGGAATCCATAAACTGGATTCTGAAAATGAAAAAAAATTGATTGGCGTGCGAATTATAATATCACATTTATCTTCTTACCTTAAAATCTATAGGAAAATTACATTGTCACTCGTGTGTATGTGTGGAGTACTATCTCCATGAAAGAATGAGATTTTTTTTCATTTCCACATTACATGGATACAAATAATGATATATTTAATGAATATATATGAAATATATGACATAATTATGATCTTGAAAAGGTTAATCAATATTGTACTTTATTTTGTTTCATCACTTGAGAAGTGAAAATAGCATTCATGCAAACATAAGTCTTACCATATCCATGAATGTTGTAATAAATTTTTTTATCTGTATCATTTATGGATGACTCTATATATATATATAATATGATATATATATATATATCATAATTGAAATTATATATATGATGGAACAATGATCAAAGTATAAGTACTAGAAATGCCACACTGTGTGGTAAATATCACATGGAAATCAACCTCTAAGAGGAGGCACACTCTCTCTCGATGGGGCTAGGGCTTCCTCTTCAAATTTCTTCCCTCTCCTCCTCTATATTTCCTCAGATATCTCGGCATCTTCATCCTCTACCTTGACATCGGCAAGGTTCGTTGAGGAGGATCCTGGATTCATCGGCTCAGGAAAGGCATCATCATCATCATCTAGTCACGTTTGGCAGGTGGTAACTTCAGCAGGCGATGACCTTGAAACTGGGTGGATGGAGGTGTCTCAACGTCGGATCCAAGCTTGGTTTTGTCGCCTCAGGAAAGGTATATTCTTCTTCATCTGGTCACACTCAGTGGGTGGTGGCTTCGGCAGGTGATGGCCTCAGATCTGGGTGGATGTATGTGTCTTGGTGTCGGATCCATGGCTCAGCTTCAACAGGCGGAGGATTTTCCTTTTCTTCTCAGGCATGGATCAATGTTCTCCCTGGTGTGGCATGGAGGAAGGAGAGCACTTGGTTCGAGTATCTGGAGGTCCTGTGGTCTATGTGGTATAATATTCATGATTCATGGTTGTTTCATGTCAATTGCATTGATTTGTTCATTCTACTAGTATTACGGACTGTCAATTTGGTCATTCTTCTGGTTTGAAAAGTCTCTTTCTTCCACTTCTCGTTGGTTTCCCCCATTTATTGTGATTTTCTTACATTGAAATCTGTTGAGGGGGTGTCTTTGATCTTATTCTGAGAAGATACATGTCCAAATTGGCATTTCTGGTTCATAGTGGACTGGATCTCTTCATTGGTGGTGTTCCTCTAGCGTGGTGCTCAGCCATCTAGTCATAGGTGATGATGTTCTGGCTTCGCAACTTTGATTGTCTACCATTTTCTCTAGCGTCCGCAGTGTGGTGGGAGCTATGATTTGTGCATAAGGTTGGAATCCATGGTGAAGGGGTGTTGTGATTGTGGGTTTTTTTATGAGTTTTAATGTGAAATGTAGTAGTGGTTTGTTTGAAATTGTTTGACACTGAAGGTGGGAAGTCATTACACCCAGACTCGTCAACTTGGAACATACCCTAGAGGAGGATCCAGAGCCGATAGTTCATCTTTGCAAAGATTTTCATATTTGGTTATTTGAGAGGGTATGGCATTAGCTATTGGATCTGGCATGTGCTTTGACACAGGACACTTTCTCTCTGAACTACCTTGCACTGGTGGAAAGCATCAGTTTGTTCAATTGTTGGGGAGGGGAAACTCCATGTTTCCAGTCTGCTTGTACTCTTCTATTTTCCATCGTATGTGATTTTTCAAAGTTCATAATGTCTATTTTGGTTCCCCCCTTCTTCCTTTAAAAGGGGTCTTTATCAATAAAAATCTAAGGCCTTCAGGTTGTTGGATGGATAGAACTGTCGCACCAAAACTCTTATAAAAATGAAACAATAAACACCAGTAAATGTAGATTTTAATAAGAAATTATTATTAAATGGATGTTTAAATATTTTAAGTGGGTAATTTATTATATTATAAGTATGGAAATTATTATTTTATATAATTATAATAAATTTAAATTTATAATAAATGAATTAAAGTGCTTTCGAAGAAAGTAGAACTCAAGGTAAGGGATTTTCATCTCACTTTTACTTCTATGATACACATGTCATATTCATCACTTCCATATTTTATGTTGTTTATATAATTATAATGAATGTATTTAATGATTTTAATCATGAAAATTATGGGGATATACATATATATATAAGGTTCTCAGTTTCTTGAGGTTTTATTTGAATGTTAGCAAAGTGGTAAATGTTTTTTGTTACAATATCAATGTTTACTATGATCATTTATGACTAAGTTTCTGATGATGAAATATTTTTAACTGTCTCTTAGGACACTCATGAATTTTCATATCATGAATTGATTTCATAAGAATATATTTTTTCCATTTATTTTCTTATCTTTAGGTACTTAAAAGACTGAACAATCATTTTTAGGGAAAATTGATTTTAATTATCTCTTCGATACAAAACCATTTTTCTTCCCTATACATGTTATCTAAAAATGTTTTCAACAATGTTTTTACTACTATCCAGTGATTTTTTAAATTCATTTTTACCCATGTATTAATTTTTTTAAAAAAATTAAAATAAATTATTCTGTCATTTTCCAAACAATGTACTTTTGACTTTTTACCAAAATTTGAAAGGAATCTTTATTTTAACATAAAGTGCATGAACAACATTTTTCACCATCATGACCATTAAATCTATTTAATCTTCCTTTATAAATTTTATAAGTTATTTTTCTAATAAAATTTTTTTCCCTAACATTTGGGAAATTTTTAGATTTTAAATAAGTGATTTCAATATGAAAATTGTATTTTCACCATGAAATGTTTCAAGTGACATCTTAAAAGAATTTTAATATAATATGATATCCTTTTATGCTTAATAAACTTTATCAAGGATATTATCCAATGATATTATCCTTATTATTTCCTTTATGGTTTATTATTATGATGAAAATATTTTTTTGAAATTCATTACTTTTCTATGGGTTAGGCTATGATGAATTGAGGAAATGTTTATGAAACCTATTTATTTTCTTTAGGTTATTCCATGAAGGAATGTTTATAATCCCCATTTCTTTTTCATGTGTTATGATATTATGAATGTTCTATGATATTCTAGTACATATTTTTATGTTTTTCATTATGTTATGGGTGGACCTAGAATTATACACCCCTCTAATGAATTTGGTAAACAAAGATATATCATGAGATAAAAAATATTGGAATGCGTTGTGAACCCGGTTTAGTAAGACTCTATCTACTATGATTGTCATCTTAATTAACCTTGACTATTATGATATTTTGGGGAATGAACCCAATCCACTATGACATTCTTGGTAGTGATCATTGACTACCAAGGAAAATATTTTCTATCGTTATGGGTATTCCACAAACTTATTATTATGATAATGTTATGCTTCCATGGATCATGTTCTTTGATTTATTTATGATTCGTGTCATATAAACTACCAATAATTAATCCATGATTCAAGATTATGTTCTATGATATACAGGGTATGGTTTTCAAATGTTATTATCATGTTCTCATAACCTTATACATATTTTAGGTTTAATTGATCCTTGATATCTTCCTTGTTTACCATTACTGGACATCTGATCTCACCCTTTCTTATGAATCTTTTTCCCCAGATTATGAAGAAAGGTAATATGTATGGTATTTATAAGAAGGGTTCTAGTTAGGAAGAACATAGGGGAAGATTATTTATTTCACTTAAAACCAGTTTTTTATGTATGTAAGTTTCCAAATATAGTATACCTATATAAATCTAGCATGTGTCATTATGTTATATAATGGATATTCATTTATAAATATGTGATGTCTATTTTCTTAAAATTATGGGTCACTATAGTATATATCAGTGTAAGTATTAGTTTCCTTTAGAAACTAGGACGGTAAATGTTTAGTGAGAACCCGAAGGATATGTCTAAGTATTGGATAACAACCTAAAATTTTGGTAATGATCAGGAATAACCTAGGTTAAAACTAACTTTTCATAGAATTTAGATAAGTTTTCATAATTTAGAAATTGTATAAATTATTTTTAATGATTATGTGGTTTTTTACTATGATTATAGTTTCTCACACTATGATTTTTGGTTTTAGTAAATTGATATAACCTAAGGAAATTATGTTAATTATGAATGTGAAGGAAAATGAAATGATTTTCCTCCTAAGAAACCAAATAGTATGAGATATAGAATGAAAAATCTCATTATTAAGCTTAAAAAAATTTCACGGTACGAATCAGGAAAAGTGTCTATATGAGAAAAGAAGAAAACAATGGTCTGTTGAGTCCTACCATAGGAAAAAACTAATATATTTTTGTGGGTATTATAATATACTAGTTTTTTAGAAATGGATCAGTACCACTAAAAATATATTTTCAGTTCCCTAGTGTTTGAAATGAAAAAAGATATTTTTATTGTTTTTTGTTTGGAAGGATAAGAAGATCAATGTTAGATTCTTATCAAGAACATGATACAAAAGGATGAAATTGACTCCATGGAGTGGGATGGGTTTAATATATTATCTTTCAATAATTAAATTCCTCTTGTAATGAATATGAAAATGATGAATTAATTCCTTGATCGAAATAATAAGGATGATGAATACATTGTTACCTTTGAGGAAACTTTTACAATACTTGTGAGGTACTCTTATGGTATTATCATACAACCTGAAAGAACAGATTCTTTATTTTTTAGTGGATTAAATCCAAGTATCTCAAGGGTGATATCCTTAATGGAATTCAGTAGCTATGAATATATCATTAGATGTACTATCAAGGTGTAAATGGATATTGTATTTTCTCATCAATATCAAGGCTTTGATAAGAAAAGAAGGATGGAATTCAAAGGAATTTCTAAAACCTATGGAGAGAAGAATATGAGATATCCTTCATTATCAGAGTGTAGAAGGAAACATGGAGTAAATTATATTAAGAGGACTTGTAAATGTTTTAAGTGTATAAAGGAATTTTATCGAGTGAATGAATGCCAAAGTGATTGGAAGAATATAGGTAATGATGTGAATAGAGAGAAATATCCACAAAATTCCCTACCCACACTCCAATATTTTAAATACAAGGATAATTGGTATTATTTTAACCAGTGTTAATATCTAAATTTTAATGAAGATGATCGATACTAGTAACCACTTAAGTAGAGAGACAAAGGGAAATATCATGTGATCACTATTTATGATGAGGGGTACAATAACAACGTGTTGAAAGGTACACTAACCATCCACTCTAGAATATATAATGCATTTTTTGACTATGGATCATTTCACACTTTCATATCTAAATAATTTTATATAGTTATAAACACCATATCAATGATTAGATATTGAATTTAAAGTGAAAACCCTTATTATCCTAGTGATCACATCTCAAGTCTATGACTCTTCTTTGGTTGAAGTTTTTAGAATGTTCTTCCTATAAATCTCATTATTCTACCTATGGTTCAATTTGATGTTATCTTAGGAATAGATAATCTTTATTTATATAATATCACATCAATATCCAAGGAAGGGAAGACACATTTGATATTTTTAACTAAACTATGATCATATATTAGTGTGACGATAAGTATATACATCTAATGGATACTGAATCCATTGTATACATCTTGATTTATATTAAAATTGGGTGTTCATCTGGGATGGTTAGGGAGAAACTCAATGTAACATCCCACCCCTCCTCACTATCTTAAGTTGATGCGGAGGTGCTACTTGACCTTAAGCAATGTTCCCAAGGCTCCAAAGCTGAAAATAAATGTCGAGAGATTCAAGAATAGTTCGGGAACAATTTTACCTAGGAATGAAAACAACCAACCATCATGCAAATAATAAAACAACTACATGATGCATGTCAATAATTTATTACAATTCAACATTTTTCAAAGACCAAAAAATCCAGAACCAACACTATTCCATAATCAGAGTACCAAGAAGAAGACTAAACAACATAAACCAAGAAGTAATGAGAAAATTCCATGGACACACACCAAGCTCTATGATCCAATAACCACAAGACCTCACAATAATCATGATAAAACACTAAGGAAATGAGATTCTTTTCCTTTACTTGTGTCTTGGAATACAACATCCGTATGAGAACCAAAGTTCCAAAGCAGGGGTGAGTAATAATACTCAGAAGACTTTCCCCAAATGACTTCTCCTCACATGCCACTAGGATAAAACTAGTCAGCACAATTTATATAAAACAATTTATATAAATACATTAAAATAACTTCACAATTTTTATCATGCCAAACACATTATTATTTTAACCATTTCACCCAAAACATCACATGTTCATGAGAATAAACAAAACAATCCATTCCAATTTTCCATATACTTATTAGAATAACCTCATTCATCTTGTGTGGCCTGAATGATAACACAACCATGTCCACAAAACAACCACATGAGATCTTTGTTCATTGTTGGTGGAACATCATGTCCATAACATGTCCTCTTTTTTTAGTGATACTTCACGACCACTTGATGGTGGTACTTCACAACCATGATCCATCCCATCCAGCTCTTTCTTAACCAGTTAAGTAAACAAACATGAAAATCACATTTTCTAAATTACAACAACATGTCAACTAATAATTACCACATCACATAAACCAATAATTGTCAAACAAACAACCCTTTAAGACAAAACCACAATTTCAAAAATATTCCAAAATAATTCACCAAAATCACATTCATTAAAAACACAATTATGTCACATCCATGCCCAACCTCATTTCAATAAAACCCACATTTTATTGAAATTTTTTTTCATAAATCTTGTTCCATAAAACAAACCAACCCATCGATTTTAAAATCACCATTTTAAAATCCAAAACAAATAGCATTGCACAACAAAACCCCATTTTCCCAAAATTCCATAAATCATCACAAAAATGGGTTTCAATAAAGCTTGTCACACCACAAACACCAATAATTTCAAGTGATAATTATTAATTTGAAATTTAGGCCTTCATGTTCTATCAAAATGGAGTTGATATAGAAGCCGCATACCTTAGGGTTTCGGCAAAAATGACCAACTCACAACCACACCACAAATCCAGGTGAAATATCCACAAAACCACATTCAATAACCTTACCTAACATCAAAAAGCCCAACTCTCACCATTTTAGTAAACAAAAACCCTAGATCTACCAGAGAAGAAAGTAGATCTAGAAAATAAATAGAGAGAGAGAAAAAAAACTAGATCTAGAGAAATCCAAAAAACAACTAAGGAGAGAGACTTAACAAGGAATAACCACCTTCAATCCACCAAGAAAACCCTTATATTTTCTTCCAAAATGGGTGGTAGAGCCTCCCTAACCCATGAGTTGAAGAAATAACTAGTTGGGTTCATGAGGGATGAGAAATGGGTGTTTTAGGGTTAATCCTAAGTGACCCAATTTTTTAAAACCCCATTTTTAAAACTACACATGGTTAGCTCACACAGTTAGACAAACCATGTGCTAATCATGAAACATCTACTATCCCAAATGGGTGCCCTGCATAGTTAGCCCACATGGTTAGACAAGCCATGTGCTGACCATTCGAAATCCCATTGTCTCAATTTTCATGCTTTACTTGGGTTGGCTGCACGGTTTTCAAACTATATGCATTAACCATGTGCTATCCCATATCCCTCTGCCTCAAACTTCATAGTTTCCTGGAGAAGCCTCAAGGTTTTCCAAAACCGTGCCTAAATTGTGCATATAACATCCTGTCTTTTTATAACATAACTTTTCATTCCATTACACGGAACTGAGGATCTTTAAGGTTTAGTGTCTTGGAAACAAGGAACATAAAACATGAAACAAAAAAAACATTCTTCTTAAACACTTGAAAGGATTCTACTCATGTTCACCCTAGGCTCATTACTGCATCTCATAACCTGGGGACATACATCAAAAGGAAGGGTGAGCAGAAGGCCCAGCAAGGGAAACAAGTGAAACATTTTACATATGAACTTGAGATACATCAATAAAGTCATTAAAAGAACTTTAAGGTATGAAAATGAAATCATGAGGCATATCATAATAAAAATAAAACTTTTTCATAACTTGAATATGTGGATACATAATTTAACATAGACAATCATGAACATATCACCAAGGTCCATCCCCAAGGTGTCATTTTAAAATTACCAAGGTTATTCACCAAGGTATCGTGAAAATTGTAATCTCTAGTGGTTACATCATTACCCAATGCATTGGAGCGCTATCAGGGTGCACCCTTAAATTTGCCTTTATTATCATGTGATCCACATATATAATCATCAAACATTTCATAAATAACCCATATATCATAAAGGAAATGGGTTTCATTTCATAATCATAACTTTTTAAAAACTGCTTTAAAGACATGATCTTTATATCACTTTAAAACCCACAGAAAAGGAAGGTGGGTCTCATGTATGTAAATCCCAGAATTTAAAATAGAACATTTTGGTATATATGTGAATACCCATTTATAAGAAAGAGCTTTGAGTATTCACTTAATAAAATAAAATAACATTAGAAAAAGAGATAGACATTTTGAGACAAAAATTCTGCAGCATAACGGCAATGTTCCGAGGTTTTAGAAGACATTGAAAGAGAGGTAAAATGGGTAAAACATTAATATATGACCCATAAAATAGTATATGGACATAATAAGAAGGATACATGATCATGGTAATGAAAGTTCAAGGACATACCATTTGAAATGAAAAACATGGAAGGATGAAAAAAATTAGATTTCTCTTATGAAAGTTCGGCAGCCTAACGGCGTTACTTAAACATCAACAAAAATGATTTGAAAAGATAAAATAGGGTCTCTCATCATGTGAACATAAGAGTTCAGTATGATATATATAGAGATCATACCCCAAAAAAATAGAAAGAAACTTGAAAGAATTGACATGAAAGTAGAACTTCAAAACGAGAATGGTGAAGAACCACTTAAAAATTCGGCAGCCTAACGGCGCCACTTAAACTTCAACAAAATACTGAATTGAAGAGATCAAATGGGGTATCTCATCATATGAACATAAGAGTCCAGTATGATAGATATAGAGATCATACCCCAACATAACAAAAAGGAACTTGAAAGAATTGACAGGAAAGTAGAACTTCAAAACGAGAAGGGTGAAGAACCACTTAAAATTTCGGCAGCCTAACGGCGCCACTTAAAACATCAAAATAATGAATTGAAGAGATCAAATGGGGTCTCTCATCATATTAACATAAGAGTAAAATATGATATATATAGAGATAATACCACAATATAACAAAAAGTAACTTGAAATAATTGACATGAAAGTAGAACTTCAAAACGAGAAGGGTGAAGAACCACTTAAAAATTCGGCAGCCTAACGGCGCCACTTAAAACTTCAAAATACTGAATTGAAGCGATCAAATGGGGTATCTCATCATATGATCATAAAAGATCAGTATGATAATTTAGAGATCATACCCCAACATAATAAAAAGGAACATGAAAGACTTGAATGAAAATAGAACATGAAAATAAGGAAGGTGAAAGAATCCCTTAAAAAATCGGCAGCCTAACGGCGCCACTTAAACATTCTTAAAACGAATTGATGAGAGCAAGGGGGGGTGGGGGTCTCTCATCATATGAACATGAAATAGGCAGTAGGATGAATATAAAAGAACATCCTCCAACATAAGAACATGCAGTATAAAAGAAATGACATAAAAGAGATTACTTGAAAAAAAAGAGAGAGGTCAGATCCCTTACATTAAAATATAACTCTTAAACCTCAAAGGTTGGGACCTTGAGGGCTTGGGGGAACCTTGGGAGGACTCCTTGGTAGGTAATGAGACCAGAAATTCGTTGGGAATGAGTGGGGAGTCGAATGGATGAGAGGAGGGCTTGGTATTTATAGGGAAAGTGAGGGGACAAGGCATTAATGGCCAAGGGACACCTCACATGTGCTTTTCTCAAACCCATGTGCTCTCCCTTGTCATTTATCATGGAGTTAGGCCACATGGGGCCCCCAAAACAATAATTCATCACCCTTGGCCGGATAACCCTCAAAAGATCTCATGACATCATCATGACACCGTTATGATGTCATTAAACATACCGAAACCCTAAAACTGTATTTTTACTATTCACTGAAAATTCAACTTTCTCAGAAAAATCCCAAAATTTCACATTAACCAAATATTAATGCTCTGATTTCAAAAATGAAATCCATTTTATAAAAATAATTTTCTAAATATTCTTAATTTAATTTTTAAATAAAAACACTATTCATCGAAAATTCATTTTTTCAGAAAAAAACCCCAAAAATTACCATAACATAATATCGATGCTCTGAGTTCCAAATTAAAGTCATTTTTATAAAAATAATTTTCTAATTATTTTTAATTGAATTTTTAATTAAATAAACACTATTCACCCGAAAAAACTAATACTTGAATAATAATTAATGAAACCGTTATTTAACTATTTTATTGAATCACATTACTTAATCAAGGTGCCTAGATTATTTTAAAACTTTATTTAAGTGAGATTACTAATCCATTTGGTCATATTACTAATCCTAATCATAAAATCACTATTCATAATTTACTATTCATCAAAAATATGCATACTATATTTATCCGGTCATTTCAAAATTTATAAACTTCATCATAAGAAGAAATCCCAATTTTTATTTAAAACAAGGATTACACACGGTAGTTACGGTCTCGTTACATAACCCCTTATAATACCAGTATAGGACCTAAGGGTAAGGTGTGCTAGGGTGATAGAAGCTTGGGGCGGCTCAGTCAACATTGCCCGAGTAGTAATTTCTATCAGTTTGAACTTCTCACGAAGGCGATTCCGTTCCAGCTTCACATGATGAAGTTTGGCTTGGATTTGATCCAGAGAAAAGCCCAGTGGTGCGACCTCCTTCCCAAGCTCTGTTAGATGAGCTTCGATCGGTCCAAGACTACTAGGTGAGGCCATCGAATCTTCTTTCTATAATAAATAACCAAGATTACTTATTTTAGAGACAATAATCAAAACATTTTGTTCACAGCGGTCATATTGACCGATGGTTATATAATAGTCAAAACCCACTGATCTCATTTTAATTATAATCATGTTTATCAAATAAAACATTTTTGTTGAGTATAACAATAACACATAAAATTAGGAAAAAAAATTTATTTAAAAAAATTTTCGGGTCGTTACAATATTCCCCCCTTAAGAAATTGCGTCCTCGCAATTTTAAAATTGGGTTTTGAAATTTCATTGAAAGTCCCACATCGGAAAAGGAGTCAGTAAAACTATTACTTTAAAATAAAGAAAGGGAAGTACAAAGGTCACCCGAGTTAACCCACACTAGGGTTCCATGTAGGAAAACATGGACATGGAGGAGAAAACAAAGGGTCAAGTTCTGAGGGAGAGTGATAGAGAACATGATTAGGAGAAAGTTAACCATGAGAAAATCCCAAACATATGATGTGTGTAAACGGTCTTTGATTACCCAGTAGGAAACGTAAACCAACAACATTTTTGTTTTACGTTTCTTTTCATAATTTTGAGGATTTCATTTACTACATAGAACAAAAACATAAGAAAATATACCTACCTTCAAGTAGAGTTTCATCCTTTAACAAGTCCCTACCAACACTAATCTTTTCTCCAAATGATGAGAATTCAAAAACACTTGGTCTCATAAAAGCACAAGAATCATCTTCTATAGAATCACATAATCTACAAAAGATTAACTATCTATTTCTTCTATCTTTAAACATTATCCCAAAAATAGAAATGTTAAGGTAAAACAACTCTTCAAAAAGAAAGAATCCCATAGGAATGGAAACTACTTTTAAATCATCAAAGTTCCATGGTACTACCCAAAGTTCATCATAGACCATTCCATAAATAACGGTCCTTAAAATTCCTCAAAACAAACCAAACTAAGATTGAAACCCAAATACAATAAGGATTTGATAACATAGTCTTCCAAAACAACTTCATTGTTCATCTCTAGACAACATCAACCACTCCTAACATCTTAAAAAAAGTAGCTAACCTAAACATATTTTACCCAAGATAGGTTAGTCATTCCCATAAGTAACCTAAATTACTATAAGTTCACCTTAAATTCATCGATTCTTCAAAATATAAGTAAACCTTACTCCTCAATGAAAATACCGTAGTAATCTATTTACCTTGATCAAATATGGTTCCCAAAATAATGAACGTCTTCCAAAATAATAATCATATTTTAATCCCCTAATCATCCTTGTCATATTAATATGAAAATCGTCGCATTTCCTATCACATTGGTTGTCGGAACATGTTCTTCCATTTCCCACCATTAACTAAGAAGAGAAAGCATAATTAGGGGCTTAAGTACTTAGCTAATAATCATGAAAAGGAACTGAAAGCATATAAGGATGACTTGTATATGAAAGGTATACCCTAACTTGTGATCTCCTAGGTTCCCATCTAGGTTATGAATGATCATATATTCTTATGTGAACCTTTATTTTATTTTATCTTTGTTCCTTTAACAATGGTTCATACCAAGCTTATGAATTTACCAAAGCATATCCCCCGGGAGTGTCGTAACCAAGAGTGCAGCAAGGCCCGTTGTCGTGTACCAGTTCCCATTCGAGTCTAGCTCAAAGAGGTGTTTTCGGGTTTTACCCCTATGTACATCTATGCCAGAGCCACCTCTACCTCCTCGTATCCAGACAGAGATGTATTTTCTTGGCAACCCCTTACTCAATACTCACCAAAATACCAGGAAGATTTCCTATATTAAACTTTTCTATAGGGTTCCTCCTAGAGTTTTCATATCCTAATTTCCACAAATAACTAAACCATCCTTTGATACCAACTATAACATCCTGTCTTTTTATAACATAACTTTTCATTCCATTACACGGAACTGAGGATCTTTAAGGTTTAGTATCTTGGAAACAAGGAACATAAAACATGAAACAAAAAAAACATTCTTCTTAAACACTTGAAAGGCTTCTCCTCATGTTCACCCTAGGCTCATTACTGCATCTCATAACCTGGGGACATACATCAAAAGGAAGGGTGAGCAGAAGGCCCAGCAAGGGAAACAAGTGAAACATTTTACATATGAACTTGAGATACATCAATAAAGTCATGAAAAGAACTTTAAGGCATGAAAATGAAATCATGAGGCATATCATAATAAAAATAAAACTTTTTCATAACTTGAAGATGTGGCTACATAATTTAACATAGACAATCATGAACATATCACCAAGGTCCATCCCCAAGGTGTCATTTTAAAATTACCAAGGTTATTCACCAAGGTATCGTGAAAATTTTAATCTCTAGTGGTTACATCATTACCCAATGCATTGGAGCGCTATCCGGGAGCACCCTTAAATTTGCCTTTATTATCATGTGAGCCACATATATCATCAACAAACATTTCATAAATAACCCATATAGCATAAAGGAAATGGGTTTCATTTCATAATCATAACTTTTTAAAAACTGCTTTAAAGACATGATCTTTATATCACTTTAAAACCCATAGAAAAGGAAGGTTGGTCTCATGTATGTAAATCCCAGAATTTAAAATAGAACATTTTGGTATATATGTGAATAACCCTTTAGAAGAAAGAGCTTTGAGTATTCACTTAATAAAATAAAATAACTTTAGAAAAAGAGATAGACATTTTGTGACAGAAATTCTGCAGCATAACGGCAATGTTCCGAGGTTTTAGAAGACATTAAAAGAGAGGTAAAATGGGTCAAACATTAATAAATGACCCATAAAATAGTATATGGACAGAATAAGAAGGATACATGATCATGGTAATGAAATTTCAAGGACATACCATTTGAAATGAAAAACATGGAAGGAAGAAAAAAATTAGATTTCTCTTATGAATGTTCGGCAGCCTAACGGCGTTACTTAAACATCAACAAAAATGATTTGAAAATATCAAATAGGGTCTCTCATCATGTGAAAATAAGAGTTCAGTATGATATATATAGAGATCATACCCCAACATAATAGAAAGAAACTTGAAAGAATTGACATGAAAGTAGAACTTCAAAACGAGAATGGTGAAGAACCACTTAAAAATTCGGCAGCCTAACGGCGCCACTTAAACTTCAACAAAATACTGAATTGAAGAGATCAAATGGGGTCTATCATCATATGAACATAAGAGTCCAGTATGATAGATATAGAGATCATACCCCAACATAACGAAAAGGAACTTGAAAGAATTGACATGAAAGTAGAACTTCAAAACGAGAAGGGTGAAGAACCACTTAAAATTTCGGGAGCCTAACGGCGCCACTTAAAATATCAAAATACTGAATTGAAGAGATCAAATAGGGTCTCTCATCATATGAACATAAGAGTCCAATATGATATATATATAGATCATACCACAATATAACAAAAAGGAACTTGAAATAATTGACATGAAAGTAGAACTTCAAAACGAGAAGGGTGAAGAACCACTTAAAAATTCGGCAGCCTAACGGCGCCACTTAAAACTTCAAAATACTGAATTGAAGCGATAAAATGGGGTCTCTCATCATATGATCATAAAAGATAAGTATGATAATTTAGAGATCATACCCCAACATAATAAAAAGGAACATGAAAGACTTGAATGAAAATAGAACTTGAAAACGAGGAAGGTGAAAGAATCCCTTAAAAAATCGGCAGCCTAACGGCGCCACTTAAACATTCTTAAAACGAATTGATGAGAGAAAGGGGGGGTCTCTCATCATATGAACATGAAATAGGCAGTAGGATGAATATAAAAGAACATCCTCCAACATAAGAACATGGAGTATAAAAGAAATGACATAAAAGAGATTACTTGAAAAGAAAGAGAGAGGTCGGATCCCTTACATTAAAATGTAACTCTTAAACCTCAATGGTTGGGACCTTGAAGGCTTGGGGGAACCTTGGGAGGACTCCTTGGGAGGTAATGAGACCAGAAATTCGTTGGGAATGAGTGGGAAGTAGAATGGATGAGAGGAGGGCTTGGTATTTATAGGGAAAGTGAGGGGACAAGGCATTAATGGCCAAGGGACACCTCACATGTGCTTTTCTCAAACCCATGTGCTCTCCCTTGTCATTTATCATGGAGTTAGGCCACATGGGGCCCCCAAAACAATAATTCATCACCCTTGGCCGGCCAACCCTCAAAAGATCTCATGACATCATCATGACACCGTTATGATGTCATTAAACATACCGAAACCCTAAAACTGAATTTTTACTATTCACTGAAAATTCAACTTTCTCAGAAAAATCCCAAAATTTCACATTAACCAAATATTAATGCTCTGATTTCAAAAATGAAATCCATTTTATAAAAATAATTTTCTAAATATTCTTAATTTAATTTTTAAATAAAAACACTATTCATCGAAAATTCATTTTTTCATAAAAAAACCCCAAAAATTACCATAACATAATATCGATGCTCTGAGTTCAAAAATAAAGTCATTTTTATAAAAATAATTTTCTAATTATTTTGAATTAAATTTTTAATTAAAAAACACTATTCACCCGAAAAAACTAATACTTGAATAATAATTAATGAAACCGTTATTTAACTATTTTATTGAATCACATTACTTAATCAAGGTGCCTAGATTATTTTAAAACTTTCTTTAAGTGAGATTACTAATCCATTTGGTCATATTACTAATCCTAATCATAAAATCACTATTCATAATTTACTATTCATCAAAAATATGCATACTATATTTATCCGGTCATTTCAAAATTCATAAACTTCATCATAAGAAGAAATCCCAATTTTTATTTAAAACAAGGATTACACACGGTAGTTACGGTCTCGTTACATAACCCCTTATAATACCAGCATAGGACCTAAGGGTAAGGTGTGCTAGGGTGATAGAAGCTTGGGGCGGCTCAGTCAACATTGCCCGAGTAGTAATTTCTATCAGTTTGAACTTCTCACGAAGGCGATTCCGTTCCAGCTTCACATGATGAAGTTCGGCTTGGATTTGATCCAGAGCAAAGCCCAGTGGTGCGACCTCCTTCCCAAGCTCTGTTAGATGAGCTTCGATCGGTCCAAGACTACTAGGTGAGGCCATCGAATCTTCTTTCTATAATAATTAACCAAGATTACTTATTTTAGAGACAATAATCAAAACATTTTGTTCACAGCGGTCATATTGACCGATGGTTATATAATAGTCAAAACCCACTGATCTAATTTTAATTATAATCATGTTTATCAAATAAAACATTTTTGTTGAGTATAACAATAACACATAAAATTAGGAAACAAAATTTATTTAAAAAAAAATTCGGGTCGTTACAGTGCACCCTTAGAAAATCCCTAAAACCTTTCCAAAACCATTCCAAAATCTACCAAACATTACCCAACCACTTAACATACATAAAAAGACATAAAAAGGCTCATGTACCTCAAAATGGTGGTACTTCATTCTACCCACCATTGGCATTTCCATCCTCGAAAAGTAAAAAACTATAATTTTGCTGAAAGATCTCAGGTATTGCTCAGACATATTTTTTTCTTATTCCCAAGTCTCCTCCTAAATCCGACGATGTTGGCACATGACCTGAACTAAACCGTTGTTTTCCCACAAAATTCTTTCTCTTCCCTATCCACAATCTATACTGGCATATTTACTAATGAAGTATCTGACTCTAGCTCAACATGATCCCAATGAATTACATGGTCATGATCTGACTGATACTTTATCAATTTTTACACATGAAACACATTGGGCACCACACTAAATCATGCTAGAAAATCCACCCAATATGATACCTCTCCAACCCAGTCTAGTGTCTCAAAAGTCCCAATATACCTCAAAGATAACTTTCCCTACTTTAGAAATCGATGATGTCCCAACCTCGGAGAGATTCTCAAGAACACATGATCACCCACCTTAAATGACAATGGCCATCGACGATCGTCAGTATAGGATTTCTGAAAACTCTGAGCTATCTCTATTATTTTCCTAATCAAAATGATATTCATCATTGTCTCTTGGGAAAGGTTTAGCCCAACTAATGAATTATCTCTTATTTCCACCTAAACAATGTAGGGAATGACATGAATTCACATACAATTCCTCAAATGGGTCCATATATATCTAGTCCTAGTAGTAATTATTATAATAAAATTCCACTATATGAAGGTGATCCTCCAATGAGCCACAAAAATCCATCACACAAGCATGTAACATATCCTCTAATTTTTTTTATCATCCTCTCGAATTTTCTATCCATCTAAGGGTGATACATTGTACTCATCGTCAATTGTGTCTTAAGGGATTGCTATAAGGATTTCCAAAAAATAGATGTGTACCTCAGATATCTATCTAATACAGTGGAAACTGGTAAACCATGCCTCTTTACCACCTCATGGATATAGATTTTAGACACATCCTTCACCATATGGGATTCATGAATAGGGGTGAAATGGGTCGACTTTGTTAGTCGGTCCACAATCACCCGTATGGAATCGTGTTTCCTAACTGTTTTTGGGAGGCCTATAATAAAATCCATCACTATCTTCTCCCATTTAAAAACTAGGATTGGTAAAGACCACAACATACCTTCTGGTCATTGATTCTTTGCCTTGACTTGCTGAAAATTCAAGCATCTCGAAACAAACTCAACTACTTTCATTTTCATACTAGCCCAAAAAAATGGTGCTTTCAATGCCTTATACATATTCTAAATTTCAATATGAATAACCCATCTTGAATGATGATAAGAGCTGAGGAGTTTCTCCTGAAAAGATGCTGGTACAACCATCCGATTCTAAAACCAAAACATTGAATTTTCATCCAATTTCCAGCCCTCAATGGTCTACCCACTATTGAGTTTCAACCTCATATCCACACACTCTGAATCAGACCTTTGTTTCTCTATAACAAAACCAACCAAGTTAGTAACCAATGAAACTAGAAAGAAAATTTCTATACCACCTCAGTCTTCACATTCCAACCACATGTCAGCTATGAACGACATCAACTTCCACAGATACGGTGCTTTTTTTCCACCTGAACGTATAACTTTCTACTTAATGCATCCACCACTAAATTGCCTTTACCTGGTGTGTGAATCAAGTAAAATTCAAACATATGGAGATACTTCATCCTTATCATTTTATTTATATTCAAATCTCTCTATTTGAAAATATATTTCATGCTCTTGTGGTTAGTATACACCGTGAATTTATAACCAAAGACATAGTGATTCCATGTTTTCAAAGCATGAACCACCGCCGCCAATTCCAAATCAGGTGTTGGTTAGTTCTTCTCATGAAACCAAAACTATTGTGATCCATACACAACCACATAATACCCTTTCAGGATAACACACCCCAACCCTAATCTCTATACATCGCAATACACCACGTACCCTTTCCCTGGTTCTGGAAAAACTAAGATTGGTTCTGATGTAAGATGATCCTTAAGCTCTTAAAAAGATTTATGACACTACTCATTCCATTCAAATGGAACATTATTTCTAATCAAAGCTATCATTAGTGAAGATAGTTCTGAAAAATCACCAATAAAGCATCAATAATACCCATATAGACCAAGGAAGCTCTGTATCTATAAATCATTCTTTGGAAATTGTCAAGATATAATAGCCTTTATCTTATCTGGATCTATTGAAACACCCTTTTCGGAGATAACATGGCCTAAAAATGTACCTCTTGTATAAAAAAGTCACACTTTGACAATTTGGCATAAAATGGATGGTCTCTCAAGATTCCCAACAATACTGCCAATTGTTGCTCATGATACACCCTTTTCCTTGAATATACCAGTATATCATCCACGAATACCACCACAAAAGAATCCATATATCTTTGAAATATCTAATTCATCAATTCCATGAACACTACTAGTGAATTTTTGGGACCAAAGATAATAACCACATACTCATAATGGTTATATCTACTCTTGAAGGCTGTTTTGGGAATATCCTCTTTCTGCACCCACAACTAATTATATCCTAATAAAAATTCAATCTTGGAGAACAATTGATCTCCCCTAATTGATTTAACAGGTCATCAATGCATGGGAGTGGATATGGGTTTTGTATCATAACTTGGCTAAGCTTACGATATTCAAAACACAACCAAAGAGTTTCATCCACATTTTCTATGAAGAAAAATAGCGCTTCCCATGGGGTCATGCCAGGCCGGATGAACACTTTTTTTCTAACTCTTCCAATTGTACTTTCAATTCCCTTAATTTAGCTAGTTCATCTAGTAAGATGGAAGTGAGTCAGGACTGGTCCCCGGGAGGAGATCAATCATAAACTCCACTTCTCTCATGGATGGAAACCCTAAGAATTGTTCAGGAAATACATCCATAAATTGATCAACCACTATCATACAACTTCTTTCTCGACCACTTCAATTGATGCCAATGAAAAATCCACCAACTAATACAATATCATCACAACCATTGGTTCCAAACAATCTTTTTTATGCACCCTTTCACTCTTTTATCCTATAAAGAGATGCTCGATGTCATCCTCTATCATGAAACTCTCCATTCACACATAACAGTCAATGTGAACCCTAAACATAGTCAACCAATATATACCCAAGATTACATTGTAAACATACATATCAAGCACTGAGAGGTCCCACGTCTGCCTAACCCTGTCCACAATTAAATAGCATGCTCTACACAATAAGGATTGACACTCTTTTTCACCCAGGAGAGTTTTATGTTTTAAAAAAGATTTCATAATTTCCACACTTAATCCCAATGAATCAATGGCATGTAAATTAATAAAATAATGATGTGAAATTTTATCAAACAAAACTTGAATAAAGGTATCATTCAAAATAATCATACCTCTAACCATGGATGGTCTTGACTAATAATCCACCATAACCTTATCACCTCCAAACACCTACCTACTATCCACACTATGCTCTTTATTCTCATGCTGAAACTTACCCTGCTAAGGAGTAGTGCTATTACTAGAATCACCATGGCTAATTCTGCTCTGATGATGAGGGGTGTGTTGATACCTCCATCTTGTCGAGGAATATGATGTATGTGGCCCTTGAGGGGTGTCATGAACAACCAAACTTGGAGCACTATGAAAATAGCACTAGATATTCCCCAACTTTTTGCAATTATAACATGCTTGAGGTTGTTTCATACAATCCCACTTCATGTGGGTTATAGAGCCACACTGGAAGCATCCTTCCTTAGTTTGAGGCTTGGGAGGAAGGTTCTCCAATCTTTCCAATAGATTCTAAGCCACACTCTCACTGTCAAAATAATTGTCCCACTTTCACTTTCTCCCCACATTAGATTTCAAACTATTTCTTGTCAATATCCACATACTTCCCCTTCTCATAGCCCCCAATATTTCCTTTTTATCCAGTTTTTCTCTATCCACCATTTTTGTATAATCAATTATACATAGCACTTTTATTTTGAAAATAATTTATTTCTTTAAGCCTCATTCAAAGATGTGAGCCTTCAAGCATGCACTAGACACAATATCAAGTGAAAACCAGAGTGAATTCATGAATTTAGCTGCATATTATGCTACTGATATGTTCTCTTGATTTAGTATGAAGAAATATTTTTTTTCTGAATCTTGAACATGTTAGGGTAGATTTTTTTATTAAATAATTCCTCAAAACCCTCCCATGTTATACATTGGTCCGTTCCAGCCTGTACTTCAAACTCCCACCACTTACATACAAGGTATTCCAACATATAAGTCACCAAATTAAGTTTTAGCTCCATTGGCCTTCCTAGTAAATCAATGATTCGATTCATCCTATTTAGCTATGATTCGTCTCTTTTTGGTCCTAAATCACCCTAAAATGGGTGGACTCTAGTTTTAAAACTGAACTGAGGGATTCACATGACTTGGATCATCACTTATATTCCCACTTTCCATAGCTTGAAAAGCTTTCACTATGCTATACACTAGATTATGGTTGACCTAGGGCTCAGTTGCAACCACATTTTCCACAACATCCTCCTGTTGGTCTCTACGATATCTACCTGGTTCTATTTCTATCAACATAAGAATCACCATAAGTCTCACTGCAAAGAAAATTAAGGCTTAAAATTTCAAATTATATCACATTAAAACTATCAAAACCATGCTTTAAAAAATACCATATTTCCCATGTTCAAGCATTTTTGAAAAATCCACCATGTTTTCAAAACCGACCCATTCTCAAAATAAAACAACCATTCTATTTCAAAATTTTCACAATTGAAAACCATTTATATATTTTTTAAAAATAAACACATTACTACCACACATAAATCAATATAAAAAATGAAATATGAAATTATTATGGGAAGTCATTTCTATCATACTTCCCATTCTCTTCTCATTAGTTACACCCACAACAATGAGAACACGATATTATAAGTGTCTCCAAAACACTTATGTACCCAACTCATTGGTTACTTGAAGTTCATCAAAAATGGTTGGTTGTGTCCTTTTATGCTATAAATTTCAAGTTCTGACAATCCTACCCCTTGATACCATCCCAAATCAAAGAATAAAACAAGACTGAGTACTAACTCCAAGACCAACAATCAACACCATAGAACCAAACAAAACTACTTTCACTTGAAATTAAATGACCAAAAAAATTATACCACTTGTAACATCCTACCCCTTCTCATTGGCTTGAGTTGATTTGGAGTTGATACTTGGCCTTAAGCGATGTTCTCAAGGTGACAAAGGATGGAAATAAATTTTGAGGGCTTCAATAATAGTTGGGTAATGATTTTCACTTGGAATGAAAACAACCAACCAACATTCCAATACCAAAACAACTACATGATTCATGTCTACAATATATTACAATTCAACATTTTCCAAAGACCAAAAAATCTAGAACCATCAAATTACAATAATCAAATTAATAATAATTATACTAAATAATAAAAATAAATAATCCATGACACAACTCTATAGATCCACACCAAACTCCATACTCCAAGCACCACAAGACCACCCAACCATCATGATAAACCTCTATGTAAATGAGATGATTTACTTTTACCTGTGTCCTAGAATACAACATATGGAAAATAACCAAAGTGCCAAAGTAGGGGGTGAGTAATAATACTTAGTAGGATTTTTACAAATGACTTCCCTACACACACCACTAGGATAAAACCAGTTAGCACAATTTATATAAAATAATTTATATAAATCCATTAAAAAAACTTCACAATTTTTTGCAACTCAAACACGTCATTACCATAACCATTTCACCCAAAACAACACATGTTCATGAAAATCAACCAAATAATCTATACTCATTTTTCAAACACTTATTGGCAAAACCCAATTCATCTTGCGTGGCCATATTCATAACACAGCCATGTCCAAAAACCAACCACTCGAGCTCGGTGTTCATTGATGGTGGAAATTCACATTCATAACCCATCCCCTTTTTATAGTGGTACTTCACAACTACTTGATGGTGATAATTCACAACCATGATCCATACCATCCAACTCTTACTTAACCACTTAAGAAAACAACAATTCCAATCACATTTTCCAAATCACAACAACATGCCAACCAATAATTACCACATCATATAAACCAACAATTTCCAACCAAACAACACTTTAATCCAAAAACACAATTTCAAGAATATACCAAAACCATTCAATAAAATATCATTTATTGAAATTTCTATTATTCCACATCTATGCCCAACCTCATTTCAATAAAACCCCCATTTCAATAAAAACCATTTTCACAACTCCTTTTCCATAAAACAAACCAAAAACCCACTGTTTTTAAAATCACTATTTTAAAATCCAACACAAATCACATTGCACAACAAAATGAAATTTTTCATAAATTCCAAAAAACATCACAAAATGGGTTTTAATCAAGCTTCGCACATCACAAACACCATTAATTTCAATAAATAATTATTAATTTGAAATTTAGGCCTTCAAGTTCTATCAAAATGGAGTCGAGAGAGAAGCCACCAACCTTAGGGTTTCAGCAAAAATGACCAATGCACAACTGTACGACAAATCCATGTGAAATATCCACAAAACCACTATATATCTACTTGCCTAACATCAAAAATCCCAACTCTAATCATTTTAGGCAACAAAAACCCTAGATCTACATGTGATTAAAGTATATCTAGAAAACTGAGAGAGAGAGAGAGAACTAGATCTAGATAAAACCAAAAAAATGATAAAGGATAGAGACTTAACTAGGAAGAATTACCTTCAAAACACCAGGAAAACCTTTTGATTTGATCCCAAAATGGTTGGGAGAGCCTTCTTAACCCCGAAGTTGAAGAAATCCAGAGTTTATTTCGTAAGGGAGGAGAAATGGGTGTTTTTGTATTAATCAAGAGTGACCCCATTTTTAAAAACCCTTTTTTTTAAACCATGCATGGTTAACTCACATGGTTAGACAAACCATGCACTAACTATGTGACTGCTACTGTCCTAAAGGGGTGTTATGCATGGTTGGCCCACACGGTTAGACATGTTGTGTGTCGTCCATGAAAAATCCAACTGTCTCAAGTTGTGTGTTTTATCTAGTGTGGCCACATAGTTTTTAAACCATGTTCCTTAACCATGAGCCATCACATGGCCATATTACTCAACCTTCATGGTTTCCTAGATAAGTTTCATGGTTTTCCCAAACCAATATCAAACTGTACACCCTTAGAAAATCCCCAAAACCTTCCCAAAACATTTCCAAACTCTCCCAAAAATTACACAAACACTTAACATACATAAAAATACATAAAAAAGGGTTACATACCTAAAAATATGGGTACTAAACTCAATATATAAGATATGTTAATTGCATAGGAGTTTTTTATGTATTTCTAGAAGAGTTTCTTAGTCTTTCACAGAATCATGAAGTTGAATTATCAATAGAACTCAAACCCATTGTTATGCCTATTTAAAATACTCCATATAGAATGGTCGTAATTGAGTTATAGTAATTGAAGAAGAAACTCTAGAAGGATATTGAAAGGGTTTTTATATATCCAAGTGCATAACCTTGGGGTTCACCAGTTTTTTTTGTTATGAAGAATAGTAGATCAATGATACTCTACATTAATTATTGAGAATATAATAAGATCATTATCATGAAAAAGTGTCATCTACCCTTTATTGATGACTTGTTTGATAAAATATGTGTAGATCAATACATTTCCAAGATTTACCTTCAATTTGGATATTATAAATTAAGGTATAATAAGGAGGATATACCCAATACAGCATTCTGTTTAATGTATAGACCCTACCAATTTATAGTGAATCTATTTTGTCTTACTAATTCCCCTATTATCTTCATATACTTAATTAATATAGTCTTTAGACATTACTTGATCAATTTTTTATAGTATTATATAAGATATTATTAAATTTTCATAAAGAAAGGAAGACATTAAAGATCACTTGAGTATTTTATTAAAGACCCTAATGAAAGAGAAGTTGTATGAAAAATTTACAAAGTGTGAATTTTTCTAAAAAAATCAATTCTGGGTCATATAATCTCAATCAAGAGTGTATCAACGGATCCATAAAATACCAAAATTATTAATAGTTGGATTAAACTAACCACTATCTTAGTTTTCTTGGTTTTGATAGATAATTATAACACTTTGGGAAGAAAGTTTCTTGACTATCTAATCCACTCATCATGTTTACTTGGAAGGGATCTAGGTTCCTTTAAAGAGATGAATATGATGAAAATTTATAGGAATTTAAGATTAGTGTAGTCATCGTACCTATGATTACATTTCCCAATAGTGGATAAGGTTTTATGATCTTATATGATGTATCAAATAATTTAATGGGATGCATTATCATTCAGAATGATATGGTGATAGCTAATACAACAGGAAAATTGAATATTCATGATAAAAATTACCAAACTCATGATTTTAAGATACTTGTGATAGTTTTTTCATTGAAAATATAAAGGAATTATTTTTATTATGAAATATGTGAAATATATACTGATCATTAAATCTTGAAGTATATATTTTTATAAGAGGAGTTGAATATGTTCCAAATAAGATGGTTGGAGTTGATCAATGTTGATGAATTCTAAATAAATTCCCACCCTATAAAAGAAAATAAGGTGGGTGATGATTTAAATCAAAATAATAATTCTAGTTTATCTATAATAATGATAAAAAAATATCCAATGTTTATATATATTCAAATAATGTATCGGGAAATAATAAATGATGAGGGAAATCTTATCTTCCTAATATGATTATACAAACACTTATCCATGTGTTGAATAAAGTGGCATGGAAAAAAGATGTGGAATTTTAAAGGAAGGTCATCAATTTTATTGATTAAAAACTTTAAAGTGATGGAATGATAAGGTTTAAGAATATTTTATGTGTTCTGTCTATATGATATTTGAAAAATGATCTTTTGTATGAGGCTCATAGTTCATCATTCACTATTAATCTTGGAAGTAAAAAAGGATATATAGATATATAAAAGAATAATTATAGTGGGAGAAAATAAAGAGAGTATTTCTAAGTATGTATCTAAGTTCATAGTATGTCATCATGGTAAGGCTAAGAGACATAAGTCTAAGGGGTTGTTATAATAATTACCCATACCAGAATGGAAGGGGAAAATGTAACCAATACAATTTTGTTTGGCTCCCCAAAATGTCTAAAGGACTTAATGCTATTTGGGTTGTATTTGATCATCATAAAAATATATAACACTTCTAATGGATAAGATTTTAATCTTCTTTAGATTGCTATAATATATATTAAAGAATTTTTAAGTTTTCATAGAGTACCACATTCTATTGTATCTAATTAGGATCCAAGTTTTACCTCAAAGTTATAGCGAAGTATTTAGTGGACTCTGGATAAAGAGTTGAGTTTCATCACTATATACCATCCTTTAAAATATGGGACGTTTGAGAGAACCATTCAAAACCTAGAGGATATATTGAGATCTTTTTCTTTGTATTTAAATGGTGGATGGTATGAACATCTTCCTATACTCTAGTTTTATTGCAACAACATCATTCACTAGATAATTCAAATGGACCCATATGAATCTCTATATAGAAGTTAATGTAGAACTCCAATGTGTTGGGATAAATTTATATAATTAAATATATTATGTCCTAAGTTATCTGAGGAAATGGTATAGAAAGTCAGTACCATTCAACAGTACATCAAGGAATCTTAGAGTCAGTAGAAAAGTCATGCTGAAAATCATTAGTGTGATCTGGAATTTAATGTTAATGATAAGGCTTTTCTTAGAATTTATCTATGGAATAATGATATGATATTGATATAGAATAAAATTATTATCCATAGTTATATTGGTCCTTTCAAGACTGTTTATAGAGTAGGGTTTATGATTTATCACAGGGTGATTCTACTAAACCTCTCTCAAGTTCACGATGTCTTTCATGTATCTCTCCAGATAAAGTACATAATTGATACATCATATGTACTAAAATTATATTTAATACCACTAGATCATAATATCTACTATAAATAAAAACCATTATAAATATTTTATAATATATATAAAGTGATATGGAAAAAGACTACTTGCCTGGTTATATTTCTTTGGAGGAATCATAAATTCGAAAAAGCAACATTGAAACCTAAGGGTGTGATGAAATAGAGATATCTTCATTTAATTATATCAGAATAATGTAGATTCAAGGGATAAAATAATTTTAAATGGGTAAAATGTAACACCCTCATATTCAATGATATATTTATTTTTAAAGAAATTAAATTTCTTTGATAGCTTATGATACACGTAACCCCAAGTCTAAACAAACAGTAATATATCATACCTTTATAATCAAGTCTTTAAATTCGTATGTATTAATAGGACTAACCAAATTATTAAAAGTATATGGATTGCACATTTATAAAATAAATTCATTGGTTTTGAATTTATTACAAATGAAAAAAAAATCATTCAAAATTAGAATGAATGTTTGTCTGAAAAAACTGTCTCTATGCGCTCAATGTATATTTTTCATAATAAATTAAATTTATCAATATTATTGAATGATTTTAATGGAATTTATATATTATATATTTTAAAAAACTAATTATCATTAATCTATATTTTTTAGGCATGATATAAGAATAAATCTAATTTTATGCTAAAAATGTATTTTTCTAAAAAGAGGTTTCATTGTTTTTTTTTAATTATTTTAAAAATAATTTTTTCAAATTTTATAAACTTTATTTGAAAAAATTATCTTTTTTTTTTGAAATAAACATCTGAAAATTATCATAGAGTGATTTGTTAAAAAATTTCTGAAATTATTACATTTTCAATGAATAGTAAAAAATGCATAATTTTTATTCAAAATTGTATTTTCGTTTAAATTATTTATCAAGTTACATTTTATTTTAAATGTATTTAAAATTAAAATACTTCAATTATATTATTAATAATCCAATTTATTTCTTTGGCATAAATTTTATGTTGTATTTTGATAGAAAAACATTTTATACTTAAGAAAACTTTTCCTTTGGAAAAATACTTTTGGTCACGCCTATTGGTTTAATTATAAATTAAATTAATCCACTTCGATGAATTGAATTGGTAAAAAATATATTCCATATTTTAATTCATAATAATTAATATTAGGTAATAATTTTAACTTAATTTTTTATCATTATAAATAGTAAACACTATAAAAAAATTACCATGGTTAAAGTTAAAACATCTTTATCGGGGGGTTTATCTATAATGATAATGGTTAAAATGAACTAAAAATTCATTAAACCCCATTGGATGGTGTTATTTTGACCATAAAATTATCACCCTATAATTTTAGTAATTTTTTCCATTTTTATAAGAAATGACTTCACATTATTTTAAAACTTTAAAAAATTAAAAGTGTTCCACTCTCCTCAATTATAAAAGGGTGCCTCCACCCCTCAATTATTCACACCTCTTAAGAAAACTAGCACAATAAAACACTACCAAAATATATCCCATAAATCTCTATCCATGTTCTAGAGATTCTTTTATTCCCAAAATACATACCATGGGGCCTTTAATATGAGATCTAAAGGATGTTTTTCTAAGAGAGGGTAATTGTCTTCACCAAGATTTTTCTTTTTTACTTTTTATTTTAACAAAATTAATTAAGTATCAATAATTAAAATATAATAAAACAAATATATACCATATTATTATATATTATTGTGTTTATGTAATAACATATTTTAATATCCTATTCCATCAAATGGGAAATGAAATAGTTGATCATGTGTATAGTGGACTACCGTCTCGCAAAGAAATGTAATTCATTTTGCATCACCGCCTCTCACAACTAGATATAATAATGTATTTAATAAATATATATGATATTTATGAAATAATTATACTTAAATTATGATAATATCACATATACCTTCTTACGTTACAATCCGTTGGAAAAATATAACATTGCTCGTGCGTACGTATAGATTACCACTTATGCAAAGCAATGTGATTTATTTTTTATTTTCTATTTACATAGATGGATATAAAGATATATTTAAATAATATATATGATATTTATTATTTATTTATTATTATTTAAATGTTAATTAATATTTACCTTTCTTTCATTCCATCCTTCATGAAGTGAAAACAACTTCCATGCGTACATACGGTTTACCATCTCCATGAACGGTGTAATTAATTTTTCTATCACTATAATTTATTTATGACTATAAATTTTATAATTAATATATATTATATTAATATAATTATTAAAATTATATATATTATGGAACTATGTTCAAAGTAAAAGGACCAGAACTATTGAACCAAAACTCTCATGAAAAATGAAATAGTTAACACCCAGAAACGATGATTTAAATAACGAATTATTAATAAATGGATATTGAAATATTATAAGTGGGTCATTTCTTATATTATAGTTATGTTCATATTTATATTATATAATTATAATAAATTTAAATTTTTATATTGGAGGTTAAAGTTCTTTCAATGCAAGTGGGACTTGAGGTAATGGATTTTCGTCCCACTTTTACTTTTGTGAGACACATGCCATATTCACCACTTTTTTTCTTATATGGTATAAATAATGAAAATTAATGTATTTTATTATTTAAATAATTAAAATTATAGGTATATACAGATCCATATACGTTTCTATATTTCTTTAAGTTTTAATTTGAATTTTACCAAAGTGGTAAGGGTTTTATGTTACAATCTCATTGTTTACTGAGATTGTTTATGATCAAGTTTATAATAATGAAATATTATTATACATATCTCAAGAAAATAATGAAATTTATTATACTATAATTATTTCTATAGAATAGATATTTTATTTCATTTTCCAAGATTTAAGTTCTCATGTGATCGAAAGAATATTTTTAAGTAAAATTGACTTTCTTTCTCTTTTTGTTCAACAATCATTTTTATTCTATCTCCAAGTTTTATCAAAAAAAATTCAATAATGTTTTTACTATTATCCAATGATTGTTAAAATTCATTTTTTACCATGTTTTATTTTTTACAAAATCTTTTAAAATGAATTATCTTGATGTTTTCATAATGAGTTACAATTGAATATTTACTAGAAATGTAAAAGGAATCATTTCTTTAACATATAAATCATTAAAAAAATTCCCACTATCATGACCGGTCAATTAATTGAATATTAAATTATATATTTTCAAAGTTTCTTTTAAAATAAATTTTTTTTCTTTAAAATTTGTGAAATTTTATGATTTTAGATTAGTGATTTCAATGTCAAAGGTGTATTTTCCTCAAGAAATTTTCCAAGTGGTCTTTTAAAATAATTTTCTATATATGATGAAAACATTTTATGATAATTGACCATTACTATTAATATGATCCAATGATACCATCCTTATTTGTTCTATGTGTGGTTTATAATTATGATGAAAATATTTTTATGAAACCCATTCTCTTTCCACAGGTTATACTATAATGAATTGATGAAATCTTTATGAAACTCATTTCATTTCCATAGGTTATGACATAATAAAATATGTATGAAACCCATTTATTTTTTACAATTTATGATATGAATATTTTTTTATGATCATTTTGAACACATATGTATGGTTTTCATTTTCTGATTTAAGGGCTGTGGATTTTATATCCCTCCAATGCATTGGGTAAAGAATGATATCTCATGAGATAAATATGAGTGGAATTGGGAGTGACCCTAGATCAGTAAGGGGATCTGTCCACTATGATAATATTGGGAGTGAACCTTGAAAACTATAATGGTTTGGAGAGTGAACCCAATATAATATGAAATTCTTGGAAGTGATCCTTGAAAACTAAGGAAATGATTTTGTATACTTATGTGTATGCCACAAACTTATTTCTTATACCAATGTTATTATCTCATGGATCATGTTATTTTATTACATTATTATTAATGTCTTATGAACTACCATTCTTTATTACATGATTCAATATTATGATCTATAATATGCATGATATGTTTTTTAAATTTTATGATCATGTCCTTATATACTTAAACTCATGTTATGTTTATGTGATCATTGATATCTCCATTTTTTACCCATAATGAGCATATAAGATCACTATTTCTTATATTTTATTTTCCTTGGGTTATAAAGAATTTTATTTTTTATCATATGTCTAATAAGGGTTCTCGTTATGAAGAAGAAAGTTAGAGATGATGAAGTTTTCTTATGAACTATTTTTTATGTACCCAAGCTTCCAATGGAACAAGAATTGTACGATTATGAAATGGATTGGTATATTATTTAATTAATATTCATCTATTAATATGTTTCATCAATGTATTGAATGTATGGGTCTATATATGATGTCATGATCTTTCCCTTTGTCTCATGGATTAAATTATTTTTTACCCTGATTTTCATTATTATCCCTCAAACTCAAGCCCTGGTTGGCATAATGCATGCATTCTTACAATTAAATATTTGTAGTGTTGGTTGTTTAGTTAGTTTAACTTTCTCTAACTAAGTTCCATTTATTTCCTCTTCAAAACTTTTCTAGTTTCATTTATTAAATATCATTATATTCTAAACATTAAACATTTATTATCCCCCTTAAGGTAATTTCCCACATGATTCTTTACACATATTTGACATTAAGGGGGGTTAGTTATATTTTATTCATGGGTATTGTTATTATAATTTCCTCAAAACTTAATATAAATATCTATCTACCAAAAACATTGAGAATAATTGGATTTTATTGTATCTATTTCTACCTTTAAACCAAAAAAATGATTTCTTCGTAACTACTAAAGACCCCTATGGATAGTTCATTTGGAAGACTAGAGTTTTATCCACTAATGAATTGATACTTTTTTCTATATCAATGATAAACATTGAATTGTACCTCACAAGTCATGTAAAATTTTCCTCACAGATACCAATGGATTCATAATCCTTCTTCTTTAGCTCATAAAATTAGCTTTCCATTTTTGCATGAAGAGATAAAGGAAATTAATTATAGAAATATAACCTCTTAAACTCACCTAATTCAATGAAGTATGTTCCTTAATTATGACTCATATTATTAATAACATTCTACTATTGATCTACTTCACTATCCAAATTATATAGAGGTAAGAAAACGTTTTTAATATTTGATCACCAAGGGATTAAAACTTTCATTTCTATTTTATTAATCCATTACCCAATAAATAGTAGATCAAAGGACCCACTAATGGATGATTGATATTTCCTCAAGAATGAATCAATGGTTTGTTTCTTCTCCCATTGATTATTTATAAGCTCAGTATGATTCATATATTTAGAGAGATGTATAAAAATTACAAAAAGTTTTTTTATTGAATCTCCCATGTTGTTTAGTTTCTCAATAGGGAAATCATCACATTACCCACAAAATTTGTTGTTAACATGATCATACCTGTTTTATCCTTTTACTAAAACAAAAAAATGTAATGTTACCATAAAGCATCATTAATGGAAGTGAGCAATTAAATAATCATGAAATTAATTATTAAGATGTAAAAAATTATAAAAAAACTATTATCAACCTATGTCTATTTAGTTTCATCCTATATCACCTTCTATTAATCACATATTTCCATAATTTCACTACTCATTTTTTAATAACATAATCTTGAAAAATATTTATACTCCGTTATGATTAAATTATAGGAGACCCAAGAATAATGTACAAAATTTTTTTATTGTTAGTAGTAAAAAAATATTATATTAAATAATAATTACCACATTAAATCTATAAAGGATTATTCTATTTGACAACAAGACATATAATCAACTTATTTCAAGAAAGATCATGAATAAATCCCAAAAAAATTTTCTCACATAGTACCCTTCTTACACATATCATACTTAATACCTTTCTTCATATCCTAGCAGAAATAATAACATAATAAAGTGTGATATTAGACTCTCAATAAGGGTATAAATCGGAGGCGTTAATCAGTATCATAATTGATTATATAATAGGAATTTGGATTTCAGATAAGATTGTAACTTGTAAAATTCATTCCCAATTATTCATCGATTATAAATCATGAGTCATGATAAAAAAAACTGTTATAAAATGAAACACATGTTATCATATTTTTTAATCAAAAATAATAAATCATGATCAATGAAATTTTTTCTAATACATAATAACATGTTATATGAGTCTGTCACAATCATAAAAATAGAAAATCATTTTATTAGTCAAGGATAAATCATATTTTTTAGGGTTCACTCCCCATTACCATTTAATATTATCAAATGATATATCAATATTTACCCTATTTATTATAGTACTATATAATTCTAGGCCCACCTATCACATAATGAAACCATACATGTGTGTTCCATAGGTTCATAAGAATATTCACAATTTCATCATTAGATAACACTTGGAAAAGATAAAAGTTTTATCATGATTATTCATAAAATAATAATAATTCATAAAAATAAATAAATTGATGTAATCATTAGAAAATATATCCATAGAACCATATTATTTTTTTAAAGGATGTTGATATATATGAAAAATAGATTTATAAAATCCATATAAATAATCTTTGAAAAAATATAGGAAGAATTATTTTTTTATAAAATTAAATAATAAAAAATCAAAGAAAAATGGAAGTATTATTTTCATTTTAAAACTAATTTAAATTTTTAAGGAATCATGAAAATTAATAATGGTTAGTATAGTAGTAAAAATAAGTCATGTAGTAAACATTAAAAATATTTTCATTTCAAACCTTTGTAAAAAGTCGAATACAATCTATATAGAAAACATAATAATGATTAATTATTAAAACACTATTAAAAGAGTAAAAAATGGTTGAATTTTTTTTACAAAATTATTGTATAATATAAAAGATCAATATTGAAATATATTAAATAATATTGTCATGGAAAAAAATATTACAAACTTAAAAGTTGAAATAAGGTCGTATTTTCATAAGAAAATCAATAAATTGAGTATAAAAGTGGAAAAATGGATAGAATACTTGAAAACACTAGAAATAACTATTGTATAATAAAATATATGGGTTGTAAGATATATATAAAGATTATAGTTTACTTCCAAGATATTTAAACATGATCAATACTAATTAAAAATGACATTGTAACATAAATTCTTACCTCAAGTGTCAACGCACATCGTACATGATCTAACCTCCTCCATAATAAATACATATTTATTATAAATCTATATAATAATAATATTTAAATTTTTAACACTATATATAAATAATTTATAATTTCCAAATATTCAATTGTTAATAATTATCCATTATAATCAATATTATAGTTGTTAAATTATTTTTTTTTCATGCATGTTTCCGTTTAGAGACTCTGGTCCTCACACCTTGGTAATGGTTTCATAAGACGGAGAATTTTAATAATGTCATGAATATCAAAAAAATTAATTATATACACATTTATAAATAAAATTCTATAGTTTTTTTGAAAAATTAATTCCATCACCTAATAAAGATAGTAGTTTGCAATAATGCAAGAGCGATGCTTTCATTTTTCAATGTATGGAAAATGGATGTACATAATAATTTACCACTATAGAATCATAATTATATCATAAATTTAATATATATTCATTAAATACATGAATATAACCATCCATGTTGGGAATTGATGAAAAATGAATAATTTCATTTCATGGAGATGATAGTCCATACATATGCATGAGGAATTCTTTCATTATCCACTTGATGGAAAAGAGATAAAAAATGGATATACCATTAACATATAAAAAATTTATTATAGTAAAATTACTTACTTAAAATTATTATGATGTTTATAAAATATTGAGAGGAGGTGGAAGAATAAATCAGCTTAAAAGAAGTCCTTTAAGATGATAACCTCATCTTTGAGTAACTTCATTTTCCTTACTATATAATTATTTATAAGATGGTATTTTGGTTAGACCAAGACCTATAAGATGTGTACAAGAAAGTTTTGAAGATATTTTAGAAGATCCTGGATATGATTAACTACTCGATATTTGGGTTAAACTGAATACAAAATCTTCCCTTTTATAAGTGAGAGGAGTGACACCCTTGTAAATATTAAGAATGTTAAAATATTAGAATTTCATACTCATGTAAATTTACGAAAAAAATATAATTTTAGGAGATAAGTTATGGAATTTTAAAATATAATCAACCAATATTGGAAATATAAGGTATTTTATATATTTGAATCCTTATATATTGGTTAAACTGACTCATAAACCCTTTTTATTCCTTACTGTGCTGATAATATTTCTAACATGGTAATTAATTGTTGAGTATAATAATTAAGATGGAATTATTACCTAATATTTATTATTATTATTCTAAATTTGGAATCCATTTTTTATTTTTCAATTCCAAGAGTTAGTATAAATTAATTCTAATGTCAATACAAAAAAGTGTAAGAACTCATTTGTTAGAAAAATGTGTTAGTAAGAAATAAATTATTTTATGATCATCTATTTTCTATTAGAATCCATTACCTAAATGTAATAATATATTATTAAATATAATATCTAGACATTTCAAAAAAATAATTAATCCATAGTGAGCAATTTAATTTCTAAAGATAAAAACACATTGTGTGAAAAAAAGAGTTTTTTCGAAAAAAATATCTCTTTTTACCAATTAAATAATTTATATTTATTTCTATATAGTTGATAACATAGGTATTAATGATCAATAAATTCTATAAATGTATAAAAAATACGTTTATATAAGGTTAATACTCAAAAACAAATATTCTTTCAATAAAATAAATATGAAAAAATAAAAGTTTGAAGAAAAAAACATTTTCATTTTATAAGGAATTATATAACTAATGTTCCTTATCATTTCACAATAATTTTAGTAATTTAATTTATTTATTTTATTACTTTTATTTTATCAATAAATTTTATTGACACCGCTAGCTAAAAGATTTAAAAATATTAAAAATTCATAATTAATGAAAATAGTTTAAAATATTGTTTTCTATAATTATGGATATTACATGAGGTGACTTTATCCACTTTTAAAAAATAATTTATTTTATCAATTTAATTTAATAATTTATTAATTTATTTAATTTTATATATTTAAAAATTCATTATTCAATTATTTTTTGTGTTTTGTGCATCATAAGGAATCAAACACATTAAATTTATTAAATAGAAATATATTTAAAAATTTCAGGTTGTTAAAATCATCTACATTAGCTAGAAGGAGTTTGTAGATTCCATAAATATAAAAATATTGTCTTTATATACATATGAAGAGATTTAAGACCTTCACATTCCTTAATCCTTGATTGATAATGGCTCTAAAATCAACCTCTTATAAGTTTGAACCATTATCCACCTAGTATACAATTAATTTTTTTTGACAAATACCTACTTGGCTATCTAAGGATATGATAAGAGTGAGAAAAAATCTTTAGGAGGATCAATTTGTAAAAACATTTTGGGGACAACATATCTGAATCTATATTCATAGTGGTCTGGAAGGACATGGCATTCAATTTAATTAGAGTAAGTTATTGGGTCTAATCACATGAAATAGTTCCCTCATTATATTATAAATATATTAAATACTCTATGAACAATGAGTTTAGATTATTTAAGGGTGGTGATACGACATTTTGGGTCTTTTGAATCTCAATATATGGACACATGATTATACAAAAGGGAGTAGAAGCATCTTGTGGTAGACAATTCCATCATTATTACCACCCCTAATGGTTTTTTAATGACCCTTATTAGTCCATAAAGTGTACTTGATATAGACTATGTAATGCCTATCAATTAAATTTAAGCAACACCATCAGATTTCGATCATCCTTTAGTCATGAAAATCTTATCTGATAGGTTAAATAATTTATTAATTTCTTTTTATATACTATTTAGGTAAATGTTTCCCTTTAAAATTTTCATCCTAAGAAATAAAATACTTATAACACCCCTATAATTTCAAATCTCACTATCTTCGATTGCACATACAATTCAAAACACTGAGATTAAACAAACTATCATGTATTATTAAAATAATATTATTCAAACATGACCATATAACCAAGATATTAAAATTGGAGGTATGAATATGAATAACCATATTATAAAAATTCTCTCCAAAGGTTTAATATATTATAAATGTATTTATTAATTCATAAATATAATTACTCATATTTCAGTAATGTCCTATTATTCTTCAAAAATATGTTTTTATCAAAAAAAAATTATTACCTTTTCTGAGAAAAGATTATAATGAATTACAAAGAATATGAATGGCTAGAATAATATATATGTTGACTGTATAATGATATTAGGAGTCAAACAATTATTGATGAAATGGATTCCTTATATGTTTCAAGGTCATTAGAGCTAACTTATCATCCAACTTGTAAAAGAGTATATCATAAAAAATAGATTTATCAGTTATAGGAATAATTATATGAATAAAAATGGTATAATACAATTTCTTTTTAAAATTATTTGAACAAAAAAAGTTGTGTTATTTTTTTTGAAACCATTTATTGAGTTGTAATAAATTTAATAATTCAAGCAGTTCTTGAAATTTGTGCAATGTAGGGTTTACATATCGTTCAATTAAATTTAAAAACTTCATTCCATAATGGTCAAATAGAGGATGAATTTTTCAAAGAGTATAAAAATGGATTTCTATAAGAAAAAATTGAGGATCTGGTGTCTTAGAATCAACTAATTTTCTATAAGAGAAAACATACACCAAGAAAATGGAACCAAAAGATCATTTTCTTTATAGATGAAATAAGTTCATCCACATCAATGAGGATTAATTAGGTTACTAGATAGAATTTTTTAATAGTATATTCATCATTATTATAATCTATATTGATGAAATTATTCATGTAGGTCTAAAGAGAGATTAGATGGAGGAGTTGAAATCTGAATCATCAGATGGTTTGAGATAAAATATCTAGGTTTAGAAAATATAATATTATTGTTGTATGAAATATAATACCTAATTTCTTGAACTTTTATATTTATTCAGTTAGATTATATATAAAATATAGTGGAATAATTTATAATTGGTTTATATAATTCATTAAAAAAATCCATAGTTGAACATTTCATATTGAGAAAAGATAAGACACCTATAAAGGATTATGAGGATGAGTACATAGAAATTGATCTGTATGAATTAGTGGTTAGAACAATTATGTATGTCATAATTTACATGAGGATATAAATTCTTCATGTAGTGAGATTAGTAATAAGTTATATAGATAATCATATAAGGAAACACTAGGAAGAATATAAGTGTATTTCCAAGATTTTTAATGGTTTTAAAAGTTTTTCACTATGTTTCAGAATAGATGATCCATTTAGGGGTTTATCGATTTAGACTCTATCAGAGACATGAAACTGTGGATGAGAATCACTATATATGTGTTCACTATTAAAGGTACAACTATGAGTTGGATTTATTTAATTAAACCTATGGTTAAGCAACCTACAGTAGAGATAGATTAAGGTGTATTAAGGGACGATAGCAAGTAGATGTCACTATTGAAGTTGATATTATAGGATCTCATCATATGCTAGGTGGTTGAGTAATTATTTTATGATTCTCATAGTGTGATTAATCTTTTATGAAATGCTATTATTAACTCTATAATCATAAAAATTCAGGTAATATGTTACAAAATCAAGAAGTGAATGGAGTAAAATTTGATGGAGCTATAGAACGTTGATAGATTTTGGATCCCAAGGAAATGTTAGAAAATGTTTCATTTAGTAAATTTTAGGTAGATGTTTCACCTCAGTGATGTTGGGTAGATTAGAATCATGTTAGAGGACTAGGAAAATAATTTACCATTTCTTTAGAGAATTAGAGATATTTTTTGATTTTACCCATTGACTTAGTGAAGCATGTAATATAATTTTCAAGTGGGATGTTATTAGTCCAGGTTATGTAAAAATAATTTCTAGCTAAGTGTTGTATCTTCAAATAGTAAAAGTCTCTATAATTATAATAAATAACTAGATGGAAATGATAGTTTTTTTGTAAAAAAAGTATCAATGTTTGGATTCTTAAAAAAATAGTAGTAGTCAACAATGGATGATTCCATATACTAAATTAAGTGAAAATTAGAAGGATGATATATGAATTTTTTTAGTATCCATGTTATTTTGGAAGTTATGGGGGTGTAACCAAGGAGAAAATTATGGTGATAATAGTAAATTATCGGATCCATGATAAGATTTAATGGTAGAGTAATTTATATAACCTAGTAATATATGTAGTGGTGATCAAAAAATTAAATGGATCCAGACACTTGTAAGAGGATTTCATGTAGTAATCTTCAAATTATTTTTAAAAATATATATGGTATTTAGGACTCTTCTAACATAGACATTTTCTATAAATAAAATATTATAATTTGTTCCACACATGGATTGGTAATAAGTTCAAACCATTTTAATTATTGGGTTCTTTCATGACTTTTGCTTAAATATTATTCCTAAGGATTTTCTTGTTTGGAAGTGGAGTTTCATTGCACAGATGGGGTTCTTGGTCATCTCGAATCTAAAAGCATAATATAAGGAGTTGATTCTAATTTTGGTAGTTCTAGAACATTTTTCTATATGTGAATATCCTTGAAGTTATTATAGATTTATGGTTATATAAAAAAAAAATATAGAGGAAAACGAAAGATAAAAACACAAGAATTAGGAGAATCAAAAAGAAGAGTAAATGGGCTCCAAGAAATATAATGAATTTTGATTGAAATTTGGAAGTGAAACCACAAAAACCCTTAATAAAATTCCTTGAGAAGATAAGATAAGGAAAACATGAGGCTCAATATAATATGTAATTGAAATTATTAATGAACCTCAATATTATAATAGTCTTCAAGGAATATTTCTCACAAATTTGGTTTTATTAAAACTTCATGATGGATCACTTGAAAAATAAAATGAAATTTTATGGATTACAAGTAATCTACCTCATTAATTAGTGATTAAAAATGGTTTAGTAGAATATACCACTAGAATATAGAGATATTGGTATCCCTTCAATTCCATACACTACATGTTTCATGAAATATTGTAACCACTAAGGTTCTGATAAATCATGGAGGGGTGGGTGGTGAATTTTGGGGAGTATTATTTATCACTAAATAGATCATTTTTCATTTAGTATAATTAAATATCACACACATCATACTAATAACACCATCCATGTAAATATTATAATGAAAAATACAATGTGGTTTTTTCTAATTTCCCTTGAAAGGGATGTATCCAAGTATCATACTACAAAAATGTTCCAATGCACCAAAATCCACTAGTGAATTATTATGTGAATATAATTTTAGATTTAATTCTCTATAATTTCTAAGGATTTCCATATATTCTTATCTCTTCACTCACAACTTCAAAAAAATTACATAAAAGATCAGCTTACAATAAATTAAAATGAAAACCTAAAATTAAATCAATACACATAAACAATTTTAGTGTATATATTTATTTTCATCTCCATGTATTCTATTAGTTCATTAGATTAGTACTTGTTATTTAATAGTATTATCAATATACTAGGTCTTCCAAAGTTATTCTAATATTTTTTTAATGTCATATTCCTTTTTTATACTCTTCAATATATTCATGATTTGTCTTCCAAAATCTACTAATTTTATATTATATATACCACCCAATAACTGGCCTTTAAATCCATCTGAAATGGTCGAGTAAAATCTCACATAAATTAAGCATATATTCTCATATTAGAATAATATCTACATATTTTAAATAGGTAGAAATATCCATAACACAAATTGATGGTGTAAACCATCATGTGTTTTACTATGAATATTATTCACCCAAAAAACATGGTGTATGAATTATATTTTCCAAAAAAATATGGAGTTCTTGAATTTTGGACATTTATCAAAAAAACATATACATAATTTCTTTAATAAAAATAAGATGATGTTTCTTTTTCATTGAAAAACCTTGATCCTTATCGATGTTGTTTTCACCTTTCTCATGTCACATAGTGTGAAACACTACTTAAAAACACTATTCAAAACCATGAATTCTCATCATATCATGTTTATTTTTTCATATCAAACAACCAAGAACAACCCTTTTAGAAAACTATTTACTTCAAAAAATGATCTCTAAAAGACTATGTGATTATGAATACATTTTAAAAAGGTATGTATTTATAAATTCATAGCTTCTAAACATTGTATAATTTTTAAAAAAATATTTTCCAAAAGCATCAAAATGATTTATGTTTTTGCAAATAATAAATTTTGTAAAACCCAAGAAATAATCATGGTGTCTTTTTATATATCACATAATAGTTTTTGAACACTTCTATAATTCATCTCCAAGACATCTAAATATATCTATAAATATATTCCAACTATTATTAAGATCAAATTTATTCATTTAATACTATATTATAAAAATTAACTTAATTTCAATACATTTTATCATTATCCACTTTTAATCAATCGATGCTCCAACATTTCCCCCAGGTTTGTATAGTGTATAATCCAAAGATTTTCTTGAATATAGTTAAGTATTCAAAAATACTTATAATCCTAGAAAACTATAAAATTTAATAATATATATATTATATCACTCCATGCCTATATGATCTAAGCTCAATTTAGAAAATATGTGTTCTGGAAATATTTCTATGATTTGTAGTTCATAAAATTAATCATTATATCTTTTGATAGAATTATTTTACTTAAAATCTCTTTATTATTTTATTCCCCTTATATCATATCTCCCCCTTCATTATTATTTTTCTAAAATACCACATTTTAAGGTGAATTTCACCATGTTACATTATACACTTCATTCATTTATGTTGTATTAAATTATTTCCCACTTTTTTAAAATAAAATAAATTTGTAACATCTTATTTAATCTTAAAAATAAATAAAATATGTGTTTTTAATAATAAAACATATGGGGGAGGTGATGTTTAAAACCTCATTTGGTTGATGATGGTGGTTGAAAATCGCGATTCAGTCTATATTACTCAAATAAAAGTGTGGAAAATAGTTCAATGAAAATATCAGTTATTTATTTATTCATTCCAATATAATCCACCTTGAAAACATCTCAGTCTATAATTTCATTGACAAAGGGATAAAAAGTTTCAAAATGTTTAGTTGACTAATCTTATACAAAATTCTTTAAAAAAATGATGAATTTTTTTTTCAAAAATATTACTATGGGTATCATCATATTTTCCCAAATATCATACAATTATTTATTCATAAAATTTAGTTGGGTTCATAAATTAATTATTTAAATATATTATACTTTTCTTATTCTAAATGTGAAACACCCTTTATTCTTCTCATCAGTCATATAATATTTCTCATATTAAAAAATTCCCCTCCACTTATGGATTCTTATTGCCTAATATCTCCATCCAAGTTAATGAGACTCCCTAAACCAAAACTCTCAGATCATATTCTTTAAAATAGATTATATTGATGTTTTGTAAATAAAATATTTAATATCAGACAAAAAAAATCCCTACACTTTTTAGGATCATTTAGGTCTAGAGTCATAAAAATTTAAGAAAAACTAAAAACTAAAATTATGGCACCCAAGTATACATTTTTTGAATATAAATAATTCAAAGAGATTGTTTGAATTACTTCATCTAAAATCCTCATATTTGAGGCCTTTATCTAGAATAATTACTACTCATCTAAAAATTCATATGAAAAAAAATTAAAACTTTGGGGGGGGGGGGAGGATAACTCATTAAGGGTTTTAAAAATCGAGCAATACTGTAATGCCCCAAGCTTTTGAAAATAAATATTGAATTCATGAAACATTGAGTCTCTACAAAACACCAATTTGTTATAACCTAGCTAGTAAAAATAATTATTTCCACCTCTGTGTTTTGAAATTCAAAAAACTGACATAAACAGTTGCCTCTTGTAAGGTATTTAGAGTCTAATAAGACAAACTTAATTTTTTGTGAATAGTAACATACCCTTATGAATAGTAATATAACCCTTATGAATAGAAATTATTATTATTATTTTAGTTTCTTAAGTTGATAAGATAATGAGATCTTGATTGTTTTTTAAATGTGATATAAAATGAATAATATTTTTAAAATTGTTATTTTTCGAATAAACAAGGATTCTATTTAAAAATTAAATTAATAATATTTATAAAATTATTTTAAAAAAATGGAGTTCATTTTTTAATTCTAAAAATAAAAAAATGGTTAGGGTTAATTTTTTGTATTTTTTTGAAATACTTGAATTTTTTATGACTAGTAAAATGTGGTAAAATACCATATATACAAATTATCAGTAAAATACACTATTTATGACATCATAATTGATGTAAGCCCACTTGGTTCAAACTGACATGCACTTATTACTATTATTTTTCACAATAATCAATATTATTGGTTGTCTTGGGGGAAATAATAAAATAATGAATAAAATATTCAAAATTCACTCCTCTCCTCCCATATAACCCCCCCCCCCCCTCACTCACTCTTCTATTTACCCCTCTCAAGACTTGTGCCTTGTATATGTTCTACCAAAATACACTTCCTTTGTCACTCCCCACTTTTAGGAGCTCTTGGTTTTTACAAAAGACCAAAACCCCTTCCCTTAATTAGATTCTCAAGGAGGTGGATTCAAGAGGTAAATTCACATTTTATTTCTTTCATTTTCATTTCAAGTTTCTTTTTATTGTTATCCTCTCATCCCCTACCATGTCCAAATGAACATGATAAATCCAGTATCATCTATATACTGGAATTATATCATGTGAATATGGGAACCATCATCAATATCCTTTCTATCTCTCTCTTTTATTTTATAAACAAAATCATCATCTCTGAGATGCCAATTTACAACCTTTGTGGATGAAGAAGTTTCGTTCTTCAATTTCTCATTCATTTATCGTCATGAAACCATTTTCATGGTTTAACCAGACTATAATATATTTATTATAACCTACTTAATATTCAGGAACTAGTATATTTACAAAGTGTTAATTTATACAATAAAACTTGCTCATAATAATCCAAATACCGCCAAATAATCTAAGTGATTGTCATTAATATTTCACCTAATGATTCATCATCATGCCATGTAACCAAATCAAATAAATGACCATTAACACCTATGTATTTTCATAAATAATATTTAAATTCAATTCTAGAGATTTAAATTCATTCCACATGAACTCCATTACTAAAAAAACAATTGAAGCAGTTATGAAAATCAAGAAAACGAACAATCTGGAATGACAAAATTCAATATTATAACTTTTTAATAAGGACATAAATGAAATAAAAAAAGTATTATAAAATAAATAAATGTATAATAGTTTCTAAATTAAGTTATTAATTAGTATAATTTCATATTCCAGGACCATAAGGTCAAGAGCGGAAAATCCAGACTTAAGGTAATGGTTTCTATGTGAACTTCCATTTTCATTCGGGTTACTTTTATTATCTAATTACCTCAATTAAATGTAATCCTAATAATTTTTGTGTTAATTTTATATATATGTGTCCCAAATATAATCATTCCTTCATTTATGGGGATATATATGTTTTTTTAAAGGATATTTCAAAAATTCTTCCCGAAATACAAGCTCGTTTCAAAGGAATTTCCCAAATTCTTACCTATTTTCAAGGGCACTCTATAATATGTTTTAAGCAACAAATATTTTATAAAAAAATCATTTTATTATGAAAAAACTATATTATTTCACTTCTGTCTTTATACAAATATTTTTCCAAAATAACACTTCTTTTCAAGTGAAATATTATTTATCTCAAAAATTACTTGATGATTTTATAAAAGTGTTTTCATTTTTTTCAACACTCTTATTGATCCTTATGTATAAATGGGACTAATATTTTATGATATAATCTACCGTATTTTTTTAATGGTTTATGATTATTTTTACTATGAATGTGTTGTCTTGAAACCATTCATCGTATTACTCTGAATGGTTAGTATTAATGTTTAATGATTGGGGAAAGATAGTTACATTTCATATGTTAGTTTCAATATGAATGTATATGTTGTTTATGTTTATCCATATTCATATGAGGAATTAATTGGACTTATTATGAAATGGGTGGGGCCTCCTATATCCCCTCTATTAATCAGTAGGTCTCATGAGACAAATAGACGTGGACTTGGCTAAGGCCTTTTCTCATTTTGAGATATAGTTTTGGGCGAGGCCTTTATCATTTTTATATGTCTTGGTCGAGGCCTTTATGGTATATTTTAGAATGTTAGGTAAATGAATTTCCCTCATTATGAAGCTATAAATTGATAGTTCATGTGGTTATTCGACTAGTATAATACCATGATTATGTTTTATTATGGAAATATTTACTCAACTCATATTTCTTATATATTATGTTCATATTTTTCTTTTAAAGGAATGTGTTCTCAGTTATTCGTCCTGCCTAAGGTTTATATGTTATTCTAATGTATTTTTTACTCTTAATGAGTGTTTAAGCTCACCCATTTCTTATGTTTCTTTTTTCTAGGATATGAAGAAGTAAATTATGAATGACTTGTAGGAATAATCTAGGAGGCATGAATGTATCTAATAAAATAAATTAGTGTTTCTTTTTCCTTCTAGGATGTAATTCTGAACTTATATGTGTATCTTATTTCCAAATATACTAAACTATTCACTCCTTCAAGATACGTCTTTCTTTTAATCATGCTAATGTAATGTAATAAGGCATCGGCTCCGAGCAACTGGGTTTAGGTATTTATAGTTGGTATTAGAGGAAGTTTAGTAGAAAACTTGGAAACTAGATTTTGAAAACTTAGATTAGGGGGGGAAATCCCTAAGATAGTCTTTGAGGATAAACATAAAATAACATCCTAGTATTTTGGTCAAGAATATATTATGTGGATATTTCTAGAAAATACATCCCTTTTTGGATACTATAAGTGGATTTAGTTGTGGAACAGATGTACCTAGGAGTGAAAACTCTGACAAAGAGTTTTGGGCTTGACTCAGGGTATCCTGGTACATGACAATGGGTCTTACTGCACACCTAGTTTTCCACTCCTAGGAGATATTCTTAGGATAATTTAAATTTTCTTTACAAGCCATTATGAAGGATATAAATGTAAATTTTTTCTCCAAGAAACCATTTCTGTGATTATGGGATTATCGATGCATAGGATTTCAATTTGTGTTAAGTATTTTGCTAAGTTAAGATTATACATTATGATTCATAACATAATCTAGTGTATTCCATTATCTAGAAATAGAGCCCAGTGGAAGGAATGGAAACCACATGAACACGTGTATCCCATGTAGGGATTTTCTTCCAATGCAAGATAATGATGTTGACTATGGTTCTGCGACTAGAGTAGAGCAGCTTATAACTATACTAGGACAACTTACTCATGTTATGAACAATAACCTTACCCGTATGGAGCATCTGGATCCACCACATGGAGGATATTTGTTATATCTCTTTATGTGATAACAACCACCATCATTAAATGCGACTAAAACCCCATTTATATCTAATTAGTGGATAAGTTCCCTAGAGAAGATATTTCTCTCTTTGGGATGTAATGAAAGAGAAAAGTCCATCATGGAAGTTTATCATCTATCGGGAGATGTGGATCAGTGGTGGTCATTAATCCAAAACACAAAGGAGGAAGAAGATATATAAGATATGGAATGTAGGTACTTTAAGGAAATATTCCTATAGAAATACTTTCCTCATGAACAACGAGCGGATATGGAAAGGTAGTTTCTGAATTTGAGTCAAAAGGAAGATGAGAATGTTTCAAAGTATGAAGCTAACTTCACAAGGTTTTCAAGACATTATGAGGACTACATAAAAAATCCAAGGAGAAAGATTGATCAATTATTTGATGTTCATTAGTCAAAAAACACAAAGGAGGAGTAAGATAAAGAAGATATGGAGTGGAGGGACTTTAAGGAAATATTCCTAGAGAAATACTGTAAAGACCTGGAAATTTCAAATAAAATTTTTTCTTAAATACTTTGAAATTTTACAAGTCTGTGGCTTCTGACGGCACTTGATTCCGAAGCTCAGTGTGCCCGAAATCAATTTCCGAAGTTTAGCTCAGGTACGTTCAATGAACGAATGAGCGAGTTTTTCTATATTTTGAACCGGTGCTCAGAATCTGGTTCTGAGGGCACCATTGAACTCGAAGCATTGGTGATTTCTTAAGGGGACCTTCACCTCGAACGCAATCGGGGCGGTGTGGAAGTTAGATTTTCAGGCTTCGTGAAATAAAAATAAAATTTATTTTATTTTTATTCTTTCCTTTGGAAATTCAAATTTGTTTGAATTAATGTGGGGAGTCCACCACCCACATTAATTCAATAAAACTCCTCCCTTAATTAAATAAGGGAGGAGATTAATACATGAGGGGGAATCCGATGGAGAAAACCCTCTCTTCTCCTTCTCTCTTCCTCTTCTCCTATTCCACCATTGTTGCACCACCAAGGGACCTCCTCCTCTGATGATCGAACGAGCGACGAACCTCCAAGGAATTGACAACGTCATCTTCCAACGTCAATAAACGACGCTACCACTCCGCAGATCCGTCGAGTGATCATGTCATGACGAAGGGGTTGTTTTTTTAAAGTATTTATCATCATTCTTCGTTGTTTAAGGTTTGGCTGCATGATATCGTCGTAACGGGAGGATATTAGACCACACAAACACGGCTGATTCTCCTCCCCTCTTCTTTGTTAATCTTCATTGATGTTGGAGGCGGAGGCGCACGATGGTGTTGCATCGTGTGGTGATCGGTAGGGAACCGCGGCCATGCAAGGCCGTGGTGAAGGCGGCGCGGTGCCGTTGCACCACGCAGAGATGTAGAGGGCTGCGGCCGGAGTGGGCCACGGAGGTGGTGCGCGGCGCCGTCGCGCCGCGCCAGACAGACTGAGGAAGGCCGCGGCTGGAGAGGGCCATGGCGGAGGGGTGTGGCGCCATCACTCTGCACTGGTAAGATGAGCCGCAGACTAAGGCAGTGGCGGACCAAGAGGGGCGGCCAGCCGTCGGCGTCTCCAGGAGGCGGGACCCCTTCTGGGTCCCGTGGCAGCTCACAAACTGGCCGGCCTTAATGGTCAGCCATTACCCGGAAACCGGGGGGGTGTAACCCCCCCCCAACCAGTTTCTAGGGCGGACCCCACTGGGTCCACCATTTCCAAAAACAGGGGTTTGCGCCCCCTTTGCGTCCCGATCGGCTAGCGGTCGAGCCGCGGTCGTCTTCCGAGCCGGGCCGAAGGCCGCACGAGCCGGGCCGGCCATGCCCTGGCGGGCCGGGCCGCGCACTTTGGACCGGGCTGTGCCACTTCGGTCGGGCCGCACCACTTCGGGCCAGGCCGCGCAACTCACTGGGCTGGTACGACCCCTTTGTTGGGTCAGACCCACCAAAACTGAGTCGACCCGATCCGTCATCCCATCGGGCCTAACGGACCGGGCCCGTTATTCACTTAAACGTGAGTAAATTAAGGATCGTGCATTCGAACGACATGCCGTCTGCAGCACTGGGACTCTTTCCATGAGATGGTCCTTTTGAGATACTCTATGTGAGTTTCGTATGAACTTGGATATCAGCCGGGTTAGAAACGAGCATATTTCTAACCGGGCCCCTGGGACAGAAAAGCCAATATCTCACAGATCGGGCGTCCGATTGACGCGTCGTCTGTTGCGTTGAGTTCCTTTTGATGAGACGGAACTTCGGGATACATCAACTCTAGACTTTGTGACAGTTGATATATCGACCCCCTTAGCTCGTGGAGCGGACCCTCTCGGAATCGAGCATGTTGTGTGCGGGAACCCTAGAGCTGGATGCGACTGCGATGACGATGACGACTTTACTTGGATCCTAAGTGGGTTCGGCAGTGAGGACGACTGTACTTGGATCCTACGTCGGTTCGGCAGCGAGGACGATTGTACTTGGATCCTCCGTGGGTTCGGAAGTGATGACGACTGTACTTGGATCCTATGTGGGTTCGGCAGTGAGGGTTACTATACTTGGATCCTACGTGGGTTCGGTAGCGACGACTTCTATACTTGGATCCTACATGGGTTCGGCAGGGGGTGATTCAGAGGCTACATCGATCAACTCCACCCCTCTTCGTGAGTAGTATACCTGTGTGATCTGAGTCTTGACTTTCAGTCATTATCATCGATGTGATTGACTTTCTTTCCTGTGTGGACTAGGTTGTGCTTTCCTGTGTGGACTGGGTTGTACTTGGGCTCGTGAGTTTGAGTCGAACTGGAATTGATGACTTATGTATATATATGGTCGAATACCTAAGTAGAGTTGGTTGATACTTGTGTTTGTATCTTTACTTTGTGGTTTATCCTTTGTGAATTCTGGGAGACCTTCGGGGGTCTCGGGGTCCCCACTGAGTATCGTATACTCACCCCTGCACGGGCTATGCCCGCACTACATTGTGTTGGTTGCAGACGACGGACAGCGCTGATCGTGGTTGAGGCTTGTGGAGCGGGATGGTATCCAGAGGTGGACTATCAGGCGAGACGTACACAGAGTGGACGGACGGACTCGAGGAGCTGAGGAGACCATCTGTACCCACCCTTCAGGTGGGGTTCCTGGAGGACAACTCGGTGGTTGCTACTCTACTTTTCAGCTATTTTACCTTACTTTTCTCAGTTGTACTGTACTTTTAGTTGGGTTTGTATATTGGACCATTTACTTTCCATCACTTACTTTTGAACTAAATTTACTTTGTGTTTACTTCATCTTGTGTACTCTATTGTGTTTGTTTACTTATATAAAGGCAGTGTCTTCCCTTTTATCGGGATTTACGCTTTTGGTGCTAATCGCCAACCTCTGGCCTATGGAATGCGGGCTTGGGGTAGTCACGGAACGGGCCCTGAGGACGGGTCGTGACAAATTGGTATCAAAAGAGTCTGTTCTACCGCAGAACTCAGGACTCTAAAAATTTCTTCTGTGAAGAAATAGTGTTAAGAGTATTGAGTGTGGTTTTTGGTCTAGGGAGTCTAGTGTTGGTGCGGCGGCTGACGTATCCATACACCAGGACCCTGAAATCTGATTTCCAACTCAGTGCTCGAAAACACTGATTGCATGTGTGTTTCAACAGTTTTCTTTGTGATTACTTTGTGTCAGCTCACCAGGTATACTGTATCTACTATGGTTCACCTGTTACTTTTCAGGATGGCCCCACGAAGGTAGCCAGCTAGGGTTCCGAGATTTGTGTGAGATGGAAACCCACCGAGCGACGAGGCCTCGGTGCAGGGCCCCATTACAGCAGAGGCACTAGCGGTACCTCTACCCGTTGGGCCATCGATACCACCATCCCCAGTAGCAGAGAGTGAATGTCGCCTGAGTGTGCTGCACGAGTTTCAGCGACAGAGGCCACCCATGTTCCGTGGAGAGACAGACCCTCAGGAAGCCAAGGATTGGCTGGAGGCTATCGTCAGAGTCTTCATATTAGTAGGGACACCAACTGACCTTATGGTGATCCTTGCGATAAGTCTCCTACATGCAGTAGTAGCTAGATGGTGGAGCCTGATGCTCCAGGTGCATGATGAGACATCACTACTTTAGAAGGACTTTGACAGCCTCTTCCATTCGAAGTTTGTTCCAGCCACCCTTTGTGCGGTGCGCATCCAGGAGTTACTACAACTGCAGCAGGGCAGCATGACAATAGCCCAGTACTCGGCGAGATTTACCGACCTCTCGCGGAACTCCACAGACATGGTATGGGACCCATTCTTCGAGGCACGGACCTTTGAGCAGGGACTGAGGCATGAGATCAGGTATTCCTTGGTATCCCTCAGCATTCTAACACATGCAGGAGTACTGGAGAGAGCCCTTCTTGTAGAGATCTTCCTTGCTGAGTTGATGCTAGTAGCGAGGCCTATCGCAAGGCGACATGTAGTGGAGTCTTCTGCAGCCGATAGTAGACAGATGTTGTAGAGGTCCAAGAGGACCAGGCCATCAGTTGGGCGACCACAGGATACTGGTTCAGATGTGTGGGGCACACACAGCAGAGCCAACCATACGAGAGGTAGGCAGTGCTATGTATGTGGCAGGCAGGGCCAAATGTATCGTGATTGTCCGACTCGCCATGTAGAGGAGCGGCAGACGGTTGAGGGACCACCCAGGCATAGGTAGAGGTTTGACCGTGGCAGTCCGCAGGGAGCAAGTAGACGAGGCAGAGGAGTTGGCCGAGCAGCAGGTGGTGGACGACGCTTCGAGGCTCTACCACCACCACCACCAGGAGGTCCACCCCGACCACAGGGAGCTGGTGGACAGAGGCAGGATAAGCTTCAGGCGATGGAGGCTTACGACCGCGGTACACCTGAGATGATTCAAGGTACTATCTGTGTCTACTACACCCTTGCTTCAGTTCTTATAGGCATAAGAGCAAGTCATTCTTTCATTGCTGCTGCCCTTGTTCGGAGCTCGGAGATTCCGACAGAGCCGTTGTCTCAATCCTTACGGCTAGAGACTCCTACGGAAGCAGACTCGACAATTACACACTGGTGCCGGCAGTGTGATCTTACTCTAGGAGGTGAGAGCTTCAGCTGGGATCTTCTTGTAGCGGTGTTGAGGCCTTACGATGTCATCTTGGGTATGGACTGGTTATCTACAGTCCATGCCCAGATTGACTGTATTAGGCGCAAAGTGTGGTGTGTCCGCACATATGGGAGCAGGTTCACCTTCACTGGCGATAATGGAGCCTTTGTAGCGCAGGATGGGCTTACGCAGAGGAGAGGGAAGCCGATCACACATCAGTTGGCTAGTCTCATCCTCAGAGCAGTTGATGTGAAGATTCTGAGTTTTCCTATTGTGGTGGATTAGTATGTGGACGTTTTCCCTGACGACGTTCCAGGACTACCTCCTCGCCGAGAGATAGACTTCTATATTGACTTGTACCCTGATATAGCACTGATATCTACACCAGCATATCGGATGGCTCCCGCTGAGATTCGTGAGCTGCGGGTACAGCTGGAGGACTTGAAAGCCAAGGGATTCATCCGACCTAGTGTTTCACCCTAGGCTTCTCCAATTTTATTTGCCAAAAAGGTGGATTTGAGCTTATGGCTATGTATCGACAACCGTATCCTGAATCATGTGACTATAAAGAACAAGTATCCACTCCTGAGGATTGATGACCTCTTTGATCAGCTCAAGGGATCACAATGGTTCTTGAAGATAGCCCTCAGGTTAGGCTATCATCAGCTCAGATTTCTAGATGATGATGTGCAGAAGATGGCCTTCAGGTGTCGGTATGGCCACTATGAGTTCTTGGTTTTTCCTTTCGGAGTAACCAACGCTCCAGCAGTGTTCATGATTTTCATGAACAGGATCTTCCATCCTTACCTCGATCGATTTGTCGTAGTCCTCATCGATGACATACTGATTTACTCGACTACTAAGGAGGAGCAAGCCTACCACTTGCGGGTTGTACTGGACACACTCCGAGAGAACCATCTTTATGGTAAGCTCTCAAAGTGTCAGTTCTAGATTCGAGAGGTCCACTTCTTGGGTCACGTCATCTCTGAGGCGGGATTTGTGGTGGATCCTGTAAAGATCGAGGTAGTAATTTCTTGGGATCCACCCAGGAGTGTGATGGAGGTTTGGAGTTTCCTAGGTCTGGCAGGGTACTATTGGAGATTTGTGCCAGACTTCTCCAGAGTTGCAGCACCACTTTCAGCTTTGACGAAGAAGTGGAAATCCTTCATGTGGTCAGATAGATGTCAGCAGAGATTCCAGGAGTTAAGACAGAGATTGACCAGTGCACCCATCTTGAGGCTACCGGAGGAGGGCGTAGGGTACGTAGTTTACTATGATTCATCAGGGAGAAGACTTGGGTGTGTCCTGATGTAGGAGCGGGCAGTAATCGCTTATGGTTCATGACAGTTGAGGTAGCATGAGAAGAACTACGCTACCCATGACCTGGAGTTAGCAGCAGTGGTCTTCACCTTGAAGATGTGGCCGCACTATCTGATAGGTGAGTGCTTTACAGTCTACTCTGACCACCAGAGTCTCAGGTACATATTCTCGCAGAAGGACCTGAACCTGAGATAGTGGTGATGGATTGATTTCCTCTAGGACTATGACTTTGAGATAGTCTATACTCCTGGAAAGCGGAATTTAGTAGCTGATTCTCTTAGCAAGAGATTGGGCGTTCAGCTACTTGGAGAGGCGACGGAGCAACTAGCCGTGTTGCAGACATCCTTCGTGGATAGAGATGGAGCAGCCTTTCTACAGTCACTCGCAGTCACTCCTCCACTACTTCAGCGGGTCAGAGAGGCACAACGAGGGGACGTTGACTATGAGATGTGACGTGCACATATATCCATTGGACAGGCACCTGGTGGATTTTTTTAGGAGGAGAGAATGTCATCCTCTTCAGGGGATGTACCATGGTACCAATTTCATTATAGGAGGAGGTGTTGAGGGAGTTTCACACTTCCCCTTTGGCGGTACATCCAGGAGTAGCAAAGATGTACCAGGATCTCAGACGACAGCACTGGTGGCCGAGTATGAAGAAGGTTGTGGCAGAGTTCGTTTCACGATGCCACACCTTCCAGCAGGTGAAGGCGAAGAACCAGGTTCCGGAAATCTTGGTGTATCCCTTAGAGGTCCTGGAGTGGAAGTGGGATGGGATATATATGGCTTTTTTGATGGGGCTTCCACGTACTTCCAGAGGACACGAATCCATCTGGGTGATCGTTGACCGACTCACCAAGTCGGCCCACTTCCTACCTATTAGAGAGCAGGGATCAGTGGAGAGATTGGGATGCCTCTATGTTCAGTAGATCATACGGCTTCATGGTGTTCCATCGTCTATCGTCTCCGATCGAGATGATAGCTTTACTTCCCGGCTTTGGAAGGGGTTGTAGAAGGCATTTGGGATGCAGCTACGCTTGATCACTGCCTTTCATCCTCAGACGGATGGACAGACGAAGAGGACCATTCAGACACTCGAGGACATGCTCTGTGCATCTTTCCTTGAATTTGGTTGCAGCTAGTAGGATCACCTACCCTTGGTGGAGTTTGCGTACAACAACAGCTACCACTCCACCATCGGGATAGAACCATACAAGGCATTGTACGGCCGAACATGAAGATCACCTTTGTCCTGGACAGACCCTAGGGAGTCATCACTCGTAGGACCAGAGATGGTTCAGGCTACGACAGAGAAGGTGTAGATCATCTAGGAGCGGATGAGGACTGCACAGAGTAGACATAAGTCTTTGCTGATAGAAGGCAGATACCACTGGAGTTCGAGGATGGTGACCACATTTTCTTATGGTTCTCACCTCGATGTGGATTACGGATATTTGGTTGGGGCAGCAAGTTATCTCCGCACTTCATCGGACCATTCCAGGTTCTCAGCAGGGTAGGCGAGGTGGCTTATCTCCTGGCCCTTCCACCTCAGTTGCACCAGGTGCATGATGTCTTCCACATATCTCAGCTGAGGAGATACGTGCATGACCTGACACATATCATTGATCATGGGGAGCTGGACATTGATGACAGGGTGACATTTGCGGAGGTCCTGGTGGAGACTGAGGTTCAACAGGAGCGGGTCCTACGTGGATGGTTGATTCCTCTAGTTCACAATTTTTGGCAGCACGAGAACCTCCAGGAGAGCACATGGGAGCGAGAGGCTTAGATACGTGCATAGTACCCTCATTTGTTTCCCTAGTTAATGATGTAGCTTTACAGGGATGTAAATCCCTGAAGTGGGTGTAATGTAAAGACCTGGAAATTTCAAAAACAAATCTTAAATACTTTGGAATTTTACGAGTCTTTGGCTTCTGACGGCCCTTGATTCCGAGGCCCGGTGTGCCCGGAATCAATTTGCAAAGTTTATCTCGGGTATGTTCAGTGAACGAATGAGCGGGTTTTTCTATCTTTCGAACCGGTGCTCAGAATCGAGTTCTGAGGGCACCATTAAACTCGCAGTGTCGGAGATTTCTTAAGGGGACATTCACCTCGAACGCAGTCGGGGCGGTGTGGAAGTTAGATTTCTGGGCTTCGTGAAATAAAAATAAAATTTATTTTATTTTTATTATTTCTTTTTGAAATTCAAATTTGTTTGAATTAATGTGGGGGGTCCACCACCCACATTAATTCAATAAAACTCCTCCCTTAATTAAATAAGGGAGGAGCTTAATAGATGAGGGGGAATCCGCTGGAGAAACCCCCCTCTTCTCCTTCTCTCTTCCTCTTCTCCTCTTCTACCATTGTTTCACCACCAAGGGACCTCCTCCTCCGACGATCAAACGAGCGACAAACCTCCAACGAAACGACGACGTCATCTTCCAACATCAACAAATGATGCTACCTCTCTGCAGATCTGTCTAGTGATCACGTCATGAGGTAGGGGTTATTTTTTTCAAGTCTTTATCATCGTTCATCAATGCTTAAGGTTTGGCCGCATGATATCGTCGTAACGGGAGGATATCGGACCGCACAAACACAGCCGATTCTCCTCCCCTCATTTTGTTAGTCTTTGTTGATGTTGGAGGTGGATCCGCACGGTGTTGTTGCATCGTGCAGTGATCGGTAGGGAACCGCAGCCATGAAAGGTTACGGCGAAGGTGGCGCGGTGTCGTTGCACCGCGAAGAGACGTAGAGGGACGCGGCTGGAGCGGGCCGCGGCGGTGGTGCACGGCGCCGTCGTGCCACGCCGGAGAGACCGAGGAAGTCCGCAGCTGAAGCGGGCCGCAGCGGAGGGGTGAGGCACCGTCACGCCACGCCGGTGAGACGAGTTCCGGCCTAAGGCCCCGGCAGACCAACAGGGGCGGCCGGTCGAGCCGGCCGCCAGCGTCTCCAGAAGGCGAGACCCCTTCTGGGTCCCGCGGCAGCTCACAAACTGGTCAACCGTTACCCGGAAACCGGGGGGTGTAACCCCCCCCCCCCCCGACCAGCTACTAGGGCGGACCCCACTGGGTCCACCGTTTCCAAAAACAGGGGGTCGGGCCCCCTTTGTGTCCCGCTCGGCCAGCGGCCGAGCCGCGTCCGGCTTCCGAGTCGAGCTGCTGGCCGCATGGGTCAGGCCAGCCGTAGGCCGCACGGGCCGGGCTGGCCGCGCTGCTTTGGGCCAGGCCGCACAACTCACTGGGCCGGTCCGACCCCTTTTCCGGGTCGGACCCGCCAAAACCGAGTCGACCCGATCCGTCAGCCCATCGGTCCTAACTAACCAGGCCCGTTATTCACTTAAACGTGAATAACTTAAGGACCGCGCATCCGATCGACACGTCGTCTGCAGCACTAGGACTCTTTCGATGAGACAGTCCTTTTGCGATACTCTAAGTAAGTTTTGGGGGAATTTGGATATCATCCGGGTTAGAAAAGAGTGTATTTCTAATCGGGCCCCTGGGATGGAAAAGCCAATATCTCACAGACCGAGCGTCCGATTGACGCACCATCTATTGCGTTGAGTTCCTTTTAACGAGACGAAACTTCGGGATACATCAACTCTATACTTTGTGATTGTTGATGTATCAACCCCCCTTTGCTCGTGGAGCGGACCCTCCCGAAATCGAGCGTGCTATGTGCGGGAACCATAGAGCTGGCTGTGACTGCGACGACGATGATGACTATACATGGATCCTACATCGGTTCGGCGACGAGGAAGACTGTACTTGGATCCTAAGTGGGTTCGTCAGCAAGGATGACTTTACTTGGATCCTCCGTGGGTTCGGTAGCGATGACGACTGTACTTGGATCCTACGTGGGTTCGGCAGCGATGGTTACTGTACTTAGATCCTACGTGGGTTCGGTAGCGACGACTTCTGTACTTGGATCCTACGTGGGTTCGGTAGGTGAGATGTTTCAGAGGATACATCTATCAACTCCACCCCTCTTAGTGAGTATTATACCTGTATGACCTGAGTCTTGACTTTCAGTCATTATCACCGATGTGATTGACTTGCTTTCCTGTGTGGACTGGGCTGTGCTTTCCTGTGTGGACTGGGTTGTACTTGGGCTCGTGAGTTGGAGCTGAACTAGAATTGATGACTTAGGTATATGTATGGTCATATAACTAAGTATAGTTGGTTGATACTTGTATTTGTATCTTTCCTTTGTGGTTTATCCTTTGTGGATTCTGGGAGACCTTCGGGGGTCTTAGGGTCTCTATTGAGTATCGTATACTCACCCCTGCATGGGCTATGCCCGCACTATGTTGTGTTGGTTGCAGACAATGGACAATGCTGATCGTGGTTGAGGCTTGTGGAGTGGGATGGTATCCAGAGGTGGACTATCAGGCGGGACGTACACAGAGCGAACGGACGGACTCGAGGAGCTGAGGAGACCATCTGTACCCACCCTTCAGATGGGATTTCCGGAAGACGACTCGGTGGTTGATTTTTTACTTTTCAGCTGTTCTACCTTACTTTTCTTAGTTATACTATACTTTCAGTTGGGTTTGTAAACTGGCTCATTTACTTTCCAGCACTTACTTTTGTACTCAGTTTACTTCGTGTTTACTCCAACTTGTGTACTTTGTTGTTTTTGTTTACTTATATAAAGGAAATGCCTTCCCTTTTATCAGTATTTATGCCTTTGGTGCTAGTTTCCAACCTCTGGCCTATGGAAGGTGGGATTGCGGTAGTCACGGCATGGGCCCTAAGGACGGGTCATGACAAATACTTTCCTCATGAACAGCGAGCAGATATGGAAATGATGTTTTTGAATTTGAGGCAAAAGGAAGAGGAGAATTTTGAAAATTATGAAGCTAAATTCACAAGGTTTGAAAGACATTATGTGGACTACATATGGAATCCAAGGAGAAAGATTGATAAATTCTTTGATGGCCTAAAGTTGTTCCTCTGACGATCACTAGTCTCCCAAAATTTCTCATCATATGAAGATATAATTTCATGTGCTGTCAAGATAGAAAATGAATTATATAAGTCTTGTGACTTTAAAGGAAATCAAGAGAAGAAGAGGGTCACTGAAAACTCTAGAAAATGAAATAAATAAATGGGAAAGAAGGGAAGAGTTTAATTTCCACCTTGTAATTATTATGGAAGGAAACACCCTAGTTCCTTCTTAAAAGGAAAAGGAGTATGCTACAAATGTGTACAGAAAGGCCATCTTGCTGGTGATTTCAAGGGTAAGAAAGAATCTATTAATATTAAATGACATAATTGTAGGTAGATGGGAAATTATGCTAATGATTGTCCAAAGTTTCAAGTAAACAAGCCACAAAAAAGGCCAAGGGAGAATGGACAAGCTTATGTGATCACAACTGCTGATATTGAAGTTCTTAATGATGTGGTGGGAGGTACTTTAATCATTTACTCAAACTTAGCCAATGCTTTATTTTATTTTGTATCATTAAATTCTTTCATATCTTCCTGGTTTTCCAAGAAAATTAGATACTTCCAATTTGATTTAATAAGGGAGTTGTTAATCAAAACTCCTAAGGGCGGTATCATTGAAACAAAGTTGTGTCATGCAGTCCCTATTATGGCATAAAAAATTGCTTTATCTACTAATTTTATTATCATAATCATGATTTAATTTGATATAATCCTTGGTATGGATTGGATTTCAAACCATGATGTGAAAATTTATTACAAAAGGAAGGAGGTTACAATTTTTGAGGAATATGTGGAATCCCTTATCTTTAGGGAAGAAACATCACCCTCTGATTCTCATCTAGATCCACCCCCAATAGCTCTACTAAATTCAATTATTGTGGAGGAAGGGAATGCAATAACTATGGGTGAGGAAGAGAATGTTCAGATAGAGGACGTACTGATTGTGCAAGAATATGTTGATGTGTTTCTAGAGGATTTACCTGGACATCCTTCAGAGCAAGAAATTGAGTTTTCCATTGACTAAATTCCTGGTTCAAGGCCCTATCAGAGACCCCTTATAGAATGGCCAATGTGGAATTAGTGGAACTGAAGAAAAAACTGTAGGAATTGATTGATGAAGTATTTATTCTCTCTAATGTCTCTCCATGGGGAGCCCCTAATCTTTTCATTAAGAATAAATATGGATATATGAGGTTATGCATTGACTACAGGGCAATCAATGCTATAAAAATAAAGAACAAGTATCCCCTACCTCTCATTGATGATTTATTTGATCAACTTCAAAGATATCAATATTTTTCAAAGATTGACCTTCGATCTGGATATCATCATTTTCTTGTGAGTAAGAAAGACATTCCAAAAATAGTATTTCAAAACAGGTATAGGCATTACAAGTTTGCAGTAATTCTTTTTGGACTGACTAATGCACCCTTTTTTCATGTGTCTAATGAATAGAGTTTTCAAGGAATATCTGGATGACTTTGTGGTGGTATTTATTGATGATATCATGGTATATTCCAAAAGCTACGAAGATCATGAAAATCACTTGTGCACTATCCTAAAGACTCTTAGAAGAAATGAATTATATGGGAAGTTTAGAATATGTGAATTTTGGCTTCAATAAGATTTTTGTCTTGGCCACATTGTCTCTAAGGATGGAATATCTATTGATCCTATGAAGACAATGGTTTTATAAGAATGGACTAGTCCAATGAACATAAATTAGGTATGTATTTTTATTGTTTTAACAGGTTATTATCGGTATTTTGTTAATAACTTCACCCATTTAGCCAACCCAATGACCAAGCTTACACATAAAGGGGTTAAGTTTGTATGGAAAAATGAATGTGAGGACTGTTTCGAAGAATTGAATATCACATTAGTGAATTCTTTGATCCTAACTCTACCATCAGTGAATGATGGGTTTGTGATCTATAAGGATGAATCAAAGAAATGAATTGGTTGTGTCCTTATTTTTAATGATAGAGTTATTGCATATGCATCAAGGAAGTTAAAAATTCATGAACAAAACTATCCTACTCATTATCTTGAGATAGCAGTGGTAATATTTTCTCTGAAGATATGGAGACATTATCTATATGGAAAAAAATGTGAGATATATACAGATCATAAGAGTCTAAAATATATATTCTCATAGAAATAACTCAACATGAGGAAAATTCTATCAGTCGAACAACTCAGGGATTATGATTGTACTATACACTACTACCTAGGAAAGGCAAACAAGGTAGTTGATGTATTGAGCAGAAAGGATCATGGAGTTCTCAATAAAATGAGGATTAACAAGGATCCTTTGTACATGGATTTAGTGAGGATGGATATGGGAATTATTAAAGAAGGTGAAAATCACTAATTTTTTATTTGGTTTCCCAACCATCTTTATTATAAAGGATTAAAAGTGCTCATCATGATGATGAGAACCTTCAAAAGAAAATTAATTTTGGGAAATATGGGAAGATGGCTGACTTTGTATGTGAAGATGGTCTTCTGAAATTTGAGAAGAGCCTTTGTGTTTCAGCTATAACCAAGCTTAAAAGAGAGTTATTGGAAAATTCCCATAGTTTAAATTTCTCCAAATATCATGGTAGCACTAAGATGTATAGATATTTGAAGGAACATTTCTGGTGGGATAACATGAAGAGGGAAATTGTGGACTATGTATCAAAATGTTTAGTATGTCAACAAGTGAAGGCCTAAAGGAAACATTCAAAAGGATTCATGCAACCTATAACTATTCATATATGGAAATGGGATGACGTCACCATGGATTTTTTCACCGGATTACCCAAAACTCTAAGGAAGAATGATCGGATATGGGTAGTTGTTGATCGACTTATGAAATATGCACATTTCCTCACTATAAGGGAGGATTTTCCAATAGAGCACCTAGAAAGACTCTATATCAATAAAGTTGTGAGACTTTATGGAGAACATCTCTCAATTGTTTCTGATCATTATCAGTGATTTATATCGAAATTCTGGAAAATTCTTTAGATGGATTTGGATACTGAGCTTCAATTAAGTACTGCTTATCACCCATAGACTAACGGAAAATCAAAAAGGAAGATCCAAACCTTAGAGGACATGTTAAGATAATGTTCACTTGACTTTAAAGGTATGTGGTATCAATATTTGTCTTTAGTGAAGTTTTACTACAATAATAGTTTCCATTCAAATATTCAAATGGCACCATATGAATCATTGTATAGAAAGAGATGTCGTACACCAACTTGTTGGAATGAAGTAAGAGAAAGAAATATTGTGGGCCCAGAGCTTATGGAGGAAACAACAGAGAAGGTAAAGACTATTCAAGTTCATATCAAATCAGACAAAAGAGATATAATGATAATTGAAGGAAGGATCTAGAATTTCAATTGGGAGGTCATGTTTTCTTAAAAGTATCTCCATGAAAGGGAGTTATAAGATTTGTAAAGAACGGGAAACTGAGCCCTAGGTACGTTGGGACTTTTGAAATTATAGAGAGAATTGGAGCTATTTAATATTGTTTGGCTATGACCCCTATCCTATCCAAAGTACACAATGTGTACCATGTCTTATTGCTGAGAAATTAGATGCCAAACCCAACACATGTCCTAAATTTTGAAGGAATAGAATTGGAACCTAACTTATCTTACTATAAAGATCGTATGAGGATTCTAGACACCAAAGAACAAGTGTTGAGGAATCAGATGACTCATCTAGTAAAGATACTTTAGAGAAATCATAAAATCAAATAGGCAACATGGGAGTCTAAGGAGCTTATGATGAAGACCTACCCAAATATTTTTGTGAGGTAACGTTCTATGAATTTTGATGATGAAATTTTTATAATGATGGGATACTGTAACGCCTCAAGGTTTTGAAACAAAATATTGAATGTGTTGGTTAGAGTAGATGACTCATGATGGGGGAGAATTGAGTATCAATAAAAAATCTGTTAAAAGGGTTCTTTACAAAATAATATCCCCCTATGAAAATAAACACAAAGTCAGTTTGAAGTGAATTTCTAAATGTCCTGAAGGTTCAATTGTTTTCTCCAAATATTGATTAGTTCTCGGCTTTCCCAATCTAAAGTTTAGTAAAACTTTCAAAACAAATCTATTAATTAAAAATAGATATAAACACTTGCTAAACTAACTATCAATGTTTGGTTTATCTTAATGAAATAAATACATAACAGATAAGAATATAATATAAATGGCACAATGGTTAAAGCAAGAGGTTCAGTCTCAAGTTGATACTTAGTCCTCTCCACTTGGTGATCACATGCCACCAAGTAGTTTATATTAATAAACTTTTGATCCACACCTTGGATCAGGGTTCACAATAGTACGCAGGCTGTCCAGGTCACACTTGACCTATACCACAGTTATTCATGGGAAAAACAAATAAACAGATCACACAGGATATCTTACATAGTTCTATATGGGATATAAGTGTAAAAAGGGATTAAGAGTGAGGATATTTTGATATCCTCCAGTTTAGCTCAAGAGATAGTGTGTGAGATTTAAATAGATATACACACTTCTCAAAATAGTAATGATAAGAACAAAATAGAGTTATGAAAGATAATAGAGTTTAGAGTTCTCTCTGTGTTGTGCAGTAATGCTCTGGATTCAACAGATGTTGAGGAAATGATATTCAAGTCCTATTCTGAAGGTTGGCTTCAAAACATAGTATTTTAGTCTCTTGTGAAAGTGTTCAGCTCTTCCTTATGAGGATGTTCAGAAAGCTTCAGTAGGTAGTTGATAGGTAAGCTCAAGCTTCAAGTTTTTCTCTTTTTCAATGTTCTGAGTTCGCATATTCTATATTTTAGTGTGTTCTTAAAGATCTATGTGTATCTATATATCTCTGTGTCTCCATATTTTTTTTGAGCTCCGATAGAAGTCCTTTTATACTTTAAGATCCACTAGGCATGAATATATCTGCATGTGCATGTACCTCGTACTATCTATGGATAGTCCTATAGACAACATTAAATAATGTCAAAAACATTAATTTGTCTAAATATGACTATTAGAAATAAATTTGAATTAATAAAATCAAAACAATTATTTATGACTATCGGTGAGTCATCTTCAGTCTTTTGTATTTGGTTTAGTAACATCGGTCTTTCATCTTCGGTGTGTAGACTTAGGTATGTCATATTTGGTGTGTCAACTTTGGTGTGTCATCTTCAGTGTGTTGACATCGGTGTGTCGACTTCCGTGTGTCGACTTTGGTGTGTCGACTTCGGTGTGTCAACTTCGGTGTGTCCTCTACAGTGTGTTGAATTCGATGTGTCGACTTCAATGTGCTGACTTTGGTGTGTCGACTTTGATGTGTCATCTCCGGTGTTTCGACTTTGGTGTGTCGACTTCGGTTTGTCAACTTCGTCTGTCAATCTTCGGTCTGTCAATCTTTGATGTGTCGACTTCAGTGTGTCATCTTCGGTTTGTCAATCTTTGGTGTGTCGAATTCGGTGTGAGGGAATCTAAAAAGGTTACGAAGTGTCTATCTTACACAAATCATTACAAGACTAAGTGTTATCCAAAAGTACATGTATAAATACACTTGTAAACAAATTTATTCATGAATATAGGTTATTGAATTATTTAAGTTTATTTTTTTGTATGACATAATTGATTTACTTAGAGATATTAAAATGTAATGAAAGATTAGAATCTGTATATTGACATTGTTTGTGATTATGAAAACTACAAAATCATAGAGGGTCCGTCAATCTCCCCCTTTTTGATAATCACAAATTATGGCATACTGATCGTACCACGATTCACTGTTTTATTTCACCCTTACACCGCTGTTTTAAACTAGTTTTGTAATGAATATTCCAAATATAAAAATAAATTTAACTTTATGTTTGAATCAATTAATTAATTTTAATCAATATTAGAATGGTAAATTTTACTTGTTTTTATTATTTCAATGTAGGTGGAGGTGATTTTGAGGGCCCTTGATGAAGTGGAAGAAAAATGGGCCAAAATTGCATGGATCCATCGACATTTGTCCACTGTTTTAGATAGTACACAAAAATTCGTACATCCAAATGTGCTGAAATTTTGTGGACCTATCCAAAATTTAATATGATACATTTCATATTAAGGAAAACAATCCTGATTCGGCTTTTAAGGGGACCATAGGATCTGATCTGTCCAAGACACCGAATATGGACCAAGTCAAATGCGTTGTTCTGTAGTTTATTAATATATAGAGATTTAGTTGTAAAAATGGTGCCAAAATTTAGGTGGAGACATAAAAGAGGTGGGGATACAACTTTTCTTTTTTCTCCAAAGCGAGATAAGGCTGTCTGAAGGCCGAAACTCCTGGTACAAGTGGATTGAAGAAATTTGTGTGCCTAAAGCCACCTTCCAATTTTCCTATAAAATGGTACCTTGGGCTCCCCATTTTTAAGTTCGAACCAGAGATGAGGTTCTGCCATTTTGGAGTACCAAAGGAGTCCTCTCCTCATCAAAGAAGTTCTGGAGGCCCATATCCTCATAGGGGGGTCAAGGATGAAGAAGGAGTTTCACTCAAGCTTCCTCCTCCTCCCAATGTCGAGCTAAGCGGTGGGTGATCATTGCGAGGGAGCTACACACGTGAAGAGGGGAACATAATTCTATACTGGTTTGGTGTATATTATGGATTGAAATTGTTCTTTTATATGTATCTTAACTTATTTTTATGCATCTAATTGAAACACCTTTTATTTCATAATCGATCGGTGTGCAATTTTAAGTGTGTGTCTTGTGTTGTTCCGATTGGACAACATATGAACCCTTTTATTTCCCAAACATTTGAGATTTCAATGTTCCTTTACAAACCTTAAAGCATGATAAGGGGCTGGAACTTGACTAAACGATTGTTATGTCATGTTTTCGTTCTAATCGCATCATTTTAAGAGGCTTGTGGGTACCCAAGATCTTGGTTAACCCTCAAAAAAAGGATTACACTAAAACCTAATAATAAATTAAGAATGAGGAACCCTTCATGTGCTGTAGTAACTTAGAAATGATCACATACCTATCTTATATTTTACAAAATACACTTGTTTTCAACTCTTAAGGTATTTAAATTAAGTCATTTTGTTTTAGAAATTGTTTTCAAATCCACCCCCAATTTAAGTTCTTTTTATTAAAAACACATGCCCTAAACCTATCAACACTCCTTGAGAGACAACCTAGGGTCTACCCTAGACTATAAATCAACCTTAAAATCATAATCAATTTGACGTGTCATGACAACACGGTCACATACATACAAATATTTATAATAAATTTAGCTTGACATAGCATATTGCCCTGAATGTAATTATCCAATATAACTAAAGTTTTTCCTTTCTTGAGCTTTTAAAAAAAAGCTCTCCCTTAGTAAATGGATTAAGCTGAGTACATTCCATGTGTCCTAAACTAGAAAATATCCCCCTTAGATAAATAATGTATGCCTTATTTTCTCCCCCTTTTGGGATTAGCAAAAAAAAGGAAAAAATAATAAGGAGAAATAACAGAAAAGAAAGATGCCGTAAAGATTTTCATTAAGAGGCATAAGAGTACAAGTCAAACAGAAAAGATAGAATCCCTATCAAAGAAAAAAACTAACCACAAAGGGTTTGGATGCTGGGGAGATTTTACTTTGTTTTAAGGATCCAAGGGAGAAAGATAAGGTTTGGTAAAGGCAAAGGAATAAGGTGGTCTGAAGATAACACCAGGTTGGGAAACACCTGTAGGAATAGTAGAGACAAGGGTAGTCCGCCTTTCTGACAACACTCGACTTGGAGTTTTTTTTGTGATGATCGGTCGAATCTAGGAAAGGGCCTGAGAGATAGACATTAGAGCAGGAGGCCGAGAGACAGTACCAATTGAAGCAGCTGGAGGGACCATAATAGTCTTGGCCTGAACATGCAGATAAGGCTTAAGGAGATTTATGAAATCATTAATGATTTCACCACCATATTGCATCTTCTTCTCGAAGTCAACCTTATTTTCCATAAATTTACTCAGCAACAGGGTAAACTCTTTCAATTGAAGGACTTTCTTCTTGAATGATTCTGTGATTGGAGGAATTCTAAGATTTTCTGTGAGAAACTTGAAACTATTGATGAGATCATGCTTGGTATAAATATTAGTGAAATACTTATCCACCTTTTCTCAAATTTCTTTCTGAGCTGTAGAGGCTTCATTTGTGTACTTCCTAACCATATTTTAGACAACTTCTGTATTTTGATGTATTTTTTAAGGAGTTTCTTTGTCTGAAACACTTTGAAGTTTTTGAATTCCTTCTCTCATCACAACCTTGAGAGACTCCAAATCAGCAACAGTACTTTTCCCACTCCTGGAACTGGATGGTCCAGTCAACATTTTTCCAAGATCTTCTTTCAAATTTTTTAGATCCAAACTGAGGAGATGTGTCACCAAGTTCCTAATAAATTTCATAGCACCACTATTGGAGGTATTGAATATAGAGGTTAAATAATTTAACTCATTGTCCATCTTTCTTACTTATTCTCTCAGCAAGGTATTGTGTATAATAATGTTTTCTGCTATAGTAATGAGATTCGGTTGAATCTCTTAGATTACTATTTTTGAAAGCTTTTCTACATCAGCATATGAGATACCTGATGAAGTGTAGGATTCATTTGTGGATCCCGCGGAAGCTATCACAGACTCACATATATCATTTTTGAATTTCTCCAAATTAGCCTTAGTGACATAATCACTAGGACCTCCAAGAGCCACTGGTTCTTCTACTGGAGATGCAACTGAGGGAACAGGTGCAACAGATTCTGTTTCATCTTGGACTTGTGGAGTAGGAGGATAAGGCACCCTCTCCTCATCCGAGACATATTCTAAACCAAAAAGAATGTATCCTGGACCATTATTCCACTCTCCCGCACAGGTCCAGTCTCTTGGATCAACAGTATCAATGCTGATCCTTCTTCTCTAAGGCTCAGGAACAACATCATCAACTTCAACTTCTTCATTCTGGTCTCAGGCCATAACAACTTGTCTGGGAACAGGAACCAACTGAACTTCAGGTTCTGCTTGTTCTCTAGCTACTTCAGCTTCACCAGGCACTCCTTCAATTTGAGGCACTAGAACTATATCTTCTTCCTCTTGTCTAGAAGCTATAATATCATTCAATTCCTGAATGATCTCTTGATTTTCATCATTAGGAATGGGTAATTTATCCTCATGTTCAGCATCTCTATGACCAACAGCCTATTGTTCAACATGATCAACACCCTCACCAACTCCATGTACAAATTCATCACTAGATATGTCAACCACTTGATGTCTGATTTTTATAGAGTCACTCACATGATCATCATTTCCTCCATTATCACCATCATCATCATCATCATCATTTGATTCCTCATCAGATTTAATAACATAGCCTTCAACTTCAGTAACTTCAGTTTCTTCCTCATCCTCATCACCTAATAAAGATTCACTTGAGGGAAAGTCCAAAGGTGGACTAGTAGGTCCATAAGACATATATTTGGGACTTTCAGCAATATCAGGATCACTCCTATCATCAAAAGGATATACTTCTTCCCTTGGAACTTCAGTCTCAGCTTCCTCATCAGAATAAACTGGAACCTCTCCTGGTTTGAGACCTGAATCAACTTGGTCCTTTGGTTTAGAAGGGTGGTCAGATGGATTGAAATCCTCATATAGCCTTTCCTCATATTCTACCCAGCATCTCTTCCATGGGTTCCAGAATATTTTTATCCTTTTACAAATGTCTTTTTTAAGACAAAAACCACTACAGGAACTTATCACTTCATCTCCATCTTCCACACAAACTACCCTTTTCAACATGGCAGAAATCATCCCCGGATATTACAATAAGGTTGCCTTCTTGTATGGATTAATAAAATCAGAGATATTCACCATTAGATACCTACATAGGTCTACTTTTATCCCATGTTTCAACAAAATGATCAAGAAAACATCCTAATACTTCACAGTAGAGAAATCTCCCTTCCTTGGGTAGATTTGATGTTATATGAACTTAAAAAGCAGTCTCAATTCTCCTTCGAATTCATTTGCAACATTCCTCCTAGACTCTCTATTTCCAGTCAGCTCCTTCAGAGCATCTTCATAAGACAAAAATTTAGAGAAAGGTGGAATATTACCCGGATAGTCAGCAAACACGCCTTAATGAGGCATTTCTAAGCATATAGTCCATTCTTTAGATGAGAAAGCTATCTCCTTTCCCTTTACCACAGACTTCATATTTGCTGCCTCAGCTTCATCCCGGGATATCCTCAAATGTTGATAGAACTCATGCACTATCTGGGTATAATAGGTTATTTCATTGTTGGTGAACTGACTAAGCCATCCTTGAGATTCTATCACTTTTAACAAAAACTATTTGCTTGACAGAAGCCACTCAAGAGACACCTCTTTTTCAGCCGTAACCACTTGGCTTTCCAATATTGGTTTCGCAGTCCCACTAGACTCACCGTTATAACTCTTAGTAGAAGGATACTTTATAGGTTTTCCATTGCAGTCTTGGTCCTCACCATGACAAGGTTTTGGATTCCAACAAAGTTGAGAGGTCGAGAGTTGAGAGGGAGAGTGACAAAAGGTAGAAGGCTTTATGACAGAGGAGAAGGTGAAAGGTGGATATAGATTGAACTAAATATGTCATTTAGGGATTGTAAATCGTAAATCATAAAAATTTAAATGCAGAAAAAAGAAGAATACAAAACAGCGTCATTTTATTTAAAATAGACCGGATTTACTAAAAAAATTCATAACTACATCGATGGCAATAAATCGGTTTCAGGGATCAGTTTGACAAGATCGGTTTCAAGGATCAGTTTCAAGAGATCGGTTTCAAGAAGATCGGTTTCAAGAAGATCGGTTTCAAGAGATCAGTTTCAAGAAGATCAGTTTCAAGGAGATCAGTTTTAAGAAGATCAGTTTCAAGAAGATCCTACTAATTTATCATTCCCAGTTCATGTTTGATGTAATTAATTCTCGCAGAATTTAAGAGTTTATTGAATATATCAGCAAGCTGATGTTCAGTCCCAATAAACTCAAGATTTATATCACCTTTTTGATAATTATCTCTCAAAATGTGATGTCTTATATAAATATTCTTTGTTCTAGAATGAGAAATTGGATTTTTAGAAATTTTAATAGCACTTTTGTTGTCACATTTTATGGGGATATGTTTAAATTAAAATCGATAGTCTAATAAGGTGTGTTTCATCCATAAAATTTATGCGTAACAACTACTAGAAGTAATGTACTCTACTTCAGCAGTTGATAATGAAACTAAATTTTTCTTTCAACTACACAAATATATCAATGACTTTCCCAAAAAGTGACATGTTCCAGAGGTACTCTTTCTATCTAACTTACATCCACCAAAATTAGAATCTGAATAGCTAACTAAATCAAAAGGTTGTCTTTTAGGATAGAACAATACTAAATTAGTTGTATATTTGAGGTATTTAAAAATTCTTTTAACATTATTTAGGTGTGACTCCTTTGGGTTTGCTTGAAATCTCACACACGTACACACACTGAACATAATATCTAGTCTACTAGCTGTTAAGTACAGCAAACTCCCTATCATTCCACTGTAAGTAGTTTGATCAACTAATTTTCCATTTTCATCAAGATCTAACTTACATGTAGGACTCATAGGAGTTTCACTACTCTTAATGCTACCAAGCCGTATCTTTTCAAAAGATCTTTTGTGTACTTACTTTGATTTAAGATAATACCTTCTTTATTTTTCAATATTTGAAATCTAAGAAAATATATAAGTTCACCCATTAAACTCATTTCAAACTCACTTTGCATTATGTTTGAAAATCATTATATAAATAATTTTTAGAAGATACAAATATAATATCATCTATATATATTTGGGCTATTAAAAATTCTTTGGAAACTCTTTTTATAAATAAATTAGGATCTTCAAGTCCTTTTTTAAAACCATTAGAAATAAGAAAATTACTTAAAATTTCATACCAAGCTCTTAGAGCTTATTTCAAACCATATAAATCTTTTGATAATTTGAACACATGATTTGTAAAATGTGGATTTTTAAAACTTGGGGGCTGTTCAACAAAAAAATCCTCAATTATATAACCATTCAGGGATGCACTTTCGACTTTCATTTGATAAAGTTTAAAATTCAAGTGTGCTGCATAGGCAAGTATGATCCTAATTTCCTCAAGTCTAGCTACTGGTGAAAAAGTCTCTTCATAATCAATTCCTTATTCTTGAATATATCCTTTTGGAACTAATCTAGATTTATTTCTAACTATATTTACAACTTAATCTACCTTATTTATAAACACCCATTTGGTTCCAATGGTCAAAGTATCCTTAGGTCTATCTATAAGTTTCCAAAATTTATTTCTCTCAAACTTATTAAGTTCTTATTGCATGGCCATTACCCAAAATTCATCATTGATTTCATCATTTATATTTTTAGGTTCAATTTGTGACAAGAAGGCTTGATGTTCAACCTTGTTTCTCAAGGAAGCTCTGGTTTGTGTTTCTCTATCTAAATCTCCAACAACAGCATATAAGGGGTGATTTTAAGGGTTCTAGTTGGTCTAGAGAAACTAGGACTTGATATTTCAGGTTGGTCAGGTTGATCTGGTTCACAATGGTTATAATGTGGAGAATTACCAGAACTGGAAATTTTCACAGATTCCTTCACATGATGATTTGAGGTTTTATAATTAATGTCCAGATTGGACATATCCTCTTTAATATTTTCTAGTGAGGTCTTGCGATCATGTGGATATGCTTCATCAAACTTGATATGTAGAGATTCCTCCACACGTTTGGATTTTTTATTAAAGACTCTATAGGCTTTTCTTGATGTATAATATCCAAGAAATATTCCTTCATCACTTTTAGAGGCAACTTTATCTAAATTATCTTTAGTGTTCATAATATAGACTTTACATCCAAACACTTTAAAATAACCTACTTTGGGTTTCATATTATTCCACAACTCATAAGGAGTTTTCTTAATAATGGTTCTAATTAAGACTGTTTATTATGTAGCAAGCTGTATTAATAACTTCTGCCCAAAAATAAATGGGTAAATCATATTCATTAAGCATAGTCCAGGAAATTTCTTGTAAGGTTCTATTTCTTCTTTCTACCACACCATTCTGTTGAGGTGTCCTAGGTGTAGAGAAGTTATGATTATATCCATTCTTTGAGAAAAAAGCTTCAAAATCTTGATTCTCAAACTCACGGCCACGATCAATTCTTAAGGATTTAATCTTAAGTCCACTAGGATTTTCTACAGTCCTAGCATACTTGGTAAAGTGTGAACAGAATTAAATTTTATGAGCTAGGAAAAAGGTATAGGTATACCTAGAGAAATCATCTACAAGAATATAAACATAGTGATTCCCATTGAGACTTGAAACTCTATATGGTCTAAACAAGTCCATATAAACCAACTCGATAGGTTGAGAAGTAGTTACTTCTTTCTTTGGTTTGAAATAGATTTTATGCTTCTTTCCTTTTTGACAAGGATTACATACTTTGTCGTTTGGAAACTCTAATTTGGGTAAGTCTCAAACTAATACTTTTCTAGTTAACTTCCTAAGAGATTGTATATTACAATGTCCTAGTATTCTATGCCAGATCCATGAATCTTTGTGAAAGTCATTTAGACAAGAGACATTTTGTGAGGCTAGTGTGTCTAGATTTATAGCATATACATTATCATTTCTAAAAGAAGTAAATACTAAATCATCTTTGGAATCAAACACAAGACATGAATCATTTTTGAATTTAAAATTAAATCAATCATCACACAATTGATATATGATGAGTAGGTTATACTTCAGTCCATCAATATACTGTACTTTAGAAATCGAAATAGAGTTAGGGTTACCAATCTAGCCTAGGCCGATAATTTTTTTCTTTTACCATTATCATCAAATGTGCCATGTCCTCCATCAATCTTGATAAGACTTTTAAAGCTTGAAAATCCCCTATCATATGTCTTGAAAACCCACTGTCCATGTACCACAGATTTTTATAGGATATTTTTAGGTTGTTTAACTACAAAACAGTTTAACCGAGAAATGGCTTTGGTACCCATATTTGTCTGGGTCCACATGCATTAGTGATATAAGACTTAGGAATCCACAATTTTCTTATGGGTTTCCTATATGCAGAATATAGAGTTTTTGAAAAGTAAACTTTGTTTGGTCCTAAAGAATTGGATAAAGTAATAGAATTTGTGGAACTAGAACTTGCAGTACAATTCTGGTTTTTTAAAAAAGTTGCAGATTTTCCAGATTTGGGTACAAAATGTGATTTGGATAAATTACTTTAACCTAGTTGATGTCTTATCCTATAAGTATACTTAAGAGATATTTTTTTAACAAGCATTTTAGTAAGAGTATTTTTTCCATTATAAAACTTTTCTAAGCCTTTCTTCAATTTTTCATTAGACATTTTTAACTCATTGTTCTCTTTGAGCAGTTGAGAATTTTTCTCCTTTTCAGTTGTAAGTTAAGATTTAGTATTCACAGTAAGAGCATGTTGTTTCTTAAAATATTTATACTTATATTTCAACTCATTATAGGTTTCCTCTAACATGTTTCAATATTCGAATAGTTTATCATTTGTCTTATTTTCAGACTCACTTTCAGAATAATAAGAATTATGTGCAGGAGGGTTTAAGGTTACCTCAATTTTGTTTGTCATGAAACACATATTAGCCATATCTTTTTGATTTTGAGAAGATCCATATTCACTTGAGATATCCTCAGAGGCACTCTAGGTGGCCTTCATTGCTTTCTTATACCTTCTATCCTTATTTTCATACTTTTCCTTGTATTTCACCTTTGTATAGTCAGAATTGACATGTCCTTTCCTTTTACGTTCATAGAAAATTATCTCTTCTGATTTATCATTTTTCTTCCAATCCTTTTTCCAATTTCCCTTGTTATCATACTTTCCTTTGTAACTGGGATTTACGAAGAACTTATTTTTTCTATCGAATTTATTGAATTGTCTAGCCAACTATGACATTTTATCATCACTATCTGAAGAAACTTTATCACTTCTTGAGCTTTTAATAGTGGCTTGATTTTTCTCTTTGTCTTTACTTTTGGATGTAGTTGTCTTGAGAGATAAAGACTTTAATTTTGGTTCATACTCCTCTTGATTTACCTTCAATTATTCTTCATACATCATTAATTTTCCAATAAATTCCTTCAATGAAATCTTATCAATATCACATGATTCTCTGATAGACACATATGTTCCACACCAACTTTCTGGTAAGCATCACTGAATCTGCGTGATCTGCTCTTTGGCGGTTACTTCTCTTCCTAAAGAAATCATGGTATTCAAAATTCTATTGAACCTGAGATACAAATCATAAATTGACTCATCAGGATTCATTATAAAGTTATCATATTTCATAGTATAAGTATTCAATCCCATTTCATTAACATTAGATATTCCTTCATGAGAAACAGAGAGAGTATCCCAAATTTCATGTGTAGTTTTACAAGAAAAAATACGGTTAAACTCTTCATCTCCTAGTGCACAGTACAGAGCATTCATTGCTTTACAATTATTATTATAGGCATTCTTGGTAGGTTCATCCCAAGTGTTTCTAGTAGTTTCAGGTCTTGCATATTTACTTTCAATAGCATCCCATATTTCAAATCCCATACTTTCTAGATGTATTTTCATTTTAAGCTTCCACTGAGCATAGTTAATTCCATTAAAGAAAGTTAGTCTATTAGTAATAGCCCCTTCTAATCTATTTTCTATGATAACGGTTATAAAATAATTTCAAAGAGATAAAAATTTAGAAATAAAAAAAAATTTAAGATCTTTGAAACATAACTATAATCACAGTTGACACGATTTGAAAAATGAATAATAACTTTCAATATTCCCTTTGATACCAAATGTTGGTTGGAGTAGATGACTCGAGAGGGGGGTTGAATTGAGTATCTATAAAAATTTATGTTAAAAGGGTTCTTTACAAAATAATATCCCCCTATGAAAATAAAAAAAAGGTCAGTTTTTAGTGAATTTATAAAAGTCTTGAAAGTTCAATTTGGTTCTCTGAAGATTGATTAGTTCTCAGCTTTCCCAATCTAAATATTAGTAAAACTTTTGAAACAAAAATATTAATTCAAGACAGATATAAACACTTGCTAAAATAACTATCAAAGTTCAGTTTATCTTAATGCAATAAATACATAACAGATAAAAATATAACATAAATAGAATAATGGTTAAAAAAGAGGTTCAGTCTCAAGCTGAGACTTAGTCCTCTCCACTTGGTGATCACCTGCCACCAAGCAGTTTATACTAGTAAACTTTTGATCCACACCCTGGATCGGGGTTCAAAATAGCACATAGGTTTTCCAGGTCACACTTGACCTCTACCATAGTTATTCATGGGAAAAACAAATAAACAGATCATGTAGGATCTCTTCCACAGTTATATGTGGGATTCAACTGTAAGAAGGGATTGAGAGTGAGGATATTTTGTTATCCTCCAGTTTATCTCAGGAGAGAGTGTGTGAGATTAAAACAGATATACACACTCATCAAAATAGTAATGATAAGAACACAACAGAGTTATGAAAGGGAATAGGGTTTAGAGTTCTCTATGTGTTGTGTAGTAATGCCTTGGATTCAACGGATATTGAGGAAATGATATTCGAGTCCTCTTCTGAATTTTGGATTCATAACAGAGGTTCAGAGTCTCTTGTGAATGTTTTCATCTCTTCCTTGTGAGTATGTTCAACAAGCTTCAATAGGTAGTTTATAGTTAATCTTAAGCTTCAAGTTTTTCTCTTTTTCAATGTTCTGATTTCGCACAGTCTATATTTCAGTGTGTTCTTCAAGATCTATGTGTATATGTATATCTATGTGTCTCCGTTTTTTTTTGAGCTCTGATTGAAGTCCTTTTATACTTCAAGATCCACTAGGCATGAAGATCTTTGCAGGTTCATGTACCTCGTACTGTCTACGGGTATACTTATAGGTAACATTAAATATTTTCAGAAACATTAATTTGTCTAAATATGAACATTAGAAATAAATTTGAATTAATAAAATAAAAAAAGTTATTTATGACTATCGGTGAGTCATATTCGGTCTGTTGTCTTTGGTTTGGTAACATCAGACTATCAACTACGGTGTGTCAACTTCGGTCTATCATCTTCAGTGTGTCAACTTCAGTATGTCATCTTCAGTGTGTCAACTTTAGTGTGTCGACTTCGGTATGTTGACTTTGGTGTGTCGACTTCGGTGTGTCAACTTCGGTGTGTCAACTTCAGTGTGTCATCTTCGGTGTGTCGCCTTTGGTGTGTCAACTTTGGTATGTCGACTTCGGTGTGTCGACTTCGGTGTGTTATCTTCAGTGTGTCAACTTTGATGTGTCAACTTCGTTCTATTAATCTTCGGTTTGTCAATCTTAGGTGTGTCAACTTCGGTGTGTCATCTTCGGTCTGTCAATCTTCGGTCTATCAATATTCAGTGTCTCGACTTCGGTGTGATGGAATCAAAAAGGGTAGGAAGTGTATATCTTACACAAATCATTAAAAGACTAAGTGTTATCCAAAATTACGTGTATAAATACACTTGTAAACATATTTATTCATGAATATAGGTTATTGAATTATTTAAGTATATTTTTCTGTATGACATAATTGATTTAATTAGAGATATTAAAATGGCATGAAAGAGTAAAATTTGTATATTGACATTATTTGTGATAATGAAAACTAAAAACTCATAAAGGGTCCAATAGAATGCATAAAACACTGATTCTCTACACAACACCACTTTTTTATAACCTATGTAGTAAACATAATTATTTCCACCTCTGTGTTTTGAAATTCAAAAAACTAACAGACACAGTTGCGTTCAATAAGGTATTTAGAGTCTGATAAGAAAAACTTAATTTTTGGTGAATGGTAACATACCCGTATGAATAGTAATATGACCCTTATGAATATTAAATAATATTATTATTTTATTTTATTAAGGTAATAAGATAATGAGATCTTGATTTATTTTTAAATGTGATATAAAAAGAATTATAGTTTTAAAATTTTTATTTTTCGAATAAAATATGATTTTATTTAAAAATTAAATTAATAATATTTAGAAATTTATTTTCAAAAAAATGATTTCATTTTTGAAATATACACATCGAAAAATGGTTAGGGTGAATCTTTGAGATTTTTCTGAAATACTTGAATTTTTTATGAAAGGTTAAATACAGTAAAATACCGTATATACAAATTATCTGTTAGATACACTATTTATGACCTCATAAGTGATGTAATCCCACTTGGTTCTAACTCACCTTCACATTTCTATTCTTGGTTACAATAATTGATACTATTGGTTTTCTTTAGGGAAATAATAAAATAATAAATAAAATATTCAAAATTCACTCCTCTCCTCTGCAATAAAAACCCCCTCACTCCCTCTTCTCTTCACTCCTCTCAAACCTTATTCCTTGTCTATGATCTACAAAAATACCCTTCTTTAGTTACTCCCCACTTTTAGGAGCTCTTGGTATTTCCAAAAGATCAAAACCCCTTCCCTTAAAGAGATTCTCAAGGAGGTGGATTCAATAGGTAAATTCACATTTTATTTATTTCATTTTCATTTCAAGTTCCTTTCTATTGTTATCATATCCTCACCTCCCATGTACAAATGACTATGATAAATCCAGTATCATATATATACTAGAATTATATATTGTTAATTGGATAATCATCATCAATATCCTTACTCTCTCTCTCTCTTTTATTTTATAAATGAAATCATCGTCTGTGAGGTGCCAATTGACAACCTTCGTGGACAAAGAAGTTTCATTATTCAATTTCCCCTTCATTACTGGTCATGAATACATTTTTATGGTAGAAAACGACTATAATATATTTATTATAACCTAATTAATATTCATTAACCAGTATATGTACACAGTATTAATTTATACAACAAAACTTGCTCATAATAATCCAAATACCGCCAAATAGTCTAAGTGATTGTCATTAATAATTCACCTAATGATTCATCCTAATTCCATGTAACAAAATAATATAAATGACCTTTAACACCTATTTATTTTCATAAATAATATTTAAAACTAATTTTGGAGATTTACATCTGTTCTACATGAACTTCATTACTAAAAAAACAAGTGAACCAATTATGAAAATCAATAAAATAAACACTCTGGAACGACCAAATTCAATACTATAACATATCAGTAACGAAATAAATTAACTAAAAAATTATGATAAAATAAATATATGTCTATTAGGTTCTTAATTAAGTTATTAGTGGGTCTAATTTCATATTCTTGGACTATAAGGTCAAGAGTGTAACATTTGGACTTAAGGTAAGGCTTCTCCACCCGAACTTCCACTTTCATTCAGGTTACTTTTATTCTCTACTTACCTAAATTAAATGTAATCCTCATAATTTATTTTTGAATTTTATATATATGTATCCCAACCAGAATCATACCTTAATTTATGGGGAGTTATATGTTTTTTCTAAAGGATATTTCAAAAATTCTTCCTGAAATACAAGCCCATTTCAAATGAATTTCCCAAATTTTTACCTATTTTCAAGGGAACTCTATAATCTGTTTTAAGAAACCAATAATTTATAAAAACACTAATTTTATTATGAAAAAACTATATTATTTCACTTCTAGTTTTAGACAAATATTTTTCCAAAATAAATCTTCTTTTCAAGTGAAATAGTATTTATCTCAAGAATTACTCGATGATTTTATAAAATTGTTTTCATTTATTTAAAAACTCTTATTGATTCATATATATATATATGGGACTAATATTTTATGATATCATCTACCATATTTTGTTGAATGGTTTAGGATTATTTTTAATATGGATGTTCTCACTTGAAACCAGTCACCATATTACTCTGAATGGTTAGTGTATATGTTTAATGATTGGGGAAAGTTAGTTACATTTCATATGTTAGTTTCAATATGAATGTATATGTTGTTTATGTTTATCCTCGCTTATATAAGGAATGAATTGGACTTATTATGTAATGGGTGGGGCCCGTTATATCCCCTCTATCCATCGGTAGGTCTCATGAGACAAATAGACATGGACTTGGTTAAGGCCTTACCCATTTTGGGATATGGTTTTGGTTGAGGCCTTAACCATTTTTAGACATCTTAGTGAAGGCCTTGATGGTATATTTCAGAATGTCTGGAATATTCATTTCCCTCATTATGAAGCTAGAAATTAATAGTTCATGTGGTTATTCGACTAGTAGAATACCCATGATTATGTTTTATTATGTAAATATTTACTCAACTCATATTTCTATCATATTATGTTTACATTTTTCTTTTAAAGGAATGTGTTTTAAATTATTCATCATGCCTAAGTTTTATGTTATCTTCCATTTTATTGCTTACTCTTACTAAGCATTTGATTTCACCCCTTTCTTGTGTTTCTTTTTCCCATGATATGAGGAAGTAAATTATGAATGACTTAAAGGCATAATCTAGGTGGCATAGATGAATCTAATGGAGTAAATTAGTGTTGTTTTCCTTCTAGGATGTAATGTTGAACTTATATATGTATCTTGTCTCCAAATCTACTAAACTATTCGTTCCTTTGGGATACTACTTTCTTGTAATCATGCCAATGTAATGTAATAAGGCACCGGATTTGGGAAACTGGGGTTGGGTCTGTACAAATACATTTTTTATAAATATATGGAATATTTATTTGAAAAAAATCCTTCCAAAATAAGAAATTTTGTTAAAATAATTTTTTTATGAAATTAAATATTCCCTTTAGAATGTCATAAATATATTTCAAGAGAGAAAATAAATTTTAATACTATAATTTTTTCTAAAATCGCTTTCCAATTATAAAACAAAAATTCCAAAAAAATGGTATTTGATGTAAAACTTAAAAATCTATTACATATTATTATTAAATTATTGAAAATGATTTCTTATTAAAAATAATATGGTGACTTTTCTTTTGGAAGTGTGACGTCTCGACCTAGATTCCACTAAATGGTTCCCCAAGCCAGTGGGCCACATGGTCGTAACATGGCTCCTCACATGTTTGAGGCTGCCAACTAGTAGCAAGGGCTTAGGGTGTGACCATGGTGAGACTGTACCCCCTAGTCAGAGTAGTACATAGGTTTAATCAAGATATAAATAAGTAGTAGAATAATTTTAATAAGGGAAAGGATACTATAATAATGTATAAAAAACATGACCAGTAACCTAACATAGTGGAAGAATGATATAAACATCCAAGCACTAAATAATAATCAAAAGTAGTAAACCGAATCATATACAAAAGGTGATGATGCCATGTCTCTACAAAATAAGAAAAATAAGTATACAAGGTAGAAGGAATTCTATACACTACATGGTATAAAAAATGAACAAAAAGGAAAAAATCTATCCAAGCATCCCAAGATCCAGCCTGATCATCTTCTACCAAGCTCCCAACCTAACTCATGCAAGATGTTATGAATCCATAATAGGACACTTCCCCTTATCTACTCCTTTAAGAATACAGTCTGTATGGGTACCATCAGAGGCCCGAATAGGGTGTAAGATAAACTTAGTAGGTCACCACCAATGGTGTCTCTAAATATTCATTCCTTATATATAAAATGGAAATGTGCAGATATAATAATTAAAAGAACTAACAATAACTGCAAATGGGTAAACTCTGGTTCCTAAAGGAAAATTGGGCTAACACCACCTACTCCAGCCTGTGTTGAAATATCTCTGAACAATTAACCAAGAGACATAATACCCAATATCATAGTAGTAAGGGACACCATTCTCAACATCATAGTATAAGGACACCATGACCGATATCAAATTATAGGGATTCCATGCCCAGTATCAAAAGAGTAGGGGATTCAATACCCAGTATCACAGTATAGCATCTCCATACCCAATATCACAGTATAGGGTCGCATTGCCTATTATCAAATAAATAGGGTCGTCAAGCCTAGTATCACAGTTTAGGGTCTCCATGCCCATTATCACAAAAATAGGGGACACCATGCCCAGTATCATAGTATAGGGTCTCCATGCCTAGTATCATAGTGTAGGGTCTCCATGCCCAGTATCATAAAAATAGGGGACACCATGACCACATATATATGTGTGTGTAACATGCACAAGGGTAATCATTTCCATTTACCAAAATTATCTAGGGCCACCATGTCCATTATAATTCATAGTTAAATTATCGATCAAATAGGCTTCATAACTATTGACCTTCATTCCAAAAAGGGTATAACCATTTTCTATTTTATTAGGTGATGTGGTTATACCACTCCAAATCAATTCAAATCATTATAATTGATAAGGATGTTAACCGTGTTATTCCACTACACTCATCTGCTATCAATATGATATCATCATTTATATGCAAATCCAAACACACCAATATGGGTTTGGGATATAACTCTATGGATTAAAATTAGGCATATAGAGGACACATCCAAAGGGATGGATCACTCTGAGGTATATGGTCTCAATATGAATTGGGTTCTAACAAGTCATTAGGTTCTGAGCAGGACAACCAATTTAAGATATATTCAATTTAGGGGTAATGCCTAGTGAACCCAACATAAAGAACATTTCACATATTATAAAACATCAATAATTTAAGGGATAAATATTAAACCACCTACCTCGATCTTATAATACTCTCCTCATCCAGTATCATACCTTTGTTCAGCCTAGATTGATAGAAAATAGAAGAAAATACAAACACCCTAAAAATAGAAACCCAATTCATGATGTAAAATAGAAAAAACCCAATGCATGATGTAAAATAGAAAGAAAAAAAACGAGATTCTGGGTAGAAATTATTAACATTTTAAGGGGAAATGGTTATTTTTTCAACTTTCTTGGGTTTCACAGTTTGGCTGCACTATTGGCCAAAGTGTGTGCTAATTATGCACCTCCCACTATCCAAGGAGGGACCCCACATGGTTTGGACACATAGTCTAAGAAACTATGCATCAATCATGCTAGGTGGCTCTGTTAAAAACTAAAAACCAATCACATGAGTGGGTTCCTAAGGCTTCAGGGTTTCCTAAAACCATTTGGCCTCATTCTCCCCTCTTTCTATCCCTTGAACAGTTAGGTAAACCATGTGGATTGGATCACACAGTTTCTACTAACCGTACAGCCCAGTATTTTTCTCCACCGCCTAGGGTTCTAAACTCTGAAAAAGCCTTAGAATCTGTCCTAACCTCTGTGAACTCATTAGGTATCCATATTATATCCAAAACAAACAATGAGGCCTAAATTTAAAGGATTCGCACCTCATATAAAAATTGAGTTCTTACATTCTTTCCCCTTAAAGGAACTCATCCTCGAGTTCACCTTCCAAGGGTGGTGAAATGCTTTTTGAGAATAAATCTAGGCACTGGGCATGTGAATTTTCCTCCAAGTCCCATGTATCTTCCTATACCGAGTCATGCTACCATAGCACCTATACTAAAGAGACATACCGGCCTTAGAGACCCTTCGTGCTCTGGTCAATGATGCATATAAGATACTCCTCAAAAGAAACATAAGTATCTATCTCAAAATACTCAGGGTAAAAATGGTGAGATGGGTAGGCATGATAATGGAGAATCTGTGAAATGTAGAAGATTTCGTGTATAAAAGGATACCTCTGAGGTAATAGCAACTAATAAGAAATAGGACAAACTCTCTATAGGATCTCAAAAGGCCTGAAAAAACATGGTGATAGCTTTCCTTGCCTCCTTATCCATTTATTCCCAAGACTGGGTAAAACCGATAAGAAAACATGATCATCAACCTTGAACTTCAGAGGTCGTTGACAGTGATAGGAATAAGATTTTGGTCTAGACTAAAAATTAGATAAACGCTTCATGATCAGCTGAACCTACTCTAAAATCTCCTGAACATGATAAGGACCCAATAGTGCTACTTTTCCAACCTCTAACTAGCATAGGGGTGAACAGAACGACCTACTATATAGGTCCTCATATATATCCATATATATTATCTCTTGATAACTATTATTATAGGGTAACATGAAGAGAGGGATATTCTTCTCCCAAGAAATGTCAAAATCAAGGACACATGCTCTAAGAATGACTTATAACACCTATATCATTCGTTCTGACTGGACATCAATCTGAGGGTGAAAAACTATATTAGAAGAATTTATATACCCATATATCTCTATAACCCCAATCAAAACCACTAAGTGTAATGGGTGTTTCTATCTAAGGTGATAGTATGATGGAACCCATGTAGCCGTATGATCTCATGGTCATATAGTCTTCCCATCTCATCATGTGTTAGGTAATTATACTCATGAGGCCTCAACTATCATGGATCATACATAACAACTCAATATTCCTACATTAGAACTTCTCCTATAAAGATACATAATGCATCATAATATACAGTATAGCTTCTTCTTAGCTCGAGAAAAATTAGGATCAACGCCGAAGTCAATCTCCCTTTGATCTCTTGAAAGGCTATCTCACAAGATTCAGACCATATAAACTTCATACCCTTCTTATTCAAGCTTGTAATAGGTTATTCTAACTATGATAAGTCATGTATAAAATGAATTTAGTAAATATTTGTCCTCAATAAAATTTGTATGTCAAAGATGTTTTTGGGATGCTCCCAAGTAACCACAACTCTCACCTTATCTCGGTCAACTGAAACTCTTTCATCATAGATAATATGGCCCAAGAAATGAAACCTTTCAATCCAGAAGTGACATTCATTGATCTTATAATATATTCGTCTCTCTCTTAGTGTATTCAAAATGATCTCAAGATGATTGGAATACTCGCTTCGAGTATGATAATACACCAAGATTTCATCTATGAAGACCACCATAAAAGAATCAAAATATGGATAGAAAACCCTATTAATCAAATACATGAAGACAAAATGAATGTTTGTAAGACCGAACGATATCACGAGATACTCATATAAGTCTTACTGACTATGGAAAATCATTCATGGAATATCTAAAGGCCGGACTCAAACCTGAAGATAAATCGATCTCAGGTCGATATTTGAGAATACCCTTACTTCTCTGAGCTGGTCGAAGAGATTATCAATACAAGGTAAGGGGTGCTAGATTTTCATAGTAAGTTGATTAAACATCTGGTAATCCACATAATGCCTAAGGGTTCCATCCACTTTCTTGGTGAAAAGGACTAGTGAACCCCAGGGATAAGTACTAGGTCTTGTAAAACCTTTGGCCTCTAAATCTTCTATCTTCCTTTTGGGATTATAAAACTTGATATTATCCATACTATAATTGGGAATGGATATTGGTGTAGCTCCAGGAACTATCTCAATAGTAAAATCTACCTCTCTATCATAAGGTAGTCTAGAAAAGTCATCAGGGAAAGTATCCATGAATCGATTGACTGGAGGGAAATCAGACTGAGGTAGTCCCTTATCATTCATAAAAATACTAGAAATCTAGGCGGTCACTCCACCTAGATCAAGATTCTCTAGTCAATATCTAACTGCATGTACATCCCACTCTCCCTTGTGAATGTAAGTTCCACCCTATAGTGATATAAACGACACCCTATGGTGATAACAATCAATATAGGCATGATAGGGAACCAACCAGTCCATCCTGATAATGAAATCAAATCTTTTCATCTTAAGGAAAAATAGGTCCCATAAGAGACAAAAACTACCTAACTCAAGGGGGGATTCCTTTTACTGGTGTATACTCTTAGAATGTTTACCCAAAGGTGTATCTAGTTTCATAATTCCACTAGGGAACTGAACATCGATCCAAATGCTCTCTACAAAAGTAATAGATATAAAGGAATGTGATGCAACTATATAGAATAAGGAAGAAAAGATAGTATAGATTACTATAATAGTACCTTGAATAGTAGATGGCTCAATACCCTTCTCCTCCAGTATAGGCAATACTGAATAGATATGGCTTGATTCCCAACCCTATGTTGCACCATGACTACATAGAGTAGGTCCGATATGCTGGCACTATATATCAGAATCCTGGGTAACATAGATATGACCTCCTTATCTCCCTGTATAGTCAGTATTACTCTAGATACCTACCTAGAGAGGTGCTAATGATCCTTCTCCTGGAAGTGGAGCTATCTCGGATCTTCTCCCACTCTGCACAAATGGGAAGGTCCTTTAGAAACATTATAAATGCCTCAATCTTTCATAGCCTCAACACTCAATGGGTTATTTGGGATACTTAGGCCTCTTATGCCTAGGATTACCACACTAGTGACAAACCACCTAACTATCAGTGGGTGTCACTTGGTTTTCTCTATTAACATGTGTAGTCACAAAGTTTTTCTTTCGATTATTAGTCGAACGACTACCCTGTCTAGGTTCTGAACTTCACTGGCTCACACCGTCATCTTACCTCAGGTTTGGCTTAGTGATAAGGGTGTGGTTCACTATATTATATTTGGTAGTCAACCAGAAAACATTCACTTGAGAATGAATAGGATACCTTGGTATATCCTTAAATAGCCTCACTTTTTGTGGCTCATTAGCAGTATAGATAGGTGCAAAGCACTAAAGCTCTGTAAAATGAGCTAAATAGTAATAAATGTTAGAGTAACCTATTGTAGGTTCATAAATTCCTTGGAATGATTTCCCATTTAGGTATCAAGAAATAAATAATCAAATAATTTTGACTATAAATACCTCCAACTCACTTCTTGATACTGACTCACCTAGTTCAGGATATCCTACCAACATTTGGAAAATCCTCGAAGAATATAATTAAAGAGTTTCACTCTCCTATCAAGAGGTGTCTCAAGATTACTAATTATAGATATAACTATATCGATCCATAGATCTATAGCATGTGGTCCTCCATCTCTTAAAAATGTGGGTGGATATTGTTGTTGGAACTCCTGTATAAGCTTTCCCATAGAAGGGGCAGAGTGCGGAGCTAACTGAATAATCTGCATAAGATGCAAAAAATAACCTCAAAACTAGGTATCATCACCCTTGTCAGGAATAGGAATAGGTTTCTTAGGAGGAACCACTTGAGGTATCACTAGCAGCTCAGGTACCACTACCTCTGGAGCATGGTCATCACCACCCTCTTGATGTACGACCAGAGGACGTCATGGTGGAATTTCTCTATAAATACCAAACACACTTTTCTAATAAAATTTGATAACCGCATAAGCCACATATATAGGAATATAATAGGTACAAGTCATTTTATAAAATAGTTTCACCGCTATGTAATCTCAAAGAATCAGGTTTAGGTGATAGAAACATTTATGTAGAACACAGGAGATGCTACCTATAGCCCACTACTAAGTCTGAGAGTGGGTTGAGTTCTATGTTTCAATTTCAAATTCATTTAATTTACATTTGTATTGCATTTCAATTTTTCTTTAAATGGTTGACAAAAATGGTTCACCACTTCTGATCCATAAGGGCCCATAGACCTTATGAACTAAAGTGTTGCATCAACTTAACCCATACCATAACACATTCCAATACATGCGACTAATGGTCCATGACTCAACATTCAATAATTGACTGCTTAGGGTGTTTGTTGTAGCCTATGCAGGAAAACATTGTTAGGTTATAGCATGCACTCTAAGTATTAATTATTTTTCTCAAATACCTGCATAAAACATTATTCCATTAACATTTATATAATACATGTTGTAACACCATGAAATTATAAAGTAAGAAAATTGTATTTAATAGCATGTATGAAATAAAATACTAAACGTAGAAAGGAATATAAAATTTTGATAATTTTATATATATTTAATATTTTAAATAAATCTATTATATATATTTTAATGCATGCATCATTGAGTTATCTTGTGTTCCATGCAAGAATGGATTTTCTTGGTAGTTTGTGTTACACGCGAGACCAATTTTTACTGAACATTAATATATTATTAAGATATTATTATTTAATATAATAAGATACAATCTAGCCATTAAATTTATGGTTATGAATAGGATTTACTAAATTATGAAAATATATGGTTAAATTAATTGGTTACAAATTAACTATAAATGAATATAGAAACCAAATGAATATAAAGGGAATGATTTTATAAAAAAACTATTTTTATGCTCCAATGGAATTTTATATTAATAAATTAAATTAATTAATATTATTGATTTTTTTTAATGGAATATATATATTATATATTCGGTCAAATATTTTTTACATTCATCCAAAAGATTCGATAGTCGTAAGATAAGAACAAACAAAATATTGTGCATAAAAATCAATATTTTTATAAAGTCACTTTTACCACCTTTTAATGGTGAACCTATTTTAAATACATTTTTTGGAAATTTTATAAATTTTATATTTAAAAATAAAATTCATTTTTAAAATCATAACTCTTAAAATTTTCTTAGGGTTAATTTTTGGTATTTTTTATGAAGTTTCATTTTTTGATGAATAGTGAAAAATATTGGATTTTAATTGAAAACTATCTTTTTTTATAAGTAATTTATAAAGTTAAATTATATTTTAAATTGGTTTTAAAGTAAAATTATATAAATTATATATCAATTAATTCAATTTAGTTTATTTTAATCAATTTTACTTTGAAATTAGATATAAAATCTTAGTAAACTTTTGAACATTTTTACTTAAAAAACTCGCATTGTCATCACATATGTGGGATTAATTTTAAATTAATTTCTACCAATTATGTAATTTTAATTTGTAAAAATGGATTATATATTTTTAATAATCATAATTTATAATTTATAATAAGTTTAACTTAGTTTTCACCAAAAATATTAGTGAAATTGATTAAAATTAATTACAGCAATTAAGAGAAAAAATATCTTAACAAAGGACTAAACCTTAAACTTATAGCCCAAAATAACATAGAAACTTATCCAAAAGATATTTAATGTTTATATTTATAAAATATACAAAATTTACTATAATTGTAAACATTATTGGATCCACTTTACATGGGAAAAATGTGGGTGGAATTCCCTTTTCAAAAATTTACAAGAATTTCACTCCTCCACTACAAAAAGTCACTCACCCATCCACTTATTCACACATATAAATCCATTTTAATCACCAAAACTCTACTAAAATAATCTCCAAACATCCTTAACCTAAACCTAGAATCCTCACTTCGGTAATAAATCCTATCAAAAAAGTCTTTTGGTATAAATCAAAAGGAGTTACCTAAAAATGAGGTAACATTATTCAACGATCACTTTCATTTTATTTCTTTCTAAAATCCTTAAATTATACTTATTGCATGATTATATAATAAAATAATTATACTCAATATAATAATATTTTTTTATGTTAAGGTATATACCTACACCTATACACAATTTCATCAAATGGGTAACGAACTTACCAACTCGTGTAAGCGAACTACGACGGTGTCCTTTATTTTTCCTTTACCGCCTATCATAGTTGGGAATTATGATGAACACACTATTATATATGATATTTATGATATTTATGTTGTCTTAATAATTCTTTAATTTTTATATAACACATATCTTCCTTGTTTCCAATTTTTTTAAATATGATAACAATGTTTGTGGACGTGTGAACTACCGCCTCCTCAAAGCGATGTGATATGTACACATATTACATAGAATGTATTAAGGATGGTTTTTATTAAACATATGTTACATGAAAAGAAAATATATTATATTAATTAAATAATTACCTTTATTTAAATATAATATATCATTTTCTTTATTACCATTTTCACACACTAAAAAGTGATAACGTCGTTCTTGGACATGTGGACTACCGCCTCCTCGATGCGATGTGATTCCTTTTACATAAAAATAATCCTATATATATAAGTATATGTGATTAAATAAAATGGTATTTATGATATAATTTTCATTATATAAATATGTAATTTTACTTACCTATTTTCCATAATGATCGTTCAAAAATGGGAATGTTACTCATGCATACGCACAGGCTACCGTCTTCATGATTGTAATGTTGGTTCATTTTTCATAAAAATATTTAATGATTGGTTTTAAAAGTATAATTGGTGGATTAATATGATAATTATGTCATGATTATTCTTCTATATATGTTTATATAATGACCCCTTTGACCATAGTTTACCTACCAATGTTATTTTTTACACATAAACCGAATATGGTCAAAACATCCAATGTAAACTTAATTGTTTAAGTAGTTGTTTACAGAATTGTAATAAGTGAAATAAAATTAATGAAAAATATGAAAAATTTTATGAAGAAAGTAAATAATAAACATAATTTTGTTATCCAGTAATATAAAGACACAAGTGACAATTCTGAATCAAGGTAAGGGATTTCATCTCAATTTCATTTCATTGAGGCATATTGTAATTTTATACACCTAGTTTCTTTTATATGGTGTATTTAATGACCTTTTAAATTTCATATAATGAATATCCTTATTCTAAGGATATTATTAGTTTCACTTAATTTTATTCCTTCATAGGTATTATGATTCAAATGTTTCAAATTGGTATGGGACACTTTAGAATGTTTAAAGATTATTTTCCTCAATAATGTTTTTAATAATATGACAATGGTATTTACAATCAACAACATCAATAAACATTGTTTTTAATTATCCTCCACTGGGAAATTATTTATAAATTAATATTATTTATTAGATATGTATATTTGATTGTAAGGCACATTTTTTATTAATTAAATCAATTAGTCAATATATGAGGAATACTTTGGACATGCAAGACACGGGTTGGGGACCATTTAATGAATGTTGTACAGGTTGGGAACTGGTTAATGTAAGTGCACACAATGCATCGGTAGTCTCGTGGGATGAAATTATTTGGTTATAAACCCTTCTCATTTGTTTCTAAGCAGAATAGACTGGTATGTTATGGGTTAGTGACCAGTTAATGCAAGCCCATCGATGCATCGATAGTCTCATGAGACGAATCATTTGTCCAAATTAGAGTAGTTTAAATTTTTTTGAGTATAAATCTTCATGGTAAAGGTATAATGTGCCTGGGAAACAAGATTTACAACAATTAGTCATTTACTTTATTGATAATTAATTATTATTATTATCCATGAGATTTTTTCTTTGACATTATCTACGGATGTATTTCATTCAAATTTTATTAATTAAATGGAAGGTGTTTTAGTTATTTACCTTTCCATATTGATTACTCCTAATCCACTTATTTTAGTGGCATGTGTTCTTATTTATTTACCATGCCATGTTTATTATTCTTATTGATTCATTATTTCTTCCACTATGCTTACCCTTACTAAGCATTTGTGCTCACCCTTATTTTTATTACCTTTACTCAGGTTGTGAAGATGAATCCTTTGAGTGATTTTTAATGATGTTGAGCTTTTATTTTCAGTATGTTTTGTTTTTTTTTTCTATTTCCCAATGTATTATGGGTATCATGTATTTAATCTTGTTTTCCAAAACTATTAAAATATTCATTACCTAGGGGTTTTAAGCTTATATCTATGAAAATGTAATAAAGTAATGAACTAGATCCGGGCTTCTAGGGTCAGGGCATTACAGTTGGTATCAAATCTAGTTTAGCAGCAAACTTGGAAACTAGATTTAAAAAACTTATATTAGGAAACATAAACCTAAGATAGACTTTGAGGATAAGTATATAAAAACATCATATAATTTTGGTATAGTATAAATTATGTGAGCCTTCCTAGAAATTCATATCTATCTAGATACTACAAGTGGACGTGGTTCTAGAATAGATATACCTAGGGGTAATAACTCTGAAAAAGGTGCATTGGGCCTGACTCAAGCATAACCTGGTACACAACAATGGGCCTTACTATGCACATGGTTTTACAATCCCATGGGATACACTTAGGATAATTCATATTTTGTTTAAAAACCATTATAAAGGATTTGAAATTAATTATATCCCCCAAAGAAACCATTTTTATGATTAGTAGATCGGCTATACATAAATTTTTCAATTTAAGTTAAGTGTTATTCAATATTTATAATTATAGAAGGTTAATGATTTTTTGAACTAATCCAGTATGTGTCATTAATTAGAAATGGTGTATGGAAGGAATAATGGTATCAATACTCAGGGAGAATGTAGAAGTTTCCCTACTGAAAAAGTTGATATAGTTGGTATTGGATCTAAGTAAATTATGGAAATATTAGATAATTTTAATTAGGTTATGACATATAACCTTGCTCATATGGATCAACATGTTCCATAATGAGATTCTTCAATTTTGGATCACCTTATGTGACAGATGCCCCCATTATTTAGTGGGAGTATTTACCCAATAGTGGTAGATCAATGGATTAAGTCTTTAGAGAAGATATTACTAGCATTGGGATGTGGTGAAAAAGAAAAGGTTACACTTAAAGTGTATTATCTCAATGGAAATGTGGATCAATGGTGGTCGTTAATTTAGAATACTAGGGATGAATAAGAAATTGAACTCATGTAATGGATAAGTTTTAAGGATAGATTATTTAATAAATACTTCCCTCATGCATAAAAAATTGATATGAATATTAAGTTCCTTAGTTTAAAGAAAAAAAGTGGAATAAATTGTCATGAAGTATGAATCTACCTTTATCAGGTTAGACAGGTATACTATGGATTCAATATGCAACATATAATGTAATATTTATTATTTCATTGAAGGACTTAAGCCAAGTATCTGAAGGGTGTTGGTGTCTCAAACCTTTTCTTCATAAAATTAAATAGTTATATGTGCTATCAAGACATGGAAATAATTCTCCAAGACTTATGGCTTAAAAGGGGAGAAAGATAACAGAATAAAGGAAGATAAAATAATAAATAAAGGGAATAAGGGATAGAAGGAATTTACCACATGTGATAACTATTGAAATAATCACCTTGGTAAATGCTTGAAAGCATTGGAAGTTTGTTATAAGTGTAGAAAAAAGGGTCACTGGGAAAAAGAATGTGATTGGAAGAAGAAAAATGTTGTTATTCAGTGTTAAAACTGCAAGGATGTGAAGCACTATACAAAAAAATTCCCCAAGCATCAAGGTAATATACCTTAGAAGAATCTAAGGGACCATGGTCAATCATATGTTATTCACACAATTGAAGTGGAATGATTAATTTCCTTCTGTATTTGGATCTAAGAAATATGTTGTAAACATATTTTCTTGATGATGTTATCATAATATGAATTATGAAATATATAAGGATTGTACTATATTACTTTTTCATTAAATATGTGAGTTCATATATTGAATGGTAAAAAGAAAAGTGATTCAGTAGTAAGTTACACTTTTTGTAAAATGCATGGTTTTGGAGAAGATAATCCTTAATATATTTCTAATGTTGAGATAATTTTGTTTAGATAAATAAATGATTTATTTGGATATGTGCTCACTACCTTGGAACTGATTAATTATCTATATAAAAAGTGTTTTATACTATCATTGATGGAGTTTACAAAACCTTTGGATTTATAGAATATATCTAATAACATGTGTTTTACTTAAGGAATTAGTATGAATGCATGTTTCTAATAAATCTTTAGGTTAATTCAATATATTACCATATTTATAGAAAATACATGATGAGGGTGTTCACATATTCATTATGTGATTATTAAAGAGTACTTAATGATTATTAAAGGCTAATGATAAATTCATTTTATAAATTTAGTGTCATTCCTTCTAAAGTGTTGAATCATAGTCTTTTGGAAAAATTAACCGTTTATGAAATGATTTAAGTTGAAATTTGGATATTATTTTTGAATTACTTCACCATATTATAGAAATTGTGAAGTAAAAATAGTTCAAGTCACGACCAAAGGATAACATTCTTCTTATAGAAACTTATCAAGTGAGTGTACTTACTTATATTCTTAGAGAATGAAAGAATTTCTCAACTCTAGGAAAAGGGTGTTGAAACAAAAATTTCATCTTATTATCATTATTTTTTATGATATCAATGACCCGTATTCACACATATATTTTATTGTTATGTGGAAACAAATTTATCATGAACATTTTTTCTATCACTCTCCATCATTACTTGATAGTTATATTTTTCTTCTAAATCCATGTTTTCACTAATGTTCTCATATTCAAATGCCTAGTTTTGTAGTAAACTTTGCATTCCCCTTTCCTTATTATTAAAAAGATGTGTTGTTAACAATATTTATGATGTGAATTTTTCAACAATAATATTTTCAAATATCAATCCATAAATTATCAAGAACAAGTTTAAATTGTGATAATGCAATTTAATTAAGATGGGAAGAATGTAACACCCAAAAATTATAAAGTATGAACATTGTATTTAATAGCATGTATGACATGAAACACCAATAATATAATGGAATATAAAATCCTGATAAATTAAGATAAATCTAATATTTTAAATAAATCAATTATATATATTTTAATTCACATGACAATAATTTATCTTGTGTTACATGCAAGAAGGACTTTGTTCGGTAGTTTTCGTTACACGTAAGGTCGAGTTTTACTAAACAATAAAATATTATTAAGATATTTGTATTTAATATAATAATATATAACCAAGATTTTAAATTTATTTTTATCAATATAGTTAACTAATATATGAAAATATATGGTTGAATTCATTGGTTAAAAATTAATTAGAAATGAATATAATGAGAATGACTTGATAAAAAAGCTATTTTTATGCTCCAAAAGGTGTTTTATCTTAATAAATTAAATTAGTTACTATTAGTGAATTTTGTTAATGTAATATATATATATATATATATATATTATTCAATCAAAAAAAAATTTCATTCATACAATAGATTTTATAGTTAAAAGATAAGAAAAAACTCAATATTATGTATAAAAATCAATATTTTTATAAAGACGCTTTTACCGCCTTTTAATGGAGAACCTATTTTAAATTAGATTTTTGGAAAATTTATAAATTTTATATATTAAAATAAAAATAATTTTTGAAATAGTAATTTTAAAATTATCTTAGGGTGAATTTTTTTATTTTTCTAGGAAGTTTCATTTTTTGATGAATGGTGAAAACTACTAGATTTAAATTGAAAATTGACTTTTCACCACAATAATTTATATGGTTAAATTATATTTTAAATTTTTTTTAAGTAAAATTATATCAAATATATATAAATTAATCAAATTTAGGTCATTAGAATCAATTTAACTTTGTAATAAGATATAAAAACTTAGCAAACTTTTGAATATTTTTACGTTAAAAACACACATTGTCATCCCATCTATAGGATTAATTTTAAATTAATTCCTACCACTTATGTAAGTGGAATTTTTAAAAATGGATTAAATATTTGTAATGATAATAATTTATATTTTATAATAAGTTCAAATTAGTTTTTTTACCAAAAATATTAGTGAAAGTGATTAAAATTAATTACAGCGATTAAGATAAAAAATAGTTTAACAAAGGACTAAACCTTAAACTTAAGGCCCAAAATTACCTATACACTTAAAGAAGTAATTTTATGTTAATATTTACAATATATAATCCCTTTTATTTAATTTATACCATTATTGGATCCACCTAACTTGGGAAAAATGTGGGTAAAATCCCCTTTTCAAAAATTTACAAGAATGCCACTCCTCCACTATAAAAAGTAACTCACACCTCATACTTATTAACACATATAAAACCATTTGGATTACCCAAAATCTACTAAGATAATATCCCTACATCCCTCCCCTAAATATATAAGCCTTTCATTAGGTATAAATCCAACCAAGGAAGTCTTTTGGTATAAACTAAAAGGAGTTACCCGAAAATGAGGTAACATTCTTCAACGATCACTTTCATTTTATTTCTTTCTACACTCTTTAAATTATAATTATTTCTTGATTATATAATAACATCATTATGCTAAATATAATAATATTTTTTAAGTTAAGTTCTCTACCTACACCTATACAAACTTCCATCAAATGGGTAACGAACTTAATGACTCCAATACAACAAACTACCACCTCGCGAAACGATGTCGTTCTTTTTTTCGTTTACCACCTCTCATGGTTGGTAATTATGATGGAAATGATGTTTTTATATGATATATAATATATTTATATTTTATTAATACTTCTGTAATTGTTATATAACACATAATTTTATGCTTTCCATTTTTTGTAAATACAATAACATCGTTTGTGGACGTATGGACTACCACCTCATCAAAATGATGTGATACATACACACATTACATGGAATGTATTAAGTATGGTTTTAATTAAACATATGTAACATACACAACATATATATTATATTAATTACATAATTACATTTTTGTAAAAATAATATATCATTTTCTCTATTACTATTTTCATACACTAAAAAGTGATAACGTCGTTCATGGATGTGTGGACTACCACCTCCTCAACGTCATGGGATTCCCTTTACATCACAATAATCCTATTGTAACAACATAGGTACTAGTAGAATATTATTTTAATATTTATTATTATTCTTGAATTAAATATTAACATTCATTATGTCAAGTAATTATTAAAATAAATATATTTTTTAAAACTAATTTCTAATATGGTTATATTTAAAAGATTAATTTTAAAATTATAGAATTTTAATTTTAAAAAAACTAATTTATTTTTTCAATTAATAATTTTTAAATTATATTAGTATGAATTTTTGAGAATTTTCTAACGAATATTTGGTAAATAGTAAAAATATAGTTTTTATTAAAAATAAAGTATTTTTGTGACATTTTCAAGACTTAATTATGATGTAAAATTTATTAAACTTATGGAATGACTAAATTATGAAATTATAAAATAAATATTATACAAAAATAATTCATAACATGCAAATTATGATTTATTTCATGATAAGTATAAAAAACATTATCAGTGTCGATGTGGTGTCTACGTAGTACCAATAAAGTCAAAATTGGTGCCTTATAGATAATAATTGAGTTATAAAAATTATTTTAACTAATTTTTTATTAATTATTATTTATAATTTAATTATTTTGCTGATAGTTTCGAATTTTAGAGTTATATGACATAAATCTTAACCAATTTTCTATGCAATGATTCCATATGGAAATAAAAGTCAAATTAACAAATTAAAAAACTTTTCTTGACATGGATATGATTAAATATACATAATGAATTAATATAAATGATTATATTGAACCTAATTAATTTTTTATAGTAATTTATTTTTGATTTTTATGTATAAAATAATTAACTTTAATACTTGTGTCATGCTGATGCAGTGCTTGTGCAAACAGAATAAAAATAAATAAAATGATTTTAATTAAAATTATAAGAACCTTAAAATTATCAAAAAAATATGAAAAAATATTTTTTTATTTGTGATTTTTGAAATATATATTATTTTGATTTTAATTTGGGATTTTTTGGATCCACTTTAATCACTTTAATCCCTTTAAAATATTTTATTCAAAAGTAAGTTAAGTTGTTCACACTGTAGTTTTTAATTAGTATTATATTTTAATATATAGTTTTCCTAAAGATATATTCGGCTATAAATATTCATTTTAAAGCTATGAAATTTATCTTCTTAATGGAAATTTATTTTTACTTTTTAGGGAATAAATAATTAACTTAAATTCTTACACAAAGATGGTGAAGTAATGATTAATTTAATGGAAAAAATAAAATAAATGATATTAAAGATATTAAAATAAATATAATTTGAGATTTTTAAGGGAATATAAAAATTCTATATATGAATGCGATGTGTATATGATATAATAAAAAAATATTTAGAATTTGAAACTTTTTTGATGTTTTAAATTCATAGTTGTGAAAAGTGTTTAATTTGAAAAAATGTATTTTCATGAGTAAAATATTTTATTAAAATATTTAAAAAAATCTAGAACATTCCCAAAAATTATTAGGTTCTATCCAAAATGTGATATCCAGTTATTTTTATGCCTTTTAGAAGTCTTTAACCCTATATTATACTTATTATATTCTAATATTTTAAGTAATTCCTAAATCGCCTCTCACCTCATTTATAAAAAGGGACTCATTCCTTCACTTAATTTCATCACCATAAGCCAAATATCTCAACTATCCTCTGTCAAATTAACTTATCCTCATCCCTTTCTAAATTATAGTGTTTATGATCTCACAAAAAGACCAATTACCAAAGAGTTATGGAGGTTCTAAATGAGAAAAGATTCAATAGGTAAATTCCTCCTCTTTTAAATTCATTCTCACTTATACCTAATCCTGACCTCCTTTAAAAAGTTTCATGATAAATCCGGTATCACATATAAATTTTAATTTTATTATGTTAAATGTTATATTCATCATAAAATCACTTATTTTCTTATTTTATTCTTAAAAAATGAAATCATCGTATATGGTGTGTCAATTCACTATCTTCATTAATGATGAGTTTTTGTTTTCCTTTACCACAATAATGGGAAGTTTAAATTAACTTATAATTGTTTAAAATGATCTATATATATATATAATTCTCACTTATGGATTATTATTTCCAATATATAATAAAATCCATAATAAACCAACCATGGAAACCATAAAAAAGAACGCAGCAGAAATAATTGAAAAAATAAAATATTATTAATAATTGGGTGGAAAGTTGTTATAAAAAAGATCATATAAGGTATTATATATATGAATATAGTTCTTTAATATATTAATAACACTCTTTAAACCATTATACATATGGTTTTAATATTTTTGAATTAAGACAAACACTAGGTAAGGGAGTTTTTTTTAATCCTCTTTAATGTTTTTTTACAAAATTAAAAAAGAATGTTTTTTATAAAGCATGATAGTATTTTCCTGATTTTATAATGCCTTAATGTTTTGATGTTTTATTTGAAATATTACATGTTTATTTTCAAAGAAAATTATTTCCTTTGTTTTTTTGTAGTATTCTTTTAAAATAAGTGAATCTCCTCATGAAATGTTTTTGTGATGCAAGTTTTCATGTTTTATGACTATGTTCTAGTTATTGGGAATTGTTTATGATGAAGGTTGGTATATATATCTCCCTATAATGTATTGGGTATGTTTATGTTGTAATTTGACCATAATGGTTATTCCAAGTATAACTGTGATGATTACACCATAAGGTAGTCGTGAGGGTTGCATCATAAGGTAGCCATGATGGTTATATTGTAAGGTATCCCTGAGGGTTAAAAATCATATAATAGCCATGAGGGTTACAATATTAAGTAATTAATTCTCCATGTTACCTAAATAGATTATTTACATTTTCTATGTTTTATGGAAACCTCTTATTTTCACAAAGTAAGTATATGATACTTTATGGGTGAGAAGTATTTATTTGTCAAAATGATTTCATGTGTTTATAAGTATTCATGGACTAACAGTTCCTTTATTTTTTTTATGTACCATACTGAGATTTTTTTAATTATCCAAAGTTTTTAAATGTTTTTAACAGAGTTTAAGTATGGGTAAGAGAAAATAATAAGTCAGGTTGAATGTTGTGAAGATTTTTCATGAAAAGAACTCAGGTTTTATTAAAAACTTTTTCATTATAGAAGAAATGGATACTATTTTAGTAGTATAAATTTTACATACCTATGGGTTTTCATGTATGAATTATGACCTAATTCATTAAAAATCTGAACTGAAAAGTTCTTTGGGAATGTACAAATGTGAATTCTAATTTAATTAATTAGTTTATGTAACGTTTGAGGTTGGGTCCTTATAGTTGGTATCAGAGCACAGTTTAGATAACATTAAGGGTTAGGATGATTTTAATATAATACCATAAATGATTTTTACTTTTTTATTAATTTGAAATAGAATTTTAAGATTACCATGTTTCTTCAAAATTGTTTTTATTATAGGAAATAGGATAGTTGTGTTGGTAAGGAACAGAGAGGATGATATCCTTCTAAATCAGCAAACTAGAATGGTTTGAATCAGAACTGAATAGCTTGTTGCTATAAGGGATCAGTTGACACAAGCTATAAATGGTGGTGGTATTGATGAAAGAGATTGTCTAGATCAACCACAATGGAATATGTCAGTAGTTGAACATTTTATAAGGCAAAACCTTATTTCTTTCAGTGGATCTTTTATCCCAATGGTGGATGGAGGGTGGATTAAAGCCATTGAAAAGATATTCAAGGACATGGGATGTTTGTAATGCCAAAAGGTAACCCTATTAATTTATTATTTTGAAGATTTGGCTTATTTGATTGTGGTATCTAGTTTAGAATACCATAGAGAAAGATGAACATGGTGATATTATGTTTTCTTTTAAAAATTTATGGTAATCATGAAGAAAATATATGGATTTTCCTACAAACTCTCAAAGAAAAGAAGTTATACTGAAAATTTAGAAAATGTTTTTTTGTTATAACAGATTTCTTTCCTTGGAAACATTGTCAATAAGGATATAATAACAATTGATCCTACCAAAACAAAAGTGATTTATGAATGTAAAAGACCTAAAATGTTCCTAATATTCGTAGTTTTCTTGGATTAGCAGGCTATTACTGATGGTTTGTTAAAAACATCACATGGTTATCTATCATATTAACTAATTTAACATCAAAAGGGGTTAAATTTATTTAGACAGAAGAATGTGATGTTTGTTTTCAGGAACTGAAAAAGAGATTGGTGAATACTCTAGTTTTGGATCTTCCTTCCAGAAATGGTGATTTTTTATCTATAATGATACTTCATTGAAGGGACTTTGTTGCATTCTAATGAACAATGATTAGGTAATTTCTTATGATTCAAGACAACTAAAACTTCATGAGTTAAATTATCCCACACATGATTTGTAATTACCAGCTATGGTTTTAACTTTAAAAAATTATAGAAATCATCTATATGGATCCAAATGTAAAATATATATAGATCATAAAAGTTTAAATTATATATTTACTTAGAAGTAATTGAACAAGAGGCAAAGAAGATTGCTGGAACTGATAAAGGATTATGATAACATGATCGATTACTATCCAAGAAAATCAAACAAAGTAGTGGATTCCTTGAGTCGAAAACATCATGCAACATTAACCATTGTACATATAGAACATGAACCTTTGATTAATTATTTTATGGATTTTTTATTAGATGTTTTTGGTGTAAGAAATTCCTCTATTTTTTTAGGTGTCAGTGTAGTCATCTCTTTTAGAAAAAATTAAGCAAGCTTAGAAGAAAGACCATGAGTTATAGAAAAAGGTATAATTTGTTTAGAAAGTTAATTTTCATGAATTTGATTTTGATAGAGACTGTGTCTTGAGATTTAGATAGAGATTATGTGTGTCTTGTGATTCCCAGCTAAATAAAAGATTATTATGTGAAACTCATAGTTCTCTATTTTTAGTTCATCCTGGAAGTACTAATATGTATAGAGACCTTTGGAAGTATTACTGGTGGGATGGAATTAAAAGAGATATTTCTGATTTTACCATGAAATGTTTGACTTGTCAATGGGTTAAAGAAGAGTGAAAACTACCAAAGGGGATTCTTCGGTATTTTCCAGTGCTAAAATGGAAATGGGAGAATAAATCCATGTATTTCATTATGTGACTACCAAATAATTCTCGAGGTAACAATGTGATTTGGGTTATTTTTGATTGAATAAATAAATATACACATTTCCTTACTATTTAATATACTCTATCTTTAGATAAGATTTATTAATTATACATTAAGAATATTTCCAGGTTATATGAAGTTATTCTCTTCATTATATCTGACTGTGGTCTTAGGTCTATATATAACTTTTAGAAACTCCTTAAAAATTCATTGGGATCTAAATTAAATTTCAGCACTTATTTTCATCATTAATCTTATAGACATATCAAGTGAAAATTTCAGAAATTAGAATACATGATACATGCTTGTTCAATGGAATACTAGGGAAGTTGGGATCAACATCTTTCTTTATTTGAGTTCTCTTATAATAATATTTTTCACTCCAATATATAGATGGAACCTTTTGAGAAATTATATGGAAAGCAGTGTCAAATTACATCATTTTTAGATGAATTTGTAGAAAGTAAGTTTATGGGACCATAATTAGTAGAGGAGGTGGATAAGAAAGTGAATATGATCAAGCAACACATGGGGAAAGCTAGGGGTAGGAAAAAAAGTTATACGGATAATAGAAAGAAATACCTTTCTTTTAAGGTAGGTGATCATGTTTTCCTTAAAATATCTCCATGGAAAAGTTTTACGTGTCTTGGTAAGTAAGGAAATCTAAGTACAAGGTTCATTGGACATTAAGAAATCCTAGAGAAATATTGACCAATTTCTTATCAAGTAGCTTTGCCTCTAAGTTTATCTCAGGCACACAATGTTTTTCATGTTTTGATATTAAGAAAGTATGTGTCAGAATCATTTCATATTTTGATCCCAGAAGTATTTTAGCTGGAATAGAACCTTTCTTATGAGGAGAAACCTGATCATATTCTTGATCATAGAGAGAAAGTATTTTGGGATAAGGTAATTCACCAGGTTAAGGTTTTTTGGAGAAACCACATGGTTGAACAAGAAACAAGGGAATCAGAAAAGGTTTTGAGGGAAATGTATCCCCATTTGTTTAATAAGTGAATAAATTTCGAGGACACAATTCCCAAAAGTGGGGGAGAATTTAACAACCCAAGTACTAGTATAATGTTTTTTTCATATTTATTATTATTCTTGAATTAAATAGTAAAATTTTTTATGTTAAGTAATTCTTAAAATAAATATATTTTTTAAAACTAATTTCTTATATAGTTATATTTAAAAAATTAATATTCAAATTATATAATTTTCATTTTAAAAAAAAACTAATTTAATTTTTGAATTTATCATGTTGAAATTATCTTAGTATGATTTTTTAAAAATTTTCTAAAAAAAGAATTCATGAATAGTAAAAAATACAACTTTTATGACATTGTCAAGACTTAAAAATGATGTAAAATTTATTAAACTTATGGAATGACTAAATTATTAAATTAAAATATAAATATTGTATGAAAATAATCCAAAACATGTAAATTATGATTTATTTTCATGCTAAGTATAAAAATCATTATTAGTGCTAACGCAGTACCAGCGCAGCACTGACAAAGTTAAAATTGGTCTCTTATAGATAATAATTGAATTCTAAAAAGTATTTTAATGAATTTTTTATTAATTATTATGAATTATTGATGTTTTTGGCTGATATTTTCTAATTTTATAGTTATATAACATAAATCTTATCCAAATGTTTGTGCAATGCTTGTACAAGGCAAGAAAAGTCAAATTAACAAATTGAAGAAGTTTTCTTGATATTTATATGATTAAATATACATAATGAATGAATATAAATAATTATATTGACCCTAATTAAGTTGTTTTTATGATATTAAATTATTTTTAATTTCTATATTTTAAATAATTAACTTTAATGATTGTGCAATGCTAATACAGTGCTATTCAAGCAGAATAAAAATAAATGAAATGATTTTAATTAAAATTATAGAACACTAAAATGACACAGAAATCTGAATAAATCCCTTTTTATGTATAATTTTCTAACATTATATTATTTTTATTTGAATTTGGGACTTTTTGGACCTATTTGAATCACTTTAATCCTTTTATAATATTTTATTTAAAAGTAAGTCAAGTTGTTTGCACTATAGTTTTTAATTAGTATGATATTTTAATATATGATTTTCCAAAAGATATATTTGGACATTAATATTAGTTTTAAATATAAGAAATTTATATTATTTGTTGAAATTTATTTTTAATTTTTAGAGAATAAATAATTAACATAAAATCTTTCAAAATGATGATACAATAATTATTAATTTAATGAAAAAATCAAAAAAATGATATTAAAAATATTAAAATAAATATAATTTGATTTTTTAAGGGAATAAATGAATTCTATAGATTAATTTGATGTTTATAGGATATAATAAAAAATGTTTTCTAATTTGAATCTTTTTTTGATGTTTTAAAGTCATAGTTATGAATAGTGTTTAATTAGACAAAAATTGTTTTTCATGAAAAAATATTTCATTAAATTATTTAAAAATCACAAAAAAAATTGAACAAGAACAAAGATGATAATATTATATCAAAAATGTGATCTTATATTATTTTTATGCCTTTTGGAAGTCTTTAACACTATATTGTACTAATTATATTTTAATATTTTAAGAAATTCCTAAATTGCTCCTCACCTAATTTATAAAAAGGAACTCATTCATTAACTTAATTTCATCACCTTAAGCCATATTTATTTAATATACTCCACCAAGTATTATTTTACTCATCCCTTTACACATTTTAGTGTTTCTGTTCTCACAAAAATATTAATTCCAAGAGTCTTAAGGAGGTTCTCAAGGAGAAAATATTTAGGAGGTAAATTCCTTATTCTCTTTTAAATTCATTCTCACTTCTACCTTATCCTTGACTCATATAAAAAGTTTCATAATAACTCCAATATCATATATATAATTTAATTTTATTATTTTAAAAGTTATATTCATAAGCAAATCTCTTATTTTCTTCTTTTACTCTTAAAAAACAAAATCATCGTCTATAGTGTGTCAATTCACCACCTTCATGAATGATGAATTTCATTTCCAATTATCACAATAATGGGAGGTTTAAATTCAATTTAAATTATATAATATAACCTAAATATATATATATGTATGTTTTTACTTTTGGAGTATTATTTCCATTAGACAAGAAAATCTATAATGAACCGACCATGGATACCATGAAAAAGAACACACCCGAAACAATGGAAAAACTATATATTATTAATAAGTGGGTAGAAAGTTGTTATAAAAAGATCATATAAGATATTTTAGATATTAATATATGTATTTAATATATCAATAACACTCTTTAAACCATTATATATGATGTTTTAACACATTTTAAGTAGGATGAACCAGATGTAAGGGATTTTTCTTTTAAAATCCTCTTAATGTTTTTTACAAAATTAAAAGGACTTTTTTTATATGGAATGATCATATTTTTCCACTTTCATGAAAACTTAATATTTTGATGTTTTATTTATAATATTTCATGTTTATTTTCAAATATAATTATTTACTTTGTTTTTTCACAGTATTCTTTTAAAATAAGCGGTTTTCATCAAGAAATGTTTTAATGATGTAAGTGTTCATATTTTATAATATTGTTATAGTTCTTGAGAGTTATTTATGATCATGGGTTTTAATGATATCTTCCTCCAATTCATTTTGTATTTTTATGTTGGAATTTTATAGTAATGGTTATTCTAATTGTAACTACGGTGGTTACACCATAAGGTAGTCGTGAGGGTTACAGTGTGAGGGTTACATTGTAAGGTAGTTGTAAGGGTTACAGATAATATGGTAGCCATTAGCGTTAAAATATTAAGTGATTAATTCCCCAAGTTACCGAAATGGTTTATTTATGTTTTCTATGTTTTATATAAATCTCTTGTTTTCACAAAGTAAGTATATGATACTTTATGGGTGAGAAGTATGTATTTGTGAAAATTATTTCATATGTTTATAAGTATTCATGAACTAATGGTTCCTTTCTTTATTCATGTCCCTTACTGATATTTTTTTCTCATCCTAATTTTATAAATGTTTTTCACAAGATTTAAGGATGGGTATGAAAAAAGAATAAGCTAAGTTGAATTTTGTAAAGATTTTTCATGAAAATAATTCAAGTTCTACTAAAAACTTTTGTATTATGTAAGAAATAGATATTATTTTAGTAGTATCCACTTTTCATGCTTGTGGGTTTTCATGTATGAATTATGACATAATTTTCTAAAACTCTAAACTAAAAAGATCTTTGTGAATGTGAGAATGTAAATTCTAGTTGAATTAACTAGTTTATTTAATGTTTAAGGTTGGGTCATTACACGTATATATAGGTATATATTATTAAATAACTTTTTGTATATGATATAATGATTATTATGAAAAGATATTGTAACGACCCAAAGTTTCATTAATGGAAATCCCTATTGATCTAATTAAATGTCTCTTTATGTTTATATAAAATTTCAACTTATTTGGTTTTATGTTAAGAATTTTGACCGTTGCTAATATAGTCGTTGAATAGTGATCACATGATTAGTATAAATATAGGACTTTAACAAATCCAATTTACTCAGACAAAGGAAGCGATGGCCTCATCTAGTAGAATTTCCCCATACTAAGCCCATTTATCAGAGCTTGGAAAAGAGGTGGCGTATTTGGGCTTCGCCCTTGACCAAGCCCAAGCTGAGATTCATCATGTCAATATCAAACGTGACAGTCTACAGGAAAAGTGGAAGTTGATTGAAATTACCACTCGGGCGATGTTATTCGAGCCACACCAAGAGTCCATCACCATCGCACACCTTACCCTTAGGTTATATGAGGCTATTTTAAGGGGTTATGTAACAAATAAGTAGTACTATTTTCATGTACATTATTTTTTTATATAATAATGAATATAATTTCTAGTCATTTTTTGATACATTGTAAATAGTTTTTAAAGTACAAATGGTGTTTTTAGTTATTATTTAATTATGAAATCTATTTTATTAAATTAAGGGATTTTTTAATTAAATAATATTTTAATAAAATAATATTATTATTATTCAATTCTTATTTTTATTAAATATAAATGATCTTATAATTTTATGAATGCAATTAAAATTTTTATTAAGGTTTGAAAGCCATTTCTGTCAAAACCCGTGAATTTTCGATAAATGTCGGTTTTTATTTTAAAAGTGAAAATTAACATATATAGAAAATTATTTAGATAAAATAAATTTTATTTCTGGAATCAGAACGTCTAAATTATCCAACGGTGAATTTTTCATAATTTTCTGAGACAATCAAATTTTTTGTTAAAAATTAAATACCATTTAAATATATAATGTGTTTTATGACATCATAATGACCAAATAGTGATGTAATAAAATACTGTAATCTTTATGTTCGGCCAATATATGTTTTAACATTAAAATAATGTGATTTTGGGTTTGTTTTACTTACTTTTCAAAGCATTAATGGACCCCTCAAGACTTATTAAACACCTTGTCTTTTTAAATTAATTTCTATGGAAGTGTGACTCACCTCCACATAAGCAACCCTATTATTTTATGAAGTTCGGACTTTGGCCTTATAAAATATTGTTTTCCTCTTCCCTTTTCCAAAAACCATGGGCAAAAACCATTGTATGGTTTGTGGTTTGGATTAATTTAATATAAGGGGTCCCAAACCCAAATAATAAAGAATTCTCTCACCTTTCCTATATAAACTCACCCAAGCTTCCACTTACTCCTCACTAAAAGCACTTGGAGTTCATCCAACCTCTGCCCTACTCTTTCTAGAATCCTTCCAAGGTGCCCCAAGCTCCCAAGAAGCCTCTCACAAGCCTCTCTCTAGCCTTTGGAAGCACACTTCCAAGTAAGGGTTTTTTCTTCCTTTCTCATTTTTGTCCAATTTTCTTTAAGTTGTTTTTCCCTTTTAATTTAAATTATAAATGTTGGTGTATGGTTTCTCACCTCCCTCATACTTCCCTATTTATGTTTGAATTATGGGAGACCCTTTCTCTCTCATTAAATGCCTCCCATGTACACCCGTTACTATGCCGAAATTCCGAAAGGAACTTCTCTCTCCTCTTTTACATTCAAGCAATACTTTTGTATCATGAATCTAAATTCCATTACAATTATTGGGACATGTATCTATATAACCTCCTTACTTTACATTACATGTAAACATGATGAGGAACCCCTTTCTCTCTCATCAACCATTTTTATGAATACTTATGTCACGCCGTTATGTTGCCGAAATCGCACCGATTTTCTAAGCCAATGCCATTGTGTAGTGAATACCATGCCCATTTCTCCATCAAGGGTATTCACCTTTATGCACATTTAATTATTGATTATAAAGTTTCATGTATTAATTCCACATTCCTTTATCGTGGAATAAATGATTATGTTTTATGAATCCATGTTTTATGATTCATATGGCAGACTTATGCATGAAATGAAATGTTTAAGAAAGGTGCGCCCTTATAGCGCTCCAATGAATTGGGTAAAGTATTGTATCATGATACATCATGTGCAATGAGTTTTGACTCATGATAATTCAAGATAAAATAGTGTTTACTCGTCCTTTATGTGCAATGAGGATTTACTCATGCTCCATGTGTAATGAGCCTTGGCTCATGCTAATTCCATGTTAAGTGTTGTTGTCACATTTCCATGTTATGATTATCATGCTTTATCATGCCTTTAAGTTCATGTTTCTCTTGTACTCTATTGATATGCCTAATTTCTAACATGTATTTTACTCCTCATGTTATTCCATGTGTATTCCCTTACTCGGCTTTATAGCTCACCCTTTTCTTATGCATATCCTTAGGTTATCACATGCAATGCTAAGTACGAGGGAATGTATTGGTCATGTAAAGGGTGTTTTCAATAAAGATGTTGTATTCCATGTTTCAAGTTTTTATGTAATGATCATAATCCCCAAAGACACTAAACCTCTCGATCTTCTTTGTTGTATCAAGTGATGGTTTATGTAATAAATCATGTTTAAGTTGTAATAAAAAACAGGGTTGTCATAGTTGGTATCAAAGGATAGGTTTAGTTATTTTTGGGATTAGGAAACCCTAGTAAAGCATTAGATACAAGACTAAGTATAATAAAAACATCCCTAAGTTTTGGTAAGTACTTAGTAAGTGGTTTATCAAATAAATACATCCATATCTGGATACGAGCAGGTAGAGGCGGCTCTGGCACAGATGTATCCTAGGGGTAAAGCCCGAAAACACCGCTTTGGGATAGACTCGAATGGGAACTGGTGCACGACAACGGGTCTTGCTGCACTCTTGGTTACGACACTCCTAGGGGATATGTTTTTATAAATTCACAAGCTTAGTATGAACCCTTATTAAGGGAATTAAAAAAAATACCCTAAGAATATATGTTAGAAAGTAGATCATGAAAAGCCTACATTGAAGCCTATAGACTCATGAGTTAAGGAAATAAAATTTTATTTATGAGTCATCAACTTTTGTCTTTGTATTACCCTTTATGTGTTACCCCCTAAATTTCCTTTTATTCTAGCCAATGGTCGGTAATAGGAGGACTCGGGCTAACAACCGTTGTGAAGATCAGTGTGATGACTGTACTAATGAGATGCCAAATCCAATGGGAGCGGGAATCATGAACTTTGTCACGCTTATCTCTCAGCTAACACAGGTTTTGAATAGAAACACGGGTCAAGAGGAATGTTCAACCCCCCCTAAGAAAGAACAAGTCGTTATCGAGAGCTTTATGAGACAAAGGCCTCCTACTTTTAGTGGATCATTTGATCCCACAATCGCTGAACAATGGATCAACTCCATTGAAAAGATATTCTTCATCCTCCAATGTTCTGAACAAGAGAAGGTTCTCCTGGCGGCTTATCGTATGGAGGTTGAAGCTGATCAATGGTGGGAATTGATCAAAAATATGAAGCCTAAGGTTGAGATCGAGGTGTTGGAATGGAAGGATTTTCGGAAGATGTTTTTTGATAAATATTTTCCGCGCACCCTCCGGCTTAAGATGGAAAGGGAATTCCTTTCCCTCAGGCAAAAAAGATGAATAATCTGTTGGATCATACGAGGAAAACTTCACAAGGCTTGCACGATACGCTTCCAGCTCTGTCATTACCCCTGAATGCAAGGTTGACCGCTTCTTTGGTGGGCTGAAGCCTAGCTTGCGGAAATCATTAGCGATCCGTGACTTCGATAGCTATGTGGAAATTGTCCGATGTACCCTCAAGGTCGAAATGGAGATCAGGGAATCACAAGGGTATCATGGGGACAAGAAACGTAAGGTGGACTTCAATTCTAGTATTCTGATGGATAAATCCAACGGTGCTAAGAAGATTCAGCACCCTACTTGCCAAAAGTGCGGAAAGAAGCACCCTGGAAATTGCCTTAAGGGGACAAGAAAATGCTTCCGGTGTGGAAGAGAAAGGAACCTAGCTGTTAACTGTTGGCAAGAAAGACCCATGGCTGCGACAGAGGAGAGGAACGCTCCGTTCGAACCTCAACGCGTTGTTCAATGCTACAAATGCAAAGAACCGAGTCATTTTGAAAATCAGTGCCCTAATCCAAGGATTTTTGGAGACAACCAACAACCTCCAAGGCAACAAGGAAGAGCTTTTGCCATCACTTCTGCCAAAGTGAACCCCGACAATGAAGTGGTGACAGGTGCGCTAGTTATTCATTCAAGAATAGTGAACTTACTTTTTTATTCAGCTTCTACACATTCTTTTATTTCTCAAAAGTTTAGTAGAACAATCCCAGCACCACCACAAATCATGGAAGTAAATATTTCGGTGAGTATGGAAAATGGGGCAATCATTGCATCCCATTAATATAAGTCCTCCCCTGTTATAGTCTGTGGATTTAATTTCCCGGCAGACCTCGTCATACTCCCTCTGGTGGAATTTTATGCAATTATTGGCATGGATTGGCTTTCCTTATATAGAGCCAACACAAATTATCGGGAGAGGGAAATTACACTCCATATGGAGAATCAACCCCAGATTCTTTACAAGTGTCAGGAGGAAGATGAATCTCCTTTATCTCCATCATCTCAAGCATGGATATTACTGCCTTATGAGCACGCGTATCTGGCTTAGATGATTGAGTCCAAGGAAGAAACCATCCTTGAAGAAATTCCTATTGTGAGGGAATTCGCTGAAGTGTTTCCCGAGGAACTACCTGGTCTTTCTCCAAGAAGATATGTTGAATTCTCAATTGAACTTATACCTGGGGCACTACCAATATCCAAGACTCCATATAGAATGGCTGTTGTAGAGCTTGAAGAGCTAAAGAAACAACTAAAGGATAATCTGGATAAAGGGTTTATACGCCCAAGTGCTTCACCATGGGGTGCACTAGTCCTCTTCATCAAGAAGAAGGATGGGTCAATGCGGCTTTGCATCGATTATCGTGAACTTAACAAAATCATGATAAATAACAAGTATCATCTCCCAAGAATTGATAACTTGTTCGATCAACTACGTGGAGCACAATACTTTTCCAAGGTGGACTTGCAGTTGGGATATTATCAAGTAAGGGTGAAGAAGGAAGATATCCCAAGACTGTTTTTCACACAAGATACGAGCACTATGAATTCATATTAATGTCTTTTGGACTCACAAATGCTCCAGCAATCTTCATGGACTTGATGAATAGAGTCTTTAGAGATTACCTTGACAAATTTGTGGTAGTCTTTATAAATGATATTCTAATATACTCCAAAACCAAGAAGGATCATGAAGAGCATTTAAAAAATGTACTAGAGACTTTGCACAAGGATAAGCTCTATGAAAAGTACAGCAAGTGTGAGTTCTGGTTGAAGGAGGTATCATTCTTGGGCCATATCATCACAAGCAATGGGATATCTATGGACCCCTCCAAAACAGATGCAATTGAGGGATGGTCGAGGCCAACATCGGTAACGGATATCCGTAGATTCTTGGGGTTAGCTAGATATTATCGACGATTTGTGATAAATTTCTCATTATTTTCCAACCCTCTTACCAAGCTAACTCGAAAGGGAGTAAAGTTTTCATGGAGTGATGAATGCGAAGAAAGATTCAAGGAGTTGAAAAGGAGGTTTATCACTACGCTCGTACTCACTTTACCCATAAGTGGGAACTTTTTGTTGTTTTCAGTGATGTTTCAAAGAAGGGCTTAGGCTATGTACTGATGCAGAATGATAAAGTTATATCCTATGCCTCAAGGCAGTTGAAAATCCATGATCAAAACTATCCAACGCATGATCTGGAGTTGGAAACGGTGATCTTTGCCTTGAAAATATGGCGTCATTATCTCTATGGAGAGAAATGTGAGATATATACTGACCACAAGAGTCTTAAATATATATTCACACAGAAAGAGCTTAATATGCGCCAGAGAAGATGGATAGAGCTCATTAATGATTATGACTATTCAATACATTACCACCCTGGGAAAGCGAACAAGGTGGCAGATGCCCTAAGTAGAAAGGACCCAGCAATTCTATCAATGAATAGAATTGAGAAGGATCCAATCTTCTTAGACATGATGAAGATGGACGTGGGAATCATAAAGAAGGGAACATCATCAATCCTTTCACAAATTATTACTCAACCATCTATTTTGGAAAGGTTAAAGGATGTTAAAAAGGATGATGTGGGAATTAAGGAAAAAGTGGAAGCTATTAAAAAAGGGAAATCCTCAGAGTTTAATGTTAATGAAGAAGGAATTGTGCAGTTTGGGAAAATACAATGTGTTCCATCAAGTCCGGAGCTAAAGAATGAACTTTTGGATGTTGCACATAGTTCAAATTTCTCTATTCACCCAGGGAGCAAAAAGATGTATCGAGATCTCTGAGAAAAATTTTGGTGGGATAATATGAAGAAGGAGATTACTGAATATACATCAAAGTTCCTGGTGTGTCAGCAAGTGAAGGAAGAGAGGAAGAAGTCTAAGGGGATGATGCAACCATTGCCCATACCAGAATGGAAATGGGAGAACATCACCATGGACTTTGTCATTGGACTTCCAAGGACATCCAAAGGCAATAATGAAATCTGGGTTGTTGTGGATCGTCTTACAAAGACTGCACACTTCATTGATATTCGGGAGGATTTCTCTTTGGATCAACTGGCAAGGATATATATCAGGGAAGTGGTAAGGTTGCATGGAGTACCACTATCTATTGTGTCTGACCGAGATCCAAGATTAACCTCTAAGATTTGGAAGAGTCTTCAACATTCTTTGAATACTTAACTAAACTTCATTACGGCCTATCATCCTCAAACTGATGGCCAATCCGAGTGGAATATCCAAATACTTGGGGATATGTTGAGAGCGTGCTCAATGGACTTTAAAGGAGGATGGGATCAACATCTTCCTCTGGTTGAGTTCTCTTATAATAACAGTTTCCACTCGAGCATCCAAATGGCACCATATGAAGCCCTGTATGGGAAAAGGTGCATAACACCAGCATGTTGGGATGAGGTCAGTGAACGTAAGATGCTTGGACCAGAAATGGTCGAGAAAATGGTGGAGAAGGTGAAAACCATTCAGCAGCATATCAAGGCAGCCCAGAGTCGACAGAAGATTTATGTAGATAATCGTCGATGAGACCTTGAGTTTAAAGTTGGAGACATGGTTTTTCTACGCATACCTCCATGGAAGAAGGTCAAGAGGTTTGGAAAGAAAGGGAAGTTAAGTCCAAGGTACATTGGCCCCTTTGAGATTCTTGATCGTGTCAGGGTTGTGGCCTATCGACTAGCACTTCCACCTACTATGGACAAAGTACATGATTTCTTTCACGTATCCCTCTTAAGTAAGTACATATCGGACCCTTCACGTGTACTCTATTCTGAGTTGGTACAATTGGAATATGATCTTTCTTGTGAGGAGAAACCAGTGAAGATCTTAGATCGTAGAGAAAACGTTCTACGAAATAAGGCAATTCCCCTTGTCAAGGTGTTGTGGAGAAACCACAAGTTTGAAGAAGTGACTTGGGAATTGGAGGAAATTATGAATCTGAGTTACCCACATCTGTTTTAGTGTGGGAAAAAGAAAATTTCGAGGGAGAAATTTATTAAGGGGGGAATATTGTAACGACCCAAAGTTTCATTAATGGAAATCCCTCTTGATCTAATTAAATGTATCCTTATGTTTATATAAAATTTAAACTTCTTTGGTTTTATGTTAAGAATTTTGACTGTTGCTAATATAGCCATTGAATAGTGATCACATGATTAGTATAAATATAAGACTTTAACAAATCCAATTTACTCAGACAAAGGAAGCGATGGCCTCATCCAGTAGAATTGCCCCATACGAAGCCCATTTGTCGAAGCTCAGAAAAGAGGTGGCATCTTTGGGCTTCGCCCTTGACCAAGCTCAAGCTGAGCTTCATCATTTCAAGCTCAAACATGACTGTCTATGGTAAAAGTGGAAGTTGATTGAAATTACCACTCGAGCGATGTTATCCGAGCCACCCCAAGAGTCTGCCACCATCGCACACCTTACCCTTAGGACTTATGCGGCTGTTTTAAGGGGTTATGTAACAAAGAAGTAGTACTATTTTCATGTACATTATTTTTGTATATAATAATGAATATAATTTCTAGTCATTTTTGATACATTGTAAATAGTTTTTAAAGTACAAATGGTGTTTTTAGTTATTATTTAATTATGAAATCGGTTTTATTAAATTAAGGGATTTTTTAATAAAATAATATTTTAATAAAATATTATTATTATTATTAAATTATTTTTTTTATTAAATATAAATGATCTTATAATTTTATGAATGTAATTAAAATGTTTATTAAGGTTTGAAAGCCAAATCTGTCAAAACCCGTAAATTTTCGATAAATGTCAGTTTTTATTTTAAAAGTGAAAATTATCATATTTAGAAAATTATTTAGATAAAATAAATGTTATTTCTGGAATAAAGGTGTTGAAATTATCCAACAGTGAATTTTTCATAATTTTCTGAGACAGTCAAACTTTTGGTTAAAAATTAAATACCGTTTAAATATATAATGTGTTTTATGACATCATAATGACCCAATAGTGATGTAATAAAATACTATAATCTTTATTTTCTTCCAATATATGTTTTAACATTAAAATAATGTGATTTTGGGTTTGTTTGACTTACTTTTCAAAGCATTAATGGACCCCTCAAGACTTATTAAACACCTTGTCTTTTTAAATTAATTTCCATGGGAGTGTGACTCACCTCCACATAAGCAACCCTATTATTTAAGAATTTCGGACTTTAGACTTATAAAATATTTTTTTCCTCTTCCCTTTTCCAAAAACCATGGTCAAAAACCATGGGATGGTTTGTGGTTTGGATTAATTTATTATAAGGGGTCCCAAACCTAAATAATAAAGAATTCCCTCACCTTTCCTATATAAACCCACACAAGATTCCACTTCCTCCTCACTCAAAGCCCTTGGAGTTAGTACAACTTCCGCCCTACTCTCTCTAGAATCCTTCCAAGGTTCCCCAAGCTCCCAAGAAGCCTCTCACAAGCCTTTCTCTAGTCTTTGGAAGCACACTTTCAAGTAAGGGTTTTTTCTTCCTTTCTCAATTTTGTCCAATTTTCTTTAAGTTTTTTTGCCCTTTTAATTTCAATTATAAATATTGGGGTATGGTTTTGTACCTCCCTCATACTGCCCTATTTATGTTTGAATTATGGGAGACCCCTTCCCTATCATTAAATGCCTCCCATGTACACCCGTTACTATACCGAAATTCCGAAAGGAACTTCTCTCTCCTCTTTTACATTCAAGCAATACTTTTGTATCATGCATCTAAATTCCATTAAAATTGTTGGGACATGTATCTATATGACATAATTACTGTCCATTACATGTAAATATGATGAGGAACCCCTTTCTCTCTCATTAACCATTTTTATGAATACTTATGTCACGCCGTTACGCTGTCGAAATCGCATAGATTTTCTAAGCCAATGCCATTGTGTAGTGAATACCATGCCCATTTCTCCATAAAGGGTATTCACCTTTATGAACATTTACTTATTGATTATAAAGATTCATGTATGAATTCCACATTCCTTTATCGTGTAATAAATGATTATGTTTTATGAATCCTTGTTTTATGATCCATGTGGCACACTTATGCATGAAATGAAATGTTTAAGAAGGGTGCGCCCTTATAGCGCTCCAATGCATTGGGTAAAGTATAGTATCATGATACATCATGTGAAATGAGTGTTGACTCATGCTAATTAAAGTGCAACAAGGGTTTAATCATACTTTATGATCAAAGAGGATTTACTCATGCTCCATGTGCAATGAGCCTTGGCTCATGCTAATTCCATGTTAAATGTTGTTGCCACATTTCCATGTTATGATTATCATGGTTTATCATGCCTTAAAGTTCATGTTTCTCTTGTGCTCTATTGATATACCTAATGTCTAACATGTATTTTACTCCTCATGTTATTCCATGTGTATTCCCTTACTGGGCTTTATAGCTCACCCTTTTCTTATGCATGTCCTCAGGTTATCCCATGCAATGCTAAGTATGAGGGAATGTAGTGGTCATGTAAAGGAATTTTTCAATAAAGATGTTTTATTCCATGTTTCATGTTTTTATGTAATGATCCTAATCCCCAAAGGTACTAAACCTCTCGATCTTTTTTGTTGTATTAAGTGAAGTTTTATGTAATAAATCATGTTTAAGTTGTAATAAAAAGCAGGGTTGTCATAGATATAATGTTACTTTCCTTCTTTCCATATTGATCATTTAAAAATAGGAACGTTACTCATGTGTATGTACGACATACTGTCTTCATGATTGTAATGTTGGTTAATTTTTCATAACCATATTTAATGATCTATTTTAAAATTATAAATAATGTATTAATATGATAATTATATCATGATTATTTTTCTAGAGATGTTTATATAATGATACCTTTGACCATAGTTGACATAATGTAGTCATTTTTTACACTTAAACCGAATATGGTTAAAACATCGGACATAAACTTAATTTTTTAAGTAGTTGTTTACAATATTGTAATAAGTGGAATAAAATTAATGATAAACATGAAAAAGGTTTTGATGCAAGTAAATAATTAATATAAGTTTATTATTCATGAATATAAATACACACATGATAATTTGGACTCAAGGTAAGGGATTTCATCTCAATTTCATTTCATTGAGGCATATTGTAATGTTATACACCTAATTTCTTTTATATGGTGTATTTACTAACCTTTGAAAAGTTATATCATGAATCTCCTTATTCTCATGATATTCTAAATTTCATTTAATGTTATTCCTTTATGGGGATTATGATTCAAATATTTCAAAGTGGTATGTGACACTTTGGAATGTTTAAAGATTATTTTCCTCAAGAATTTTTTTAATGATCTTTCAATGGTATTTTCATTCAACAACATCAAAAACCCTTGTTGTCACTTATCCTCCACAGGATAATTTTTCATAAATCTATATTGTTTATTCAATATGGATATTTAATGATAAAGCACATTTTTTGTTAATTAAATCGATTATTCGATATATGAGGAATGCTTTGGACATGCAAGACATGGGTTGGGGACTATTTAATGCAAGCCTTATGGGTTGGGGGTCAGTTAATGTAAGCCCCATAATGAACTGTTAGTCCCCTGGGATGAAATCAGTTGGCAAAAAACCCTTCACATTTGTTTCCAAGAATAATAGACTAGTATGATATAGGTTAGGGACTAGTTAATGAAATCCCCTCGATGCATCGATAGTCTCATGAGACGAATCATTTAGCCAAGTAAGAATAGTTTAAACTATCTTGAGTATAAATATTGATGGTAAAGGTATCATGTTACTGGGAAAAATAACGTCCAATAATTGAGCATTGCTTTTACTGAGAATTAAGTCATTATTAGTATTATTCATGAGATTTTTTATTTAAATTGTCTATGGATGCATTTAATTCTTATTTTATAGATTCAATGGTATGTGTTCCCATTATTTTCCTTTCCATATTGATTATGCCTTATCTAATTATTTGAATGGTATGTGTTCTCAGTAATTTACCATGCCATATTTATTATTCTTATTGATTCATTATTGCTTCCATTGTACTCACCCTTACTAATCATTTGAGAAAACCCTTGTTTTTTTCCTTTCTCCAGCTTATGAAGATAAATTCTTTAAATGGGTTTCAATAATGATAAGATTTATTTTCATTGTGTTTTTTTTATTTCTCAATGTATTATAAGTATCATGTATGTAATATGGTTTTATAAAAATGCTAAACTATTTGGTCCCTTGGGATTTGAATCTTGTATGTATGAAAATGTAATAATGTAATGCACTGATTCTATAATTCTGGGGTCAGGGAATTACACAAGTAGATACAATAGTCTTATTAAATTAAATAACTCATATAAATCACGGTTAATGTAAGAAACAAAATTCTCCAATGTGGAATTGAATATAAATGCAATTTAAATTGTCTATAAGGTGCCTAATGTAATGCATGATTGATGTTTCCTTTCCCTCATCTCACTAGGCCAAGGATGAAAGTTATACATTAATTATAATAATAATAACTATCACATAGCATGTGCATCACCCAATAATGGAATCAAATATACTATAATAGGTAAAATAGAATAATAATGATTCCTTATTTCAGGAAACTTGGTATTACCCATAACATGGGTATACTTCTACTGAGAACGGTTTATATACAAGGCCCAAATCATTCCTAATATCCTTTATATTGTCTCAAAATAATAAGTTAATAAAGGAAAAACATTTGATACCACTTTGTGACATTCCAAATCGAATTCCAGTAAATGGTGCCTCGAGCTGGTGGGCCACATGGCCTCAAGCACGCCTCTCTATATGCTAGAGATTGTCAACTAGGATTGAGGGCCTAAGGTGTGTCTACGAGGAGATTATTCCCTCTAGTTTGATTAGCACAGCTTTGTAATCAAGAGATAAATATTTAGAGTAAGCATATCAATAATGGAAAAGACAATGGAAGCATGTATAAATAATTGGACCAATAACTCGCCATTGAGGAATCATAATATAAACATCCAAACACTAAATAATAATAAAATTGAATAAATTGAATCATATACAAAAGGTGATAATGTCGTGTCTCTACAAAATAGGGAAAGCATGCATACAAGGAAGAAGGGAGTATATATAGTACATAGTATACAAAAGGGGAAAATACCAAAATCTATCCAAGCATCTCGAGCTTCAACTCGGTCATCTACTACAAAGCTCCAATCATAAGTCATGTAAGAAGTCATGCATCTGTGAGAGGACGTTTCTCCTTATCTAATCCTACAAGTATATAGTTTATTTTAGTACCATCGGAAGCCCAGATAGGGTGTGAAATAAACTCGATAGGTCACCACAAATGACATCTATAAACATCCAATTCATGTATATAACATATAAGTTTGCAGGTATAATAATGAAAAGTAGTAACAATAACTATAAATGTGTTAAATCTAGTTCCTAAAGAAAACCAAGCTGACACTACCTACTTCAGCCCATGTAAGAATGTCTATGAACAAGTAACCAAGGGACACAATGCCCGGTATCACAGTAGTAGTGTATTCCATGTGCAATATCACAATATAGGGATTTCATTCCTAGAGTCATAAGAATATGGGACGCCATGCGCAGTATCACAATATAAGGTTGTTGTGATCAGTATCATAGTATAGGTTCGTCTTGCCTAGTATAATAGAAATAGGGTCTTCATGACCAGTGTCACAGTATAGGGTCACCATGCCCAGTATCATAGTATAGGTTATCCATTCCCAGTATCACAGTGTAGGGTCTCTAAAGTTATAAAGTATTTAATAACAACTAGGAAGGTGGGGTTGAATCAGTTCATTTTTTATAAGTTTTGAAACTTTTAGAAACTTAATCCCTAAAACTTTTTAAGATTTATTTCCTTTTCAAATTTTAGTAAATACTCATGCATGAAAAGGTAGGAAATCAAGTAAATAACATAATGTTTACAAGGTTCTTCCTCAGTGTGAGAACCTACATTCTTACCATAGCCACTCCTGTGGGTATATGGAAATCCACTATTATGAATAAGTGAATACAACTTGTTCCAACTCCCATAAGAAACCTTTTATCTCCTAATAGGAAATATTATACTAACTACCATTAGTGAACAATGTTTTATTATAAATCAATTGATCCAAACAAAAAAATAAAAACTTTGTTAAAACTGCTTCACAATTTCTCAGTCTGAATCCTCAATCTAATTTAGCTGGATCCAATTTTCTCAATCTAATGAGTCTGGATTTGATTCTCTCAATACGATGAGTTTGGATATGATTCTCTTAATATGATGAGTTTGGATCCAATTCTCTCAATATTATTAGTTTGGATTGTTAAGTCAAAAGTCTTCTTTTGACTTCTATATCATGTTTTGGAAATCACAAATGTAATCTATCATATGTTTGTATATTACAATTGTCTTTTATCATGTTTATCGTATCGTACGATGTTGATCGTACCGACCAAATCGTATCGTACTGACTCTGTCAAACATATCGTACTGACTCTGTCAATCGTATCGTATTGACTCTGTCAAACATATCGTACTGACTCTGTCAATCGTATCGTACTGACTCTGCTATTCAGATGATCATTATTTGTTTTTGGTACTTTGTCAAAAACTCTCTCTGCATATGAATCGTACTCATGTTTTACATTTCTATATATCTCTTGTCCTAACAAAACGATGTCGTTGAGTTAGTTACAAACTAATCAAAACGATGTCGTGCTTTCTATTTCAATATGACCGTTGGAGGCAATATGACCGTTGGAACCCGAGGCCTATAAATAGGAGGTCATTTGAAGCTGAGAACACAACGATGAACAAAGAGAACGAATGAAGAGACTCTGTGAACTACGAAGATTCTAGAGAGATACACTGTGACTTCTCTCATCAGCTTTGTGCGTCCGATCATCGTATCGAGGGCTTTCAAGTAATTGAAAGACAGAGGTGCCGATTACCTGCAAAATCGAGGGCTGCCGGGGATAGGCAGACCGACGTGCCGATCATCGTATCGAGGGTTGCCGGGGATAGGCAGACAGACGTGCCGATCATCGTATCGAGGGCAGCCGGGGATAGGCAGACAGACGTGCCGATCATCGTATCGAGGGCTCACCAAGGTGTTGGTGAGACAGACCTTTTATCCTAGGTGAAAGGATAACCCTTCTCTTTGGGTTAAAAGAATTGTATTACTTTTACATTTCCACTGTTGTATTAGAAAGGGATTTGTATTGTTTCCTTTCTTCTTTACATATTCAATTGTAATTGTTTCAATTACAATCATTCTATTACATATTGTATTGATTGGTTCTATACGCTTTAAGGTAGAATCATTCACATTTGTATTACTCTGATTATTGTGTTCACCTTGAATACAATTGTTTTGCTTTACAATAGTATTACAATACATCATACCTTTTACATTCAATACAATTGTGGGAGTTTGTATTTGTATTAGTTTAAGATCATTTAAACTAATATCTTTGTTACTTAAACTCAAAGGTTTTTAAACCTACAATTCACCCCCCCTCTTGTATTGTTCCATCTAATAGACTTTTATATCTACTATTAGATCCAACAATTGGTATCAAAGGAGGTTTTCCACTGATTTGTATTATTATCTTTATTTCTTATTACTATCTTGAATACTTACTACACTAACGTGTGGAGTGGAAAAGTTGTTTTTGTTATATTAGATGGCAGGAATGAATATCGGATCAATAGATAATATGAATCCTTCTAGACCACCAATTTTCGATGGGAATGATTATGAGTATTGGAGAGATCGTATGAAGACTTTCGTCATCAATACTGGTGTAGACAATTTTATTATGCTTACTGGGGGTTACAAAATTCCTGACAAAGAAGTTATCACTTTCACCAATCAAGAGAAGCAAGAATATCAACTGAATTACAAGGTACGCAATACTTTATTATGTTCTATGACCAGGAATATATATAGTCAGATATCTTCATGTGAAGCAGCCAACTGTATTTGGAAGAAATTAGAAGTCACTCATTTTGGTACATCCAAAGTTATCGAAACAAGGAGAGCAATGCTTCGAGCAGAGTATCATGGATTTGTTTTTCCTTATGGAGAGCCAGTATGTAAAGTTCAACAAAGGTTCATGACAATTGTCAACAGCTTACAATCTATGGGAGAAAAAGGTCTTGATGATGAAGCTCTTGTTGATAAGATTATAGATATTATGCCAAATGAATGGGAGTCAAAAAGAACAGCTATTGATGAAAATAGAAAAGTTTCCCAGATTACTCTTGATGAACTCTTTGGAACTCTTCTACAGCATGAGACAAGAATGAAGAGAGATGCTGATTTCAATAAGAAGAAGAATGGGAATGGAAGTGTAGCTTTTGCATCTAAAGCTAAAACACCTGAAAGAAGCACAAGGTCAAAATCCAAGAAAGTTGTTATATCTGATTCAAGTGATTGTAATCTTTCAGACAATGAGTTAGCTAATCTTTCTCGGAGGATGAACAAGATTGTGGGAAAGAAAGATTTTCAATATAGATTCAAAAAGAAAGACAGGAAAGATAGGAAAGATTCAGAGGTATCTTGTTATGAATGCACGAAAGCAGGACATATAAGGCCTGATTGTCCTTTACTGAAGAGGAATGATAGAAAAGAGAAACACTCTGAAAGAAACAAGAAAAGGTTTTATAAGACAAAGAAAGGCTTGAAAGCAAATGATACATGGAGTGAAAGTGGTAGTGATTCCTCAGATGATTCTTCAGAATATGAGACGTCAGGACAAAGGAATATTGGACTTCTAGCTAGACTACCAATTGAAGATCATTGTCTCATGGCTAAGTTACATAATGCTGAAGCTGTTACAAATGTATCTTTAAATGAAAATTATGTTGATAATAGATATTATGAATCTTCAAATGATGAACCCTCATCATCAGAAGATGATACTTTACCTTCTTTTGAAGAAATCTCTAGATTTTCTAAATTTCTTGAAAATGAAAATTCTAAACTCAAAAAGAGATTTGAAAAAGCAAATTCTAGAATTTCTATTTTGACTAAAGAAGTAACAGATCTTTCTAAAGATCTTGATGGGAAAACTTCTGATTTTGAAAGTATTTTGAAAACCCTTGAGAAAGTCAAATCTGAAAAGGATAAACTTTCTAAGGATCTTGAAACTGCTATTTCAAAGAAAAATATTTTAGAGTCTAACTCTAGTTCAAATTCAAATGTTTTAGAAAACAAGAATTTGGTTTTAAAACTAAAGTCAGAGATTTTATCCTTGAAAAAGTGTTTGTCAAACTTTACTCATGGAAAAGAAAACTTTGATAGGATGTATTCTCAAATAAGACCTTTGAGAAATCGTTCTGTTCTTGGTTATACTTATTCCAAACCTGTTTTTAGTAATAACTATTTTGTTCCTCAAAAAACCATTTTCTGTTCCAAGTGTCAATGTGGTGGACATTGGAGAAGAGATTGTTCTCTTAACAAAACTCAATCCTTAGGATTTCATAAAGCTCATTTTGCAAAACAAATGTGGATTCCTAAAATTCTTTTATCTAATCCTTCTGGATCCAAACAAGTTTGGATTCTAAAAATCTAATTGTTTCTTTTTCAGGGAAACGAGAAGTGTATCAATAAGAACATTTGGTACATGGATAGTGGTTGTTCTCGACATATGACTGGAAACAAATATTTCTTTGAAAAGGTTATCAAAACAAAAGGTGGAAAAGTTACCTTCGGAGATAATGCTGAAGGAAAGATTGTTGGTATAGGTAATATCGTTTTTCTTGGAAAAGTTCTTATTTCAAATGTTTTATTTGTAAAAGGTCTTAGGCACAATCTCATCAGTATAAGTCAATGATGTGATGAAGGTTACCTTGTGAATTTTAGAAATGATAAGTGTCTAGTTCACAATTCCAAGGATGAATTCATTCTATCTTCCCATAGGCAAGAGAATGTTTACACTATTAACTTAGAAGACCTTAGGAACCAAAACTTACCTTGCTTAAGTGTAATAGAAGACCAATCGTGGCTATGGCATAGGAGACTAGGACACTGTAATTTGAGAAACCTAAGAAAACTCTCAAAGAAAGGACTTGTAAAAGGGCTACCGGATCTTAGATATGATTCTTCAAAAGTCTGTGATCCTTGTCAATTTGGCAAGCAACATAAAACTAGCTTTAAACCAATTAATGAAGTTTCAACTTCTAATGCATTACAGCTTGTGCATATGGATCTGTTTGGTCCTTCACAATCTGGAAGCATTGGAGGCAAATACTATGTATTTGTTTTAGTTGATGACTTTACTAGATTTACATGGGTCTACTTTCTCACAAAGAAATCTGAAGCCTTTTTCTATTTCAAAACTTTTAGATCCCAAGTTAAAAATGAGAAAAACCTACCATTGATAACTATTCATAGTGATCATGGTGGTGAATTCCAAAATTCAGATTTTGAAACTTTTTGTAGTAAGAAAGGTATTACTCACAATTTCTCAGCTCCAAGAACTCCTCAGCAAAATGGGGTTGTTGAAAGAAGAAATCGTATTCTTCAGGAAATGACTCGAACCATGTTGAGTGAATACTCAATTGCTAAGCACTTTTGGGCTGAAGTTGTAAGTACTGCCTGTTATACTATAAATCGTGTTTTAACTAGACCATTTCTTAATAAAACTCCTTACGAGTTATGGACTGGCCGAAAACCTAAAGTTTCTTACTTCAATGTTTTTGGATGCAAAGTATTCATTCTGAATACAAAAGATAATCTACACAAGTTTGCACCAAAATCTGATGAAGGAATCTTTCTAGGCTATTCCACAACCTCTAAGGCTTATAGAGTTTTCAATAAAAACACTTGTACTGTTGAAGAAACAGTACATGTAAAATTTGATGAAACTAACCCTTTTGTTTTCAATCAACTCAGTCCTACATCCTCGGATGTGTTTTCTAAAAATGTTTATCAACCTATATTAGAAGAACATTCTGATAAGGAAAATGTTCAAGAAAGTATTCCTGAAACATTTACCACAGAAGATTTTCTACCATATGTTGATGAACAGGTTTTACAAAACCCAAATCAATTGTTTCTTAGGAATCATCCCAGTGATAACATCATTGGTGATATAAATCAACCTGTAAGGACCAGAAATTCCTTAAGAAATGAAATAGAACATCTTGCTTTTCTTTCCCAATTTGAACCTAAAAGTCCAAATGAGGCCTTAGGTGATGATGATTGGATCAAAGCAATGCAGGATGAACTAAATGAATTTGAAAGGAATCAAGTCTGGACTTTAGTTGAAAGACCTAAAGAAACAACTGTAATTGGTGTAAAATGGGTTTTCAGAAACAAGTGTGATGAAAATGGAATCATTGTAAGAAATAAAGCAAGACTTGTTGCTAAAGGCTATAATCAACAAGAGGGAATAGACTATGAAGAAACATATGCTCCTGTATCTAGACTAGAATCTATCCGTATTCTATTAGCCTTCGCAGCATATTTCAATTTCAAACTATTTCAAATGGATGTCAAATGTGCTTTTTTAAATGGTTTTGTTCAAGAAGAAGTTATTGTCGAACAACCTCCTGGTTTTCAAGACCCAAAACATCCTGATCATGTTTTTAAACTTACCAAGGCTCTATATGGTCTTAAACAAGCCCCTAGAGCATGGTATGATAGACTCACAGGATTTCTTTTACAAAACAATTATAGAAAAGGTACAGCTGATCCAACTCTTTTTATAAAAATGGAAAACAAAAATGTTTTGGTTGTCCAAATCTATGTTGATGACATCATATTTGGATCAACTCAGAAATCTTTAACCGATTCTTTTTCAAATTTAATGAAATCTGAGTTTGAAATGAGTATGATGGGTGAGTTAACATTCTTTCTTGGTTTTCAAATATCTCAAAAACCAGAAGGAACTTATATATCTCAACATAAGTATATTAAAGACTTACTCAAAAAGTATGGATTTGACAAAACTAAATGTATTAGCACCCCAATTGGTACCTCAAATACTCTTGATCTTGATGAAACTGGGAAACCAGTAGATCAAACAATTTTTAGAGGTATGATAGGGAGTTTGCTATACTTGACAGCTAGTCGACCCGACTTGATGTTTTCTGTATGCTTATGTGCAAGATATCAATCTAATCCAAAAGAGTCTCACTTAAAAGTCGTAAAGAGAATCTTTCGGTATTTAAAAGACACTATGGATTTAGGACTTTTCTACTCTTTTGGAAATGATTTTGTTTTAAAAAGTTTTTCAGATGCTGACTTTGGTGGTTGTAGAATGGATAGAAAAAGTACATCTGGAACATGTCATTTCTTAGGAGACTCTTTGGTTTCTTGGTCCTGCAAGAAACAACACTCAGTAGCACTCTCCACTGCTGAAGCTGAATATGTAGCAGCTGGAAGTTGATGTGCTCAAGTATTGTGGATGCAGCACACACTCACTGACTATGGTTTGAGTTTCTCCAAAACTCAAATTCTGTGTGATAATACAAGTGCCATAGCTCTTAGTAAAAACCCATCACATCACTCTCGTGCAAAACACATAGATTTTAGGCATCACATTCTTAGGGATCACACACAAAAAGGAGATATTGTTTTACAATTCATCGGAACGCAAGAACAACTTGCTGACATTTTTACAAAACCTTTACCTTCCGATAGATTTGAATTTATAAAACAGAAGCTAGGAATGATTACATTAAAATAATCATTCATATCTACTTCCTGTTTTACATCTCTCCTAATAGTAAGAAACTCCTCGTAGAAAGGGGGAGGACATTTCTTTATGTCTTTATGTTTCTGATATTTAACTATTTACTCTATTTATATATGTTTCTTTTTCTGTTTATCGTATTGACATTTTTTGTTTCTGTTTATCGTATTGACATTTTTTTGTTTCTGTTTATCGTATTGACATTTTTTGTTTCTGTTTATCGTATTGACATTTTTTTGTTTTCTGTTTATCGTATTGACATTTTTTTTTCTGTTTATCGTATTGACCATTTCAGTTTTTCTGTTTATCGTATTGAAATTCTTTTCCATCGTATCATTCAATTTTGTTTGAATCGACCGATGATAGTATTGAAATTCTTTTCCATCGTATCATTCGATAGTTTTGTATCGACCGATGATAGTATTGAGATTGTTTTCCATCGTACTGTCAGTTAATGGTAACAACTATTTTTTATCGTACGGTCCGATCATAGTAATGACTTTGTTTTCCATCGGAATCATGATTTTTTTTCTTACGATTGTGTTTACTTTTGATTCATACCAAAACCAGCAATCACCTTATGTTCTCCGACAGGTTTCTTTTCAATTTTTTTTAAAAATTTTTTTGCTTTAATCCTAACCATTGATCTGGTATTATCTAATCTTGACCGTAGAATATCAACGGTCATCTCTTCATTGCCTATAAATACCCCCCTCCCCTCCCCAAACCCACATTGATTGTCCATGAATTGAGGCGAAGCTCTGCTCCACCAGCTATAAAAAATCGTACGATCTTCTCATCGGCAGAACCTATATGTCTCAATCTTCTGCTAATACTCCTGCCGAAATGTCTTCAAATACTTTTACAGAGAAAGACTTTCACAGAGAAAGGTTAGTATCCCGAGAATTTTTCGATACATACGATTCTACAATTAAGAGGATTATTTTGTTTCAAGGATGGGAACATATCTGTGTGGAAAAGCCTGATATTCAAGATCTAGCTCTTTTTGATGAAGTTTGTCAATTTTACAAAACCGTTTCTTTCGACAAAGATATGACTATAAACTTCGTTGTGTACGATAGAAAATTATCTATGTCTGTGAAACAAGCGTTACATTTTCTGAATGTTTCTATAGAAGGCGATGCATTCTGTCCATCTCACAAACTACCAGAGGAAGTTGGTACGTTTAATAGAGAATGTGCTGAAAAAACTTTGTTTGTTATTAATGAGGAAAAGAGGAAAGTTTCTCATCTTTCACCCGACAATCGGTTTGTCACTTTATGGATGCAAGGTTTTCTTATCCCAAGGAAAGGGGATAGAGAAACCCTTAAAGTTTCTGATGTCTTTATGCTCGACTATCTTGTGAATATGAGGAAAGTAAATCTCATGGGATATGTTTTTGAAACCATCAAGAATGTCAAGAAAGGAGGGATTAAATCTCAGATAATAATGTATCCAGCCATCCTTACGAAATTCATTCTTGAGAGTATGAAGTTTTGTAACATTCCTTTGAAAGGAGAACCTATGGATTTGAGGCCATCTTTGATTAATAAGAGTACGATGAAAAAGCTGAATGTTTGTTTTGATTCAAATTCAAAACTTTTTGTCAGAGATGTAGAAGCTGAATTGGATCAAAATCAATCGGCACCTATGCCAGCCAAGGACAATCAATCCACCAGTGTTACTCGAAAGTCTGATCCTCAAACTAGTTCAAAACCAAAGAAGAAGCCGAGGTACAGTAAGGAAGTTGTAGCCAAATGGAGATAGGACAAGGAACACAGAAAGGAAGGTGATCCGAAGTTTGGTCTTGACCCTGCTGAGGCCTTTGCAGAAAGAATAAGGGTAGAAGAAACCCTTCAAGCTGAAAAGAAAAAGAAGACTCTTTTGAAAAGAAAGGCTCAGGACTTTGATATCTCTAAAGTCTTGAAAGCAGTTGAAGATGCTAGTGCTCAACTAACTGTGGAAGTGCATCAAGAGCCCATCGTACAGAGTCTGCCTGAGAAAGAAAAAGGAAAACAAGTGATAGAAGAAGTGGAAGTAGAAGAAGGAGATTTTCTGTTAGAATTTCTTCAAAGTTCAAAGAAAAGTAGAGAGGAATCGCTTCAAAAGCTGAGCGAAGGTGTTCAACAAACTCCTCATGCCGATCAGGAAAGATCTCCGGACAGAATGTCATCTCGAGAAAAGCAATATGCTCAATCTTCTCATTCTGATAAAGTTGTTGTCATTAGTGACAAAGTAGAAGAAGAAAGAAAGCAGAAAGAAAAAGAAAAAGGGAAACAGCCAGTTGTTGATTCAAGAAGATCGTATGAACTAGCATCGTACGATGAAGATACTGATTCAGAGCATACAATCTCTCTCAAGAAGAGTGAGTACATTGTTCATGTTTTGAGAAGGATGGAGAAAACCATTCCTTATTTCCCGAGGCTGGAAGGGAAGATTGATTTTATGACTGAAAATCAAAGGAAAAAGTTTGGCTCTGTAAAAGAATTGAGAAGGAAAGTTTTGTCAGTAGAAGACGATCTGAAAGTTCTTTCAGAAAGCTCAGTTGCTCATAAGAAGGCTTGCAATAAGATGACCAAGTGGTCCTACAAAACAGAGAGCTCAATCAATGATCATGAAATAGCTATTGAAGATATAAGGAGGTTATCAAATGAGCTAGCAATTTCTTTCAACAAGCTTGATAAAGAAACGGTTGAAAGGCTGAACCTTTTATCTTCTCAAAGAGCCGATGTTCCTTCAGTGAAAGACTTGCAAGAAAGAATGAATGTTTTCCAATATTAATTCTCGAAGGTTTCATCTTTCAAAGATGAAATGGTTTTACTGAAGAATCAAAATTCTGAGTTGTCCAAGGATAACAAGACTCTGCAAAACAGAATTGATACCCTTGAAGAAGTAATCAGAGTACAGGAGGAGACCATCAGAAATCAAGATCAGATTTTTGCGGATCAACAAGAGCTTCTCAAAGCTCAGGGTGAACCAATTTCTGAAGACAAGAAGGAGATCAAGAAGATGAAAGCTGTGCTTCATGAGCTTATAAAGAAAGAGAAGGAAAGAGAAAACAAATGATTATTGTATTTGTTTCTTTTGGAACTTGTTTGTTTTGTAATAACTCTTATAATCCTTTCTCTTTTATCCATTGTCTTGTATTACTTCACTAACTCTTTCAGACAATTCGAGATTACTCCTTTCTTTTTGTAAATCACAAAGGGGGAGAATATTTACAAAGGAAAGATTGTTTTACAAAGGGGGAGAATGCATTACAATGCTCTTAAGGAAAATCTACGAATACAATCCTTAGGAAAGTCAATACCTAAGGGGGAGTTAGTTGTATTCAATTTTCTTATTCATAAGAGTTTTTAAACTCAGGGGGAGATAAGTATTTCTTGTTTCATTTACTTTGTGTATTTGTGCTTTCCAAAAAGGGGGAGATTGTTAAGTCAAAAGTCTTCTTTTGACTTCTATATCATGTTTTGGAAATCACAAATGTAATCTATCATATGTTTGTATATTACAATTGACTTTTATCATGTTTATCGTATCGTACGATGTTGATCGTACCGACCAAATCGTATCGTACTGACTCTGTCAAACATATCGTACTGACTCTGTCAATCGTATCGTATTGACTCTGTAAAACATATCGTACTGACTCTGTCAATCGTATCGTACTGACTTTGCTATTCAGATGATCATTATTTGTTTTTGGTACTTTGTCAAAAACTCTCTCTGCATATGAAACGTACTCATGTTTTACATTTCTATATATCTCTTGTCCTAAGAAAACGATGTTGTTGAGTTAGTTACAAACTATTCAAAACGATGTCGTGCTTTCTGTTTCAATATGACCGTTGGAGGCAATATGACCGTTGGAACCCGAGTCTTATAAATAGGAGGTCATTTGAAGCTGAGATCACAACGATGAACAAAGAGAACGAATGAAGAGACTCTGTGAACTACGAAGATTCTAGAGAGAGACACTGTGACTTCTCTCATCAGCTTTGTGCGTCCGATCATCGTATCGAGGGCTTTCAAGTAATTGAAAGACAGAGGTGTCGATTACCTGCAAAATCGAGGGCTGCCGGGGATAGGCAGACAGACGTGCCGATCATCGTATCGAGGGCTGCCGGGGATAGGCAGACAGACGTGCCGATCATCGTATCGAGGGCTGCCGGGGATAGGCAGACAGATGTGCCGATCATCGTATCGAGGGCTCACCAAGGTGTTGGTGAGACAGACCTTTTATCCTAGGTGAAAGGATAACCCTTCTCTTTGGGTTAAAAGAATTGTATTACTTTTACATTTCCGCTGTTGTATTAGAAAGGGATTTGTATTGTTTCCTTTCTTCTTTACATATTCAATTGTAATTGTTTCAATTACAATCATTCTATTACATATTGTATTGATTGGTTCTATACGCTTTAAGGTAGAATCATTCACATTTGTATTACTCTGATTATTGTGTTCACCTTGAATACAATTGTTTTGCTTTACAATAGTATTACAATACATCATACCTTTTACATTCAATACAATTGTGGGAGTTTGTATTTGTATTAGTTTAAGATCATTTAAACTAATCTCTTTGTTACATAAACTCAAAGGTTTTTAAACCTACAATTCACCCCCCCCCCCCCCCCCCTCTTGTATTGTTCCATCTAATAGACTTTTATATCTACTATTCGATCCAACATGGATCTGGTTATCTCAATATGATGAGTCTAGATATGATTCTATTAATACAATGGATTTGGATCTCATTCTCTCAATACAATGAGTTTGGATCTGATTATATCAATATGATGGACTCAATATGATGAACCCATTATCAATCTGCAAAACACAAACTCTACTCAAATACTCAAACTAGTAAATAAACATTCAGATGTTTGATCATCCTCATGAGATATCTAGATTAAAATTAATTTCACTTGATTTCTTTAGAACTTTGCCTTTTTTTCTTGCATGAAAATTCATAATGAACAAATGATTTGAGCATGTATTTATAAGCAACTCAGAAAAAAAAAGTGGGAAACATGAAAACTTTCTCCACTTCCTAAAACTCTAAAAAACTCTCACATTTAAACTTCAACTTTGAATTATTCAATCCTCCTTATATTTCTCTATGATTTGTGAAAATTTTAATTTCAAGTTTGACCTCTTCAATTCTTCATAAAACATAAAGAATTTTCCTTTTGAGTCTTCTTAATAATTATCTAATTATGAATCTATTTCCTTCTCATCTCATTACTATTTTTGTTTCCTTTTTAGATCATTACAAATCATGTTTCCTTATCATCCAATTATGATTTTAGTTTCTTTATTATCTCATTATGATATAATCCTCATAATGATGGAATTATCATTACAATGAATTTCTTATTATGATCAATTGTATCTGATGAAGACTCTACTCAGTAATATCGACAATATTCAAACCTCCCCAGCTATTTCTCATTGAAAAACTTTATCTTGATTTCTAGAACCGAGGAAACCATTATGATTCCTCCATTTCTTTAAAATCTTTTATAATGATAGTTTTCATGATATTTTAGAACTCCTTAATTAGTAAAGAATCGTCTAATTTTTTTAAAAAGTATGAAACTTTCTAACTCCTTATTTCAGTATCTTCTTTCAAAACTTCCTCGGTAATAATACAACTTATTCACTCAATAACTTTTGACTTTCTAAATTAGCAACTTCTTTCTTATTCTGATTATGGATAAGTCATACTTCTTCTATTCTAAGAAATTCTGATCCTGATGAATCTTTATGCCAATAGATTTGAATCTGATGATCAGTATGAACTTCTATATATGGAAAACTTATTTCACAATGACAAAACATTTCACCCCCTTTATGTTTTGGTTCAAACTTTTATCAACATTCAACTTTCATACAAATCTAATTACAATGGAATAGGTCTGATTCTTGAATAACAAAAAAAATCTTATACAAAAAGGTTAGTTTTCAAAAAATAAAAAAACTTTGTTAAAATAATTTATCACAAATTTTCTTCAATCTCCCCCTTTTGAATTTTTGACAACCCTTGTTAACAACTTTTCAAACTCTCAGAAATTTTTCGCAACTCAACTTTTTGTAAACCACTCAAGTTTTTTTATTTTTATCAAAACATAGCATTTCTCAAAAAAGAGTATCCTAACACCGCACTACTGGATAATGCAATGTTTTTTAAGAAATTTAATCCCTGAGTGGAAAGAAAATTTTGCGTCCATGTAAAGATAAACTCTTCCACAATTTTCTTTTTCTCTCACTTTTTTTTTCTCTCCCACATTTTATGATAAACATGTATTTAGATTCATAAAATAAAGACAAGTAAAAACTTTTTACAAAGTATGAATTTGTTACTTTCTCTCCCCCTTTTTCAAAACAATCCAAGGCACAGTGGGGGTTCTTCCTTATAAGGTTTAGGAAGACATGTGAGAAGGATTAACATGAAGTTGTAGCCTTGTAAAAACCTTTATTTCGGTATTTATTTTGTAAAGATATCATCAATCTGATACTTTTTTGCAATGTATTCTAGCAAAACATCTCCAACAGTAACTTTCTCTTTTATAAATTGAAACTTTATATCAATGTGTTTTGTTCTTGAATATTTTATAGTATTTTTAGAAAGATCAATTTCACTCTATTTTTCACAAAATATGTTTAATGGTTTAGAAAATTTTACATTTAAGTCTTCCGGTTGAACTTTTATTCACAATATTTGAGTAAAATCCTGAGTAGTTGCAACATATTCAGATTCATCTATGCTCAAAGTTACTAAACTTTGTTTCTTACAATGATAACTCACAAAAAATTCACACATGAATAAGGTTCCTCCTTAGGTTTATTTTCTATCATTAGAATCTCCATCCTAATCAGCATAAGTATAACCTTGAAACTTCATCTTAGAATTTATTTTGTATAACGACCCATGTAAAGTTGTTCCTTTTACATATCTCATAATTCTCTTTGATTCCAATGTATGCGATTATTTTGGATTACATTGATACATGGAATAGAAATTCATAGAATAAAAAATATAATGACTTGAGTCTGTAAGGTAAAGTAGACTTCCAGTTAGCTTCTGAAAATCATTATGATTCCCACTTTCTCTAGACTCATCTTTACTCAACTTTGTGCTTACAGATATAAGAGTAGTAACTTCTTTTGATTCTTCGATCCAAAACTTCTTTAACAATTCACTGGAATAATTTTCTTTATAAAAGAAAATGTATTTTTCTTTTTGTTGAATTTGTAATCCAAGAAATAAAGTTAATTCTCCCAACATTGAAATTTCAAAATTCTTCTTCATTTATTCAAAAAATATTTTACAAACATCTTCTTTATCCCCAAAAAAATTATATCATCCACATAAACAATTAAAATTAGATCTCTAAAGTCAACATATTTCACATATATGTTGCTATCAACTTTTTATTTACAAAAATTTAATATTCTCAAACAATTATCAAGTTTTAAATACTAAGCACATGGAGCTTATTTCAGCCCATAAAAATATTTCTTCAGTTTACAAACTTTTTTTTCATCCACATCAAGTATAAACCCATAGGGTTATTCAATTTAAAATTCTTCCTCAATATCACCATTTAAGAAAGACGACTTTGCATCCATTTGATAAAATTTGTAATTCCAATGTGCATCCACTGAAAGAAACATTCTAATTGTTTCTAATATTTCAACTAGGGAAATATTTTCTTCAAAATACACGACTTCCACCTATGTATAGCCTTTACAAACAATCCTAAATTTATTTCCTGAAACTTCTCAATTTTCATTTAACTTGTTTCTGTAAACCCACTTGGTTCTGATAACATATTTATTTGTTAGTTGCAAAATAAGTTCCCATGTTTCATTCTTCTCAATCTGGTCCAACTCTTCATTCATAACATCCACCCATTCTTTGTGTTTAATATATTATGAAACTAATTCTAGTTCAACTTTTGAGATAAGTGAATTCTGATTATCTAATATCAACTTTCTTCTTATCTGAAATGGAGCCTTCTGATTTACAATAATGTTTTTAGACTCAATATGTTTTTGTAAAGTAGTAAATTTCAAAGTTTCATTCCCAAATGAACTTTCCTCATCACATGAATTTTTTGAATCTTAAAAAGTATTTTTTACTTACTTATAATATTTTTGGAAATCTCCATTTTATCCTCCTTAGTATTCTCAATAAATTTTGTTAAAGAATTTTGATTTTCAATTAATTTCACAACCTATAAGTTTTCCAGCTTTTGTATACTTTTGTTTCAGCATTTGTAACTTATTTTACTTAGTGAATAACCCATAAAAGATCTTTACTCATCTTTCTCATCAAACTTTACCAAATCTTAATTTTTGATTTTGAGAAAACATTAATTCCAAAAACACTGAGTATTTCAATGGAGGTTTTTTGTTATAACACATTTCATAAAGAGTCATGTTGGTTTCTTGTCTCAACAAACATTTATTTTAAACATGAACAGCAGTACTAATTGCTTCTCTCCAATAGAACTTTTAAATCTTGTATTCTATTAACATACTTCTTCCTATTTCCACCAAACTGCTATTCTTTCTTTCTGCTACTCCATTTTGTTATGGAGTATAGGGAGCACTATACTAATGTTTGATACCATGTTTTATAAGATATGATTTAAAATAATTTCTTGTAAATTTGGTACCATTATCTATTTTCAAATTCTTTATATGAGCCATCATTTCTTTCTAAACTTATTTTCTAAAAAACTTAAACATTTTCATAGCTTCTAACTTATGTTTCATAAACACGATGTTTTTCATCTGAGTGAAATCATCAATAAAAGTGATAAAGTATAAATCTCTTTTTTTATTAATGCTTCATTATCCCACATAAATCAAAATGAATAGGTTTAAGGGGTTTGGTAGATTTAATATCAAGTCTCTTATGAATTTTTTTAGTCATATTCCCTTACTGGAAAGTAATATAAATATCTTCATCTCTTTTTTTTTGATTCTAGAGAATTCCAGATAGCATCAAATTTTAACGTTTTATTCATGTTTTTCTTCCTAAGGTTTTCAAGTATTTGATGCCATAATTTGTGTTCATATTTAGCACTCATGTAACAGGAGTTGTTGAATTCTCTTATTTGAAAGAGATTCTCATTGTTTATTCCTCCTTTTGTAATAAATTTTCCATATTTCACACTTTTGATGATACAAAAATATTTTCGAAAAAAATTATTTTCCATCATCACAGAGTTGACTTACACTAAGTAAGTTGTGTTTTATCCTATTAACAAATAAAACTTTCTTAGATTTTAACTTTTAAGCTTCAATCACAGTCATTCTGATTCCTATGATTTTTAAGGAACTTTTATTATCAAAGGTAAATACGCCTCCATAGTGACTTTCAACAGGTTTCAAGATTTTTATATCACCTATATTATATGAAGAACATTCACTATCCAGTATACATGGTTTGTTCCTTTTACTTTCTTTTAAAGTTGTCTCAATAACAAAATATCTTTCATTAACTTTCTTCTTTCCAGCTTCCTTTTCTTTTCTGTCATAAGAAATTTGTTCTGGGAGGATTATAATACTTATTTCGGCATGACGAACGGACTGATTACATCTTCCAAAAAATTATTCTAAAAAATAAAATTGATTTTTTGTTGGAAAGTTTTGAACATCTTGAGATCTTTCTATAAGCTAGGAAAGTTACTCATTCTACTTCAAGTATTTCATCCAATTTCCTCAAATATTCTTCCAAGTAGAAATAATTTGTGCTAACAATTATATTCCATATTCCCATAGATTACACAACACCAACAATAGCTATCAAATATTTATTTTCTATTTAAGAAATATCTTTCTTTGTAGAAACCTTATTGAGGTTGGTAAATTCTTTTAACTCTAACATACTTAGGGCATGGACCATCATTTCTTTTGAGTGATTTTCTACTTTTACATATTTTATAGATTTCTCACGTCCTTTATCCACCCAATATTTCCCAATAATTTTTTTGTAACCTGAAATGTTAAAAGAATCCTATGAAACATTATTTTTGGTAGGATAATATTTCACTTAATTACCGTATTGAGCCTTCTCAACAACTTTAGAAGTCTCATATTTTACTCCCAAATATTTTTTTAAGATTCCATTCATTTTATTCAAGGTAATTTAGAACTCAAGAAGTTTTTATTGAAACTTTTTAACTTCTTCTTCCTTAGATTCCATCTTCTTACTAAGATCTTCAATCATCTTTCCCTATTTAGAAATTCTATGTTTGTAAAATAAAATCTTCTTGATGTATTCTTCCTCCTACTTGATGAAATATTTTCTTCCATCAGTAACTTACTTACAATATTTATTTATAAATCTAATTTATTTCTTGAAAAAAAATTTCTCAAGACATGCAATAATTTTTATTCTGAGTTGATACTCTCTATAAGATTCTTCACCACCTTCTTCACTACCTAAGAAATCTTTTGTTTTCTCAAATTTTTCAAGGAAGGCTCTGAATTTTTCTGAACTATCATCTTCAGAAGAATTGTTTTCAGTTGATTCTGGTTCAACTTTCTTACTCAACATACTTATTTTTTTTCAATAAACTTCTTCTTATATTTTTTGGCATAATTTTTTCTTTATCATTTTTGTTCCACTTATTCCATCGGGGTTTTCATCAGAATCATCTCAATATTCTCCAACATTCTTCTTAGGGAGTGTCTAATTCCACCACACTCAAAACATTTGAGAGTAATTTTACCTCCATACTTTTCTCTTCCTCTTTGATGGTTCATAGATATAAGAGACATGTTTTTTTTATTCAGCACATCATCCACTTTATATTTGGACTCACAAGGACCAGCTTCTTCAACAACTAGAATTTTAATCTTTCTCATAGATTCAAAATTCATTCCATTTTTCGTATTATTTTTAAACATTATATATTTCCTCATTTCATAATCATCAATAATATTATGCAATTCATCAAGAGATAAATCATCCTTATCGTCTAAAGAAGAAATTTTAGAATCAAACCTATCTGAACAGTTTCTCATAAGTTTCTTCCCAATTGTAGAATCTTCCAAGACATTTATAAATCCTCTAATGTTGTAAATGATTTCATTTATTTTGGTGAAGTATTCATCAATTATTTCTTCATCTCTCATTCTGATGTCTTCATACTTATTATGCCAGATTTTTATCTTTTCTTCCTTAACTTTAGTATTCCATTTGAAAATACTTTTCTGCTTGTACCACATAATTTTTGAAGTATTGAGACTCATCACCTTCTGATAAGAATTATCTAATAAGGATATAAGGATCGCATTTCTATCCTTTCCATCAACTTATATATTTCTCTTATCAGCAAACGTCATAGGAGCATCTTTATTAATATATAGAAAATCAATAGTATTTGCATCAACAACTTCTAAGACAAGAGGTAGGAGATAAGGAATCGTATTATTTTTCCATCCATAGTAATTTTTTCTATAAAAATTAGGAATTCCTCTACTTTTGAAAAAATTGATATTATCCATGATAAAGAGTTAATGAGATAACTTTCGGCTCTGATACCAATTGAATTTCCAAAGGATCGAATAATGACTAAGAAGGGGGTTGAATCATTTATTCACTTTTTATAAGTTTCAAAACTTTTAGAAACACTACTAGAAATTCTACATATACCAATGCTTCTATACCAATTGTTTGTAAAAACCATTGGTATAGGACCCCTTTCCCAACGGTTTTTTCAAACCATTGGTAAAATCCCACTTTGAGACCACTTTTACCAACAGTTTGGAAAAACTGTTGGGAAAGGGTGTGGCTTTCCCAATGGTTTTTCCAAACTGTTGGGAAAATCCCACTTTGAGACCACTTTTCCCAACAGTTTGGTGAAATTGTTTGGAAAGAGTATGGATTTTCCCAAGGTTTTTTCAAACTGTTGGGAAAAGACAGCTTTGAAACCACTTTTCCCAATGGTTTGGAAAAACCATTAGGAAATACATACCCTTTACCAACGGTTTTCCAAACCATTGGGAAAAGCCTAATTTTAGACCACTTTTACCAAAAGTTTGGAAAAACTATTGGGAAATCCATACCCTTTCCCAACGGTTTTCCAAACTATTGGGAAAATCCCACTTTTAGACCACTTTTCCCAATGGTTTGGCCAAACTATTGGGAAAGGGTATGGATTTTCCAACAGTTTTGCCAAAACATTGGGAAAATCCAACTTTGACACCACTGTTTCTAATAGTTTGGAAAAACCATTGGGAAAGCAATACCCTTTCTAAATGGTTTTCCAAACCATTGGGAAAATCCCACTTTTAGACCACTTTTCCCAATGGTTTTTCCAAACCCTTGGGAAAATCCCACTTTGATACCACTTTTCCCAATGGTTTTGCGAAACCGTTGGGAAAGGGTGGGTACCTATCCCAATAGTTTTCAGAAACGTTGGGATAAGTACCCTTATTTTTTATGAATTATTTTATCATATATCATAAAATAAATCAATATATAAATTACATATAAATATAAATATATTTATTTATCCAAATATATTCACCCAACGTCTTCCCAAACCATTGGTATAGGTTATACCAACAGCTGCCCAAACTGTTGGTATAGGCTATACCAATAGTTTGGGGACCTATACCAATAGTTCCAAACCATTGGTATAGGTAATTTTTTCATTAGTGAAACTTAACTATTGAAACCTATTAAGATTTATTTCCTTATCAACTTTTATTAAATACTAATGCATGAAAATGAAGGAAAGAAAGTAAAGAACATAAGATTTAAAAGGTTCAGCCTTAGTGTGAGAACCTACATCCTTTCCATAGCCACTCTCATGTGTCTATAGAAATCCACTATTATAAAGAAGTGAATACAAATTATGCAAACTCTCGTTAGACACCTTATATCTCCCGATAGTAAAGATTATACTGACTCTTGTCAGTTTACAATATTTTCTTATAAAATAATTGATCCAAACAAAAGAATAAAGATTTTGTTGAAAATGATCCACAATTGCTCAGTTTGAATCCTCAGTCTGATTTGGTCAGATCTAATTCTCTCAATCTGATGCATCTAGATCTGATTTTCTCAATACGATGAGTCTGGATCAAATTATCTCAATACAATGAGTCTGGATCTTATTCTCTCAATATGATGAGGATCTGATTCTCTCAATACGATGCATCTGGAGCAGATTCTCTCAATAAGATAGATCTGGATCTGATTCTCCTAATACAATGAGTCTGAATCTGATTCTCTCATTACGATGGACTCAATACGATGAACCAATTCTCAATCTTCAAAACTCAAACTCTGCACAAATTCTAAAATAGGTAAACAAACATTCAATTGTATAATCCTTCTCCTGAGATCTCTATATAAAAAATACTTTCACTTGATTTATTTAGCACTCTTCCTTTTATACTTATGTGAAAATTCACAATGAATAAATAATATTATCAAGTATTTATAGGTGACTTAGAAAACAAAAGTGGGAAATTTAAAAACTTTCCTCACTTCTTAAAAATTCAAAAACTCTGAAAAACTCATGCATGTAAACTTCAAAATTGACTTCTTTAATCCTCATCATATTTCTCCAAGATTTATGAAAATTTTAATTTCAATTTTGACCTTTTTAATTATTTATAAAACTTCTTGAATTTTCTTTTTGTGTCTTCTTCATAATCATCTCATTAAGAATATTTTTCTTTCTTATCTCATTATAATTTCTGTTTCCTTCTCAGCTCATTATGAATTATATTTCCTTCTCATCTCATTATGATTTCTATTTTCTTCTCATATCATTATGATGTAATCCTCATAAATATGGAATTATCATTACGATGAATTCATCATTATGATCAAGTGTATCTGATGACAACTTCACTCAGCAACATTTAAAAGCTTCAAACCTCCTCATTTATTACTCATTGGAAAAATTTGACTTGATTTATGGAACTGATAGAACCATTATGATTACTCTATTTCTTTAAAATATTTTATCATGAAAGTTTTCATGATGTTTAATAACTCCATGATTATCAAAGTATCATCTAATTTGTTTAGAAATTATGAAAACTTTCTAACTCCTGACTCCACTATCTTCTTTCAAAACTTCTTCAATGACAATACGAATTCTTCACTCACCAACTTATAACTTTATAACTCAGAAAATTCTTTATTATTCTAATTATGGATAAGGCATACTTATGATCTTCTAATAAATTTCAAGTCTGGTGAATCTTCATGCTGGTGAATTTGAATCTGATGATCAATACAAAATTTTGTGTCTAAAAAACTTATTTTACAGAGACAAAAAAATTCTCCCCCTTCATTTTTGGGTTTGAAATTTTAGAAACTTTCAACTTTCTTACAAATCTCATTACGATGGACAGGGTCCAATTCCTAAATAACAAAAACAATCTTATACAAAAATGTTAGTTTTCAAAAAATACAAAAACTTTGTTAAAACAATTTATCACAATGGTTCTTCAGTATCCATGCCCAATATCATATAAAATAAGGAACATCAGGCCCATATATATATATATATATATAAATTTCACAAGGGTCTTCATTCCCATTTACCATAATTATCGAGGGTCTCCATGCCCATTATAATTTATAGATAAATTATCAGTCAAATAGGCTTTACAACTATTGACCTTCATTCTAACAAGGGTGTAACAATTTTCCATTTTGTTGGGTGACGTGGTCATACCACTCACTTTCAATTCAATTCATTATAATTGATAAGGATGTTAACCATGCTATGTCACTACACTTGTAACGACCCAAAGTTTCATTAATAGAAAATCCCTCTTGATCTAGTTAAATGTTTCTTTATAAAAAATGTTTTTATAAGATGTCAACTTCTTTAGTTTTACGTTAAGATTTGTGACATTTACTTTTATAGCCGTTGAACAGTTATCATCTGAGTAGTATAAATATAAGGCTTTAACGAACCCATTTCTACTCAGACAAAGGAAGCAATGGCCTCATCCAGTAGAATTGCCCCTTACGAAGCCCATTTGTCAGAGCTCGGAAAAGAGGTGGCGTCTTTGGGCTTTTCCCTTGACCAAGCCCAAGCTGAGCTTCATCAAGTCAAGCTCGAACGTGATCGTCTATGGGAAAAGTGGAAGTTGATTGAAATTACCACTTGAGCGATGTTATCCGAGCCGCCCTAAGAGTCTGTCACCATCGCACACCTTACCCTTAGGTCTTATGCGGCTATTTTAAGGGGTTATGTAACAAATAAGTAGCACCATGTTCATGTACATTATTTATGTATATAAAAATGAATATAATTTCTAGTCATTTTTGATACATTGTAATTAGTTTTTAAAGTACAAATAGTGTTTTTAGTTATTATTTAATTAAGAATTATATTTTATTAAATTAAAGGATTTTTGAATTAAATAATATTTTAATAAAATATTATTATTAATATTACATTAATTTTTATTAAATATAAATGATCTTATAATTTTATGAATGCAATTAAAATTTTTATTAAGGTTTGAAAGCCATTTCTGTCAAAACCCGTGATTTTTTTTAAAAATGTCGGTTTTTATTTTAAAAGTGAACATTCACATATTTAGAAAATTATTTAGATAAAATAAATATTATTTTTGGAATCAGGACGTCGAAATTATCCAACGGTGAATTTTTCATAATTTTCTGAGACAGTCAAATTTTTGGGTAAAAATTAAATACCATTTAAATATATAATGTGTTTTATGACATCATAATGACCCAATGGTGATGTAATAAAATACCATAATCCTTATTTTCGGCCAATATATGTTTTATCATTAAAATAATGAGGTTTTGGGTTTGTTTTACTTGCTTTTCAAAGCATTAATGGAGCCCTCAAGACTTATTCAACACTTTGCCTTTTTAAATTAATTTCCATGGGAGTGTGACTCACCTCCACATAAGCAACCCTAATTTTTTAATAAGTTCGGACCTTGGACTTGTAAAATATTGTTTTCTTCTTTCCTTTTCCAGAAACCATGGGCAAATACCATGGGATGGTTTGTGGTTTGGATTATTTTAATATAAGGGGTCCCAAACCTAAATAATAAAGAATTCTCTCACCTTTCCTATATAAACCCACCCAAGCTCCCACTTCCTCCTCACTAAAATCCCCTGTAGTTAGTCCAACCTCTGCCCTACTCTCTCTATAATCCTCCCAAGGTGCCCCAAGCTCCCAAGAATCCTCTCACAAGCCTCTCTCTAGCCTTTGGAAGCACACTTCCAAGTAAGGGGTTTTCTTCCTTTCTCATTTTTTGTCAATTTTCTTTAAGTTGTATTGCCCTTTTTATTTCAATTATGAATGTTGGGGTATGGTTTTGCACCTCCCCCATACTGCCCTCTTATTGTTTTAATGATGGTAGAACCCTTTCTCTCTCATTAAATGCCTCCCTTGTACACCTGTTACTATGCCGAAATTCCGAAAGGAACTTCTCTCTCTTCTTTTACTTTCAAGAAATAATTTTGTATCATGAATCTAAATTCCATTTATATTGTTGGTACATGTATATATATGATCTCCTTACTGTCCATTACATGTAAATATGATGAGGAATCCCTTTCTCTCTCATCAACCTTTTTTTATGAATTCTTATGTCACGCCGTTACGCTGCCGAAATCGCACCGATTTTCTAAGCCAATGTCTTTGTGTAGTGAATACCATGCCCATTTCTCCATCAAGGGTATTCACCTTTATGCACATTTACATATTGATTATAAAGTTTCATGTATGAATTCCACATTCCTTTATCGTGGAAGAAATGATTATGTTTTAAGAATCCATGTTTTATGATCCATGTGGCACACTTATGCATGAAATGAAATGTTTAAGAAGGGTGCGCCCTTTATAGCGATCCAATGCATTGGTTAAAGTATAGTATCATGATACGTCATTTCCAATGAGTGTTGACTCATGCTAATTCAAGTGAAACGAGGGTTTACTCGTGCTTCAAGTGCAATGAGGGTTTACTCATGCTCCATGTGCAATGAGCCTTGGCTCATGCTAATTCAATGTTAAGTGTTGTTGCCACATTTCCATGTTATGATTATCATGCTTTATCATGCCTTTATGTTTATGTTAATCTTATGCTCTTTTGATGTTCCTATTGCCTAACATGTATTGTACTCCTCATGTTATTCATTGTGTACTCCCTTACTGGTCTTTATAGCTCACCCTTTTCTTATGCATGTCCTCAGGTTATCCCATGAAATGCTAAGTACGAAGGAATGTAGTGGTCATGTAAAGGAAGTTTTCAATAAAGATGTTGTATTTCAAGTTTAAAGTTTTTATGTAATGATCCTAAGCCCCAAAGACACTAAACCTCTCGATCTTCTTTGTTGTATCAAGTGAAGTTTTATGTAATAAAGCATGTTTAAGTTGTAATAAAAAGCAGGGTTGTCATAACACTCATCCACTATCAATATGATATCATCATTTACAAGTAAAGCCAAATGCACCAATAGGGTTTTTGGCTATAACTCATTAGAGACCAATTAGGAATATGGAGAGTACACCCAAAGGGATGGCTCACTCTGAGGTGGATGATATCAATATGAATTGGGTTCTAAGAATTCATTAGGTTACAAGAAATATAAAAAATTTAAGATAGATTCAATTTAGGGGAAACACATAGTGAAATCGGCATGCGACACATATCACATATTATAAAACATCAAGACTTTAAGGGATAAATACTAGACCACCTATCTTGAGCTCGTAGTCCTCTCCTCATCCAATATCGGCACTTCATTTTTCTTGGATCAAGAGAGAATGGAAGAACATATGAATGCCCTAAAAATATGGAAAATGAGACAGCATCAAGATAGCTTCATCAAGGGAAATTATCATGAACCAATCCCAGGTCGACCCTGAACTGGTCACTCGATCTAGTCTGTGACATGTCTTGAGGGGCGTTCCTGATCTCCCCGTGATGGAAACCAGTGTCGGGTATCAATAACAACAAGTGGGAATGATTTGTTCCATAAATAAATCCAAGACCAAATAAAAATATAGAACAAAAAACATGTAGAAAAGTGAAAATTGTATCTTAAATGAATACAAATAAACAGATTCAGTTACAAGGTACAACTAACAGACCGAAAACTAAAAAACATAAAAACCAAACCATGTTATTATAATATTCATGTGACCTCTTGGTCACCTCCAACCACTAAACTGAATCTTCTCTAACACTGAGCAGATGGACCAGGAACCTAAACAAAAAGTTGAACCTGCATCTAAAAAGATAGGATAGGCACGAGCATTAAATTACATAGTAGTTATGCCAAAGATAAACCATTGAATCCAAAATTTTCCTCTCCCAAGACATTCCATTAACTCATGTTTTAAATAAAAATATAAGAGTAGGTTTTACACATTTTAAAAAAACATCATTTTCCCATTTCAAAACCCAATGCACAGTACATACCATTTCTGAAAAAAAAATTACCATTTTGCAAACAGAAGCCAAACAAGGAAAACAGGGCAGTGCTAACAGAAACAAGTGAGCAGTACAGGCTAGAAACTAATATAAAAGAAAATAAACAAGAAATATAAATAATAACCATGGGAGATCTAAACATCCCTAGAAGACCCCTGGACGTACTCGGTTCAGAACCGCCTACTGACATATGGTGAAGCCCCTAAGTCAATAACCAACTAGCTTCCCTAACCTGACCTCAATAGTGGAACATCCCTCCTGGACTGTCTACAACTCCAGGGGGTACTAACACATCTAATTGGGGATAGAAATAAATCATCACTCAGTCGACTAAAAGATTCCTAGGAAACCCATGGTGGTAGTAATAATGTGTAAGTAGGAGGCTCTCTCACACATGAATCATCTTACCTACCATCACTACACTTGCCTACCCCAAACACGGACACCCTATATGATAACTCGTAAAGGTATATCCCTCCTATAGAGGTTCCTGCTAGATATATATATATATATAACATACATGTATTGGTCGTGACATCCAAGGTACCAATCGGGCCATCACGTCATGTCCATATCGAAACCATTTTCTAAAAACATTTAAAACTTCAACCGGGTACACACAATTTCCAAACACAAATCATTCTAAAAGTTAACACAACTTCAACAATGAGTTGGAAGAGACAAATGGGCCTTTAACCTTTACACCACCAAAATACATTTGCCAAGAATATTTCCAAATTCCCCTTTTTTCGGAAAAATAGGCAACTAGTAAAACATATCAAATGGCTTCTTAACTAGAAACAACCAAGCACACACCCAAATACCTCCCATTTTCCAAGCGTACATTTATCTTTTACAAACTCACACCAAATCATTTTCATAAAAGTCCTTCAAAACTCTAAAATGATGACACCTTTATAAAACAAACCAAACAATTTATCAACAATTATAAAAACAAACCAAACAATTTATAACAATTATATAAACAACTCAACAAGTTTATAAAAAATTTTATAAACAAGATAACCAGTTTATGAAAAAAAAATAAGCAGACCAACATGCATAAATAATTTTATAAGCAACCCAAATAGTTTACTAGAAATTCTATAAACAAATCAAATAATTTATAAACAATTCTATAAATAGCTCAAACAAATTGCACAAACTAGAAAACACTGTGATAAACTATTGAAGAGTATCATGAAGGTGCATGTCTTGTTTAAAACATTATCAATACAACTTTTGACATCCAAATAACAGAATTTCCACAAGAACATAAAAACATAACTAGGGAAAATACTTCAAAACTGTTTTTAGAAAAACAAATTAACTTGAGAACACTATAGCAGATTAACCAAATATATTGTGAAGGTGTGAATCAAGTAAAATATTTAATTAAAAACACTCGAGCATTAAATGGACTTAATCATAAACGAAAACGTGGATTTTCCTACCTCAAACAAAGTGCGGACGCAATGACACTTCAGTAGGAGGAGGAACAACGCCCCACGGACCAAACACACACCCTAGAAAATGAGTAAAACGTGCAAAACACAACCCTAATGAGTTAGGGTTTATCCATCTTAAATAAAAATACTAAAGATGAAAAGAAATATATCAGAGCTGAGGTTGCCGAACCGAAGAACTCGCGTCGGCAAGCTGGAGGGTGCCAGGAAGGGAGATCAGGGGAGGTGGGTTCATGCACTGCACCAGAGGGAGAGGGAGGCCACTGGGGTCGGTCATGATGGTCGAAGTAAAGGAGGGGGAGCAATGAGGGGGTCTTCTGTCTAGAGCATGGAGAGTCGAGGGGGTCATCTGGACAGAGCATGGGGTGCACAGGAGAGAATAGGGACAGGGGCGGTGGTCAGGAGCCGGGGAGAAGGCTCGGTGCGTAGCGCGCAGGGGGAAGGCGATGAGGGGGGGGGGGGGATTTGACGCGCTCAAGGGAGAGGGAGCAGGTCCACTACACATAAGGGGAGGCGAGATCCAAAAGGTGGGGGAGCGGGTTGTCGTGCAGCGAGTAAGGGGGGAGGGGGCACTACGTAGGTTAGGGTTTGTAATAATAATAATAATAATAATAATAATAATAATCTAATCATAACACTATCATTAATTTTTTCTTAATAACAAAATAATAATAACTCATTTTAAATACTAACAATGTTAATACTAATTTAATCATAAAAAAATATTAAGAACGTTTTTAACAACAATTTATTAATAATAAAAATGTATTAATGAAATTTTTTTAAATAATAAAATTGTTAATAATAAAAATAATAATTTTATGCGCTTCACTTCAAACCATAATGATGTTAATAACAATTTAATCATAATAATATTAATAACAATTTTAAATGATAGTAATATTATTAAAAATTTCTTAATAATAATAATAATAATACAGTAATAATAATAATATTCTTAATAATAATAATAATAACAACAAAATATTATTATTATTATTATCAAACATTCTTTTTAAATTTTTATTTCATTTTATTTATCTTATTCTCGTTTTATTTTATTTTATTTTCCATTTCATTTTATTTTCCATGAAATTGTATTACTTATTTTAAAAATTGGGTAATCGTGTGCTCGTCACAGGGATTAATAAATCATGTGCAAGTTGCGCGCCTTAACCCAAACCACTTGGGAACCCGTAAAAGTACCTAGGGTAACCACACAGTTACTGTTAACCGTGTGGTGTCCGTGCATCGGTCTGAAACCCACCAAAATTATCAAACGTCAAAAAATTTAACCCTGTGTTCAACCCCAGCCTTGACGAGAGAACCCATAGCCAAGAAAGAATAAAATAAATTTAAATTTAAAAGTCGAGGTGTGAAAATTAATGTAATAATTGGGCCCCGCTGACAACATAGACACCCCACCCTAACATGGACGTCAGGTCCTAGCCTATCAGGTACCACCAGTTGCCCCGTAGACATGTGGTCCCCACCCTAGGGGCCACCCACATGCCTGAACGAGTCATCTGACTAATGAAAGTCCCCACAGGCCAACACATGTGGTTTCCATTGTGATTTGTCCTCACTCACACACCTAGGGTGACTGCACGATTACCGTTAACCATGTGGTGCCCGTGCACCAGTCTGAAACCAACCACAATTAATAAATTTCAAAAAAATTAACCTTGTGTTCAACCCGAGCCTCGATGAGAGAACCCAAAGCCAAGAAATAATAAAATAAAAATAAATTTAAAAGTCGGGGAGTAACAATTAATGTAACAACTGGGCCCCACTAACAGCACAAACACCCCGCCCTAACATGGATGTCAGGTCTTGGGCTATCAGGTACCACTAATTGCCTCGCAGACACGTGTTCCCCACCCTGGGGCCCATCCACGTGCCCGAATGAGTCATATAACTAATGACATTCCCCATAGGCCAACACATATCCTTTCCAGTGTGTTTTGTCCTCACTCACATGAACCCTAGGTAACTTCCGAGAAGGTCACTCATCCTAATCACTACTCCAGACCAAGTACGCTTAACTGTGGAGTTCTAATCAGGTAGTCTCCCTAAAAGAAAGGTGCACCTTGTTATCATGAGTCATATCATTTAGTTATTTAACCCTTTATCATTTCGAGGTGTTACATTCACCCCCTTTAGAGCACAATGTTCTCGTTGTGGGTCCTATATCTCAACCCAAGCAGTGCACCACACTTAAGGTTGGGTTCCTTCTTTGATACCAAATGTAACAAATGGGTCCTACTGACAGCACATACACCCCACCCTAACATGGACGTCAGGTCCTGGCCTTTCAGGTACTACCAATTTCCTCACAGACACGTGGTCCCCACCCTGGGGCCCACCCACGTGCCCGAACGAGTCATCTGACTAATGATAGTCCCTACAGGACAACACATGTCCTTTCCAGTGTGCTTTTTCCTCACTCACACACACACTAGGTAACTTCCCATAAGGTCACTCATCTTGATCACTACTCTAGGTCAAGCATGATTAACTGTGGAGTTCTAATCTGGTAGACTCCGGAAAAAAAAGGTGCACCTTATTGAAATGATTCATATCATTTAGTCATTTAACCATTTATCATTCTGGGGTGTTACAGAAATATAAACAATGAACTGAGTCAAGGGATTGAATAGCTTGCCTGGAGGAATCCAATGAGACCAACAGAAGCTTGATCGGACTTCAGAAGGAAGAGTTATTAAAGATCCTAGGTTATGCCAAGGTGGGAGCTCCACGGGGGAGAAAACCCACTACATACTGGAAATATAAAAAAGAGTGGAGTGGTTGAAATTTTAAACATTTAAGGTGAAAATTCTAATTTTTTCCAAATTTCTTGGGTTACATAGTTTGGCTGAATAGTTGGTCAAAACGTTCTCCAACCATGTGTCTCCCACTTTCCAAGGAGGGACCCCTCACGGTTCAACTAAACAATCTAAGAAACCATACTCAGTGGCACTCACTACTACACATATGTCCTTTAATAGCATGTAAAAAGGATTTTAACAGTGCAAAAAATGTTGTTAATCGAAGCGCTAATAAATAGGTTCCTTTATCTACATTAAAAAAAATCACTAATAAAGGTCCCCCTTTATCAACACTCGAAATAATGTTGATGAAGGTCTAGCTTGATGCAATGTGTTGTTAATATAATAGTGCACCTAGAAAAAAACCTGTAATTTCAAAAAATTCTATATACATTTAATTGACATCATGAATACAAAAATGTCCACCCATGGAATATACAAAAAAACACTCCTATATACATTTCAAACAATGTTTTATATAATTACATTTATAATTATACAATAAAATTTTAAAAACATTAATGTTTCAACTTTTGGTGCCCTTGATCCCCTCTAAAAAATGTACACCCATGGTATCAATTTCCAAATAAATAATCTCAACCCGTGTAAAATATTCTGCCTATATAAAAAACAAATATTATGTTAGTAATATTATTAACAAATAAATTAAACATCAATATGAAAGAATACATTAATAAAATGTCAATTTTTAATAAAAAAGATATATTTAGAGTTATACCGGTCACACCATGCGTCGTATTGAGGTGGGGTTGATTCCTACACGTCCAAAATTAGTTATGGATCATTGTCCTAAAATATAAAAACAATATGAATATGTTTGCTTTGTTCTGAGAATATCACTTGTTTTTTTACTAAAATTAATGTTAATTTTAAATAATTATAAATTTGGAGTTATACCGGTTATATTGTGCATTGATTGAGGTGAGGATGATTCCTACCTATCACAAATTATTAATGGATGGTTGTCATAAATTATCAAAACAATCTGAATGCATTTTCTCGGTTCTCAGCATGTCGGTTTTGTTTTTATTTCTAAAATGTCATTTCAAACTGGAAACACCCGTTTTGAGTCATACTGGTCACATCGTGCATCAGTTTTATGTGATACTTATTCATACACATTACAAATGACTTATGAATCATTGTCCTAGATTATCAAGGCAATCAGAGCATTTTTTCTTGGTTTTTAGTGAGTGAAACATTTTGAACTAAAATGTCAATTTTAAACCGATGACATATAATTTTAGTCATACTAGTCACATCATGCATCGGATTGAGATTTTTCTAATTCATACACATAAAAAATGACTCATGTATCATTTTCCAAAAGTATCAAAATAATCCGAATTCTTTTTTCAGTTTTCAGTATGTCACTTTTTCTTTTTACTTAAATTAATGTCAATTTTAAATAAAAAATACACACTTAGAGTCATACCAGTCACATTGTGCATTATATTGAGGTGTGTTTGACTTCTACATATCATAAATTAATCATGGATAATTTTCCTAAATTATAAAAAACAATATGAATGTGTTTGCTCGGTTTTCAGTATGTCACTTGTTCGTTTTACTAAAATTAATGCCAATTTTAAATAAAAAGAGACACTTTGAGATATACCGACCACACCGTGCATCATATTGAGGTGAATTTTATTCCAACACATCAAAAATAACTTATATATATTTTACCTAAATTATAAAAATAATCTGAATGTGTTTGTTCAGTTTTCAGTATGCCAATTGTGTTTTTTTACTAAAATGTCATTCCAACCTGGAAACACGCATTCTGAGTTTTACTTGTCGCATAATGCATCGATTTTATGTGATACTACTTTATACACATTACAAATGACTTATGAATCGCTTTACTAAATTATCAAGACAATCGGATCATGTTTTCTTGGTTTTCACGAGTGACACATTTTGAACTAAAATGTCAATTTTAAACTGATAATAGACATTTTTAGTCATACCGGTCACACCATGAATCGTATTGAGGTGTGTTTGATTCTGACGTGTCAAAAATGGCTCATAGATCTTTTTTCTAATGTATAAAAGCAATCTAAGTGCATTTACTCAGTTTTCAGTATGTCACTTGTTCTTTTTACTTAAATTAATGCCAGTTTTAAATAAAAAGACATACTTGGAGCCATACGAGTCACATTGTGTGTCGTATTGAGGTGATGTTGACTCCTACACATCAAAAATGAATCATGGATCATTTTACTAAATTATCAAAAAAATCTGAATATGTTTCCTTGGTTTTCATTATGTCACTTGTTCTTTTTACTAAAAGTAATGTCAATTTTAAATAAAAAGAGACACTTTGAGTTATAATGGCCACATCATGCATCATATTAAGGTGTGGTTGATTCCTACACATCACAAATAACTTATAGATCATTTTCCTAAAGTATCAAAACAATATGAATATGTTTTTTCAATTTTTACTATGTCTGTTGTGTTTTTTTACTAAAATATCATTTCAAACTAGAAACAGACATTTTAATTCATACCAGTCGCATTGTGCATCAGTTTGGTGTGAGACTGATTCATATAAATTAAAAATGAATTATGAATTACTGTCATAAATTATTAATACAATCGGAGTTTGTTTTCTTAGTTTTCAATGAGTGACGCGTTTTAAATTAAAATGTCAATTTTAAACTAATAACAAACACTTTTAGTCATACTGATCACATCGTGCATCAGATTGAGGTGTGTTTGATTCTTACACATCAAAAATGACTCATGGATCATTTTTCTAAAGTATAAAAACAATCTGAGTGTGTTTTCTTGGTTTTTAGTATTTCACTTATTCTTTTTACTTAAATTAATATCAATTTAAAATAAAAAGAGACACTTGTATGATATTATGTGGAAAAACATAGTATATTAAAAAAACATTACCTTCTCATTAAATTCTGAGTTGTAGCCTCAAAGTCTAATCTCTCAAGAACATGAACATCTTTGAACAAACCACCCCAAATAAAACAAAGGAAACCACCTGTATAAGAAAATAATTCTTATATAAGTAATACTAAAAAGAAATAAATTAAACATAAATATGAAACAATCCATTAATTCTATGAAAGTGACATATTCATGTTATTTGTGTACATTCTATGATCAAGTATGGTGTCCATTCATTTCTAAGAAAATGTATATCGTCTTCTGAATACGATTTTTTTCAAAATTCATAGTAGTACTGGAAAAATATAAATACAAAAAGGATTAATAAATATTTTAAATAAAATAGTAATTGACTTTGAAAATACCTATTCGGGGATATGTTTTTTTATAGGATATGATCTGTCTCATAAATTTACAAAAAATAATAACCAAAATCTTTTTCATTTTTTTTTCAGACACTGCATAAACATTGAGGAAAATAAGTAATTTGTTTTGATATGTGTTTGGATAGTGAAATCTTATTATATATACCCTAATATTTATCCAGTTGTAGAACTTTTCAAGGTCCTTGTTTGCAATTATTTCCCTCATTACATGCTTTAGACAATAATTACACACCACCCTATAATAGCAGAATCCCCATTAAAACATAATATACATTATATAACTTGAAGTTTAGTTCTAAAATTTTGGATGTAGTGTATTACAAATTGAATAACACCATCATGTGTGTTTAGTTTGTTGGTAATCCTTGTAGTGAATCTAGGAAATAAATATTTGGAGTATCCAAATTTACTGCAATGATCATCCAATGTTTCCTAAAAACACAAAAAGGAATAAGTATTGAAAGAAATAAAAATATATTTTATATGATTAAATTATACTGTTTTACCCCTAAAATGTTGGTATTAAGAAGAGTATGTCATACCTGATTTTTCTTTCAAATGATTTGGAAAGGTTTTCCACTATTTCATCCATTTTTTTAGATTCTATTTTTTTGTTCTGTAGAGGTGGCATGAGGATTAACGAGTCCAAATTTTTTAGTGGGTAAATCTCTTTATTTGGTATTGATATATACTCCTATAAAAATATAAAATGTATTTAGTCATAATTAACATAGTATATCAGCTTTTGTAAAATTAAATCACAAAAACATACCTCATGTATACATTTACAACTGAGGATCCTAACCATTCATAGTTGAGTATTTCATTTACATTCTCCAAGCCAATGTATTCAGTACCTTCCTTTCCATACATTTTTTCTTCAAAATCAACTATGTGGCTACTAACACTTTGTAACTTTGCATCCATGTGAACCTTCAATGTTAGTAAATGCAGATATTCAATGATCGGGGTAAAGATGATTTTGAAATATCTTTTAGATCGGTTCGTTGATGCTTGAGATTATTTTGAGTCGATCTTTTATTTCACCCCTTCCCTTTGTCTTTCTGTAATAATATTTATCAGTTCAATCCTTTTTCATTAATTATTAAAGGTTTAGCATGAAAAATAAATTGGAAATGAATACCTCCTTGACGACATGTGTTTTTACAAGATCTCATGGCCATGCAATGAATGTTCCAACAGCTTGGTTGATCGTATGAATGTCTTCTCCATCAAGTGGAATAGGTAGCTCGGCGCTCGACTCATGATCTATGCTAATCACCACTCTCACATGACCTGTTAGAAGTGGTATGTTGTGTAGTCTGTCATCTTGGATATTGAACACTATAGACCTCACTACAAGGCGATGGGTGGATGTTGATAGATATAAATCACAGTCATTTTCACCCTAAAGGATATCTGTACAGTAAAGGTATCAGTGTCTAACTGATTCACATTTCACACAAAAAATTATTAAAATATTGATTACCTCAACTAAGATAGTTCTTTGAGGGGAATGGATCACTTCAAAGCTAGTGGGGGGTCTTCATGTAATGGTTGTTCTTGAGTTGCGTCATCTTTTTGCTTCCCCTCTATAACATTTTCTAGAAACTCAGACTTCCAAAGAAATTTTTCTTTAAGGGAATCTATTCTTGCTTTTATATCTTCCCTTTTTGTATCTTTATCCTCTTGTTTTTATTGTTTTCTCAAAATACATTCAGGGTGTCACCCCAAAACGCACAGCTCTGACACAGCCATACTGTTCTGGCCGCTTCAAGACCACCGATATTAAGTTTTCATCCAATATAGGTGTTGTTGATTCTATGACTATGTCGGATAGAGAATATAGAAAAATATGAAATCACTGTTATGTAATAGCGATTTAAAGAAAAGAAAATTTTTATTATGTCATACTTACACATGTTTCTCGGACTTTTTGTGTGTTTTCATCGATTAGTATACTATCTTTATTTACACATGCCTCCTTCTATAGCATGTGGTGTGGGATGAAAGTGGCTTTGGATTTGGAGTAATCAATCTGCATATAAACATAAGAACATAATTATGTTGTTGTTTCATGTCACATAAAAATATTATGGTAGATTTAAAATATATACCAATTTTTTTCAAGTGAAGCATACTCCATCCTTGCTTTGTGGTAGGGGTACGTTGGTTTTTTTGCTCGTTCCTTATTTTTAGCACTCAGTTGTTGTTTCATAAATAAAAAATTGTTAATAAAAGTGATGAATACATGTATCGTCAAACGACCTATTACTAGCCACAATGTACCTAAAAAACACATCTGCACGACGACCAATAAACACAACCCACACTTCTTAGGTTATTTGGTGTGCATAGATAAGTGGTGCATGCAGGTTTATTTTCCCTTTAGCATCTTTAAGATGATGTCTCGTTAGAATTGTATGAAAGCCTCTTTGAATCCTTCTAGAAAGCATTAATACATATTTCTTGTGGGATTCATTTACTATAAATGCATTATTAAAGGGATGATAAAGATTAAGTCAATGTTTCATTATTTTAATTTTTAGTAAAATTAAGAAATGATATCATAATGTCACAGTAATATCTTCCCACATCAGTGTCTTAAGCGCGGGCACAACATGGTGCCACAAATATACATCAATCGACACATGTTGTCGAGTGACGATTTCAATGTAACTACTGAACATAGCCTTATTGGGGTTAACATGTTGGCCTGGCGCATTTCCCAGTACATTAAAATATTTGAACTCAAAATAAAGGAAGATTATTACATGAACAATTAATCACTTTTGCACCAAAACCTCAAATATTCATAAAAATATTTAAATAATTACAATTTCATTGAAAAAAAAACAATATTCAATAATTCTCCATAAAAAGGCATTTTGACATTAAAAATCCATTAAATTCTCAAAAGGGATGTGGCAAACAAGTATTAAATTTAGGCTGCACCACCCAAGTATCATAATTTGAACAAAATATTTAAAAGGTTGCATTTTTTATCATAAATCTCATTAAAAATTCCTTTTCAATCCATGAACACAAACTTTTAAACCAATCTCATTGAAAATAAATTTGTTTCAAAGAAACCATAGAGAAAGAAAGTTCTTGGAAACTGATTGGAGAGAAATTAAGAGAAATACTTTAAAACTTAAAAATAGTATTTTTGATGGTAAACAATACCCTTACCTTGAGTCCCATAAAAGAATTGAATCTTTTTTTATGGATCACATTTAAAACAGAACCCTAGAAACTCTTTCTCATTATTAAAATCCAAAGGATGGGTATATAGGTTATGGGAGAAGGAATGTGGGTATAATTTAGATAAAAAACCAAATGTTAGATACTTGGAAAAGGGTGGAGAGGAGTGCTCCTTTATAGCCAACCTTAATGGGATTTTCATAATTAAATGTTAAATATATAATTTCTAAATGAAAAGTTGATCATAAAATAGACGTGAAGAGAGACAATTTCATGTATCTCTCATCTGCTTTTGTTATAAGATTTGATAAAATTTCATTTAAAGTGATTTCAATAAAATCTAGCTTCTCACAATTATTTTTATCTTGCACTGCTTTGCACTACTTCATATAAACCTTATCTCGAAATCTCTAAATATCAAGCTACCTACATTCATTGATAGACTCGACCACCCCATATCATTTTCACATCATGAAGATCAAGATCCTTCCAATATCTTGTTTAATGTAACTTTCATGTTTTTCTTATAAAATGTTCTATAAGATTCCTGGTTTTTCAACTTAAGCATAAATATCATGTAAGAACAAGATCATGTCGACTTATGTCATGGATTTAAAAACCAACCTATACATGTAGATTACTTTAATGTGATTTATAATATAGTAATTTTTAATCCTCATTTTGAACTATAGCTTATGTAAGATTGGTCTTTTCATATTTTTAAATCCTTTGACTTTGGTATCTTGACATTTAAAACTATTCATTTCATTGCTCCGATAAGATTTTTTTCTTCCACTTTAAGTCATGAAAATCTATATTTATCCGACATATATTCTATTCATAATTGGTTAAATTCTAGAAATATAAATATATGTTCTCGAAAAATTATTTTTGGAAGTTGAATTTAAGATAAAAGAAAGTTAAAAAGATGAAGTATTGAGTTTCAGAAGACGAAGCGGTGGAACCAACTCTTTAAGAAATTTTTAGGGTAAATCTAGAAGCAAAATCACATAGAAGAATTTATCAAAGGCATGAAATACATAAGAAACTTTGACCCTACTGATCATATATTGAAATGTGGTAAAGAGAAAACCCTTACATGATACATAAAGATTATTCATCATCAAATGAGCTTACCTTTCAAGGAGCGATGATGGTAGGAAGCGACGCCGACCGGGAGCGATGCCAGCAGGAAGGGATGGTGGTAGTGAAGGGAGAAACAGTGGCAGGGGAGATGGCGGCAAGGCAGGGAGCAACGACAATGGTGATGGTGAAGAAGAAAGAGGGAGGCGAGGTATGGAGAGTAGGCGCCGGTGCAGGGAGAGACGACAGCGAGGTGGGGAGACAGTTCTGCGAAATCTTGAAGGAGCGAGAGAAAAGACTCTGTTAGGGTTATTTTTATAACATCGGGGAAGACTTTTGTCAACGCTTTCTAAAAAGACTTGATAAATGATGTCTTTATCAGCGCTAAAATTAGAGCACTGATAAAGACACATTTTATCAGGGGTTTTTAGCGCTGAGAAAGCCGTATCTTTATCAGCACTAAAAAATCAACGAAAAAGATATAATTTTAATAATTATATTAGGTGTTTGGGAGTACAATTACATTTAAATACACACATACCACACACACACAGCCCTAAAAGGCAGGTCATAGCCCCCCCAAGGGATAACTCACCCAACCAACCGCTTTATTACATATATATTTTTGGCCCGAAGGCCCAGTGAGCATTAAATCCATTACATAGCTCGTAGGCCCACCATTGGATGGCACGAAGGCCCTTCATGCATCATGTATGTGTCACCACCTACACGTCATGTTTGTGTCACCGCACCCTTGATGGCCTGAAGGCCTAGTGGCCCGAAAGCCCATTCTAGATTAATAGTACCACTGCTGCAATATCCTCCACTACAGTACCTTCTACAGTAACCACCCCTACTATAGTGTTACAGTGCTGCTACAATCTCTGTTATAGTACCTATGGAAATTCGCTTCCATCCGGATTTGAACCTCGGTTTAATGTAGGATTACGAGGAGCCTTTACCGCTTGGGTAGGCCCCCAACTGAAAAATATGAAACGAGCTCGATGTATAATGTTAATAAATTATTTGTATTATTATATATATTTATTAAATTATATATATAATAAATATATATTTATTATAAATTATAATAAATGTATTTATTATACTTATAATTTTTCTTGCTCAAGTCATGATGCTTCTGAGCATGTGGTGCTGGGTGAACGGGTGTCTAATGGTCAATCTAACCTTAAAAGGGTTGTACAGAAAGAAGTGGAGGAGGAGCTGGTGCATGAGCGCTCCTTATCTAGAAAAGGCAAGAGTAAGATGGAGGCTGATTTCAGGGCATCTCCTACCCTCACGGAAGGGGATGTTCCAGGTGGAGCTTGGAAACAAACTAAGATATGGCAGTTGGGTCGTCACCTAAAAATCGTGGTTGAGGGCGTGGCAGTGAGGCTGGTGGGTGTGGTCGGTCTACCAGGTCATCCAAGGAGCTCACTAGTTTGGAACAAATAAAACTCTGGGAAAAGTGTTATATACTCTTCAATTAGAAGAATTCGCAGTCAGAATGAGAATCTGCTAATGATGAGCATGGAGATGATCCTGTTTCTAGTCATTTGTAGTTCCCTTGTAGATGAGGGTTTGTCCTTTATTTCAACTTGTTCGCTATCTCTTTCTTGTATTGTTTTTTATTTTTAATAAACTTTGGTAGGAACAGGTTTGCTTGACTCCTGGACCTTTTTCGGTAAATTATATATATTTATAACATTATAAGTATAATAAATATATTTATTATAATTATATATATATATATATATATAATTATAAGTATACATAAATATATATTTATTTATAATTCAAAAATGATAATAAATATATATTTATTTATAGTTGTGATTATAGATGTATTTTTTTATTTATTTAGATAATTATAAAACTATAAGTAATATATTTATTATATGTATTGTTTTATTAATTTATATAATTAATATATTTATTATAATTTTATAATTATTTAAATATATCTATATTTATTTATAATTAAAATTTAAACATTTGTATTTATTTATAAATATTTGTATTTATTTATAAATATTTTTATTTATTTATAAATATTTGTTTATATTTATAAATATACTTATTTAATTATATATATTTATAACATTATATGTGTAATAAATATGTTTTTTTTATTTTATAATTATATATATATATATATATATATATATTTATAACTATAAATAAATATATATTTATTTGTAATTAAACAATTATAATAAATATATATTTATTTATAGTTATAATTATAAATATTTATTTATTTATTTATTTAAATAATTATACAATTATAACAAATATATTTATTATATTTATAATTTTATAAATATATATAATTAGTATATTTATTATACTTTTATAATTATTTAAATATATCTCTATTTATTTAGAATTATAATTATAAATATTTGTATTTATTTATAAATATTTGTATATATTTATAAATATATATATTTGTAAATATTTGTATATAATTATAAATATATATTTTTATATTTTTATTCATAAAATTATAATAGATGTATCTATTGTAATTTTATATCTATTTAAATAAATAAATATATATATATAGTTATAATTATAAATATAATAAATATATTTATTATTTAAATATATTTATTGTAATTTTATAATTATTTATGATAACATAATAGATTGATGGGTATAACATGAATTAATCATATACCTAGTAAAGTATAGATCATAAAAAACGAGTCATCACATATATGGACAACATTAATAATAATAATGATGTAATGTATAAATGAAAATTCATGATGAATACATAAGATTTGCATGTCAATTATACTCACGCATCAATATATATATTGACCAAATTAATTGGAAGCATATATTTTTTATTTATAATTATAAATAAATAAATATATATATATATAGTATTTATATATAATTATAAATATAATAAATATATTTACTATTTAATATAATTTATTATAATCTTATAATTATTTAAATATATATTTATTTAATTATAATCTTATAAATACTTTTAAAAAAATTATATATATATTTGAATTATTAAAAAAAATATTAATTATAAACATGTGTTTTTTATTTAATGTATATAAATAAAAATTGTTTTTAAATATAAATATAATAATTTTATATAAATTAATAATATGTTTTATTAAAAAATTTTATCAGCACGAATAATAGCGCTGATAAAGACTCCTCTTTTATCAGCGTTTTTTTCTTAGCACTGATAAAAGGTGACGCTTCCATTGCGTCGATCTATGATAGTGACTGTTAAAAACTACAGACCAATCTTGGGAGCGTACGCCTCTGGCGGCACGATTTCCTCAAACCGTGCGGCCTCTTGCTCCACGTTGTCTAGCCCTTGCATAGTTAGGGAAATTGTGCAAAATGACTCGCACGATTTCTACTAACCGTGTGACCCAATCCTTTTCTCCACTAATCGGGGTTCCAAGCTCCAAACTAGCCTCAAACACCCCTATAACCTCTGTAAACTTATTAGACATCCATATTAGATCCAAAATAAAGAAGTTAGACTGAAATTTAGATGATATGTACCTCATATAAAAACCGGGTTTTTACAACAAACATGGAAGACAAAACCGTAATGTAACATGGGACACTGAAGGGTGTATAGGGCATAGCCGTCTTGGTGGAAAACATCCCTTGATGTTCGAGTTCACTCCCTCTTCCTCAACATTCTAATTAGATAATTAATTTTCATAAAACATTTTAGAGCTTTCTATTTTTCATTGGAGTTTTCAATCATATTTTTAAACCATTGAAAATGGATAAATATATATAGGTATTTTAGCACTGAACAAAACGCAGACAAAACTCATGACAATAAAATTCTCACAAATGGTTTGATGAATCAAAGTAAATAATGAAAGGGCATACAAGATTAAAGCATCAATGATGTCTCAAAAAAATTGCTTCATGAGATAAAATATTTCAATGGTAAACATGTTTTAAATAAATAATGAAGATGAGAGTTTTCACAAGAAAACCATTTAAGCATAAAATGATAATTCCATGCTCTTAAAACATGAAATTTCGAAATTAATAGGGAGAATTTTATTAAAATATAATGTCATAAAATAATAACATTAAACATCTTAAAAATAAACCTTGAAACAAAGACATTTTTAAAACCAATAGAGTTTGGTTTGAAAATTTAAAATAGAACACTAAAATTTTAAAAAGAAAAATTTATCCCTTGCACATAAGATAATAACTAAAAAACAACTTTAAAAAATATTGAATTTTTAAAACATAATTCCCTTAATAGGGAGTTTTAAATTTTAAAATCATTGTCATGGGAATTGAAAATTTTGAAGCAGTACTTTGTGAAGGCGGCTGACAGCGTGGCTGCTGGCGCTGTCGGGGAATGTGGGAGACAGTGAAACGGTCGGCGGCTTGCGGCGGGGGATGTGGGCGCGAGTTTCCGGAGTGAGGCGGCGACGGGTGTTGGTGTTTCGTGGCCTTGCACAGAAGGTAGGAAGAATACGACAGGCTTCCCCATTTTTTGTTTCATTTTTTTGTTTTTCATTCATTTTTTTAAATTCCGTTTCATCATATATATTTTTCTCTTTTTTATTTATTTAACAGCTCAGTATATAAAAATTACCTACTAATTATAATTTTAAAAATTATAATTCTATTCTCTAACTATACTTTTACCACCTCTGCTATATTATAGTATAATTTTATTCAATCATTGTTTATTATTTTATATTTACTATAAATCTTATATTTATCATTTGTATATCTATTTCAATCCAATATTTGTTTTTTAACATTTTTTTTCTCAAATTAGTGACTGTGTGCCTACACGCACATCTTAATATTTCATACCACATTATGATTATTATACCATAATTTACTATCCACTTTGAATTGGTGCAATTCAATTATGTTTATTTCGAATTAATATTTTATTTATATTTATCCGTATGTATTAATATAAGATTTTAATTTTTTTCATTGAATACATTTATTTTAGATTAATATATTCATTAACATACTGTCAATGTTTCTTAATATATGTTATACTACTATTTATATAATTTTAAAGATATATTATTTTACTGTCATTATATATTTATTCTTCAATACATAATATTTTAGATTTTTTTTTCAATTATTGTACCATATCGTTCACATATTCATTAAATATATATATATTCATCAATATAATTTACAAGCTATAATAAATATTAGTCTATAATTATATTTAAGGATATCCGTTTACTAAAGGAGGTAATTCTTCTATTATCATATATGCCCATTAATATTTTATTCACCAAAATGTGTATATATAAATATGAATAAATGTCATGTTACAATAATATTTGGTTGATTCTTGAATAAGAATATATCATTTATAGCTTTATGTTTAATATTCATCAATTCAAATTATTTAAATATTACTTTTATGAATATAATTTATCTCATAGGTTATGGTGTTTATAAAAGAGCACTTATTGTTTTATAAAAGATATTTCATGCTATGATATATATCATAGTTTGTTTTAGTAAAAATTCATGCCATTTTATATTTATTCAAAAGAAAAATTGTATTTACTTGAACTCAGGGTGTTACAATCAAGATCCTAATATATATAATACTAAATCTCATTGCATTTCTACTTCATATGCCAAACCATAACCAAGAGTGCCTTATAGATGCCTCATGATCCAGTTCACTAACATAACATGCACTTATGTTGCAACCACAAGGTCTTGAATTACCCTAAGGGGGACAAATATAGTGATCTAATTTGTTTATCAAGTAGACATTCTCATGTTTGCAAGAACACTTGACCTTGTTACACATACTTAAAATAAAGAGCATCCAAGTGTAAAGGAAAAAATATCTACATGTGATGATTTTACTTGATACACCCATAGGGGTTATGCCCAAGGAGAATACATCACTAGTGTGTTGATGTATGAAGTGATTTAATAAAGCAATATTATGAATTTAATGTTTAGTTACAACTAACTGCAAGATCCCATGGTTACTCCCTTTTCTTTTCCCCTACCCACTTTATAAGAACATTACATTGATAAAAGACATGTCAGAGGGTCATTATCATATAGTGATTAAAATCCCCAAAGGGTGTAGCCTCACGATGGACCTTGGGTTGTCACTCGAGAAGAGTTTACTTGATAACTGTTCTTCATGGGTTTTTTCACATATTAATTTTTTAGAATTTTAAATTCATATGAAGAACGTGAGAAAATAGAAGTGTGATTTTCTGAGGAAAAATAAAATAATAAATGAAAGAAAATTAAAATTAAATTAAACAAAGAAGAAAATACAAAAAATATTAGGAAGGGAATGGTTGAACCAAGAGAAGAGTTAGTGGCCACTTTCATTGTTTATCAAAGTATATTATATTCAAATTTAATGATAAGAATATATATATAATTCCTTTGACCACATCACACCATTTAAATTATATGTGATTAGAATTCTTTTGACCACTCATTTTCTCTCTAAAGAATGATCAAAAAAATACTTTTACTAGGTGCATGATATCACTCCAATCCCTAATTTCATCCTATATATTATCCATCTCCCACAACACTCAGATAATCCCTACACCGGGCAATGTGAAATAAGGGAGAAAATAATAATTTGATGTTTAATGAAGCGGTCTATAAATAATTAATAGAATGAGTGCTAATTAGCATCTCACAATACTGATCATCTGCTAATACACAAATAATATATTAAAATAGAAAAATAAAGATGCAAACTTATGTAGCAATTCATCCCCTTCGAATCTTCCTAAAGGTTAGCCTATCATGGCCATAGTACATGGGAGATACGGGAAGGAAGAATCAGTGGATGAAAAAGAAAAAAACAAGAGTAATAAAATGGGGGAAAATCAGAAGCTAATATAATATAAAAATAAATAACGGGTACATTGAAAGATTTTATATTTAAAAACCCACTCCACTACTTTAGATAAGTGAGGAACCCCTCTCTCAAAGTCTCCCCTCTCCTTTTATAAGCACTGATAGTAGGTTCCTGATCTCATCTTCATATATGGATGCTCTCCATGTAGCTTGGCTGGTGGTATAACGATTCAATGTTTTCATGATTATTGATCCTTCTCTCAATTTTATATTCCCTTCAAATGACCCCATGATGTATTGTCTATTTTTTCATGGATTTTGGACTTACATTTAGGTGGATTTTTCATTTCCCAAACATGGATAAACAATTTTTATGTTTGAATGCTCTTTTCATGCGTGGATGACATATAGAGATACGATATATTTCACTATTTCAGATAGTGTTATTGATGTTACATTAGGACTCAAGTGGTTGCATGTGGTGTTTCAGTTAAGTTATAGGTGTTTTGTGATCCCACATTAGCATAAAGGTGACATGAAGTGGATGAATCTTTTTGAGTTTCAAGCATGTCGATGTGAAAGAATATATTGGCTATTGTTTAATTTTTTCTCCATACATAGTGTGAAGCCCACCCACATCAAAAATCACTACCATAAAAATGGGTTTTCACAGTGTCACCCTTTAACAACGTTGATAAAGGGGGTACCTTTATCGACGCTAAAAAAAGAACTGATAAAGGGTACTTTTAACAACGCTAAAAAAACCACTGTTAAAAGTGTAAGAGTTAGTGTCCTAGAACCAACTATTTGTACTTTGATTACATGGATATTTAATGTATTTAAATATTAAACATCTTATTACATATTGTTCATTGTTCTGCATGACTATGATGTAATAATGCCATAGAGTATTTGTTGCATTGATAAGGTCATGACAGTTCCTGCTATGATGAGAACCTTGAAATGCTATAATAATATTCTTAAATATAGTTCTACGGTTTGATGACATATTATGATGGGGACACATAGCATGCAGACCGTCAGGTGTGACTACTTGTAAGCAGATGAGACTTCCTCTTATGAAGTTCGCACTTGGTAATCTCCAAGACAGGAGATTATGAGAACATACCCGCCAGTAGGAATTTTGCATGTTTTGGTGTCATTAGATATTTCTATCTACAAGCATATATAATGAACCTTAGACTTTATGATTATCATTAATATGTGTCACAACTCGCGCACTTTGATTTACTGATGAAAATAGTCACACAGACAGTTGTCGGGATGTAGGGTACATTGGGTGCGTCACGAGTGACATGTTATTAATAGATAAGTTGAGGAATGATTTGTCCCTTCTATTTATGGAAGTTGATATCTCATCCCTTTGATTGAAATAGAATCGTCATGTGAAATTTCATGGCCACGGTGTAACGATGAGTTTATTTCAGGTAGTCAAAGAATGACGTATCAAGCATAAAAGTTGATGACACTATCATGAAACCTACTTGATGAGATATTGTGACATAGAGATTATATTACACAGTGAGCGTTCTTATGTGGATGTCGTTGTTGCAACTTTAAGTTCTTTCTCTTGGATGCCTTGATCCGTTGCTAGACAGTACTCTTCGACTTTAGGCAAAGCCGCCTAATGCCAAAGAGAAAGAATCTTAGAGGGTCACACACTAAGTGTTTCTGGTGGTCTCAGTTAAATTCTATTTGAATTTAATTAATAAATATTATTCTCAAGACAGTGGAATAATTTTATTCAAGTTAAAATGATTGCATAAATTAAATAAATATTTATTCACCGGATTGTGGGTAATATATATATATTTATTTTATTGAACATTTAATAAATATTTATTTACTTATTCGTAAATAAAATATTTATTTAAGAGAATAAATTATTTATTTATTTTTTCGGGTGGTCAATAAATGGAAGTGGAGTTCGAGCGGACCAAGGCTGGTTCGATAGTAAAATAATTATTTGCAAGATGATAAATAATCATTTAACTAGTTGAAACAAATTAAAATAACACTGCTATTATTTTGTGATGCATAATTTTATTTATAATTCCATTTTGCGCAAGTTGGCACACCATAAATAATGACACAATATTATTATTATTAGCATAAGTTTTCTCTAAGGTTATGAATGTATTTAATGCTGTTACGTAATTAAATATTATAACTGACGTCCAATGTCAATAAATAGACATGTACGTCTATTGTGCCATGTACCAAATCGCACACCTGGTGAGTTGAGACAATTTCTCTCTTGAATCTTCTTCCCTCCCTTCTCAAGAACAAGAGACATTCTTCAAGGATGAAGAACAAACGATCAAGGAAGACCAACACAAGACGCTCGCTTCGCCGTGCTAGCACCCGGAGAACGAGTGGTGTCGATCAGAGGCCATCAGAGCACGTGTGGATCGCCGCTAGAGGGATTCTAGTTTGGATCCTTGCAAGCGCAACAAGATAATCCAAAAGGGTTATTCTGGATGATCAAAATCATCAATGAAAAAAATACCAAAGATCCAGATATTATTTTCTTTATGAAATTAATTATAAACATGATATGCAAGATCCAATCTAAAGGTTTCGGGCCTCTTCCTTCTTTATATAAATCTTTGATTTTATTCTGTGGAGACTAGCATTCATCGTCATATTGATCCCAGAATAATCATTGATCATGGTAAAAATTAAAGTTGGGTGTCGGCCCAACCGTGCTTCCGCTGTGCCCAAAACCTTCAAGTGGTATCAGAGGGGTTACATCATAGTTTATAATTATTTAAATATTTCATTGATGATTTACACATTTAATAATTTAGTTGTTTCAATTCAAGTTAATCGTTTTGCAAATCTGAATCTCGACATTTGTTCCTCCTCTTTTGTTTCTCATTCACCTTACAGAAACGATCTTTTCTTTTAATTTTGATTAAAATAAAATAGATGATCTCATCCGGATATTCCAAACACTACTAGAAAAACAGGCTACGACCATGGACCTATAACCACAGTTTTAAAATCGTGGCTATAGGTGGCTACAACCACAATTATCTGGCCTATAACCACTATTTTAAAACGTGGCTATAGGTCTTTTTTTCATGACATATAGCAATGGTTTTCAAAACCGTGGCTATAGCCCACACCTATATCCACGGTTTTGAAAATCGTGGCTATAGGTCTCCCACCCTTACACGGGAGAAAAAATTTCCCGCAAAAAAAATGGCGGGAAGAACTATTGCCACGGTTTTCAGGATACTACCATGATTTTTAATAATATATATATAACATATTATATATATACACACAAAAGCCTTGGTGGTGTAGTGGTTAGGGCACTGAAACGTGAAGGGAAGGTGCTGAGATCAAATCCGGGCTAGGAAAACATTATTTTTAGGCTATTTCCATGGTTTTCTAGGGATATAGCCACAGTTAAAACCATGGAAATAGGCCACCTATTTCCATGGTTAAAACCGTGGCCATAGGTCAACTTCCACAGTTGACAACAGAGACACCTATGGCCACGGTTAAAACCATGCCTATAGGTCAGACCCTACTACCATGGCGGTAGCGCCCATGGTTGGGCAAAACCGTGGCCCTAGACTATGACCATGGTTTTGGGCCCGATTTTCATGATTTTGAACTGTGGCAATAGCCCATTTTTCTAGTTGTGAAAGGTTCCTAGCCGTACAACACCAGAACACACGGCGTGTATTCGTCAATACATGCCGTGTAGTCAAGGTTCAATGCATTGTGTCTGGTCCGCTATGCCAAGCCGTGTCATTGGAGTTTTTCTAAATCTTAATGACTTCGTGTGTTGACAAGGAACAAGTGGCACGTGGTTTCTAGATTACACACTGTGTGGCCCACTGGACACGATGTGTAGTCCTTTCGAGTTAGGGTTGGATCGTGTACCCCGTACACGGCTTGCCTAACTGGAGACCATGTAATGCAGATACTACACGACGTGTGGCCCACTGGACACACCATGTACTTCGAAGATTTCTAAAGTACACTCACACACCGTATCCCCATGCATGTACTTCGAATGGACGATGAATAATAGTACACGCCGTGTAGTTGGAACCACTCGCCGTGTACTCATCTAAATTACACAGATTTATTAAAATTTATTATTATATTATACAAACCCTTGAGATGTGTACCATGGTTCAGACGTAAAGCTAAGCCACAACACGTGATAAGTATTTTATATATGTGTGTTTAATTTAACTCTTGTGTAATGTTCATTTCTACTCATCCGGTAGTTATGAATAGGAATTCACTAGGTTGCCTCCAAGGTACAAGTTACATACAAAGATAATTTTAAATGAATTTATTTGTTTAAAATTATGATGGATGAGAATATAAAGGAAATTCAGAAAAGGGTTTAAGAAAAAAGGATTGATTAATTAAAGATGATAATTAATTTATTATGACCTTTTTATGTGGATGGTTTATTTTAATTAATTTATTTAAATTAAATTTGTCGCCCTGTGAGCATTCTCCTCATTAACATGCAGGCTCTGCGTGCGCATGGTTTCTTTTATGTAAAACCCTGTTTTACCCTTCACTTACTTGTGAGTTTAAAATCATATGTAATGGATGTAACTCCCAATTTAGTGGAGGTGGTTCAAGCTAGAGCTGAGATGAAACCAATCCTAGGATATATAGAGGTGGACAAGTGGAAAGCTGTAAACATGATCCTAAAAGGTTCAAGGTGTTTCTCCCCTAGGTCAGGGTTAGTTTATCAACTACTAGATAAACTAACCATTAGAAAATATCATGATCATGCCATTTTCTTTATTTTATTTCTGTCAGTTGCATGGTTTATCATTATGGATGTGTTGTCGTGATCACATAATTAATGAATTAAACAAGCATGTAATATGGAACTAAAATAAACCAGGACTTATGCGTAAATATTATCAATACATGGTTAATTAATTAAGTAAGTTCCACTTAATATTAACAATCATGTAATAATGATAATAATAAATTCACACATAAGAGATAAAAACCCCTTAAATAAAATATTAAGTCAGACCAAGCCTTTTGTTACTTGATTAAGGGAAAAACTCAATAAAACTATGTGTTTTACCAACCCTTGTTGGGACACTTACTTTTATATAGGAATCCCTTATGAAAGGTTTCAGGTTGACTTAACCATATTAGATGAAGAGGAGTATCCCTTGCTAGACTTGGTGTAATATTGGAGGCAAGAGTTGAGGAAATACAAAGTTAGGATTTCAAGATCGGGGAGTCCACTCAATAGATCAATGAACTGAAAGCCCATAGTTGGAAAAGACCTACCTACCTAAATACCTTCAAATAGCCTGACCAACCATTTTTGGGGTTATGTGAAGGGGAATATGGATCCTTTCCACTAGAATGTCATGACAACTGGACATTCCAAGTTCAATGGTAAGGGACATTGAGACTTGATAAAATAGTGGGATACTTAATAAAATTAATTTATTATTTCTCATAAAATATAATCAAGAAAGTACTAATGATCTGCTCTTTTAATTGTAGAATAGAAATGAAAATCTCGTCAACCACACTATCCCTGCGATCAATTCTGGATAAAGACAACATCCTCACCAGCAGTAACTTCCAGGAATGGTTTAAATGCCTCTGGGTTATCCTATTCCATGAATGGAAGTCTTACGTATTGGAGTCAACATTACCTGATCCTCCTTCCAAAGAGGAGAGTGATGAGGATTTCCTTGTCTATAAGAAACATATGAACCATGCGATCGATGTTCAATGTTTGATGTTATCATCAATGTCTAGTGAGCTCATGAAGTCTCATGAAAACATGGATGCTTATAGCATGCTTGAGCACCTCTGTGATCTTTACCAGGGGAGATCAAGATAAGAAAGGTTTGATATCTTCAAGGAACTCTTTCAAAGTAATCTTGGAGAGGGTTCCCCAACTATGCCTCATGTATTCAAGCTCATTGGCTACATTGAGTGCCTAGAGGTTCTAGGGTTTAAACTCTCCGAAGAACTGGGCACCAATCTCATTCTCACATCACTCTCTCATAGATTCTCCAACTTTATTGTCAATTTCAACATGAACAACATTGAGAAGTCTCTATATGATCTTATTATCCTCATTCTCTAAGAGGACAAAGATATAAAGCATGAAAAGCCTTTTGTCCTTATGGTGAATAAGAGGAAAGGGGAGGCGAAGAGATTTAAGCCCAAAGCTTCTTTATGGCCTTCTAAGAAAAGGAATATCAAAGGGGAGGCAAGGGAAAATGAGGTTGTTTATTTCGCATGTGGCAAGAAAGGCCACTGGAAGAAGAACTGCACCCAGCCTAAGAAGCAAGGGGAAGCTTCAGGTGCATTTTTTATCGAATGCAATCTATCTGTTTCTACAAATTAGGTATTAGATAAAAATTTTGGTGCTCACATATGTATCCAAATATAGGAACCAAGTAGATTCAGGAAGATTGACCGAGGGGAGGTAGATCTACGAGCAGCTAACAAAGCTAGACTTGCTGTTGTAGCTATTGGGGACTACCATATCACATTGCCAACTGGGATGATCTTGGTGTTAAAGGGTTGTTATTATGTGTCGTCTGTTACTAAAAATATTATTTCTATATTCCTATTAGACATAAATGGATTTTTTTTTCAAGTTTGGAAATGAATGTTGTTTCTTTTACAAAGATAATATTCGTTTTGGTAGGGCACATTTATACAATGGTCTTTATGTGTTAGATTACACAAAACAAATAATGAAAATTGAAAACAAAGATACTTCACATGGCTCATACCACACCCAACTTTGTCATCACCGACTAGGTCATGTAAACGAGAAACACTTGACAAAGTTACCTCAAGATGAATATTTATATTCTTTTAAACTAAAACCACTTGGTGTATGTCATGCATGTTTACAAGGAAAAATGACCAAAGACCCATTTTAGTGGGAAAGGTGAAAGGGCTAAATAACTTATTGAATTGGTTCATACCGATGTATGTGGACCATTTCAAGTTGAAGTAGGGGGAGGGTACTCATATTTCATAACTTTTACTGATGATTTTAGTAGATATGGATATATCTACTTAATAAGGTATAAGTCAGATTATTTTGATATGTTCAAAGTGTCGGAGTTGGTGGTCTAGAACCAACTACTTTGTACTTTATTCATTAATAAAAGCCTTATCACATCTTGATTGTTCTTCTGTGTGAAAATGCATGTGATAATGTCCTAAGGACAACTGTTTCATTAATGGGTCATAGCGGATCCCTGCTATGATGAGAACTCGGAAGTGCCATAAAACTGTTCTTGAATATATGTTCTATGTCCGGATGATATTATTTGAGGGACAAAAATAATACAGGTCATTAGGGTTGAGGACTCATAAAACTTTTAGGCACCTTCTCATGGTGTGTGCCCTTGGTAATATCCAGGAGGATATTATGAGAACGAGACCCGCCAGTAGGAAATCAACATTTCATAGTGTCATTGGATGTTTTTATCTACAAACGTGTGTATTGTTCCTTAGACTTTAAGATTATTATTAATGGGTATTACAACTCACGCACTTAGATGTATTGACGAAAATTGTGACGACACACTGTTCGCAGCGAGGTAGGATATATTGGGTGCGTCACGAGTAATACTGCATTAATATATAATGCGAGAAAGAATTTGTCCCTTCTGTTCCATAACAGAAGTAGATATCTCAGGCCCTTTGATGGAATTGATATAGCCTAAATAAATCCATGGACATGGTAAGGTATGGGTGAGTTCAATTTCGGGAAGTCAAAGAAAGAATAATCGAGCACATGGGTTGATGGCACTAGCATGCAACCCGCTTGATTGGAGATATCAAGACAAATGGATTATATTACATGATAAGCATTCGTAGGAGGTGACACATCATTGTGGCGTTAAATTATTTCTCTATGGGTGCCTTGGCGTGTTGCTAGACGCTAACCTTGGACATTAGGCAGGCTCCGCATGATGCCACTGAGAAAGAGGCCTAGAGGGCCACACACTAAGTGTGTCCATGTATCTCAGTTAAATATTAATTTAACAAGTTAAATAAATATTATTCCCAACTGTGGTTTAATATTTATTTAAGGATGCCTGGTCGCATTTATTTCAACACTAGTTATTCGAGAGAATATATTGAGGGCGAAATAATATATATTTATTAGCGAGTAATGCAGTTACATTTATTTAATAAATAAATATCCATTACTCAAGGTCTAATAAATATGGTGGAGGAAATAAATAAAATGAAAAATAAAAGTACACGCCATGTATATTTATATACACGCTGTGTAGTTTGTTTTTCGAGATTTGTGAGAAAATATTGTTTATTTAATTAAATGATATTAAATGTAATACATTGGGCGCATGTCAAGTAATAATGATGGTCAACTGTCATTATTAAGACATGGGGTATTACTAAGAATTAAATGAAATGATTAAATGCTTTCGGGAAATTAATTCATTTTATTATTCTAAGTATTACAATCCCAATTACATTATTCTCATTGAGAAAGATCCATTGTTGTGCACAACGGATTTGGAAATACTCTCAATCCAAGAGAGAATTCCTTTTCCACCAAGAATGCTTTCAAGTTACGAGAGCGAGATCCTCCACCGGATCAAGGCGGTAGAAGGAGGACATTGAAAGCGAAGGTTCTTCTGCGCTAGTACCCAGAGATCCCTTCGACGACGTCCAGAGATACGTGGAGCACGTGTGGATCACCGCTAGAGGAATCCTGTACTTGGATTCTACGACGCAACGACAGATCACAGGATTGTGACCGGAGACACCAACGAAGAAATAATTCCATCAAGGCAATTCTTATGAATTAATTAAATTAATTATAACCAACATATGATGATCCTATCTCAAGGGTTCCCAGAATCTTCTTTTCTTTTTCATTCTTCATTCTATTCTGAAGATTCGGCGTTTTAAATCGTGATGGATCTCGGATTGAACATTGTTTAAGGTTAAAATTAAAGTTGGGAAAACCCCCACCAACGCGGTTCTGCTACGCCCGGAACCTACAAGTAGTATCAGAGGGGTCATATCGTTGATTATAATTATTTAGTTTTTCATTGGTGATTTACGTATTTAATAATTTAGTTATTTCAATTCATGTTTAATCGTTCTGGAAATATGAATCTCTAGATCTATTCCTCCTCCCTCGTTTCTCGTTCACCACACAAAAATGAATTTTTCTTTGAATTTTTATTAAAATAAAATAGAGGAAATCATCCAGAGGATCCAAACGTTTCTGGCCGTACAACACCAGAATACACGACGTGTATTCGGAAGTACACACTATGTAGTCTAGGTTCAATGCATTGACTGATCCACCAAATCGGGCCGTGTATTGGATTCTTTCTAAGAATTTAAGACACCGTGTGTTGACTAGAAATAGGTGGTACACGGTTTCTGGGTTACACGCCATGTGGTCCAATGAACACGGCGTGTAGTCCCTTCAGGTTAGGGTTTGGCTGTGTACCCCGTACACGGCTTGCCCGACTGGAAACCGTGTAATGCGGGAACTACACGACGTGTGTCCCACAGAACACGCCGTGTACTCCAAAAAATTCTGAAGTACATTAACACGCCCTGTCCCCGGGCATGTACTTCAGATGGATGGTGAAGAAAAGTACACGCCGTGTAGTCAGAACTACACGCCGTATACTCACCCAAATTATGCAGATTTATTAAAATTTATTATTATATTATATAAACCCTTGAGACGTGTACCATGGTGTAGGTGTAAAGCTGAGGTACAACACATGATAGGTGTTTTATATATATGTGTTTAATTTAATATCAGTGTAATGAACGGGAATTCACCGGGTTGCCTCCAAGATACAAGTTACGTACAAGGATAATTTTAAATGAATTTATTTGTTTAAAATTATAATGGATGAGAATCTCAAGGAAATTCAGAAAAGGGTTTTAAGATAAAAGGATTGATTAATTAAAGATAATTAATTAATTCGAGCGTGATTTATCTTAAACAAGAAAGATTAAAGAATTGAATGCTAGTTTTATTTATGCGTAAATATCGTTTCATGTATGGATCATCATGAGCTAGACCGAGACCTTTGTATGTGAATGGTTTATTTTAATTAATTTATTTTAATTAATTTTTTTGGCCTACGAGCCATCGCCTCATTAATATGTAGGGTCTACACGCCCAAGATTTTTTTTTTGTAAAAACCCCTTTTTACCCCTCACCTGCGTGTGAGATAAATGCATATGTAATGGATAGAGCTCCCAAGCTAGTGGAGGCAGCTCAAGTCAGGAGCCAAGGTGAAACCAATCCAAGTAGATACAAAGGTGGACATGTGGAAAGCTGTAAACACGAACCCGAAAGGTTCAAGGTGTTTCTCCCCTAGGTCTTGGGTTAGTTTATCAACCGCTAGTTAAACTAACCAATAGAAAAGATCATGATCATACCATTTATTTTATTTCTGCCAGTTTCATGGTTTATTTATTGTGGGTGTGTTGTCACGATCACACAATTAATGAATTAAATGAGCATGCAAGATAGAACTAAAATAAAATAGGCTTATACGTAAATATTATCTTAGACATGGTTAATCACTTAAGTATATCCCACTTAATATTAACAAGCATGCAATCAAGGATAATAAAATGGCAATTTATGTATAAGGATAAAATCCCTCAAAAGAAATATTAAGTCGGTATAGCCTTCCATAATCTTGGTTAGAATCGAACCATAGTTCAAAGTGCTTGACCAACCCTAGTTGGGGTGATTTCAATTATCGGGGAATTCTAATTCAAGGTTTTGGGTTGACTTGACTTGGTTCACATCAAGGGTTGACTTCCACAGCAGGACTTGGTGTGACCAAGAGGCAAAGGTTGAGGAAATCCAAAATAAAAGGATTTCAGGATTGGGGAGTCCACTCAGCGGATCAAGGAGCTGCGAGTTAATGCAGTTGGCATTTGGAATGCCTACCTAAAACCCTTCAAGTTGCTTGACCAACCCTAGTTATGGTAATGCGAAGGACAATATGGATCCTTTCCACTATAATATTCAGACAACAGAATATTCCGAAGTCAATGGTGAGGGATATTGGATTTCGATAAAATAGTGGGAGACTAATAAGTATTAATTTATTTATTTGTCTCAATTTTTGTAATAAAGTACTAAACCTTTGATCATCTTAATTTATAGAAACAGAAAGAAAATGACTTCAAACATATCATTGTGCACCATACTCGAGAAGGAAAACCTTCTCACTGGCACCAATTTCCAAGAGTGGCAGAGGAATTTACGCGTCGTCCTTCGCCACGAAAGGAAATTGTATGTGCTGGAAGAGCCTATTCCAGTTGTGCCTGGAAAAGAGGCTAGTGATGAGGAATTATCTCTCTACATGAAACACATGGATGATTCCACAGATGTCCAGTGTTTCATGCTATCGACCATGTCCAATGATATCTTGAAGCAACATGAAAACATGGACGCGTATAGCATGATGTATCACCTTAAGGATATCTACCAAGAGAAGGCGAGACAAGAGAGGTATGACATCTCCAATGATTTGTTTATAACTAAACTTGGAGAGTCTGCACCAGCTGGGCCTCATGTAGTCAAGCTTATTGGCTACATTGAATGCCTGGACATCTTAGGGATTAAATTCCCGGATGAGTTGCATACAGATCTCATCCTATCATCACTGCCCAAGACCTTCTCTAGCTTCATTCTCAACTATAATATGAGCGGAAATGAGAAGAGTCTGTCAGAGCTTCTGACCTTGATTCGCCAGGTAGATAAGGACATGGGGCATGACAAACCCGCGGTCCTTATGGTGAACAAGAAAAGAAAGGACAAGGAAAAGGGGCCAAAGACTTATAAACGGTCTGAAGCCCCCGAGCACCATCCCTCCAAGAAGGGGAAGATCCAAAGGTAGGGCAAGGAACAGGAGGCTGTTTGTTTTTCATGTGGAAAGCAGGGCCACTGGAAGAGGAACTGCACCCAGAAGCGTGTGGATGCTAAAGGTGCGTTCGTTATCGAGTGCAATCATTCTATTTCTACACATTGGGTATTAGATACAGCTTGTGGGGCTCACATCTATATTCAAATGCAGGAACCAAGTAGATTTAGAAAGATCTACAGAGGAGAGGTGGATCTTCAAGCTACCAATGGCACAAGGATGACTACGTTGGCTATTGGCGACTACCACCTCTCATTACCAACTGGAATGATTTTGGTTTTACAAAACTGTTATTTTGTGCATAGTGTTACCAAGAACATAATTTCTGTATCTTGTTTGGATATGGATGGATTTGTTTTCAAGTTTGGAAATAAGGGTTGTCTCTTCTATAAGAACAACGTATGAAATGGTGTGACACATTTGAATAATGGTTTGTATGTATTAAATTACGAAAACCAAGTGTTGGAAATCGATAACGAAACAAACTCACATGATTCATACATCACCTAGCTGTGGCATCACCACCTTGATCATGTGAATGAGAAGCGCTTGACAAAGCTCTGCCAAGATGGCTATTTAGACTCAACTGAGCTAAAACCACTTGATAGATGTCATGCTTGTTTACAAGGTAAAATGACCAAGATGCCTTTTGGTGGACAGAATGAAAGGGCCACAGAGCATCTAGGATTGGTACACAAGGATGTATTTGGACTATTTATAGTAGAATCTAGAGGTGGATATTCTTACTTCATTACTTTTACTGATGATTTGAGTAGATACGGATTTGTCTACTTAAGGAGGTATAAGTCAGAAGCCTTAGAGAAATTTAAGGAATTCAAGAATGAAGTAGAGAATCAGCATGGTAAGAAGATAAAGAAGCTTCGATTGGATCGAGGTGGAGAATATCTGAACCAAGAGTTCATCGATCTTCTACGAGAGTCTGGGATTCTATCTCAGCTCACTCCTCCTTATACACCATAGTGGAATGGTGTTAGTGAAAGGAGGAACCACACCTTGTTAGACATGGTGAGGTCGATGATGAGTCATGTGGATCTTCCATTATCCTTTTGGGGATATGCATTACAAACTGCAGCATACACATTAAACCAAGTACCAACTAAGGTGGCAAATGGAATTCCATCTGAGTTATGGAATGGAAGGAAACCCACTTTTTCGCACACACGTGTATGGGGATGCGAGGCATTTGTTAAGGCCTTCTCAGGAAACAAACTAGCACCCCAGGGCACGGAGTGTATTTTTATAGGATATCCCAAGGAAACAAAAGGATATTACCTATATAACCCTCAAGACAAGAAAGTGACTGTCACCAGACAAGCCGTCTTTCTTGAGAGGGAGCACATCCTCAAGAAGGATAGTGGGAGAAAGATTGACTTCGACGAAGTCGATGCTCAAGATACAAAAGAGTTGGTACAGGAACAAGTTCCACAGGACCCTGTGGAAGAGGTTCCAGAAACACAAGTACTACATAGGAGCTCAAGAGAGGTAAGGGAACCAGAGAGATTTGGTTTCCTAGTCACCGAGGATGGTGAATCATTATTGTTGGACAATGATGAACCTCTCTCTTACAAGGAAGCAGTAGAAAGCTCAGAAGTTGCAAGATGGCTAGAAGGTATGAATTCTGAGATGGATTCCATGTATCAGAACCAAGTTTGGGTTCTGGTCGATGATCCAGTTGTTGTAAAGCCTGTTGGATGCAAATGGGTATTCAAGAGAAATCTGGACATGGAAGGTAAAGTTAGCACCTATACAGCAAGGCTAGTGGCTAAAGGATTCAAACAGCATCAAGGAATTTACTATGATGAAACCTTCTATCCAGTTTCCATGTTTAAATCTATAAGAATCATAATTGCCATAACATCTTACCATGACTACGAGATTTGGCAGATGGATGTCAAAACAACATATCTTAATAGAAACCTTCAGGGTGATGTCTATATGACACAACCTGAAGGGTTTGTGACACCAGGTGAAGCCAAACGGGTTTGCAAGTTGCAGAAATCCATTTATGGATTAAAGAAAGCATCCAGGTCATGGAACATTCTATTTGATGAAGCCATAAAGGAATTTGGTTTCATTAAGAACAAATGTGAGCCATGTGTTTATAAGCAGTTTAATGGGAATGTGGTCGTTATCATAGTAGTATATGTTTATGACATATTTCTTATTGGAAATGACGTACCATCCTTATAGTCAGTTAAGGACTGGTTGAACAAATGCTTCTCCATGAAAGATTTAGGTGAAGCAGCCTACATTCTAGGGATCAAGATCATTCGTGATAGACCCAAGAGGCTACTTGGACTAAGTCAGGGTACATACATTGACCAGATACTAAAGATATTTAGTATATAACAATCCAAGAGAGGATTGGTTCCAGTGTCACATGGATTACATCTTTCTAAGAAAATGTGTCCTCAGACACAACAAGAGAAAGTTGGATGAGTAAGATCCCATACGCCTCGACTATAGGATCCATCATGTATGCGATGTTATGTACCAGGCTTGATGTTGCCTATGCACTGAGCATGGTAGACATATATCAAGAAGATCCAGGAGAACAACATTGGACTACTATTAAGACTATCCTTAAGTATCTGAGAATAACTAAGGATATGTTCCTGATGTATGGAGGAGACGAGGAGCTTGTCATCAGAGGGTATGCTGATGCTAGTTTTCAAACAGACCAGAATGATCTGAAGTCACAATCTGGATATGTTTTCTGTCTCAATAGAGGAGCTGTGAGCTGGAAGAGTTCAAAGCATCCAATTGTCGCCGATTATATAGCAAAGTCTGAGAATATAGCGGCTTCTGATGCATCCAAGGAAGCTGTCTGGATTCGGAACTTTGTCCAGGAGCTTGATGTGGTGCCTAGCAGTAAAGATCCCATTACATTGTATTGTGATAATACTGCAGCGATGACTCTTGCAAAAGAACCAAGGTCACATCAACAGACAAAGAACATACTCCGAAAGTATCACCTTTTGAGGGATTTCTATCAAAGGGGTGAAGTTGCAGTGAGCATAGTGTCCACGGAAGAGAACGTGGTGGACCCCATGACTAAAGGCCTATCTCAGCAGAAGCATGAATATCATGTGAGAGCTAGCGGGTTAAAGGTTATTAGCAGTTGGCTCTAGTCCAAGTGGGAGTCTGTTGGAGTTGGTGGTCTAGAACCAACTAATTTGTACTTTATTCATTAATAAAAGCCTTATCACATCTTGATTGTTCTTCTGCGTGACAATACATGTGATAATGTCCTAAGGACAGATGTTGCATTAATGGGTCATAGTGGATCCCTGCTACGATGAGAACCTAGAAGTGCCATAACACTGTTCTTAAATATATGTTCTATGGCCGGATGATATTATTTGAGGGACACAAATAATACAGGTCATTAGGGGTGATGACTCATAAAACTTTGAGGCACCTTCTCATGGTGTGCGCCCTTGGTAATATCCAGGAGGATATTATGAGAACGAGACCCGCTAGTAGGAAATCCACATTTCATAGTGTCATTGGATATTCCTATCTATGGACGTGTATATTGGTCCTTAGACTTTAAGATTATTATTAATGGGTATTACAACTCGCGCACTTAGATGTATTGATGAAAACTGTGAAGACACACTGTTCGCAGTGAGGTAGGATACGTTGGGTGCGTCACGATTAATACTGCATTAATAGATAATGCGAGAATGGATTTTTCCCTTTTGTTCCATAACGGAAGTAGATATCTCAGGCCCTTTGATGGAATTGATATAGCCTAAATAAATCCATGTCCATGGTAAGGTATGGGCGAGTTCAATTTCGGGAAGTCAAAGAAAGAATAATCGAGCACATGGGTTGATGACATTAGCATGCAACCCGCTTGATTGGAGATATCGAGACAAAGAGATTATATTACATGGTAAGCATTCGTAGGAGGTGACACATCATTGCGGCGTTAACTTCTTTCTATATGGGTGCCTTGGCATGTTGCTAGACGATAACCTTGTACATTAGGCAGACTCCGCCTGATGCCACTGAGAAAGAGGACTAGAGGGTCACACACTAAGTGTGTCCATGTATCTTAGTTAAATATTAATTTAACAAGTTAAATAAATATTATTCACGACTGTGGTTTAATAATTATTTAAGGATGCCTGGTCGCATTTATTTCGACACTAGTTATTCGAGAGAATATATTATGGGTGAAATAATATATATTTATTAGCGAGTAATGCAGTTACATTTATTTAAGAAATAAATATCCATTACTCAAGGTCTAATAAATATGGTGGAGGAAATAAATAAATTGAAAAATAAAAGTACACACCGTGTATATTTATATACACGCCGTGTAGTTTGTTTTTCGGGATTTGTGAGAAAATATTGTTTATTTAATTAAATGATATTAAATTTAATACGTTGGGTGCATGTCAAGTAATAATTATGGTTAACTATCATTATTAAGACATAGGGTATTACTAAGAATTAAATGAAATGATTAAATTCTTTTAGGAAATTAATTCATTTTATTATTCTAAGTATTATAATCCCAATTACATTATTCTTATTGAGAAAGAGCCATTGTTGTGAACAAAGGATTTGGAAATACTCTCAAGCCAAGAGAGAATTCCTTTTCCACCAAGAACGCTTTCAAGTTATGAGAGCGAGATCCTCCACCAGATCAAGGCGGTAGAAGGCGGACATCGCAAGCGAAGGTTCTTCCACGCTAACACCTAAAGATCCCTTCGGCGACGTCCAGAGATACGTGGAGCACGTGTGGATCACCGCTAGAGGAATCATGTACTTGGATTCTACGACGCAATGACGGATCAGAAGATCGTGACCGGAGACTCCAACGAAGAAATAATTCCATAGAGTTAATTCTTATAAATTAATTAAATTAATTATAACCAATATATGATGATCCTATCTCAAGGGTTCCGGGACTCTTCTTTTCTTTTTCGTTCTTCGTTCTATTCCGAATATTCATCGTTTTAAATCATGACAGATCTCGGATTGAACATTGTTTAACGTTAAAATTAAAGTTGGGAAAACCCCCACCAATGCGCTTCCGTTGCACCCAGAACCTACACAAATAATACAAGAATGAAGTTGAGAACCAGCTTGGTAAGAAGATTAAGAAACTCCGCTCATACCTAGGTGGAGAATATCTTAATCAAGACTTCATTTATTACTTATGGGAGTTTGGGATCCTATCCCAACTCACTCTTCCTTACATGACCCAGTGTAATGGTGTAAGAAAAAGGAGGAAGCGCACCCTGTTGGACATGGTGAGATCAATGATGAGTCATGTGAGTCTTCCATTATCCTTTTGGGGATATGAGTTACAAACAGAAGGGAACATACTAAACCAAGTACCAACTAAATCAATAAATGGTATTCCATACAAGTTCTAGAGTGGAAAGAAAGCCATGTTATCAAATTTACATGTGTGGGGAAGCAATGAATTTGTTAAGTCCTTTTCAGGTAACAAAATTGCACCCCGAGGCACTAAGTGAACCTTTATAGGATACCCCAAGGAACTAAGGTGATATTACCTATAAAACTGCTCATACAAAAAAGGTTATAGTGGATAAACACTCCATATTCCTTGAGAGGGAGCACATACACAAAAGAGATAGTGGGAGCGAGATAAACTTTGATGAAGTTGAGGCTCAAGGTACACAAGAGTTGGTATAAGAGCAGATTCCACAAAGCTCCATGGAAGAATGAACTGTTCCAGAGACACAAGAACTGTATAGGAGTACAAGAGAGGTTAGATAACTAGAATGGTACGATTTTCTAGTTACCGAGGATGGTGACTCATTATTAGTTGATAATAATGATCATCTAACCTACAAGGAAGTAGTAAGTGGAACATATGTTTCCAAGTGGAAAGAAGCCATGAATTTTGAAATGAATTCCATGTACCAAAACCAAGTTTGGATTTTGGTATATCCTCCAATTGATGTAAAGCCGGTTGGTTGTAAATGGGTATTCAAGAAGAAACTGGACATGGAAGGAAAATATAGTACCTATAATACACGATTGGTTGTGAAAGGGTTCAAACATCATCAAGGCATTGACCACGATGAAACCTTTTCACCAGTTGCAATGTTGAAATCTATTAGAATTCTATTGGGCATTGTTTCTTACCATGACTATGATATTTAGCAAATGGATGTCAAAACACCCTTCCTTAATGAGAACCTTCAAGAAGATTTATACATGACATAACCTGAAGGGCTTATGACTCCAAAGGATGCCAATAAGGTATGAAAGTTGTAGAAATCTATTTATAGATTAAAGAAAGAATCCAGGTCATGGAACATTCATTTTGATGAATCTATAACAAAATTTGGTTTTATCAAGAACTAATGTGAGAATTTTCTCTACAAAAAATTTAGTGGGAGTGCAGTTGTTTTCCTAATAGTATATTTTGATGACATATTACTTATTGGAAATGATATACCAGTCATACAATATGTTAAAGCATGGTTTAATAAATGCTTCTCCATGAAGGACTTAGGCGAGGTGACATATATTATTGGGATCAAGATCCATTGTGATAGATCCAAGAGATTATTAGGCCCAAGTCAAAGTATATATATATTGATCAGATACTAAATAGATTCAGTATAGAAAAATCCAAGAGGGTATTGTTTCCAGTGTGACATGACATTCATCTTTATAAGAAAATGTGTCCTCAAACACATGAGGAAAGAAAGATAATGGAAAGGACCCCATACACATCAGCGATTGGGTCAGTCATGTATGTCATTCTATTTACTAGGATGGATGTCACCTACGCATTGAGTGTAGTAGGAATATATCAAGCTGACCCAGGTGACCGCCATTGGATGGAAGTCAAGACTATCCTAAAGTATCTGAGGTGTACTAAGGATATGTTCCTAGTTTATGGAGGAGATGAGGAACTAGTCATCAGAGGATATGCAGATGCTAGTTTATAGACTGATCAAGATGACATAAAGTCAAAAACGGGATACATCTTCAATTTGAATGGAGGTGCAGTGATCTGGACGAGCTCAAAGCAGAGTGTAGTAACAAATTCTATAGTAAAGTCTGAGTATATTTTAGCTTCTGAGGAAGCTAAAGAAGGAGTTTGGATATGAAGCCTCATCAAGGAGATGGATGTGATACCTAGAAGTAAAGATCCCATCACACTGTACTATGATACTACTGCAGCGGTGGATCTCACAAAAGAGCCAAGGCCACATCAGCGAACGAAGCACATAATTCATAAGTATCATATCTTGAGGGATTTTTCTCAGAGAGGTGAAGTTTCAGTGAGAATTATTTCCATGGAAGAAAACCTGGTAGATCCCTTGACTAAATTCTTAACTCAGTAGAAACATGATCATTATGTGAGGTCTAGTAAACTGAAAGTCGTAGGTGGTTGGCTCTAGTACAAGTGGGAGTTTTTAAGAGTTGGTGTCCTAGAACCAACTGGTTATAATTTGATTACATGGATATTTAATGTATTTAAATATTAAACATCTTATTATATATTGTTTATTGTTCTGCATGACTATGATGGAATAATGTCATAGAGTATTTGTTGCATTGATAAGGTCATGACAGTTCCCCACTATGATGAGAACTTTGAAATGTTATAACAATATTCTTAAATATAGTTCTACGATTGGATGACATACTATGATGGGGAACTTAGCATGCAAACCGTCAGATGTGAGTACTTGTAAGCAGATGAGACTTCCTCTCATGAAGTTCGTACTTGGTAATCTCTAAGACATGAGATTATGATAACAGACCCGCCAGTAGAAATTCCGCATGTTTTATTTGTCATCAGATATTTCTATTTGTGAGCATGTGTAATGATTTTTAGACTTTAAGATTATCATTAATATATTTCACGACTCGATCACTTTGATTTACTGATGAAAACCACCACACAGACAGTTGACGAGAAGTAGGGTACCTTGGGTGTGTCACAAGTGACATGTTATTAATGGATAAGTCAAGGAAGGATTTGTCCCTTCCATTTACCGAAGTTGATAACTCTACCCTTTGATTGAAATAGAACCATTGTGTGAAATTCCATGGCCACGGTGTAACGACGAGTTTATTTCAGGTAGTCAAAGAACGACATATCAAGCATAAAAGTTGATAACCCTATCATGAAACCTTCTTGATGATATATTGTGATAAAGGGATTATATTACACAATGAGCGTTCATATGTGGATGTCCTTGTTGTGACTTTAAGTTATTTCTCTTGGGTGCCTTGACCGATTGCTAGACAATACTCTTGGACTTTAGGCAATCCCATCTAATGCCAACGAGAAAGAATCCTAGAGGGTCACACGCTAAGTGTTTTTGGTAGTCTTGGTTAAATTATATTTGAATTTAATTAATAAATATTATTCTAAAGACAGTGGAATAATTTTATTCAAGTTAAAATGATTGTATAAAATAAATAAATTTTTATTCACCGGATTGTGGGTAAAATATATTTATTTATTTTATTGAACATTTAATAAATATTTATTTACTAGTTTGTAAATAAAATATTTATTTAAGAGAATAATTTATTTATTTATTTATTCAAGTGTTCAATAAATGGAAGTGGAGTTTGAGCGGACCAAGGTCGGTCCGGTAGTAAAATAATTATTTGCAAGATGATAAATAATTATTTAACTAGTTGGCACCAATTAAAATAATGCTTCTATTATTTTGTGATGCATAATTTTATTTATAATTCCATTTTGCACAAGTTGGCGCACCATAAATAATGACGTGATATTATTATTAATAGCATGAGTTTTCTCTAAGGTTATGAATGTGTTTAATTGATGTTATGCAATTAAATATTGTAACCGAAGCCCCATGTCGATAAATAGACACATACGTCTATTGTGCCATGTACCGAACTGCACACCCGGTGAATTAAGACAATTTCTCTCTCGAATATTCTTCCCACCCCTCTCAAGAATGAGAGGCGTTCTTCAAGGACGAAAAAAATGATCAAGAACGACCGACACAAGACACTCGCTTCACCGCGCTTGTACCCGGAGAATGAGCAGTGTCGATCAGAGGCCATTAGAGCACGTGTGGATCACTGCTAGAGGGATTCTAGTTTGGATCCTTGCAAACGCAACAAGATAATCTAGAAGGGTTATTTTGGACGATCAACATCATCAAGAAAGAAAATACTGAAGATCCAGGTACTATTTTCTTTATGAAATTAATTAAATTAATTATAAACATGATGTGCAAGATCCTCTCTAAAAGTTTCAGGCCTCTTATTTCTTTATCTAAATCTTTCATTCTATTCCATGGAGACTGGTGTTCATCGTCGTATTGATCCCAGAATAATCACTGATCATGGTAAAAATTAAAGTTGTGTGATGGCCTAACCGTGCTTCCGTTGCACCTAAAACCTTCAAAAAAGTACTCCTATATCAACTCTTTTTTGCACTGATAAAGGTACCCCTTTATTCGTGCTTTTTTTAGCTCTGTTAAAGAGGCCCCTTTATAAGCATTTTTTTAGTAGCACTGAAAAAGATGAGTCTTTATCATCACATTTTTTACTAGCATTGATAAAGGGTATATTTCAAAAAAAATTACATTTCATTAAAAATAATATATTAATATATTAATATATTAATATATTTATATTGATATAAATATAATATATATGTTTTAAATATGTTTTAGATAAGTATAAATAGACATTTACACTTAATAAATAAGATATTTAGTGAAAATGAATTATAAAATAATTAAAAAATATTATTAATTAATAATTTTTTAATTATTATAGAGTAATAGTCATTTAATAATAATTTTAAGACACAAAAAATCAAAAAATCAATAAAAGATCTAAAATAAGTTAAAAACGTAACTCGAACTTCAAACTACCATAACTTTTGATCCGGGTGTCCGTTTGAGCTCTACCACATATCAAATCGAATCATGAAATGAGATCTACGCATTGGTGATACAAGGAAACCTCATATCACATTTTTTGAGGCAAAAAAAGGCTCAGAAGGCCTCTAAAACTGGGTTTTTAGTTAGGATACCCAATTTTTTTAACATTTGATGGAATTGCAGCCTCGTTTAAGGGGGACTTTTTGCCTTTTTTCAGTAGGGACTAAATTTTATTCCCAGATATTACATTTATATTGATATTATAGAATTGAAATTTTATCATTATTCATAATGTATTATTATTTATAATCAAATATATAATAATATATACATATTTTTTATATATTCATGCATAAAAATTTAATTTTATAACTAAATAAATAATTAAACGTATTTACATATAAAATATATTTCTTAATATATAATCCTTATCTAAATAAAAACTAATTTCCATTTTATTTAAAATACAAATATATGAATGTTTATATACCTATATAATGTGTGTGAGAGTGTATTCGTGTGTCTGTATTAACAAACTGAGATATATTATCTATATATTCTAACATACGTATATACATAATAATATATAATATATGTAAATATATATAAATATTTATAATTAAACATACATATACACATATAATATATATGTGTGTGTGTGTGTGTTATATGTATGCATTTATTTATTTATAAACACAAAAAACATATTTATAAATGTATTTAAAACTGATCTTATAAATATATATTAATATATGAATAAATATACAGATAAAAAAATATAAAAAATATATATAAATAAATAGATATAAATATATATTAATAAATGAATAAATATTTAAATATATAAATATAAAAATATATAAATATATAAATATATAAATATATAAATATATAAATATATAAATATATAAATATATAAATATAAAAATATATAAATATATAAATATATAAATATATAAATATATAAATATATAAATATATAAATATATAAATATATAAATATATAAATATATAAATATATAAATATATAATTATATAAATATATAAATATATAAATATATAAATATATAAATATAAATAAATAAATATATAAATATAAACAAACAAACAAATAAATATATAAATATATAAATATAACTATATATGTATATATATAATATATATATTAATATACAAATAAATATATATATCTATTAATATAACTAAATATATATATATATATTAATATAACTATATATATGAATATTAATATAAATATATATTAATATAAATATTAATATAAATATATATTAATATAAACATTAATACAACTATATATATATGTATATAAATAAATAGATATATCATTAAATGGAGAACAAAGCAACATCGAGGAGTGGTAAAGTATCCAAGAACGTAGGGGAGAGGTCTCGAGTTCGAATCTAGGTGGAGGTAGTGGCGCTCACGTGGGTGAAATTTGGGTTAGTGCTGTTAAAGGGTGGAGGGTGGCTTGGGCATGCAGGCAGGGGTGGCTGGGGCATGTAAGTGTGGGGGGGGGGGGCTTCATAGTGCTATTGAAAGGGGTTCAAGCGCCGTTAAAACCCTCTGATTTGCAGAAATAGTTTTTTATTTTTTTAAATTTTTTAAATTTTTAATTTTTTTTAACTTTTATCAGTGCTAAAAAAGAAATTATAAAGGACCCTTTTATCAGTGTTTTTAGCACTGATAAAAGAAAACTTTTATCATAACTAATAAAAGGAGTCTTTATCAGCCCTTTTTTTAGCACCAATAAAAGGGACCCCCTTTTAATAGTGCCTTGATTATCAACACTTTTTAGCATTGATAAAGGTTTTTTAGAACTAATAAAACCATGTTTTGTAGTAGTGAATGAATGCAGACTATGTACTAATTTCTAATATAGATCATCGCCAAACACTAGTAATATGGTGCCACCTAGACTCTATTACACCCCAACACCCTATTTCATGTATACAATCAATGTGTGATTCCAAAATCTGTTTTTGATTTCCAATATATGACATTATTCCCTCATAAAACATAAAAATAGGAAACCCTTTATTAATATTCCTGGGTATATGGAGAGACCTCCCCTTGATCATAACCATGTTACCTACCATTTCTGGGATGTTTATCATGTTTCAACACATTTATAATATAATAAAAATTTAAAATAATGATAGGAATTCAGGATGCACTTCATCCACTGTGGATTGACCAAATAGTTAAGCTCCCATGACTAAGGTACATTATATCTATTGGAAAGAAAAATGAATGGACGATGAAACAAAAATAAAAGTGAAGAGTATGATAATGAATAAAGAAGAAATTATATAATAAAAAAAATAAAAAAATGAGTATATTGAAATATAAAACATAGAAAAAACTACTATACTCCCTTATATGAGTGGAGAAATCTTCTCCCTGAGTATCCCCTCTCCTATTATTACCACGGGTAGTAGGATATCGATCTCATCTTCATGCATAGATTCTCTCCACATAAATCAGCTGGTGGTATGATGATTCCACACATGTAGGATTTCCCCCCATTTCTATGATCTTTCCCATTTCTCAAAGCCTCTGATCTTTTGACCCATTACATTCCTCCAAACATGCATCAACTTTTCCTTCCTAGGGTTTCCTCTATGCTTGGTTGACTCTTTAAGGTTGAGTATTTTTATACCAAAATTTTATCACCAGTGTAGAAAATCTTTTTCACATCATTCTTTTTTTTCTTTTTTACATCAGTTATATGGTGCCATTATTGAAGGACACATTGTAAATATGTATTTAACGTCACTTAAAAAAATGGACTTTGTAAATGAATCATTGAATTGCTTTTTGACATTGGTTATTTTATAACCGATGTGATAAAGGGTTTTCATGTCATTTATTAAATAACTAACGTAAAAAATGGGGTTTCATGTCAATTATTAAATAAAAAACATGAAAAACCAACTATGTAAAAATTTTCACATAGGTTATTAAATAATAGATGTGAAAAATATTTGTTTTTAAAATAATTCTTTTCAACCTTCCTCTCCACAGCTGACCAAAAAAGAAAAAAAAACAGAAGCAGTAGAGTGTCTTCTCCCTTGAACATAAAACACACGACATCCAAAGAACACTGATATAAAATAAAATTTAATGTTAGTGGTTATTATGATAAAAATTATATAACACTTTTTGAGATAAATGTTTCTTACTATTGAAGATATAGAAACATCCAGCACTAAATAATTACATTCTTTTGAAATCTTTTAGCAATATAAACTGTTCTTTCTACTTTAGTCATTGTCCTAACTACAGGTAAAATAAACTATGGGTCTATAAATACATAAAAATCTATCTTTTCATTATACTTACACATTGTATAAAGATACCTAATATAAAATAAACATAAGTATAAATTTTCAATAAATCAAATACAGGGAAAGATTTATGTTAAGACTTATATGGAAAAAAGTTGTATCATATTGATTCACAACTGATCTCTAGCTACAAGCTCCATGATATCATTTTTAAAATACCCACCATCATTTCACACCCAAAAACATCATATTCCATTGTAATCTTATAAACACCCGACAACAAATTTGAATATCTTGACAATCTATCAAGACTACTAGAATTTTTATATGAAGTCATAGCTCTTTGTGTTTGTTGTTAACTATATAATATTTATTTACCTTTAAAATGTTTTTGTAAAAAATTGATAAATATATAAACTTTAAAATGTTAAAACAAATTTAATACAAAAGTGAAATAAAAGATAAAATATACATATAAGTATATGATAATATGACGTAAAATTCTAGACGGACAAACTAAAATGTGGGCGATACTTTGTCTAATTATAGTCACTTTATCTGTAGGTATCGGCACTCTAGTTGATCTATCTGTAATATCCTGTACAGTAACCCTATAATTCTCTATCTCTATCTATTGATGATGAATGGTATATTCAATATAAAATATCATACTATATACAACAATATGATACATAACATCATCAACATATAACTCATAGTAACTGGGAATCTGTGGGGAGGGGGTGTAGGAGTTAGAAAAATAGTGGGGTCTACAGGAGGAGGTGGAGGAGAGGGAGCTGCTGGCGGAGGCATAGGAGTGGGAGTTATAGTTTGAAACTATTTTTGCATGTCTGCAAATATAGACTATACCAACGCTATGATCTTATCCTCCATCATTACATTAATACTCTGAACATTAGACTCTAAATATTCTATTTTTTTATAAAAACCCTCCATTATGGAAGATGAAGAATGTGGAAACACTTTTCTCATAGATACACTCACCGGGTATTCTCGTACATGACTCAGGTGTTTATGCTCTCCCAATGCGGCATATAAAATATCCTACCAAGCCTCAGTTACAAAGACCTCCTGTGTTCTCTACTCATCAAGATAATCCTGTATTAATTATTTGAAAAATTATGTAATGATTAAAAATATATAAAAAATTTAATTAACTTAAATAAATAAATAAATTAAACATCTCAATCCTCTTATCCACAACCCTAAATTCTTCCGTAATATATTATCCCTTTTTTCTCATCCGAGCCCTCTTCCATTTTTCATGTCTATCCAGGGGGATGGAGGGGAAACCTCTCTAGAGTTTGAATACTTAGCTCTTAGTTTTTGAAAATTTTCAGCCATCATTTGTTCTTACAATAACATACACCCTCCCCGAGATGAAGTATGAGAGTATAGGTTTCTAGATTGGATCTCATTATGAGATCCCCTTGATTTTTGTAAATTAAGAATTAGAAATCATTAATACAAAAAAACTTCTAAAAGTTTAAATTACACTTACCAAAAATGATTCTTGTCTTTTACTTTAAAAAAATTTATTCTATATGTATTCATCTATAAAAGGATATATATCACATGGATTTTGATGCTGCATATGCCCAAAAATGAAATCAGATGTGAGGGTTGATTTGAAATCCCTCCATCTCCTAGAATCCAATGATAAACATTTCTTCCTGACTCCTCCAGTGTCAGGTATATCATATATCATCTGATAAGAAGGGGGAAAACTTATATTAATATAAAAATTTAAATATTAGTACAACAATAACAAATTATCTTACCAAAATGGTCTCCCACAACTAAGATAGTGTCACTTTTTCAACACTTCTGCAATCATTAATAAAAATATGGACTTTGCTTTTACTGTAAATTGATACAAAACTCTTAAATTGTTTTGCATTAAGACCTATTGGAATATCATTATCATTAAAGTCTAACAGTATCCTCTGATACTGGCTACGAGAAACTGATAATTTTTGTAAACATGTTCTTCCACATTTACCAACCCTCAAACTCTTCTTTAGCTTTGTGGGAGTATATGACTCTTGTAAAGAAATATATGGATCATCAAGAGGAGAATGTGCACATTCCTCCCTAGATGTATGAGTACACTCATCTTCATAAGTATGTGGTTGATCAGTTGATTGATCTGTCAATACCCTACAAATCAAAGTAAAAAACAATTAGTACATAAATATAAAAATTCAACTATTACAATATTAATGTAAATAAAAAATGAAAAATTATGAAACAAAAAAGTAAACTAAAATTTAACACATTATAATTCATAGTTTTTATAATTAAATAAAAGTCTAACAATAGTAATGATATATGAAATTTTATGTAAACGAATGAAAACAAATCAAAAAATTCTGTAGGAATTTTAAAAATGGTCCAACCTAATAAATCATTTTTTAATATAAAAAAGAATATTTTATCAATATACTCTTATAACATATTTTTGGTTTTATTTAACATATTAGATTTTAAAAAAACTATATTTCAACAAAATCAATAAATAGATAAGTTACCTAAGGGTAAACATGGTAAACTAAGAAAAACAAAATTAATACAAACATTTTAACTTATTAGTTTTAATACGTGCTTTAATAAATAAAATAAAATATACATATCTAACATTTTTTGAAATTTATAAAAGTAAATAAGAAATAAATATATGTTACCTATAATATTAGGAATGTACTAAAGGATTTTTTTCCCAAATTCATTTTTCATGATCATTCCTTATGGAACAAACCGGGTCTATGATGTTCTCATCATTATTATCTGTTAATATTTTTATGTAACTAGGTATCTCACATAAATCACCATCTTATTCATGTTGATAATCACCAACATATTGTTTTTTCCTTATAAAATAATAAAAAAATTCATATCAGATTGATTAAGAACATAGAAAATTTAATTTTCATGTGTTTTCATTATAAAAGGATCAACTTTGTATTTCAATCTATTCAGATTAACAAGTGTCATTCCAAATTCATCGTGTCTGACACTATTTCTACTAATAAACTATTTGCAGTTAAACATTGGAAATTTAAATTTAGTGTAATAAACCTCCCATATTTCTTTAATGACTCGATAATATACACTTGGTGTATAAAATTGATTTTTTTTTCTTCAGAACTCAAAAAATGAATTGCTTATGTGAACACTAATACACCACTATTATGAACTTCACTTCTTTTGTCCTAATATTTCTTATGAAATGTGTATCCATTAATGTAATACCCACATTATTTTATCACATTTAAACTTGGACCATCCAATAACCATCTTAATGTTTCTAATGCATCTGATCTACCAAGAATAGTCTTTTTAAACTGTGGGAAAAACATTTTTTTTATTATTATTCATAATCTACATATCTTTATTATTTGGATGAAGTTATTTCAACACATTAATATGAAATGTTATATATGTTCTAGCACCATATATTTTATTCAAGATGTATATTTATACCTTCTTTATCTATTCACCTGACAAAGATTTTACTTTCAATCCACAAATCCCATTCCCCCCATAATTAAATCGTTCATGGAGAGATGGAGGCAAACAAATGTGCTACACCATAGACAGGTAGTTTGTAAAAAACTCTGCAACCTCCTAAAAAATATACTTTTCAACAATGGAGTCTTCAGGTTGATATGGATTCTTAACATACCCCTTCAATATCTTTATATACATTTTAAAAGGATACATCAAACATAGATATAAAGGTCCACAAATATTTTTTCTCAAACCAAATGAACCATTAAATGTACCATTACATCCAAAAAATATGGAGGAAGATACATTTCCAATTGAATAAGTATAGAAACTGATTTTTCCCCAAAATTTTTAAAGTATTCAGATCAATCACATTATTACAAATTGAATTAAAAAAATAACACACCTTCATGATAGTCTTTATGAAACGAATGGGAAATATTCCATGTAATAAAACCAATAAAAGTTGTTGCAACATGATATGAAAATCACGAGATTTTATTCCTATCAACTTCAAAACTTTTAAAGACACAATTTTTTTTACATTTGAATAATAACCCTACAGAACTTTGATATCATGAAGACACTGAAAAAAGACAATTTTCTCCCTCTTTGATAATGTATGACAAGACGGGGGAATAAATGTTTTCCTTCCATCAGGAGTGTGAGCTAACTCCAAACATATTCCCATTGACAGTATGTCTAATCTTTCATTGAACCCATATTTAGTATTTCCTTTAATATATAACAATGTTTCAATCGATATATCACATATATTCTTTTCTATATGCATTAAATGAATTTTATGTTTCACCTCATGATATATCCAATATGGTAGCTCAAAAAATATTGACCATTTCTTCCAAATATTTCTATAATTACCAGATTTATGTGTCTTTCTAAATGTCACATCAAGGTTTTTCACCCTCTCAAAATAATAATAAGTGGATAGAGTTTATGAAGAAATATCAAATTATTATGAGCCATTAAATTACTTTTTTAATCTTCCATAATAGTGATCCATAGACAAAAAATTTCGATGACCCATGTATACTATTTTTCTCCCATGATGCAGTTGATAATATGAAGTCTGCTGTTTGCAAATTGGGCATGCTTTATGCCTCTTAACACTGTATCCAGAAAAATTTACATATGATGAGAAGTCATTTATAGTGAACATAATCATTTCATGCTATTGAAAATATTCTATTTTATACGAATCATACACCCTAATACCATACTTCCATAAGAGTTTCAAATCATCAATTAACAGTGAAAAGAAAAATTCAATATCATTTATGGGTTATTTTGGTACAGAGATAATTAAACTCAACATGACATATTTGCGCTTCATACAAAATTCAGAAGATAAGTTGAAAATTAATAATAAAATAGTCCATGAACTATTTTTTCTACCGAGGATTTGATATATATTCATTACATTTGTGCATAGTACAATTTGAGATTTCTAACATCATTTCCAAATGTTGGAAAATGGTGATCAATTTTATTCCACTATGTACTATCACCTGAATGATGTATTTTTCCACCACATATCCACTATTCAACATGTCATATTAACCTTATTGCATCATGTGAATTAGAAAATAAATTTTTTAAATGAAGAATTATAGGAACATACCAATATTCCTTGGAAGGGGTCTCTATAACCTCTAAATCATCCTGTGATTTTTCTTTCAACTTAAACTGTGATTTCCTACATTTAGGACACTCTAACAGAATTCATATTCCTTCTTATATAGCACACAATAATTCCTGGTAGACATGTATTTTTATACCCTAATCCCATCGGTCATAGTATTTTATTCACTTTATAATGTAAATCTGGAAGATCATTATCTTTAGGAAGAATATCTTTCAACAATTTTAGAAAATCAGTAATTTTTTTTTCAATCCAACCATGTTTCACCTTTGAGTTAATCAATGTTAACACTGATGATAAAACCATAAATTCTATAAAACTAGAATAAAATGGTTTTTCAGAATCACCATATATAATCTCAATTATTGATTCTTTCTCAATTTCTTCTAATTCAATATCAGGAATCATTTCTTCAATTTCATTAAAGTTATCATCTTGTAAAGTATCATCATCAATAGATTTAAAATTCTGCCCAGTTTCACCATGGAAAATCCAATGGCTGTAACTTGAATTAAAACCATGAAAAATTAAATGATATTTTATCTCTATACTTTTCAACTTCTTCATATATAAACATTTCAGGCATGGATATAAAAACATGTAGTTGTTTGGAACATTTTATTTAGAAAATTCCAAAAAATCATCAACACCTTCCTCATATTCATCAATCATTAAAAGTGTCATAATACAACTTCGACTCATTATTACCCATAACAAATATAAAAAATATATATATTATAAATACAATCCATTTTTATATTTATACGAAATATTCCATAATTTTAAAGTAACAGAATTTTGAAATATAAAGAAAATATATGCGTATTTGAAAAATATAATTACAAATTCTATAAAATAATGGAAGATATGTTTAAATATAAATAGTAAATAATAAAAAGATATGCATTGAAATAATTTAAAAAAGAAAATATAGTTAGACTATAAAATTTTTCATCTAATATAAAAACTTATTGGGATATTAGATATGCACATTCATCAAGGTTGTAAGTTGTTTTGTTAATGATGGATTCATTTATGGAACCATATGGAATGAAAACGAAATTTGTATGGGGAAAAAATATATGATAATTCTCAAACATTTAATGATATTTCACTAACTCAACTAATTTTTTATAGGTAAGATCTAAAATAAGAACCCATGTTTGGTTTGTTATTGATAAATTCATACCCCCAAATGGTTTTTGATCTAGCCTCATAGTAATTTCCAATGACTAAAAGCCCATAACTAGGATATCACAATATTTATTTTCATGATCTATAAATATAATATTCTCAATAATAAAAATTGGAATACCGATCCATCTACTAATTTCCATCTATGATGCCATAATAAATTTTCCAACTTGTTCTATAGTACATGATTCTAATACTAGTATGAGATACATGGTGATATACATTACTAATAAGGTTTCTATATTGAGCAAAATTTAAACTAAGGTACTTATCATAGAAAAGTCTATAGTCTTAGAAAATAAATTTATCCCTTACTTAAGTACCCTGAGTTCCTAAAACCTTGTCAAATTGGATTGATCTATCAATAAGAAATTAAACGATTCATACATTTATAAAAAATAAACCATAATAAATAAATCTCATCTCATGTATAATACCCTCTCAAGAAATATCCTATTTTCACGATTATTAAAGTATTATGTAATAATATAAAACTTCCCATTGAGGTAAAAATTATATACAATACATATTATATACCAAGGGGATAAAAAATGAGGGTATCACAACATCAATAAAACCTTTTTATATGGTATCAAACAAGCATTTGAATCCAAATTTGAAAACAAAGTTACAACCATCTATTGAAAACCAAAAAGGGTTCAAAACTTTAGAAACAAAGCACACTGCCCATATTAGTTAGTTCAAAATTAAAAAATCTCTTTAATTAAAAATAAACCATTAAAAATGGGTTATATTCATTATAAATCAAAATAGGGTGAAAACCCTTCTTTTATCATCAAATTCATTTTAAAATATCCTTATACCAATTTAAAAAAAACATGGAAATACTTAAATTTTAGTAGAAAATGAAATATATGAATTCCCTATATTCCATGTAAAGGAAATTTGAATTTTTTTTACAAATCCCTAGCATTTCATGACAGATAAAAAAAAGGAATTGCGTAAAATACCTACCTTATTCACCTAGAATGACCGTCTAAAATCCACACAAAAGGACCCTCCAAAGAAAATATAATAATTCAACACCCACCCTATCCAATATTCATCCATATATTTATTCATTATGGACCCATAATTTTGAACACATGTCTTTGATATGTATCATACTTATTTTGATGTTAAGGGAGTATATCATAAGATGTACCCCCATGAGAAATAATCCACCATGATGAAGGGAGATGAAAAATTATCATTAGAAGCATGGATACATGTAAAAGGAATATATGAAATAACATTAGAAGATTAAACAAGATGGTAATGTGAGAATTTAGTAAACTAAATAAAAAAACAGAGAGTTAGGGCATCTGCGACATTGAACGAACAAAATCAAGGTGTGTGAGGCTTACTTGAGAGTTGAGAGTAAATCATATCAAATGCACTGATGAAAATGAGGATGTATAAAGCTGTAGAATGAGGTTGTAGGCCACTGGATCGAAGAAACAGGGTTAGGGTTTCCATGTGAGAGAGAACCGAGTCTGCCTTTGCCTGATCAAAAAACACCAAAATGACTCAAAATGGGAATTCAAACAATTCTTAATGATTTATCATGTTGGTTATTATATAACAGAAAATATAAAGATTTTTTTAGATTTATCATGTCGGTTATATAGAAACCGATGTGATAAATTTACTTACCACATTGGTTATTTTATAATAGATATTACAAAGCAATGGGATTTTTTTTATAACGTCAGTTATTTTACAACTGACATAAAATACGTGCTTTATCACATCAATTATAGAATAACCAATGTGATAAAGCGGGATAATTCATTTATTAGGTCGGTTAGGGAATAACTGACATGATAAATCAATTTACATGGCATTGCACGTCAGTTATAAATAACCAATGTTAAAAGGACGATGTGATAAATACTTTTTGTACTAGTGTATTTCTCTTTTTTTTTTCATTTTAAAAACCTAAAAACATCAAATCCACAACAAAAATTAAAGTTGGATTAATTAAAAACACTTTCAATGTTCATAAAAAAATAAATACATAATATTAATCCATTTATCAATTATATTTATTTATTTTATTTAAGTTAAAAAATGTGAATAATGACCTTAATATAATGAATTATTCTTTGTTTTAAATAATGGAATAAAATGAAAATATACCTCCCATTAGACATAAAGTGCAACGACCCAAGTATTTATAGAATAATACCTTTTCATTTATATTAATATTTATGAATAATATGTTAATGTTACGTTAAAGGGGATTCTTTTTCTGATAGCATACTCGACACACAATAACAGGTTTCTCCGAAATCTTACATTGCACACAACTTTGAGTTATACTGAACAATAATACAATAATATTATTATTATTTTAAATGGTAGGTAATAACTAGATGTTGGAATGAAAAGAATTAATAGTATCAACTAAATTTTGAAATATGGATTACACATGTTTAAATAATGATTCATTGGTTAACAAATTTATTAGAAATACAAATAAAAACCAATTGGATATAAAGGATGCATTTTTATGAAAACCTATTTAAAGAGAATAATTATGTTTATAAAATCATATCACTCTTTATGGATTTTTATTTAATAAAAAATATATGTTATATATTCAATTTAATGTTTTAAATTAATCTTATATGTTTTCTGTATATGATATAAGAACAAATTCAATTTTTCGGATAAAAGAAGTATTTTTCTTAAAATGCAGTTTTACCACCTTTTGATGGAGAACCCTTTCTAAATTTAGTTTTTGAAACCATTATATATTCTATTTAAAAAAATAAACTTATTTTTTAGAATCATGACATTAAAATTTACTTTGGATGAATTTGTTATATTTTTCTGATAACTATCATATTTTGATAAATAGTAAAAATTGGCTAAATTTTAATTGAAAACAACTGTTTCCATCAAGATAATTTGTATGGTTAAATCATATTATTTAATTGTTTTAAAGTATAAATAGAATATATTTTTATCATTTATTCAAATTTTGGTCATTGGATATAATTTATCATTTAAATTGGATATAAACACATATCAATCTTTTGATAGATTTTACTTCTTAAAAACCCACTTTTTGGTTTTGACAATGAGATTTAATTTTAAATTAATTTCTGAAAATTCTGTGTTTTGAATTTGGAAAAATGGATTCCATATTTGTAATTATAAGGTCCAAATTTTGTGAATAGGTACCTTTTATTTTTGGACATTATGAATAGTAACTTCAGTAATAATTTTATTTACCATGGTTAAAGGATAAATCTGGTAAATGAAGGAAAAAATAATAGTATAATAATATTAAACTACCCTAACACATGTCCTAATCCTATTTGATGAGATATTTCAGAACATGGTCATACTTGGGTCAATTTTGGGACCCCATGGAGCCACTTGGATGTGAAAATGACATTTTATAAGAATTAATTTAAAGTAAAGAGGAATATAACATAAACATGTATCTTTTACTAAAACAATTTTAATATGGGGTTATATAAGTGATATCTTAGACTATAAATAGTCATTATAAATATAAAAATATTTCCTGCATCATGATATTTTATTTATAATTTTTAGACATTAAATAAATAAATTTAATTATGACACAATGATGATGCAGTGATTGATTCATTAATAAAGGATTCAAATAAATGATATTATAAATATTAAAATAAATGCAATTTTATTATTTTTATTCCATACATTAATTTTATGGATGATATTGATATATTATATTTGAGTTAATGCCTTTGGTTTGAAGGAATCTGGTTGTTATGAATTTGCAAAAAAGTCAAATAGTGTCTAAAATTGACATAATTCATAACTTTAAACATAAAATAGTATATTAAATGATATTAAATTACTAAAAATATAATTGTAACATCCCAGGTAAATAAAGAATATGAAATTATCATATTTAATAATATTTTTGAATAAAACGTTAATATTTCTTTAAAGGGAATGTTATGCTCGATGGCGTACCCAATAATCAACAATGAGTTTCTTTGAAATCTTACGCTTCAAACTAATAATAAAATAATATTATTTTAAATGGTAGTTAACGCCTAGCCGTTGTATTGATGAGAATGAACAAAACTAACTACAAAATGATTATATATGTTTGTTAAATATTTTTACTTTTATCCAATAAATGTTAGAGGCTAAAAATGCGAATGAATCCAATTTTAAGTGTAAATATTCTAATATTCTTTAAAAGGTCGATTGACCACCTTTTGATGATGAACCATTTTTAAATCCACTTTTTGACAATTTTATATGTTTTATTTGACAAATTAAAATCCTTCTTTAGAATCAGGACATCAAAATTTACTTTCTGTATGTTTTTGGTATTTTTCCGATAAAGTCCATTTTTAATGAATAGTGAATGATGTTGTATTTTAATTAAAAACCTAATTTTTAATCTAATTTATTTATATGGATAGATTATCTTTTTAATTGGTTTTAAAGTTCAATTATAATATATTTTTACCATTTAATCCAATGGTGGACATTGGAATTATTTTCACTTTGAAATTGAACATAAACAAGTGTCAATATTTTGATATATATTGTTTCTTAAAAACATGCTATTTGTTTTGACAATGGGATATTAAATTAATTAATGTAAATTATATGTTTTGAATTTTTTAAAATAGACATCATTTTTGAATTTGGAATATCAAATATATCTTAGGGTGAAATTTTGGTATTTTTCTGAAAAACTTCAATTTTTGATAAATAATGAAACCACTAAGTGGTAGTTAAAAAACGGATTTTTCGTTTAAATGAAATTTTACCACATCTATGAATTGAATTTAAAAAATCTGACATACATGGTTTTCATTATTAAGTAAAATTTGGTTCAATGAGATGAAAATATTTTTTGGTGAATAGTAACCTTTGAGTTTTATTAATCGCGATTAGAGGTAATTAGTGTAATTTAAGGTAAAAATAATGTTTTAATAATATGAAATTACCTTGAAACATGTCCTAACCTTATTGGATGAGTCATGGCCATCCAATAAAATCCATGGGTCAACTTGGGGACCCCATGGAGCCACTTGGGTAAGAAACTGACATTAATAACTTTTTATTTAAAGTTAAAATAAAAATGTCAACATATATTGTATTACTAAATTTTTTTTACTTGGGGTTATATAAGTTATATTTTTGACTATAAATATTAATTTTAAATATAAAAGTATTTCCTAAATCATGGAATTTTTTTTATAATTTTTATACATTAAATAAATAAATTTATTTATGACACCATGATGATGCAGCGATTACCTCATTAATGAACAATTTAAATAAAATGAAAATATAAGGTAAAATATAAGACTTATACTTGTCTAAAACCTATTTTATGGGTGGATTTAGAACCCTTATCGACTTATACTTTAAATATATCATTTTGGGACCTTTAAAATCTTAAAATCATTTTATAATAAAGTAACATTTCATGACCTTCTAAGAGTGCCCCTCCTCCCTCTTATAAAAGGCCCCCACCTCTACTCCATTACCCAAACCTATAAAGCCCTTGTATCATCCAACCCCTTCTCCAATTATATCTAAAAATCTCTCTCTTAATCCTATAAGCCTTACCTTATGTAGAAAGCTCTTCAAGAAACCCTTTTGGTTCAAACCAAGGGGAGTTACCCAATTTAAAGGTAATGTCTTCTCTTATGTTATTTTGTTTTATTTTTCTTCTCCAACCCCCTAAACTCTTTTTATTACTTTATTTTGTAACAAAAACAGTATATTAAATATACTAGGATGTTTTTATGATAATAATTTGAGCTACACTTACACAAACCTCTATTTAATGGTTAAAGAACATACTGTTTCCGTGGATGGTGAATTACTGCCTCACCAAATGATGATTGTTCAATTATCTCATACCGCCTCTCATGGTGGCCATTATGATGTCACTGTATTTTATATATTATATATATGGTATTTATGTTTTCTATATACTTCTGTATTTTATATTTAAAACGTACCTTTATGCTTTTCATGTTGTGCAAATGCGATAATTTCATATGAGGAAGTGTGGACTACCGCCCCCTCAAGTGACGTGACTCGTTCATGCAATACATGGAATGTATAAAGAATAAAATTAATGAAATTATGTGACCTATATAAAATATATATTATACTGGAATTATAATATATATATATATATATATATATCATTTAGTTTTACTTCCATTAATATGACAAAGAAATGAAAGTAGCGTTCATGCGTACGTACAGCCTACCGTCTCCATGAACGGTGAGTTTCATTTTCTATATCGAAATGTTATGGAATAGTATAAAATGAATTTATACTGTATATATAGGATATTTAAATCATTAATACTATTATTTATATGATTTAATTATAACTACATGGACATTTCTTTTCAAACAAGTTCATTTTTGACTCATGTACCGAACATCGACAAAAATGTCTGATATGAAATCTCATAATTAACTAATTATTATAACATTATAATATGTGATATTAATTGAATAATAAATTTTAAAGGACGTACTTAAGAAATTATAAATTTACCAAAGTTTATTATTCAGGAATATAAAGAAACGAGCAAGACAAGTCGGACTTGAGGTAAGGGATCTGACCTCTTTCTTTCTTTTCAAGTACTATCTTTTATGTAATTTCTTTTATGATACATGTTATTATGTTGGAGGATGTTATTTTATATTCACCATAATGTAATTTTTATTTTCATATTATGATATACCCCCTCTTACTCTCATAAATTCATTTTAATAATTTTTAAGTGGCGCCGTTAGGATGCCGAATTTTCGTAAGGGATTTCTTATCTCACTTTTAATTCCATGAGATTTCCATTGGTCGCCACTTATTTATGGAATGTGGTGTATTGTGTACTTTCAATTGATATATATTATCATGATTCTATTTATATTCATGTTGTTCTGAAATTCATTTGGTGGTTATTATCTTTTGGTTATACGACTCGATTGATTACAACGAGGTAAGAGGTTTTTGTCTCACTTTTTATTCCTGTGAGATTCATGCTACATTTGCCATTATTTCCTTTTGTGTGGTGTATGTACTGCCCATTATTCTACTATTTGTGTAATATACTCTCATTTATGGGTATTTACATCTTTATTGTATGACCCTTCTTTCATGGGGTGTACGTTTCGAAAGTTACCCAAATCGGTAAGGGAACCTTTCACCCTCCTCTTTTTAAAAGACTTATTTTTGTTAGGTATTTTAATTTACATATTATTATGTTGGGATGTGTTATTATATATCCTTATTACTATAAATGATATGTACAAGTGATGAGATACCCTTTTTATCTCTCATCATCTCATTTTCTGAATTTTAAAATGGCGTCGTTAGGCTGTCGAATTTCTGTAAGGGAACTTCTTAACCCAATTTCAATTATTTGAGTTAAACCTATACTTATTGATTATTTCATACTATGAATATGTGTGGATTACCTCTAATTGTTTTACACTTAATATCCTCTTATATTGGGTGTATTTATATTTTTCAAACATAATTATGTAATTGATTTATCCTTAATCTAAGGATACCGACTTTGTAAGGGACTTCATCTCAATATCCTTTCATTGAGGCATATTTTTGTTCTAATACAAGACTTTCTTTTATACGCTGTATAAACACCTTTGAAGTTTCATTTCATTTAAAGGGAATCTTTTTCTATGAAGAGTTTTATTAAACAACAAAAAGGAATGTTTCTTTTAACGTACACGGTGACAACGACCTTTTCTACCACCGCGAGTACTATTTGACCTTTGGCTTCCTTAACAAGCCGTAATGTTTTTAAAAGAAATTAAATACCATATACTCTTTTATGTATTTTGGTATTGAAAATGGTTTTGATAATGGATTTGTTATGTCAATATATTTAAGTGATATATTGTGATTTAAATGTGTAAATGTTTTCTTTCCATTATATTTGTTTTATGTCTTATGATTTTACAATGGTACTTGAACATTTGATGGGTGGTTACGTGATAAACCATTTGACGGGTGGTGCCATGAATACCAGGACGGGTGGTTATGTTATAACCTCTAATGCATTGGGTATGGAAGTTGTCCGTATGACTATTCCATTTAGTGATACGTGTGAAAGTTGACTGTATGGTTATTCCATTTTAGTATGTTTATGTCCCAAGTTACCTTTATATGTTATGTATTCTTTATATGGGTTTTATGGTAATATTTTGGTTACAAAAGGGTAAGTAATGATCTTTTATTCAGTGAAGAGTATTTTCTACTTCATAAAGGTGAAATGTATTACTTATGATAAGGTATTCATGATTTACTTATTGTTTTGAAAAAACTAACAGTTTTCCTTCTTTTTGTATCCTTTACTGGGCTTTTTATACTCATCCCAAGTTTTTGAAATGTTTTCCACAGGACTTAAAGATGAATAGGGTCAAGTATGAGATCAAGGAAAGACATGATATCTAAAACATGAAACTAGACATGTTTCTTTTTAAGAGTTTTTATTTTATGAAAACTTAGTAGAAGTGTCTACTTTGTAATATTTTGATATGTAATAGTTATGTCCTAATTCTCTAAAACTCTAAACCTGAAAAGATCCTCTATGTGAATTATTCATTTAATTCATGATTATAAAATGTTTTAAGGTCGGGTCCTTATAATAATATTTGTCCAAATGGTTAGTATAAGTCCAAATATTTCATAAATAACTTTTTGTGGGTCATTTGACATGATATGGTAATTACATTAACCCACAATGTGTAAATAACATGTTATCACAGTAAGATAAAAATGGATAACATGAGGGTTAAACTAAAAAGATAAGGATAGAAAATATTAAAAACTTGTCTAAAAATTATTTTATGTTTGTTATTCGAAACAAAATCATCTTATATTTTAATTAAATGAGTTTTGGACCATTTTTAATCAAAATTGAATTTATAATAATCTAACATTTCAAGACTTTCCTAAAGTGCCCCTCCTTCCTCTTATAAAAGGCCACCACCTCTACCCATGTAAATCACACCTATAAAGCCCCTTTTCTCGTCCAAATTATGACCAAATAATCTCCCAACATCCATACCTTTCTCATAGAAGCCTTTCCTTGGGAAAAAGGTAATTCAAGAAAGCCGTTTGGCTCAAATCAAAATAAGTTACTCGATTTAGAGGCACCGTCTTCTCTCAAGTTCATTTTTTTTATTTTCCTTCTCCACTACCTATGTTATTATTATTATTTGATTACATAAAAACACTAGTATCCTCAATATACTAAGATTTTTTATGATAAGTATTCGAACTACACTTACACACACCTCCATCTAATGGATATGAACATACTATTTCTGTGTATGGCGAACTACTGCCTCACGAAATGACGATTTTTCAATTTTCTCCTACCACATATCATGGTGGAAATTATGATGGAAATATATTTATATTGTCTCTATGATTATGTAATTTTTATTTACAACATATCTTTATGCTTTCCATGATGTGTAAATATGATAATTTCATTTGAGGAAGTGTGGACTACCGCCCCGTCAAAGTGATATGACTCGTTCATACTATACATGGAATGCATAAAGGACAGTTTTATTAAACCTATGATACATACATGACATAAATATAATAATATTATAATAATATAAATTTATATCATTTGAATATTATTCTTTTAATATGATAAAGAAATTAAAGTAGCTTTCATGCGTATGTACGACTTACCGTCTCCATGAACGGTGCATTTCAGTTTTTATCTCCAAATGTTATAGAATATTATAAATACATATATACTGGATATATATGATATTTAAATCATGAATATAATTTTGGAGATTACGTAATTTTTACTACATGTACAATTTATATCAAAACAAGTTCATTTTCGACTCAAGTACCGAATATCGACAAAATGACCGATATCAACTTAAATAATTATGTAATTTTTATAACATGGTAATAAGTGATATAAAAGGAATAATAAACTTGAAAAATGTTATGAATAAATTATAAATTAACTTAAGTTTATTATTCAGGAAGAATAAGGAACATATGTGATGAATCAGACTCAAGGTAATGGATTTCATCTCAATCTCCTTTCATTGAGGCATATTTTGATAATATACACCTCCTTCTTTTATACAGCCTATAATAAAACCCTTTTAATTTTAATTTCATTCAAAGGGAATATTTTTTTATGAATCCTTTTACTAAATGACAAAAAGAATGTTTTTAACATATGTGGCGATAATGACCTCTCCGTTGCCGTAATTGTTTTTTGATATTTGGATTACACTATAAGCCTTAATGTTTTCAAAAGGAAAAGAAATCCATTATTCCCTTTTTGGTTGTTTTGGTATTGAAAATGGTTTTTGAAATGGATTGAGTATTTCAATATCTTGAAACGATTTCTTTTGATTGCAAATGAAATGTTGATATTTTCAATATTTTATGTGTTATGATTATATAATGGTACTTGTACATTTAAAGGGTGGTTACTTGATAAACCAATGAAAGATGGTTACATTATAAACCAAATGGCGGGTGGTTCCGTGATAAACCAAGGATGGTTGGTTATGTTATAACCTCCATTGAATTGGGTATGGAAGCCGGCCGTATGGCTATTCCATTTAGTGATATGTGTGGAAGTCAGCTATATAATTATTCCATTTAGGTATGTTTATGTCCAAAATTTCCTTTATATGTTATATGTTGCAATATATGGGATTTATGGTAATATTTTGGTTACAAAAAGTGAAAGCAATGAGCTTATATTCAGTAAAGTGTTTTTACTACTTCTTAAAGGTGAAAAGTATTACTTTATGATAAAGTTTTCGGGGTTTACATGTTTTCAAAAGACTAATAGTTTTCATTCATTATTTATCCCTTACTGAGATTTTTATGCTCATACCAAGTTTTGAAATGTTTTTCATAGGAAATAAATAATATTAAAGTCAAGGATGGGATCAAGGAAAAGTTATGCTGTTAAAACATGAAATGATTTCATGTTTCTTTTTAAAGAGTTTTTGTTTTTAAAAAAAATGGACAATGAGTAGAAGTTCCTACTTGTAATATTCAAGTTGTTATGTATCAGTTATGACCTAATTATCTAAATCTCAAAACTTGAAGAGATCCTCGGTTTGAATTAAAGTCAAATTATTTAATTATCTCAATATTAAGTATTGTTTAAGGCTGTGTCCTTATAGTTGGTATCAGAGGTCGGTTTAGACAACTTTAGAGGTTAGGGTGTTATTTAAGCATAAGTGACATGTTTTATATAACCACAATGTTATCATATTAGAAAGAGTCATAGTTATTTTAGATAAATTGAATGAGTTTAATATAACATGAATAAGTATATCTTAGTCTTTACCCTCCTCATAAGATAGTATATGTTGATTTTACTGATATAATCACACTAACCCTTTTGTATTTAGTAAATAGATGGATCTAGCAGGCACCAAAGTAACAATTGATATAAAGGAAACTATGGTGGTTTTATGAATAAACAACCAAATGAAATGGAAGATGAAATGAGAACTCTTGTGGTTATTCTTAACCAACTATCTAGATTCATGATTGACCACTCAAAAATTTGTGATTTTTATAAGGCATCATATATACGAGAAAAGAATCCCTATGAAAGTTCAGGTAATAATAAAAAAGGTAATTATATTCAAAAACCTATGTGTCAAGGATGTGGAAAGAAACACCTAGTAAAATGTTTCAAAGGGATGAGAATATGTTATAGATGTGATAATTAAGGTCATAAAGAAATAACCTACCATGGAAAAAGGAAGCGTTCATTTGGATCCAATAAAGGGAAAGTAGTAATTTCCAAGGGATCAATTGAATGTTTTAAATGTGGTGTGCATAGTTATTACACAAATAAATGTCCTATGAAGAAGGTTTTAGAATGAGATCATTAGGACCATATAAATATATGTTTACCAATTCCTAATTCCATTATAATTGAATATGAGGAAACTGAAAATGACCTATGAAGGGTATGGATTATTTCTTAGCTCATGTTTTGACATTATTGAAATATTAGGAAATTATACCTGATTTTTTTGTAGGAAATAAGTATAAAAGAATAATATGAAAAAACATGGATAAAGGACCATGAAGAATGTTCTATGATTAAGATGTCTACATTTTAGGAATTGAAGAGTTATATTGGATCTATGGACGATGATATGTTTAAACGTATTCATGATGTGATTACTTTGGAAGACTTATATTATTTGTAACCCTTAAGTTTGTTATATAAAAATGTTAACTGAGGAATAATTATCTTTTCTTTTGTGGATATAGTTATAAAGAACCATTAGGGTTTATTTGATCCTTGAATTTGAGGAAATCATGGGTTATTACTTTTTGGGATGCAAAATGAGAGGTATGAGATAACCTTTGAGGTTAAAATATGTTATGGTTATTTTTAAGGAATTTATATCATATTTGGGAATGCTATAAAATTATATAGTTTTTGAAAAAGGACAACACACAAACCGTGTAACAACCCACCGCCTCGGACAAAGCTGTAGAAATTGAACCCATAACTAAAATGCGATTGAGATTTATCACCTACCACTAGACTACATGAAGTACTTGGTTAGTATGACTTATTATTTTTAGTTAAATGATTTTATGGATCAATAATAATTTGATTTTGGGAACTTCTATTTTATCAAATGGATATCCTTAGTATAGGAAAATGATTCGATGATTAAGTGATAAATGTTATTTTAGAAGACATTCGATCTTTTGGGAACACTATATGCCTAAAGAAAATTAAATACTATGGGATTTCATTTGTGGAGTAATGATTGAATTATTATTTTTTGAAGAATCTATGTTTTTATTGTTGTGATTTGGGTTATGTTTGGAAATTATTAACCTATCATGGAGAACATGTTATTAGGTTAATTACTTTTCAGTATGAGACTTTAAGAGTAGTGGATGTTATTTGGAGATAAATGTTAATATTTATCGCGAAATACTATATGCTCAAATACTTATGAATTTTGGGTTTCAATATTAGTTTAGATTATTTTGATTAATTTTAAGGACAATTGTGTATTTAATGGTCTTTGTTTAACTTTGGGTACGATTTGTTGAATTTTGGAGATTAAGAGTAGTATTTATTTTTATAAAGGATTATCCTTTTTGAGGATTATCTGATCTTGTACTAACCATTTTGGTTTTGGTTAATGTATAAAGATAAGGAAATATATAGTTCATTTTTTGTGGATTATGTGATTCTTTAAAATTTGATTCCAATGCTTCAGGTGTGAACAAGTCATCTTGAATACTCATTGTTTGGAGAAAAGACGAGTTTGTGGTAGAAATTTATTAAATAATGAAACTCTACTCAACAAGTAAGTATGTTTCCTTATGATCTTAGTCTTCTTAGTAATAAAATTCTTCAACACTATAAAAAGGATCTTGAAAAAAAAATGTTATACGCTTTCTTTTATCAATAGACTTTTACCCAACCACAAATTTATGGTATTGTGGTGGTTAAATTTATATGATCAAGTTATCTATCACTCTATATTAGTCTATGAGAGTTAGTTATTCTTACATATCCAGATTTTTCAATGAAGTTTCCGAGCCCAATTTATGGTATTGTAGTGGTTAACTTTCTGATGTGGGTTTTTCAATGAAGTTTCTAAGACCAATTTTAAAATTACGAGGATGCAATTTCCAAACGGGGGGAATGATGTAACGATCCAAGTATTTATAGAATAATAACTTTTAATTTCTATTAATATTTATGAATAATGTGTTAATTATACATTAAAAGGGATGTTTTTTCTGATAGCATACTCGACATGCAACAACGGGTTTCTACGAAATCTTACATTGTACACAACTTTGAGTTATATTGAAAAATAATACAATAATAATAATAATAATATTTTAAATGGTAGTTAACGCCTAGCCATTAGAATAGATAGAATTAATAGTATCAAATAAATTTTTAAATATGGGTTACACATGTTTAAATAACTATTCATTGGTTAACAAATTTATTAGAAATAGAAACAAAAAAAAATTTGAATATAAAGGATGTGTTTTTATGAAAACCTATTTAAAAGAGACTAGTTGTGTTTATAAAATCAAATCACTATTTATGGATTTTTATTTAATAAAAAATATAGTTTATATATTAAATTTAATGTTTTAAATTCATCTTATATGTTTTCTAGATATGATATAAGAACAAATTCAAATTTTCAGATAAAAGAAGTATTTTTCTAAAAATGCAGTTTTACCACCTTTTAATGGAGAACCCTTTCTAAATTTAGTTTTTGAAACCATTATATGTGATATTTAAAAAAATAAACTTATTCTTTATAATTGGGAAATAAAAATTTACTTTGGATGAATTTTTGATATTTTTCTGATAACTGTCATATTTTGATGAATTGTAAAAATACGTAAATTTTAATTGAAAACAACTTTTTCCATCAAGATAATTTATATGGTTAAATAATATTATTTTATTGTTTTAAAGTATATATAGAATATATTTTTTATCATTTATTCCAATTTTGTTCATTGGATGTAATTTCACTTTTAAATTGGATATAAACACATGTCAATATTTTGGTAGATTTTACTTCTTAAAAACCCGCTTTTTGGTTTTGACAACGAGATTTAATTTTAAATTAATTTATGAAAATTATATGTTTTGAATTTGGAAAAATGAATTACATATTTTGAATCAGAAGGTTCAAATTATGTGAATATTTACCTTTTATTTTTGGACATTATGAATAGTAACATCAGTTATTTTTTTTATTTACCATGGTTAAAGGGTAAATCTAATAAATGAGGGTAAAAAATAATATTATAATAATATTAATCTACCCTAAAACGTATAATAATACTATTTTATGAGAAATTTCTAACCATGGGCATCCTTGGGTCGATTTTGAGACCCTATGAAGCCACTTAGATGTAAAAATGACATTTTATAAGAATTAATTTAAAGTAAAGAGAAATATAGCACAATCATGTATCTTTTACTAAAACAATTTTTACATGGGGTTATATAAGTGATATCTTCAGATATAAACATTCATTAAAAATATAAGAATATTTCATAAATAATGATATTTTATTTATAATTTTTAGATATTAAATAAATAAATTTAATTATGACACAATGAGTGATTGATTCATTAATAAAAGATTCAAATAAATGATATTATAAATATTAAAATAAATTTAACATGATTATTTTGATGCCATAAAAAAATTTTTTGGATTATACTGACATATTATCTTTGATTTAATGCCTTTGGTTCGAAGGAATCAGGTTGTTATGATTTTTTTAAAAAGTCAAATAGTGTCCAAAATTGACATAATTTATAACATAAAACATTAAATAGTTTATTAAATGATATTAAATTCCTAAAAATATAATATTCATACAAATGGTTATTATAAGTCCAAATATGTAATAAATAACTTTTTATGAGTTTTTTGACATGATATAGTAATTACCTTAACCCAAAATTTGAAAATAACATATTATCACGATAATATTAAAAAGGGTAAAATAATTGTTAAACAAAAAATATAAGGATAAAAAAATATTAAAAACTTGTCTAAAAATTATTTTATGATGGTTATTAGATCCAAAGTCATATTATCTTCTAATTAAGTGAGTTTTGGACCATTTTTAATCAAAATTGAATTTATAATAAATTAATATTTCAAGACTTTCTTAAAATGACCCTCCCTCTTATAAAAGGCCACCACCTCTACCCACATAAATCACACCTATAAGGCCCCTTGGATTGTCAAAATTATGCACAAATAATCTCCCAAAATCACTTAATTTCTTCTATAAGCTTTACCTTGGGTATAAAGCAATTCAAGAAATCCTTTTGGCTCAAATAAAAAGAAGTTACTCAATTTAGAGGTAACTTCTTCTCTCAAGTTATTTTATTTTATTTTACTTGTACACTACCTATGATTATATTATTCTTTGATTACATAAAAAAACCAGTATCCTTAATATACTATGATTTTTATGAGAATTATTCTAACAACACTTACACACACCTCCATCTAATAAATACATACATACTGTTTCTGTGTACGACGAACTATTGCCTCACAAAACGATGATTGTTTAATTTTATCCTACCACCTATTAGGGTGGACATTATGATGAAAATATATTTATATATGATATATATGATATTTATATTTTCTCTATTATTCTGTAATTTTTATTTACAACATACCATTATGCTTTCCATGATGTGTAAATACGATAATTTCATTTGAGGAAGTGTGGACTACCGCCCCGTCAAAGTGATATGACTCATTCATACTATACATGTAACATATAAAGGATAGTTTTATTAAACCTATGATACATACATGACATACATATAATACTGGTATTATAATATACATTTATATTATTTGAATATTATTCTTTTAATATGACAAATAAATGAAAGTAGCGTTCATGCATACATACGACCTACCGTCTCCATGAACGGTGCATTTGATTTCTTATCTCCAATTGTAATGGACTATTATAAATAAATATATACTGAATATATATGATATTTAAATCATGAATATAATTCTAGAGATGATTTACTTTTGACTACATGTACTATTTATATCAAAACAAGTTCATTTTTGATTCAAGTACTGAATATCGACAAAATGACCAATATTAACGTAAATAATTATGTAATTTTTATAACATGGTAATAAGTGATATAAAGGAATAATAAACTTGAAAAAGTTTATGAAGAAAGTAGAAATTAACTTAAGTTTATTATTCAGTAAGAACATGGAACATACGTGACGAAGCAGACTCAAGGTAAGGGACTTAATCTCAATCTCCTTTTATTGAGGTATATTTTGATAATATACACATCCTTTGTTTATACGGTGTATAATAAAACCATTTTACTTTTAATTTCATTCATATGTAATCTTTTTTCTACGAATCATTTTACTAAATGACAAAATGAATTTTTTTAACATATGCGATGACAACGACCTCACCGCCGCCATAATTGTTATTTGATATTTAGATTCCTCTATAAGCCTTAATGTTTTAAAAATTAATAGAAACCCCTAATTAAATTTTTGGCTTTTTTGGTATTGAAAATGGTTTTTGAAATGGATTTATTATTTCTATATCTTGGAATTATTTCTTGTAATTTCAAATGAAATGTTATTAGTGAAATATTGATATTTGCAATATTTTATGTGTTATGATTATATAATGGTACTTATAAATTTGACGGGTGGTTCCATGATAAACCAATGATGGGTGGTTAAGTTATAATCTCCAATGCATTGGGTATGGAAGTTGACTGTATGGCTATTCCATTTAGTGATATGTGTGGAAGTCGACCGTATGGTTATTCCATTTAAATATTTTTATATCCCAAGTTACCTTTATATGTTATATGTTGATTTCTATAGGATTTATGGTAATATTTTGATTACAAAAAGGGTAAGAAATGAGATTATATTCAGTGAATTGTTTTTTCTATTTCTTAAAGGGGAAAAGTATAACTTTATGATAAAGTTTTTATTTTTTACATGTTTTCTCAAGACTAACAGTTTTAATTCATTATGTATCCCTTATTGAGATTTTTATGCTCATCCCAAGTTTTTAAATGTTTTTCACATGACATAAAGAAGAATAGAGTCAATGATGGGATCAAGGAAAATTTATTCTGTTAAAACATGAAACAATGTCATGTTTATTTTTAAAGGGTTTTTGTTTTATAAAAAAATGGATAGTGAGTAGAAGTGTCTACTTGTAAACCTAAAAAGTTATTCAAGTTTTCATGTATCAATTATGACATAATTCTCTAAATATCTAAACCTAAAAAGATCCTAGATGTGAATTAAAGTTAGATTATTGACTTATCTTAAGATTAATTAATGTTTAAGGCTGGGGAATTATATAAAGGGTTTCTAATAAAGAGTATATCAAAAAATATTTTATTAAACTAAGCCAATGAAGTGTTATTGAATTTATCTATAACTTCATAATCAAATCAAGATCTTTAAAAGTATTTATATTCACTATGTTTCTCCCTCTCTTTAAGGATTTATACCCTTCATTATTTTCCAAAAATCATTATCCATAATATAATAAATTCCACAAAACACTTCATGATTTTTTTTTCTATTTATTATATAATTATTCGGAGTAAAAAATATCTATCAAGGATATGTCAAAATTTTCATAAAATTTTGAATAATTCCATGTTTTAAAAGAAAATAATCTATAATTTGTGAAGTAAATAAGATAAATATGGAATAATTTTGGTTATTATGGGGTAATGTAACTTGATTACCACAAATCTCCAATACAAAAACCATAAGTATTATTCTTTATCTTGAATATTCTAAGATTCAATCCCTAAGAAACTCACTTTCTAAAAAAGTTATGATGTAGTGATAATAATTATAGTGTAATTAATTAATCCATTGTAAAATGAGGCTTGTCAAACAATATGAATTTATAGGTCATGAATTTTATATGAAATTTTATTTTTTTTATTTTTGGAGTAGGTGTTTTTCTAAAAATTTAGATTTTGATCATAATTCCAAGATTTAGAGTATCCCAATGTGATGTTTTTTGATATATACTGATGATTGGGAGGTGTATCATGTGCTAGAGTTGGTCTTAGGTGCTTCCAACTGGAGTATGGATTTTTAAAAAGGGGTTTACCCCTTTTCATGGTTACCACATAGTTAGGGAAATAATATGGGTAGATCATGCAATGTTGTTTTGTCTCAGGGCTTGAAATATGAGTTGGTCATGGTTGTAAAAATACCATGAAAAAACTACCATTAATTTTTGTTGGATATTCACACTATTTGAACTTGTTTATAAAACTTTGAAACAAAACCTAATGAGGTCATGTTTCCTAGATAGTTCTATCCATGGGGTTAATGAATGGCTGGGATAACTATGAGGCAAAACCATTCTTTCTGATGCTTTTTATTAAAAATCTGAATTTTTTCCCATAAAATATTTAAATCATAAACCCCCATTCCTTATCCCTATAACTATGATGAAAAGGATGAGTCAAACCCTCTCTTCCTTCACCCACCTCAATTATGATCAGTTTTGTAGTGATCTCTGAATGATTAATTTGTATCCAAAAAATCAATTTATCATATTAATATTAAATTTATTATATTTAAAAATCTAAAAAATAATTAAAATGGGATTGATGAAATAAATATTTCATTTATACAAAATAAATTAATCTTTTATGATACTAAGGTCTAGACACATAGCCCCTTCTTACACCAGTATATACCCTATGGGTAATGTGTGCTATGGTGATAGATTCATAGGGTGACTCACCTAACTTTGACTTAGCAGTGATCCATATTAACACAAACCTCTCCTATAGTAAATTCTACTTGAGTCTTTTTGTATCCATTATTGGTATTGGTCAAGGCCGAACCCCAGTGACACTACCTCCCTCCCATGTTATGATAAACTAGATTCAAAAGTAATGATCTAACTAGTTGATTTCATCTTTTCTTCTTTCTTTATTAAATTAACTCTTTTCATTACCCTATGTATAAACTAATCCTAATTGTAACTTTATAATGACTATACTACCAACATTCATAGATCCCAATAGTTATATAGACCAATAGTAATATTGTCCAACAATCAGGTAATAATAATATCCTAACAATTCCGTTTTTGATAATGTTCTATATATATACCACCAAAAATATACATTAACAACATAACTACCAAATGTTTTTACAATTCCATTGATAATGTAAATTATATTCATAACTATTAATTTTATTCTAATAGTTTTTATAGAAGGTGTAATCTCCCTCAACGAGTTCTATCCTAAGTAGTATATCGTTATGTGGTCACTAATATTCATTTTTCATATCCATTTACTAGTCTTAGTTTTAGTAAGTTGTATTATTACATGACATGTAATATTATTTCAATGTACTACCATTATGAAAAATAATAAAATAGCCATTATGAAAAAATATTTCTTTTATTAATCATAGAATAAATTTTCAGAACCTTACATAGGCCATAGGCATTTAAAAAGTTAAATAAATAGAGTTTCGTGATACATTGGGCCATTTGAGATTTTAAAATTCATAAGTATAGAGAAATATTGGTTGGAAATTCCTAAATGATATCAGGGTATACACAATGTGTTCTATATATATCACCTTTGGAAGTATGATCCAGATCCAATGCATGTGCTCAACCACAAGGATGTTGAGTTGGAGAAGGATGCATCTTATGTAGAATGACCTTTTTAGGCAGGGGACCTGAATGAGAAGGTTCAATGAGGGAAAAACATTCCTCCTTTTCATGTTCAATGTAAATGAGGGTGTTTTCAGGAAGATATGTGGGAGTGGGAAGTTGACATTTAGATACAACAACATGATTTTCTTGAGTAGACCTCTGGGGATACTTCTTGAGGATAAGAAGTCATAAGATGTTGAAAATTGTGAAAACTATATTCTAGGTATGAATCATTAAAATTTATAAATATATTTTTAGAACATTTATAAGTGTTTATAGGTAGGATATAGGTATTCAAGGGTTAGAAAAATTCTAAGGTAGGGAAAGTGTACATGCTACAACATTACATGTTATTATAGTTCCACCAAACAACTAGTGGGAATCCACATGCAAGATAATGGGAACCCACTGACCAGTTTATGAGGCTCAAGGGTAGAGGTATTTATACAATTAATACACCATCAAATAGATGGTTCTCCTGATAAGAATAAAATCATACCAACATACACTAGGTAGCTGGTGGTGTTTAAAGGAACCTAATGAGGACACTGGGTTTATATATATTTCTATTAAAAGTTTACTCACACACTTTTTCTCATTATATTTTTCTATATTCAACCCATAGACCTATAGGGATACTCTGTGGTGATTTTGGGTGATATACCTCCCTTACAACACCTCCGTTCGGGGCCCAAATTTTGAATCAATCCATCAATTCAAATATGGTGAGTCCTTACATGTTCTAGAATAATCATATTATTTTATCTTTTATCAAAACTAATATTATAATAGATTTTTGGATTTTATATATAGTTTTCATCATATTTTTATTAGGGTTTTGTTGACCGCTGACTAAATCAACACATAGATTCAATGATTTGGCATCCATATATCAATCATACCAAGATCATTGTTAAAAACAGACCATCTCATGTATTTTTAACATTTACCAACCTTTAGGATGTGGTTTCTTCACAAAAATGATCCTATATTTCCAAATCATGTCAAAATAAGTCAAGTTATATGATTTGGTGATTCATTTTCACTCGTATGGTGACCCTTGCCATCGATCATCTTTGTACTTGAGGATTTAAGCCCTTGATTTAGAGAATGTTTTATGTGAGTTCTTGGAAAGTTTTTTGACATGTGTGTGTAGTCTTCTGAGAGCTAGTTTAATAATTTATTATAGGAGGTGTGTGTGAGTTTTCTTGTTGAGACCTATGCCTGTTGTTTTTTATCATATATAGATTGTTATGGATTGTGATTCTTTCTTGATACGACATGATTTAGATATTTCATTATTTTGTGGTATCATATGTGATTTTATATATTATATATATTTGAGTGTATAGATTGATATTATTTGATAGTCCCTTGAGAAATATGTTTCTAAAATTGGTCAAGATATACTTGTGTGATCCAAACTGGCGGGATGTATGATAATCCTTCTCTTTATTTCAAACTAATACTTGATTTATTACATAAGATTGCACTAAATACAACCCAGAATATCAATAAGTATAGTGTATTTAGAATTAGGTACATTACATAAAAACTTAAAACAGGTAATACATAATCTTTATTGAATTTTTTTTAACATGATCATATTATTCCTTCGTACTTAACACTACATGCGATAACCTGGGGACATGCATAAGAAATGAGTACACTATAGAGCCCAGTAAGGGGATAAAAATGGAATAACATGAAGAAAGTAATACATGTTATACAATAGGAATATAAATGGGGAATAAAAGGGATTAGAATCATAAATATGAACAATAATACATGATATAGCATGATAACATAAAGGTGACATGGGAAATGTGGCAACAACTTAAAACACCACATCATAAACATAGGTCAAGTATAACTACTATAAAATCATGATGGAATAAATACTATGATTAATTAGGTTCACTCCCTAATCCCTTGAATTATGTATCATGATACTAAAACATTACCTAATGCACTAGTGTTCTATATAATTCTGGGTGCACCCGTCACCTTCATTTCATTCTTATGCTTAAGTGTTCCACATAGATTATACAACATGGAATCAATTTTAATCACATTTTATTCCAAGATAAATAAGTTTTGAATAAATACATGTAATTACCTAATAAAGTATAATTGAAAAAAGATGAATATTTTTGATATGAATTGAGTATGGGTATTAACTACATATTTTTTTGGCATGAAATACCGCAGTGAAATTTCGGCAGCATAATAGGGACACATAAATGTTCATGGGAGAGACTAATGAGAGTAAAAGGGGTATATAATAATTTATAAGTCATAAGAAAAGTATGGGTCATGTGGAAAACACAACCCAACATTAGTAATTTAAAATAAAAGTGTATAAAATGAAGAATATTCTTGAATAAAGGGGAGAAAGAGAGGATCCCTTACCTTAAGAGTGTGAATCCAAATGCTTGAGAGGGGATTATTGAGAACCTGGGGGAACCTAAAGAGAACTATAGAGTTGGTATGGAAGGGTAAGTAAGTTATAAAATGATTTTTAGTTAATAAAAATGTGATATTAGGCGGGTTTATATATGAAAATAGAGGGGAGTTCTTTATTATTTTCTAAACAATGTTTTTTGACTCTATATAATGAAATTACCAAATCCAAAAACCATACTTTGGTTTTTACCCATGGTTTCTACCAAATAGTGGTGGATTTCATTATTTTATAATGCCAAGGGACAAATATATTAAATTAATATCCTTGCTGATGTGGAAGTGATTTATACTCTTAAAGAAATGATTTAAAACCTTAAAATATATTATAGGTTTTTCAGGATTCATAAAGGCATTATAAAATTAATAAAATAATAATAAAATATCATTATTTTAAATTAAAAACAAATATTTGTTCATGTATTCCCTTTATAGTATTTATTAAATTACTTTTGGGTCATTATGATGTCATAATACACAACATATATTTATACGGTATTTAATTTTTACCAAAAAATTATAGTCTCAGAAAAGTAAAAAAAATTTACCATTGGATAATTTTAGCATTATAATTATAAAAACAATATTTATTCTATCTAAATAATTTTCTAAATATATGAATATTCACTTTTAAAATAGAATCTACATTTATTAAGAAATGATGGGTTTTTTTGACAATAACAGTTTTAAACCCTTATAAAAATTACATTTGACTTCATATATTTATATGATCATTTATATGTAATGAAAATTATTTAATAATAATATTTCAATGAAATATTATTTATTTCAAAAATCCATAAATTCATAAAAATAAATTCCTTAATTTAATTTGAATATTACCCAAAAATAAAATTTGTGTTTTATTATACCAAAATCAAAATCATTCATAAATTAATGATAAGAAGTAAATATATACATTATTCTATTGAAAAATAAAATATAAATTTTCACATTATTATGGTCTTGATACATATCCCTTTAACAAACCAGAAAACTCTCTAAGGGTAAGGTGCACGACGGTGATACATTCATGGGGTGGTTCGGTGTATATGGTTTGGTTCGTGATCTCGATGATCTTGAGATTCTTTTGTAAATGATTTCGATCATACTTAATTTTCTAGATCTCAGATTGGGATTGGTCAAGGGAAAATACCAGTGATGATATCTCCCTTGAAAGCATTTATAAATGGGATTCATAGGGTACAATCCTACTGGTTGATGCCACCACTTCCTTTGTTTGTGTTAATTGGATTTATTAAAACCCTATATTTATACTAATCATGTGATCACTATTTAAAAACTATATTATCAGTGGTAAATATTCTTAACAGTATTTTTAATATGATAGGATATAATAAAACCAAAGAAGTGCATGTGTTTTCTATAACCAGAACACATAATAATATATTTAATTTAAATCATAATGGGGATTTATTTATAAATTTTTGGGTCATTACAATCTTACCCCCTTTAGAAATTTAACCCTTAAAATTATAATTTCACAAACTAAAATCAACGAGGGTAATTATATTTCATCACTTCCTCCAGTTTCTATGTTTCTTCTTCAAACTTGTGGTTTCTCCAAAACACTTTAACGAGGTGAATTGTCTTATTTCATAAAACTTTGTCTCTACAATCTAAGATCGTCACTATATTATCCTCATAGGAAAGGTCATTTTTTAATGGTACCACCTCTAGATTGAGTATATGTGAGTGTTCTGGTATGTACTTCTTCAAGAGGAATACATGGAATACATAATGTATTTAAGATAGGTTAGGTGAGAGTGTTAGTCGATAAACCAATGCTCCAATGTGATCAAGGATCTCAAAGGGAATGATGTATATTGGACTAAGCTTTCTTTTATTCCAAAATCTCATGAATTTATTACATGGATATATGAAGAGGAATACCATGCTTCAAACATCAAACTCTAGGTCTTGTCAACAATTTTCAGCAGATCTCTTTTGTTGACTCTGGGCATCCTTGATGTGTTTCTGAATGGTCTTGACCTTTTCCAAAATTTCCTCAACCATTTCAGGACCTAGAAGTCTTTTTTCCACAACTTCATCCTAATATATAGGTGTTTTACACCTTTTCCAATAAAGGGACTCATTGGGATCCATTTGGATTCTTGAGTTTAAACTATTATAGTATGATATCTAGAATTGAATAAGATGTTGGTTCCATCCTTCTTTGAAGTCAATTGAGAATGCTCTAAACATGTACTCAAGTGTCTGGATAATATGCTCAAATTGGACATTAGTTTGAGGGTGATAATCCATACTAAAGTTAAACTCAGTATTTAGAGTGTGTTAGAGATTCTTTTAGAACTTATAGGTAAATCTTGGTTCATGATCAGATACAATAAATAGTGGTGTTCCATATAACCTCACCACTTATCTAATGTATATTTATAGAATACGATCAAGTGATAAATAATCTTGAATTTAAATGAAGTTTTAATTCTTTATAAGACATTCCACCACAACCTAGATAAAATTATTTCCTCTTGATTTATTTGGATGGCCAATGACAAATTTCATGGTGATATTTTCCCATTTCCTTATAGGTATGGGTAGTGGTTTCATCATCCCCTTGGTTTTTTTCTTTCTTCCATCACTTGCTAACATATAAGACATATTTATGTATTTGATGATCTCCTTTTTCATATTTTCCCACCAATAGTTCTCTTTTAGATCTCAATATATCTTTGTGCTTCCTAGATGGATGGAGAAGGTTGAGTTATGTGCATTATCCAACAACTCCTTCTTTAACTTGGGGTTCGATTGTATGTAGAGTCATTATCCAAATCTTACAACTCCTTCTTCATTAACATTTATATATAAGGATTTACCTTTTCTTATAGCTTCCAATTTCTTATTAATTCCAACATCATCAATTTTATCATCCTTTATCCTCCCCAAAAATATAAGGTTAAGAAATCATTTGTGAAAGGATTTATAATTTTCCTACCTTTATGATTCCCATTTCCATTCTCTTTATGTCTAATAAGATTAGATTCTTTTCAATTCTCATCAATGATAAAATTTATGGATCCTTTCTACTTAGAGTGCATGTCACTTTATTTGATTTTCTAGGATGGTAGTGGATTGAGAATTCATAGTCCTTGATCAACTCTAACAATCATCATTGGAGCATATTCAGCTCTGTCTATGTGAATATATACTTGAGGATTTTATGATCTGTATATATTTCACACTTATCCCCAAAGATATAATACCTCTATATTTTCAATGCGAAGATCAATGCATCCAACTCTTGATGATGCATTGGGTAGTTCTGTCACGACCCGTCCCTCGGGGCCCATGCCATGACTACCCCAAGCCCGCCTTCCATAGGCTAGGGTCTTGCGACTAGCACCGAAAGGTGTATTCCCTAAAATTGGGAAGACATTTCCTTTATAATCTGTACACACACAAAACCAAGCACACAACAAGATACGAACACAAGTAAATTGTATAGTAAAAAGAGTGTATACAACAAGAAAAAGGGTCCAGAATACAATCCCAAATGGAAAGAATAAGAAAAATAAAAAGTAAAATTAAACGGAAACAACTCCTGTGAACACCCACCAAGGATCCTACCTAAAGGGTAGGTACAAATCTCGAACGGTCGTCTCTGCGGTACGCCTCGTCTAATGTCCACCTCCGAGCTATCTCCAGTCTTGGTACTCTCGTCCTCAGTCAGCACTGCCCGCCGTATGCACCAAACACAACAAGGTGAGGGTGTAGCCTGTGCAGGGTTGAGTATAACAATACTCAGTAGGGACCCCAAGACCCCCCGAAGGTCTCTCAAAATCCACAAAGGATAAATCAAGAATCATGAAAACAACTGACAACCTTACTTAGGTATATGCCCATACATATACCTAAGTTATCAAGTATGCTCATCTCATTGATGAGGAAACACAAGGCCAACTCATTAGCCCAAAGTTCAACTGTTCTAGGAAGGAAAGAATACCATGAAGGTAACACCACAAAGGCAAGTTCCACAAAGGTAACACCACATAGAAGAATACCACAAAGGTATCACCATGAAGGTAAGTACCACAAAGGTAGGCCACACAGAATAATACCACGAAGGTAAGTACCACAAAGGTACGGTAAAAAGAATAATACCACAAAGGTATCAACATGAAGGCAAGGAATCATCACACACCAAGTATAACATAGGTACGATAGTAAAAATTATTAGATGTAACTTCTAATTCAACTTACTCTGTTAAGAGGCAGACCGACGTAGGATCCTAAATCATCAGACCCATGTAGGATCCTAGTACGGCAGACCCACGTAGGATACTAGAGTAGTCCCACATAGATTTCCTAGAGAAAATCCATGTGGGACTCTCGAATATAGACCCACATAGGATCCCAAAGCATAGACCCACATAGGATCCCTTTCTCATGTTACAGCCAACCACAGGGTTCCTGCACTAAGCTCGCTTGATTCTGGGAGGGTCCGCTCCTCAAGCTACAGGTCGATAATCCAACTGCCACGAAGTCCCACTAAGAAGTATCCCAAAGGACCGACACGTAATAGGGGTCTCAATGCAATAGACAGTGCGTCAATCAGACACTCGGTCTGTAAGTTATTGAACTTTTAGTCCTGAGGGCCCGGTTGGATTTGTGTTCAATCCAACCTGTCTGTACCCCAACTTTATCCAAAACTCAAGTGGGGTATTCCAAAAGGACCACCTCAATACAAGGTTTTTGGCACCGTAGACGGTTCGTTAAATGGATGCCCGTAGCTCAAGTTATGGTCGAAATAGTGGGAAGGGGTCGAAGCCGATCTGGTTCCGGTCCGACCCAACCAGGTTCGGGTTGACCCGGCCTGACCAGGGTCCGACCCTAGGTCCGACCCGACCTGTAGGCATGGCCCGGCCCAGGGTTTGGACCGTGATGGGTGGCCCACTGGGCGGCCCGTGATGGCGGCCCGTGATGGCGGCCCATGCTAGGCGGCCCACCGGGCAGCCCGCTGGGCGGCCTGCGGTGTGGCCCGCTGGGTGGCCTGTGGTGCGGCCCGTGATGGGCAGCCCGCTAGCTGGAAACTAGCCAGACGAGCATCCCTCTTTCGCAGTGCGGTCATGCACCGCACCACCACCGGCTGCCGATAGTGAGCCGACCGCCCTCCTTCACCACCACTGCCTCGTACCGCGACCCCTATGCGCCGGCGGCGCAGACGTGCACCGCCACCCCCTTTGTGAAGTTGGCCATGTGCCAGCCACTGCTCTTGCTCTGCTGCGGCTGACAAACCACGACCCTTCTCCGGTGCGTGCTGCCGTCGTCACGGTCGGCCAGAGTGCTGATCGCCACTCTCGAGTGCTTCCAGTGACGTTCCTCGGGTCACCGGGCACACCCCGGTGGCCTGTTCTTCATTCCATAGACTCCTACACTCTCTTCAGGATGTCTCCCTCGATTCAAGACCATCAAAATCCCACAATGATTGAGGAGGGGTCATGTTGTGTTTGTTTGGTCCGCACTCTCTGCGTTAGAACGGTATCAAGTGGCATAATTGTTCTTAAATCAAGATGAACGTCAAGAACGAGGTAAGGGGTATACAAACAACAATATCTACCTTGATTTCTTGTTAGAAGTGTCGTGAGATGAAGTCGGTGAAGGCGATGAGGGTTACAATGATTGTCACTTCTGCAACACGCTTCCAAATTCGGGCTCGTGCGTCATCATCATTCTTGATTCCGAAGTATTTTCTTCGTTGGAGATGGCGTTCTTCATTTGGAGGAAAAGTTTCTCCAAATTTATCTCACTCTCCCCTTTGCCAACACTTCCCCAATTCCACAAAAAATGAATAGCCAAATTATAAAATTAAGTTTTATTAATTTAGCTAGAGTTGGCCATTAATTAAGTTGATGTTGGAATAATTAATTTAGAGAAAACCAAGAGTCACCTCCCTCATTAAAGAGGGAGTTCAAGGGTCGGGTGGTCCCTACCATTAATTTTAAATTGGGAGGTTTTAAGCTCGAGTGGTCCCCACCACTCCACATTCAAATGGGAGGTTTAAAAAAAATAAAATAAAAGTTGTTCTTTATTTTATTTTTATTCCCACGAAAAACACAAAAACTAACTTTCACACTAGTCCTACTGCGGTCGAGGTGAAAGTATTCTTAAGCGAATATTGGTGCTGCGAGTTCAATGGTGCCCTCAGATTTCAATTCCGAGCACCTGTTCAAAAGTTACAAAAACCCACTCACATGTTTACTGAACGTACCCATAAAAAAGTTTAGAAATTTATTCCGGGCACATTGGGCCTCAGAATAACACGCCGTAAATTTTCCTGGACTCATAAAATTCCATATAATTAAAAAAATTACATGGAATAATCTAGGTCTTTACATTCTCCCCACCTTAGGTATTTGCATCCCCAAAATCCACATCACAAAAACTAAGAAAACAAGTGGGGGTACTAAGCATGAATCTTATCCTCCTGCTCCCATGTGCTCTCCTAGAGGTTCCCGTGTTGCCAACGTACACGAACCAAAGGTATTGATCACCCAAGAAGGACTCTCTCCTATCGATCCTCTATCTCCACTAATACCTCTGTAAACGTCGCCCCATCTTCGATGTCCAGCTCTCCCCAGTCAATGATGTGGGAAGGGTCATGCACATATCTTCTTAGCTGGGATAGGTGGAAGACGTCATGCACCCGGTGTAGCTGAGTTGAAAGAGCTAAACAGAAAGCCACCTCGCCAACTCTACTAAGGATCTAAAAGGTTCTGATGAACCTCGGAGATAACTTGCCACCCCAGCAAAATCTCCACAAAACTCGTCGGGGTGAGACCCGTAGAAAGACGTGGTCACCGTCCTCGAAATCCATAGGTCTTCATCTTCTATCAGCATAAGACTTATGACTGCTTTGTACAGTCTTCATATGCTCCTGGATAATATGCACCTTCTTCGTGGTAGCCTCTACTATCTCTGGTCCCATGAGTGCTAACTCCCTTGAGTCAGTCCAGCACAAAGGCGATCTGCAAGGTCGGCCATACAATGCCTCGAAAGGTGCCATCCCAAAGGTGGAGTGACACTTATTTTTGTATGAAAACTCCACCAAGGGAAAGTGATCCTCCCAGCTGTGACCAAAGTCGAAGATGCAAGCACATAGCATGTCCTCGAGGGTCTGAATGGTCCTCTCTGTCTAGCCATCCATATGAGGATGGAAGGCGATGCTCAAATGAAGATGCATCCTGAAAGCCTCCTGCAACCCCTTCCATAGCCGGAAAGTGAAACATGCCTCACGATTAGATACAATCATTGATGGTACTCCATGTAGCAATATAATCTCCTGAACAAAGAGGCATTCCAAGTTCCCTAATGAACCCTGCTCTCTGATTGGTAGGAAGTGGGCCGACTTGGTGAGTCGGCCGACAATCACCCAGATAGAATCATGACCCCTGGATGTACGTGGAAGTCCTGTCACAAAGTCCATGGATATCCCATCCCACTTCCACTATGGGACCTCTAAAGGCTGAACTAAGCATGCTGGTACTTGATGCTTCACCTTCACTTGCTGACAAGTGAGGCATCGAGAGACAAGCTCTACTACTACATTCTTCATACCTGACCACCAGTGTTGTCGTCAGAGATCCTGGTACATCTTCACCACTCCTGGATGTACCTCTAGAGGGGATGTGTGGAACTCCCTCAACACTTCCTCCCAAAGTGACAATAGTACCATGGCACGTCCTCTGAAGAGGATGATATGATCCCCACCTTCAGAAAACCCATAAAGTTCTTTTCCTATGTATATCTGAGCACGTCGATCCTCATAGTCAGTGTCCCTATGCTGTGCCTCCCTAACTTGCTAAAGAAGTAGGGGAGTGACTGTAAGAGACTGAAGAAACAATGCTCCATCACGTTCCTCAAATGATATACGTAAAGCAGCTAGCTTCTCTGTTGCCTCACCTAACAACTGTATACCAGATCTCCTGCTGAGTGCATTGGCTACAACATTTCCCTTCCTAGGAATATATTCTATCTCAAAGTCATATTCCTAGAGGAACTCAAGACAATGTCGCTGTCTCAGGTTCAGGTCCTTCTGAGAGAAGATATACCTAAGACTCTTGTGATCAGAGTAAACCATAAAACGCTCACCCATCAGATAGTGTTGCAAAATCTTCAAGGAAAATACCACTACTGATAACTCCAGGTCATGGGTAGTGTAGTTATTCTCATTATATCTCAGCTTTTGAGAACCATAAGTGATAACTTCTCACTCTTGAATCAAGACACATCTGAGCCCAGTCCCTGATGCATCGCAGTATACTACCTACCCAACGCCTTCCTCCAGTAGCCTCAAGATGGGGGCACTAGTTAGCCTCAGCCTCATCTCCTAAAAACTCTGCTTGAATCTCTTAGACAACACAAAGGGTTTCTCCTTCTTCTTCAACGATGATAAAGGTGCTACAACTCTAGAGAAATCTGGAAAAAACCTCTAGTAGTATCCAGCCAAACCTAGGAAACTCCGTACCTCCTTCACACTTATGGGTGGCTCCCAAGCAAGTACCGCCTCAATCTTCACTGGATCCACCGCAACTCCAGCATCCAAGATGACATGTCCCAGAAAGAAAACCTCTTAGATCCATAACCGAAACTTCGAGGGATTACCATAAAGATAGTTCTCTCAGAGTGTGTCCAGAACTATCTGCAAATGATAAGCATGCTCCTCCCACTACTAAAAAAATACCCTATACCAATGGTTTGGAGAACCGTTGCCAAGTAAGCCGTGAGGATAGGTCTATACCAATTGTTTTGGGAAAACCATTGGTATAGACCTATATCAACGATTTTGGAAACCGTTTTATAAGTAATATGAAAATCTATACCAACGGTTCCATAAAACCGTTGTTATAGGTAAATGAAAAAATATTCATTCAATTCATTTTGATCCCAGAACCTCCTGTTTGTGATTGAAAGGACTAACCACTAACCTAACATACTTTTGTGAACATAATTTCATAAATATATATATTTATTATCATAATTATTTTACATTTTGATTTATTTTATGTCCTATGTAAGAATATTCCATTAAAAATACATGTACCTATACTGGCAGTTCTCAAAACCGTTAGTATAGACCTATACCAACAGTTTTGAGAACCATTGGTATAAGTTCTTTGATTTTGGGACATATACCAACGGTTTTTCCAAAACCATTGGTATAGGTATATATAAGTGACCTATACCAATGGTTTTGGTCAACCCATTGGTATAGGTCCAAATTAGTGAACTATACCAACGGTTTTCCCAAAATTGTTGGTATAGATCATATTTCCAGTAGTGTCCTCAGTAGCCGAGTAGATCATAATTTCGTCGATGAAGACTACTACAAAGCGATCAAGGTATGGCTAAAATATCCTGTTCATGAGTTCAATGAACACTACTAGAGTGTTGGTCATGCCAAACAGCATGACCAAAAACTCATAATGGCTGTACCGAAATATGAATGTTGTGTTCTGCACATCCTCATCTCGTACTCTAAGTTGGTGATAGCCTGATATGAGGTCTATCTTCGAGAACCAGTGTTTTCTCTTCAGCTGATCAAAGATGTCGTCAATCCTTATGAGTGGGAACTTGTTCTCCACGGTCACCTAGTTCAGGTGCCGATAGTCAACACAATTTCTCAAGCTCCCATCCACCTTCTTGGCAAACAAAATTGGGGCTGCCCAAGGAGAAACACTGGGCCGGATGAACCCCTTCCCCGGTAAGTCCTCTAGCTATACCCGCAACTCAAAAATCTATACGGGAGCCATCCGATACACTAGTGTAGATATCGGTTCCATCCTAGGGTAAAAGTCAATATAAAATTCCACCTCTCTGTGAGGAGGTAGACCTGAAACATCATTAGGAAATACATCCACGTACTGGTCCACCACTACAGGATAGCTCAGACTCTCCACATCAACTACCCTAAGGGTAAGGATAGCCAAATGATGAGTGATCGGTTGCACTCTCCTCTGGGTAAGTCCATACTGTACTTAAAAGGATCCCTTCTTGCTGGTGAATGTAAAACTAGTCACATCCATGAAGACACACCACACTTTGCACCTAATACAGTCAATTTGAGCATGGACTGTAGATAACCATTCCATACACAAGATGACATCGTAAGGCCTCGACGCCGCTACTAGAAGATTCCAACTGAAGATATCACCTCCCAGAGTAAGCTCACACTACCGGCACCAGTTTGTAATAATATAATCCTCTCTCGTAGGAGTCTCTAATCATAAGGATCAAGCCAATGACTCCACCGGAATCTCTGTGCTCCGAATGAGGGAAGTGATAATAAAAGAATGACTGACACCTGTGTTTATAAGTACTATAACTTTGGTGGAGTGGACACAAATCGTACCTCGTATCATCTCCGGGGCACCGTGGTTGTAAGCCTCAGCTGCCTAGAGTGGAGCTCTCCCCTATTCACCTGCTCCCTGTGGTTAGGGTGGACCACCTGTTGGTGGTGGCGATAACACCTTGAATTGTCACCCACCACCAACTGCATTGACAAATCCTCTGCCACGTCCGACTGCTCCCTACGGACCTCCTCGGTCGAACCACTGTCTCTGCCTATGAAGTCCTTCGACCATCTGTTGATCATCCATACGGTGGGTCGGGCAGTCACGAGCCATGTGACCCTGCCCGCCACATGCGTAACACTGCCTGCTCCTCACATGACTGGCTCTGTCTCGGGTGCCCTGCAAAACTGACCCTAAATCCTACGGTCGTCCTCCTGTAGGTCTGGTAATCTTGGACCACTGTTAAATCTGTCGGCTTCCTGCTACGGAAGACTCCTCTACGTGATGCCCGGTGGTGGGTCTCGCTGCTAGTGACTGCTCAACAAAAAAACTCTCCACTAATAGGGTTTGCTCTAACACCCCCGCCTGCATCGGGATACTGAGAGAAATCATCGAAGCCCTTATCTCCCACCTGAGTCACTGATCAATGGTCCGTGCCCTGAAGAATGGGTCCCGCACCATATCAGTGGAGTAGCGTGAGAGTTCAGTAAACCTCACTGAGTACTAAGCCACAATCATGTTGCCCTGCTGCAGATGAAGAAGCTTCTATATGTGCACTGCGTGAAGGGTCGCTGGGAAAAACTCTGCCCGAAACAGGCTCTCAAAGTTTACCTAGAGAAGTGTCACCTCATTGTAAACCTGGAGCATCAGGCTCCACCATCTGCCTGCTGCATCTTATAGAAGACTAGCGGCAAGGATCACCATGAGATCAGTTGGTGTCCCTACTAGTCAGAAGACTCTCACCATGACCTCTAACCAATCCTTATCCACCTATGGGTCCATCTCACCCCTAAACCTGGGTGGCCTCTGGTGCTGGAACTCGTGAAACATGATCAAGTGGCATGCACCCTTTATTACTGGGGCTGGTGGAATTAGTGGCCTAATGGGTTATTGTACTACTGGTGACTCTATTGATAATGGGCCCTACACCGAGGCCTCGTCGCTCGATGGGCTATCATCATGTACTATACCCGAAACCCTAGCTGGCTGTCTGCGTGGAGGCATCCTTAAAAGAAACAGGTGACCCGCGGTCAATAATTTATACCTAGTGAGATGACTCAAAAATATCACAAAGAAAACATTTCAAAACACACACACAATCAGTGTTTTCATGCACTGAGTCAGAAATCAGAAGTCAGGGTCCTGGTGTATTGATACGTCGGCCGCCACACCAACACTGGATTCCAAAAACTGATAACCACACTCATAACACTTAACACTATTACCGTTAAAAATATTAGATTCCAATGTTCTATGGTAGATATGACTCCTCTGATACCAATTTGTCACGACCCGTCCCCCAGGGCCTGTTCCGTGACTACCCCAAGCCCACCTTCCATAGGCCAGAGGCTGGCGACTAGCACCGAAAGGCGTATTACCTAAAACTGGGAAGGCATTGCCTTTATAATCTATACACACACAAAACCAAGAACATATCAAGATACAAACACAAGTAAACTATATAGTAAAAAGAGTGTATACAGTAATAAAAGTGGACTAGAATACAATCCCGACAGAAAAGTACAAGAAAACTGAAAAGTACAAGTAAACTAAAAAATCTCTTATGAACACCCACTAAGGATCCTACCTGAAGGGTAGGTACAACTCTCAAACATTCATCTCTGCAGTATGCCTCGTCTAATGTCCACCTCCGAGCTACCTCTAGTCATGGTACTCTCATCCTCAGTTAGCACTGTCCGTCTTCTACACCAAACACAACAAGGTGTGTGCATAGCCCGTGCAATGGTGAGTATAACGATACTCAGTAGGGAACCCAAGACCCCTGAAGGTCTCTCAAAATCCATAAAGGATAAACCACAAATCATGAAAACAACTAACAACCTCACTTAGGTATATTCCTATACATATACCTAAGTTATCAAGTATACTCATCTCATTCATGAGAAAACACAAGGCACAAATCTTTATCCCAAAGCTCAAATATTCCACAAAGGAAATAATACCATGAAGGAAACACCACAAAGGTAAGTTCCACAAAGGTAACACCACGCAGAAGAATACCACAAAGGTATCACCACAAAGGTAAGTACCACAAAGTTACACCACACAAAAGAATACCACAAAAGTATCACCATGAAGTTAAGTACCACAAAGGTACGCCACATAGAATAATACTAAAAAGGTATCACCACGAAGGTAAGGACTTAGCTTACACCAGGTATAACATAGGTATGGTAGTAAAGATGATTAGATGTAACTACTGATTCATCTTACTTTGTTAAGAGGCAGACCCACGTAGGATCCTAAATTATCAGACCCACGTAGGATACTAGTATGGAAGAACAACATATGATCCTAGAGTAGTCCCACATGGATTTCCTAGATCGGATCCATGTGGGACTCTCAAACATAGACCCATGTAGGATCCCAAATCACAGGCCCACATAGGATCCCTTTCTCATGTTATAGCCAGCCACAGGGTTCCTTCACTAAGCTCGCTTGATTTAAGGAGGGTATGATCCTCAAGCCACAGGTTGATACTAAAACTTCCATGAAGTCCCACAAAGAAGTATCCCAAAGGACCGCCACGTAATAGGGGTCTAAACATAACAGACGGTGCGTCAATCGGACGCTCGGTCTGTAAGTTATTGGCCTTTTAGTCCCGAGGGCCCGGTTGGATTCGTGTTCGATCCAAACTGGCCATACCCAAAATTTATTCAAAACTCAAGTGGGGTATAAAAAAAGGACTATCTTGATCTAAGGTTTTTGGTTCCGCAGATGGTTCATCAAACGGACGCCCGTAGCTCAAGTTATGGCCGAAAGAGTGGGAAGGGGTCGAAGCTAGTCCGGGTCCAATACGATCCGACCTGGTTCAAGTCGACCTAGGTCCGGCCCTAGGTTCGACCCGTCCTGCCAGGTCTGGCTTAGACCGTTGGGCGGCCCATTGGCATGGCCTGAACCACTGGGCGGCCCGCGATGGGCGGCCCACCGGGCGGCCCGGGATGGGCGGCCCGCTGGGCGGCCCGTGATGGGCACACCGCTGGGGAGCCTACGATGGCAGCTCACGCTGGGTGGCCCATGGTGCGGCCCGCAATGGGAAGCCTGTGGTGCGGCCCACGATGGGTGGCCCGCGGTGCGGCCTGCCAGCCCCTGGCTGGCCGGACGACCAACCATCTTCTGCGGCGCGGTTGCACGCCACGCCACCACATGCGGCCAGTAATGAGCCAGCCGCCCTCCTTCGTCGCCGTGACCTTGTACCACAACCCCTGTGCGCCGGCAGTGCAGAAGTGTTCGCCACCCCCGTCGCACGGCCGACCGTGTGCCGGCCGCCACTCTTCCTCCACCACGGCCGACGAGCCGCAACCCTTCTCCGGTGGCGTGGTCACGCCGCTACCACCATCGCGTTCGGCTGGAGTGCCAGACGCTTCTCTTGAGCCCTTCTGACTATGTTCCTCGGGTCACCGAGCACGCTCCGGTGGTCCATTCTTCATTCTGTAGACTCTTTCACTCGCTTCGAGATGTCTCCCTCAATTTAAGACCATCAAAATCCTACAAAAATTGTAGAGGGGTCGGGCCGTGTTTGTTTGGCCTGCACCCTCCACTTTAGAATGGCAGCAAGCGGCATAATTGTTCTTAAATCAAGATAAACATCATGAATGGGGTAAGGGATATACAAACAACAATCCCTACCTCTATTTCTCATTGGAAGTGTTGCAAGATGAAGTCGGTGAAGGCGATGAGGGTGCCAACGATTGTCGCTTCCGCAACATGCTTCCGAAGTCGGGCTCATGCATCGTCCTCATTCTTGATTTTGAAGTATGTTCTTCATTGGAGATGATGTTCTTTGTTTTGAGGAAAAGTTTCTCCAACATTCTCCCAACTCTCCCCTTTTCCAACACTTCCTCAATTCCATAAAAAATGAATACCCAACTTATTAAATTAAGTTTTATTAACTTACCTAGAGTTGGCCATTAATTAAGTTGATGTTGGCATAATTAATTTAGAGAAAACCAAGAGTCACCTCCCTCATTAAAGAGGGAGTTAAAGGGTTGGGTGGTCCCCACCATTAATTTCAAATTTGGAGGTTTTAAGCTCGGGTTGTCCCCACCACTGCACATTCAAATGGGAGGTTAAAAAAAATAAAATAAAAGTTATTCTTTATTTTATTTTTATTCCCTCAAAAAACATGAAAAATAACTTTCACCCTCATCCTACTTTGGTCTAGGTGAAAGTCTTATTAAGAAAATATCAGTGCTGCGAGTTCTACAGTGCTTTCAGATTTCAATTCCGATCACCGGTTCAAAAGTTACAAAAACCCACCCCCATGTTTACTGAACGCACCCAAAAAAATTTCAGAAATTCAATCCAGGTAGACTGGGGCTCAGAATCACGCACAATCAATTTTCCTGGACTCATAAAATTCCATATAATTAAAAAAAATTGCATGGAAAAATCCAGGTCTTTATAAGTTCTTTTAATGAAAATTAAACTGCCTTGAAGAATATTCTATCACTTTTTCATTCTGTATTAACATACAACCCAAGCTATTCTTTGATGTGTTTATAAATACCATGAAAGTTCTCCACTTGTGGGTATCATGAGTACAATTTCATTGATAAGCCTCTTTTTCAACTCCTTTAATCTCTCTTCACATTCACCATTCTGAGAAAAATTGACTGTCTTCTAAGTTAGCTTGGTTGGAGGGTTTGACAATCATGATAAATTTCTCACAAATCGACGATAGTACCCAACTAATCCAAGGAAACTACAGATATTTATCATAGATGTTGGCCTTGGCCATCCATCAAATGCTTCTATTTTTCAAGGGTCCACAAGTATCATATTTCTTGTTTTCATATTCCCCAAGAATGTGACTTCCTTTAACCTGAACTCATATTTGCTGTACTTTGCATAAATCTTTTCCTTTTATAAGGTTTTTAGCATATTGATTGGATGCTCCTCTTTCCCCTCCTTGATTTTGGATTATATTATAATATCATCTATAAGGACTACCATAAATTTGTTGAGTTAATCTCTAAAGACTCTATTCAGTAATTCCATGAATATTTCTAGAACATTAGTGAGTCCAAATGTCATTACTATGAACTCATAATGCCTGTACCATATACAAAAATCAGTCTTGGGGATATCCTACTTTTTCACCCTAAATTAGTAATACCCTGACCACAGAATTACCTTGGAGAAATATTATGCTCCACATAACTATTTAATAAGTCACCAATCTATGGTAGATTCTACCTTTTCTTTGTTGTGATCTTTTTTATCTAATGATAATCAATGCAAAGGTGCATTGACCCATCCTTCTTCTTGATGAAAAGGAATGGTGCACCCCAAGGTGAATCACTTGGGAATATGAACCCTTTATCCAAATTATCATATAGTTTTTTTCATCTCCTCATGTTCTATAACAACGATTATATAAGGAGTCTTGGATAATGGTAACTCCCTAAGTATAAGATCAATTAAAAATTCAACCTCTCAGCTAGGAGGAAAATCATGCAATTCTTTGGGAAAAACTTTAGTGAATCCCCTCACAATGGAAATTTATTAAAAGATGATTCTTTCCTTAGACTCAATCATTTTAGCAAGATATACTTTCTCATAGAGAAATAATATACACGCTTGAGTTGTTGGTACTAAAAAAGATTCATCCATGTCCTTTCATTTGTACAGAATCAGAGGAAGATTCATGATATAAAGAATAATTTTATTCTCATAGAAATTTATGTTGGATCTATATAGGGAAAGTCAATACATACCCATAATTGTATCAAATTCTACCAAAGGGATCCTGAAAAGGTTTTCTGGGAAGTTCATCCCACAAATTTTGATAGGGTAGGAGTTATATACTTGGGATGCAATAATTGAACCATTTTCCATTTTCACTGATATCTCTACTTCCGTTATTTGTGGTGGTGTTTTAATAGTTATATTAAACTTTTGTGATATGAATGAATGTGTATAAATTGAATAAAAAAAATACATTCTCTATTCTTGAATAAATAACTTGCGTACTTGTCACTATTTTTTTGTCGGGATCCACCTCAATGGTTGTGATGGAGGAAGCTCACCCTTGCTTCTTTGGAGGTTGTTAGTTGTCTAAAAAAACTCTTTAATTAGTGCATTGGTTTGAAAAGTGCCCTAGTTTATTTCATTTTAAATAATGAAAAATACACTGAGGGTTTCCTAGAGAATTCCTTTATTCCATCGCATTAGTGGGTTTCTCCAATTGGTAATCACTATCTAGGTGTCCTTCATTCCCACACCTAAAGAATCCCCCCTTAGGTAATTTCTGGGGTGATTAGATTTTTCCATCAGACTACCAGAATTAAACTACAGTTTCCACTTCATATCTCCATGATAATCTTGAGATTTTATGATCTCCATTTAGACCTTTAGGGCACACCAGAAAATTTCCTCATATCCATCAAAGTATCGGATTTCCATGGATTTTCATAAACTAGTTTTTATCCCATCAAAGAAGCAGTCAACATTTAATTCAGATGTAATGACAAAGTTGAAGGTGCATCATACAAGTCTTCTAAAGTTTTGTTTATATGCCCCAATAGATTCATCTTATTTTTTATTAAGATAAAGGAAAACCATTTCCATTTTATATAGGAGGGTATGAGGAAAATATTTATCAAAAAATATTATCTGGAATTAATTCCACTCCATTACTTTGATCTCTTCTTTAAGCTTTGTATTCTTGATCAATTTCTACTACTAATTATCTTCCCCCTCCATTTGATAAACAACTAGTAGAATATTCTCTTTCTCAGAACATTAAATGATGGAGAAGATATTCTCTATGAAGTTGATCTATTGTTCCGTTATTAATGGATCAGATGATGCATTGAAAGTAGGAGGCCTTTGTCACATAAAGGTCACAATTACAACTTGTTCTTTATTAGAGGGATTTAGGAGCTCCTCCTGATATAGGTTTCAATTCAAAACCTGATTAATCTAAGAGAGTATCATCATAAAATTTATGATTCCCACTCCCATCGGGTTAGGAATCTCATTGGGGTAGTCATCACATTTCCCTTCACAATGGTTGTTTACCCGATTCATCCTATTTCTGGCCATTGGATATAATAAAAGGAAAAACCAGGGATGATTATTTTTAAACAATTAAACACATAAAATGGAATCCAATGAAATTAAAGGGACAAATTATAAATTACATTTATTTACTTAAATTATGAATTTCTAGGATTCAATCTATTTTATCCATGATCTATTTCCCATCATGTATTGTTATGGGAATTTTTTCCCTTAATAATTGTTCATAATTCCCTTGTGAATTTACCAAAGCATATCCCCTAGGAGTTTCAAAATAGGTGTGCAGTAAAGATCATATTCATGCACCAATTCCTGGTTAATTCTAGCTCAATGTGGTGTTTTCAGGTTTTACCCCTATGTACATCTATGCCAGAGCCACATCCACCTGTAGTATCTAGAAAAGGATGTATTGTCTTGATAAACCACTTACTCTATACTTACCAAAATTTATGGATTTTTTCTTATACTTTGTTTTATCCCTAAGTATTTTTATAGAGTTTTATAATCCTAATCCCAAAAATAATTAACCTTTCCTTTAATACCAATGATGACAATCTTTCTCTTTATTTAACATTAATACATGATTTATTACATAAGATTACACTTAATACAACCCAAAATATTGATTATTTTAGTGTATTTGGAATTAGGTACATTACATAACAACTTAAAATAGGGAATAAATCATCATTATTGAAAACTTCATTAACATGATCATATTATTCCTTCGTACTTAACACTGCATAGGATAACCTGGAGACATACATAAGAAATGGGTGACCTATAAATCTCAGTATGATAATAAACATAGAATAACATTAATAAAGTAATATATATTATACAATAGGTATATCAATGGGAAATAAAAATGGTTGAGTATCATAAACATGACCAATAAGGCATGATATATCATTATAATATAATGGCAACATGGGAAATTTTGCAACAACTTAAAAAACTGCATCATAAAAATAGGTCAAGAACAACTACCAAGAAATAATGATGAAAAATTCCCATGATATATTAGGTTCAAGGAGTGTGTAATAAATACATCTATGTCCCCAATCAAATAAGTATAAGTGAATATAGGTGAAAACCCTTGATATGAATTGAGTATGGGTATTCACTACACATTTTTTTGGCATGGAATCCCATGGTGAAATTTCGACAACATAACGGGGGAACATAAATTTTCCTGAGAGAGATTAATGGGAGTTAAAGGGGTATCTAGAAATTTATAAATAATAATTTAAGTATGTTTCATGTGAAAAAACACACCCCAACATTAGTAATTGAAAATAAAAGGGTATAAAATGAATAAGATTCTTGAATAAAGTGGAGAAAGAGAGGATCCCTTACGTTGATAGTGTGACTCCAAATGCTTGGGAGGGGATTATTAAGAGCTTGGGGGAACCTTTATAGGAATTTATATATGGTAGGTAAGAGTAAAGTCATGATCCAAGGGTTTTTAGTTAATAGAAATTGGAGATTAGGTGTGTTTATATAGGAAAAGAGAGGGGAGTTCTTTATTATTTCCCAAAGGTAGGTTTTATACTCTATATACTAAGATAACCAAAACCAAAAACCTTATCATTGTTATTTCCCATGGTTTAATCCAAATAGGGGTGGTTTTATTTATTTTATAAGGTGAAGGGTATAACATTTTAAAATAATACCCTTGCTGATGTGGAGGTGAGTCATACTCTTAAAGAAATGATTTAAAAACTTAAAATATATTATAGGTTTTGGAGGATTTATAAAGGATTTATAAAATTAATAAAATAAACATAAAATAAAATTATTTTAGAGGTATAAAATATATTCTTCTATGGATAAACTTTATAGTATTTATTACATCACTTTTGGGTCATTATGATGTCATAATACACACCGTATATTTATACGGTATTTAATTTTTACCCAAAAATTTAAAAATATCAGAAAATTATGAAAAACTCACCATTGAATAATTTTGAAATTATGATCCAAAAAAAATATTAATTTTATATAAATAATTTTATAAATATATGAATTTTCACTTGTAAAATAGAATCAACGTTTATTGAGAAATGATGGGTTTTTTTTCTGACAACAATAGTTTTTGAACCCTTATAAAAATTACATATGAGTTTATAAAAATTATACGATCATTTATACTTAATAAAAATTATTGAATAATAATATTTGTATATAATATTATTTATTTTAAATATCCATTAATTCATCAAAATAAATTTCTTAATTTATTTTGAATATTACCCAAAAATACAATTTGTTTTTTATTGTACCAAAATCAAAATCGTTTATAAAGTAACAATAAGAAGTAAATATAAACATCATTCTATTGAAAAATAAAATATAAATTTTCATATTATTATTGACTTGATACATATCCATTTAATACAATAGAAAATTCTAGAATGGTAAGGTGCTTTAAGATGATACTTTCATGGGGTGGTTCAGCGTACATGGTTTGGGTTGTGATCTCAATGAGCATGAACTTCTCCTATAAAATGTTTATCTCATGCTTATGTTTTTGGATATAAACTTGGGATTAGTCAAGTTAAAATTCTAGTAATACTATATCCCTCATAAGATCTAATAAATGAGCTTCATATGGTATGATTCTACTAGTTTAGGCCACCCCTTACTTTGTATGTGTCAGTTGGATTTGTTAAAAGTCTGTATTTATACTAATCAAGTTATCACTATTCAATGACTATCTTATCAATGGTAACTATTATTAACAGTATTTTAAATTTGATAGTATATAATAAAACCAAATAAGTGCATGTGTTTTATATAACCATAACACTTACTAAAACATTAAATTTAAATCATAAGGAGAATTTTATTTATAAATATTCAGTTCATTACATGATGTGTCACACATATTTTTGTGCAAAAAAATATAGAAGTATGTGTCAGGTGGGTGATCAATGTTCCTTATATCATGGTATAGAAATAGGTAAACTTAGTCTCTAAGTACCCAATATATGTTTTGTGATTATTTGGTATACTTAATAGTTATCAATACTCGATTTAATATGATGGTATGTATTTTTTATCTTATGTGTTTACATTATGTGTTGTTTGTGGTATCCAACCAAGTCTTGTACTAGAACCATACTCAATAATTTTGGTTCACTTTTAGATTTAATGACTAGGGATATGATAAAGGGAAATGTCTCTGTGGTGGATGGGTAAAGATTTTATTTGGATGATGTTGGACATTAGTGGATGGAGTTTAAGAAGGATTTTTGTAGCCGATTTTATGTACCAGACTTACCAAGTACACAGATCCTTATGTTTAGTCTTGGTTATGAATCTTTTATGAAATATTGATATTATATGTGTTGGTATATATTATTTACATTGATACTCTAATAGTTATTTATTTTTCACTATTTTTTTTATTATTTATCACTTCCATATTTGTACATGAATGTTAACCTAGTATCAAAGGTATAGTCTCCCCATGTTGTTAAATTGGCCTTCAACACTAGCAGAAATTCTACTACATTTATGGAGGTGCACATGAGTTTGTGTTTCACTCCAGCTTAGATCCGATCGTTTAGATCGAGGAGTTTCAGAAACATGTTTTAAAAATCATAGTTTGAACTTATTTCTATAAAATATAGTATGATTACAATCATTATGTAAAATAATATTGAATAAAAATCCTTTTTATCTTAAATTATTCCACACTTAGTTCTCATAGAAATTATCAATGAAAATAATTTTCAATCATACATGTCAAAAATATTCAATATTTCTCTAGTATATTTATCATGAGTGATAATGGTGTCATGAACCAAGATGGGGTTCCATTCAACCCAACACCTGACCTGGCTCAAAACATGGCCCGAAGGGAATTTTTGATCCCCACGGACTAGAAACTTGTTCTTGGGTATCAACAAAAATTTTTTGGAAATGATTTCACCCATGATAAATGACTAAAATTAATTTTCAATAATAAATAATCACACTATGGTCAATATTCATAACCAAAATAGATAAAACAATTCAATTTTAACATTTTACAACTTTAACCAAAAACCAAAAGTTACAAAATGGGAGGGTTACCAAAAAGACCAAAACCCAAAAATTCCATGCAATGGGAGGACCATCACCCTCAGGCTACCACCACAAACACCAACAAAAGAGGAACACTAGAAACTGGATCCACCATCACCACTATCAGATATCTTACCATTACCTGATTCAAACATAAAAAAGTTTACATACACCCAAGAGTGTATGTAGGGTGTGAGAAAAATCATAGTAGGATTCCAACCAAATGAATTATTCCATGCCATAACAGTATAATACAAATAACTACGAAGGTTTTAAGAATGAACATGGAATTTTTTTTAATAAATACATTTTAAGGAAAAAATTTCAAAAAATAAAGCTTTACAATTTAACATAAGAGTAAGGTCCACCGTATACCAAGGAAGATAACCACATCGCAAGGGATCACCATGTCCTAGAAAATCCCTACAAGTACTAGCACTAGTGATACCCTAGGAACCTCGTATCTCATTAAAATATGTTATAAAAACCATAAACCATAGTTCCCTCATGCACGATCCACTAGAGGGGAATCCATACCAATGTATAATGGTCTCTAATAATCATCATGTTTAGTTAGTGTTGTATCTTCAATCCTGCTATAAGTAACTGAGACTCAACCGCACTGATCCAACTACTATACTAGTCCTAGTCTTCCCACCCAAATACATATGATTCCCTTTGTGCTCAATTTCCATTTCACATGTCACATATATCACCACTTTCACATAAACACATAAATAAATATGAGAACACTTTAAAAACCATTAAATTTAATTTGAAAAACCCATATCACATTCATACACACACCAAAACCATTTTTAAGCATGATTCACACCACTTTCACAATTCATAAAAATTCATTTAGAAGAAAAATAAGAAAAACACACATGAAATCCAACCATTTCCATTAAAAAAACCATCTTCCAACCCATATACATCTTAAAACTCTTTGAAAACACATTTCAAAAAACACACATTTCCATAGAACACATTTAAGAATAAAACAAAGCATACCAAAACCATTTAAAATGCTAAATCATGGAATCAAGCACCTCAAGCTTGGAATATTCCAGAGTTTGGTGGAAAACCACAATCACACATCACAGGAACCCTATAAAGGAAATATATAACCATAAACATCAATATTTTACCTGAAAACTCAAGATTAAACCCTTATTAGGTCAATAAATCCAATTTAAAATAAGAACCCAAAGAAGGAGGAAGAAGAACCCTAGAAGAGGGAAGAAATCAAAAGAAAAGAGGCTTACTTGATGATTCCTCGAAGATGAAAGGATAAATTCTCCCAAATATTTAAGTTCAAGGGCGATAAGAAAGATAAGAGGAGGATCCTAGGGCTTCAAATCCCATATAGTTTGAATTAGGCGCGGTTTAGGGTTAAAATCAGGGGTGGGTAGAAAGGTAAATTTTCAATTATTAGTGACCTAGACAGGTCACACGGTTAGCCCGCACGGTTTCCCAAACCATGTGTCCCTCTCTATCCAAGAGGAATTAGGCCACATAGTTTCCTCATTGAGGGATAATACCTATACAAAAAGCTGTATGGCCTGGGTAGTGCCACTATCTAGAGAACACAATTTCTCCTGGTCTTTCACATGGTTTCCCCTAACTGTGTGTCAACCGTGCAAAACCTGCTGTCGAGCCCAAAACTCCATTTTCTCTAAAAACTCTTGGGGAAACCAAGGGATAAATTTAAGACCAAAAAATAAACAAAGGAATACCTCAAAATAAAACCATAAATATGACAATTCTCCCCACCAAGAAAATTTTATATCCCTAGAAAGTCAAATCAAAGTTTTATTAGAGGAAAAAAATAGACACTACTCCTCAACCCAAGAAATATGCTCCCATGTATAATGATCATCATTACCATGATACCAACAGAATCAAACCAAAAATATAGAATTCCCCTGAAGAAAATTATCTAGGGAATCCACAATCCGTACTGGTTTCTCAAACATGGATAAATATGATTCCAATTCCAATTCCTCCTAATTCAACACATGAGAAAAATATGAATTATAATTTTTTAGACGAGAGACTTGGAAAAAATCATGAATATATGTTAACTAGGATATAAAATCTAACCATTATTCTACCTTAACAATACACTTGATAATATTAAAAGGTTTGATATATCTTGTAGATAGCTTGCCTTACTTAACCATGTGAAGGTGAACCAAGTGAGGTGCCACTTTCAAAAACACCCGGTCACCCATAGAGAACTCTAAGGATCAATTACTTTGATCATCATAAGAATTTTGGAAAATATGAGTTGAAAAAAACTACTTCCTGATCAAAGTTTCATTCACAAGGCTTAGTCCCAACAATGAGGTTTCACCCACCTCATCTAAACACAAAGGGGAAAGACACGACCGACCATAAATCACCTTAAATGGTTACATTTGAATCAAGGATTGGTAACTATTGTTATATGAAAACTAGACTAATCCCAAATGGATATCCCATTATCCTATGAAATCCAACACACATGACCAAAACATTTCTTCCAAGATCTAATATGCTCGCTCTGTTTGATCATTCATTTGAGGATGGTATGCTCTACTCAAATTGATCTATGACCCCATTTTCTTATGAAGGAATTCCTAATACCGTGAGGTAAAATGAGGGTCCCTATATGAAAAAAATACCTAAAGACACACCATGAAGCCTCACTATAAGCCGAACATACAATCGAACCAATTCATCCACCTTAGATAAATCCTTTATTGGAATAAAATGGGATGATTTGGTCAAATGGCCAATCACTACCTAGATGGAATTCCATCCTTGAGGTGTATGAGCCAAGCCAATGATGAAGTCCATGGAGACCTTATACCATTTATAGGTAAAAATAGTTAAGGACTGGAGCAACCCAAAGGGTCTTTAGTGCTCTTCTTTAACTTTATAACATGTATAAAATTTGGAAACAAAGTCATCCATGTCCCGTATCATCCCTAGCCACCAAAACTGAAGACACACATCATAAAACATCTTGGTATTCTAGGGATGAATGATCCACTGAGATTGGTGTCTATCATGCATCACCACATTCTGTAATGAGTAAAACAACATTAAGAGACCCTTGAAACATATTACTCCTTTAGGAGACAAAGACCAGCCACAATGCACCTCTCCACCATTTAGGAATTTCATAGAACACTACCATAACTCATCACCGAGATGCTCTTACTAAATCAAATCCAGAAGGTATGAGGTCAGCTTAACACTATCCAAGAAAAAACCTCTTCTATTATCCTTGGATTCTATATGAATATGATCAAATAAAACTATCAAATTTCACTCATCACTGCATTCTTTCAAATCTTACACCGAAACATTCCTTCTTAAAGCATCTACTACCACATTACATTTACCTGGGGTGTAAAAGATATCAGAATAGAGCCCCTAAAGGTACTAAAAAAATGAAAATAATTTAGATTCATATATTTTTGGGATAATATGTAGGAAAATATCTTATAATAATAATAGATTACAAAATTTTCCCCAAAAACATAATGATTCCATGTCATCAAATCATGCATCGCCACTACCAATTCTAGGTCATGGGTGGGGTAATTATTTTTGTGTTATTGGAGTTGGTGAGAACCATATGCCACCACATGATTTTCCTACATTGACACACACCTAATACCCATACATGAGGCATCACAATAGACCACGTATCCCTTTCTAGGTTCTAATAAAATCAAAACAAGGGATGTGGTCAACCACCTCTTAATCTCCTCAAAAGATGCTTGACACTCTAAACTCCATTCAAACATCAACCCCTTTTGGGTGAGCACCATCATGGGAAAATCAAGATGATATAAATCCTAAAGAAACAACAGTCATGTTGATTTCAATTTTTTTTTCATATCCTTGCATGACATCACAATATTGATCTTTTCAGGGTCCATCGAAACCCCTCATTTCAAGATCACATGATCGAGAAACTTCACCTCCATAATCCAGATGGTGCACTTTGAAAACTTTTCTTAGAGATGATGGTCATGAAGAGTACCCAACACATACCTCAAGTGTTTTTTATACTCATCCTCAGCTTCGAAGTAAACCATGATATCATCCATAAATACTATGACAAAGGAATCAAGATAATGATAGAACAACTGATTAATAAGTTCTATAAAGACTGCTAGAGATTTTTTTAATCCAAAAGGAATGATCAAGTAATCAAAATGGATATACCTATTTTGAAAATCCATTTTTGGAACATCTGACTCTCTAACTATAACCTGACGATACCCGGAATGCAAGTCAATCTTGGAAAACTACCTCACCCCCCTTAAGTTTATTGAAAAGGTCATCAATAAAGGGAAAATGATACTTTTTACTAGTCGTTAACTTATTCGGCTTTTAAGAATCGATACATAACTAGAGATATCCATAAGCCTTATTTTCAAATAGAACTGGAGTGGCCCTAGATGAGATGATCAGGTAAATTTATCCTTTGGATTCCAAATCGTCTAGATATACCTTTTATTCCTCAACTCGGTGGTGGTTATATGGTGTAATGACAGGGATATTGGTTGTGTTCGTGGTGAAAAATAAATTGTGAAATCCACATACCAATTGGGAGAAAAAGCTGAAAATTCATCTGGAAATACCTTTAGAAACTCATCCACCATATGAAGTAATACACCCTCCGTAACACCATCATATTCCTCCAACGTGAGCAACAATATCTAAAAAATTAGGCTGCTCAATTTTGGAAGTGTAGGTTCATCACATCTCAATTGAGGATTCCATTCACCTTGAATAATATGGTTACTTCCATCAGGTTCCACAAAAATCACTCATCGAAGATAAAAATCAATGTGTGCCTAAAATCACACCATCCAATCCATAGTAAGGATCACGTTAAAGAAGTCTATATACAAAACAAGAAAATCCCATTCTAGTTCAAAACATGATATGGTGAGCATGTAAGACAGACACCTAAAACCCTTATCTTTCTTCTTACCAAGTGGTGTCACTAAATCCATCACATAAAACATAAGCTCAATTGATAATTTCAATGCATACACAAGATGAGAAGAAATAAATGAAATGAAGGCACCAATATCAAACAAAGCATAAACTATGGATGATGAAATACAAACGGTACCTTGAACTATCATGGGTACTGCATTAGATTTTGTTGGTGCCTGATCCAGAGCATGAATATTCCTTATCTCTTCCTGAGCCTAGAAATGACCACCAACTTTCAATTCTGCCTTAGGCTTACTCTGCTTTGAAATATATCCATCCCTACCTCCACAACCACAAAACTGAGAACCTGCTATCCTGGATGGCTCTAACTGGGCTGAAATTCCACTAAAATATGTGGTAACTGAACCACTATGATATGGGAATTCCACCTTAAAAAACTTCTTTAAGTGTCCCATGGTTCCACACTGATGACATGGTATGGTTGGAGCTGAACATGCAGACCGCACATATCGTACTTTTCCACACTGGTGTCATAGAACTACTCTAACATCTGAATCCATAGATGAAAATTATTGGGAAGGATATCCTAAGTTACCACCTCCCTTTTCCCCTTGCTCATCCTACTTACTATTCTTTTTAAAATAATTACCACTATACTGGTCGACTATTGACACTACCCCAGGGAAACTGGACTTTCCACTATAATCAATCTCTACCATCAAAAAATGATCAAATAACCCATCATAGGTCTTAAAATTAAATAGAAATAATTGAGACCAAATATCTAGCCACAAACCCATTTCAAACTTTTTTGCCATCAGCTTATCATTAGAAACTAATTTGGGTTCCAAACAAACCAACTCTGCAAAGTGATTAGCATACTCCATCACGGTTTGATCCCCCTGGAGAAGATCTAAAAACTCCCAGGTCTTGGTAAAGGCCAAGGTCTTCGGGAAATATTTCTCATTAAAGACGACCATGAAGTCCTTATAACCCATCTTCTTGTACTTTACATCTTAAAAAATTGAGTCCCACTATCTATGACTGGGACCTTCCATCAATAACGAATCATATTTTGACTCTACTTCCTCATGAGTGTCAAGAAACCCAAACATCCTCTCGATTATCTCAAGAAACTCCTCCGCCTCTTGGGGATCCATGCTACCCTGAAAGGAAGGAGGCTTGTTCTTGAGTAGCTTCATTGATTTGTCTTTTACAAGACCTAATTTGGCTTCCCTAACATGATCAATACTATAGCACACTCACTTATCCAAACCTTGGACAACCCGAACCATAACTTCCACTATTTTCTGATCAACTGGTGAGGTAGAACTCTCTCTGGACTCTTTCCATGGTTTCACAAGAGGTATCTAGGGAGGAATCTTGCTATGAAAAGTAACAACCACAAGGAATAACTATCAATAAACCATTCTAAAAATTTTCAATAGCAATAAAAAATCTCAAAAAATTCAATAGATAAAAACAAAAACACATTCATCACAATGATAAGATATACAACTTCACCCCACCCATTGTACATGCAGAGTCTGAAACCTGTAAATCTCACCTAGAGGATAATTCAAACAAGATTCCTAACATCCATTTAGGCTCGAGATTTGTTATGAGGTGTGTTGGCTAGACACCCCACCTGAAACCAGAATCTTAAGCCCTAACAATTCTATCTATAGTTTATCCAAACTCTTCCCATATAACACGACCTGAATAAAGAGTGAAACCTCCTTTGATACCATTTTTTCATGAACCAATCCATGTTTCCATTCAACCTGACACTCGATCTGGACCAATACATGACCTGAAGAGTATTTCTAATCCCCAAGAGTTGGAAACTAGTGCATGGGTGTCAATAATTCATTTTTGGGAGTTATTTCACCCACGATAAAGGACCATAATTAATTCTCAATAATAAATCATCACACTATGATCAATATTCATAACCAAATGATATATAACAATTCAAATTAAAAATTTTATAACTTTAACCAAAAACCAAAAATTCTAAAATGGGAGGGGGAACCAACTAGGCCAAGACCCAAAACCATCATGAAATGAGAGGTCCATCACTCTCAAGAAACCTCCACAAAAACCTACAAAATAGGAACACTAGAAACCAGATCCACAATCACCACCACAAAACATATTACCTTTACACGAGTCAAAAATAACAAATCCTACATATACCTAAGGGTGTATGTAGGGTGTGATCCAAATACCATTAGGATTCCAACAAAATAAAGGATTTCATTCCATAACATTTGATGAAAAATCACCATGCATGTTTTAATAAAGAACTTGGAAACACATTAAATATTTTCTTAAGGAAAACATTTTCAAAGAATCAATATTTGTAATTTAATATATGAGTAAGTTCCATCATATACTGATGACAAACACCAAATCACAAGAGAGAACCAAATCATGGGAAATACCTATAGGAAATAGCACTAGTGGGACCCTAGGAACCTCATATCTTGGTGAAACATGGTATAGAAACCATAACTCAAAATATACTCATGAAAGATTAATTATAGGGGAATATATCCCAAGGTATAGTGGTCTATAATAACAATCATGTTTAGTTAGTGTTGTATCATCAATCCTGCTAGAAGTAATCAGGCCTCAACCCCTCCGATCCAACTAGCATACTAGTCTCAGTCCACCCATCCAAATACCCAGGATTACCTTTGTGCTTAATTTCCATTTCACATGTCACATATATCATCAATTTCACATACAAACATCAAGAAATATGATCACATAAGAAAAAATTACTTTTCATAGGAAAAACTAATATCAAATTTATACACACACCAAAACCATTTTAATCATGCTTCACACCACTTGAACAATTCATAAAAATTCATTTAGAAGCACAATAAGAAAAACACATGAAATACAACCATTTACATTTGAAACACCATCTTCCAACACATAGACATCTTAAAACCCTTTTAAAACACATTTTTTCACCACACATGTATTCCATATAACACATTTAAGAAGCAATGAAAGCAAACTAGAATCATCTAAAAATGATAAATCATTGAATCGCCTACCCTAAGCTTGGAATATTTCAGATTCTAATGTAAAAACACAATCACAAAACAAAGGAACCCTATAAAGGAAAGATGAAACCATAAACATTATTATTTTACCCAAAAAATAAATATTGAAACCTTATTAGTTAAATCAATCCACTAGAAAAGAAGATCTCAAAGAGAGAGGAAGAATAACCCTGGAAGATGGAAGGAATTAAAATAAAAGAGGCTTAATTGGTGATTCCTAAAAGATCCAAGGAACAATACACTAAAAAATTGAAGTAAAAGGGGGGATAAAAAGGAGATTAGAAGGATACTAGGTTTGAAATTACCATATGGTTCAAATTAGGGGGGGGGGGTTTGGGGTTAAAATCAGGGGAGGTTAGAAAGAAAATTTTTCAATTTTTAATGACCTAGAAAGGTTTCATGATTATCCCACATGGTTTTCAAAACCATGTGGAAACTGTGTGTCCCTCTATGTCTAAGAGGAAAGAGGCCACACAGTTTCCTGGGGAGTGCTCGTGCGATAAGACATGTGGCCAAGATAATGGAAATTTCTAGAGCACAAAATTTATTTTTGGATGGTGCATAGTTTCCCCTAACCATGTTCGACTCATGAGCCACCTTTTTCTAATCCCAAAACTACATTTTTTATCCAAACAAATCCATGGGAAACCATGGAATAAATACAAGACCAAAAGTAAACAAAGTAATACCTCAAAATAAAATTAAAATTGTGACAAATAGTATACTCTTCTTTTTTATTGATTTAAATACCAAGAAATATCTTATATTCTCTAATAATTTCCATTTCAAAATATATTCTCATCATCATTTCAAATTTATCCAATATTTCCTTTTTTTTAACAAAAAATGTTATAATTAACAAAAAATGTATCATGAAATTTTCACTCATTAATATTTTTATACATATATTGTGTTTGAAACCACCTATTTTGAATTCTAGTTTCTTCACATATGAATCCAAATAAGAACACCATGATCATGGTTCTTAATGTAATCTATATAAAACATTCTTTAAATGAAATTCAAAAATGAAAGTCCTTTGGTTCACCAATATAAACACCATTTGAGTAATCCATTTTAAAATTTCATAACCAAGTCCATTTTATTTAAATGAAACATATTTGAATTGTAATAACAAATAATAAATGAATTAATTCTAATCTTTATGCTATTGATAATTTCACTTAAAAATCCATGGCTATGATTTGAGCATATCATTTGGTAAACTACCTTTTTTTATTTTAGATCACATTTAAATTATTATCATATTTTTAATGGACATCTATTAAAATATAATGAAATTGTGATAACTAATCCTCTTCAAAAAATTCCATGATTTTCTTCTCCTTAATTTAATCATGTTCTTCATTCATGGCCTAATCCTTAGAATCATAATTTAGTACCTCTTTAAAGGGTGTTGGTTCCACCTATTATAATCAAATATTTTTCATCACAATTTTCATTCTTAGAGTTATATTGAAGTTTTATTATCAATAATGATATATGATTCACTAATATCATCCCTCCATGTCATTTGAGGTGGTGATTAGATCTCTTCAACTCCTATTTTATCTTCTAATTCATATTTTGAATCAACCTCTTGTATTGAACTTTAAGGCTCTCTAAAATTTCAATCATGATCATCCACTCCATCATAAATTTATTCCAAATATAAAATTCAAGTTATATTTAAAAACCTCCCATCATAGAATATAATATCACTATTATAAATTATCATTCTGAGTTCATAACAAAGCCCTATTCAATATATAAACTATAACATTCACTTCCTACTAAAAATGATGCATTGAGATAAAAATATATATGTTTAGTGATTTTTCCATATTATTCACTATATAATTTTACCTTTTAAATAATATATTCTATTTTAGAGTTCTCACCACTAAAACATCATAATAGATTCTATGTCTCTCTATGTAAATATAGATATTAATTTAGTTTTATTCCTTACTATTTTTTGGTCAATGAACCTTAATCATTCTCACCATATTTTTTTTATTAAGCCTTATATATATTTTAAGAAACTCTACCACTTATTCCTTTAATTATTTAAAAATTATTTATCTTATCCTAGAGTAATCATCTATTAAAATATGAAATAACATTGCCCCCCTATTTACATATGTTTCATGGGACCACACACACTTATGTGAACCAATTTTAGATATTATAAGGATTTATTCATCTTTAACCTATAGGGATTTCATTGAATTTTACTTCTCAAGTATATGTCTATTCTGTATCCCTGTTCAGATGTGGAATATCTATCAATTGATTAAACATTGATATGTTTTCAATTATTTGTTAATTAATTTTAAAAAGAACTAAAAGAACAAGATATTATCCATATCCAATATAAGAAAATAATATTTCTCTTTATTTTACATATTATATAGATCACCATATATCCTTAATCCTTATATAAATGAATTTATAGTTTTTGCTTTAATTTAAACTCCCTAGGATTGAATGTGACTTTGACTCCCATTTTATGAGGTTTTATTAAACTAAAGTGATTTTTTCTAAGTTCATCCTTAATAATAGAATCATTACTCTATAATTAATCTCCAGTTTTCATCATTTTATAACTAACCTTATTTTTAATTATCAATTATAGATTATAAAAACAGTTCCATCTATACAACTCTTTATATTCTTCCATAAACTCAAATTTCCTATAAAATGGTATGGATATCCACTTTGGAGTATCCATGAACTATTTTGAATTATCAAATTAATTAACATATAAGATAAGATAGTAATTTTATTATTATTTATTCTCCCTCATCAGATTTGTTTGATCAAATTAAGACATTATCATATATATCCCCAAAAATTTATATATAATAAATGAAATAATATTCCTCCTATGTTAATGAGGATTTTTTCTAATGGTATAGTGATCATCCTTGGATATTTTCATCCTTTATATATCATTATATTTTTTTTACTATTCTGATAAACCCAAAATAGTTATACTTATAAGAAAAATTAGATCATTGAAATAAATATCATAAAAACAAAATTTATTATTTTTAGTAAAGAATATTCTCTCATCACCCTTTAATAACTTATAGATGCCTTAAATTATAGATAAATATTTTTATCAATATAATATAATTGAGAGTAACCAAACTACCAAAAAAATTTGCAATTCATTAGTTGAAATATAGTGTAATATTCAATCCCCAAGAATTCTGACTCTATATAGATGTTAGGGTTTTGGATAAAACTTTAGGATTGAGTTTTAGAGTCACCAAAAAATAATAAAATTTCATTCTATATTGTCTTTAATTATTGGGTCATGGAATATTTAATTTCATATATAAGAATAACATTACCCATATAATTAGGCTTTAGAACATTTAAATAACTATAAAAACTCATCATGCCTCTTTCATTACACTCCTTGACCTCTTTATTTAAAAATATCCCAAATTATAGATTCTTAAATGAAATAATTGATGTCAAATTAGTTTCAATCTTCTTATTGAATGTAACCACATATTTTTAAAATGTTACAATAATATTTATTCTATAATCTTTACTAATATTAAGGTTAGTTGTTACTATGTATTATTTATTGGTTTCCAGTATAATTTAAACCAATCCTCAAGGTTTTCATTGTATAACTACATAATATTCCATAATGTCCAATAACTAATTTATTTCATCACTAGTTTAGTAAATATATTTTTAATAATCTATTAAAATTACTCTATTATTATTTTCCCATCATTACAGTGTCCATCCCCTAATATATACCTTTAATATTCACTTTAATATCCACTAAACCTTTAGTTTGATTTTTCTTCATAGTACCTAATTGAGTCATTTAAACTATCACCATGAATACATAATATAAATATAATTTAAATTAAATTTATTATTATTTAGAACAAAATTCAATATAGTGTTCCCTTTTATATACAAAACACTTTATCTAATACTTCTCCATAAATAATTTCTACTATTGAAAATTCATCTAGGTGGAAACACATTTTTTGGTTTTTTGAGAAGTAAAACTAAGCATCATATCTATCAAAATTTCTCAGGAACTTCATTTTTATCAAACTATAATTTCCAAAATTGATGAATTCTAATGATTTTTCCTCAAAATCTCCCTTTTCCTTGTTCTAAATTTCTACCAAACAGTGAAATAAACACTCATATATTCTTTACCTTCTTTATTATTTTCTAATAAATAAATTCTATCCCATTGGATAAATAAATTTCCATCCATAATAATTTTATATTATTCTTCTCTGAAATACATTTCTAAAAATTTTATGAAAAAGATCTAATATTTTTTAGTGCTGATACATTTGGATTATAAAAAAAGAGAGTTTTATCTATATTGTCTCCATAATTTCCACATCATTGAGTTCATAACTAAGACAATGAAAAAAATCCAAAAACATCATGGATGTAATTGAAGAATCCATTGATGTTATGATTTGGATACATCCTAAAATAAATAAATTTGTTATGTAAAATTTAAAATTTCCCATTAATGATACTTTCCCCCCTTTATATACATTAGATTTTTTCCCAAAAATGAATTTATAGAAGAAAAATTCATCACATTAATATAATTATAACTTTTTAGTGATATAAATAACATTTGTTATGATTTGTTGTTGTAACTGAGTATCATTATATCAGTCTCATTAAAAGATAATTCTATTGGATTACATACATAGATTCCATGTATTTTTGTAGAGAAAACATCTAACCTAAGAGACCGTAGATTAGAAATCCTATGATTCATTTATATCTAATGATTAAAACCATAAAAAAGTTATATTATATTCATATTTTCAATATTATACAAAAAATATATTCCTAAAATATATTCTCTATAATGAAACCATTTAGAAATGATATAATATATTATAACCATTATGACCTGTATCACTCTGGGGGGGGGGGTGAATTTGGGCGATTTATTTTCTCCTCTAAGTGAACACAATTATCATTTTGAGAAATAAAATTTTATTCTATCAATATAGAAAAACCATAAAAACCATCAAATATTAAGGGAAGATATAGGAATAAGAGGATTTTAAAAGGTTTACTCATAAGGGAAATTTCTAAGGAGAATACATCGGTGGTGTACCGATGTACCAATAGAATCACTAAATCACTATAATGATTAAAATGTATAGGACCATCTCACTATTGGATCCAAGATTAACGCCCTCTAATTATTCCTATAACCAATTATTCAATATAAGAAAACAAGAATATATATTCCACATCACTTATAAAGATTATTTTGAAAATATTTAATACATAGTATGAATACATTTTGTTTCAATTTAGATACAAATTCATTAAAAATAATGATCTTTAATATTATGTATTACTTATACAACAATGAAATATCCTTGAATCCAATTACCTAGAGTTATTTCCAAATTTATTACATTGTTTTAAGATATAATGGATTGTACCATGAATGATAAATCAGTTTAGAAGTATTAAGCGACTTGATATTTAACTAATTTCTATATTACATTGGAATAATAAAACACAGCATGAGAAAAGTTATTTCATCCTTAAAATATCTTTCAATGATTCCTTCCTTATATAATAGGGAAATGAAATCATAATAAAGGGTCAGATTAATTTCTTAGTAAGGTAAGGATTACAATAGAAGTTGTCATGAATATAAAATTTATTCCAATATGACAAAGTGAATAATCAGTATATATTTCATTAAATAAATAACTTGACCTTAAAATATATAGATATATAAATGTAAACATGTGGATAATAATAAATAAAATCTCACTAAATGAAATGAATAATATTAAATATTCATGATATTTCCTCCAAAACCTTGTAACAAGATGTGATGAATCATACCATAAAGGCCTTATGCCACGACATATTCAGTAATTGGGTAGGAATATACCAAATACCCAAATACAATGGCATGCGATCTAGTTTTTCTCGTGATACCTATTGATGCATCTTAGGATATTTTTAACCAGACGCCATCCATTACTTACATATGCCTATTTATTCTTTATATATTGAAACAAAAATATAATAACAAATACAAATACCTTATAAATTGATAAATATATATATTGAATCAAGAATATGAAACATTAATATTTCTCCAATAGATGAAAAACATTATAAATAATATTCCTTCAACTAACACCATATATTAAAATTGTATATGTTTTAAGAAATATCTAAGTATTAGAAATGATATTGAATACATCTATTATACTAAAAGTATGGATATGAATGGGAAAAATAATTTTCAATGAATAATGGAGAGTGATAGAGATCATGATCAAAATAAAGTGAATGATCACAAAATGAGGTTTATTCCATAAATCAAAAAAGGTTTACATTAGACAATATATTAATTATAAATTATTTTTAAAAATAAAAGAATTATTTTTTTACTTGTGATGTCAAAAATTAAAAAGAAAATTCCATCAAGTAATTGTATCTTTATTATGATAAAGAAAATATAAATAATTTCTAAAATTATTCTCAAACTTTTAAAAAATATTTACCTTTTTATATTAATATAAAAACAAAAAATTCAAAGAATAATGGAAAAAATTCCTTTATAAAACCAGAAAATTTGTTGAGGATGTCTGTTAACAAATAATGGCCATAAAAGGGGGAATTTATTCATGATGTATATGTTAAAAATTGCATTCCTTTATGAATCAATCAATGAATTTAAAAAACAACCTATTTAGAAATCTTTAAAAATATTCCTTTAGATAACGTTATAATGAAAGTAAAATATGATTTAAAATTATTTTTACAGAATCATTAGAGAATAGAAAATAACATTCATGAACATTTTAGATAGTATATATAATGACAAGATATTTTGGACCATTGAAAAAAATACTTTCTTCAATAGATTGTGTCACACAAAACATCAAAATAATGCAACAACAGACTAAAACAAACCATAAAATATTAAAATTAAATTAAGAATATAATCATTGGAAATTGAAATGATAATAATAAATTATAAAAATTACTTATTATTTATCTTTGATTAAAAATTTAAAAAGGATTTCATTTGATGATTTTTTTAAAATGTAATTGTTTTTTAAACTTAATAACTTAAATTGAACATAGTAAAAAGTTTATGACCACATTTTTAGATTTATATGATAATAAAACGACATTAAATTATTTATAAATTTATTTTAAAAAATATCAAAGACCCATGGAAGACTGAAATTTCATTTTCTATAAATGAGATTTTTATTTATATGGTTTATTTTCATTTAAATTATAAATTTATAAATTTTAGAAATTGAATTTGATAAAATTTAATTCATTTTTATTGACCACGTCAATATTATCTCAGGATGAATTTTTGATATTTTTGTAAAGTAATAATTTTTTGGTGAATATTAAAACATATCAATTTTCATAATACTCCCACTTTTATTACATTATCATAATACAAGAATGAATTAAAAGTTTTTGAAGTTTTTTATTATAAAAATATATATTTTTAATTTTATATAAATCATTTAAAATTACTATGTTGAATTTAACACATGTTTAACATTTTTGAAAATATAAATAAAATTCTAATCTAAAAACTTTTTATCCACTTATATTAACAATTAGTTTTTATTTCTCTTGAAGAAGTTAAATCTATAAAAATAGATCAATCGATTAATATTATGTAATACAATAATTATTAATTCTAGAAATAAAAAATGTTTTTACTTAGATTAAAGGCAATGACCTTGATAATGGTGAAAGGGTTTTTTATATAGAATTTTTTTATTATTATCGTGTAAGTTTGATCTGATATATTAAATTAAATGATTTTATATGATGACATTGATAAGATTTTTCAACATATGTAAAAATATATCATCACTCATTTTATTGGCAATCAATTTTATATGAGATTAAAAATACTTTATAGTGAAAAAAACCTTATTTTTCTACAAAAAAATTTAATTTATATATTAATTTTTTTTAAATTTGAAGTGAATTTTCTATTATTTAGAAATAAAAAAGATTATATAGGGATTAAATTGATCCTATTCACACCCAAATTTTCTAATAGGGTTTATTTTTATATTATTAGTGTAACATATATCACATAATTAGACACTAGTTACTTGGGTAAAAAATGAATATGTTAAAAAATAAAAAATAAAATGGTAAATGAATTAAAACATGTTTGAAACATGCCTGAAAATGAGTGGTAGAGGATTTCATGACCTTATCCAAAAAAAAACTCCAATATTTATCACTTTTTGAAAAAATTGACCCACGAATATTTTCATTCCATTCTTTTAGAAATGGGTATTCACAACAGTTCCTTTTCCTTTAATTATAAATTATGATCACATCCTCCCTTATAAAGTTAAAAATCCCATTTGAAATTTCCTTTAATACCATTCAAATGTTCAAATCCATGATGAATATTACACATTATGAGGCCCTTGGTGGCCATATGATAGCCTATTCCATTTATTTAAAATGATAGTATCAAGATAATGTTCAATTTCCCAAATAAGTTAGGCACATGAACAGATTCAATCAAGACCAATGTAAGGGTTTTGGATCTCAATTTCATATCATTGAGATATAATTCATATTATCCACATGTTTATTTTATTGTGGTATATATATCATTCATGGATTTTTTTATCACAATTTTAATGTGATATATGAGATTTAAAAATCAATCTCTTGTTCAAGACTTAATAGGTTTTTACTTCAAAAGATAAATTTTTTTAAGGGTTTGATTAACTCGATTTTCTTCCATTGAGTTACAAATGTTTTTGTTGAAATATATTGATCAAATATTTATTTATTATTCCTAAACAATAAATTATATTATATTTATATCTTTATTTATGGTGTTTTAGAAGCATTTCTTATAACCTCATTTACCAATTGATTCATAACTCGATGATTATGTTACTTGAATAAGGTTTATTGTTCACAATTAGAATTTATTGAGGAATAGTTCTTTTAAAGAACCAACTAACTTTTATATGGTGTATATAATGTATATTTTTTATATTGTATCATGAATAATTTTTCATTCATGGTATTTTTAGGTTTAGTTTCATTTTCTTTTTCCTTGAACAGTTTTGAATAAAATGTTACTCATGCTATAAGGTTTATTTTACCAATATAATTTTAAATTAGATATCTCTCAAATGTGATAAATAATTTGGTGATTTTTTATAGTCATTATTTATAATATCAAAATAATTTTCATCCTATCCTTTTATCCTTGGTGAGAATTCTTTTTTTCTTATCATGTTTTAAATTGGATGTTATATAATCTTTTTATGCGATGTGGTTTTCAAAAAAAGAATTTTTAATAAAATAAAGTGGAAATTATTTTTCACTCATATTTAATCTTCAAATCCACATTTTATGGATATAATAATAATTTTTTTTAAAAATTTAAAATGGTTATCTTCAACAACCTTGGAATTATTTGTATATTTTTTAAAATAAAAATTATCTAAATTTTTTCTAATAGATGGTTTTCAAGAAAATAATATTTCATAGAATTTTTTTGTGATCATATATTTCTAATAAATTTTTATTTTTAAATGAAACAACATTTATATATTTAAAAAATTTCTATTTGAAATTAATTTTATACTAGTTATATAAAATATCTTATTTAAAATGATTTTCTAATATCACAAATATTACTTATTTCTATAGGGATATTTCTAAAACCACTTATAAGAGTTTTTCATCTATTATTGTCCATTGACATATTGTATTATTGATAAAGGATATTCATAAATTGTTACCATATATCTTCTATATTTAGATCTCTTATGTAATTTTATTTTCTATCAATTATATTTTCTGTGACAATATTTTTCTTTCATAACCATCAACTATAAATAGGCATTACTTTACATGCAATGACATTATTTTGTGAACAACCATTTTATATTTCATTTATTGTAGAGTGTTCACCTAGATTACATACCTTAATTGATTTGATAAATCATTATCTTATATGTATACCCTTTATATTTTTGGTTTAAATACCATATGAATTATTATATTGATTGAAGGTTATTTACCTAGAATGGTAATTTATATCTTTAGATACCCATTTATTTTAAAATTCATTATCATGTTATGGGTGTTGATAGAATTATGAATTATATATTTATGATATTTTTTTAAAAGTATATGAAACAGATTTTATTCCTCTATGTTTTCTTGATTTATTGAAATGATTGATATATTATGGAACCCATTGGAATGGACGATTAGAGGTTAGGTCCAAGATCTTCCTCAAATGGTTTAGTTAATGTTTTATATCTCATGAGATAATATTGCATGATACTTCTTGTATATGATCAAAAATAAAAGGGTGAACCTTATTTGAAATTCTCATAAACTAAAGGGTTTGCTTTCTTTGATATGCTTACAAACTAAAGGGTACACCTTCATGGATATTCTCCCAATTTTATGACACCCTATGTAGATTATACTTCCAATGTTATTTATAATGATATTTTTAATGGGAATGTAACATTTTTATGGCTTATTCCTATGATTATTTCATATGGACCATGTTTACTATCTTAGGATTCCATACTACTTTTAAACATTTTCTTGTTATCTAGTGATTGAAAGTCCCTCTATATTTATTTATGGATAGTTCTTATTGTTCCATGTATTTTCTAATAATATATTTCTCCCCTACCATAGTTTTCTCATATTTTTATGATCTAACACTTTATTTGTAGAAAACTTTACCCTAATAACCTAGAGCCTATGTCTTCTTTATTACATTATCATAAGATACAAAAAATCACATCTCCATGAACCAAATAGTTTTGCAGTCTTGGTAAACTATATACATACTTATGTCTTGCATTATATTTGAGAACACAAATTGAAACATATATTTTTTGATATATCATTATTTCCTCTAGTATATCCTTGCATATCATTCATAGTAAACATATTGGATTCCTGGGAAAGGAAAAAAATAAGGGTGAGATCAAATGATTAATAATGGTTAAGTATGACAGAATCTATCATGATCAATAAGTATAATCAATATAGAATTATAAATAAATAAACACACATGCAATTTGAATAACTTTAATATCATGTTAAGATAAGGAATAAATCAATATATAAAGGTAAATAACTAAACACATAGAAATTTAAATAACTTGAATATCATGATAATATAAGGAATATATCAACATGGAAAGGAAACTAACTGAACACACATGTCATTTAAATAACCTGAATATCATGATAATATAAGGAATAATTCATCATGGAAAGGTAAATAACTGAACATACAATCCATTTAAATAACTTCACTATCATGACAATATAAGGAATACATCTACATGTAAAGGTAAATAAATGAACACATATTCTATTTAATCAATAACTTGACTATCATAACTGAATAAGGCATAATCAATATATAAAGGTAAATAACTAAAAACACATTCCATTTAATCAATAAACTGAGAATATAATGAATCCGAAGATAATATCATTGTAAAAATGTATTGGATAAAAATAACTGAATTATTAATTAAGGAAATTACTAATTATTAGATGTCATGATATTAGGTATCATGATATCGTCAAGATCTTTCCTAAAGACAATTTAAAACTAGTGGGTAAAAACCCATTTGACGAAGTCTATCCAACTGATTCATCTCATGATACTACTAATGTATCAAGGGGATATCTATAACGGACCCCACCAATTTATGTGTGTCAAAATAATTCCTTATATATCTAATAATTGATTTAATTCATGAAATTTTTTCCTTATCATGAAAAATCCGCATCGATTAAAGAATATAGATTTATCAATATTTACCCAGATAAAAAAATAAATTTCAATATAGAACACTATATGTAAAAATTTATATGGTTTAATAAGTGAACATATCTATGATAAATAATATTTATATTTAGGGGGAATATAATGTCTAATGATTACAAGTAAGTGAATATTTCAAGGGGAATTTAATGACTTCAAATATGAATAATGAAAGTGAATTTAAATAATTTCCTAGTTCAAAATGATCATAATCCATCCATAGAAAGAATAAGGATAATATTAATCAAATATATACCAATTGGAAGAGGCAACCAAGTTATTGCCTCAATGTAATGAGAATATAATTTTATTTTTGAAAAAGGAGGGTATATGGTAACAAACTAACAAGGAAACATAAATAGTTCCCTTAACTTATAAAAGTTATGAATTATTTTTACTTATATCAATTTTAGAGAAGATGATTATATTTGTATTGATAAATTTTAGGGCATTAATCACAGTTTTTGTAATAGAAAATTAGTATTGTGGAATAATTTTATAAATTTTGTCTCAAAAAGGTAATTGAATGATTAATGTTTCTATGTATAGGGTTTCATGTAATATTATATTGTTGTATTTATCAATGATATTTTATTCCATTCAAATTTTATGAGGATTATATAAAAAATATATAGATATTTTTATAGTAATTTTTCTTTTAAGGATTTAAAATATATGTTACATGGTATTTAAAACATTAAAAAGTGATTTTAGAAAATATTAATATTATTTTGGATATAACTACTGCATAATGCATGAATGAGGATTTATAAATATTTGGGTTAATAAGTTATTTATTGAGAGATAATGGTGGATGGATAAAATCAATAGATGATTGATTTAGAAAAAGTAAGTTAAACATTATTTGAAACCATGGAATGGATAGTTGATAAAATGAAAAAGTGGTTCAATATATATTTACTAATGCTACCAAATTTTTTGGATTGAGGTACAAATTTGATGGCGTGTGATTTTATAATCCATTGTTTGACCCTATTTTATGGTTAAAGATAGTGTTTATTTCTGGAGTCATATATGTTTTTTCAAAAGTTCTATTTCTTTAAAATTTAAGTCATCTTTCAATATATAAATATGGTATACACATACTTTGGTATATGAGTAATGAATGATGAAAAATATATATATCTTGATCTAACCTTAGATATTAAGGAAACTTTTAGAAATTATAAATTGATTGAAAATAATTTAAAAAATTTCCTAAGGTAAATTTTCTAGTAATATATATTTAAAATTGAGAAGAAACAAATTCTTTAATGGGGTAGCATGTAAAGACCATAAATGTTTGGCCCTTTAAACCAATACTATTTTCAATTGGTTGTGTGAAACACAAAACCGAATAAACATAACACCAGAATAAAAGATACCAAGACATGTTGAAATCACATGACCAATTTAACCATTATAAAATAAAAATATAATAATCAATTAATATAATTACATTTTATTCTTCTTTGATTTATATTTTGAATAGGATACCTTTCATAAGACCATTTTAAAATAATGCATTTTATTTTAATACAAAAAAATAAATAGATTAATTTTAAAACTTATTATAATAGGTTTATTTAAATTTATAGACTAATATTATAACATTCAATTATTTGTAAATTTATATCAAATAATATTAAAGACACTAGAAGATTAAGATTGACATCATTCAGTAAAATAATTTTTTACCAGAAAAGTGTAGACCATGATGAATTCCATGGTCCCAAAAAATTATTAAAAAAGAGAGTACAACAGGGAAAAAAGAGAGAGCTGGGTTAAAGTGGCAAACAAACCACCAGAAAAAATGTAGAAAAACATGATTCATCATTTATTCTTACCAATATTCTATGAAATAGACCTTGACCTCTTGGGTATATTCCTCTCCTATATTTCTTTACAGTCTACCACACATAACAATGATCATCAGTGTCCAATGGTTCATCAACCACTTCAATGTTTTGATCAGCGTTAACCTCCTTCCCATCCTTAACAATAAGTTTTTCCTCCAATAGATTTTTATTTAATGAATTCCTATCCACAATTCCTTTAAACCATCATGTTTGATCATTAATGGGGAGACATCTGTCACATATTATGTTAAATTTATCGTACCTTTCCCCTTACGGCTCTCCTTATAAATATCATCACACTATAGAGAGTTAATGAACTCTATTATGGTGAATAGCTTGTGCTTAACCACACCATATTTAGGTTTAAACTCATGGGTAACATAATTGGTGGAAATCACCTTGGCTTATGTGGGTTTAGAAATAGAAGTAACCTACACAAATTCACCAGGGGCATCCTACACTACCCCCATAAGTTCAGAAGTACCAAATAATTCTAGAGTATCCTACACATTCTACTGAGAAATATAATATTCACACATAGAAGAAGTATGTACATCATAAGTAAAAAAGATCCCTAAAAATGCTATATGATTAGAAATAAAAGCATGTTCATGTGCTACCACATGCTCCTAAAATGGATTACCCTATACAGAATCTCCAGAGGAAGCCTGTACTGGCCTCCTAAGCTCATAAGTAACAACATATTCCCAGGAAATATAAAAACACTATTGAGAGTCAACAGTTACATAAAAATGTGAACTAGGTGTCAATTTTCCAGTGACATAGACCCAAATGAAATAGAATAATCCCCTTTAAGACATATGGGACTAGAATCCAATTTCCCTTTAGATAGGAATTATTCCTCCAAAAAAATTGTAGGATCCATTTTTGAATCACTATAATGACTAACAACATCACCCCATTTAGAAGTGGTATCTTGTTGAACCATAGGAATGAAAAGTAAATTATTAGATGGGGATGTACATTCAACTATGGGAAGCACGCCCACACTACAATCAATATAACATTGATTAATAGTAGGCATATTACTGACCACCACATCAATAAAAGATGGAGGTCCCAATTCATTGGCCCATAATTAGTGTTATGTTCCATTTCCCCCTTAGTGGATAAAGGTGAGAAATCTCCCTTCACACCCTCATAAGTGTTCTTATTTCCATAAACATGTTTTGAAGGATCAGAATCACTAACATATGGAATTTTAAACTTACACTTTTATATAAGTTTTCTATGCCTTTTACTATTAAAACATCTTTGTTCTCTATCAACGTGGATGGGTCATGCATGGGAGGGATCATGAGGGGGGAGGTGTGATACGGGATTCTTCTGGATCTGTTCTCGTCGCTTTCAGTGCATATTATGGGCCTGGCAACTCCTTGTGTGCGGAAGTGCAAGCCCTGGTCTCGGGTCTGTTGGTATGCAGAAGGCTGAAGATGGTCGTGGCCGAAATAGAAACGGACTCGGAGACCCTCGTGAAGATTATGAAAGGGTTGTGTGGGATTCCGTGGTAACTCACATACTTCATCAGAAGGTGAAGATTAGGAATCCCACTTGGAGTTCGTTTGTCTCATAGCTGGAGAGAGGCTAATTTTGCAGCAGATTCCCTGGCCCACTTGGGTAGAAGTGATGACCCTCTCATCCTCTATAACTCTCCCCTCTCTCTCCCTGCAGAATGTTCCTCCTTCGTGTTGGGGGATGTGCTCGGGCTTCACCATTTCCAGCCCCCTTGAGGGGTCTTGCTTCCTTATTTATTTATTTTTGAATAAAAAATAAACTACTACTACTACTATCAAGTTTAATTTGGGTACCAATAGCTCAAGCGACATCCGAGAGGATGCTTGGGTACCAAAAAACCCAATTCAAACCTTTGACACAAGTCCAAGACTATGAAAAAATATTATTGTCTTAAAGAGGGTCAAACCAAGGATAAAAATTTTAAAACCTCAGATTACCATACTTGAGTTTAACAAAACCATACCTTCAATCCTTTAATTTTATTTCTTTTGAAAAAATAGTGATATAATAAAAGTTCATACCAAGTGAAACTATGTGTCCATTACTAAAACCCCAGATCTGGAGAAGGAGTTTCTTTAGATCCTTAATCCTCCAAGTGTTGGATGATTATAAGCTAAGATAATAAATAATTTAATGATTATAGGTATCAATTCTATCTTAAAATAGTAAAGGTTTTTATTCAACCACCGCAAGTGAACCATTCCTCAAAATTCAGTTATGAGAAGTGGGGTTTCCACCCTGAGCGCCAAGAAAGAATCAATGAACACCCATTTACGAGTAACACATCTACTCTTCTAATAGATTAACCCACCTTGTGTTATGTTTCAAGCCAGATCCACCACCCACCTTCTTCAATGTGCTAATAAAGACATCTAAAAGATCAAAATAATCACAAAAATATGGATTCATCACATATGGAAAAGCTACAAACCATTTTTGTATATGGATAATCTCTCAACCTACATCATCTACTAAAATAATTTTTTTTATATATTGAATATTCATTTAAAAGACATATTTATACATTTTTATAGTGAACAAGTATTTTCATACATAGATATTACATATTTTATATTAATATTCATTACATTACACAAACACACACCTAAGGATCGTAATGGTTCAGTGACTTTAGAGAAAAGGTACACGATCATCTTATTTAGTGAAAGATCGTCAACCTCTCCACCAAAGATAATTCCATTTTGTATTCTTAATACTTATGTCCCACTTAAAACATTTATTTATAACATGGGAAAGAAAATACATTAAATGTAACACCCCAAGCTTCTACAATATGTTTCTCTTTGAATAATACAATAGCGTGCGATGTACGCAACCCCGAGTTCAAGCGCACCATGACCTATCAAACTAGCCGTTTAAAAAGTGGTTATAAATAGTAATAACCAAATTTTGAATTTTATATATATCCCATATAATTTTAAAATTCATCTTTTTTATATCTTGGGCATAATATAAGACAAATTCAATTTTTTAGATAAAAGAAGTATTTTTCAAAAAATGAAGTTTTTCCGCCTTTTAATGGAGAACTATTTTTAAATCCAATATTTGACAATTTTATATATTCAATTTGATGAAATTAAATTCTTCTTTAGAAACAGGACATAAAAATTTAGTTAGTATAAATTTTTGGTGTTTTTATGATAACATTCATATTTTGATGAATAATTAAAGATACTAAATTTTAATTGAAAACAAAATTTTTAATCAGAATAATTTATAGTATTAAATTATAAATTTGAATGGTATTTAAGTATAATTAGATTATATTTTTATCATTTAATCTAATTTTGGTAATTGGAAGTAATTTTACATTTAAATTAGACATAAACACATATCAATCTTTTAATAGTTTTTATTTCTCAAAAACCCGCTTTCAGGTTTTGACAATGGGAATTAATTATATATTAATTTAGGAAACTTTTATGTTTTGAATTTTTTAAAATAGACATAATTTTTTAATTTTAAATATCCAAATTAGCTTTGGGTGAATTTTTGGTATTTTTCTGAAAACTTTCAATTTTTGATGAATACTTAAAAAAACTGTGTTATTATTTAAAACCGACTTTTTATTTAAATAATTATTTATTTTATTTAAATCTATTTTAAGTTAAAATAAATACATAATTCCTATATTTTTTCGATTTAATTCATTGTATTCATTTTATAAAAAGATTATATGTATAAAATTTTATTAAGCTTTTTAACGTCTTTTACCAACCTTCTAGGCACATTTGTAAATTTGAATAAAATGTAATTTTACCACTTATGTGAATTGAATTTCCAAAATATGATATACATGGTTGAAATCAGTAAGTAAAATATAGTTTAATAAGATGAAAATAATTTTTTGTGAATCGTAACTTTTGAATTTTATTTACCACGGTTAAAAATAAATAGGGTAATTAAAGGTAAAAATGATATTATGATTACCCTAATACTTGTACTAATTATGTTGGATAAGTGTATTTAGAGCTAAAAAAATATTAGGAATAAAATATGATCCTTTTTTACTAAGTTGGATTAGATTTGGACATTTATTATTATTTTATTTATAGAGGAGATAAAAGTGTTAAATTCAAATTTTCATAACTAATTTTTTTAATATAAGATTATACATAAGATAAATTTTAATATAAATATTAATTAGAAATATAAAAATATTTCCTACATAATGATATTTTATTTATAATTTTTATACATTAAATAAATAAATTTAATTATGGCGCAATGATGATGCAATAATTACCTTATTAATGAAAGATTAAAATAATTGAAATTATAAATATCCAAATAAATGTAAATTGAAGCTTTTTATGCATTAAAATAAATTTCTAGATTAATATGACATGTTATTATTGATTTAATTTATTTGTTTTGAGGTAATCAAGTTTTCTTTAATTTCACAAAAAACAAATAATAATAGTGTCAAAATTGACATAATGAGTTTTTAAAACAAATACTATATTATTAAATGATATAATATTACTAAAAATATAAGGTTCATCAAAAGGACTCATATAATGATATATATTTCATTAATGAACCACTTGGGGTTCTCTTGGATTTTTATAATATGTTTATTAACCATTTATTATAATAATACAAGAAGACATGGTAAAAATTAAACTATTTAACTAAGAGTTAAATCTAAAATATAAGGTTAATATGGTGACCTAAACCTGTTTAAAACCTATTGGTTGAGAGGTTTTAGAACCAACCCCACCTTATCCTTGAAATAAATCATTTTGGAGCCATTATAAACCGGATATGATTGTATAATAAATTATTATTTCAAGATTTTCCTAAAGTGACCCTCACCTCTCTTATAAAAGGGTACTTCCCCTTCTCTCAAAATAACACCTCCAAAGTCATTTGGCTCGGAAAAAACCTGATCAAATATCCTACCAAATACCCTAAATTCAACCTATAGTTTTTAATTTTATCAGAAAGGCAATCTAAGGAGTCCTTTTGTTCAAATCAAAAGGAGGCACCCGTAGAAGGGGTAATTATTTCATCATCTCTTTTAAAGTTATTTTCTTCTTCCACTTCCACTTTCTTTATTTTTTCCATAAAAAAATAATAACTCCAGTACATTATAAATATTGTGATGTTATTATAAATATGGTATAACCATATTAATTATTCTATCAATCATATGAATGACAAAGTCACCATACGTGCGTACATACGACTTACCGTCTCCACGTCGTGGTGTAGTTTGTTATTCAACACTTCATTATTTGGATGGGTTTAATAATGAGTATAATTGATTTAAATAATAAATATAACATGTTAATTATTCTGTATATATGATATAACATCCAATTACATATGATTTAACCATCAATAGAGTGGTATTGTTGCTCGTGCGTACGTACGGATTACCGTCTCCACGAACGCGATGCGATTCATTCCCCATCATAACCATTCAAGAATAATTTTCATTTTATGTTTAAAAATAATTTTTAAGAACATAATATCAATATGGATATGAATTTAATACATCCTATCCATAACAAACATGACTTACATAGTAAAACATATAAAGGAAAACAAATCAGTTAACACCCGAAATAATGATACTACTAAAATAATATTAACAAAGCAATTTTAGAAGATCATATATGATATCATATTTATGTATGTGGATGTTGTATAATTTAATAACAATGATTTAACTATTATATAGGAGTTTAACATACCCTCAACCAAAGAGAAGTACAAGGTAAGGGTTAATTCTACAATATATTCATTATTCGAGGTTGTTTATATGTGAGTATCTACTATGACCTCTTTATCATACACATATACATTTATTACAAATGTATTTCAAAACATTTTTACCATTTCCTAGAATATGGGTTAAATTAATTTATACCATTGTTTGAAATTATATAAAATTTTATTAAAGGAATCTTTCCGTCGTTTTTCAAACAAGGTACTTTATGACATTTTCGAAAAATTAAGGTAAGAATGTTTTGTAACTTATACGGTGGGTGAAGCTATTTTCTTCCGTTATGACACATTCGAAGCTTCCCTTACAAGATTATAATAATATTTCCAAAATAAATGTTTTCTTTTATAATTACATGACTTTTAAATGATCTAAAAATAGAAAGATATATTTCTCTCAAATACTTTTGATTTAATCTATGTCAATATCCTTTGATGGATTTTACACTCATTTGAAGTTGATTTATTATGATACAATCTTACATATTGTATTGAATGTTTTGTGATATGTTTGACTGTGGATGTTTTGTTTTTTATACCATTCATGGTTTATGGTTAAATTATTAAAATTTCATATAATAGTTTTAATACAAATATTTATGTTATGTTTCAAACTTTTCATATAAGGAATGCATTGGACTTAGTAAGTGATGGGTGGAGCCCGCTATAGCTCCTTGATGCATCATTAGGTCTCATGAGACAAAATAGTATCTTGGAACAAGGCCTTGACAAAATATTATTTGTAGTCTTGGAATGGGGACTTAAATATGTGGTTATGATGTCCGATATTATGCATTCCATCATTATAAAATTTAGCTATTGACACTACATGTGATTATTCGACTAGTAGAATATCCATGTGAATATGTAAATGAAATTATTTGATTTATATTTTCCATATTATGTTGAATTTTAAGTTTAAAAATCTTGTGTGACCAGAACACAACCATTAAAAAAAAGTTTAAAAGTCTTGTGTTTTAGTCTTATGCATTGCCTTAAATGTTTATGCTTATTTATGAACGTTTCTGATATATTGTTATCCTTACTGAGCATCTGAGATCAACCATTTCTTATGTTTTATTTTTCCCAGGATGATAAGGAGTATATTATGATTAACCTATGGGAATAGGCTAAGGGAAACGAGTGTGTTAAAAGGGGACACATTGTTTTTTATTTTATTTCATGATGTAATGTAAAACTTATGTATATGTCTATTACTTACAAGGATACTAATCTAACAGGTCTTTCGAGACTTGATATCTTGTGTTCATGTCAATTTTATTTAATAATGAACTGATTATGGGTAACTAGGGGCAGGGCGTTACATGAAAGGGTGAGATCAGATGATTATTAAAGATAATCATGGGAAATATGTAAACATAACATGAGCATAAGGGTATGAGAACCTGATAATAACATATGAAAACCATACCTCACATATCAAATATTAAAATATAATTTCATGGTATAAATATTAGTAGTTCATAAAACATGAATAAAAATAGAATAAAATAACAAGATCCATGAGAACATAAAATTGGAATAAGACATAGATTTTTGGAATGCACATAAGTATAGAAAATCATTTCCTTAGCATTAAAGTATTGTTTTCAAAACTATCATAGTTGAATGAGTTCACTCCCAAAACCTTCATAGTAGTAAAAGTTCACTTCCAAGACTATCATAGTTGAAAAATTTTATTACTAAATTGGGTTTACTCCCCATTGTAGTCCTGCTTATCTCATGAGATTTCAATATTTACACAATGCATTAGAGGAGATATAAATTCCACCTATATTTGGTTATAACGTAACTAACAACCTTGGTTATAATATAACCAATATATTTGGTTATATCATAACCACCATAACATAAGTAAAACCATACATAAATGATCCACAAGATCATAAAAAATTAATCATATTAGAACCCAATAAAATAAATGGGTTTCATAAAAAATTCATCAAAACATAACCTATGGAAAAGAAAAAGGCTTCATAATCATTTCATCCTTTAATCATAGCATAACCCATAAAGATAAAAGTAGGTTTAATAATAATTTTATCATGGTATAATATGTGTAAGAGAAACATGTTTCATAAACATCATTTCATTATAAACATAAACTATTTAGGGAAATAATAAGAATAGTATGCTTGGATCATATCCCCTATAAAGGATAAGTAATATCAAAGAAGTTAATTTTAGATGTAAAATGATTTTGAAAGATCACTTGGAACATTTCTGGAGAAAAATATCCTTTACACTTTGGAAAAAACAGTTTAAAACATTTTTTTTGGAATTCATTTCATTGAAAATAAAAATTGAATCTTATAAATTAAAATTTAAAAACCATTTAAAACATTTCATCAGAAAAATATCATTTCCTCTTTCAATTTTTTTGAAAACATAAGAAATTTTAAAAATAATTTTCATTTAATATAAACTTTTAAACATATAAATGAAGATTCAAAGAAAATAATGGTCATGATGGTGGAAATACCATTCATTCCATACACAATAAAACAAAGATTTCTTTCACCTTTTTTGTAAAAGAAAAATGAGCCATGTTTTGAAAATGACATGATGATTCCTTTTAAAAAAATCTTAAACATTAAAACATGTTTAAAATTCTTTAATAAATCCTTTTGGGAATGTTAAAACATTTGTCAAAACATTTTTATAAAACGTGGATATTTAAGAAAAATAATATGCTATAGAAGAGTAAAATAAAGATGATTTTTTCTTAAAAAAATTCCTTTAAAATATTGAGTACATAAATAAAGGAAAATGATGGGAAAAATTTATTCTCTATAAATAACAATAGGATAAGAAAATTAATGAGTTTCTAGATATATGTACCTTAATATTTAATCATCGGAAGAAAAACCATAAACAATCTCTATACATGATAAAATTGTATCATAAAACCATTATCACATTAGTAAAATTGAATCATAAGTCCTATGTAAGAATAAAATTAAATGAAATATAATATATCATGAATATAAGTATATTTATGATTTAAAATATCATATGTAAAGTATATACAGCTCATAAAATAATATTGGTTCATAATAAAACTTTTGTCTCAACTAAGTCAAATTGAGACAAAAATTTCTTACCACATTGGTAACTTTTGATCTATAAAAACCATGAATGTGAGATATTAAAATGGATATGTAAATGACCATAATTTTAAGTATAATAATCATAATTTAATTCATGGGAATAATATACACCATATAAAATAAAACCATGATGACTATGGCATGTGTCTCATAGAAAATAAAAGTGCGATGGAAATCCCTTACCGTATTGGTAATATTTTGAATCATAATAAAAAATAAATAATAAAATAAAATGAAACATTAAATATAATTAAAATAATAAGATTTATGATATAAAATTTCAAAGGGGAATTATATATATCATACAAAATAAATGAGTGGTGAATTGACATATGTCTCTTAGAAATAAGGGAGAGACTAAAAATCCTTTACCGTAAGTCTCAAATTTCTTCGTACATATCAAAACTTACTATATAATAAATATATGTAAATTATATATATATATTAAAAAAATATTATATATATATAATCTCATATATGATTTAATTATGACCCATTTATTACTTGTTTATTAACAATTTCATTTTAAAGTCTCATTTATTGCAATAACTTCTTTGTTTTTATGTATGTTTTGATTAGTTATTTTTTTAGTCCTATTACTTTGATCATAGTTAAAAAATATACATAATTTTAAACATTATATAAATATCATATATATTATGTATATATGTATATAGAGTAGTCCATAAAGTTTAAATATAGAAAATGAAATACACCGTTCATGGAGATGGTAGGCCGTACGTATGCATGAACACTGTTTCTATTTTTTAAAAAGATTAAGAGAAATAAAGGTAAATAATATATCATCATTAAAAAATTATATTTATTTCATATATAACACATATATTAATTAAATATATCCCTTATTACCTTCAATTAAAAATGTAAGGAAAAAATGAATCACATCTCTTCACGAGACGATAGTCCACTGTACACATAATAAATGTTATCGTATTCCACACATATTGGAAATTAAGGAGGTATATGTGATATAATAATTATATAAGTATAATAATATCATAAATATCACATATTAACATTTAATACATAATTATATCCATCTGTGATATGTGGTAATATAAAATAAAATGACATCAGTTCACGATGTGGTAGTCCGCCATACACATGAATGTTGATTTCATATCCCATTTTACGGAATAGGAGAATGATTTAAGTTATTAAATTAAAATAATAATAAATTAGTATAATTAATATTATTATTTTATCATACAATCATGGTTTAATAATAATTTAATGAGGTGGAGGAAGAAATAAAATTAAATGCTCCATTAGGGACATTGCCTCTTCTTCAGAAAACTTCATTTGGTTTTCACCAAAAGGATTATTAGGTTATATTTCTAAAAAACTAAGGTTTATAGAATGATAATAGGGAATTAAGAAAGGTATTTGTTTAGGTATTGGAAAAAACAAATGTTTTTTTAATAGTAGAGGAGAGGGGGTGGCCTTTTATAAGTGAGGTGAGTGGCACACTTGTAATTTTTTAAAAGAAAAAGGTGTACCCAAGACTTTTACTTTCCAAAAGGATCCAAAATGAACCATTATTGAGAATTATAAATTATAAGGTTTAAATATAGCCATAAATATGTTTTAGATATGTTTTGAGTCATTTTTATCCCATATATTCTTAGATTAAACCCATATTAAACCCATTTTTACTTTAACCGTGGTATATAATGTTTACTATTTTTACTATTAATTATGGAAAAAAATTATGTTGACCATATTTGATAATATAAATTATAATGATTCTAAAAATTGAATCAAAATTTTCAAATTTCATTCATATAAGTTTAAAATTTTAATTTAATATTAATCATGTAGTCTCGATGAGAAAATAATTTTCCAAAGAGAAAATGTTCAAAAGTTTTAAAATAATTTATATCAAAATTCAATATGAAATTGATTCCAATGTAATAAATTGGGTTAATAGATATATAATTGAAGTAATTTTACCTTTTAAATTATTTTAATTTTTTTTAGTTTTTAAATGTTTTAAAAGAAATGAAAATTGTTAATAAAAATCAAGATTTTTCACTATTCATTGAAAAATTGATCTTTTCCAAAATATTTAAAAGATTTAATTTATTTGAAAAAAATATTTCAAAAAATCTCAGGGTGTTACATTCCACCCCCTAATTAAATTTTATCTATATAATTTGAGCCTATGTGTGATAAACCAGGGTTTAACATTTAAAAATCTCTTTGTGGGAAACCCACACTATAAAAAGGGTTAATAAAACTTTCCATTAAAAAGAGAGAAAGGGATGTGTGAAGGTCATATAAAAAAATTCCAGTTTTCCAAATATAATGACATAGGTGGGAATTTAATATTTAGATATTAACCAAAAGTGTAATTATTAAATAATGATGGAGAGTGATAGAGATCCCTTATCACAAGAATGTGAATGATCATGTGAAAATAAAAAATCACAGAACCATAAATAAAATAGTTGTGGAGAAGGTCATTGATATCATAAAAAATAATGCTAATTGGAAAAAATTTTATTTCAAGATAATTTTCCCAAATTTGAAAAATTTTCACAAGAAGATATACTGGATTTATTTCATTCCATTTCAAAAGAACAATCCCATCCTTTAGTTATTCCTTGATCAATTTCCACTTCACCTCTTACTCCAATAATTAAAGATGAATTTATTATACCTAAATTACTAATAGATCACAATATTGAGAATAGAATGATAAGTCATTCCTTCTATCTCTAGTTACCATCATAACAAAATAGTTATCATCAGTTATCCAATATGAATAAATCTTCATATGATTAAATAATACATTAATATTTAAAACCTTATACAAATCTAAATTTAAACCATTTAATAAATGGTTAACTTTATGAACCTTCAAAAAGATTAAAATACAAAACTTTAGAAATAAGGTCATTAAATTTCCAAAAATAAGCTTCTCATTAATCCACCAAACAATAATGAAGTAGATCTTAATTGTAATATACCAAAAATTTAAATACCTTCTTAATGTATTTTATTAAAATTTGGTAATAACACGAATTACAATAAAAACTTATTTAAAACATGCATGATTTTTTATTCCTTAAATAAACCACATATTATTGGATATATCCCTTAAATCCAAAAATGTTGTAAACCCAATCAATGATAGCATAAAACACCTTTTCAAAAAATAATTATTCAGTTCCAAGGTAATCAGTACTATCTAATTTACTTTATCCATATTTTTTATTTTTTTATTAAAAGTTCATTATCTAATGATCAAGAACATATTATGGTTTATCTTCCCTTAACCAAAATATCACATTTCCATTAAATCACATTACCAGGACATCAATAAAATTTATGACATTCTTATAACTACTTAATGAAGAACTATTGTGGAACAATCCATTTAGGTTTCACAATTCTAATAATAAAAATACAATTGACAAAAATATAATTTTTTTAATTCGAATACATAAACACATTAATCATTCCACTTTATTCATACACAATTAATCAAGATTTTTCATCTTATTCCTTAATACTTATTTCCTTGTATATTTCATTTATAGTCTCTTCATCATCAACAATATAACCATTGATCATAATACCTTGCTAACTCTCTGTACGAGTTTTCCCATTAGTACATCAGTTTTCATAATGACTATATATTATATATTTGAAACATTCAACCATTCATGATATCTTAGGGAGAAGATTATTCTCAAACATTATGTTAACCAAACTATTAATTTTTACTCTAAAATTAATTTCTTTTTTGTCCTTCCTTTTCACACTCAAAAAATCTTCCCATTCCACTAAGATATCCACTTTAGAGCTTCTTTCCACATTATCATCATATAAGAAACTGAATCTTATTTCCTCCATGTTCTTCACTAATGAACTCTCAAAGAAATATATCCTTCTCTTCCTTAGTGAGTCTGATAGTTGGTTTAGGTGAAATTAACTAATCATATGTCATGATAACTAATTAGGCATAATCACAAAATCATTCACTCAAGTCATTATTCCATTTGGTTTCTCAAAAAAATTGTATATCACTTTCAATATTAATATAGTTCCTTATTTTTCCTTATGTTGACTAAAACCAAAAAACATAATGTGAGACACAATATTTATAGTGGAATGAGACATAACTATTCATCAATTTTCTCGGTTCAGTCCTTGAGTCCTTCAATTCCTTCGAGCCAGTAAGGTTTTTGAGCCACCTCAAGGCCTTCAGGACACATGAAATGCAAATGAAACAAGAAATATTTCAAAGGAACAAGGCTCCATATGAGTATTCAGATCACACACATTCACAAAAAAAGAGATAAGTAGAATTGGAATAATGAGAGGGTATGACATTGCCATCAGAACCGAGCGTGTGCATCTCTGTACAGGATAACTAGCTGACTAGCCTTGCAAAGGTGGAGAGATAAAATCAAGATATATTCTAGAAATGGGAAGTTCCATGTAGTCTATTTGGGATTAATTCCCCTAAGGCCTTAGGGTTATGTAATGTGTCACTAAGCCTACGGGCCATGTAAGGGTTCCCCTTAAACACTTAAAAGAGGGATTATCAAAAATAAATAAAAAATGAAGGCCTTCAGGACATTTAGGACAGTGAAAAACACATAATGATGAAAAATAATTTATAGTATGAATAAATCATGATGCCTTTGTTTTTAATCTATGAAACCATAGGTTTATCATAGCTTATTCATATTCACTATCTTTTTAAAATTTTATGATGGTTTGTAAAGAGTTTGTGAATTTAAAAAGAATATCCCTCATGAGTGTCAAACCAGGTGTATAGAAAATCTCATTTTCATACACCAGGTGGCTATTGAGTTCAACTCAATATTACATTTTTAAATTTATTTCCCCTAGTCACCTCGGTTCCATAGCCACATCCACTTGTAGTATCCAAACAAAGATATAATTGTTTAAAAACTACTATCTCTATCCATTACCAAAATTATATGACATTTTTTTATACTTTAACTCATTATTATACCTACCATTCAACATATAACTAGACATACCCTCATACATATACCTAGGGATCTCAATAATGTTTTCTCATCATAGTTTCAAATGGTTAACAAAACATTTCCTCTGATACCAACTATTCAAACCAAACATTTCATAATTGATATTACATATTTTATATAAATATTCATTACATTACAAAATCACATGGCTAAAGATTATAATGGTTTAGTTAATTTGGATATTAGGTACAAAATATTCTTATTTAGTGAATTATATTTAGTATCTACCATAAATATATTCTCCTTTTGTACTCTTCATAAACATACCCAACTTAAAACTTTTCTTCATAACCTGGGAAAGGAAACATTAGAAATGGTGATATCAGATTCTCAATAAAGGTAAAAATGGGAAATAAATAAACATAACATGAGTATAAGTGTATTAGAATACGATATTAACATGTAAGATCCTAATATTTAGACAAAAGAGACTATGTTCGATAATATACAAGATACACAACATCGAGATTAATCAAACAACACAACTTTAATATTTAAATGTGACCATTAAAAGATAAATATTAATTTGGAGGCTTTGAATAGGAATAAATTATTTATGAAATAAATATATAGGTCCTACTTAATATAAATGTTTTGGTAAATGATTATAATATAATAACATGATTTTTAGTGAAGTTATTTTAATTTTTAGGAATATGTTTTCTTTAAAAATGAGTTTTTTATATTTTTATGAGTGAATATTATAATTAATTTCTAGAAGTTTTAGAAAATTTATTTCATAAAAAGAAATTAATTTTTTAACTCATCATATCAATACTATTCTATGGTGAAAGTTTGATAATTTTTTTAAAAAGTTATATTTTTGTTGAACAGTAAAAAATACAGGTTTTTTTATAAAATACTATATCTTTTGTGATATCACCAATAAAAAATTATGATTGAAAATTTATTAAAATTTTATAAATTATCATGTATTATATTATACTATAAATATCATACAAAAATAACTGATAACATGTAAATTTTAATTTATTTCATAATAAATATGAAAATCACTTTTAGTACTGACGCAGTGCTTGTGCAACATTGAAAAAGTTAAATTTAGTGTCTTATAACTAATAATTGAGAGTTAAAAAGTCTTTTAATGATATTTTTATTAAATTTCATCCATAAATGATGATGTTTATGGATAATTTCTAATTTTGGAGTTATATAAAAAAAACTTATCCAAATGATTGTGTAATGCTTATGCAAGGCTAGAAAAGTCAAATTAACAAATTAAATATGTTGTCTTGAAATGAATGTGATTAAATATACCTAATTAATGAATATATAGAACTATATTGATCCTAATTAATTTATTTTTATGATATTAATTTATTTTAAATTTTTATATGTGAAATAATTACCTTATATTCTTATGAAAAACTAACGCAATACTTGTGCAAGAAAAAGAAAAATAAAACTTTTAAATTAAAATGATAAGAGCTATTAAATAACCCAAATACTTAAATAAACCATAAATTATGGGGATATTATGAGAATAATCATCCCAGGGAATAATTTATGATCTTGGAGCCACATGGATGATATTATGGCCATTATAATATTTTATTTAAAGAAAAGTAAAACTTGTCACACTCTTGTTTTTAATAAGTGAAATATTTTTAATATAGTGTTATCTAGAGTATAATTTTAACTATAAATAGTAGTTTGAAATATAATAGATTTATCTTAATCATGGTAATTTATTTTTTATTTTTCAGTAAATAAATAACAACCTTAAATTCTTTTACAACACTGACGCATTAATTATTTAATTAAAATAAAAATCAAATAAATGATATTAAAAATAAAAAACTAAATATAACTTGAGATAATTAATGAAATACACTAATTTTATATATTACCTTGACATTTTTAGGATATAAAAAATAGCTGGATCAAATTTTACTTGTTTTATTATTGTTTTTAATATCCAGGTATTGAATAGTTATAAAAATTGATATTATTGATATTTTAAAATAAATAATATTTTATTAAATGATATAAAATTACCAAAAAAATAAAATGAGTCCAAGTTATTAGGATAATCATGAATATATCAACCAAAATCCATTTATTGGTATTTTTTAATTTTATATTAACTATATTAACTATCAAATTGTAAAACTCTATAGTGTCATGGTAAGAGTTATAGGGGTTAGATAAGGGTTAAAACCAAAATTTAAGGGTATAAATATAGTAAATTTTTTTCTTATTTTTATTTTATAAGTTTATTTAGAAGAATAATCTTCTTATATTTTAAATTAATATGGTTGGAGCCATATTTTGTTTAATGTTATTTTTTATTATTTCCAAGAGTGTCCCTCCCCTCTCTTATAAAAGGTAACCATTTATTCTCATTTACTCACACTTTGAAACCCTTTTTGATTAGCCAATACCAGCCAAAATACATTACTAGAATCCCTAAAAAAATCATATTTTTTATTTGTTTATGAAAAACACCAATACTATAAGGCTTAAGGTATTAATAAGAGAAGGTTTTTAAAATAAGAGTTACAGTTTTCAACCACACATTTTATTTTTGTTTTTTCTTCCACCATTTTCAAATATTCATCAACCATGATAAAATAATACCACTAGTATAACCCATGTACTAATATGTTTTATTGTTTTTTAATGATTAATATCAATCTATACTTCCATCAAAAGGGAAAAAAATTCATCATTTGTGTGTATGGAAGACTACAACTTCGCAAACTAATGTAATTCATTTTCAATCACCATCTCTCAAGACTGGTTATAGTGATGGAATTAAAGTTTATATATGATATTAATTAAATATTTATCATTATTAAAAGATAATATATCATTTAATTTCTTACCATTCTGTGCACTGGAAAATAATAAAGTCATTCGTGCGTATGTGTAGACTACCACCTCCAAGAAGCGACGTGACTCGTTTTTCATCACTACATCATATGGATGATATATATAAGTATATATAAAGAATTAATTTGATATTAATGATTTAATTATCATTATAGAAAGATAAAATAATACTAACCTTACTTCCATAGTGATCATTAAAAAATGGAAACTTTATGTATGCGTACGTACAACCTACCATCTCAATGATTGTTTTGTAGTTAATTTTTCATAACCATATATAATAGAGTAATTTAAAAGTATAATTAATGTATAATAATGATAAAAATTTTATGAATATTATTATTGATATGATGTAATTCCAATATTTGACCATATTCAACCGACCAAAGTCATTTTAGACTTATGAACAAAATATCTCCAAAACACCCGATGAAAATTTAAATTATTAAGTGATTAAAATGGTAACAAGAGATAAAAAAGGAATAGTAAACTTGAAAAAGATAATTAAGAAAGAAAATAATTAACCCAATTTTATTATTTAGGATAATAAAGTATATACATAATGAGTTTGACTTAGGGTAAGAGACTTTCTTTTAAAAACCCTCTTTTAAAGTTCCTTTTTAATATTTTGACAAAATTCAAAAGGAATTTTTTATTAACTTATACATCATTGGATGATTTTACCACCTTAATTAATATTTAATTATTTAATGTTTATATTATAATTTTTCATATTTTTTTTCAATGAAAATGGTTTCATTATCATATGTGTGTTTTTTATATATTAATAATTATTTTTACAAGAAAAGGTTAGTTTTATACAAAAATATTTTTCACAATGGTTTAAAATAGTTTTTAGGTTTAAATTCATGATATGGTCCTTGGAAATTGTTTATGATTTTTTTAGAACAACCAATTTATTAGTTTTTTAGACCAATGAAAAAATTATTATGTATAAAAAAAAGGAGTTATATGAGTCTGAAGGAGGGAATTTTATTACAATATTTATCATAGAGAGGGAGTAAATCAGCATGCAGGTCATTCTTCCAGGTTATTTCCTAGTTAACTCCCTTATTAGTAAGACCATATGCAACCATGTTTTCTTCAAGAAAGATATGAGTGAAAATGTCATTAATCTCCAGAATCAAAGCAAGACAGTTCATCCAGTGGGTAGTAAGAGGCCAAACAAGATGTAGTACACCATTCCAAATTGCCTAGACAATGGTGGTCGAATCACTTTCAATCCAAATTTTTTTCCAACAAATTTTCTTAGAAAATAAAACAAAATATATCACACTCATCATTTCTGCTTCTAGAGTCGAGGAAATACCACATTTTACAATAAAACATCCTTGGAATTGTCCAAGGCAGTCTATGAAAAACACACCACAACCCGCAGGTCCTAGGTTTCCTTTAGAAGCACCCTTGGCGTTAACTTTGTTCCAAACTGGGAGTGGGCCTTACCAGAACACCTCAAAGTGAATCTTGGTTGATGATAAAGACCATCAATTAAAATTCCACAAAGTATCTCAAAGTATTAACAATTTTGTCACAATATGCCTCTTGAATCAAGGCAACATCTCAAATGGAAATGAGAATCCTCATCCGACCTACATTAAGACCGAATGATTAATTATTATGAAGAATAGAATTTATATCATACCAGATAACATGGAGCAGATCAGAAACAATAGCTGAGAAAATATTCTTCATTTTTTAATAGATTTCAAAATCCACACATTGCTTTAAATGAGAGCTTATTGAATCAAGGAGTTACCATCTGCAATAAAAAATGCCAAAAATATAGTTCCAAAGAGCTGAAGCTGTGGCACAAGATAGAAAAACATGGTTAGTATCTTATCTATATTGGTTATAGAGTTGATATTTAGAGCAAATTTTAATCCCAAAATGCTAAAGACAAACCTAAGTGGGGAATTTGTTGTGGGCAATACACCAAACAACTGTGAGCCTTGATGATTTGATCCAAGTGTGATCCTTGTTTAAGCACATTATAGCTCAAGATAATATGGTTTTATCCCCATTTTAGATCAATATTTGATAGGTTGATCCCCATTATAGCTCAGGATATAATGGGAGAGAACAATTTTATCTCTCTAATGAATTGTGTATTTTGGAGATAGAAGTTGACCGCATGGTTATTCCATTTGTAAGGGTGATTGTGAGAGTGATATGAAAATGATGTCCCATGTCACATATATGATTTTTATATGTAGACTTATGAGTTTTCATGGAAATAATTGATTTTAAAAGTCAAGATAAATATAAATTTCTTTTTAAAATAATTATTTTTTACTTCTAGGATAAAAATATATGTTTTTTATGAAAAGATATTTTCATGGATTTCACTGGAATAATGATTTTATTATTTTTATGTCCATTAATAAACATATTTTCTCTCATCCCATGTTTTTAAATTTCTTTAAAAGGTTTTAAAGAAGAATATGGGAATGGATGAAGTTAAGATGAAAATTTTGGAGAATTACCATGAAAAGAAAATATGTTATATTTAAAAAAATATTTGTTTTGGAAAAGAAAATAGATACTGAGTATAAGTGTCCACTTTTAATGTATGAGTTTACTTTGTAAGTGTTTTTCCTAATTATCTAAAAATCTAAATAAAAGATATCCTTTGAAGTTTAATAAAGTTAATTATAGATCAAAAAAACTATAATATATAACACTTAAGGATGAGTCCTTATAGTTGGTATCAGAGGAGGGTTTAGAAGATATTGGATATTAGGATGTTTTCTTGTTAATTATTATTTATAGTTATGGATATCATCATGGGTTATAATTATAAGTTTGATTATAAGTTTAATGTCTTAGAAACTCATTTTTATGCTCTTTGTTATGATATTTTAAAGTGACTAATGAAATTTTTTGAGTTATTTATTTTTGAGGTAATTATGGGATTTTATTTGATGAATAAAGGTTAAATTATACTTTTGAATCATATATGATTTTATTGTGAATTTATAGTGATTTATGTTATTTATGGAAATGGTTAGTATAATTTAGAGATTATGAAATTAGGGAAATTACATTTTGGTTTGAGGCCTTAAAAGTGATTGATTTTATTTGGATATAAATGATAAAATTTATTTTGGAAGACTATGTTATCAAATCATTTTGATTTATAGGTTTCAAATTATTCCATTATATTTTTGAGTAATTTTAATGATAGTTATTTATTGAATGATGTATTTTGAATTTTGGGCATTAATTTTGAATTTTGGAGATTAAAAGTAATTTTTCTTCAATTTAAGGTTTATTCATTTAGGAATTATTTTTTGTACTAAAATATTTTATTACTGGTTAATTATTAAAGACATGAGGAATATATTTTCATTATTTTGTAGATTTTATGATTGGTATATATTGATTCTAATGCTTCAAGCATGAAAAATTTATCTTGAATACTCATTGTCTTGTGGAAACTAGGAAATTGTGGTGGAAATTGATTAAAGGATGAAATTATACTTGTTATGTAAGTATATTTCCCCAATTTATTTGTATAGATGACAATGTAATTCCTTAAATATAGGAAAATAATCTTGAAATAAAAACATTATCTTTTCATACCTATAAATCAATGTCATTTTAACCCATAACAGATTTATGATATTTTGATAGTTAAATTTTTTTATGACCATGTTCCATATCACACTATATTAGTCCTTAGGATCTATTTTTCTCTTCCATATAAATTTTTTGACTTTCCAATTATTATCTCGAAGTTGGAAACCTAGTATCTGTAACTCCTAGATGATCTTCTTACTTCCCTTTTATCTCATTTCAAGAGGAAGCTAGATTAATCCTTTTTACGATGTGGGATTTCAATAAATATACTTTGAAAATTGAAACCCTTATTACTAATAATGAGTTCAAATTTAGAGGAAAAAATTTATTAAAGGGGGTAGAATGTAACAACCTAATATTTAAAAAAATACTATGTTCGATAGTGTACAAGATATGTAACCTCGAGATTAAACAAATAATAAAATTTTATTATTTAAATGTGACCATTATAACCTAGCTGTTAATTTAGAGGATATGAATATGAATAAGTTATTTATGAAATAAATATATAGGAGATACTAAATAGAAATTTATTCATAAATTATTATTAAATAATAACCTAATTTTTAGTGAAGTCATTTTATTTTCCAGAAATAAATTTTCTTCAAAAAATGAGTTTATCTTCTTTTTATGAGTGAATATTACAATTTATTTCTGGAGGTTTTATAAAATTTAATATATAAAATTAACTTTATTTTTGAAATCAATATATAAAAATTAGTTGATGGTGGAATTTTGATAATTTTTATAAAAATATATATTTTTGGTGAATAATGAAAGATAAATATTTTTATAAAATACAACATCTTTTATGATTTCATCAAGAAAAAATTATGATATAAGATTTATTAAACTCATGGAATGACTCATGTATGATATTATAATGTAAATACCATACAAAAATAATTCAAAACATGTATGTTATAATATATTTTATAATAAATATAAAAATTACTTTTAATGCTGACGTACTGCTTGTGCAACAGAGGAAAAGTAAATTTCAATGTCTTATAGATAAAAATTGAGAGGTAACAAGTATTTTAAAAAACCTTTTAATAAATTTCTTCCATAAATTGTGATTTTGACTTATAATTTCTATATTTTGAGTTATATAACTAGAATCTTATCCAAATGATTATGCAATGCTTGTACAATGCTAGAAAATTCAAATTAACAAATAAAATATATTGTCTTGACATGTATATGATTAAATATTTAGAATGATCAAATATAAAGGATTATTTTAAGTTTAATTAATTTTATTTTATTATAATTATTTATTTTTAATTTTTTTATATGAAATAATTACCTTCTATGCTTATGCAACACCAAAGTAGTACTTGTGTATGCAGAAGAAAAATAAATAAAATAATTTGAAAAACTCTAAAATTAAAATGATAAGAACTATTTAATAACACAAAAAATTTAAAAAATATTATTTTATGAGTATATCTCAACAAAAATCACCCCAGTGTGAAATTTATGACCTTTTGGAGCCATATGAATGAGATTATGACCATTATATTAGTTTATTTAAAGAAAAGTAAAACATGTCATACTCTTGTTTTTAATGAGGATAATATTTTTAGAATAATGTTATATCAAGGATATTTATGACTATAAATAATATTTTTAATGATAACAGATCTATCTTAATTATGGTATTTTTTTTAAATTTTTAGTAAAGAAATAATTACCTTAAATTCTTTCACAACGACGATGAATTAATTATTCAAGTTATAAAAAATAAAATAAATGATATCAAAAATAAAAATAAAAATATAAATTGAAATAATTAATTTACTCCAAGAATTTTCTATTTTACCTTGAAATTTTTAAGATATAATATAATATATGGCCCTAATTTTACTAATTTTATTGATGTTTTTAATGTCAAAGTATTGAATAGTTCCGAAAATTGGAATTATTGATATTTTATAATAAATAGAATTTTATTAAATGATATAAAATTCCTAAAAATATTAAATTCAGCTAAGTTATTAGGATAATATTTAATATCTCAACCATGTTCTATTTATTGGTCTTTTTTCATTTTATACTAACTATATTAACTCTCAAATTGTAAAAGTCCATCCAGTCAATGTAAAAGCTAAAGGGGTTCAATAAAGGGTTAAAACCAAAATATAAGGGTAAAAATATAGTCAAAAAGTATATTATTTATATTTTATATGTGTGTTTTTATCCATCCTCATCTTATATTTGAAATTAATATGTTTGGAGCCATTTGGTATTTAATATTATTTTTTATTAATGCCAAGAGGGTCCGTCCCCTCTCTTATAAAAGGGAACCTCTTATACTCATTTATTCACACTAAAAAACAATTTTATTTCAGCTAATACTTACCCAAGTTCCTTACTATAATCTCTACCCACATTATATAGGTATTTTTTAGGCATAATACCAAACTTATAAGGCTTAAGGGACTTTCTTTTAAAAACCCTCTTTTAAAAACCCTCTTTTAAAGTTCATCTTTAATTTTTTTACAAAATTAAAAATGAATGTTTTTTTAACTTATATGGAATGATATTATTTTATCAAATTTATATATATTTAAATATTTAATGTTTACTTTATAATTTTTCATAATTTTCTTCAATGAAAATGGTTTTATTATTATGTGCATGGTTTTTAGATTTTAAAAGTAATTTTTACAGGAAAAGGGAATTTTGATATTTGAAAGTGTCTTAAACATGAGTTTAAAAGAGTTTTAATGGTTTTATTCCTGATATAGTCCATGGACATTGTTTATTATGGGTTTAACCCATTACATCTTAAGATAAGATGGTTTTAGCCCCATTATCGATCAAGATGTTGTTAAGTCAAAAGTCTTATTTTGAATTTTATATCTTGTTTTGGAAACCACAAATCTCTTTTTACTCATTTCTCAAATAAAGGATTTACTTTGAATATAATTTATATATCAATCGTACTGACGCTATCAATCGTATTGACTTTTTCTATCATACTAACTCTATCAATCGTACCGAATGTATCTATCATACTAACCCTGTCTATCGTACTGACTCTGTCTACCATACTGACTATATTCATCATACCCACATTGTGTATCGTACTCACTTTTCATCATATCAATAAATTTCACTAAGTAATATTAATCATACTCATGTTTTACTTTTATCTCATGCATGATTTTATTCTTTTTATCAAAACGCTTGTTCCATATCAATCATACTCAAGTTATCATTTTCATATATCTTTTGTTTTTCAACCAAAACAATTTTGTGGAGTTAGTTATAAACTAATCAAAATGATGTCATGTTTTCTATTTCAATATGACCGTTACAATGATAGGTGTCCAAGTCCCTTAGAGTTTTTTAGAGAAATATTACTGTTATAGAAAATATGACCATTATAACCTGAGGCCTATAAATAAGAGGTCATTTAAAATAGATAAATGACTTTGATAAACTTTTTCTTTTATCAAGTTCTAGAGAGAGACAATGTGATTTCTCTATTGATTTGTGCGCAATCCTTGGAATGAAAAAACATGAACATATCGTTCTTAGATTTTGTATTTCAGTATGTGATTTATTTTGCTTTCTGTGACTGATCAGGTGATAATGATTGAGGGATTTAGAGGATAGAAAGACATGCTTATGATCATCGTATCAAGGGCCTTAAATTGATTGAAGGACAGAGGTGTCGATTATCTTATTAATCAAGGAATTCCGGGGATAGGAAGACAGCTATACTGATCATCATATCGAGGGCTTACCAAGGTGTTAGTAAGAAAAACCTTCTATCCTAGGTGAAAGGATACCCTTCTCTTTAGGTTAAAATAATTGTAATACTTTTACATTTCAACTGCTATTTGTATTATAAAGGGAATTGTATTATTTCCCCTTTCTTTTCATATTCAATTCAATTGTAATTGTTTCAATTACGATTCATATTGCATTAAGAGATTCTATATTCTATATGCTAGAATCATCAACATTTGTTTTACTCTGATCATTGTATTCATTTCAAATACAATTGTTTTACATTACTTATAGTATTACATCATATCATATCTATTAGATCCAAAACCTTTATAGTAAATTGTTTTGATTGTTAATTGTATTAGTTTAAGACCTCTTAAACCAAGTTCTTTATTAAGTGTTTAAATACAAAGTTATTAAACTTATAATTCACCCCCTCTTCTATTGTTCCATCTAATATACATATACATCTATATTACAATCCAACGATTGGTATCAGAGGGAGGTTTATACCATTTTTTATTTATTTCTATATTTATTTTGGTAATACAATTGTATTTCTTTTAAAAATCTTTTGTTTATAACTATTTACTACACTAAAGTGTGGATTGGGAGAGTATTGTTTTATAAGATGGAAGGAATTAATATTGAATAAATTGACAACCTAAATTCAACTAGACCACCTATTTTTGATGGTAATGATTATGAGTACTGGAGAGATCGAATGAAGACATTTCTTGTTAATACTAGAGTATACAACTTTATTATGTTTACTGGAGGTTACAAAATCCCTGAAGAAGAAGTCAGTACTTTCACCAATCAAGAGAATAAAAAATATCACCTGAATTAAAAGGCACACAATACTTTGTCATGTTCTACGACTGGGAATATATATAGTCAGATATCATCATGTGAAGTAGGCAATTGTATCTATAAGAAATTATAAGTCACACATTTTGGTACATCTAAAGTTATAGAAATAAAAAGAGAAATGTTTTGGAGAGAATATCATGGGTTTATTTTTTTTTATGGAGAACCAGTATGTAATGTGAAACATAGATTTATGAAAATCATAAATAGTTTACAATCTATGGGTGAAAAGGGTCTTTATGAAGAAGCACTTGTGTACAAGATAATTGATATAATTCCAAATGAATGGGAATTGAAAAGGACAGTTATTGATAAAAACATGAAAGTTACTCAAATCACCATTGATGAGTTATTTGGAATGATTCTTCAGCACATAATAATAATGAAAAGAGATAATGATTTCAATAATAATAAGAATGGTAATGAAAGTGTATCTTTTACTACTACGTCTAAAGATAAGACACCAGAAAGGGTGATAGGATCCAAATCAAATAAAGCTATTATATATGAATCAATTGATTGTGAACAATCTGAGAATGAGATAGACAATCTTGCTTGAAGGATGAAAAAGATTATGGGAAATAAATAATTTCAATACAGATTAAAAAAGAAAGATAGGAATGATAATAAAGACTCAGAATTAACATGTTAGGAATAAAAAATAGCAGGCCATATTAGGCCAGATTATCCTTTTCTTAAAAGAAATGATAGGAAGGATAACTAATATGAAAGAAACAAGAAAAAGTATTACAATTCAAAGAAAAATAATGTCTTGAAGGAAAATGATACTTGGAGTACTAGTGGTGGGGATTCATAAGATTATTCTTTAGAATATGAATCTTCTAGACAAAAGAATATTGGGCTTATAGCCAGAATAGCTATTGAAAATCATTATTTCATGGACAAGGTACACAATGTGGAATCTATTACAAATGTTTCTTTAAATTACAATTACCCTGATGAGAAACATTATTACTCTTCTGATAAAGAATATTCCTCAACATAAAAAAATTTACCTTCTTTTGAAGAAGTATCTCGATTTTCTAAATTACTTGAGAAGGAAAATTCCAAACTCAAGAAAAATCTTGATAAAGAAAATTAGAGAATAACTGTTATTATAAAAGAAATATCAAATCTTTTAAAGGATCTTGATAAGAAATCTTTTAATTTTGAAAATATTTTAAAAAATATTATGGAAGTAAATTATGAGAAGGATAATCTTTCTATAGATTTTGAACAACTTGTTTTAAAGAAAAATGTTTTAGAAAAAAAAAACAATTCCAAAGCAATTTTTTGTGAGAATGATAATTTACTCATTTGACTAAAATTTGAAATCTTCTCTCTTAAGAAACTTTTATCTAAATTCACCTTAGGAGGAAAATAATTTTATAAAATGTATTCTATAATTCTTCATCTTAAAAATAGATTTGGAATTGGTTACACTCACTCAAAACTGTTTTTTAGTCATAAATATTTTGTTTCTCAAAGTACCCCATTTCGTACTAAATGTTAATGTGGTGGATATTGGTAAAGAAATTGTTATATTAATAGAACTCAATCATTAGGTTTTCATAAAGCTCAATTTTCAAAACAATTGTAGATTCCCAAAATTATTTTATCTAACATTTCTGGATCCAAACAGGTTTTGTTTCCAAAAAACTAATTGTTTATTTTTTTAGGAAAACAAGAAGTGTACCAACAATAACATTTGGTACATGATTAGTGGTTGTTCTCAACACATGACTAGAAATAAATGTTTCTTTGAAAATATTATTGAAACAAAATTTTACCTTCAGAGATAATGATCAAGGAAAGATTGTTGGTATAGGTAATATTGTTTTCCTTGGTAAAGTTTTAATTTAAAATGTTTTGTTTGTAAAAGATCTTTAGAACAACCTTATTATCAAAATTCAATTATGTGATGAAGGGTACCTTGTGAATTTTATTAATGATAAGTTTTTATTTCACAATTCAAAGGATATATTCATTCTTTCTTCCCATAAGCATGAGAATGTATACACAATTAACTTAGAAGACATTAGGATCCAAGACTTACCTTTATTAAGCACAACAGAAGACCATTCTTGGTTATGGCATAGAAGGTCAGGATACTGTAATCTTAAAAACCTTTGTAAACATTCAAATAAAAGACTTGTTGAGGGTCTAATGGATCTTAGGTATGATTCTTCAAAAGTTTTTGATCCTTGCCAATATAGAAAGAAATATAAATCTATATTTAAACAAATTAATGAAATTTCAACTTCTAATGCATTATAGCTAGTGCACATGGATCTTTTTGGTCCTAAAAAAACTGGAATCATTAGTGGAAAATACTATGTATTTGTTTTAGTTGGTGACTACACTAGATTTACATGGGATTATTTTCTAGAAAAGAAATCTGAAACCTTTTTCTATTTCAAAAATTTCAGATCCCAAGATAAAAATGAGAAAAACCTACCACTAATAACTATTTGTAGTGATCATGGTGGTGAATTTCAAAATTCATATTTTGAAACTTTTTGTAGTAAGAAAGGTATTACTCATAACTTTTCATCTCTAAGAACCCCTCAGCAAAATGGTGTTGTTGAGATAAGAAATCGTATTCTTTAGAAAATGACAAGAACCATGTTGAGTGAATACTTAATTTCTAAGCATTTCTGGGATGAAGCTATTAGTACTGCATGTTATACTATAAATCGTGTTTTAACTAGACCTTTTCTTAATAAAACACCTTATGAATTGTGGACTAGATGAGAACCTAAAGTTTCATACTTCAGAGTATTTTGATGAAAAGTATTTATATTGAATACAAAAGATAATTTACATAAATTCTCACCCAAATTTATTGAAGGAATATTTCAATGTTATTCCACAACTTCTAAGGCTTATATAGTTTTTAACAAAAACTCTTGTACTGTTGAAGAAACAACACATGTTAAATTTGATGAAACTAACCCCTTTGTTTTTAAACAATCCTTACCTACATCAACTGATGTATTTTCCAAAACTGATTATTATCCTACGATTGAAAACTCTTTTGATAAGGGGAATACTCATGAAAATGATCCTAAAACATTTACCCTAGAAGACTTTATATCTTATGTTGATTAACAAGTTTTACAAAACCTAAATCAATTGTTTCTCAGAAATCATCCCAATGATAATATAATTGGTGATGAAAATCCACCTGTAAGGACCATAAATTCCTTGAGAAATGAAATAGAACATCTTACTTTTCTATCTCAATTTTAACCTAAAACTCTAAGTGAGTCCTTATGTGATGAATATTGTATTAAAGTAATGTTAGATGAAATAAATGAATTTTAAAGGAATCAAGTTTGGAATTTGGTTTAAAGACTAAAATAAATAACTGTAATTGGTGTAAAATGGGTTTTAGAAACAAATGTGATGAAAATGGAGTCATTTTAAGAAATAAAGAAAGACTTTTTTCTAAGGGATATAATAAACAAGAGGAAATAAACTATTAAGAAACTTATTCTCTAATAGCTAGACTTGAATATATTCGTATTCTATTAGCCTTTGCAGCATACTTCAATTTCAAACTATTTCAAATGGATGTAAAATGTGATTTTCTTAATGGTTTTGTACAAGAATAAGTTTTTTTAGAACAACCTCATAGTTTTTTAGATTCAAAACATACTGATCATATTTTTAAACTTACTAAAGCTTTATATGGCCTTAAACAAGCTCCTAGAGCATGGTATGATAGACTCACTAGATTTATTATACAAAAAAATTATGAAAAAGGTAAAACAGATCTAAATATTTTTCTAAAAATGGGAAAAAATGTTTTTATTGTTCAAATTTATGTTGATGACATTATATTCGGATCAACTCAGCAATCTCTAACTGATTCTTTCGCGAATCTAATGAAATATGAGTTTGAAATGAGTATGATGGGTGAGTTAATATTCTTTTTAGGTTTTTAAATTTCTAAAAAACCAGAAGGAACCTATGTATCTCAACATAATTATATCAAATACTTACTAAAAAATTATGGATATGACAACACAAAAAATATTATCTCTCCAATCGGTACCTCAAATACACTTGATCATGATGAAGTTGGGAAACAAGTGGATCAAACAAATTTTAGAGGTATGATAGGAATTTTGTTATACTTGATATCTAGTCATCTATACTTAATGTTTTTGGTATGATTATGTACAATATATTAATAAAATCCAAAATAACCCCATTTAAAAGCTGTGAAAAGGATTTTTTGGTATTTAAAAAGAACTTTGGATTTAGACCTTTTTTATTCTTCTGGAAATATTTTTGTTTTGAAAAGTTTTTTAGATGCTGATTTTTGTGGTTTTAGAATGGATAGAAAGAGTAAATATGTAACATGTCATTTCTTAGTATATTCTTTAGTTTCTTGGTCATACAAGAAACAACACTCAGTAGCACTTTCTGCTGCTGAAGCTGAATATGTAGCAGATGGAAGTTTTTGTGCTCAAGTTTTGTGGATGCAACACGCACTCACTGACTATGGAATGAGTTTTTCCAAAACTCAAATACTATGTGATAATACTAGTGTGATAGATCTTAGTAAAAACCCAACACATCACTCACATGCAAAACACATATATATTAGGTATCACTTTCTTAGAGACTACACACAAAAATAAGATATTATTTTACAATTCAACAGAATGCAAGAACAACTTTCTGACATTTTTACAGAACCATTACCATTCGATATATTTGAATTTATTAAACAGAATCTAGTAATGATTACACTAAAATAATCATTCACATCTACTTTCTATTTTTACATTTCTTCTTACATTAAAACATTCATTTTCTAAGAGAAGAAAATTTATCTTTTTCTCTTTGATTTACATATTTTATATTACTTTGTTTCATTTTTTTATATTATTTTATCTTAATTATTTATGATTAGTTATATTATTTATATTTTTTTCTTTAGTTATGTCATTCGGCTTTATTTTCATTTTGAAATTATATTTTTTGTTTATCATTTTTACATTCTGTTAATCAGTCTGACAAAGTCTTTTCCATCAGCTTCACAACTAATGGTAACAACTTTTTTTTCCATCATCTTGACAACCAATAGTAATGACTTTGTTTTCCAATTTCATAACAACCAACGGTAAAATTTTTTTTTATTGGCTTGATAACCAATGGTAACAACTTTATTTTACAACAGCTTGACAACAAATAGTAATGCCTTTTTTTCCATCGGTATGACAACCAATCGTATTCACTTTCTTTTTCATCAGTTTGTTGTTTGATTGTATTCTATTTTCATTATTTCAACTATTATTTTTTTGTATTTTATTATGTCTTTATTTTCATAATACTATGAAACCAATAGCTTACTTGAAATATCCAACAGGTACATTTTCTTTTCTTTTGTATTTCCTTTCTTTCTTGTTATTATTTCTCAATTTTAATATTTTTAATTTTTTTTATAAAAAAAATTCTCTTTTATTATCTACCGTTGGGTTCTTTATTTTCTAATCTCAACCATAAAAGATCAATGGTTATCAAAATTCACCAATTAATAGACCCCCCTCCTCAAAACCACACTGGTTTTTCAGATTTATCAGTGAAGCTCTGTGTCTCCTCCTTCAGACTCGATAAAATATTTTATTTTTCCAATCATCTTTATGTCTCAGTCTTCTGCCAACAATCCTACTGAAATTTATTCAAAGACTTTATCGGAGAAGGATTTATTTAGATAAAGGTTAGTTTCTTTATATTTTTTTAACAGTTATGACTTAACAATCAATAAGATTATTCTATTCCAAGGTCAGGAACTTATTTTTGTTGAGAAAACCATATCTCAAGACCCTTTTCTTATTGAATAGGCTAGATAATTCTACAATAAAATGTCTCTTGATAAGAATATGATGATTAACTTTGCTGTATATGATAGAAAATTTTCAATGTCTATAAAACAAGTAGCACATTTCCTCAATGTTCATACAGAAGGTGACTCTTTTTATTCTTCTCATAAACTACTTGAGGATGTTGGTACATTTAATAAGGAAAAAGTTGAAAAATAATTATTTATTATAAATTAGGAGATCAAGAAAGTAGCTCATTTATCTAAAAAATAACCAGTTTATTGTCATTTGGATCCAAGGTTTTCTAATTCCAAGAAAAGGGGTTAGAGAAACTCTTAAAGCTTTTACATATTTATAATTTATTATCTTGTAAACATGAGAAAAGTAATTATCATGGGTTAAATTTTCAAAACTATCAAGAATGTGAAGTTCGGAGCAATGAAGTATCAACTTATCAGCTATCTATCTATTCTCACAAAGTTCATTCTTGAAAGTTTTATGTTTTGTAGTATTCCTCTGAAAGGAAAATTAAAAGAGTTGAATATTTATTGGATAAGTAAGAATACATTGAAGAAATTTTATGTTTGTTTTAATGAATAATAAAAACTCATTTTCAAAGATGTGGAAGCAGAATCAGCCCCAAATCAATCGATACCAAATCAATCGTCACCAATTCTAATAGAATCAGCTCCCTCAATTTTTTATTCTCAAAAGTTAGATCCTAAAATCAGTGCAAAGCAAGAGAATAAAACCAAATATATTAAAGTGGTTGTATCCAAGTGGATAAATGAGAAATAATAAAGAAAATAAGGTGATCTGAAATTTGGCCTAGTTAAAGCTCTAACCGAGAAGATAAGAATAGATGATACTCTATAGGCTGAGAAGAAGAATATAATTATTTTTAAAATAAACGCTCAAGATTTTGATATCACCAAAATCTTAAAAAGTGTTGAGTTATAAAGTTACCATCTGATAGAAGAAGTTCAACAAGAACCAATCATACAGAATTTTACAGATAAAGAAAAAGAGAAACAGATAATGCAAGAAGTTTTACGATCATCTTCATGGCATGAAGGTGAAGAAGAATAAGAAGACTTTATTTTATAGTATCTTCAGAGTTCTAAAAATATTAGAGTTGAATCTTATCTTAAAAAAAAAGTGAAGGAATACAAAAGAAAATCTTCATGCCAATCAAGCACCAGTTTAATCTTTAGAAACCCATTTAGAAACAATTTCATCTTTAGTAAATCAAGGGGCTCAAGTTCTCATACTAAGAAAGTAATTTTCATCAGTGATAAAGTTGAAGAAGAAAGATATAAAAAATAAGTAGAAAGGGTGGAAAAGGAAAAAGATAAAGGAAAAATAAAATATCCCATTGAAGACTCTAGCTGATCAAATGCATTGGAATCGTACAATGATGATACTGATCCAGAACACACAATTTCTTTGAAGAAAAGCGATTATATTTTTCATGTTTTGAGAATAATTAAAAATACTATTCCTTATTTTCCTATAATTGAATGAAAAATTGATTTTATTACAAACAATAGAAGGATGAAATTCAGTTTAGTTAGAGATCTCAGAAAGAGAGTAATGTCAATAGAAGCCAATTTAAAAGTTTTGAGTGATAATTATGTTGCTCATTAGAAGGCTTAAAACAATATGACTAAGAGGTAGTACAAAACATAAATCTAAGTGAATAAACATGAGGAATAAATTGAAGTCTTAAGGATAATTTCAAATGATATGGCCATTTATTTTAATAATCTGGTTAAAGAAACTATTGACAGGTTGAATCAGATTTCAAAAAACCATGGAGCTGATATTTCTTTAGTAAAAGAGTTATAATAAAGGATGAATGATTTTTTTTAAAGGTTTCATCTTTCACCAATGAAATAGTTTTTTTTAAGAAATAAAATACTGTGTTGACTCAAGAGAATAAGAATATGAAAGACAGAATTGATACTATTGATGAAGTAATCAGAATTCAACAAGATACTATCAAAAACCAGGATCAAATTTTTGTAGATCAACAAGAGATTCTCAAATCTCAGGGTGATTCTATCTCATAAAAAAAGAAAGATATAAACAAGATAAAGGATGTTCTTCATGAGTTTATTAATAAAGAGAAAGAATGAGAAAACAAATGAATGTTTTGTTGTATATTTCTTTATTTATCTTGACAATTGTTAATATTTTAAGATTCAATGAAATGTGTGTTTACATTTCAATTTCTTTCCATTTTGTTTCTCTTTAACCTTTTCAGGCAACTCAAGATTACCCCATTATTTTTTTAAATCACAAAGGTGTAGAATGTTTTTTGAAAGGGGGATAATGTTTCATAAAAGGATAGAAAGTTTCACAAAAGGGGAGAATTGTTTATTGTAATATATATAAATCAAGGAAAATATATGAATACAATCCTTAGGAAAGTGTATACCTAATGGGGAGTTAGTTTTATTAAATTTCATTTTCAGAAGAGTTTTCATAACTCAGGGGGAGATAAGTATTTCTTTATAGTTTTACTTTGTGTTTTGTGATTTCCAAAAAGGGGATATTGTTAAGTAAAAAGTATTATTTTGACTCTTATGTATTGTTTTGGAAATCACAAATCTATTTTTAATCATTTCTCAAATAAAGTATTTACATTGAATACAATTTCTCTACCCATCGTACTGACTTTATCAATCGTGCTGACTTTGTCTATCATACTGAATCTATCTATCATACTGATTCTGTCTACCGTACTGACTCTATCTATCATACTGACTCTATCCACTGTACTGAATATGTTCATCATACCCACATTGTGCATCATACTCACTTTTCATCATATAAATACATTGCACTAAGTAATATTAATCGTACTCCTGTTTTACTTTTATCTCATGCATGCTTTTATTATTTTTATCAAAACACTTGTTCCATATCAGTCGTACTCATGTTATCATTTTTATATATCTTTTGTTTTTTTTAACAAAAACGATTTTGTGGAGTCAGTTATAAACTAACCAAAGTGTTGTTATGTTTTCTGTTTCAATATGACCGTTACAATGCTAGGTGTTCGTGTCCCTCCGAGTTTTTTGGAGAATTACGACTGTTGGAGAAAATATGACCATTGGAACCTGAGGCCTAAAAATAGGAGGTCTTTTGAAATAGATAAATGACTTTGATCAAATTTTTCTTCTATCAAGTTCTTGATAGAGACACTGTGACTTCCCTCTTACTTCGTGCGAAAACCTTGGAATTACAAAATGTGAATGACTCATTTTTAGCTTTTGTATTTCAGTAAGTGGTATTTTTTTGATTTGTGTGACGGATCAGGTGATAACGATTGAGGGATTTTGATAATAGGAATAATTGATGACAATAATTGTATCTGGGGCCTTCAATTACTTTAAGGACAGAGGTGTTGATTACCTTCTTAATCAAGGACTTCAGGGGATAGGAAGACAGCTGTACCGATCATCATATCGATGGATTACCAAGGTGTTGGTAAGACAGACCTTATATCCTAGGTGAAAGTATACCCTTCTCTTTGGGTTAAAAGAATTGCAATACTTTTACATTTCTATTTCTATTTGTTTTAGAAAGGTAATTGTATTGTTTCACCTTTATTTTCATATTCAATTCAATTGTAATTTTTTTAATTATGATTTATATTGCATTAAGAGATTCTATACACTATATGGTAGAATCATTAACATTTTTTTTACTCTGATAATTGTATTGATTTCAAATACGATCTTTTATATTACTTATAGTATCACATCATAATATATCTATTAGATCCAAGACCATTGTGGTAAATTGTATTGACTGTAAATTGTATTAGTATAAGACCTCTTAAACTAAGTTCTTTCTTAAGTGTTTAAATATAAAGTTTTTATACTTATAATTCATGCTTTTCTTGTATTGTGCCATCTAATATACATATACATATATATTACGATCCAACAGATGTGATGGGTTGATCCCTATTATAACTCAATATATGATGAGTGAGTCCCATTATAGATCTCTAATGACCTGGGAACTCCAAATATAGATGTATACTGTATAGTTATTCCGTTTTTAAGGGTTATTGTGAGGGTGATTTGGAAATGATTTCCCAAATCACATTCATGAATTTTCTATACAGAATTATGAGGTTTTATAGAAATCATTGATTTCAAAAGGTAAGCTAAATATAAATCGTTTTAAAAAATTATTTTCCCTTTTAGGATAAAAATATATGTTTTATAAAAAGTTTTTTAATGGGATTAATTGTAATAATTGTTTTCTTTTTTTTATATCCCTTACTATGTTTTTTGTTATCATTCTTTTTTTTCAAATTTTTTATAGGGTTTACGGAGGAGTATGGCGAGGATGAGGTAAATCTGAAAATTGACCAGATTTATCATGAAAAAAACTATGTTTTATTTAAAAAAGAAGTTTTGTTTGGTGGATAATGTGTATAAGTTTCCACATGTGATGTCTAGGTTTACATTGTAAGAGTTTTTCCTAATTCTTTAAAAATATAAATAGAAAATATTCTCATAATTTTAAGAATGTGAATTCTCATTAAAAAACACAAGAATATATAATGATTAAGGTTGAGTCCTTACATTTGGTATTAGAGGAGGGTTTAGAAAATGTTAGATATGAGGATTTTTCTTTTGAAGTATTTTTTAGAGTTATGGATATCATCAATTGATCACAATTTAAATTTATTGAAAACCCCTTTAGAGTATCTATATTTTGAAATTTTATGGCGAGTAATTATATTTTTAGAGATATTTATTTTTATGGTAATTGTGGGATTTTATTTGAAGAATAAAGGTTGTATTATATTTTGGAAGCATATACGATTTTATTATGGATTTTGGTGATTGAGGATATTTACGTAAATTGTTAGCATAACTTGTAGATTATTTGATTTGGGAAATTACATTTTGGTATGTGGCATTAATAGTGATTGATTTTATTTGGAGATAAATGTTAAAATTTATTTTGGAAGACTATGTGATCAAACCATTCTGATTTATGGGTTTCAATCTTAGTCTATGAAATTTTTGAGGGATTTTTAGGATAGTTATTTATTGAATGATCTAAGTTGAATTTTGGATATTATTATTGAAATTGAGAAATTAAAAGTAGTTTTTATTAATTTTAATGTTTATTTATTTGGGGAATTGTCTTTTATTGTACTAAAAATCTTGGTATTGGTTAATTATTAAAGATAGTAGGAATAAATAGTTATTATTTTTTAGATTTTGAGTTCTATAGAAGTTGATTCTGATGCTTCAAGAATGAAAAATTCATCTTTAATACGCATCATTTGGAGGAAAAGATGAGATTGTGGTGAAATTGATCTAGGGATGAAATTATACATCTAAGGTAAGTATATTTTACTATGTTCTTAGTATAAAGGACAATGTAATTTCTCAAATATAGAAAAATGATCTTGAAATAAAATCATTGTCAATTTACCCTTCTTACCAATAAATCAATGGCCTTTTAACCCATAAAAGATTTACATTTTTTGGTAGTTAACTTTTTCTAGACCATGTTTTATGTCACTATATATCAGTCCTTGGGAGTTATTTTTCTCTCAAATATATATGTTTTCACCTCACAATTTTATTCTCTAACTTTGAAACCTTGTATTTGTTACTTTGTATATCTTTTTTACTCCCCTTTTCTTTCATTTCAAGAGGAATATTTCTTAATTCTTTTTACGATGTGGGATTTCAACAAATATATTTTGAAAAGTCAAACCATTAATACTGATTAAAAGTTAAAATTCTGAGGCTGAAATTTATTAAAGGGGGGAGAATATAACATCCATATATTTAAAAAATAATTACTATGTTTGATAGCATACAGGATACACAACATCGAGTTAAAATGAATTGTGAAATTTTATTATTTCAATGTGAATGTTATAACATAGTTTTTAATTCAGTGGGTATGAATAAAAATAAATTATTTATGAAATAAATATATAGTTCATACTCAAAAAAATTTATTAGTAAATGATTAAAAAATAGTAACATAATTTTTATTAAAGTCATTTTATTTTTTCGAAATATGTTTTCTTCAAAAATGAGTTTTATTCTTTTTGTGAGTGAATATTATATCTAATTTTTGGAAGTTTTAGAGAATTTATTTGATAAAATGAACTTAATTTTTTAAATAATCATATCAAAATAAGTCTACGGTGAAATTTGGGTAATTTTCTTAAATAGTTATATTTTTGGGTAATAGTAAAAAATATAGTTTTTATTAAATATGTTATCTTTTGTGTTATAATCAATAAAAAATTACGATATAAAATTAATTAAAATTATGTAATGAATATTATATGATATTATAATTTAAATATCTTAAAAAAGTAATTCATAACATGAAAATTTTAATTTATTTCATGATAAATAGGAAAATCCCTTTATGTGCTGACGTAGTGCTTGCGCAACACTAAAAAAAGTCAAATTTAGTGTCTTATAGGTAGTAATTGAGATTTAATAAGTCTTTAAAAAACATTTTTATTATATTTCATCCATAAATTATGATTTTTACTGATAAATTCTAATTTTAGAGTTATATAACAAAAATATTATCTAAATGAGTATGCAATGCTTGGTTAAGGCTAGAAAAGTAAAAATTAAAAAATTAAAAAAGTTTTCTTGACATGGATATGTGTAAATATATATAATTAATGAATATAAAATATTATATTGAGACTTATTAATTTATTTTTATTGTAGTTTTTTAATTTTTATATATTCTTATGCAACACCTACACAATACTTGTGCATGTAGAAGAAAAATCAATAAAATGATTTAAAAAACTCTAAAATTAAAATGATACAAACTGATAAATAACCCAAACAATTAATTGAATATTATTACATGACTATATCTAAATAATAATCATATAATTGTCAAATGAATGAAATTTTAGAGCCATATGGATGCGATTATAACCTTTATAGTATTTTATTTAATGAAATGTCAAACATGTAAGACTCTTGTTTTTAATAAGTGTAATATTTTTTAGTATGGTGTTATTGAGAGGCTATGTTAGAATAAAAATATATTTTTTTGAAATATAATTGATTTATATTTATCATGTTAATTTCTTTTTAATTTTTAGTAAGAAAATAATTACCTTAAACTCTTTCACAATGTTGGAGAATTAATTATTTAATTAATGGAAAAATGAAAAAATGATATTAAAAATATAAAAATAAATATATCGTGAGATAATTAATGTAATAAAAAAAATTTATATGTAATTTTTTTCATTTTTAAGATATAAAAAAATAGTTGGTTCGAATTTACAAATTTTATTGATGTTTTTAAAGTCAATGTAATGAATAGTTCTAAAAATTGTCATTATTGATATTTTTTAATAAATAATATTTTATAAAATTATATAAAATCACTAAAAATATTAAATTTAGAAACTTTATTTGGATAATGTATAATATTTCATACATGGTCCATTTATTGGTCTTTGGTCATTTTATTGTAACTATATTTACCATCAAATTGTAAAAATCCATGTTGTCACGATAAGATTTATAAGGGTTAAATATGGGTTAAAACCGAAGGAAAAGTATATAAATACTATCAAAACATATCTTATTTTTATTTTATGAGTGTATTTAGACCCATACTAATCCTAAATTCTAAATTAATAAGTTTGGACCCATTTGATATTTAATTTAATTTTATATTAATGCCAAGAGTGACATTCCCCTCTCTTATAAAATGACACCTCTTCTTCTCATTTCTTCACACTTGATGACAATTTTGGTTTGGAATATAACTATTAAAATACATAACTAAAATCCATATAAACATTATAGACGAATGTTTTAGGCATAATACCAAACTTATAAGGCTTATGGTGTTAAGGAAATGAGGTTTTTGATATAAGAGGTATAGTTTTCAACATCATGTTTTTGTTTTTTTATTCTTCCACCTCCACCAGATATTCTTCAAAAATGATAAAATAATAACTATAGTATCGTATATATATTGATATTTTATTATGTTTCTATAATGAACCATATAAATACCAAATTCTATCAAATGGGATAAGAATTCACTGTTCGTGCCTACGGCGGACTACCGCCTCACGAACCGATGTAATTTGTTATCCATCACCGCCTCTAAAGTCTAGTTATAGTGATGGAATTAAGGTTTATATATGATATTCATGACATATTAATAATTATTAAAATATAATATATCCTTTATTTTCTTACCTTTCAATGCATTGGAAAATGATAACGTCGTTCGTGCGTACGTGTGGACTACCACCTCTACAAAGTGATGTAATTCGTTTATCATCACTACATCACATGGATGATATATATAAGTATATATGACGAATTAGTATGATATTAATGACATTATCATTATTATTTAATGATAAAATAATTCTTAACTTCTTTCTATAATGATCATTGAAAAATGGAAATGTTACTCATGAGTACGTACGACCTACCGTCTCCATGATCATTTAGTAGTTCATTTTTCATAACCATATTTAATGGATGGATTTTAAAGTACAATTAATGTATAAAAATGATATAAATTTCATTAATATTATTTTGGAGATGATGGAATTTTTACCTCTTTGACCATAGTTAACTGACCAAAGTCATTTTGGACTTAAGTACTAAATATCATCAAAATACTCGATATGAATTTAAATGATTATATAATTAAAATGGTAATAAGTGATATATAAGGAAAAAATGAACTTGAAAAAGGTTATTAACAAAGTAAATAATTTTCCTATGTTTATTTTTTAGGATGAAAAAGAACTTGATGAGTTGGACTTAAGTTAAGGGACCATCTTTTGAGAACCATATTTTAAAATTCGTCTTTAATTTTTTTACAAAAGTAAAAAAGGAATATTTTTTAACTTATACAGAATGATTGGATTTTACAAAATGCATGATTCTTTAATGATTTAATTTTTCATTTATAATTTTTCATAATTATTTTCTACGAAAAATGATTCATTATTAAGTGTGCAGTTTTTAGATTTTAAAATTTATTTTTACAAGAAAATAATATTTTGATATCCGAAAGTGTTTTTCACACAAGTTTAAAAGCTTTTTCATGGGTTTTTTTCATGATATAGTCCTTGAAAATTGTTTATTATGGGTCAAACCCATGATATATATAAGGCCCTAGCCTTAAACCTTACTTAATCTTGAGTTATTAAAAGATTACACATTGAGGATCTTTTCAGGTTTAGAGTTTTAGAGACTCAGATCATGAAACTTGCATTACATTCCACATTTAAACAAAGTGGTTACATAAAAGAAAGTATTCATTATTCCCATCAACGGAAACATATTGAAAATAAAACATGGATTCTTTCTTGACACATCCTTGACACTATCATCACATCATGTACCTTTCCCTTGACCTGTGAAAAACATTTCAAAAACTTGGGATGAGCATAAAAAGATCAGTAAGGGTTATAAAAATATGGAAAGGAAACATGAGTTCATATATACATAAGAATGAAATCATACTTTACCCATAAAACATAGGCACTTTAACATACCTCATCAAATTATGAATAAATCATAGAAATCATACGACATAAAAGGTAACTTAGGGCATTCATAACATTCTTACGTAGGGAGTAACCCTCTTGGTTACGTTTGGAATACCCATCACAGTATATTCCCTAAATATCTTTGGAGAAACCTTAAAGTTTCACTCCTTCGCGTTACCCAATGCATTGGAGAGCTATATCGGGCTCACCCGCCCTTAGTTTATCACGAAACCACCCGTCTTCATAATAATGCCCAAGAACCTCAACATAATCGTATCACAGAAAACATGCATAAAGGAAACATAACATTTCCACCTTTCAATCACAAGATATCAATACGACATATTGATATAAAAACATTATGAAAACCATTTTCAATACCAAAATAAAAGAAAAGTAAAACATGATATTTATTTTTCTTTTAAAAAGAAGGTATGACTTGTAGAGGAAGATGAAACTCAAATAATGGTCACGGCGGCAGAGAAGTCATTGTCGCCGCATACGTACGACAAGAAAAACATTCCCTTTTTTCGTTTATTAAAATGATTCATATAAAAAAGATTCGTTTGAATAAGCATAAAAGTCAAAGGGGTTTATACACCGTATAAAAGAAAGTTGTGTATAAAACAAAATATGCCTCAATGAAAGGAGATTGAGACGAAGTCCCATACAAAGACGATATCCTTCGTTTAAGGATAAATAAATTACATAATTATGTGTGACAAACGAATACACAAAATATAAGTGGATATTAAGTGTAAAATAATCAAAGGTCAATCACACATATTCAAATGATGACATATTCAATAACTTCATGTTGAACCCAAAGAAATCGAAATTGGGTTAAGAAGTTCCCTTGATAGCCTAACGACGTCACATCAAAATGAGTTGTTGAGAGATAAAAAGTGTATCTCATCACTTGGACATAAAATTTACATCAGTAAGGATATATGAGAACATATCCCAACATAACAATATGTAAATTAAAAGACCCAACAAAATAAGTCTTTTAAAAAGAGGATGGTGAAAGGTTCCTTTACCGACTTGGGTAACTTTCGAAACGTACACCCTTTTGAAGAAGGGTCATACAATGAATATGAAAATACCCATAAATGAAATTATATTACACAAAGAGTATAATAATTGGCAGTACATACACCACTCAAAGGAAATTGTGGAAAATGTAGCATAAATCTCACGGGAATAAAAGTGAGATGAAAAATCCCTTACGAAAACTCGGCAGCCTAACGACGCCACATAAAACATACAAAAAATAGATTGATGAGATAAAATAGGGTATCTCATAATATTAAAATAAAGTTTATAGAAAGAGGAATATAAAATAACATCCCCCAACATAACAAAGAGGAGCTTAAAAGAAGTGACATAAAGGAGAGTACTTAAAAAGAAAGAAAGAGGTTGGATCTCTTACGAAAATTTGGCAGCCTAACGGCGCCAATCAAAACTTCCAAAATGGATTGATGAGAGAGAATAGGGTCTCTCATCACATGAACATAAAAATTACAGTAAGAGTAATATAAAAGAACATCTCAATAACAAGAAAGATGAGCTTTAAAAGGAATGACATAAAAGAGTGTACTTAAAAAGAAAGAGAGGAGTAGGATCCCTTACCTCAAGTCCAACTTGTCTTGTTCATTTCTTTATATTCCTGAATAATAAACTTTGGTCAATTAATAATTTCCTAAGTACCTCTTTTAGATATTATTATTCAGTTCATATCACATATTATAATGTTTAATAATGTTAGTTTATATCAGACGTTTTTGCCGATGTTTGGTACATGAGTCAAAAATGAACTTGTTTAAAAAAAGATTGCTCATGTAGTTATAAGTAAATAATTTCAAGAATAGTATTAATTATTAAAATATCATATATATCCAGTAAATATTCATTTCATACTATTCCATATCATTTAGAGATAAAAAACGAAAAGCACCGTTCATGGAGACGGTAGGCCGTACGTACGCATGAACGCTACTTTCATTTCTATTTCATATTTTTATGGAATGGAATAATAATGATATAATAGTATATTACAATTACAGTATAATAAAATATATAATATCATTAACTTTATCCTTTACACATCCCACATATGTTATTAACGAATCAAATCATATTCAGGGGGCGGTAGTCCGCACTTCCTAAAATGAAGATATCGTGTTTACCCAAAATGGAAACAATAATGGTATGCCATAAATGAAAAATACAGAAGATTAAGGAAATAATAAACATATTATATATAATATATAAAAATAGTGACATCATAATGGCCACCTTTGAAGGTGTTAGATGAGTATTGAACAATCATCGTTTCGGGAGGTAGAATTTTTCCATCCACAGAAACCGTATGTTATTTAACCATTTGATGTAGTTGTGTGAGAGTGTAGATCAAATAAATCTTATAACAACATCCTAGTATATTTAGGATACTGGTGTTGTTACAAAAGAAGTAAATAAAAAGAGTTTAGGGGGTTGGAGAAGCAAAATAAAACAAATGAACATGAGAGAATGAATTACCTTTAAAAGTGTAACTCCTTTTGATTTGAGCCTAAAGGCTTCCTTTGAAAGGATTATTCCCAAAGGGAATCCTCTAGGATGAGGAGAGGGATGTGGAGAGAGTAAATGGGCAGGGTATGGCAGAGCCAAAGGCTTGAGGAGTGTGTGAAATGAGGTAGAGGTGGGGGCCTTTTATAAGAGGAGAGGAGGGGCACTTTTAGAAATCATGAAACTATTATTTTATTTTCAAAAGTGTTTCGAATTTATAAGGTCCCAAATTGATATATTTCAAATATAAGATGATAAGGCTTAGAAATATTTCCATCCAATAGTTTTTGGACAAGTTTAGGTCTTACATAGTACATTATCTTTCCATTTTATTTAAATCATTAAATAATGAGGTCATCGCTGCATCATCATGTTGGCATAAATAATTTAATTTATTTAATGTCTAAAAATTATAAAACAAATAATATGATGTAGGAAATCTTTTTAGATTTATAATGAATATTTATAGTCAAAATTTGGACATGTATAACCCCATTTAAAAATTGTTTTAGTAAAACAACTCATGTTTGTGTCATTTTAATTTTAACATTAAATAAAAATATATTAATGTCATTTTCCAACTAAAGTGGCTTCATGGGGTCCCCAAGTTGACCCATGGCTTGTCTTGGTCGGCCATGACACATCCAATAAGGGTAGGACATGTGTCAAGGTATTTTCAATTTATTATAATATCATTTTTTCCTTAAATTGCACTAATTACCTCTAATCGCGATTAAAAACTTAATAAGTTACTATTCAACAAAAAATTATTTTAATCCCATTGAACCAAATTTTACTTCTTAATGACAACCATGAATTTCGGATTTTTGAAATTCAAAACACAGAGGTGGAAAAATTTCATTTAAACAGAAAAATCAGTTTTTATAAGTACCACTCAGTGGTTTCACTATTCATCAAAATTGAAGTTTTTCAGAAAATTACCAAAAATTCACCCTAAGCTATATTTGATATTCCGAATTAAAAAATGAAGTATATTTTAAAAAATTCAAAACATATAAGTCACATTAATTAATTTAATAGTTAATTCCCGCTGTCATGACAAATAGCGTGTTTTTATGAAACAATAAGTATCAAAAGATTGATACTAGTTTAAGTCCGATTTCAAAGTGAAATTAATTCCAACGACCACTATTGGATTTAATGGTAAAAGTATTTTCTAATTTCACTTTAAAACCAATTCAAAAGATTATCTAATCATATAAATAAATTAGATTAAAAAGAGGTTTTGAATTAAAATACAACATTTTACACTATTCATTAAAAAAATAAACTTTATCAGAAAGATACCAAAAATTTACACTAAGTAAATTTTGATGTCCCAATTATTAAGAAGAGTTTTATTTGGTCCAAAAGGATGTATAAGAGTGAAAAAAACTATATTTAATGACGGTTCTCCCTCAAAAGGCGATAAGTGAACCTTTAGTGAAAACTAGGGCATATACGCCTAAAATTGAATTCTTTCCGTATTTTAAGCCTTTTTCTTTTATTGGGTAAATGTAAAAACATTTAAAAAAACATATAATCATATTTTAGTTATTTATATCCATTCCCTCCAAAACAACGGCTACATGTTAACTACCATTTAAAATAATATTATTTTATTATTAGAGTGCAACGTAAGATTCCCAAGAAACTCGTTGTTGCGTGTTGGGTACGCCATCGAGCATAGCGTCCCCTTTAAATAAATATTAATATTTTATTCACAAATATGGATAAATGTGAAAATGTCATATTCTTTATTTACCTGGGGTGTTACAATATATTATGATATGATGGTTCTTAAAACTATTAGAGCTCAAAATTTGATGGTTGATCCCCATTATTTCTCCAAATATAATGAGTGAACCCCATTATAGTTATCCATTGCATTATGTTATTTGGAGACTGATTTCAATCGTATAGTTATTCCATTTTTAAGGTTGACTGCTTGTGTGATATGTAAATTATGTCCCAAGGAACTTACATGACTTATCTATGATGTGTTATGAGTTTTCATGGAAATAATTGATTTCAAATGGCAAGATAAAAATTAATTCTTTTAAGACAATGATTTTTCCCTCTTTGGATAAAAGGTATGTTTTTAGGAAAAGGATTTTCACAGGATTCAATGGAATAACAGTTTTATAATTTTTATGTCCATTATATTTTTGTTTATAATCCCATGTTTTAAAATTATTTTCACAGGGTTTAAAGAAGACCAGGGATAATGATAAGGTCACGATTAATTTTTTTGAGATTTATCATGAAAATAAACCATTTTTTATTTTAAGAAAAGTTTTTTTGGGTGGGAAAAATTGATACTGGGTATAAATTTCCAATTTCAATGCATATATTTACTTTTTAAGAGTTTCTCCTAATTCTATAAAACTATAAACTGAAAAAATCTTATAATTTTAATAAAGAGACTTCTAATTCCAAAACACTAGAATATGTAATTATTTGGGTTGGGTCCCTAAATAACTTATAAAAAGCATACCTTGTATATCAAAGATAAAAATCTTATGTCATGGCATAAGTATTGAATGTTTATAAGACATGAATCAATATGGAATCAAATAACATGATCCATGAGAACAAAATATTGACATAAGACATAGATTTTTTGAATTCACATAAGCATAGAAAATCATTTCCTTATTAGTAAAGAATCATTTAAAAAAAATTAATAGTATAATTGGTTCACTCCCAAAACCATATTAGAAGTTATGGTTCACCGCCAAGACTATCATAGTGAAAAAATAACTTTATTAAACTGGGTTCGGTCCCCATTCTAATCCTGTTCATTGTATATTAATTTTGGATTGGTTATAACATCACCAAATTCCTTGGTTATAATGTAAACACCATCCTTGTTTATAATGTAACCACCAACATATAATTAAAACCACATATAAGTGTGAAAAAAGATCATAAAATCGTCATCATATTATAACCCATGAAAATAAATGGGTTTGATAAACATTTAATCATAACATAACCTTTAGAAAATAAACATTTTTCATAATCATTTCATCATTTCATCAGAGAATAACACATGGTAAAATAATTGGGTTTCATAATAATTTTATCTTAGTAAAACCTATTTAATAGAAACAGGTTTCATAAGAATCTTGTCATCATTAAGATAAACCATTCATAGAAAGTATAAGAATGATATCTTTGGATCATATCCCTAGTAAAGTATACATAACATCAAAGAATGTAATAAAATGTGGAAAATGATTTTGAAAGATCAATTGGAATGTTTTTTGACTAAAATATTCTCTATACATTAAAAAAAAAATTAAATGAAAAAACATTTTTAAATACTTTTCATTGAAAATAACCTTTTAAAATTATAAAGGATGATTTGAAAATAATTTATGAAATTTATTGAGGAAAATATCTTGTCAAATTTGATTTTTCTAAAACTTAGAAAATTTTAAGAACCTTTTTCATTAAATATAAAAATATAAAAATATAAATTTATATTCAAATAAAATAATGGTTATGATGGTTAAAATCTAGTTCATTCCATATATATTAAAATAAACATCCCATTAATATTTTTGGTAAAATCCAAACGAGCCTTTTTTTGAAGATGACATAAAGTTTACTTTTAAAACACATTGTAAAAAGTAAAAAATTTCTAAAATTTTTCAGTAAATCCTTTGGGTAATGTTAAAATATCTTTGAAAATATTTTTATAAAACATGAATATTGAAGAAAAAGGGGTTTCGACCAAAAAGAGAAATAAGGATGATTTTTCTCAAACATATTCCTTCAAACTATTGAGTACATAAAGAAGTGAAAATGATCAAAAAACATGAATTATTCAGAAATTAACAGAGTAGAATAAACTAAATGAGTCTATTGATAAGTAGATTATAATATTTCATCTTCAAAAACATAAACCTAAACAATCCTAATAAAAGATGAGATTGTATTAGAAAACCATTACCACTATGGTAACATTGAATTATAAGTCCCATTAAATAATAACATTAAATAAAACATAGTATATCATAAATAGAAGTTTATTAATGGTATAACATGTCAAAGGAGAAGTATATAAACCTCATAAAAAAATATATGCATAATACAACATATGTCTTAAATAAGGAAAATTGGGACAAAATCCCATACCCCTTTGGAAACTTTTGATCCATAAGCCTTATGAAATAGATATCCTAAATTTGGTTTGTAGATACCTATAATTATTATAATAAGAATAATAAAATATATTCATGCATAGTATATATACCACATAAAATAAACATGTGGTTAATATGGAACATGTATCACAGAAAATAAAAGTGAGACAAAAATTCCTTACCACATTAGTAATCTTTTGAATTATAAGCCCTAAAAAATAATAACATCAAATGAAAATTTAAATATTATTATATAAGGATATTAATAATATAACATGTAAAATGGGTTCCATATAAACCACAAAAAATAAATCAGTGGTAAATTTTCATATGTCTTCCCGAAATAAAAGGGATTATAAATCCATTACTTTAAGTCTTCACTTCATTAGTACACATTCAAGCCTTCTATATAATAATTATAAGTTTATTATACATATATTACAAAACCATAAACAAACACACAAACACACACACACACATCATACCATATATGATTTACTTATGACCATTTTATTACTTATTTATTAACAATTCCATGTGAAATTCTCATTTCCTGCAATAACCTCTTTGTTTTTCTTGTATATTTTATTTTTTTATTTTATGATCCTATTAATTTGATAATGATTCCATAATATCCTAAATTTTAAACATTATATTAATATAATATATATTTAGTATATATTTATTTATATTAGTCCATAAAAGATAAAGATAGAAAATAAAATACACCGTTCATGGAGATGGTAGGCCGTACATACGCATGAGCATTGTTTCCATTTTCTTGAATAATTTGATGAAATTGAGGGAAATAATACATTAACATTCCAAAAAAATATTATTCCGTATATATAAATTATATTCGTTAAATTTATCCAGTATTACATTTCATAAAAAACTTAAGTGAAAAACGAATCACATCGCTTTGTAGGGGGTAGTCCACCGTACACACAATCAATGTTTTCATATACCCTAAGGAATAAAAAGTATGAGGTTATTTGTGATATAATAATTAAAAAAGTATAATAATATCATAAATATCATACATAGACATTTAATATATCATTATATCCTGTCGTGATTATTGATAATGGAAAAATAAATGACATCAATTCGTGAGGTGGTAGTCTGTCGTACACACAAATGATGATTTCACATACCATTTGATGGAAGAGGAAAAGTGTTTAGGTTATTAAATCAAAAAAAATAAATCTCATTATATAGAATATAATTAGGTTATCATATCATCAATTATTAATAATATTTGAAGTAGGTGGAAGAATAAATAAATTAAAATACTCGGTTGGGGACTTTACCTCTTATCCAGACAACATCTTTTGGTTTGCACCAAAATGATTTATAGGTTGAACTTATCACCAAAATAAGGATTATATGATGACATGTGGGAATTAATTATGGGATTTGGGTAATAATTTTTTGAATAATAGGGGTTTGTAAGTGTGAATAGAATAGGAGAGGCAGTGACCTTTTATAAGTGAGGTGGGTGACACACCTATATTTTTTAAAAATAAAAAGGTGTAACCATGTTTTTCATAGGTAAAAAGATAAAAAAATGAAACATTATCAATAATTTGATGTTAAAAGGTTTAAATATTCCCTGAAAATTGTTTTTAGACATATTTGGGGCCAATTTTAACCTATATTGTTTTAGTTTACCCTAGGTAAACTCATTTTTACCTTAACATCAGTAAATAATGTTTACATTTTTTACTATTACATATGGTAAAAAATTAAGTTATAATTATGATTAAAAATAACTAATCCATTTTTTAAAAATAAATTTAGAGAAGTGAAAAATTTTAAATTAAAATTAATCCCGTAGTCGTGACGAGAAAATAGTTTTCCAAATAGAAAATGCTCAAAAGTTTAAAATGTTTTTATATAAAAATTAAATATTAAATTGATTAAAATGATTGAAATTTGATTAATAGAAATAAAATTGAACTAATTTTATCTTTAAAACCATATTATTTTTTTAATGTTTTTAAATGTATTAATAGAAAGAAAAATTATTAATAAAAACCATAATTTTTCACTATTCAACAAAAAAATTATCTTTTCAAAAAATTATCAAAACTTTACTCAAATATAATTTTAAAATAAAGATTTAAAAAATTAATTTAATTTCAACAAATAAATTTTCTAAAAGTGTAAAAAATTAATTTTTGAATAACTGTATAAAAGTTGAAAAAACTGCTTTATAAAAATAGTTTTTACAGGAAAATTTGGATTAATTCTTATCTCTTTCTAGAAAATACACATGATGAATGTTAAATGCTTTATTGAATATATAATATATAAATATCATTAAATTCCTTCCCAAAAATTGTTTTGTTTAATCTATTTATGTAAATCACACTTGTGTACATAAAAATAGTTTTTTGAAAAAGATTTCATTCATTTTTAAATGGTTATATTTTTTATTTATAATTAATTAGTCACTAAAGAATTAATTTTATATAAATTTTTGGTTTAATATAATTTATTTATTTAGTTAATGTTATCCATACTCACTATTACAATATCTTGGTGGTAAATTTTATATTAAATAACAATACATTAATAATAAGTCATGTTTCGTTTAAACTTGATGTTATGTGTAACACAAGCTAAAATCAGTGTTGCACATAACTCAAGATAAAATAATTATATCATGTAATGAAAAATATTGAAATGACTAAATTTATTCAAAAAAAACATTTCAAAAAATATCTGGGTGTTTCATTTGGAAATTAAATTTAAAAAAACTTAGAATATTTAATTAATTAATTATTCTAATATTATATTGGGGAAAATTATTTATATTTTTCAAAAATAATTCATTTTTAGGTGAATACATAAATAAAATGTGGATTTTAAAAATACAATAACTTTTATAACTTTAATATAATACAAGAATTACTCACAAGTTTTTAAATTTTTTTCTAAATAAAAATATACATTTTTAATATAAAATAAATTATTCAAATATACTATGTTTAATTTACACCAAGTTTAAAATTAATGAAACTTAAATAATATTTAACTCTATAAAATGATTTTATTCAATCATAATAAAAATTAGTTTTATCACCTGAAGAAATTAAATATAAAAAAATGGGTCCATGTGATTAAATTATTTAATAAGGTGAATATATTTTTTATGAAAATGAAGTATTATTACCTTGATTAAAGGTAATGATAATGTTAATGGTGAAAGGGTTACTTTAAATGAATTTATTTATTATTGTTGGTTATTTTTTATCTAAAAATTAAATTGAATAATTTATATAATAAAATTGATAGTATGATTAAAAATATACAAAAATATATCATCAGCCATTTAATAGGTAATAAATTCTATATATGATTAAGAATAATTAATGGTGAAAATAAAATTTTATTCAACAAAACATTTTTTTAATATATTAAATGTTTTAATTTAATAGTTAATTTTAACATATATAGAAATTGAATTAGATAATATATGGAATTAATTTAGTTTAATCACACCCAAATATGATAATATGGTTATTTTATATCTTTTTTAAAACATATATTACTTAGTTAAAAACTAGTTACCTAGGTAAAAAATAAAGATGGTAAAATATAAATAACTTAAAATTAAATGAAATGAAACATGATTAGAAGTGTGAAAATTAATATAGATTATTTCTAGACCTTATCCCACTTAAAAATCTATTATTTATCTCTTTTGGATCCATTGAACATTGAATAGTGTCATTCCATTATTGAAAAATAATTATTATTCACAAAAGTTCCCTTTTATTCACTTATATCCAGTGATCACTTCCACCCTCTCAAAGTCACACATCCCTGTAAAAATTTGTTTTAACCCCTAAGAAATTTTCCCTTATAGAAGTATATTTCAATTCCCAAATCCCATATTCACCATAGTATATCACATTCCATTTATTTTCATGGTGAAAATGAAGAAAAATTTCAAGGTCCCAAAGAAGTTAAGTGTTTGTGCTAAGAGAATCCGGGACAAGATATGGGTTTTTTTTATATTAACATCATTTCATTGTTTTATAATTTATATTCAGAACTTGTCTCATTTTTTTGGTGTTAACATTGTCCATGTAATTATTTTTATCATATTTTTTATATGATCTATGGTATTTATAAATCCATCATCGGTTCTACCCATCATACTTTTATGATTCAAAAATAATGAGGTTTTAATGGTTTGTGATAACTCAAATTTCTTCTATAGAGCTACATTTTTCTTGTTCAGGTATTTTATTTATTTATTTTACCTAATGAATCATTTTTATTTTATTTCCTTCTTCTATTATGGGGTTCTACAAGTCTTTATTATAACCTAATTATCAATTGATTTCTACCTCAATGGTTATGTTACCTAAAATGTGTATATTGGTCTCATTTACAATTTTAGGGGACATACATCTTGTTATACACCAATTTATTTCTTTATAGTGTATATAATCCCTATGACTGAAAATTAATTTTTTATTGTCATAAACCCCCTTTAAAGGGGTGAGGGAAAACCCATCATGACATCAAGGAATTAAATATGGTTTGGATGCATAAGCCCTTGAACATAGAACATAGGTCACAACACCAACCACCATGAAAAACATTCCCAAAGACAAACTTTCATCATTCAAAAAATCATCAAGGATGTTATTTGCATCTCGGTTAACGAGATTATTTCCGAAAGGCATCCTTCCTGCGATGAACCCAAGAGGCTCCCTCTGAAACCGCTACTATAGATGAGAAACCTAAAGAGAAAAAATTCTCCAATATGTGATATGAAAATACAATAGCTCCCAGGGCTGGAAGACCTAATAACCATACCAAAAGAGCATCACTGAAGATGGGAACCACACTGAACTAGACCATAAGTGCCACTATAGGCATAAATTTGAGAAAATATGAGCAAAGGAAGAACCTATACTTGAAGACAACACAAGTAAGAATGCATTAAGTGAGAAGGGAACCTAAAAGGGATAGGAATAGGGCCACCCCAGCGACAAATATGACACAAATATCCTCAAATCTCATTTCCAAAATCAAAACCACTCACGAAGACCACAAAAAACCATCCAAAGCACTCACTTAGTGGAAGCATGATGTGGAAGACTTGGACCTCGACCACCCTTCATCGTGGAAGACTGGATCTCGAGCACCCTTGCCGCAGAAGACTTGGTCAATCACCCTTCATCGCGAAAGAATTGGATCTCTACCACCATTTGTTGTGGAATACTGAATCTTGACCACCCTTCACTACACCACCATAAAGATCGCCAAATGAGGTCGAACAATGTCGCTGCACATATAGGTGATCCCTCGCACCACGAACTCACCGAATAAATTCCAAGGAGAAAGTCGTGGCCCATAAAGGATTATTATCTAAATGTTACTTGAGCAGTAATGTTTCCTTTCCCAACCTCATATTAAAATAAAGATCTCTAAAATTTTATAATCCATCTAGGTAATTTTTATAGTATTTCTTTCCAATTTTAAAAATCAATTTATTCCCCTATTGTTATCCTTGTTGAGATTTTATTCCACTTTATATAATTTTAAATTTGAAGTTCTATATTTTTTTTAATTGATATGGTTTTCAATAAAGGTATTTTTAAAACAATAAAAATTAAATTCATTTTTACTTTTATTTTATCATTCGACTCCATATTTTATAGATATACCTATATTTTTTTGAAAATAGAAAATGTTTATTTTCAAATATAATGAAGTTTTTTTGTATATTATTTAAAAGAAAATTAATTTAATGTTTTCTGTCTGGGTCATTCTCAAGAAAAGAATATATTTTAGTTTTTATATATGGGCATATCTTTATCAGTCCTTTATCATTATATATGAAACATTATCTCTATAATTTCCTGGTTTCTAAAAGAAAATATTTTTCTTATATTTTTATAATATATTTCCTTTAAAATGATTTCAAATGTTCAATAAAATACCTTGTTTTCATAGTGATTTTTTCTAAAACTAATGAAAGTAGTTTTTATATAATTAATTATCATTTGACATATCTTATTCTTGATCAATTATATTATTTAAATTTTACCATCCACATATTTATATGGATGAATTATGTAATGTTATGTTATATCAATGATATGATCCATCACTACCTTAAATTTACCAATTACCCCATTGTTAATAGGACTAACATTTCTTCCAATGCCTTTCATTTGTGAATAACATGATTTCAATTTATTTTTTTAAATTGAGTTCACCTAGATTACATATATTTATTTTTTGGGGGATTTTTGACTTATCCATATACCCTTTATCTATATGGTGTAAATACCATATGCATTAGTTTTTTGACTTATGGATATTTACCTATAATTTTACTAAATATACTTTTACACCCATTTATTTTCAATGGTATTATCTTGTTATGATTATTTATTTATTTATTAATGTTTTTTATGAGATTTCATTTGAAAATTATATGAATTCAAGTTTATTAACTTGATTTTTCAGGATTTTTTTATATTATTGATATCTTAATTAACACATGTATATATATAATGATGGTTGGGGTCATATATCATATTTTATTTCATTGGTTAATGTTTCATTTCTCATAAGATAATGTAGTGTGATCTTTCTTTGATATTATCATAAATTAAATGGTGAGAATTCTTAGATATGATCACATACCTATGGTTGTTCTTTCTTGCATATGATCATAAACTAATGGTTTCACCATCATGGATATACAAGGAATTTTCTAACACCACGTGCTTATGTTGGTTTCAATGTTATTTGTGATTTCATTTTTGAAGGGCACGTCACATTTACATACCATATGTCTATGATTATTCCCCATGGATCATATTCAATATCTCATTATTCTATAATCTCTTTTACATGGTATATGTTTTTTATTTGAGATTTAATTTCCTTTTATCTTAATATATGTAAAATTATTATTGTTTCTTTTTTTATTATATATTTCCCCTTATATTATTTTTCTATATTTATATGATATAACCATTGATGAAATGTTGATAAGGTTTCTCTTACTGGGTGTTTTAGTATACCCATTCATATATTTCTTTCCCTATGTTATAAATTTGAGAATAACCTAGTGTATATCTAGAAGCGAACCTAGTACCGTTGGAATAAGATGAAATTTTCACAAGTATATTAAAATAGTTTGTTTTGTAGATGATCCTCAAAATAATTAATAATTATGTTCATGAGTTTGTGTAATTATTTTGATATTATTGGTTATCACATGTAATTTTTTTAAAATAAATATATATCTATATTTCATTGATAAAATATTAAAATGAAATAAAAACACTCTAGACATAAGTGAAGAAATAAGGTTGGTGTTTCTTATTAAATAATTTTATGATATTTGAGTACCAAACAGAGGAAATATTGGAACAAAAAATTAAAAACACAAATATAACTAAAGGTGAATAAAATATATAATATTTATTAAGATAAAGGTAATATAATTCTTCCAACATAAATTTAAACATGAATAATCTCGAATAATAGTGAGATTGTATATAACAACCCTGCACTTTATAACACATTAAAACCAGATTTATTACATAAAATATTCACTTGATACAACATAGAATATTGATAGGCCTAGTGTCTTTGGGTCTTAGGAACATTTCATAACATCTTAGAACATAAAACACACAACATCTTTATTGAAAACTTCCTTTACATGACCACTACATTCCCTCATACTTAACATTGGATGGGATAACCTGAGGACATGCATAAGAAAATGGTGAGCTATAAAGCCCAATAATGGAATAAACATGGAATAAAATAAAGAATATAATACATGTAAGACAATAGTAATATCAATGGAGCATAAGAGAACAATGAACATAAAGACATGATAAAACATGATAATCATAACATAGAAATGTTGCAACAACACTTAGCATGGATTTAGCATGAGCCAATGCTCATTGAAAATGGAGCATGAGTAAGCCCTCATTTCACATGAAGCAGGAGTAAAACACCATTGAACTTGAATTATAATGAGTTAACACCCATTGCACATGCCGTATCATGATACTATACTTTATCCAATGCATTGGAGCGTTATAAGGGCGCACCATTCTTAAACATTTTATTTCATGAATAAGTGTGCCACATGAATCATACAACATGGAATTATTAATCATCATTTGTTCCATTATAAAGGTATTTGGAATACATAAATGAATTTTCATAATCAATAAGTAAATTTTCATAAAGGTGAATACCCTTGATAGAGAAATGGGCATGATATTCACTACACAATGACATTGGCTTGGAAAATCGTATTGCAATTTCATCTGCATAACGACGTGAAATAAGAACTCATAAAAAATGGTTGATGAAAGAGAAAGGGGTGTCTAATCATATGTATATGAAATTAACAGTAAGGGGGTCATATATAAACATGTTCCAACTAACTTAATGGAATTTAGATTCATAATTCAAAATAATTACTTGGATGTAAAAGATGAGAGAGAAATCCCTCACGAAATTTCAGCATGGTAACAGGTGTACATGGGAGGAATTAATGAGAGATAAAGGGGTCTCCCATAAATAAAACATAAATAGGGAAGTATGGGGGAGGTGAAAAATCATACCCCAAAATTTTTAATTGGAAAAAAAGGGCATAAAAAATTAAAGAAAAATAGACAAAAAGGAGAATGGAAGAAATCCCTTACTTAGAAGTGCAATACCAAAGGCTTGGGAGAGGATTGAGAGAAGCTTAGTGGGAGATTAGGGAACCTTGGGAGGATTCTATAAAGAGGATGGAAGGGTTTGGTCAAACTCTAAATGATTTTAGTGAAGAGGAAGTGGGAGTTTGGGTGGGTTTATATAGGAAAGGAGAGGGAATTCTTTATTATTTAGGTTTGTGACACCTCACATTAAACTAATCAAAACCACAAACCATCCCATGATTTTTGCCCATGTTTTTTTCCAAAGGGGAGCGTTAAAAAATATTTTATAAGGCCAATGGCCTAAATTCTTAAAATAATAGGGTTTGTTATGTGGAGGTGAGTTACACTCTCAAGGAAAAAAATTTAAAAAGACAAAATGTTTTATAAGCCTTGAAGGGTCCACTAAAGCTTTGTAAAATAAATCAAACAAACCCAATATCAAATTATTTTAATGTTAAAACATATATTGGCTGAATAAAATATTTATAGTATTTTATTACATCACTATTGGGTCATTATGATGTCATAAAACACATTATATATTTAAATGATATTTAATTTTTACCCAAAAATTCAACTGTCTCAGAAAATTATGAAAAATTAACCATTGGATAATTTCAACATCATGATTCTAAAAATAATATTCATTTTATCTAAATAATTTTCTAAATATTTGAATTTATACTTTTAAAATAAAAACCAACATTTATCGAAAATTCATGGGTTTTGACAAAAACTGCTTTTAAACCTTAATAAAAATTACAATCACATTCATAAAATTATATGATCATTTGTATTTAATAAAAATTAATTTAATGATAATAATAATTTTTTATTAAAATATTATTTAATTCAAAAATCCATTAATTCATCAAAATAGTTTTCTTAGTTTAATATTAACTAAAAATACTATTTGTGCTTTAAAAACTATTTATAAAGTAACAATAATAAAATGAATACACATTATTTATACAAAAATAATATACATAGTAATAGTGCTAGGGTATTGTTACATAACCCCTTATAAAACCCGCTTAAGACCAACGAGTAAGGTGTGCGATGGTGACAGAATCTTGGGGTGGATCGAATAACATTGGTCGAGTGGAAATCTCTATTAACTTCCACTTCTCCCGTAGTCGGTTCTACTCAAGATTAACGTGTTCAAGATCAGCTTGGGATTGGAAAAGAGTGAAGCCCAATGATGCCACCTCTTTTCCAAGATCTGACAAATGAGCTTCGTACGGGGGAAGTCTACTTGATGAGGCCATCACTTCCTTTTTCTGAGTAAATTGGATTTGTTAAATCCCTATATTTATACTAATTCTTTGATCACTATTCAATGACTATATTAGCAACGATCACAATTCATAACGGTAATTTAAAATCCAGAAACATAAAACCATTGATGTTCACATTTTATATAACCATAATAATAAATTTAATTTGATTAAAAGGAATTTACATTAATGAAAGTTGGGGTCGTTAAAATCTTCCCCCCCTTAAGAAATTTCACCCTCGAAATTTCCTTTTCCCACACTAAAACAGATATGGGTAACTATGATTCATTATTTCCTCCGATTCCCACATCGCTTCTTCAAACTTTTGGTTTCACCACAACACCTAGATGAGGGGCATTGTCTTATTTCATAGAACTTTTTCTCTACAATCTAAGATCTTCATTCGTTTCTCCCCGTAAGAATGATCATCCTCTAGATATAATACCTATAAAGAGAGTATATGTGAAGGGTTTGGTATATACTTACTTAAGAGGGATACGTTAAATACATCATGTACTTTGGCCGTGATAGGCGGAATTGCTAGTCAATAGGCTATAGCCCCAACACGATCAAGAATCTCGAAGGGGCCGATGTACCTTGGACTTAACGTCCCTTTCTTTCCAAACCTCATGAACTTATTACATGGATATATGCATAGAAATACCATGTATGAAACTTTAAACTCAAGGTCTCGTCAATGGTTATATGCCTAACTCTTTTGTTGACTTTGGGCTACCTTGATATGTTGTTGAATAGTTTTTACCTTCTCTACCATTTATTCGACCATTTCTGGTCCTATAAGCTTATGCTCACCGACATCATCCCAACATGCCAGTGTTCTGAACCTCTTCCCATATAGGGATTCATAAGGTGCCATTCATATTCTCAAGTGAAATCTGTTATTGTAGGAGAATTCAACCAGTGGAAGATGTTGGTCCCACCCTCCTTTGAAGTCCATATAACATGATCTTAATATATCCTCCAGTGTATGAATAGTTCACTAAGATTGGAAATCATTTTGAGGATGATAGGACATACTAAAGTTCAGTTTAGTATCTAGAGCATGTTGAAGACTCTTCCAAAACTTGAGGTGAATATTGGATCTCGATAGAAAATAAGAGATAGCGGTACTCCATGCAGCCTTACCACTTCCCTGATATATATCCGTGCCAGTTGATCAAATGAGAAATTATCCCGAATTGAAATAAAGTGTGAAGACTGATAAAACACTATTTTATTGATAATAAATTATATAATTTCCTCACATTGTGTTAAATATGTTTGTTTATAAAATATTTGGGATTTGATCATTCATTTGAAAATTTGGCGAAAATTCCAGTTTTACCCTTAATAGTGCACTCTAGTATTTCGAATATAAATATTTTTATATTTATTATTTGAATTTTAAATCTTGTAACAGTGTTCCTAACCTAGGTATCTACAACTTTTATTCAGGACATGAGATCAAAAGAATGCATTTAATGGAGTAATTGGGCCATAAAGTCAAAGCTGGGCTGGACTCGCCAGAATGGATAAGATTCTGTATTGCGGCCATAATTCCTACATATGAGATTGTATTGAGCCCAAATTTGGAGAGGAGATATAGGACCCATATCCGCAAATTTGATCCTTCTGGAAGGCCGGCCAATGCACACTTTTTTGTGGTCAAATGGGCGGTGCAATTTGCATTAAAATATTTGGCCGAATTTCCACACTCACACTTTAAACCACTTGTAACCTCTCCTCCCCTCCCCTATATAAATTGGAGTTTTTCTTATTTTAAGGGGTTGGGACGTGCATTAAGAGATTGGAGGCAGAGGATAATTTGTTTCACCCAAATTCTCCAACCATTGTAAGAGGGGTAGCTCTTGAAGTAAGGATCCCCTCATCGAAGCCTCCTTCTCTTATTCATTTTGTAATGTTTTCATTTGTGTAATAAACTTCTTTGTTATTCTTTTATTTCTTCTCTTTTCTTCTGTTTTGTTTAAATTTATTCTTATCTTAATCTTCCTCTTTGGCCTGGAATTCTTGAGTAGAAGCGTTATTGGGTTATACCCATTATAAACCTTTGCACATGAAAAACGCTTCTACGATGATTACGCCACCCATGGAAGAGTAGTCTTTTAGTAATCGATCTATCTTCTACCCTCTTCATTTAATTATTTTGAATCAATGAGCTACTGTAATTCACATAATATGATCCATGAATTGTGTTTTTAAATTACAAGAAACTAAGTAAGAAATTGAACAATTAACACAAAAACACGCGAGGTCGGGATTTTGTGTAAATTGTGAGAGCGTAATCTTAATCGGTAATACAAGACCACATGGGATAAATTTGTAGAGTTCAAATATAATCCCTAAACACAATTCGTCCTCATTTCCAGAATGGATATGAGCCTTAATTTACCACTGACCATAAGCTAATCTTAGAACATCAATCAAAGCAGGGTGCTGCGATTGCATGTTCCGAAGTTAGCCTAGGGTTAAATTCACATCATCTTCATGGTAAAGTTAATTCTCGTAGGGTTCGGGATTTAACAAATTAAGGGATCATAATTAAGTGAATGTTAATTTAAATGATAATGATTAATAATAAAGTGAAGATGTAGAGTTAGATCGATTACGCCTTTTTAAATATATTTCTAAAAAAAACATCTTATTGTTGTGTCATTTTAATCGAAATTCATTTCAAAACTAAAAACAAAAAAAATTATACAATCTTCTTCCAGCAAACTTCTTCTAGATTCATAAACTAAAACAAACCCCAATCCTTTAAATTAGTGTTTTTATTCTATTCTATTTTATTTTATTTTTTTAGAATACCTCTAATAAGTTGTTAAATTCACTTCCTCCTTTGTGAGATGACCTTGGTCAGCCACTCTGCTGCACCTAAGTACCCCAAATTACACTAATAATTTGAAGGCGCCCACGACAACGCTCTTTCAAATTGGTGCCGTTTCCGGGGAGGAAAGTTATTATTTCAAACAATTAGAGGTATTTATTTTATTTTACATTTTATTCTCTTCCTCTCTTCTTTCTTCCTTCTTTACCCAATATGATTTTTCTTCTTCTTCTTTTATTTTCTTCTACTTCTTTTTGGACCATCAAATCAAACTTCTCATTTTTATTTTACTATGGTCCACTTTCTTTCTTTTAATTTTTATTTGATCTATGACACGAACTAATCCCGAAGATATCTTAGATCTTGACCCTGAGATTGAACATAGCCTTAGGGCTCGAATCAGAAATTATCAGTCTACGGGAAGTTTCAATATTCAACCAGTTGGTGAATTCCTCTCTTTTGGAAACATTAAAATTGGAAGCAATTCAAATTAAAACATAAAAGAGGAACCAATGGCTGGAAACAATGGAAATGAACTTAATAGAACCATTCGAGAATTGGCTGCACCTGATATTAACTATCAACCAAATTGTATTGCATACCCAAATCTCGAATCAGACTTTGAACTAAAATCTGGGTTAATTCACTTACTTCCAAAGTTTCATGGCCTCTCTGGTGAGGATCCCAAGAAACACCTTAAAGAATTTAATGTGGTTTTCTCAACCCTTAAACCAAGAAATGTTTCTGAAGATCAAATCAAATTAAGAGCATTTCCATTCTCACTTGATGGAGCTGCAAAAGACTGGATGTATTATTTACAACCCGAAGATGTAACTTGTTGGAACGATTTGAAACGTCTTTTCTTGCAGAGATTTTTTCCAGCATCAAGGACCACTTCTATTCGAAAGGAGATATCGGGGATCAAGAAAGAACAAGGGGAGTCAATGTATGAGTACTGAGAGTGATTCAAGAAGTTGTGTGCAAGCTTTCCGCATCACCAAATCAGTGAGCAACTCCTCATCCAATACTTCTATGAAGGACTCACACCCATGGAGAGGAGCATGCTAGTTGCTGCAGCTGGAGGAGCATTTGTGGACAAGACACCAGTAGCTGCACGAGCATTGATTGACAAAATGGCCCAAAACTCCCAACAATTTGGTGATAGAGGTACACCACATGTTCGAGGAGTACATCAAGTAAGTCCTTCTTCTCTTGAAAGTCATTTGATTGATACTATTTTAGAAGAATTGACAACTATGGTGAGGCAAATTGCATTGGCACAAAAGACATCTCTACCCACTCCTTCAAGGCCATGTGGTATTTTCACTGAGACAAGCCACCCAACTGACTGTTGCCCACAACTACAAGAGACAGAAGATTGTGCAGCAGTGTACCCTGGGAGACCATTTCAGCAGCAACAACAACAACCATATCCCCAAAACAAGTTTGATACAGTATACAACCGAGGGTGGAAAGATCAGTCAGACATGAGGTATGGCTCTGGACAACAACAAAGGCCCCCTTTTCAACCAAACTTCCAACAGCCTCCACCTTACCAACAGGGTTTCCAACAATCCCAAATGAGATTCGAAGCTCAAACATCAACGAGTCAGCAACAAGGGAATATCCAACACAAGGTAGACTCTAACACTAATGATCTTTTGAAACAAATTGTTCTTAATCAACAGAATGAGATGAAGAGTCAAGGTTCGGAGCTGAGAGAGTTGAAGACTCAAATGAGTCAGATTTCCACCGCCCTCCATGAACTTGTAAGTAAGAATTCCGGAAATCTACCTTCCCAAACCACTCCAAATCCAAAGGGGAATGTTAGTTCCATCACATTGAGAAGTGGGAAGCAAATGAATGATACATCTGGACCTACCATTCCACCGGGATTCACCTCTACTCTAGAGAAGCCGCATTCCATACCAACTGATGAGCAACCCAAGGAGAAAGATAAAGGTAAGAAAAAGATTGATGATGTACCTCCTTAACCCCTTTTCCAAACAGGGTTGTTCAAACCAAGAATATGGCTGAAGAAGCAATGCAAAAAGAGGTTTTGGACACATTCAAACGTGTGGAGATCAATATTCCTCTACTTGAAGCCATTAAACAAATTCCAAGGTATGTGAAATTCTTAAAGGAACTTTGTACCAATCGAAGAGGGATCAAGGTAAATGAGAGGATCAACCTTGGAAGGAATGTCTCGGCACTCATTACACCAACTCTAGCAATGCCAACAAAGTGCAAGGATCCCGGGACATTCACCATCCCATGTACCATAGGGGAGTTGCACTTCTCTGATGCTCTTTGTGATTTAGGAGCTTCAATAAATGTGATGCCTCACTCTGTATTCTCTTCCTTGCAGGTTGGTGAGTTGAAGCCAACAAGAGTAGTGGTGCAATTGGCGAATAGAGCTACGAGATATCCAGCGGGAGTCCTTGAGGATGTACTTGTCTGGGTAAGAGACATGATCTTTCCAGCGGATTTCTATGTTCTTAACATGGAGGATGATCAGGTAAGTTCTCATGCCCCCATTATCTTAGGTAGGACCTTCCTCAAAACTATAAAAACTATCATAAATGTTAATGAGGGTACACTTTACATGGAATTTGGGGATGAAGTTGTGATATTTAATGTTATGGATTCCATGAAGTACCCCTCTGAGGACCATTCTTCTTTTGTTATCTCCCATTTTGAACAACCGAGTAAAAACTCCATGGATTTTGATTGTCCTATGCTTAGGGAGATTATGAGTATTGGTTCTGGTTTAATGTCTAAGAGAACTTCCACACCTATTTCTAATGAACAATACTCTCTAAGATTTGATTTTGAAATGGATTCATATTCTGATCTTGTTCATGTGAACTCCGATTATGACATGGCTATAGAGTATGCTGATGGATTTGGTGCTTTATTCTCTGATTGTAATGATTTTTATTCTGATACTGATGTTCATTGTGTAGATATGTTTGTTGCATCAATTTCTCCATCCATTCTACACCCTCCTTCATTAGAACTCAAGCCATTTCCACCAAATCTGAAATACTCATACTTGTTGAGTGGTGAGAGATTACCTGTTATCATTGCTAACAATCTCCCTTTTGAACAAGAAGAAAAGCTTTTGAATATTTTGAGGGAGAACATCAGGGCGATTGGGTGGACCTTGGCTGACATATCAGGTATTAGCCCCTCCATTTGCATGCATAGGATTCTCTTGGAGGATGGGGCTAAACCAGTGAGACAGCCACAGAGGAGACTCAATCCCACCCTCCTGGAAGTTGTTAAAAAAGAAGTTGAGAAATTGCTCGAGGCATGTATAATATTTCCCATTTCAGATTCTCAGTGGGTAAGTCCAATTCAGGTTGTGCCTAAGAAAACTGGTTTTACTGTTGTTAAAAATGAGAAAAAGATGATTTAGTTCCAACGAGGGTTCAAAACAGTTGGCGTGTGTGTATTGATTATAGGAAACAAAATCAGACCACTTGCAAGGACCATTTCCCCCTCCCTTTTATTGATCAAATGCTCGAGAGACTAGATAGGAAAACACACTATTGTTTCTTGGATGGATTTTCTGGATATTTTCAGGTTCCTATAGCTCTAGAGGATCAGGAGAAGACTACATTCACCTGTCCCTTTGGCACATTTGCCTACCAGAGGATGCCATTTGGACTTTGAAATGCCCCAGGTACCTTCCAGAGATGTATGGTGAGTATTTTTTCTGATTTTATTGAGACCTGAATGGAGGTATTTATGGATGATTTTATAGTGTATGGGTCTTAATTTGATGAATGTCTAAGTAGTTTGGGAAAGGTTTTGAATCGTTGTATTGAGAAGAATCTGGTCCTGAACTTTAAAAAGTGTCATTTTATGGTAGAGCATGGCATTGTCTTAGGGCATGTAGTGTCAAAACATAGGATAGAGGTTGATAGATCTAAGGTAGAAATTATTTCATCCTTACCCTATCCTTCATGTGTGCGTGATGTTAGATCTTTCCTAGGGCATGCAGGATTTTATCGGCGCTTCATCAAAGATTTTAGTAAGATCGCTCTTCCTATGTCACGATTACTTCAAAAAGATTCTGATTTTGTGTTTGATGATTCTTGTAGGGATTCCTTTGATGAGATAAAGAAGTGTCTAACCACTCCACCTATCATACAGCCCCCATGGTGGGACCTTCCATTTGAGCTTATGTGTGACGCCTCCAACTTCGCGGTTGGAGCTGTCTTATCTCAGAGGGTGGAAGGACGTTCACATGTGATTGCCTATGCATCAAGGACATTGGATTCAGCCCAATCAAACTACACAACCACGGAAAAGAAGTTTCTTGCTGTCATATTTGCTTTAGATAAATTCCGTTCATATTTATTAGGCTCTAAAGTAGTTGTTTTTGCTGACCATGCAGCTTTGAGGTACCTCCTGAAGAAGCTGGATGCAAAGCCCAGACTTATCCATTGGATACTCCTTCTTCAAGAGTTTGACCTTGATATAAAGGACAAGAAGGGGTTAGAGAATTTGGTGGCGGACCACATGAGTAGGATTACTCACACACTATAGGATGACACCTTAGACCAGGTACCACTTCGGGACACTTTTCCCGATGAGCATCTTTATTCCATCTCAGGTATGCATCCTTGGTATGCTGATTTAGTGAACTACATTGTTGCCTCTGAAATCCCTGCAAATTTAAAGAAACATCAAGTATAAAAATTAAAAAGTGAGTCTAGGTTTTATGTGTGGGATGATACTTACCTCTGGCACATGTGTAGTGACCAAGTCATTAGGAGGTGTGTTCCCGATCATGAGTTTGAGTCTGTTTTACATTTCTGTCATACACTTGCTTGTGGTGGACACTTTGGACCCCAAAAGACAGCTAGGAAGGTTTTGGACTCTGGATTATATTGGCCTAGATTATTCCATGATGCCCACGTGTTTTGTAAGTCATGATTTCATTGCCAACACACTGGGAACATTTCTAAGAGACATGAGATGCCCCAACAACCCATACTATTCTGTGAGATTTTTGATGTATGGGGCATTGATTTTATGGGTACTTTTTCTAGTTCATTTGGATTTTTTTATATTTTGGTTGCTGTTGATTATGTGAGTAAATGGGTGGAGGCCAAGGCCACCAGGACTAACGATTCTCATGTTGTAGTGGATTTTTTCAAGGCTCAAATTTTCTGCAGGTTTGGAGTACCAAAGGCCATCATCAGTGACCAAGGGACACACTTTTTCAATAGGAATTTTGCTTCCCTCCTTCGAAAGTATGGCGTGACACACAAAACATCAACACCATACCACCCCCAAACAAATGGCCAGGATGAGGTTTCAAATCGTGAGTTGAAACAAATCTTGAAGAAAACCGTGAAGCCAAATAGGAAGGATTGGAGCAAGCGCTTGGATGATGCATTGTGGGCTTATAGAACAGCATAAAAGACCCCCATTGGTATGTCCCCATTTCGGATTGTTTTTGGGAGAGCATGTCATCTCCCAGTGGAAGTCGAGCATCGGACTTATTGGGCTATAAAGAAATGCAACATGGATTTGGCCCAAGCTGGAATCCAAAGGAAGCTGCAAATTCAAGAGTTTGAGGAGATTAGATTATCATCATATGAGAACTCAAGGCTCTACAAGGAAAGATCAAAAGCAGCTCATGGCAAAATGATCCAACAAATGAAGTTTCATGTTGGAGAGAAAGTCATTCTCTACAGTTCACGACTGAAGCTGATGCCTTGTAAGTTGCGTTCCAGATGGTTAGGTCCTTATGTTGTGACTAATGTTTTTCCTTATGGTGCAGTAGAGATCACACAAGAGGACACTGGAAGGATATTTACAGTCAATGGGCAACGTTTGAAGAGATACATTGAGGGACTTCCTACTGATGCAGTGGATTTTATCACACTGCATGACCCCATCATCACTTGAGCACATCAGGCTGTTCCTAACCCTTTCACTTTTATATTATTTGTCCTTTTTAAAAATTCTGAATTTCATGTGCATATATCATCTCATAGGTTCAAATTGAGGACAATGAAATATTTTAATTGTGGGGGAGGGAACCTTTTAGTTTAGTAATTTCAATTTCCTTCCTGTTCAAAAAAAACCAAAAAAAAAATTGTGTGTTTTTCAAATTTTGTGTGTTTATTTTACAATTTTCTGTGTGTTTTTGAAACTTTTGGTCTGAAATGATTCTCATCACCATTTTTAAATACATATCAATAAGTGAAACAATTTACCCCTTGAAACTAAGCTTAAATGAATGCTGAAATGACTTTGTTTCAAGTTCAAATATTTAGTAATTTCATGAAAAGTACGCTGAATTTTGAATCCCATGCCAATCTCACTGTCTTTATATTTGAAATCACTTTCCCGTGAGGCTTCTAAACCATTATTTTCATATTATTTACATTCACCTCACTTCTTGAGAGAACCAAACCATACTTGATTTAACCATAATTTGATCTATTCCTGTCAAAACTTGAGAGTTTGAGGTAATTATGTTTAAATGATTGAGGCATTTGTTTGGTATTAAAGCCCCTATTTCAAAGAATCCTTTTTTATAATGGCCTAACTTGAATATTTAATCCTTGTAGCCCTTAGAAGCCATGCAAATCCTGTTAGTTTAGCCACATTACAAGCCAATTTTCCCTATCCAACCAACTCTTGAAGTGAAATTTCATAATCTAGTTGAGCTTAAGTGTGGGGGAAGTTGTATTGTGTTTTTCCACCACATTCTGTGATACTTTGGGTGGAAAATTAAATTTTGAAGAGATGTGTTTGCTGCTAAAGAAAGTCATTATATTGAAATCTCTGACTTTTCTGGAGCTTTCATGACAAGTGAAGTTGTGCCTTTTCTGGAGCTTCTAATTGAGGTGGAAAGTTGTGCCCATCTAAAACTTTCAAGAAAATCATGTTTGAGAAGATTGAAATTTTTTATGCTGAAATGATGAATGGTGTAAACCTTTCATGACTTTTCATGATGATAGAGCTGAATTGATTCTATTGGGATTGAAGAGAAGACCATATTTAAGTGAAAATTAGATTAATGCAATTTTACTTCAAAAGAGTCAAGCCCTCCTCATTCAGCCTCAGAGTTTTTCACATCTTAATCCTACCAACCAAAAGCCACAGAACAACCCTGAAAAGTCCTCATGATAAACATATGTCCTTGACTCACATCGGGTAGCGATGTAGGAATCTATCAAGCCTATGGTGACCGTTTTATGAGTTTGGATGAGAAAGACATTACAAAAAAAAATTGATATTTGAGTGATGAGAGAAAAATCAAGCGAGGTAAGTGTTTTGTGCATGGGAGGATAAATGAAGTGGAAATATATTGAATGATATAAATGGAGAACTTTAAATAATGTTTTTTATGAGGCATGATATCTTTTGATTCTTGGTGAGAAATTGATTGATCTCAAGGATATGTGTTTTAAAATTGGTTTTGATTTGATATTGATGTTTACTTGATATGAGGTTTTTCCCAGGTGGGAAAAATGGTAAGTGTGGGGGAGTTTATAAAAAAATATTTTATTGATAATAAATTATATAATTTCCTCAAATTGTGTTAAATATGTTTGTTAATAAAATATTTGGGATTTGATCATTCATTTGAAAATTTGGTGAAAATTCCAGTTTTACCCTTAATAGTGCACTCTAGTATTTCGAATATAAATATTTTTATATTTATTATTTGAATTTTAAATTTTTTAAAAGTTTTCCTAACCTAATTATATACAACTTTTATTCAGGACACTAGATCACAAGAATGCATTTTAATGGAGTAATTGGGCCATAAAGTCAAAGTTGGGCTGGACTCGCCAGAATGGATAAGATTCTGTATTACGGCCATAACTCATACATATGGAATTGTATTGAGCCCATATTTGGAGAGGAGATATAGGACCCATATCCGCACTTTTTATCCTTCTGGAAGGCCGGCCAATAAATGCGTTTTGGTGGTAAAATGGGCGGTTCAATTGGCATTAAAATATTTGGCAGAATTTCCACATTCACACTTGAAACCACTTGTAACCTCTCCTCCCCTCCCCTCTATAAATTGGAGTTTTTCTCATTTGGAGGGGCTGGGACGTGAATTAGAAGATTTTAGGCAGAGGAGAATTTGTTTCACCCAAATTCTCCAACCATTGTAAGAGGGGTAGCTCTTGAAGCAAGGATCCCCTCATCGAAGCCTCCTTATCTTCTTCATTTTATAATGTTTTCATTTGTGTAATAAACTTCTTTGTTCTTCTTTTATTTCTTATATTTTCTTCTATTTTGTTTAAATTTATTCTTATCTTAATATTCCTATTTGGGCTAGAATTCTTGAGTAGAAGCGTTATTGGGTTATACCCATTATAAACCTTTGCACATGCAAAACGCTTCTACGATGATTACGCCACCCATGGAAGAGTAGTATTTTAGTAATTGATCTATCTTCTACCCTCTTCATTTAATTATTTTGAATCAATGAGCTAATGTAATTCACATAATATGATCCATGAATTGTGTTTTTAAATTACAAGAAACTAGGCAAGCAATTGAACAATTAACACAAAAACACGCGAGGTCGGGATTTTGTGTAAATTGTGAGAGCGTAATCTTAATCGGTAATACAAGACCACACGGGATAAATTTGTAGAGTTCAAATATAATCCCTAAACACAATTCATCCTTATTTCCAGAATGAATATGAGCCTTAATTTACCACTGACCATAAGCTAATCTTAGAACATCAATCAAAGCAAGGTGCTGCGATTGCATGTTCCGAAGTTAGCCTAAGGTTAAATTCACATCATCTTTGTGGTAAAGTTAATTCTCGTAGGGTTCAGGATTTAAAAAATTAAGGGATCATAATTAAGTGAATTTTAATTTAAATGATAATGATTAATAATAAAGTGAAGTGGTAGAGTTAGATCGATTACGCCTTTTTAAATAGATTTCTAAAAAAACATCTTCTTGTTGTGTCATTTTAATCGAAATTCATTTCAAAACTAAAAACAAAAAAATTTATACAATCTTCTTCTAGAAAACTTCTTCTAGATTCATAAACTACAACAAACCCCAATCCTTTAAATTAGTGTTTTTATTCTATTCTATTTTATTTTATTTTTTTAGAATACCTCTAATAAGTTGTTAAATTCACTTCCTCCTTTGAGAGACGACCTTGGTCAGCCACTCTACTGCACCTAAGTACCCCAAATTACACTAATCATTTGAGGGAGCCCATGATAGTGCTCTTTCACAGACTTTGTAAGATGATCCCCAATAACCCGGATTTCATTGTTTCCTTTGGATGTCTTTGGAAGTCAGGTGACAAAGTCCATGGTGATGTTCTCCCATTTCCATGCTGGTATGGGCAATGGTTGCAGCATCCCCTTAGACTTATGCCTATCTGCCTTCACTTGCTGAAACACCAGGCACTTTGATGTATACTCAGTGATCTCCTTATTCATATTATCCCCCCAATAATTCTCGCGGACATCTTGACACATCTTTGTGTTTCCTGAGTGAATAGAGAAATTTGAACTATGTGCATCATCCAAAAGTTCCTTCTTCAGCTCCGGACTTGATGGAACACATAGTCTTTTCCCAAATCTCACAATTCTTTCTTCATTAATATTAAACTCCGAGGATTTACCTTTTTTTATATATTCCACTTTCTTTTGAATTCCCACATCATCCTTATGAGCATCCTTTAACTTTTCTAAAAGAGACGATTGAGCAATCATTTGTGAAATTATTGATGATGTTCCCTTCTTTATGATTCCCATTTCCATATTTATCAAATCTAAGAAGATTTGATCCTTCTCAATTCTCATAAATGATAGAATATCTGAGTCCTTTATACTTAGAGCATCCACCACCTTGTTCTATTTCCTTGGGTGGAAATGGATTGACCATTCATAGTCTTTGATCAGATCTAACAATCTTCGTTGGCATATGTTCAACTCTTTCTATGTGAATATATACTTGAGGATTTTGTGGTCCGTATATATTTCAGATTTCTCCCCAAAGAGATAATACCACCATATTTTTAAATAAAAGATCACCAAACTAACTCTAGATCATTTGTTGGATAATTCTGCTCGTGAAATTTTAATTTCCGTAAAGCATAGGCAATGAATTTGTCATTTTGCATCAACACACACCCCAGGCCCTTCTTCGAAGCATCACTGAATACCACAAAAAGTTCTCCACTTCTCAGTAAAGTGAGCACATGCATAGTGATAAGACTCCTTTTCAACTCCTTGATTCTTTCTTCACATTTATCACTCCAAGAAAACTTTACTCCCTTCCTATTTATCTTGGTAAGAGGGTTGGAAAATCTAGAGAAATTTCTCATAAATCGTCGATAATATCCAGCTAACCCCAAGAAGCTATGGATATCTATTACCGATGTTAGCCTTGAACATCCCTTAATTGCATCTGTTTTAGAGGGATCCACAGATATCCTATTTCTTGTGAAGATATATCCCAAGAATGAGACCCCCATCAACCATAACTCATACTTGTTGTACTTTTCATAGAGATTATTCTTCAGTGAGGTATCTAGTACAGTTCTTAGATGCTCCTCATGATCCTCCTTGGTTTTGGAGTATATCAGAATATCATCTATAAAGACTACCAAAAATTTGTCGAGGTAATATCTAATGACTATATTCATCAAGTCCATGAATATTTCTGGAGCATTAGTGATTCCAAAAGGCATTACTATGAATTCATAGTGCCCTTATCTTGTATGAAAAGCAATCTTGGGGATATCTTCCTTATTCACCCTTACTTGATAATATCCCAACCGTAAATACACCTTAGAGAAGTATTGTGGTCCACATAGCTGATCAAACAAGTCATCGATTCGTGGGATAGGATACTTGTTCTTTATCGTGATTTTTTAAGCTCACGTTAATCGATGCAAAGGCACATTGACCCATCTTTCTTCTTGACGAAGAGGATTGGTGCACCCCAAGGTGAATCACTTGGGCGTATAAACCCCTTATCCAGATTCTCTTATAGTTTTTTATTCAGCTCCTCAAGCTCCACAAAAACCATTCTATATGTATTCTTGGATATTGGAAATTCCCTAGGTATAAGATCAATTGAGAATTAAACATCTCTTTTAGGAGGAAGACCAGACAATTCCTCAGGAAACACTTCAGCGAATTCCCTCACAATAGGCATGTCTTCAAGGATGGTTGCCTCCTTAGACTCAATCATCTAGATAGATATGCATGATCATAGGGTAGTAATATCCATGCTTGAGATGATGGATCTAAAGAAGATTCATCTTCCTCCTTGTACTTGAATAGAATAGGGGGTCGATTCTCCTCTTGGAGAGTGATTTCCCTCTCATGGAAATTTATGTTGGATCTATTTAAGGAAATCCAATCCATTAAAAGAATAGTATAAAATTCCACCAAAGGGAGTATGAAAAGGTTATCTAGGAAATTAAATCCACAGATTATGATAGGGGAGGAGTTATATTCATGGGATGCAATTATTGCCCCATTTTCCTTACTCATCAACATATTTAGTTCCATGATTTATGGTGGTGCTGGGATTATTCTACTAAAGATTTGGGATATAAAAGAATGTTTAGAACCTAAATAAAAATGTGCATTCGCTATTATTGAATGAATAACTAGCGTACCATTAACTACTTCATTAATGGGGTTTACTTCGGCAGTAGTGATGACAAAAGCTCTCCCTTGCTGCCTTAAAGGTTATTGGTTGCCTCCAAAAACCCTTGGCATAGGGCATTGATTTTCAAGATGCCCTGGTTCTTTGTATTTATATCAATAAACAACGTGTTGAAGTTAAAACAGAGCATTCCTCTCCTCTGTTGCAGCCATGGGTTTTTCTTTATCGGCATTTAAATAACTAGGTTCCCTTCTCTTCCACACCTAAAGCATTTCCTCGTCCCCTTCAGGTAATTTTCGGGGAGCTTCTTTCCACACCTTTGGTATGTTGGGTGCTGTATCTTCAGAGCATCATTGGATTTATCCATCGGACCACTATTATTTAAGTCCACCTTATGATTATTATCCCCATGATACCCCTAAGATTCTTTGATATCCATTTCAATCTTGAGGGAACATCAGACAATTTCCTCATAGCTGTCGAAGTCACGGATCGCCAGCACTTTCTATAGGCTAGGTTTCAACCCACCAAAGAAACGATCAACCTCACATTCGGGGGTAACGAAAAATCCAGAGGCGTATCGTGAAATCCTTGTAAAGTTTTCCTCATAAGCTTTGAGAGATTCATCGTCTTTTTTACGTGATGGAAAGAAAGTCCCTTTCCAACTTAAGCCAGGTGGTGCACGGAAAATATTTATCAAAAAAAATCTTCCGGAAATTCTTCTATTCCAATACCTAGATCTCCTCCTTAGGATTCACACTTTTGAACAATGTCCACAATTTATTGGCTTCACCCTCCATATGATAAGAATCCATAAGAACCTTCTATTGTTCAGAACATTGAAGGATTGAGAAGATCTTTTCAATGAAGTTGATACATTGTTTGGTGATTGAGGGATCAGACTATCCATTAAAAGTAGGAGGCCTTTGTCTCATGAAGCTCTCGATAGTGACTTGTTATTTTTTAGGGGGGATGAATGTTCCTCTTGACACATGTTTCTATTCAAATCTTGAGTTAAATGAGAGAGAAGTGTGACAAAGTTCTTGATTCCTGCTCCCATCGGATTGGGCATCTCATTAGCACAGTCATCACATTGAACTTTACATCGGTTGTTAGCCTGAGTCCTCATATTACCAGACATTGGCTGGAATAAAAGGAAAGTTAGGGGTAACAAATAAAGGGTAATCTGAGGACAAAACTGATGACTTATAAATAACTTTTATTTCCTTAACTTATGAATAAATAGGCTTTAATCTATGCAATTCACGATCTACTTTCTAACATATATTCTTAGGGGATTTTTTTAATTCCCTTAATAAGGGTTTATACTAAGCTTGTAAATTTACCAAATCATATCCCTCGGGAGTGTCATAACCAAGAGTGCAGCAATGCCCATTGTCATTCACCAGCTCTTGTTCGAGTATATCTCAAATCAGTGCTTTCGGGTTTTACCCCTATGATACATCTGTTCCAGAGCCGTCTCTACCTGTTCGTATCCAGACAGGGATGTATTTTCTTGATAAAACACTTACTCAATACTCACCAATAATTAGGGATATTTTTATTATACTTATTCTTGTCTCTAAGTCTTCATTAGGGTTTTCTAATCCTAATCTCAAAACTAACTAAACCTATCCTCTGATACCAACTATAACAACCCTTCTCTTTATTACACACTTAAACCTGATTTATTACATAAAATCTTCACTTGATACAACATAGAAGATTGGGAGGTCTAGCTTCTTCTGGGATTAGGAACATTACATAACAAATTAGAACATAAATCACATAACATATTTATTGAAAAATTCTTTTACATGACCACTACATTCCCTTGTACTTAGCATTGCATGAGATATCCTGAGGACATGCATAAGAAAAGGGTGAGCTATAAAGAACAGTAAGGGAATAAACATGGGATAAAAAGAGGAATACAATACATGTTAGACAATAGGCATATCAATGGAACACAAGATAAAAATGAACATAAAGGCATGATAAAGCATGATAATCATAACATGGAAATGTGGCAACAACACTTAACATGGAATTAGCATGAGCCAAGGCTCATTGAACATGGAGCATCAGTAAAACCTCATTGAAAATGAAGCACAAGTAAAACATAGTTGCACTTGAATTATCATGAGTCAACACCCATTGCACATGGCGTATCATGATACTATACTTTACCCAATGCATTAGAGCACTATTAGGGTGCACCCTTATTAAATATTTCATTTCATACATAAGTGTGCCACATGGATCATACAACATGGAATAAATCATCATCATTTATTAAATGATAAAGATATGTAGAATACATACATTAATATTTATAATAAATAAGTAAATTTTCATAAAGCTGAATACCCTTGATAGATAAATGAGCATGGTATTTACTACACAATGACATTTGCTTGGAAAATCGTAGTGCAATTTCGGCAGCATAACAGTGTGAAATAAGAACTCATAAAAAATAGTTAATTAGAGAAAAATGGGTGTCTAATAATATTTAAATGAAATGGATAGTAATGTGGTCATATATATACATGTACCAACAAACTTAATGGAATTTATATGTATAATTCAAAAGAACTACTTGGATGTAAAAGAGGAGAGATAAATCCCTCACGGAATTTCGGTATGGTAATGGGTGTACATGGGAGGCATTAATAAGAGAGAAAGGGGTATCCCATCATAAATTCATAAATAGGGAAGTATGGGGGAGGTGAGAAATCATACCCCAAAATTTTTAATTGAAACCAAAAGGAAATAACAACTTAAAGAAAATTGGACAAAAATAAGAAAGAAAGAAATCCCTTACTTGGAAGTGTGATCCCAAAGGTTTGGGAGAGGCTTATTGGGAGCTTGGGGAACCTTTGGAGGATTATAGAGATAAAATGTAAGAGTTTGGTTAAACTCAAAAGGATTTTAGTGAAGAGGAAGTGGGAGCTTGGCTGGGTTTATATAGGAAAGGAGAGAGAATTCTTTATTATTTAGGTTTGGGACATCTTATATTAAACTAATCAAAACCACAAACCATCCCATGGTTTTTGACCATAGTTTTTGCCCAAGATTTTACCAATGGGGAGTGTAAAAAAATATTTTATATGGCCAATGGACGAAATTCTTAAAATAATAGGGTTTCTTTTGTAGAGGTGAGTCACACTCTCAAGGAAAACAATTTAAAAAGACAAAATATTTTATAAGCCTTGAAGGGTCAACTAAAGTTTTGTAAAATAAATAAAACAAACCAAAAATCATATTATTTTAATTCATAAACATATATTGGCATAATATAATGTTTATAGTATTTTATTACATCACTATTTGGTCATTTTGATGTCATAAAACACAGTATATATTTAGACGGTATTTAATTTTTACTCAACAATTTGACTGTCTCAGAAAATTATGAAAAATTCACCGTTGGATAATTTCGACATCCTGATTCCAAAAATAATATTAATCTTATCGAAATAATTTTCTAATAATCTGAATTTTTACTTTTAAAATAAAAATCGACATTTATAAAAAATGCATGGGTTTTGACAGAAACCGCTTTCAAAGCTTAATAAAAATTACAATTGCATTCATAAAATTATATGATCATTTATATTTAATAAAAAGTAATTTAATAATAATAATATTTTATTAAAATATTATTTAATTCAAAAATCCATTAATTCATCAAAATAGATTTCTTAGTTGAATATTAATTAAAAATGGTATTAGTGATTTAAAAACTATTTACAAAGTAACAATAATAAAATGAATGCACATTTTTTATAAAAAAATAATGTACATAGTCGTAGTGCTAGGGTATTGTTACATAACCCATTATAAAACCCGCATAAGACCGAAGAGTAAGGTCTATGATGGTGACAAACTCTTGGGGTGGCTCGGATGACATTGATCGGGTGGTAATCTCTATTAACTTCCACTTCTCCAGTAGTCAGTTTCGCTCAAGCTTAACGTGTTCAAGCTTGGCTTGGGCTTGGTTAAGAGAAAATCCCAATGATTCTACCTACTTTCTGACCTCCGAAAATGGGATTTGTATGGGGAAAGTATACTGTATGAGGCAAACCCTTCCTTTTTCTGAGTAAATTGGATTTGTTAAAGCCTTATATTTATACTAATCATGTGATCACTGTTCAACGACTATATTAGAAACAGTCACAATTCATAACAATATTTTAAAATCTAGAAACATAAAACAATGAATTTCACATTTTTTATCACCATAATAAGAAATTTAATTAGATCAAGAGTGTAACGCCCCGACCCTAGTTATGGGAGTCAGTGCATTATTTTAATACATTGGCATGATTACAAGGAATCAAGTCCCAAAAGACCAATTAGTTTAGAAGTCTTGAAAAATAGATTATATAAATGAACATTACATTACACATTAAAGAATGAAACACAACATAAATGATCCTTTGATAATGCCATTAATCCCTTAGCTTAACCCTGCTTATCAATCATAAAATACTTCTTCACATCTTAGGAAAAATAAAACATAGAAAGCGGTGAGATCAGATGTTTAGTAAAGATAAAAATATAGCAGAAACTTTCATAAATAAGAATAAACATTTAAGGAAAAGTATAACACTAAAAAAAATGATTTTAAACTTGAACTTCAGCATTATATAGCAAAGATAAAGTAAAATAATTCCATTTACTTATTCACATGGATATTCTACTAGTCTAATAATCACATGTAATATCAATAGCCACTTTTATAATGATTTAATTCATAATTACAGACTTTAATTTATGTGTTAAGGCCTCGTGCTATGACTTAGGGGCTAACTATAACCGGACCCCAACCCAGAGAGCCTCTGTAACCGGACTCCAACCCAGCCTCTATAACCGGACTCCAACCCGAAGAGCCTCTGTAACTGGACTCCAACCCAGAGAGACTTTGTAAACGGACTCCAACCCGGAGAGCCTCTGTAACCAGACTCCAACCCGGAGGGTCTTCTATAACAAGACCCCAACCCAGAGGGCTTACTTTTACTGGCCCCCAACCCAGATCATACTAGTCCAACACATTCATCTTAAGAAGAGGTTGAAATATAACATAAACCTTCGTATTAAAACTAGCTTAAGAAATGTCAATAATTTAACCATAAAACATGAATGGAATAAAAAAAACTCATACATAATCAAACATATCACTAAAACTTAAATACAATATAGAATATTTTTATCATAATAAATCAACTTCAAACAAGTATAAATTGTTTCAAAGGATGTTGACCTAGGTGAAATCAAAACTATTTGAGAGAAATATCTATTTCTTTTTTAAATAATTTAAGAGAAAAATAATTATAAAGAAAAAGTTTATTAAAAAAATACTTTTATAAGATTTTAAGGGAAAATTCGTCGATGTTATAATGGCATAAAATAGCTGCACCCATTGTATAAGTTAAAAAAATATTCTTACCTTAATTTTGTCGAAGAGGTCATAAAGTAACTTATTTGGAAAATGATAGAACGATTCCTTTAAAAAACATATAAGGTCAAATAAGGGTATAAATGATTTTAACCCATTGTATGTTAAGTAGTAAATTTTTTTTGAAATACATTTTTCAGAAAACATGGATGTGGATGATAAAGAGGTCCTAGTAGATAATTACGTACAAAGAACCTCAGATAATGAAGAGATTATAGAATTAATCATTACCTTGTACTTATCCTTGGTCAAGGGTATGTTAACATCCTGTATAACAGTTAAATCATTGTTATTAATTTATAAAATAACTATATACATAAATATTATATCATATATGACCTTCTAATATTTCTTTGTTAATGATATTTCAGTAGTATCATCGTTTCAGGTGTTAACTGATTCGTTTTACTTTATATGTTTTGTTACATAAGTAATGTTTGTTATGGATAGGATGTATATTATTCATATTCATAATGATATTAAGTCTTTAAAAATTATTTTTAATCATGAAATTAAAATTATTCTTGAATGAATACGGCGGGGAATGAATCTTATTGCATTCGTGGAGATGGTAATCCATACGTACGCACGAGCGACAATATCATTCTTTTGATATTAAAATCATATATAATTGGATGGTATATAATATATACAGAATCATTATCATGTTATATTTATTATTTAAATCATTTATACTCATTATTATACCCATACAAATGATGAAGTATTTGAATAACAAACTACACTGTGACTTGGAGACGGTAATTCGTACGTACGCACGTATGATGACTTTGTCATTTATAGGATGGGTAGAATAATGAATATGGTTGTACCATTTCTATAATAATATCATAGTATATAGATGATACTAGAGTTATTATTTTAGAATTGAAACAATAAATAAAGAGGAAGTGGAAGAAGAAAAGAACTTAAAAGAGGTGATGAAATATTTACCTCTTCTTCGGGTTCTTCCTTTTTATTTGATCCAAATGGATCCATAGGTTGGATTTATGACTAAATGAAGTCATATAGGATGAATGGTGGAAAGTTGGGAGGATATTTGGGAAGGGTTTGGCCAATCCAAATGGCTTTGAAGGTGTGAATTTGAGAGAAGGGGAAGTGCCCTTTTATAAGAGAGGTGAGGGTCACTTTAGGAAAATCTTGAAATATTATTTTATAATAAAATCATTTTCGGTTTCTAATGGATCCAAAATGAATTAGTTAAAGTATAAGGTGGGTATGGGTCGAAAAAATCTCAACCAATAGGTTCTAAATAGGTTTAGGTCACTATATTAACCTTATCTTTTAGATTTAACTCTTAGTTAAATAGTTTGACATTTACCATGTCTCTTTGTATTTTTATATTATATGGTTAATAAACTTACTATAAACTTCCAAGAGAACCCCAAGTGGTTAATTAATGATAAAAATATCATTATATATGTCTTTTTGATGAGAATTTTATTTTTAGTATTATTATATCAACCAGTAATATTGTATTTGTTTTAAAAACTCATTTTTCTCAATTTTGACATTATTTAATAATTGATTTTTTTAAAGTCTTAAAAACATTATTAATTAAAAATAAATACATTTAATCAACCATAACATGTCATAGTCACCTATAAAAGTTTTTTATGGAATAAAAACTTTAAAATTATATTTATTTTAGTATTTATAAAATCATTTATTTGATTGTTTTATTAATAAGGAAAATACTACATCATTATTATGTCATATATAAATATATTTATTTTATGTATAAAAATTATAAATAAAATATCATGATGTATGAAATATTTTTATCTTTATAATTAATATTTATATTCGAATATATAAATTATATAATTTCATATTAAAATTGTTTTACTAAAAGATATTTTCTATTGTTGTTTTTGTCTTTACTTTAGATTATTTAATATAAAATGTCATTATCACTCCCAAGTGGCTCCATGGGGTCCCAAAATAGACCCAAGGATTTACATGGTCTTAAATGTATTAGAAAATATGGTTAAGACATGTGTTAGGTTAATTTAATATTATTATAATATTATTTTTTAACCTTATTTACTAGATTTACCCCTTTAACCACAGTAAATAAAATATTTTCTGAAGTAAATATTCATAATGTCTAAAAATAAAAGTTACCTATTTAAACAATTTCAAACTATTGATTAAAAATATGGATTCCATTTTTCCAAATTAAAAACACAAAATTTGTAGAAATTAATTTAAAATTTATTCCCATTGTCAAAACAAAAAGTGTGTTTTTATGAAATAATAAATATTAAAAGATTGACACTTTTTTATGTTCAGTTTAATCGTGAGATTACATCCAACAAATTAAATTTTATTTGATAATAAAAATATAATCTAATTATACTTAAAAACCATTAAAATGTATAATTTAGCACTATAAATTATTTTGATTAAAAAAGTTGTTTTTAATTAAAGTTTAGTATTTTTCACTATTTATCAAAAATTGAAAGTTTTCAGAAAAGGAACAAAAATTTATCAAAACTAAATTTTTATGTACCTCTTATAAATATAAATTTAATTTCACTAAATAGAATATATAAAAGTGTCAAATATTGGATTTAAAAAGGGTTCCCCATTAAAAGGCATAAAACATAATTTTTGAAAAATAACTCTTTTATCTTAAAAATTAAATTTTTCTTATATTATTTCTATGAAACATAAAATATGAATGTTAAAATTATATAGGATATATAAAATTTAAAATGTGGTTAATACTATTCATAACCTCTTTTTTGAATGACTAGTTTGGTAAGTCTTGGTGCGCTCGAACTCGGTCCTGCGTGTAGCACAAGTTATTGAAATACTTTGAAGAGATAACGTACTATGAAATCTTGAGGTGTTATAAAGTGTAATTTCCATTAATGAATGTTTTGGTCATTACATTGTGAAATAACATTTTGGGTTTTAATAACTATTAAATCAAAACAATTTAAAAGAGAAAACATGAATTTAAAAATTAAATAACAAGAACAAAGAGTAATATATGAAATAATATTTAAAATAGTAAGTATATACACCCTAAATAAGAAATTAGTTTAATAATATAAAATATGTATCCATGGAGTAGAATTGAGATGAAAACCCTTACCCTGGTTTCCTATTTAGTCAGACGCATTATATCCTCTATAATAATAAATTTAACATTTTTAAATAATTTATTAAGAACATTTTTCATCTATTTTCTTTTTTATGGTCCTTTTATAATCATTTTAAATATATTCATTATATATTTTATGCTTAGGTTGGCCAATTTAGGTTGTTCATAAAATTTATCAAAAACTAATTTAGCATATTGTGATGGGACAATGTTTTATGGAATTGTTCCATCATTTCAATAGTTATAATAAATAAATGAGTATAATTTCTATTAATTATATATAATTACAGAATCATTTATACATAATGGTGGAAAAAATTAATGACATCATTTTTTAGTGGTGGTAGTCCACACATATTCATGAGGGACATTATAATTTTACCAAAGGTGGAAGGGTAATAAGGTATATGATATTGTATATTTATATGATCATATTTATATCATAAATATTATATATATTCAATTATTACAACTTTAAAAATATCCCTGTAAATAAATTATGAAAAATAAATTACAGTGTTATGTAGATATGGTAATCTGTATATATGCACGAGTGATGTTTTCATTCTCCATAGGATGGAATAAAAATATAAAATAGATGTAAAATTAGCATAAAAATCTCAGTTTTGTGAGTATACTGATTTAATTATGAAAATATGTTTATTGAATATTTTTATAAGGATTAAGAATAACGAAACTTGGAAAAGATCAGTGGTAACATATACTTTTTCTATTGGTAATATCCTTTTTCATACACTTTAATAATTTGTATGCGGTATTATAGGGATAAAAAAATCTAGGTCTAGAAAATGAAATTTTAGAAGGTATTTGGGTTGGTATTGGTAATGAAAAGTTTATGGTGTTGTGTGGAGAATATAAGAGAGGCGGTTCCCTTTTATAAGTGTGGTGGGTGGAAAATATATAAATAATTGAAACTCTTAATATATAATTTTTGTATTACTTAAGAAAATTGGCTCTAAATTATCATATCATAGTATATTATATGTCCAAGGTTGAAAAGATCTAACCAATGAGATTTGCTAATGTTTTTTATGTTATCATTTGGCCTTATCACTTTATGTTTAACCCTTTACCCCATTTTAGCCTTAACTGAGTGATAATTATTAACCATGGATATAATTCATTATGACCAAAAGATAAGTTAACCTTTTCACCTAATATTAATATTTCTAATCTTAAAATTTTAAACCATTTTACATTACAAAATATAAATAAGTGGTAATATTTACTTTTAATATATGTTTGAAAAACATAATAAAAGACATTTTTAGGAAAAAATCAGTTTAAGCATAAAAATGAATTTACCACAAAATCTAATAAAATATTTATTCCCATGTAATTAATTGGATTATTTTAAATCAATTAAAACATTATTTTATTTAAAATTAAACTAAAAATTAATGCAACCTTATGAAAAATGGATTTATATATAAGAACCTATAAAATCATTTATTTGAATAAAAACATTAATTAGTTTTTCAAAAGGGCACACATAGATTTCTACGTTCATTATTATATTTTTAAATGCATTATATTATGAATAAAATATCTATTTGTTTCTATAGAAAATGATCCCTAAACTATAAAGTCATTATTATATTGTAATAGTGTAATAAAATTTCCATTATTTGCATACTCATATTTTTCACTATTCACCCCAAAAAGAAACTATTTCAAAAAAATATAAAAAATAAACCAAAAGGTTATTTTGGTAGTATGAATTAAAAAATAAAATAAATTTCATCAAATTTATTTTTGAAAATTTGTAAATTATTTTTTAGTCAAAATCAGGAATAAAGTTATGGCTATTATGAAATATTTCCTTTAGAAAGAAAATTATACTTAATATAATTGATGATCAGGTGTTACATTCTAATACTTTTAAAATTTTAATACATAAAAATTCAAGATTGTTATTTCATGTATAGACATTATCACATCATAACTATAACTTCTTTAGGTTCCTAGATTACCTCTTTAATGTTCTGATTTACCCAATGTACCTTTACCAGTTGATTTTCCCAATTCCAAAACACTTGTCCCCACTATCATTAATTTTTATATGATATTCATAATAAGATATATTAGTCTCAAATTCCATTTATTCATAGGTGATTAAGAAAATTTTGTTTTTCATATACAATCTCAATGATGAGGTGTAGAATAAATAATACATGTTAATGTGGTTGGGTTTCACTTCCAAATAGAAATCCATAGTTCCAATTCATTCTAAAATTTCAAAATCCCTGATGTACCTAGGGAATATTTTCCCTTTATTACTAATCCATATAACTCCTTTACATAGATATACCTTCAAGAAAACATGATCTTTTACTTGAAATTTCATATCATTCCTTCTGTTGTCAATAGAACTCTTTTTTTTCCTTGAGATTCCTTATTAGGATTCTGAATATGTATCACATTAATCATCATCTCCCTAAAAATTTATCTTCTTAAAATCTCCAAGTCACCATCTTCATCCCAACATGTTGGTGTACGATATCATGTCCCATATAATGCTTCATTTAGTAAAATTTGGATACTTGATTGGAAGATACTATTATATAAAAAGTTTACCAGAGGTAAAAACTAATCCCATATACCATGAAATTCATGTTGGAATAAAATAATTAGGTCTTTTAATGTTTGAATATTCATTTATTATTTACCATAAATCTAATTTTAATTAGAAATACTCAAACTTCACTTTGTATTGAGATTCGTCTAAATAATTTTCCAAAATGTCGATGTAAAACAAGGGGTGTGATCATATAAAATTGAATGTGGTGTACCATGAAGTCTCAAAATACCATTGATATAGACTCAAACAAGGTGCTCAAGTGGTAGATCTTTTTTTATAGATAGGAAATTTGCAGAATTGCTAAAATGATAAACTAAAACCCATATAAAATCATTTTATTTACATATCCATTGTAATCTAGTAAAATAATCCATAGTAATATTATCCCATTTCCACATATGAATAGAGAGAGGTTATTTGACCCCATTATTATGTTATCTATTATCCATTACATATTTATAACCCAATCATATTGATAAATATTTTTCCCATCTTATATTATCCCACAAAATATTTTCCTTCAAACTGCTATACATTTATTTGTTACCAGCATAAATTCAGAAATTTGAGATATGAGATTCATCAATGAATTCCCACTTCAGCTCAATTATTTATGAAAATATAGCGTCATTTCTGATTTACACACATAAACTTCATAAACATTTTATAATATATTTCCATCATTCATTACATTAATTTTCTTTCATAAAATATTATCACAATTCTTGGACTATAACAATATGAGATTTCACTATAAATTCTCATTAAATTAATAATATTTAAGATCCTTTATAATGTTTTCCAAAAAAAGTTTTGTATTAGTTGATGAAATTATAATGTTAAGTGTTTTTTAATACAATTTTTACAATTTTTTATAAGAATTATTTTTCAAGAAGTTTCTAGTGAATATGAAATTTAGAAAGTTATAATGTTGGAAAGTTTCATAAACATAGTTAAAGAACATTCTAACAAAGTCAAGAGATGCTATGATTATCTCAAAGTTACTAATATTACAAAAATATCATTATACAAGATGATGTGTAAAAAGTTATAAAATTTTAATGAAGAAAAACATGGATATCAACTCCAGTTTTGGACATAGAATCGATATACAAACTGTTATGAATAATCTATTCAGATAGAATTTTGTAAAGTTTGAAAGAATTAAAAAAAGGTGACCAAATGATGAATTCATCAGAATTAAGAGTTGTATAAATTTTTCTGGTCATACAAAATGGTATTTTCTAGAAAAAATTTCTAAAATGGATTATTGTAAGAAGAGTTGGTGACAATTCAAAGATACTGATGTTTGTAAAAATGTAATAAGTACAAACCTTTCAATAGATGAAAATTTTTAGATGTTTTCAAAAAAAAGTTTATGAATAAACCTTCAGTAATAATGTTTGAAAGTTCCAAATTTATCATTGGAAATACAAACCTAATCATAATAAAAACAAATTACATAACAATGTTGAGTCATTGGTATAACTTTTTGTAATAAGTTCAAACAATGAATTCAGACATAAAAAATATAGATAATTATAAAAAAAAATTATTATAGATCTAGAAGTGTTTGTTGTTGAGTTTTAAAATAAATAATATTTCTATGTTTTTTCACTTTTATAAAATATAAAATAAGTAAAATGTTTCTCATGATAGAAGAAATGAATAAGTTTTCAGATTTGGGGGGGTGGGGGTGAATTCAAATAAGTTGAATACAAAATATTTATTTGAAGAAAGAATCTTGTGACTAATGTCTCTATAATTTGAAATAATGTAGTCAACCATCATCAATAATTCAAGGGGAATAAACAATGATATATGTAGTTTTCTTGTCAGTAAGGTTAAGATTAATATACATAGTAAGTTTAAGAAACCATACAAATATTTTTTATTAATTTTGAAGTGTAGAGTTTTGTTACAGGATAATGTTTAATGTTTGTGATGTTTGGATGTGCATTGATGAGGAAATTCCATATGATGGTATTTAATAAGGAAATCCATTGGATGAACTTTTAAATGAATATAAAAATATATGGTATATAATTATTGAAATGGGTCAATGTGATTGGATAAAGAAATTCCGATTCATTAGACAAACAATTCATAAGTCCATCAGATGTAAAATATTTGTGAAGAAAAATTATTAAAGAAATACTGAGTAAGGATGATTAAAAATATCCCACTAGATAAAAAAATGGATATGGGTTTATTTACAGGAGAAAAAATTATTCTAGAAGAAATAAATTTTCATAAGTCAAATTCCTTCATCAAACAAAGAAAGATTCATTAGATAGATAATTCATAACAAAGTTTTAGAGAAACATTTTATGGATATTTATTTTGTTATGTTCCAAATTTATTATGCTTAATTTTTTTATTCATTTTGTTTTGATTTCATTATAAGATAATAAATGGTGGAAAAGTTTCTTAATATATGAAGTTATGGAAAATAGATAAAGGATGAGAATAATGGAGAATTCAATGAAGATTCATGAATATTATAGAATTATTAAGAAACATTTAGTGAATTGAAAATATGTGGTAGATCTAAAATTTATGTTTTTATGAGTTGGGATGCGAAATGTTTTACCTACATTTTCTACTTTAGAAGAACTTTTAAATTGGTGGTGAAAAGTGACATATAATTTTTACTCTTCATAGAGACAAATTATAATACACTATAATTTGTGTCAAAGGAGAGTTTCTGACTAAATTTATAATTCAATTTGAAGAAAGTTTTGATCAAAAGGATCAGACATAGTTTTAGTTCATTTAAATAGACACATAAATATGATAGAATTGCTGTAAAGAGTTTGTGAGGAACTAGGTTTTTGTTAAATGTAAAAAACACATGTTATATATATATATTATAGGATTTATTAGGGAATAATGGATGAACATTCACTAGATGTAGAAAAGGTAAAATCAAACAGAATCTACTAGATAGAGGAATCAGAAAGACATTCTATATGATTTTTTAAATAAGAATTTATAGTGTTTCATACCTTTGATGTGGATTTTATTTTATATGAAAAGAATTGTAAACAGAGGAGAGTCAGAGTAATCATACTTATTGGGATATATAAGGATTATTATGATAGTTGAATCAAATTTGTATTCACTTATTTCTAATAATGAATTTTCATAGTCCCACCAGAATTTCTATAGAAAGAAATTTGGTTCTCACAATGGCTCCAAACCTTATAAATCATGTTTTCTATGTTTACATTCAAAAATTTTCATTCATGTGAATTTTTTATGAAAATTATAAATAAATTTATCTCTAATAAGTTAAAGGGTTTAAATTTCATAATTCTGAAAATTTATAAAAATGAAACAACTAATTGAACCCCCCTTCTTAGTGGTTTAACGATCCCATAGAACACAAATTGTTATCTGAGCACATGTTCGCCTATTAAATCCTTATCATAGAAAATATAAATTTAGTGAATGGAATATGTATTCCTACCTTCTATGGAAAAAATTATCATAGTTAGAAAACTAAAATAATACCTTATCTTTTACCTCTTGGATTTGACGTAATTGATGTACTCACACTTGGATTACCACCTATTGGAAAATATGTTTTTAAAATGTTTACTGTTGAAAATAATTTTGATTTTTATGGGAAATATAGGGATTATATTATTATTTCTGTATAAGAAAATTTCTACATGAAGGTTATGGGTCTCAAAAAAACCAAATAAACTAGGGAAAAACTTGAAACTATTTTTAAGGGAAACACCAAAGTGGAGGAAGAAAAGTTATAGATTTTGGGAAGAAAGTTCAAATAAATTAGAATGGTAGATCTATAAATTGTTGACGAGTACTTCACAAGAGTTAATGAAGTTGTGTACAACATCAAAGGAATCAGATATGTCATGGAAGACTCTACCATTTTTATGAAACTCCTGAAAAACTTTCTTAAAATGTTTGATTCTAGAATTTCTTCCTTATAAGATAAAGATTATTTACCGTTTATGAATTACATAACATTATTAATTATAATGATATGATTAAATATACAAAATTAAAAAATAACATCAACAATGATATGTATTTTTAAGCTATGAGAAATAAAAAAATCCAAGATACTTGGAATTTTGATCATAGTGATTTAGAAGAAAAAGAGGATGATGAAATTGATGAAAATAACATGTCCTTTATCTACAAAAATGAAAGGAGGGGTAAAAGAAATTATGGATGAAAACATAAAATAATATTTTTTGAGGGTGGAAGAATTGGTAACTTTTTCTTGAATTTACCCAAAAATAATATTTGGAATATAAATATCATTATGATGGAAAAAATTAATAAAGAAGTTTAATGAAAGTTATAAGAAAGAGAAGAAATAAACTAGTGGTATGAAGAAATTTACAAGAAATAGAAGATGTATATTGAGTAAGAAAGTCAAGAATGAATCTTCTGATAAGAGTAAATCAAAAATATAATCACCTGAAAAGTTTAAAAATTTGTTTTCTAATATTGATCAGAAGGAAGAATCATTAAATATTTAAGAAAATGAAGAATATAAGTAAAGTTTCAGATATTATCATACAAGATAATAACTTTTTGCAAGTACTGATAAAAATACTAAACTCAAGAGAGAGATCAGACTGATGAAGAGAGAAGGTAATAAATATATTGAATAAAGGAAAGTTGTCCTTAAATTGGAATATGAGTATATTCGAGAGATTATAAACCTAAAATTGAGAGTTACTAAATAGGAAAAAAATGCTTGAATATAACATTAATAAACTTTTATGAAGGTCGATGAAGTTTTTAAAACACAATAATTTTTTTAATTGAAACTACTATAAGAAATAAGAAATAAAATTTAAAAAAAGCTTTCAAGGTAAAATATTAAACTTATCAGGTTGTTGAGAAACTCATCCAAATAATTAGGTGAAATTTTCAACCATTAATATTAAAAGTTTATATGACTTTACTAACCTCTCCAATGTTAATAAAAATATTAGGAAATATTAGGTTGATAAAGGATGTGTAAAATTTACCACATTAATAAAATTTGATAGAAACATTCATAAAATGTTTCCCTATGTGATAATGAAATATAATTATAATGAATTTATGAACCATGAAAAACAACCTACAATGAATGTTTCTACTTATATAGAAAATTGATATTTTATGGTTTTTGATGGTTATATGGAATTTATGGGCACCAATACTAAAACTATAGTAACAAAATGCCTCTTCTCATGAATAAATAGGATAAAAGGGGTATAAATAATGGAATAAAAGTGAGTAACTTTCCTTAGACATATGATGTTTTAAATGAAATATCTTAATAAGTTATAAAATCTATAATAGAAAATAAATTTGATTGATTGGAGTAATTGAAAAGAATATGTGGCCAAGCTTTTCACATTAACATATCATATATGAAAAAATTTTATGGACAAGTTACTTGGGAAAGGAATGAAAAATAAGTTGGAAAGAATAAATTTAAAGAGAGAGACTTTATTGTTGAGACAAATCTAAATGAAAGAAAAAGTAACAAAAAATAGATTCTTTGTGGTGGTTATTATTCTCACATGGTATGTGATATAAATATTTAGATAGATGTTGAAAATCCTGAAGTTGAATCAATAACTTTTAGAAATGATATCTGCATAAGAATAGAAGGATTTGAAACTACTATGATTGAATATTATAAATTTAAATACATAAAATATTTATATATTAGTGGGATCAAACATAATATATATAGTTTTATCCAAAATTGTGATGATCACAAATAAGGTATTTTTGGGAATGATTCATGTATCATTAGGAGTGTTGAAGATGGAAAAATTGTGACCAAGGGAGAATGAACCAAAGGAAATAGTTTTTATATTGGAGAACTTGATAACTCATGTAACTTTATTTTCAAGGATGAAAAATATTATGGAATAAAAAAATCAGACATCTAGGACATAAAAGTATGATTAATGTTTCTAAATTTGATGTACCAATAATGAATAGGAAATATTTTTTTGTTTTCAAAACATGCAAGAAAGGGAGGATAATTAGTGGAAAACATAAGAAAGTTGAAATTCAGTCTACCATAATTCTTGAGCTTATTCACACTAATCTTCATGGGATGATGAAAAATCAATAAATAAAAGTGTATTTTTTTACTATATCACATTTATTGATTATTTCACTCAGATAACCAACATTATGGTTAAAAAGAATAAATTTGAAGCTTTGGATATGTTCAGATTATTTAGAAGAGATATAGAAATAGGGTTGGGTGTTTACATAATAAAACTGAGAACAAATAATGGAAAGGAGTACACAAGTAATTCTTTTTAATTATATATAAAGGAAAATAGAATTAATCATAAGTATAATGATCCTTAAAACCTTAAAAAATAGAATTTTTTGAAAGGAAAAATATAAGTTTAATAGAAATGAGATAAAGAAAATTGGGTGAGTATAATAATTCTAGGTTACTGTGGAGGGAAGCTATAAGTACTACTGTATATGTACACTATAAATGTTTGTTAAGGTCAGAATAAATAATGAATTCCTATATTGTGTGGTATAAAAAAAACCATTCAGTAAAATATTTCTCAGTTTTTGGAAGTCTCTTCTTACTCGTGATCAAAAACCTGACTATGAAATATTTGATAAAAAAGATGAGGATGAAACATTCATAGGTACCCAACCAAAGAATTTATAGATGTTAGAAACAAAATTTAAATAATTTAGTGGATTATTTTTATTTTTAAATTTTTGAAAATAAATCCTATTTATAAAAAATTGTTGATAATGGTTAGAAATACAATTTTAATACTTTCAAAAAAAATATAAAATATAAAGATGAAAGTAATAAGAAATAGTTGAGTGAAGATTTAGAATAATTATTTATTGAGGAAAGTGATAAAAGAAAAAAAATATGAAATTTCATACCCAATAGAAATAGGTTAAATATGATAATATTATTGAAAATTAAAAATATCTAGTTCCTACTTTGAGAAATTTGAGATTAGAAAATAAAAAATAACATATCTCACATGTTAAATAAAAATATTTTTCAGATTTAACTGAAAATAAATAAATTTTAGGTGAAATTAATTAAGATTTGAATCAGATAGAGAAAAATTACACCTAATAACTCATTCCCTAACTAGTAGGTAAGAATGTTATTGGTACATATTTGGTCCTAAAAAACAATCTGAATAAAAATGCAGCTGTTTCAATAAATTAAGATAGACTCATTTGTAAAGGCTATGCACATATATAAGTTTTAGATTTTGAGAAAAACTTTTCCCCAATTTCAAGATCAGAAACTATTAGAATGTTCCTAGCTGTGGTTTCACATCATTTTTAAAAATTTTATCATATGGAAGTAAAACTTTATTTGTTAAATAGAGATATTGAATAAGAATTTTACATTGAGAAACCCTGTGGTTTTCCACTTGATAATGATTATACCAATGCTTATTGTTGAAGAAATATTTATAATGGTTGAAACAAGATCTACATTTTTTGTACTCAAAACATAATAGTTTCTTTAATAAGATAAAATTTTATAAAGGGAAAGTTTATATCAACTTATATATAAAGGAGATGAACTCAGGTACCATAATTTTTAACGTTTATATTGATAAATTAATTTTTGAAAGGGATAGATAAAATTATTGGAATGTGTTTTTTCATGAAATGATAAAGAATTTTGAAATATCAATGCTTGTAGAATTAACATTCTTTCTGGGAATTAAAGTTCAACAAAAAAGAGACACATTTTCCTATATTAGGAAAATTATGGATGATAATTGTTACAAAACTTTTTCATGGATGATTTTAAATAAGTTCCTAAACCTATATCTTTTAGTTTTAAGTTGTGTAAATATATTTCTAGAAAAAGTGTGAATAATTTTTTTTGAAGGTTTGATATAAAGTTTTTACTATCATATAGCTTCATTGACTGACATTGTTTATGCTGTGAATTTACGTGAAATATATCAGAGTGATATTAATGAATCAAAAATGTTGGAATTAAAAAAAATTCTCAGATATATTAGAGGAACATTTTACTATGAGAAATTGTATAATAAATGTTATAATATGACCATTCTTGGATGAAACAATAATAATTGGTTTAAACATTGTTATGAAAAAATCAACGTCAGGGGGAACTTTTTATTTGTGTGAATGTTATGTGAGGTGGAGTTATAATAAATATAGTTCAGTGAATTTGATAAAGTGAAAGAATAATATGTTACTACTACGCAGGATTTTACTCAAATGTTGTGGATGAAAGTTCAACTAAAATATTTGAAAGTTAATTCTTATACACCATAAAATATTCTTTATGATAATAAGAGTTCCAATGATATTTCTAAAAACCCCATACATGATTCAAGATGAAAGTATTTTGATGTTAAATATCATTTCAAAAAATATAAAGTTGTTAGTGAAGATGATATACTAGAATATATTTCTTAAAAATATGAATTTTATGATGTTTTTGCAAAATCTATTTCAAAAGAGAGATTTTTGGAATTGATGTTGCAACTTCATGTTTACCTCTACCAAAATCATCCTAAATTATAGATGAAAAAATTCCAACACTTTGATTTATATAATAATGAAAATGGAAAATAATATTTACAACTTTTTCTTGATCGGGTGAGAGAAAACATTATCCTATAAAGGGAGATGGTACATAAATTTAATTAAAATATGTATATGAACTTATAACCATCATAAAATGGGGGAGAAGAAAAAATTGAGAGTAAAAAGCCTGGTAGAATTTATCTTAACATGGATATGAATATTCTTATCACCGAGGGATGAAATTACTTAAAAAATAATACTTTATTCAGTAGCGTTTTTTGAGGACCGTCTCTTTGAGAAAATCTATAAATTGATAATAGTTGAGAAAAATAGAGTTGTCTTAAAAATTGGTTGTGAATAATGGGAGTGATAGAAATAGATGAGTTGTGAAATTTTTTTATTGAATGTTGAATGAAAAATCTAATGGGGTGATTAAAGATCCATTGTTATTTTTTACTAATAATGTATTTTATTTATTAAAAAATTGATTTTGTTAAGTTTTTTTTGTTTAATAGGTTTCAGAAATATTATTGATATTTTTTAGTTAAGATTTTTCTAGAGAATTATAATGTGAGAAAATTAAAAAGTAAGAAAATTTCCTTAACTTTGTTAATGAACATTCTAAAAAAGTCAAACGATGCCATACTAATCTCAAAGTTATTAATATTTCAAAATTAATATGATACATTATGATATGTAAAAACGTTGTACAAAGCGTATAAGGACAAAGGATGAGAGATACTTTAGTTCTAGACATAGAATATCTAGAAAAACTATTCTGAAAAAACTATTCAGATAGACTTTTTTGAAGTTTGTAAGTATTGAAATAAGGTTATCCAATGAAAAATTCACTTGATTTGAGTGTGGTAAAAATTTTACCAAATGTAAAAAATGTAAAATTCTGGACAAACCTTTCAGATTGACTACTTTTAAGAACAATTGCAGATAGTGCAGAGTTGTAGAAGTTTGTAAAAATTAGAAGAAGTGAAAAACTTTCATCAGGAAAAAAATTAAAAGGTCTTAAAAAATGAGTTTCTAGATGGACCTTTTATAAGAATGTTTGCAAGGTCCAAAGTTATTCATATATAAACACCTTCTTATTGGAAATAAATTATAGAAGAATGTTAAGATATCAGTTGAACTTTTTATATGATGTTAGATCTTTATAGTGATTCATAAAAAATAAAGATCATCATAAAAAGATTTTTGTTGGAGATCTATAATTATTTTTTGTTGATTTTATAGAAAAATAATGTTTTTGAGCTTCTTAAGCTTAAAAAAATGTTATTGAAATAAAATGTGTAATAAGTAATCATAATTTAATTTCTATACATATTCAAAGGGAGTGAATTAAAATAAGTTAAAGTTAGAATTTTGAGTTGAAGAAATTTATTATGACTGATGTCTTTAAAATATTTTACAAAGTTTTCAACCATATTCAATAAATCCAAAGGAATAGATAAATGTAGATATTGTTGTTTCACAATAATTTTAAGAGAAGTAGATATAGGGAACCAAACACACAATTTTAATGAAGTTTGAAGTTTAGTGTTTTGGTATAGGATGAAGATAAAGGTTTGTGATGTTTTGAAGTGTGTTATTGAAGACAGTATGTCAGATGGTATTTCATAAGGAAATATTTTAGATGAACATTTATAAGAAGTGAAACCATGTGGTGTATAAATATTGAAATGAGGTAAAGTGACCAAACAATCAAATAATTATTCATTATAAAAATTTTCATAAGTCCTCCAGACATTGAATGTTTTTAACAAGAAACATTCATAAAAGATATGAGGCATGATGGTCGAATAGAATCAACTAGATTAAGAAAAATGGAAAAATGTTGATTCATTAAACAATAAATTCACACATAAGAAGAAAATTTTATTAATTATGTATTGTTATTGAATGATGAAAGATTTATCAAACAGATAATTCAGAAATAATTTCATGGAAAAACTTTTATTTCTAAAGTAGTATTTTTGGGTTAATTTTTTTGTGCAGCATTTGTTCATTCAATTGGTTTTGATTTCATTATTAGACAAGAAAATTTGGATAAGTTCATTAATTTATGATGTTAAGAAAATTTTAGAATGGTTGGGAATTATAGAAAATTCAATGAAGCTTCTTGAATATTATACATGTAATGAGAAGTAACTAGTGAATTATAAATGAGTGGGACATCCCAAATTCATGTTTCAGTGATAGGGAAAGTGAAACGTGTTTCTTGACTTATCTACTTTAGGAGAACTTATAAATAAGTAGTGAGAAGTACAATAGAATTGTTAATTTTCATAAAGATAAAAACTGATAAACAATTTAATTTTATTTAGAGGTGAGTTTCTAACCAAAGATGCATTTTAGGTTGAATAAAGTTTCTGGTTTGAGAATTTTCTGATTAGAAGCATCAGATAGAGTTTCAGTTTAGAGAATTAGATAGTGAAATTTGAAAGAGTTTCCATGTATATTTTGTGAGGAATATAGTTTTTATTAAATGTAAAAAATATTGGTTATATATCAGACATAAGTTTTATTGAGTCAAAACATACCAACATTCACTAGATGTAGAAAGAGAAAATCATATGGTCTCTACCAGACATAGGAATGGGATGGACCTTCCAGATGAAATTTTCTAGAAAATAATTTACAAAGTTCAATGCATTTATTATTTCTGATTTTTTATAAGAAAAAATTGAAAACTAATGAGAGTCAGTATAATCATACCTATCTGGTGATAGAAGGCATTAAATAGAAGTTGGCTCAAATTTATATCCACTTATTTTTAATAATAAATTTCTATAGACCCACAGGAGTAACCTTGGTATGTATGTAGGTTCTCACATAGTGGCCTAAATTTTAAAATCTTGGATTACTTGTTTAATTTCTCATATTTTTATTCTTTTTTACTTTGTTATAATGATTTATAATGAAAGTAACTCCTAAATGTTGTAGTTATTAAATTTTATAAAGTTGGAAATTTCTAAAAAGGAAATAACTGATTCAACACCCCATTCTCAGTGGTTCAATGACTATATAGATCTTCAAATATATTAAATAAAATTTTTAATGTACTAAACCATTATAAAATGGAAAACCCTAATATATTTGAATTATAAAAATAACTATTAAAATATAAATTTTAAATTAGATAATTGATGAAATAATATTAAAAAATCAATAGAGAAAGTGAGAAGGAATATAATATAGATATTAAAGTATCCTTATCGAGATGATTTTTCAAATATCAAAAGGGTGTTAGTATTTATAGGTTTTTTCAGTTGACTAAACCCTAAATGAACTTGAGAAATTACGGTTTGTGAGAAACCGTATATGAGAGTAGATCAAGCTCGTGGAAATGGACACAAGATCCTTGATAGCTGAAATGACACACACAACAATAATAATATATTATCTGATGCTTATATATTTTATGGAGATTATAAGGGGTAATTTAAGTTTTAAATATTATTATATTAATATATAATAAAATATTTATATGTATATGTATCTCATAAATTTTTGAACTATTTTAAATTTTATTTTTCTCAAATCAGTTTATGCCTAACAATTTATTTTATAGAAATTGGTTTTTTATTTAAAGGAACTATTTTTATAATGATTTAATAATACAAAGTTATATTTATTTTATGAAAAATATGTTAACACTAAATTAATTAATAATTTATTATAAAATAAATATCAAATATACCATGAGTCATTTCATTATAAAATAACTTTTTTTTATATTTTAAATATTTAATAAAAAATAAAAAATTATAAATTTTATGATGTGAATTTAAAAAATATCCTAATTTATGGATTTATCATTCCAATATGAACATCAAATTATTTTTTCTATTTATTCTAAAATAATTATTTTTTAAATGTATAGTGAAAAATAGTTTTTTCCAAGCAACAACTTTTATTACTTTATCAATATAAAAGAGAGACATAGAATTTTTTGAAAACATTACATTAATAAGATATTCATTTAAGGAATAATTTTATGCATTTTATAGATATATTTTATTTAATTTTATAAATCCTAGTTTTAACCTTATAAAACAAAAGTAATATTTTACTTCTAATAAAAAAATGATTTTGGATAATTCATTTAATTAAATATTATTGTGGTAAAATTAGTATTTTAATAAATTAAAAAGACAAATAAAACTTATTTTATTTAAAATAAACCAATTTATATCTTGATAATTATAAACATTGGTAATATTATCCACATAGAAATTTTATGCGTAAAATGAAATTTTTCTAAAAAATATTTTTTGCACATTATATGTGCTAATACTAAAATAAATTTAACAAAATAATAGATTTTTAATTTTATAAAATTATTTCTATATAATAAATTTTAATTTTTAAATTATTATATAATTTTAATTTTAATGTTTTCCATTAAAATTTATCACTAAGGGTGAAATTGGAGTTGCCATGTTATGGGTAAATTACCATAAAAGTAATTTTTCATAGTGAAAATTAGAAAAATAAAAAAACATGTATGATTTTCTATTGGGGTATGGGATATAAACCTTATATCTTCCCCCAATTTATTATTGTCCAATTTTGGATCCTTTGGCCTCAAATAATTTATTGACATTATTAACATGTACAAATATTTTAAAAATATGCCGCTCTCTTTTATTATGAATGGATATCACCTCATCCCAACTTCGTTACCCTTTAAAAAAAATTGAATAAAATAAAATAATCCCTAAAATATCCAAAATTCCCTCCTCACACCCTTGAATCCATGGTTTCACAAAAATACAAAGTTATGGAGCCTTAAGAAGTTACCTAGAAGAGAACATCCAAGGGAGAGGTAATACTCTAAACACTATTTCTCCAATTATCTGCTTCTTATTCAATGATCAAGCTCCCTTTATCCATGAAGGTATTATAACACTTGAGGTTTTAAAATAATTATGTGTTATTATAATAATGGAAAATCAATTTTATACTTTCCTCTAAAATCATTGAGAAAAATGAAAATGCCCTCATTTGTGTGTACAAAATGTTGTATTCATGAAAAACATTGTCAATTTTACATCACCAACTTAAATTTATGGTTATATAATGATATTAATTTAAATAATATTATATTTATAAAACTTATATAATTATAAAATTACTATTTTCTCTTTTTATACCCCCTCTAATTCTGATGAAAATGAATATGTCATCCTTGTGTGTGTGCGGTTTACTGCCTTTATGAAATGATTTTTTTGTTTTCTATGAATACTAAAAATATATGAATTTAAAAATTTATTTAGTATATAAAAATTTTATTTTTTATAACATTATTATTCTAGAATAAAAATATTGGTCATTATATATGTGTTATTAAAATGGAACAGTTTTAGTAACTTTAGCCACCATAATAGGACTTATCAAGGAACCTTTCTTTATTTATGTATATTTTAATATAAAAATTAAAAATATATAAGTATATGTAAAATGGAATAATAAATTAATTAAACCTATAAAATTAAATATATAATGAAGTTATTTTATAATACCTTTGACCATGATAAAAAACATTAAATTGTTATGAAGAAATTATCAAAACAACCCTGAGTAACCGACAAAGGTAGAAACTATATTAAAAATAAATAATAAAATACATTATTTTGAATGTTGAAAATTAAATATAGTTGAAGAAATTTCTTGGGTATTAATTTAATGACATTAATTTAATTCTCCATAATGTCATGTTTATGGTTAAAGATAATTTTGATACTAGGTAGATAATCTTCCATACCAATCTTGTTACCTATCGGTTACACATTCTATTTATTTTAATCCCTTATATAGAATTTTATTTTAATGAACATATTTTAGGTTTTTAAATTTCTCCATTAATTATATAACTATTTAAATATTCTTTTTTATATATTATTTTAATCATATTTTTCATTCCATTCAAAATTTCCACCTTAACGTAAACCTCACATAAGGCAACTTTGCCTTTTATTTTCTCATGTAAACCATTGCCCCATAAAATTTAATTAAACCATTTATATATTATTAATTACATAATTATTTTAAAGATAACCCTATTGGTAGATTTTTTTGTTTTGTGTAAAATAATAACATCTTTTCTTCTATAAAATATCATTTAGTTATTTCAAAAAATCTCTACCCAAGTGGTTCGTTTTTATTCCTTCTTCTCTAGATGTTTCTCAGAAATTTTATAATACTGAAATCTATGTTCAAGAACTATTTTATTTTTTCAATTATTAATGTATTAAAATAATTTAATTTCTTCTTTTTTCTGGAATCATTTTTATTTATCTTTCGATTATTCCTTTAATCAGAATTATGAAACCCACTTCCTATACATTTGTTTGATTATGATTATAATTTTTGTTTGGTTTATTTTCCCCACGAGGCATGAATATGTGAGATTTAAATTATTTTATTGGTGAGAATAATATTATATAGCCATCCAATATATTGGTTAATGTTTTAATCACATAAACTACCATGTATGTTGCATGGGAAGTTATCTTAAGCACACCATGTTTTGTGATGGGTGGGTCTGAAATGATATAACCCTCCAATTCATTGGGTAAAACATTATATATGAGGAATTTATATTTAAGTGAATAAGTAGTGAACCTAATCCACCATGTGAGGTTTCCACAATATTTATGGGAATGGTGAGTGGACCCAATCTTCCATGGGACCTTTTTCACTTTATGATGATTGTCTTGGGAGTAACCCTTGACTTATGTTTGTTATACCACATCATTTATTATTGGTATATATTCTATGATTACATGATTTTGGGATTTAATTTGCTTATTTAATGTTTCGATTATTATAATAATTATCTTTTTGATAACATGGTATGCCTCTTGGATCTCATGATATACTTCCTTGCCATGTTTATTCCCTTACTATGCTTTCTAGATAACCCTTTTCTTTATATATTTTCTTTAGGGAGTACCATAACATTTTATAAGATATATGTTTATTAGAATATCTACATGATATTTTAAATAAAATAGTGTTTTTAATTTTAATATTATGTACTTATGTATCAAATTTATAAATTCACATGACCTCTAGATCCTTAGTTTTCATTTGTTGAAAATATATATAAAAAATAATTAAATATTGTGTGTTTATGGATTCAATTTCAATATTTGGTATTAGAGTAATGTCTATTTATTTTTAGATATTGTGATGAAATAAAATTAGTGAATACCATAAGGGACAATTCAATGTTTAGGATAACATTATAAAATTTTGTCAATGTTTTGAGTATGTTATTGTACTTAAAATTACATACCTATAAGGATAATAAAATGTGGATTTGGATATGTATCAAATGTACCTAGTGGTAATCACCCTGAAAAGGGTTGGTTGGGAAATGAATCAATCATCACTCTAATGCATGATGTGTTGGATAAGTCTACAAACATGGATGTACACTAATATTGATAAAGGTTGAACAAATTGAATTACGTGATAATGTATAGAAACGGGTAAAATATTTCAAGGTTGAATCCCCTTTATTATATTGATTATGATAATCCCTATATGATTTTAAATTTTCATCAATAATGTTAACCATTTTGGTTTTAGTAATGGATATAATTAGAAGAAACTATGGGTGTGAGGGACAATGAAATGATTACCTAAATTAATAAATAATCAGAATAAGAGTTTGAGTGAGAATAATTATGATACAAAACCATCTATCATGAACTCATGAATGCATTAATAAAGGGAAGGATGTAGACTTGTGAAAGTATAGAAAATTAAGATGATGATAGATGGAATATTCTACCACCTATATATTAAAAATGTGGGATAAATCAACAATATAATTACCTCAGGAGGACTTGAAGATGATTTAATTATTAAATATGGGTTATCTAGAATCAAAATACCATTGGAAAATAAAGATTCCATTTTAAAAAAGTTAGTGGAAAACATGAATCCAAAAGCACCAATTATATCCCAATTCCTTAAGTGTGGGAAACATAGACATTACCCAAGTTTTTACTCCTAAATTCAAGGATGATAAGAATTATAGGTATGAATAACTAGCACAACCATTGAAACATGGTGGATCATGTTAAATGACTACCGATGAGGTAGATTGTTATAACTAGGTCATACACTTGAGAATTATGAATATGGGATATTTATGGTAACCACTATTTGTTTCCTAGATTGTATTCTTTTTGTAAAACATGATATTTATTTTATCAAATAAAATATCTTATTATATGGTGGTTTCATTTGAAAATTTATGTTTGTGGGGAAAAAATATTAGCATGGGTATTATATATATATTTTATGTGATTATAGTAATGGAATAAATATTTCAATAGAGTCACCATTTTCACTGATAACCATTAAATTACCCAAAACATTTTCATACATAGAAAAATGCATGGGGGTAGAGATAAAAATAAATAACCACCATGAAAATATATTAAAATCACTACAATAGAAGATGATAGAAACAAATCACCTTCATCATCATCCATTAATGACTGTAGAAACATGTAAGAAATTATGTTTATAGAGTAGTTTAATGAATAATTCCAACAGTGGATATATAATACAACCCCTCACCATTGCCGCTAGAGTAACTAGACATGGTGGTTTGAAAAAAAGGATTAGATTATTATTTAACCTCAAGACTAGGAATATTTTAACAATTAGGTTTAATTCCCTAGACCATGTGAGCCCATGAAAAGAGTGTAGAAAAAATTTCAGGTCCCAAAACACCATGTTTTCTAATATGAAGTGTTTCCCATATAAAACATGGTGTGGATTACCATACCCCATTAATCATGTGTTCAACAAGATTTATAGACCAGGAAACACATGTATTGGTGAAATAAATGAGTGGGAAAATGGGTGGTATTTGTTGGGTATGGGAACATAGGCATGGGATAAACATCAAAGTGCATAGGTATGTATAGTTGAGGTGGCTACTTAGTAGATGGATGAGAGGGGTATGAACTTGGATCTCAATGAGACTTATGAAGAGGGGAAATATTCATCAACATAATCATTCAACCTCAACATTTATTCAGAACTACCAAGTTGATAAACCATGTGGATGATATATATGTGTGTGTTATATATAAATTATAAAAATAGGGAATCACATTTGATTCATTAAACCATTTTATGATAATATATGACTAAAATTATAGCTATGATGTCAAGTAAATAATAAAATAAGTCTTAACACAAAACCATCAGAGGTATTTAACTCATATAGTTTACAAAAATATAATATATAGATTATGATTATGGTAAGTGAATATATGTGATTAATATCACATTAGAGAATTAAATCTTTAGTTATATTACAAATACCCTAATATATCATTGTTAGTAAGTAATTATTAAAGAATTTGAGGATAATTGTTATTTAAGGGGGAGAATGTAATGACATGATATTTCAATGTATATTATCTATAAATAATTAATATATTCAATATTTATCTAAACACTATACTACACTAAAATAAATACCATTATATATTTTGAATATGAAATAAAACCATTAAAAAAATCTATTTAAGTACCTGGTATATAATATAAGTCAGCATACTAAAAAAATCAGTAAATAATTTAAAAAAGAATGACATTGAGAAACAAAAGTATTCCTTATCAATACCATTTGTTTGGCCTCAAAAGGAGGAATAATTTATAGGGTTTTCCATGGAATATTTCCAATATTAACTCAAATAATAATTGTTTGAGAAAAAATGTATATGAGAGAAGTTCAAGCTCATTATGATTTTCGCAAGATCCATCCTATATGAATGGCTACCCAAAACTGTAATAAGAGCTTATATGATGCTTATGTATTATAAAATGTTCATAAGGGTTTATGTAAGTTGAAATTATAATCATATAAACATGTTATAAAATATTTAAATGTATATATATCAATAATTTTTATACATTTCGAAAGGTCATTTTTTCAAAAATTACTTTATAGCTAAATTAATGTATATTAAAGAAATTGAGATTTTTCTTCATGTAAATATACTTATAATAAATGAATAAAAATATTATATGTTTATTATATCAATAATAAGTTAACACTATATTGTTTAGAAATTTATAGGAAAAATTATAGCTAATATACCAAAATTAATTCTCTTATAAAAGCATATTTTCACTCTTTATTATATTTTTATTTAAAAATAAAAATTATAAATTTTAAAATGTATGTTTGATAAATATAACTTTTTTTTGGATTTATCGTGGAACTAATAATTTTGGATTAATTTTTTGTCAAATAATTTATTTATATATGAATAGTGAAAACTAATGTTTCTCCCAAAATGATGACTTTTATTACATTATCATTATATAAGAGTGACTTATATTTTTTTAGAACCTTTATATAAGTCAAATATGTATTTATTGAATATTTTTTTGAAATTTAAATATATGGTTTTATATTAATAAAACCTATAATTAACTATATAAATAAAAATTAATATTATAATTCATATAAAAAACTATTTTTTTATCTTTTTATTTAATTATACATTATTTCGGTAAAATTCAATTATAGGTTGATTTGAAATCCCCATAAGATATATGTGTGTTATAATAATCCAATTCATGTCTTGAAAATGTAAAAAATTATAATCATATCCCATATATAAAATTTAAGCTTAAAATGATTTTTTTGAGAAACAATTTTTACACATTATATAAGGAATTGACCATAAACATCACATAATCTAGTTTCATTATACTAGAATTCACTTTTTTATATTTTTATTATTGTTATAGTTAAGAGTTTTAGTGAATAAGGTTATACATATAACATAAAAAACCCATATATTATAAAGTGGACACTTCTACTTAGTATCCATTTTCCCCACAATATAAATCTTTTTAAATGAAACACATTTTTTTCTTGAAAAATATTCATGAATTTCAACATAACTTATTCTTTTTAATTAATAATTTTTAAAACCTATAAAAAAATTTAAAATCATAGTATGAGTAAAAAAATATAATTAAGGGACATAAAAGAATTAAATATGTTAGTCAAATAACAAACATGAAAACCCATATCTTTTTACCTTTTAGAGAATACTCTTTGACCTTATAAAACAAATCACACTGATATGAAATAAAAAATTTAATCTTAAGAAACCCTTTTGAACCCATAAAAATCAAACATAAACCTATTTAGAAAACATAGAGAATTATATTCTTAACCAATGTTAAAATCATGTTATAAATAACTAGATCCCAATTTAATCTATAGGTGAAATACCCCCTGTTTACTCCCTCCATCTTAACATAGAAGATATGGAACATTACCTAATGAATTAGTGAGTAATATCTGGTCTACCTGTCATATATTGTCTATCGATCTCACCTATCGTATAATTTATATTAGGATCACCATTCAAAAATCTATATTGGGCTCACTAATCAGCATTTAAAACGATCAAGTTCCATATCATGAATAATACATTTTATTCTTGCACCTTTTTAATATCAAACCATTGAAAAAGTTTTTTGAATCATCATGTAAAATATTTTTGGATATCAAAATAATTTTTCCTTTTAAACCCAATTTTTGAAACATTAATATCTAGATAAAAATGTTTAAGTGACTATATTGAAAAAAACAAGGAATATTTCAATGGAAGAAAAAAATCAAATTATTGTTGCGATGTTGGGAAAATATACTGATGATGTATATGTTAAAACAGAACATTAATTTTTCATTTTTGGAAAGAAAGTAACTAGATTCCATAAAAAAATTCCTTTTTAAAAACATTGAAAGAAAGTAAAAATGACATTAATTATATTTCGAATTTTAATTACTTCTATCAAAATATATAAATAAAATAATATTATGAATATTGACATGGAAGAAAATATTTAAAAAATAAATATTGAAAACATTTGGAATGTGCCTTAAAAACTAATGTGTTCCTTACCTTGAGTCTCACTCATCATACACATTATTTATATTCCCAAATAATAAAATTATTTTAATTATTTAATTCCCAAAGAACTATTTAAATTTTCATTATTTATTTTATTCTATTTATTTCCTTGTTATATTCAATTACTTAATCAATTAAATTCATACCATACATTTTAATGATTTTCTTCTCATATATCAAATAAAACTTTTGTAGGATGACAATGGTAAAAGTAGTAATAATTAAATTATATCTAGATTAATATTCATGATATTATTATCATTTTTATATTTTAATTATATATTTAAAATTGACCATGAAATTTTGTTATGAAAAATTAATTAGACTACAATCATGAAGATGGTAGGTCATACACACACACGTGAAAGGTTTCCATTCTTCAAAGATAATCTGGGATAGAAATTAATTATCATATCATTTTTATAGAATTATAATTATATCATAAATATAATATTATATATTAAAATACACTTATATATACCATACATGTGATGCTATGATGATAAATGAATCACATCGCATTTTAGAGGTGGTAATCTACACGTACACACACAAGACATTATATTTTTTCAATGGAGGGAAAGGTAAGGAAATATGTGGTATATTTTATTTCCATAATTTTAATAAATTCACGAATATTATATATATTAAATCCACAATTATAATAAAAAATGATAGGCGATGATGGAAAACAAATTATATCGGCCTGTGAGGTGGTATTCCACTGTACACATGAATGATGACTTCATTACCCATTTTATAGAAAAGGATATGGATATTGTTTATTTCATTAAAAAAAATTCATATAATAATGAATATTATATTATTATTATTTCATAATTTTGGAAGAATATTTAAATGAGGTAGAAAAATAAATGAAATGAAAAATCTTGGTTGAGAACCATACCTCTTCTTCAGAAAACCTCTTGAGGTTTATACCTAAAGCCTTACTAGGATGATTTTTTGATAAAACTAAGATAAAAAAAAATTGGAAAGGATTTTAGGAATATATTTGGTAAGGTATTGGAATCAGAAGTATTTTTAAGCACATGGATGATCTGAGAGGAGGTTTTATTTTATAAGCTAGGGAGTGAACACACTTGAAATTTATAAAATGGTAAAAATTTATTAAAGTACTAATAAATAAAAATGGATCCAAAATGGAAAATTTATAAATATAATATGATATAAGTTTTATATATAAAAAACCAACATAATTTAGACAATAAACTATGTCATTTTAACCCATATATCTTTAGTTGAATCCTTAGTAAACCTGTTTTAACCTTAAATGTGGTAACAGATTTTTCCCGCTTTTACTATTCATTATAAAAAATAAACTTGAAATTATTAACTAATATTAATTATAATGATTCAAAATATCTAATAAATTTTTTTAAAATTCAATTTATTTGATTTTTAGGATTTAATTTATAATTATATCACCAAAAAAATGAAAAATGGGTTTTCAGATAAAGGCCTTTTAAGTATAAATTTTTATACCAAATTCAAGTATAATGTTGATTCCAATGAACTTAATTATATTATTAATAATATAAATGAATAAATTTTTCTTTTCAATATTTTTTTAAAGGTTAAATTTTTATATTTTTTTAAAGGAAATATATTTTTTAATAAAAATTAGTGTTTTCACTGTTTATTAAAAAATCAAACTCTATAGAAAATACTAAAAAGAGCATATTAAAAAAAAATTTCATGCTGAATTAAAAAATTTTGTTCATTTTTTCAAATTAAAATTCTATAAATTTGAAATAAATATTTTAAATAAAACTATATACTATATGAAAACCCAATTTGGTTAGAAATAAATATTTTTAATTTTGATTGAACAATTACATATTATTCTTATAATGAATATCAAGATATAAAATGTAATTAATGAAAATAATAAGAAATAAGAAATATTTATGTTAAAATTTCCTGGTTTGTTTCCTTCTTATCCCATTTTTTAAATTTCATCCTCTCAATTTTATTCATTACTCAAACAAGTGATGATATTTTTCCTTCATAACATTTTATGATTCCCGTATCACTTCTCCAATCATATGATTTTCCAGAAATAATTAAATTAATGAATTAATATATTCCAAAAAAAATTCTATGAAGTTAAGGATTTGAATAGGATAATCTTCATATGATATGCTTTATTTTAACTAAATTTTTTTTGGCCTCAAAAAATAAGATGCACAAGAGATATTTTTTCTTAATAATGAAACATGAAATACATGGTGTACCTAAGATAAAATCTGAGGAAAGGCCACTCAATTGGAAAATGATTTATATATCTATATTATTTTATATGGTTAAATAAAATTGGGATCATATTCTACTTTTTACTAAAATATTGAACTCTTTTCTATAAATATTCATTAAGAGAAACAAGATTACAAACCTCTAAATAAATTACATTCCTCTAGTTATCTACATAAATTTTCTTCATAATCTGAGATGTTCTCATATGTTTCTGAATTATATTTATTTACAAAACTATTTTTATACAATATCTGGTCTGAAAAACTACCTATCACATAATTCATCCCATAAATCTGGATTCTAACACCGCTTTCTATATAAAGCTTGAATTGGTTCCATGTGTATACTGGAATGAAAATTGTTGTTATAAGAATACTTGTATAATGAATGATGACGATCCCAAAATACAAGGAAATGTATTAGGAAAAAATAGGTAATTTTATCAATGTTTTGAATCATTCAATTAAACTTAAATTAGATTGATGATGAATAACTTTTCTAAAATTTAATTCCGTACCGAAATTCTTTTTAAGGCCTTTCTAAAAATTCAAAGAGAACTTGAGATCATGGAAGAAATATAATAGAGAGAGTAAATTCATATAACCAAACTATCTTATTGATTAATAAATGAGAAATATGATATAAAAACATAATATATAGAATAGAAAATTAAATGTGTAGGTTTAGTTAATCAAAAAATAAGAAAATAAATCAAACTCTTACCTTGAGGTGTATTTTTAAAGACCACCATGTAGTCTATCAATATATTTTACCATTTACACTCCCGAACTGGAAAATATTGAATCAAACCCTTCATTAATTTTCATTCCCCTTTATCATAATGATAGGTTAACCACTTAATGCCATCTTATCTTCCTGATGTTATGTTATTTCTAAGGAATATACACTTTATAATTTTGTTATCACAACATATTTAAAATTTAATCCATATAAAGGATGCATCAAAAGTTTTAAAACAAACACCATAATATATTTTTCTAGATAATTAGTAGGATAATTTAACTCATGAGGTTTTAGTTGATGTGAGGTATATGAAATTACATGATCATACTATATCTGAAAATAAATAAGTCCCTTAAATAAAGCATCATTATAGATGAAAAATTCAGCATTTATAGTGGGATTAGCCAAAATCATAGCATTTACAAATATTTTTTTACATTCTAAGAAACAATAATCACACTCTTTTTACTAATGGAATTTAACTAATTTTTAAGTTAACATATTTAGTGGGATTTATTATTGAGAAAATATTCTAAAAAATATTTTATAGTAACCTACTAATCCAAGAAAACTATGAATATTTATGAAATTTATAGGTTTTTTTTCATTACTTACCATCCATATTTTTATAAGGGTCAATATTTATGCCATATTTAGAAACAATATTCCAGACGAATGAAATTTCATGTGAACAAAATTCAAACTTATTAAATTATATGTATAGACTTTTTATTTTATGGTTTGAAAAATAATCCTTTTTTGTCCCTCATGATTCTAATAACATTTAGAATATACCAATATATCATTAATAAACACAAAAAAAATATAATAGTCAAGAAATTATATATTCTTAAGATCCATAAATATATATGGCGAATTAGACAACCCAAAGGGAAAATACAAAATCATAATGCCCATATCTGGATAAAATCTTTGTCTTTGTAATATCTTCTAATTTAAGCTTTAGCTAATGGAACCCTAACTAGACCTAAATCATTGAAAAGTACATCACTACCTAGATTTAATCAAAAAATTATCTATATGAGTAAAATGATACTTTTTATTAATAATGAAGTTATTCAAGGATTTATAATCAATGGAAATTCTAATTAAAATATCTATATTTTTTAAAAATAAAATTTTAGGACCCCATAGCGATGTTCTCAAAAAAATGGAACCTTTATCTTGAAACTCTTACAAATACATTTTCAATTTGAAAATTTCTAGTTGATCCATTAAATTAAGTTGCTTTGAAATTGATTTAGTCCCATGCACTAAGTAGATACTAAACTAAACCGACTACTCAGGAATAACACCAGGAAAATCATTAGGAAATACATCCATATATTCATTCACTATGAGAAAATTATTACCACTTAAATATTTTTGAATTTTGAAAAATCACTTTATGGTCGAGTGAGAACTATATACATGTCACATAGATGGTTGCGATAAGACATGGAATTGAAGTTATAACAAAAAATACTTATCATACATACCCTCAGAAACATCCCGACCCTTATCAAAATAATGATCTGAATCACCAGGCATGAAAATTGACTGATAGTTGATGTAGTGAGTGCATATCATGCACAAAATTTCCACCAAATCATGTTTTCTAATTAACTTTGGGAGAATTCCCAGTTTTGACAATATGAGATAGTTAATATTATTTTCTACCTCTAAGAAATTCTTTAACTTATTTATATATTATCAAAGGAATGAATTCATTAAATATAATATTATTATTTATTTAATCTATCATATAATGATAAGATTAATTCCAATATATAAATAAAATAAAATCAAAATATATTATGGATATTTCAATAAGATTTTATATATTACAATTCCACTAATGAGAATAAAAAGATTCAAATAAATCTTGGTTACATTAATACTTCCACCTGGTGTCTTCACTAAAATTTCCATCTTTTTTCATAAGTATATTTTCTATGTTTACATTAAAATTTCTCAGAAATGGAGGAATATGAAGTCTATTATCAAACAGGGTATTGAAATAATTCAACAGGATAAGTAAAATACCTATCTCGACTTCATTTGATAGCCCAACATCAATAATATTAGTAGAAAATGATTTTTAAAAAACATTTTACTTCCAATATTGATGATTTCCACCCAGATAAACTAACCTAAGACACATGTTATCATAATTCCCAAACTCATTGAAATCGAAACATCTCACTATTTACTGGATATTTATCACCATATTCTTTGATTGTTCAGGATTTGTTTCTTTGTATTCATGAACTTTATTGATGAAGTTAAAACATCAATAAAAGTTTTCAGATCTGGAAAACAATTCCAAGAAATGTTCTTTATTTCACTTGGAATATATTAGGGGTTTGAATCATTATTTAATAGTTGGTTTATTATATATTTATTTACACATGGATAGATTCTTACTCTTATCATATCATGTAAAATATTGTCAGATAAAAACATCTCAACATTCTCAAAATAAAAAACAACTTTATCAGAACTTTTATAATATCATGAGTCTAATTCTCTTCATAATCGTGGTTATAATATTGAGTAAAATAAATTTATTTTACTATCATGGTCCCAAATAAAATTCATTATATACTAGGATAATCATGTAAAATTTTATTTATATAAGGATATGAAATCATCAAATTTTTTTCTTTAATTCTATGATTTTTTCTCTCAATTTTGAGTTGATAAAACATAGGAAATTTTTTCTCGTATAAAAGTTTCTTAAATGAATATACTCTTTTAGTATCCATCTCATCACTATCTCTTGTATTATTAACCAAATACCACCATCGATCATCTTCACCTTCTAAATAGTAAATGGAAATAGTTATCTTTTGACACTCTAAATGTATATTGGATTAAAATATATTTTTTCAGTAAATTGATTCATCTTAGGTTACTACTAGATTTTTAACTTCCTTGGAATGCTGAAGGATGATTTTTCATGAAATTATTTAATATAAATGTTCCTCTATCATAAATCTAGTTACTCTCTATCATGTAAACCACCACCATTGATATCCCATGTTAATTGAGATATCACTGTAGAAAATTATTCAGTTTCAATTCCAACCACTCTAGTATATTTATTTGGAAGGGAATTATCCTCTTGATACATTACTAATTAATATTATCTATTTCCTTTATGGAAAAAAATTCTGAATAGATATAGATTAAATGAATTAACATGGTAGTCTATTGAAGTTATATAATTTCAATACAACCAGTAATTAGGATCCTTTAATAGAATTCTATTAATGTTATCTTAAGAATTAATTTAATCTAAACCACTGCCTATGATAACAAATATAAAGATACAAATTTAAATATTGCATAATTTAGTGTATTTATACAAGAATTCACATTCTTACACTTTTTGGATCTTTATAGTATTTAGTTTTATTTAATTGGGGATAACTATTACATAATAAGCCCATATTTTACGGTGTAAAAAAATACAGTGTATTGAATTTTATAAAAATATAAAACTTTTAAAATGAATCACATTTTAATTTCTTGAAAAATATTTAGGACATCCATCTTGAATTATTATTTTTTCTTACTCTTTTGACCCCATATGAAATAAATTCTGGGATATCGATATATAATTTCTTTTTAGAAATCCATTTTGTGAACATAAATATATAGAACAACGGAAAGATATATTTTTCATTGAATAAAAAAGGATTCTAGTAAATGAAGAAAAACATAAAATAATGGTTGTGGTAGTGTGAAATTACATTAATGGTGTATACTTTAAAATACAACATTTCTTTTTTCCCCTTTTAAAATAAAGTTAAAATATTTTTTAAAAAGATTCCATTTAAATCCCTTTTAATGAAAGTAGAAAGAGATATAAAATGAATTTTATAATTAATTTATGTATATATAAATACATACATAAAATAAATTTATATATATGTATATTGATGAAATAATTTTTAAAATAATATAAAAAATTTTTAAAATGAGTTTTAAAAATTAAAATGCCTTTTACCTTGAGTCTCACTCATCACGTCCATTCGTTATCATCTTTAATGAGAAAATTAGGTTAATTATTTTGTTTCTTAATATTTTCATGTTTATTATTCCTTTTAGTTTATTTATTTCCTTGTTATATTTAATTACATAATCTTTTAAATTCTTGTTTGGCATTTTAATGATATTCAGATCATATGTCAATAAGGACTTCGGTAGGTTGACTATGGTCAAAGTGGTTATTATTCGATAATATCAAAAAAATACCAATGAATATTAAATCATTATTTTTTTTATAATTATGTCATTAATATAATATATATTCTTTAAAACCATTATTATTACCATCCATTAGATGCGATGATGGAAAATAATTTATATTGGTTCCTAAGGTGGCTGTCTATCTTAAACACGAATGAAAATTCTATTTAGCATTTGATAGAAGTGAGGATCGATATATTTTTATTTCATTAACATTAAAATATCTATGAATATTTAGTATAATAGTGTTATTAGTTCAACATGTTTTAAGAATATTTGAGTGAGGTAGAAGAATAAATAATATGAAAAATATTAGTTAATAACTATACCATCCCTTCAGAAAACCTATTTAGGTTTACACCTAATTCATTCCTAGTATGTAATTCTTATCAATAAAAGGACTCTAGGATATAGGGAGGGATTTTTTGAATTAATTTTTCTATATATTGGAAGTACCAAATAGTGTTTGAAGTATATAGAGAATATGATAGGGTGTTCCCTTTTACATGTCGGTAAGAAATCGCACAAGAATGTTTTTAAAAGATTAAAATATATAAATTTATTAATAAATAAAAATTGATTCAAAATGGAACTTTTAAAAATAATTGATAAAATAGTGTGTAAATATTTCTAGATAATAGAATTTATATATTTTTAATGTTATTTTATCCCTTATCTCTTCAGTTTAAGAATAGTACCTTGATATCCTCCTTAAATGGACTTATTAAGAAACCATTATTACTATGTTTCTATCAGTGGATAAACATTGAAATATTATATTTATTATCATAAAGTAATAATAAAGGATATGAAATTATTCATTTTTGAAATACATGAAGTTATTTTACAACACCTTTGACAAGGTTTAACAAATCAAAAGTGTTGTAAGGAAATTAACTGAACAACCTGGAGTAACCAATGAATGTTGAAACTAAATTAAAAATAAAAAATAAAATCTTTAAAAAATACTAAAAAAACAATATTAATAAAAAAATTTCATGTTGAATTAGAAAATTTAGTGCATTTTTTCAAATTTCAATTCTATAAATTTGAAATAAATATTTTAAATAAAACTATATACTATATGAAAACCCAATTTGGTTATAAATAAATATTTCTAATTTTTATTGAAAAATTACATATTATTCTTATAATGAATATCAAGCTATAGAATGTAATTAATGAAAATAATAAGAAATCAAAAATATTTATATTAAAATTACCTGGTTTGTTTCATTATTATCCCATTTTGTAATTTTCAACCTCTCAATTTTATTCATCACTCAAACAAGTGATGATATTTTTTCTTCATAACATTTTTTTAATTTAACTTTTTATATTTGTTTAAAGGAAATATATTTTTTAATAAAAATTAGTTTTTTCAATATTTATTAAAAATAAAACTCTTTAGAAAATACTCAAAAAATCATATTAATAAAAATAATTCATGCTGAATTAAAAACTTTATTTCATTTTTTAAAATTACAATTATATAAATTTGAAATAAATATTTTCAATAAAACTATATACTACATGAAAATCCAATTTGGTTAGAAATAAATATTGTTAATTTTTATTAAACAATTACATATTATTATTATAATGAATATCAAGCTATAAAATGTAATTAATGAAAATAATAAGAAATAAAAAATATTTATAATAAACTTATATGGTTTTTTCATCATTATCACATTTTTTAAATTTTACCCTCTCAATTTTATTCATTACTCTAACAAGTGATGATATTTTTCCTTCATAACATTTTATGATTCCCATATAACTTCTCCAATCATATGATTTTTCTAGAAAAAATAAAATTGATGAATTTATATATTACAAATAAATTTTCTATGAAGTTAAGGATTTGAATAGGATGATCTTCATATGATATGTTTTATTTTAACTAAATTACTTTATCCCTCAAAAAATAATATGCACCAGGGATATTTTTTCTTAATAAGGAAACATGAAATACGTCATGTACCTAAGACAAACTCTGAGGAAAGGCCACTCAATAGAAAAATGATTTATATATCTCTATTATTTTATATGGTTCAATAAATTGTGGAATAATATTCTACTTTTTACTAAAATATTGAACTCTTTTCCATAGAGATTCGTTAAGGGAAACATGACCACTAACCTCAAAATAAATTACATTCCTCTAGTTATCAACATAAATTATCTATATAATATGAGATGTTATCAAATATTTCCGAATCATATTTACCTTCAAAACTATTTTTTCTACAATATATGGTCCTAAAAACCACCTTTAACCTAATTCATCCCATAGATTATAACATCGCTTTCCATATAAAGCCTCAATTGGTTCCATCTGTATACTGGAATAAAAATTTTTGTTATTAGAATACTTGTACAATGAATGATGACGAACCCAAAATCCAAGGAAATTCATTAGATAAAAATAAGTATTGTCACCCATGTCTTGAATCATTAACTTAGACTACAATTAGATTGATGATGAATAACTATACTAAAATTTAATTTAGTACAAAAAATCTTCTGAAGGCCTTTCTAAAATTTCAAAGTGAACCTGAGATCCTAGCCAAATATAATAGAGAGAGGAAATTCATGTAAACAGACTATCTCATTGATTAATAGATGAGAAATATGATATAATAACATAATATATAAAATAAAAAATGAAATTTATAGGTTTAGTTAATCAAAAAATAAAATAAAATAAATTAAATCAAATTATTACCTAGAGATGTATTTTTAAATACCACCATGTAGTCCATCAATATATTTTACTATTTCCACTCCCAAATTGGAAATGTTTGAATCACACCCTTCATTAATTTTCATTCCCCTTTATCATATTTTTTGGTCATCCACTTAATTCCATCTTCTCTTCTTAATGTTATGTTATTTCTAAGTAAATATACACTTTATACTTTTGTTATCACAACACATTTAAAATTTAATCCATATAAACGATGAATAATTTTAAAAAAAACACCATAATAGATTAGAATATATAATTAGTAGGATAATTTAACTCATGTGGTTTTGGTTGATGTGAGGTATAAAAAATTACATGATCGTTATATATCTGAAAATAAAAAAGTCCCTTCAATGAAGCATCAATATAGATGAAAAATTCACCATTTATAGTGGGATGGGCCAAAATGATAACATTCAAGAATCTTTTTTTACATTCTAAGAAACAATCATCACACTATTTTTACTAAAGGAATTTAACTCATTTTTAAGTTAAAATATTTAGTGGGATTGATTATTTAGAAAATATTCTAACAAATATTTTATAGTAACATACTAATCCAAGAAAACTATAAATATTTATGAAATTTATTGGTCTTGGTCATTCCTTATCAACCTTATTTTTATAAGGGTTAAAAGTTATGCCATATTTAGAAACAATATTCCCGAAGAATGAAATTTCATGTGACTAAAATTCAAACTTATTAAATTTTACATATAGACTTTTTATTTTAAGGTTTGAAAAATAATACTTATGTGTCCCTCATGATTCTCTTGACATTTAGAATATACCAATATATCATTAATAGAAAAAACCAAAAAAATATTTAATAGTCATTAAATTATATATTTTTAAGATCTTTAAATATAGATGGTGAAATAGACAACCCAAAGGGAAAATACAAAATCATAATGACCATATCTAGATAGAAACTTTGTCTTTGTAATATCTTCTAATTTCAGCTTCAGATAATGGTACCCTAACCAGATATAAATCATTGAAAAGTACTTCACTACCTAGATTTAATAAAAAAATCATTGATATGAGGAAAATGATACTTTTTCTTAATAATGATCCTATTCAAGTATTTATAATCAATGAAAATTATAATTAAACTATCTATATTTTTTAAAAATAAAATTATAGGACCCCATGGTGATGTTCTCAGAAAAATCACACCTTTAACTTGAAACTATTATAACTACATTTTCAATTTAATTTTTTTTTGTCGATACATTAAAATAAGGCTCTATAAAATTGGTTTAGTCTCATGAACTAAGTAGATACTAAATTAAACCGACTAATCAAGAATAACACTAGGAAAATCATTAGGAAATTCATCAATATATTCATTCACTATGAGAAAATCAATACCATTGAAATCTTTTTTAATTTTTAAAAATCACTTTATGGCCGAGTGAGAACCATAGACATGTCACATATATGGCTGTGATAAGACATGGAGTTGAAGTTATAACAAAAAATCCTTATCATACATACCCTCAGGAACATCCAGTTCCCTCTCAAAATAAAGATCCGAATCACCAGGCATGAAAATAGATTGATAGTTGATAGAGTGAGTGCACATCATGAAAAAAATGTTCACCAAATCATGTTTTCCAATTAACTTTGGGGGAATTCCCAATTTAGACAATATGAGCTACTTAACATTCATTTCTACCTCTAATAAATTTCTCAACTTCTTTATGTATTATCAAAGGAATGAATTCATTAAATATAATAATCTTATTTATTTAATCTATAATATAATAATAAGAAGAATTACAATCTATAAATAAAATAACATCATAATATATTATGGATAGTTCAATAATATTTTTTAAATAACAATTCCACTAACGAAAATAAGAAGATTCAGATAAATCTTTGTTATACTAATACTTCCAACTGGTGTCTTCACGAAAATTTCTATCTTTTTTCATAAGTATATTTTATAAGTTTATATGAAAATTTCTCAAAAATTTATTAATATGAAGTCTATTATAAAATAGGGTATTGAAATAATTCAACTAGATAAGTAACATACCTATCTCCACTTCATTTGATACCCCAACATCAACCATATTAGTTGAAAATTATTTTTAAAAAACTGTTTTCTTCCAATATTGATGATTTACACCCAGAGTAACTAACCTAAGACACAGGTTATTCTAATTTCCAAAATCATTTCAATTGAAACATCTCACTATTTTTTGGCAATTTCTCACCCTATTCTTTGATTGTTCAGGAATTTTTACTTTGTATTCATGAGCCTTATGGATGAAGTTAACACATCAGTAAAACTTTTCATATCTTGTAAAAAATTCCTAGAAATTTTCATTATTTCACTTGGTACATATTAGGGGATTGCATCATTATTTCATAATTGGTTTATTATATATTTATTTACACCTGGATAGCTTCTTACTCTTATTATATCATGGAAAATTAGTGCCAGATAAAAACATCTCAACAATCTCATAGCAACAAATAACATTATCATAACTTTTATAATATCATGAGTCCAATTCTCTTCATAATCATGGTTACAATATTGAGTAAAATTAATTTAATTTACTATCATGTTCATGAATAAAATTCATTATATACTATGATAATCATGTAAAATTTTATTTAAATGTGTCTATGAAACCATAAACTTTTTTTCTTAAATTCCATGATTTTTTCTCTCAATTTTGAGTTGATAAAACATAAGGAACATTTTCTATTATAAAAGGTTATTAAATGCATCTACTTCTGTATTATAAATCTCATCACTATCTATTGTATTATTAACCAAATTCCACCCTTGATCATCTTCACTGTGTAAATAGTAAATGGAAATAGTTACCTTTTGACACTTTAAACATAAATTGGCTTAAAATATATTTTCCTGTAAATTGATTCATCTTAGGCTACAACTAGATTTTTAACTTCCATGGAATGCTGAAGGATGATGTTTCATGAAATTTTTAACTATCAACATGTTCCTCTAGCATAAATCTAGTTATTCTCTATCATGGAAACCACCACCATTGATATCCCATGTTAATTGAGATATCACTCTAGAAAATTATTCAGTTTAAATTCCAACCACTCTAGTATATTGATTTGGAAGGGAATTATCCTCTTTATACATTACTAATAATGATTCTCTATTTACTTTATGGAATAAATTTCTGAATAAACATAGATTAAATGAAGTAACATGGTAATCTATTGAAGTTATATCATTTGAATATAACCATAAATTAGAATCCTTCAATATAATTATTTTAATGTTATCTTAAAAAATAATTTAATATAAAGCACTACCTATGATACCAAATATAATGACCCAAATTTAAATGTTTCATAATGTACTATCTTTAGACTAGAATTCACATTCTTACCTTTTTTGGATCTTTATAGTTTTGAGTTTTAATGAATTAGGTGATAAATATTACATAATAAACCCATATTTCACTGTGTAAAAATATTTAGTGTATCAAATTTTCAATAAATATATAAATTTTAAAATGAATCAAATTTTTATTTCTTGAAAAATATTTATGACGTACATCTTGAATTATTATTTTTTCTTACTCTTTTGATCCCATATGATTTTTTTGGCATATCGATATACAATTTCTTTTTAGAAATCCATTTTCAGAACATAAATATATAGAACAAAGGGAAGATATATTTTTCATTGAATAAAAACAGGATTCTTGTAAATGAAGAAAACATAAAATAACGGTTTTGGTAGTGTGTAATTACATTAATGGTGTATACTTTAAAATAAAACATTTCTTTTTCCCCTTTTAAAAGAAAGTCAAAATATGTTTTAAAAAGATTCCATTTAAAGCCTTTTTAATGAATATAGAAATAGATATAAATTAAATTTTATAATTAATTTATGTATATATAAATACATTCATAATATAAATTTATGAATATGTATATTGATGAAATTATTTTTAAAAAAATATCAAAAAGAATTAAAATGAGTTTTGACAATTAAAGTGTCCTTTACCTTGATTCTCACTCATCACGTCGATTCGTTATCACCTTTAATGATAAAATTATGTTAATTATTTAGTTTCTTAATATTTTCAGGTTTATTATTCCTTTTATTTTATTTATTTCAATGTTATATTCAATTACTTAATCATTTAAATTATTTTTTGGTATTTTAATGATATTCGGATCATATGTCATAAAGACTTCGGTAGGTTGACTATGGTCAAGGTGGTTTATTCGATAATATCAAATAAAAAATCAATGAATATTAAATCATTAGTTTTTTATAATTATGTCATGAATATCATATATATTCATTAAAACCATTATTAATACCATCCATTAGATGTGATGATGGAAAATAAATTACAATGGTTCCTGAGGTGGTAGTCCATCTTAAACACGAATGACAATTCTTTTTAGCATTTGATAGAAGTGAAGATTGATAGAGATTGTAAAAAAATCCCATCTTTTCGCCTCTTGTAACCCTGTTTTGTTTATCAATAAATTGTGCTCTGGTCTTTGACTAAAGCACTACCTAAAAAAAATTAATATTTAGTATAATAGTGTTATTATTTCAATATGTTTTAAGAATATTTGGGGGAGGGAGAAGAATAAATAATATGAAAAATATTTGTTAAGAACTATACCATCCCTTCAGACAACCTCTTTACGTTTACACCTAATTCTTTCCTAGTACAAAATTCTTATCAATAAAAGGACTCTAGGATACAGGGAGGGATGTTATGAATGATGTTTTCTATGTATTGGTAGAACCAAAAGGTTTCTGAAGTATACAGAGGATATAAGAGGGTGTTCACTTTCACATGTGGGTAAGAAGACACACATGAATGATTTTAAAAGATTAAAATATATAAATGTATTAATCAATAAAAATTGATTAAAAATAGAAAACTTAAAAATAATTGATGAACGAGTGTATAAATATTTCTAGATAATAGAATTTATATATTTTTATGTTATTATATCCGTTATCTCTTCATTTTAAGAACAGTGCCTTGATATCCTCCTTAAATTTACTTATTAAGGAACCATTATAAATATGTTTCTATCAATGGATAACCATTGAAATAGTATATTTATTGTCATAAAGTATTAATAAAGGACATGAAATTACGCAATTCGGAAATTCATGAAGTTATTTTACAACACCTTTTATGAGGTTTAACAAATCAAAAGTGTTATAAAGAAATTAATCAAACAACCTGGAGTAACCAAAAAATGTTGAAACTAAATAAAAAATAAAAAAAATATAATAAATATAAATCATTAAATCAAAAATAGATGAATTTGGTTCTTATTTATATATTTAATTTGCTTAATTTTATTTTTTAGTATGTTTAGCACCAATGACGAGAACATATAGACATGATGTGTGGGACCCCCCATAACACCACCGTCACTTGTTGGTTACAAGTTCCCTTTCTTTTTATCAATTTTATAAAATATTACCCTCATGAAAAAATTATATATATATATATAAATTAAAAATATATATAGTTAAATATTATTTTCTTTTATGGGGTTATACTTGTTTTTAGTTCCTTCAAAATTCCCACTTTAAAATAAACCCTATTTAATGGAACTTTTTTATTTCATTTCTAATATTTAAAATGGCCCCAATTTTTTTAACAATGAATATCTTCTATAAAATATCATTATATAAGATCAAATTATCTTAGTTAAATTCTGTTTTTTATCAAAAATATTATTTTCATTCTTTCTTTAAAATTTAATTTAGTTATTTCATAAATGTACCACCAAAGTGGTTCATTTTTTTCTTTATTATCTAGATACTTCTCATGAATTTTAAAAACTTGAACATAATTATCATGTCCTATATACAATTTTGAGTTATTATTAAAAAAATTATTCCTTATTATTTTGGAAATCCTTAATATCTATGCTTTGGTAATTCCTTGAATAAGAATTATGAAACCCACTTCCTTCTAATGGGTTGGATAATGATTATTATTTTTGTATGGTTTATTATCCTCATATGAAATTCATATATATTATTTACATTATATTATGGGTGGTAATTGGATTATATAGTTTTCCAATTCTTTAGGAAAAAATTTTATCACCGAATATTCTATATATGGTGTAGGGGTGGTTAGCCTAAGCTCACTATGTAATGTGATAGGAGGGATCAAAATTATATATCCCTCCTATAAATTAAGTAAGTATTTACATATTATGATTTAATTTCCTTATTCCACATTTCTATGATTATGAAATTTCCCTTTATGATATCATGTTATGCCTCTTGACTCTACTTTTATTCTCTGTTTCCATGTTTTATCCCTTATTGTGATTTTAGCTCACCGTTTTCCTTATATATTTTCCCTCATGTAACCTATTTATTTTGAGTAGATCAATGGTTTTTAGGATCACTATATGAAGTTTTAAATAATTATGATGTTTTTTACATTTAATATAGTGTATTTAAGTATCTATTCATCTAAATTCACTAGACCTCTAGATCCTTAGTCTGTACTTTTTTAAAATCTTTGTGATTTTTTTAAAATAAAGTTTTTTTATGTCATAGGTTTCTATATAGAACTTTTTGTCTTTTCCTGTATATATGGTTTTGAAATAATTCATAAAATTTGAGATTTTCCCCCTTTACTTAATGGTGATCATATCCAATATTATTAAACCCATTATTATAGTATCTCTTTATTTCCTTATTTTAGTTAGAGCATTGTGATATTTTCTAATAAAAAATAATCCACCATATTTTTATTTTAAGGGATGTATTGTATTGAGAAATTATAATAATTTAGTATATATATCTATCTCCATTTTCTCATTTTAATCTATTTTTTTTGAAAATATTCATTCATAACTTTTTTGATTCGTATATATCTTACATATTAAACCATAGATATTCCAGCTCTACATCTTCATGGAAAATATTATGGATCCCAACTAAAAATCATGTGTTGGATAATTCTATTCATGGATCATAAACCGTCCTGATGTATAAGTGATGAATCTATCATACTTCATAAAGAAACATCTGATTACTTTATTTTATGTATTATTATATTTCAAAAAACCATCCCTTCCCAATGGTAATGTAAATATTTGTGCATTTTCCAATCTCATCTTCAGTTATTTAAATAATTATTTAAATTATTTTGACTATATGAACTTAATCTATTTACTAATCAACATGGTTAATGTTTTAGTTAATAAATGATATTTTTAACAAAGTTAAAATAGTAACCAACTATTCCAAGGAAGCTACATCTCTCTATTATGTTTGTTGTTATAGGCCATTCTTTAACTAAATTTTTCTTTTAAGGATCAACTAATATTACATAATTAGAGATGATATGGACAAGAAAATTATATTCCTGATTCTAGAATTTATATTTACTAAATTTACCATATAAATCATTTCCTATAATATTTATAAGAATGATTCATAAATGAATCATGTGCTGTTAATAGTTTTTGAGTATAATAATATATTATCAATAAAAATCGCATGAAATTATTATGAAATTATATAAACACTATATTTATATGAACTATAAATACATAGGGTGAATTATTCAATCCAATGGACATTATTGTAAACTCATAAAGTGCATGCAACTTTTTGAAATTTGAACTTTTTAATATATTTCTTCCTTACTCATAATTAATGATACCAAGAATTAAGATGAGTTTTAAAAAATTATTGAGATTCATAAATATTTCAAACTATTCTTCATTAAATAGAATGTAATATTTGTTATTTATTGTAATGACATTTATTTCTCTATAATATAGATATAACCAAATAGTCCCATTAATATTATTAATAAAAAATAGGGTCTCCCCAAGGCGAGACTCTAGGGTGAATTTATTTATACATAACCCCTTCAATTGTTTCTTTGGTTCCACTAATTTCACCATGTAAATTTAGTAGGGAGACTTAGATATATATTTTTAATCCAAGATGAGTTTTATAGAAGAGATAACTTCCGGATCAAATGAATTTATTGGAAAAACATTCAGAATAACTTCATTATATTTATGAAAAATTGGTATATCATCTATTCTAAAGTAACCTTTACCATCAGTAGTTCATATAACCTCCTTTTCTCTAATAATATCATTAAGGAGAGCTACTAGAGTTGGATGTATACATGATTATATTGAGGTATTCTCCCCTATGAAGACATGTTATTCCATATCTATATTTCTAATATTAATCTACTTCTCTTGGAAATATATTTTCACATTATACATTTAAATACATTACAATCTAGGGTTTATATCAAATTAAACTATAGGTATAATAACCATGTATTCATATAGGTTATGGTTATGAATAATAATGGGGGAAAACTGATATATACTTTTTGAAATAAAATTTATATTAGGTATTTTTATTGAAAAACCCTTCATTAAGGTTCTAGGTAATGATATAATATCCTTGTAGAACAAGTAAGATATAACAGAGTGAATTGATCTAGATTCAAATAAGGTATTAGTTAAATTTGAGTGTATAATCAAAGTACCTACCATAAAATTCTTAAGAATATTAAATTCATCTATAGTAATATAATAATGTTTTCCTTGTTTTATTTTCTTGTTCTGTAGTAGGGTCCATTAATGCTTAAGGAACTTTTGTGAATAATGTTATATAAATTTCTATAGTTTTCACATTGGATAAAAATAGTTTCTTTCATTCCCCTGCATTCATGAGATATATTTCCCTTATCTCCACAATTTTAATCTTCATCCATTCCCTTTAAGTATTTACCATGACATTTATTTCAAAAAATATCACATTACGGAAGTATGATCATTCCTTTATTTTTATTGTATTTATTTCTTTTTTCATGGGGCTTACTTTAACTCTTCTTTTGTTGATTTCACTATAAGATATATTAACTTGAAAATTATTTCTAAATCTTGATAGAATAGGATATCATAGCATTATATGATGAAAAGTTTTGTTAGACTAGTCCCCATCATAGATTATTCTTAAGTGAATTAAATAAATGATCAATCATTCTTTCTAGTTTACTTAAAAAATTTATTTTATTCCATTTTATCATTGTGAATATCACCCCATTTTAACAATAGTTTCCTCTTAATTTTAATTTTTGTTAAGGAAAATTCTCTCTATATCAAATCATTTCTCTTGAAGAAAAATTTTCTCATATAATATTACTTTAAATTTTACCCTTTTAATACTTTATATTTCATTAAATTCTTTTTTTATTCTAGATTAATAACCACTGTTTATCACCATATATCTTTAAAAAATATAGTACCAAAATAACATTTTCTCTTTAATTTCTTTACAATAATAGGAATAAATTTTCAAGATAATTGATCTATTTCTCATCTATTGCTTTTTAGAAGTTCCATTAATGTATATAGGCCTCTTGAATATATATCGATCCAAAAGAGGATAATCACACAATATAAAAATAGCTTACTTCATATGGGAGAGGTAATTTTTATAATGTATGTTAGTTTCCCCAATGTTTCCATGATCTACTCAGATCCAATACCCACTGTATTGAATTTTAATAAGGGAAACCCCTACATTGATAATGGGTATTGACATGATATCCCATTATTATGATGGCTACCATATATAAATAATGATATACATATAATTAGTTCATAAAATCATGAATAATTAACCATAATAAAAAACCCCAAAAATTTATTATACATTCTATGGGTTTTCTTAATGATTGTACTAGGTATATTATTATATAATCTAATTACCAAGGGTTATAATAAAAATTGTGTGAGACCAACTATAACGACCCCAACATTAGTAACCCAAAGCCAATATATACATTATTATATTATTATATGATAAAAGGGTTGTCACCACCTATAATCTATTAGTTTATTAGTCATGGGAGATTAGATACATACATGTTTTCAATATTATTATAGAAAAATAAAACATATGATGAAAAAATTCTTGAATCACTAGATATCACTCAATGATTCATTCATCATTTGTAAGGTAAATAAAAAAATAATAAATTATGATCTCAAACACTTAGTAAGGTAAACCATACAATGTAATCTATTGTGAGTAAATAATGGATAAAAATATATAATCATGAATAATTAGTAAATATACCTTTTAATAAATAAATTGAGAATAAAAGTCATCCAGAGATGACGGTAAGCACATGGATAATTAAAAATTAATTATCACTATAGTAAATTTATAATGTCTAACATTCATGATTTTATTGCCATGTGCACAAGCTAAGAAAATATAAATGTTACCAAAAATTCCTCGTGTCAAGACACTTTGAGTAATTTGGTAGGCATACACCAAATTCTAAAATAATAAGTATCACTAACTAGTTTGATTTAGGAGACTTGTCTAGGGCATGATGGGATATCTATAAACGTGCATAACCAATCACTTAAATATATTAAATGAATTCATCTCTTATTGAATCAACTATATAGAACATAATAAAAATCCTTTTAATCAATAAATATCTATAATGAATATAGAATATTGAACAAAAATGTTTCTCCAATAAATGAAGTAAATAATTAATAAGATCCATTAAAGTAACACTAAATATTAACATGTTATATGGTTCAAATGATATAAATGTCATATAAATGATACTAAATTCATCAATGATACTATAAATATGAACATGAAGGAGAAAAATAATTTCTAATGAACAATGTATAATGATAGATAGGTTTATCATAATAATTTTATTGACACAAATATAAGTTTGAATTTATAAATATGTAAATGATGATATATGGTCAAAAAATCATCAAGAATTAAGTTTATAAATAAAGGATATAATTTTAAAAATTAGATAGGAAAATTGAATAAAAAAATTTAAAAGTCCATTTCTTAAATAATTTTTAACTTCTTTATGATAACAAAGTTATAAATCATTTATAGAATTATTTTTATCATTTTAGAAAATAATATCTTTTTTTTATTTTAATATAAAGACTAAAAATTCATAAAATAATTGAAACATTATTTTCATTGAGAAAACATGGAATATTATAGAGGATTATTGATAATGGATAATGACTACGATGGTTGGAAAGTCCATTTAGGTCATTTAAATTATCAAAAAAAAAAATACTTTCAAACATTTGTATAGAAAGTTAAAAACAAACAATTCAGAAAGAATTATAAAATTAAATTTATATAAAAATTCAATAAAAGTCAAATATGGTGGAAAAGTACTTATACATAGTAATTTGAGAATATAAAATAACATTCCTAAATCCTTTTAGACAATATTTACATGGAATAAAAATAATATTGACCAAAGAGACCATATTAGGTTGGTATTTCTTAAAACCCATTCCTTGGATCATTGAGTACTAAAGAGAGGAAAAAATGGAACAATTCTTGGAAACCTTTTATATAACTAGAGGAGATGAAAATATATGTGGTTTAATAAGATAATGAGTATATAATTATTCCAAAAAAAATTTAAACTTGAACAGTCCTGAATAATATAGAGAATCTAAAACAATCATTTATAACATTAATAAAATTTGAATCAAAACACATAAAAATGAAAATCATGAGTTGAAACTTCAAATAAAATGAATAAATATTAATTCATGATATAATATGTCAAAGGGGTAGTAAATACACCATATATATAATAAGAAATTCCCTAAAAACCCAGAGTTAGTAGTAATGTCAAATTTTTATATAGAATAATAGAGTTCCTGAAGTATCCAACATATTAGTAGTCTTGGAAGACTAGATACATAAATATTTTTCACATTAAACTTGGGAATATAAAATATAACATAAAAAATCCATGATAACATTATTATCCCTTCATGTCAATCCAAGAATATTATAGATAGTTCTCTTTTAGGTTTATTGGGTATATAAAATGAATATAAGGGTGAGTGTAGTTGCTCATTGATTTGTAAAATACAAAAGAATTTATCATAGTATAAGCATTAAATGAATAAAATAGAATACATAAATAAATGATTAAAAAATTACCATAATATAATGAAACTCATGGAATAAAATATTCATGTAAATAAATAAAATCATGGATAATAATTACTAATCTCATACTGATATAATTCATAATGTGTAACATTATAACTATACTATCAATGACTTGTATAAAGAAATAATAAATATATAGATAGGGTATATGAAATTACTCTATCCATATTTCAACATGAGGCCTACTGAGGCATTGAGAGATAGCTAAATCCAGACCCTACTCGTCACAATATATTTCCAATACATTCATCATATGATGAAATGAATAAAAAATACATAATAAATATTTCTATGTAATCAATAGACATCCATATCATAATAATAAATATATTAATTTTTTATTTTTACCCAAATAATAATTGTAATTCCTTTCTGTGTACAATTACCTCAAATAAAATGACATATATCTTAATTTATAAAACTAAATCAATAATTCACACAATCAATAACTCCATTAAATCAATAATATAGATAAAATTTTATCACAAATCTAAAAAATTATAAAAAATTTTATGCCTAATCATGGTTGATGGTTAGGACAAAAATAATGACAGATCATATCATTGATGGAAATGAATGTCACACAAGGCATCTAAAAAAATACGGTTAATGGTTAATTAATACATAATCAATAATGTGACTATTGGTTAATATTTATTTATATATAAGTAACCCTATCAAATAAATTATGATAAGGAAGTGGAGAAGGGTACATTCTATGTGTGGTGTTGTAAATAAAATATTGTAATTTTGTTCATTAGTTTTTATTATTATGAGACCACAATAAAGGTATCAAAATACTTTATTATGTTTTGTAAATAGCAAGATAATTATCCCAAGTATATACCATGTGAGTGTTTAGCTAGGAATGTATTCTTAATCCCACTTATCTTATATAGAGTGATTATTGAGATGAAAATAAAAATGCATGATTAAGGTTACTATACCTTGTTGAATATACCCTATAGCCACATCCACTTTCTAGTATCCATATAGTGATTTTATTTATTGTAAAAACACAGACACCTGAATTTCTTGAGTTTATGATCTTTTTTAGAAATTATGAGGTCTTTGGAAAATAATTTAATGAGATGAAATCTCATTATTAATATATAAAATGTGTGATAGTTTCATATAATTATAAGAAAGATAAAATTATAATAATTATTTGAAATTAAAAATGTTCTGGGTGGAATGTGAACCTTTATGTATAAATAATAACAACATTGTGAAAAGTGCTAAAATGAGAGGGTATATATAGACCCTTATTAACAAACAATAAGATGGGATATAAGTACATGAAATTAAAACCAATGAAATATGTGAAAATGGTAGTATAATATAATAATTTCAATTAAAAATGAAATTGATAGATTAGAAAAACATTATTTACTAAATAGCTTCATAAAGTTTGGGAAATGTTTTTATATATTTCTAAAGGAAATATATGTTTTAATAAAAATTAGTGTTTTCACTATTTATTAAAAAATAAAACTCTTTATAAAATACTCAAAAAATCCTATTAATAAAAAATTTCATGCTAAATTAATAAATTTAGTTCATTTTTTCAAATTACAATTCTTTAAATTTGAAATAAATATTTTAAATAAAACTATATACTATATGGAAATCCAATTTTTTTAGAAATAAATCTTTTTAATTTTGATTGAACAATTATATATTATTCTTATAATTAATTTCAAACTATAAAATGTTATTTATGAAAATAATAAGAAATGAAAAATATTTATATTAAAATTACCCGGTTTGTTTCATTCTTATCCCATTTTGTAAGTTTCATCCCCTCAATTTTATTCATTACTGAAACAAGTTATGATATTTTTCCATAATAACATTTTATGATTCCCATATCACTTCTCCAATCATATTATTTTTCCAGAAAAAATTAAATTGATGAATTAATATATTTCAAAAAAAAACTTCCTTGAAGTTATAGATTTCAATAGGCTGATCTTCATATGATTTTTTTATTTTAACTAAATTAATTTATGCCTCAAAAAATAAGATTCACCAGGGATGTTTTTTCTTAATAATAAAACATGAAATACGTTATTTACTTAAGATAAACTGTGAGGAAAGGCTACTCAATAGGAAAATGATTTATATATCTCTATTATTTTATACGGTTCAATAAAATGTGGAATTATATTCCACTTTTTACTAAAATATTGAACTCTTTTCCATAGAGATCCATTAAGGGAAACATGATCACTAACCTTGAAATAAATTACAACCCTCTAGCTATCCACATAAAATTTCTATATAATCTGAGATTTCATCATATGTTTCTGAATCATATTTACCTACAAAACTATTTTTTCTACAATATCTGGTCCGAAAAACTACCTATCACCTAATTCATCCCATCAAACTAGATTTTAGCACCGCTTTCTATATAAAGCCTCAATTGGTTCCATCAGTATACTGGAATGAAAATTGTTTTTATAAGAATACTTATATAATAAATGATGATGATCCCAAAATCCAAGGAAATGCATTAGACAAAAAATAGGTAATGACACCCAAGTTTTGAATCATTCACTTAGACTAAAATTAGATTCATTATAAATAGCTATACTAAAATTTAATTTAGCACCAAAAATATTCTAAAGGCCTTTCTAAAAATTCAATGTGAACTTGAGATCATGGACAAATATTGTAGAGAGAGGAAATTCATGTAACTAGACCATCTCATTGATTAATAGATGAGAAATATGATTTAAAAACATAATATGTTGAATGGAAAATAAAATGTATAGGTTTAGTTAATCAAAAAATAATAAAATAAATCAAATTATTACCTTGAGATATATTTCTAAATACCACCATATAGTCCATCAATATATTTTACCATTTCCACTCCTGAACTGGAAAAGTTTTAATCACACCCTTTATTAAATTTCATTCCCCTTTATCATATTGATAGGTCAACCACTTAATACTATCATCTCTTCTTGATGTTTTTTTATTTCTAAGTGAATATACACTTTATAATTTTGTTATCACAACATATTTAAAATTTAATCCATATAAAGGATGCATCAAATTTTTTAAAATAAACACCATAATAGATTAGTCTAGATAATTAGTAGGATAATTTAACTCATGAGGTTTTAGTTGATGTGTGTTATAAGAAATTACAATATCATCATATATCTGAAAATAAATAATTACCTTCAATGAAGCATCATTATAGATGAAAAATTCACCATTTATAGTGGGATGGGCCAAAATTATAGCATTCAAAAATATTTTTTTACATTATAAGAAACAATCATCACACTCCTTTTACTAAAGGAATTTAACTCATTTTTAAGTTAACATATTTAGTGGGATTGATTATTGTGAAAATATTCAAAAAAATATTTTACAGTAACCTACTAATCTAAGAAAACTATGAATATTTATGAAATTTATAGGTCTTTGTCATTCCTTATCAACCTTATTTTTATAAGGGTCAATAGCGACACCATATTTAGAGACAATATTCTCGAAGAATGAAATTTCATGTGACAAAAATTCAAAATTATTAAATTTTACATATATAATTTTTATTTTAAGGTTTAAAAAATAATCCTTATGTATCCCTCATGATTCTCATGACATTTATAATATACCAATATATAATTAATAAACACTACCAAAAAAATATTTAATTGTCATGAAATTATATATTCTTAAGATCCATAAATATAGATGGTGAATTAGACAACCCAAAGGGAAAATAAAAAATCATAATTCCCATATATAGATAGAAACTTTGTCTTTGTAATATCTTCTAATTTCAGCTTCAGCTAATGGGACCCTAACCAGACATAAATAATTGAAAAGTACTTCACTACCTAGATTTAAAAAAACATCGATACGAGGAAAATGATACATTGTATTAACAATGATGTTATTCAAGGATTTATAATCAATGAAAATTCTAATTAAACTGTCTATGTTTTTTAAAAATAAAATTGTAGGACCCCATGGTGATGTTCTTAGAAAAATGAAACCTTTATCTTGAAACTCTTACAACTATGAGAAAATAATTACCACTAAAATCTTTTTGAATTTTTAAAAATCAATTTATGGTCGATTGAGAACCATAGACAAGTCACTTAGATTGTTGTGATAAGACATGGAATTGAAGTTATAACCAAAAATCCTTATCATACATACCCTTAGAAACATCTAGGTCCCTCTCAAAATAAATATCCGAATCACCAGACATGAAAATAGATTGATATTTTATAGAGTGAGTGCACATCATGCACAACATGTTCACCAAATCATGTTTTCCAATTTACTTTGGGGGAATTCCCAGTTTAGACAATATGAGCTATTTAACCTTCATTTCTACCTCTAAGTAATTTCTAAACTTCTTTATATATTATCAAAGGATTGAATTCATTAAATATAATATTCTTATTTATTTAATCTATTATATAATGATAAGATTAATTCCAATCTACAAATAAAATAACTTTAAAATATATTATTGATAGTTCAATAAGATTTTCTAAATTACAATTCCACTAACAAAAATAAGAAGATTCAAATAAATCTTGGTTATATTAATACTTCCACCTGGTGTCTTCACTAAAATTTAAATCTTTTTTCATAAGTATATTTTCTAATTTTACATGAAAATTACTCAAAAATAGAGGAATATGAAGTCTAGTATCAAATAGGGTATTGAAATAATTCAACTAGATAAGTAACATACCTATCTCCACTTCATTTGATAGCCCATCATCAACCATATTAGTATAAAATGTTTTTTAAAAAACTTTTTACTTTTAATATTGATTATTTATACCCATAGTATCTAACCTAAGACATAGGTTATCATAATTCCCAAAATTATTGCAATTGAAACATCTCACAATATTCTGGCTATTTATCATTCTATTATTTGATTGTTCAGGACTTTTTTTATTTATATTCATGAACCTTATGAATGAAGTTAACACATAAATAAAACTTTCCAGATCTGGTAAAAAATTCCTAGAAATGTTCTTTATTTAACTTGGAACATATTAGGGGATTGCATCATTATTTCATAGTTGGTTTATTATATATTTATTTACAGCCGTATAGCTTCTTACTCTTATCATCTCATGGAAAATAACTGTCGAATAAAAACATCTCAACATTCTCAGAACAACAAACAACTTTATCATAATTTTTATAATATCATGTGTCCAATTCTATTAATATTCATGGTTATAATATTGAGTAAAATAAATTTATTTTACTATCATGGTTCCAAATAAAATTCATTATGCAATAGGATAATCATGTAAAATTTTATTTATATGTGGCTATGAAATCATCAACTTTTTTCTTAATTCCATGATTTTTTCTCTCAATTTTGAATTGATAAAACATAGGGATATTTTTATCTTATAAAAGGTTCTTAAATGAATTTACTTCTGTAGTATCAACCTCATCACTATCTCTTGTATTATTAACCAAATACCACCATCGATCATCTTCACCTTCTAAATAGTAAATAGAAATAGTTACCTTTTGACATTGTGAATATATATTAGATTAAAATATATTTTCTAGTAAATTGATTCATCTTAGGATACTACTAGATTTTTAACTCCCATGGAATGATGAAGGCTGATGTTTCATGAAATTATTAACTATATACATGTTCCTCTAGCATAAATATAGTTTTTATCTATCATGGACACCACCACAATTGATATCCCATATTAATTGAGATATCACTGTAAAAAAGTATTCAGTTTCTATTCCAACCACTCTAGTATATTTATTTAGAAGGGAGTTATCCTCTTGATACATTAGTAATAAATATTCTCTATTTCCTTTATGAAAAAAAAATCTTAATAGACATATATTAAATGATGTAACATGGTAATCTATTGAAGTTATATCATTTCAATATAATCCTAAATTAGGACCGTTTAATAGAATTCTATTAATGTTATCTTAAGAACTAATTTAATCTAAACCACTGCCTCTGATACCAAATATAAAGATGAAAATTTAAATGTTTCATAATTTAGTGTCTTTATACTAGAATTCACATTCTTACATTTTTTGGATCTTTATAGTTCTATGTTTTAGTGAATTATGTGATAACTCTAACATAATAAACCCATATTTTATACTGTAAAAATATATAGTGTATCTAATTTTCAAAATATAAAACTTTTAAAATGAATTTTTTTTTCATTTCTTGAAAAATACTTATGACATACATCTTGAATTATTATTTTTTCTTACTCTTTTAACCCCATATTAAATTTTTTTGGGATATCGATATACTATTTCTTTTTAGAAATCCATTTTTTAAACATAAATATATACAATAAAGGGAAGATATATTTTTTATTGAATAAAAAAAGGATTCTAGTAAATAAATAAAAACATAAAATAATGGTTTTTCGTAGTGTGAAATTCCATTGATGGTGTATACTTTAAAATAAAACATTTCTTTTTCCCCTTTTAAAATTAAGTCAAAATATTTTTTAAAAAGATTCCATTTAAAGCCCTTTTAATGAAAGTAGAAAGAGATATAAATTAACCTTATAATTCATTTATGTATATATAAGTACCTATACAAAATAAATTTATGAATATTTATACTGATGAAATAATTTTGAAAAAAATATCAAAAACATTTAAAATGAGTTTTAAAAAATAATATGTCCTTTACCTTGAGTCTCACTCATCACGTCCATTCGTTATCATCTTTAATAAGAAAAATAAGTTAATTATTTAGTTTATTTAGATTTTCATGTTTATTATTTCTTTTAGTTTATTTATTTCTATTTTATATTTAATTACTTAATCGTTTAAATTATTGTTTGGAGTTTTAATGATATTCCGATAATTTTTCAATAAGGACTTCGGTAGGTTGACTATGATCAAAGTTGTTATTATTCGATAATATAAAAAAAATAACAATGAATAATAAATCATTAGTTTTTTATAACTATGTAAGGAATATCATATACATTCTTTAAGAAAATTATTATTACCATCCACTAGATGCAATTATGGAAAATAAATTACAATGGTTCCTGAGGTGGTAGTCTATCTTAAACACGAACAACAGTTCTGTTTACTATTTGATAGAAGTGGAGATGAATATATTTTATTTCATTAATATTAAAATAGATATGAATATTTATTATAATAGTGTTATTAGTTCAATATGTTTTAAGAATATTAGAGGGAGGTAGAAGAATAAATAATATAAAAAATATTAGTTAAGAACTATACCAGCCCTTTAAAAAACCTCTTTTGGTTTACACCTAATTCCTTCCTAGTATGGGATTCTTGTCAATAAAAGGGCTCTAGGATATAGGTAGGGATGTTATGAATGATTATTTCTATGTATTGGTATAACCAAAAGGTTTTTAAGTATACAGAGGATATGATAGGCTGTTCCCTTTTACATGTGGGTAAGAAAACACACATGAATGTTTTTAAAAGTTTAAAATTTATAAATGTATTAATCAATAAAAATTGATTCAAAATGGAACATTTAAAAATAATTGATGGAATAGTTTATAAATATTTCTAAATAATAGAATTTATATATTTTTAATGTTATTTTATCTCTTATCACTTCAGATTAAGAATAATGCCTTGATATCCTCCTTAAATGGACTTATTAAGGAACCATTATTAATATGTTTCTATCAATGGATAACCATTGAAATAGTATATTTATTTTCATAAATTAATAATAAAGGACATGAAATTACGCAATTATAAAATTCATGAAGTTATTTTATAACACCTTTGACCAGGTTTAACAAATCGAAAGTTTCATAAGGAAATTAACCAAACAACCTAGAGTAACCAACGAATGTTAAAAGTAAATTAAAAATAAATAAAAAAATATAATAAATAAAAATCCCTAAATTAAACATAGATGAATAAGGTTCTTAGTTATATATTTAATTAGCTTAATTTTATTTTTTAGGATGTTTATCACCAATAAAGAGAACATAAAAACATGATGTATGAGACTCCCCATAGCACCACCGTCCCTTGTCGGTTACACGTTACTTTTCTTTTTATCAATTTTATGAAATATTAACCTCATAAAAAAATTATATATATATATTTATAAATTAAATATAAATTTAGTTAAATATTATTTTTTTTATGGGATTATACTTGTTTTTATTTCCTTCAAAATTCCCACTTTAAAATAAGCCCTATTTAAGGGAACTTTACTATTTCATGGCTAATATTTAAAATGACCCCAGTTTTTTTAACATTGAATATATTCTAGAAAATATCATTATATAATATCAATTTTTCTTAGTTAAATTCTATTTTTATCAAGAATATTATATTCTTTTTTTATTTAAAATATTCTCTAGTTATTTCATAAATGAACCACCAAAGTGGTTCATTTTTTTCTTTATTATCCAGATATTTCTCTAAATTTTACAAAATTGAACATAATTCTCATGTCCTTTATACAATTTAGAATTATTATTAAAAAAAATATTCTTTATTCTTTTGGAAATCCTTAATATTTATCCTTTGGTAATTCCTTGAATTAGAATTATGAAACCCACTTTCTTTTAATGGGTTGGATAATGCTTATTACTTTTTTATGGTTTATTATCCTCACGTGGAATTCATATATATTATTTACATTATATTATGGGTTGGACTGGAATTATATAGTCCTCCAATTCTTTAAGTAAAATTTTTATCACCTAATATTCCATATATGGTGCAGGGGTGGTTAGCCTAAGCTCACTATGTAATGTGATAAAAGGGGTCCAAATTATATATCCATCCTATACATTAATTAAGAATTTATATATTATGATTTAATTTCCTTATTCCATGTTTCCCTGATTATGAAAATTTCTTTTATGATATCATGTTATGCCTCTTGTCTCTAATTTTATTCTCTTTTCCCATGTTTTATCCCTTATTGTGCTTTTAGCTCACTATTTTTCTTATGTGTTTTCCCCTATGTATCCTATTCATATTGAGGATATCAATGGGTTTTAGGATCACTATATGGAGTTTTAAATAATTATGATATTTTTTACATTTAATATGGTGTATTTAAGTATCTATTATTCTAAATTCCCTAGACCTCTAGATCCTCAGTCTGTACTTTTTAAAAATCTATGTGATTTTTCTAAAATAATGTTTTTTATGTCATAGGATTCTATATATATCTTTTTATATTTTCTTGTGTAGATGGTTTTTAAATATTTTAGGACTAATAGGGGCCTATTTACCCTGAGGGGGGGGGGAGGGGTGAATCAGGGTATGAATATTCTTTTCTAAATTCTTCCTGCCCTACTAGATCTTGAACTCTTTATTACAAGGGTCACTTTATTTTAACTTGTGTGTTCATTATAACCACTTATTTTCTTTTTTATATGATGATGATGCTTTAAATGAAATGCTGGGAAGCAAGCATGCAGACACAGAGATTTTTACTTGGTTCACCCTCACTGGGATACGTCCAAGGAGAATACAACGATAATGTGACACTGTACCAATTCCACTAAGGCTCACTGATAATAATGTTCGGGCTAGATCACTTCTATGCCCAGGCTCACTACCTTTACAATGTTTAGGGTTAGCTCACAGCTTCCCTAGGGTCACTCCCTATTCCTCTCTCTTTGGCTCACTGCCAGTAGAAGGGATTACCTTCCTCCTCTTCCTTGGCTCACTGCACTTGGAAGGGATCCACTCACAGTTTATAGACCTATATTTCTAGTAATTTTCATGAATGCATGAATATTCAAATGTTGATAGATTCTCTGTTAAAGTCCAAATTTCATCAACTAATGAATTCCCCTTTACCTCTGAAACACTAGGCAATTACCTTTGGAAACACCTTCACAAAGCACCCTACTTCGCGAGGCTCCCAATTTCACAAAACTCAAAAAAGCCTTCACGAATATCCTTCCTTTTCGTAAAGTACTCTCAAGAATCACTCTCACGAAGCTCAATCCATCGTAATTCTTAGGCTGTCGCGGAGCTCCTGGCTCTTTGTGAAGCACACTCCTTAGAGCACACGACCTCACTAAGTGCACTGCCTTTCGCGGAGCTAGATTAGCTGCCGTGAAGCACCTCTATTTCATGAAGAACACTATATTCGTGAACCACCTTCACGAAATGAGAGCAAAGGATTTTATTTGGAAGCTCACTATTCTTCTCTCGAGGGGGTCGACCTCTATTTATAGGCAATTCCACCGACCTTTGACCCTTCCACACGAAGTCAGTGCCACGTCATCACCAATCGTGAAGCTTCGAAATTTTTGCCAGAATTCTCTCAAAATCGCAAATCACCACAGAAATTTTTCGATCGCGGAGCTCGTCGTAATTGTAGAGCGTTCTGGAAATTTCCTCATGTCTCTGCTGCGAAGTTCCCTAAAAAAAGCCCTTCACCGCTGCAATGCACTTCAACTCTGCCGTTCGCGAAGCTTGACGTAATCACGAAGAATCACCGCCATCATTCTTCTGGTCTTCGAAAATTCCAAACCATGAAGCTTTTCTTCGTGAAATTCATGACTTTGCTATATTAGAATATTATCTTGATGGATATCCACTTTTTGCGATGCTCACCAACCTCCAAATTTTGGACCCCAAAAGTTTGGCAAACACTGGAAAATGGAACCACCTTGTACTGCGCCTTTTTTACCACCTCCAAATCGTCTATTCCTTTGTCATGGTTCTTTGTCAACATGGATTATCAAACAACTTCACTGGAACTCGACAATTCTCCATAAAAACCCGCTTTTTCAACAAACACAATCAACCCAAAAATACCGCACTGTTACCTTGAAGGATTTTTTCCCAACAAAATCATTCATAAAATTTGAGATTTTCCCCCTTTACTTAATGATTATAATATCCAATATTATTAAACCAATTATTATAGTATCTCTTTATTTCCTTATTGTAGTTAGAGCTTTGTGATATTTTCTAATAAAAAATAATCCACCATATTTTTATTTTATGGGATGTATTGTATTGAGAAATTATAATAATTTAGTATATATATCTATCTCCATTGTCTCATTTTGATCTATTTTTTTTGAAAATATTCATTCATAACTTTTTTGATTCGTATATATCTTACATATTACACCATAGATATGTCAGCTCTATATCTTCAGGGAAAATATTATGGATCCAAACTAAAAATTATGTGTTGGATAATTCTATTCATGGATCATAAACCGTCATGATGTATAAGTGATGAATCTCTCATACTTCATAAAGAAACATCTGATTACTTTATTTCATGTATTATTATATGTCAAAAAACCATCCCTTCCCAATGGTAATGTAAATGTTGGTTCATTTTCCAATTTCATCTTCTGTTATTTAAATAATTATTTAAATTATTTTGACTATATGAAATTAATCTATTTACCAACCAACATGGTTAATGATTTAGTTAATAAATGATTTTTTAACAAATTAAAAATAGTAACCAACTATTCCAAGGAAACTACATCTCCCGATTATGTTTTTTGTTATGATCCATTCTTTAACTACATTTTTCTTTTAAGGATCAACTAATATTCCATAATTAGAGATGATATGGACAAGAAAATAATATTCCTGATTCTAGAATTTATATTTACTAAATTTACTATATAAATCATTTCCTATAATATTTACAAGAATGATTCATAAATGAATCATGTGCTATTAATAGCTTTTGAGTATAATAATATATCATCAATAAAAACCACATGAAATTATTATGAAATTATATAAACACTCTATTTATATAACCCATAAATATATAGGGTGAATTATTCAATCCAATTGACATTATTGTAAAATCATAAAGTGAATGCATTTTTTTTTGAAATTATAACTTTTTAATACATTACATCCTTACTCATAGTTAATGATACCCATAATTAAGATGAATTTTAAAAAATTACTGAGATTCATAAATATTTTAAACTATTAATCATTAAATAGAATAGAATATTTTTTATTTGTAGTAATGAAATTTATTTCTCTATAATATACACATAACCAAATAGTCCCATTAATATTATTAACAAAAAATAGGGGCTCCCAAAGCTGAGACTCTAGGGTGAATTTATTTATACATAACCCCTTCAATTGTTTCTTCGGTTCCACTAATTTTACCATGTACATTTAGTAGGGAGACTTAGATATATATTTTTCATCCAGGATGGGTTCTATAGAAGAAATAACATCACGATCAAATGGATTTCTAGAAAAAAAATTCAGAATAACTTCATTATATTTATTAAAATTAGGTAGATCATCTATTCTAAAGTCACCTTTCCCATCAATAGTTCGCATAACCTATTTTTCACTAATAATATCATTAAGGAGAGCTACTAGAGGTGGATGTATACATGATTATATTGATGTATTCTCCACTATTAAGACATATTATTCCACATCTATATTTATAATATTAATCTCCTTATCTTGGAAATATATTTTCACATTATACATTTAAATGCAATACAATCTAGAGTTTATATCAAATTCAACTATAGGTATAATAACCATGTATTCATATATGATATTTTTCTGAATCATAATGGGGGATAACTGATATATCCTTATTGAAATAAAATTTATTGTAGGTATTTTGATTGAAAAAACCCTCATTAAGGTTCTAGGGAGTGATTTAATATCCTTGTAAAACAAGTAAGATATAAAAGAGTGAATACATCTAGAATAAATTAAGGTATTAGTTAAATTTGAGTGTATAACCAAATTTCCTACCATCAAATTCTTAAGAATATAAAATTCATCTATAGTAATATAATAATATTTTTCTTTTTCTATTGTCTACTTCTATAGTAGGGTCCCTTGATGCTTAAGGAACTTTTTTGAATATTGTTATATAAATTTCTATAGTTTACAGATTGTATAACAATGGTTTCTTTCATTCACCTTCATTCATGAGCTAGATGTCCCTTATCTCCACAATTTGAACAAGAATCCATTTCCTCTAAGCATTTACAATGACATTTATTTCAACAAATATCACATTGCAGAAGTCTGATCATTCCTTTATTTTAATTGTATTTTTTTCATGGGGCTTACTTGAACTCTTATTTTACTGATTTCACTAGAAGATATATTAACTTTAAAATTATTTCCCAATCTTGATTGAATAGGATATCATATCATTATGTGATGAAACGTTTTGGGATACTAGTCCCCATCATAGATTATTATTAAGAGAATAAAATAAATGGTTAATTATTATTTCTAGTTTACTTATACAATTTATTTTATGATATTATATCATTGTGAATCTCACACTTTTTAAACAATTGTTTCCTCTTACTTTTACTTTTTGTTAAAAAAAATTCTCTCTATATCAAATCATTTCTCTTGAAGAAAACATTTCTCATATAATATTACTTTAAATTTTATCCATTCAATACTTTCTATTTCATTAACTTCTTTTTTATTCTAGATTAATAACCACCATTTATCAGCATATATCTTTAAAAAATATACTACCATAATAACATTTTCCCTTAATTTATTTCCAATAATATGAATAAATTTTCAAGAGAATTTATCTATTTCGCATCTATTACTTTTTTAGAATTTCCATTAATTTATAGAGGTCTCTTGAATATATATTGATCCAATATAGGATTATCACACATTTTAAAAATAGGTTACTTCATATGGTAAAGGTAATTTTTATAACTTATGTTAGTTTCCCCAATATTTCCATGATCTACTCAGATCCAATACCCACCGTATTGATTTTTCATAAGGGAAACCCCTACACTGCCAATTGGTGTTGACATGATATCCCATTATTCTGATGGGAACAATATATAAACAATGATATACATATAATTAGCACATAAAATCATAAATACCAAACCATAATAAAAAACCCCAAAAATTTATTATACATTCTATGGGTTTATCTTAATGATTCTGCTAGGTATATTCTTATATAATCTATTTCCCAAGGGTTCTAATAAAAATTATTTGATAGCAAATATAAAGACCCCAACACTAGTAACCCAAAGCCAATATATACTTTTTTATATTATGACATGATAAAAGGGTTTTCAACACCTAGGATATATTAGTTTATTAGTCATGGGAGACTAGATATATACATGTTTTCAATATTATTATAGAAAAATAAAACATATGATGAAAAACATTCTTGAATCAATGGACATCACTCAATTATTCATTAATCATATCCAAGGTAAAGAAAAACACAATAAATTATGTTCTCAAAAACTCAGTAAGGTAAATCAGACAATGAAATCAATCTTGAGTAAATAAGGGATAAAAATATATAATCATGAATAATTAGTAAATATAACTTTTAGCAAATAACTTGATAATAAAAGTCATCCATATATGAAGGTAAGGACATGGATAATGAAAAATGAATTATCACTATAGTAAATTTATAATGTCTAACATTCATGATTTTATTTCCATGTGCAAGAGATAAGAAAATATAAATCTTACCAACAAGTCCTCATGCCAAGACACTTTCAGTAATTGGGTAGGCATACACAAAATTCCAAACTAATAAAGATCACTAACTAGTTTTATTTAGGAGACTTGTCGAGGGCATGATGGGATATCTATAAACGGGCATAACTAATCACTTAAATATATTAAATGAATTCATCTTTTGTTGAATAAACCATATAGAACATAATAAAAATCCTTTTAATAAATGAATATATATAATAAATAAATAATATTGAAAAAAAATTCTCCAATAAATAAAATAAATTTTTAAAAAGATCCATTAAAGAAACACTAAATATTAAGATGTTATATAGTTCAAATGATATCAAAATAAGATAAATGATACTAAATACATCAATGATACTATAAATATGAACATGAAGGAGAAAAATAATTTCTAATGAACAATGTATAAAGATAGATAAGTTGATCATAATAATGTAAGTGACACAAACATAAGTTTGAATTTATAAATATGTAAATGATGATATAAGGTCAAAAAATCATCAAGAATAAAGTTTTAAAATAAAGGAAATAATTTTAAAAATTAGATAGGAAAATTGAATAATCAAATTTAAAAGTCTATTTATTAAATAATTTGTAACTTTTTTATGAGAAAAAAGTTATAAATCATTTCTAGAATTATTTTTTATCATTTTAGAAAATAATATCTTTTTTTATTCTAATATAAACACTAAAAATTCATAGAATAATTGAAAAGTATTTTCATTGAAAACACATGGAAGCTTATAGAGGATTATTGACAATGGATAATGACTATAATGGTTGGAAAATCCATTTAGGTCATATAAATTATCAAAAAACATTCCTTTTAAACTTTTTTATAGAAAGTAAAAAAACAAACAATTCGGAAAGAATTATAAAAATAATTTTATTTAAAAATTCAATAAAAGTAAAATATGGTGGAAAACTACTTATAAATAGTAATTGGAAAATAGAAAATAACATTCTTGAATCTTTTTAGTCATTATCTACATGTAATAAAAAAAATATTGACCAAAGAAAATATATAAGGTTTGTATTTGTTAAAACCCATTCTTTGAATCATTGAGTACCAAAGAGAGGAAAAAATGGAACAAATCTTGGAAACATTATATATAACTAGAGGAGATGAAAATATATGGGGTTTAATAATAGAATGAGTATATAATTATTCCAAAAAAAATTTAAACTTGAACAATCCTTAATTATATAGAAAATCTAAAATAATCCTTTACAACATTAATCAAATTTGAATCAAAACACATAAAAATGGAAAGCATGAATTGAAACTTTAAATACAATGAATAAAGAATAATTCATGATATAATATGTCAAAGGGGTAGTAAATACACCATATATGTAATAAAGAAGTCCCTAAAAACCCAGAGTTAGTAGTAATGTCAAATTTTTGGTATAGAATAATAGAGTTCCTATAGGATCCAACATATTAGTAGTCTTGGATGACTAGATACATAATTATTTTTCACATTACACTTGGGAATATAAAATATAACATAAAAGCTCCATGAGAACATTATTATCCCTTCATGTCAATCCAAGAATATTATAGATAGTTCTCTTTTAGGTTTATTGGGGATATAAAATTAAAATAAGGGTGAGTGTAGATGCTCAATGAGTTGTAAAATAAAAAATAATTTATCGTAGTATAAACATGAAATCAATAAAATGGAAGATGGAAATAAATTATTAAAAAATTACCATAATATAATGAAACTCCTGGAATAAAATATTTATGAAAATGAATAAAATCATGGATAATAATTACTAATCTCATATTAATGTAATTCATAATGTTGAACATTATAAATATACTATCAAGGACTTGTACAAAGACATCATAAATATATAGATAGGGTATATGAAAAATACCCTATCCATATTTCAACATGATAGCTACTTAGGCATTGAGGGATATCTAAATCCAGGCCCTACTCGTCACAATTTATTTTCAATACATTCATTATATGATTAAATTAATAAAAAATACATAATAATTATTTTATATGTAATCAATAAACATCCATATCATAATAATAAATATATGAATTTTTTATTTTTACCCAAATAATAATTGGAATTGCTTTATATGTACAAATCCCTCAATTGAAATGATATAGATCCTAATTTATAAAACCAAGTCAATAATTTCCACAATCAATAGATATATGAATCTAGGTGAACACCCTTCAATCAATAATATGGATAAAATTTTATCACAAATCTAAATAATTGTAAAAAAGTTTATGCCTAATAATGGTTGATGGTTAGGGAAAAAATAATGATAGATCATATCATTAATGGAAATGAATGTCACAAAAGGAATCTAAAGAAATATGTTTAATGGTTAAACAATACATAATCAATAATGTGACTATTGGGTAATATCAATTTAAATAGAAGCAACCCTATAAAATAAATTATGATATGGTTATGGAGAAGGGTACTTTATATGTGTGGTGTTATAAATAAAATATTGTAATTTAGTTCAATAGTTTTCATTATTAGGATAACACAATAAAGGTATCAAAATATTTTATTATGTTTTGTAAAGAAAAAGATAATTATCCCAAGTATATACCCTGTGAGTGTTTATCTAGGAATTTAGTCTTAATCCCACTCATCTTCAATAAAGTGATTATTAATATGAAAATAAAAATGCATGTTTAGGGTGACTATACCGTGTTGAATATATCCCATAGTCACATCCACTTTCTAGTATTAATATAGTGATTTTATTTATTAGAAAAACAAACACACCTTAATTTATTGAGTTTATGATCTTTTTTTGAAATTATGAGGTCTTTGGAAAATAATTTAATGATAGGAAATCTCATTATTAATATATGAAATATATGATAGTTCCATAGAATTATAAGAAAGATAAAATTATAATAATTATTTGAAATTAAAAATGTTAGGGGTGGAATGAAAACCCTTATGTCTACAGAATGTCAACATTGTGAAAAGTGCTATAATGAGAGGGTATATATAGACTCTTATTAACAAAAAATAAAATGGGATATAATTCATTGAAATTAAAATCAATGAAATATTTGAAAATGGTAGTATAATATAATAATTTAAATTAAAAAGGAAATATATGGATTAGAAAAACATTCTTTACTAAATTTATTCATAAATTTTGGGAGGAATTTTTATATTTTTTAATGGAAATATATGTTTTAATAAAAATTAGTGTTTTCACTATTTTAAAAAAAATCAAACTCTTTAGAAAATACTGAAAAAATCACATTAATAAAAAAATTTCATGCTGAATTTAAAATTTTAGTTCATTTTTTCAAATTATATTTCTATAAATTTGATATAAATTTTTAAAATAAAACTATATACTATATGAAAACCCAATTTGGTTTGAAATAAATATTTTTATTTTTGATTGAATAATTACATATTATTCTTATAATGAATATCAATCTATAAAATTTAATTTATGAAAATAATAAGAAATAAAAAATATTTATATTAAAATTACCTGGTTTGTTTCATTCTTATCCCATTTTTTAAATTTCATCCTCTCAATTTTATTCATTACTCAAAAAGTGATGCTATTTTTCCTTCATAACATTTTATGATTCCCATATCACTTCTCCAATCATATGATTTTTCCAAAAAAATTAAATTGATGAATTAATTTATTCAAAAATAAAATTTCTATAAAGTTAAGGAATTGAATACGTTGATCTTCATATGATATGATTTTTTAACTAAATTACTTCAGGCCCAAAAAAATAAGATGCACCTGTGATATTTTATCTTAATAAGGAAACATGAAATATGTCATGTAACTAAGATAAACTCTGAGGAAAGGCCACTCAATAAGAAAATGATATATATATCTTTATTATTTTATATAGTAAAATAAAATGTGAAATCATATTCCACTTTTTAATAAAATATTGAACTATTTTCCATAGATATTCGTTAAGGGAAACATGATCACTAACCTTGAAATAAATTACATTCCACTAGTTATCAACATAAATTTTCAACATAATCTGATATGTTATCATATGTTTCTGAATCATATTTACCTAAAAAACTATTTTTTCTACAATATCGGGTCCGAAAAACTACCTTTCACCTAATTCATTCCATCAAAATAGATTATAAAACTTCTTTCCATATAAATCCTCAATTGGTTCCATCTGTATACTGGAATGAAAATTGTTGTTATATGAATACTTGTATAATGAATGATGACGATCCTAAAATCCAAGGAAATTCATTAGACAAAAATAGGTAATGTAACCCATGTTTTGAATCATTCACTTACACTAAAATTAAATTGATGATGAATAACTATACTAAAATTTAATTCAGTACCAAAAATCTTCTGAAGGCCTTTCTAAAAATTCAAAGTGAACCTGAGATCATGGAAAAATATAGTAGAGAGAGAAAATTTATGTAAACAGACTATCTTGTTGATTAAAAGATGATAAATATGATATAAAAACATAATATGTATAATAGAAAATGAAATATATAGGTTTAGTTAATCAAAAAATAATAAAATAAATCATATTATTACCTTGAGATGTATTTTTAAATACCACTATATAGTCCATAAATATATTTTACCATTTCCTCTCCCGAACTGAAATTTTTTTAATTACACCCTTCATTAATTTTTATTCCCCTTCATCACATTGATAGGTCAACCACTTAATTCCATCTTCTCTTCCTAATGTTCTATTATTTCTAAGTGAATATACACTTTATACTTTTGTTATCACAACATATTTAAAATTTAATCCATATAAAGGATGCATCAAATTTTTTAAAACAAACACCATAATAGATTAGTCTAGATAATTAGTAGGATAATTTAACAACTGAGGTTTTAGTTGATGTGAAGGATAAGAAATTACATGAGCATTATATATCTGAAAATAAATAAGTCCCTTCAATGAAGCATCAATATAGATGAAAAATTCACCATTTATAGTGGGATGGGAAAAAATTATAGCATTTAAAAATCTTTGTTTACATTCTAAGATACAATCATCACACTATTTTTACTAAAGGAATTTAACTCATTTTTAAGTTAATATATTTAGTGGGATTGATTATTGAGAAAATATTCTAACAAATATTTTATATTAACCTACTAATCAAAGAAAACTATGAATATTTATGAAATTTATAGGTCCTGGTCATTCCTTGTCAACCTTATTTTTATAAGGGTTAATAGTCATGCCATATTTAGAAACAATATTCCTGACAAATGAAATTTCATGTGACCAAAATTCAAACTTATTAAATTTTACATATAGAATTTTTATTTTATGGTTTGAAAAATAATCCTTATGTGTCCCTCATTAATCTCATGACATTTAGAATATATCAATATATCATAATAAACACAACCACAAAAATATTTAAAAGTCATAAAATAATATATTATTAAGATCCATAAATATAGATGGTGAATTAGACAACCTAAATGGAAAATAAAAAATCATAATTCCTATATATAAATAGAAGCATTGTCTTTGTAATATCTTCTAATTTCAGCTTTAGCTAATGGTACCCTAACCAGACATAAATCATTGAAAAGTACTTCACTACCTAGGTCCTTTCTCAGATTATCTACATAACTCTTATATCTTCTTTGATATTCTTTTATATATTTCTAAATAATTTATAATTTCCTTACTATCTTCTCCATAAGTTTAATGACTAATAGATTCATTTCTCTATATCCTTCCCAATATATTTGAGTATGAAATCTATTTCCATATAATGAATCATATAGTTCCATCAGGTTTCATGAATGGAAACTATTATTTTATGAAAATTCCACCAAATTATTAGAGTGATCCCATACACCTTGGATGTTAAGAGAAGATGACCATAAAATTTTATCAAATTTATTAATATTTGTTTCATACTACCAATTAGTTTGACATTGAAATATGGTGTTTCGATATACATTGGTCTTGAAATCCATTTGACAACTAATCCATAATTTCAAGGTTAATCGAGGATCAAAATAAGATTCAATTAGTAGATGTTCTTTGAGAAGTCTTATTGTGACATACCTGACCCAGTGATCCCTCATGTGACCACGTCAAATAGGATACATGGCCTTAGGTATGACTCCCCATACACCAGAGGCCTCTAAATAGCAGTGAGGATGTAAAGAATATAGTGTTGTGACTATACCCTCTGGTTTAGAGTTGTAATAACAATAAAAATATTATCTGAGTAGTGGAAAAAATATAATTAATCAAACCAACTATAGAATAATCAAGGACAATTAGATAATCTAACAAAAATATAATAATTTAATGAAAAACTAAATGTAAATAAATTTTGTGGTGAAATACATGCGAATAAATGTCAAAACATAAATGGTAAAAGACACAAATTCACCAGTTTTGAGCCAAATGGAATTCCTATCTCCAAAATCCAACACATACTATAAGAAGCAATAAAAAATAGAGTCCCTTTCCCTTGTCCAAACCTATATCCATGAATTTTTCTTAGGTACCAAACAACATCTTGTCCAAGGTGTGAGTATAAATAAGTAGGTTGACACCACCAAGTCTAATGAAATATAGTATAAGATTATAAATCGTGAAAGAAGGAGATAAACATGGGTATTAATTTAATAACATATTAAATCTCATAAAATAACCATTTTCCCACAAGTTCCAATTTGACACTTGAGGTTAGAAAAACCAAAATGAGAAAATTGTTGTACATCTCTTTGAATTTTTTGGAACCATACTAACCATAACCATGACCTCACATGGTATATCCCACACAACAACTTATGAGATTGGGAATATCCATATAAAAATTCAACATGTTCAAGAAAATACCTATAAGAATTAAAACATATCTAGGTAGAGCCTTATAATAATGAAAACATGTATTGGTAAAGCATTTTAGGAATTAAAACATATCCGGGTAGAGATCTATAAGAATTAAAACATATTTAGGTTGAGACTTATAAGTATTCCAACATATCTAGGTTGATTACTATAAGTATCAAAATATTTTTGGAAGTCATAATAATATTATAATCCAATACAATGTAACACATGAGTGCACATAAATCATATAAAAACATGTCAACCAATTACCAATTATCATAATTCAATTATTATTGCAAATTCACATTAACAAGCCTACCAATTCATCATAAATCAAGGTTTTCCCTCCTCTCAGGTTGCCTAAAGTCTCTATATAAAATCCAATGGATTTTTATGATTTAATGGGATGTATATAAAAGGATATCTCATCATTAAGGAATTATATAGTTAATTTGGGTGCGCACACAACATTTGTAATGATCAAATTTATTGCACATACTATGGATAATTGATTGAGTTAATAGAGATATATTTTGAACACCCACCTAAAAAGAAAATAAGATGAAAAAAGTTATTAACGAATGAGGTAGAGACCAAATCCTCCTTCCTTCCCCTAAAACTCACCAAAAAACTACGAATAGAATAACCAACAATGATATGATTTAGGCAGTCTGAAAAAGGGTTCTTCATAAGGTAAAAATAAAAAAGACAAGAAGGATGAGAAGGATCATAGTCTTACCTACAAATATTTATCAAAAATACCATATCAAGATTTTGTATTAGGGTAGAATATACATAATAATTCTTGAGGAAGGTTCATAATGAGATAGGAGGCTCGATTTATCAAAATGACGAGTGCTAGATTTTAAACACGTTGTGATTCTTATTTATGATATAAATGGGAAATTTATTCCATAAATCCCTAAAAAACATATACTAAGAATAATCCATCGAATCTCCTTAAAAATGTATTAAATAATTTTTTATGAAATAAAATACCACTTTATGATGTAAATATGGTCTATGACTTTCCCTTTCACATTTAGAGGTTATTTATTTTTTGCGAGGTTATTCTAATGAATTTACGTCATAGATACATGATTTACAACATAAATATGTTCTACCGACTGAAACCAATCATCCTTATTATATACCTCTATAATACTTAATCATATAGGATCTTGGTTTGGATACCAAGTTTCAATATAAACACAACCACACTCAAGATATTATTATAAAAAATTTCAAAGGGATATACCTAAAAAGGCAGGATCTTACAACCTCCCACCATATAATTTATCATCCTCAAGTTTCTCTAAGAATCAGTATGGGTTATTGTAAAAAATTTATATATATTGTATCAGTATATCTAATTCCCTCTCCCAACCCTCTTTAATATGCCCATTCTAAAACATCACTCAAACTAAAGTTATGGTATTCCCTTGAATATCTTTCTAACTGTGGTCTATGAAAGGAATCAGATTCAACTCAAAGGATGCATCAACATTCATATTTACATCATTAACCTCAATCATGTTAGAAGGGCCAAGATGGTAGCTTCAAATTTGTGACACCTGAAACACATATTTCATGGCACTGTAGAACTATGGAAGGGTTAAACAGTACACCACCAGAAAAACCCTTTACACTATCTCAAAAGTCCTGAAAAACCTGGGCAATAAATTTCTATATTTGATGATATAGTGTTTCCCCAACCTAGGTGAAACCTGAAGAAAAACAAAATTACCAACCTCAAACTTTAAAGGTCGTATATAATAGTCAATGTATGATCTATGAATGCTCAGTTCTGTCACCAACCAATTGTTAATAAAATAATCCTACTCAAATGTTGGATGTATGAGACTAGGTACCATAAGTTTTACCTTACCTACCAATAACTAGAAAAGAGGTGAATTTCATGACAATATATAAAAATCCTCAAAAGAATAAATTTTATTGATTCCTAAAATCTATTATAATGTCCAAATTTCACAAGCACCATATTATTCTCCCAAGAACCACTAAAATTTAAAACACATGATTGTAACATATCCTGTAGAATCTAAATAATCAGTTTAGAATGGCTATACGTTAGAGGATGGTAGGATGTACATAGAAGAAACTATAACCCTAAATACTTTTGAATACCTTTCTAAAACTGAGATTTGAAATTATGGTATCAATATAAAGATATGATTCTTGGAAGACCATATAGAATAACTATTTCTCACATAGAGAGACTACACAAATCATTAATGGTGAAGGTATCCCTGATAGGTAATATGTGGGATACCTCTTTTAGTCAATCCATGATCACCCATACCACATCATTTGTGTGTGAAATCCTAGATAAACCTATTAAAAAATCCATTGTGACATCATCCACTTCCATTCTAGAATATGTAGAGGATGTAACAACCCTATAAGACTCTAGTGCTCAACCTTTCTCTGGTGATAGGTAATAAATCATAACATGAATCCTACTATCTCCATTTCATTCGTGGACTCTAGTATTGTCTATAGATGTCACAATAAATCTTTTTTAGACCTGGATGAACTAACCATTTTTTAATGACCCTATAATTTTCATTGGCTTGAGAGTACAATGAGTCATTACTAGGCCTTAAGAGACATCCCCAAGATGCCAAAGGCTAGAAATAAATGATAAAGGATTTCAAATACAAGTGGGGTATGATTTATCCTTTAATAAATAAACCAATAAACCAACCAACCATAACAAAAAATTCACTATATGATGCATGAACAAATTAAATTTAACTCAATAAATTCGTGCATCTCAAAACCAAATCAAAGTATGCAAAAACAGATAAATGACACAAGACTCTCAAAAGGACACTATACTACATGCTCCATAAGATCCAATATCCACAATCTCCAAAAATCCCAAACATAATGAGGTAGTTTTTAAAATGTGGGAAACATTACCTTTTCCCCTATCCCGAAAGATGGTATATGTAAAAGAACCAAAGATACAAAGCAGGGGTGAGTATAAAACTCAATAGGTTTTCCACAATAAATTACCTACTCATGCCACTAGGATAGAAAATTTATTCACATTTATATAATATAATTTATATTAAACAATTTACAAAAATATTCTATAACCAAATATAAACAAGTTTTCAAAAACATTTACAATTAAAATCATACAATATTCCTTTGACATACCCAATTCATTCAACAATTTACCAATTTTTCCAACAATTTTTTTTTCCAGAAAAATAACTAAACAAAGCTTTAAAAACATTTATCAATATTCTTTTGACATACCCAATTCATTCCATACATCCAAACAACCAACTATTCTTGTTACCTGGATCTCCCTATACTCATGAGCGGTGAGTCATCCTTTCCCTAAGTCGTCCCTAGCGAACCAATTGATGGGGGAGAGCCCTAACCTTATCCATCCCATTAATGATGGAGGAGACCCCTAACCCTTATCAGTCCCACATGAAACCATTTATGAGGGAGATACCTAACCCTTATACATCCTGTTAATGATGGGGGAGGCCTCTAAACCTTATCCACCTTACAAACCCATGAACACACACAACCATCATATCAAAAACCAAGTGTGTTCAACCAATTCAAACCATTTCAATAAAACTGTACTTTTATTAAAAACCAAAGAATAAACCAATTTAAAAACATCAATTTCACTTTAATAAAACATTAACATTTATTGAAAACATCTAATCCAAAACATGTGTCACAATTCTAGAGCATGCCTATTTTAAAATCTCTATTTTATAATTAAGAACAAAAGCACTCATTCAAAATCCCCAATTTTCCAGATTTCACAAACCTTCACTCAAGAAGATTTAAAATAAGTTTTAAAAAACCAAATCACAATCTATTTCACACAAATAAATCAATTTTAAATCATTAAAATCAGTTTTATAATGTGGAGTTGAGAGAGAAGCCTCCTACCTCAAAGGTTTTGACGAAAACCCCAACGAATGAAGAACGCTCAAGAAAATCGGGTCGATTCTCTAAGAACCCTCCTTTGATATCTTCTCCTAACAAGAATGAAACCACAAATAATCATATATGGAATCCAAAAACCTCTATCTACCCATAAAATTCGTAAGAAACCAATATAATAGGAAAAGTAGATCTAAGTATATCTAAGAAACCGAATAATAAATAACAAGAACGATCACATACATCGAGAATACAGATTCAATTTTCCAAGGGAAGCCTTCAGATCACCTCCAGAACAATCAAGGAAAATTCATTGTCCTTAGGAGAAAAAAATTCTTGAGTTATGGATGCTTAGGAGGAAAAAAAATCCACTTATAGGCAAAAACATATAGGATCCACTGTTTTAGGATCTCACTTAAGTGCCCGCACAATTAGTTTTTACGGTTAGACAAACTGTGAGCTAACCATGAATTATCCACTCCCCAGGAAGACCCTCACATGGATTACTTTCATATTATCTCTAACCTTTATCCAACACTGTGGGAGACACTGTCTCAAAAGGACCAAATACGCATGGTTTGGTCTCACAGTTAGACAAACCGTGCGCTGCCCGTGCGACTTCCCCTTTGCCTCAAAACTTCATTCAAGGTTTTTCAAACTCTCCCATTCATCACCCTTAACTTTATAACAATACTCAACCTCAAAAAATAAGAACTCCTCTACTGTAAAGATAATTTACTGATGATGGATCCCAAACATATAATCTATTCATCAGATATAATATATCTTGATTAGATAACTTATATTTTTTTATACAGTAAATAATAATGGGTATAACTAAGGTCAAAGTCAGATATACCATCCATGAGACTCATGAACATTGAGATGCATGTCTGAAAAGATCACAATCTGCCACAAATCATCACAAGATCCCCACACTGTTTCTATCTGTGTGTTTTTGATCAAAGAATATGTGACGACATTAGCCTTTGTTGGTATTAAATCTAACTAAAAGTTTAAATAATATAGATACTAGACCCACCTCCCCCACTGAAGTCTTAGGTCTAACTAGGTAATTATGTACTTGGGAATCATATGGTCCATGTACACTATAATACTCTCAACCTAATAGATAATGTCTCTAGAATGTCAAGGTGCGTACCACCAAAACTTACTCTAGTTTATGATTAGGGTAATTACTCTCATATGGTCATAGTTTTTGGGATCCATTCAAAACCACTCAATCTTTCTACATAAAAAATTCTCCATTTCTGAATCCAGATGTTTTATAGTTCATGGTATACAATTTTCTTGGAATAGGTTAAGTGATGATCATTATTAAGGTCAATATGTTCTTTAGCTCATAAAAATATCTCTAAAAAGCATCCAACCAAACAAAATTGACCCCTTTATAGTTCACCTCAGACATCAGTGCTTTCAGACGAGTAAGGTCTTAGATGAAATGATGATAATATCCTTCCAGACCAAGGAGACTCTAAATGTTAATGAAATTATTGCATCTATCCCAGTAAAATAGGTATAAAAACATTACTAATTCTACTTTAATTCCATACTCTGAGATAACATATCCTAAAAAGTGTACTATATAAATCCAAAGGTTCTATTTATATATATTTTTAATGTAAAGACAATACTCTTTATATGTAATCAAGATGATTTCAAGATATTGGGCATGATCATCAACCAACTAAGAGAAAACTAAGATATATTCAACAAAAACTACCAAAAAACTAATCAAATAATAGATTAAAGACCTAGTTCATTAAATCCATAAATACTGAAGAAACATTTTTAGACATAATGACATCACTATGAACACATATAATCTATACCTTCTCTTAAATGCAGTGTGATGTATATCTGATTTTCTCAGCCTCAATTGATGGTACCATATCCTAAGTTTGATATTATATAAGATCCTAGAACATCTCAGTTGATCAAAGAGATCATCGATGCATGGAACAGGACACCAGTTCTTAAACATCATCTAGTTCAGCATCACATAATTCACACATAAGTGTAATTTCCTATCAGTAATCTTGGAGAAATTCATGTGATAACCCCATATAGATGAACTTAGCCATATGAAACACTTTTCTTACAGATCTTATAACTAAAGATTAAACTCACGTAGCTCTGTGGGGTCCATTCTATATGGTGGGATATAAATTTTTTCATCTCCTGACCTAAACTTGATCATAAACTCAATCTCCCGCATGGGTGGTATGATGGAGAACTATTTAGGAAATATTTCTTGATAATAGTATAACATTTTAGGATTGGTATCCTGCTACATTCCATCATCATCCAATATATTTTTTGCAAAATATTATATAATAAAATACAATGTGGACTGAATTGGTACTACACGTCTATCCTGAGGATCCCACTCTCCCTAATTAATGTAGTTTCCCCTTCTAGAGATAGAAAGGTGACTCTAATTTAATAATATTAGTTATTATCTTGGTTTTAAAATTATCAATACATACCAAGAATTAAATATAATCCTATCATTTCAATCACAAAAGTCTCCCAAAGAAAATGGTGTCAAACGATTTCAGGAGAACACTCTCTAAAATGCTTGATATCTTCTCATCACACTCCCAATGGTTTGTTGATGGTTATAAAACCATCAAATTACTATAAAAACAAACCCAAACCATTTGAAATATGATAAGATAAAAAGGAATTTAATGATCCAATATCAATGAAAACACAAGAAATGATAGATGATATAATAATCATTTATCTAATGGTTGAAGGTCACATATCCCAGTTTTCCAGAGTAAACTATATAGCTTATATCTGACTCACACCTATTCCTTTGGATTCATTTTAACTCTATTGATTGGTTTCCTTGGGATGGTATTTTTGATCCTCTATGGGGGTGCCACATCCAATACCTTTCCCTGAATATCCAGTGGAACTTAAACTACCAGTCTTCAGAGGGGTAGTAGAGTCCCTCCTAAACTCTTGTGTCTATCCAGATCACCTACCACTGCTATACTGCTGAGTTCCTCTACAAAATTACTAATGATGACCCAAACTGATGAAAGAATGACACTCTATATAAGGGTAAGTACACTAAGGGATCTTATGGACAACCTTTTCACACTGAAATATCTGTAATGGTCCTTGATTCTGATATAACTACTATGTTTCCTAGATTCTCAAACTACTATTTCCATAATAGTAATTGTTTTAGTGGAACTCCCACTATCAAGATGAATACCTCCTAAATTTCCATGCAAAAAATTATTGGCCACTACTTGGGGCCTCTCTCAGATTCCATTCTACCATGTGTTCCTAATTCATCACATTTGGAAAACTTCTCATGCGAAAGATAATCACTATGACATGCTATAATAGTGAATTATATCCTAGAAACTCTTTATTGTGGATAGATGATCAGCTACCAAGGATTGAATAAATTTAATTAGGTCTATGAATAATCCCTCATATTCCATCACTAATATACCCTCCTATTTTATGTATATGATCTCATGAGAAATATTATCCCTTAATGTATCTATATATAAATTCTCCAGAAAATTAACTTCCAAATCCTTTCAGGATAAAACTTCTTAATACCTAGATTTATATGAGATATCTGACCAATTATTGGATAGTAAGAAAATTATATATATTATAAAATTTACCCTCCTATCAGTGTGTTTAATTATGTGATTGAATATCATTTGGAATGACTAAATATAGAACTCTGCTACATGGGTGCCTCCCTCCCCAATAAACATAGGTGGATGCTACAACTAGAACACTCTTTCCAGCTCAAACATAGAAGGTACTATGCATACAGTCTCCCTTTCCAAGGATTTTATGACCCTTAATGATATATAACAAAGATTATCAGCCATATAATTCTCTAGAGCTATAGGATGTTCCAGCATAACTATGTTAGGGGTGAGCTAATTACCTCTCTCCTAATTCTCAACTCAAAGAGTGAGAAGAAGAATTTTATCTACAATGTTTTAAAAAATACCTTAAAACACTTTTTAAACAACAAGGTCTACCAAAAAAGGTTAAAAAACAGAGAACCACTAGCTTAGGGTTCCTCTATGTATAGATTTGTTAGTGATTTGGAATAACAAAATAATTATTTTAATTCATTTCATTTATCATGTATAATATGGAATTAAATTTCACAGTTTATATATGTATAATATCTCATGTAATAAATATATCTATAGAATGATAAATGCTTGTGAAAATATATCAATATATTCCTATAATGATGCATGCATACTCATCTCATGCCTTGCTGAGTTATGAGTAAAATATCATAAAATATTAACATTACAAAATAAGTGAATCACCACAAGTGAAATAATGTTTAACTCATAACCAGTTAAAAACAAGAACAATAACCCCATATCTGGGCATTTGAGTTTCCCCCCCCACATGGGTTAACTACTCCCATGCATGAGCTCATTAACAAGCACCAAAATTTAAAAATATCCATTACAACTTTTCCAAATTTTAATGTAATAGGAAAAAAACTTATTACCACTTTGTAATTTTCCCATATCATTACTCCCTCACTCGACCGAGCTAGGTAGGATACATGACCTCCAACATGCCTCCTTGAAATCCAGAAGCTACTAACTATCAGTGAGGTTGTAAAGAATATATTGGGGAGAATATAACTTATTTTTAATTGTTTTAATAACACCATAAAATAATATTAGAGTAGAAAAAATAATATAAATAATCAAACATGAATTCCTAGAATAATATGGAAAATTATATAATCTAATGAAAATATAATTTTGTAATGATAGGATGAATTTAACTGAATTATGTGATGAATGACATACAAATAATATTAAAATATAAAATGATAACATACTCCAAAGAACCGGTTCCAAGGCCCATGTCGATATCTTCTCCAAACACCAAACCATCTAGAAATCACAAATAAACAACATGGTACCTTTCCTTTATCCAATCTTACATCCATGAAATCTATCAAGTTACAAAACGACAGACCATCCAGGGTGTGTGTACAACTTAGAAGGTTGGCACCACTGACTCAAATCAAATCTATCATAATTTTTTAGTGCATTCAATAAGGTGATCAATAGAGGAATTAATATAATAAATTAATAAATATCATAAAATAACCCTTTGAAACTCGAGTTCCAAAGTGATACTATGGGTCACCTAAATCAACATTGACACATTGATGGTCATTTTTAAGGATATCATTGAACCATGGAAACTATAATCACAAACATAATAAGGTATAGCCCACAAATCAACATAGAAAAATTAGACATATCCCTATAATAATTTCATTGTGTTTGGGAGAATCCCTATAAGAATTACAAAAAACTAGAAAAGATCCCCATAAGCATTACAATATGTCCAAAAAATCCCTATAAGCATTACATCATATCAATAAAGAGCCATATAAAAATTAATAATTTTCCTAGGTAATCCCTATAAGCATAATAAAATATCCATGGATAGCCCCATAATAATTAATTCATGTTAGAAAGTAATAAAAAGATAATAATCCAAGACAATATTTCACATGGGAACACATCATGCATGTCAAAACACTTCAAAAAATTACAAATTTCAAAAATTCATTTATTATTCTAAATTCACATTAACAAGGATATTAAATTTTTCAAAAATAATGATTAGGATCACCGATCAAGTGGTTGTAAGTCTCTATATAAAAGCCAATGAATCTGAAGGGATCCAATGGGGGGTCAATACAAGTAAATCTCATGAATAAGAGATTATCAAATTAATTTGGGTGTAAGCATGATGTACTGATGTGATCATGAATCTTTCACATACTATAGATAGTTGACTTAAACAATAGGGATATGTTTTATATATCCCACTTCAAAATTGGAGAAAATTATTATAATTCTCAACATCTAAGGTAAATCATGAATCTTACATACTTCCCCTCAATGACACTTAAAAACTACAAAAATATTATCTGAACCTGATCTTATTTAGTAATTCTGACCAAGGGTTCCTCATAATGAAAAAAACAAGACGAAAAGGAGGAGAAGGAATAAGGTCTTAACTTTAATTATTGATATTAAATGCCACAACAAGCTTGTGAATCAGAGATAACTTTTCTTGAAAACATCCATGGAAGGTTTGCAATGAGAGTGGATGATCATGTTTTCTGAATAGTTGGTGATGGATTTAAAACACCAGGAATGTATTTTTTATTTCATAAATGGGAGATTTGGATAATAAATCCCTCAAATATAATATATGAATAAAATTCATTTACTCTTCTTAAAAAACGATTTAAATAACTTCTAGGACATAAAATTCCACTTTACAACATAAATATGGTGTACAGATTTCCAAGACACATTAATGGATTATTTGTGTTTTTTGGGTCAATCTAATGAATTTACATCACAAATACATGATTCAAAAAATCAGTATTTTTTTATAGACTAAAACCAGTCCTTCTCCTTCTACACCTCTATAATAGTTAATCCTATCAGATCAATGGTTGATAAACAAGGTTCAAAAGAAACAGAAAAAAAATCAAGAGAATATTTTCTTAACATAAATAGTTATATACCTGAAACAATATGAGATATGACACTCATGATATCATTCATATCGATCCAGGAAGGGTTCTCAGTGGGTAGGTCTTCTCTTAGGGATAAGAAATGTGTATACAAGAAAAGGCAATAAACATAACCCATATTTTCTTATTCTTCCTTGGATTATTTATAATTCTAGTGAAAGAGTTCATTGTAATATTAACCCACATAAATATTAGAATTGTAGTAGGTTTCATGAATCCATTAGGATGATGTCTTTAAACATTTACCTACTATCCCACAAAGAATTTGGATAGATATTCCATAATTTCCCACATCATACCATATCAATGGATATTTTATCTTAAATACATATACATCTTTGTGATACTAAGGTTTATAGAGAAATTGAATACACGTTCTTCATATAATAAATCTAAATTGAGTTTAGGTATGGATTAAACACATATCATCTTCATATATATCAAAAATATATATTTATAGATAATTTCTATCAATTTCCTATTATTCCCTACTTTAAACATCTTTTTTATATCATTATAATCATGTTTGGGATTCTCTATGTTTTCAAGTAATGATATTTTATAAATTTATTAGGAAAGGAGTGATGAATCCACATCACTAAAAATTATAATATCCATATTTATGAAATCCATGAATATAGGATCCTTATTGATCCTCATCATTGTTAAAACACCATGTTACCTCTTTACAAATGCATCAAACACATTTTTTTACTTCCCAACATGGTAGTGTGTTGAGAAATCATAGTCCTTGTGTTATTATTACTATCTTCATTTATCATGTATTTCTCTTTTTGAGAGAAAATATTCTTCAAACTATTGTGGTTCATCTACATGTCACATATTTCTCCATAGAGATAGTTAGAAAATATCTTGAAGAAAAATAATATAATATCAAAATAAATATCACGAGTTGAATAATTATATTCATGAATGATTAATTTAATGGATTCATAAGTTAAAACTCCATTTTTTCGCATAAAGAAATAAATGCTTCATTTCATCAATGCATCAATATATATTAAAAGTGATTTATTTTTTGATGAAAAAGTCAATACTAGTGAATTAATAAATCTATACTTTAACACTTAAATACATTAATCACATTAGCTATACCATGATAATTTAACCCCTTTACAATTCAACTTGGACATCAGGTTGTTCAATCCTAATTTTTTAAACAAACTACTTGTTTCCAACACTTTTACCAGGGACAATTCATCGCTTACATTGCTCTATTTCCCCATATTTACACTTTCTAAAGGTGGATTTCTTTAATTAATTTAATCAGTGATGTTAGATCCTTTGTTGAAATTGGATGATGGGATGTTGGTCCGCCCTCCTAGGATTCCTCCTTGGATATCATCTCCCAGTTTGAGTCCCCCTTAAAGATTTAAGTCATGTTCAGAAAACATGTATCTGGTTCCATCTCATAGTGGATGCTGGTACAACACACTATTTTTATTTCAATAAAGAACTAATATTTTTTATGGGGGGTAGTAATTAAGGGAACATTGGTAATTCCAGAACATTTTTCAGGTTCAGAACCTAAAAATTCATACTCTTTTGGAGGGTATATCAGGTATCATAGGAATGAAACCCAAGGCATCTCATGTCGGTCATGAGGTAGTTGATGCCAGGGGTTTAAGTCTTCTAAGGATTTTTACTATATTCATCCCATGTTTATTTCACGGTGTATGGATTATATATTAGGAAACAAGTTTAACATATTATTTAGATGATTGGGGAATGAGTTTAACATCTTGTGGGTACAAGATGTTAGTAGAGCATGTACCCATGGGGAAAATTTCACAATCTAGATTTGATGGAGTGTGTTTCCCAAGTGGGAAGATTCCACACTTGGATAGTGGATTTTTGTCCCCCCAAGGGGGATGATTTCACAATTGGATTTTATGGAGTGTTTTCCCCCAAAGGAAATGGTTTCAAACTTGGATAATGAAGTGTGTCCCCCAAGTGGGATGATTTAACACATAGACTTGGTTATTGAGATTGAAACTCATGGGGGGAATCCTACATTACCTGATGATAAATAGGGGTTTAATCCCACATAGTTTTATGTCCTAGTTTAAGTTTATGTTATATGTCAGGTCTATTCAGTTTAACATCTCACGGTATAGACACTCATATCATGAAAGGATCATCAATGAGGGATGGTGTGGGGATTATTTGTTGACGATGCCTGGTATTGGAGTAACATTCAATGGTTGGGGGAAGGGTTTCATCTCATTCATGCCAATCATGGGTCATACATTTTCTATTACATAGGGTAAGACTATAATTTATCATCATGTGTTGAGGAAAATTCCATTTAGTTTAATATCATATGACTATGACGCAAAGATAAGAAGCTTTACATCTTATAGCTTAGACATGGATGGGGATTACACCCTAAGGGGAACCATGTTAATGAAAAAGGAATATTCTTCATAAGTAATCTCTCTCAAGTAAGGTATGATATTTACCTTGATGAAAGAACCATTAGGGATTATATGTCCACAGCTCATCTTCCACTGTGTGGGGTGTGGTGCAAACACTATCATAGAGGAGTGTCAATTAGGATTCCCAACATTTGGGTACCTATTGTTATGATAAATTGTTATTAGGATACATATTATTATGAAAAATAGGTAGGATAAAAGCTTAAATACACTTGGATCAATGTTTGAGGACATAAGAGTAGATCGTACTGGTCACACTAGGACTTGGGGTGTGGTTGAACTGGTCCTGGATTTGTTTGGGGGCCCTATGAGCTCAACATTTTTCAAATGGTGTTGTATGAAAGTAGGCAATATAAGGAGGCTTGAAGGATGGGTTTCAAAAAAATTTGGGCTTTAAGAAGGATAGGGGTTTCACAGAGGTTTATAGTCTTGTGAAGGAGTATGTTTTTTGAAATTGGGTGATTCTACCTTAGAGTGAAGTCTTGGTTCTCATATGGTTTGTTTCATGAAGGATATTTATCTCACAAAACCCCAAGATCCACACATGGATTTCTTCTAATGAAAAGCTCATGAAACTTTCTTAAAGGTATCTCTACTATGGGTTGAGGTTCTCAAAAATCTGTAGGAGGTGGTTTGGTGAAATATGGATACCTTTGGAGGCCTATCTCGTTTTTCACTCATGAATCTTCTGATTATTGTGAGTTTATATATTTTCCTAGAAACTAAAAGGCCGAAACCCCTGAAATGTAATACATAGACTTTATTAGTAGTCCTATTTGGGGAAATATCATTGATTTCATGAAATATAGAGGCTTTTCTGGAAGATTATGAACTTCACGACCTAACGGGGTTTCGTGAACTAGAGTAATGCTGCATGAAGGTTTTTTTCCTTTAGATTCATGTGGTTAGGGAATTACATGAGCTAGAGTTACACTACACAAAGGTTACAACCTCAAGATCCATGTATCCAAGGACTCCAGTGATCCATTTCCATTCCCTAATGTTTATAACATTGAATATTCATCCCATTAAGTGTATGTTTATGCTATTTTGACCTAAATTTTCTTCGAACTAGATGTCCCTTCCCTAGAATCTCCCATGAAAGATGTATTTCAGTGACAAAAAATGGCCTCTATTGTTAATATGATTCTAAAATGGGAGATGAGGGTTATATTCTAAGGGAAAGCTATTGTAAATTTTTAATTAGAATTCCATACATGTGAAAATTGGTCTAATAGTACACCTATAAATTGTGGAAGGGGTCCCTTAGGAGAGCATGATATTTTCAGAAAACATAGAATAATACTCTATTCTTATGAAACTTAAGATCTTTGTTGCATTTTTTGATTCTGATCCTCAATTCTTGTTAAACTATATTCTTCTGTGAACCGTGGTTCAATGAATAGACCTTCATGGATAGACTTCCACAAACTTATAACATATGTAAATTTAACCTTTGTGATAAATCCTATTCAAAATGAACTCCATGAACCAGATTCTAAATAAATTTAATGTCTTGAAGAATAGATGATGAGGGCGCTAAATCTTTCACTGATCATCAAAAGGATATTGACTGAGTGTGAGACTCTCTATATAACGAACTTGTTTTCTCAACGTGTGATAATTCTCAAATGAGTTAATTCCAAGGTGTTGAATTCTACCCAAACAAAGGGGGATGAAGATAATTATTTAAGAAACCTGATATATAGAATAAAAGTAGGTTGGTGTGATGATATATGATATTTCTAACCACGTTTAAAACATAGAATCCATTATCATTTTTCTGAGGATTGGAAAAAATAAACGAGGGATGACCACTGACCATGTTTGAAATGTGGTACCTATTTCAAAAAGATATCAAAAGTAATTTTGGTTCTGAACCTAAGACGATAGGTGGTCCTGTGTGGAATATGACCACTTCCATTAAGTGAGGGGGGAGGGGGCGGGAGAATTCGAACATGAAGGATGATGATGATCCATGTCAGGGGAGACTTGAAGTGTGGGGATGAAGTTATGGAATGTTAGAATGGAGTTCAATACTCTTTGAATTAAACCACCATGGATTTTAACACATTGGGTAGGAATATCAGTTGGAAAAAAAATCCAGACTTGTATTCCAAGGGGAGGATCTTCTTATATGTTGAGAGATGGTCAAAGAAGATGAATGTTGTGGTAAGTGTTTGACACTAAATAAAGAAAGAGGCTTCTTAGGTGAACACTTATGATTATTCTCAGTTTTATGTCATGAAATGAAGATGATGGATATGCAACTTAATGTCATATAGTGAGGAAAATTTACACATAGTTTAACCTCATATGGTGAGGATTATACATCTCACTATTTAATGTCATGTTATTGGGACATTTATTCACATAGTTTTAAATATTATGACCAATATGTGTAAACCAACATAAATAGATCCCACCAAACTAAGGTGATCAAGGCAATAAGAATGTAAAACAATGGGGTTTACCATATAGTATCTTGTGAGGCAAATATAGATTAATATTTAGCTCTAAATTTTTCTTAGACCAATGGGTTTAGTGATCACGACAAGGTTTTTTTTGAGTTACATAGTGGGTCCCTGATGGATTTGTTCCTCTTTATTTTTAGCCTCTTATTTTTCCCAAGTCATGAAAGTGACATGGGAGGGATAAATATAACTCTTTTTCAGAATAACGTTATGGGTTTTCAACTTAATAGTTGTTTGTGACTCTTGTATTTGGAAATATGAAGTTATACCAGTCATACTATGAAATTAAAAATAGTTTGGGGTCACAATTGTCAAACCATGACTCCTAATTTAAGGTTATAGATCTTGGAACATGGTGATTAAAATAGTTTTAGGACTTAATTATTGGACCTAATGGGGATCACTACCTGTAATGGTTCATATGGCATTGTGGGATTCAAAACCAACAGAAATTATGTGCCTTAGAGTACTTTCACCAAGAAGAATAATTTTTGAGCAAGTCACACAAAATTTAAGGTTGTGATTTAGACCAAAGTGTTGTGTTTTTCAATGGTATTTATGATGAATATGGGAGAGATAAACTGGGATGAAATATAATGATAAGAGGATATACCATATAGAACATCCCATAGACATCTAACACATGGTTTAAGGTTGTTATGCTTTGACATGGGCTCCTAGTTTAAGGCCATAGATTTTAGACTGATTGAAAATAGTTTAAGGTCATAATTCATTGAACAAAGGAGATTTCATATCAAAGTATTGTGAATGGTATATAAGGGAGTTACTAGATGTGAATTGGGGGCTGAGGCAGCCCTACACCACATGAAATATTCCCAAGCTGACTTGCACACAGTTTAGAGTTGTAATGCTTGGGATTGGTCTTCAAGTTTAAGGTCATACAGTTCATACCATCAGCTGAACATCCGAAATAAACATGTGTATTTTTGTAGAGTTAAAGAATAACATTAATTAAGGGCCAAGGAATATTTAATCCAAACAATAAATTTCTAGCATGACTTTCAGACATTTTAAAGTCACGATGGTTGGACTTAGGATCCACGTTTAAGGTCATAGAGTTCAGAGAATAGGGAACTCATCCATCTAAACAATGGTTGAGGAAAAATTCCTCTTAAATCATAATCCATTTTATTCCAGGATTTATGTGAGAAATAATGAGTGGTATCTGGTATCATCATTTTTAGGGGAGAATACAATAAGGAGAGAAAGTGATTGACAAATCCTTAGAAGGGAGACTAAGAATTTCAAGACCTGGATAGTAAAAGGGAAATGACTGATTGGGAGGGAATAACTATTTACCATGTTTGAAAGATAGGTTCAACATTTGCATTATTTTTGGATGGGGATAGAAAATTAATAATCAACCATTGACAGATTTTAAAAACACAAGAGCTTCTATTTATTACCAAAGATCCTTTAAGATGTGAGCCCATGATGGTAAATGAGCCAATGTGGCTAGGAAAATTTTACATTAGGGTGCCTATTCAGATCAGGAGTATTATTATTATCCAAATATATGAAAGAGATATGTGTATAATTAGGATTGGGGAATGCATCATATGGAATATTGAGTGCCCTGGGAACTATTCTGACACAAACTCAAATACATTGGACAAGTATATCGGTAGGTGAGAATAAAGTTGAGCCCAAAAGGGGGGAACCACAAAATGAGTTGATGGAAGGGATGGTCCAAGTATGAGATACTTGAGTGTCACTACATTTCCCATGAGAATGGGAATCTATCCACGTAGTTCTAGAAAGAAGATTGGTAGTATACCAATGCTGGGGGGGGGTGAAATCATATCTAGAGAGGGTATCAAGTCATCTCATATTATGATTCATACTTAATTTAAATGAGGTAAGGATACAATTTAACATTGTGTTCTTAGGATGTTGGATTTGGTTTATCTCATATTTATCATATGAGGAATCCCAGTTTTTTATGGGTAGGAAAATTTTCAATCATCCCATACTTGTCGTATGAGGCATCTCAGTTTTATGCATGGTAAGGTCATTTGATCATACTATACTTGTCATATGAGGCATCCTAGTTTTATATGGGTAAAGGGTTTTCTAATCATCCCATAATTTTCATATGATGCATCCTATTTTTATATGGGGTAAGGTTTTTTTGATCATCCCATATTTTCATATGGGGCATCCCAGTTTTATATGGGGTAAGGTTTTTTTATCATTCTATACTTGTTGTATGAGGAATATTAGTTTTATATGGGGTAATTTTTTTTATCATCGCATACTTTTAATATGAATCATCCCAATTTAATATGGTATACGATTTTTTTTATCATCCCGTACATGTTATATGAGGAATCCAAGTTTTATACGAGGTAAGTATTTAGTTTAAAGTCATATATAGAGGAAATGATTCTTTAAAGTTTAAAGTCATAAAACATAGACTATAGTTGATACTTGTTTAAAGTCTTAGTTCTTAGAACATTGGAATAACTTCTAGTTTAAGGTGATAAAGCTTTGACCCAAGTGTCATGGGTATCCTAAGTAGGCTTGTGTGGTTTGAAATTGTGATAACATGATGAGAAAAGAGGGCCATAGTGACCCTCTTCCACACAAAACATTACAAACCTTATCTAGGTTGATATCATGATGCTTGGGGGGGGGGAATAGATGTAATGAGTCAATGAAGGGGGTTGGACCCAAGATATGAGACCCAATAATTTCATCCTATCCCATGGAAATGGGAATCAATCTGTATATAGTTTTGGAGTGTGGCATGGTATGAGACTGATTCTAAAGGGGGAATCCTATTAAGGGTGGATGTAATGAAAATGTGAAGGGGGAATTTTCTTTTTGAAACACCTAGGTGAAGCAAACTATGTGAAGGTGGGGCCAAATAGGCCCAATGCATAGAGTTTATAGTCATAGTTCTTAGACAGACACTCCCAATTTAAGGTCATAGAGGTTGGAGCGTGGTGAGGTACTTCAAGAATATTCATATAGGGATAATGAGGTAAAACATGACATGAAAGATACCAAGGAGGATTTGAACCACACAAAGAAATTATGAATCTAGATACACAATGTTTAAGGACATAAAGGTTGGACTAGGTTAAAGCCCCAAAATAGTTTTGTGCTAAGTTTGGGCCTGAGGAAAGAAGGTTTAGGAATCACTACGTATCCCATAAGAATTAGAATCAATCCCCATGTAGTTCATGAACACATCATGGTAGAAGATCGACAACAGAGGTATGGTGTCTTATCTAGAAAGGACACTGAATCATCTCATAAGCGTGATATGATTCATCTTGAATTTATAAGGGTTAAGGATACATTTTAATATCTCATGTTGAGAATTTTGGTGGGACTTGCGCATTGAGATGCCCATTATTCCTCTCCTCATATCAGTTCATGAGGTAATCTCCAGCTAATAATGGGAAAAAGAATATAATTGGGGCTTACAACTAAATAGGAGGCCCAAGAGAGTCTTATAGTGATAATGTAATAGGTAATGGTTGATTTTTTGATGAGTTCATGGATGGACCAGACGATTGGAGGTTTAGGCATCACTCTGTATTCTATGAGAATGATAATAAAGCCACATATAGTTTAGGGGTGTGATATTGTAGAAAACCAAGACCACAAATAGGATAGACCATCCTCTATAATGAAGATGGAATATGTATTATATAGTTTTAGACATCATTCAAAAGGAAGATAGCTATGCAGTTTATGGTCATGCAGCTAGGACCAAGGAGAATTTTCTAAACGGTCTAACATCTTGATGCTTGGAATAAAGGAGAATTGTTTTTAGGGATACCTTCATGGAACAAAAGAGGTAAAAACCTAATGTAAAATGATGGTTATATAATCCCATGCACCACTTAAATATTATTGAATAAATTATACATTTTTTAAGTTCTTCATGCTTTGAATGTAAGAAGGGACAAATGGAAAAATCTTGGAGGGCCTAAATTCTCCATAGGGGAAGGTTTTATAATGAATTATAGGCTATTTCTGAATAAAGGGGTCTAGGAATCACTACATATCCCATGGAAATGGGAATAAAGATACATGTAGTTATGGTACGTGGTATGGTAGAAGATCAACATGAGAAGTGGGGGTGTGTCCTCTCTATAGAGTACATTAAATAATGTCATTTTATTCTATGAGGTAAGGATATATTTTATCATCACGTGTTGAGGACATTGGTTTTTTTGGTTATATCATAATTTTTAGTGAGGCATCATGTGTTTATTACATAGGTAAAGGCTAGAGTTTAACATCATGTATTGAAGACGCTAGGCTTTCCTGGTTAAATTCATACAATACATACTATGGTCACTACCAGTTTAGGGTCATAGAGGTCAGACTGTAGGGATACAAATAGTTTAAGGTCATCATTTGTTGACCATGATTCCTAGTTTATGTTCATAGAGTTTTCACTCCGTTCCTTCACATGAAGTGATAATTGTGAAACTTGAAATTGGTGGGAGGTGTGATACGCTCTCCCTACATGGTGATCAAAGAGTATGACCCATTGTAATAGTCCTTATGGATACTATATAGTCCTTCCCACATGGGCTCCAACATCGGTGCCTTTTTTTTTCAGGGTATCATTGGAGTTTTATGATACAATACCATGTCACCCTAAAGGAAAGATTAAAGATGAACCTTTTTTTTGACCACCCTCTCTATCCTATTATAGTGCCTCTCATATTTATTCAAGGCATAGAGAAAATTTTCCTCATGGAACTCCATCTCAAATAGACATACTTATCCCATTTTTTTTGGCATATATTGGTCATAAATAGCTATTTTTATTGAAAAAAACTAAACCTCAATGGGTAAGACTACCTCTGTTCCATACAATAGGGAGTATGGGGTTTCCAGGGTGGAATTTTGGATTTTCATTTGATAGGACCAATTGGAATTGATAATCTTATCAAGAAATAATCTTTTTTTATATCCCATCATTTTTAGAAATATGTTAGAGAGGGTATTATTGAACACCCGAATATACCCATTTTTCTATGAATAATAGTAAGAAGTACGGATGGACTGAATATTGTACTTGGAATAAAATTTCTTTAAATTTTCAGCCCAAAAGATAGCGTCATATATGAGAATAGTTTAAAGAACTCCAAATATATGGATGACATGGGAGATCATCACAAACCAAGTTTTTTACTTCCTTGAGGGAAACCACTTTTACCCACATATAGAAAATTCTGTTATGGCCAAAATGAACTTGCACTTTTGAGTTTTCACTGGTGGGTATGGCCCCACAATATCGTGTCCCCATAATGCAAAGGGCCAAGAATATTTGGTGGTGATGAAAAACCCAAGAGGTTAATGCATGAAGTTATAGTGAATATAACATTCATGACATATATTGGAAATCTCAATTCATCCATGAAACAAAGTGGGCTAAAAGTATCCCATAATTAAACTTTTTGTGGGGGAGCTTCAATCCTACATTATGGGAACCAAAGGATCAGACATGTACCTATTTTATAACCTCAGTTATCTCATCTCCTTAGATGGAATAGAGGATTATTCTATCAAACCCATTCATTTATAGGGGTTTCTTCTAGTTTGACCTACTTTGGATGGTAAAATGTAACTCACAATGGAATATTTTCTCATGCTTAACATGTTATGATGAGGGAATTATATGATAGAAATACTTGATGAAGGGACTCTCCCAACCTTTAATTTATGTTACTATGGGGGTAATTGAAGATCCTAGCATAGAAGTACCAACAACCAGATGATTCACTTACTAGTTTCCATCATCTGAGGTTGTGGGGGAAATGTCCCTTCAACATGCCACATGAATGACCAATTCATCCTAGTCAGGTTATGCAAGAGATGTGACCAAACCTAAACATGCATCAACTCAACTATTCTGCGACCAAAGGACATGGGTCACCTTTATATGAGAAGGGAACTAGGCAATTAGCTAGTGGTTCTGTTCTAATAGGTGTACAAAATCTTTCTTTCTAATGACATAGTCACCATTATTCTATTTTATGACCAACTTGGAGTCTCCCTTTACATGAAAATAGGTAAAATAAATCTTGAGGGTCATCTTGAGAGTGGAACTAAGGGCCGTATACTCTAACTTTTTGTTTCTGCAACCTTTGGACAATAGTAATGAGTATTTTAGGATTATAGGGGTGATGAAAATAATTCCCAAGCCTTCCCTATTATTCTTGGTGTCATTGAGCCTCCTTTCAGTCAGGATCTAGGAGGGACCATCAAAATTGATATTCTAGAATAATACAATCCAATCCACTGTTTGAATATTTGAATATAAAAATATACATACAAGGGTAGGATGTGTGTCTAGAAAGTCTTCCAATTCTCGACCTTTAATAACCTTATGTATGATAAACTTGATGTCTTACTACTGGAGGATCACCACTCTGTGTTCCAATAGTCCCATAAACATTGGGAAATTGAGAATATACATTAGAAGTTATATTAGATACACCAACTATATGTCATGATGATACAAATAATGTTACAACTTATTCACTTTAAAAAATAGTGTGAGAAAAATCTTATATTGGTGGGGGGGGGGGTATCATATTTATGTTTATAAACATGCGACTGAGATAGTATAGGCTCTTTTTCAAACCATCAATATTTTTTTGGGATAGAAGGGAACCAAGGGAATGTTCTAGAGTTGTCATATAGAGGGCTAAAGGATTTCCTAAGATGGGTGGAATAAGAACTGAAGGATGCAGTAGGAATTTCATGATATCCTCAAAGGTGGTATGGATTTTCTCACCCCACTATTAAAATGTTCCTCTATTCATAATCCTTTGGAAGGTATTACACACGAAAAAAATATTTTCAATAAATCACCATATATAATCTATGTGTCCATAGAGACCTTGAAACTCCAGAAGATTGATGGAGGGTTGAATTTGATTGATAAGAATGATTTCCTCTCGGTCTATCTCAATACCTTAGTATCTTATGGAAAAGATGAGAAAATTTTCAAAGGTTACCCCAAGAAAGAAATTAAAGGGTTTTATATTTAAGTGTTCGGAGTAGAGGAAGATGAACAATTTTGAAATATCCTTGATATGCTTCTGATGCTAGTAGGATTTGACCAAAAAATCATCTGCATAATGTTCCACCAATGTCTTAAGAATTGTCTTGAAGATGTGATGCATTGATCAATGGTAAGTAGATCTATAATTATTTATGATAAAATGAATCAAATTATATAATAATGTTATGTGAGGTTCCATGGAGGAGGTGGACTCCTCATCCTCAAGGGACATCTTGGTTTGATTGTACCGAGAGTATATGTCCATGAAAAAATGTGCTTGGATCTCAGTTATGGAATCAATCAATAGATCTATCAGGGGAAAGAGAAAACAATCCTTTGGAAAATAGTTATTGTGGTCTTAAAAGTTGATACAGACTCTAATCTACCCACTCTTCTTCTTGACCGGGACAATGTTAGCTATCCACATGGGGTGATAAACCTCCCTAAAAAAGCTGGATTTAATAATCTTGTCAACATCAGCCTTGACCATAACACCATTAGGGGGTTCATCCTTTTGGGAGGATGTTTGAACCTTTGGTGACTCATTGGGAGCAAAAGACTATGAACAATGATATAAGGTTCAATACCTATAATCTCATCATAGCTCCAGGTAAATACATTATGATGATATTTTTGGAAGCCCACATACTTCTGATGATCTTATGGGGACTTTGTTTCACTTATTAGTTTATTCCTCAAATATTTCTTGATACCAAGGTTCATGATCCTATTGTCGAGCATGTCGAATTAGTTGTTTAGTTTTTACTAGAATATCTGTATTATAGTAGCAACCCTAGGTCGTCTCTCGATGAAAAATTAGACCATTAATTGAAAAATAGGGTTTTGATTATAAATATAGAAGGGGGATTGGATTTAATAAAACATGGGGGTTTATTATTAAATATTACAATAGAAAAACTAAAGTGATTAAACAAAGTGGAAATGAATAATATTAATTAAATGTGATCAATCTAGGGGAGTATCATGATGATCATCCTTAATAGCTTCAAGAGAAAGGGTATAGATATTTTATTCCATGTTTTTTAACACCTATTACCATAATGTTACTGATTTTATACAAGGATACCTCATATGGTTCAGTTGAAAACACAAAATGATTCACCGGACACCACCGATGATTGGGTGATTTGTGTTCGACTTCATAACCAAAACTGACCAAGGAAACACACGAAGAACTCAATGTTTTGTCCAGGTTTGTTTGTTATTTCTTTTTTATACCATGAAATAAATGTACATGGCCTTGAAAGTGTATATGGTAGTTCAATTGACCAATATTAACCACACAAACACTGCAATTTAATGAGGGAGGAAAATGGGATGTACGGTGTATGAAACATCACATGAAAGGGTACCCCCAAACATGATCATCTGAGTTTGAGTATAAAATACCAGTATATAACTCATTAAATAAAAATATAGGATTAAGAAAAGAAACATAAAACCTGTAAATAAAAATTTTATTCAAAATAATACAAGTATGAAGCTCGAGATTACATCACGTTCCTCCCCGGGTGATAACAAGTGGTTTAGAAACCCATGGGAGGGGAGGAAGAAGAAGATATTGAAGTAGCACTTCCCATAGACTCAATAACTTCTAGGATTGATCGGGAAACACCTTTGAGACTCCAAAATTGAATCACCTTACCTCCTGGTTTATTTCCCAAATAGAGAACCCAAGGTGCCATTTTATAGAAAATTTGGAAGGTGGTTTTGGGCACACAGATTTCTTCAAACCAATTGTACCATGCGTTTCAACCATTAGACAATCGAATATACCTTCTTAAAAAATTGGAAAGTTGTAGAGTCACTTCATAAATATATCCACTGAAATTTTGGTATCAATTGGACTAGTGGATTTGGAGATAAGGACATATTACCAAACACCACTTTTGACTTCTCATAAATTCAGTTTTATGGAGAGATCTGGTCAGCTGGGCCACTTTTTGGCAGAATTGGGCTTGGGTTTCTGCATCAGAGTTGTATAAAATTAAAATTTAGACTAGAATAAAAAATATGAGACCATGTTGATGCAGGTAATGTTCTAAAAATTCAAAATAGTGGTTAGGTGTTCAGGGATCTATGTAATTTTGGCCCAATTTTCTTCCACTTCATCATGAACCCTCCAAATCATCTCCTCCTACATTGAAATAATCAAAACAAGTAAAATTTTACAATTTAATAGTGATAAACACAAAATAATAGAATTAAATACGAAGTTAAATTTGTTATTATTTTTATAATTTTCAATACAAAACAAGTTTAGCACAGTGGTGTAAGTGTGAAAATGAAACAGTGAATCATGGTACGTTAACACCCACACACCTAAAAAATTGCACTCCTGGGAAAATTATAATATCCTAATCATGTCTCATTCCTAAATAAATGGTTTGAAAAAATCCAAGATTCTTTTTAAGTAAAATTAATCATGTCTCATTTCTGGAATCAATTTTCCTATCATTTTTCTTTTCTCAAAATCGAATTTGTTCAACTTCATTTGTTCACCCATGAAATATGTCGCAACCTATATCACCTAAAATTTTTCCCTCTTAACTCAAGGAACATATGAAATTGGATTTATTATCTTTTCATAGATTACATACTATCTTACCATATGTTTTCCAAGATTCTCATTTCTCTACCGGCAAAAACTAGTGTGCTACTCAAGAGGACTTCTAATAGTTTGTTTTGGGATTCAAGGGTTGGTAGGATTTAATGTTTAGAAATATGAGCTAGAAGAGGTGTGTTTAATATCTCATATAAAAAACATGTGAAAATTTAGTATGTTTTCATAGTGTTTATACACACTCAACCCCTCAAAAAGTGGATCACCTCCAACTCACTCTCCCCATTGTCTATTTTTGTGGGTCACAACCAAGGAGTGAATAATAATGAGTAAACATCCTATTTTCTCCATTTTTTTCTTTTGTTATATTTTTTTCAATGTACCGAACAATTTTTTTAATGTATAATTTTTTTAAAGATAAAGGGAGAAATATGTGTAAAAAACGATGTAATATGGCTCGTGAAACCATTGCCCAAGGAAAATGTAGGCACCCTTTATATCAGCCCATAACAATGATTATCTCCCAAGAATTCCGATGGAAACACCCTATCTCCCACACTTAATGAAAATAAAACAAGAATATACAAAAGAGATGGGTAGGTTGGGATATATTAGCTTGTAATGTGGCTACATAACAATAATTTCATGGTCTCATAGGCTTAAGAAGGAAAAATGTCAATGTGTCCAAAAATAGAGGTTTATTATACAAAGGGATTTTCAATGAACGATTTCCTCTATCATGAATGTATCATACTTATCTTATGGATTTAAATAGAATCAAGGTATGTTCTAGTTTCTCTAGATGACCTGAGACTCTCAAGAATGTGATTAAATGAAAGAATATGCAATAAAGGGATTAGAATATCTCTCAAGTAAGGGATTAAAATATAGGTTAGTGCTAATGAGTCTTGGGTTTCAAAAATCCATTAAACACCTAAAAATGATTTGAAAATAAAAATTCTAGAAAAATATTCCACATCAACATTCATTTAAAAAATATTTTTCCAAAAACAATGGAATTTCCCTCACAATTAACTCAAGAATGAAAAATGATTTTGTATATTCTTTTTAAGATCAAATGTTATCTAAAAACACAAAATAAAGAAATAAAAATTAAAAAAACATATTTCTTTTTTTAATTTTTTTTAATTTTTTTGTTAAATCCTAACTATGACATGTCACCCTCCCCCACACCTAAAAGTTAAATTGTCCTCATTGAAAGTATTTTAAATAAATAGACAATAAATAAAGGTAGGGAGAAGGGACAACCTGCTAAGTGGTGTCATATGTGAAATCAATTAGTTGGATTTCCTCCACGAGATGCTTTGGAAAATCCTCATAGAAGTTTTTTAGCCTCTAACCATTGACAATAATCTACTTTCCACTCTTCTAATGAAAAACCTATATCTCACCAAAAGGGTAAACATCAGTAACAATATAAGGACTTAGCCATCGATAATGAAGATTACCTGGGTGGATCTTTAGCTTGGAATTGTACAAGGGGACCTTCTCAATAATATGGAACTTCTGCTGATGAATCATGCTGTCATGGATAGAATTTGTCTTCTCTTTATATATTTGAGAGTTCTCATATGAATAAAATTATATTTCTTATAACTATTGAATCTAAAACTTCCTATCATCACTTGTATATGAAAGATTCATATTAAATTATTTAACAGCCTAATAAGCATGGTGTTCTTCTTCCACTAGAAGGTGACAAGCCTTTCAAAACACAATTCTGTATGGTGTCATTCTGATTAGAGTTTTAAAAGATGTACAATATTCCCAAAGTGAATCATCCAAGCGTAAGATTCAATCTTTCATATTGGGTTGTATCATTTTTTCCAAGATTCTCTAAACTTATCGATTTGAGATTTTTGCTTGTCCGTTAGTTTGGGGTTGATATGTTGTAAAGACTTTATGAACAACCCCATACTTATGAAGCAAATTTTTTATGTTTTAATTGTAGAAAATGTGAACCTTGATCACTAATGATGAATCTTAGTAAACCAAACCTACTAAAAATTTGATACCTAAAAAAATCAACAACCACTCGAGAGTCAGCAGTCCTGGGGGCCTTTGCTTCCAACTATTTAGATACATAGTCAACATCCAATAAGATGTACAAAAAGATAAATGAATTTTGAAAAGGCCTCATGAAGTCAATTCCCCATGCATCAAAAATTTCACAGAATAACATGGGTTGTTGGGGAATTTCATTCCTCTTAGAGATATTCCTTGTGAATTGACAATGACTATATGATTTGAAAAATATTTGGGCAGTCCTATACAATGTTGGCCAATAATGATTGAGTTGTACGTTGAGATCCAAATTGGACCCCACAAGAAAAAGTGTGGCTGAAGGTCAAAATAGAGGTGAACTCATGGTCAGGGACATACCGAAGAACTACTTAGTTACCAAAAATTCTTCACAAATATGAGTCATCCCAAATGTACCACTGAGAATCATGCTTAAGTCTCAGGGGTTATAAAGTACTGAAATCAGTGGGAACCCAAAATGTTTATAAAAAATTCACAATGTCTGCATACCAGGGGGTAAGGTCCACAACATCACAAAGGTTCTCATGAGGGAAGAATTCTCCAATGGGGAGGGGTGAGTCAACATGATGGTCTAATGGTGGGGAAATCCTACTTATGTGGTCAACTACAATATTTTACACTCCTCTATTATCTTTAATATCAAGGTCAAACTCATGGAGGAGGAGCATCCACTGAATAAATCGAGGTTTAGGTTCAGGTTTCTTTAGGAGAAAATGAAGGGAAACATGATCGAAAAAGACACTTATTTTTGACCTGATAAGATATGAATGAAATTTTTCCAAAGAAAAACCAATAGAAAGAAGTTCTTTTCAATTTTTGTGTAGTTTTTCTGGGCAGGTTCAAGGGTATGTGATGTATATGCAATGACATGAGGAGCCTTCTCAAACCTTTTTGATAAAAAGTTTCCAACTGAAAAGTTAGAGGCATCACACATAAGTTTAAAGGGGAGATCCCACCTAAGTGGTTGGATGATTGGAGGTGATGTGAGACTCCTTTTTAGTAAATTTAAAGTGTGCTCACAATTTTTATCAAACAAAAAATCAAATCCCTTTGTAATAACCAGGACAAGGGTAGTGGGATCTTACTGAAGTCTTTAATGAGTCAGTGGTAAAAACCAGCATGACCCAAGAAAGATCGCACCTCACAAACACATTTTGGATATGGAAGGGTTAAAATTAATTCAATTTTTGATTTATCCACTTGAATTTCCTCTTTTAGAATAACATTCCCAAGAACTATCTGCAGTTCAACCATGAAATGAAATTTCTCATAATTTAATAAAATATATTCTTTTATGAAATGACAAAGTATATAACCTAGGTGAGACAAAAAATCATCAAAGGAAGCTCCATAAACCGTGAAATCATATATAAAAACTTCCATTCAATTATCTAGGCACTCTGAAAATATACTCAACATACAATATTGAAAAGTACCAGGATAATTACAAAGACCAAAAGGCATTCTTCTCTATGAAAATATTCCAAATTGACATGTAAATGTTTACTTTTCTTGATCTTTAGGGGATATATTGTTTTGAAAATAACCCAAATATCCATCAAGGAAACAATAATGGGACTTTCCAGCCTATCTTTCTAGCATTTGGTCAATGAAAGGTAGAGGATAGTCGTACTTACTCATGACTTGATTTAGTCGAATGTAGTCAATATAGACTCACCAACTATTTTTCACACGTGTTGGAACAAATTCATTATTTTCATTTGACACAACTATTGTTCCTATTTTTAGGCACAATTTGTAATGGGCTGACCCATTTAATATCAGATATAGGATAAATGATCCCCATAACAAGTAATTTACTGACTTCCAATTTTACCACTTCAAGGAGAGTGAGATTCAATAGATGTTGAGATTGTCTTATGGGTTTAGCCTCATCAACCAAAAGTATATGGAGCATACAAATAGATAGGCTAATCCTGGGAATATCATCCAATGTAAATCCTATTTCCTTTTTATACTCTTTAAAAAGGTTGAGCAGTTTTGATTCTTGATGTTGAGAGAGGTTATTTTTCATGACCCGTCCCCTGGGGCTGTTGCCGTGACTACCCAAACCCGCCTTCCATAGGCCAGGGGATGTCGACTAGCACCGAGAGGCGTATTCCCTAAAATTGGGAAGGCATTGACTTTATAACCTATAAACTCACAAAACTAGGCACAAATTAGGATACAAGAACAAAGTTAAACTATATAGTAAACAGGGTGTGTATAGAAAGAAAAAGGGTCCAGAATACAAGCCCAACTAAAAAGTACAAGTAAACTGAAATGTACAAGTAAAACTGAAATAGCTCCAGTGGACACCCACCAAAGATCCTACCTGAAGTGTAGGTATATATGTATAATGGTCTTCTCTATGGTACGCCTCATCTAATGTCCACCTCCAAGCTACCTCTATTCCTGGTACCCTCATCCTTAGTCAAAGTTGTCTATCGTCTGCACCAAACACAACAAGGTGCGGGCGTAGCTCATGTAGGGGTGAGTATAACGATACTTAGTAGGGTCCTCGAGACCCTGAAAAGTCTCACAAAATCCACAAAGGATAAACCACAAAGCATACCAAAATCACAAAGCATGAGAAAAACAGTGAACCCTACTTAGGTATATGCCCAAACATATACCTAAGTTATCAAGTATACCCATCTCATTTATGAGGAAACACAAGGCCCAAATCTTAACCAAAGTAAAACTTTTCCATGAAGGAAAAAATACCATGAAGGTAACACCACAAGGTTAAGTAACACAATGGTGATGGCGCATAGAAATATACCACATTTATCACCACGAAGGTAAGTAGAACAAAGGTAGGCCACATAGAAGAATACCACAATGATATCACCACGAAGGTAAGTACCACAAAGTTAGGCCACAAAGAAAAATACCACAAAGTTAAGTAACAAAAAGGTAAAGACTAAGCTCACATCAGGTATAACTTAGGTATGGTAGTAAAGATGATTAGATGTATCTACTGAATTATCTTACTCTGTTAAGAGGCTAACCCACGTAGGATCCTAGATCATTAGATCGATGTAGGATTCTAGTACAAAAGACCCACATAGGATCCTTGAGTAGTCCCACATGGATTCATAGAATAGATCGAAGTGAAATACAGGAACACAGATTCACATAGGATCCCAAAGCACAGACCCACATTAGATCCCTTTCTCATGTTACAGCCAGCCATAGGGTTCCCACACTAAGCCCGCTAGATTCTGGGAGGGTCTGATCCTCAAGCCACAGGTCGATACTCCAACTGCCACGAAGTCCCACAAAGAATTATCCCAAAGGACCTCCATGTAATAGGGGCATCAACACGACAAACAATTCATCAATCAGATGCCCGATCTGTAAGTTATTGGCCTTTTAGTTCGAGGGCCTGGTTGGATTTGTGTTCAATCCAACCCATCCATACCCCAAATTTATCAAAATATCATATGGGGTATACCAAAATGACTACCTCTATCCAAGGTTTTCGGTGCTGCAGACGGTTTGTCAAACAGATGCCTATAGCTCAAGTTATGACCGAAAGAGTGGAAAGGGGTCGAAGTTGGTTTGGGTCCGTTACGACCCAGTCAGACCGACCTGAATTGACCCTGCCTGGGCCAACGTGACTTGGTTCGGGTTGAACCGGCCCGACACTGGTTCAGCCTTGGGTACGACCTGGCCTGTGATGGGAGGCCCACGTTGGCCCACGGTGGGCGGTCCCACGGTGGGGTTTGCCCTAGCCGCCACCTAAGTGGGAGGCACCCCTTGGGTACCCTGAATGGCTGGGCTGTTCGGGTTGGGTGGATGACCGGCTTGCACCACATGGCACCGAAAACTGGCATGCAAGACCTGGGGTCCTGCTCGGTTCCCCGACTAGCCGGACGACCAGCATTCCTCTGCCGCGTGGTCATGCCCCTCGCCACTACCAGCGGCCGACAGCGAGTCGACCACCCCTCCTTCGCTATCGCGACCTCGTGCTACGACCCCTAGACATCAGCAGTGTTGACACGCACCACCACCCCTTTCACGCTGCTGGTCGTGCGCTGGCCGTTGCCCTTTCTCTACCGCAGCCGATGGGCTGCAACCCTTCTCCGGCATAACAGTCACACCACCATCGCCATCGCGGCCAACCAGAGTGGTGACCGCTGCTCCCGAGCCCCCATCAGTGCCGATCACTGTCATGGTTGCCGACAACGTTCCTTGGGTCACCGGGTGTGCCCCGGTGGCCCCATATTCATTTTAAAGCCTCCCATACTCTTCTCAGGGCATCTCCATTAATCCAAGATCACCAAAATCCAAAAAGGTTGCAGGGAGGTTGGGCCATTTTTGTTTGGCTCGCACCGTCCACGTTAGAATGGTAGCAAGTGGCATAATTGTTCTTGAATCAAGAAGAACGATAAGAATGAGGTAGGGGGTATAAAACATCAATCCCTACCTTGAAATTCGTTGGAGGTTTCAAGAGGTAGAATATGAAGTCGATGAAGGGGGTGCTGACATTCATCGCTGCCGCAACATGCTTCCGATCTGGAGTCAAGTATCGGTTCCTCATTCTTTGTGGGAGGATGATATTTCAAAGGATCTCCCCCCAAGTCCTCCCTTTTCCAACGATTCCCCCAACAATGAAGTGAGGAGAAAATTTTAATTAAATTAAATTAATTAATTCAATTAATGAAGCACATCATTTGGGGGAAATCCCAAGGGTTACTATACATTAAAGAAGAGGAGTTTGGATGGCCCCCACCACCATGCATTCAAAATGGGAGGTTTTCCACCTCAGGTGGTCCCCACTTCTATAACTCAACAAGAGAGGTTTAAAAAAGGCAAATAAAATGTTAATTATTTTATTTTTATACTTCCATGAAAAATTGAAAAACTAACTTCCACCCTCGTCCTACTGCGGTCAAGGTGAAGGTCTTCTTAAGAGAATATCAGCACTGTGACTTCAATGATGCCCTCGTATTTCAATTCCGATCACCGGTTCAAAAGTTACAAAAACCCACTCGCACATTTACTGAAAAAACTAAAAAAAGTTCAAAAATTCATTCTCGGTACACCAGGCCTCGGAATCACGCACCGTCAATTTTTGCATACTCAAATATTTCCATATAATTAAAAAAATTACATGGAATTTCTGGGTCTTTACATTCTCCCCACCTCTGGGCTTTGCATCCCTAAAATCCACATCACAAAAACTAGGAAAACAAGTGGTGGTATTGAGCATGATTCTGAGCCTCCCGCTCCCACATGCTCTCCTATGGGTTCCTATGCTGCCATGGTACACACACTAAAGGTATCAACCACCCACGAAGGACCCGCTCCTGTTGATCCTCAATCTCTATTGGAACCTCCGTAAATGTCACCCCATTGTCGATGTCCAGCTCTCTGTGGTCGATGACGTGAGATGGGTCATGCACGTATCTCCTCAGTTGGGATATGTGGAAAATTTCATGCACCCGGTTCAACTGAGGGGGAAGTGCTCGGTGGTAAGCCACCTCACCAACTCTACTAAGGACCTGAAAGGGTCTGATGAACCTCAGAGATAACTTTCCGCCCCGACCAAATCTCCACAAACCTCATTGAGGCGAGACCCGTAGAAAGACATAGTCACCATCCTCAAACTCTATAGGTCTCTATCTCTTGTCGATATAATACTTATTACTATTCTGTGCAGTCTCCATCCACTCCTGGATAATCTGCACCTTCTTCATGGTAGCTCGTACCACATCTGGTCCCATGTGTGTTGAGTCCCCTAGGTCAGTCTAGTACAAAGGTGATCTGCAAGGTCGTCCATAGAGATCCTTGAAAGGTTACATACCGATAGTAGAGTGATAAATATTGTTTTATGAAAACTCCACTAATTTCAACTGATCCTCCCTACTACAACCAAAATCAAGGACGCAAGCACGTAGTATGTCCTCGAGGGTCTGAATGGCCTGCTCAGTCTGGCCATCCATCTGAGGATGGAAGGCAGTTCTCAAACGAAGCTGCATCCTGAAAGTCTCATGCAACCTCTTCTATAGCCGGGAAGAGACACACGCATCATGATTAGAGACAATCATTGAGATTACTCCATGTAGAGGCACAATCGTGCACATAGAGTCATCACAAGCTCTCTACTGAACACTTCTATCTGATCGGTAATAAGTGGGCCGACATGGTGACTCGGTCGACGATCACCCAGATAGAATCATCAACCCTAGATGTACGTGAAAGTATTTTCACGAAGTCCATGGATATCCCATCCCACTTCCACTCTGGGAACTCTAATGGCCGGACTAAGCTTGTTGGTACCTGATGCTATACCTTCACTTGCTGACAAGTGAGGCGCCGAGAGAAAAACTATGCTACTGCTTTCTTCATTCCCGGACACCAGTGCTATCGTCAGAGGTCCTGGTACATCTTTTCCACTCCTGGATGTGCCGCTGGAGGGGATGTGTGGAACTCCCTCAACACTTCCTCCTAAAGAGACACTGGTACCATGGTATGTCCTTTGAAAAGGACGAAGTGCTCCCAACCTTTATAAAATCCATTAGGTGCCTGCCCTATGGATATATGAACACATAGAGCCACACAATCAGTGTCCCCACGCTACGCCTCCCTGACTCACTGAAGAAGTGGGGGAGTGACTATAGAAGACTAAAGAAAATCTACTCCATATCATTCCACAAAGGATGTCTGCAAAGCAGCCAACTACTCCATCACCTCACATAGTAGCTGAGTACCAGATCTATTACTGAGTGCATCTGCTACAACGTTCCCCTTCCCAGTAGTATAGACTATATCAAAGTCATAGTTCTGGTGGAAATCAAGCCTACATCACTGTATCGGGTTCAAGTACTTCTAGGAGAAGATATACCTGAGACTCTGGTGATTAGAGTAGACCATAAATTGCTTGCCCATCAGATAGTGCCGCAACATATTCAAAGAAAATACCACTACTACTGACTCAAGGTCATGGGTAGAGTAGTTCTGCTCAAGCTATCTCACCTATTGAGAACCATTTGTGATAACTACTCGCTCCCATATCAGGAAACATCCAAGACTGATCCCTGATGCGTCGCAGTAGACTACGTACCCAATACTCTCTTCCCAAAGCCTCAAGATGGGTTCACTAGTCAGCCTCTGCTTCAGATCTTGAAAACTCCACTAGAATCTCTCTAACCACACAAAGGGTTGACCCTTCTTTATCAATGCTGATAAAGGTGCTGCAACTCTGGATAAATCTGGCACAAATATCTGGTAGTATCCGAACAAACCCAGGAAACTCCGTACCTCCGTCACACTCCTGGGTGGCTCCCAAGAAAGTATCACCTCTATCTTTTCTAGATCCACCACAACTCCAACCTTCAAGATGACATGTCCCATCAAGTGAATCTCTCGGATCCAGAACTGGAACTTAGAGAGAATACCATAAAGATGGTTCTCTCAGAGTGTGTCCAGAAAAACCTACAAATGATAGTCATGCTCCTCCTCGGTAGTCGAGTACATAAGAATATCATCGATGAAGACTACTACAAAGTGATCAAGGAATGGATGAAAGATCCTGTTTATGAGTACCATGAACATAGATGGAGTTTTGGTCATGCCGAATAGAATAACCAAGAACTTGTAGTGGCCATACTGACATCTGAAAGCTGTCTTCTGCACATCCTCATCTCGTACTCTGAGCTGGTGATAGCCTGATCTGAGGTCTATCTTCAAGAACTAACGTGCCCCCTTCATCTGATCAAAGAGGTCGTCAATCCTTGTGAGTGGGTACTTGTTCTTCACGGTCACTTGGTTCAGGCGTCGATAGTCAAAAAAAAGTCTCAAGATCCCATCCTCCTTCTTAGAGAACAAAATCAGGGTTTCCCAAGGAGAAACGCTGGGCCGGATGAACCCCTTCAGCTGTACCCGCAGCTCACGTAGCTCCGCGGGAGCCACCCGATACACTGTTTTAGATATCGGTGTCATCTAGGGGTACAAGTCAATGTAAAATTACACCTCTATGGGATTAGGTAGACTTGAAATATCATCAGGGAAGACATCAATGTAATGGTCCACCATTATAGGAATACTCAGACTCTCCACATTAACCACCCCGAGGGTAAGGCTATCCAACTGATGAGTGATCGGCTGCAATCTCCTTCAGGTAAATCTATCCTATGCTGTAAAGGCTCCCTTCTCACTGGTGAAGGTAAACCTAGTCCCATCCGTGTGGACACACCACACTTTTCTCCTAATATAGTCAATCTGAGCATGGACTGTAGATAACAAGTACATACCCAAGATGACATCATAAGGCCTCAACGCCACTACTAAGAGATACCAGTCGAAGCTCCCACCTTCAAGATTATTATCACACTACCGGAACCGGTGTGTAATAATCGAATCCTCTTCAGTAGGAGTCTCTAACCGTAAAGATCATGCCAACGGCTCCATCAGAATCTCCGAGCTCCGAACGAGGGCCGTGGCAATAAAATAATGACTGGAACCCGTGTCTATAAGTTGTGTAACTAAGGTGGAGTAGACACATATCATACCTCATATCATCTCTGGAGTGCCGTGGTCATAGGCCTCAGCTTCCTGGAGATAAGATCACCCCTGTCCACCTGGTCCCTATGTTTGGGGTGGACCACATGGTGGTGGTGGCGGTAACACCTCATATCGGCACCCACCGCCAGCTACATGACCAACTCCTCTTCTATGTCTATCTTCTCCCTACAGAACTCCTTGATTGAACCTATATCTCTGTTTGGGTGGTCCTTTGACCATCTGCTGATCATCCATACGGTGGGTCAGGCAGTCACGAGCCATGTGACCCTACCTTCCGCATGCGTAACACCACCATCTCCTCGCATGAATGGCTCTATCTCGGGTGCCCCGCATAACCGACCCTAAATCCTACGGTCGTCCACCTGTAGGTATGGTCCTCTTGGACCTCTATGACATCGGTCTATTGTAATTTATAGAAGACTCCGCTATGTGACACCCGGTGGTGGGCCTTGCTGCTGGTGACTATTCAGAAAGAAAACTCTGCACTAATAGGGCTCGCTCTAACACCCCTTCCTACATTAGGATGCTGAGAGAAATCTTCGAAGCACTGATCTCCTGCTTGAGTCCCTACTTGAAGTTACATGCCCTAAAGATTGGGTATCACACCATATCAGTGGAGGAGAATGAGAGGTCAGTGAAACTTGCTGAGTACTGATCCACAGTCATGCTCCCCTACTACATATGAAGAAGCTCCTGTATGCGCACGACGTGAAGGGTCGCTGGAAAAAACTCTTCCAGAAACAGGATCTCAAAGTCTTACCAGAGAAGTGTCACCTCGTCGTAAACCTCCAATATCATGTTCCACCATCTTCCTACTGCTTCATGAAGAAGGCTGGCGGCAAGGATCACCATGAGATTAGATGGTGTCCCTACCAGTCGGAAGACTCTCACTATGGCCTCCATCCAATCCTAAGTGTCCTGTGGGTCCATCTCACCCCTAAAACTGGGTGGCCTCTGGCACTGGAACTCGTGCAACGCGCTAAAGTGTCATGCACCCTCTACTGCTGGGGCTGGTGGCATCAATGGCCCAATGGGTAACAATACCATTAGTGCCTCCCCTGATAAAGGGCCCTACACCAAGACCACATCGCTCGGTAGGATATCATCGCGTACTATACCTGGAAACTTAACTGGATGTCTACATGGAGGCATCCTAAAAAGAAACATGTGTTCCATAGTCAATAAGTTATACCCGGTGAGCTGACTGAAAGGGATCACAAAGAAAACTTTTCAAAACACACATGCAATCAGTGTTTTCATGCACTAAGTCCGAAATTAGAAGTTAGTGTCTTGGTGTATGGATATTTCGGCCACCGAACCAACACTGGATTCACTAAACCGATAAAAACACTTATAACACTTAACACTATTGCCGTTAAAATATCAGAGTTTGATGTTATAGGGTAGAACCAACTCCTCTGATACCAATTTGTCACGACCTGTCCCCTGGGGCCTATGCCGTGACTACCCCAATCTTGCCTTCCATAGGACAGGGGATGGCAACTAACACCGAGAGTCATGTTCCCTAAAACTGGGAAGGCATTGCCTTTATAACATGTAAACTCACACAACTAAGAACATAGAAGGATACATTCACAAAGTGAAACTATATAGTAAACATGGTGTGTACAGAAAGAAAAAGGGGCCATAATACAAGCCCGACTGAGAAGTACAAGTAAACTGAAAAGTTCAGGTAAAATTGAAATAACTCTAGTGGACACCCACCAATGATCCTACTTGAAGGGTAGATACAACTCTCGAATGGTCTTTCCTGCGGTACGCCTCGTTTAATGTCCACCTCTGATCTACCTCCAGTCCTGGTACCCTCATCCTTAGTTAAATCTATCTGTCGTCTACACCAAACACAACAAGGTGCGGGCATAGCTCCTGCAGTGGTGAGTATAACGATACTCAATAGGGTGATCGAGATCCTCATAGGTCTCACAAAATCCACAAAGGATAAACCACAAATCATACCAAAATCCCTAATCATGAGAACAACAGTCAACCCTATATAGCTATATGCCCATACATATACCTAAGTTATCAATTATACCCATCTTATTCTTGAGGAAACACAAGGCCAAACTCTTAGCCAAAGTACAAATATTCCACGAAGGAAATAATACCATGAAGGCAACCCCACAAGGGTAAGTACCTCAAATTTAACGTCACATAGAAGAATTCTACAAAGGTATCACCACGAAGGTAAGTACCACAATGGTATGCCACACAGAAGAATATCACAATGGTATCACCATGAAGGTAAGTACCACAAAGGTATTCCACAAAGAAAAATAACACAAAGGTAAGTACCACAATGGTAAGTACCACAAAGGTAAAGACTCATCTCACATCAGGTATAACTCAGGTATGGTAGTAAAGATGATTAGATGTATCTACTGAATCATCTTACTCTGTTAAGAGGCTGACCCACGTAGGATCCTTGATCATCAGACCCAATTAAGATCCTAGTAAAACATACCCACATAAGATCCTAGAGTAGTCCCACATGGATTCCTAGAATGGATCAAAGTAAAATATTGGAACACAAAACCACAAAGGATCCCAAAGCACAGACCCACATATGATCCCTTTCTCATGTTACAGCCAGCCACAGGGTTCCTGCACAAAGTTCGCTTGATTTAGGGATGGTCTTCTCTTCAAGCCACTAGCCGATACTCCAACTACCACAAAGTCCCACCAAAATGTATCCCAAAGGACTGCCACGTAATATGGGTCTCAATGCAATAGACTATGCATCAATTAGATGCTCGGTCTGGAAGTTATTGTCCTTTTAGTCCAGAGGGTTTGGTTAGATTCATGTTTGATCTAACCCGGCCGTACCCCAACATAATCCAAATCTCAAGTGGGGTAAAAAAAGGACCATCTCAATCCATGGTTTTTGAAACCATAGATGGTTCATGAAATGGATGCCCATAGCTCAAGTTATGGACAAAAAGAGTGGAAAGGGGTCAAAGCTGGTTCAGGTCAGGTCTGACCCGGTCGGACCGACCCAGATCGACCAGGCCTGGGCTAACCCGACCTAGTTCGGGTCAACCCGACCTGACCTGAGTCTGACCTTGGGTCCAACCCGGCCCGCTAAGTCCATCCAGGCCCGCCAGCGCAGCTAGGCACGCCAGTGCGGCCCAACCAACTTGGCGGCCCACTGGGCGGCCTGTGGTGTGGCCCGCGATCGGCGGCCAGCGATGGGCGGCCCACGCAGGCCAGCGGCAGGGTGGCCCCGCGGAGGGGTCCTCCTTAGCCTCCACCAAAGTGGGAGATGCCCCTTGGGTACCCCAAACAGATTGGCCGTTCGGGTTTGGTGGTTGACCAACCGATGCCACTTGGTTCCGGCAGCTGGCACGTGGGACCCAGGGTCCCGCTCGTCTCCCTGGCTGGCCGGACGACCAGCTCTCCTCCCCAGTAAGGTCATTCACTATGCCACCATTGGAAGATAGAAGCGATCTAACCGCCCCTCCTTCGCCGCCACAACCCTGTACCACAGCCCCGACACGCTGACGACATGAACTTATGCCGCCACCCTGTTCATGCGGCCGACAGTGCGCCAGTCGCCACCCTTTCTCTGCCACAACCGATGGGCCGCTGCCCTTCTCCGATAGCACTGTCGCACCCCCATCGTTGTTGCGGCTTGTCAGATTTCTCACCCCCACTCCCAAGCCCCCACCAGTGCCGATCGCCGACATGGTCACCGACGACGTTCCTCAGGTCAACGGGTGTGCCCTAGTGGCCTAATCTTTATTCCAAAGACTCTCGCGCTCGTCTCGGGGCATCACCATCAATTCAAGACCACCAAAATCCAAAAACATTGTGGAGAGGTTGGGCCATGTTCGTTTGGCCTGCAACCTCCATGTTAGAATGACAACAAGCAACGTAATTGTTCTTAAATCTAGAAGAATGAAAAGAACGAGGTAAGGGGTATAAAACAACAATCCCTACCTTGATGTTCATTGTAGGTTTCAAGAGGTAGAAGATAAAATCGATGAAGGGGGAACCAGCAATCTTCACTATCGCAACACGCTTCTGATCTGGACTCGGGCATCGGTTCCTCGTTCTTCGTGGGAGGATGATCTTTCAAAGGCTCTCCCCCCAAGTCCTCCATTTGCCAACGATTCCCCCAACAATGAAGTGAGGATCCAATATTAATTAAATTAAGTTAATTAATTCAATTAATGAGTCACATCAATTGGGGGCAACCCCGAGGGTTACTACACATTAAAGAATAAATGTTTGGGTGGCCCGCACCACCATGAATTCAAAATGGGAGGTTTTCCTCCTCGGATGGTCCCCACCTCCATAACTCGAAAACAGAGGTTTCAAAAAGAAAAATAAAATGTTAATTATTTTATTTTTATTCTTCCATGAAAAATTGAAAAACTTACTTCCACCCTCATCATGCTGTGGCCGAGGTGAAGGTCTTCTTAAGCAAATATCAGCGTTGCGAGTTCAACAACGTCCCTAGATTTCAATTCTGATCACCGATTGAAATGTTACAAAAACCCACTCACACATTTACTGAACGTACTAAAAAAAGTTTTGAAATTCATTCCGAGCACACCAGGCCTTAAAATCATGCACCGTCAATTTTGGAAAACTTGAATATTTCCATATAATTAAAAAAAATTACATGGAATTTTTGGGTCTTTACATTAAAAATTTACATGGAATTTCTGGGTCTTTACATTTTGGAAATAATGATGGGAAATTTGTCAACACCCTCATGATATGAATATTTTAAATTATATGGAAGTAGTCTTAATTCCACCACCGATGGTTTTTGGGTGGAGGGGGTATTTAGGGGGAGTATGGTCCATGAAACTATCTATCTGCTCATGTTTATTCTCTAAAGATAGAGAATCTATTGAAATGATATTTGGAGAATCATCAACGATCATGGGTACCTCAGAATGAACACACACATCAATTAAAGCACAAAATTTACACAATTCAGAAACCACAGAACACTCAAAACATGAATCAAAACTCAAATAATACAAGGGAGAATAAGATGAAAATGAATCAGAGTATGGGTTGAGGAGAGAATTGTGTTTGTATGTATTTTTTGAGAGAACTTTCATTGAATAGATAGGAATAGTGGAGTCCTCTTGAATGGGGTGTTTCATAGCCTCAAAGATGTTAAAACTTACCTTTTCTCCACTAAAATCTATGGAAAACATACCATTGTGAACATTTATGATCATCTTTGTTGTTTTAAAGAATGGCATCCCATGTATGAGAGGGGAATGTCCTTGGGGTTGGTTATCTTCCATCTTAAGAATGTAGAAATTAGCGGGGAAGATGAGATTTTTCACTCTTACAAGGACATCCTCAATCACTCTTATTGGATGCGTAGTACTCCGGTTTGCAAGTTGCATGAAAATTCCTGTTGGTTGAAACTCTCCAACCTATAGAGAAGTATACATGGGGTGAGGCATTACATTAATGGAAGAACCTAAATCTAACATATAATCTGAAAATAATGTATCCTCTATGGTACACAGTATTGTGAATGTGCCCAGATCCTTGCATTTGGTTGGAATTACTGATTGAATCAAGGAAGAGACATTCCTTACCAAGTTGACTCTCTCATTCCATTTCATCCTCCCTCTATATATGTAAATATCGTTAAGAAATTTTGCATAACGGGGAATTTTCTTGAATGCATTGAGTAAAATAATATTAACTTGAACTTTTTTAAATGTATCCATTATTTAAATATTAATCACATTATCTGAATTTTTCTTAGATTTAGTCAGTCTTTGGGGGTAAGGAAGATGAATGGATTGTTCATTTAAATCATCAATGATAATTTGGTTACTCTTTTTATTTTTTTATTCATTGAAATATTTTATTGGTGGAGAAAGAGTGTTTTCAAGAGGGAGACATACCTTTTGCGTAGAATCAGTATAAGGAGAAACTTATTTACCACTATGAAGTGTAACTGCACATATGTTACCTTTATCCTTAATATTGGAATTATGTTGGGATGGTATTTGTACTGAACCTTGAATCTTATGATTACCGATGGTGTTCTCTAATTGTCCCACTTGAGTTCGTAGGTATTCAATTTCTGATTGTGTGGTCTGTTATAACTGAAGGTTCTGGGTTTCCATTTCTTTCACCATGTCCTCGAGGCTTGTTTCAAATTTGGGAGGAGGTGTATGATTGTTTTGAGAAGTTAAAGGATAATAAGGTTGCATATCGTGTCCTTGTTGATACCAATTCTGCTTGGTGTAGCATGAGTTTTCTCCTTATTAGTACTGGGGTTGTGATTTCCACTCGGGGTTTGGATTTGGCCTAAATGGTTCTTGCTTGAAGGGAGGTGATTTTTGGAATGGAATCCCTTGGAACGTGGCTACACAAGACTCAGTTGAATCTTGATGTTGTGGGAACTGGTCAGATAAATGAGTATTTTCAGAACAAATACCACAATGTAATGGAACTAGAAGAGATTGTTAGTTACCTTGTGCTTGAGCTAATTGCCTTAGAAGGCTATGAATCTCATCAAGATTTTTATCTACCTTTTGTTCTAGATATTAATGACTTACCTTATAAAATCCTCGGGTTGATGAAATAGCTCATATACCAAATTGTTGTGCATTTTGAGTCATGTTGGCTATTAAGTCACGAGCAGCGGAAGGAGTTTTATTAACTAGGGACCCACCAAATGCAGCATCAATCATTACATGATCCATGGGGATAAGTACCTCATAGAATTATTGTATTAATAGTTGTTCACTAATCTGGTGGTGGGGCAACTTGAGCACTGTCTTTTGAATCTCTCATAGTATTCATGAAGGGCCACTCCTTGTGATTGCCTAATTCCACATATTTCTTTCCTAATTGATATAGTTTGGGAGGCAGGGAATTAATTTTATAAAAAAATAATTTTAAGGTCATTACATCCCCCAATAATTATAGGAAAATAGTATATCCAATACTTGGCTACACCATCAATAGATAAAGGGAAGACCCTAAACTTAATTAAGTTCTCAGACACATTTTTGGGGTTTCATGGTGGAGCACACTGTGTGAGACTCCTTAAAGTGTTTATGAGGGTCCTTGCCAGGAAGACTATAAAATTTAGGAAGATGGTGGATGAGGCCTGATATTTGGTCAAAGTTGACTAATTCCTCAGTATATTGGATGTACGAAGGTTGGTACTCCAAATTCGGGGTGGTCAGTTCTTTTAAAGTTCGATTCTTTGCAGCCATGTTTTCTTGGGTTTGATTGGGTTTAATTTTTGATAGGTTTATGGACACTTGAGGTTACAAAATGGGTTCCTCAGTGTTAATTGATTAACCATATATAGATGACTTGATTTGTGAATGGAGTTATTTTTCAATTTCAGGGTCAAATTCACGTAGCGTTTCTTTACCAGATATTGTCACGCAACAATGATGTCCAGTTTGATCGATTGATTGTTTGTTGTTTTTTTGATTTTTTTAATTTTTTATTATGGAAGATTAATGAAATAAAAATACTTAATAAATTAAAGGATTAAATAATAGATAATGTTATACTACAAAATTATAGAGAGATATAGAGAATAAGAAGAAAGAGAGAGAGAGAGAGGAAGAACACACTAAAACAACAAAAAATAGAAAAAACAAAAACAAAAAACGATTGAATGATGGTGAGGTATTGAAAGGGGTACTAATTAAGAAGTAAAATAAATAAATAAAATTAAATAAAGAAAAAAAATGATATTGGATCCCTGGAAATAGCGGAAAAATTTGATCGTGTTATCCAGCGCATCAAATTAGTTGTTTAGTTTTTACTAGAATTTCTGTAATATAGCTACAACCCTAGGACGTCTCTCGATGGAGACTTAGATCATTAATTGAAAAAAGAGGGTTTTTATTATGAATATAGAAGGGGAATTGGATTTAACAAAACTTGGGGTTTGATGATTAAATATTACAATAGAAAACTAAAGTGATAAAACAAAGTAGAAAAGAACAAGATTTATTAAACGTGATCATCCTAGGGGGTATCATGATACTCATACTTCATCGCTTCAAGAGAAAGGGTATAGATATTTTAATACCTGTCTTGTAACACCTATAACCATAATTTTATTGAGTTTATCCAAGGATACCTCCTAGGTTTAGTTGAAAACACACAATGATTCACCGAACACCGCTGATGATTTGGTGATTTGTGTTCGACTTCATAACCGAAACTCACCAAGGCAACACATGAAGCACTCAATGTGTTGTCTATGTTTTTATGTTATTTATTTGAGATACCATGACATAAATTTAAATATATTTTACAGTGAATATGTGAGATCAATTGACTAATATGAACCACACAAACACAACAATTGAATGAGGGAGGAAGAAGGGATGAACGGTGTGTGAAACATCACATGAAAGGGTACCCCCAAACATGATAATTTGAGTTTGAGTATAACCTAATCGTATATAACTCAATTAAATAAAAATAGAGGATGAATAAAAACAACATACAAACTGAAATTAAAAATATCATTCAAAATAATACAAGTATGAAGCTTGAGATTTCATCACGTTCCTCCCCGGGTGATCACAAGGGGTTTAGAATGCCATGGGAGGGGAGGAAAAAGAAGATGTTGAAGTAGAACTTCCCATAGCCTCCATAAATTCTAGGAAATATGGGGAGAAACCTTTGGTACTTCAAAATTGAAGCATCTTGCCTCCTGGTCGAACTCCCTAATGGGGAGCCCATGGTGCCATTTTATAGAAAAATTGGAAGGTGGTTTTGGGCACACAGATTTCTTCAAACCAATTGGACAACATGTTTCGTCCATTAGAAAATATAATCTCCATTTTGAAAAAACTATAAAATTGTATCCCCAATTCATAAATATATCCACCAAAAGTTTTGAATCAATTGGACAAGTGGATACATATATAAGGACAGATTACAAAATGCCACTTTTGACTTCTCACAAATTCTGTGTTCTGAATAGATTAGGTCGGTTGGGCCCCTTTGTTATAGAATTGGGCTTGAGTTACTTAATAAGAGTTGTATAACAGTACCATTTGAACAAGAATAAAAAATATGAGACCGTTTTGATGCCCAAAAGTTTCTAAAAAGGAAAACTAGTGGACAAGTCTTCATGGATCCATGCAATTTTGGCCCATTTTTCTTCCACTTCATCATGGGCCCTCCAAATCATTTACTTCTACATTGAAATAATCAAAGAAGTAACATTTCCCATTTTAATAGTGATAAAAACAAAATAATGGAGTCAAATATGAAGTTAAATTTGTTATTATTTTTATAAATTTCAATACAAAACAAGTTTAGCACAATGGTGTAAGGGTGAAAATGAGACAGTGAATCATGGTACGATCAGTTCACCTAGGTTAGCTCATCAATAGTGGTAGTTAAACCATATTCAAATACATGAGGGGTTTATTTAAAATCATCTTCATTGTCTAATATAGAAATATCAGGAGGATGTGTCTCTTCTAGGATAGTCTACTTAGAGGGATCATCGATGTCTTCTCTGGAAAATACAAAATCCATTTCAAGGGTTTTCTTTATATATAGACCGTAGTGATATAAGTTTTCAAGAAAAATATATTTAGTTTACTACTATGAAGATCATTATTAATGTCAAAGAAATAGTGATGATTAATTATTTTTCAAACTATCCATGATTTTTCAAACATTCTGAAATGCTGAAGATCAGTTTCTATTAGGAAATCAACTCGGTACTTCATAGGAGTAGGGTCGTCTAGTGTCAGTTGGGATTTCCCATTACACAACTCCTACATCATTATCTTCCAAAAACTCCATTACTGTAGTCAATAATAATGAATTTGTGGTAAAATAACCTCACTTTTTAGGGTGGAATAAAATATTTATTTAATTCCATTATTGAATGTCATGAACCAGCCTTAGTCAACCCTGAACTGGTCACCCAGGCCAGCCCACGACAAGTCCTGAGAGGTGTTCCCAATCCTCTCAGGATAGAGATAAGGAAAAAGGGTATAATAATAGTGGAAAGTGAATTATTTAACCTAAATATAAATAATAATAAAAACTTTTGAAATAATGGACAAGCCAATACATATTTATATAAAAAATGAACCAACATAATTTATACGACAAAACTGAAAGTACAACTGAACGATACAACTAAACCGACCAGACCTGATGACCAAATAACTCCATGTTACCTCTCTGGTCACGCTCCAACACAATGATCCCACGTCTCTCAAGGAAACTGGACCTAAGATGAAACCTACAGAAGGGATAAAAATATAAGAAAACTATAGGTGGGAGTATTAAGACTCAGTAAGTTAGCCCGATATTCTATTCCCAATGAACTTCCACTAAAAATAAAAGAAACATCAATTTCATGTTTGAAATACAATATATAAAAGTATTTTTTTTCAAAAAGGTTCCATGCTATGGATGTTACTAGACAAAAGCTTGCAATTTGTATGCACAAATATGCCAAAACAATTTCCAAATATATGAAACTCCAAAATGAAAACAATTTTCAAGAGGGATTATTTAAATAAAGAAAAATTTTAAATAAAACACACATGATACTGAATTTTTCATCCAATCACACCATATGCCGATGGTAAATATTATATAGTCAATGATCACTAGTCACATGAACACCCATTAGCACTAGTTAGTTTTGAGCCCCAGGTACCTCGTATCTCGGTGAAAGAAACCATAATGAATATCCATTCTCATGCACATGAGCTACTAGTAGGATAATTATCCACAACCTAGTGTTCCCCAGAATTATCGTCATCATAGTTTATTTAGTGTTGTCATCGTAAAACTTTCTATGTGAAATAGAGACAAAACCCCTCCAGATCACTAGCATACTAGTACAAATCCACCCACCTAGATAACCATGTTTCCCTCTTTGTGATCAATAAAGTTCCACATGTTATCAATACACATTGCACATTAAAATTCCATTCCAAAATCATACAGACATAGAACATCCTACAAACATGTTTCACATTTCTCTTACAGATCAATAAACTAGTTTAGATTTTCATAAAGAAATTTCACAAAGTGTAATGAGGCCTTACAAATGAAATCCATTCAAAAATGAACTTTTTAGACCAAAAACCCACCAATACCATATAAAACCATATTTTCAGCCCCATAACCATTTAATAAATTAATTTCATAAATCATAAAATGAACCCAAATGATACAACATAAAATAAAGAGGAAAACCATCTTTTTAAGAAAAATTCTAAACAAGCCTTTAAGCATTTAAAAAAAAAACAACATTTATCAAAAGGTCCAATTAAAACATCCATAAAGAAGTGTAAAAAAACCATTGAAATAAATACAAAATTTACTTAAACCCCTTAAAAATTCAGGTCACACATTCAAAATCCACCCATTTCTATAAAGATGCCAAAGTGGCCTTCTATTGGCAATACATGCCAAAGCACCTTAAAAAACCATACTATTTTCATTTTAAAACCCAAAAACAGATTGGAACCCACATAATGAACCCACATAAGTAACCAAAAAACATTTATCCACATGTTTCTAACATTTTTCATAAGCCAAAACAATATTTTTATAACACCATGAACACACAAGAGCTAACCAGGAACTTTTCCAAAAATGAGGCATGCAACATGTAATAAAAAAACTCTACTTTACATTTAAAAGGGTATAAATCCAAATTATCATTCCAAAAACTTATTATAGTAGTTAAAATAGGCTATAAATATGACAAACCATATGCAAAAACCATCAGAACATTTATTTAAACAAGCGGTGTGCACGTTTATATGAAACAACTCAATTTTACACAATACAAGACATAAATAACCATTTTTTACAACAAAAATATTATATAAATTATGTAAATAAACACTAAAAATTTATATAAGGTGATAATATCTATAAAAATATGAAACTTAAAGAATAAGGGTAAGTTCTTTGGAAAACCTACCTCAAAACCTTGGCGGAATGGAAACGCACAACTGAAATCACCCACCACGAGTTTACAAACCCAAAAACTATAAAGAAAAAACCTAAACAAACATAAAACCCATAAAAAATAATTCCAAAATATAAACCTAGGACTTTCATGACAACATGAGAATAAATAACCATGAAAGAATGGAAGGAGGAGGAGGAAGGAGGAGAAAGGAGATGGAAAATCACCTTGAAAACTGAGATCTCTTCATCTTCCCTTAGATCCACACCTTTAGTGGAGAGGGAATGAATTAGAATTTCTTGGAGAGGTTCCTTAGGTTGGTAAGAACCTAGGAAATAATATTTTGGTAGAAAATAGAAAAAATGAATGATTCATGAGAGAAAAAAATTACCTTATAAAATATGGATTATTTGAGAATCCTTGAGATATTTTTCCACAATACGTGACTAGGATGAGATCCAAAGAGGAAAAATGGAACATGGGGGTTCTCCTAGGGTTATGTTAATCAAGTGATAGGTATAATAACCTAAAAATATTTAAAAACTAATTATGTATAAAAGAAACAAATAATTTTTTTTAAAACTGGAAATGAGATCCCGACTGACCCAATACCTGAAGAAATAACCCAAATCGACCATGACTATGAATTAATATGAGTTGAGATATTCTTCCTTTTATAGGTAGAGGTAGCGCATTGCACTGAGTTAAAATCCCATGAGATATGTCGTGGGTTTCATATCATTGAATGTTCGTGATCTATGGCTTTGAAATATTCAAACGTGGGATTGAGATATGTCAAGTCTCTTGGTTTATTTTTCTTCAACGTGGACTCTTTCTTTCTCAGTGGAATCCTCATGTACATGCGTTTTCGAATGCAAGCAGACCATCTCTTTGTATATCGAACGAGAAGTGTACCCTCGACAACTTCGTTTTCCTTGGGCTCTTTCAATTTTCATTATTTTGATGCATGCATGTAACTTTTTATGCATGCATGTTTTCAGTTCATCTATACGATCATAATGGAGAATATCTGATCATTAATAGTTGCTAGGAGTCAATCATCATGGTGAGACATCATCTTCAGTGTATTGGTCTGTGTCGGATGGCCAGATGTAGAAGACGCCAGTGAAGAGGATCGATGATCATTGGATCATCACAGATAGGTTACATACAATGTGGATTAGATTGCGGGATTCTTGATGAAGCGTTGGGTTGCGATCTTGTGTGGGTTCAGATTGACGACCATGATTACCTTTCCATTTTTTAAAACCTACCACACATCCAAATGGAGACACGAGGTATGTCTCATTTATAATACAAGCCATCGCAACCGATGCTTAGAATTATCCTCCCTCCCCTTTGGTGTCGCCATGCACTAGTTCTCTACGGGCGCGCTTCTGCGCCCACTCTTGCCTCCACAGGTGTGAGCCTAGCGCCACTATGCACTCACCACATGGGTTCACCACCGTGAGTGTACCTGCAGGATCATACATGGACCGTATGAATGCCTCTTGCGGGCATACATGGTAGGCCTCCCTTGGGTGTTGTTGACCCAGTGTCCCGCATACGTCTGAGGTTGAGGCTGTCTAGTGGCCTTGCATGGTTGGCCCTTTATTTTTGATTAATACAAGTAAGCACTTTGTTGAAAAACTAAAGTGTAATGAATGGAAACCATATTAATTCATGGTCACTTTTTAAAAATCCATTCCCATACACCTCTCCTTCACTTTTCCTCTTATTAATTTCTATTTGGAATATGAATCCCAAACCACAGTACTAATCATTTTTCTTATAATTGTGGGTGGAAATCTTCTTCAATTACTAATTCATTGAAACACAATGCATGGAAACATTGTATTAAACAATATGTTGTGATTAACACATGTCTTGGTCCCTGAATATCAGTATAATAAATCATCTGTTTTGATTCACAACCTTCATCCTATTATAATCCATTGGTTGGATCTGCTACTTTCATCATGCAGTAGAGTATTTTATGGGGTTCTTCAAATGTTGTAACAATGTGTCATTCTGTGACACATGATTTGGAACTTGAGGTCAGTTCTACAATCTTCTGATTTGTTTCTTCAATCTTCATCCATGATTAAAGTGGGATCTTCATTGAATTAATAACTACACCACTTAAATCATTGGCACAACTTCTATCATCACATTTTCATGCATATATTGACAACCTATTCACAATTGACTCTTTATTGACCTATTATTTGAAAAAAAATGAAATATAATGATCTACATATTTAATATTATGTCTCACTCTAAATATCTCAATGTTTCTTATTGTTAAAACTAAAGAAACCATAAGGGGAGGGGGTGGATCAGGTTTCACCCAAATAAAACTCATTCATTCAATCATTTATATTTTTGCTGCATATTTTTACATGTTTACATGAATTATGTTCATAAGTTATTTGATTAATTGGCCTCAAAAACCTTATTAAAAAGTAAATATATATTTTGGTAAATAAAGTATAGAAAAAGATGTATTTTACTTGGTTCACCATTAAGGGTTAATCTAAGGAACATACAAACAACATTGCATCAGTGCACCAAAAAACTCTACTACACTAATTCAGTGGATAAATGTTTTTTTATGTTCACTCCATATTGAGGATCACTTCCTTTAAAAGATTTTAGGTTCAATAAATTCTCACCTAAGGTGAATTACAATATAATGATTCTATAAAGTCTCATTGATGATCCAAGTGGCACTATTTATTTTTCTCTTCTCTATGCTTCTTAAATGAAGGGAATTCCAATTTATAGATTTGATGGTATCTTTAATATCCTCATATTAATAATGATTCCCAACATCCTAAAATCAAGATAGATGATATTTCATCTTCCATGATTGATTCTCTCCCCATTCTTCAAGCTAGTGAAAGTTTCATCATTTTACGGGGAATTAAAACATGTAGTCTATAAAATATAGCCAAAACACTTCATTTATGGATGAATATAATCATATATTTTATTTTACTTTTTATTATACTTTAATTTTTAGATATGGAACTCAATAAAACATACTCCTTGAACTTTATCCTCTTTACAAACCTAATATGGTAGTTTTGATCTTTAGGATATCTTCTATATCCTCCTCTATGTTACTCTAAACTAAATGTTTTATCATTTTCCACATTATCTCCTTGTTTTCATAATAGATATAAAAATATGTTCAATAATCCCATTTATATTGAGTTCTTATGTGATCAAAAATCATTTTCTCCTCTTATTTATTCTTCTCTTTATATATATTCACATAACATTCACCTGAAATATTTCCATATTTTGAATATGGAATGTCTATGAAATCAACACCTAGAATTTATATTTTTCAAATAATCATGAATATTCATAGAAAAATGTGAATATTATTTCCAATATATTTGGATATGAGTTTTTCCCAATTTTATTCTTCAAATAAATATCATGAATTAATCTTAAAATTTATATCTGTTTTATTTATGAATAATAATCCATTATTCATGGATTATCTTCCACCAATTCTCCCTTGAATATCATCATGATCAAGCATCAAAAAAATTAAAAGAATATTTATTTAACTCTTTTTACTAAATTACTATTCTTGTATTGAGATTAATAATATTTCCATCCATGAAAACACAGAGTGTGAAACTCTTAGTTGCAACAAAAACATAGTCAATAACAAAATTTAAACAAATAATTCATTTTAATCAAAATGAATATAATATCAAGATCTTCCTTAAATCTTAGCATGATATTCTATATAATAAAATTTTTGTTAAAAAAATTATTTATAAATAGATTAATACTCCATTTTCTTAAACTTTAATCTTTACTATAAACAAAAAATGGAATAAACCTTACAAGTTTCAATGTTCACTTTTATGATGGGATGAATGACCCTTACTAACTCTATATGTAACAACCTGAGATTTTAAAAATAGGAAAATAATATGATTATGAAAATGACATAAAAAATTAATCCTAAATGGGAATATAACCTCTTAATACTTTATGATAGTTTTATTTTTAAATAAATTCATTTTCTTTGATATCTTATAATGCACAAAACACCTAGTTTAAATAAATCATGATACTCTATTAAAATATATTATTTACACATGAACATTGTAGCCTAGCCATTAATTAGGAATGTTTGAATAGTATAAACTAAATCATGAAAATATTATGGTTTACACATGTATAAAGTAAATTCAATAGAAATCAAATAAGAATCATTTTATAGTAAAAGAAATGTTTTCAAAAAAACCGTATTTTTTTAAAAGGTGGGTTAGTCGCACTTTGTGAACATATTTTATAATTAATTTATACCAAATTTAAGAAAATTTATTTGAAAGAAAGAATTTAGTTTTGAAATCCTTATATAAATATTATCTTAGGGTAATTTTTTTCTTTTTTTGAAATGTTTCATTTTTTGACAAATAGTGGAAAACATTGTTTTTTACTAAAAACTGCATTTTTGTTTAAATTATTTACAATGTAAAATTATATTTCAAATTATTTTTAATGTAAAATTAGATTAAATACATATATATTAATATAATTTAGGTAATTATAATTATAATAATTTTTATTTTTAATTTGTATAAAACCTTTGTAAACTTTTAACATTTTCCCATTTAAACCCAACTTTTCATAATATATATTGGTATAATTTAAAATTGAATTCTATTAATTACATGCATTGAATTAGGATACATAGATTTAATATTTTTAATCATAATATGTTATATTATATAATAAGGTTGAATTAATATTTTTACCAAAATTAATATAAGAAACAATGAATATTAATTAATAGAGTTAAGGTTAAAATGAGTTTACTATGGGATTAAAATGAGAAGATAAGTTTTAAAAATGACCCAAAATATGTCTAAAAACTAATTTATGCTCATATATAGACTTGGTAATGTATATAACTCTATAAAAAATCCATTTTTACCCTTTTTTCATATGATTAACGTTTTTACACCTTTTTCTATAAAAACTTACAAGTGTGCGACTCACCTCACTTATAAAAGGCTACCCGCTCTCCAACATTATTCAAAACATAAAACCCTTTTTTATTCAAAAAATACCTGATCATATAACTTCCCAACTTCAATATCATAATACTATATTTCTTGGTTTTATCATAAATCGATTATAGGAATAATTTAATTGTAATCATAAATTGGTAGTCAAAGAAGACATAAAATTCCCATCTATGAGATTTTTTTATTTATTATTTCAACTCCATCTGATATTCTTAATTTATAATTATATAAAAAAAATTATATAAAATAAAATAATATTTTATTATGTTAAGGTTAATAACTATATACAAACCCTTTACCTTCAAATTTGAAACGATAACATCACTCATGTGTATGAAAAACTACCTCTATGCGAACCGATATCACTGTTTTCCATCAACACCTCTCACGGATGGGTATGACGACAAATCTAGAGTATATATATGATATTTATAAAATACTTATACCTATTGAGTAATTATATCAAATATAAATTTTTTCATTCTATTACATAGTTTATAGGCTAACATCACTCATGTGTACTATAGACTACTGCCTTACTAATCGATATGATTTTTTTAGTAACGCCTTACACGAAAGTTAATAAGGATGAATTTAATGAATATATGTCACATAAATGGAATAATTATGATATTAATAACATAATTTTAATTCTTAAAATATAATATATTATTTTCTTTCTTACATTTTCACTCACTGAAAGTTGATAACGTTGTTCGTGTACGTGTGGACTACCCCTTCACGAAGTGATACGACTCTCATTTAATCATTAAAACACATGGATGATATATAAAAGTATATTCAAAGAAATAATATGGAATTTATAAAATTATTATCATTATGTTAATATATAATATTATTTTCTTCATGTCCATGATGGTCGTTGAAAAATAGAAACATTACTTATGCGTACGTAAGACCTACCATCTCCATGATCGTAACATGCTTTATTTCTAAAAGCCGTATTTCATGATTTTCCTTAAAATTATAATTTTTTTATAAATATTATAATTATATGTTGATTATTATTCTCTAGATATTGAAATAATGAACTGTTTGACCAATAGTCATCTTATAGAAGTCATTTTTGACACATATGTCAAATATCATTGAAACACCCAACATAAACATAATTGATTAAGTAATATTATATAAAATTGTAATAAGTGAAATAAGATGAATATTAAACTTGAAATTTTTTCTTAATCAAGTCAATAATTAAACATGTTTATTATATAAGAAGATAACGAACATACGTGATGAGTCAGACTCAAGGTAAGGGTTTCTCATCTTAATTTTTCTTCTATTCTACATATGACATATTTAAAACTTATTTACTTTGTGTAGTGTATATAATTCTCAATTTATATGTTAAATTATGAATATATTTATCTTCATGTTATTTAAATATATTTTTTAAGGGCTTATGATTAAAAAGTTTTCAATGTGGTGATGGTTTATTTCATAATCACATCAATATTCAGGATTGTTTATGTTTACCCCTCCATTGGGAGAATAAGACTATTTTCCCACTATTTGGTACTTTAAATTATTGAGAAATGTTTTTAAAGAAAATCAGACTTTATTTCTCTTTTTGGTTATAAATAATTTTTCATCAAAACCCATGTTTTCTAAAAATAGTTGAAAAAAATATTTTTATCCTTTTTAAAATGATTTATTAAATACATTGTACACATTTTATCTTTTAAAAAAATGATATTAAAAGAATATTCGTATAATTTTCAAAACAATTAAGATTTTTCTTTTAACAAAAATGTGAAATGAATTATTATTTTAATGTGTATGAAATGAACATAATTATCCCCCATCAATAACAATAAATGTTTTAATACTTATTTTAGAAGTTTTAAAAGGTTATTTTCAATGAATAGTATTAAAAAAATGATTTTTTTTAAAATGTGATTTTCAAAATTAAAAAAGATATTTTTTTTCTCAAAATTATTTCAAAGATATTTTCATTGTATTTATATTTATCAATGCCATCAAACTTCTATTTTACTTATGGCCCACAAAGGATTTATTGTATTAATACCATCCTTAGTATTAATCATGATGTTTTATGATCTGTTAGATTGGGGATGTACAATTTTGTTACCATTCACCATTTTACTCTAGATGGTTTATCTTTATGTTTATTGATTGGGGTAAGTATTAAAATTTCATATTTTTTTTCTTAAATATGAATGTTTACATTTATTATGGTTCACCCCTTTTATATGAGGAATGCATTGGGATTAGTAAGTGATGGGAGGGCCCGGTTATAACCTATTTATGTATCGGTAGGTCTTATAAGACAAACTAGATTGTGTTTTGGATGAGGCCTTTCCCATTTATGTAGATGTCTTGGCAAAATCCCTCAATAGTATGTTTTATATCTCTTTAATTATACATTACATAATTATGAGTTCAATTATTGATATTCAATGGTATTATTTGAATAGTTACAATATCCATAGTTATTTTTTATTTTCATGTGGGTTTTTATAAAGAATTACTTAATTATATTTTATTACTGGAATAATATTCTCATATTATTAATTTAATGTCATGTATTTCAGTTATTAACATTTAAAAAATTGATTACACCTTCTTTATTCACGATTTATTCCATTGTATTCTTACCCTTACTAAGCACCTGATGTCACCCTTTTCATATGTTTTATTTTCCTTATAATTTGAGGAAGTATTTTTTGATTCACATCCAAGGATACTCTAAGGGGAATAATGGAATTCAAAAAAAATTGTTTGTGTATTTTATGTTTTTAGTTATAATAATAATTTAATGCATTTATATAATTTACCATGAGTACAAAACTATTCAGTCCTTTATAATTTTATCCCTTGTATCTTATGATAATATAAAAATGTAGACACTATCTCCCGACCACTGGGGTAAGGGTCGCTGCAGTTTTATATTAGAGGAAGTTTAGTAGAAACGATGAAAACTAAAGTTAGAAAAACCTAGATTAAAGAACATAGGCATATGTTAAACATTGAGGATATGTATTAGGGAATATCCTATTATTTTTGTAAATAAGATATTATGTGGTTTGTTCAAGAAAATACATTATTGTATAAATTCTACAAGTGGAAATGGTCCTAGAATATATATACCTAGGGATAATAACTCTTAAAAGGGCACATTATGCTAAACCAATCATCACCTGTTATATGAAAAAATGCGTTATTGCATAGATGGTTTGACACTCCTGGGTGTGTTTGGATAAATCACATTTCTTTACAAATCATTATGAATGATTTTAAAATAAATATATCCTCAAAGAAACCATGTTTATGATAACGAGATTATCTATTCATATATTTTTTTCAATTTATGTTATGTGTTTCACTAGTTTTTTTTATTATAAATTATGTTTCATAATATTATTACAAAATTTATTCAATTCTATTATTTATAAATGTCACCTAGCAAATGGAATGGGAAACGTATCAATTTGTGTAATCTATATTGAAATTTCCCTATTGGGAATGATAATAAAGATCCGGTGGTATCTATAGCTCAAACTGATCAAATTTTAACCATATTAGAAAATCTGACTCAGGTTATGAGTAATAACCTTTCCTGTATGGATCAAATTGTTGATATAAGGCCCCAGCCTTAAAACTTACTTAATCTTGAGTTATTACAAGATTACACATTGAGGATCTTTTCGGGTTTAGAGTTTTAGAGAATTAGATCATAAAACTTGCATTACATTCCACATATAAACAAAGTGGTTACATAAAGATAGTATTCATCATTCCCATCAATGGAAACACATTTGAAAATAAAACATGGATTATTTCTTGACACTTCCTTGACACTATCATCATATCATGTACCTTTCCCTTGACCTGTGAAAAACATTTCAAAAAAACTTGGGATGAGCATCAAAAGCTCAGTATGGGTTATAAAAACATGGAAAGGAAACATGAGTTCATATATACATAAGAATGAAATCATAATTTACCCATAAAACATAGGCACTTTAACATACCTCATAAAATCATGAATAAATCATAGAAATCATAAGACATAAAGGTAACTTGAGGCATTCATAACATTCTTACGTAGGGAGTAACCCTCTTCGTTACGTTTGGAATACCCATCACAGTATATTCCCTAAATCTCTTCGGAGAAACCTTAACGTTTCACTCCTTCGCGTTACCCAATGCATTGGAGAGCTATATCGGGCTCACCCGCCCTTAGTTTATCACGGAACCACCCGTCTTCATAATAATGCCCAAGAACCATATCATAATCGTATCACATAAAACATGCATAAAGGAAACATAAAATTTCCACATTTCAATCACAATATATCAATACAACACAAAAAACATTGTGAAAACCATTTTCAATACCAAAATAAAAGAAATGTAAAACATGGTATTTATTTTTCTTTTAAAAAGAAGGTATGGCTTATAGAGGAAGCCAAAACTCAAATAACGGTCACGACGGCGGAGAAGTCGTTGTCACCGCATACGTACGACAAAAATATTCCCTTTTGTAGTTTGGTAAACGCTTCATATAAAAAAGATTCCTTTTGAATAAACGTAAAAGTCAAAGGGGTTTATACACCGTATAAAAGAAAGTTGTGTATAAAATAAAATATGCCTCAATGAAAGGAGATTGAGACGACGTCCCATACCTCGTATCCGACTTGACCCAACCGTTCTTTAATCTCCTGAATAATAAACTTGAGTTAATCTATACTTGATTAAGAACCTTTTTAAAGTTCATTATTCCTTTTATACCATGTTATGAACATCATGTAATCATTTAAGTTAATAATGTTCATTTTGTCGGTATTTGGTTCTTAAGTCAAAAATAGACTTCTTACACTTACATGTTGTTAATTTGGTCAAAGGTTCGTTATCTCCAAAATTCTATTAATGATTTTGATAACATATATATCATATATATTCATCCTATACATGTATTTATAATATTACATCACATTTAGAGGTAAGAAATGAAATGCACCATTCATGGAGACGATAAGCCGTACGTACGCATGAACGCTACTTCCATTTCTATTTCGTATTTTCTGGAATGGAATCATAATTATATAAGAGTATATTATAATTCCAGTATAATAACATATATAATATCATTAAATTTATCCTTTACACATCCCACATATGGTATTAACGAATCAAATCACTTTCAGGGGGCGGTAGTCCGCACTTCCTAAAATGAAGATATCGTGTTTACCCATAATGGAAACCATAAAGGTATGCCCAAAATGAAAAAAAAACAGAAGCTTAAGGAAAACATAAACATATTATATATCATATATAAAAACAGTGACATCATAATGGCCACCTTTGAAGGTGTTAAATGAGTATTGAACAATCATCGTTTCGGGAGGCAGAATTTCGCCATCCATGGAAACCGTATGTTCTTTAACCATTTGATGTAGTTGTGTGAGAGTGTAGCTCAAATAAATCTTATAACAATATCCTAGTATATTGAAGATACTGGTGTTGTTACAAAAGATGTAAATAAAAAGAGTTTAGGGGGTTGGAGAAACAAAATAAAACAAATGAACATGAGAGAATGAATTACCTTTAAAAGTGTAACTCCTTTTGATTTGAGCCTAAAGGCTTCCTTTGAAAGGATTATACCCAAAGGTAATCCTCTAGGATGAGGCGAGGGATGTGGAGAGAGTAAATGGGTAGGGGTTGGCCGAGAAAAAGGCTTGAGGAGTGTGTGAAATGAGGTAGAGGTGGGGGCCTTTTATAAGAGGAGAGGAGGGGCACTTTTGGAAAGTAAAGAAATATTACTTTATTTGAAAATGTGTTTCGGTTTTAAAAGGTCCCACATTGATATAATTCGTGGATAAGGTGATAAGGGTTCGAAATACACTCATCCAATTAGTTTTGGACATGTGTAGTTTATAGATTTTACATTATCTTTCCATTTTATTTAAATCGTCAAATAATGATGTCATCGCTGCATCATTATTATGTCATAAATAATTTAATTTATTTAATGTCTAAAAATTATAAAAAAAATACTATGATGTAAGAAATATTTTTAGCTTTCCAATTACTATTTATAATAAAAAATATGATCTTTATAACCCCATGTAAAAATTGTTTTTGTAAAACATAATATGTTTTTGTCATTTTTACTTTTACATTAAATAAAAAGTAATTTATCTCATTTCCCAACAAAAGTGGATCCATGGGGTCCCCAAGTTGACCCATGGCTTGTCTTGGTCGGCCATGACACAACCAATGAGGGTAGGACATGTGTCAAGCTCATCTTATTTTATTAAAGCATTATTTTTACCTTAAACTACACTAATTACCACTAATCGCGATTAAGAACTTAATAAGTTACTATTCACCAAAAAATTATTATAATCTCATTGAACCACATTTTACTTATTAATGACAACCGTGTATGTCGGAATTTTGAAATTTAAAACACAATGATGGCAAAATTTCATTTAAACGGAAAATCAGTCTTTATAAGTACCACTTAGTGGTTTCACTATTCATCAAAAATTGAAGTTTTTCAGAAAATTACCAAAAATTCACCCTAAGCTATATTTGATATTCCAAATTCAAAAAGTCTAGTTTAAAAAATTCAAAACATATAAGTCACATTAATTAATTTAATAATTAATTCCCGCTGTCCGAGCAAATAGCGTGTTTTTATGAAACAATAAGTATCAAAAGATTGACACTAGTTTAAGTCCAATTTCAAAGTGAAATTGATTCCAATGACCACCATTGGATTAAATGGTAAAAAAATATTCATATTCCACATTAAGACCAATTCCAAAGATAATATAATCATATAAATAAATTAGATTAAAAAGCAGTTTCGATGTAAAATGCAGTATTTTTCACTATTCATTAAAAAAATGAACATTGTCAGAAAAATACCAAAAATTCACACAAAGTAAATTTTGATGTCCCAATCATAAAGAATAAGTTTATTTTGACAAACATAGTTTATAAAATTATCAAAAGATAGATTTAAAAAGGGTTTTCCATCATAGGGTAGTAAAACAATCTTTTAAGAATATTAGTGTATTCCATGCTTAAGATTGGATTTATTTTCATTTTAAGCCTCTAAAACACTATCTTAATCATTAATAGACATAGAAAAAAATATATATTATTCATTACTTACTTGGGATGTTACATCCTTCCCCCCTTTAGAAAATTGCGTCCCCACAATTTATTTAATTATCGAATAAATGGGGCTACTTATCCCTCATTGCATTTTCAGATTCCCATGTTGCCTCTTCAATCATGTGGTTTTTCCACAAAACCTTTACCTGGTGAATCACCTTATTCCGTAACACTTGCTCCCTGTGGTCAATAATCTGGACCGTTTGTTCCTCATAAGATAGGTTCTCTTCCAGCTGAACTACCTCTGGGCTCAAAACATGAGATGGATCTGGCATATACTTTCTCAACATCGAAACGTGAAAAACATTGTGTACCTGAGATAAACTCGGAGGTAAATCCACTCGGTATGCAACTGATCCAACTCTCTCCAGAATTTCATATGGTCCAATAAACCTTGGACTTAGCTTTCATTTCTTACCAAATATTATCACACTTTTCCAAGGAGAAACCTTGAGAAAAAAATGATCACCTACCTCAAAAGAGAGATCCATCCTCCAGTTATCCACATAACTCTTCTGCCTGCTCTGAGCTATTCTCATGTGCTTCTGAATCAGCTGAACTTTTTCTACCATCTCTTCTACCAATTTTGGTCCCATCAACTTCCTTTCACCCACTTCATCCCAGAAAGCTGGAGTTCGACACCGCTTCCCATATAATGCCTAAAATGGTGTCATCTGTATACTGGAATGGAAACTGTTATTATATGAAAATTCAACCAAAGAAAGATGTTGGTCCCAACTTTCCTGATAATCCATAGAACAAGCTCATAGAATATCCTCCAATGTCTACATTGTTCATTCTGACTTCCCATCTGATTGAGGATGAAAAGCTGTACTAAAATTTAATTCAGTACCCAATGACTTCTGAAGGCCTTTCCAAAAGTTAGAAGTAAACCTGAGATCACGATCCAATACAATGGAGAGAGGAACTCCATGTAACCTGAGTATCTCTTTAAGATACAAACGAGAAAGTTGTTCTAGGGAAAAAGTATCTCGTATAGAAAGGAAATGAGCAGATTTGGTCAAGCGATCAAAAATAACCCAGATTGCATTATTACCTCGAGATGTCTTCGGTAATCCAACAACAAAGCCCATGGATATATTCTCCCATTTCCACTCTGGCACTGGTAAAGGCTGAAGCATCCCTTTTGGTAACTGCCGCTCTGCTTTAACCTGTTGACATGTCAAACACTTCACAGTAAAATCAGCAATGTCTCTTTTCATTCCATCCCACCAGTAATACTCCCACAGATCTCTATACATCTTAGTACTGCTCGGATGAACTGAAAACGGAGAACTATGAGCTTCACATAACAACACTCTCTTCAACTGTGAATCACAAGGCACACACAATCTCTTCCCAAATCCCAAAACACAATCATTATCAATTTTGAATTCAGGCAACTTACCTTTCTGAACCAGATCTACCTTTTTCTGCAACTCACTGTCTTGCATCTGTGCTTGCTTGATTCTATCTGATAGAGATGATCTCACTGATACCTGAAACAAAATAGAAGGACTTCTTGCACCAACAAATTCTATGCCAAAGTTCATCAAATCCTTAACCAAAGGATCACGTTCCAAACGCAACATTGTTAATAAAGCATTACTTTTTCAACTCAAATCATCATCCACTTTATTTTCTTTTCCCGGATGGTAATGAATTGTACAATCATAATCCTTGATTAATTCTAGCCATCTCCTCTGTCTCATGTTTAACTCTTTCTGAGTGAATATATACTTTAAACTTTTGTGATCGGTATATATTTAACACTTTACTCCATACAAATGATGCCTCCAAATTTTTAAAGAAAAAACAACAACAGCTAATTCCAAATCATGTGTAGGGTAATTTACCTCATGAGTTTTCAACTGTCGTGAAACATAAGCAATTACCTGATCATTCTGCATTAGGACGCAACCAAGTCCTTTCAATGAAGCATCACTGTGTATAACAAACTCACCATTCCTGGAAGGTAGTGCCAAAACTGGAGCATTCACCAATCTTCTTTTCAATTCTTGAAAACAATCATCACATTCTTTTGTCCAGATAAACTTAACACCCTTCTGAGTTAGCTTAGTCATTGGAATAGATAACCGTGAAAAATTTCTAACAAACCTTCGGTAATAGCCCGCCAAACCAAGGAAGATACGAATCTCGGTTACATTTGTGGGTCTTGGACATTCTTCCACAACTTTTGTTTTTACAGGATCAACAGTTATTCCATCTTTAGAAACAATGTGACCAAGGAAAGAAATTTGTTGCAACCAAAACTCACACTTGTTGAATTTCCCATACAGTTTCTTTTCTTTTAATGTTTCCAAGATAACCCTTAAATGTCTTTCATGCTCCTCTTTACTTTTAGAAAACACCAAAATATCATCAATTATACAACCACCACTTATCACCTGATTCAACTGAGCCATCACTATAGTAAAATGCTCAATTCTGATTCTGACCATCTCGGTATGCTGATTTGGAAGGTCATTTCCCTCAGTATGCCTTCCCAAAAAAGTTATTATTTTTCCTCTATGAAAAACCATTCTTAACAAACATGTCTTAGATGAAGCAACATGGTAATCTTCAAATGCTATATCATTTCAAAAAAAATATTTTTGGATAATCATTTAATAGAATTCTAACTCCTAAAGTTATCTAAACCGACCTATGATACCAACTATAAGGCCCCAGCCTTAAACCTTACTTAATATTGAGTTATTACAAGATTACACATTGAGTATCTTTTCAGGTTTAGAGTTTTAGAGAATTAGATCATAAAACTTGCATTACATTCCACATATAAAAAAAGTGGTTACATAAAGATAGTATTCTTCATTCCCATCAATGGAAACACATTTGAAAATAAAACATGGATTATTTCTTGACACTTTCTTGACACTATCATCATATCATGTACCTTTCCCTTGACCTGTGAAAAACATTTCAAAAAAACTTGGGATGAGCATAAAAAGCTCAGTATGGGTTATAAAAACATGGAAAGGAAACATGAGTTCATATATACATAAGAATGAAATCATACTTTACCCATAAAACATAGGCACTTTAACATACCTCATAAAATCATGAATAAATCATAGAAATCATAAGACATAAAGGTAACATGAGGCATTTATAACATTCTTACGTAGGGAGTAACCCTCTTGGTTACGTTTGGAATACCCATCACAGTATATTCCCTAAATCTCTTCGGAGAAACCTTAACGTTTCACTCCTTCACGTTACCCAATGCATTGGAGAGCTATATCGGGCTCACCCGCCCTTAGTTTATCACGGAACCACCCATCTTCATAATAATGCCCAAGAACCATATCATAATCGTATCACATAAAACATGCATAAAGGAAACATAACATTTCCACATTTCAATCACAAGATATCAATACAACACAAAAAACATTGTGAAAACCATTTTCAATACCAAAATAAAAGAAAAGTAAAACATGATATTTATTTTTCTTTTAAAAAGAAGGTATGGCTTGTAGAGGAAGCCGAAACTCAAATAACGGTCACGACGGCAGAGAAGTCGTTGTCGCCGCATACGTACGACAAAAACATTCCCTTTTGTCGTTTATTAAATGATTCGTATAAAAAAGATTCATTTTGAATAAACGTAAAAGTCAAAGGGGATTATACACCGTATAAAAGAAAGTTGTGTATAAAATAAAATATGCCTCAATGAAAGGAGATTGAGACGAAGTCCCATACCTCGTATCCGACTTGACCCGACCGTTCTTTAATCTCCTGAATAATAAACTTGAGTTAATCTCTACTTGCTTAAGAACCTTTTTAAAGTTCATTATTCCTTTTATACCATGTTATGAACATCATGTAATCATTTAAGTTAATAATGTTCATTTTGTCGGTATTTGGTTCTTAAGTCAAAAATAGACTTCTTACATTTACATGTTGTTAATTTGGTCAAAGGTTCATTATATCCAGAATGATATTAATGATTTGGATAACATATATATCATATATATTCATCATATACATGTATTTATAATATTACATCACATTTAGAGGTAGGAAATGAAATGCACCGTTCATGGAGACGGTAAGCCGTACGTACGCATGAACGCTACTTCCATTTCTATTTCATATTTTCTAGAATGGAATAATAATTATATAATAGTATATTATAATTCCAGTATAATAACATATATAATATCATTAACTTTATCCTTTACACATCCCACATATGGTATTAACGAATCAAATCACTTTCAGGGGGCGGTAGTCCGCACTTCCTAAAATGAAGATATCGTGTTTACCCATAATGGAAACCATAAAGATATGCCCAAAATGAAAAAACAGAAGCTTAAGGAAAACATAAACATATTATATATCATATATAAAAACATTGACATCATAATGGCCACCTTTGAAGGTGTTAAATGAGTATTGAACAATCATCGTTTCGGGAGGCAGAATTTCGCCATCCAGGGAAACCGTATGTTCTTTAACCATTTGATGTAGTTGTGTGAGAGTGTAGCTCAAATAAATCTTATAACAACATCCTAGTATATTTAAGATACTGGTGTTGTTACAAAAGAAGTAAATAAAAAGAGTTTAGGGGGTTGGAGAAACAAAATAAAACAAATGAACATGAGAGAATGAATTACCTTTAAAAGTGTAACTCCTTTTGATTTGAGCCTAAAGGCTTCCTTTGAAAGGATTATTCCCAAAGGGAATCCTCTAGGATGAGGCGAGGGATGTGGAGAGAGTAAATGGGAAGGGGTTGGCCGAGCCAAAGGCTTTAGGAGTGTGTGAAATGAGGTATAGGTGGGGGCCTTTTATAAGAGGAGAGGAGGGGCACTTTTGGAAAGTAAAGAAATATTACTTTATTTGAAAATGTGTTTCGGTTTTAAAAGGTCCCACATTGATATAATTCGTGGATAAGGTGATAAGGGTTCGAAATCCACTCATCCAATTGGTTTTGGACATGTGTAGTTCATAGATTTTACATTATCTTTCCATTTTATTTAAATCGTCAAATAATGATGTCATCGCTGCATCATTATTATGTCATAAACAATTTAATTTATTTAATGACTAAAAATTATAAAAAAAATACTATGATGTAGGAAATCTTTTTATATTTCCAATTACTATTTATAATCAAAAATCTGATCTTTATAACCCCATGTAAAAATTGTTTTTGTAAAACATATTATGTTTTTGTCATTTTTACTTTTACATTAAATAAAAAGTAATTTATGTCATTTCCCAACAAAAGTGGATCCATGGGGTCCCCAAGTTGACCCATGGCTTGTCTTGGTCTGCCATGACACAACCAATGAGGGTAGGACATGTGTCAAGCTTATCTTATTTTATTAAAGTATTATTTTTACCTTAAACTACACTAATTACCACTAATCGCGATTAAGAACTTAATAAGTTACTATTCACCAAAAAATTATTATAATCTCATTGAACCACATTTTACTTCTTAATGACAACCATGTATGTCGGATTTTTGAAATTCAAAACACAATGATGCCAAAATTTGATTTAAACGGAAAATCAGTCTTTATAAGTACCACTTAGTGGTTTCACTATTAATCAAAAATTGAAGTTTTTCAGAAAATTACCAAAAATTCACCCTAAGCTATATTTGATATTCCGAATTCAAAAATGAAGTCTATTTTACAAAATTCAAAACATATAAGTCACATTAATTAATTTAATAATTAATTCCTGCTGTCAGAGCAAATAGCGTGTTTTTATGAAATAATAAGTATCAAAAGATTGACACTAGTTTAAGTCCAATTTCAAAGTGAAATTGATTCCAATGACCACCATTGGATTAAATGGTAAAAATATATATTCATATTACACATTAAGACCAATTCAAAAGATAATCTAATCATATAAATAAATTAGATTAAAAAGCAGTTTCTATGTAAAATGCAGTATTTTCACTATTCATTAAAAAAATGAACATTGTCAGAAAAATACCAAAAATTCACACAAAGTAAATTTTGATGTCCCAATCATAAAGAATAAGTTTATTTTGACAAAAATATTTTATAAAATTGTCAAAAGATAGATTTAAAAAGGGTTTTCCATCATAAGGCAGTAAAACAATCTTTTAAGAATATTAGTGTATTCCATGCTTAAGATTGGATTTATTTTCATTTTAAGCCTCTAAAACACTCTCTTAATCATTAATAGACATTGATAAAAATATATATTATTCATTACTTACTTGGGATGTTACATCCTTCCTCCCTTTAGAAAATTGCGTCCCCGCAATTTATTTACTTATCGAATAAATGGGGGTACTTATCCCTCATTGCATTTTCAGATTCCCATGTTGCCTCTTCAATCATGTGGTTTTTCCACAAAACCTTTACCTGGTGAATCACCTTATTCCATAACACTTTCTCCCTGTGGTCAAGAATCTGGACCGGTTGTTCCTCATAAGATAGGTTCTCTTCCAACTGAACTACCTCTGGGCTCAAAACATGAGATGGATCTGGCCTATACTTTCTCAACTTCGAAACGTGAAAAACATTGTGTACCTGAGATAAACTCGGAGGTAAAGCTACTCGGTATGCAACTGATCCAACTCTCTCCAGAATTTCATATGGTCCAATAAACCTTGGACTTAGCTTTCCTTTCTTACCAAATCTCATCACACTTTTCCAAGGAGAAACCTTGAGAAAAAAATGATCACCTACCTCAAAAGAGAGATCCTTCCTCCGGTTATCCGCATAACTCTTCTGCCTGCTCTGAGCTGTTCTCATGTGCTTCTGAATCAGCTGAACTTTTTCTGCCATCTCATCTACCAATTCTGGTCCCATCAACTTCCTTTCACCCACTTCATCCCAGAAAGCTGGAGTTCGACACCGCTTCCCATATAATTCCTGAAATGGTGCCATCTGTATACTGGAATGAAAACTGTTATTATATGAAAATTCAACCAAAGAAAGATGTTGGTCCCAACTTCCCTGATAATCCATAGAACAAGCTCATAGAATATCCTCCAATGTCTGGATTGTTCGTTCTGACTGCCCATCTGATTGAGGATGAAAAGCTGTACTAAAATTTAATTCAGTACCCAACGACTTCTGAAGGCCTTTCCAAAAGTTAGAAGTAAAACTGGGATCATGATCCGATACAATGGAGAGAGGAACTCCATGTAACCTTACTATCTCTTTAAGATACAAACGGGAAAGTTGATCTAGGAGAAAAGTATCTCGTATAGCAAGGAAATGAGAAGATTTGGTCAAGCGATCAACAATAACCCAGATTGCATTATTACCTTGAGATGTATTCGGTAATCCAACAACAAAGTCCATGGATATATTATCACATTTCCACTCTGGCACTGGTAAAGGCTGAAGCATCCCTTTCGGTAACTACCGCTCTGCTTTAACCTGTTGACATGTCAAACACTTCACAGTAAAATCGGCAATTTCTCTTTTCATTCCATCCCACCAGTAATACTCTCGCAGATCTCTATACATCTTAGTACTTCCCGGATGAACTGAAAACGGAGAACTATGAGCTTCACATAACAACTCTCTCTTCAACTGTGAATCACAAGGCACACACAATCTCTTCCCAAATCTCAAAACACAATCATTACCAATGTTGAATTCATGCAACTTACCTTTCTGAACCAGCTCTACCTTTTTATGGAGTTTACTTCAAGTATTAATTTATATAATACATCTAAAAAGCTGAGATTTTATATTTGAGGGCATGTATGTTTTTCTTATGGTTTTTTGGGGATAATGCTGTTTACATATTTGGGGTGTGAAATTAAGTGACAATTTATATTTTTTGGTAAGTATAATGTTGATGTAGTGAAATTCTGTCAGATTATTTTGAAGTATAATATTCAAAGACATATTTTGGATGAGTTTTATAGTTAAATATATATAGAATAGACAAAGTTAAACTTTGGGTATTATTTGATAGATTTTTAAAAACATTTTATTTTTATTAAAGATAGGAGGAATATATTTCCACCCTTTTATGTATCTTACTATCTATTAAAAGGTAATTTTAGTGCTTCAGGCATTAATAATTAAACATAGATACTAATTTATTATCATAATAAATGAAGTGGAAAATGATTAAATAAAAAAATGAAATATTTTCTATATAATAATATATATATTAAGTATATTACCATGAGTTCTTAGTCTAGATCATATAAAAATCCATCAACTTTAGTTAAAGGAGCCTGAAATTAAAAAATTATCATATTACCTTTATATATGATGAATCTAATTTTCCTTTAGCTCATTGAAAAATAATTATTTTATATTTATTTAATTTCTATTGATTATTAACCTTCTTGGGATAAATTATCTCTATCACGTTCCCACATTATTTGGGCATTACAATTTTCTTCCATGTCCATATCATCACTTCCCACCTATTTTCTCTTACATGGAAACCTATTTATGTGATTATTCTATATGACCATGATAATTCTCATTATTTATTTTTAGGAGGATGTTTTATTAAACCTTCCCATGAAGTGATATTCCAAAAATGGTATTCTCAATTATTAGACCCTTGATTATCGATATCAATATTAAATTATGTGTGTACAATTTATTTAAGGGGGGAGAATGTAACACCCTGAGATTTTTAAGATAGGAATATTATTTTCAATTGAATTTATAACAAAAAAACCAACATTAGAATAAAATATATCATCCCAACACTTTATTATACATTTATTTTTAAATAAATTCAATCTCATTGATAGCTTGCAATGCATTAAATAATAGGTTTTAATAAAACATGATACTCCACTAAAATATTATTATTTAAACATGACCATTATAACCCATACATTTAGATGGAGGGTATGAATATAACTAACTAAATTATTAAAATATTATGGTTTTAACATGTAAAAAATAAAATAAATATAAATAAAATAAAAGCATTTGTAAGTGAAAGAATTGTTTTCTGAAAAACTGTATGTTTCTAAAAGGCGGTTTAATCGAGATTTACACACCTAATTTATAACTAATTTTTATCACTTTTATAAATATTATTTTAAAAAATAAGTCTCATTTTTTAAATCATCAAATCAAAATTATCTTAGGGTGAATTTTTGGGTTTTTATAAAATGTTTTGTATTTTGATGAATAGTGAAAATTATATATTCTCACTAAAACCTTACTTTTCCTTTAAATTATTTTAAAAGTTATTTTTTAAAAATTGTTTTAAAAGTAAAATTAAATATTTATTAATCCAATTTACCTCATTAGAATCATTTTGATATTGAATTTTGTTATAATTTTTTTTAATCTTTTTAACATTTTCTCTTTGAAAACCTACTTTTTCATCGTGTTTGTAGGTATAAGTTCAAATTAAATTCATACACTTCTGTTAATTAATTTTGAAAAAATGGATCAAATATAATAAATCATCATAATTTATATTATCTAATAATTAATTCTTAATTTTTTACCAAAATGAATAGTTAAAACATTAAAAATTAATTACCATTGTTATAGTTAAAATGGGTTTACCGTGAAGTTAAAATAAGAAGATAATGGTTAAAAATGACCCAAAAATTTTCAAACACCCATTTTATGTACATATTTAAAGCATATAATATATAAGACTCTAAATGAATCAATATTTTACCATTTTTCATTTAAAAAACATGGGTCCACATTTTTTCTTCTCAATAATTACAAGTGTTCCATTCACCTCCCTTTTAAAAACCACCCCTCTCTTCTCTTATTCACACCTTCAAAGCATTTTCGTTTAAGAAATACCTACCAAAATAACTTTTCAACATATATAACCTCATCCTATAATCCATTTTTGGTGAGAAATATTTTATATTAATACTTTAGGTATAATCCTAAAGAGGTGGTACAAGAAGAGGTAAAAATTCTAAATATTCATTTTTATATAATCTATTATTCCACCTCCTTTTAATATTATTAATTTATGATAATATAAAAAAAGGTATGTAAAATATATTGGTTTGTTATTATTTTTAGGTAATGAAATATATCAATCTTCTCTTCCCTCAAATGAGAAATAATAACGTCACTTGTTTGTACAATGTACTACCACCTCGCAAACCGATGTGACAAGTTTTCCATCAACACCTATTACAGTTGGGTATGAAGATATATGGGAAGAATATATATGATATTTATAACATTTTTATAATTCTAGAGTAATTATATCATATATAAATTTTTAATTTTAATTCCCTAGGGGATATGATGATGTCTCTCATGTGTACGGCAGGCTACTGCCTCACGTAGCGATGTGATTTATTTTTCACTAACATTTCTCTTGTAGGTAATAAGGATAAATTTAATGAATATATGAGATATTAATTAAATAATTATTATATTAATGACATATTTATTATTATTAAAAGAAAATATATTGTTTTATTCATTACATATTCACTAACTGAATGATGAAAACATTATTCTTGTACATGTGGACTATCACATTCACAAAGCGATGTGACTCTCTTTTCATCACCACACCACATGGATGATATATATATATATATTTAAATAATTAATATTGTATTAATGATTTTATTATAAATATACAAATATAAAATATTACTTACCTCATTTCTATAATTATCATTGAAAAATGGAAATGTTACTCATGCGTATGTAGGACCTACCATCTCCATGATCATAACATACTTCATTTCTCAAAAAGATCATTCATGATTGGTAATAAAAGTGTGATTTATTTATAAATATGATAATTATTTAAATAAATATTATGTTTTTAATGATTTTATTATAAATCTAGAAATATAAAATATTAATTATATACTTTCCATAATGATCATTGAAAAATGGAAACATTACTCATGCGTATGTACGACCTACCATCTCAATGATCATAACATACTTCATTTCTCAAAAATATCATTCCTGATTTTTAATAAAAGTGTAATTTTTGTATAAATATGATAATTTTTTCATGAATATTATTCTTTATACATTGAAATAATGACCTCTTAGACCAATAGTCAACCTACCAAATCCATTTTTGACATAGGAGTCAAATATCGGTGAAACACCTGATGTAAAATTAATTTATTATATAATTGTATATAACAAGGTAATATGTGAAGTAAATGGAATAGTAAAATAGAAAAATGTTATTACGAAACCAAATAATTAATATAATTTTATTAATCAGGAAGATAAGGAACATATATAAAGAGTTAGAATCAAGGTTAGGGGTTCTCATCTCACTTTTACTTTTATGAGACATATACCATATTCACCAAACATTTATTTTGTCTGGTGTATATAATTCCACTTTGATATGTTATATCACAAATCTATTTATCTTTATGGTATTTAAATTTTTATATGATTCCATTTATTTTATGGGGCTTATGATTCAGAAGTTACCAATGTTGCAAGGGTTTATTTCACAATATCATCCTAATTCAAAATTATTTATGTTTATATCTCCCTTGGTATAATTATTTGATATATATATCTTCAAATAAATGTATTTTCTTAAAATATATTTATTTTTGAACTTATTCAAAATATAATACAATTTTCCCACACTTTGATACTTAAAATGAATGAGGAAATGTTCTTAAGAAAATCTGAGTTTATTCTTCTCATTGCTCAAGAATTATTTTTCATAAAAACCCATGTTTTTAAATATGTTTTAAAATATTCATTTGACCTTTTAGAAATGATTTATTAAATAAATTTTCACTCATTTTAACTTTTTCTTAAAAAACTTAAAGTAATCATCATGATGATTTCAAAACAATGCTCATTTGAATTTTACTGAAAATGTGAAGGGAATTTTTTTAATTTGTATGACATAAATTTTTTTTACACCATATTGAACAATAAATATTTTGATTTTTATTTTACATGTTTAAAATTTTATATTCAATGAAAAGTATTTTTTTGAACTTTTATTTTTAAAAAGTTATTTTTTAATGCAAAGGTTTTTTTTATCAAAAATTTTTATCTGTATATTTTCATGGTATTTCTATTCATCAATGACATAAAACCTCTATTTTAGTTATTATTAAATGAGGATATGTTGTATTGAAACCATACTTATTATTTATCCAGATGGTTTATGATCAGTTTGACCTATGATGTAGAATTTTATTACCATTCAACATTTTTCTCTCGATGGTTTCTGATTATGTTTATAGATTTGGGTATGTATTAACATGTCATAGGTTATTTTTTAAACATGAATGTTTATGTCGATTATGTTTCAAACCTTTCATATGTGTAATGCATTGGACATAGTATGTGATGGGTGGGGCTTGCTATATCCCATTGATGAACGTGTAGGTCTAATGCGACAAACTAGATTGGGTTTTCACCGAGGCATTACAAATTTATTTAGAATTTTTAGAATATGTCTTTGATGTTATGTTTTAGATGTCCTACATTATTCATTCCATCATTATGATTTTAATTGTTGATATTCCATGAGATTATTCGATTAGTTAGGATAATAATGGTTTATTTTCAATCTCATGTGATTATTTATATGAAACTATTTGATCATCATTTATTCCTGCAATATTATACTAAAGTTATTGATTAATCTGAATGTGATTTAGTAATTTACCTTTCCATATTTATTATTACATCTTTATTCTGGATAGCTTCTCCAATGTGGTTACCCTTACTAAGAAAATCAACTCACCCCATTCTTATTTTTTATTCTCTCTAACATACAAAGAAGTATATTTTTGATTAATATATAGGGACACACTAAGGGGAATAATTTAATTTTCAATGAAATTTCTTTTTGTATGTCATGTTTTTAATTGTAATAATAATTTAATGTATGTATCTAGTTTACTAATACTAATAAGATATTCAGTCCTTCAGGATGTGATTCCTTGTATATTATGCCAATGTATTAAAGTATACACTAGCACCAGGATATTGGGATTAGGGTATCTACAATATGAATTTTTCATTTTTCCATTAACTAGTGACAAGATACCCTTACAATGGGCCAAATAATATTTCTATTTTATGAGAAATACCCTTATGATTTTTTCCACTTTCAAAAAAATACCTTATGAATTTTCTATCGAACCTTAATGTAATCAAAGGACCCTTAAAAATATACTTTATAACCCTTATGTAAAATTAATTTCTTGTTTTATATATCCATAAGATAAAGACCCTTATAAAATGAGTCTGATGGATCTTAGGGAAAATTATAACCCTTATTAAATGAGTATGATGAAACTTAAAAAATAAATTATTTACTCTTATTTTGAAAAGGATATCTCCCCCCCTTTGACAACATTATAAAAATATGGATGTATAATGTATCTACTATTTTCCACCTTCAACTTGGAATTTCTTCCTTCAATTAAAAAATAGTGTCTTAGAATTCACTATTATTGTAAAAGCTTCAAACTATAAACTCTTAAATTTCCTATCTTTATAAAAATAACATTCAATCTTCTACCAAACAATTTATGAATATTAAAATATTCACATAATGGATAAACACATCCAGTCTAACCTCCTATTTTTTATACTCCAAGAATATAAAAAAACTAAACACACTTTTAGAATCAACTTGTAGATATCTCAAATTCAAGAACACTATTTGGGCAGAATTTTTGAACATCCATCATTCCAATATTTAGGCTTCAAAATATTAATCTTATTGATTATCACTAACATCCATATAATAAACTCAAAAATACATGTAATCCTTATTTAAATTCATAATATACATTAAAATTATAATTTCCCCTCAACTGCTTTACCAAAAAAAACATATATTTTCAAAAAAACAGTGAACAATCATTTTGATGTAATGTTTTATCGCATTATTTTTTTAAACATTTCAATAAAATCATGGTCTCCCTCCACCTTTCTAGTTTAACCAAATACTCCTAATATATATATATATATATATATTTTATAGTCATATATTCCTTTCCTACCCCTTTACCAATAAAATACAAATTTTATTATTATTAAAGTTTTACTTTTAATAAACTCCCCCTTTATCATTGAATTGTAGCGGGGAAATCCTCTCAACTATAATCCTATGGATTCTACACAAGAAATACATAGTATATTCATCATAATATTTACACCAATATTGTATGATTTTTTTTAAATTTATTTTAAATTAAAAAATTATAAATATTGTTCTCCTCCATTTTTCAAAAACACATTTCTCTCCCATTTGACACTGCTAGATTACACTCAATACTCTTGAATTTCTCAATAATTGAAAATTTATCTCTAAATATATTGGTCTATATTAATAAATTCTAATGATATATTTAACTCTCTATAACTTGGATTTATACACTACATTCAAGTATTAAGGGTCAACAATTTTTTAACCCTAATAATTCTTGATTTACCACATTTTATGCTTCAATCCACTTTGTACTCTTCATCTTTATTTTACACAACGTTTTTTATTGAGGGAATTTTCCATATGGAATTATTTTATCAAAAAATATTCTAATACTAATAACTTAAAACTCAGTAAATAAATTGATTGTTTTTTGAAACTAACTCGAGGTTATATATATCACTCACTTACTTATATAGATTCAAGTATTATGTTATATTTATTTATTCAACAAATAATCCTATAATCATAGCCACACTTCAATTGAAAACCATAACTAGATAAACAATTAATCACAAGTGTTAGAGACATAACAATTTTGATCCAATTGAATCAACTATTTTGTGATAAAATTGTGATACCACATGATATCCATGTAAATCATAACTTTACAGGGAAAATTATTTCCTGGATAAAGCTAAAAATCCTTTTAGTTAGCACCACAAAATCCTCTTCAGTTCCTTAAAAACTTTCCTCTAAATATTAATATTATCATTATCACTAGGAAACAATTTTGTTTTCATATTTCCTTCCAAAAAAATTATTATAATCATAAAAGAACAACTATTTGATACAATTTCTTAGTTCAAATAAAATATACATGTATTCCAAGAATGTAGATGCTTCAACCATAAAATTATCTTCTACCATTTGGTGACCTTATACCCATTAAAATATTTCCTGAAATCACTTATAGATCTTCCATGATGTAGTAATACCATGTTAACATTAAAATAAATCTTTGAAACATTTTTTACTCAAATTCATGATAAAATTCATTTGAAAATATTCATTATAACATGAAACATATTTATTCATATTATACATCGAAATTTTTTGCTTATATGACGTGTTTTTTAATTTTTTTGGCCTTGAAACCAATTTTTTTATTTTTACCTAATACCAATTAGAATATACAAAACATCTGAATATACTAGTGAATTTATTTTCTTATGGAATAAACACATATACAATGAGTTCATGCACAACTTCTATCTTAATCAAATATCTTCTTCTTGTTTAACCCCAAGTATGCATCTCATTTCAACATATATAGACCCATGGATCTTATCTACCCCTTAAAACTTTTAAATTTAAAAAAAATAGGATTTTTTTTCAATACATACAGAGAGGGGTGCCTCTATCATTTTTAGGTTAAGGAATTTTGTTTTTATTGATGAACTAACCTAATATTTCCCAATTTCTAGCAGGATTATTCATGGTTCACCATTAAAAAACATCACTTATATAAAATTTATTTTGAATATATACTTTAGATTTCTCTATATTATTCATTTTCTATGGATTTTGATTTTCCTCTATTGTGTAACTTAATAAAATTGTATATTTTTCTCCTTTTAATGAAATAATGGGCATCTATATTTATGATTCCTCTTCCATAAGATAGAAATTGTAGTAATATTTTCCCCTCAACTTCTTCTATGAATTTTAAAACAACTTTGGAATGCCTCATGCCCAACCTCTTCAATTACCATAAGATTAGAATCAGCCTTATTTTTCTATAATGAAAGTATTATTGATTTAAAATCATTTATCTCATTTCTACAATAGATTCCTTTTTTTTGTTCTATATCTTATTTCTTTCTCTCTATGCAGGACATATGAGTGTAATGACATTGGTTCTTAATTAATCATTCATTGAGATCCATTGTTTTCCTTCAACGTATTAAATCTATTTCCAAAATAACAGACTTGCATTTAGTGATAGTTCTCTTCCATTTTATCATATGAATAGAGGATTAATTATGAAATTTTTATCTCCTTTCATGCTATAATATCTATCGATATGTCATTATTCAGTGAAAATTACACATCTCTTATAAAACTCAATCCTATTGATGATACTTCTTAGATTCAAATATTTCAATAACAAGTTTCCTTCTTTAATTGATCCCATTTTTATATATATGCACACTCATGGTGTGCACCAGTGTACCATAAAAGTATCATTTTATAGACACTTTTTTAAGATCATCCACTTCTAATTTTTTCAAGTTCATTCCATGATAAACTGATTCCAGATTTTTAATTTTACAAACTTTACTTATTTATGATACCATGAAGGGAGTTTCTATATTCTCATTTATAGTAACAAATCCAAGTATTGATTAAGTATCCTTTATCTTTTCATCTTTCTCCTTTAGTAGGGATTCTATTTTCTTCATTCTTGAGTTGGATTCTCTTTAATATTGTCTCCTCTCTTCAAGTTATTTTCTGAGTGGGATAATGTTTGTTTTTAGATTCTTTTTTATGTCCATATATTTACCTATAACTTTTGTATGTTGTATATGTAAATCAATTTGGTCCTTCATCTTTGTACTAAAATTTTATATATGAACGTTCATAGCCACATTTACTCACCTCAATATTTTATTCAACATCGATAGATATTATATAAATGTAAAATATACTTCATGCTCAACACCCCATTGATCTAGATTTTTTTATAAGGATTGGATCTCACCTTTTTTACTATATGAAAAACTTTAGATTTGAAACTTAATATGATCTGTCATCATTAGAGTCCACACTACTATCAAAATTTAGGGTTGACTATAATTTTTCAAATATGAAATGATCATTTAAAACATGGTTAGAATTATATTTAACAATTGAATCATAATGTTTCACCTTCATTGGAGATTCTATATTCATGAGAGTTATCTTATTATTTTCCACGTATTATTGAATTTTAACATAAGGTAGTCTTCATCAGCTTTTTTCATTGTTTTTTCATCATATCTTGTTATACTGTCATCTCTTGAAGTTTGATCCATAGTAGGGAATGGTTTTTCATATACCACCTTCAATATTTTTTATATCTAAAAGTTAGTGATACAATATTTTGTGTTTATATAAGCATCATTGTATAGTTATATGATAAAAACATTCTCAATACTTGCATAAAAAATTCATTCATTATGCTAAATCAACTAAGCATCATGAACTATATACTATATGACCTCATTACCGCTATCTTGTATTAACATAAGATTATTATATTTTCAACCATCAAAATGAATACCACAAAAAATGGTGGGTCTATCGTTGAATCTATGTTTGTAAAAAATAAAAAATATATTTATCGGTTGAACATCTTTTTAAAATAGTTTAGATCTAATAGAATTTATTACAACCTGAGATACCCTATGTGGTGGTTGGAGTCAATTAGGGTGAAACTCAAAAAAATTTATTCTTTAACTTGTTTGTATTTTCTCATTGCCTTTTTGCTATTTTAGAAGGAATGATGTTCATAATATTTCTCAATTACTCTCCTATACAACATCACTGAACAATAAACAGATATTTAGGTAAGTAAAGATTTCACATATAAATGGTTCCCCACTAATAGATAATACAATAACTAAACACATAAAATTTTATTAGTGTTCCATAATCCACTACTCCACCATTTCTACGAAGAATTTTTTTTCATGATCAATTTATAAGAAGGATCACTTCCTTTTTATGTTTTTCTATCTGGATACGCCTCACCCAAGGAAAAATAACTTATCAATATTCTTAATAATCTTACTAAAAATACTAGGGTAACTTAATCTTCTTATCCTATACACATTTAATTGATTAAGGTAGGATTAGTTTAAAGACTTTGGGGTGTCTCTATGATCTACGTAGTAAGAATGAATCCCAACATCCTTAAATACAGATAGATTCTTTGTTTTATTCCAAGTTGAATAATTTCTCCTTTACTGAATCCAGATGAGAGTAATATTTTGATATGTGTATTTAATTTATTTATACTATAAAATATATCATCAACACTTCTTTTATGGATATTGATAATTCTAAACTGGAATTACCTAATTGTGAACCTTCTTCATTTTCGTGATATTTCCTTGTTGAACTAATACTATATGAGCCTTCTTCTTATCACAAACCTTATATGGAAATGATGATCTTAAATGGTCCTCTATATCCTTCTCCTCCTCATTCTGAAACATATGTTTTACTATGTTCCACTACCTCTTCCTCTTTTTTGAACACACACACACACACAGATATATGTATATATATATTATGTTTAATCCACTCATGTATATCATATTTTATTATTATTTTAGTCAAGTACACATCTTATTTATTCTTCTATTAATATATATTAATAAAATATTTACTTAAAATACTTCTATGTTTTTAATATGTAAAGTCTTTAAATTCAACATTGATAATTTATCCTTTTTAACTATTCATGAATATTCATATAATAATGTGGAGAATATGAACCAAATATATGGAACTTGGATTATCTCAATTTTATTATTCAAAAAAATATCATAAATTAGTCCCATAATTCAGGGATATTTTATTTATAAATAAAAAACAATTATTGTTGGATTATCTTCATTACTATCTCCCTTGAATATGGTAATCTTTGATCCTCTACAAAATCCAAATGCATCCTTAATATCATCCAACCAAATTTTTAATAATGTATTAGGATTATTAATATTTTCTTATATGAAGATGTGCATTATTAAACTATGAGTTATGACTTAAATTCACTCAAGAATCAAACATTCTCAATTAGATCATTTAAATCACCATGAATATTTTTTTTATTACTCTCCTTCAATGTTTAAATGAACTCCACCAAAATGGAACATTAAATAGAAATGTGGTTTGAAACTAGAAAATTACTATATTGTATTTAACCTTGACCTTCACCATAAATCAAAAAGGTAATTTCCCTTAAACATTGCACTTATAAATCTTACAATGGGACAAATGACCTTTAAAAACTCTATTCCTTTTCTATTTATCAATTACCTAGATCCACATTACTATTATGTTGGGTTGAATGATCCTTAAAAATTATAAAAATGACCCTTAGAATTTATCCAAATATGGTGGTTAATTTATTTATTATTATTTTTTTCTTTTAAAAATTATAAACCCTCTTATCATTTTATGTGAAAATATAATTTATAAAACCTCTTGGTATTTTTATTATAAAAAGCGTTGAAGTGATTGGTTTTTTAAAATTAAAAATTAACATGAAATCTAACAATATTATATAACTATTATTTAACAATAATTAAGTCTAATTATATCTCTAAGAGGTTCTAATTTTTTATCTGAACATGATACATTCTTTTGGTATACACAATATTTTTTATTATTGTTGTGTCGTTAAGTTTAATTTGGTTATTATTTTAAAATTTTGTGTTATATATCGGCTTTAACATAACTTGTTCAAATGGAAATCCAATAATTTTATCTACATTTAATAGAATAAATAGTTGTTAGAATTTTTTGATTAAGTGGTTCCAAAAATCACAGAAGGTCATGAAATAGTTCTAGAGTTTTGGATTTTCTAGAATTCAATTTTTTTGTTTCTTTTATATCTCATACAATTCAAAATAGAATCACTTAGTGTTCACTGGGTTAGAAATCTAAGAAAAGTTTCTTAATTTAATTTAACTGAACCAATGTCTAAATTATATTTAGATGCCTAAAAAATAGGCCGAATTACAGAAGTTTTATCATCATTTTTTGTTCAGTTTCCATATAATGTTTTCTCTGTTTCTAAATTATATCTCATGCTATATTTTTCTGATTTATTCACTTTTTTATTATTTATAAAACTCTATATATTTTATATAATTATGTATGTTGGATAAACATCCAATTATGTTATTTGGATAACATAAAATGTCCCTAAAATTTTATTTCTCAATTAGTTCATGTTTTGAAATGATTTTAAAACCTACCTACCATGAGTACACTCTACCTTAATGCCTCATAATTTACACCTTAACATATAGCCGCATTCAGTGTAAGGTGAGGATTCATCCACTGTACTGCATGTTAAATTAGTTACAATGACAACATCTGAAGCCACACATGGATGTTTTTTACTTCATTATATTTCCAAAGGGATGAGTTTTCAGAACTTCTTCCATGTCTTGCATCCACCTTATAGAATGAAGGAAAAAAATATAATATTCTCTATCCTTTATCAATATACTAGTATAGAACCTGGAAAAGGTGTGGCACCATGCCTTTATAAGCATCAATATCTTAGTTATTCTATGTGTTATTCTTATTATCTTCATATATACATGAACTTAATATCTTCTTATAGGTTGAAGAAGACGATCAATAATGAATAAGGTACATGTATTCTAAACTTTCTACAACACATGGTAACTCAACTGACCATGCACAATCAGTATACCTTCAACAAGTCAGGTGACTGTACACTATTTACACAGTCATTATTGTGACCACATGAATTTTTATTCCTACCACATGATATATTATAAGGTGACTTCACCTTATTCGCTTGATAAACATTATAACTATAAGATTTGGTAAGCATACTGACCACATGAACATTGGGTTCACAATAAATTATTTTATTTATTTATTTTATCTTAAATCCAAAATTTCTACATGCTATTTTTTAAATTTTTTGATTATTTAGTTAACTGCATGCTTATTTTAAGTGTTTTAATTAATTAATTAATTTATAAAATTCATATATATTATATATGAGTCGTGAAAAGTTTTTTTATAATATTTTAGTTACTTTTAAAATATTATAAAATTTATTAATTATTCTTATGTGATTTTTATATCATGTTTTTAGAATATTCAATATTTTACAATTTGAGTTAATTTATTTGACTTGTTATTTTCTAAATTTTTATTTAATGACATTGAATTTATTTGAACTAATTTTATGGTATTTAAAGAAGTATAATTAATTTTTAAATTACACGATGCATTAAATTAAATTATATTTAATATTTTAATTTAAAAATTAAAATTAAATAATGATTTTTATGGAATTAAATTTGAAATAATATTATAATTTATTGGGATATTTAAGATGGATTTAGTCAATCTTCAATTTTTGAATTAAAACGAATTATTTTTTATTACTATTTTTCATGATAATTTTCTCACTCGTGGATAATTATATTTTTTTAATTTTTATTATTTTACTTTGCTCAAGATTGGTTTTTTAGTCTTCATAGATTATATTTAAAGGCCTTGGGAGACATTCAAATGACACAACATTTTTGATATAAACTAAGATTACACAAACCTTTTGATAAGAAAAGCTTTACATTGAACTTTGACATCCTATATAATACTTTCTTTCATCATCAGGATGATCTCTCAAGGACTGTACTTGATATTATACGATTACTACTACCTTGAAGAGTAATATGCATTTCTCAAGAACTAGTATCTACTCTTTCATTGTTCATATTCTACTTTTTTCTGGTTTCTGAGTCTATAACACTATTTCTCATCTGCAGCACCCTCCGTTTCTATTAATTAACTATTTATTTATTTATTTTAAGTATATAAAGTTATTGACATAATTTTGGGAAGGATTATAGAATTTGTTAAATGTTTTTATGTATTTTTTAGATGATCATAGTTTTAGAGTGATTATTAGAAACCATGAAACACCTCATATGAAACTGTACAACTAAAACAATGGGCACCAAGCAAGTTAATGATTGGTGTATAGTTTGGCCAAACCGTGCGGTCACCCAGGGGAAACTAGGGAGGGTAGAACAAATGGGTTCAGTATGTTTGGTGCATGTTTTTTCTAATTGTGAAAGCCTACAATTCATACCTTTTTTAGAGAAAGTGGCTAATACATGATTTGTTTAACAATGTGCCTTAATTATGAAATGATAATAATTATTTCCATATTTTTGGGATATAATTAGAATAACCTATTTAATCCTTATCTTCCCCTTATTAGGCCATAATATTAATTCATATCCACCCCAAGGCTATGAAGACCATTCCCTTCAATCCTATAATGATCCATTGGAGAATCCTTGTGTGTTGGAAGTCAGATTCCTTGGTAAGTGATTGTTCATGGTGGTTTTACTTTGTTTTCTTAATCTTCCCTCTCTTGGATTCATGTATCTAATCCATTGGGGATAGATCCATGTAGTTTGATGTAAATATTATAAAGATATAATTATTTGGATGATAGGGAACAAGATCTAAGGAGGTATTGTAAGATATAATCCATGTTTTGTAGTTTTCATTGTTATTTGATTTTACATAAGTTGTGACATAGGTGGATTCAATATCGAATCCTCTTAATTAGAAGTAGAAGGATTGATTTCATATTAATTGAATTATTTGAATTGAAATTTTATATTTATGTGCAAATATTTATGGAAACCCTCTTTTGTGACAGTTTATCAAATTAAAGAAATTGGTTGTTTTGTCGAAAGTTCAATTGGTTTCATAATTTTAAAATGATGATTTTAAAATCACGTTTGGTTTTGATGCATGGATAATTAGATGGAAAATATTTTTAATAAAGTAATTTTTTCATTTAAATATATTGGAATTTATGTGTTTGGAATGGTATTTGTCATACATAGTTGGTATGATTTCGTTTTCTTAAAGTTACCCTAGTTTTGGGATGTGTACTATTGTGGTACAATAACGTGACATCATAGAAGGGGAATGTTCTTTAGGGTAACTTGAGAAATGGTGACCTTGTGATGACTTGGTATATCTATGAGAGAACGCTTATTATTATGGAACTGTCACTAGAGCATGCATGTGTGGGAGTATGGATAATATATTGGGTATGTCAAATGGAATTTTTGAAATGGTTTAAATACTTACTAATTTCTTTCCACAGAAAAATGTTTTATTTAGACATGGTTTTAGTTTTTATATTAGTTAATGTAAATTGTTTTATATAAATTATTTTTTATAAATGTGATAAAATTTTCTATCCTAGTGTCATGACTAGAGAAGTCATTGGGGAAATTATATTGAGTTTTATTCTCACCTAATGTGTCACATACATGAAATATTTAGAGGTATTTTTCATTTAATTTACATCCTTGATTTGTTTTGGTGGTTTTTCATGCATTTTTAAAGGAAATAGTGGGTTTCCCAAATTTGGGCCAACCTAAGAGCCCATTTCCAGTTTTGAAAGTATATTTTGTTTCTTTAATAACTCATTCGTTTTTCAACATTTTTCAACCATTAAACTTCCAAAATTACCTTAATATAAATATTAAAACCACAAAATAATTTTGGGCCCCTTAAAAATTCATTAGAATCATGGATTTGGGTGATAAAATTAGGTATTGGGCCAACCCGAAAGCCCATTTCCAGTTTTAAAATTGTTTTGTAATTCTTTCATAAAATATTTATTTTTTATCCTTTTTCGGTGATTCCACCTCTCACACATTCCCATCGAACCCAGCCACACCCCCATCTTCGTTTTCGCCTTTCTGGAGCTCATACTTATCGCGATTTAGGGCCGAACTTCTGAAGCTCCAAAAAACATCCAGATTTCTCAGGTAAGTTGTTTCTCTTCCTTATTCCTCCCTTCTTCTTAGGGTTTCTTCCTTTTTTATTGAATCCCCAAATGTCCAGAAGATGGGGTTTCGTACCTAGGGTTTTAGTTTTGAGTTTCTTGGTCCAATCCTCTGGTTTTAGGTTCAACATTACTCCTTTGTGGTGCGGCGGAGGTGCGATTGAAGTGACGCACAAGGATTTGGGGGTTTTGACTCTTTTGGTAGGTGATTTCATATGTAGGTATTGTATAATGAGTTGGATTGCTGTATTTATGTTTCAATTATGTTCCTCATTCAGTATTTTGATTTCAAAAATTGATTTGGGTAGCATTTTAAAAGTGGTTGATTTTTAAGTGCCAATCTTGTGTGAAAATGTGTGTTTTACATGTGTAACCCATATTGTGCCTCTTGGTGTTGTTTTATAATTCAGGGATTGGATTTATAAAAATGTTTTGATGATGAAATTTATGTTTTGGTATAATATTGGTATTCATTTGGTTTTAAATATGGGATTTTAGATGAATTTAATGTGAAACATTTGATTAATTTTCTTAAAATTGTTTTATGGAAATTATAAATGGTTTATTGAGTTATACAAAAGGTGAAAAGAAGGTGTAGATACTGTTTTGAATGTGTGTGACTAGAACTGATATTTATATCTGAATATTGATTTTGGTAGCATGTGGTGACTATTTGAGCACAATACGGGAAACCCGGGTATCTAGGTGGGCTAACGTGTACTAGTACGCTAGTGAACGGAGGGGTTTTGACCATGGTTCACTTAGCAAGTCTGACATGGATAACACTAACAAAACTATAATGGAGATGATTGGAGACCACTAGGTTATGGGTATGCTCCCTACTAGTGGCTCGTGCATGAGAACTAATTTCGTTATGGTCACTTTCACCGAGGTACGAGGTACTTGGGGCTCACAACAAACTAGTGCCTAGGGGTGTTCCTACGCTTGGTGCTCGTGGCCTTTTTGGCATTTAAACTTTCTTTATCGTATTTTGGGATGTTAAAACCAGCAGCTTGAATGTTTTATTCAATTTCACTCATTCTTTATAGTTATCCCCAATGAAAGTTATTTTCTTTTCAAAGTTGCACTTTTAGAAATAAATTCCACTATTATCTATTTATAACTCTTGCAAGCCTTTTATTTTACAATGCCTATCACTTGAAATCCTTGGGTGATATCCTATTGGGCTTAGTCTCACACCCTACTTACACCTTTGGGTGTAAGTAGACTTGATCATGTTTGACACAGGCAAAGGAAAAGCCTTGGGCGATGGCGGTTCGGGTTGCTAGTTTCTCTCAATGGTGCGGTGTTGTGGAGACGGCTTGTGGGCGATGACCCCTTGTCGTGTGGAGTATCATGGGCTGTTTTCTGCTACTTTTATATAGCTTTGGACCTCTTGTGTCTTGTTTAAACTCATGTACTATGTTCTGAATTTTTATTAAGTCTTGTTTGGCATAATTTTTCAGATTTGGTTTGTGGTTTGTTTTTGGTTATCTTATGAACCCAAAGTTGGGTAAATCGTTCCCAAATGAATTTTTATGATACCCGGGCACTTGTGCCAGCCCGTGGGGATGGGGAACGCCCTTCGGGTCTTTCCATGAGCAGGGTTTGGTGCCGGTTTGATGGTGACCAGATTCAGTTTGTGACAAAATGGTATCAGAGGAGGTTAATGTTTTTGGGTTATATTGTTATTTTGGGATGAGTCAGGATAGACAGGAGCTAGGACTGTCGGGGCTCAGGGTTTTGGTTGTGAGTAGGGTGTCTAGCCCACACCTCTCATGGCATACCCTGAGTCACCAGGGGATGTTGGAATTTAAATATTGACTTCACTTCCAGGTGAGACGTGTGGGCTGCAGACCACATGTGGACATCATGCGGATGTGTTGTAGTTGTTTATTTTATAACTGAAATGTGTTTTGATTATCTATATTTGAGGTATTTGATTAAAATTTTCAGAATTGTGGTATTGATTATTATTTTGTGACTGTTACATTTTGTTGCAACACGCCTCCCCGGAAAGCTCTCACGCACCCACGGGAGGAAGCCGGAGAGAGTTCTCCCACACCAATTGATCAGAGGCTAGTCGAGGCCGTGGTCCGGGCTGTCCAAACTCTAGGATATGGATCAGCTCCAGTTCCAGCTCCAATTAGAGAGGATGAGACTGGTCCTAGAAAGGACAAGGCCCAGGAGTTCCTGAAAAATAAGCCTCCAACCTTCCGAGGCATCTCAGAACCCCAAGAAGCAGAGGAATGGCTCGAGAAGATCGAGCGTATGTTTGAGTTTATAGAAACACCCGAGGAGCTCAGGGTGAAGTGTGCCTCCTTTCTGTTGGAGGGTCCCAGCCGTAAATGGTGGGAGTCAGTGCTTCAGGCTGGGAAGAATGAGCAGATGCGCTGGGGAGATTTCAAGGCTGTCTTCAATGAACAATACTGCCCTGAGGTGTTGGCTTATGCCAGGTCTAGAGAGTTCATGGAACTTGTTCAGGGAAATCTATCTGTGATGGAGTATGCCAACCGTTTCGCTGAGTTGGTTCGGTATGCTCTAGAAATTGTCTCTAATGAGCAAGCAAAGGCCCAGAGGTTTGAGAAAGGCTTGAGACCAGAGATATACTCCCAGGTGTTCTTGTTTAAGCTTAGGACCTATGCTGAGGTCGTTGATCGGGCATGCATGGTGGATATTGATAGAAAAGGCAGGGCTGGTTTCTATGGTTCTGTATCAGCAGTGAGAAGTGGAAGCTCCTCAGAGAAGAAAAGGAAGCGGGAGGATCATGTGAAGAAAGGAGGAGGCAGTTCAGGGAACTCTTCTAGGCATTTGTCATCAGCGGCTTCTGATGCGAGATCGGTCGTGTGCCACCAGTGTGGGAAGCCCGGGCACATCCGTCTAGCATTCCCTCATCCTCCGAAGACCTGTTTCCAGTGTGGAGGTATGGGGCACGTGCAATGCTTTTGCGGGATAGCGCGTCCACTTCAAAGTGGGGCAGGATCCATGGCTCCTAGAGGAGTGCCAGCACAGTCTGAGCCGTCGAGGACTGGGGGATCTCGATTTGGTAGCCGTGGTGGTAGTGCTGGGTTATCTTCTGGGAAGAGCCAGTTCAGGGCACATCCACAGAATATCGGTCGCCTTCAGGCAGAGACTGGACATCTCCATGCGGTGGATCAGGCACCACTAGGATCAGAGGCGGGACCGTCAACTGTTCGAGGTAACGTTTTGATTTCATCTTCTATAGCTGCTGCTCTTTTTGATACTGGTGCCTCTGTTTCATTCATTTCTGCCTGTTTTGTGGACATTCTGAATCTGCCAACTGATTTGATGTCATTCGCAATGGAGTTGGTGACACCGTTGGGAAAGAAGAAGGAGCAGGGTCTCAGGTGCCCATCATGTGCGCTTTCTGTGTCAGGGGTTGAGATGGAGTGGGACCTCTTGGTCTTAGATATGAACCTTTTTGATGTCATACTCGGGATGGATTGGATAGTACACTTCCGGGCACACATCGATTGCTATAGACGGCGTGTGAGTTTCACGACACCTGATGGGAGTCGTCAGGTTTTTCATGGAGAATGGGATCCTCGGTCAGGTCGCGCAGGGCCTCCACTCCCAGAGTTTGGAAGTGTTATCTTCTAGTTATCTTCTCTTATGCTAGAGGATGGTCTTTCCCCTGAAGGTGCACTACCTCATGTAGTGAATGAGTTTCTGGAGGTATTCCCAGATGATTTTTCAGGCTTGGCCCCAGAGCGGGATGTGGAGTTTTCAATTGATCTGGCGCCGGGAACACAGCCGATATCTCTTCCCTCTTATCGCATGGCCCCCACAAAGTTGAGGGAATTAAAGATACAACTGGACGACTTAGAATCCAAAGGATTCATTCGCCCGAGCGTCTCTCCTTGGGCCGCTCCTGTGTTGTTTGCAAAAAAGGATGATGGATCCCTCCGGTTGTGCATTGATTACCGGAAGCTGAATAAGGTAAAAATTAAAAAAAAATACCCTTTACCCAGAATAGATGATTTGTTTGATCAGTTGAAGGGGGAAAAGTGGTTCTCAAAGATAGACCTGCGTTCAGGGTATCATCAACTCAGGGTGAAGGAGTCAGATATCCCAAAGACAGCCTTCCGAAGCAGGTACGACCACTTTGAGTATTTGGTCATGCCCTTTGGATTGACAAATGCTCCAGCAGTCTTTATGGAACTTATGAATAGGGTTTTCCATCAATATCTCGATTCCTTTGTTGTGGTGTTCGTGGATGACATTCTGGTATACTCTAGCTCTGAGGAGGAACACGAACATCACTTGAGGGTCGTTTTGGGTACATTACGGGATCACCGCCTCTATGCAAAGTTGTCAAAGTGTTGTTTCTGGATTAGGGAGGTGATATTTCTCGGGCATGTGATCTCAGAGAATGGAGTTTCAGTGGACCCTGATAAGATTAGTGCGTTTATGTCATGGGATCAGCTGAAGAATGTGTTCGAGATTAGGAGTTTCCTTGGCCTGGCTGGTTATTATAGGCGATTCGTTCGGGATTTCTCTCGGCTTGCTTCACCGATGACTACCCTCACCCGGAAAGGGGTGAAGTTTGTATGGGGTCCAGAATGTCAGGAATCATTCGAGGAGCTGAAGCGGCGATTGACTACTACCCCCGTGTTGATTTTACCAGAGGCTGGAAAGGGATATGTGGTTTATTGTGATGCCTCAGGTATGGGTCTTGGGTGTGTGCTTATGCAGGATGATCACGTGGTGGCGTATGGCTCTCTCCAACTCCGGCCACACGAAAAGAACTACCCAACCCATGACTTGGAGTTGGCATCAGTTATGCATGCTTTGAAGACGTGGCGTCACTACCTCTTTGGGGAGAAGTTTGTGATCTATTCTGATCACAAAAGCTTGGCTTATATCTTCTCACAAAAGGACCTCAACATGAGGCAGCGTCGCTGGATCGAGTACCTGCAGGGGTTTGATTTTGACATTGTCTATACCCCAGGTAAGGGTAATGTAGTGGCCGATGCCTTGAGCAGAAGGGTTCCAGTGCAGGCTTTGAGGAAGTCCAGTGATGAGTGGACATTGATGGGGATCTTTTCTCAGATGCATGTGGAGACCAAGGAACATAGTGGAGGGGCATTCTTGGCGAGAATCCAGTTGACTCCTTCTCTGTTGGAGTTGATTCAGTAGGAACAACCTAGTGATGAGCTTTGTCAGCAATCGAAGCAGTTTCTTCATGGTGGGGAGACATCCCCTGATTGGTCGTCGTCTCCAGAGGGTATCTTGTGCTTCAAGGGTCATTCGGTAGTTCCATTATCTCTACAGAAGGTGGTGATGCAGGATATCCACCAGTCTCAGTGGGCTGTCCATCCGGGTGCCACTAAGATGTATTATGATGTCTGCCGGCAGTTTTGGTGGCCTGGTATGAGACGGGACATAGCAGACTTTGTGTCAAGATGCTACACATGCCAGCAGGTGAAAGCAGAGCACCAAAAGCCCTCCGGTTTTCTCCAACCACTACCCATTCCTACCTGGAAGTGGGACGAGGTTTCCATGGACTTCATTGTTGGATTACCTCGTACATCTCGAGCTAAGAATGTCATTTGGGTGGTGATTGATCGTCTAACCAAATCAGCCCACTTCATTCCGATCAAAGATACATCTAAAGTGGATGAGTTGGGCCGTTTGTATCTTTAGGAGGTGGTGAGACTCCATGGTGTGACATCAGAAGTTGTCTCAGATAGAGACCCTCGTTTCACATCTCGATTCTGGGAAGGCCTTCAGAAGGCCTTGGTGTCCCAGATTAAGATGAGAACAACATACCATCCGCAGACGGATGGTCAAACAGAGCGGGCGAATCAGATTTTGGAGGACATGCTTCGTGCATGTGTCCTAGACTTTGGAGGTTCTTGGGATACCCATTTGGGATTAGTTGAGTTTTCTTATAATAACAGTTACCAATCCTAAATTCGAATGGCTCTTTTTGAGGCGCTCTATGGTCGGCCTTGTCGGTCCCCCCTCTGTTGGGATGAGGTAGGTGAGACCTCACTACTGGGGCCGAGTATGGTGCAGGAGACATCTGAGAAGGTAAAATTAATCAGGCAGCATTTATTGACAGCTCAGAGTCGTCATAAATCTTATGCTGACCGGAGGTGTCGAGACCTAGAGTTTTCTGTGGGTGACAGAGTATTCTTGAAGGTGGCCCCTCGTTTAGGCCATCGTCGATTGGGGAAGCAAGGTAAGCTGACTCCGCGGTACGTCGAGCCATTTGAGATCATCGAACGTATTGGAAAGGTGGCATACAGGTTGGCCTTACCTTCTCAGTTGACGTCCATCCATGATGTCTTCCATGTTTCTCAGTTGAAGAAATACTACCCGGATCCGTCCCATGTGTTGAGTTGGGAAGAACTGGAGATAGAGCCTGACTTGTCTATTGTTGAGAGGCCAGTGAAAATAGTGGACTCCCAAGAGAAGATAATTCGAGGGAAGTCTATTCCATTAGTCCGGGTTCTATGTCAGCATGGAAATGATACACATGAGACATGGGAGCGAAAGTCTTGGGTCGAGGAAGAGTACCCGTTCTTGTTTTCTAATCAAGCCTCATGTTGACTTTCCGGGGCGGAAGGTCCTTCATGGGGGGGATAATTGTCACATACATGAAATATTTAGAGGTATTTTTCATTTAATTTACATACTTGATTTGTTTTGGTGGTTTTTCATGCATTTTTAAAGGAAGTAGTGGGTTTCCAAAATTTGGGCCAACCTAAGAGCCCATTTCCAGTTTTGAAAGTATATTTTGTTTCTTTAATAACTCCTTAGTTTTTCAACATTTTTCAACCATTAAACTTCAAAAATGACCTTAATTTAAATATTAAAACCACAAAATAATTTTGGGCCCCTTAAAAATTCATTAGAATCATGGATTTCGGTGATAAAATTAGGTATTGGGCCAACCCGAAAGCCCATTTCCAGTTTTAAAATTGTTTTGTAATTCTTTCATAAAATATTCATTTTTTATCCTTTTTCGATTATTCCACCTCTCAAACATTCCCATCGAACCCAGACACACCCCCATATTCGTTTTCGCCTCTTTGGAGCTCATATTGATCTCGATATAGGGCCGAACGTTTGAAGCTCCAAAAAACGTCCAGATTTCTCAGGTAAGTTGTTTCTCTTCCTTATTCCTCCCTTCTTCTTAGGGTTTCTTCCTTTTTTATTGAATCCCCAAATGTACAGAAGATGGGGTTTCGTACCTAGGTTTTTAGTTTTGAGTATCTTGGTCCAATACTTTGGTTTTAGGTTCAATATTACTCTTTTGTGGTGCGGCGGAGGTGCGGTTGAAGTGACGCACAAGGATTTGGGGGTTTTGACTCTTTTGGTAGGTGATTTCATATGTAGGTATTGTATAATGAGTTAGCTTGCTGTATTTATGTTTACATTATGTTCATCATTCAGTATTTTGATTTCAAAAATTTATTTGGGTAGCATTTTAAAAGTGGTTGATTTTTAAGTGCCAATCTTGTGTGAAAATGGGTGTTTTACATGTGTAACCCATATTGTGCCTCTTGGTGTTGATTTATAATTCAGGGATTGGATTTATAAAAATGTTTTGATGCTGAAATTTATGTTTTGGTATAATATTGGTCTCCATTTGGTTTTAAATATGGGATTTTAGATGAATTTAATGTGCAACATTTGATTAATTTTCTTGAAATTGTTTTATGGAAATTATAAATGGTTTATTGAGTTATACAAAAGGTGAAAAGAAGGTGTAGATACTGTTTTGAATGTGTGTGACCAGAACTGATATTTATATCTGAATATTGATTTTGGTAGCATGTGGTGACTATTTTAGCACAATACGGGGAACCCGGGTATCTAGGTGGGCTAACGTGTACTAGTACGCTAGTGAACGGAGGGGTTTTGACCATGGTTCACTTAGCAAGTCTGACATGGATAACACTAAAAAAACTATAATGGAGATGATTAGAGACCACTATGTTATGGGTATGCTCCATACTAGTGTCTCGTGCACGAGAACGAATTTCGTTATGGTCACTTTCACCGAGGTACGAGGTACTTGGGGCTCACAACAAACTAGTGCCTAGGGGTGTTCCTACGCTTGGTGCTTGTGGCCTTTTTGGCATTTAAACTTTCTTTATCGTATTTTGGGATGTGAAAACTAGCAGCTTGAATGTTTTATTCAATTTCACTCATTCTTTATAGTTATCCCCAATGAAAGTTATTTTCTTTTCAAAGTTGCACTTTTAGAAATAAATTCCACTATTATTTATTTATAACTCTTGAAAGACTTTTATTTTACAATGCCTATCACTTGAAATCCTTGGGTGATATACTATTGGGCTTAGTCTCACACCCTACTTACACCTTTGGGTGTAATTAGACTTGATCATGTTTGACACAGGCAAAGGAAAAGCCTTGGGAGATGGCGGTTCGGGTTGCTAGTTTCTCTCAATGGTGCGATGTTGTGGAGATGGCTTGTGGGTGATGACCCCTTGTCGTGTGGAGTCTCATGGGCTGTTTGCTGCTACTTTTATGTACCTTTGGACCTCTTGTGTCTTGTTTAAACTCATGTACTAAGTTCTGAATTTTTATTAAGTCTTGTTTGGCATAATTTTTCAGATTTGGTTTGTGGTTTGTTTTTGGTTATCTTATGAACCCAAAGTCGGGTAAATCGTTCCCAAATGAATTTTTATGATACCCAGGCACTTGTGCCAGCCCGTGGGGATGGGGAACGCCCTTCGGGTCTTGCCATGAGACGGGTTTGGTGCCAGTTTGATGGCGACTAGATTCGGTTTGTGACATCATGGTTTAGAAATTTTGTGTGTTTTCAGTTGGTATATATCAAGACATAGGTAAATTATAGGTTTCTCATTACTTTAGTAATGCATCATGAAACCTTGGACATAGCTTTTGGAATTTGTGTTTGAACGATATTAGGAGATATTGAGTTTATGTCTCTAATGTCCCAACAGTCTTTGAGTTTTTTTTGGTTTGGTTTTTTATGTTTACTCTGATATAGTTTGGTCTATTTTTTTGGATTGTTTATAATTTTAAGTCGTATTTAAATGTACTCATCCATTATATAGTGGTTTTTTGGTAATTTTTATCTCATTTGGTTAATTTATCTTTAAAGGTAAAGTAATCCCAAAAATGTTAATGAATACCATGACATTTTTTGTATTTCTTTAGTGTCTTGGGTATGACACCTAAGGCATAGTAATGTTTGCACCTTTTCCCATGCCAATGGTGAGGGGAGTGATGTTACAAATGGTATCAGTTTTTTTGGTCTTGAAGTTGAGAGTAAATCTTGTTTGGTCCTTGAGTTGTTATGTTAGAACATAGTAGGATCTTTGGAACTTGAAATGTTGAGCATAAATAGGTGTAGTTAATCAATTTATGTGGAACTTCAAGTTACTGGGGAGTTTGGGTACATTAGTCTTTGAGATACTCCAAGGAGTTGTAACCTCATTATCATGGTTTTATCCAATGATAAGATAATGGCATGTATTTATAAAAATGACTACCCACCAATAGTGAATAATTTATTTTGAATAATAATTTATGATTTGGGTGAAAAAGTGTTGATTTTTGATTTTTTATGAAAATGGATTGATTTTCAAAGAGCATGGTGAAATTATCAATAATGATTTGAAAACTAAAATTGTTGAATTTTTGAAATACTTGAGGTAATATGTGTAGATTTTTAAATTTTAATTTTATATTCCATAAATTTCTTATAAGTGAGACTATGTGAATTTATATTATTATAGTAAATGGAACTTGTTAGGCATAGAAGAAACAAACCAAAAGAGGCTACTAAAATCATGGTTTCACTTGATCCATAGGTAAACCAATATCTAGTTTAAAGTATTTTCTAGGCTTTTCATGTTGTGGATAAGGGTACCATAAAGGATGAACCAAGGCAAATGGATCATTCAATTTAGTTCCAAAAGTAGAATCCACCCATCTTTTGGGGTGATTCAGAATAGGAAAAAGTAGAGGTGTGGCTGAATAGGATGAATAAAATCTTCATTTTCTTAGGAACACTAGATGAGCTTAAATTAATGATTTAAATGTAAATTCTGGAAGATCTAGTACACTAGTGGTGAGATTTAGCAGTCTAGGTTAAATGAGAATAATGAATCACATGTGAGTATTTTGAAGAGTTATTCAACAAATAATATTCTCCTCAAACATTCAGGATTTATAATTAGAGGAATTTTTATTCTTGGAGAAGGAGAATCTCACGTTGATAGAACATGAGGATAAATTTATGAATTTAGTCCATTTTCTCACCTAAAGTTGCTAAAAATTCATCCTTTAAGGAACACATTTTTCAATCAAGGTTAAGGCTATAGATTCAATTGAATATTTTAATTATATGTATAATGGAATATATTGAGATGGTCAATAGAGTGATGGTGGAAGAAAGTTACATCTCAGGTAATATGTGTGGAGGAAGTATGTTAATACCTATGAGAAACTGTGGGAATTCTAATGCTAGTAATAAGTGGAATAGGGATTCCTATTTCCATGGTAGTGGTATGACTCAGAATCATATTTATGGATTAGTAAATCTTCCTCCGAAACCAAGGAGAAAGACTAGATGTTTTTAATGAGGTTCTTTTGATCACATGAAGTGAGATTGTACAGAACCACCCAAACCATGCCACAATTACAACCATATTGGATGCCTTTAACAATACTATTATAGATCTCCATGGTTGGGTGCTCGAGACACATCTCATGTTTTGCAGATTCCATATTCTTTCATGGGATGAAATCGTTAACAAAAATATCATCAGTAGAACTCAACTAGATATGGTGATTCTACGAATACCATGAATCCTCAACTAGTTCAATCTCAACCAGGTTATAAAGAACATTTTTCTATGAGTATAAAATTTTATGGATCTAAGTAAGTAATCATGGATGACCAATTTGTACCATAAATAGTGATAGGTATGATTCTTTTTAATTCTACCCTTATACCAGAAGTCGAAACTATAATGTACCAGTGGTCATATTTGATTTTTTCATTATGATGAGATTAGGGATGGGAGTTTCCCATCTATAGTTGATATATTTCTATATGTTTTCCTGATAATTTCTCAGGGTTTGCAACAACAAGTGAAATAGAGTTTATGATTGATCTCGAACTGGGTACAAGTCCTATCTCACGTTTCTCTTATTGGATGAAAAAATAGTATTAAGGGAATTAAAAGTCTAGTTGGAAGAGTTTGAAAGAAAATGATCATTCGACCAAGTATTTATTCATAGGTAGAACAGGTAGTGTTTGTGAAAAAGTAGAATTATACACTTCATCTTTATATATATTTTTGTAAACATAACCATGTTACGATAAATAATCGGTATCCTCTTTCATACATTGATTATATGTTTGATCAATTGATGGGAGACCAATGGTTCTCTAAAATTGAATTATGTCTAGGATATCACCAATTAAAGGTTTAGAAGGAGGATCTTCCAAAGACATATTTCGGGAGTAGATATATCCATTACGAGTATTTGGCTATTCCTTTTGTTCTTCAAAATACACTAGTTTTCCTTATATAATTGATCAATTAGATATTTCAAATGTAGCTAGATTCTTTTGTGTGGGTATTTTTGGATGACATAATGGTGTACTCTAGTACAAGGGTTCAGAATGAGAAACTCTTGGGAGATAGTGTTGGGTATCTAGGTGGGACCATCCAATTTAGGCTAAAATTTCAATGTGTGAGTTTTGGATACAATAGTTATGTTTTCCTGGCCATGTTATATCTAAAAGAGGTGTTTTTGTGAATCCTGAAAAGATAGAGGTTTTGATATCTAGGTGACCACCAAATAATGTCCTTGAAACATGCAACTTCCTTATGTTATATTTTTTATTATCATGTTTTTTTCATGAATTTTCATGACTTGCTTCACATATGATAACTTTGACAAGGGAAAATGTTCCATTTAAATGGAATGATGAATGTGATAAGTACTTCCAGGACCTTAAAGTTAACCTTACATCAGCACAAATCTTGATATTTCTGGGATGATAACCTGGTTATGTGGTGTATTGTGATGCTTCAGGATATGGGTTGGAATGTGTTCTCATATAGGGAGATCATGTTTTTTCTTATAGATCATGGAAGTTATTATTAAATGAGAAGAACTAGCCAACCCAAAATTTTGAATTATAGATTATAGTCCATGTTTTGGAAACATGGTGTCATTACCTATTTTCTTTGAAATTTATGGTTATTATGTTTCATAATATTTTTAATCACATTTTACCACAAAGAGTTTTGTATAAAGACAAAGAAGATGGACGAAGTATCTTAAAATATTTTAATTTTTCTGTATTTATACATCGAGTGAAGTAAATTTAGTGGCATATTCATAGGTAGAAATTCATATAGTCAGTTTGTGAAAGAGGGTTTAGATTAGTGGAATCTAATATCAGTGACAATCGACACACATTTGGATTGTGAATATTAAGGTGCTTTTGTAGTTTTATTTCAAATATATTTCATTTTTGAATTGGTTTAGAAGGTTAAAGAGGCACAAATGTTTGATTTAGAATGTGTTTATATGATGTCAAAACTCAATGGTGGTGAGACAATAGAGGGATTAAATATAGTTAAGATTTTAGTTTTGTGGTTTCGTGATCGGATAGTCATACCTATAAATTTTCAAGAAAAACATCTTCATGAATATGACTATTTGAGATGGGCTGTTCACCTTGGAATAAAAAATATGTATAAGGAACTAAAAACACAATTTTTGTGGGATGACATGAAAATTTCAGTGGCTGAGTTTGTTTTGAGACTCCTCACCTGTCAGTAGGTCACGATAAAGCACCGACGATTAGCGGGTATGCTGATGTCTTTACCAATTCCCATTTGGGAATGGGAGCATATAGCCATGGATTTTGTGATAGGTCTCCCAAGGATGGTTCAAAAACATGATGTCATATAGGTGATAGTGGATCTCCTTATAAAATTTTCCCATTTATCCCTATTCATGAATCTTTTACAGTGAAAAACTTTTTTAAAATCTATATCTCAGAAGTGGTAAAGAGGAATGAAATACCAGATTAGATAGTATCAGACTAAGATCCATGGATTATGTCTTGTTTTTGAAAATACTTACAAAAATAAATTGCAAGTCAATTGACTATGAGAATGGAATATCAGCCTCAAATGGATGGAAAATATTAAAGAATTATACAAATGTTTGAATAATGTCTTTAGTGTTTTATAATTTATTTTGGTGGCTCATGGGAGGAGCAAGTACTGTTATTGGAGTTATTGTATAACTAAAATACCAATAATCAATACATATGGATCCTTCTTAAACATTTTATTGGAGTCCATGTTATTCTGCCCTTGGTTGGTGTGAAATTAGTGATACTTCACTGGTTGAAGAAAGCATTGTGAAAGTGAAAATGGAAAAGATTCAGTTGATTAGGAAAAGGATGGATATGGACAGAATTTTTTAGAAATCATATGTGGATCATCATTGATGTTTGTATTTCATTTGAGGAGAGCGATCATGTCTCCTCAGAATATTTTCATGTATTTGGAATCATCATTTTGGGAATTATGGAAAGTTATCTCTTTGAGACATCAACCCTTTTGAGATACTTGAACTGGTTAGTGAGGCGACACATCGGTTGGTTTTTCCAATAAGGTTCAGTTCAATGCAAAATATGTTTCATATATTTCAATTTAATAAGTTTTAATCTAATAATATTCATGTGATTCAATGGGATCACATTGACCAAGATTCAGATGCAATGCTGGTTTATGTTCCAGTGCATATTGTGGATAGTAATGAAAAAGTATTTCTTTATAAAATCATTGGACTAGTGTGAGTTTTATGGAAGTATGGTTGGATTCAAGAAGAATCACAGTATCATGGGAATGAAATAGTCATGAAATCTCCCCAAATTTTTTAGACCAATGGTGGTTTCTACATGGTAGTTTTGTATATAAAGTCATTGGGATAATTTGGAATGATTTGGAGGAGTTTTGAATAGTTAGTGGGAGTTTTTTTGAGGATCACAGTTTGATAATGATTTGTAGAAACCATGTAGAAAATACTTGGAAACCGTGCAACTAAAACAATGGGCACTAGGTAGGTCCACAGTTTACACATGGTTTAGCCAAACTGTGCGACCACCAAGTAAAAACTAAGAAAATTGTAATAGAGGGATTTATCATAGATGGTGCATGTTTTGTATAACTGTGTAATCCAACCATGTGAATAGTGTTTTGAGGTTGTGGCTAGTGAATTGTTATTGTACATTTTTCTTTAAAGCGTGCCTTGACTATGTGACTTTAAAAATTAGATCCATATTTTTTCGATCTAATTCGAATCACCTGTTTATTTCATTCCTTACCCCCTTTTTAGTCCATAAAAAACATTCCTCCCCAAGGCTATGGAGATCACTCTGTTTGATTCAGGAGTGATATGTAAGTGAATCTAGGTGTGTTGGAAGCATGATTCCTTATTATGTTCTCATTTTGTGTGATTTTCTATAGTTTTCTTTCTATTTCCTCGCTTGGATTCATGGATCTAATCTGTTTGGGATATATCCATGTTGTGTGATGTCAATCGTGTTTAGATATTATTGTTTGGATGACTGAGAATAATGTCTATGGTGGGTTTTAGAAGATAAATCCATGTTTTTTGAGTTTTGTGTCATTCTCCATTTTCCCCTCAGTTGTGAGGTGGGTGGATTTACTCTCGACTCCTCTTGATTAGAATGAGAATTCATGATTTTAAACTAATTAAACTTATTGAATTTAAATTTTAAATTGATGTGAAAATATTTATGGAAACCCTCTTTAGTGATGGTTCATGGAATTGTAGAAATTGGTTGTTTTGTGGAAAGTGCAATTGGTTTTATAATTTTTAAATGGTGATTTTAAAATTGTGTTTGTTTTTAATTAATGAAATTTCTTTTGGAAAATGTTTTAAATAATAGAATTGTACTATTTAAATATCTTGGAATTGTTTTTGTTGGCATGGTATTTGGAAGAAATGTTTGGTGTGAGTTCATTTCATTAACATGACCCTGGATTAGGGGGTGTACTATTGGGGTATAATGGTGCAATCTTATAGAAGGGGTGAGTACCATTGGGGAACTTGAAATATGGTTACCTTGTGATTAATTGGTAGATCTAAGAGGCATAACTCATGAGTATATTAATTTCATGGTTCATGCATGTGTGGGTGTGTGGATCATGTATTGGGTATACCAAATAGAATTTTTGGAATGCTTTAAAGACTCACTGGTTTATTTCTGTGGAAGACTATTTTTTAATAAATGGTTTTAGTTTTGATATTAAATATTGTAAATTATTCTATATATTTTTATATAAATATGCTAATAGGTTATATCATAGTGGTGTGATTAGGGAAGTCATTACGAAAATCCTATTGAGTTTTATACTCACTCCCTACCTGGGAACTTTTGTGATTTTGTAGATGTTATATATTGAGAAACAGGTAAAGAAAAGGTATCTTATTTATTTAGTAATGCATCATGATACCTTGGAAATGGATTATGGATTTGGAGCTCGATACATGGTGAGAGATGTTGAGTTGATTTATTTGGTGACCTTAGAGTCTTTGAGTTTTATTGGTTTGGTTTCCGCAGTATACTCTGATATTCTTTGGTATTTATTATTGTATTTTTTATACTTTTGATTAGTATTTTATTGTTTTCATAAATCATATAGTGTATTTTTGGTTATGGTTATATCATTTGGGTTTTTTATTTTAAAAAGGTAAAATTATCTCCTAACCATTTATAAATCCCTTGGAATTTGGTTCCATTCTTTGGTGTCCTGGGGATTTTACCTAAGGCATTGTAATGTCTCTACCTCTTCCCAAGACAATGGTGAGTGGTGGGATGTTACACCATCTCTCACACTCACTCTTTGTTTTGTATTTATAATTTTTTTTTTATAAAAACCATTATTTCTTCTTCTCTTATTTGAGCTGAGACTATAGTATTCTAAAGTAAGGATCTAAGGGTTTTGACTCCCTATATCCATAGTCAGTATCGTTTGAGTTTTCACTCCCAGTAATCTAAATTCAATGTTATAATTGGGTTGTAACTCCCCATACAAAATTTAAAGTTTCATGGTTATCACTTCACTATAATAGGATCTTGTGATTGGGTTATGATTTCCCCTTGAAAATAATTTCAGTGAAAAAAATATCTCACCAAGTAGAGAGGTATAATATTAGAGTAGTTCCACATTGGACTGAACTGCTATAGAAAACATACACATTCTTTTTATTGTTTTCACTACTAATTAACTTCATTAATTATCTTTATTCATTGAAAAAGGAATTTAAATAAGCAATTAATTTCATTAAAAAATATAACCTAGTCTATTCACCCACCTCCTGACTATCCTCCATTACCTATTTTGACTAAACATTTGGTATCATAGGTTTTAAATTGTAATAATTGTTTAACTTTGGTTTACTTTTTCTTGATAAAAAAATTGGCACCAATTATTATTCCTTCTAAAACTTATCCACGATTTTTATAGTGTATACTTTTATTTCATTTTTGTTAACATATTACTAGACATTACGGTCTAACATAAAATATATTTTTAGTGGAATGAGTGAATGTAAATGATACTTGGATTCCACATAAGCCACATAAATTTTATGGGAATTATTATAGATTCTAGAGATACCTAATTGAGTAATAGCTCAAAAATTTTAACATTTAACACTAGTATATCACTGAATATGGTACACACTACTAGAAGCATACCCAAATACACTAATCATAAATGATTTTTTTAAATACATTTTAAATTAACAACTTTTTAATATTCTATATTGTGTTATTGACATAAGCGTTTTAGTCATGAATCCACTTGTAAGATAGATAATGAGATATGGAAAACCCAATACTTGTTCAATGATTACTACGATCATTACCATTTAAATGACACAAAATGATGATTTCTATTTAAGAAATCAAGAACTTCAAAGTTTACACTCTTGATGAATTTAATAGATCACCACTTCAGTATGAACTCAAATTGGAGAGAAAAGTTTAAGGTGAGATAAAAAAGTAACTCTGTAGATTTTAAATCAATGAATATTGTTACTATTGACTCTTATGATTCTATTCTATTAGATATTGAAAAAGAATACATGGATCTGATTATGACTGGAGTCTAAAAAAGAATGAAAAATAAATGATTTAAGAACCAATTTAGAGTAATCCCATGAAATGAAAAATCTAAGGGAGATGAGAAATGAATTAAGAATTATAATAATTCTGATGTTACATATTTTTAGTGTAGAAGGAAATGAATTATCAATTCTGATTATACAAAACTGAAAAATAAAGAGAAATACAAAAAGAAGGACACAAAGGATTTGAAAACTATCCAGAGTTGTAAAGAAGAATTAGATTCTAGTAAACTATATATAAATGAGAATGAACCAGCTAACTTTAGATTCATGGATTATCTGAATAAGGTAAGTGATTCTGAATATTCTGATTAAGACTATGATTATGAAATTTTAAACATTTCTAAGATAAATGAATAAATTGAAATATTATGAAAATATATTTTCAAAAATGTTCATAAATATAATATTCATAAGGAAAACAATTAAAAACAAATACTTAAAAATAATTTTCTTTTACAAGAAAGTGAAAAATTAAGAAATAACCTTTCTGCTTCTCATTCTATAGTTTATTATAATTTAAAATAGGATTAATATTTGAATGAAAAATTTATAAAAGAATATGAAAGTCTTAAAAAAAAGTTTATATACTTTTATTGAAGGTTGTAAAAAATATCATAAAATGATTTCATGGAATAAAATAAATAAAAATTAAGATGATTTTTTTTATGATTTAATATTACATAAAATGTTTAAGACTCATTTTCTTAAAATTAAAAAATGTTGAACTTCTACTATAACATGTTTTAAATATTACATGAAAGGTTACTATGAAAATTATTATTTTATTAGTTTTAAAGATTATTTTGGATTTATAGAAACTCATATTTATAAATCTTTGTTATCTAAATTACTATAAAATACTTATTTTTAAATATTTTTGGGTGTTTAGAAAGTGTATTACTAATTCTATTGGACCCAAAGTAGCATGGGTACCAAAATTATCAAGTAATTGTGTATTATAGGAAAAATTACTTAGATGTATTAAGAACGACTTATAGAAATTGGAGAGTGGATTATTTAGGAAGAAAACTATGGAACCATCAAAATTTACCACTTACAACACATGTGATAGAGGTGATATTACATTTGGGGAAAGTTCCAAATGCAAAGTAAAATGTTTTGGTAAAGTTGGTATTTTTAATTATACCTTTATTTATATAGTTTTATATGTTGAATGATTAAAACATAATTTCATTAGTTATCTCAATTATCCATTGATTTAATGGAAGATCCATTTCCAAATGATATGTTTTTAGTTTTTAAACTTGGTTATTTATTATTTTAAGCTAGTCAAAAGGAAAATATTTATACTATTAATTTTGATGTACTAATTATTCAACATATTAAGGGTTTTAATACAATGTATATTATTTTCCATAGACAACCAGGTCATATTAATTTTATGAAGTTACAAAATCTACCTAAACATGAGAAGGAAATAAATTTACCAACCTAGATGAAAGAAAAACTATATGTTTTTGAATTTTACATGAAAGGAAAACAATGTAAAGTCTCTTTCAGACCTATCAATCAGACAAGAACTAATAAACCTTTATAGCTAGTAAATATTGATCTATTTGCTCATGCTAAAATTTATATTCTTAAAATAAAGAACTATAATTTAGTTTTTGTCAATGAAAATAGTATATTGACATTGGTATACTTTTTTGGTCATAAAAATGAAGCTTTATCTATATTTACTAATTTTTATAATTTAATTCAAAATGAAAAATTGTGTATGATTATTTATATTCAAAGTGAAATGGGAGGTGAATTTCATAATTTTGAATTTGTAAAATATTTTTTAAAATTAGTTATTTTAATAATTTTTTACTACTAGAATGACACAAAAAATTGTGTTATAGGATTAAAAAGTTTCACACTTATTCAAATGGGTAGAACCATGTTAAGTAAATATAATTTTTCTAGATATTTTGGTGTTGAATCCATTTTTACTACTTGTAACATTTAAAATAGAATTATTCTTATAAAAATATCAAGGAAAACTCTTTATGAATTGTTTAAAAATAAAAAGCATATTTTTTTTATTTTAGAGTTTATAGATGTAAATATTTTATTTTAAACCCAAAAGATAATTTTGATAAATTTTATAATAAAAGTGATGAAGATATTATTACTGGATATTCTTGTAATAGTAAATATTATAGAGTTTATAATAAAATAACCATGGTTATTGAATAATATTTTCATTTGATGATGGATGAAAATAATGTGAAACTTACGTTTGAGTCTAATGATTTTTTGATGAGTTTAATGATTTTAATTTTGGTGAAGAGATACAAAAAGATATAAATGAATCAATTTAAAGGGATAATAATCATTCACAACCTGATACTAGATCATATATACTTATAAATATCATCATGTTGATAATTTTATTGGTAATATTGATTATTATATTAATACTAGGAATTATATTTTAATATTTCATCATAATTCTGCTTTTATTTTTGATATTGTCCCTAATAATATAGATAATGATTTAAATTATTATAATTGGATTTTTGATATGCATTATGATCATAATTAATTTTATATAAATAATGAATATATATTTGATTAAGCCCCTAAATAGTATAATGTTATAGGAACTAAATGGATTTATAGAAATAAAATGGATGATTCTGGACAAGTTGGAAAAAATAAATAGAGAGTTGTTGCTCAATGTTATTTTCAAGAAGGATTTATAGATTTTGATCAATATTTTTCTCAATTTCCTATAATTTAATCTATTATAATTTTATTAGGTCTTTTCATTTTACTGAGATTTAAATTGTTTCATATATATGTGAAAAATGATTTTTTAAATTGTTTTATTTTGGAAGAAGTTTTTGTTCCTCAACCCACTTGTTTGGAAAATAAAAATTTCTTAGTCACGTTTTTATATTATTAAATGATTTATATTATATTAAGAAAGAACCTCATTGTTGGTATGATAGACTTGAAATATTTTAATTGAAAAATTATTTGTATAAAGGAAATGTAAATCCTACTTTTTTTATTAAAATAACATCAAATGATATTTTAATTTTACAGATTTATATTGATTATATTGTTTTTGGATATTCAAATGATATTATTTATTAAGATTTTTCATATTTAATGGTAGGTGAATTTGACATGAGTCATATGGGAGAATTTAATTTCATTATGAGACTTAAAATTTTTCATAGAAATGAAGGAATATTTTTGAATTAACTCAAATATGACAAAGATTTAGTTAAACGATTTGATCTTCATTCTTGTAAATATTATAAAACCCCTATGATAATTTCATGTAAATTAGATTTTGATGTCTCTATAAAATCTATTGAATCAAAATTTGTTAGAGGAATGATTGGAAATTTTTTGTATTTAACTACTTCTAGACTTAATATAATGTTTTGTGTTTTTTTATGTGAAAGAATTAAATATAAACCTAAGGAATATCAATTAAATGTTATTAATTATATTATTATATATGTTAAAGGGTCTATTAATGGTATATTATTTTAATGTAAATAAAATTATTTTGATTTAATTAGTTATTCTGATTCTGATTCTGAAGGATGTAGACTAGCACTACCAAAAATATCATTTTAACAGTGATATAAATATATTTTAACAGTCCTTGGAAAGTGCTAATAATATAAGCACCATTAAAGAAGGTTCCTTTTATCAGTGCTAAAAAGGTTCTGATAAAGGCCCCTTATATCAGTACTAAAAGAAGAACCGATAAAATTGGTCTTTTATCCGCCCTAAAAAACCCCTTATAATTTTTTTTCAAAATTAAATTTTTGTGTAATTAAAAGGGTGGAGAACACCCCCATTTTATTAGTACTAGACTGCCTTTTAATAGTGCTCTTGTATCTCCCCATTTAATAGTGCTAGTCTCTCCAGCTTGACATTCTTGCGCTCCTCTTCCATTAGGGAGTTTCAAGCTCGAGGCCTCCCCCTCATGGATCTGTACCTTTACCACTCCTCTATACTATTTTTATATGTATTTTATGATATCTATTTATTTATATATATTTTGTTATATTTTTATCCTAATATATATATATATATATAGATATATAATTATTTTTAATTACATATAAAAAAATGTTTTTGTTGGTGTGTGTGTGTTTATAAATATAATTATACATATTTATATTTATTTACATATATTATATATTAATATTAAAATGCATATATTAGAATATATATATATATTTTTCAATACACAGACAAATATATTTATATATATATAAACAATATATATACATTAACTATATAAGTATATAAATATTCATGTATTTTTATTTTAAAGAAAATGGATGCTATTATTATTTCAATATGGTTTATATGTATAAAAATATATTTTATATGTAAATATGTTTACAAGTTTATTTATAAAATTAAATTTTTATGTGGGAATATGTACATATTTGTATACATGTGTATATATTTAATTTTATATAAGAGTAAAATATAAAAAATGATAAATTTTGAACTTCATAATATCCATATGTCTGTAAGCATTGAAAATAAATTAAGCCCATAAGAAGAGAAAATAATACTCCCTTAAATGAGGATAAAATTCCATCAAATGTTATAAAAGTGGGGTATTCCGAAAAAAACTCACTTTTGGAGGCCTTCTAGGCATTTTTTGACCCCAAAAAAATGATGACACAAGATACCCATAATGACTAATGCGTAAATCTCTTTAGAATATTTGATCTGATATGTGGTAGAGCTCAAACAGACATTTGGAACAAAAGTTATGGTCATTGGAAGTTAAAGTCATATTTTTAACTTATTTTAGTTTGTTTATTAATTTATTGATTTTATATCTTCACATTATCATTAAATGAATATCACTAAATAATAACAAGCAAATTTTTAATCAAAAATATTTTTTAATTATTTTATAAACTATTTTCAACTGAATATTTTATATATTAAGTTTGATTGCATATTTCCTATTATATAAATAATATTTAATAAAATATGTTATATTTTTATCTATATAAAAATATTTATAAATTAATATATGATCTTTAATGATATATATTTTTTATGAAATATTCATTTTATCATCACTAAAAAAATCATTATATAATTAATAATAGGAATACTTTTGTTGGTACTAAGAAAAGTGTTGTTAAAAGTAACCTTTATAAATGCTAAAAAAGTACTGATAAAGGGGGCACATTTATGAGTGATAAAAAAGAACTCATAAACAGGTACTTTTATTAGTGATTTTTAGAAATGATAAAGTCATCGTTTATCCTTAATTTTTTATCACTAATAAAATCACCTTTTATCAGTACTTTTACAACAATGATAATGGGTGGTGCTGGATAAAGATGAATTTGTTGTAGTTTTGAGAGAAATAGAAACTTAGGTTTGATTCATTGTCTTGGTAAGAATTTTATTTTTTGTAGTTAAAGAAAAAATACTCTATTGTTTTGTTAATGGCTGAAAGTAAGTATATATATTCTCCATCATGCTATTCATAATCTTTATGGATTAAAAAAACCTTGTCTGAATATGGTTTTATGTTTGAAAAATTATTATTTATTTTGATAATTAATATACTCGTTCTATTTCAAATAACCCTTTAATGCATACTTAAACTAATAATATAGACATGAACTTTTATTTTTTCATGATTATGTTTATAAATGTGATATTATTGTTGAATATATTCCAAAATAAATGAAACTACCTGATGTTTCCACTAAACCATTGGATTTTTAATAGATTTAAAAAGTAGAATTTGAACTTGGTATGTTATAAATTTAGTTTAAAACTTTTTATATTATTTTTTTAACTTATCTAAATATGTATTTATTAAGGGGAGGATTCGTTGGTTTGAAACTACATATTTTTATATTTAACAAATATGGAATTTTTTTCAAAATTTCAAAAAGAATGATAATTTAACAAAATCATCTTATTGGTTTTTTAATTTTCAAAAAGGTGGATTGTGTTGGGATTTTGTTCTTATTTATTATTATTTTAGGTTTTAAAAATTACTAACCCTCATATCATTTTATGTGAAAATCTAGTTTTTAAAAATTTCTATATTTTTATTAAAACATGTGTTTTATTGATTAGTTTTTTAAATTTAAAATTTCATATGAAAGATAAAAAGTTTATATAACTTTTATTTAACTATAAAGCAGCCTAATTTTTTCTCTTTGATTTTCTCATTTGGATCTGAACATGATACGTGATTTTGGTTGGCACATATTTCTTTTTATTAATGCATTGTTATGTTTTATTTTCTTATTATTTTATAAATTTGGAGATATATATCATATTATCATGAATCGTATTTCATTTAAAATCCAGCACATTTATATACATTTCATTAGAATAAATGAATCTTTGAATTTTTTATTAAGTGGCGAAAAATCCCCAAAGATCATTCGGTAGTTCTAGAATTATGTATTTTCTAGAATTCAAAATATTTTTTATTTATTTGAAATCTCATTCATAAATCAGGAGTATAATGGTAATCATACTGACCAAAGGTTATATTTTGAGTTGACCGCAACTTATTTTCACAGTCACCATTCTAACAACATATAATGGTAACCAGACCAACCACATGAACATTGGGCACACAGTAATATCTTTCTTTTTTTCATAAATATAAAATTTACACATTCTATTCTTTTTATTTTTGATTATTTAGTTAACTTAATTCTTATTTAAGTATTTTAATAATTTAATTACTTTTTTAAATTCATGTATATTATATATAATTCATGTGATTTTTTTTAATATTTTAATCACTTATAATTTTATAAAATTTATTCATTATTCATATGTAACTTTTACAATGTGTATTCATAATATTTAATATTTAATATTGTGATTTAATTTATTTTAATTTTAATTTTCTAAATTATTATTTAATGACATTTAATTTATTCAAACTCATTTTATGGTATATAAAGTAGTATAATTAATTTTTGAATTATATGCTATATTAAATTCTAATGTATTTAATATTTGAATTTAAAAATTCAAATTAACTTATAATTTTTATGTGTTTGCTGTTGAATTATTATTATCATTTATCATCTTATTAAGAATGGTTTTAATTGGTATGTAGTTTCTGTACTAAAAAAATTTATTTGTTATGGTTATTCTTCATGATAAATTTCTCTCCTATGAATAATATTCTGTTTTAAATTTGAATCTTTTTAACCAGCTCAATATTGGTTTTTTAGTCTTTATAGATTCTATTTCAATGTGTTGGGAGACATTCAAGGGACACAAATATACTGATATAAACTACGAGTACACAAACATTTTGGGAACCAGTGATTGATGTTGAACGTAGATGTCCTATGCAACACCCTATTTCAGAATATGGAAAATATCTCAAGGGTTGTACCTAATCTTATACAAATACTATTACCATGATGTGACATCTTTATTTCTTGAGAACCAATATCTTTACTTTCATTATTCATCTACTACTACATTCTGGTTCCTTATTATGTAACACTTTTTCTCATATCTCACGCACACTCAATTTTTTGTTTATGATTTTACATACAAAAGAATTATTACTTCTTTTTTTCCTTAGCTTGTGACTCTCGGATTCTAAATTTAGGATCTACGGGTTGTAACTCCCTATATCTAGTGTCAGTACCATTCAAGTTGTGACTCTAGATATTTTAAATCTGTGTTTAATTGGGTTGTGATTCCCCATACAAAAGTCAATATGTCATGGTTATTCCTCCACTAGAAAAGTATATTATAATAGGGTTATGATTCCACTTAAAAAACCATATTCACAGAAAACATATCTCTCGATGGTTAGAGTGGTATTAGAGTAGAGTTTGACCACTTTGTTCTGAACTACTATAAAAACATCCTTATGTTTTTTATATGTTCCACCCCTAATTTATATAATTAAGAAACATTAATCATTAATCAATTAATTTAAATAATAAATTAATTTCATTAGGAATTTTCAACTCGCCAACTCAATCCCCTCTAGAACATCATCCATTACCTATTACGATCTAACAGGAATGAACCTTTTTAATTTTCCAACCAAACATTACGAAATGGTATACCCTTATGAAATTTTCTTAATAACACTTACATTATTTTCCTTTCACATTTTTCACAACTATAAGAAATTGAATTTTATGAAATGAGTTTGATGACTATTATATGATTTTAAGGCCTTTATAAAATAAGTTTTAAGACACTTATGAACTCTATTATTGTAACACCCCGAGCTTCCACGATACACTTCTCATTCAATAATGCAATAGCTTGCATTGTACGCAACTTCGAGTTCTAAAACACCGCGACTAATCAAAGTAGCCGTTATGAATAGTAATAACCACTTTTTAAAATTATAGAAATTTTATATTTCAAAATGGACTTCATTTTTGGATTCGGAATATCGAAATTTTCCTATGTTGAATTTTTGGTATTTTTCTGAGAACTTCTAATTTTTTATGAATAGTGAAAAATACTTAAAAACAAATTTTTTAATAAAAATAATTTATAGTGATAAATTATACTATTTAGTGGTTTTAAAGTATAATTAGAATATATTTTTACCATTTTATCCAATGGTGGTCATTAGAATTAATTTAACATTGAAAATGGACATAAACAATAGCCAATCTTTTGATATAAATTGTTTCTTAAAAACACGCTATTTGTTCCGACAGAGGGAATTAATTATAAAATTAATTAATGCAACTTATATGTTTGGAATTTTGTAAAATAGACATCATTTTTGAATTCGGAATATCAATTATAGCTTAGGGAGAAATTTTGGCATTATTCTGAAAAACTTCAATTTTTGATGAATAGTGAAACCACTAAGTGGTAGTTAAATAACTGATTTTTCATTTAAATGAAATATTACTACTTCTGTGATTTTATTTTCAAAAATCCAACATACATGGTTGTCATTAAGAAGTAAAATGTGGTTCAATGAGATTAAAATAATTTTTGGTGAATAGTAACTTTTAAGTTCTTAATCCCGATTAGAGGTAATTAGTGTAGTTTAAGGTAAAAATAATTTTTTAATAATATGAGATGAGCTTGACACATGTCCTACCCTCATTTGATGTGCCATGGCCGACCAAGACAATCCATGGGTCAACTTGGGGACCCCATGGAGCCACTATAGTTGGAAAATGACATAAATACCTTTTATTTAATGTTAAAGTCACAAACATGAGTTATTTTACTAAAACAATTTTTAAATGGGGTTATAAAAGTCATATTTTTGACAATAAATATTCATTGGAAAGATATAAATATTTACTACATCATGAATTTTTTTTTATAATTTTTATACATTAAATAAATTAAATTTTTTATGACACCATGATGATGCAGCGATTACCTCATTAATTAACGATTTAAATAAAATGAAAAGATAATGTAAAATCCAAGGCTTAAACTTGTCCAAAGCCTATTGGATGGGTATATTTAGAACCCTTATCACCTTATCCTAGAATTATAGAAGTGTGGACCTCTAAAATCCGAAACTCATTTTATAATAAAGTGACTTTTCTTTACTTTCTAAGAGTGCCCCTCCTCTCCTCTTATAAAAGGCCCCCACCACTACCACCTTATTCACACCTTCCAAGCCATTTGGCTTGGCCAACCTCTGCCAAATACTCTCTCCACTTTCCTCCATTACTCCTAGAAGCCTCACTTTGGGAAGAACTCTTCCCAAGGAAGCCTTTGGCTCAAATCAAAAAGAGTTACCCGATTTTAAGGTAATGTCTTCTCTAATGTTGTTTTGTTTTATTTTGCTTCTCCAACCCCTTAAACTCATTTTATTCCATTCTTTTGTAACAACAACAGTATTTACAATATACTAGGATGTTGTTATGATAAGTATTTGGTTTACACTTACACAAATCTTCGTCTAATGGTTAAAGAACATATTGTTTCTGTGGGTGGAAAAATACTGCCTCACGAAACGATTTTTGTTCAACATTCCTTTAACACCTCTAATGGTGGCCATTTTGATGAAACTATTTTCATATATGATATATATATTATTTTTATGTCTTCCTTATGCTTCTTTATTTATCATTTATGGCATACTTTATGATTTCAATTATGGGTAAATGCGATAATTTCATTTTAGGAAGTGCGGACTACCGCCCCCTCAAAGTGATTTGAATCGTTAATGCCATAAGTGGGATGTATAAAGGATGGAGTAAATGGTATTATACATTATATTATACTGTAATTATATTTTAACTTTATACAATTATAACATCATTCCATTAAATACGAAATAGAAATGAAAGTAGCGTTCATGCGTACGTACGACTTACCGTCTCCATGAACGGTGCATTTCATTTCTTACCTCTAAATGTTATGTAATATTATAAATGCATGTATATACTGAACATATATGTTATATATGATAACTAAATCATGAATATAATTCTGGATATAATGGATATTTCACCACATGAACAACTTGTAATTATAAGAAGTTTATTGTTGACTCAAGTACCAAAGATCGACAAAACGACCGTTATTAACTTAAATAATTACATAATGTTCATAACATTGTAATAAGTGATATAAAAAGGATAATGAAATTGAAAATGGTTCTTAATAAGGTATATATTAACTCTAGTTTATTATTTAGGAGGTTAAAGAATGGTCGAGTCAAGTCGGACACGAGGTAAGGGAACTTCTTAACCCAATTTCTATTCTTTGGGTTAATCTCCTACTTTCAAATTATGTCATGATATTATTATGTATTATTTTGTATTTTTACTTTCTTTATGTGTACCTATAGTGAATACACATAATATATCCATTTTATTTTAAAAATGATCTTTTTAAGGACTTCGTCTCAATCTCCTTTCATTGAGGCATATTTGGTTTTATACACAACTTTCTTTTATACGGTGTATAAACCCCTTTGACTTTTACGTTTATTCAAAAGGAATCTTTTTTATATGAAGCATTTTGCTAAATGACAAAAGGGAATGTTTTTCTTTCTGTACATATGTGGCGACAACGACTTCTCCGCCGCCGTGACCATTATTTGAGTTTCGGATTCCTCTACAAGCCATCATTTTTTAATGAAAAATAAATACAAAGTTTTAACTTTCTTTTATTTTGGTATTGAAAATGGTTTTGAAAGCATTTTTATTATATCAATGTGTTGTATTGATATCTTGTGATTGAAATGTGGAAATGTTATGTTTCCTTTATGCATGTTTTATGTGATACGATTATGTTATGGTTTATGATATGTTTAAACCTATTCATATGAGGAATGTATTGGACTTAATAAGTGACGGGTAGAGCCCGCTATAGCTCCTCAATGCATCGGTAGGTCTCATGAGACAACTAGAAGTGGAATTGGCCGAGGCCTTTTCCCAATTTGATTTATGGTTTTGGCCGAGGCCTTAGTCATTTTAGACGTCTTGGCCGAGGCCTTGACAAAATGTTTCAGAATGTCTGGTATTATAAATTCCCTCATTATGAAAGTGGTTATTGATATTTCATGTGATTATTCGACTAGTAGAATATCCATGTGAGTAATTAAATGGCATTATTTCAGTTTATTTTTGCCATGCTATGCTAAAGTTCATGTTTAAAAGGCTTTTGTTTTAGTTATACATTGCCTTAAATGTTAATGTTTATTTATGAAAGATTCCACTATATTGTTATCCTTACTGAGCATCTGAGCTCACCCCTTTCAATGTTTTAATATTTTACAGGATATGAAGAAGTATTTTATGAATGACATACAGGGATAGTCCGAAAAGGATAGAAGTGTGGACTATGGAGACTATGTTATTAATGTTTTTCACTTTGTTATGTAATGTAACATTTATGAATGTATCTAGTGTTTACAAGGATAATAAACTAATCGGTATTTCGAGACTTGATCTTTTGTGATCATGCCAATGTTACGATGTAATGCACAGACTCTGGGTAGCTGGGGTCGGGGCGTTACAATTATTTATTCTTACATCCATAAGAAGATCTCTTGTCGTTTAAAAATTTATTATTGTCAGTAATAATGACTCTTATGAAATTATTGATATTAATATTATAAAAAATTTAATACAAAAAGAATTTTATGATACCCCATTCATCTTATAATTACTTAAATTTTTGAAAAAATATGGTCATAGAAATTACTATTTTTTGTAATGATCTAAACTTTTGACACTTGTCAATTCTCCAGGGTCCTAAAAATAAAATTTGAGCATCCATCTTCAAATTTTTGAATATTAATGTGTCTACCTTCAATAATTATATTTCTAATCCAATCTTTTGGCTCTCCACTCATGGAATAGACAACCACCCCAGACACTTCATAAAATAACTTGAAGACTCCCTATCTTAAAGAATATATTCCAGAAATATCTACTAAACCACCGCCATTATACTATTAATAATTCCAAAGGATCAACTTCCATGTTTTCTCCTACTTCCATAGAATATATTCTAATAAACATTCTAACCTTATTTTATATCAGGATATAATCTTATAAGAATAGTCTAAAATTATACACTTCACCAAAACCAATAACTATTTTCCAAAAATCCAATAAACCACCTCTTGGTTGTCACACCGATGTATCCTATTCAGGAGTCACAACCACTTTAAACCTCAACACGTTTTTATAGTATTGAATTACCCAATCATGTTTTATTTGTATATAATGTTTGTTTAATATATTAATTTGTGATTTTATATTAGACTAAACAACATTTGTGTTATTCAAGGCGTATAAATGTACCTGCATTATTTTACTACCCAATAGAGACTTTATTTTTAATCCAAGGAACCTCTTTCCACAAAACCAACATAATCGTTGATTTATATAGAAAAACTAGAATGATCTAGTTCTGATAAGTATTCAATAAATAACTCATCAATCTCTTCAAAAATACACATCTAAAAAAAGGAGTCTTATTGTCAGTGTAACTTTTAACATAATCTTTAAACATAGACATATATGTTTCAAATGGATATATCTAATATATGTATACAAGTCTGTATTGATATATTTATTTCATAACATGAACCATTAAATATAGCATGATATCATAAAAAAATTCTAGAAAGTAAATTTATGTTTGAAAAGGTATATCATTCCTTCATTGTATAATTTTTTAATGAATTTTGATCCAACACTTTTATTTAAACGAAATTGAAAAAAGAAAAAATCTTGATGATCGTCATTCTAAATAGGTAGGTTATATTAAATTAGTGAAATTTATAGTAATATTTGGTATCATGACCTGAAAATCCGGATATTTCATGGCTATCAACATTATATATTTTAATAAACCAAATTTTTTTACATTTTAGGAATAAATATAAGGAAACTTGGCACCATATAGGCACTAAAATCTAATTTTATCCTGATTGGATAGTGTATGATCATCTTGAAGAAAGTATTTGTTATTTACTTTAAGAGTGGGATCCAAATCCAAACATATTAATATTGAAAATATTTCCAATCCTCAATTTGAACCATCTTTAGTTTTACATTCAATATCTAACAACATTACAATCAAACTATTATAAATTGTTTTCTCAATAAACATCACATCGATGTTATATTTTAGCTAATTATATCTCTAATATGGGAATATAGAAAATTTAAACCATTTCATCGATATATTTATATCATTACTAGTTATTTGTGTCTTTCTATATATAACATTAATATTTTTCCCCTCAATATAATGATAAGTTGATAAATAAGTTGGTACAACATAGAATTTTTATGATATATTGGGATTTTTGTTCATTAATAACAGTGATCCATATAAGAAAGCCTTTAAAAATCCATGTAATTTTTTTATCTAATGTTTTATTTGATTACAGGAAGTCCTTTAATTAAAAATTATAAATGATTGATGCCCACTGACACTATATCAAAATGAACTTCCATATATAAAGAAGTCATTTATAGTGCACATAACAATTGAATGTATTTTTAAATATTTCATTTTATATAAATCATTTAACATGATTCCTTCTCCAAAATCATCAATTAATTATTATAAATAATCATTAATATTTTTTCCAAGATATTTTTTTTCTATAAATCATTAAACTCAACATGATATATTTTTCTATTTATAGAAATTTCTAGGAAAATTTGTAAATTTTAAAATAATAATAATAATAATAATTATAAACTATGTTTTATACTAAAGATTTGATATTGATTCATTCCATCTGTGTATATTCAAAGTATGAGTTTTTAAACTTTATTTCAAAATATTAGAATTTATTAATCAATTTTCTTAAATTTTGTTAAACAATATGGATGAAATAATTTTCAATCTTGTAGTATTTCATCATTATATCATAAAAACATTTTTAAATCATTATAATTTATAAATAAATTTATCTAATTATGATTTATAATAAGAAAAAAAATTTCATTAGTACATTTTTTATTTTGTGGTATAATATATAGATCTACCTGTGATCATTCCTTAAAATTATAATAATATTTTCCCTAATTAGGAAACTTTTACAAACCATCATATTCCATTATATAAAAACACAATAATTGGGCCAGGCATGTGTCTTCTCATTCCCCAATCCCATCGTACATAATAATTTTTCACTATAACTTGAATTTTTAGACTATTTTTTCCATGAAGAATTTTTGAGAGGGTATGAACACATCATACTTACATAATTAATAATTATACATGATTATTCATTATATATTTCTATAAATAACATCCTAGAAAATATAGGTTTAGTGAATAAAGATATTAAGAAGATAAAAAACTTATTTTAAAACAGATTCCCCACATCCCATTAATAATTTTATCACATGATACCCTTTTAGATAAATCCCACATAATATTCTTCTTCATAACCTTGAGAGTGGAAAAATGAAAAAGGGTGAACATAGATTCCCAATAAGGGTAAACATGGGAGAAAAAAATAAAATATTATAATTTATTGTATGATGAGCATGTGGTTATGAGGAAATAATCATAGTGAATAGACTTAAAATAAGAGAATCATATCTAATAAAATATATAACATAAATAATGAGTCATGGAATAATTTTTTTCCTATCATATGATATGATTCCATTAATTGATTTTATTTACTCTCCAATCCTTAACACATAATATCATGAGATAAATGACTTTACCCAACATATTTGAGGAATATGTAATTCTTGGAAACCCCATAACTTAGTAGATGAAGTCCCACTTGGGTTTTAATTAAATCCAAAATCTCTATCTCCTGATGAGATATAAAAATTTATCTAATTAATTAAAGGGATATATGTGATTCCATAAACTCACACTCTTGAATCTGGTGCTCATAAACACATATACATACATGCTTTTATACTAGATATAAAATCATTGATACAACCTTTAATCATTAAATAATCAATAATTATTATTTAATCTCTTATATCTAAAGTATCATTTTAGGGTTAGAGAAACATATAAATATAAAAAAAACATAATCTATAAAAACCTATGAAATTTTCAACTAATATTTAATTTTTATATATATTATAGAAAAATAATTAATCCATATTACATCTTCAGCATTCTGAATAAATTATTTCACATGTTATATCCATTTAAACATGTTACTTGTACTAATTTTTTCCATAACATTGGAAGATGGAAACATAAAAAGGGGTGAGATCAAACACTTATTAAGAGAACCATATAACTGAAGAAATCATGGTATTAACATGGAATTAATATTATAGAATGAATAGATAAACAAGTTGAATCCATAATCAAATTAAAACCATGGGCATTTTATATCCCTAAAAATAAATGAAGAGATGAATATCAATAATATTGATCTCATCGTGATGTTATTCATAATGGAAAAAAATCTAAAACATATTGTCAAGGCCTCATTCTAAAGAACCTTAATTTTCATTGGGACCAATTTCAAGGCATCTTGCTAAATTGGGAAGTCATATACCAATTAACGTCCCCTATTTTATTTCATGTGATCTATTTATACATCTAGAGGATATTTAATTATAGGCCCCACTTTTCACCTTATTATATCTAATGAATTTTCTATAAGAGTCATAAAAAAGATTTATACCATTCCTCGAGGAACCTCTTACTACATAAAACTTGGTTATATATATAATGAAAAATACGGTTAACAAATACTTAAAAAGACTATGTTATCTATCAATAAACATAAAAAAATGATAATATTTTTTCTATGCCAATAAAATGGATAACATGATCATAATCAATCTAGAGAAAGAATTTTTATGGTCAAACATTATATAGTCAACTTTACAACAATAGTACATATTGGATTAACAATATACTGATTTCTAATACTTTTACCTATCTTAATAAAAGGGTAAAATGATCATATCCCATCTGGAGGAAAAAGGTGGATGGTTATACAACACATGGTCAACATTCTAATAACCATCTATATTGAAATACAAACATTTAGAATAACAAATATTTTTCCCACATTAATAGAATACCGTTATTTCTTGGTGAACACCATCCAATTTTAATTATATAAAATATGATGTTCAAACTATATAAATAAATTTGAATATTTCTGAGATAATATTAGAATAACATGATCATAAGACATCCTAAGAAAGAAATTATATAGTTTCAAAATACCATATCTCAAAAAGTGAGAAATAATTCTCGAATGGTTTACATGGAAATATTTTATATCCTTAAAAAACAATGAAATAATATATAATAATATAATCAAAAGGTATAATGTACCGAACTTATATGAAATGAGTTCATAGAATGACTAGAACTCAATGAATAGAAAACAAGTAACCAAAAATGGTTACTACTAGGGAAAAACTGAATCAAAGGCACTTGAAAAAAGAAACATGAATTTTCCAATAAATACCATGAAATAAAAAACACATCCATGTGTAGTACATACAACATACAATGGAATCATGGTGCATGAAATGTATTATATCTCAAAGAATGATAATTGAGACCATGAAAACCCTTACAGCTCAAGGAACACTTGAATAAAACCCCCTTAAAATTGTAACCTTGAAATTTAACATCATATTACATGATTAAAATATAGTTTATGATATTATATCTTAAATAGATAGTATATAAACCGTATAAATTAAACTGGGTGCATAATAGAGCGTCTGTATCAAAGAAGTGAGTTATTAGATGAAACCCTAACATCTGGTCATAAATTCCAAAAACGCATTTTAACCTCCTATATCACAAACATATATATATTAATAAAATAATTTATAAAATTTTTCATATCTATTTCATCCATACACTTCATAAATATTCATTATCCATATGAATTATTCTGATTTTCCACATCTAGTGTTCATAGTTTTAATCATTTGTAGTAGTTTCATAATAACGAGACTCATGTTTACTATTATTTTAAATTTAATAATTAATATATCATTATATTCAATTTTAGGTAATATTTATATTTTTTCGTAATGTTATAAATTCAAATCATGGGTGTTTTATTATTTATCCTTGAATATTAAGTCAATAATAAATATTTTTCGGTCATTCCTAACAATCCATGGGTGTTTTATTAATTAAAGAATTTAATATTTATATAATATCTCTAAAAAAACCAAGTCTTTATTTAAAATTTTTTATCATATCATTCATGTAACCATTTTCCCATAGTTATTCATGATATAAATTCATAGTATCATTTAATTAAGTGGTTAAACTGACCCATTAAAGAACATACCCCGATTTAATGAATAATTAAGAGGTGATTTTGTTGAAATACCATTATAAAAAGAATAATGATCTTATTTTCTTTATTAGTGTGATATATCAGAATTTTAGGGAATTAGAAGAATAAATAATGGATATGATAACATTTTATAGTTTGAATAAAATATTATCCACTTATTACTCTTATTTTAAATGATTTAATTAAATATTATAGTTTGGTATTTATATAATCATTAAGATGTATCAATATTTATAAAGAAAAAATTAATTATATCATTAAAATAATATTTATCCTCTTGTAACATCCTTATATCCATCCTTGCAAGGTGGTAAAGAAAAATTAAACATGTTACTTTGTGGTGGTTTTAGTGTTGGAGTTGGTGGTCTAGAACAAACTACATTGTACTTTATTCATTAATAAAAGCCTTATCACATATTGATTGTTCTTCTGTGTGACAATTCATGTGATAATGTCCTAAGGATAGTTGTTGCATTAAAGGGTCATAGTGGATCCCTGCTATAATGAGAACCCAGAAGTGCCGTAACACTGTTCTTGAATATATGTTCTATGGCCAGATGATATTATTTGAGGGACAAAAATAATATAGGTCATTAGGGGTGAGGACTCATAAAACTTTGAGTCACCTTCTCATGGTGTGCGCCCTTGGTAATATCCTGGAGGATATTATGCGAATGAGACCCGCCAGTAGGAAATCCACATTTAATAGTGTCATTGGATGTTCCTATATGCGGACGTGTGTATTGGTCCTTAGACATTATGATTTTTATTATTGGGTATTACAACTCATGCACTTAGATGTATTGACAAAAACTGTAATGACACACTGTTCGTAGTGAGGTAGGATGTGTTGGGTGCGTCATGAGTAATAACTCATTAATAGATAATGCGAGAAAAGATTTTTCCCTTTTGTTCCATAATGGAAGTAGATATATCATGCCCTTTGATGGAATTTATATCGCCTAAATAAATCCATGGACATGGTAAAGTATGGGCGGGTTCAATTCCGAAAAGTCAAAGAAAGAATAATCGAGCACATGGGTTGATGGCACAAGCATGGAACCCGCTTTATTAGAGACATCGAGGCAAAGGGATTATATTACATGGTAAGCGTTCATAGGAGGTGACACATCATTGTGGCATTAAATTCTTTCTCTATGGGTTCCTTGGCGTGTTACTAGATTCTAACCTTGGACTTTAGGCAGGCTCTGCCTAATTCCATTGAGAAAGGGGCCTAGAGGGTCACACACTAAGTGTGTCCATGTATCTCAGTTAAATATTAATTTAACAAGTTAAATAAAGATTATTCCCGAATGTGGTTTAATAATTATTTAAGGATGACTGATCGCATTTATTTCGACACTAGTTATTCGAGAGAATATATTGTGGGTGAAATAATATATTTATTAGGGAGTAATGTAGTTACATTTATTTAAGAAATAAATATCCATTACTCAAGGTATAATAAATGTAGAGGAGGAGATATAGAAAGGTGGAAAATAAAAGTACACGCCGTGTATATTTAATATACACACCGTGTAGTTTTATGGAAAACAAGTACATGATGTGTATTAATGATTACACATCATGTATTTTTTCTAGTCGAGATTTTGAGGAAATAATATCATAACTCTGATATTAATTATAATCAGTGTGGATGCATGTCAAGGAATTAATCATTCGACATAGGGTTTTCAATAAGAGGTAATGAAATAAATAAAACGCGTAAGGCGTTTATTTATTGTCATAACTCTATAACCTTAAACACAATTATAAATATTCTCACAACCCCAACACTTTTCATGAAATCGTTGTGTACAACAATTCTGGTGAATTCTTTCAAGACTGAAAGAACTCCTTCCTCCAAGAACGCTCTCAAGACCGAGAGACCAAGGCGATTGAAGGTGGACATCGCAAGCAAAGGTTCTTCCGTGCTAGCACCCGAAGATCCCTTTGGCGATGTCCGGAGATACGTGGCACACATGTGGATCACCGCTAGAGGAATCCTACACTTGGATTCTATGACGCAACAACGGATCATAAGATCATGACCGGAGACATCAATGAAGAAGAATTCTACCAAGGTAATTCTTATGAATTAATTAAATTAGTTATTACCGATATATGAGGATCCTATCTCTATGGTTCCAGGACTCTTATTTTCTTTTTAGTTCTTTGTTATTTTTCAAATATCTGGTGTTTTATATCATGACAGATCCCGGATTGAACGTTGTTTAATGCTAAAATTAAAGTTGGACAAACCCAGCAATGTGCTTCCACTATGCCTGGAACCTACATGTGGTATAAGAGTGGTCATATCGTTGATTATAATTATTTAGTTATTCGTTTATGTCTTAAGAATTTAATAATTTAGTTGTTTCAATTCAAGTTTAATCGTTCTGGAAATATGAATCTCAAGATCTGTTCCTCCTCTCTTGTTTCTCATTCACCTCACAAAAACAAATTTTTCTTTTAATTTTGATTAAAATAAAATAGAGGAACTCATCCAAAGGAGCCAAATGTTTCTGGACGTACAACACCAGAATACACAACATGTATTCATAAGTACACGCCGTGTAGTTTAGGTTCAATGCATCGACTGATCTGAAAAATCAGGCCATGTATTGGAGTATACCTATGTCATTTATGACACTGTGTGTTGAATAGAAACAAGTGGCACACGGTTTCCGGATTACACACCGTGTGGTCCAACTGAACACGGCGTGTAGTCCCTTCAGGTTCGGGTTGGACCGTGTACCCCATACACGGCTTGCTCGGCTGGAAACCGTGTGACACAGAAACTACACGGTGTGTGTCCCACTGTAGACGCCGTGTACTCTGAAAATTTTCGAAGTACATTAACACAGCATGTCCCCGGGCGTGTACTTCGGATGGATGGTGAAGAAAAGTATGCACCGTGTAGTTGAAACTATACGCCATGTACTCACCCATATTATGCAGATTTATTAAAATTTATTATTATATTATAAAAACCCTTGAGACGTGTACCATGGTGAAGGCATAAATCTGAGGCATAACAAGTGATAAGTGTCTTATATATATGTGTTTAATTTAACATATGCGTAATAAATGGGAATTCACCGGGTTTACTCCAAGGTACAAGTTACGTACAAGGATAATTTTAATGAATTTATTTTTTTAAAATTATGATGGATGAGAATCTCAAGGAAATTCAAAAAAAAGGGTTTAAGATAAAAGGATTGATTAATTAAAGATAATTAATTGATTCGAGCATGATTTATCTTAATCAAGAAAGATTAAAGAATTAAATGCTAGTTTTATTTATGCGTAATATCATTGCATTTAGGGATGATCATGAGCTAGACCGAGACCTTTGTATGTGAATGGTTTATTTTAATTTATTTGTTTAAATTAAATTTGTTGTCCTGTGAGACAACTCCTCATTAATATGTAGGGCCTGCACACCTAAGGATTCTTTTATGTAAAAACCCCTTTTTATCCCTCACCTGTGTGTGAGATAAATGCATATGTAATGGATGGAGCTCCCAAGATAGTGGAGGTGGCTCAAGTCAGGATTCATGGTGAAACCAATCCAAGGAGATACAAAGGTGGACAGGTGGAAAGCTATAAACCCGAACCTGAAAGGTTTAAGGTGTTTCTCCCCTAGGTCTTGGGTTTGTTTATCAACCGCTAGATAAAATAACCTATTGAAAAAGCTTATGATCATACCATTTTTTTTGTTAGTTTCATGGTTTATTTATTGTGGGTGTGTTATCATGATCACACAATTAATGAATTAAACAAGCATACAAGATGGAACTAAAATAAAACCGGCGTATACGTAAATATTATCTTAGACATGGTTAATCACTTAAGTATATCCCACTTAATATCAAAAAGCATGTAATAAAAGATAATAAATTGGAAATTTACGTATAAGGATAAAATCCCTCAAAAGAAATATTAAGTCGGTATAGCCTTCCATAATCTTGGTTAGAATCGAACCGTTATTAAAAGTGCTTGACCAACCACAGTTGGGGTGCTTTTAATTATTGGGGAATTCTAATTCAAGGTTTTGGGTTGACTTGACTTGGTTCACATCAAGGGTTGACTGCCACAACATGACTTGTCGTGACCAAGAGGCAAAGGTTGAGGAAATCCAAAATAAAAGGATTTCCGGATTGGGGAGTCCACTCAGCAGATCAAAGAGCTGTGAGTTAATGCAGTTGACATTTGTAATGCCTACCTAAAAACCTTAGTGTTTCTTGACCAACCATAGTTGGGGTAATGCGAAGGGCAATATGGATCCTTACCACTAGAATATCTAGGCAAAAAAGTATTCTGAAGTCAATGGTGAGGGCTATTGGATTTCGATAAAATAGTGGGAGACTAATAAGTATTAATTTATTTATTTGTCTCAGTTTTGTAATAAAGTACTAAACCTTTTCTCATATTAATTTGTAGAAACGACAAGAAAATGACTTCAAACAAATCATTGCGAACCATACTCGAGAAGGAAAACCTTCTCACCGGCACCAATTTCCAAGAGTGGCATAGGCATTTACGCGTAATCCATTTCCACAAGAGGAAATTGTATATGCTAGAAGAGCCTATTCCAGTTGCCCCTAGATCAGAAATTCTGCCCTTAACTCACCAGGTTGATAAGGGCATGGGCCTGACAAACCCAAAATCCTTATGGTGAAAAAGAGGAAAGACAAGGAAAAGGAGCCAAAGACTTATAAACGGTCTGAATCCCCTGAGCACCATCCCTCCAAGAAGGGAAAGATCCAGAGGCAGGGAAATGAATGAGAGGAAGTGTGTTTTTCATGAGGAAAGAAAGGCCACTAGAAGAGGAACTGCACCCAGAAGCGTCGGGAAACTAAAAGTGCATTCGTTATCGAGTGTAATCTTTGTATTTCTACACATTGGGTTTTAGATACAGCTTGTGGGGCTCACATCTGTATTCAAATACAGGAACCAAGTAGATTTAGAAAGATTTCCAGAGGATAGGTAGATCTTTGAGCTACCAATATCACAAGGATGGCTGCATTGGCTATTGACATTTACCACCTCTCATTGCTAACTGGCATGATTTTGGTTTTACAAAACTGTTATTATGTGCCTAGTGTTACCAAGAACATAATTTCTGTATCTTGTTTGGATAAGGATGGATTTATTTTCAAGTTTGGAAATAAGGGTTGTCTCTTTTATAAGAACAACGTATGTTATGGTATGGCACATTTAAATAATGGTTTGTATGTATTAAATTAGGAAAACCAAGTGTTGGAAATCGATAACGAAACAAACTCACATGACTCATACATCACCCAGTTGTGGAATCACCATCTCGGTCATGTGAATGAGAAGCACTTGACAAAGCTCTGCCAAGATGGCTATTTAGACTCTACTGAGATAAAACCACTTGATAGATGCCACACTTGTTTACAAGGAAAAATGACCAAGCTGCCTTTTGGTGGAAAGGGTGACACGGCCACAGTGCTTCTAGGATTGGTACACACGGATGTCTGTGGACCATTTACAATAGAAGCTAGAGGTGGATATTCTTGCTTCATTACTTTTAATGATGATTTGAGTAGATATGGAAATGTCTACTTAATGAGGTATAAGTCAAGGGCCTTAGAGTAATTTAAGGAATTCAAGAATGAAGTAGAGAATTAGCTTGGTAAGAAGATAAAGAAACTGTGATCGGATCAAGGTGGATAATATCTGAACCATGAGTTTATCTATCTTCTACGAGAGTCTGGGATTCTATCTCAGCTCACTCCTCCTTATACAACACAGTGGAACAGTGTTAGTGAAAGCAGGAACCGCACCTTGTTGGACATGGTGAGGTCGATGATGAGTCATGTGGATCTTCCGTTATCCTTTTGGGGATATGCATTACAAACTGCAGCATACACATTAAACCGAGTACCAACTAAGGCGGAAAATGGAATTCCATCTGAGTTATGGAATGGAAGGAAACCCACTTTGTCGCACACGTGTGCATGGGGATGTGAGGAATTTATTAAGGCCTTCTCAGGAAAAAAAATAGCACCCCGGGGCACGAGGTGTATCTTTATAGGATATCCCAAGGAAACGAAAGGATATTACCTATATAACCCTTCAGAAAAGAAAGTAACTGTCGCCAGACAAGATGTCTTTCTTGAGAGGGAGCACATCCTCAAGAAGGATAGTGGGAGAAAGATTGACTTTGATGAAGTTGATGCTCAAGATACACAAGAGTTGATACATGAACAAGTTCCACAGGTCCCTATGGAAGAGGTTCCAGAAACACAAGTACTGCGTAGGAGCTCAAGAGAGGTAAGGGAACCAGAGAGATTTGGTTTCCTAGTCACCGAGGATGGTGAATCATTATTGTTGGACAATGATGAACCTCACTCCTACAAGGAAGCAGTAGAAAGCTCAGAAGCTTCAATATGGCTAGAAGCTATGAATTCTGAGATGGATTCCATGTATCAGAACCAAGTCTGGGTTCTGTGCGATGATCCAGTTGATGTAAAGCCTGTTGGATGCAAATTGGTATTCAAGAGAAAGCTGGACATGGAAGGTTCAGTTAGCACCTACAAAGCAAGGCTAGTGGAAAAAGGGTTCAGACAGGGTCAAGGAATTGACAATGATGAAAACTTCTCACCAGTTTCCATGTTTAAATCCATAAGAATCATACATGCCACAACATCTTACCATCACTATGGGATTTGGAAGATGGATTTCAAAACAACATTCCTTAATGGGAACCTTCAGGAAGTTGTCTATATGACACAAATAGAAGGGTTTGTGACACTAGGTGAAGCTAAACAGGTTTATAAGTTGCAAAAATCCATATATGGATTAAATCAAGCATCTAGGTCATGGAACATTCGATTTCATGAATCCATAAAGGAATTTGGGTTCATTAAAAATGAATGTGATCCATGTGTTTATAAACTATTTAATGGGAATACAATCGTTATCCTAGTAGAATATGTTGATGACATATTGCTTATTAGAAATGATGTACCAGTCTTACAGTCAGTTAAAGAATGGATGAACAAGTGTTTCTCCATGAAGGACTTAGGTGAAGCAACCTACATTCTAGGGATCAAGATCATTCATGATAGATCCAATAGTATTCTTGGACTAAGTCAGAGTACATATATTGACCAGATACTAAAGAGATTTAGTATGGAAAAATCCAAGAGGGGATTGGTTCCAGTGTCACATGTCCTACATCTCTCTAAGAAAATGTGTCCTCAGACACAACAAGAGAAAGATAGAATGAGTAAGATCCTATATGCTTCGGCTATAGGATCCATCAAGTATGCCATGTTATGTGTAACATCCCGAATAAATGAAGAATATGACTTTTTCATATTTATTAATATTTGTGAATTAAATATTAATTTTAATTTAAATGGGTTTCTATGTTCGATAGCGTACCTGATATGCAACAACGAGTTTCTTTGAAATCTTACGTTGCACACTAATAATATAATATTATTATTTTAAATTGTAGTTAACTCCTAGCTGCTGTATTGGTGGGAATGAATAAAACTAACTAAAATATGATTATACATGTTTGTTAAATGTATTTACATTTATCCAATAAAAGTTAGAGGCTTAAAATGTGAATGAATCTAATTTTAAGCATAATATACATTAAAAGGTCGATTTACTGCCTTTTAATGGAGAACCCTAATTAAATATAATTTTGTTCACTTTAATACATTATATTTGACCAAATAAAATCTTTCTTTAGAATGGGGACATCAAAATTTACTTTGTGTAAATTTTTGGAATTTTTCTGATAAAGTTTAGTTTCTAATGAATAGTGAAAAATATTGTATTTTAATTCAAAAATGTGTCTTAATCTAATTTATTTATATGGTAAGATTATATTTTTAATAGGTTTTAAAGTGTAATTAGAATATATTTTTACCATTTAATCCAATTTTGGTCATTGGAATTAATATCACTTTGAAATTGGACATAAACAAGTATCAATATTTTGATAGTTATTGTTTCTTAAAAACACGCTATTTGTTTTGATAACAGAAATTAATTTTAAAATTAATTAATGCCACTTCTATGTTTTGAATTTTTAAAAATAGACATCAATTTTTAATTCTAAATATCAAATATATCTTAGGCTGAATTTTTGGTATTTTTTTGAAAAACTTCAATTTTTGATGAATAGTGAAACCACTTAGTGGTAGTTAAAAAAACTGAATTTTTCATTTAAATGAAATTTTACACTTCTGTGAATTGAATTTCAGAAATCCGACATACATGGTTGTTATCAAGAAGTAAAATTTGGTTCATTAAGATAAAAATAATTTTTGGTGAATAGTAACTTTTGACTTTTATTTACCGCGATTAAAGGTAAATAGGTTAATTCAAGGTAAAAAGAAAATTATAATAATTCAAAATTACATTACCACTTGTCCAAACCTTATTGGCTGAGTCATTAACAACCATGGAAATTTTTGGGTCGATTTTAGGACACCAGTGAGCCACTTGGTTGTGATAATGACAATTTAAAATAATTAATTTAATGTAAAGACAAAATTGACATTAACCAAAATCTTTTAGTAATTTATGTTTATATGGTGTTATATATGTCATATTTTAGATTATAAATATTAATTGGAAAGATAAAAAGATTTCCTACATCATGGTATATTTTTATAATTTTTAGGCAAAAAATAAATTAAATTATTTATTACATAATAATGATGCAGTATCTACCTCATTAATAAATCATTTAAATAAATAAAATTATAATGATTAAAATAATATCCAAAACATGTAAAATTCTGATTGTATGATTTTATTTCGACCATGAGTCATATTATATTCATCTTTAATGATTTTTGGACCATTAAAACCGAATATAATTATATAATAAAATAACAGTTTCACACTTTCCTAAAGAGCCCCTCCTCCCCCTTATAAAAGAAGACCACTTATAACCAATTCCTCACACCTCAAAAGCCATTTGTATAGACCAAAATCTACCCAATTGAGCTCTAAACATCCCTCTACCCCTCTTAGAAGCCTTAACTTAGGTAGAAATAACTTCAAGAAGTCCTTTGGTTCAAACCAAAGGGAGTTACCCAATTTAAAGGTAACAGTTTCTCGTAAATTGTTTTCTTTTATTTTACTTATCCAACCCCTAAAATCTTTTTATTTATTTCTTTTGTAACAAAACCAGTATCCTCAATATATTATTATGTTCTTGTAAGAAATATTCAAATTACACTTACACACACCTCCATCTAATGGATGAAGAACATAGTGTTTCTGTGGATTGAAAATTAACACCTCACGAAACGATGATTATTCAATTACATATTACCACCTCTCATGGTGGCCATTATGATGGAACTATATTTATATATGATATATATTATGTTTATGGTTTCATTATGCTTCAGTAATTTCCAATTATATCAAGCCTTTATGGTTTCCATAGTGGAAAAATATGATAATCTCATTTGAGGAAGTGCGGACTACCGCCCCCTTAAAGTGATGTGGCTCATTAATGCCTTATGTGGGATGTATAAAGGATAGTGTTAATGACATTGTATATGATATAATACTGAAATTATAATATACCTATCTATCATTATGTTTTATTTCCATTAAAATAGGAAATATAAATGGAAGTAGTGTTCATGCGTATGTACGACTTACCGTCTCCATGAACGGTGCATTTCATTTATTACCTCTAAATGTTATGTACTATTATAAATACATGTATATACTAGTTATATATGATATATATGATATCAAAATCATAAATATCATTCTGGATATAATGAACCATTGACCACACGAACAACATGTGATTATAAGAAGTCCATTTTTGACTCCAGTACCAAATATCGACAAAATGGACGTTATTATATTTTATGATTACATAATGTTTATAAAATGGTAATAAGTGATATAAAAGGAATTATAAAATTGAAAAAGGTTCTTAAGAAATTATAAATTAACTTTAGTTTATTATTCAGGAGATTAAAGAACGATCGATTCAAGTCGGACACAAGGTAAGGGATCCGACCTCTCTCTTTCTTTTCAAGTACTCTCTTTTATGTAATTTATTTCATGCTCCATGTTATTATGTTGGAGGATATTATTTTATATTAAAAATACTGTAATTTGTATTTTAATATTAATAGAGACCCCCTCTTACTCTCATTAATTTATTTTAAGAATTTTTATGATTCATCGTTAGGCTGCCGAATTTTTCTAATGGACTTCGTCTCAATCTCCTTTCATTGAGGAATATTTTTTTTCTAAGACAAGACTTTATTTTATATGCTGTATAAAAACCTTTGACTTTTCATTTCATTCAAACAGAATCTTTTTTACAAAGCGTTTTACTAAAGGAAAAAAAATAATGTTTCTTTTAACGTACGTGGTGACAATAACCTTTTCCGCCGCTATGAGTATTATTTGATCTTTGGCTTCCTCAACAAGCTGTAATTTTTTTAAAAGAAAATAAATACCATCTAATCTTTTATGTATTTTTGGTATTGAAAATGGTTTTAAAAATGGATTTGTTATGTCAATATATATATGTGATATATTGTTATTGAAATGTGGAAATGTTTTCTTTCCATTATATTTTTTGTATGTGTTATGATTTTATAATGGTACTTGGATATTTGAAGGGTGGTTACGTGATAAACCAAATGACGAGTGGTGCTGTGAATACCAGGATGGGTGGTTAGGTTATAACCTCAAATGCATTGGGTATGGAAGTTGGCCGTATGGCTATTCCATTTAGTGATATGTGTGGAAGTCGACTGTATGGTCATTCCATTTATGTATGTTTATGTTCCAAGTTACCTTTATATGTTATGTGTTCTTTATATGGGTTTTATGGTAATATTTTGGTTACAAAAGGGTAAGTAATGATCTTTTATTTAGTGAAGAGTATTTACTACTTCATAAATGTGAAATGTTTTACTTATGATAATTTATTCATGGTTTACCTAGTGTTTTGAAAAACTAATAGTTTTCCTTCTTTGTGTATCCCTTACTGAGCTTTTTGTGCTCATCCCAAGTTTTTTTTGAAATTTTTTTCACAGGACATAATTTGGAATAGGGTTAAGGATGGGATCAAGGAAAAGTCATGCTATCTAAAAAATAGAACTAGACATGTTTCTTTTTAAGAGTTTTTATTTTATAAAAAATATGGATACTGAGTAGTAGTGTCTACTTTGTAATATTTTGATATATAATAGTTATGTCCTATCTCTCTAAAACTCTAAACCTGAAAAATCCTCAACACGAATTATTCATTTAATTCAATATTATGTAAGGTTTAAGGTCAGGTCCTTATATTATGTACCGGGCATGATGTTTCCTATGCACTGAGCATGGTAAGATGATATCAAGCAGATCTAGGAGAATAATATTGGAATACTATTAAGATTATCCTTAAGTTTCTGAGAAGAAATAAGGATATGTTCCTGGTGTATAGAGGAGACGAGGAGAATGTCATCAGAGGGTATTCTGATGCTGGTTTTTAGACAGATCAGAATGATCTGAAGTTGTAATCTGGACATGTTTTTTGTCTCAATGGAGGTGTTGTGATATGGAAGAGTTCAAAGAATCCAGTTGTCGCCGATTCTACATTAGAGTCCGAATATATAGCAGCTTCTGATGCATCCAAGGAAGCTTTCTGGATTCAGAACTTTGTCCAAGATATTGATGTAGTTCCTAGTAGAAAAGATCCCATTACATTGTATTGTGATAATACTACAGTGGTGGCTCTTGCAAAAGAACCAAGGTCACATCAACAGACAAAGCACATACTCCGGAAGTATCACCTCTGGAGGGAAATCTATCAAAGGGGTGAAGTTGCAGTGAGCAGAGTTTCCACGAAAGAGAACATGGTGGACCCCATGACTAAAGGCTTATCTCAGTAGAAACATGAATATCATGTGAGAGCTAGTGGGTTAAAGGTTGTTTTCAGTTGGCTCTAGTTCAAGTGGGAGTCTGTTGGAGTTAGTGGTCTAAAACCAACTACTTTGTACTTTATTCATTAATAAAAGCCTTATCACATTTTGATTGTTCTTCTGCGTGACAATGCATGTGATAATGTCCTAAGGATAGCTATTGCATTAAAGGGTCATAGTGGATCCCTGCTATGATGAGAACCCAGAAGTGCCATAACACTATTCTTGAATATATGTTATATGGCCGGATGATATTATTTGAGGGACAAAAATAATACAGGTCATTAGGGGTGGGGACTCATAAAACTTTGAGGCACCTTCTCATGGTGTGCGCCCTTGGTAATATCCAGGAGGATATTATGAGAATGAGACCCACCAGTATGAAATCCACATTTCATAGTGTCATTGGATGTTCCTATCTGCGGACGTGTGTATTGGTCCTTAAACTTTAAGATTATTATTAATGTGTATTACAACTCGCACACTTTGATGTATTGATGAAAACTGTGATGGCACACTGTTCGCAGCGAGGTAGGATATGTTGGGTGCGTCACGAGTAATACTGCATTAATAGATAATGCGAGAAAGGATTTGTCCCTTCTGTTCCATAATGGAAGTAGATATCTCAGGCCCTTTGATGGAATTGTTATAGCCTAAATAAATCCTTGTACATGGTAAATAATGGGCGAGTTCAATTTTGGAATGTCAAAGATGGAATAATCGAGCACATGTGTTGATGTCACTAGCATGAAACCCTCTTGATTAGAGATATCAAGGTAACTGGATTATATTACACGGTAAGCGTTCGTAGGAGGTGACATGTTATTGCAGCATTAAATTATTTCTCTATGGGTGCCTTGGCGTGTTGCTAGATCCTAACCTTGGACTTTAGGCAGGCTCCGCCTAATGGCACTGTGAAAGGGGCCTATAGGGTCACACACTAAGTGTGTCCATGTATCTTATTTAAATATTAATTTAACAAGTTAAATAAATATTATTCCCGATAGTGGTTTAATAATTATTTAAGGATTCCAGATTTCATTTATTTCAACACTAGTTAATAGAGAGAATATATTGTGGGTGAACTAATATATTTATTAGTGAGTAGTGCAGTTACATTTATTTTAGAAATAAATAGCCACTACTCAAGGTCAAATAAATGTGGAGGAGGAGATAAAGAAAAGTGGAAAATAAAAGTACACTCCGTGTATATTTAATATACACGTCGTGTAGTTTTATCGAAAACAAGTACATGCCGTGTATTAATGATTACACGACATTTTGTTTTTCTAGTCAGGATTTTGGGGAAATAATATCATTATTGTGATATTAATTATAATCAACGTGGCCGCATGTCAAGGAATTAATCATTCGACATGGGGGGTTTCAATAAGAGTTAATGAAATAAATAAAACACGTAATGCGTTTATTTACTGTCATAACTCTATAACCTCAAACACGATTATAAATATCCTCACAACACTGACACTTTTCAAGAAATAATTGTGAACAACAATTTTGGAGAATTATTTCAAGACCGAAAGTACTCCTTCCTCCAAGAACACTCTCAAGACCGAGAGAACATGGTGATAGAAGGCAGACATCGCAAGTGAAGGTTCTTCCATGCTAGCACCCATAGATCCCTTCGGTGATGTATGGAGATACGTGGAACACATGTGGATCGCCGCTAGAGGAATCATATATTTGGATTCTAAGACACAATGATGGATCATAGGATCATGACCAGAGACATCAACAAAGAAAGAATTCCACCAAGGTAATTCTTGTGAATTAATTAAATTAATTATAACCAACATATGATGATCCTATCTCTATGGTTCTGGGACTCTTCTTTTCTTTTTCATTCTTCGTTCTATTTCGATGATCTGGCGTTTTATATCATGACAGATATCGGATTGAACATTGTTTAACACTAAAATTAAAGTTGGTCAAACCCACCAACGCGCTTCTGCTGCTCCCGGAACCTACATTTAGTTCACAAGATATGTGAACTAATGTTTTGTTCTTCTTAAGGGATGAGGTATATGAATAAATAATTATATTACCCTTAATATATTAACCCTTAAGTTTATAACTGATAATAATATTTCTATATTTTTTTGGTAAAAATAAATTTTAAATAAGATAATTAAGAATAATATCTATGTGGATGACAATACTCATGCCGGAGACTTGAATTTTCCTTGGATGTATCCATGGAAATGAATATATTATATTGACTAATAGTGATTGGAAAATTTTTAATGAGGGATATGGTTCTCTTAGGGTCAAATTGGTATGTTTTTAAAATGAAATTATATAAAATGTTGTGTCTTGAAGTGGTTAATATGTTTCTATTTTATAATTGATGAAAAGAGTAGTTCTTTGGAGTGACCCTTACATTTTTAATAATATATTGTTACTATTAAAGTGAAAAATTAAGGAAAATAGAAATAATATTAGATTAAAATGATTTTTGGTTGAAAATAACCTCATCCACTCCCCAAAAAAAAGAATATTATTTTAAGGATTTTGGTTTTAACTTTTTGTCTTTTACCCTAATTACTTTTAACTTGGTAATTAAATTCTAACCTTAGTATTTATTTTTAATAAAAAAGATTAATATTTACCTTTTTACCTAATTTGATACATAAAATAATAAATTTAAAAATAATTTTATTAAATAAAAATGATAAAGGTGATAAAGGAAAATTTAAACATAAATACGCCTTATCACATAAAAATAGTTCCTAGAGAAATAACTTTTTAATCATAAAATTTATATATATGATAATATTATTTTAAATACTAATTTTAGTGAAATAAATTGGTTATTTATAAAAAACATTATATTAGGCTTAAAAGGAAATCCATATCCTAATTTTCCTTGAAAATAGTTGATTCAATGAAAATTCCGCAAGTAGTTCTTTTATTAAAGTAAAAATTTAATTATTTATAAAAATTTGGAAATTGGATATATAAAATCATAGAGTATTTTAAAATTTATAATGTTATTATATAGATTCAAATTTTATCAATGAAAAGGGTTTTTAATCAAATATATCATTATTACTAATGATAATGACATAGAAATTACATGTTTTATGAAAACTTTATTTTTCAACTAAAACCTAAGTTTTTCCAAAAAAATACCAAAAATTTATACTATGTAAATTTTGATAAAAGGAATTAAAATTGACTTTAATTTTTCAATATTTGAAATTAAAAAATTTATAAATTTAGTTCTTCGTAAAATATTAAAATATAATTTATAATCATTTTAATTGGAACATGATATTTTCAAATATTAACTGTTATTATTATTATTTAATATCATTTACCAACTAAACTGGTTCTAAAAAATTATTTTTATCACCCATAATTTATCATCAGTCATATTTATATTGAAATAGAAGTTCATAGTGCATAAATGAGTTTTTATAAAAAAATTTCTCAAAAATAAATGATCTTATTGGTGATTTAGGTAGGCTAATTGAATTAATTCATATTAAAAGTTTCTTTCATTTTATATATACATATAATTCATAAATTAGTCATTCTTATTCATTATTTCTATTTCAATGACTGTTTTTTTAATTTTCATACATAAATATTTATATTTTATCTATATAAATCACAATTCCATTTAAGTTAATTGTTTTGTGTAGAGGAATCTATCAAATACATTGATTATTTAAATATAATCATATATTTGAATTTTAGTTTTCTTCATCCCCCCAAATTAATTTAATCACTGAAATATGATTCATAATATTGGATAAATTTCTGTTGAGAACATATAAATATCCACACACCACTAGATTTTTATGTGTTTATTTAGGATGTGTGATGAGATTTATCTACAAAAAAAAATCATGATAAACACTTTATAAAGATACCTAAACCATTCCTAATTTCACATATAATTATAATAAATGATGTAGTTATAGATACATAAGGAATAAATTCCTACAAACCTTATACATTATTTATCTTAAAATAATACCAAAAGGTATTTATTTATAACTCAATGTGTAGTAGTTGGTAAAAAAGTACATGAAATAGGACACCATAAAATCTAGAGCAACAAATCACTCTCTGATACATAAGTTTTTGTTTCATAGGGATTTCCATGTTCTCCTGGCCCCATATAATCCTTCAAATAACCATGAGATAATACATCACTCATGACCCCTTTTATAGGGAATCATCTTTAGGAAAAATCTAGAAAATAATCTTATCAAAGGGCCATACTCCCCGGTGAGATTCACCAAAGTACGTGACATTTGATTCCCATCCAAAAGGTTTACGTAGGAATCCTCACTAATGTTAAAACCGAACTCCTAAGTCAACCAATATTCTATTGGGATATATCCCAATTAGTATATAATTTAAATTGGAAACTCATATCCATTTTAGGTTCCTTGTGATCTTTCGGTATAAGTCCCACACCAAAATTTGACTAGGCACCTTCTGCCTAGACATCTTTTCCATGTGATGTTAAAATGTATGGTTGTACCTTATCACACAACCATAAAAGGTATGATATTCCCTATTAAGTGGAACCAAACTATGTGGGTTTTTATTCCTTTCCCAAGGATACATAGGATGTCCATCAATGGGTTTTATCCAAACATCAAACAATTTCTATATCCCTAGATGATGATAAACTCACAAGTGGACTTCATCAATCTGAATGATAATAAAATACCAAGTGCCCCACTGTGTGTCTAGAAATCTATAATTGTTATAAAATGACCAAACAATCTATAAGTAGTATATAAGAGGATACCATCAATGGATAACCTTATATATATACAAATATATCCATTAATAAATAACCTTAGATATATATCGATGATTCTGAATTCCATAAATGATAATAATCAATTTCTACCTGGAATGACCCCCATCATATTTGGGAATTAATGAAGAATTATTGAGAATATATTAAATCGATAAGAGAGTCTCAAAGTAGGCAATAATTCCCTCAAAAAGGGCGTGACGTTCCAAACCCACCATCCTCTTGACAAATGTGAGTTCTTAAGAATTCTAGGTCAAAATACCTAATGAGAACCAGCCATTGGAAAGAATTTCCCCATGTATATATAACAATTTAGTGTTTCTAGTTCCACAAACAAACCTATTGTAAACCATTCAAAAAGAGAAAACCATCACAGGTTGTGAAATCCAAGGGAATAAAATGTAACTCAATTTTTATCCTTATTATTTTTTAAATTAATGTATACATAAATAATAATATAATTAATTAACATTTATTTATAAAAAATTTTTAAAAAAATTTATTTAAAAATGAATACAATGTTGTATGCAATTTTACAAAATTTTAAAGAAAATTTAATAATATAAAATATTTAAAATAAATTATTTATAAATGTAAATTTTCATTTTTTAATGATCTCAAAATTTATAAAAAATTAATTTAATTGTAAAATTAAAGAAATTTCAAATCATTTTAATCCTTATACAACAATTTTTTGATCTTTTAAAATAAATAAATAAAACCTCTAATCATTAAACTATCACACACATAAATATATCTTAATGTATAAACTAAATAATTTATTAATGTAAAATGAAATTTGAAATTAATTCACCACTGATAACATTGAAAACAATATAATTTAAAATATTTAAAATATATCCTCTTCTTGAGATCATATTTGGATCATTAATATATTGGTGACCACCCAAATCATATAGGTGTTCCTTATATCAACCCTGATTTTGTCTAATTTTAAAATAAGTTAGTTGATGAGGTTATTGTAATACATATAACCCTTGACATATAGTAACTAATGTCTTATCAAATCTAGTTAATTTTGAACTATCAATCATTACTATTGATTTTATCTTACTCTTTGCATGATCAAGATGATAATACGACCTTCACATTCCCATCATCTCCAATTCTAGTTACTCCCCAAGTGATTAAGTTGTCTATATAATTGTTTTCTTATTCTACACACACAATATTCTCTTGAGTGACTAGACTTCCCATAGAGGTATAACACTATCTCATAAATTGAAGTGATACATTAATAAGATACGTTGATAATCCATATGTATTTTCATGTATTCCTATCACTATCTATTTATATACTTGATCCACTATTATCATCCCCCCTAATAAGATCCATCACCAAATTTTATCAATTTATGTAAAATGTTTTCCATGAAAGTTGTATTAATCCACTAAAAATATGTTTAGAAACTAAAAATAACTCTATAAACCCAAATATATAAACTTAGACTCCCCTAGAATTTTATCCTTCATCTCTTCATCTTGTTAGAAAACTTTTTAAAATATATCCTTATATAAAATCATAGTATCATATCCCATAATATAAAAATAGACTTTGGAAAATTCATGAACTCTTCAAAACATTATATTTTATATCTTGTGTGATAAGATTATATTTTTAAAGTATTGAAAAAATTATACCAATTTATATTTTCCAATAGAGTAAATTGAGATATTAAATACCATTAATGATCTGTAGTCCTAGAAAAATAGCGAGTTTCTAACCTTACATGGAATTCCAAAGGAACCTATAACAAGAAAAATAATTTAAATATTCTTCCAAACCATTTTTTTCCACTTGAGAATTAATTTCACCATAATAATTTGGATGGTTCTAATATTGAATATTCTTTATCTATGTTACATTTTGGACCTTATATATTTTTATACCTTTTGGAATTATCTTAAGGGATTCCCATATATTTTAAATAAGCAGTGTACTTAAATGTAGTTCCCATATTAGTGTTGTTACATTCTCATCCATGGTACATATAGGTTTTTGTTCATCATCTATGGAAAATGTTTTTAAATGAACTAATTCCATAGTGGGAGACCTTTATAATAATAATATAGAACATTATGTAGTACCAATCTCTATTTCATGTTCATTTCATGATCTCAACACTCTTCTATGTATATAATGGCTTCATTTATGAGATTTTATTTTCTATTAAATAGACATTGAATCATCACTTAAAAGCTTATTTTATAATTTATTTAAATATATTTTAGAAAAAATAAATATCTTGATGGGGTCTTAATGGAATTATTTAAGTATTTTAATGGATTTTGAAGATTCATTTAGGGATTTACAAGAATATAAATGTGCCAATAGTTGAATATGGAAGAAGCTAGTAGCACTAGCTATATTGTTTAGAGCCACTAGAAGACTTATGGCATTGAAAAAATATTCATATTCTCTAAAAGACCATCATCTAGATAATGGAGGATCACCAACCAGTTAGTGGAACCAAAGAGTACCGGTAAGATCTAGGAATTCTACTAGCTATCTAGTGAGTTCATCTGGCTTGGAAGTGGGTCCAAGTCATTAATTCATTTTTTTTAATGAGGTAGACCATATATCTATTAAGGGGTTGATGACATTGCTCAATGATCCTGATGAATTATAGAACGTTATTATATATGTTTAAGGAAATAAATGGAGTACTATACAGTTTCTCTCGATACTTTGTGGATTAAAAAATTAAATGGATCATTCCAATAATGAATTAAGGGGATCTTCTATGCCTTATCTCAATGTACTCCCAAGATCCAATTCTAAATTATCAATCTCAAGGTCTATCACCTCTTTTCCTCCATATCTATCATATAAATTATATCAATCCTTCAAGGAAAAAAATATGGAAGTTTTATAATGGATGCATCCAACAAAATCATTTTCTTCTCATCATACCTTCTATAATGGGTATCTTTATTCTTATGTAAAAGTCAAAGGAGTGTTGGTTTTGTAAAAATTCCATAAAAAATAACTGAATATTTATTTTCCCGATCTCCATTGAAATCATTTGAATAAAAAAATACCCACAAACTGAGGGGAGGAGATGTATATGATCACACCAAACTACTATTCAATGCCTTTATCAAAACTTGTTTTGACTTTCTTCAAATTTACACATTACATAATCAAAAATTGAAAAAAATAATTTCATAAATCTGATATATCAATTTTATGCAGTTCATAACTTCTTAATTAACTTTGATATTATCTATTATAATATAGATCGAATTTTTCACTTTATTGATTCATTATATCTAAATAATTTTGGTTTAAATTTATCTTTTGTATTTATTGTTTTAGTTTTTGAAATGAAAATCACCCATTTTCATTCTAATCGAACCAATAATTTCATTCTGGGGAGAAATTTGGGTATTTTATAATAATCATTTTTTTCAAAAATTAGTTTTTATTTTTAAAATATTAATAGAGGTAAAAGTTTTATATTTTTATGATGGAATCTAATCATTATTCTCATTCTTGTATCACTAATGGAATTTCTTATTTTTATTATAAAAATAATATATCAACTTATCATAGTATAATAATTTACCTTGAATGGAAAATTGTTTGCATGAATATAAACCTAATAAAAAACCAAAAGATAATTGGATACCTGATGATATTAATTATTTTGATATTAATGATAAAATATATGAATGAAATTCATTTTAGGATTGATAAAATTAATTTAATCACCAATATACTTGAAAAAATACCCATGAAATATATAAATTTCATAAAGTTAACCACAAATAAACTAAGAATAATAAAGATAATATATTATAAATATGTTTTAAATATTTTAAAATATTTTCTGTACATCCATATGAATCCATTTTAAGTATGTTTACATGGTTTACTAAAAATTTTATTGGTTGATAGTCTCATGGTGATTTTTTTCCACAGAAATATTAGTAATAAATATTCTTTGGATATTTCCAAGAAATTGGTCTCCCATGTCATGCATCTTAAAGATTCAAATGAAATGATGAAAATGGTGGTTGGGGAGCTTATCAGATCTCTCATATCATATGAAATCTCAATGAAGTCTCAATCTTAAAAAGAAGAAAAAGAATAAAAAGAAGAAGAGAAAGATAATAAATATAAAATAGAAATTACTTTCAATGTAACTGATTATTTAGATTCATGAATCTTATATTTAAATATTGAATAAGAGATTCAATAAATTGAAGAAAATAAGAAGAAAAAATTAATAGTTCCAAAAAAACAAAAAAAAAAACAACGCACCATAAGTAACATGTTATAAATGTAACAAGAAAGGTCATATAAAACTAGAATTACGCATATATTGAAGAAGATGAAATAAAATAAGAATGTTAAGATATATCTTGAGTTCTCAACCTATACTGTAAGTGACGAATCTATATAGTCAACCTACTTAACCAAATCTTGTTCTAAATGAATCATGTAACTACTCGAGGTCGGTTATGAGGTTATTTATCCTATTTATCACTCTCATTATAATTCCCCATCTTCTTCTCATTAATTCTACTCTTTTTTATCTCTTAATAAAAAATGAACATGGTATTTTTTATAAATAAATCATTTCTAAATAAAAATATCTTAAAAAAAACAAAATAACATCGTAATGAAACATATATTCTTTCTAAATAAAAATATTTTTTACATTGAAATAACAATAACAACCAAATGATGATAATTTAGAATCTTGAATCAAAGTACATAAAAATCCCCTCTCTCTGTCACCCAAGGTGATAAATATCATGATATAGTTTTGGGTTATCCATATCCTATATGAAATATTCGTGGTTATTGTTTTTTAAATAATATTAGTTCTAATATAATTATTAGTTTTTTAAAATAAATTTAGACATATATTTTTTGTAATTATTTTCATAAAACTGGGCATTAAATTTACGAGTGATATTAAAAAAATTATAGATATGGAAGGAATAAATCTATTTATCTTCTATAATATATAACTCAGATGAAATATCATATGAATCAAGGATAGGTTATTAGCTCTCTATTGAAAAATTTGAGTGAACTAGAGATTGTTTCTGAATCATAATTTTTTAGCTAATATGTCTAAAACAAAGTCCAAAAGATTAAAAAAAGATATATTACCCTACAACTAAAATATGAGGGGTTATAATTTTTTTGGGATAATAGTTACATATTAAAGTTTAACGGTCCTAATGTGTAAGGTTATACAATACTTTCAATAAATTATCTATTTATTGGATTCCCCTATGATATTTAAGGGCACTCTATGGGATGTGTAAAGTTAAATTGTGGTTTTTAAGGTTTAAATATTTTATATATGAGCGTGACCTAGCTATATATGGTTTTTTATATAGAAGTGAAATATAACTAAGTAATAGTTTTACCTTATGAAATGAAAATATGAATTATGATGTGAAATGGTTAATGGGATACCATATAATGTGTAGGGATAATGAGTTTCCTTGTAAAAAAAAGGTTAAACTCTATTATGTGTATGGGTTTCCCTATAATAGTGAGAATACGTAAGGGTTTACTACAAATAACATTTAAAGGTTTATAGAGTTAACCATATGATAAATAGGGGTTGTTAATGGATGATCTATATGGGTTACTGAATTTAATCTTATGATTCAATTTGAGTTAATGTATTTTATTATGGTTTGTAAGGGTACTCAATATAATGAATATGGTGATATGAAATGGTTTCATAATCATCCCCTCCTATGTGTGAGGTTTAAATTGATACATAAGGGTTTGGAAAATTGGTAAATTCATTGATGTTTTATAGTCACTTTTATTATATGTAAGTGTTATTATAATTGGTAATGTCCTCAATATATAAATAGTAACCTAATAAATATGGGTGGTATGCAGGGGTTTCACAATGGTAAGGGTTTCAAAATTTTCTAATTTTGGAGAAGTGTAATGTGATATTTTATCCATTTAAAATGAAATCCCACTATAATATGAGTCTTTCATGCGGTGTTTGAATATGAGATTCATGGTCAAGATTTGAAAAGATTTTGTGTGAGTGGTAAAGCTTATTTTTAAGTTGAATAACTCTAAGTGATTTAGATAACCTATACATTATAGTGTGTATTACACATTTAGTGATTTATGTTTGTGTGTGAAAATCATAATTGTTATTGTTATCATGATGTAATACTTATGTGATTTTTTCTTATAAATTTGGATGGGTTCACATTAGTATAATAGTCAACGAGGACCACATATACTTCCAAACTATTTGTTGGGGGTACTTTTGTCAAATGTGTGTTAGTTTCCCCCTTTATATATTTTTGTATTGGTGTGAGTTGAATTATCCCATTAAATGAGACTATATATTATAATTTTAATTTAAAAAGGATTTTTTTGGTGTAAAATATTTTTATAAATGAAAGGTTTCAAATAGGACTTTATGGGGGAAAGTGTGATTCCAAGTGATGGTTTTGAATTGTTATTTCAAAAAAATGAGAAGATTTTTAAGTAAATATTTCATTATAATTTGGAAGGGGTAATAAAATTAGTAATATATAATGTAGTAGTTTAAAAAAAATTATATAGATTATTTGATTCAGTTTATAAGTGAATTTTGGAAGGGATTTGATTAAGATATGTATTTTTCAATTTAACCATGTGTGGGAGAAGCACTATTTTATATTATAGAATTCATATTGTGATTCATTATTGTATTTCTAAAATATGTTTTATTTTATTTTATGATGATTCCGGATTTTAGGAGGATACCTTACCATGTAATTTTATTATATGCAGTTTTATATATTGGTGTGCATGCGACTATGTAAGTTGTCCTGATCATGTTTTTTTGGCATCCTAGTAGTCAGGTGGTTCTATTTATGTGAGATTAATCCCTTAAGTATTTATTACAGGTAAAATATCTTGTGTTTGGTGAAACATCCCCATGTTCAATAGTTTCTATTTTGGATTACCACTTGGGATAATATGGAATGAGATAGTATAGATTCATTAAGGATATGTTGATTCCCTCTATGGATATTGTTTATGGGTATGACCAAGTGTGATAAGTGAGACAGATTGTAGTAGTGTGGTGACCATTAGTACTCATGATCCTCATATGATATTTTTTAGCTATGGGTATTCATCGAATAATAGAGTTTTGTGTAATGGGTTAAAGTGGTGGATTATGAGCCATGCTGTAAGGTATTCTCCAGAAGCATGTTATATGTAGAGTAGTGTCTAGTAAGGAATGAGTAATGGGGATAGGTTTCTATTTTTTTCTATGTGTGAGGATCCGTATTATGACCCAAATGATAATAAAGATAAGGGATGTGGGAAACCTCCTTGAGTGATAAATTGTTGGCCAATATGGGATATGAGACCTCACCATTAGTGATTTAGTGGTGGTTGAAATGTGATATGGAACTACACCCAAAGTGATAAGGTTGTTTTCGAGATATGACATGGGACCTCACCCTAAGACATAGGATCGTGTTTGATATATGATGTGTGATCTGACCATGAGTAATATGGTGGTGGTCAAGATGTGATATGGGACCTCACCCTGAGTGATAGGGACTTAGTTAAACAAGATACATGGAAACATGAGAGTGGAAGGTCATGGAGCCCTTAGAAAACAAATTTATAAAGCAAACAATAATTTTGAAAAAATAGGTATAATGTTATATCCAGAAATGAGAGTGTTTTGGGTGTGTCACTGTCTTTTATTTTAGGTTCGGTGTATAGAAATACAAATTTTATTTGTTTGGATTTAAATTTTGTTTTGTAAATTTTTGTGTAACAATAGAAATTAACATTTCCACATTTAAATTTTTCTTTTAATGTAATCTCATACTCTCTCACAAATCAGCTAAAATATCTACTACTTACCCTCCAATGGTGATTTCAATTTTAGTTTTGAGATGAAATGATCACTGTATCCACCACTCTTACCTAGAATATTTATTATAAAAATTTAATAAACCCTGGAACAAACCCAATATTTTGTATTTCAAATAGAGAAGAAGTCTCATATTGCCTTTATATGAAAACCTAGAGTTAAGGTAGAATAATTGAAATGAAATGATCAAGGGAAATCTCTAAATATCAAGTAAATCAAACACTTTTAGATATTATAAAGTATTATAGATAAAAAATTATAAATTAAAATTAAATATTTTGGGAAAGGGTAATGTACTCATCTCTAAAACTAGTGATTTAGTGTTTCATTACCAGATAATTGACAAAAATAATAAAATAAAGTAGGAAAATTGTAACTTAAGTCGACCAACAGTGGGCTCATCTCTAGTGAACCTTCATTATTATTATAAAGATAAATAGAGCCTCAATTATAGTATCTAATTCTCCCACATGATTTCTATGATCCCCCTTTTACCTTAAGAAGTTCCAAAAATTTGGTACAAAATTACTTCTTCTCTGATTACTGCGAAGTGAATAGCTTAAGGGTTATAACTAGAATTCTTGAATCATCCAGATTCTTCCATATTTTATCACAATACCCAATCACTTATTACCTTATGTGTGAAATTTTTATATCACATGAATCATTTTTCCTTAATTTGGTTGATTAAATGGAATTAGGTTTTTATTTTATTTTAGGTCAAAATTTTCTATTTATGGAAAATATGAATTTTTATCCCCATAGCCAGAATTTTGGAAAAGTCTTATATTGACCACATTAAGGACATTAAATTCTAGTCTGTTTGAATATGTAGTCAATATAGCAAAAAAATAAATAGTGATGTCTATTAGATCATTACTTATGGTTACTTTTGATCTTGTAATATCATGGAGATGATTGTGCATTCACTTCAGTCCTTCATGTCATATGTTTAGTTTAACATGTAGTAACATGATGAATTTATAATATTTCAACATATGGTATGTCAATTATTCTCTTAAGGAAGCGTCAATATGTGGTCAATCCTGACATAGTTAGTAAAAAACTCTTATTGTGGTTAATTTAGATCCTATGACATATCCAAATGAATGTGTGGTTAATTTATCAATTTATCAATTTTTTATTATTATATATGGCGAATCAATATGTATTCTCCTATAATTTTTTGGTTTCTTTCCTCATGGTTGATCCAAATGATTGTGTAGTCACTTGAGTACAACATGCAACGACCCCGACTATAGTAACCTTGTGGCAGTGCCTTACTCTTTTACATTGGCAAAAGATAAAAGGAATCACATACCGAAGGAATGAATACTTTATTATTCATGGTAAACTTGATGCATACATGATTATTATATAAATTTATAAAAAAAATTTATATAATATTTTTTTTCATAGAATAAAATTATTCTCTCTAGAAATACTTGAATATCAATCATAGTAAAATTCCTGGAATCATGGGAAAATAAAAAAACAAGGGTGACCTAAAATACTCAATATGAGTTATGTATATAAGAATTTATCATGAATTTATAAGCATAATATTTATGATACCAATCCCCATCCATTAATGATGGAACAAATTAATTATTAAACTTCATGTCTTAGGAACATGATACCTCTATAATCAATACTTTTCACAAGATGGTATAAAACTATAAGTAAAACCCCATTTAATGTAAGATTATTGATCCATATCCTTAGACCAAACAATATATTGGGGGGATATATAATACCAATCCCCATCCATTATTTCATATTAAAATAATTCTGTATATATCAAATAATGCATTTAATACATGAATCAATATGTCATATCAATAGAAAATCTATATTGAGTAAAGAATCCAAATTTATAAATATTTTCTATTTAATAAAATAAATTTTCAACTAAAAAACATATGTGGAAATGACAAACAATTTTGGAAATAATCATATCCCTAGTAAAAAAATTATATATATTTGAGAGAAATTAATTTTATAATGATCACAAGAGAGTGAATGTTTCAAAATAAAGTGATTACTAAAAGAATAAATTAAGAAATTTAATTTCAATACTTTACTTAGATAAAATGATCATAAACCATCAATTGAAAGAATAAGGATGGTATCAACACAACATGTAACCATTGAATTAAAAAAATGATTGTTTTCATAGATGAATAAAAATACCATAAAAATATCATTAAAAATATTTTGAGGAAAATATCTTTTTAATTTTTAAAATAATCATTTAAAAACTAAAATTTCACAATTTTTTTTGAAAAAACAATAATTTTGAAACTTATAAATTATGCCTTAAAATATTGAGTGGTCATGATGGTAGGAAATTTTATACATGATGAGTACATCTAAATATGGATTCCTTTCACATTTTTAATAAAACCCAAACATTAATTGTTTTAAAAAATACATGAAGGTCTATTTCAAAAAAAAAGTCAAAAGTCAAAATAGGTAAAAAATATTTTTAATAAATCATTTGAAAAAGTTTAAAAATTATTTTCCAAATGTTTTCTAGAAAACATTGTTTTGAAAAAAATATATTTCTAACTAAAGATATAAATTAAGTGAAATTTTATTAAAACCTTTTTCTAAATTATTTTAAGTACCAAAGAGTGAGAAAATGGTTCTATTGCTTTAAAAATTCATAAATAACTAAAGGAAAGGAAAATAAAATGGGTTTATTAGCCAGTGGTAAAATAATTTCCTTCCATGGAAATTCATGAAAAAACAATCTGGATTAAAATTAGATTGTTATATATACCCTCACAATGTTGATAAAGTTGAAGTTATAATTAAGAATTAAATTTATTATGTGTATAAATTGTAAATTTACATAGAAAAGTGGATATAAATCCTAACTTAGTCAAAATTCCATTCACATTACCATATAATATAAAAGATAAAGAAGAAGTAATATATCCCAGTGAAAATAAATTGAGTTAAGAAATTCTTTACCACTTGGGAAATTTTAAGAAAAACTACCTTGGATAAAATTGTAATGTCCCAGATCGAGTTTCCACTAATTGGTGCCCCGATACTGGTTAGTCACATTGCCTCAATAACATCTCCCCAAATGTCATAGGTTGCCGACTAGCAGTGAAAGCCTAGGGTTTTTCTATTGGGAGACTATGCCATCTTATCTGAGTGTATCAAAATAGTAGCATTCTTACTTTTCAATAGAGGAAGTAGTAAATCAATTAGATAAAAAAATAAGCAATAGGAATATATGAATGATGGAAAAAGTAATCTCACATACAATCATGATCATGTCATGTTTCTACAAATGATCCAAAATAGTTATATAATCCTGAGTACACTACATGTATCAAAAGACCAAAAATACCAAAAATAATGTATCAACACCAGCATCATGATCCTCATCCCGGTTCCATGCTCTCCTGATCCTAAGCATGGAAGAAAGTCTAGTATTTAACTATGGGTGATTTCCCCAGTCCATACCGACATCCAAATAGTCTTTACAGGTACCCAATGACGACCAAAACATAGTGTGAGATACAATCCTAGCAGGTCAGCACCCAAAGTGTATATAACTAGTACTGGATGTGCAATATAATCTAAAGTAGATTGAAGAATATAACAAGTTTAGGAGTAATAAAAGTAAACTTCCCAATGAAAAAGCAACCAAGTAATGATCCTATACATCCATATAAGTATCCCTTCAAAACAAGTTATATTATAACAAGGAAATGGTAAAAAAAATGTAAACCCGACCATATCGTATACACATATAACACATCACCCATGGTCATGACATGTATCCTGTATCTCATTTCAACTACAGTCTTTCTATATAAATAGAAGGGTCACATTTTCCATGACCATGCTGCATAATCAGAAATTTCATACCGCTAGGGTCCAAGTCAAAGGTGTATAGAACAAAGGAATCTTCATCAGGTCCCAATATAATCTCAATGGAAACTAATATAGACATGAATTGGGTTCCAAGGAGCATTCCAATAGACCATGTCCATTGTGATCCTAAGAAATTCTGGTCCAAGGTGTAGCAAGACCCAAGGAATCTAATAGAATCTAGACCCAAGGAAACTCATCCAAGGTGTCCACTACTAATATAAAGATCTAATGATTAACATCCCTGGAATCTAATGGAATTTCCTATCTTTCATTCTATTTATAATTTAACAAGAATTAAATCCCAAGAATTTACTAATATATATAATAAATCACAATTTATTTTAGTCCATGTGTTTTACCAACTCATCTAAAAATTCAAAATTCAAAATTTAATGAATTTAGCATCATTTATCACATGGAATGAAGGCATAAAAGATCCTAATAAATTAATTCAATTTATTTTAGTTAATTAAGATATTCCTCTAACTAGGAAAGCTCAAAAAACTCACCCCATTGGTGGTATAACAATAGAAAATGTAAAAGGCACACCCCATGGGTGATCTCGGATGATGAAAAAACATCCAAAAAGCCTTAAGGAACTAATAATAATCCATAACATTATCCAATATATTCTAAATATTTATCACTTTCAATTTTAGGGTCGTTCCATAAGGTCTTTCATGTCGTACAATTGAAACAAGATCTATTAATCAACAAAACATTCAAAATACCACCAACCTTAGGTCTGTAGGAAAGTACTCGTATAGTATAAGCTTCTGATTCGACTCATATTGAGAGAAAAAAGAATAATGGTCAAAGAACATGGAAATATGGCATAATATGTTGCACCTAAATAATTCTGTCGATACCAATAAGAATGAATAATGACACAAACTGAATTGATTACTCACTAGCATGAATCCAAAGAGATAGACAATGCTCAATTCTGAGTTCATATAGAGAATTGGTGGGAAAGTATAATAATTATTCCCAATGGTTCTCTCCTCCGCAGGTGATATTTTATTGAAAAAAAGGGAATAGGGTTTTAGGTTTAAAAAGGATTTAAGGGAAAAATTTTCATTTTGACTAAAAAATATGGGTGGCACGGTTATCAAAAATGGGTATCAACCATGATCCCTTCACAGTAAGGAGAGGAACATCGCATGTTTAGTGTGAACAATTAGTGTAACCATGTTCAAACCATGACTCTTCTCACTATCAAAAACATTGCAGGCCATATGGGCATGCATCTCCATCCACATGATTTGAAAATTTGTGAGGGGTACTCTATCCCTCTTCCCATGTCTTTCATGGTTAGTAAAATCATATAGCATATCCTGCATGGTTTCTACTAACCATGAGTAATGTTGGATTTTTAAAAAATGCAAGGCTCCAGGATCTGAAGGAGCCCCAAACACCCCTGGCACCCTCATGAACTCAAAGGGTATTCACATTAGGTTGTAAATAGGAATTTAAAAAAATTAAAAAGATATGTACCTCATATAAAAAAACAGGGATCATAAAATCTTCTACCCTTAAAACAATTCATCCATGAATTTTTCTCTCAAGGGTGGAAATAATTATAAGAGAACAACTCCAGCCAGGGAGCACGTAAGTCATTAACCAGCTCCCAATTCTCATCCTGTAAACTTATGTGCTTCCAAAGAGCCTATACTAGAGGAACTGATCGACCATGGAGAAACTCTATAGTCCATCCAATAAAATGAATCTGATTCTCCTCAAAGGGTTCATTTACCTATAACTCTACCTCCTTAGGCTATAGTGCATGAGATAGGTTTGAATGATAATGGCATAGCTGAGATATGTGGAAGACATCATGCAAGCCCCAATACCTATGATGTAATTGAAACTAATAGGATATCATCCCGAATCTACCTAGAGTCTCAAACATCCTAACAAATCATAGTGAAAGCTTACCATATGTCCTAATCCATATATATCCCAACCTTTGTGAGATATGTAAAAAAACTAATCCCCGAACTCTAAATCTAGAGGTCATCTATGACAATCGAAAAAAAATTTATGTCGAGAATGTGTAGTAGCCATCTACTTCCTAATCAATAGCATATTCTCAGATGTATCCTACATGAGATGTGGCCATAGTAAAGATAACTGAACTACGTCGAACCATTACAAGGGTGATCATCATGGACTACCAATCAAGTCCTCAAAAGGTGCCATCTATATATTTTTCTGATAGCTATTATTATAAGTGAACTCAACCATAAGTATATACCTCTTCCTTGATCTCCTAAAATCTTGGATGTAATCTGACAGGATATCCTTGAGAACCTATATTGTATGCTATGTCTGACCATCAGTTTGAGGGTTGTATGTTGTGGTTAGAACCACATGTGTACCCAAATCCCTATAAAAAATATTCTGTAAATGATCATGAATTTCATAATAAAATCATCCCATTTTCACTCTGGAATAGGTAACTAATATAAATGTACATATGGTTACTAATGTTCTGTTTTCAGGAGCTGACAAGTTGAATACCTCATGACAAAACCAATTACCTCACATTTCATCCCCAAGTCAAGATACATCGTAGTAACACCAAGATGTGATTCCCAAAATGAGGCACGAAACTCCCACATTTTCTCCTTGTGTATTTCTATTGGAACCGAAAGGTGACCATGAACATGTAGGATCTCATCCTCACATATGGTCTAACTAAGTTGTGGGTCCTCACCTTCCATAATCTCTCATTGGAATAAACCCTCTGAATCTGATACCCACCTCATCCTTACTCTATACATAAGGGTATAAGTCATAACCAATGATGAAATAAAATCCTATCCTTAACTATCCTACACCTCCAAGTGTATATTAGAGAAAAAATCCATAATCTATCACTCACTACCGACCTCCTGAACTACTTGTATTGGAGTCCTCTTGCTCTGTACATCATCCACATCATTGACTTTTCTAGGCATATAAGCAAGCTCTAAGTCGAAATAATGTATGTGTTCAACTCACCATTACTACCTTAGATTCAAGTCATGTAGTCTAAATATGTACTTGAGGATTATTTTATCCATGTACACCACAAAATGATCTCCCAGTAAATAGTATCTCCATAGTACAAAGCATGAAAAATTGAGGCTAACTAGAGATCAAGCATTAGGTAATTCCTCTCATATGGTATCAACTTTTGAGACATATATCCCCTGACTCTATCCCCATGAATCATAACTACTCCAAGCCCGATACTTTATGTGTCACAATAAATTGTGTAGAATCCTCCCTACTCTGGAAGAATCGGGACCAATGTTAAAATTAATATCCCTTTCATCTTCTAAAAGGATGTCTCACAAGTATTCTACCATATCAAATCGATACCATTTTTAGTTAACCCCATCAATGGTATAGATAATCATGAGAAGAACTAAATGAAACACCATTAATATCCAGCTATACCCAAGAAACTATATATATAAAATACATTTTGGGATCTACCTAGGAGACTAAATATCTCAAATTATATGGGTTAACTGATCCTTCTGTATCCAAGATAATATGACCCAATAAGTGAATCTTATCCTTCCGAAAGTGGGACTTTGTGATATTATCATATAGATAATAATGTTCTAGTGTATCCAAATATATCTCATGATTTTTTGAATGTTCATACCAATTTTGATAGTACACTGAGATATCTTCCCCAAAAATAAGCACAAAAAAATCCAGATAAGGATGGAAAACTCAGTTTATCAGCTCCATGAAAACTTTTGGTGTGTTTGTGAGACCCAATTCCATAATAATATACTCATATAGACTATACTTTCTATGACAATATATACAAGGTATGTATAAATTTCAAACACACATATAATGGTATCCATATTTCAAATCAATTTTTGAGAACACCTAGGCTTCTCAAAGTTGGTCAAAAAGATCATCTATTTGCAGAAGGGGTTACCAGTTCTTAACTATAAATAGGTTAAACTTATGATAATATAAGGATATCTTGATTATAATATCCATATTTATTTACAAAAAGGACCGATGATCCTCATAGAGAAGTGATGGATCATATAAACCCTTTTACTTTCAAATCCTCTAGATGATTTTTGAGATCCTAAAACTCTATTGTAGCCATCCTTTAAGGATGAATGGATACAAATGTATCTCTTCATACTAGCTCGATGTAGAACTCATCCTCCCTCTTAAGAGCTAAACTAGAAAATTCTTCCAGGATGACATCTTTGAACTGATCGAAAAATGGGGGAAATTTCGCCTAACACGCTACCAGATCATTCATATACCAACTATCATTCTAGGTTGTCATTTAGCCCACCCATGATGTTGTAGTTTAGAAGAGTTCTGCTTAACATCCCATTCATCCCTATGAACATAAAAAAACCCACTAGTGATGTGAAAGTCTTCTTATAGTGATAGAAGTCAACCTAGGATTGATTAGATACTAACCAGTACATCAAGAGTATGACGCTAAACCAGGTCACCTCGAGGGAGAAAAAGATTATAGAGGAAGTGAAAACCGTCAATCTCAAAGGGGAACTCCATGAACTAACTTAAACCATCCATTTTAAACTCCAAAGGGGTGTTAAGAGTCCTAACACCCTCATAGAACTAAAAATGACACCATGTATTTCCACCATAGGTACATATATGAAACTATGTGATGCACCTGTATCAAAGAGAGTAGATATAATATTGGAGAAGGGAAATAAATGGAAGGATCTTTAGAGAAGATGTTACCTCTTAATTGTGTAACTCCTTTTGGTTTATGCCAAAAGGATTCCTTGAGAATATTTCTACCAAAAATGAAGGCTTCAAGGTTTAAGGGAAGATTTTTCAGAGTTTACTTGGGTAGATATTAGATGAACATAAATGGTTTGAGATGTGTGAGTAATGGGTAGAGGTGGTGTCCTTTTATAGGGTAGGAAGATGACTCATTTAGAGTTTCTAGACACAAGTTAGGTGTGCTCATGATCTTACCAAAAAACCCTACCAAACGTAATAATGGAAGTTTTATGTCTGAACTATGGATAAAAATGGGTTTTGGATAAGTTTCTAGGTCATTTGGGCCCTAAATACTATGGTTTAGTCCCTAATTAAACTTAATTTGGCCTTAACTACTATGATTAATTTTAATAACTTTTACTAATCATTTTGGTCAAAAATTAACATGGTATTATTAGAATCATAATATTAGACTGAATAAAATGGTTTATGTTGGATTTTTGAAATTCAAATCATCGAAGTGGAAAAATTAAGATTAGTTTTAATCCTAGATATGGGATGAAATAATCGGGTTTTAAGGTAAGAAAAAGTTCAAAATTTTGTTAAGATTCTATATTCAGTTTTAAAATGAAATTGATTATAATGAAATTCATTTTATTAATATATTTAGTATTTATATAATTTTTCCTTAAAAACATATTAATAATATCATTTATCATTAATAATTAATTTAAAAAAGGCACTTTATAACTAAAAAGCAACATTTTTCATTATTCATCAAAAAATGAAGTTTCTTAGAAAAATCTGAAAAAAATCATCCGAGGATAATTTCAATGTTCTGAACTCAAAAATGAAGTTTATTTCATCAAATTGAATTTATAAATGTTTATAAAATTAATTTTATTATTAAAAACTGGTTCATTCAATAAAACCATATTTTTAACATAAAAGGACTACCATAAAGAATAAAGAGTCTAATTATTTATCTCTTAAAAATGTCTAAAAAATTGTCTCTTTAATAAAGAACATGAATTAATCTATAAAAGAAAAAATTTAGTCTAACAGTTTTTCATATATATTTATTCATTACAAATAAATATACATTAACCGGGACATCGCATAGGCCATAGGTAAGCGTGAAACCTTTATCATTCTTCAGTCATGGGTTCACGGCCCACGACCTTGTCAGAATTAATTTTTTGTCACCTGAAATACATGATGCATTTTTTTAAAACATCACTAATATAATATATAAGATTAAAATATTTTAAATAAGGTTAATTAATTATTAGACTTTTAACCAAATTTTTCAACACAGACTCGGTGCACAAATAATTCCTATGAAGCTTAACTTAAACTTTTCTTATACGATTAACCTTATAAACCTTATTAAATTTAAAAATCCAAAACTTTATAGATAGAGTCATAGAATTAGCTTAAGATTTATTCCCCTGTATAACAAAAAGTATCTCATAGTTGTAACGTTCAAAACATGTGAATACCCTCATCATATATTCTCCCAAAACATTGTAACAACCTAAATTACTATAAATCCTTTTAGGAAACAATAGTTCTTCCTCATTCCAATGTATATTGGATTTACTCCTTAAATACAAAAATATTGTAAAATTCATTAGTGGTGGCATAAACAACCTATAAAAATGTCTTTACTTAGTTCCAATATAATCAATACTGTCTAATTTACTTAGTCATATCCCACATATCATTATCCATTCTACATTATATTATCATAAATAATATATTATGGGTTTCCTTATCTTAGTCAAAATATCATCTTATCATTAAATCACTACACCAGACCATAGGGAACATTCAACATTAAACTTAAAAATACTCAGGGAAAATCATAAATTAGAACAATCCTTGTATATTTCATCATTCATAACTTTTGAATCCAAATACATAAATACATTCATTTATTCATCCATAATACAATAGTAATTCTACCTCATCCTATTACATTAGAACTCTTTAATTTCACATTTCATCTATAGTCTCATCAATCATCAGCAATGTAACTATTACTCTCACCACATTTCTAATTCCCTTCAGGAACTTTTCTATTGGGACTTTGGGATTCATAATGGACATTTTATCCACACTTAAAACACTTAACCTTAGATGATGACTAAGGGAGGCCAAAATTCCCATCCATTTTGTTAACTAAACTCTTCATTTTCTCCTTGCAGTCACTTGCTTTGTGTCCTCATTTTCCATAGACAAAACACCTTCTTGCTCTTCTAATACATTCACATAGGTCATTATTTCCACATTTTTGACATGAAGAAAAAAATATTCTTTCCTCCATGGTATCCCTTACCTGAACTCTCAGTGAACTCCTTATTTATCTTCCTTGGTGATTCAGAGTGTTGGTTAAGGTAAAAATAGTTAATCATGTTCCATGAAAACTAATTGGGCATGATCATGACATATTTCACTCTAGTGATTATCCCACTTGAATTCTCATCAGAAAATCTTCCAACACATTCAACATTAAAATAGTTAATTCAGGTTACCTCCATTGACTAAAACCAGAAGCATAGTGTGAGTATTTCTTAAAATATAAGAAAACCACATAGTTATGAAACAAATTACTTATAACATATATAAATCATGAAACCTTACTTAATATATGACATCCTAGGTTCATACTAGGTAATTCATAGATAAATTATATCTAAATACCTCATGATGGATCATGAAGAGTTTGTGAGTTCTCAAAGCATATCCCCCCAAAGTGTCAAACTAGGTGTTCAACAAAGCTTGTTGTTATGAACCAAATTACCCCAAGTCCAGCCCAAAACTTATTTTTGGAGTTTTTACCCCTAGGTACATCTATGCTAGAGCCACATCCACTTGTAGTATCCAGACAGAGATTTATTATTTGGAATCCACTTACTCTATCCTTCAACAAAATTCTAGTACATTTTCCAAAACATTAACTTATCCTTATACTTATCCTTATATACATCCTTAGACATATCCATAGAAATATACCTAGGGATATCACTAAAGTTTTCTCATCAAATTTTCCAAAGGATAACTATAAATTTTCTTTGATACCAACAATAACGACCCGTTATTTACAAACATAGAAATTAAATAAATTTTTTAGAATACTTAAACAATATATAAACATATTCCCAATGACCATAGTTATTTTAGTCCCTTTGGAAACATGGAAACATAAACACTGCTATATTTTTGCACTAAATCATCTCCCACTAGGTTATTCTTTACTAGAACCCTTACTATACATATCAAACATAGTACATATCATCATAACCTGGGGGAAAGGAAACATAAAATGGGTGAGCTCAGATGATCATAAAAGATAAAAAAGGGAGGCATGTAAGAATAAGCATGATACCTCAGTAAGTTTGTTACAAATACATAAATACTTTGATTACTTCATCCTTAATGCATTAACAATTCTACCTCATCCTATTACATAATACCTATTTACTTTTACATTTCACCTGTAGTATCATGACCATCAACAATATAACCCTTACTCACACCATATTTATAATTCTTTCTTAGCACATTGGGTTGCATAATGATTATTTTATCCTCACTTAAAACACTAAACCTTCAATGAAGGCTTATGGGTGCCAAAATTCCCATCTATTTCATGAAATGACCTGTTAAATTTTTCCCTTGTATTCTCTTGTTTTGTGTTATTATTTTCCATAGTCAAAATATATTCTTGTTCCTCTATGATATTAACATAGGTGTTTCTTTACACATTATTAACACAAAAGAAATCAAATCTTGTTTCCACAATGGTCTCCATTACTAGAACTCTTAGTTAACTCCTTATTTATCTTCCATGGTGAGTCTGAGAGTTGGTTAAAATATTCATTGTTAATCATGTTCCATGAAAACTGATTAGTCATGATTACAACATCATTCACTCCAGTGATCATTCCACTTGACTTCTCAACAAAAAATCATTAATCACATTCAACATTAAACCAGTTCCTTATAGTTCCCTCTATTGAATAAAACCATAAGAATTGTATGAGCATTTCTTAACATTGAAGAAAAAACCATATGTATGAAAATAATTACTTATAACATATCTAAATCATGTAACCATTCTTAATATATGAAACCATAGGTTCATCCTAGTTCATTAGTTGCTAACTTATATCTAAATACTTCATGATGGGTTGTGAAGTGTTTTTGAATTCCCAAAGCATATCCCCATGAGTGTCAAACTAGGTGTGCTACTAGGATCGTTGTCATGTATAAGATTACCCCAAGTCAAGCCCGAAACATCTTGTTGGAGTTGTCACCCATAGGTACATCTATGCCAGATCCACATCCACTTGTAGTATCCACAAATGGATTTATTTCTAGGAAACCCATACTCTATAATAAACCAAAATTCCATGAAATTTTACTAAACATAAAATCATCCTTATACTTATCCTTAGAGACATACCTAGACATATCCTTAGAAATATAACAAGGGATCTCACTAAAGTTTTATCATCCTAGTTTCCAAAGGTTAATGATACATTTTCTCTGATATCAACTATAACGACCCACACTTTATAAATATTAACTTTAAATAAATTTTGTGGAGTACTTGAACAATATACAAATAGATTCCCAAAGACAGTAGTTGTTATAGTGCCTTTGGAAACATGGAAAAATAAACCCTAGTACATATGTGAGCTACATAATCTCCTACTAGGTTCTTCTAGACTATCACCCTTCTTAAACATATCATCATAACCTAGAGTAAAAGAAACATAAAAGGGATTAGATCAAATGATTAGTAAGGTTAAACAAGGGATACATGTAATAATAAGAATTATCATTAGGGTATGAGTATGTGATCATGAAAATAGAAGATCATACCATGCACATCAAAGATCATAACATAGATCATGGAATAAATATTTTTAGTTCATAAGACATGAATCACAATGAAATAGAGATAATAAGCTTGGAAATCATAATAGAAGAATATAACATGGAATTATGAAAAAAAAATAAGTATATAAGATGATTTCTATAGTATCCAAGGAATCAATACCAAGACCATTTTAGTGTACAAAGTCCTTTACTGAAACGGGTGAAACTCCATTATAGTCTTATATTACTGAACTGAGTGAACCCTCGTTCAATCACTCTATTACTAAACCAAGTAAACCCTCATTATAGACCTATATCACTGAACTGTGTAAACCCTCATTCTAGTCCTATATTACTAAACCAAGTAAACCCTCATTCTAGACCTTTATTACTGAACCGAGTAAACCATAATTCCAGACTTATATTGATTAACCATGTAAACCCTCATTCTATCCTTGTATTACTGATTCTATTAAACCCTCATTCCAACCCTATATTTCACATGACATATAAATCCTTACCTAATTCATTGAAGAGAGATAAACATCCAACCAATCACATAATAAAGTCATACATACATGTGACACCAGATCATAAATAAACATATCAAAACCGATGAAATGAAATGGGTATCAAAAAAATGTAATCGTATCATAACCTGGAGAAAGATATAGGTTTCATAATAATTTAATCATAAACATAACCCATGAAAAGAAGCGAGTTTCAAAAGTATATAACCCATGAAAGAGAAAAATGTTTTATAAACATATTACCCATGAAGAAGAAATGAGTTTCATAAAGACCATGACATTAATAATAAATCATTCATATGAATTATAATAATACAAACTTTAGATCATTTCCTAGAAGGTATGAGTAACATCGATAGATTTCATCTTAGATGGAAAATAATTTTGAAATATCCTCTAAAAACTTGTCTTGAAGAAAAAATCCTTTCTTGTTTGAAAAATTAATTTTTAATGCATAATACCATTTGGAAATCATTTTCATAGAAAATAACTTTAAAACTTATAAAGAAGACATGATATCCTTTTGAAAACCTTTTTCCTTGAAATTTTTTAAAATAAGCGTCAAAACATTTTTAAAACCTTTTTCTTTAAATAATCATGAAAACTATTAAAGAAATCATGAAAATGTTTTGAAAACCATTTCTTTGAAATCACTTGAAAACCTTGTAGATAAGAGTTGAAAACATATTGAAAACGTTTTTCCACGAAAATATATAAAAGAAAGATGAAACTATTTTGAAATTAATTTTCCTTAAAAATTACATTTAAATACATTTCTTAATGATTTACCATTTTAACAATTCAAAGGAAGCTTCAAAGAGATGAAAACAGGTAAATCATTACTTGTTGTATGAGGTAAAAAGAATATTCCTTTTATAATGTAAAAAGGATAGAAAAGTGACTTATTTGGAAGAGGGAAAGAATATTCACTTAAATATATTGATAAAATACAAAAATTTTAAAAATTAATTTTATATATTATTGGTTAATGTTATAAAATTCTTTTGAATCCTTTTTTAGAAAACATAGATTTCCAACCGAAGATACAGTAATAGAGAGATTTCCTACAAAACATATTAATATCTTATGTATCAAAGAGTATAAAATGGTACCAATACATGAGTATATCATAAAATAATATAATATAATGAAACTCATGAATAATATTGAGATATGGAACATAATATTTCATAAAAGGAAGAATGCACATAACTAATCTTGAAAAGAAATGAGATAGTCTCGATAAACTCTTATAACTTGGTATCTTGGGATAATGCTATCCATGTAAGTAAAGTAAAGTAAATTAATCATATAATATCATTAAAATATTTATATTCATGATACATCATGTGAAATGGAAGTTTATTCCCCTCTAAACAGATTTTAGCTTTAGAACAAAACATGAGTCTCAAAGAAAACAAATTGAGAAAAAACATTTTTACCAATTTAGTTACCTTTTAAACAAAAACAACATGAAATAAGTATCATAACATAGGAATGTGAATACCCATAAATGTAAGTAAAAGATATATATAATACAATCAGGGGTATTAAATATATCACACAAAAGGAAAGAGTGGCAAACATAGCTTATATCTCACAGAAATTAAAAATGAGATGAAATCCCCTTACCTTGTGTCTTGAATCTCTCTGTACTCATACAAACATCCTGTATAATAAATATAATTATTTTATAAATCTTTTATAGAATAATATTATTATATATATTACCATATATGGATTTATTATTACCTTATATTACTTTCTTTTTAACGATCTTATGTTAAGGTTTCACTTCGGGTAATATTCACTTTTTTCTTCACATGTGCTTAATTTGTTGCATCTTTGGTCTTTATACTTCTTTCATCATTACAAAATTTAAACCATGATATAAATATAAATTATATAAATTATATGGGTATTATAATAATCTATATAATATTGGAGTACGAAATGGAATACACTGTTCGTGGTGACAGTAATCCGTACATATGCATGGACGATGTTTCCGTCTTAATTATCAAATTGAAGTAAAGTATGTAATTGAAATATATATATATATATTTATTATTTTATAATTAATATATCATATAGATCATATAATTTCATTAAATCCATCATTAATACATCCCATGTGGTGTGTGAACAAATCAAATCGCTTTGAGGGGGTGGTAGTCTACATTTCCTCATAAGAGATTATCATATTAACACCAAATATAAAGTAAATAGATGTGTATTATAAAATAAATAAATAAGATTAACTACATATTAAATATAATATATTAAATAAATTAAAATATTTTCCATCATAATGTCCACTATGATAGGTAGTAAAGAAGAAATGAAAAATTGTCGTTTCGGGAGGTAGTAGTTCGTTGTACACAGAAACAATATGTTCAACATACATTAAGTGGTAGTGTGTGTAAGTGTAGATCATAAAAATTTAATAAAAAATAATTGTATATTTAGGATATATGTGTTTTCATTCAAGAATGTAATAAAGAGAGTGGAGGGGTGGATAATTAAAATAAATGGAAGGAGCTTGAGAGAAGACGTTACCTCTTAATCGAGAAACTCTTTTTTGGTTTATGCCAAAAGGATTCATTGAGAAGATTTCTACCCAAAGAGGGGATTATAGGTATAACAAATGATTTTTTGGAGTCTACTTAGGCAGATCATGGATGAACTTAAATGGGTTGATATTTGTGAGGAATGGGTAGAGGTGGTAGCCTTTTATAGGGAAGGAAAATGATTCATTTGAAATTTCTAGAAACAAGTTAGGTGTGAAATTTCACTTCATTAAAAAATTTAAAAAAAGAAAACTTAATAATAGAAGATGTATGGAATAAATATGGACATACAATGGGTGTTGGATAAGTGTCTAGGTCATTTGGACTCTTAATTTTAATGTTTAGTCCCTAATTAAGCTTAATTTGGCCTTATCAGATGTGATTAATTTTAATCACTTTTAGTAATAATTTTGGTCAAAATTAACATGAACTTATTGGTATATGAATAATAGAATTAATAAAATGTTTTATGAATTATTTTTTAAATTCAAATCACAGAAGCCGAAAAATTAAGATTAGTGCTAATACCGCAGACAGGATGAAATAATGGGGTTTTAAAGTATGAAAAAGTTCAAAAGTTTGTTATGATTTTATATTCATTTTCAATTTTAAATTGATTATAAGTAATTAAATTTTATTAATAGATGTATTATTTAACTAATTTGACCTTAAAAACATATTTATAATACCATTTATCATTAACAATTAATTGTTCAAAAGGAAGTTTTTAACTAAAAAGCAGTATTTTCACTTTTCATTAAAAATGATGTTTCTCATAAAAATCCAAAAGAATAAACCTAGGATAGTTTAAATGTTATGAATTCAAAAATGAATTATATTTTATCAAATAATTTTTTTAGATTTTTCTAATGTTAATTTTTATTATTAAAAACCGGTCCATTCAAGAAAATAATATTTTTAACATAAAAGGACTTTACCAAAAATCCCATCTTTTATTACAAATAAGTTTAATTATATAAAAAAACTATAAAAAATAATTGAAAATTAGTTTTCATTATTCCTATAACAATTTTTAATGTTTAGTTTATAATAATATAATTTTATTAATTATATATATGTATATATATGTATATATAATGCTATTTCATAGAAACCTAGTGTTGTGTGCATCTTACGCCAAGTCAGTGTAGCTTTCAGTGCAAGAAAAGTTGTTATTATGTGTAGTTCAAGACAATTTGGTATTTCTTGGGAAGGTAATACTTGAATTAGTGTTTTAATATATATATATGCATGTGTGTGTGTGTGTGTTTGTTTGTTTGTTGTTGGGACCACTTTGTGTATAAGGTTGTATTTTCTGTCAACAGTTGTCAATGAAGTTCAAAATGAAGAAGGGGATGATGAAGAACTCCAAAGTTATTGAGAGTTGTAATTCAGATGATTTCTAAATTTATCTTAATTTCAAATTACATGTGTCAAAGGTGATATATTTTTTATAACAATGAAACCATATCATAGAGTGTTGAAGGGATTGAATTTATAAAGTGACCATGAAACATCTCACTATTCAAAAAGACCACGAAAGAGACTACTTTAAGAGACATGGATTTTTTCATGAGGGATCATGTATATATTTTATGATTTAAGAATGATCATACAAAGATGAGAAGATGATGCACATCATATTCAGGGTTGACTGGAAATACTGTTGTTGCTGAAAGATAGGGAAGTTGTAGTACTTTTCCAAGATAATCTGACAATGTTGAAAGTGATCATTCAAAGAGTATATTTCATGGTTGAAGAAATTCATGATGAAAGCTGCTAACTATTGAAGAATCCATATGACAATGAAGAAGCATACATGTTCTTTCTAAAATTGAAATTCTGGGTGGTGTTGTTTCCCATCATTTGCCAAATTGTTGGACCCCCAAATCAGGATTTTTTTGTTTTTGGAAATAGAAGGATATATGCATAGGAGTGAACGAGATATGAAATGAAAAAGGAAATTGGAAAATGAATATGACTACGTATCTTAGAACATGGACTACCTACTATGTCCTGGAACAGTTTGTGACTGCGTACCATGTAGCGGGAACGGTATGTGGGACGATTCGTGGAAGGGGTCACATAAAGGGAAATGGTTGGAGTTGGAAGGAGTTGTGGTACGTCAAATGGATTTTCATTGTAGGAATAGATGCAATACATGTATTGGTAGGCTTATTGTACATTAAAGGTCAATAGTATGTGGTAAAGGTTTGCAGCATACGGTGGAGGCTTATAGTACATAGATAGAGTTCAGTATGTGGTGAAGGATTTTCCACATTGAAAATTTCTTTAAATTTAATTAGAGAAATTTGCATACCTTTTTTCCTATATAAAGAGTGATAATACCATCATTAATATAGAGGAAATTTGATAAGAAAATATTATCGCTGTTGAAGAACTCATCTTGGTCTAAAAGTGTTACGTGGGAGAGATTCTGCATAGGATGAAGTGGTGCACGGAAGATGAAACGATTTGAGGAATTAGAAAGAGCAGTCCATGAAAGAGATTCTGCATAGGAAAAAGTGGTATGTGAGAGATGAAATGTTTCCCAGAATTGGAAGAAGAAGTCTACCGATGGAAGAATTGGTTTGTAGAATAGGAAGGAATAATACACAACAGAAGGAATTCTAAGGAAGTAGAAGCTGTAAGAGGAGGCAGTATGCAGAGACGGTATGCGGTGCAAGTACCTATAGTAGGTGGTACGTTGAGCAGGCGTGGTATATCAAGCAGGAACAATATATGGAGCAGGAACAGTACACAGAGCAGACGTGGAATGCAGAGAAAGAACGATACATGGTGCAGGTGAGGTATGTGAAGCATGATCGGTACGCAAAGCAGGAATGGTACATAGAGCATAAGCGGTACGTGGAGTAGGCATGGTATGAAGATTAGATAAAATCCATAGAATCTCGTACAGTTCATATAAATTGAAACATCATAAAGGTAGTTTGTGATTCTAGCAAGAAGATGAATAAATTTTAGTGCATTCAGTAATTTCACTAAAGGATAAAACTGAATATAAAATGGCATCAATTCAGGACTTTGATGAAAGAAGTGTCTCATTCTGAATAGAGACAAATACTTTCATTCCAATTTGTCTAAGAGACCTTTAAGTCGATAAACTATGTGAGACCTCTCCCATGGTAGTGAGCCAGGGATATTCTTTGGGTGTGATCTGAGGGAAGCATTGAGCTATCCCTGATCCTTTAGGTAGTGTGCCTAGGATAGAGTGATAGTTCCCAAAACTTTTTATTCCATAGCTAGTGAAGATTAGTGGAATTAGGTACGACCGAAAACATGTCAACACATGCTCTTTGTAAGTATCCCTTTGTGGTGAACCAAGTAAAAGTGTTGTGTTATCCTTTTGCGTGTGAATGTTTTAATTACTATACATATCCGTCATACAAGTTTAAAAAATTTTCTACCAACATGGGAACATGATCCAGTAAAGAAGAGAAAAATTTGACACCCTGATTCACCCCCTCTCAAGGTTGTCTAGGGTCCTTAAATTTGTATCAGAGTGCAAAGGTTTACGTATATTGGATACTCTTAAATAATTCTATTCAGAAAAGGATTTTACTTTCTCTTTCTTAGGTCAACAATGAAGTGTAGTCTTGATGAAAGTTTAGTTATCTTTGAGCAGAGTTCATTACCTAGAAAAAACTATTATGAGTAGGAAAAACAAATAGAAGATATATTTGAATAAGTACCTATTATCTAAATATGTGGTAGTATCTGGTTCTCTATGCCATTTGGAAAATTATGATGTTTTAGGCCTGGAAATAAAATAGCAAAGAGATTTGAAGGTATGGGTTTTCAACCTTGATCGATATTCAGCCTCGGATGAAAATGATAGACTACAAAAATACCTTTATGATATCTAAAAAAATAGTTTTGTTAGTATTTATAGAATATTTCAATGTATATAAGAAAAAATAACCCTAAAAAAAGAATCATATTATACAAAGAAAGACTTGGTAAAGAAATTTTCAGAATGATATAATTTCTCTAGAAAGATTGAATCCTAAGAAGAAATAAGGAAGAATCAGGAAATAAACACATGAAAATGGTTTAATGAAGTTGAAGAGGAAAAGAGATTCAGAAAGTCTCTTGAACAAAAGATCCATGCACTTGAAGGGTAACTGAAAAATTGCATTAATGTCAAGTGTATATAATTGAAAAGGATATCCAAGAAGATCAAGGAATATGAATCTTTGATTTAGAATAAAATTATATTCCATGAAGAAGAATTTGTTAGAATGAAGAAGGATTGTGAAGAGAAGATGACTATGATTTAATATCAGAAGGTCATCCTCAATAGGAAATGTCTAGAATTTAATGCTCAGTTGATCAATCTTGAGAATACACATATTGAGACTTCAAAAAAGAATGAAACAGTTGCAGCTGGTAATCAATTATCACTGAAGGATTCTAAATTTGAAATACCTCCAACATGTGACAAGAAGATTATGAAAACTCTTGATGATCTATCTCAATAAATAGTGTCTATTGCTACTCAATTCTCAATGGGGGATCTACTGTCAAAAGTCCTCCAACAAGTGATAATAAGATCATGAATTCGCTCTTTGATTATCACAAGAAGTGGATAATAATAAGGTACCATACAAACTATCTTGTACTCATGTTTTTAAATATGTTTCCACAAGAGGTTCTTGTTGGAAGAGAAATTCAAAAAAAGTATAGATAAGGAATAGTGAGGAGTTACCTATCACCAAGTTTGGTGTGAATAGGAAGAAAAATGTCGAAGGTGGTTCTCCACAAAGAGCACAACAAGTAAAAAAGATGGAACTACAACATATTAAAAATAAATCAATATTTGTGGGTCAATGTTGGTGCTGCAATAGATTTGGGCACTATATAATAAATTTTTGGTACAATCCTTGTAATATAAAAGCCCAAATGAATCCTACCTCATGGGGAAGAAAGTGAGAGAACAAGAAGTGACATTCGTAGTTCCAGAAGCATTTTTTATTACAAATAGATTTGGAATGCATGATAACATCTGTGATGGATGCAATGGAAGTGGTCACAAGGTAGGTGCACATCTATCTCAATATTAATTCATCTTTGATAAGAAAAGAAGTCCTCCAATGCCGACTAAGTATGAACTAACTTCCTTGGGAAGAAGTCATAAGAATATTGTGAATACAAATTTTCCAATAAGACCTCAAGTATGGAAGCTGAGAAAACCCTCGATTTTATATCCATGAAATTGAAGAGAAATTCATCCAAAAGGGAAACTAAGAGGGATAAAACTCAAATGAACCCATGTCGAAGATCCAAACCCTCCACAATAGTTCCAAATGACATGTTGGTCATCTGGGAAGAGGATTTGGAAAGAATGAGCTAAATTAAAGATGAAAAGGCCAAGGTTGGTGATAAAGTAAAAGGAAAACATTCACGTGATGAAGATAAAGTGCATGAGAGAGTCAAAACCAAAAGAAACAGGTGTGGTAAAGAAGTTTTGTTTGAGAGATGTATAAAATCTGGTTACATGGAAAAAGCTTGTATAAAATTTAAACCAAAGCAAGAAGAAATATTTATGGGGAGTAAGAATGTATCATCCATGATGTCTATTAAGAAGAAAAATTATACATGAAAAGTAGAAGAGAATGTGAAGAGATCCCTACCACATTATCGTAGATCAGAAAATATGTTCAGATGTGTGAGCATGAAAACTGAAATAAATGGAAAACATGGTTGAGAATAAAATATCAACCATAAATATAATATCGATAAAGTAATGATGATCCAACTCATTACCATAAATCTATTGTGTATAATATTTAAGTTTTCTAATAAAAGGAATTAAAGGTGAAGTAAGATTTTAGGTGGAGAACCTAAGATGTTGTTAATGCTGTCAAATCTTGATAGCAAAACTGAAGAAGTTTACATCCTAAGAAGATTCTTCAATTGATATTAAAAAATCAAAATGATGAAGGTTAAACCTTGATAAAGTTGATGAGGAGTGTTTCCCTTAAGGGGGAGACAAATGAAGAAGCTTCCAAAATTATTATTTCAATTAGTATCAAATTCTGTTGGTATTAAATTCAATTACAATGGAAATTGGTTGGAGAACATGTCATTATAAAAGGTATGTAATTTTCAATCTCTCATCCTTGGTTACTCAGAATGAAGGTCATTTTACAAATGGGGAGTAACTAAATTAATTAGTGACATATGAATAAAAGAAGTTCCCCAAGGCCACTTATCCTACCAATTGCACTTGAATGTTTTTCATCTATTTTTTGAAATAAGGGAAGGAGTTTCAGGTTGATTATTCCATATCACATTCAATTTTTTCATCCTGGAATGAATGTGGAAAACCCTTTATGACAATGTACATGAGTTATCATCTCATGTGGTATCAAGATCAGTTAATAATAGAAATCCTTGTTGTCTAATTCAAATACTCTTGTTTTCTACACTGAGCATTGCTCAAGTGTACTTAGAGTGAAACGATTGATGAAACATTTTTTAAGTATGGATTGATACCCTTTTCCCATGATATTTTTATTTCTTGTCAATAATGTGGAGAGGAGTGAAAAAAATAAAGGGGAGAGATAAGATTATCAATTTGATATTGATACATTCATTTGAGGAGTACTTTATGGTATTGACAAAAATATAATAAGGGGGAGATTGTTGAGAACACTTTGTGAATAAGGTTGTATTGGGTGTCAATAGTTTTCAATGAAGATCAAAATGAAGAAGGAGATGATGATGAACTCTAATGTTATTGAGAGTGGAAATTCAGAAAATTGTTAAACAGATCTTAAGTTCAAATTACATGTATCAAAGGTGATAAATTTCTACAACAATGAAATAATCTCATAAAGTGTTGAAGGGTTTGATGTTATGAAGTGATCATGCAATATATCACTATTCAAAGAGACCATGCAAGAGCCAACTTGAAAAGACATTCATTATTTCACGAGGGAGCATGTGGATATTTGATGATTTATAAATGATCATACAAAGCTCAGAAGATGATTCTAGTCATATTCAGTGTTGATCGGAAATATTGATGTTGCTGGAAGATAGGGAAGTTTCAGTACTTTCCTTGGATAATCTGACGATGCTGAAACAATCATTCAACGGTTGTATATCATTTTTGAAGGAGTCTGTGATGAAAGGAAATGAATATTAAAGAATCCATATGATAGTGGAGAAGCATGAGTGTTCATGCCGATGAATATATTTTAGGTTGTGTCATTTCCCAGCGTTTTCCAAACTTTTGGACCTCAAAATCGGGTTTTTTGTTTTTAGAAATGGAAGGATATCTACATAGGAGTGAACGAGATGCAGAATGAAGAAGGAAATAAGAAAAGGGAGAAAACTATGTACCTTAGAACATGGAATACATACTGTGTCCGGTAATGGTTCGCAATCATGTATCATGTAGCGGGAACGATACGTTGGATAGTTTATGGAATGGGTCGCGGGGCAGAAAATGGTTCACAACGAAAGGAGTTGCAGTATGCAAGATGGATCATCATTGGTGAAAGATATGAAGTACATAGACAAGAAGGATTATAGTATGAAGAAGGTCAATAGTACGTGGTAAAGGTTATCAGTATGTGGAAGAGGCTTACAATACGCAGTTGGAGTTCAATATGCGGTGAAGGTTGTCCTACATTGAAAATTTGTGTAAATCATATTAGTGAAATTTATGGACTTATTTTCTTATATAAGGATTGATAATCCCATAATTAAGGTAGAGATAATTTTATAAGAAAATATCATCGATTTGGAAGAACTTGGCTAGGTTTGAAAGTGTTATGCATGAGAGATTCTGTGTTTGATGAAGTGGTGTGTGGAAGACGAAATAGTTTGTGGAATTGGAAGGAGCAGTCTGCGAAAGAGATTCTACATAGGACAAAGTGGTGTGTAGGATATGAAATGATTCATAGAATTTGAAGAAGAAGTCCACAGAAAGAAGAAATAGTTTGTGAAATAAGAAGGAATAGTACATAGAAGAAGGAATTATGAGGAAGTAGAAGATGTAAGCAGAGGAGGTATGTGGAGGAAGTATGCGGAAGAGGTACACGGAGGTGGTACACAGAGGTGGTACGTAGAGGTAGTATGCAGAGGTGGTACGCAGATGTGGTGTGTAGAGGTGGTAAGCAGTGTAGTTATGCAAAGAAGGTGGTAGGATGAGCAGGCATGGTATGACAAGTAGGCATGGTATGGGGAGCATGCACGATATGCGGAGTAGGCGCGATATGCAGAACATGCACTGTAGGTGAAGCAGGCGAGGTTTACAGAACATGCAGGATATGCGAAGCATGAACAATACGCAGAGAAGGCATGGTACACAGAGCATGCATGATACACATAGTAGGGGAGGTATGCAGAGTAGGCGTGGTACATAGAGTAGGTGCGGTACACGGAGCAGGTGCGGTACGTAGAGTAGGAATGGTACAAAGATAAGAGACAGCCCGTATAATCCGGGATAGTTCACAGAAACAAAATCATAATAAAGGGAGTTTGTGATTCCAAAGAAAAGAATAAGTTTTAGTGACTTCATTAATTGCACTAAAGGATAAAAATTAACATAAAATAGAATCATTTTGGGACATCGATGCAAGAAATTTATCGTGCTGAACAGAGACAATGACTTTCATTCCAATCTGTTGAAAAGATTTTCAAATCGATAAAATGAGGGAGAACTCTCCTAGGAAGTGAGCCAGGGGAGTCTACTGAAGTGATCCAATAGAAGTAGTGAGTTATCCCTGGATCGTTAGGTAGTATGTCTGGGACAAAGTCACTATGGAAAAACCTTTGTATTCCACATCTAGTGACGATTCGTGGAATTTGGTACGACTAGTAACTTATCATCGTATTCTCCTCGGACGTAGCCCCTAGTAGTTAACCAAGTAAAAGTGTTGTGTTTTCCTTCTGCATGTGAATGTTTTAATTACTAAACATATCCACCATACACGTTTAAACAAGTTCCAACCAACATGGTAACAAGATCTAGTAAAGAAGTTAAAGAGTTGACACCCTGATTTGTCCCTCCTCTTAGGGTGGTCTAGGGTCCTTCATATATATATTTAAAGAACTATTTCCACTGTATTATGGAATGAAATAAATGAAATGATAAATTAATTTGAAAAAGAATCTCAAAATCTAGAGGTGTTACGAATTAGAGTTACTTACACCTGAAAGTGACATTATATTGTTGAAATATTTTATTAAATTATTTTTGTGCCCCTCCCCTCACTTAAAAAAGGGAACATCGTATCCTTTATTATTCAAAAAATTTGATCCTTTTGGATCAGAAATAACTTACTCCAAAACATTAATGTATTTCTTCAAATTATCCTATTTCCTATTATATTCTCTTATGATGAATCTTTCAGAGATTAAGGATCAATCCAAAGGAGGTCTCTCAATGAAAAGGAACAAATCTGAACTAAGTGATTTAAAATATATTTATTATTTAACATTCTATAATATTTTTGAATCAATAAAAAAATTGTGAATATATTATTATATAAATATATATTTATGATGATATTAAAACCACTTCCCACTATTTATCAATTGAAATTGGAGATGAAACTATCTCTCGTGTATACATGTTGAATACTACCACCATGAAGAGATGTGATCCATTATTTATTTCAACTTTAGGTGGATGATAATAAAGATCAATTTAATGAATTATATATGATATTTATGATAAAATAATGATTATGATCATTTTAATTATTATTTACCTTTATATTATTACATCAATTGAGAAGTTAAAACATCACTTGTGCGTACATAAAAACTTCCATCATCACGAAGTGATATAATTCAGTTTTATTCACCAGTTTATATGAATGGTTATAAAAGTTTATTTAATTATTAAATATTATACTTATGACCTGATTAATATTTTATATATAATGGAACCATGATCAATGTTTAAGGACCATAACTTCCAAACTGAAACATACATTAAGAACAAAATAATTAACACCTAGAAAGGATTATTTTAATAAATAATTATTGATAAAATAGTGTTTAAATGTTACATGTGGATTATATATGATATTATGAGTATTTATATATTTCTAGAATATAATTTTAGAAAAATATAAATTTATTATAAATGATTCTAGGGTTCTTATGAATCAAGTTATACATATTGTATGGGTTATTTATCTTACTTTTTTATTAACACATAGTTGATGTTATGCACCTAATTATGATTATGAGTTGTGTATATAAATATTTTTAAATTTTTATAAAGTAAAATTATTAATTCATTGAATTTAATGTTAAAATTTAAATTATTTCATACAAGGAGTTTTGATTTTAGAGTTACTAAAGCGATAAGTGTTTATCATCTCAAATTGTATTCCATAAGACATATGACATGTTATACACCAATTTTATTTTATGAGGGTCATCTATTTCCCATTTTATATTTTTTATCATTAATATCCTTATATTTATGGTATTTAAAATTTCATTTGAAGTTATTTATTTCTTTGGGTTTTTGTATCAAAGGTCACCAAAGTGGTAGTGGTTTTATGTTACAATATTTTTTTCCAGGATTGTTTATGATTAAGTTTCAAATGGTGAAATTAAAAGATCTATCCCTAAAACATATTATGTATTTTCTTCTCCAATATTTATTTTTGTATATTAATTATTTTCCTTTAATTTTTACTCTTTAATCACTCAATATAGAAAATAATGTTTTATTGGAAAATCAAAATTATTTATCTCTTTATCCAGGAATATTTTCTTCCATGTTCATATTTTACTGAAATTGTATTCATCAATGCCTTCAATATCCTAAAAAAATTTATAGTAATTTTTACCCATGTTTTAATTTATATGAAAAAGATTTAAATGAAAAATATTATCATTTTATGAAATTTGTACTTTTGAATTTTTAATGAAAATGTGAATATAATCATTTTTCATCATTAATTGGATTAAAAAATTTTCCCACATTCATGAACAATATTTGATTTTAAGAATCCATTTCATGTTTCCATGGATCATTTTGAAGAAAATGTTTTCCCTAAAATTTTGGATATTTTTATATTTTTAATAATTAGTTTTGAATAGAAAGGGTATTTTTTGCAAGAAAATTTATAGTGATCTTTTAAAGGTATTTTTATCTATAAAAAATCCATTGATGTTGCTTATTCTCTATAGGGGGTATATTCTAATTTTAAAACCTTTATTATTTATATATATGGTTTATGATTATGATGAGTAAATTTTTATAAAAACCATTTTCTTTATATGGGTTATTGTGTGATGAAATAATGAATGTTTTATATTGAACTCAGATGTATGGATAATGATTATGAGATAAAGGATCCCATTATAGGTCCTAATGAGGGTTGGGTATGTTATAGACCTCAAATGATTTGGATATTCATAATAGAGTTGAAAACCCCCTAAGAGAAAATAAAGTTAAAAAAATACATAGAGGTGACACTGTTAACTATATATAAGTTACTCCTAATAGAATGTTGGAAATGACTGGGTAGTAATTTCTATTTTGGGACATTTTCTATAATTTAGTCTAGGGAGTGAATAAAGAATTGAATTTTTATACTAATGTGTATTCCAAACACTTAATTATCATTGTGATAATATATTCTCAGGATTCATGATTTATTTTTAATGATTCGACAAAATTACGACCTATGGTTATTTATGTGAAATATACTTATTTCATGATTTATGAATAATTATCTTTGGATTATTGGGTGGGATTATTTTAAGGTATGATCATGTTCTCATTCCCTTATTAATAAATTATTCTCACTTATGAAAATTGATTGATATCTCTTATGATTACTCTTTCCAATCATATGAGCCCACTATTTCTTATATTTATTTTCCCTATGTTGCTAATAATGGATCTAAGAATGATATGTATAATAATAGAGGTTGTTTTTAATAAATTAATTAGAAATGATGTAGATATTTTATGTGCTAATTATTTATGTATCCATGTTTTCAAAGACAAAAACCTTTCTAGTTCTATAATGGCTAGTAATGACATGTAATAAATATTTATATAAAATGATGTAATATATATATATGTTAATTGGGTCACTATTTTTGGTATTTGAGTATGGTTTATTTACCTTTGGAAACTAGGAGGATAAAACATTAGTGATAAGTCTTAGGATATGGGATACTTCACTTGGGTGATGCACTCGAGCTCAGTTGATGTATCTGGATTCCATGCCCTAGAGGATGACGATTTTCACTATGGACCCTCTATTATAGGTGGGGGAGGGTCCTATATTTTATATTTATGGTGTTCATCCTCCACTCTTTCTCAATTTCTCAAACCATAACTTTATACCTTCCTTCCCTTATATTTATATCATCCCGAAAGTCACTAAATTTTTTGACGAATTCCTATAGATGCCTATCTCAACCTCAGAATTCAATGATGGATCTTATCTATGGAAACTTGCCTTGATTGAATGATTCAATTGGCACTTTACATTGGTATACCCCTTAGAGCACCTGATTTTTGAAAATTGGGGTTTTTAAGAGCGAGAGATTGTAGCTCCTCTCGACTATAGACATATTATGATTCAGTTTTCCTCTGAAGATGGTACAATTCTTGCCTGGTTGAGCATGCCTCTCTCTTTTGGTGGATCTTCCTTTCTTCTATTAAAATGGTCATATGATCTTCAGATAAAATCGGATTCACCATAATAGGCGATCTGTGTTTGATTTCGGGAACTTTCTCTTCTATTTGAAAATCTCTCAATAATTCTAATGCTTGGAAATTTGGTTGGGCATTTCCTCTTCCCGGATAGTAGAACTAGAGTGGTGTTTCATCCAATTTAGTCAAGGGTATGTGTTGAAGTTGATGTGTACAAGGAAAATGTTCAATCCTTCTAAATTATTATTGATGAAGAATTACAATATAAGAAGTCAGCCATTTTTGAATCCTAGTGTGAGTTTTTTTATCTTGTAAGAAGTCGGGGAATGGCTTAGTGGTTTTTATGTGAAAGATGATGCAACCAAGAGTGTTTTTTGATGTTCAGGCGAATAAGATCCTAGGTGGTTCTCCTGGTGATTGTGGAAAGATTATAGGTATGGTTGTTTACGGGTTTGTAGATGATTTTTGAGGATCTGGTCAAGGTCCTTGCAAGACTAATGGTACTGTATGTTCAGGTGAAGCAGTGAAGAAAAATCAAGTTAAGATATAACCTCTGAAACTGAGTGTATTTGTAATTTTTAATAGGTATATGAGATGTTTCTCAAGTCCTCATGGGGACACTATGATTACAGGGGGTTCACAGGGTAGTACAAAGGTAGAAGTTAATATGGATAAGTCCAATGTAAATGCCTAAGCACCGATGGATTCATCCGTAGCTAATGTTTCAAAATATAAGGGTTGTGTGTTCCCAAATTCATGCACCTATTGTAACGCCCCGACTCCTGTTACCCAAAGTTGGTGCATTATTACATAACATTGGCATGATCACAAAAGATCAAGTCCTAAAAGACCAAATAGTTTAGTAGCCTTGGAAACACTAGACACATTCATAAGGTTTTCATTACATCGTAAAATGAAAAACTAAAAAAACATTGTTTCCAAAGAAAACACTGAGATCCCATAGACTATCCCTGTAGTCCTGTCATAATATAATTTTTCACATCCTGGAAAAAATAAAAAATATAAAGGGGTGAGCTCAGATGCTCAGTAAGGATAACAATATAGCGGAAACTTTCAAAAATAAGCATAAATATTTAAAGCAATTTATAAATAAAACAAAATCCTTTTAAACTTTAACTTCAGTATAATATGGAAAAAATAAAATGAAATAATTACATTTAATTATTCATATGGATATTCTACTAGTCTAATAATCACATGCAATATCAATAACCACTTTCATAATGATGGAATGCATAATGCAAGATTTTCATAACCACATAGTCAAGGCCTTGTTCAAAGACTACAAATAAAATTTTGTCAAGGACTTGTTCCAAGAAACTAGTTTTTCTCATGAGAACATCTGAGGAATCAAGGAGCTATAGCAGGCTCCACCCGTCACTTACTAAGTCCAATGTATTCCCATATGAAAAGGTTTAAACATAACATAAACATTCGTATTAAAACTGGCATATGAAATGTCAATACTTTATCCATAAACCATGAATGGTATGAAATAAAACATCCATAATCAAACATATCAAAAAACCTTCAATAAAATATTGAAGTTTTGTATCATAATAAATCAATTTCAAACAAACTTAAAATCTATCAAAGGATATTGACATAGATGAAATCAAAACATTTTTAGAGAAATATATCTTTCTATTTTAAAATCATTAAAAGGTCATGTAATTATAAAAGAAGAAACTCATATTTGAAAATATTTTTATAAAGTTGTAAGGTAAGATTCGATAATGTTATAATGGCAGAAAATATCCACACCCATCGTATAAGTTAAAAAGAGGCATTCTTACTTTAATTTTGTCAAAAAGGTAAAAAAGTACCTTGTTTGGAAAACGACAGAAAGATTACTTTATAAAAATCTTATAAAAAGTCAAATAGGTGTATAAATGACTTTAAACCATAGTCTATAAAATAGTAAGAATTTTTTGAAATACATTTTTAAGAAACATGGATGTGGATGATAAAGAGGTCCCAAAAGATAATTACGTAAAAACAATCTCGAATAATGAAGAGATTGTGAAATAAAACCATACCTTGTAATTTTACTTGGTAGACGGTAGTTTAACCTTATGTATAATACTTAAATAATTGTTATTAAATAATAAAAGAATTATATACCTAAATATGATATCATATATGGTCTTTTAATATTTCTTTGTTAATAATATTTCAGTATTATCGTTGTTTTGGGTGTTCACTTACACGTTTTCGTTTATATGTTTTGTTACAAAATCCATGTTTGCTATGGATAGGTTGTATAATATTCATATCCAGAATGATATCAAATCCTTAAAAATTATTTTTAATCATAAAATGAAAATTAGACTTGAATGGAAATGATGGGGAATGAATCTCATCGTGTTCGTGGAGACGGTAATCCGTACGTACGCACGAGCGACAATATCATTCTTTTGATATTAAAATATTATATAATTGGATGGTATATCATGTATACAGAATCATTATCATGTTATATTTATTATTTACATCAATTATATATCATTATGATACCCATCCAAATAATAATGTATTGAATAACAACTACACCATAATGTGGAGACAGTAAGTCGTACGTACGCATGTATGGTGACATGTCATTCAAAGGATGGATATAATAATGAATATTATTGCACCATATTTATAATAACGTCATAGTATATATAAGATACTGGATTTATTATTTTATAATGGAAACAAAAAGGAAAGAAGAAGTGGAAGAAGAAAAGAACTTGAAAGAGGTGATGAAATATTTACCTCTTTTTCGGGTTCTTCCTTTTGATTTGATCAAAAGAGATCATTATGTTGGATTTATGACTAAAGAAAAGACTCTAGGATAAAGTGAGGGAATTTTATAGGATACTTGGGAAGGGTTTTTCCGAGCCAAAAGGATTTCAAGGTGTGAATTTGAGAGAACGGGAAATGCCCTTTTATAAGAGGGATGAGGGGCACCTTAGGAAAAAACATAAAATATTATTTTATAATAAATTCATATTCGGTATATAATGGCTCAAAAGTGACTTATTTTGAGTCTATGGTGGGTATGTGTCTAAATTCTTTCAACCAATAGATTTCAGATAGGTTTAGGTCACCATATTATCCTTATCATTTATATTTAACTCTTAGTTAAGTATTTTGACATTTACCAGGTCTCTTTGTATATTTATTTTATATGGTTAATAAACTTACTATAACAAGCCAAGAGAACCCCATATGGATCTTTATTAATATATTTAACCTTATATAAGTCATTTTGACGAACCATTGATTTTTAAGAATAGAATATAAATTAATAATATAATATTTGTTTTAAAAACTCTTTTATGTCAATTTTGACACTATTTGGTATTTTGTTTTTTTTAAAGTCATAACAGTATTAATACTTATAAAAAATCATCTAACCAACCCTAACATGTCATATTAACCTATAAAATATGTGTAAGTCATAAAACATTTCAAATTACATTCATTTGGATATTTATAATATCAATTATTTTAATATTTCATTAATTAGGTAATTACAGCATCATCATTGTGTCATAAATAAATTAACATATTTAATCTCTAAAAATTATATATAAAATACCATTATTTAGGAAATGTCATTAGATTTCTAATGAATATTTATAATCTAATTTATCTTATGTATAACCCTATATTAAAATTTTTTAAGTTATTAAAATTTGATTTTAACTCTTTTAACTCTTCTTCAAATAAAATAATAATAAATAACTTAATCTAATCAAAGTGGACCAAAGAGGTTCATATTTTATTTTTGAGATTGTTTTTTTTTCGAATTATACTTATTGAAAAAAATTAGGACATGTGTTAGGGTAATATTAATATAATTTTTACCTTTAATTACCCTATTTACTTTTAACCATGGTAAATAAAAGTAAAAAGTTATTATTCACCAAAAATTATTTTCATCTTATTTAACCACTTTTTACTTACTGATATCAACTGTGTCTCTTAGATTTTTGAAATTCAACTCACAGAAATAGTAAAATTAAGTTTTATGCAAATTTGTAAAAGCTCCTAGGAGGTGGTTAAAAGACGGTAAAAAGTTCAATAAAACTTTTATATATCTAAACTTATTATAAAGTAACTATAATGAATTACATTGAATTTATATAGGTATAATGTTTCTATTTTGAACTAAAATAAATTTAAATTAAATAACTAATTATTTAAATAAAAATTTGGCTTTAACCAATAACTCAGTGTTTTTCACTATTCGTCAAAATTGAAAGTTTTCAGAAAAATACCAAAAATTCACCCTAAGTTAATTTCAATATTATGAATCCAAAAATGAAGTCCATTTTGAAAGATAAAATTTATAAAATTGAAAAAGTGGGTATTACTATTCATAACAACTAGTTTTATTTGTTGTGGTGTGTTAGAACTCGAAGTTGCGTTCAATGCAAGCTATTGCATTATTCAAAGAGAAGCATATCGTGGAATCTTGTGGTTTTACACCTATGCTATTGATGTGCGAGAAGGAAGTAGTAACAACACTGAAAGTGTGACCCAACCGAATAGAGTGGGTAATTTATGGATGGTTAGGTGTGGGTTCCGCCAACCAATGGTGCAAGCCGATACCTGAATATCAAGTACGGTACCAACATGAGGAGGACTTTGGCCTATCTCAATTTAAACAACCAGTTTTATATTTTCAGTAGCGATGGAGGGATTGAATAAATTGTTTTCAATAAAAGCCTAGTTCTAAGAAGATGGAAAACCCTGATATAACAATGTTATAGGAGAGTTTAATAAAGGCATGCACAGTCCAAGGAGGAAGAAGGGAAATAAGGAAAACAAGAATCTAGGGATTTTTATTGTTACTGAGAAGAAGAAACCAAAGGATCTCAAAGACTATTCATATATTTCTAGGATAATGGAGACATAGTTAGAAAAAAGGTGGAAAATCCAAGGACCATGAGGTCTAGAAAGTGGAAGATGAGGAACTTCAACACAAAAAATACACCGGTTCTCTAGAGCTTGATAAGGAGGTTACATCGAAAGAGGGTACCTATAGTGTCTTGGATACCCCTCATGGGGATGCAGAGAGGATGTTAGAGGATTAGAATAGGGAGATACAGCTGCAATGTAAGATGTGGTGCTGGGTAAGGAGGCTGCTCTTTCCCTTGGCCAGTAGTGTAGGGAAGAGACTCCTGATGGCTCATAGAAATCTAATGCTATGGGTTTGGAACATAAGATGGATCTACTCATGTACTTTGGTGAAGAAATAGTGGATCTAATTATAATAATTAAGTCTAAAAAGGAACGTGTTGATAAAATTATGGAAAGATTACACTGAGTGGGTACTACTGAGGAGAAATGTGAGTGGATTGAAAATAAATAACACATATTTATTAGAGGCTTCAACATTGGGAATATTAGTAAAGAAGAGTACATGAATGCTTGGGACTATCTAGTAGATCTTTATGAATATATATTGAAGGATTCTCTAGATATCCATGTAAATTCTCTTCCATGTAAACTATTTAGAGAGTGTGATTCCAACCGACTTAAACTTGTCTTTAATAAGTCTGTAGTTATATTTTCTGTTTGATCTGGTTAGGATGTGAGGGTTCTCACTTTCCCCTTGAAATTTTTACAAAATAAAAAGTTAATTTGAATGATAACCCCTTGGATATTATTTTTTTGTGAAAATATTATTTTATAGAAAAGAATGTATTGTGGTTTTCCTAGAAAATATTTCCCTATCTAGATACTAGAATGCGGTCGTAACTATGGAATAGATGCACTCATGGGTAACAACTCTGAATTGGGTGGATTTAGTATTAACTCTATCTTCACCAGTGCAAGATGAGTGAGACTAAGAATTTACACTTGGATAGAGACTCTTGGTGGTTATGATGGGGTTAATTCATATTTTCTAAGATCCATTATGTAGTATTTAAATATATAATGACCATGGATGATGTAAAATATTGAAAATAAAGTTCCATTATTTAGACATCCTGTGAATTATTTTTCAGGATTATATGATAACTCACTCTGAATATTGTTTCTCAAATTATGATTTTGTTATTATTTAATAGCTAAAACTAGGAGGAATCATATTAAAACTGAATATAACAAATTATTCAGTGATATTACACTTGATAAACCAAATAAAATAGCAGTTGTAATTTGAAATATTATGATTATTCCTAACCAAATATCTTTATATATGATCAACAACCTAAACATAGTTAATTTTTAGAGTAAACTAAATAAGATAAAAAATGGAGTTTCAAGAAGACTATAGAGGAATGGAGATTAAGAAACCAACGTGTTGAGAACAAGGGATGAATAACCCATGGAAATCTCTCAAAGAAAATGGAATATATTTTGGTTGTGGAAATTAACAACATAAAGTATAAAATTACTAATGAAAAGTTAAAAGTTTAGTTAATGAAATGGATAGGAATAATGATTTATATAAGGTATCATCAATGGTTAAATGTTTTAAATTTGTAATTTTTGGGTACTATGAAAATAAATTTCCAATGGAGAATGCTTAATAAGAGGGCCAACAATGTTTTCTAGGTAAATTTTTTATTATTTATTAATAAGAGACTATGGATGACACATGAAATGTATGAGTTATTTTAATAGTATTTCTTATTTTAGAAGTAGAAATGTAGATAGAATTGATGTCAAATATTCTTAATAAATTATTTATATTTCATATTATAGGAATTAATAATTATGAAATAAGATGATGAATCATGGTTAGTGGTTTATATTGGAAGATGAATGATTGAATTATTTCTATATTGGGATTCACGAATTATATTTTAGAAGTGTTTTATAAATAATATTCTATTTATAAGAATCATGAAAAATTAATTATTATTCTGTACTAGTATTTCTTTAAGTATTTTCAAGAATATTTTCAAAGATACTAATAACCTAGAAAAGTGATTTAGCAGTAAGGTGACATTTTTTGAAGAACACATTATTTAGGTAAAGATAACCCATAATTTGTTTTTGGCATTTAGATAGTAATGTATAATTGGGATAAATTTATGATTTATATTGATAATGTAAATTATATTATATTAGTGACATTCACATTAATTAGTAATTTGATGAAAAATTGATTTATGATGATTTTTATTTCAATTTTTTATTTTAGGAATATTTTGTATAGTATTTTATTTTATTTATAAAATATGGATAGAATTAATGTTCGGAATAAATTATGTTTTCATTGAGTTTTTATAGTGGTTTGGGTTATTTTTTAAAGTATTATCATGTTTTTATAAAATATATGGTCATGGTACTAATATTGTTTTGTGTTACATTAGGATCTACTTTATATTGCTTTTGGATAAATTTCAATGTTGATCTTGAAAAACAAGTTTCAAAATAATTCAGTTTTTCTTGATTTTTAAATTTGATCAAACATATTTTGGATGAGTCTTATGGTTAACTATTTAGGGAATGGTTTAAGTTTAAATTTTCTTATTATTGTCGAGGTTTTATAGATTAATGTTTTATATCATCATATGATCATTTATTCATATTGGATAATGTGTGGTAACAATTTTGGTTTTGAAAAATTTGTAGAGATAGAATAAAATAATTTTCATTCTTTTATAGATCTTATGATCCATAAAGAATTAATTTTATCTCTTTTGAGATGAAAAATTCATCTTGAATATTATTTTTAGGGACTGAGATATCAGATTAAATTGGAAATTAATCGAATAATAACTAATGGATGAAATTATGTTAACAAAATGGAAATAAATAAAGTATTTATATTTTCCTATGTTAACAATCTTATTAGAAAAAAGATTCCTCAACACTATGAAAATAGACCTTGAAAATTAAAATATTTTTCTTTATATAGTTATTTATAAAAAGTTTATAGCCATTTTTACCCTCATTGATTTTGGGTTTTTTAGTCATTAAATTTCTCACTAAAATGTTCTATATCAATCTCTATTATTATTTAGATATTATATTTCTCCTCCATGACCATATTTTCACTTGTCGCTATTAGTATCCTTTTATGGGAACCCTAATTATGTATTTTTTATGGTAGCCATTATTTTTCCCGCGTATATTTTTAGTGTATGGTTTGTTAACCCTTAGTAGGATATGGGGTTTGAAAAATAGTATGTTAAAATATTTAACTATTGATTTATGTTATAAAAATTCTGAGGTTGAGATTTATTTTTGTTGGGAGAATGAAAAACCATAAACCTTTTGTTTTGAATAATTCTATGCTTCATATCTTTCTTAACATGCAATCACAAGCTTTAAGTGAACTACGATTTAAAATAAAAGAAATTTTATTTCATTATGATTTTTATAACCTAGACACTAAATTGGAAGGTATGAATATTAATAAGAAAGTTATGAAAAATATGTATAATAGTTTTAAATAAACAAAATATATTAATTATTTCATAATAAATATGTTATAAATTTTTATTAAGGTTATTTTATGCTATAAAAATGTATTCTCCTCAAAATGTTTTTTATTTCATTTTGGGTATTAAAATTATAATTAATTATTACATTTTTAATAAATTTTATTTTATTTAATTAATTTAATTTTTAAATCATCATTTTAATATTAACATAGGTTTAATTTTTAGTATTTATTTAATGAGATTTAATTTCTAGACAATAGTTAAAATATAGATATTTGTAAAACTGCAATTTATATTAATTAAATCAATTAATTTTAAATTTTATTTTTTCTTAATTTTATAATGAATAAAAATAGTTCTACTATAATTATAAATAATCTAATTAATTACTTTACAATTAGTACTATTATTTATTTTCATACAACCTTTTTTGGGCTTAAATACACATTCTTTTAAAAAATATTATGTGTACAATGTGATTTTATCATAAAAATTAATAAATATTACTTTTTTTATTTAATGAAATTAATATATTAAGTATTCGATAAAATATATCAAAATTAATTCTATGGTTTTTACAAATAAATATTGGAGGTAATTTTAGTTTTATACTTAAAATGAAATTTTCTAAAAATCAGTTTTTGTTGATTTTTTTCATGCTTATTTAAAATTAAATCCTACCTCTTATAGAAATTTAATAGGTTAAAATGGAATATATATTGATAATAATCATAATTAATATAATTTTACATTCCCAAGAAACTTTTTTGCATGATGAATTATAAAAATAGTAAAATTTTGTTACCACTGTTATGCTTAAAACTACTTTACCAGGGGTTAAACTAGGAGATATGGGTAATAATGCAACATAAAACTTTTAAATTATTATTTTCTCATTTAATTTAAACCTTATATTATCTTAAATTATTTTTCATTACCATTTTTATCGATGGTAACCAGAGTGTTTCCTTATATTATTGAAATATTTTATTAAATTCTATGCTTCTCGCTCCTCTCACTAATAGAGGGGACACTATTTTGCTACTATATTCACAAAATTATATCCATATACATTATCCAATACTTGATACAAAACTTTAATATATTACTTTACATATTCTTATATCTCTATATATTCTCCAAACACCAATCATTCATGGATTAAGCTGTAATATAAAGGAGGTCTGTCAAAGAAGGGGTATAAATCATAACCAACCTCGTTCAATTTTATATTTTCATACACATTATATAACATTTTCATATAAGTAATAAAATGAATAATAATTTATTAGGAATATAATAATTTTTTATTATGATTATGGTACACAAATTTCCCACCTCTTCTCCATCAAATTGGTGATGAAATTACCACTCATGCGTTGGTGTGGACTACCACCTCCATGTAGTGATGTGATTTATTTTTCATTTACGATTTATGTGGATGGTAATAAGTATAGATTTAATGAGTATATATGATATTCATGATATAATAATTATTCTTTAAAGGTGAATTATTTTTTACATCTTCTTCACTCCATACAAAAACTGGAAACACCACTAATCCATACTTATGAACTATAATCTTTACAATGTGATATCATTCACTTTTCAGATTTACTTTATATAAATTATTAAAAAAATTCATTTAATTGTTAAATATTATACTTATAACATTATTAACAATTTTTATATTATTTAACAATGATAAAAGTACATGGGCCATAACATTCAAACCAAAACTTACATGAGAAACTAAATAGTTAACAATGAGAAATGATGATTATTATAAAGAATTATTAAGAAAAGGGTGTTTTAATGTAATAATTGTTTCATATATAATATTATAATTAATTATTAATTATTTTTAAATAATTTCAATAGATTATAATTTATTATATATGAGTTTATAATTCTTATGAATCAATTAAGACAAAAGGTAAGTGTTCTGTGTGTCAATTTTTTTCATTGAGACATATTTGATGCAATGAACCTATTTTTTCTTATGATGTGTATATACTTATCCATTGAAATATTATTTCATGGATACTTTTAAATTCATGGTATTTAATGTTATAATTGATATTATTTTATTAAAGCTATTTTTATTCAAAATATACCAAAGTTGTAAGGGTTTATCATCTCAAATTTTCATCTTTGGGACATATGTTGTGTTTTACACTGATATTATTTCATAAGGTGTATCAAGTGAAATTTTCATATTTTTATCATGAATATAATTTTTTTTATGTTATTTAAATTTTAATTTGAAGTTATTTCTTTCATGGGGTGATTTTTGACACCTATAATTGTGTGATATGCACTTTACCATCAAAGATTTCCCAAATTAGAAAACCACAAAAAATATCAATTCATTTTTCTATAAAGACTTAGAAAATGTATGTTTGAATAATGGGCTATAAGGTAATATATGACAGTCCCTCATTTTCACCAATTTTACTTATAATATTTCTCATAAATTTTATAGGTACCCCTTAGAAAATAATCCAGCTAAGCTAAGCAGCAGGCCAAAAAAAATACATTTGTGAGGTGGGGGTAAGAAGAAAGGGAGAGGGTGGGGGACAATATGAGAATAATGAAGGCGGGTGAAGAACAGTTACTGCCTTCCGATAGAATCACTAGTTAATTACATGGCTCTAGTCACAAGAACCCACTACAGGATTCCACCATAAGGATCCATCATGTTATAACCTTAAGATCAAGTGATTGCATGATAAAAATAACATCATGATAACACATTGAAATTCAAATCATTCTCATGAATACCCACTCATACGGGATGAAAATCTTAGTTTGTGCAGCCTGAATATATTTCCCTAGATGCATTCCCTCTGTGTGTGTGACTTCCCCATGTAGCATTGAATAAGAGATCATGTTATCCCTCATCTACACGATTTGACAATAAAACCTTGTACATGACTTTATAGACATTCATGCCCCAATTGACATACCCCCTTGGTTACGTGATGGACTCATGTGCATGTGATCATGATGCCACCAAACCATTACCTCAATCAAGCATCTACCTTAGCTTTTGATGACCCTATTTTATGGACCCCAAGAACGCAACGACTGAACAACCTCATCCATGCACACTTATCCATGCTACAGTTCCCATTTTCATCCCCTCTACATATATTAAAATAACACATTGCAAGATCTATTTGAGGTCATGCATCTCACATGATCAATGGATATTCATGCGATGTCACAGCAAAGAAACCCCTCTACATTTATATTTCCTTATCATGAAACTAAAATCATGGATATGACCTTTTCTCACTATGAAATCTTCAGGACTTGCAACCTTGACATAATCCCATAACCATGTACTCCTCACATGAAAATATTTTACATGTGGTCTTGAGGCATGATCCATTTGAGCTTGAGACTTCAAAACATAGAAATTTGAATGATATTAGATATTTTCACAAGAACCCACAACATAAATATATTAATACCATGAATTCTCAAGACTCCATAATAGTCTCAAAATTCCCTAATGTGGCCTTGGACAAACCAAGTTGATCGCAAGTCAGTCTGTGGACAAGACATGTTTATCTTGATATATCTTATAGATAATTAATTTTGATAATGCCACATGACTTGGAAAATTCAGGTTGATCATGAAAACTATTATTAATATGCCATGATTTCAATGTGATAGATTGAGAACATTTATACTTTATCATGACCCCTCCCCAGGGCCTGCACCGTGACATACCCAAAGACCATCTCTCGAAGATCAAGGGTTGGCGACTGGCGCCGAAGGCATCAGCCTACAAGTGGGAGGAATTTTCCTGAGTACCTATAAAAATGCACACACAACCTCATCCCAAATATATAAAATTAAACATGAACTCCACTAAACAACCACTGAGTAAAAGTACAAATTGTAGGTTGAATTATTCAAAATAAAAACCCAACAAAAGATAAATCGAAAATATGAAAGTACAAGGAAAAATTGATAATTTTTACACAAAAAACACCACCAGATGAGTAAGTACATAGTAGCTGTTGGAAGCCATAGAATTATGCCCCGCCTGCCTATTCTCAATAGGCACCACCGGGTCCTAGGCCACTAAGTCCTCTATCCTGGCGGTAGTCTCTACAGTAGACACAACACATGCGGGCAAAGCCAGTATAGGGGTGAGTAACAAAATACTTAGTTGGGACCCCAAAACACAAATTAAATACCACAAAGAAATCCACAAAAAAACCAAAAAGAATGATCACCAATCATGATCACGAAGCAAGACAGATCACACCAAGTATAATTTAGAGTAGGAAAGTAAGACCATCAGTCATAACATCAAACACCATGGGCTATTGGAGAACTCCTCTTCAATGAGTACATAGGGCCTGTCAGGTCACACATAATCCACTTCCTACTAATATTAAGTCTATTATGGTAATCATCTCTGATGAGTACTATGTGTATTCTAGGTCACACCGAAGTCTCTCCCCACCATGGAGATGTCGGGTCACACAGATGCCACTTACCATCTTGGCCATACTGAGGTACTCATCCTGTCAAGTACCGTTGGTTTTTTGGGTCACAAAGAAGTCATTCCCCACCATGGTCCTTATGGGTCACATAGAATCCAATTTCCACTAGGCCATAGTATCCGATCCACACAGAGTCACTTTTCAGCAGTCTTTAGGTCTCATCCAACCATAGGGTTTCCACACGTAGCATGCTTGATCTAGGGAGAACTACTCCCCAAGTCATTTTTCAAATTTAAAATTCCGTGAAAGTATTTATATAGTATTCCAAAATATTATCCTCATCACGAGGGTTCCAATGCAGTAAAAGGATCGTAAATCGGACACCTGATTTGAAAGATCTTGGAATCTTTCCAAAAAGGGGATGGTTGGGCCTAGGTCCGCTGACCTGACCAAGACCTAGCCTAACCTAGGTCCGGACCGTTGGGATCCAGGTCTAGCCTAGTAGACCAGGTTTGGCCCACGCCCTGCCTGGTCTTCCTGGCTAGGATGCGGTTGGAAGCTACGTCCGGCCCCCCATCGCCTCATGGGTCTTCCATGGGGCCACCTTCTCTGCAGCGGTTAGGTGAGTACAACCAGCCATTACGTGGCTAACCAATCTAGCTGGCTGAATTTTCCACACATGGGTTGTAGACTGTGTAACCCCAAGAACCACATACCTATAGGTTGTTCCTCCCACTTCACTACGGCGGTCACCGCCAGCGCACCATCGTGGCATGCCGCCACCCACCCATGACCTCCGCTGTGGGCCACCATGTATGAACCAGTAGACCGTTCTTCACACAGATTTCTCTTATAGCCTCCGCAAGGTGTCTCTTTCCCTGTGAAGGCCTTTAATTTTCCTTTCGACCATTTCAAATGTTCATCCCCCAAGAACGCAAAATGCACATGGGGTGGGCCTTGTTCGTGTCGGACTACACCCTCTGCATTAGAATTTCAAAACAAGAGAGGCTTGGAATTACACTTATATTAACAAATAATTAAAATACTGGAAAAAAAACCAAGGAAGACACCCACCCACAAGAATGAATGATCTACATGTTAACCTGTTCGTGGGATGATTCGTGTTAGTCATTTTTAAAATAATGAATGGGGAAACTCAAGCACAAAGAAAACTCCAACCTTAATTGTCGTTTGGTGTTGAAGTGCTCCACCCTCTAGGATTTAAGCTCTATTGGAATTCATTGCATCGTGGTACCATTCATCGTAAAGCGTAGAAGTTTCTAGAAATCATACTAGCATTCATTATTGTAGAGAAGTCTTGGCATAAGTTTGCAAGAGAATTTCCATGGTTTAATTCTCGTCTCTCGAACACATTTTACTATTAAAAAGAAAACACGTTAAAATTTTTCTATTATATTGTTTCATTTACGAGACAATGTATCTATTACACTCCATTTACGAGCCACTAAGGAGCTTCCATTAATGATCCTCATTGCCACACTGTAGTGTTGTTGTCTGTCTCTTAATGATGAGGAATGAAAAATAAAATAACTTTTTAATTTATTTTATTATTTTTGAATAATTCTAAAAACAAAATTTTCTGTCCGACCCTTTTCGGTCGATGTTATATATTTTATTGGTGAATCCCAGTGTTCTGAGTTCAATGGTTCCCTAAGATTTATGATCTCAGAACCTGTTCAAAAGTTATAAAAACCCGTTTGCACATTGTCTTTAATGAACATAAAAAAGTTCAAAATTCCATTCTGAGCTCACCGAGCCTCGGAATCATGCTCATCAAATCACCCAGTCTCGAAATAATTCCATATAATTAAAAAAAATTATATGAAAATTCTCGTGCATTACATTCTCCCCACCTTAGAGATTTACATCCCTGAAATCCAAAACAAGGGATAATTAAACAAATGGGGGTAATGAGCATGAACTTGAGCCTCCCGCTATCATGTGCTCTCTTGTAGATTCTTGTGTTGCCATAAAATGTACACCAGAGGAATTGACAGTCCATGATGGACCCTCTTCTATCGATCCTCTATCTCTACTAAGAACTTTGAAAATGTCTCCCCATCGTCAATGTCCAGCTCACCCCAGTTGATGACGTGCGATGGGTCATGCACATTCCTCCTTAGCTGCGACATGTGGAAACAATCACTCACAAAGTGAATCTTTGGGGGAATAGATAGGTGGTATGCCACCTCACCAACTCTGCTAAGAATCTGAAAAGGTTCGATGAACCTCAGAGATAACTTGCCGCCCTGACCAAATATCTGGAAACCCCATCTAGGAGAGACCCAAAGGAACACATGGTATCCCTCCTCAAACTCCAACGATATCTATCTTCTATAAAAATATATCTTATACCTTCTCTATGCAGTTTTCATCCACTATTGAATGATATGAACCTTCTTAGTGGTAACCCATACCAACTCTATACTCATGAGTGTTGACTAACCTGGGTCTGTCCATCATAGAGGTGATCTGCATGGCCACCCGTACAAGGCCTAAAACATTGTCATGATGATGGTGAAGTGATACCTATTATTTTATGAAAACTCTACTACTGGTAGGTGGTACTCCCAACTATGACCAAAATCAAGGAAACAAGTACAAATAATGTTCTCCAAGGTCTGTATGGTCTACTCTGTCTGACCATATGTCTGAGGGTGAAAGGATTTGCTCAAGTGCAGGTGATTCCCAAATATCTTTTAAAATACCTTCCACAACCAGGATGTAAAAATGAATCATGATCTAATAAAATCATCAAAGGCACCTCATTTAGACACACTATATCTTAGATGTAGAGGCATCCCAATCCCTCTACCGATACATGATCTCGGATGGGTTGGAAGTGAGACAACTTGGTGAGTCATTCGAAAATCACCCAAAGATAATCATTACCCTAGACGTGCATGGTAACCCTATCATGAATTACATGGAGGTACCATCCAAATTCTATTCGGGTACCTCAAGTGGTTTTGCCATGCCTTCTGGGACTTGATGCTCAGCCTTCACTTGCTGACAAGTGAGAAATCGTGAAACGAACTCTGCCACCACTTTCTTCATCCCTAGACACCAAAACTGTTGTCAAAGTTCCCGGAACATCTTCTCCACACAAGGATGTACCACCAAAGTAGATGTTTGGAAATCCCTCAACACCTCCTTTCATAACATCACTGGTACTACGGTGCATCCTATGAAAAGGATGACATGATCCCAAACTATCAAAAATATATCAGGATCATATCCTAAGGATATATGAGCATGTCCGGAATCATAGTCAATATCCACAAGATGTGACTCCCTAACTCTATCTAAGAGTAGGGGAGTTACTATCATTGACTGAAGGTAATCTGTTGTATCTCTATCCATGAAGGATATCTACATCACAGCTATCTTTTTCGTCGCCTCACTCAAAAAATATAAACCAGACCTCTTACTGAGTGTGTCTACCACCACAGTACCCCTCATATAAGTATAGAAAATCTTAAATTCATAGTCCTGAATGAACTCCATAAATCACTAATGTCTCAAGATTAGGTCCTTATGTGATAAGATATACCTGAGGCTACTATGGTACGAGTAGACGGTAAACCATTCACCCATAAAGTAGTGACACCACATCTTTAAGGAAAATACCACTGATACTTACTTTTGGTTAGGGGTCACGTAGTTCTGATCATGGTTCCTTAGCTGTCCTGATCCGTTGGTGATCACCACTCACTTCTACATCATGACATATCCGAGTCTGGTACCTGATGTATCACTGAAAACTACATACCCAACACCATCTTCTGGTAGTCTCACGATGGGGGCACTCTTCAGTCTCTGCTTCCAATCTTGGAAACCCTGCTATCACTTTTCCTTCCACAAGAAGTGTTGTCCCTTCCATGTTAAGGTCGATAAAGGTGATTCCACTCTGTAAAATTTAGGCATGAAACTTCGGTAGTATCCAGCCAACCCCAAGAAACTCCACACCTTACTCACACTCATGGATGGACCCCAAGAAAGCACTACCTCTATCTTCGCTGAATCCAAGGAAACTCAAGCCTCCGAGATGACGTGTCTGGGAAAGTGGACCTCCCAAATCCATAACTAGCACTTCCAGATCTTACCATAAATATGGTGCTCTCAGAGTGTATCTAGGACTATCTGCAGGTGTGTAGCATAATCCTCCTTCGACGCCAAGTACACCACGATGTAATCAATGAAGACTACTATTAAATGATCAAGTTAAGGTTGGAAGATCGAATTCTTGAGTCCCATGAACATGACTAGGGCATTGGTCAAGCTGAAGGGAATCACTAAGAACTCGTAGTGTCCATACCGACATCTGAAAGTTGTCTTTGGCATGTCCTCATTACGTACCTAAAGATGATGATAAATTCATCTGAGGTATATCTTCAGAACCACCTCACTACCTTTAGCTATTAGAAGAATTCATCAATCTTAAGCAGTGGATACTTTTTCTTCACGGTCACCCTATTCAGGCAGCAGAAGTCCACACATAGCCCCAAAATCCCATTTTCCTTATGGGGAAACAACATTGGGGATGCACATGGTGTAATGCTGGGCCTCAAGAATCCATTCTTTTGCAAGTCCTCCAACTATACCCTCAAATCATGAAACTTTGAAGGAGATATTTGATATGTCGATGTGGATATCAGTGCCTTCCCAAGGTATATGTTGACACTGAATTCTACCTCCCTATGAGGATGTAGTCTCAGGACATTCTTAGGAAAGACATACTCAAACTCATCCACCACTATAGGAAATATCAGACTCCTCTCTTCCACTACACTGATGGTGAGGATTTCCAAATGTTGAGTGATCGGCTACACCCTCCCCCCAAAGAGTCCATCCTGTATGGAAAAAGTTTCTTTCTCACCAGTGAAAGAAAATTGGGTCACATACTCACAGACACACCGTACATTGCTAAAAAAATAGTCGATCTAAGCATGGACAATAGATAAATATTCCATACCCAAGATGATGTCGTAAGTCCTAAATGTTGGTACTAGGAGATCCCATCCGAATCTCTCACCTCATAGAGTAATATCATACTATCATCACCAGTGTGTAATCATCTAATCCTCTCCTATAGGAGTCTTTAATTGTAAGGATTGAGCCAATGTCTTCACCAGCATCTCCAAGCCCCGAACAAGGTCCATGTAAAGGAAATAGTGACTAGCACCTAGGACTATAAGAACTGAAAATAAGGTATAGAAGACATAGATTGTAACTCTAATCATCTAGAAAGTGTTTTGGTTATAGGCCTCCATCACCTGAAGATGGCCTCATTCCTTTCCTTCTAGTCCCTTAGCCTGTGGTGGACCACCTGGGGGTGGTAATGGCAGCACCATGAACCTTCATCCACAACCTGCTGCTTAGATTTCCCCTGCCACTTCCACTACCTTTTGGAACTCCTCACTAGAACCTTTTCTTCTTCCTTGGAGGTCCATCAACCATCTTCTGACCATTTTTGCGGTGGGTCGGGTAGTCACAAGCCACGGGTCCCTGCCCGTCGCCCGTAAAGCACAACCTGGTTCCCTGCTGACTCCCTCTGCTATGGGAGCCTCGTACTGATGACCTTGAGTCTTGGGGTCATCCTCTAAAAGATATGACCCCCTTGAGTCCCCACGTATGTTGCCTACTACTCACCACTAAAGACTCTACTTCCTGAGGTCTGCTGGTGTCTCCAACTATCGGTGTCTGCTATGCTAGGAAACTCTCCACAAGAAGGGCTCCCTCCAACACTCCAGCCTGAGTGGGGATGCTGAGAGACACTTTGGATGCATTGATCTCCCATATGAGTCCCTGATAAAGGTCTAAGCCCAAAAGAAAGGGTCCCACACCATGTATGTGGAGTAGTCAGAGAGGTATTTAAAACTCAAAAAGTATTCATCCAGTTACATGCTGCCTTACTGCTAGTGAATCATCTCTTGCATGCGCACAGAGCATAAATTGGCGATGAAAAACATATCCTGGAAAATCCACTCGAGGTTTTTCCAGGTGAGGGTCGCCTCATCACGTGTCTGAATGGTCTAGCTCCACCATCTCCCCACAGAGCCCTGTAGATGTATCATAACCAAGATCACCATATACTCAAGGGGTTTCCTCACAAATTAGAAAACTCATGTCAGTCAGTCCTCAGTGACCTGATGATCTATCTCTCCCCTGAACCTGGGAGGTATCTTTCTCTGAAACTCGTGCAAGGAACTAAGTATTCGTATGTCCTAAACTGGTAATCAAAGTTGTAATTTTTGACCAACGGGTTGTGGAAAAACCGGTGCACAACCCGGTTGGGCCATCTCTAGAACGAGTCCCTAAACTGAAACCTCATAGCTAGGTAGGTTGTTCATACGATCATGTATCAGAAGCGTAGTTGTCTTTCTGTGTAGAGGAATCCTGAAATAGATCAAGATGTACCATAGTCAGAAGATTATACCTAGTGAGATAAATCTTATTCAAGAATATTTAAAGGAGACACTAATTCAACCGGTGTCTTCATTTATATAGACGAAAAGCAGAATTCGGGTCCTAGTGTATAGATACGTTGGCCACCTCACCAACACTAGACAACCGAAATCTAAAAGTTGAAATCTAAACAGTCAAAACTGTTGCCCAAAAAACAAAACAACATACTCTCGGTCTTTGAGGTAGAATAGACCACCTTTGATTCCACTTTGTCATTACTCATCCACTAGGGACCATGATATGACATACCCCAAGACCACCTCATGGAGGCTAGTGGTTGGTGACTAGCATTGAAGGAATCAACATATAAGTGGGAAAAATTTTCTTGAGTACCTGTATGCATGTACACACAACCGAGTCCCAAAGCTGGAAAAGTAAACATACATTCCACTAAAGAGCCACTAAGTAGAAGTAAAAACTATAGGTCGAATGAGATAGAATAAAAACCCAAAAAAAGATGAAATGAAATTAGGAAAGTAAAATTAACACTCTAAAAGCCATCCAGTAGAAATCCCATAGGATGGGTAAGTACTGAGTATTTTCTTGAATCTGTAGAAGTTTTCCCCACCTACTTGGTCTCACTGGGCACCACCGGGTCCTGGGCCACCAAGTCCATCGTCAAGGTGGCGATTGTATACACTATACAAAAAATGTGTGAGTGAAGCCCGTGTAGGGGTGAGTAAAAAAATACTCTGTAGGGACCCCAAAAAAAGGAAATACCAGAAATCAATCCATAAACAAACCCCAAAGCATGATCATCAAGAATTATCATGAAGCTGGAAAGCTGACACCAGAAATAATTTAGAGTAGGAAATTATGACCATCATCCATAACATCAAACACAATTAGACTCTAGAGAACTCATCCTCAATGAGTATAGTGGGTCCACCAGGTCACACAAAATCTGCTCCCCACAAAACTTATGAATGTTCTAGTACTCATTCCTGATGAGTACCATGTGTATGCTAGGTCACACAGAAGTCGCTCCCCACAGTGGGCCTACTAGGTCACACATAAGCCGCTTTCCACCTTATCCATACCGAGTTAATCTTCCTATCGAGTACCGTGGGTATGCTAGGTCACACAGAGGCTGATCCCCTCCCTGGTTCTTTTGGGTCACAAATAAGATTCTTCCCAATGGGCCATAGTATCCGATCTATTGAAGGTCACTTGTCAGTAGTCTTTAAGTCTCATCCAATCGTAGGGTTTTCGCACATAGCATGCTTGATCTCAAGAGAACCAATCCCCAAGATATTTTTCAAATTTCCACTTCTATGAAAATATCTATAGAGTATTCCAAAGGATCTACCTCATCATAATGGTTCCAATGCCGCAAAAATCTCGTCAATCATATGCCCAGTTTGAAAGATATTGGCATTTATCCAAGAAGGGACTAGTTGGGCTCGAGTCCGGTCCGACCCGGCCGGACCGACCTGACCCGACCCAGCATGGGGTCCACTGATCCGACCCAAGTTCATTGAACCGAACATGACCTATCCCATACTGGGTCTGGCCTAGTCTGGCCCGCTGGGACTTCCCACACCCTACCCGGTCCACCAGACCGGGACGTGACTGGAAGTCACGTCCACCTTCACATCACCCCACAGGACATCTGAATGGCTTCCTTCTCCACCATGGTCAAGCAATCTCAGCCTACCACTACCGGACTAGATGGACTTCCCACATGTCGTCAAGAGACCACATTCCCCCATGAACTGCATCCCACCGCTGCGGGCTGCTCCACTGTTGTGGCCGAGGGGTTGCGTCCCTATCAGTGGCTCCTCTCGCTTCACCGCAACTCGAGTTGGTCATGGAAGTCACCTTCGGAGCATTGTCATGGTGTACCTCCACCCACCGGTGGCCACCACCATGGGCCACCTAGTCTTCACTAGTGGTCTGTTCTTCATACCAACTGTGCCTCCGGCCTCTGTGAGGTGTCACCTTCCCTGCGAAGGCCTCAAATTTTCTTTTCCACCATTTTAAATGTTAATCCACCAAGAACGAATAAGGGTAAGGGGGGGGGGGGATTCATGCCTTGTTCGTGTTAGCCCGTTCCCACCACATTATATGTTTAAAACAAGGGAGTCTTGGGATTATAGTTCTATCAAAAATAAATAAAATTACCAATAGAAAAAACCAAGAAAGACACCATCCCACAAAAATGCATGTTCTACACATCAACTAGTTTGAGGGTTAATCTGTGTTCATCATTTTTGACGTAAAGAATGGGGAAACTCAAGTACAATGTAGACCCCTACCTCGATCAACTTTTGTCATTGAATTTCTCCACCCTTGAGGATTCATGCTTTGTTGCCGTTCATCGCTTCCCGATCCCATTCTTCATAAAGCTTTGACATTGCTAGATATCCTACTGGCGTTTATCATTCATCGTTGGAGAGATTTCTTGGGAGAAGTTCATCAGATAATTTCCACAGTTTAATTCTTGTATATCTAATGCATTATCCTATTAAAAAGAAAACATGTTGCAACATTTTTGTTATTCTGTTTCATTTATGAAACAACATATCTATTAATCTCTATTTACGGTCCACTAAGAAGCTTCCATTAACGTGCCTCATCGCCTCACCATATCACATCCATCCATCGCTCAACAGTGATGGAAGAAAAATAAAATAAATTTTTATGTTATATTATTATTTTTCAAATAGTGAAAAACTACCTTCTCCATCCGACCCTTGCCAGTAAAAGTTAAGTCCTATCTTGGTGAATCCCGACATTCTGAGTTCAACGGTGACCTAAAATCATTGATCCAAGAACCGGTTCAAAATTTTGGAAAACCCTCTTGCAAATTTACTTAAACGAACATAAAAAAAGTTCAAAATTCCATTATGGGATCACCGGGCCTCAGAATCACATACCTTCAAAGCATGCGGTCTCGAAATAATTTCATACACTTAAAAAAATTATACAAAAATTTGGAGACATTACATACTATTTCATATGATAGCCCAAGGAAATTTCAAGTTGATCACGTGAAAACTTAAGGATAATAAAGGATGATCATATAAAAGATCATTGTCGTGAAAACTTGTATCATGAAATCAATACCACAAAACGAGATTTTATTAGTGCTAAAGGGAATTTATTAGTGCTAAAAAATCATTTAAAATAGAGATGCCATTAATGGGGGTCCCCTTTTTTAGTGCTCCAAAAATCACTGATAAAGGTTCTCCTTTATCTATGCTTTTTGAAGGGCTGATAAATTTTCCATTTATAAGTGCTTCAAATAGCGTTCATCAAGTCCCCATTTATCAGTGATTCAATTAGTGTTGATAAAGGGTTCCTTTATAAGTGCTATTTGAAGCATCAATAAAGGATTCCCTACCTGGGTGTACTATTTATATGAGATCACACCCAACCAACCTAAAAAACATAAACAACACCCAAATTGAAGTCCAAAATAACCAAACCCACAAAAATAACCTACACAAACCAGAAAAAGCCTACTAAAAAATAACCACCCATATTATATACGAAGGAAACACATACACACTGAAAATGATAAAAAACAAAGAAGTGCACACAATGGTTTGAAAAACAATTCTATATATATTTAAGTGATATCATGAATAAAAAAACATTCACTCCTGGTATATAATAGAAAAAACTTCTATATTCATTTTGAACTATGTTTTATAAAATTACATTTACAATTTTCCAACAAACAGTTAAAAACATTAATGTTTTCTCTTTTGACATTTGTGATCCTATCTAAAAAATGTTATCCAATGGTAATAGTCACCAAAAAAATATTCCCAACTCAATAAAAGGTTCCTCCTTTATAAGAAAACATATATTATATTAGTAATACCATAAAAAAAGAACTTCAACATTAATATGAAGAATACATTAAAAAAATGTCAATTTTTAATAAAAATGACACATTTAGAGTTATACCGGTCACATAGTATGTTGTATTGAGGTGGGGTTAGAGTCCTACATGTAAAAAATGAATAAATTATCATTGTAATAAATTATCATAAAAATATGAATGAATTTTCTGAGATTTAGTATTTCAGTTTCGTTTTTTTACTAAAATATCATTTCAAACCGAAAACATGCAATTTGAGTCATATAGGTCGCATCATGCATCAATTTGATGGGAGACTGCTTCATACACATCACAAAGGACTTAAAAATTGACGCACTTCATTTTGATGACATTTATAGTGTGTTTTCTTGGTTTTCAGTGAGTGACACGTTTTGAGCTAAAGTGTCAATATTAAACTGACAGCAGACACTTTTAGTCATAATGGTCACACCATTCATCAGATTGAGGTATGTTTGAGTCCTACACATCACAACTAAGTCTTGGATCATTTTTCAAAATAATCAAAACAATCCAAATGCGTTTTCTTGGTTTTGAGTATGCCAGTTGTGTTTTTATCCTTGAATTAGTGGAAATTTTAAATAACATGACACATTTGGAATCATACCATTAACATCGTGCGTCATATTGTGTTGAGGTTGATTATTACACTTAAAAACGACTGATAGATCATTTTAATAAAGTATCAAAACAATTAGGATGAATTTTATCAGTTTCTATTATGTGAGTTGTGTGATTTTACTATAATATCATTTCAAACTGAAAACATGAAATTTGAGTCATATAAGTCACATAATTTATTGGTTTGACAAGATACTACTTAATTCATGTCAAAAAGGTCTAACTCATCACCATCGTAAATTTTGAAGAAAATTAGAGTGTGTTTTCTTGGATTTTTGTGAGTGACACATTTTGAGCTAAAATGTCAATTTTAAACTGATAGCGGACACTTTTAGTCATACGGTCACACTATTCGTCAGATTAAGGCGGGGTGGATTCCTACACATCACAACTAACTCGTGGATCATTTTCCTAAGGTATTAAATCAATCTTAATGCCTTTTCTCGGTTTTTAGTATGTCATTTGTGTTTTTATACTTGAATTAATGTCAATTTTAAATAACAAGTCATATTTGGAGTCATACCGGTGATACTATGTGTAAAATTGAGGTATGGTTTATTCCTATACATCACAAATGACTGATAGATAATTTTCCTAATGTATGAAAACAATTGGAATGAATTTCCTCAGTTTTCAGTATGTTAGTTGTATTTTTTACTAAAATTTCATTTCAATCAAAAAAAATGTAATTTTATTCATATTGGTCACATCGTTCGTTAGTTTTACATGATGCTACGTCATACATGTAAAAAAGGTCTAACAAATCACTGTCCTTAATTTAGAAAATAATTAGAGTGAGGTTTCTTGGTTTTCAGTGAGTGACACTTGTTGAGCTAAAATGTCATTTTTAAACTAATAGTGGACACTTTTAGTCATACTAGTCACACCATTAATTTGATTGATATGGGGTTCATTCCTACAGATCAAAACTTACTACTCGATAATTTTCAAAAAGTATAAAAATAATCCAAATTTGTTTTCTCAGTTTTGTAATATGTCAGTTGTGTTTTTATACATGAATTAATGTAAATTTTAAATAACAAGACACATTTGAAGTCATTCCAGTGAAACCATGCTTCAGATTGAGGCACGGTTGATTTTTACACACCACAAATGACTGATAGATTGTTGTCCTAAATTAACAAAACAATCAGAATGCATTTCCTCAGTTTTTATTATGTCAGTTGTGTTCTTCTTCTGAAATGTAATTTCAAACCAAAAACAAGAAATTTGTGTCATATTAGTGGCATCATGCGTCATTTTGATGTGATACTACTTCATATATGTCATAAAGGACTAATGAATCACTGTCTATAATTTTGAAGACAATCAATGTTCATTTTTTTTGTTTTCCTTGAGGGACACATTATCTGCTAAAATGTCAATTTTAAAATAATAGTGGACACTATTAGTCTTACCTATCACACCATTTGTTGGATTGAGGTGGGGTTGATTCCTACACATCAAAAATTACACATGAATCATTGTAAGTATCAAAAAAATCCGAATGTGTTTGCTCATTTTTCAGTTTGTCAGTTGTGTTTTTAATTGAATTAATTTTAATTTTAAATAACAAGACACATTTGGAGTCATACTGGTGACACCGTGCATCATACTAAGGTGACGTTGACTCCTACACATCACAAATGACTGATAGATCATTGTCCTAAAGTATCAAAAAAATTAGAATTTATTTCTTTGGTTTTCATCATGTCAGTTGTGTTTTTTACTAAAATGTCATTTCTGACTGAAAACATGAAATTTGAGTAATATTGGTTGCATAATGCATTGGTTTGATCCCTGTATGATTGACATAGAATAAAATCCTCTTTATGAAACATATCTTTAGTTGACCCAGTGAAGAACGAACTGTCATATATTTAGGACCTCCAAATGAATATACGATAGTTGGTTCTTCACCAGGTTGACTAAAGAGGGGAAATTTCAATGTTTTAGACTGAATAAATGTTTTTTTGTAGAAAAAACATTCTCATTTTAGAAAACGAGAATATTGGAGTAAGATCTTGTGCCTGTTATGTCTCAAGACATAACAACAAATTCTAGGGATGGGGAAACCCCTTTTGGATACTCGTTATCTTTTGTGGTCTGTCAACAACGCACATACCCTATAAATGAGTACCGCTAATTTATTTTAAAAAACCAATCAACATGAAGTTCATTTAGTTCAAAAACAAGGACCACCAATGACAATTATTTTTATCAAGGATTTTAGCCCATACAAGTCACATCATTAACATTAAAAGAGATAAAGATAAGACAGACAATATTATAAGAGTTGATTTTTTTTGAGAAGTTTTCCATATTTTTTCTATACTTGTATATTCTTCCATCAGGTATGCTGCCCATTAGTTTATAATCATATCTATTTTGTCTTATAAATATGAATGTCTTATTAAGTCATGTTAGTATTGAAAAAATATAAATACAAAAAGGATTAATAATTATTTTAAACAAAATATCAATTATATTAGAAAATACGTCTTTAGGGATGCTGGTTTGTTCATTAAATATGATCTCATTGATAAATTTACAAACACAATAACCACAATATTTACTATTTTTTTTGGTTTTAGGCACTCTAGAAATATTTAGAAAAATAATTAAACATTTACATGTGTTTGGATAGTGAAATATTGTTATATATACCCTAATACTTAACATGTCGTAGTACTTGTTAGGTTTCTTTTCCTTTTCCTCTAGCCTCCTTCCATGATGTGGACAATATTCAAGAACCACCCTATCATAATAGAGTCCTCATTAAAAGATAATTTAAATTATGTAACTAGATGTTTAGTTCTAAAATCTTGGATGTAGTGTATTATAAATTGACAAAATCCATCATGTGTGGTTAGTTTGTTGGATATCCATGCATTGAATCTAGAAAATAGATCTTTAGAGTATCCAAATTAACCACAATGAGCATCCAATGCTGTCTAAGAACACAAAAAAGAATAAGTAATGAAAGAAATTAAAATATATTTGATATGGTTAAATTTTAGAGTTTTACCTCAACATTGTTGGCATTAAGAAGAGTCTGTCATCCATAATTTTGGTGTTAAACTATTTGAGTAGTCCTGCCACTATTTCACCCTATTTCTTAAAAGTTATGTCTTCTTTTTCTTGAGAGGGGATGTGAGGACTAACGAGTGAAAATTTATGTTCATGGGAAAATCCATTTATTTTTTTTCATATATATTCTTGCCAAAAATATGAAATGTATTTAGTAATAATTAACACAATATATCACCTTTTGAAAAAAAAATTATGAAAACATACCTTATGTATACATTTACAACTGAGCCACCTAACCATTCATAGTTGAGGATTTTAGTTTCACTCTCAACACCAATGATGTCTGAATCCTTCCCTCTATACATATTTTCTTTGAAATCAATTATGTGAGTTCCACCATTTTCATCTTCATATCCAAATGACCATTCAATGATAATAAATGTGGATATAGAACCGGGGGGGGGGTAAGGTGATTATGGTATATAGTTTTGATCAATTGGTTGATCATTGAGATGAATTTCAATTGGACTTTAATTTAAACCCCTTTCCTTTGTCAGTGTGTAATAAAATGAATTGGTTTAGGCATTTTTTTCAATAAATATTTATGTTTTAGCTTGAAAATTAAATTGTAAATGAATAACTCATTGTTGAGATGTTTTTTACAAGATGTGACGACCATGTGATGAATGTTCCAAGAGCTAGTCCGACTGTATAAGTATCTGCATCATCAATTGGAACAAGTAGCTCGACGCTCAGATCTGGGGATATAGTATTTGAAACTCTGACATGACATGTCAGCTGTGGTCTCTTATGTAGAATGTCGTTTTGGATATTGAACATTGTATCCCATGCTACACGACAATGGTTAGGCATTCATAGATATAAGTCACAATTATTTTTACCCTGTAGAATATCAATACAGAAAAGGTAGCAGTGTCTAGTTTCTATCTGATTCACATTTCATAGAAAAAATTATTATAAAATTGAATACCTCAGTTAAGAATTTTTTTTGAGGGGAATAGCTCACCTCAAAACTTATGGGGGTAGGGTGAGATCTTCATGCGTGTGTTGTTCTTGAGTTGTTTCTTCTTTTTGACTCCCCCATAAAACTTGCTACTAGCTCTCTCAAGTATTGTAATTACTATCCAAACATAACTAATATTTCTCTCATATTTTTCATTTCCTCAGTTTGATCCTCCGCTTGTTTTTTTTGAAAATATGTTTGGGGTGTCTCCCCAAAACCCGCAACTCTGATGCAGGCATACTTTTATAGCTTTTTAAAGGCCACTGAATGTATGTCTGCATCTAGTGTGGGTGGTGTTGATTCTTTTGACTATGTCAGAAAGATAATATTGGAAAATAAGTAATCATTGTTATGTAATTGCGATTTAAAGATTTTTTTTTTATTATTCCATAATTACACATATTTCTTACACTTTTTGTGCTTTTTCATCTATTAGTTTCCCATCGTTAGTTACATGCACCTCCTTCCATAAAAAATGGCATGGTATAGAAGTGGATTTGGATTTGGACTCTTCAATATGCAAATAAACAAAATAACTTAGTTATTGTGTTGTTTTATGTCACATAAAAGTATTATGGTAGATTTAAAATACATTCCAATTTTTATTCAAGTGATGTGTACCCCATACTTTTTTACGATAGGGGTACGCTGGTTTTGATGCATACTATTTATTTTCAGCACTCAGTTTCTAATTCACAAATAAAATAGTGTCAATCAAATTGATGAATACATGTACCATCAAACAACGTATTACCATACACAATGTACCTTAAAAGACTTATTCACACAATGACCAGTAAATGAGTCCCACGATTCTTGGGTTGTGAGGTGTGCATAAATAATAGGTGGGTGTGGTTTTATTTTCACTTTGGCATCTTTAAGGTGATATTTCATTAAAAGTGTACGAAAAACCCTGTGAATCCCTCTAGAAACCATTAAGACATGGTCTTTGTGAAATTCATATACTATAAATACACTCTACAAGATATGATGTAGTGTAAGTCAATGATTCATTGTTTAGTTTTTAGTAAATTAAAAAATGATATCATAATTTTACTAGAGTATCTCCGCACATAAGTTCCTTAATATCAACCACAACATGGTTCCATGAAGTTACATAAATAGTCACGATTTTTCAAGTGATGATTTAAATGTAACTACTGAACATGGACTTGTTGGGGTTAACATGTTGGCACTACTTATTTCATCCAATCATGAATTTGATGCCTTCTCTTTAGGCTTAATGAATTTTTTATAATACCGTAAAACTAAAACACTCCTATTTTTTTCTCCATATATGTTTTGTCACCTTTAATTTACTCGGATCTAGCATCATCAATATGTTCCTCCGTCTCTAGAAGGCTATCATCGACATGTGTAGATGGTGGTTGTACCTCTACACTAGGAGCCGAAACAGGTTGAGAAACCTGTTGTTTGTCTGCACTGTGAGTAGTATTAGGTTGAGAAACCTATTATGCCTAAGGATTGGGAGCATCATCATGTACAAAAGTCATTATCTACAAAAGTGGTTTAATATTTTATATAGATAACATAAATTCAACAGTGAAAATATATTAACAGAAGGAAATAGGTTGAAAAACCTATTGTTCGTCTGTACTTTGAGCAACAGTAGGTTGAGAAACCTATTATGCCTTGGGATTGGGAGCATCATCATCTTATGAAGTAATTATATACAAAAGTTGTTTAACATTTAATATAGATAACATAAAAACAATAGTGAAAAGATATTAACATAAAGTAACATGATGTATATTAGAAAAACGTATAACCTAATTATTGAACTCTCTTTTTTTAAAGGTTTAAGTGATTTAACCCCTCTATCGACTATCCAAATCCCTTGATTATGGTCTCCTATGATATAAAGAAACCCCATCTACTCTGGGACCACTACGAAATGATTATTACTTCCCAATGAAAGGGTCACCCCATTTAATTTTCATCTAACTCTTCAGTGGTTTTGGGTGATAATAGAATAATTGACCAGTTTTGAACTGCAGGATCTGGAACATAAATACATGTACTACTTGTGATTCCATTACAAATGGTTCATCTTTTTACACTTAATTACTAAAGAAAAATTTTACAAATCCAAAATCATTTATTTTAATAGCGCATCTATTATCAACCCACTTGAATTGAAAAATCAGCGCACAAAATATCGTATAATCCAACTCCCATATTTTTTTGATGATTCCAATATATGACATATTCACGTAATTTGGATTTATGTCCTTAAGACCAAAAACATGAATTACTTTAGTAACAAGTGTAACTCCCCTATTCTGTCTGGTGCTATCTTCATCATGTTTATTAGTATAGAATGTATAATCATTAATTAAATAAGAATTGTAAGAAAAAACATACACACTTGGTCCTCCAGCTTTCTATTGAAGTCGTTCTGAAATTGAGTCAATCTTTTCATCTCACTCCTTAAAAATATGGTCCTAAAACCATCCTATAAGCTGTTGATTATGTTTATTTGATAACCATTTTTTACCCCTTGATGGATTCTAATGCCTAATAATTTTTCTTTGGGTTTCAACATAAGATTCAAAGTCTAAACTATTATGTAAAATGAAAAGGTGGGCCAACTCCCAATCTGTAATATTGATTATGACAACCTCCATTCCAGAAATTACTTCACCAGAAAGTCACCTAGTGTGATAAGATTTTGTTAGACCAATGCTTTCCACACTAGACCTGCATTCAATACAAAATTCAATGTCTTCCTCAATAATATATCTCTTTGCAATACAACCCTATGGGCGACTTCGATTTTCGACATACCCTTTCAAAATCATTATATATTGTTCAATGGGATAAATCCATCTATAGTGCATTGGACCACATAGATGAATCTCTGTCACCAAGTGAACCATCAAATGAACCATCATATCAAATAATTTTGGTGGGAAAAACATTTCCAATTCACATAATTTGATAACAATTTCTATTTCCATAGTTGGCAATTTCGTCAGGTATATAACTTTTCTACATATAGATTTGAAGAAGAAACATATCTTCATTAATGTATGACGAATTGTTTTATCAAAAATGCAATGTAAATCTATAAGAATTAGATCTTACATCAAAACATGACAGTCATGTGATTTCATAGCTTTTTAACATTAAATTGTGCATTGACATGATGTTCTTGATATTCGATGAATACCCCTATGGAATCTTTATATTATTCAAGAAGTTGAAAAACAAATATCTCTCCATCCTGGAAAGAGTGTATGTTGCTGGAGGAAGAGTTTTTCATTTTTTAACCTTCACTAGTGCCAAATCTTCTTGTATTCCCATGTCAACCATGTCTATCCTAGCCATAAATACATCCTTTGTTTTTTCGAGTGCATTTATCAATGTGCCTATGAAACCATCACATACATTTTTTTCAACATGAATAACATCAAGAAAATATCCGACGTACAGAAAATTCCAGTATGTTAATTAATAAAACTGATTTCTTTTTCCAACCAGTTTTCTTAAGGTTTTTTGAAAATGATTTTCCTAAAGTAGTGTCCACATATTAAACTCTCTCAAATAGTTGATCACCAATTAGTAGAGATGGTGTTTTATGTTCTTCTAAACTCATATAAAATGATTTTGTCCAAGATTATTACTTTTTTCATTTGGTGAGAAATATGTGATGTCCTAGAAACAAAGTATTCAATGAATGTTTCACCCTAATTGATTGTGTACCTTGTTCACAGATGGAACACCCTAGATTTCCTTTAATACTATATCTTGAAAAATTTACAGAATAAAATTCATTTATCACCCTGTACAACATGGATCTCATTGTGAAATATTCATTTCTATAAGCATCAAACATTGTAACACGTGAATCCCACAATAAATTCAAATCCTTGGTCAATGGATCCAAATAAACATCAATATAATTACCAAGTTGTTTTGGTCCTTATATAATCATAAATAACATGATGTGTTTTAGTTTCATGCATATCCACGGTGGAAGGTTATATTTTCCAACATAACCAGCCATGTACTGTGAGTGCTTCATTGAAAACCAAAACGATTCACTCAATCTATAGATAATGCAAGAGAAAGATTTTTCGGCTCGTTTAGAAATTCAGGGTACTCATGACCAATTCTATTCTATTGAGGAGAGCCTGCCGGGTTCCATAGTTTTCTATCTTTATTTCATATGTATGTGTGCCACAAAAATTTCATTATAATATCCTCACTTCTATATAGGCACCTAAACCTTGGAATGATTGGAAATTACCATGGAACTTTTGTAGGACCAGATTCATCATTCTTGAATTTAGAAGCACCAAACATTGGCCATTGTCTATGTTATTTGTGGTTCTTTCGAAACATTATACAATCATTCATGAAGGCGTGTACTATTTCAGAGATCATACCCATTGATCGTTGAATTTTTTGGCATCGTATATTTGGATCGGGAGCTCATTATGTTCTGGGAGCATATCATTCAAAAGAGAAAGTAATTCTGTAAAACTATGGTCACTCCATATATTGCCTAATTTCAAATTATATAGCTTCATAATGACCTAAAATTATGTATATTTAGTGAAACCATCATATAATGTCTTTTTTTCACATCTCTTTAAATGCTCAAAAAAATTTGGGCAATTAAGAAATTCATCTTCAACTATCCTTGTCATTTCCTTAATATGATATTCATAATTATGCACATCTGTAATCACATCCTTGATACAGTCTTCTTCATTTTACACACTTGTAATCATATCAAATGATCCATAAAATGTAGTGTTATCCCAATCACTAGTTACATTTTCTTTTTCCCCATGTTTATTCCAACATTTATAACTTTGATATATTCCAAGACAGATCAAGTGTTCTTCCAACTCCTCTGGACAAACTTTCCTTGAATAGAAACAGTGTAAACATGGAAAAAGGAGTTGATAAGGATCATATTCATGATCTTTTTCAAACATGATGACCTCTTTCACTCCATATTCATACTCTTTTATCAGACAATTGGCATCCATACATTCTTTATTCATATCCATCCTATTTGATTTAGTGATATAAATATTTAATGAAATAAATACACAAAATATTGATATAAAATATTAAAAAGGTTAAAAAAGTTACAAAATTTAAATCTCCTCTGAAAAATATTTACAAAATCACAGTTTAAATCCCCTTAAAAAACCAACCATTTACACAAATTCCTCTTTAAAATAACAAACCCTTTATAAAATAAACTAATTAGTTCCAAAATTACTTTCTCAAAACCCCATTTTTCTAAAACCATTTTAAAGAAATTTAAAACCAAAAAAGGGTATATTGAACACATGTAATTTTTTATGAAACATTTCAAAACACCTGAATTATTTTAAAAGTGAAACCCTAAAAAAATCACTAGATGTAATTGTAACATCTCTATGACTATCCAATAAAAATAATTGATGGATGCATGCCTTATATGTCTCATAACACCCCCTATCTAGCTCTGATAACTAGTTTTCAGTGTTCCTCCCGTCAACCTTATGGACTGACCAACCCATCACTGGTGGGTGAACTCCTTTTCTGGTGTTCCGACCTCCCACTGGCTACTCAAAACCATATTCAAATTTAAATTTATTATTAGATATTTACATCATCACACTTAACCATGAACATTGAAACTTTCTAAATTATTGACATATATTATTATGAGTAGAGATTAACGTAATCACACTCACTGTTTTTGAACCTAATGACTTACTAACCTATTCACATAACATTTATATATTGTGATATATAATCTTTTATGCAGTGAATTGGTAGAAAATATAGGTACTACCATCTCATAATACAAAAAAAATTCCACTTAAAAATAAAACATTCATTATCTCATAAAGAACCCATTTTGACTGGAGAAGATAAATTCACAATGAATAAGGGAACCATGTGATCAAGGATCAATATAATAATACAGAAAACCGATATTAATCGTTACACTAATAAAACAATCATAAGGGGGATGTAATCAATATAATAATAAATCATATATATAGAACCGCCGATCAAGAAAAAAATGTCATGGGATATACCCTAGGTACTAGTGTGTGACGATCCAAAATGGCACTATAACTTCATGGACCAACATTTGATACATGTTTTAGCCAACAATTACAAAATCCACCCAATTAAACCATACTTAACTCATCATAATGGAAACTTCCCAATAGCCTTGTCTTAAAAAACTAGGGGAACCATAGAAGTATTTGTACTAACTAAGGTAGCATGAATCAAGACCTCCCACCTAGAAACCCAAGTTACCATAAAAAAACAACCATATAGGTGATAAAGAAATCAATATAATTACCAAAAAAATGTCTCATACCTCACCTCCAACACCATCACATATAAAATCCCCAATTTACATCATACATTCATCATATAAATTATCAATAACCCATAACTGGTGCAATAAATATATGGTAAATCATTGAGGGTCACATGAGAAATAAAACATTTACTTTTTAAAGTGAAAAATGTTTTTTCACATGAAACCCAACTTATTATGTAGAGTCTCACTCCTCTTATTTAAAGTCTCATCATTTCAATGATTTTATAAGCACTTGAAAAAATAATCCATTTTTTTCCAAAAATATTTTCCAACCACAAGGAAAATTCCATTGAAGAACCAAAAAGGCATAATACCTATATTTACTATAAAAAAATGTTAATTTACCATATGAACCTTTTCAAATAGGCTTTTCATGAGAATTAATCTAATTTAATAATAGTAAGTGATATTATTTTGAAAAAAACCTTATGCCAAGCCTAGAATTTATGAATGGAATTTATAATTTCACCCAAGAACCCATACATTACTATACTTAAATTGAAAATAAATTTATAAAGAATACACATTCCATGAATTTTAAAATAAAGGAAGATAAAAGAAACACCTACTTTAAACTGAATGGTAACCAATACACAACATGTACCCTTCCATAAAAAAACTCAAAAAGCCTAAATGCCTAAATCCTTAGGAAAAATGAATTTCAGTTCTTGGGGGAAGGAGAAAACTATGGGAAATATAGAAGAGAATAGGTATGGGGGAGATAGAGGAGAAATAGTGGAAAGAATGGTTAAAATAGAAAAATAATTATTTTCTTAAATAATTAAAAAAAAATCAAATAATAGGAACAAAAGAAATGGTAGAATATTATAATTCTCATTTTCCAAAATAAATCATATAATAATAACATATAAAGTTTTACTAAAATACCACTACATGGAAAACAATCCTAAGATGATAAATATAAGTGAAAATACAATCCTTTTCACAACAACATTTTAAAACATTGACGTGAAAATTATATTTAAATTGTTTTTGAAGGGAAATCGACTAGTATTGAAAACATTAATATAAATAGTTCCTAATGAAATGTTATTAAATAGGAACAACAGTTTTAAAAATGAGAATTAAAAATAATTTAAAAATGTTTACTTTTAATATAATCCTTAATAATTCAAACATGAAAAAGGCATAATTTATTAAATAAATGAAGTAAAATTACATTGATAAATTTTACAATAAAAAACTTCCATAAATAATGGATACTTGAGAAATGTATAACATTTTTAGTAAATAAAGTTGAAATAATTTGAATACTTTTACTTTTAAAAATAATTTTTATAATAGAAACACAACAAATGCATAATTTTTTCTATAAAATAATTGAAAACACTATGAAGAATTTTAATTTTAAAATGAATATTTAATAATATAACCATGAAAAATACATAAGAGTAATATAAATAGGAGTGGTCGAAAAAAAATTATTTTTGAATGTATGGAAAAACATTTTGAATTTTTTAAAATAACCATGATGAAAACCCATATTGCATTGGAGATTTTTAAATCAACCAATTAAAAATATGGCATGAAAAAATTGAATTTTACCATATATAACTAGAGGAGAAGATAATTCTAGAGTATTTATAATTAAAGAGAAATCTAATGCCCCATTTTGAATATCACATTTGATAGGTCTCACTTTTTCGAAGGATGTTGAAAATAAATCCTTATGGGATATAAAAGGTATCAATCAAAACTATTGATGGAGAATAGTCATGAAACATAACATAGAATATCATGAATAGATAATTAATTAATGATATAATATATCATATTTTCATTTAGTGAAAAATCAAATACCTCCAATGACCATGATTTTCAGTAGGGTGTTTAGCCAGTAAAATTCAAAACATCACCACCAATATCAGACAATAATAAGTGAACCCAATGAGAAAGAAGAGAAAACTAACTATAGAGGTGTGGTTTAGAATGCGGTAGAGGTGTGTTCATAGTGTAGAAGAGGCTCGATGGAGGAGAGGCATTATAGAAAAGAGGAAATGGCATAGGAGAGCCACGGTGAAGGATAGGTGCGGCGGAGGAGAGCCATAGGTGGAGGAGTGGTGATGCGGAGGAGAGCCACAATACGGAGCTCGGTTCCTGGTGGCAGAGGAGTCAGCCGAAGAGGAGGAGGAGGAGGAAAGAGAGAAGGGATAAGAGGAGGGAGGAGAGGAGGTGAAGGCAGCGACGGTGTCAGGGATCAGCTTCCGTGAGATATTGAGGGCTGTGAGGAAGGAGGATATAATTATGGTTTATTTATATAACCTAACGACACTTTTATCGGTGCTAGGTAAGAAACACTGATAAATGTATGTTTTATCAGCACTTTTTAATTTGTGATGATAAACCATACCATTTATTCATAATTATAAAATTATAACCAATATATTTATTACATTTATAATTTTATAAATATATATAATTAATATATTTATTATAATTTAATTATTTAAATTACAATTAAACATATAAATATAAATATATATTTGTGTTTGTGTTTGTGTATATATTATTACTAAATATATTTATAATTTTATAATTTAAATTATAATTAAATATATATAAATATATAAATATAAATTGATATATTAATATTAATTTTAATTTAATAAGTATTTAAATATATATACATATGTCTGTGTCTGTGTATATATTCATTAAAGACATATATTCAAAAGGTATTCATAAATATATATTTTTCATTTTAAAAATTATTTGGTAATTTTATAATTTTTTAAACATATTTTTGTTTAATTAGTTATATATAATTATAATTATATATAATATATTTAAATATTATATAATTATATATGAATATTTTTTTATATTTTTAAATATAATAAATACATTTATTGTTTATTTAAATATATTTATCATGATTTTAAGTATTTATGAGACGATAAAGCTTCATATATATAGGAAATGAAGAAATATGCCACGACCCGTCCTTGGGGCCTGTGCCGTGACTACCCCAAACCCGCCTTCCATAGGCCAGGGGCTGGAGACTAGCACCAAAGGCATAAATAATGATAACTAGGAAGGTATTGACTTTATAAAGTAAACAAAACACCACAGAGTACAAGAAGAAGTAATACACTAAGTACAAAAGAAAGTGCTGAAAAGTAAAAAAGGGATAGAATACAAACCCAACTAAAAAGAAGTATAATAGAAAAGACAACAGCTTAAAGAAAAGAAGCAGCTCCTGGGTCGTCCACCTCAGATCCTACCTGAAGGGTAGGTATGGATAGCGCAGCTCCTGGATCGTCCACCACAGATCCTACCTGAAGGGTAGGTACAGATAGCCTCCACAACGCTATCGCCCATCAACCTCCTCCGAGTATCGTCTCGTCATGAAGTCCACCTCCGGATACTGACTCGTCGTGAGGTCCACCACCGGGTATCGTCCAGTCCTCGAACGCTCGGCCTCCATTAGCGTTGTCCGTCGTCTGCATCCAACACAACGAGGTGCGGGCATAGCCCGTGCATGGGTGAGTATAACGATACTCAGTAGGGACCCTAATACCCTCAAGGTCTCTCTAAATCCAACAAGGATAACCACAAAGTAGAATCTCAACATATAAACCTTACTTAAGTATAATCCCATACTTATACCTAAGTTATCAAGTAACCCATCTCAATCACGAGGAAACACAAAGGTTATGAAATCAATTAATAAACACTACCTAGGTATATTCCCATACATATACCTAAGTTATCAAGTGACCCATCTCAATCATGAGGTAAACACAAAGGTCGTAGACTCAACTCAAACCAGGATTTTCATTATCGAAACTGTAACTGCTGAAGTGCTCCATCTCTGGAGAGTACAGTGATCCTATCACGACTCTGAGGTACTGCTCACTAACCTAAGACTGCTGAGGTACTCCTCCTTTCGAGTACCGCGGGTCAGCCACCCAAACACAGTACTGCTCCCCGCCGGGGTCTGCCACCCAAACACAGTAGTGCACCCCCCCTAATAGCTTGCAGAGGTACTTCTCCTGTCGAGTACCAAGGGTCTGCCACCCAAACATAGTAGTGCTCCTCACCATGGGTCTGCCACTGAAACACAGTAGTGCTCTCCACTGGGCTATACAAGTCACTCCGACACGAGTCAGACAAGCAGTCTTCTGGTCTCAGCCAGCTACACGGTCTTCGTACTCCGAACGCTCGTCTCCGGGAGGGTCCACTCCACGAGCTACCGGTCGATACTCCAAGTATCACAAAGTCCCAGGAGGAAGTATCTCAAAGGACTGCCTCGTCATAGGGGTCTCAACGCAACAGATGGCACGTCAATCAGACGCCCGGTCTGTGAGCTATTAGCCTTTTCGTCCCAGGGGCCCGGTTGGTTTTGTGTATGAACCAAACTGACCATATCTCTTCTGTACCCCGAACTCTCATAGGGTATACTCATAGGGACCGTTTCTCAACGTGATCACCAAAGCCTTTGACGGTTCGTCAAATGGACGTGCGGTCTGAAAGTTATCATCTTTTCCGCTCTAGGGGCCCGGTTGGATTTCGGGTTCAATCCAACCCGGACACTATCCAATTGCGTCCAAACCTCAAGGGAAGTATTCCGAAAGTTCCGTCTCATTAATAGGAATCCAAAAAAGCCGACGGCACGTCAATCGGATGTCCGAAGCTCAAGTTATAAGCGTTTCCGCTCCGAGGGCCCGGTTGGTTTTGGGTTCGAACCAACCCTCCCATACCCAAAGTTCTCCGAAACCTTGAGTGTAATATACCAAAAATACTGCCTCGATCCAAGGATCTCCTCACAACTAACGGTGTATCGATCGGAGGTCCATAGCCCAAGATATGGGAAAAAGACCGAATGTGGTTTGAAAATGGGGGGTCTCGGCCCGGTCCGACCCGACCCAACCCCCCTGGGTCGGCCCAAAGCGGGTCAACCCAAACCGGGTCTGGGTTTGGCCCATTAAGGCGCGGCCCGGCCTGGCACAGTCAGCACGGCCCGGCCCGGCCTGGTGCGGCCGGTCTGGCCCGGGGCGGCTCGGTGCTGGCCGAGCGGGGTCGGCTCGGCGCTGGCCGAACAGATGCGCAAGGGGGTGCTGCCCCCCTTCACTGAAGTCGCGACCCCGCGTGGGGGACGCCCCCTGCTAGCGACGCGACTCTAGCCATCGCGGATTCAGCCGTGGCGGACCCTCCTGGGGGCGCGCCGGGCGCCGCCGCCTCCTGGCGGTCGGCCGATGCCGGTAGCCCCATCCAGTCGCTGGCGCCGCCGTGCCGACAGGCCCTTCCACGGACCACCGGACGCGTTCCTGTGGTCCGTTTTTCCTGCGGTCTTCGCCAGTGGTCCTCGCGGGACCGACTCTTCACTGCAAAGCCTTCAAATTGACTTTTCGGCCCCATTTGTAATCGCTCATCAATCTGCGCACAACGATCAACCAGTGGAGTCTTCGAATTGCCTCCGCAGCCCCGACTCTAGCCGCGGTTTCGTTTGGCCTCAACGGCGCGGCTCGATGGCGCCACGCTTCTTCGTCGTGTTCTTTCTTGTTTCCGTGTGGGGCCGTTGCACCGCGCCGCCTTTGTTCATGCCGCAAAGAACACAACATCAAAGGGGGGAGGAGGATTGGCCGTGTTCGGGTAGTCCGACCTCCTCCCCTTAATCGATAACAGGTGGCCCGGATATTAAACGAAGAACACACATGATTAATTACGAATAAAACCAAACCCCTACGATTTTACCCACAAATCAAGAATTCCCAACCCGCGAACATATTCTTTCGTGGATCAACTTAATATTTAGTGGATCCGCGTTCTTTGTTTTAGATGGAAATAAACATGGGTTCATTGACATTCACAAATTAATTCCCTACCTTTGATTCATCGGGGCACACGTTTGTCGCAGGGGAAGATGATGACGCCGCATGTCGAACGTGACGGAGAACGGCGTTGCGGGGGTCGGACGTAGATTCCGTGGACGTCGGGGTGCGTCTGAAGAGGAAACAACGTCTCCTCACTTTTTGTGGAGATGAAGAAGGAAGGTACGTTGTCGTTGGCGATGACCACCGCGGTCGGCGACTTCTCCCTTGTCACGGTGGAAGAAGAAGATCATCGGCATTCTTCGTTGTTGTTCATGTTCTTCAACGAGGAAGAATGTTCTTCAAGTCTAGAGTATTTCTACCCAAATCTTCTCGCACAACAAACCACCAAAATAAAACTAGGTTTCCCTTATTCTATTCATCATGTCAACTCTTTCAAAATTCAAAATAATCCTCGAATTAATTAACATGTGTTGACCAATTAATGAGGCGTTTAATAAACCAAAAAAAATGAGAGTTGACTTGGAATTAAGTGGGGGTGCAGGTGCGTTACTCAATTTATGATGAGTTTACAAAATTAAATATGGAGGTGAGGAGTTATGGAAAAAGTGAACGGGTGGGGCTCGTGTGGGCCCCACCTCTCCTTTATTCTCCCAAGGGAGGTTAGCAACCCAACAGGTACCACTCCAACTTTCACTCCTAGGAGTTAAACCACAAAGTAGAGAGAAATTAAGTTGTGACGCCACTTAATTTCACTTAAATCGCCTAGTAAAGAAATAAAAATAAAACGATTATATTTTTATTCCTCACTTTTTTTAACATAACCACCCGAGCAAACACACCTTCGGAAAAGGTATTCCTAAGCAATTAACGGCGCTGTGGTTTCATCGGTGCCCTCGGATTTTGATTCTGAGCATCGGTTCAAAAGTTAGAAAAACCTGCTCATTCGTTCACTGAACATACCTAAGCTAAAGTTCGAAAATGATTCCGGGCACACCGGGCCTTAGAATCAGGTGCTTTCGGAAGCCAAAGACTCGTAAAATTCCAAAGAAATTAAGAAAAAAAATTCCCTTGAATTTTCTGGGTATTTACAAAATACATGAAGTTATGTACTATAATATATATGTCCAACATTAGGGTAAACAATGAACATATTCATAAGAATATGAACGTACGTATCAATTGACACATTCATTTGGAAACATAAATAAATAAATAAGTAAATATACATATATATATTTAATAAATATATGTATATATATATAAGTATTTATATATAATATTATAAATGTATAGTATAATAAATATACAATAAAGATATAACTAAAACTAATATACATAATAAACGTAAATAAAACATAAACATAATAAACATTATAAACATGGGTTTTTTTAATGTAAATATATAAACATTATTTTTTTGAATATAATTAAAATTATTTTATATAAATTAATAATATTTTCTATTAAAAACTTTTATCAGCATTATTTTTAGTGCAGATAAAGTCTTGTTTTTATCAGTTCTTTTTATTAGAACTGATAAAGGGAGGACTTTATCAGTTATAATATTAACACTGATAAATGGTTGATTTATCAATGATTTTCTCTAGCCCTGATGAAAGTCCCCCTTTTATGAGTTCTTTATAATTAGCATTGATAAAGCCCAAGTTCTTCCCTTTCCCACATTTGTGGTAGTGGATTAAATCGATGAGAATTCAACTTGATCATGTAAGGACATCCATGACAATGCACTTTGATCATGTGAAGACCTCGGACATTCCAGCTTTGATCCTAAAAGGATTATCAGGACAAGTTTCTTTAATAAAAAAAATACATCTTGGAAAATTTACTTTAATCATGTGAAGAAACCTTGTACATGTTTAATTTTATCATTCAACATATCTTAGCCACATCAACTTTGGACATTCAAAGCATCTTGGACATGTGAGGATGACACCCATGGATGTGTCATCTCTGCTAGACTGACACCCAAAACTAATCTGGTAGACAATCAAGACATGTCCAGCGGACAATCAAGACATGTTGTTTAGATCCCCTATTAAATGTCAACTCCAGCCGATAGACCCATTAAGAGTTATTCCATGTTAACCCCAGCCTGAAACCTTTGGCCATGTTCCCCCTTTATAGGACAATTGTCTTTAATGGTTTAGAGTTACACACTCATGCGACCCTTTTCATATAACACTCTTGGATGACCCTCCATGTCATACCATGAATATCCAATAGACCTTCTATAGTTCCCATCTCTCTTTATATGTAAGAATATAGATAATTAGTATGAAAACATTGAACCCATCCTAGAATAATCACATAGAATTCCTAAAACCTTAGGGATAACAGTAATGTCTTCAATTGAAATCACCCACACTAACCCATTCAAAGGTTAGGGTGTTACTAAACTTTGAGAACTCTGATTCCTACCAAAAATAAGATATGTAGGATGAATTCCTATTCCCAAACTTTAATGAGCACCCACATTGGTGTAATTCCCTTCCTATCCCAAATATTTCTAACTTTTGTGTCTAAATTCTCCCATGAATCTACCAATCTTCATCTTCCATCAGTAGGTGAGAGGCATGCCCATACATGGGAATCATTTAAAGAGTAAGCCTCGACCATGGACTCAAGTATCTCTAAACCATCAGCAGGATATGGATGAATCAAAATACAATAACTCATATTCCTTCCATAAGTAGGATACACAAGAAACCTTTCTATGGCCTGAGATCTGATGGGCATCCACATTGGTGAAATTACATCCACATCCCAAATATTCTTGACTTATGGGACTAAATTATCCCATGAGTCTACTATCCTTCAACGTTCATCAGTGGATGAGAAGTGGGCCCATACACATGAATCATTTTAAGTGTAATCCCAGACCATGCCCTTAAATAACTCAAATCCATCAGCTGGTTATGGAAAAATTGAACTATGAGAACTTTGATTCCTTCTATAACCATGATACATAGGATGAATTTCTATGGCCTGATATTCGAATTGGTATCCACTTCAGTTTAAGTCCCTTCATTTCCAAAATATTCCTAGTTTACGGGACTAAATTCTCCCATGAGTCCACAATCCTTCATTATTTATTAGTGGATGGAAGTGGGCCCATACAAAGAGATAATTTTAATTGTAATCCCATCAAATAAACCCAAGTACCTTAAACCAAAAATCATGTTAGGGTAAAATTCAACTATGATTATATTAATTATTTTTATAAAAAGGATATGTAAGACACCTTCCTAGGGCCTGGGATCCACACCATATCACTTATGAGACTAGTAATGATACCTCTCAAAGGGAATAAATAATGTGTAAGCCCCAAGAAAATATTTTCTCATGTGATGTGTCTGATCTCACGCTATCTCTTGTTTCTCACACCAAGCATGAATCACGTGATCTTAGAGACTAGGGATGATTGTACCAATATCATGATAAGGATTCCCTAGTGCGGGCCTGTCATTGGGATGGATGTATGATTACATTTCATCTTAACTCACATAACCATACTCTTGATTAGGAAATTAAGGGATTTATTATATGCATAATACCCACCCAATTCCTTTATTGTAGCTTCATTCATGACACATACATAAGGTTAATAAAATATGATTCCTATTTTTGAAGGATACATAGGATGACTCCTTGAGGCATGATCCCCATATTTTTTTCCTCTATACATGAAGTTAAACTATATGGATTGGTCTAGTAGAACTATCTTAAACTATGTCAAATGAATTATATGGGTTTTGATTCCTTTTTTTATTATATATGAAGGAAAATTCTTAGAGGTTCACTCCTATCTCCATGACACTAACCACCTACCTCAAAAATATCTAGAGTGTCTGAATATGGATACAACCTAAAACATCATAAATAGATAAGAAAATGATGGAGAAACTAGGATATGAACATAGTTTTTACAATCAATACATAATATTAATAAAGTTATTGAAATCTGGGTAACCTATCCCATATCAGGTATTGGGAATTATTTTAGGAACATATATTAAATCGATAATAGATTCTATGAGTAGGTAATAATTCACTGTAAAATGGCGTGATTATCTCTACCTCCCATACTCTTGAACAATGTGAGTTCCTAAGAATCATTGCGTCTAAAACACCAAAATCCACATTCCTCTTGAAAATAGGTCTATACACAGTTATGAATTTTGAAATCATTGGGAGTTTCCATTAGATAAAAGTATAGTAAACCTAATGAAAATTATTTTGCAACCACCCTTAATCATCCACAATCGAGCATTGGTTCTGAAACCATTTTGGATATGTTGGGATTCAAAATGGTGATCCCGATGTGAAATATTTTAACTGTGTCATCCCATTCACATGTCAAAAATAATAGACTATTTAGTTCCTCATCGATCCATTTTGTTTTTTATTTTTTTCAAAATGAAATGGTTAATCCGATTTTTTTAAGTACATTGAACATTTCATAAAAACAAGGGACTGCCTCTTTTTTCGTTGACTGTGGAAGCAATTGATCCTACATGTACTCCTATATATGATGATACACCATTAAGGAGTCTTGTTTCCTATCTAAGACTTATCCTTTTTCATACAATTAGAATGACATCATCAAATGTTCCAATGGATTCCATGATCACTAGAAAAGCCACTTTGGCCCCAAGGATCCGATGTACACTATTTCCAATGCAACACCTCTATTTAAAATTGGTGAAAACCTTGGTTTCGGAGTACCTCATCAATGCCTCCATCCCGACTTTGGAATCAGATCTTTAAATCCTTTAGAGGAAAAATTATAATAGGATGTATTTACCAAAATAGGCCTTAGAATAAGATCGACCCTTGTTTCCACTTTCATTCACATTGGGAGATTATACCTAGAATGTAGAAATATAAACCTTCCTTACCTCATGGGGGTGGATAAGGACAAAAACCATGTAAAGTTGATTACTCAGGTGCCTCATAGGAGGGATACCATTTATTATAGTTATTTCAATTGATATTTTAATTAAATTATATAAGGATATATAAATAAATTTGTGCCTACCCTAACTATTCAAATTGAATAATATAGTACGAGAGGCCACCAGTGGTATCCAAATAATGTTGTTCTAGATTAGGATCGTGTCCCTTTTACTTTCTATCTATCCTTATTCCCATTGGTGCTTCTTAAATATGACCTATAATCAATAACACATTGTCACTATCCATGAGCCTCCGACTTCATCAATACTAGCCTTTTTTATTATGGAATCCCAGGGAGCACCCCAATCAGTAGGGTTGTGGAATTTTTATCTTATTTTACCCTTAAATAATCTTCAATAAGAGCACCGACCCAAAAAATAGTCACATGGAAACTAAAACACAATAAGGTACTATGGTCGTTGACCTCTCAAATGGTACTATAAGAACCAACCCCTCAAAATGTATGACATGATCCATCCCACCAAACAACATATCAAGAACTATCTCGTCAAACAAGATATTCCATTGATGAAGATCACTGGACTGTTTATATCACTATAAATAAAAAATAAATTGGATTTTAGGACTTATCATTGTATCTGGATGAGCCTAATCCTAAAGAGTTTAATAAAACCCTCTTGTAGTCCTCCGAGCCATAGTTGGTTGGTTTACCTTTTTCCTCCAATATATTAAAATAAGGTTTTAGAGGTATCCATTAGACATATACAATAGGTTTTATTGACCATTTTGGTATTTCAAATGGAAGTTTTGACGGAGAAATGCCCAATGGTAGGAGTGGATTTAGTCACTGGGGTTCATGTTGAGACTCCTATCATCATCCACTCGCCTTAACATCAATAGAGGAAAGGGTGTTATCATGGATCCTACTAGTTAGATCTTTGAATATGACAAGCCATTTTTTACAGAGGAACATACCACTGAACTCCAACTAGAGAATAGGGATATCAAAGATGTAATTTTGTAAATTATCCTGGGATCTCTACCTTGGAAAGATGTACCAAAACCTTCATATAGGATCCTTCCTTGAAGTGAAGTGCCCCAAACCTTAGGGCTAGTGGTATTTTTAGATTTATAATCCCCTCATTAGGTGAAATGAAAACATTATTGCCCCACACCCTAAACCATAGGGATGGGGGAATTTTCATACATTCCACTTCCTAATTAATGTTATTCCAGAAAACATCTAACCATAGTCGTTTCCAAAAACAAAACACAAGAGTCGGTATCTCGTAATCACTGGGAAGAGAATATTCCATCCGAGTACCCAAATTCTTCAGTACCTACCCCCAAATAAATGAAGACAAAGTCTCTACAACTTAGAATCCAAAATCATACATATGCTCATGCCATCATAGGTATAAGTAGAATGTGGTAGAAGTAGCATGATCTATTATCTGTTGATTAAAAAATGAATATTCCATCCAATCAAATCTTGTCCCCTAGTACTTTTATTAATCCATGGAGAATGATGAGATAAAAATCCCAAAAATGAGGATGTCAAGCGGGGTGTGGTTGATAGGCCATAAAAAACACTTCCACTTCCCCTTACATCTTGGTAACATAGCAGAGAGTTGATTTATCATTAAATATTGGTTATAGATGAATGTGAGTGAACTATTGATAGAGTTATAGGATCTTGAAACTCATTAAATACAAAAAAGAGTCATCCATGATCAATAAAAAAAGATAAATCCACTCTCCTGATAGGTTGAAACATGATACACCCTTGCCACATACTGTTAAACTACATGAATAGATCCCAGTCACATGATGTTAAACTAAAGGGAACTGTCCTAGCCACATGACATTAAACTTCATGAATATGTCCTAGTTGCGTGATTTTAAACTGTAAGGACCCCATCCTAACCACATAACCTTAAAATGCATGGAATAAGTCTTTGTAGAAAGATGTTAAACTACAAAACATATCAAGTCCTGACCACATGATTTTAAATTTTATAGATGAATTCCTAAATGCAAGACATTAAATAATACAGTGTCTCACGTCCTAAACACATGATGTTAAGTTATACATAACTTTTTCTCAACACATGACATTAAACATCAGGGGAGACATCCTCACTGAATGAAATTAAGCTACACATGAAGCATTACATCAATGTCAATTCACCACACATGAGCTTGATATTTGAGAAAGAGAAATGAAGTTACCGCGACCTAATTTGTGTGTCAGGTATGCACAGGGAATCTTGCTATCCAAGATCAATGCATGTATTATTTCCTTCCATCACATGATACACAGTGACACTCATATCTCCAATACTAAGCCCATCTAGAATATATTTTATCATGATAACATGATATCATGTTAGGAGAGAATATTAAAGACTTCTTTTCAATATTGGTTCACCTCTTCCTTAATTCATGATTTTAAAATTACATTGTTTTTGTCCTCACAACATGAAAAACAACTGTATGGTTTTTTTAGAACTACATGGGGATTGATAACTTCTATCATAAGATATGTAGTGATTCCCATGCCACCATTATTAGGCCCAAAATCAATATTACTCTTCTATCATGTCGATTCACCTTCAACCATACCAAATGATGTTAAACTGTATGGCTGATTTCTTCACTACATTATAATAAAAAATATAGTTTTAAAAAAATGTTTGGCTTGATTTCCACCATTACATTGTATGTAGAGATGCATAGATCTCCATTTTTGGTCTAGTAGTGATATTTATTTTCATAGAGTCACCATCATCTTTTCCTCATGATGTTAAACTTCATGGATGATATCCTTGCTGCAGAGCACTAAACTAAATGGTTTTCCAAAACTATGTATATTTTGATTATCATTACAATTAAATACATAAGGATGCCTAGATCCTATAACATTGATATCCACCACATGATACAAAATGAATATGTATTTTATTTAAATAACCTTTGTGTGGTGAATGAATCCTTATCCATTGATTTTTATCACACTAATCATATCTTAGGTGAGATTATGAACTCTAGAAAATCCATCCCCACATGATCGATACATATTGGTTTCCGACATTGTTAGCATTTTCCTGGATGCAAGAACATAAAAGATACACCATAATTCCTTACCAAATGATGTGAAACTATATGGTTGATTTACCTTACATGATAAATAACTATGAATTACCATGGACCTCTCTTAAGAGGACCACTATCTTTATTATTCATCATCAACCACACCTCCATTCACAAACTACATGTTGATTGATTCTGGGCATGAAAAGATACATAGTGACACCTAGATCACTAGTCTTTGGTCCAGTCACAATATATTATTTTAACTTTAGGGAGCCTATTTTCTTTTTAACATTAAGGTAAAATGTATGGTGTCTCAATAAATACATGTGTCTTGTTTAATTTCATCGTAGGATGAGTAGTGATGCCCAAATCTCCAATCCTGGGTAAAACTGCAATAATCAATTGAAAGAATGCCACCATATGTGTATAAGTTAGACCTGATTAGAGAGTTTTCAATTAAAGAACTACATGAGTATTGATTCCTTTCAACACACTATATGTATTAACACATTAATATCCAATATTGAGTCTATATACAATAATCAACATGAAAATTTACCCTCCCTACGTACTGGTTAGACCTGTGTAGGGATATGTTTTACAAGAACCATGTTTGGATTGATTCATTTCATTAAAGGATAGGTAGAGAAACCCAAATATTCAATAATAGGTTATTACAAGACATATAAAATGAACTCATAACTGTATATGTACTGGACCTATGTAGAAAGATACCTAAGACCCACTCTTGCGTAGCTCAGTCGATTACATAGTTTCCCATTATTTCTCACACTGAGCATAGACCATGTGAGATCAGTGAATATATAAAGCCAACATAGCTGATGAAACAAAGAAATATCTCATATCTATGACCACATACTTTTATCAAGACTTTAAAAAACATATCACATCTACATCCTCACTGCATGATGTTAAATTTCAAGGAGAATTCCCTAGTCTCATGATTTTAAACTGCATGACAAAATATATTCACAATGAATAGATCACCCCTCATGGGTGTGTATCCAACAATAATGTATTTATTCATTCACTATGAAATATGTTCAATATCTGCTAACATAGTATTTTGGGCACTTGAACCCTTAATGAATCTTATATTTTCTAGAAACAAATTCATATCATCGATATACAAGTCGACACAACTAGATCTTTGATTCGATATCCTTCTCATGGAACCCCATGGACCTCAGGATTCTTTGATCTTAGATCATCACCATAAAATACTGGTAATAGGGGATGGGTCCTCTAAACTAACCCTTTGATCCCCATAATCCCCCCTTAAACCCCTGAGTTATTATCCTGACTATGTGGAACATTGTAATCTCATGTCATTACAAAATGTTTGACTTATACCCAATAGGTACCACCTCTAGTTAACTCATATATTATTGGTTAAGGATTTAAAACTCCCATAAAACAACTTCTCAAGTTTATTCAGATACCCTTGGTGTTACAAATATGTGCAACATACCAACTTTCAATGCAAGATTATGGAAATGTGTTCTTGTAACCTTCTTTTATATGTTTATACATATTCTATGAAGAACCAATAAATTTGATATAGTCACCCATATGACCTACATATGAATCAAGTCTAAAAAGAGGCATCTCTTTAGAAGAATCTAATTACAACATGATTTCTTCCCTTATAGTAAGAATATGGAATCCCAAGGAATCCCAACCATAAAAGAAACACATACCTATTTTTAAAGAGGGATGACTCAAACAAGATCACTCTACCCACACATGAGTTAGTTATATGTATGGATTAATTTTTTATGAGGTAAAATCTAAGTAATAAGGGGTCTAACATGTGGATACCTATCAATGAACCTGTGTATAGATAAAAGTTGTTCCCTATATCTAAATGCCTATGATCAATTCAACGTTTTTCCATAGGTATCCTTCACAATTTAACGTTGGTTTCCATGTCCTTATCATATGAAATTAAACTATAAGGAAAAGTTCTACATGCATAATGAATATAAAAAACATGCACTTTCATCAAATTTGTATGCCCTTAAACTTTAAAAATTTATGATCTAAATCGCAAGACCATAAAATGCTCATGAAAGAGCCAAAAATATTACCAGGATAAAAACATGTAGATGGAGGCCTAGAAAAAAGTCAAGTCCCTACATGCTAAAAACTTCATCTCCATAGTTTTGGAAAATTTTAAAGTGCAAATGAATGAGGCATAAAACTCATTGGTCTCACTTCTTGGACCTAGTAAAAGCCATTCGACGCTCGTTGGACCCCCCCGAGTATAAGAAAAAGTTACAGTAATGATTTGTTACATCTCTTTAATGTGATAAAATTTTCCTTAGGTAGTGACACATATTTTATTATTCTCAAAACCATTACGAATATTACACTTTTCATACACAATATTCGTTCCATTGAAGTATGAGCAGACACAACCAGTTCCTTAAGTTGGTATCCTTCTCTTGGAACCCCATGGATGTTGGGGTTCGTTGCTCACGACTCTTACCTATATCAGACTTGTAATAGAGACTAAATCTGCTAAAAGGATCCTCATATCCCAAAAATCCCCCCTTGAAACCTAGGAGTCATTTTACTTACCACATAAAACATTATAGGCTCAAAACATTACCAATTGTTGACCTATACCCAGTAGTTCCCACCTCAAGTTATGTAAAATATTTTTGGACCCTGATTTATGATCCCCAAAAATATACTATTCAAGCTAATTTGACATCCTCTATCTTACATCACCATGTATTATTCCCCTTCTCAAAGTAGGAATACGACACTCCATTCCCGAACCTTTTGATGGTTGACACCATGGGTGTCTAGACCACATTTTGTAGAGCTTGAGCCTCCCCATGAAATTATAAACTACCCTAGGGTATTACCACCATTCATGGATAGATTTTGATCCATATTCCACTTAATTGACCAGAGATTTGAGTCTTCACAAATCTTTCATACCCCTTAGAAAAGGGTGGGGATCCTCTTTGCTTGACCATGCTTGTAATCCCAGTGAGCTCATGCATAAGGGATTATAACCTACCAACTAGAGACATATTCTCATTACAGGTAATGACCTATGATCCTAATGAACCATGAAGACACCATAGTAGAACTGAAAACCTTGTGGTGTTATGGGTCATCCTTGTTATATCTTCCCCATTCAATATTTATCTATTCCAAATTTCGTGTTATAACCTAATTAACCCATATTATAACTATCCAAGTGGACCCTCTATACCAAATATTTCACAATCCACCACCACCAATTATGGTAAGGATAGAGGGTATCCTGACCCATCTTGGAAATTCATCCATCATGATTTATACAAGAAAATAGGGTGCAAAAACCCTTAATTAACATTAATTATTCAGAATATAAATTAAGAATGCAGGGTCTCAAAAACCTTCATAGACACCAATTCTTAGGAATCACATCAAATTTGAATGATCCTTGAACCCTTCATGAATAACCATCCTTCAGACCAATAGAACGTCTGACCTAAAAAACCATAAATTACTTCAAAATAAGGTTCTAGAAAAAATACCTTAAAATAAAACAATAGAAGGTCCTAGACAGAAGTCCTTAAACTATAACAATAGAATGTCCATGTTTAGAGAACATAAACTATAACAATAGAAGGTATGAGTCAGAAAACATTAAAAATAATAATATAAGGTGTGATCTAAAAGTCTCAAGAATACCAGTAATAGAAGGTATGATCTAGAAGACCCTAAACTATAACACAATACATGATTAGTTTGCAAGACCTTAAAACATCCAACTGAAGGAAAACAAATTCTCACCATGGTGAAAACCTGAAATGAGAATCCTGGAAAAATTCAAGTCTCTACTGACTGGACATGAAATTTTTGTGATGCAAACAACATTGAGCGTTTATAGAGGAATATGCACAAAACTAGTTAGGTTTAAAAACTGTAAGATGGTGGCATGAGAAAAGGAAAAATCCACACCCATTAAGACTTCCTCTTTATGACGTTTAGAAAAAAACAATGGTAGTGTAAAAAATAAATAATATAAATCTTTTAGAGACAACTATATGTCTTTATAAAAATTAATATATGCTCACTAAGTCCCCCGACTTAAGAATAAATTAGTGCATTCTCTCCCCAGGACGTATATCATGCCCGAATTATCCTTGAAATTATGGCGATCTTCAAACAACGAGAGTAGGAACATAAATGAGGTATATCATATCGATTAGAATTTATGATAATTTCTCCAGAAAAAATCCTATTTTATGTTACACACATAAATCCATATGTATTGGTATATTTTGTATTAAACAAAGTATGGGTATTGTGGGTGATCCATGTGAAATATCTACCAAAACATGGGTCTCTCCCCTAGGTATCATCAAGAGAAAGTGACATTCCAATTTCTACGTACAAGTTATATCTATGTACGTACATTATTCATAGAGTTATTTATTTGTGAACCTTCGTTCATAGTTCATGAGTTTAAACTTCACATTAGTATATTCTAGAACTATATATGGTATGATACCCATTCTCATTCAATATATAGAATCATCCAAGTACCATCTAATATAGTCACAAGTTCCTTTTCACCCAATCCCTGTTTCTTCCTGGAGTTCAAATACATTCCAATTAATGGATATTCATACCCCAAACATTTGATTCATCCATGAACTCATGGACAAGAGTCTCCTATTAATAAATCTTGAAATCCATCAGGCAACACACACTAGAAAATAATTCTTATAGATCTCAAAATCAATTCTCATTCGATGTTTATATGGATAAGTAAGTGATCTATGTTTACCTTAGATTCATATTCTATTCATTCTTAATGAATCTAATCCTAGTGGCCACATTTTTTTTACACCAATAATCATGTGATTTGAAATTTTCCATCAAATATTTCATCAATGTAAATATCACACAAAATATCATTGTATTTTGGATGATATAATTGGAAAATGTATGCATGAAGAATGGGATATAAGGGTATATATATTGTCCCCTAATTTTCACCCATTTTACATAGAATATTTTTCAAATTTTTTATGGGTTCCCCTTAGTTAAAAATTGTATATCTTATACAATGGGCCAGCCATCTCAACTTGATCACTTGCGGGAGTCACCCCAACCATTCCCATAGATCCATCCATCCATCCTACTAAGTATAGTAGATGCGGATGATAAGAGATCAAACAATGCACACATAGGGTGCATACGAGTGTGTCTAGGTGGGCCGCACAATAAGATGGTGTAGTTGGTGAGAGTGTGTGTGAAGTTTTTGTGGGTGTCGACCATGTTTCCCACCCGAAAAATGAATTTTGTGAGATTTTTATTAATTTCACCCAAAATCAGCGCCAAAATGATGCGAGATACAGAAGGGGGTGACATTGTTACTCTATTTAAAGACATATGGACAACGTTTTCATGAATAATGGGATATAAGGGAATATATTTTGTCCCATTATTTTCACCCATTTAATGTAGAATATTTGTCATTTGTTTTATGGGTTCCCCTTAGCCAAAAAGTTTTATATCTAAGATAACCAGTCAGAAAGCTCAAAATGGGAACTTACAAGAGTCGCCCCAACCATTCCCACAGATCCATCCATCCACCCAACCATGCGTAGTAGATTCAGGTGAGAATTGATCACGCGGTTCACACATAGGGTCCATGTGGGTGTGCCTAAATGAGCCACACAATAGGATGGTGTAGCCGGTGGGAGGGTGTGGGATGTTTTTTGGGTGTTGACCATGCTGCAAGCCAAAAAAATGGATGTTGTGAGATTTTTTATTAAGTACTCCTCAAATCGATGCCTGACCGATGTGGGATGCAGAAGGAGATGATATTGTTCATCCATTTAAAAACATATGGACAAAATGATAACCTCCTGATCAAAATAATCTCATACATCTAATCCTTCTCCCTCATCATCCTCAACAACCTTCCCTCACACCACACTCATACACCCTTAGTTTGACACAGAAAGGCACACCTGAGGTGGTCTACATGATCCCATCACATGATGACCATCATGACCATCCCACTTCGATGATCAAAACAAGGCGACCAGGACACACTCAATATTCCTAAGGCAGACATGTAATTTTTTTCCATGCATGCTTTACTTTGAGGGATCAAACTGTGAGATTCCATCTCATGAGTCTAATAATTTGAACTACAAGAATACATCACATGTAAGGTGATGATGATCATGTGTAGTAGGCTGACATCACAGGAGGAGCATGATAAAAAATAATGAAAAATCCTACCACCTTCGGTAGTTTTTCATTTTCATGAATTAAGAATTTGAGTGATCATTTGATACCATCATAGAATTTATTCTACCCCACCACGTAAAGTATGAGAAATCCTCATTCATTATTTCCTTAAATACTAGCCATGTTCAGAAATTAGGGACATGACATAAAGCTGGTCATGCCCGAATGGCCCAAAGGCCTTATTTATTTATTTATTTTTGATAACTTCCTTTAAAGAGATGAGGAGGAATCCTTACAAGGCCCGTAGGATTAGAGATTATTGGACTCGTAGGTATTAGAGGAAATATCCAAACTATAACTACATATAAATGCTCGTCTCTAGCATCTGCAACATGATGATATCTTCTCTCCACCTTCACATGGCTATTTGGATAGGATTCCCGTGCATGCACAGATTGGTCTTGATGGAAACACCATACCCTCTATTTCTTCTACATCCATTAGCTTTTACTCTAGTGAATATGCCTCCTCTAAATCCACATCTGGAGTCTGCTCCTTCTAGAGTCTTCCAGGTCCATTGAGCATAAATTCAGGTGGCTCAGAATCCTTGATGAGGCCCACAGGCCTTGAGGTGACCCAAAGGCATTGAGGTGGCCCTAAATCCTTACTAGCCCGAAGGCATTGGGAGGCCCGAAGGCCTTTAAGGACTCGAGGACAAAACATGTGTCCTGAAATCCCAAACCAATGAATGGTTTCAACTGCTATAGTACCAAACAGTACCTACTAAAGTACCAGCTACAATACTACTACTGTACCCAGAAATATTTATCTGCCTGGTTTTGAACTTGGGTCTCTTGAATTCTCTTACCAAGTCCTCACCAACTGAGCTAAGGCTCATGTTCCATGAAACTAGTCATAAAATCAGATGAATTCATCCAATGAAAAAATACAGATCATGTTATAAAATAAATCAATTTGGAGAGGAAAAGATAATGTCACTGAGGCATTTTGTGAATAGATACACATCCTTTGACTATGAGAACTCCCCATCTACGGATCACGTGAGGCTCTCAACCACCTTCAGATGATGCACAAGACATCATCCCCATACAAAAAAACGGTATACCGAGCTTCCTATGACTATATGAAACCCAATATACTTAAAAAACACACACAAGGGGATTGGGAAGAAGAAAGAGAGTAGGTGGAGGAAAAAATTGGAGAAGAACAGAGTTGGGTGAATATAAGCTACAACATCCAAATAGAATCTCCTAGTAACAGTAAGGCTCCAATCATGAGAAAGTACTACATGATGCCACTATAAAAACCCATCACATGATCACCATAGGATCACAAAATTTCATGATAAACACATCATCATGAGAAATATATAAAATGAGAATCAGTCTCACAAACACATACTCATGCGAGATGCCACTCCTAGTTCGAGCATCATGGATAGATATCCCCAGATGAATACCCTCTGCGCATTTCATTCCGCCATTAATCATTGAATAGTAAATCGATCAAGATCTTAGTGATGTGATGACACAATCCATCATTCTAAAAATGTGGGAATACATCCCTGGACAAGCCTATTTCAACATGCAGTTCCCCTTTGACATACCCAATAGGTTACGTGATGAACTAATACACATGTGATCATGTGTCCTTAAATCTACGACCTCAATCAAAATGATCCCTAGGGGTTTTACACCCCTATTTTATAAACACCATGCATGTATAGACTTACCTCCATCAGTTATTCACCCTTATCCATGCTACAACTCCCATGTACATCCTCTCTTAATATATTGGAAGAACCCATTGCAAGACCCGCTTTGATGTCATTTGGATCACATGATTAATGGAGCTTCATGAAATTTCATCAAATGGGAACCCCTTCAAATGTATATGGCCTTTAAAATCACATGAACTCATGGATAGGACATCCTATTGCCATGAAATATTTAGGACATGCAGTATTATCATAATCCCTTAATCATGCACTCTACCTACCATGAAATTATTTTTCATGAGACCTTCAGGCCTGTTCCATTTGGAAATGAAACTTAAAAACACGGACATGTGTGAAAACTTGGATATGTTCATGGGACCCCTCCATATAACTATTTCATGAACATGTGCTCACAAGACTCCTCAAAAGTCTATCGATTCTATTATGTGGCCTTGGATAAAAGATGTTGATCCCAATATAGTCTATGGAAAAGCCAAGTAGATCATGTGATGGTTTATGTATAATTTGGCTTGATCAAATGAAATGAATTAGAGAATTTAGGTTGATCATGTTATATCTTATTGATATTTCATCATTACCATGAGACACTCCATGGGAATGTTTTTCATGTCATGCAATATCCCAAGGACAACTCATTTTGATCATGTGATAGCTCAAGGACAAGATAGGTAGATCACGAGAAAGATAGTCGACATAACCAATTGGATCATGCAGATACATCTAGGAAAAAGAACCTTGATCATATAAGTACATCTAGAAAAATTCACTTTGATCATATGAAGACCCTGTACATGGTCACTTTGATCAGGAAAATATGTACTAGAAAATCACATTAATCATGAAAAGATATCCCAAACAAGTAAATTTAATCATCTAAATACACCGTGAAAATGTTCATTTTGATCATCTGAAATATAATAGACAAGTCAACTTCGATCATGTGAAGCATCATGGACATATCAGGAAGACACCAATGGACATGTTCGACATGACAGTCAAACACCCAAAACATGTATAGCTAATAATGAAGACATGACTCGTGGAAAATCAAGATATTTTAGGTAGATCCCATAAGAAATTTCAACATCATCTGGTAGGAACACTCAGACTTATTCCATGTTAACCCCCCCAGTAAGGAACCTTTAGCTGTGTTCCCACATTACAAGAGAAGTATCCCTAATGGATTAGTCTTATTTACTCATGTCACCCTATTCATGTCATGATTTCTTTAAGGCCCTCAATGCCATGATAATCATGTCCAAAATACTTATATGGTCACTTCATCTTTTTATATTTCAAAATATAGTGGATGAGTTTGAAAACAAGGCATCTGTCATTGAATTAACACCTACCATTCTTATAACCTCATCGATAATAATAATTTCTTCAAGTTTGATCACTTACCCTAACCCATAAGTAAGTTAGGGGTTATTGAACTATGAAAAATATGATTCATACCATAACTAGGAAGCGTATGACACCTTTTTAGGGACCGTGCTCTGATGGTAATCAACATCGGTGTAAGTACATTAATATCCCAACTATCCCAAACTTATGGGACTAAATTCTCTCATGAGTCGACCATCCTTCATTTTCCATCATTGGATGAGAAGTGGGCCCATACACGAGCATCATTTTATGTGTAATCCCGGAACATGCACTCAATTACCACACCCCCATCAGCAGGTTAGCGACAAATTGAACTACAAGAACTCTAATTTTCCCCATAACCAGGATACGTATGATACCTTTCTAGGGTCCGAGATATGATGGGAATCCACTTTGGTGTAAGACCCTTTATATCATGAATATTACTTAATTATGGGAAAAAAATTATCCCATGAGTCTACCATCCTTCATTGTCTATCAGTGGATGAAAAGTGGGACCGTATGCGAGCATCCATTCATGTGTTTTCCCAAACCATTCCCTCAAGTACCTCAAACCCATCAGAGGGTTAGGGATGAACTGAAATACAAGTACTCTAATTACTACCATAATAGGGATATATAATACTCTTTTATAAAGCCCAATATCTGATGGGTCATCCAATTATATGTAATTCCCTTTATATCCAATATATTTTTGACATATGGGAATATATTCTCCCATGATTCTACAATACATATTCATCCCTTAGTAGATGAGATGTGGGCCTATACATGGGCATCATTTTATGTCATGGGCATCATTTTATGTCTACACCCCAACCCTTTCCTAAAGTAACCCAAACCCATCATTGGGTTAGGGATGAATAAAATTATGATGACCCCAATTCTTGTTATAAATAGGATATGTATGCCTCCTTCATAAATCCTGAGCTCCACACCATATCCTCAATGAGACTGTTAATTTTAACTCTCAAAGGGAAACTTTGATGTGTGATCCCTGTGAAAATATGATCTAATGTGATGTGCAATATCTCTTAATATATCTTGTTTCTCACACTGAGAATGGATCATGTAGTCTTAGAGGCCGATGATGATTATACCTATAGTACAATGATGGTTCCCTAGTGTGGGCCCATTATTGGGATTTAGGTCTAATTATATTTCATCTACACTTAAATGGTTATTCTCATTATGTGGTAATCCATGGTAGCCTTATATACATGAGCCCTATTCAAGGAATCCATTGTTGCATCATTCATAACACAGACATGAACTACATAAACTCTTATTCGAGTCATAGCATGATATATATGATACTTCCTCAAGGATTGAGCCTAATATTTACATCATTTTTTCATGATTTTTAGCTGCATCTACCACTATAGTCACATGACCTTAAAATATATCAAACGAACTATGTGGGGTTTGATTCTAATTCTCATAGGATGTGTAGGACACCTCATAGAGGTTCAATCCTATCTCGAAGATACCAACCACCTCCTTGGAGGGAATAAAAATATAGATTGTCTGAACATGGATATAACCTAAAGAATCGTTATTAAATAACATAATGATGGATAAATAGTGATATACCAAAATTTGTTCTTATCTATATATTTCCTTAATTAAGTAATTGACATAGGGGTAACCAGTCCCATAGTAGGGCCTTGGAAGGATTTCATGAACATATCATAAATCTATAAGAGAGGCTCAGAGTAGGTAATAATTCCCCAAAAAATGGTGTGATGAGACTGACATCTCATCCTATCAACCAGTGGGAGTTCTGAAGTGTCGTTGGGTTTGAAACCCCAAAATACCAGCAACCATTGAAAAGTAGGTCCATACTCTGTTATGGATGTGTGAATCATTGTTAGTTTATATTAGAGACAAATATGGTAAATCATATGGAAATGATGGTGCAACCAAAATCAATAACACAAAACCAAGATTTGGCCCTAAAACCATTCTAGATTTTTTAGTAAATAGTCCTGAATCAATCATCACAAAAGAGGTAAGATTTTTATCTTACATTCAATTTTTTACCAAAATAGTTTATGCTTAAATTTTATGTGATGAAATTATATGATCTCTCTATCCCAAATATTATTTATTTTCTTATCCTATTTTTATTTTTTTAGGATACATGTTTTCATTACTTTTTCCCCTCTCTAATTTATCCAGATAAAAAATATTGTTTCAATAATCATCAACATTATTTCTCTCCATGATCAGGAATATTTTCTTCCACGTCCATATTTTCTATAAAATGTTTTCATGATTTTGTCATTATAAAATGAAGATTTATTAATGTAATTTTTAATTTTTTTTACTTCCTATAAAAATGATTTAATTGAATATTCTTGTCATTTTAAAAATGAATTGTATTTGGTTTTTTTTAAAAAATGTGAATAGAATCCTTGTTTTTATGTACATCAGAAGTATGGGTTTTATTATTTCCATGAAAATTGTTTTTTTAATCTATAGTTAAAGGATTAAATTATTCATTTAAAATAAAATATTTTCATTACTATTTTTTAAAATTTTATATATTTTTATTATGTTATTTGAAAATAAAAAGGGTATTTTTTTAATAAATGTTCTGATGATATTTTAAATGTATTTTCCTCTATAAGAACACCCTTTAAATTTTCTTATTCTTTTTTAGGGATATTGTCCAATTTCACCACCATAATTCCTTATCTATATTGATTATTATTAAGATTATTCCATTTTTATTAAATATATCATCTTTCTATGGGTTATTCTATGATGAAATGATGAATGTTTTATGTGTCAGTTACATGAATGGATTATGATTATGTGAACGTTGATTCCAATAAAGATCATAATAATAGGTAGGTCTATTATATACATCAAATTCATTAAGAAGTGATGGAGTTAATAAACACCTAAGAGATGAAAAAGTTAATAAACTCATAAGAGATGAATGATTTAACTAGATGGAATTTAATCCTAAGAGAATATTGGATATAATGGGTAGGCACTCCCATTATGGGACTTTGTCCAAAATTACTGTCTTTGGAGTGAACCATGAATAAGAAAGTTATTTTTTATGCTTATGTGTATTCCAAAACTTATGTATTATTCTCATGATACATTCTCATGACTCATAATTGATTCTTGACGATTCCAAACACCTATAACTTTTGTGTCTTATTGCGTCAAAGCCTCATGCCATGATTTTTTATTAATGATCATTGAGTGATTTGATAAGATAATTATAAATTATGATCATGTTATCATACACTTATTTTGAACTTATTACCAAAAGTGATCCTTGATTTATATCTCTTATGTTTACCCTTATTGAGAATATGATCTCACCAATTATTATGTTTTCTTTCCCTAGGTTATGAATAATGGGTTTTTGTATGATATGTATAAGAAAAATTCTCATTGTGATGATCTTAATGGGAAATTATTTAGATATTTTGTGTACTATTTGTTTTTGTATCCAATTTTTTAAAGACACTAAACCTTGCGGTTTTGTTGTGGATCATAAAGATATATAATGAATATTCATCTAAAATTATGTAATGTTTATGTGTGTAATGTTTGGGGTCACTATTTGAGGGGGACTATCTTCCTTTTGGTATTGGCCAATGCGGGTGATGATAGGTGTGGTGGTGCCCAAATTAAGACATGATGACGTAATGTGTGCATTTTAATGTACCTTATATGTTATGTTTCTGGATGGGTTTTCATCATAAACATTCTTGAAAGTTTTTATTTTTTTCAGACATTCTCACTTGATCACATAAACCGTTAGTAGTAGGGGATTAAATTGGGGTTGTTCAACTCTTACATTACTTATTTACATGACATATATTTCTATGTATATGGGAAGACCATAATTTTTTCTATCTGGAAAAAATATCTCTTGGTGATGGACCCATTGTTTAGGTATAGTAGGTTGTGCATGACAAAAAAATTGAGATTGAGGATTATTATTTTTATGATATAATCTATTTTATTTACTTTTTAGTTTTGGTTATATATTTTTACTAGCTAGTGATCCACTATAATATTTATATGATGATTCTTGTTATGCACCAAATCTACTACTACTACTCTATTATATATAGTGTATCATATAAACTATTTTATTTTATCTTGTTGTAGATTATGAGAACCATAATGGATGCTTGTTTATGTCTATAGGTTTTTGGGATGTCTTTTATATGGATGGTTCATGTTGAATTTTTAGTAAATTTAGGCAAGACCCTTAGGATTTACTTTTTCATGAAATAGTCTCCCCGTGATTTTCTTATGACCTTGCTACTAGTCTTTAACCTATGGTATATGGGGAAGTGATCTTTAGTCTTTGATTTTTTATGATAATGTTATATTTAGGTGACCTAGGATGGGGAAATACTAAATGGTATTAAATCAAGTGTTTTGTTGGGATAGTGTTAGTTAGAGTTAGAGATAGATTATTGGGACTTGGGAGACAGACCGTGAGCACTCATAGAAAACATGAATTTAGTACAAGCCCATGTTTCCAAGGGATCTCAAATGTTTGGGATTAGGCAGGTTAGGATTAGTGAGGTGTTTGACTAAGAATCCCAATCCAGGCTAGAGGAGACATGGAATGAGTCATTATTCTAAGATATGATCCGATGTCCTTGTTCAAAAATCAGGATAGGTTCTATATCGGGACATGATTCACATGCCTATAGATGGATTTGTTTTATATATTACCATATCAATATCAAATATTAATTGATGTAACTTATAAAACATTCAATACTTTCTCTAATACATTATAAATATTTATTATATTAATATGGATTCAAGGGTAGTTTTTGATTGATTGTTTATTGTGTTCATTTACCCATCATATTAAAATGATTTTTTGGATGGATATTTTTTTTCATAAAATAATATTTAAAAAAGCACATAAAATGGAATGAAATTAGTGTAAAATGATTTGATAAGTAAGATTTACTTAAAATGGATAATAAATCTAGTTAATTTCATGAAAATATAGATTTTTTGTTTGGTTTTGAGGAAAATAAGATTAATGGGTTTTTAAAATTAGGTTTCAAAAACAATATTAGTATTTAAGGAAAAAATATATAGGGTGTGGATTTGTGGTTATCAATTTTTTTTGACAAACCCTCTCATACAAACCATTGTTTTGGAATTATTGGGCTAGTTTTGGTGTCTGTAAAATGGTGTGAATGGTTTTTTGGAATAAGAAACTAATATATGTGAAAATAAAAAAAAATGAATTCATTATTTTGAATGAAATTGTTGAAAAATTTTCAATATTATATTTGTTTATTGATATTTGTTTGTTTAAAATATCCAATTTATTTTTGGAAAAAGTCAATTTGGTTTGGAATAGTTTTGGTAAAAGGAAACAAGTGCTCATGTAAAATAGGATTACATCATTCTTAGTGGATAGTTTAGAGAGACCTTAGTTGTTTAATTGTTAATTTTGATAGTATGACATGGTTATTTAAAGATATTATTATGTTTTATGGTCTTAGTATAGATGATGGATTCCAATATAGATTTTCTAGATGTGTGTTCTGATGGTCTCAAAATATTCACCGGCCAATTTGTGTTGTGGTAGGTGATTCATATTTTGTAAAGAAAAATTAAATATAAATGGCCATTATGAGTGGGATTTTATGTTTTGTATTAATATAAAAATAGAGATGGACCACCTTTAGGATCATTAATGTTCTGGGATCCATGAGTGTCACTGAGTAAACTCTTATAGATTAGTTATAGTGAAGAGTCAAGAGCATATGGGATTAGTTTTTGATTTCAATAAAATTTATAGAAATCTTGAACTAAAATGATTTTAGAAATGAGATGGGTTCCATGAATAGAAATTTAGGTATCTTGATGAGTGGGTGGATTGATTTTAGTCATTAATTTGTTTTGGTGGATAGAGACATGCCACAAAAGTTTGATCGAGGTTATAAGATTAACACAATGATTTTTTGGTGAATTAGTTATCAAGGAAAGTCAATATTTTTGGTCTAATGACCACAATTTATTTTTTAGGAAGAGAAAAATTATTATGGAGAGTTTATAAAAACACACAGATTTTGGTGCCGGTGAGTAAAGTGGCAGGTTAGTTTTTCTATAATTTGGCGGAAGTGTGAAATTTAATTTCTTTATTTACATTTGTTTATTGAGAGTTGGAAAATCTATAGGATGTGTTTTTAAATTTTTCTTAAGCAGATTATATTAATTTCATAATAATTGGTTATCCTATAGATTAATATTGGAGGATTTTAAGAATTACACATCACTTAGTCATAAGATATGACTAGTATGTATCATGGAATACACTGTATAAAAGTATCTCAATTTTTTATCTATGTTGACAGATAAGATATATAAGATATTATCAGTTAAAAATGAAATCCTGAGAGTTTAAATTTCTTGAAAAAATTTCTATGTCCCTATGTGCATGGATACACTTATGTAGGGGTACACAACACTTTTGGGAAATCATATAAGTGTTTAAATCCTCTATGAAACATAAGTGTAATCCCAGGTACAAATAATTGTGAAGTATTATGTGTAATGAATAAACCTATAATATGTAAATAGAACCTGAATACATAAAAATTCTTATAGAGAAGTTAGATATGAATATGTACCAGAGTCGTAATATTATATGTATGGGTTTAATATGACCAGTAAGTGTCAATATGATATCCTATAATGTGTAATGGTTGATGAGTTACAATGTAATGCTTAAGTGTAAACTTCATGATGAATAAGGATTTTTATGAAGTAAAGGAAATACATAAGGGTTATCAATTGAAGATATGTGAGGTTTACTAGAGTTAACCCTATGATATGTATGTGTAGTTAATGGATGATATATAATTGTTACTAGACTTAAACATGTAAGTTTTAAGTGTTTATGGGTCACCATATCAAATATAAGGGAACTTAGAAAAATGTGAATATTGATATGTAATGATTTCTAGAATAGGCTTAGTGATGCGTGAGGGTTCCCTTAATGTGTATGGATCAAGAAAATTTGAAAATTCCTTGATACATATCTATCAATTTATTGATATTTAAGGTCTATAAGAATTTGTAAAATCCTAAAGATTTAATGGTTTCCCGGATAACAAAGTGTGATCTATAAGGGTTACTCAATAAGTAAGGGTTCCAAAATTTTCCAATTTATACTATGGGTAATAACATATTCTTAACTTTTAAATTGAAAACCCATTATGGGAATTTTCATTTTAGAGATTTTTGAATATTTGGTGGAACAATTTCTCTTCCCCTCATCTTTTCCCTTTAAACCTCCATGATCTTTGGTTATTTAAAGTGGATTATCTTTTCATTGAAGGTTATATTTTTTTTTAAATATTACTTGGTTCTTCACCCTTTTGGGTTCCAATAATTTTTTATTGAATCATGGATTGAATAAAAATTCCACTTGAGAATTTTCAAAATTATCCATGTATAATGAAGATTAAATTTTTCTTAGATGGAGGAGGTCTTCATGCCATAGTCACCATTTTCAATGAGGTATGTTTCCTATATAATTTTTCTAGGGTGTTTGGGAAAATTATGTTTAATTAGACTTTTATTTATGTATATAAATTGTTTTTTTTCATAATTTCATTGAGTTTATGTTGGAATTGGACCACACCTCATGGATCACGGTTTTAGAAATGTTATGTTTCCCAATGAGTTGTTCATTGATTATTAAAAAATGTTTAATTATTTACTTCATAATGTTATAATGTGTAAATACATTATAATTTCATTATAATCCAGTTGATTGGATTTTTATGGAGTTAGGTCCTGATTTAATGAGTGATGGATGTTCACACTTGGATGAGCATAGGTGTGGGTGTATAAACTTGCATAAAGGGAGTAATTCCTATTGAGGTGGTAGCCATGGATATATCGTGTCTCTTTCTCATTTAGTTATTTATGTTAATGAATGAAAATTATTATTATTCTACATAGAATGATTTAATAATTATTTCATATCACATTATTAATTAAGATGGTCTCACATCATCCTAATAGTTAATGGGGATCACATAGATTGAAAAATGGTTCATTGGTGGCACCTTGGTCAAATGAGTATCGATGGTCCTCTTTAGGGATTTTTTATTTGTGTTAGTGTGATTATAAATGAAAATAAAATTCAATTTTTAATGGTGTATTAAAATAGTTATTTTTTTTAAAAAAAATGGTTTTAAAGGAAAGGTTTTTAATAGAATTTCATGGTCAAATGGGTGATTCAAAATGACAGTTTTAAGAAGTTATTTTCAAAGAAATTAGGGGGTTTTGAAGGAAATATTCCAATTTAATTTGATAAATTTCTTTAAGAGAGTAAGATAACATGTGATTCCATTTTCAAAATGGTTTGTAAAATGGTTTCAATTTGTTTTTAAAAGGAATACCTGAATGGATTTGTTTGATATTTGTTTTGGTATATTGGAACTCTTGTGAGAAAAGACCAAATTTTTATTGTTATAATTATTATTATACTCCCTAATAATTATTTTTTAGTATGTTGTTTATATTTTATGTTATTAAATGATTTTATGTGGATCCCTTATAGTTTCACAACGTTTACATGGGGTTTTATAGACTGGTGTGCATTCGGGTAACATGAGTTGGCCCGATCATGTTATGTTTTTATATCAAGGTGACCGGGTGGGTTTGGTTATTTGTGATTGATCCCTTAGATAAAGGTTACTATTAAAATTTATTGAGTATGGTGGAGTACCCTATAATCTATTGTTTTATTTAGGATTTCCCTCTTGGGGAAATTAGGGTTCAGGTATGTTATTGGATCCTGGTTAAGGATTGGGTGATGCCCTAAGGTGGTGATATGCGTGGGTATGGTCAAGAATAATAAACAAATATTATTCTAGTTGAGCTATAGAAATAGTTCCATAGGGTATGTATTGGATTCTGTGTAGCGACATGTATATGTTGGATGATCGACTAAAGTTTTATGTGTTAGAGAAGTTGATGATGATTTGTATTTCAATGTATTCTCTTATAGGGTGATAAATGTGGATTAGTGGTGTGTTGGTGATTAGGATTGAGGTTATTTTTCCATGCTTATTTTATTATGTGTGTTCCCTAATTTTTGAACGAGTTTTAAAAATGATAAGGGATGTTGGTCCTCACCTAGAGTGATATGGTTGTCTTTAAGATGTGATATGTGAACTTACCTTGAGTGAATGACTGCTGATTGAGATTTAATATGGTTTCTCACCTTGAGTTATAGGGTGGTGGTAGATATATGATGAGGGAAGTAATCATGTGTTATAGGGTGGTGGATGATTTTTGAGGTGATACCTCACTATGAGTGATAGGGTGGTGATCGAGATGTGATATAGGATCTCACCTTGAGTGAAAGAATGGTGGTCAAGAAGGGATTTGGATCCTCACACTCAAGGATAATATGGTAGTAAATATGAGAAATGGGACCTTACATTAAGTGATAGGGCCATAGATTATAAGGGATACAAGATCTAATCATGAGTGATTTAGTGATGTTTGAGATTCAACATGGGAACTTACATGAGTGATAGAGTGGTGGTAGATATATGATGAGGGAACTCATCATGAGTTATAGGGTGGTGGATGATTTTTGATGTGATACCTCACTATGAATGAAAGGGTGGTGATCGAGATGTGATATAGGATATCACCTTGAGTGAAAGCATGGTGGTCAAGAAGGTATTTGGATACTCACACTCAAGGATAATATGGTAGTAAATATGTGACATGGGACCTCCCATTAAGTGATAGGGTCATAGATTATAAGGGATATAGGATCTAATCATGAGTGATTTGGTGATGTTTGAGATGCAACATGGGACCTTACATGAGTGATAGAGCGGTGGTAGAGGTGTGATATTAGACCTACCCATGAATAAGAGGGTTTTGTTTGAGATTTTATATAGTGTACACTATGTGACCAACCCTAAGTGGGTTTTTATGGTTTGAGATTCAATTTGTATCATGATGTGCGGCCTCTCTTGAGTAATGGGGGTTCTCTTAGTATATGGTATGTAACAAAACCAACATGAGTGGGTGTGGTTGATAAATTTGTGTGAGACTTGTTATGGTACTTAATGTGAGACCACACCATGAGTAAAAAGGTGCTAAAAATTTACTGAGATGTATTATAGAAGGATGTGGCTCTATTACTTGTGTAATTGGATAAAATAGGTATATAAGGTTTCATGGTGAACTAGTTAGAAAATGATGACCTGAAACATGTTCTTGCATGTGTATCATTTATTATGTTTCAGGGTGAGTGTGTTGCATGGGAATGTATTTTACCCTTTTATGTTTATCATGATTATTTTCTTGATCACAACAACACTGAAGAAGTTGAGGTGAGATAGGGAGTCCTAATTGGTCTATAGAGTCATCCCATACTCACGTAAACAATTTGGGTTTTGATATATATGATTAAACCTTCATGTCCCATTCCAAGAACATGTATCGATTAGAGATGGCCATGTGTTTTGGGTCTAGTGGGTTATGGAGGAAAAGTATTTGGTTTGTGGGATTATTGGAGTTAATCCAGAAGTCATATTGTATACATTCTTTTTTTTATTCATCATTTGTACCGAACAATGATCCATTATTATTTTTTATATAATGATGTATGTTAAACATTGTATATAAAATTGTTATAGTATTTTATTTAGTACATCATATAAACTATTTTACAATGTTATATTCTAGACTATGGGACACCAATTATTTCCTTGTTAATGTATATAAGTTATTGGGTTATTCGTTATACATAAGGGTCAAGTCAAATATTGGATAGATTTCGGTATGACACTTGGTCATTTCATTTAAGGGAATATTCTCCCCACAATTGATTTAGTCCCTCACTACTAGTTGAAAAACATTGGAATATAGAGAGTCACACTTGAGGTTAGGTAGAATCCAGTATTGGATGTCTTTTGGGTGACTAGGGATGGTAAATTGCATCATAGACTGCTTGCACATACAAAGGCCAATTTAAATCCCAGTAAAAAATATTGTTCAACTTTAACATAACAAAATGGTGACATTCCAATGTGTACAAAAAAATCAATTTTCTCACTCATATAATTAATTTTTTTTCTAAAACCATTATAAGCCAAAGGAATAAAAAAATCATTGATGATTAAAATGATGTAAACCAAGAGCATTCCCATAGACTAATTTTTTATAAATAGATACTACAAAACACAGAGAATAGAACTCCTATACTCCCTCATAAGTATCACCCCTATATGCCTAGGAATTTTCTTCCATGTTACCTTCCCATTAATCACTATATAAATACACACACACACACACACACACACAAACACACACAATCACACGCACATGAACATACATACATACATACATACAACACACGCACACGAACATACATACTTACATACATACATGCATACATACATACATAGCTACATACATACATACATACATACAACACACGCACACGAACATACATACTTACATACATACATGCATACATACATACATAGCTACATACATACATACATACATACATACATACATGCATACATACATACATAGCTACATACATACATACATACCTACGTACATACATACATACATACGTACATAAATACATACATACATACATACATACATACATACATACATACATACATACATACATACATACATACATACATACATACATACATACATACATACATACATACATACATACATACATACATACATACATACATACATACATACATACATACATACATACATACATACATACATACATACATACATACATACATACATACATACATACATACATACATACATACATACATACATACATACATACATACATACATAGATACATACATACATACATACATACATACATACATACATACATACATACATACATACATACATACATACATACATACATACATACATACATACATACATACATACATACATACATACATACATACATACATACATACATACATACATACATACATACATACATACATACATACATACATACATATCTACATACATACAGAAATATATTCAAGAAAAATCACAAAATACCAGTGTGTTGCTAATAAATAAGGTGGTATAGATGTAGAAACAACACAAGTTAGGACACTTAAATCATGGTAGAAATTTATCATCAACTGAGAATTTTTGGGTCATAAATTTGGATGTCTTGAGTTATACCCACATATAATCATAGATAATAGATAATAGATATTAGATAACTGATTTAATAGCAGTATTGGATAAAAGAGACTCGTGTATCATGAAAAATATAATTCAAAATTAGTTCTATTTAAACTCAAAACCATGAATCTGTTCCCCATGATTACACTGTTAAAATATTAATCATTTTAAAAAATAAAAAAATAATATATCATAATATATCAAAATTAACATAAAGTGTCAAATATTACCTGGACATGTTCATTAATTAAAAAATGTTTTAATAATATTAACATAAAGGTTTAATCATATAACTCATGTATCAATATACATCACTCTAGACCAGAAATAACAAATAATTTAAAGATGTCTAATAAAAAAATTCTTTAAAAATAAAATTAATTAATCTCATAATAAAAATCAAAGGACCCAAAATCATGTCTAAAGAAACATAAAATCATTAAATGAATCATCAAAAACATATGGTATTATTATACCTACAATTTTAATTATATTCATAATAAATTTTATGTTGAAATAAAACATAAAACTATTCAAAATAAGAGCTAATAATTTACTATATAAAATAAAAATTGTCACATTAATTAAATGTTTTTGAATATTTAACAAAATTTTTTAAAATGTTTATAAATTACTAGAGTATAAGAAAATTGAAATTAAATTTTGTTTTTGGAAAAATATCAAACATTATTATATAAATATATGTGATTGATAACAGAAAATATAGAATCCAATATTTCCACCTCATATATGAAATATAGGAAGTGTAATTTTTTTAACTATTTACTAATAAAACATTTACCCTTTATTTATATTGGATTTATAATTTTTTTTTCATGATTAGTTTTGTTTTGTATAAATATCAATGTCACATTTTAAATGGGTATGGATTAAATAAGGATTTATACTAAAATCTTTCTTACCCATTATAATCACATGAGGTCTATGTGCTATATGCTCATGTAATATTTCAATATGGTGATTGTGTGGAAACTCTATTAAATGAGAATTGGTATTATTGAGTAGTTTTCAAAGGGATGCTATCAGTCACTTCCATAATTTGTTCATGTTCTTCTTGATTAAGGTATTTATAAGATTTGTTTCTCCCATTTAAGTTTCTCTAGTTTATTTTTATTTTGTTTATTCAAGTTATAAATGATTTATGAATTCATGTAGGTTTTTTCATTTGGATATTTATTTTTTAAACTTTATTTGATTTAATTTTCAAAATAATAATATTTTTATATTGGTTTTTTTTCAAGAACATAAATTTTGACAAGTACATCATATTTAAATATATAGAATCAGATGACACCATAAATTAGTATTAGGTATTTGGGTTCAGATCTTAAGTTTTATGTTAGGATTATGATGTAAAGGTATCAAAGTAATGGTGAATTGATATCAGTGGTAGATGTTAATTTCTAGAGTCTGTATACTCACTATTGAATCGCATATCATCGATGATGTTTCTAGTGTAATACCAAATTCTATAGTGACGTTTTAGGGTAATGTATATTTATTACAGTAAATAATTCCATGTCATGAGGAGATTTTAGTCAGTATGGTTATAGTTATAGTTTTTCCAAGAATCTACTTTCTATATTTATAATTCTATTGGATTAAATGTGGTAACATAATCTAAATGGTTGTGTCTAGAAAAACACCATAGTTTGTGTACCCTCAATGTGATGTTCATCTTGTGATTTTTTTACTAAATGTATATAAAAATTATGATTATTTAATTTTTTTAATTATTAAAAATTACATCAAATTTAAAATTAAATTATTTTAGACATGTTTTTTTGTATTTCATTGCTTTTTCTATTTCGAAAAATTGTTTTGGTGGGAATGGATATGAAAACATAAAAATTTGACAGTTTTCTTAACTTTGAGAAAAATTGGACATAATCAGTTATTTAATATTTTTAGGTTTATTTATTTATTTATTGATGTATTTATTTATTATTTTCAAGTGATTTCATATTAAGATAAATTGAATAAAAAACTACACCACCCCAAAAATAATAAATGAAATTCATCTACGAGGGACTTTGATGGGACTTTTCCAACCCGACAAAGAGAAATAAAGTTAGTTCTATAACTACTTGAATGTATATTTTAATCCCTAAGTGTAATTATAAAATTATTTAAATTAAATGTTTCCCTTGTGGTTATATGGATAATAGTGTTTTGATATCATTATAGTAGAACTTTTGATTATAAAACCAATCCTCAGGTGGAGTAAAATTGGTTGATAAGTAAAAATAAAATATTTTTTATAGACAATGGTTCCTTAGGAGAACCATGTAATGTTATAATGTCACAATTTCAGGTGAAATTAATCATTTTTTTGGAATTAGTGACTCAAGTTACTCTAGTGGGGCAGTTAAACTTTGATAACTTTGTCAAAATGTTTCATAGACAATCTTATCTCGTAATATATAAAACAAAATCAGTTTCAAATATTATGAATCCATGTCAATATTAATTGTATATTATTGAACATATTAGGATAATTATAAATTTGGTGTGACATTCAAAATAAAGGATCCAAATAAAGATATGAATGCTTATAAAGTTGAGATGGTATTGAGATTAGAGTGAAGGATTTGATAGATTTGTTTATTTTTTTTTACTTATGATGAGGTGATAATTAAATATATTGTGGTAAAAGACTACTTAGACTAAAAAAATTAGCAATGATTCTACTTGGGGTAATACTAAGAGTGGTTATAAACGGAAAAAAGAGAAGGCAAGATTTTCTAAAAATCATAATGAATCATAAAAATTCATTTAATAAAAAAACTATTTCTTCATATATTTATAAGAAATCACATTGATCATTGATATCATTATGCTATCACTATAGGAAATTTCTTCATAATTCATGATATATTTCATGATGAAGAAGAAATTATTTTTTATTTAAGGTATATGTTAATGGGATCTCTTCCACTTTTTCATGTTTTGAAAATTACTCTTCCCTCAGAATTTAGGTTATATGATTCCTAATTTATAATTTTTATGAATATTAATGTTTATATATTATTATTATTATTATTATTTTAATTCCCATTGGATGTATTACATTTATTTTCAATAAGGAAAGACATTTTGAGGTATGATATGTCAATATTTATTAAGGTGATGAGGGTGAAAACATTATCAATGGAAAATGTGTTTTTAGGTGGAGTTTATGGATTTTGTAGCTTTGATATCAATCTTTGATAGATTGTTGTAAAAGAATAAATTCACATTTTATGACTTATGTACTATGCTTATGTTTAGGACAACTGTTATGGATTTTATTTTTTTCTGTAACCTTTGATAGAATATGTAAATATAAATATAATTAGGGAGTTAGAATTGGATGTCATGATTGATGGAGAAATTATTAATTATTGTGTAAAGAATATCCACATGATAATAAAATATTTTGATAATTATTTGGAAGTTCTGAGATATTTTTAATTTTTTTGGATGGCCTCAACATTAGTTATAAAGTGTTTGAGAATATTTATTTAAGTCTTTAAATCAGAAGACAAAAATTGAGAATTTCATATGAAATTGTGTTTTCATAATATAGGATAATCACATAAGATACACTATCTATGCATAATATTATATCTTCATATAGTAATACATTTCATATGATAACAAATTTTTAATTATAGTTTGTTCACATAAGATATCCAGTAGTGTGTAAGATATGATTCTAGTATGATATGTAGATATTTTAAGATAACACTTCAGGTAAGATACATTGAAAATGTATTATATTCGTATCTTTAAATAAAGTAAACATGTGTAATATATCTATTCTATTTTATAAAAAACACCATTTCATAATAAATTTCAGACAATATATAAATGAGAAAAAAATAAGATTTAAAGAGGTAATTATGGATAGAATTAATTCAATCGATGCTTATGAAATTCTTTATGGATTCAAATATAACGATACTTTAAGAAGATAATTGAATAACTGTTATCATACTAATAAAAATATATCTTTATTTTATACTATGATCTAGGGAATTAATAAGAAGAGTAAAACGCACAAAGAAGGTGATGTGTGTATTGACAAAATAAAAAACAAAGAATCAAGAAAACATGATCATCAAAATAATCAAGAAAGTGATAATGAAAGAAAATGTAAAGTAGAAATGGTAATGAAATAATGGGAATCATGGTAATTATTTTGGAGGAGGAAACTGTAGTGAAGAATCATGAACAATAGGAATGTAATGAACAAAAGACAATGCACAAGGGAATTTGATTGGATTTTTTTGAATTTGTTTTCCATCATTTATGTTGGAGGAAGGCGCACTATAACTAAAATAGAAGGAAATGGAAAATTATTTCAATTGACTTTGATTTTTCTAGTTTAATACTATAGTTTTTTAAATTTAACACTCAATAAAACGCGAAAAAATTAAATTTGTTTCCATTAATATTAAATTTTATTTTGAACATAGTCTATTAATCACAAGATTCATTTTGAAAATTATTTAAACAACATTATTTTAATAAAAACAAGATTAATTATCAGGGTATCTTAATGTTTTGGATATATAAACCTTATAAGAGTGAATAATAGAGTAATAAAATATAATGAAAGGCACAAATGAAGTAAAAATTAATTACTTCGTTAATCTATTTCCACAAATAAGTTTATCTGGTTATCATATTTGAATAAAAAATCGTAAAGTATTTCACTACAGTAAAAAAATAGAAATAAAGGATGAGGGAATCATATCTATCAAGGTGCCCCACATTCAACTGAAGCTACCACCCAGTCAACTAGTTCTCACCACTAATTTTTCTTAATTTGTTTGGTACTTTTTCTAGGAGTAACATCTCTCAAAAAACTATGTGAACATTATTGTACAAATCCCCAGGGCTATCCCCCAAAAATATTTTTTCTTAATCTCTCTCCCCAATCTTCCTTGTAATTTTTTACTATTCATTGTCTTCCAATAGTGACTCAAGAAAATATATTCTAAAAGAATGGCCCCACTATATGAGACTTTATTAATCTCTTTATAAGATAAACCTAGATATAAATTATATCTTTGTTTTATCTTCTCAAGAATATAAAAAAATATTTAGAAGCCCCCATTGCATCTTCATAGCTCCACCAATCTCCTCCTTTTGAATTGAAGTCAAATTTGATATTTTAGGTATTTTTGTGGAATTTACCTTTACATAATAGACAATAACTCATTGATACATAAACATAGGCTTTATTTGATACTTATGTAGGTATAATGATGATTATAGAAGAATTTAATGATACATTTTAGCATTTCATGTTTATCCAGTCCACCATAAAAAAAATAAATTAATATGTTGTGAAAATTATCTATTATAATTGTAAAAAAATATAAAAAATTAATATTTAAAAATAAAAACATGGGATTTGGAATATATTAATTCCAAAATAATAAACCAAAAAATTTGAAATAATGCTATTTTAATTAATTTTTCACTGAAACAAAATCATTGTTCATCTAAAAATATATCAAAATTTCACTAGTGAACAATTTATCAATTAAAAAAAATTTAACATAAACATTAAAATAATATCAATTCAATCATTGATAAAAAAAATATATATAATAATTTCTATATAAAGAATTTTTTTGAAATTAAAAATTCAGTTAATGCTCGATCCATATGTAGAAAGAGCTACTCAAAAAATGACACATCAAATTCCCCCACACATAACATATTTTTTTATCATCATGTAGTCAATTTGAAAAGATCATTGGAAGAAATGAAATTCAAAGTGGGAAAAAGATAAATTTCCATGATGAATTATTTTTTAAAAGTATTTTCCTCTAATGATTATCTCAAGTAAAAAAATTGATTACTCTTCTCAAAACATGTAGTTTTTCCAAAATTTAAATTTCATTTAATAAAAATTATTGAGATTGAAAATATTTAAGAGGTTTAAATATGATTCACCTAGAATTTAACTAAATAATATAAACTTATCCTCTCCTTTAATTGAATAATCCAACATTATTAATATAGAAAAAATAAACATGACTAATAGAAGAGTGAGTTTAAAAATTTAAAGGATGAATAATTCACTGAACCATTTTTTTATGTTGATAAATAAAAAATTCACAAAGATTATGAATTAATTTCTAAGAATATTTAAATGCAAGGGTCATGAGTCTAACATCAAATAAAAAATTTCAAAAATAATTACATTTAAGAATATTACTCAATAATATTGAATAAAATAAAGAGTTTTTAAAATAATATTTAAGATGATGTAACAAGTTTAATCCATAGGGAAATAAAAAATATTAACCTCATCCTAGTTGAAAAATAAACATCACAAATATAAACAATTTTTAACCAAGGAGTAAGAAAACCTAAGCCCAATAACAATAAATTTAGAAAAAATATAAGAGGTTTTTAATGTGTACTAGAACATACTGAAATTTCATTCTCATATTAATTAACAATCATATATCTTACAATAAATATATTATTATATTTTGAAAAATAAGTAGATAGAAGGAATTTTACATTTCTTTACTCATCATGATGTAATATAGACAATAACATCCAGTAATAATACAATAATATAAACAAATAATAATAATGCACACACTAATGTAAACTCTATATAATTAAATTCTACAATAAAGATCACTCTTTCTATAAAAATAGTAAAAACAAATATAATTGTTAGGTATATAGTTAGTATTATAAATATAAGTGTAGAACATTTACTGGTGATTTTGTGAAAAATGATGTGTGAGAATTATGGAGTGTTTAAAAAATGTAATAAGAAATTATATAATTGGGATCTTAATATTGTTCAATATGGTCATTGGTAAATTTGACCATTAATCAATATTTCCATTGTCTATATGACTATTTTCAATGTAAATAATGTGTGGTTGCGATGGTTGATTATGAGGGTTTGAATGTTTCAAAATCATTTACATCAAGTTCACCAATTTTCAATTGCATCCAATGGATTGTGTTCGTGGACTATAAACACCCACTAGTTCCCTTATTCGAGATGTTTCAAGAACCTTCTTTCCAAAGGTATGTGGTTATTTGAAAGTGGCTCTGATTAAACTTAGGGACTCACATTTCTCAAGAGGTAGTTAGGTCAGGAAGATAACACACCTTTGGGGGAATTATTTCTTATTTCGAGACATTATTAAATATTTAAGACATAATCATGAATCTTTTATTAAATACCAATTATAAAATGGGTCACCCTTAAGTAAATAATAAATTATTATCATTTATTGGTTTTATAATCATCTATATGTATATGAGGTTCTTCATCAATGGAGAAATCAGTATGTATTTGAGGTTATCCATTAGTGGTACCCTTTTTTATATAGATTAGAGATTATTTGATAATTTATTATTAATATTTTAGTTTTAATACACATAGTGGGGCACTACAGAGTTTATTATTATCTAGGAAGATGAGAGTTTTTTTGATGTTCTGATCATGCCCATGACATGGGATTCCTGGTTATATGTGTGAATAGAATCATAACCCACATAGTTTGGTTCCACTTAAAGGGACACATCATACCTTTTAAGGTCATGTGAAGAGGACAAAAATGTCTAGTTTAACATCATGTGAAAAGGATGTCTATGAGATAGGTGCCTCATCGAGAATTGGTTTGGTACTTACAACTAAGAATCCTATAGGACCTGGAAGGGATTTATCCTCCCAGAATGAATGTGATCCTACTAAGGATTTTTTACAATAAATATTTGGTTGAATTTTTGGTGTTGGGTTTTGACCTCAAGGATGCTTCTTATGGATCCCATTTGGATAGGAATTAAATCCCACAAAGTTTAAAATTTAAGGACCCACAATTATAGAGGCCCTATGTAGTCTCATAGGGAATATGGAACATTGAGAATGATATGTGGATTTCATGAACCATTCCTATGGAGGCCCTTTTCTGAATTCATTTGATTTTAAAGATTCCATGATCTTCACTAAAATCTAAGATAGTGTGAATCTTGCTCAATGTTAGAAACTAGAGGAGGTGGAAGATATGACAAACCAGTTGATCTCTTTCATTAGTTGGTGGATGAGGTCAGGGCTATAAGAGAGAGAAAGTGGATTGATGTATCCATATCCTCTCTGGTTTTCATAACCGAGGTCAATACTTTCATACCCATACAGATACATCATGAAACAAAGTCTAGGGGATTACTCTATGTGAGATTACCTTATCCCAATTTCTAAGAATATGAGAGGAGGATCTAGATATATCCCCCATTAAATTGAAGATAAAATGGTTCCCCTCACCATATTAAATGGGGAGGTCCCTAATTTTGAGGAAACAAGTGAATGACAAGGAACTAGCCTTCATTGTCTAAACTGGTATGTCCCTAAAACTACCATCAAGTTAGGTATCCTCATTATTGAGGGGATACATGAGTGTAAAATCTGATGGACCCTACCCACCACGTAGTACAAGTGTGGGAAAACTCTTACCATGGTAATGAAAAATCTAATGGGAGACATGCTGGTGTGTCTTTTCTATAATCATGTATTTATGGGGGCCTCAGTGATGTTTTTTATTTTTTCTTATTGATACAGGAGTCCCAATGGATAAGGTTGTTGTCAATTGTTTTTAATGAAAAATGGTCTCAAAAGGTGTCTTGTGTAGGTGAGTCCTAAGAGAGATGAGGGTGCCTTATATTGGGTTGAACTAGGTGGGATGATGTTTCTTCACATAGGGTATACCTGGGTGAGATGGAAGTACCATTGGGTGATGGAAAACATGGGAAAAACACATGGGAGAGGCCTTTCTATAGGCTCAAATGGTTTCCTCAGGTGTATCTGGAAGGGTCTTGTGCCCGTCCTTGGTTTGGGAGGAGAATTCATGCTTGTGATTTTCGTCTAAGAGGAAGTGGTTCCTCATGAAAATGTTTCACGTTTAACACACTAGAGTGAAATTAATACAACCATTACCCTTAATTCCTTCATCTCTTGGGGTTTAGAGACCTACTTGAATGGTTTCAAGGGCTTGGGAGAAGGACAAGAGAGAGGAGAGCATTAGGGATTCTTCGGATCTTCTAGTCCTTTAAACAAGGTTCCCCAGGGTCCTATTTATAGGAAATTTTGGGACCATGGGTGAAGGAATTTTTCCTTGAAACCCCTCACATTGTTTCCTAATGCAGGTGTGCCTAATCCTTCTGGGCCACGTAGGCCAAGCATATATGAGGCTCTTGGTGTACAAGCTAGGTGCACACAGGTTGTCCTGGGTGAACTCATTGAATATATTTGGATCTCTTAAGATCATTATTTATTAGGTTTATTTTCCTTTTAATTTTCTCACCATCTTATGACAAAAAAGGATTGTCAACAAAATTCACCCCTCAATATTGGATCATATCATAAGAAAAGGTTCTCAGCCTAATATAGAAGAAAATGAATTTCCACCACTCAGATCATCCATGCAAGGGGTTATCCATGGTCTTCCATGCAAGGGGGTAATGTAATCAATATATTTATATAAGTAGTTTTGACAACCCATTGATTCTTTCTTCTTATTTTTTTTATCACTCCCACCATGCCAGTCTCTTGTGTTTTATGGACATACTTTTTGTTTATGTAGGCATTCTAAGGAACCATTTCATGCATACACTTGGTATAACTTTACCCTGGGTAATTGACCTTTGTGAAGATACATGGGAGAGTGACTTGTAAAAGCTCAAATGAGTGAGTGACCTTTGAGAGGTCACTTGGGTGACTGATTAGAGTGAGTTAAGTTGGCAGAGTGACCTATCTGATGTATTCCCCTTTTCTAAAATTTCATTGTTTTTTCAAAAACCAAGAGTTATAAATTAATGAAAATCTCAATTCTCATTTAAATATATCCAATGGCTCTTACAAGGGCTTATGATGAACAAGACGCCTCTCATGTTTCTGATATTATTAAAAAAACTGGTTTGTATTATTAGAACATGTGTGATTCCACTCTATAGAACAAAAAAATAATAATTGATGAAGTACCAATGTGAGTACATACAAAGTGATTATCTACCTCTGTATAATCACAAAATTATAAGAGATGCACTTATCCCAGATCATCATTATTATTCACCAAAGTCCTAGTTTTTGTAATACTATAACTTCACCAATTCCAACATTTCCCATAATGATGAATTAATAAATAAAGAAATAATTGATATTGCATGGGTCATCCACCATATATTGTGTGACCAAAAACTGAATCCTCACACCCATGAATTGAAACCTCTCTACTACAAGTCAATATTTCATGCATCCAATAAAGACCAATCATATGGATGTAAGGAAGATTCATACTTCCATCATGGAGTAAGAGCCTTACCTAAATAGATGTAGGTGTATTTGGTGTGCTAAAATTTCACATAATTTAAGACTGAGTTGTGAAACCTCATCATTTATGAGGCTGTTTAGGGGTCACAAATATATGTCTATAAGAAGTTAGACATAATCACTAGAAATTTGAGCTGATGGATCCATTATATGAATACATTCCATTTGATTCATGGAGATGTTTACATTAGCATGTTGGATGTCTATAAGATCTTGGGGGATCCCATTATCAAATATATGCATAATGAATTAATCACACCAAATCCATCAAGGATGATCCTTAAAAGATGCCTTTTTTGACCCACAAGCTGTTGAATATTACCTCAATGATTAATAAGAAAACCCATCACCCATTTGGAAATAACCAACTTGATGTATTGATAAAGAATTCCCCAAGAAAAAATGTGAATGTCCTACTTACCAGCATCCAAAAGAATTACACTCATTTGAGAATCAATGCATTCCTTGGAAATTATGTACTACATTGGTGAAAGGCTAATAATTTCTGTGGGGTTATATAAGTCAAGTATGAAATCTCCCCAAGTACCCGCCTCTCTATATTTCATGTGTTTTAGTTGATCTTTTTTCAACAATTATTCTTTGAATGTAATGGTAGCGTGAATTTAGGAGAGTTTTTTATAGTGCACAAATTTTTAGACATGAAATACATAAGGATGAATTCCACTATTCTGTAAAAAAATATACTGGTGTTTACTTCATGTGTACATGGATAAGGCCCATACATAATTTTAGGTCTATTTTAAGTGAAATATGGATGTATTGGAGCATAATTAATATGTTAAATCATTTTAAAAAGAGTTAAATTTACCTAATTCTACTTTTCACAATTCAATTAGGATATTTATAATATCAAACAATTATCTTTGATGTATGAAAAATACCTAAAAAAATGAACATACTAGGAAAGATTAAATTAATACCACATGGTGATCCACATACTATAAAATTTGATGATAATGAAGAAGCTAATAAAGACCCAAGGTCATATATTATTTCATTTAGAGACATCGTTCTAGAGACCGTCTTTGACTGTGATATCACATGTAAGGCCTATACCCCATATCGATTATCCTTCTAGTTAAAGTTTCTAGAGAAGAAAAAATTATATACCCCCCTACATGTTCATTTTTAAAAAAATATAGTAGAGGCCCATCAAATTTGGATCCCCATGGCCTTAGAGGTATCCCAAGAATCAATTAAGAAACCTTTGCTAGATATATCCAGAGGGTTAAACCTTGGGTATTCTAGAGAAAGGATTTCTTCTTACTCTTAAGAGGTATTAATAGAAACCATTTCCTAAGTTAAGAGAATGATGAATACTAGGTGTGGTAAACTGAAGAGGATGTTTTATACTTTGGATGATGATTCTAAATCTCTAAAATCATCAAGGATATCTTGGGAAAGGTCCATGGTGAAAACTAGAGTTAAAAAACCTACCTCTTCTGAGCCGATGTGGTATAGTCATCACCACTAGGAAGAGACACAAGATCCAATTTTGTAGTCTCCTATTAGAGTATAAGGGCCCTAATGGGTCTCAAATTCAAAAGGTGTCAGGACTTCTTATCAGTTGGCTACATTAACATCAGATTATGTGTGGCCATTGACAATATAATTCTATAAGGGAATAACTTGGGACATTAGAGATCTTTATGCATTTCCCCGAGATAGAGTACATATCCTATAGATTGGTGAGATCCCATCACCCTATAATATTCACATCTATGACAATTTATATGAGGTGGGGAAGTATATTTGGTAGATGGAGATGTTAATATATGCCACTGATGATTGGATCCTGACCACAAAGTGAGTTACCACCATGTGGCCCCAAGATATTACTGAGAGAATATATTTCCGATCTGAAGAGGATTGGGATGAATAAATTAAAGTTAGTGAGGTATTTATTTTTCTATTAAATTATCCTTTCCCTTACACATGTATCATCAATAAGTTCAAGGTAATTTTTATTTCAGTTTTGAGGAGATGAAGGGGAACCAAGGGTGCCACCTGAGTCACAATAAAATGTGATGATAGGAACCCAAATTAGAGTGTGCGGGATTATCCAGAGTCCTCAGAGATATCCTCAGGTCAGAGGATGATGTATAAGAAGATGGAAGTTGGGTATTATCAATTCCCACCTACCTTATCCACAACTAAGAGGAAAAAAATAGTCCCCTCATCATTTTAGGGGAATAAGTGAAAGAGGGAAAAGAAGAAGGACAATCATATGTGTCGTAGTAAGTCTTTTCACTTTCATTTAATTTGATGAATCTCCTGACACAACCTTTTGATTATTCATTCCTTTTGTATGACCTTTCTCATTATCTTCCCTCTAGGGGTATAACATTGATCCTTCATGGACCAAGGGGGACATTCCGGATGGGGCACAAAGTCTTGCTGGTGAATTATCTTCATTGACATAAAGTGTATATAGACAAAGAAATATCCATTATCATTGATATAGATCTATAGGAGGATATTATAAATAAAATATAAACATCATAAGGTGTTAGGTATTGGTCACAAACTTTATTCCTCATGATATTTCAAATCTATTGAAAAAATTGGATGACCTTAAAGTTACCAGTACTTTCCCTATTTCCATTATAGAAGGGGTCGACAAGGATCTTGGATGGTCAAATAAAGGTGATTTTACTAACTCTGACTCTACTAGATTCAGGGAGGATATGCCCATCATGATTACATTGAAAAATACAATTGTAGATCAAATTTTGGTCTTAAGCCATGGGCCATGGATAACCCTACTAGTGAGGATGCTTCTAGATGTGAGGGAAAATATAAATCACTAATGAAAATTGAGTATATTTTTAGAAATATAAATATCCCTCCCTCTGGGAGAGTTTTGGGACTCTGATAGAGAATTGGAACGACATTATTTTCCTCCTTCTTATGTTCTCAAACATGGTCAACCTCTATTAATTATATTTCTTACACAATATAATGAATTGGAAAGCTTTGTATATATAGAAAATTTCCAAGTTTATTCATGGCCATGGCATAGAATTCCATCATGCTCCCATTGTTGATGGAACAGTAGTTAAGGGTCCTAAAATAAGAAATTCTTGAGTTTCTTCAATTCAGATTTTTGAGAAAACATTAGAGGATATTCCTTTTAAGAAGATCCATACTCAAATAAAAAATAATGATGGTATTAGGGAGGCATAAATAAAATTAGTTTATCCACTAATGGGTTAGTATTACTGTTTTATTTGGTTGTTTAAAATCCTTTTATATATGTTTCCCCCATATGTGAACAATGGGTCCTATCTATTTTCTAGTGCTATTGACATCAGCGACCAAACCAATGGGGGGATCTTGATTTTAAATTCATCCAAAAGTGAAATATAAATCTAATACCATTTTGTAGGGGAGGAGAAAGGTTCTTCTTAGATAGAATTAATCTCAGAATACATCTATCCCTTTGAAAGAGGTTTTGAGAAATACCTAGAGACGCAACATGAATTTCTCACCTCACACCATATCATATGGAGATAAAACTGGAAGATAGTCTTAGAGACACATCTCAAAGACCTTACATCATGATTTTTATAACATCAAACCATGTCTTCCCTTTTAAGTTACACTGGGTTTTATTACCACAAAATACACCTAGATGTGTAGTAAATCATTTTGTAGTGGAAGAGAACAAAATATCACAATAGTATGGGTTTTTTATAGTAGGAATGTTTGATGTTCTCAAAGATGTTGTATACCTAGATGAGCTCAACCATGCTAAGGAGGAGGAGGAGTATCAGCATTGTATTGATGAGAAATCTCTCCAAATGTAATGATTTCAAGATGAACTAGATTTTATAAAGGAAGATATGGTCTAGATCCATTAATACTTGTATAGGGACTTGGCACAAGGAAGATACTATATTACATTGGAGAAGGAGAAAAATCATCATTCTGAAGAAGGTTTCATCAAACAACTGGATGGGTTTTGGAAAACTATGGATAATTCTCCAAAAAAGGAAAGAAAGATCAAATACTATGTCAAAGAGAACCTATAGAACTTTGTGAAGTGACTCTATCATGTAGAATATCCTTTTATTTTAATATATGAATGAAATTTTTTTATTCAAACCATATATAATTTTGGTTTTCCCCTCATTATAACAATAATATAACACAGAAATTGACTTATTTTATTGAACACAAATTGGTCAATGTGTTATAATTGCAACGTTAAGAAAGAGAGAACCTTAATTTTTTTCTGAAGTCTTTAGTCATTGAGATCATAGTTCAATTGTTGTTATGGTCACATTATAGAACCTACAAAAGTTGTGTATTTTCTATCATAAACTAAATTTTTTCACAAGTTAAAATGAATATGAATTAGTGAGTGAGACTTTGATTTTTCTTTGGCCTTCCTTTATGGGTTTTCATCCTAACAAGTTTTATACCTCATTCTTTTCATTACAAATTTTTTTCCTAAACCATGTGGTTTGCACATCTAGTGATTTGAGAATCAAATTTTATATTGGGTTCCCTTTTGTGGGTTTACAACATGGATTGTATTACATGTATTTTTTTATGAAGTTTAGTGTCTTACATGATGGACTAATGAAAATACTATTTTAGGTCAAATAGCTTCAACCACGAGTTATAGAATGAAGACCCAAGTAGGGATTTCTAGCCAAGATTGTTTTGACATTCTTCAAATACCCAAAAGGTGAGTTTTGATTCCCATTTTTTTGACTTCTTAATCTAAAATATGATATGAGAAAAATATATAGGTAATGACCATAGTCCATGTTCAAAATGAGGTATCCAACATATTTTATTTTTTGTATTATGAAGATATAATAGGTTTCTCATTGGATAAAATTTGTCTTTGGTTAACATGAACTTTTATTGGGAAACATATAAATATCCAGACTATGATGTATGAATTAATAACCAAAAAATGGTGTTACCAGGTATCAAAAATTCTTTTACCAATGTAAAAGGCAATTTTATAATGATCTAGATTTCTCAAAACCGAGAATGGTGGTTTATGAAGGGAAATGTCATAGAATGAAAGGTGAAACTAAGTTGTCACTATGCATGAATGGGAAACCATAACTAAACGAATTTTGTTTATATATAAAGGAGGGTTAATTCTATTTCGACCATGATCTTTCAATGAAGGGGTCTTGGGAGAAAACTATAATATTACACTCAGGTTGAGGTTGTGTCCATGAATGGGGGAAGAAAAAATTCTTGTTGCTATGGAATTTGGGCCTAGAATAAAGAATATATGCATCACCATGAGTCTTGATGTAATGATCATCAATTTTCATATAGTTCCTTGGGGTTATATGGTGGATGACCAATATGAAGAGAAAAGTATCATCCTATAAATGGGTTGGAATGTCCTGCAGTTTAATGTCATGTGACCAAGACATAGAAAATGCAGTTTAACATCTTATGGTAATGAAGTTGAGGGATATAATTTGAGGTCATTAATACCTTACAAAAAGATTAGAAATTTCCCATTTCACAGTGATCTGCCTGAAAATGTTCTATCATTTTCAAGTGTGAAGGAAGAATGTTTTAAGATATAATCCATGGGATTTCGTATCTAAGAAGTGATATGGGACAACTATTCAAGGAACGCACACAGACCATGTTTGAAAAATATTTTCCAACATAATGTTATTGGGGATTAGGGAGATAGAAGAGGTATATCCAATAGAATAACATGCCTCCTATTTACTATCCATCTTTTTGGGTGAATCATGAAAATCCAAATTGGGGAATATCAATGTATAGTAAATAAAATGCATCCTTAAGAATCAGAAATTCCTGTACTAATGGTCGGAGAAAGTATATGAAGATTTATATTTCCCCTGACATAGATCTTGATTTGTGTAAGAAAGGTTCCTAAGTATGGAAGACATATTTCATCTTAAAAACATGTAAGGATTGGAAGGAATGTTTCCTATATATGTTTGACCCATATGTAGGGAAGAGGGAAAATTATTTCCATAACTTGGATCAAGATATAAAATCTAAGCGTCGCAACATATCTCATTTGAGAAATAATTAAGCCACATGTAGTATATGGAATGATTCCCCTCACTGATCAAATTCTCTTGTGGAGAAAGGTATTTTAATATTTAGATAAAATCTCTACATTAATTGATATTAATTGATATTAAGGAATATGATCTATTAGAGTAGTCCTTGAGTATGAAATAAGGTCTTTATCACTTGGCTCAAGCTTTGGAGATTTATTTCATGGTATCATTAGGGTCCTAAGGACCGGTACCAGCTCTCCTTAGATGAATGAGAGGAGGTAGAATTTCTTGTTAAAATCTCATGCTATCTAATTTTCATGGGCCTCCAAGTGATTCAAGGTAAACCGTCTTTTTTAATTGAGTCTCTCCAACTCAAAAATTCATTTTTTGTACTACTAATCTCCAGATTATTTATCATAGATGGAAATAATGTTTGAGGGTAATTGGAACTTATTGGAAAGGACTACATTTTTACAGTATACAAGAAAATATGAGGTCAACCACATCTAAATGAGGGTTATATAATGGTAAACCAATAGGGTATGAATGTTCTTTTCAGGACAATACTTTTTATCTCTATCCACCATTTTCGGGAGTATGATTTTTAACTTCTTTTGGAAGTCCTATATCTATCCATTAGTCACTAATTGATAGTGAGATGAATTGTTGGATTTGATATTATAGTCTTGATATAGCTTATCCTACTTAAAAAAATAAAAATTTATGCCATTGTGCATTAGTATTATGTGAGGGAAAGCAAATCTAGTAATGATTTTGGATTTCACAAATCCTACAATGATTGTCCCAATTTCATTGAGGGGTGTTTATTTAGATAATTTGATGTAGAAATTTTTAACCATCAAGATTTTTTTAAAATTATTGCCCATATCTAGGGATATGACCCTAAAATATCCATTCCCTATATAGAAAAGGGATAGAAGTATTTAGATTTGTGAATTAACTCCGAGGTTTAATGAATCAAGTTGATGTGAAGTTGGGATGATTGACACTTATTGGTGAATTTTTTATAATATGGCATCATTAAAGGCTAGAATAATCCAATCCTTCAAATTTTATTGGAATGTATGAACCATGACTGGTTGGAACTACCTGATCCCATGTGTACTTATCTCATGAAAGCAATTGTCTCTTCACAATCAATTCATCAGAGAAGGAATTCATCAAATCCTCACTTATTGACTTAATTCTAGTGATTTGGGCCATCATAATGTGTAAATTTGGTCACTCATCATCATGTTTTATCCTTTTTAGCTATTTTCAATGTGATCAACACATTTTAACGGAAGTACACAAAGAGTATCATCTAACAGGTTGTAGGACTGTCTGGTTTGGGGATGGTATTAACCTCATTGATTTTTTCAATGTCAACATGAATTGAAGGGAAGATCATTCGATATTGAGAAATGTTGATGATTGTTTCATCTTGGTCTGTATCTTTCAAAGTAGTAGATGAATTTTCCAACACACTATCCTGGTAAATCCATGATTGTGGAACCTAAGTCAATGTTGTATCTAAGCAGAATTATGCCATTAATCCCTAGACCTAGTCGAGTAGAGGGATTATCTATTCCTTTATAATTGTATAATCCCCATTGGTCTTCTTGATTACCAAATATGAATCAATATCTCCCTTCAAGAGGTTCAATGGAATTTGAGGTGATAATTATAGACCTATAATGAGGGCCCAGTATTTTGCCTCATTGTTTGTAAAGCCTTATAAATTTCGTAATGAGTAAGGTAAGAATTCATTTTCTAGAGAGATCAACACCACTCCAAACCAAATTTTTCTAAGATTGGGGTATTCCATTCTCTTCCCTATTGGGGTTCTAGATGTGCTATCAAAATAAATTTCCCATGTTTGGGGGATGCCTTTAACAGAGAACATCTCTTCATAAAAAAATTCAGTATTTAATGATTTTTCTTATATAGATGGATGCTATGAAAGGAAGTCCTAAAAATATTGTCCTCTTAATGATTTCTAAAGGAATAATTGAATTTCAAACTGATGAAAGACAACCTCCCACTGTGTCAAACGTCCATTCAACATAGAATGATTGAGTGTGAATCCCCAAAGTTTATTTCTCTTGTAATAATAATATGGGTTTAATTTATTTTATTTTTATTCAAACTGAATAAAACTTACTAAATGGACATAAGGATTTTTATTTAAATACGAACACCGAAGTGTTTACATTACATCAAGATTAAAATGAAATCATGTTACCCAAAAATTCCTACTAAAAACCATATCAGAGCCAATAGAAGGCCACCTAAAGCAACAACAAGACCCAATAAATAGAGAAGCTCCCTCATAACACCACATCAATCATAAAAATCTTACTGACCATCAGTGGTATAGAAATTACCATCTTATTCTTTTTTATTGGGTTTAGTACACCATAATGTTTTTTAAGCCATATACCCAACCATTACCCATGGGTTACCATTGGAGATGTTTTGTGATCGTTGAATTCTAACGGCTATAATTATATTCATTGGCCTTTTCGGTGGTTTAAAAAAAAATATGTAATATAGTTTTTCAAAAACATCTAATGTAGTTTTTTAATACTTTTAAGTTATGAAAATGTAACACAAACTCTTATTATGATCTTTTAAAGGACAATAATTTAAGATTTCTAATTTCACATAGATGTTTTTAAAATGAGATGAGGATTTTAAAGAACTTACAAATATTATAGATATATTGTAAATGTTCTCCTTCTTAAAGTATAAAACCAAACTATGTTTTTTATTTCTATAATTCTAGTATAAAATTATTCATTTCAATTTATAAATTTTTATTTTAAAACTATAGTATTTATAAATAATTTTAGTAAAGAAAAAATATAATTAAATTTATATTTCTTAATCTTTTGAAGTTGAAATAAAAGTCATGTTTTTTAAAATTTAATACATTCTATAGGTAATTAAAATAAATGTATTTATTTTCATAGGACTTTTTAAATTTAAAAGTTGGATTTTATAAAAAAAATAATCCCACTTGGGCCATCCCTTTAACCGAGCAAAGGGAGGCAGCTCACACTAGGTGGCTTATCCAAGCCCTCAGCCTCAGCTCATGTTGGCTCGATCATGGGCATAGATTCCTTGAAGGGAACATAAGAGCACATGAGGGATCAGAGTGCACCACTGTGGGCGTGAATCCATGGTAGGGAAGGGGTAGATCAAGGCCTACGTGGGTAGGGGGAGGGAGGGAAGGAGCCCTTGTATAAGGCCCCCTTATGTGTGTGTTTTGATTACTAAGCTTATGCTCGGAGCTCATAACTTATAAAGAAGCTGTGTGGGTCTCACCTTTTCGAAACGGGATGAAATATTTCAACTGGGATCAAATCCGGACCATTGGATCACGTCATGCGCAATCTGGGCCCTCAATTTCGATCCAATGCTCAAACCTCAGCAACTGGAAAATACCTCCGCATTTTCGTACACCATCCAATCCGACGTGGATCTAATCTCAGTCGTCAGATATTTTTAGAACATCACATCAAACCAAGGCCATCTGATCTAGACAAGAATCTAATTCGAGTCGTCCATCCCTTATAAAATTTACAGACACACCCAAACCATCAGATAAAGGCTAGACCAGATCCTGGACGTCCATTCATTTTTCAGTTCTTCTCTTCATGTGGCATCTTCTTCTTATCCTAAGTGTGTGCTACACCATTAACCCCTAAACCTTATTTGCACTATTTTTTTCTTCCCCCATGACAGCAGGTGGACCCTCCTTGACCTCCTTTTTCCACAATGTTTTCCCCAGTCATTTAATGTGCTGGATTAGCATCAATTTTCCAATATCAGCATTAAGTATCATGTTTGTTTTTTTATTCATGGTATAGGTTATAAACAACCCAGTTGCACCGCCAGCATCCCTCAGCTATTCTTCTTCATCCAGCACCTTCTTCAAGAACCTCTACGATTTCCCAACCCACTCCTCCCTCCTCGAACCAAGGTAAGGGATTTAAGTTTCCGTTTCTTTGTGGCTTTGGGGTATGAAAATATATATGTATACTCATAAAAATATATATTTAAGACTACGTTTTAGTTAACACATTTTCTTCAACTAAACCTAAGTCTCTGAAAATTTGATACTAAGAAGTGTTACGAACTTGAGGGTTTGCGTAATACATACAAAACTTAATGATGTGCTTCACATAAAAACAGTTGGTTGTTCTTTTGGTATATATACAAATACATGTATGATGATATTTATTTGGGTGAAAACCTTCAAACACCTAACCCTGGGTCTTATGAATTTTGGGTTATGATGATGTTTTTTTAAATGGGGTTATTATCTTCATACAACATATATTATATACCTCATACATCCAATTATATATGTAATTATATATATATATATATATACAACCATATAGTTTTAAAAGAAAATCTATGTTGTTTCAGTTTCAATTCCTTTACACTTTGAGTTTCAAAGATGAGTTTGAACTTTTGTTTTAAACATATGGAATTATATTTTTATATATGTTTATATATCGTATACATAGACTGATATAATTGTATAGTATGTTTAACGCACCTTCTGGACCAGTTTTAAGTCCCCCAACATTGGACTTCAATGATTTTATTGACATTTTGATAAACCTGTATATGTAATTTGATCTTAGTGTAATACCCCTAGGTATACCCGATTATTCACATAAGTTATATGAGTGATCGAGGTATAAAATTTTATAAATTTGTTTAATAAATAAACATTTAAAATTTTGTTTTATGATTTGGGAACTTTTGTTAATTAATGTGACTAAAATATCAAAGTCATATGGGTGTCATGGATTTTTGGTTTAAACCCTTTTATACATGTTGTATTTTATGATATGTGAAAATATGGGGGTTCACATAAGATTTGTTCTTTAAATTTATTTATAATTTCCCAAGGCTTTCAAATTAGAAATGAAACATTTCATTTAAAAATATATATTTAGATTTGTTTAAACTCAACTCTTTATATATACCCTGGTGTATAAATAAATTTACACAACACTCAACCCTAAGTGTAGATATTACAAATTCTATAATTTTATTGTATTAGATCATGAGTATTATATTTGGGTTTTTCAACTTCTATATTCACATATATGAATCACTTATTTTCTTACATATTAAATTGTATTGGTTATGGTTGGGTTACATGATTTCTATTTTTGAAATTTTGATGTGTTATAAAAAGAATATTTAGTAATAAATGTTTGAGCGTCTGCAATATTAAAATCCCACATGAAATGTTTGGTTTGTCTTTAATTAATTATGAATTCAGATGAAATTCAAATATGAATTTTGATTAATAATGTTATAGAATTTTAAGTTTATTATTGTATATAAAAAAACTTATATTCCTTTTAATACTTTGGATGTCCTCACATATGTTATAGTCTGCTTACTATATTCACCATTCAATGAAAAAGTTAGGTAGTTGATAGTTTGGTTACTAACCTTTTAATGCATGGCTCACCTTATATATATATATGCAAATGTCAAAGGATGAAATTTAACTACTATGACCAAAATAGATTAAATTAAATTATTCAAGGTGGTATGGGACACTTTGAATAATATGAAATTTTAAATTAAATTATTCAAGGTGGTATGAGACACTTTGAATAATGTGAAATAAAGAAACAAAAAACATGTGACGCATAAAACGATACGTAGTAAGTAATTTACTAAATAAAATTGGTATGTACACTTTGATTTAGAGAGATGAGGAATGAATTGGACTTAGTATATGAAATGTAGGCCCCGCTATATCCCCTCGATGCATCGGTAGGTCTCATGAGACAAACTGCGGTCCTGGTGCAATGCCTTGAAAAAATGATTATTTATGGTCTGGGAAAGAGGCCTGGACAGTATGGTTATGATGTCTGGCATACTCACTTTCCTCATTATGGCTATGAAATTTAATCAACCAGAAGAGTATTCAACTAGTATAATATTCTTGGTTTAAGATCTTTTGTATATAAGAACTAAAAGATGTAAAATTTATGGCTTAGTATTTATAAAGTACTGAAAGACTTTATCTAGTCCATGTTTCTCAGTAGTAAAGGATGAAATTGATGTTTTGTATAAAAAAATATGATCATGTAATAATCTTAGTTATTAATTTTTGTAACTACATTCTCACGTCGAATGTATTTTACTTTTTACCCTATATGAGCATGGCTATAGTTGAATCATGGTTCCTCGTAATTCTATTAGTATGATTTTAATTGTGCACCTATATTTCATAGACAATTGTTATGGTATGTTTCATGTGTTATATAATTTTTAATAAAATGTTTTATAGAAATGTTAAATAATTTTTTCAAAAGTTGTAATTGGATTATTATGGTCTTTTATAACCCTAACTGTGCATTTGTATTCTCACCCAATGTTTTTGAATAAAACTTTTTAGGTATCAGTTTCAGATGAAGAAGCTTGCTAGAAGTGACTGGTTTCCTAGAACCTGAGCCGAATTTGATCCTCTATATGGGACATGACGTGTAATTTATCAGTGCATGTTTTTGTTAAAATTACACATCATGATTCAAGTCACCGGCTCCGGTATTACGGTGATGGGTCCTCACCGTTGGTATTAGAGGATTTGGTTTATATAACTCTGGAAAACAAGAACTGAAAAAAGAAAAAATTTACATAAGCATTACTAAATATGAGGTTTTCTTAATTTTTAGATGGAAAACAAAGGTACTAGTCTATTTTCTCTTCCTAATGAGGCCCTGGAAACCATAATTTCTATAGCCATCCATGATAAATTTATAAACTATTCCCATATTCGTATGACATGCAAACACCTCTTCAATGTGTCCAACTCTCATCATATACTTAAACTCCACCGAGGAGCAGGTTTGGACTACCTCTTTATGATGCAAAACCAATTTATAGCCTATGGACGTCATGGGAAATACTTAGAAGGAATTTTTAGATGCTTCAATGCAGGATAAAAAATCTTGTTCTTTATGGCCTTCCAAGAAGCTACAGCTGCAGAAGACCTCCGCGCAACATATATGGGCCAAGTCTTGTCCTGTGGCCATTTTGGTCAAGTAATGGACTTCAAAATAATTTAATTTTAAGACTCTCATTATTTTTACAGACATCAAGTACATACTGATGTTTATTATATATACACCCCTCATTTCAGACTCTAGAGACACCATAAGTGCACCCATGAGATTGAACCAGACTGCTCAGGTTGCATATGCTTCAGGGAGATTGAGAGTTTTGAAATTGTTTTGTGGATTCATGTAACTAGGAATTGGGTAAACCATTAGTCCTGGGTGTTATGTACTAGTTTTTTATGAAAATATAATTTTTTATCTCTTCCTCCATTTACCTTTTCAGTTTTTGTGTTTCATTGATTGGACTTTAATAAACTTTTTCTAATGGAAGGAAAAAACCCACATTTTATCTATTCCTGTTGAGATACTAGAGACCGTCAGAGTCAAAACCTATGTATAAGAGTTCCATTCATTTGTAAACCAACATATAACGTGCAAATATCTTTATGGGATATCGAAAAATCCGTACATTATCCGTTCCGGTGAAGATAATGCTTATATCTACCACAGTATAGCCAATGCTCAACTTGCTGAGTATAGACAATGGGGAAAGGATCAAGAAGGTCTTTTCCTATAAATCAGTCAATCCCGAAACATCACATCCATGTTAAGGTTTCAAGAGGATTCCTTGGAAGGGGACTTACGTGTAACCTACATGTATCACATCCTGAGTATCAGTTTGTATGACCATGTCAATGTCATTGAAATTCTTAGATGAGAGACGGTTCAACGAGTCCATAGAGAGTTTGTCCATTCGGTCATCTCTGAGCTCTCTATCATTAGAGCCTCCCTATGGAAGCCTAAGTGAACACAACATGAGTTTAACCCATACTGTATGAGGTGTGTTTTGGACAGGGAAGCAGAAGATTTGAACACCAACCTGGGTATTAATCTAGCCTTACCCGAGGATTATCTATGATGGAGGATGTGGTATAAAACATCAGGTATTCTTTTTTAGCGTGGTTGTATGAAATAAATTTTGAGGACACAATTTCTGTTAAGGGGGGGGGGGGGAATTTGACACCCTGAAGTTTATTTCACTTGTAGTATTTATAATAATATGGTTTTAATTTATTTTATTTTTATGAAAACTGAATAAAACATACAAAATGGACACTAGAATTTTTTTTTAAAAATAAGAACACTAAAGTGTATAAATTACAAAAAGATCAAAATGAAATTATGTTAACCAAAAATACCTACTTAAAATTGTATCATAACCAATAGAAGGCCACTTAATGAAATAACAAGACATAGTAAATAGAGAAGCTCCCTCGGGGCAGTCATAATGAAGAACATCACCACAAAAATCATGAAAACCGTACTGACCATCAATGGTATAGAAAGCACCATCTACTTCTTTTATCTAGGGTTTATGACACCCTAATGTTTGGTTTTATAAGGCATCTACCCAACTGTTACCCTTGGGTGACTGTTGGAGATGTTTTGTAACTGTTGAATTCTAACGGCTATAATTATAGGAATTGGTTATTTCGGTGGTTTAATAAAAATTATCTAATGTAGTATTTAAAAAAAATTAAGTTATAAAAATGTAACACAAACTTTTATTAAGATATTTTAAATGACAATAATTTAACATTTTTAATTTCACTTAGATATTTTTATAATGAGATGAGGATTTCAAACATCTTACAAATATTTTAAATATCTTGTAAATGTTCTCCTTCATAAATCTTAAATCCAAAATATGTTTTTGATTTATATAATACTAGTATAAAAGTTTTCATTTCAATTTATATCTTGGTATTTTAAAACTATAGTGTTATAAATAATTTTAGTAAAGACAAAGTATAATTTAATTTATATTCTTTCATCTTTTTATGTTTAAATAAAATTCACGTTTTATAAAATTTAAGATATCTTATAGTTAGTTAAAATAAATGTATTTCTTTTCTTATGAATTTGTAAATTTGAATTTTGTATTTTATTAAAAAAATAATCCCAATAGGGATATCCCTTTAGACGGGCCATGGGAGGTAGCTCGCGCTAGGAGGCTGAGCCTAGCCCTCAGCCTTAGCTCAGGCCGGCCCGAGCATGGGAATAGCTTCCATGAAGGGAACACAGGTGCGCATTAGGGATCAGAGCTCGCCACAGTGGGCATGAGGAAACATCAGGGTAGGGGTAAGCCGAGGCCTGTGAGCGGGGCCCATGTATATGTTCCCCTTGTGTGTTTGTTGTGATTTATAAGCTTATTCTTGGAAGTCATGGCTTATAAAGAAGCTGTGCGAGTCTCACCATTTCGATGTAGGATGGAAAATTTTAAATAGGATCAAATCTGGACCATTGGATCACATCGTGTGCAATTTGGGACATCAATTTCGATCCAGAGCTCGACCCTCAGCATCTGAAAAATACCACTGTATTTTCGTATGCCCTCTGATCCGATGCAGATCTAATCTCAGCCGTCCGAGACTTTTAAAACATCGCGTCGAACCGGGTCCATACGATCTTTCCCCAGATCTAGTCTGAGTCGTCCATCACTTTTAAAATCATTGGATGCACCCCAACCATCAGATCAAGGCTAGATCAGATCTTGGCCATCCATTCATTTTTCGGTCCTACTCTTCTTGTGGCGTCTTCTTCTTCTCTTTCGCGTGCGCTGCACCAGTAACCCCTACACCCTATCTACACAATTTTTTCTTCACCCATGACAGTCGGTGGGCACTCCTTACCCTCCTTTTTTCACAAAGTTTTCCCCTATCATTTAATGATCCAGATAAGAATCATTTTTCCAACGGCATCATTAAGTATCATATTTGTTTTTTATGCATGATATAGGTTATAAACAACCTAGTTTCACCCCAAGCATCCCTCAACTATTATTCTTCCTCCAGTTCCTTCTTCAATAACCTCTGAGAATTCACGAGCCTCTCCTTCCTCCTTGAACCAAGGTAAGGGATTTATGTTACCTTGTCTTTGTGGTTTGAGGTTGTGAACATATATATTTATATTCATAAAAATATATATTTAAGCCTACAGCTCAGTTAAAACCTTCTCTTAAACCTAGCCTAAGTCTTCTGAAAAATGAGTCCAAGAAGTGTTATGAACTCGAGGGCTTGCGTAATAAATAAAAAACATAAATATTTGTTTTATATACACATGGTTGGTTTTACTTTTGGTATATATACAAATACATGTATGATCAAACGTCTTTGGGTGAAAACCCTCAAAACACCTGACCCAAGGTCTTATGGATTTTGCGTTATTAGGCCGTTTTTTTAAATGGGGTTATTATCATCATGAAATATATATTATATTCCTTATACATCTGATTATATATTCACTTATATATATATATACAACTATACAGTTTCAAAAGGACCTCTATGATGTTTTGGTTTCAAGTCCTCTACACTTTGAGTTTGAAATATGAGGTTGAACTTTTGTTTTAAACATATAGAATTACATTTTCATAAATGTTTATATATCATATACATGGAATTATAAAATTGTGTAATATGTATAACCCACCTTCTAGACCAGTTTTAAGTCCCTCAACATTGAGCTTCAATGATTTTATTGACATTTCGATAAACAGGTATGTGATATTTGATCTTGGTGTAAAACCTCTATGTATACATGGTTATTCACATAATTTATATGTGTGATTGAGGTTTAAACTTATATAGATTTGTTTAATAAATAAAACATTAAAATTTTATTTTATGGTTTGGTAACTTTTGTTAATTAATGTGACTAAAATATCAAAGTCATATGGGTGTCATGGATTTTTTTGTTTAAACCCTTTTATACATGATGTATTTTTGGATATGTGAAGATATGAGTGTACACATAATCTTTGTTCCTTAATTTTATTTATAATTTTACAAGGTTTTCAAAGGAAATATGAAACATTTGTTTTAAAAATATATATTTAGTTTTGTTTAAACACTACTCTTTATATGTACCCTGGTGTATAAATAAATTTACACAACACTGAACCATAAGTGTAGATATTCCAAATTCTATACTTTTTTGTGTTTAGATCATGTGTATTATATTTTGGGTTTTCAAATTCTATATTCATATGTTTTAATCACTTATTTTCATACATATTAAATTTTATTGGTTATGGTTGGGTTACATGCTTTTTATTTTTGACATTTTGATGTGTTATACAAAAGCATATTTAGTAATAAATGTTTTTTGCATCTGTAATCATAAAACCCATCATGAAATGTTTGGTATGTATTTAATTAATTATGCATCTAGATGAAATTACAATATAATTTTTGATTAAAAAGGTTTTAGAATTTTAAGGTTACTATTGCATGTGACAATACTTGTGTTCCTTTTAGTTCCTTGGATGTCATCACATATGCCATAGTCTACTTACTACATTCACCATTAAATGACAAAGTCATGTAGTTAATAGTTTGGTTATTAAGATTTTAATGAATGAATTACCTTGTATATATGTAAATATTAAAGGATGAAATTTAACTAGTATGACCAAATTTGGAATAAATTAAATTATTCAAGGTGGTATGGGACACTTTGAATAATGTGAAATAAGGAAACAGGAAATATGTGACACATAAAATGATAAGTAATAAGTAATTTACTAAATCAAAGTGGTATGTGAACTTTGATTTAGAGAGATGATTAATGAATTGGAATTAGTATGTGATGGGTGGGGCCCACTTTAGCACCTCGGTGCATCGTTAGGTCTCACGAGACAAACTACGGTCTTGGCATAATGCCTTAACAAAATGATTATTTATGGTCCCTGCACGAGGCCTGGATAGTATTGTTATTATGTCTAACATATGTACTTTCCTCATTATGAATATGAAATTTAATCAACCAGAAGAATATTCGACTAGTAGAAAATTCTTGTATAAAGAACTTATATACATAAGTACCAGAATAAGTAAAAGTTTTGTATTAGTATTTATACAGTACTCAGATCCTTTAGCCAGTGCATGTTTCTCAGTAGTAAAGGATTAAATTTAAGTTTTTCTATTCCACATCTGATCATGTAATATTCTTAGTTATTAATTTTTGTACCTGCATTCTAACATGGACTGTTTTTTACTTCTTACCCTATATGAGTATGCCTATAATTGAATAATGTATCCTTGTAATTCTGTTAGTATGCATTTAATTGTGCACTAATATTTCTTAGATAGTTATTATGGTATGTTTCATGTGTTACATCATTTTTATGAAAATATTTTATGGAAAAATTATAGAATTTTTTCAAAAGTCGAAATTGGTTTATTATGATATTTTAAAATTCTTACTGGGTATATGTGTGCTCACCCTAATTTTTTGAATAGAAATTTTCATGTATTAGTTTTTAGCTGAAGAATTTTGACACAAGTGACTAGTTTCCCAGAACTTGAGCCAAATTCTATCTTTTGTATAGGACATGATGCGTAATTTATCATTGCATGTTTCTGTTAAAATTACACATCATGATTCAAGGCATCTGCTCAAGTATTATACGGTCAAGTCCTCACATTGAGGATGTATTTTATTGGGTTAATTTAAGAGACCAATTGGATCTAATGGTGCTGTATTTAGTGGCTCAACTTCTGAACCACCAATATTAATTCCATGTAGATATTATCGATATCTAAATAATGATCCTTGGTATCAGGCATTGTTAAACTTTTATAATAAAGGCTATTCTCATTCCTGAAATTTTTCTTATATGTGGGGAAAGCACTCAATGATCATTATAAAGATATTATTTACGAAATAATTAATTTCCCCCTCAAAAAGTGGTATTAAAATGTATCGCCACAAAAGATATTTATAAAAAATTTATAATTATTTCTAGAAGTCGTCATTACACTAATACGTGACCCCCTTTTTCATCAATCATGTGAAGGGAAAACACATGATTGTGATGTTTGATATAAAGTGCATGAAACATTGGTATGTACTGACTTCATTCTTCAAAGAAAAATGGTATTTTTAGAAAACTTAATATTCCATAAGGGGCTCTAAGGGATAATGATTTTTCATCTTATAGTGAAATTTAGTTTTAATTATACGATGAATATCTAACCATGAAGAAGTGATATTGATAGCTCACTACAGAATCAATCTATAGGTTCATGATTGAAAATAGGATATCTTATTTCGAAGAATACTTATGGAGGTATCTGAAGTTAATGTAGACCCTAATTTTTCCATCTTTTTATTTACTGAGACGATGATAACTATCCATTCTGGATACTAGAATTACTAAATAAACTCAGTCTTGAGAATCTTGTCAACTATAGCCTCAATTTTGATAGCATAAGTTGGGTGTGTCGTCCAGGCTCTCTATTTATATCCATGATTATTTTCTAGAAATTATAGGTGATGAGTGGAAACCTTGAGACTGTGTCCTGGAAAATATATGTAATTTTGGGAGAAAATATACTGAAAAGGCTTTATAAATGAGGTATATACCTTTTTTCTTCATAATTTATGGTCAAACTGATCAAATTGGACCATTCATTCTTTTCTTTAACCAAATTTATTTCCCCAAGTTCTTCAACGGCTGTAGAGAAACCTTCATTGAATGTTGGAGGGGGATCCCTGAGTAAATACACTTCATCTTCATCTTATAATTCCTCTTACTCTTCTTATCTCAAATAATATTCTATCTTATTTTTCAAGGGATTAGGTGATGAAGTAAATTTATCAATGATAAGAGAGGAGTAAATACCATGAAATCAAAAAGTTAAAGCAACTTTCTTTCAACCAACTGATGAAGTGGGGTAACTTTGATATTTTGTATTGGATGGGGTGAGGGATAGAGAAGAAGTTTCTTTATCCTATATTAGTGACATGAAGACCTATTCTAACACAGATTAAAATACAGGGATATTTTGAAGATTAGGGAATGGAATGAGGTAATTTTATCAAAGCTTAGGTAATTTTTAGGAGATTCAATGACGTTTTAAGTATATTCTGGATTATTTTTCATTACTGGTATAATGATGTTTGTTAAATTTTCACCCAATGTTGGTAAAATGCCTTCAATCTGATGGATGGGATACAAAAATTCTTTACTGGTCTATTTGAATGGATTGGATGAGGTTATTTATAGACCATTTGGTGTGGTGACTTGGGTGACACCATGAACAATGGATTTCTTACCTTTACTTTGGTATAATCCCTCATTAATTTATATTGATTATCTATATTCAAATGGCGAATTATCACCAAGAAAAATGAAAAATTGTTCATTAATGAAAGATTTGAGGTATTGGGGGCATGAAGAAGGGACTGACACATGATTATGAAACCAATGCCTTCTTAGAAAAATTATGAATGAAGTATCTTTCCATAAAACTATAAATTTTGAGTTGGATATGAGGTATCCAAATGGAGTTTGGATATTGATCCTACTAAGATGATTTCTATCTTTCTTTTCATAACTCTGTTGTGTTAGTATAGAAGGAGACATGTGGTCCTTGCTATAACCCAAAAAATAAAGTTTTTAGATTAAAATGAGTTTGAATCCTAAACCATTATCAATGAAATCCTATCTCATGTCAATGTAATTTTTCCCTCCATACACATAAAAGTTTCAAATTTTTCCCAGTATGACCACACATTAATAATTCTTTGTGAAATAGATTATCATGTGGAATTATCCAAGATCGATCTCTGCATGATATAAATTAAAAATGGTTGATTCAGCTTTAAACTCTTGATGGATTTGTAAAGCCTCTATTAGAACTTTCTTGATGACTTTTAATTAACTTATATAAAATTATAAAGAAAAACTAGATTCCATTCGGGATAATAGATTTATAATATCTTACTTTTGAGATAAATATTTTGGCTTCTCAAAGTGGAGGTTCTCTCTTGTAGGTGAATTAGGAACTGCAGTACTTGACATAGGCAGGATAAACCTTAGAATATGAGTTTAAGGAACTCCTTTACATGGTGGATTAGGCTAGAATGGTCTGCCTTCATGCCAAGGTAGATTTGAAAACAATTACCCATTTAATTGACCTTCCAGGATTATTGGTCCATGAAAACCCCCAGAATTTGTTGGGTAAAATTCCTACTCCTTTTAGAGAAATAAAGGGCTCTCCTATGACTTTCTATAGCATAGATGGTCTGAGAAGGTATGTGGCTAGGGAATTGATTTCTACTAGGATTGTTTCTTCCCTACTATCATTGGACACTACATCTTCTTCCTCTGGTTCCCTAATGTTATGTGGTCGAACTTGTGCTCATACCCATATTCATCATCAGAGAAGGGATCTATTGTAACACCATGAGTTTCAATAAAATTATTACTCTAATTAATAAATGAATTATAATTTAAATAAATAATATTATGATATATTTTAATAAAACCATCCAATTTCATTTAATCAAAATGAAATTTTGATACTTTGACTTACATAATTTTCAAACTGAATTTTTTTAAATACAAGATGACATATTAAAATAATATAAATTAATGAAAAGTAGTATCTTGAAATGATAGTTTCTAATTTTTTGCCTCAATAAATAAAAATAATTAAAGGTAATATTATTTGTTAAATGAAATTATAAAATATATTTTAATTAAATATTGAAATAATACATGTCATTTAAAATTATTCTTTTTGAGTATTATATGTTTTAATATTAAAAATGTAAATTATTTTAAGTAACATTACTTTTTAAAAAATGAATTATTTATTTTTATAATATATTATTTTTTTAAAGTGGTATAATTTATTGAAATAAATAATCATTTAATATTCATAGTAAGATGTTTTACAAATATTATGTTTTTAATAAATGTATTAAAAATATTAATGTTATTTTTATATAAAATGTGATTAGATTATAAAATTATTCTATTTTATAAAAAAATATTTTTTATTTTATAAATTAAACTTATAATATTATAGTAAGATTTAATTAATGTTTATTAAAGAAAATTACATATACAAAAACAATGATAAAATAAAGAAGATAAATCGAATAGTGTTTTTAGGGGGGATATGATGGATTCGAGTTTGAGTTGTAGGGTCTTCGACCTAGTATTGAGGAGAGAAACTGGAGGCATCGTTCGGGAGAGACGATGTTGGCCACATTTGGAGATAGCATCACATGGACCGACCCCATGCTCAAAGGGAGTTCTTCCATGGGTGGTCATGATTTGGTCAGAGTCGAGGTTTTCAAGGGGTGTCGAGGATGTGTATCAGTAGTCGTTATCGTCGATGAAGAGTCTGAATGAAGCTGTAGTGGTCATTTTCATGGGAGGTGGGGGGGGGGTGTGGTCAGTAATCTAGTTTCGTTAGCCGCTCGCATGTGTCGTCTGACCACTAACGATGGGATCCGATCTTGGTTCAAGGGTTGATCTATGGTGCTTCGTGTGTCAATGGTTCGATTTTTCAAACCTAGTGAGAGGTAGGTTTTCCCTTTTGTTATAGGATTATGATTTTCTAGATCTGAATTGAATCTTAATATTGTTCTTTTCCATGGATTTATTTCTTGACTTGCCTTCCACAGTCACTTTTGGAAACTCATGGCATTTATATTTTTTCTGAAAACATAAAATGGTCATTTTATATTGCTTATGTCTTTTTTTATGCACTGGAACTGTGTCAAATTTTCCTTCAATTGTTTTTCAGTGAATGTGTGGATATAATAATTTATTTATCTGTCAATTTTCTTCCTCTTTCTTGACTGTGTGTGTGTCACTCTTCCTCATCTATTCAATTTTTCAATTTTTTTTCTTTTAGATTTAATATTATCCCTTTATTTTAATCCACAAATTTCTATTCCGATGCAATCTTATATCTGTACCACTTTTATTAAATTTAATTGATGAACATATTTCTGTCTTCATGAATGGATAAATATATTTTAAATTAAATCTTTAACTGCATGTTCTGTGAATTGATACTATAAATGGAAGACTCATTATACTTCTCTACTATCTCCATTTATGAGTTCTACACTGCCTTCGTCACACATGTTTGTGCACTGTGATGCGTCCTTTATTTTTCTCTTTATTGATTTTGTGAGTTCAAGCTGCCATAAGTAATACTGCTATGGGTGTATTAAAACTACTTTTGGTTCATGATATTACTTAAATTCTATAAGTGTTAAATTTATTTTCATTTCTATGTGTGTATATATATATATACCGATTTATACATATATATGTATAAATATTTGATTTATTTATTTTTATATTTTTCAGATCTAAAAACATGTGAGGGAAAATCATTTTTTTCAAACTATAGGATGAAATTATATTTCAAAAAGTGTGTTTTTAAGTTTATCTTTAGATTTCGATTTTTGAATTATTATTATCCAAGGGGAAATTGTTCATTATAATATCCAAATTATATATATATGTTTATATAGACACTATTAAGAATTATGATATATATATATGTGGAATTTCAAGATGTGATTATCATGCATATTAGGAACTTATACTATCATGTTTTGATGTAAGTGGTTACTTTTAAATTTAGACATTGGATTTATGAATTTATACTGTTGTTAGAGGAATTTATTATATTTATATTTATCTCAAACTCCATGTTTTATACAAAAGTGAATCCCAAATTTATAGTTTTTAAAATTTAAATTCATGACATATATATAAAAATATATGTATTTAATATCAAGCATTTGTCAGTCATACCTAAATAGATATATATAAGTAATAATTTTCAAACTATGAAACTAATTGTTTAAAAGTGATGTAGGTGGGTGGAATATATACATATATATCATAAACGTTATGTAATATATATATATATATATATATATATATATATTCTTAAATTATGTTTGAAAATGGGTGTATTATATATGTGTATATAAGGATGAAATGTTTATATTCATGTATATATATATATATATATATAAAAGGATAAAATTTTTATCGACATGTTATAATTTTTGTTTCCATGTTTCTATAAAATGCACAAATCATGTCATCATATTATATTAAAAATAAGGATGTTGCATATGCAAATAACCATGGCCATGAAATTTTGCACAATGACATACCTTGCATTCATTATCATGATTTCATATTAAATTTTATGGTTTCTTTAGATATTATTAGGAAAACGGATTTCTTCAAGCATTAAAATATTTTAGTTTAAAGTTTTATTTTATAATATTCTGTGCAGGACATAAATATTTATTATGATCAGTTATTTTTATTAATATAAAATGTATTACTCGAAAGAAAGTTTGAATGAATGGAAAATTTATGCAAAGTATTATGGCATGTGTTTTAGTTGTAACAAAATACACTAGAGATATGAAATGAAAGTCATATATTTATGCATGTACATACTTATATTTAAACATAATAATTTTAATGCTGTGACATGTTTTCAAAATAAAAAACTCTAGTGAAATTATATATATATTTAAACAAAGCTTAAAATGATTTCAGTAAATATAGAACTTGAGCGTTTTAAATATGGAAGGTAATTGGGGAGTGAACCCAATCCTTCACGAATTCGGTAGGCCCAAAAAATACCTCAATATTTCATGTGTCATCATATTAGTGTTTTTTTTCAGAAGATTGCATATTATTTTAAAAAAAAACTGGAATATGTTTAAAGAAATTTTACACATAATTATTTTCTAAAGTGATATAGTATTTTTAAATCATATGTAATTTCAAATAATGTTTTCAAAAGGCTATTTCAAAAATTATTTTGAATATAATAATATTAAAACTATTTATGAATTATTTTAAAGTTCATTATTGGAAATATTTAACACTCACCCCTTGTTTAAACTTATTTTCACAGGTCACTTTGGAGTCCTAAGTTGGACATCATCTTTTTTTGTGTTAGCAAGCATTGAAGCATATATGGATCATTGTTTTTTATGTTTTTTCAACTCTAATAAATGTATGACGTTTATATCTAATACTCCAGATCCTAGACCAGTAAAATGTCTTTTTTGTAATAGGTGTTGTGTGCTTGTTCAAGTTTCTATTATTCAAAATTATTTTTATCTTATTCTAGGTATTGATTCTAGTAACTAGAGCTTGGGTTTTTATAATTGGTATCAGAGGAACCGTCTAGAAAAATTTGAAGATTACATATTGTCAAGTCTAAGAGGTTTAGCTGTCACAGTTTTTCATAAATATTGAACAAAAAAAATTTGAATTTTCTAGAGTCCGACGAAAGAATTGGGAAGCTGAAATTATTTTGAGGGGGGAATAATATAACAACCTGAGTTTCAATAAAGAAGTATTTTTTTAATAAATTTTTTATAATTTAGATAAATAATATAATAAAATATTTTAATAAAACAATGTGATTTCATTTAATCGAAATGAAATTTTTATAATTTGATTTATCTTATGTTCAAAATGACATTTTTTGACAACATATTAAAATAATATAAATTAATAAAAAGTAGTATCACGAAATTATATTTTTTAATATTTTGTTCTAAGAAATAAAAAATAATTAATGTAATATTATTTTTTTAATGAAATTATAATAAATATTTTAATTAAATATTGAAATTATACATATCATTTAAAATTATTATTTTCATGTATTATATGTTGTAATATTAAAAATGTAAAATATTTTAAGTAACAATATTTTTTTATAAAAGAGAATTAGTAATATTTACAATCTATTTTTTTAATGTGGTAAAATTTATTGAAATAAATAAACATTTAATATTCATAGTAAGATGTTTTACAAATATGATGTTTTTAATAAATGTATTAAAAAAATTAATATTATTTTTAAATTAAACATGATTACATTATAAAATTATTGTGTTTTATAAAAAAATAAATTATATCTTTTTAATATAGATATTAAACTTATAATATTATGACAACCTTTATAATAATTTTATTAAAGAAAATTCCATATATAATAATAATGATAAAATAATGTGGAGAAATCGAATAAGGTTTTTCTGGGGTATCTGAGGGCTTCAGGTTTGAGTAATCGGGGCATCGACCTAGGGTTAAGGGGAGAAAGAGATGCATCATTCGAGAGAGATGTGATTGACCGTAATAGAAAACGGTGTTTTGCGGACCGTCACCAAGTTAGATGGGAGTTCTTCCTTGGGATTTTGTGCTTTTCCTAGAGTCAAGGTCGTTAAGGGTGTTAAGGATGTGGATCAGGAGTTGTTTCCGTCAATGTGGAGTCCGACCGAAGCGGTAGTGGTCGTTTCCGTGCGAGGTGTGGGGTGCGATCACATATCTAGTTTTGTTGTCCACCAACATTTGTGGTCCGTGTATAGAAGAAGGGATCCGACCGTGTTTTAAGGGTTGATAAATAGGGTTCTAAGAGATGATGGTATGATTTTACAAACCTTGTGTGAGGTAGGTTTTCAGTCTCATTACAGGAGTCCAATTTTCAAGTTCTGAATCGAATCTTGTCGAAGAAAATTTCCACTGAATGATTTCTTGACTTGTCTACCCCAGTCTCTCTATACAACTCATGGAAATCATATTTTATATGAAAATTTTAATTTGGAATTTTATATTGCTTTTGTATTTTTCTATGCAATGTAATAATGTTGTTTTTTCATTTGATTGTTTTTCAGAGAATATGTATATACAATAATTTATTTATTTGTAAATTTTATGCCTCTTTCTTGAGTGTGTTCATGCCACTCTTCTTCATCTATTCCATTTGTTAACTTTGTTTTATTTTTGGATTGAATATGAGTCCATGATTTGGGACCAAAAATGTCTATTCTAGTGCAATATTATATCTGTACTACTTTTATTTAATTGAATCTGTCAACATATTTCTAGCTTTATGAATGAATTGATATATTTTAAACTCAATCACACATATCAATCTCTATGAATTGAGGCTATAAATGGAAGAATCATTCTACTTCTCTACTATCTCCTTTTTTGATTTATATACTACCATCTGCACACATGTTTGAGAACTGTGATGATTACTAAATTTTTATCCTCATTGATCTTGTGCGTTCAAGATGGAAGAAGTAATATTGGTAAGGGTGTATTAAAAATACTTTTGTTTAATTATTTTATCTGAATATGATAAGTGATGAAATTATTTTCATTTTTATATATATAGATATATATACTAATTTTTACATACGTATATAAAAATATTTGTTTTATCTATTTTATGTATTTTTCGAAACTAAAAACATGTAAGGAAAATTGTTTATTTTCAAACTAGTATCTGAAATATTATTTTTAAAAGTGTATTATTAAATTTATCTTTATATTTTGACTGTAGAATTATTATTCTCGAAGGGGATATTTTTAATTCAACTTTCCAAGCTATATATATATGTTTATATACCCACGGTTTTGAATTATGATTTGTATTGATATATGTGGAATTTCAAGATGTGATTATCAAACATATAATGAATTTATAATATCATGTTTTGATGTAATTGATTACTTTTACATTAAAAAATTCAATTCGTGAAATAATATTACAGCTAGAAAATTTTGTTATATATATATATATCAAATTCCATGTTTTATACATAAGTGACTCTAAAATTTATATTTTTTAGAATTTGAATTCATGACATATATATAAAAATATATGTATGTAATCTCAAGATTTTGTTCATCATACATAAATATATATATATATAAGTAATAATTTTCAAACTTTATAAATAATTTCTTCAAAGTGATGCAAGTGGGTGAAATATATACATATATATCATACAAGTTTCATAATATATATATATATATTCATAAATGAAGTTTAAAAATGGTTGTATTAATATATGTATATAAGGATGAAATGGTTATTTTCATTTATATATATATATATAAGGATAAAATGTTTATTTACATGTTAAAATTTCTATTGTCATGTTTCTAAAAAATGGTCATTGCATGTCATCCTGTTATATTAAAAATAAGGACATCACATCTATATATAATCATGGCCCTGCGATTATGCACAACGACATACCCTGCATCATAATCATGATTTTAAATTAAATTTTAAGGTTAATTCCGTTATGATTATCCAAATGGATTTATTCAAGTTTTGAAATATTTTTTTAAAACATTTATTTTATAATGCTATGTGTGAAACAGAAGTATTTATTATGATCAATTATTTATATGAATTGAAAATTTATTACTAGAAAGAAAGTTTGAATGCATGGACAATTTATGAAAAGGCTTATGGCATGAGTTTTGGTTGTAACCAAACTCGCAAGTGATATGAAATAAAAGTCATATGTTTATGCATGTACATACTTATATATAGAAATAAGAATTTTAATGTAGTGACATGTTTTCAAAATCAAAAACTCCAATGAAATTATATATATATATATATGTGTGTGTGTGTGTAAAGAAATATTAAAATGATTTCAGAAAATATGGCACTTAAACGTTGTAAACATGGATGGGAATTGGGGAGTAAACCCATCCTTCATGAAGATGGTAGATATATGAAAACCTTTAATGTTTTAAGTGGCCACAAATTAGTGTTTTTTATAAAGATTGCGTATTGTTTTCAGAAAAATACTGGAATATGTTTAATGAAATTTTTAACATAAGTATTTTCTATAGTGATATAGTATTTTTGAATCGTATGTAATTTAAAATAATCATTTAAAAAGGGTATTTTTGAAAGTATTTTGAAAAGAATATTTTTAAAAGGAATTATTAAATATTTTAAAACCCCTTACTGGGCATATTTAATGCTCACCCTTTGTTTAAAATTATTTTCATAGGTCACTTTGGAGTCCAAAGATGGAAGTTATCATTTTGGGTGTTAGCACGCATAGAAGCGTAGATAGATCATTTTTTATTTTATGTTTATTTGAAACTATGATAAATGTTTGAAGTTTGTATCTAATACTATAGAACCAAGATCAATAAAAGGTAATCTTTTTTAATAAATATTGGGTATTTGTTAAAGTTTCTTTTATTAAAAAAGAATTATGTTGCATTGTAGGCTTGAGTCCATTATCTCGAACCTGGGTCGTTGTAATTGGTATCAAAGGAACGGTCTAGACATCTTCTATGATTAGATGTTGTGGAGTCTAAGAGGTTTAGTCAAAATAGTTTTTCTTAAATTCTGAAGACAGAAATTCATAATTTTCTAGAGTCCGATGAACAAATTGTGAGGACACAATTATTTTGAGGGGGGAATAATGTAACACCCCGAGGTTCAATAAAATAATTATTTTAATTAATAAAACTATTTAAATATAAATAAATTATATTATGAAATATTTTAATAAAATCATGTGATTTTTTTTAATAAAAATGAAATTTTGATACTTGGATTTCTATTATTTTCAAAATGATATTTTTTAAATATATGATGACATTTTAAAATAATTAAAATTAATGATAATTAGTTTCATGAAATGATATTTTCTAATATTTTGTTTTAGTGAAGAAAATTATTTAAAGATTATATTATTTGTTTAATGAAATTATAATAAAAATTTTAATTAACTATTTAAATTAAACATGTCATTTAAAATTATTACATTAAATTATTATACGTTGTAATATTAAAAATGTTAAATATTTTAAGAAACATTTTTTTATAAAAAACACATTATTAATATTTACACTCTATTTTTTTATAGTTGTATAATTTATTAAAATAAATAATCATTGAATATTCATTGTAACATGTTTTAAAAATATAATATTTTTAGTAAATTTATTAATAAAATGAATATTATTTTTATATGAAATGTGGTTTGATTATAAAATTAGTTTGTTTATCAAAAAAAATTATATCTTTTTAATGTAGAAATAAAACTTATAATATTTTGAAAACATTTATATAAAGTATATTAAATAAAATTACATATATAATAATAATGATAAAATAAATAAGAGAAATAAAATTTGGTTTTTAGGGGGGATCTGAGGGATTCGGGTTTATGGAGTAGGGGCGTTGACTTACCCTGTGTTTGGTGAAATTTTAGTAAAAGAAAACGAAATGATTTGATAGTTTTCCAAATAATAGAAATGGAAAGAAATGATTTTGATTTCTCTCATTGTGTCTGGATCAATAACATAGTAAAAGAAAAGAAAAGATTTGGATTTTTCTCCATCATGTTTGGAAACACTTTAAAAGAAAAGAAAAAAACTTTTTTTTGTGCAAATGACAGAAATAAAATTTGTTTAAAAAATAACACATACACCTAAGATTAAAGGGAATAATTTTACAAGATAAAAAACAATCACAGATTATATCTCCATGGACACATCTACCAACATATTTATCCAACATCAACGATTTATGTTAAATGACCCAAATAACTTTATAAAAAAAATTTTATTAGATTTTTTATGAAAAATCAAAACAGATTAATTTTGATTTTAATCAATAGTTATCTTTTATATCACCAAAATTAGGTAAACATTAAACTACAAACATTATTAATAGAAATTTTAAAATGTAAAAAATTAATTAAAGATAATCAAAATTATTTATATAATTTATTAATTCAAAATTATTAATTCGAGGTAATCAAAATTATAAATCCAAAATTATTAATTCAAAAATAATTATTAATTCAAAATAATTATTAATTCAAAATAATTATTAATTCAAAATAATTATTAATTCAAAATAATAAAAAAATAAAAAAATTATTAATTCAAAATATTTATTAATTAAAAAATTATTTATAAATTATTTATATAAACAATTAATTGAGGTTAATCATAATTATTTCTCATCAAAATTATTTATATATTATTTATGATTATTTATATACACATATTTAGTTAAAATAAAAATTATTTATATACACATTATCAAAATTATTTATATCTGATTGTTATTGTTAAAAAATATTATGTATAGGCATCAAGTGAAATCTCACACATACTACAAGAAAAATCCACAAACGAATGGTCTTGGGACTCGACCCTGCAGCCAATTCCCCCAAACAATATTTTCATGAGTATCTAAATATTTTGGTTTCCCCCGCATGAAATTTAATAATATTTTGTGTCTTATGATAATATTTTATTTTCCCCAAAAATTAATTTTTTTTATTATTAATAATTAAAATTACGTTCATTTATAAAAATATGTATGTGGAACAGTGGAAATTTTAAAGAATAAAAGATGAAAACATTGTTTATATTGACATATAGGGATTATATTGGAAATTTAAAAAAAATCACAACCCGCACTTCATTTCTGTCCAAATCATCCCAATTTTCAGATGATTGGAAATGAAGGGTTGGGGAGAAACATTTCTTACCGTTTCTCATCCATTATATTTCCTTCGACCACCTTTTGTCACTCCAAATGACAAAAATCGTTTTATGTCCCACCTAATCGTTTATTTTCTTCCTAACTCTCGGCTACCAAACGAGGTCTTAGGGTTAATAGAAGAAAGAGGAGGCACCATTCAAGAGAGCCATGGTCAGCCACTGTAGGAGACAGTGTCACACGGACCGACACAGAGTTAGAAGGGATTTATTCTCCATGAGGCTGTTTTTTTCTAGATTGGATGTCTTTTGTGGTGTCGAGGACGTTGATCATGAGTCGTCACCATTAGTGATGTGTTTGAATGAAGCTGTAGTGGTCTTTGTCATGCAAGGTGTAGGTTGCAGTCATAGATCTTGTTTTATTGGCCACTCGCGTATGTGGTTCGAGTGACGATGAAGGGATCCCATCGTTGTTCAAGGGTTGATCTATGGTGTTCCGAGTAGCAATGGTTTGGTTTTCCAGACCTATTGTGAGGAATATTTTTTACTTTCGTTATAGGAGTCTAATTTTTTAGATTTGAATCGAATATTGCTGTATACCTTTTCTGTGGATTGATTTCATGACTTTTCTACCCAAATCACTTTCTGCAACTCATGGAAGTCTTATTTTATCTACAAATATCAATATGAAATCTTATATTTCTTATGTATTTTTTATGCACTGGAATGGTTTAAATTTCACATTTCATTGTTTTACAGCAAATGTATGGATATAATAATTTATTTATCTTTCAATTTACTACCTCTTCCTTGAGTGTGTGCGTGTCACTCTTCCATATCTGGTCTATTTTTCAATTGTTTTTGCATTTAGTTTGAATATAATTCCCTGATTTTTTTCTGTAAATGTCCATTCTGGTGCAATATTATATTTTTATTATTTTATTAAATCGAATCTATCAACATATTTCTAGATTCATGAATGAATTGATATATTTTAAACTCAATCTTGCACCACAAGATCTATGAATTGAGACTGTAAATGGTATATACATTATCCTTCTCTATTGTATCCATTTCTGAGTTCCATATTTCCATATACACACATGTTTGAGCACTGTGATAACTCTTGCATTTTTCTCTTCATTGATCTTGTGTGTTCAAACTAGCAGAAGTAATATTTGTAATCATGTATTAAAAATTCTTTCAGTTCTTGATTTTATTTTAATTCTGTAAGTGATAAAATTATTTTCATTTGTATATATATATATATGCTTATTTATACATATGTCTGTATAAATATTTTCTTTATCTATTTTATGTATTTTTCAGAACTAAAACCATGCAAGGGAAATTTATTTTTTTTCAAACTATTATCTGATTTTTTTTTCTAAAATAGTGTTATTAAATTTATCTTTATATTTTGACTGATGAATTATTTTTCTCTACGGAAAAATTTTTCATTCAAATTTCCAATATATATATATATGATTATATTCTCACTATTTTCAATTATGATTTGTATAGATATATGTGGAATTTTAATATGTGATTATCAAATATATAATGAATTTATACTATCATGTTTTGATGTAAGTTATTACTTTTATGTTAAAACTATTATTTCATGAATTTATAATTTTGTTACAAGAATTTATTATATATATATATATATATATATATATATATATATCTCAAATTACTTGTTATATACATATGTGACTCCCCAATTTATATTTTTTACAATTTAAATTCATGACATATATAAAAATATATGTATGAAATCTCAATCTTTTGTTCATCATGGATATATGTATATATATATATATTAGTAATAATTTTCAAACTCTACGGATAATTACTTAAAATTGATGTAGGTGGGTGAAATATATACATATATGTCATATAAGTTATTTAATATATATATATATGCAAAAATTTTGTTTAAAAATGGGTGTATTATATATATGTATATAAGGATGAAATTTTTACTTTCATATATATATATATAAAGATAAAATGTTTATTAACATGTTATCATTTTTATTGTCAGGTTTCTAAAAAATTAGCATATCATATCATCATGTTATTTAAAAATAAGGATTTCGTATCTAAATATAATCATGGTCATGTGATGATGCACAACGACATACCTTCCATTCATAGTCATGATTTGAAATTAAATTTAAAGGTTTATTATGAGATTATATAGAAAATGGATTTCTTCCAGATTTAAAATATTTTATTTAAAATTGTTCTTTTATAATCATATGTGAGAACTATAAATATTTATTATGATCAGTTACTTATATGACTAGAAAATTTATTAGTTGAAAAAAAGTATGAATGCATGGACAATTTATGCAAAGACTTATGGCATGAGTTTTGGTTGTAACCAAACTTGAAAGTGATATGAAATGAAAGTCATATATTTATGCATGTACATACATATATATAAAAATAATCATTTTAATGAAGTGACATGTTTTCAAAAAAAACACTAGTGAAATTATATATATAAGTAAATCAAGCTTAAAATGTTTTAGAAAATTCGACACTTGATCATTTTAAATATGGAAGGGGATTGGGGAGTTAACCCATCATTTTCTAAGTGGGCAGTCCAAAGACAGACTCCAACGTTTCAAGTGGCCTCAAATTAGTGTTTTGTTTTCAGAAGCTTGTGTATTGTTTTCAGAAAAAACCATGGAATATGTTAAATGAAATTTTGAACATAAGTATTTTCTAAATTGGTAGAGTATTTTTAAATCATATGCAATTTCCAATAATGTTTTCGAAAGTGTTTTTTTTTGAAATTATTTTTAAAAGAATATTTTTAAAAGGAATTATCAAAGATATTAAAACCCCTTACAGGGAATATTTAATACTCACCCCTTGTTAAAAATTATTTTCACTGGCCACTTCAGAGTTCTAAGTTTGATTCCATCATTTTTGTTGTTAACAGAAATAGAAGCATGATGGATCATTATTTATTTTATGTTTTTTTTAACTCTAATAAATGTTAGAAGTTTTCATGTAATACTCAAGAACCTAGACCAGTAAAAGGTCCTGTGATCAAATAATTATTTTGTGTTTGTTCAAGTTTCATTTTTATAAAATTAATACAAAATATTTTAGATGATGAGATCCTGTAGCTGGATCTTGGGTCATTATATCTATTATTTGAAACAAATTTAACAAAAAAATATCAATTCTTCTTTTGATAAGAATTTTTTCTCAAGGCTCAACTCTTATAGTATCATTTAGTGGGTCAATTCTCTTGATTTTGGGATGGTAAGCATGAAGTTTTAGTGATATAAAGAAATATTTGTAATTGGAACATTTTCAACTTCGTATGTTTGATTCCCACCCTTCCAGCCACATCCTTTTTAGAAGACTATCCTTTAGAAGTCTGTAGTGCTGATAGTGTATTATTTTCTGTAGTGAAAGTGGTAAGGGGCATAATTAGTTTTTAAGCTATTTTTAAGTATATCATTATTCCAATTTATTTTTTTCCAGTTATGAAATAATTATTTTTTTCACATTTGCTGGTACCCTCCTATTTACCCTCTTCCTTTGGGGTTGTTGTAGAAACAAATTCCACATGTGCTGGTGGTTTCCCCAACAACACTTTCTAATATTCTTTCATTTTTTCTGATTTTATTTTAAAATTAATAATTTTAAGATCATGTTTCCCAACATCCAGTTAAGTGGGAAATAATTATAGAGGTCCTCGAGACTAGCCTTATCGGGCCTCTTGGGATTTGTAAACTTGAGTTGGTTGTTCTCTTAATACTCTATAAAGTCTCCAGAAACTTGATCATATCTAAACTAATAAAATATATTATTTACTTACAAAAACTAGTTTTTCCTCTACTCTATTCACTTTTCTTGATGGGGTTGGCATTGTTAATGACACTCTAGAGGGTGTTCCACATGATATAGCATATTATTAGAAGAAGTGACTACTATAGGGGATAGTATAAGTGTGAATGCTTTAGACACTATTTTTTTATTCCTCTTCCAATAAGCCAATGGAATTACTTGGGACATGGAATAAGTATTCAAGATGGAGGCCATGAATATTTGAGTAGATACAGTGATCTCTTGAAACCCCCATGTCTATTTTATTGGGATAAGTAGTGTGAGAAACTCATCATGAATATTATCTATACATATGGACAACAAATATCCTTAGGGAAGCTATAAATTTAGGGAGTAGGTCAACCCCTTCCATCTTGAAATGAAATACCAGAGCCTTTCATTATCCCAAAATTTGAACTTTGATTGGATTATGGATATTGTCTTCTACAATAATAAAATGAATTTAAAGAGAAATTATTCGCTAAGATCTTCCCATCCCATGATTTATCGGGCTATAAAATAGGTTTACCATATGAAGGTTTTCTCTTGAAGAATTTTAACGAAGAATCTAAGTTTCACTTATTTTTTTTCTGGGAGTCTGCATCATGGGATCAAGGTGGGACATGAATTTCATCAGATGATTCTATGGATCCCCCAATCCATTTAAAATTTGAAATGTAGGGATCTCAATGTTCTATGAGTAATGGTTCGGATCCATACATTTATGGTAAGGCTTTATTTCTAGTTATACTAGTGTACACCATTGTTTTATGGCTTCCAATAGTGTTTTCAATGACTCAATATTACTGATAAGTAGATGAGGGATTTATGGATGAATATAATATTAAACAAGGGTAGAAATGGGTATAGATAACTGTGGTGGCTCTATTTTTACTCATGTTGGATAGCCTGAATGGGATGGTCCATGGGGATGCATATGACTCAACCCTAGGTTTTTACCTCAGGGAGTAATATGTTGATATCTTAATTTCATGGTGTCCAACTATATTGGTTGTTGGTACCCCATGTTTATATTATGTTATGGTTCTATTTCAGCTACTCGGAAGAACCATTTTTGTTGAGTAACGTCATTCAGGAGAATGGGGTGGTACATTTCCTATAGAACACATATGGAAGGAATTTTTCCTCAGAGTAGTTTTTTATTAATTCCTCTGAACCCCTTCTTATATTATTACTATCAACCAATTCACTCCTCAAGTGCGAGGTTTTAAAATTATTTAGGTGGTGGGTGAGGTATGAATAGTCCTTCATCCTTTTCCTGGGTAGAGACTCACTAAGGATGATGTAGTGGAGTTGTCAAAGGAAACCCCAAATTCAGAGAAATCTTCTAGTTTTTGGTACAAAAATCTTTATCATTCATATCGATGTAGACCATATTATGAATTGAAACTTCCCTCTTATATTCCAATACACAGAATTCATGTTCTATAATGTCTACAAGAGTGATTATAATGATGTTCAATGATATGTAACACATTGCATACATTTCATCAGCCTACATGAGAGATTTATTTTGTTTTCATCCTCCATGAGGTCTCTCCCCAGCCTTTTTTGGTTCTCTTGGTATTTTCTGATGAGAGGTGATCTGATGGGAATTTCTATAATATTTCATTATTTATGTTTTGTTTAAGAAGATCATATCATATGGTAGGATGAGCTGACATGATCCATTTTGAAGCATTCCCCCAATTAGGAACCGACTAAATTTAATTAAGAAGGGTGTTAAGGTAAAATATCCCCCATTCCCATGGGATAGTTATAATTACACTCCATTAAAAAACCTTTTTGAGTCAGTTTTTTCAACCTTAGAGGTTGTGTGAAAAAAATATGCCAACCATGTGGGATGGGGTTACTCATAGATTGGTTTTGTTGTTGCTACCACAACTTCTTTCTTGATATTACATAACTGTGTTTGAACATGGGCTAGGTGTATTGCATAGTGTTCACCTGATCAACCATATTACATAGATATTGGCGATTCATGTGGAATTTATTCCCTTAAATGGGATTCTTGCTCAATATTTTCATATGCTTGATACATGCGTTTTTTATGGCTCTCAATATTCTGGCGCAACATCCTCAACAGTTGATCAGGGCAAATTTTTACCGATCACACCACATATTGTGGACAACGTCTGTTTATTGAATCCAACATGTGGATATAAAATTTAATTATTTCACTTTTGGTGTTATTTTTTAATTGAGGAGTGAGGTTAAATTCAATGCTCCATGTTCATCCCATCCTCATATAAGAATGTCATTTTTGGAATTAGAGATTAGTTGAATCAACTCTTATATTGTGTCAATAAATGATTGTTGAAGGAATCTTTGATGATTTCCCAATTTTGGTTCCCATTCAACGAGGATATTCTCCAATTCAATTTGATGGTGTCTACCTTATAATACCTTTAAATGGCTTTGATATTCATAGGAAAGAAATAATTTTTATTTTAAGTGATGATGAGTGGTCCATACATTTAGGTGGATATCAGTCACATAATATTCTCTAATTGCTGATGAAATGATGTATTAGGGAGTGGATGGATGAAAGAAACAATATGGGAATATTTTAATTAGCCAAATATATCCTCATGATATATATTTAATATTCATATTTTTCTAGAGACTCTTTAACCTGGTCTGACCAAATTTTACTTTTCCCTATTATTTTATTGTAAACAGTTGGATCTTCAAGGACCTCCTCTGTCATATTGGATGTATAGAGATCCAATGTTGGTTTGGAGAATAGAAGTTTCCTTGGGTTGAATTCCAATTGAAAAACTATGTCACTTTTCAATGATGAGGCATTTGGAAGGACTAAATTGATTTTACTAAATTACTCAGTGTAGGAGGGATTTCTCATAATTAAATAAGATAGGGGAGGACCTCTTTGATGAAGTGATGTGTCACTGTGGGGAGGAAATTTACAATGAATGAAATCCTGGGGAGGAATTCCATCACAAATCTCTATCTGATTTCAAGGATGATTCCTATAGTGTAAACCTTGTGGAGGACCTTAAATGAGGATGTTAGAAAGGGAGGGACTATATTCTTGTTTTATCTTCTTGCCATGCGAAGGGTCTCCATGGAACTCGTCAATAGATGGGATCTTTTGATCCATCAGATTATTTACCTGAAGAAAACCTTCATGATAAGATGTCTAGGGAGGAACTCAAAAATTTCTACTACTATTTCTGTAATTTAGTAATGAAAGAGTAGGATCCTATGTAGTCATAGATATATTTCTGAGGGCTTCATGAACTCTAGTATTAAGTAGTGAGGGATTATAAAATAGATAATCATTTTACAATATCCTCTGTTGATGATTCTTTTTTTTATTCTCTCTTATGGGTGACTAGGGATGCTTGTTGGGGATAACAATTTTTATATATGAAATCTTGTTTGATTATCTCCCGTGTCACTACTATAATTTTATGAAAGGTTTCTAAAATTCTTGAAGGGGTATTTTTCTTCCCTAAGTGGCCACTGGGATAGACTGATGACCTCCAGTTGGTGAGGGGTTATGAACCCAATCCATTTGTCATTATATACTGATATTTGGCCCACACCCATCATGGATGGGATAACAGATGTGTGACTACTCCAGAGTAACCCCTGTTTTTGGTTGATGAGTCGCCCCAATTGGGGGGATAGAGTTTTGTGTCCTCCCCTCAACAAATTCAACTACCATTATTATATCATATAAGGTTTATAGTATGTAGGTAGGAATTATCGTCTTTTATTCTTCCATTATTAGTATATTATGAGTGACTTTGGTGGCTAGAATGAGGATATATTCCCATTACATGGTTAGAGCGATGGTATATTCCTTATCATATCATTCATTTCCTATTGGTATATTGTAATAGAGCTCAGGTTCTGGGGAAGAGATGTTGGTATTACCCTTTTAATTTTAGAGTCATTCCAATTTTTCTCTTTGAATGCTTCCAGATTAGGTTTGCAGGATTGATAGATGTGGGTTGGTTTGTGTGCCTGCTCATGGTTTGACACCATATTTGACTGGAAAAATTCATTGATGTAGGGAGATGTGGGTTTCTACTCATGGTTTTCCACCGTACATAGTTGGTGGGATTCCCTAGATGTGTTAAACTCTGTTAGTAGGATTTTTAGGTGTAGGCACATGTTATTTCTTGCATGCAATTTTCCATCATCATTGGTTAGTATACTTATTTTGAGAAAACATCTGTGTGACCTAGCTCCCAGTTTTATATAATTTCCATTAGTGGTTTATCTTGAGTTATCATTTTTGGGTGACCTAGGCTAGAATCATGATGGAAACACCCTTATCATAGCAAGGGTTCATTACTTCATAGTGTTGGTTGTTGCAGTTTCTTGCAGGATCCCCTTGATGGGACCCCTGTGATGTCTGGATGAGGCTGATATTAAACACTTGATATGCCTCCCTAAGATAAGGGAGGATATTGTTTTTGTGTTCTTGATATGGGTTCTCAAAATGATTTGAAATGACAAATGATGTCATTTTATTTTGATCTACTAGTCATCTTTGAGTGGATTATTGATGGGGCTTTATGACCTAGGGGTCTTTTCAATTGAGCTCCAGGGTTGGGATGGTACCATTTATGTGGTAATCCTGAACCAATCCATTTGAGACCTGATAATAAAGATGCCGGGATAAAACAATGTAGATGGTGTCTACTATTTCTTGGAGGACCTAGAATTTATAGTGGATGAAGCATATGTCTTACGGAATATGTAGGATTCCAGTTGTATCGAATGGAGTTCTAGATGAATGTTCCTGAAAAATAAATGATAAAAAACATTAAAAAACAATAAAAAACCATCAAATTATCTTATCATTTAAAGAACAAATGCATAATATATTGTTTTGGATTTAAGTTTGGCCCTGTTTAAATTTTATATGAAAAAGGGTCTGACATGTGGGCAATATAATCATCTCAATTAACCATTCATATTGTGTTCATTTTTTTGTTTCTGAATAATTTATATGCAGTTTTGACTGTTGATTATGTGAATATGAAAATTGCACAACCATTCACATTGGGTTTAACTTTTTTTAATGACTTCCAACAGTTTTTTTCAGGGAGTGAGAAACACGTAGTGGTTCCCTTATACAAGACGTTTCATGAAAATTATTTCCAAAGGAAGGTTTTCATTGAGATTTGGCACTAATGTTTCTTAGGTACTCACATTTTCTAAGTGGATGGTAGATCGAGCTCATTATAATATTTTGAGTGGAATTATTTCCATCCTTGAATCTCTCTTAAATATTCAACGCATATTCACAAATCTTTTATTAAATATCAAATATAACATGGGTCACCCATTTGTTAATAATCAATTATTAGCATGAATTAGTTTTAGGATCATCTGTATGTATTTGCGGATCTTTAATAATGGAGACATCTTAATGTATCGGAGGTTATCCATCGATGGTAACCATTTGTATATAGATTAGAGATTATTTGGTAGTTTATTATTACAATGATGATTTCAATCAACTTTGTGGGGAACACTCATGTTTATCATCATCTAGGAAGATGAGAGTTAGTTATATTCTAGGATCATGCCAATGAGATGAGATTCATACATATCCTTGTGAAAGGAATATGAACCCACATAGTTTGGTTCCACTTAATAGGGAACATCATACCTTTAATGGTTATGTGATTAGCACTAAGCCGTGTAGTATAATTTCATTTGGGGAATACCTCTAAGAGAAATGTTCCTAGTCAAGATATGGTGTGGGAATTATGCCAAAGAATCTTGAGGGACCTAAAAGGTATGTATCAACCTATAGTGAATTTGACCTTATAAGGGAGTTGTCCTAGAAAAGATTAGGGTAAATTTTGGTGTTTTTTTCGGACCTAATGTTGGTTTCTTACGTATCCCATTTGGAATGGAATCAAGGCCTATGTTGTTCTAAATTTGATGAACCACACCTATGGACTCCATATGGAGTCTGATAATAAATGTGGAATGTTGAGAATGAAACATGTCTTTAAGGAACCATGCTTATGGATGCCATTTTGTGAAAGCATTTTTTATGAAGATTCCTTGATCATCACTAATATATAATCCCATGTTATTCATGAACTTTGTGAGAAAAAATATAAACTGGAAGATCTTAAAAACCACTAAATCTCTTTTGTCCAATGTGAAGTGCCCAGATCAGTGTGAATCACTGAGAGGGGGAGGGGGTGAATCAGTGATCCCTTAAAACTTTTTACTAATTGATTCTTATCAATTAAACCTCTATGGCTGGTTAAAGCCTCGATCCACTCTTCTTGTATCTCTCACCTTTCCTCGAATGATGCAGTAAATGTAAAGGCACTGGACACAAGGATTTACGAGGTTCGGCACAAAAGGCCTACATCCTTGTCATGCTCTCCCAGCATGGATTCTCCCATTATAACTTGTTAGAATTACAATGGTCGATACAGCTTCCCACTGTATCTCTCCTGAGTCCCACAGGAGGGTCTTTATACTGCGTCCCACAGTGTTACCAGAGTCCCACTGGCCTGCTCCAGAATCCCACTGGAGACTTCCTCCACCCTGAGTCTCACAGGGGTCTTCTCCTGGCTGCTCGAGTCGCACGAGTAGCTCTTCTCCACTTTAAGTTCTTCAAGTAACTTCAGCAGCCTGGGATAAAGGCTGCTGGCCTTGCTCTTCTCTTCTGATCACTTGTGGTTGATCAGGGCTTCTCGTCTAGCTCAGGCTTTATCTCCTTCTTCAGGATGACCTGGCTTCTCTCTCCAACTACTGAATACTCAGACAACTGATATCCTTAACTTTGGTCTGGTCCAGTCTCAACTCACTTCAACTTCATGCACTGAATGCATGGCAACTCTGAATCCTCATGCACTGACTGCATGGCCTTCTCAATTTCTTCAAGATCCTCTGGTCTTGGACAACTCAAATGCACACCACTAATTTGGCTCTGTTCACGTGTGCACGTGCATGCATGCATGCATGCACTCTCCTGTTCCTCCTCTTGGTGCAATAAACCCTCAAAGGGTGTAATCAATTATAGCACACACCTTCTCCACAATCTTCACACACTATATTTAAATTGTTCACACACTTAGAAGTGTGTTTTACTTTAGTGTGGAACTTCTTCTTCTTCTTCTAATGTGTATACACTTTTAGTGCACACACTAGGTTCGACCTTGTTGATTTTGTTTGCACCCACTTTGTTCACTTTGCAAACGCAAGGTGCAAGCCTTGCCTTCCACTTCTTGCACACACTTAGCTACGGCCTCCCACTTTGTTTGTTAAGCACACACACAACTAAAGTGTGGTCTTTACTTGGTGCACACACAACACCCGTAGGTTCTTCTTCTTCACTTTGCACTCAAAGGGTGCAAGGGCTCGGGTCTTCTTGTTTAGCACATAAGCACTAAGGCCCTCGGGTTCTTCTCCACTTGACACATCTACTGCCCGAGGTGCTCTTCCTTCACTTGGCACACAAGAAAAAGGGTCTCGGCCTCCACTTGTCTTCAACAGCCACACAAGGCTTGGGTGCACAAGGTAAGAGCCGCGCAAGGTGCATGAGCATCGCAGGCGCACAAGGCTTGGCGCGGCCTCTCTTCCTCAACACTGCCGTGCAAGGCTCAAGCCACAAGGGCCGCGCAAGCCACGGGTGCAAGGCACCGCGGGCACGCAAGTGCAAACCGCGCAAGGGGGCGCGGTGCACAGAGGGGGGCGCGCAAGGTCGCGTTGCCCTTCCTCCTTCTTCTTTTGCACAAGAAGTGCGCAAAAGGATCTCACGGAGCCTCTGATGGCTCCGGGCTTCACTGCCGCGCAGGGGGCGCGCAGAGTGTTCTTCGTGAGGCTTGAAGCACTCACGGGACTTCGGATATTCAACAAAGAATCAGCAAGCTTCTAAGAGGGCTCGGGCTCTCTTTATATAGGTAGAGGCGGTGCGGTTCATCCGCGTGATTAATCTCAAACTCCCGAGATCTTCGGATCTTTAAAAATCTTTTCAAATCTTGATTTTTATTCTCGGTTTCACGCGGGCTTCCTTTTATTTTTTTTTCTCCTCCACGTGCATGCGACTTAGAACGCATGCACGGTCTTCCTTCGATCCAAAACATGCAAGCATAAACACCCAAACCTCGGCAACTTCGTCTTGCCTCGGCCGGATATCAAAACTCCCCAAACATTGCATGAAAGTGTATTTTTATGCATGGATCGGTTCAGTAGGTCCAGACAAGCTCAATGGAGCCTTCATCTTCGAAAATGGTGGCCCGGAGCTCGAAATCGGTGCTTGGGTTACTCCTGGTTCGACGGAGGCACGCGGGGAGCCTTCGGCTGAGCTCGAGGAAGGAGACGAGCTCTCGGCCGTCGGATGCGATGTTAAACGGCCAGGATCAGATCATCGCCGCGGAGATGGATCGTGCGGCGTGGATAAAGCGCGCGATGGCTCAGACGGCCGAGATTTGCTCCCGGGGAAATTTCCGCGTCCCACATCGAATCGGCGAGAGGAATTGCCGCGCCTTATCAACTAAGCGCTCCCCCAACCGGCTCAGTTGAATCCTCTCCCCCCAAGGTGCCGCCCCGCACCGTGTTCTCCCTGCCGGCGAGCTCTGCGCCCACTCTGCTCCCTGCGGGCGCGCTCCTAGCGCCCACTATGCACACACGGGCGCGCTATGCGCCCACCATGCGCTCCTCCGGGCGTGCCCCAGCACCTCTGCGGTGTCTTGGGTGCGTCCTGCCGCCCTGGGCTCGCCCCACGGGTTCCCCCTTGTGCGTGGCGCCTTAGGCCCACATGTGCCTTGGGGTTGAACCCTCAAGGTGTCCACGGGCTGGCCATATTTTTTGGCAAAGTATGGAAATAAGACTTTGTTAAAAACAAAGTTCCTCATAAGTTTAAGCCATATCAAATGCCAAATCCACTTCAAGCCTTCTTCTTCCCATCTCTATTCTTCTCTTTAAGAATTCCTCCAATTCTCTTCAACATTTACTCATCACTTAGAATGAATGGAAATTCTTGAACGTTCTTCATCAACTGAGCTCCTGAATCACAGATTTCTTCAATGTGCTTCATTGATCTAATCAGAGATCAATTGGATCTTCTTCTGATTCACATGCACTAAGAGTTAGTACATGGATTTCTTTAGTCCACTTCATCCACTTAGAAGTTGTGGATGGATCTCTTGCTTCTCCTCATGCATTGTCAGTACAATGCATGGTCTTCAAACAATGTTGTGACATTGTACCATCAGGATACAAGTTCTTTGAACTTAAAGAGCAGCTCAACAATCGTCAGATGTTCATGGAGAATGTTTCAACCATATTCTCCAATGCCACTTAGTGAATCTCCTAAGTGACATGCATCTTAGTACCATGGCCATTCTCCTTCACTACCAACACCATCCCAACCTTTGTCATTCACATCTTGACATTCCCTGACTTCCACTCATTCCAAGACAACTTCGTGCCTCATTGACAAAAAATGAAACACAGTGCACTTCAATCTCCCCCTTTGTATTTGTTGTCAATACACTCTTTCAGCACATATGAATGGGTCAATATGTGTGCCAATATTTTCTCCCCCTTATTGGCAATCAAATGCAAAGGTGTGGTGTGGTTCACTTTCAAAAATCACTTCCTCCCTTCGAATAGCATTTTCTTGAAAATCACTAAGAGAGGGATGATGTCACATGTTCTCTTTAGCAAAGAACCTTTAGTAAATCAACTCTAAGTCTACTTGGGCTAACCCGGTGTAGAAAACAAGAGTGATATAACCAAGATTTTTCAATGCTGTCCACATTTCACTACACATGTGAGATCATGCTTCAGGGGTTTGAAATTTTTCAGATATAACAATGAATTTCTAAATCCTGCACATACATCACAAAACTCATTAGAAAGTTCAGGTGCAAAGATAAAGCTCCCCCATTCATCCATTTTCTTAATATGATATTAATCTCAGAACATCATCTTCTTCAGATTTGCTCCCCCTCAAGGGGTGCACTCCATTCTTTCCAAACCATCCTCCAGTTGAGAATGATCATCATCTTCAATTCCCTGCAATGTCAGCACATGTAAATACAAGTGATTAGGGAATAAGATGGAACCTCCTTGGTTCATCAATGTGAACAACAAGGTTGAGAAGATTCTCTCAACCGAGATGTCCCATTTTCACCATTCTTCACACTTGCACATTTGATCTTCATTGATGTTTGTGCTGGTGTGGTTCTCAAAACATCTTCATGTGAAACCTTCTTCTTCCCTTTTGCTTTAGCAATTGCCAGAGCTTCATCTTCAACTCTTTGTAGTTCTCTGGAAAGTTGCAACTGATTTGGCCATATGACTAGTAGATCATTTGGAAGTGTGGCCTCAGTTCTGGAAGTTCCACATGGTTCTTTGGATGCTGCTAAGCTACCTTTCTTAGGCAACTTATTTTCAATCAATCCCTTCTTCTTCTGGATTGATTGTCTTTTGGAGTTCAGTGTGCTTCTATTTAGTTTCATGGCTTCTTTACAAAGGTCCATGATGTGTCCTTTCTTTCCACAGTAGAAGCATTTCTTGGTGGTCCTTCTGGATGCATCACCCTTCTTGGATTTGAATTCCGAGGAATTCTCTTCATTCTTCAAATTCTTCTTGGGATCATCTTCTACATTCTTCTTGCTTCCCAAGGAATCTCTCTTAGCCAGGTTCTGTGATCTTCTATTCTTTCCAGCTTTGGATACATTAGGAGATTGACATGTATCAAATTGCTGACCACTTTTGCAACCATCCCAGATGTTGTCAAGTAATCCAAATCTATTTGCAGTAAACAGATGTCTCTGAACCTGTGGATGTTGCTTCTTTTCTTCTGGCTTGCTCCCCCTTGGCATGGGCTTCCTTTGTTCTTTGACATTCAGTGGATTATACCAACAATCCTTTGCACAGTGCCCATACTTATTACAACACCAACATTGACCCACAAATCTTGACTTCTTCGGTCCTTCTGATTTTAGGTTACTTGTCTTGAATTGTTGTGCAGCTTCAGGAGAGCTTTCTTTCTTCATTGTCTTCATCCATACTTGTTTGGAATTATTCTTCCATCCTGCACTTTTTGTGGAGACACAATTAGTAGCATCAGTACAAGATGGTATGGATGGTACCTTCTTTCTAGAAGATGTTTCACTTTTATTAGAGGATGTCTTTCTCTCAGAATCATCCTGCTCAAAGCATACTTGAGTAGCAACATGTCTTCTACCAGCTGACTGGGAGGTTTCAGCTTTGGGTGATTGCAGATTTGTCAATATCACCTCTAGTTCTAAGCACTTCATGTTAAGGGAGTTCTTCTCATCCTCAACAGCTCTTAGCTTTCCTTCCCAACTTTCTTTCAGCTGATTCATCTGGTCATCATGCACTGTCTTCAATTCAAGCAATGAATTGTCAAGCTCCTTCACCCTTTTTGCTTTGTCTTCAAGTTGAGCATCTTTGACAACCATTGAAACTCTGTGTCTCTTTTCCAGTGCACAGAAAACATCTTTGATCATTATCAAAAATATTTCTTTCTCAGAAGAGCTCCTTTGCAATTCTTCACAGGTATCTTCATATCTTTCATTGCAAAGGGAAACAGTTTCATCTTTGGCCTTCACCAGCTTTCTAAGAGTGTTGGTTATGCCAACCCTTTTTGCCAATTGGACTTCCAGAGAATTGGCTTCATCTTCTAGCTGTAATTTTTCTTCTTGAAGATCAAGGAGGCCTGTAGCTATACACATTGCAACTTCCTTGGGGAATCTCTTCTGAAGATATTTGATTGCATTTAGAAGATCATTGTTTCTTCCATCTTCATCACAGCTAGAGCAGGCTTCATCAGAAGAATGATAAAAGGAATTGTCATCTGATGTGACTTTCACATTTCTTTCCATAGAAGGAGTTTCTCTGATTGCACCAGCCTTCTTCTTCATCTTCTTTGCCTGTTTCTTCTTTCTATTTTTCTGAGTCTTGGCAGATATCTCCATTTGAGGCTGGTCACTCATTTCCTCAAATCTGCACTCCATAAAGACTCCCTTGGATCTTTTAGAGGTAACCTCCGCTCTGATACCAATTGAAGTGCCCAGATCAGTGTGAATCACTGAGAGGGGGAGGGGGTGAATCAGTGATCCCTTAAAACTTTTTACTAATTGATTCTTATCAATTAAACCTCTATGGCTGGTTAAAGCCTCGATCCACTCTTCTTGTATCTCTCACCTTTCCTCGAATGATGCAGTAAATGTAAAGGCACTGGACACAAGGATTTACAAGGTTCGGCACCAAAGGCCTACATCCTTGCCATGCTCTCCCAGCATGGATTCTCCCATTATAACTTGTTAGAATTACAATGGTCGATACAGCTTCCCACCGTATCTCTCCTGAGTCCCACAGGAGGGTCTTTATACTGCGTCCCACAGTGTTACCAGAGTCCCACTGGCCTGCTCCAGAATCCCACTGGAGACTCCCTCCACCCTGAGTCTCACAGGGGTCTTCTCCTGGCTGCTCGAGTCGCACGAGTAGCTCTTCTCCACTTTAAGTTCTTCAAGTAACTTCAGCAGCCTGGGATAAAGGCTGCTGGCCTTACTCTTCTCTTCTGATCACTTGTGGTTGATCAGGGATTCTCGTCTAGCTCAGGCTTTATCTCCTTCGTCAGGATGACCTGGCTTCTCTCTCCAACTACTGAATACTCAGACAACTGATATCCTAAACTTTGGTCTGGTCCAGTCTCAACTCACTTCAACTTCATGCACTGAGTGCATGGCAACTCTGAATCCTCATGCACTGACTGCATGGCCTTCTCAATTTCTTCAAGATCCTCTGGTCTTGGACAACTCAAATGCACACCACTGATTTGGCTCTGTTCACGTGTGCACGTGCATGCATGCATGCATGCACTCTCCTGTTCCTCCTCTTGGTGCAATAAACCCTCAAAGGGTGTAATCAATTATAGCACACACCTTCTCCACAATCTTCACACACTATATTTAAATTGTTCACACACTTAGAAGTGTGTTTTACTTTAGTGTGGAACTTATTCTTCTTCTTCTAATGTGTATACACTTTTAGTGCACACACTAGGTTCGACCTTGTTGATTTTGTTTGCACCCACTTTGTTCACTTTGCAAACGCAAGGTGCAAGCCTTGCCTTCCACTTCTTGCACACACTTAGCTATGGCCTCCCACTTTGTTTGTTAAGCACACACACAACTTAAGTGTGGTCTTTACATGGTGCACACACAACACCCGTAGGTTCTTCTTCTTCACTTTTCACTCAAAGGGTGCAAGGGCTTGGGTCTTCTTGTTTAGCACATAAGCACTAAGGCCCTCGGGTTCTTCTCCACTTGACACATCTACTGCCCGAGGTGCTCTTCCTTCACTTGGCACACAAGCAAAAGGGTCTCGGCCTCCACTTGTCTTCAACAGCCACACAAGGCTTGGGTGCACAAGGTAAGAGCCGCGCAAGGTGCATGAGCATCGCAGGCGCACAAGGCTTGGCGCGGCCTCTCTTCCTCAACACTGCCGCGCAAGGCTCAAGCCACAAGGGCCGCGCAAGCCACGGGTGCAAGGCACCGCAGGCACGCAAGTGCAAACTGCTCAAGGGGGCGCGGTGCACAGAGGGGGGCGCGCAAGGTCGCGTTGCCCTTCCTCCTTCTTCTTTTGCACAAGAAGTGCGCAAAAGGATCTCACGGAGCCTCTGATGGCTCCGGGCTTCACTGCCGCGCAGGGGGCGCGCAGAGTGTTCTTCGTGAGGCTTGAAGCACTCACGGGACTTCGGATATTCAACAAAGAATCAGCAAGCTTCTAAGAGGGCTCGGGCTCTCTTTATATAGGCAGAGGCGGTGCGGTTCATCCGCGTGATTAATCTCAAACTCCCAAGATCTTCGGATCTTTAAAAATCTTTTCAAATATTGATTTTTATTCTCGGTTTCACGCGGGCTTCCTTTTATTTTTTTTTCTCCTCCACGTGCATGCGACTTAGAAAGCATGCACGATCTTCCTTCGATCCAAAACATGCAAGCATAAACACCCAAACCTCGGCAACTTCGTCTTGCCTCGGCCGGATATCAAAACTCTCCAAACATTGCATGAAAGTGTATTTTTATGCGTGGATCAGTTCAGTAGGTCCAGACGAGCTCAATGGAGCCTTCGGCTTCGAAAATGGTGGCCCGGAGCTCGAAATCGGTGCTTGGGTTACTCTTGGTTCGACGGAGGCACGCGGGGAGCCTTCGGCTGAGCTCGAGGAAGGAGACGAGCTCTCGGCCGTCGGATGCGATGTTAAACGGCCAGGATCAGATCATCGCCGCGGAGATGGATCGTGCGGCGTGGATAAAGCGCGCGATGGCTCGGACGGCCGAGATTTGCTCCCGGGGAAATTTCCGCGTCCCACATCGAATCGGCGAGAGGAATTGCCGCGCCTTATCAACTAAGCGCTCCCCCAACCGGATCAGTTGAATCCTCTCCCCCCACGGTGCCGCCCCGCACCGTGTTCTCCCTGCGGGCGCGCTCTGCGCCCACTCTGCTCCCTGCGGGCGCGCTCCTAGCGCCCACTATGCACACACGGGCGCGCTATGCGCCCACCATGCGCTCCTCCGGGCGTGCCCCAGCACCTCTGCGGTGTCTTGGGTGCGTCCTGCCGCCCTGGGCTCGCCCCACGGGTTCCCCCTTGGGCGTGGCGACTTAGGCCCACATGTGCCTTGGGGTTGAACCCTCAAGGTGTCCACGGGCTGGCCATATTTTTTGGCAAAGTATGGAAATAAGACTTTGTTAAAAACAAAGTTCCTCATAAGTTTAAGCCATATCAAATGCCAAATCCACTTCAAGCCTTCTTCTTCCCATCTCTATTCTTCTCTTTAAGAATTCCTCCAATTCTCTTCAACATTTACTCATCACATAGAATGAATGGAAATTCTTGAACGTTCTTCATCAACTGAGCTCCTGAATCACAGATTTCTTCAATGTGCTTCATTGATCTAATCAGAGATCAATTGGATCTTCTTCTGATTCACATGCACTAAGAGTTAGTATATGGACTTCTTTAGTCCACTTCATCCACTTAGAAGTTGTGGATGGATCTCTTGCTTCTCCTCATGCATTGTCAGTACAATGCATGGTCTTCAAACAATGTTGTGACATTGTACCATCAGGATACAAGTTCTTTGAACTTAAAGAGCAGCTCAACAATCGTCAGATGTTCATGGAGAATGTTTCAACCATATTCTCCAATGCCACTTAGTGAATCTCCTAAGCGACATGCATCTTAGTACCATGGCCATTCTCCTTCACTACCAACACCATCACAACCTTTGCCATTCACATCTTGACATTCCGTGACTTCCATTCATTCCAAGACAACTTCATGCCTCATTGACAACAAATGCAACACAGTGCACTTCACAATGGTGTACGGGGCCATGGCCGTAGGAGAGAGAAAAGGAATTCATGTTCTTGTGTCCTCTCTTGTTTTTGTAACCAGGGTCTGGACTTAAGAATCAATATATATAATTCCAAAAAAAGGCTAGGGGTGTACTCCAGGAGGGATTCCATGTACCCAATTTTAGAGAAGATGAGAGGAGGATCCAGAACTAGCCCCCATAAAAGATAAAAGCAGGTGGTTCCCCATAACTTTTGAATTGGGGAGGTCACTAATATAAAGATAAAAAGAAAAGGATAAGGCACTAGACCTCATCATCTAATCTGGGAGGTCCCTTTCACTACCACCAACAATGGGTACCTCATTACCGAGGGGAGGGAAAACAATAAATACCCCGAGGAACCTACCTATCAATTAGGAGAAGTGTGGGAAAACACTTACTGAGGGAATAAACAACCGATTAGAAGACACAATAGTTTTTCTTTTTCCTTGATCATGCATGTCTAGAGTGCTAAGTGGAGGGTTTGATTTTGTATCACTCATATGTGAGTTCCATGATAATATATTCGCTTCCATTGGTTTCATGAAAATGGGTTAAAAAGGTAGTTCACGTAGGTGACACTTGGGTGATCTGAAGGTGCTTCAGACATGGTATACCTATGAGAGCTAATGGTGCTTTATGTATGGTATTCCTAGGTGAGATGGAAGTTACATTGGGTGATAGAAAACCTAGGAAACAACACATGAGAGATGACTTACTCTAGGTTCCAAGGGTTTCCTCAGGTGTCTCTAGAATGGTCTCAAATAGGTCCATGGTTTGGGAGGATACATTCGCACTTGTTCTTCTCAGCTAAGGGGAAATGGCTCTTCATGTAGGAGTTTTGTGTTCACACAATGGATGAACGGAAATACCTATATTCCCATCAATTACCCCTTTTATATAGTTTTCAAGAGTTACGTGGATGGTTTTGATGTCTTGGGAGATAGACTAGGGTGAGAAACGATTCATGGATTCTTATGATCATTTATTTCTTTAAATGATGAGTCTAAGGGTCCTATTTATAGTCAAATTTGATACCATTGAAAAAACAGGTCATCCTAAAAGATCCTTCGCATAGGTGCCTCACACAGGTATTCCTTCTCTTTCTAGACATAATAGGCCATGCCCGTGTGAGTCTCCTAGCGTGTAGGTTGGGTGCATGCAGGTGGGCATGGGAGAACTCATTTATTATACTTGGTGCTCAATACCTATTTTTTCTTGAGGTATTTTCCCTTCAATTTTCTCTCCCTGATGAGAAAAAATGGAGTGTCTACAATGGATGTTGAGAATTATAACTCTTTTTAATGAAACTTTTATAAAGTAATTATTATGAATAGTTTAAATTAAGTGTAATTAAGAGATATAATTGACAAAGAAGAGGGAAATAAAAATCTCAAACATTATAATCATACCTTAAAAGGATTTTTTTATTAGAACATTGGTGTGTGATCACATCTCTGGGGTACACACATGACTATACCAAAGTAGAGCTTTAATAAGTGAGGCTCAAGTAAAACTACCTATGAGAAATTAGAAGTTAGTATAGATAACCACTTGATTTATGTTATTTGATCCACCCCATGAAAGTACCACTACCACACAACATAAACATAAGGTATGTTTTTCTATAATAAAGGGTCATATATATCGACCATAGAATTATAAAGGTTTAACTTTTAGAAATGAAATAGTGTTTTTTTAATCTAATTTTTATTAATATTTTATTATAAAAAATAAACATAAATATAATATAAATATGATAAATTGATTTTTGGATACACAGAAAACATAAATTTTTTCTTAGTTACTATATAATTTAAATTAAAATATACTTTAATGATGAATTAAATAAAATTAAATAGAATATTTTTTCTTGAAATATTCTTATACAACCATATTTTTTTAAATATGAATTATTATAATGTTATAGGTCATTTTTAAATGGTTATGAAAGACGATTATGTCACAAAAACTGTTATTTTTTTTATAAAATTAAAAATTAAAAATATTATATTTAAAAAATTATTTTGATTTAATAAATATTACCATATAAATTATAACATCAAAATTACATAATACATAATTTATCATAATTTCCTAATACCATAGAATATTTAAGTAAAAATTTAATATGATATGAATATAAAGTATGGAATCAACATTATATAAAAGATATTTAATAAATTCCATAAATGTATTTCTCATCCAAAGATATTATTTTCATTAAAATAAGGTATTTTAATTTAATAATATTATTTTCTACATCTTTATTGAACATTCCAAAACATAAGCGATATTTTATGATAGAAAAAATAGTTCATTAGAATGATAACTCACTTCCACAACATTAATTATTTTACGCTAAGGTTTTATGCTCTTAAAATTATGAAATATTAAAAACCACTTCTCCTTGAAAAAAAATCTAATAAAATCATGGGAAAATAAATTATTTTTTATTTTTTATTAACTAGGTTTCCAATCCCATAGATATGAAATTAATAAACGATACCCTGCCTTTTTCTATATATAACCACCAATTCTCTGATTAACCATCACTCCAAATCCATTAATCATAAATTTCCTTAAACTTTACCTCTCTAAATCACTTACAATGAGTATCTATGGTTATATGGAGTTCCTCTTGATAATTAAGAAAAATTCTTATAAAGGTAAGGGTTCCCTTCACCCTTTTTCCATTCATACACTTATTTTTTCATAAGTATTTGGATTTCCAAGTGGTTATTTTCTCATGTGTTTATAATCATCCATTGAATCTTAAATAATTCCTTATTAATGAGATACAATCATTATATATCATTAATCCATTTCAATGATATTTTATTTACTCCCTTTATGCTATAAAGAATATCCCTTGATTTTCTATTTTGTACCCTTTGTGTTGTGAATAACCAACCTAATTATCATTCTAGGGTATTAAAATAGATAAAACAATGCTTTATTAACTTTGGACTTCGATATAAAAACCAAAATTCTGTACTCATGGGATTGAAATGATTAAATTTTTCCTTACATTATATGATTGATGTGGCACTCATAACGCTAAAAATATAAATGGTTCACCCTAATAGCTCTTCAATGTGTTGGGAAATGTTTTTATCTTTTAATATACAACGATTGGTTTCTAGATAGATAGCCTAATAAAACTATGTTTTGATGACATGCTGGTTATCCTCGATATATAATTATGATACCATTTTTTTGTTTCCACATTCCTATGATACATAAATTTTACTTTTTTTCCCATGCCATGTTTCAATGCGAGTATGTATGAATATTAAATATTTATGTTATCATGATATGCTTATAAACTCACATGTATTATTTATAATCATGTTACTATTTGAATATTATTTTATTTGGATTTATTTTCCACCCCATTTCTTATGTATATCTATAGGTTATCATGTAAAATATTAAGAGTTCAATGAAAACTAGGAGCACATTTTGGAGTTTTAAATAATGATGTTGTATTTTATTTTAAGTTAATGGTTAATATATCTAATTTTATAATGACACATGACCAATCCTTTTTTTGGTTTTTATTAAAATTGATCCTTCTATTAAAAATAATTCAATAAAATGTATTAAAAATAAGGGTTTTTTATAGTTGGTTTTAAAGAAATATCTTTCCATTTTTTTAGATTAGGATTGAGAAAAAATTAGAAAACACCATAGGTATATGTTTAAATATTATAAAATGAACTATATTTTTGTAAAGTATATAATACATGTTTTCTTATACATTACATCCTTATATAGATATTGACATGTGGATGTGGATGTGGCACATAATCACCTCGGGTAATCACCCCAAAAATGGATTTTTAAGCAGTGAATCAATCTTTACATAGTGCACAATGAGTGGACATAAAACTACACACTATACAGAAACCAAAATGTGATATTCTTCAGATAACTCATACACATGTTACAAACTATTTTGAATTATTTAGATAAAATGTTAGGTTATAGAACATAATAATAAATAGACCAAGGAAACAAATATAGATACTTAGATATGCACAAGTTAGGGTATATATATCATTCCATATAAGTTAATTTATTATCATTTTTATATTATTATTAAGTTATGTATACTTAAATTAAAAATTAAATTATATTTGTGGTGGGGAATTAGATGAATCATGTCAAAAATATTTATAATCAACAATGTTATAATTTCTATAATAAACATATTAATATTATGGGAGTGGGATTTGAGAACTTCATGGCAGTACTAGAACAAAAAAATCATGTTGTGAGTAATAATATGAATAAAATTAAACTCACATTATCTCTTAAGGTAGTGAATTACATGGTCTAGTCTTTTATGAGACAATTCCTGCTTACTTTTGGTGGATATTTGGATCCTATAAATATCGATTAATGGATTAACTCTAGTGAGATGATATTTTATGTCATCAAATTCTTTAAGAAAAAGAAAATAATACTATTTATTTTTCACCTTGAGGTATAATATGATTATGTTTTCACACTAATCAAGAATAAAAATCCTAATACTAAAATAAAATCCCAGGAATGGGATAGATTTGAGAAGATATTTTTGAATAAATAATTTCCTTACTCACTCTATCTAAAAATGGTGGAGGAATTTTGTACACTCAAGAAGAATAATGATGAATCCTTTGTGTATTATGAAAAATACTTCACAATTGTTTCCCATTATACCTTTATCTTGTCAAAAAACCATAACATAATGTCTCTGAATTATTTACTCTGTTAAATGTAAGTCTACTAATATCATTGGAAATTAAATACTTTGATGGATATTAAGAAAGTATTTGTTGTGATATTGAAGTCTAAATAGAGATGGGTGATTCTTAGTGTTAATTTGGAGCTTGATATAAAAAGTATATAATGGATTTTAACTATTAACTATCATCATATAATCCTCATAGTGATAAGTGAGTGAAACTTCCCACTTTTTAAATGTTTTCTAATAAGAATCCGACAAACTACCTAAAGGGAAGAAGGAGATGTTACAAGTTTGGAAAGAAGAGGCATAAAGCTAATTAATTCTTAGTGGATATAAATAATTACACTATTGTGATGGAACAAAATAAGGTTTTGATGAATCCTCCTCCTATGATCTACTATTTCAATGGACAACATACAATCCATTTTCTGAGTCTAAGGGTTGTTGAAGATAACTTACGAAAAAAACATCAATGTTTATTGGGTTTAGAATAGTTTTCATGGAATATTGAAAATATTTTATTCATTTTGGAATGCATAGATTAAAATCAAACAAGACATTTCATTAAAATAAATATGGAAAATTACCATGAACCATGAACGGAGCTTTAAAGGAACCCCACCGTCTGTATAGAATAATCACTATGTGAGATGCTTCTCTACATAACACCTCCACATTGTGACCCCACAAATGAAGAAAATTTCATGGGGTGTGGAATTATTTATAGTCTCCCTTAAAATAGTTTTTTTGGGGTAAGGTATGATTTCCTTGTCCCCTACAAATGAAAAAAAAACTTTTAAGGTTGAGGAATATTTTTTAAATCCCCCATAAATGAAAATTTCTTTACATGATAAGGATTAATTTCTAGGACCAATGAAAATGAAAATTTTCTTTTTTGGGGTAAGGAATTTCCCATTTCAAGCCCCCCCCCCCAAATAAATTATCCTTTGTGTGATGAGGAGGTCACCCTCAAAACAAAATCCTTCATTAGAAACAGTTGAACAATTACATATATACCCCTATGAAACCCCAACACATGGAATGAGATGTAGTGGTTTTTACTTGTGTGATACTGGTATGAAATAGAAGCAGAGATAGTCCAAGCATATTATTTCATCAGGTAATCATTTAAGTAGTATCATGAACCAAAAGCGGGCATAAAAATTAGGCTGCATTGTAAAATGACTGTCCACATAGCAAAGAATCCTTTTCAGATAGATATCCATATATAAAAGTACTACATGAACTAGAATTATTCAAACCACATGTGGATGAAATATTAACATTTCATGTTCCCATATAAAAACCTACATGAAAGATGGGGTCCTTCAGCCATGATGCCCTTCCACATAGCGTTCAACCTTACCTCATCCCCTTTAAGAACTATTCAAACAAACCCCTATATCATCCTATCCTGTGAAGAGTGAAGCATCAAATTCTCCCTTTAAGATGTGTCAATAAAATATGGTTTGTAAAGAATAAAAATATGTGGGGTCAAAATAAAGGCCACATCAGTGTGTCCTCCTGATCATACATTCCAATGGTAAATGATTCTTTATTGCTTACCTACTTAATAAGACTGATCATCAAAATGGCTCCAAACATAAATTTCATTGGTAATGTGGGTCCTAGACATAAGTATAATGGCATTAGGTTCCTTAAGAAGGGTGATGATATATTTTTTTCATCACCCCTACCCTGTCCCTTCTTCCATTGGTTGAAAGGGGAGGAGGGTAAAATCAAAATTAGGGAACACCACCTAGTGTAATCCACTATCCTTTATTATGGGGCCATATTTATAGGGGTGTCTAGATGTTCCTATCCTGCTTACTAAAACAAGAGATAAGTCTTGTGAAAATTCCGATTCCCCTCCCATCTCCCTGGCCTCATCTATCAGTGGAAAAAGAAGATTATGTGGTTTGTTAGATTTACCACTTCTTCTTATTTCTCACACCGATCATGACTAACATGTTCCTATAGCTTAGTGATATTCATGAAATATGTATTATAGAATACCTATCATGAGAGGAAATTCCCTATATGAATCTTTCTCTCACCTGAACCATGGGTCTCCTATTCAGTATAAGACAAAAAACCATGTTGTCACCACCTCAAAGGTTAATATTCCCTATGAGGATAAAAAAATGGGCCTCCTCCAAATGTGTAAGCCCTAACACATCACAACTATATGGGATTTGATTTCCAACCAAATGGGTATGTAGGAAGCCTCTCTATGGTCCAAACCTGACACCCAAAACTCATCCTAATATTCTATGGGTTATATCCCGAGTAAAGCTATATCCAAATCATAAGGTAATATTCCTTCTTGGTGTTATTCATCATTATAATTATTATATTACATTCCAAATAATATCACGACCACACCTGCAAGACCACACCCCTTTTGGTTCATTTGGGCCACATTAGCATAAGTCCCATACCAGCCATTGACTATGCATCTTTCTCCATATTTTTTTTCATGATGTTAAACTAAATGGTTTGGTTCACATCACATGACTTTAAAAGGGGTAATGTATCCAATAAATTGACCTCAAACTACATGGGTTCTGATTCCTTTTCGAAGTATTCACGGGACTATTCCCACCATGAGAACAAATTTTACCCTGCCAAATTTTATTAAATTCTTGAGAACCCAACTATGTGTCTTAAAACCAACAAATTGATAATAAAGGATATAATATTCACTATTTATTTTTCAATAGGGTAGCATCTATGGATTACCCTAATTATATATAGATTTCTTTATCGATGAAGAACCTCAGATACATACAAATTCTTTAGAAATCAAAACCTTCTAAATAATTTATTGTTAAAAGAAGGGAAACTTTTCTAATGTTTGGGATTTAATAATTAAGAGAGTACCTAAGTAAGAAATAGTTCCCCCAAAAAGGGTGTGGTGAGCCCTTAATCCAATCCTCTCATCCCAGAAATATTCTAAGGACTCGTTGGATAAACCTGATATGCTTCCTTGCTTTAGAAAGCATGTCTACATTAACTCAAAAACAATACGTCAATTAATGTAATTTAGAAAAAAAATAGTGAACCCAATGTGAGCCCATTTTCTCACTATGAATCCTAGGACCATTTTTGTTTTTTGTTCCTCATGAAACAAAAAATAATAATGAACCCGGCTTGAATCACTATACAAAAGATGACTCTGTCACCCACATGTTAAGCCCATTCATATGAAATAAAAGAGGACCTAAAACATGTATTGAAATCTATTTATTATGAATGTTTTACTTTATTGAGATTATAATTTGATGGATATTCATGCTTGTTTTTTCTATATGTATTGAATGAGCTTTATAAAAATATCTCACTTTAATCTAATCCAATGGAATCATTTCAACCAATTCGAACATTTTCATCTACTTCTAGTTCCTTATATAATCATTGAAAATCATTACCAACCTAGCATCTCAAACTCTAGGTATCAAACAATATTGTTTAGGGGTACCATAAAAATGGTACCATCCCAGACCTGGAGGCATCTCTACGAACCCTTCAGTTGATGAAGCCCTCCCATCCCTCCTCTAAATGAATGATGGTGGTCCAAAAGAAGAAAAAACTAGTTACCATGTTAAACTATTTCATGAGCCTATTCTCATAACACTATAACACATTCTTATCTTATCTTTGGGAGGCTATTTAAGATGTCACTAATGGATTCATCTAGAAAACATTGGAGTCCTTAAAAAGGTATCCATCTGGTAGCCTCCACCACATATGTCGTGATACAACCACCCTCATGATGATGGGGGTGTTGTTCTTGGAAGTATGACTAATGAAACTCAGTCCTGGGCACCCGGAATAGTTTTCCGATGGTAGTGAACAATTATTGGGAAGCTATATTATACCTTTGATCCCTATAAAGAAGTTGTCTTGAAAACATTTAGTAGAAAATCATGTGAAGTGTCAGACACCTACCTGCATCAACCAATCCTGTCAGTATAATTTGGAAGTATCTAAATAAGTCTTGAATTTTTGTGTAGAAAACCTTGAGTAGTCACACATGCATTTTTTCATCGATGAAGGTCTATATTATTGTTTAACGGCACCTAGATAAAAATTTTGAAGATCCTGACTACAAATAGGGGAAGAACACTGTATCATTTTTCACAATTGATTATTGTTGGAATATCCTAAAAATAAAATGTGGAAGAGAGATGGAAAATATCTCTAATGAAACTATATAATGGGTGTATATTCTCATTCTAGCAAAATAAGTCACTCTTATATCTTAGAGATGATGAAAATTAAATGATATATTCCTATTCAAATTCTAAAATTTCCATGGATATAATGACAGCATTGGTGATGACATAGAGTTTGGAACAAAACCCCATATTTGCATTTGAAGTGACTCAGAAGAATAATTCATGAGTCACCATGGAGTGAAAACATCTTCTGCAATCCTAGAGGTTCATGGTTATCACACGATAAATGGACTACCTAACCAGACCCATATATCAATTCCAACCAGAGGTCATTGGTATAATCTGGTGGCTACTCCAGGGCAGGCACACATCCCTACAAAATTATATAATTATATTAGAAAATTATTGAAACAACATAGTTAAAAATAAAATAGGTTTTTATATGAAATCCATCACCAATAGTAGACTAATCCAACCTTATATAGGAATACATCAAAAAAGCGGCCTCACCAAAGATGATTGAGAAATAGAGAGATGGTCAATAACCCCACTCTTCTGAATTTTGGAGTTCTTAAAGACCTCATACATCGATCTACAATAGCTCAAGATCATACTACTCTGCCACAAAATTATAGAGATATTATATACAATTGTGCAGGACCACCATATAATTTGGATACCAGTTGTTCCCTATGTCCTTCTTGGACATCTGAATATGAATGTTTTCTTCATGTTAAGATTCTAATTGATCTTGATATCCCATCTCCTAATGAGTCCCATAGAATCCATCCTCATGGGAAAAAACTCACATAGAAAGAATGACCCCCTTCCTATAATCCACCCTAAAGGTCCTCTATAGAGAATACAATGTTATATTTATCTCTATGGAATGACATCAATCCATGATGGAATTAATTGTGAAGGTCCTCCCAACAAAAAAATTTCATTTCATCTGGAAGGTCATCCCATTTATGAATAAAATTTGATGAATCTATCTTACTGGGAAGAACTACAGAAACTATGTCTAGTCATGCCTGATGACACTTTGTTCACAAGTGATATTATTTCACAACATGAAGAAAACATAAAGAAATGAATATTATCCAAGATATATATTAATTCCTACCATCTAATAAAAAAGTGTAAATTCCTACTGAATATTTTTTTATAATAACTCAATGTGGAAACAACCACTTTTATTAGATATGGTTGAGGAACTTATCACAAATGATAGAGGATAAATATATATAATGAGGAGAAAATGGGTGATAAACAATATAAAATAAATGTTTTTTCCTTTAAGCACAAATATATTCATTATTCCAAAGGAATTGTTTTTTTTTAAATATATGGAATACTATTCATGAATTAAAAAAAATCATTACAATGAATACTCTAAATAACATCATGGTAATAGAATAAATGCATCGTCATATCAACATGGAAGCCATCCAAGTTGAACAAAATGAAAAATTGTAACAACAAAAAAGGTTACTTCAATGAATATAATCGAACACATTAAAAGGAATCCATCAACTAATCATTGATTCCCCCATCTAGTTTCTAAATTAGAGAATGGGGAGATTACAGGGTGTTGCATTTCACTTCACCCACCAGTTAGAAAAGTCTAACAAAGGTAACATCATCTATTTTTTTACCAGAGATGGCTTCAAGAAATACAATATGATCACCATAGATTGTTTGATCAATAAGAACAATCCTAAAAATTTCTCATAGATTTCAAGATAAAAGAGTGAAATCCATCGAATAACTCAAGCATCAAGCATATGGAAATATTGAGAAAGCCTCCTTCTTAAGGGAAGTCAATCATCAGATAACAAAAATGCTATAAATTTATTTTGACGTAGGTGCACTAGGTGAAATTCAGGTAATTCACCCAGACCATGTTATAACAAAGCTCTATAAAATCAGAAAAGCAACCATAATAGTTTCATTTGTGGTGGGACATGAGCAACACTAGCCCGCTGGTCTGAGAGTATTTTTAACTCAACCTTATAGGCCAAGAATTGATGCTCAAAACATCTTAAAAGTGGAACATGATCACCCAAAATCCTATGTAATGGGTCAATTTTTACCTCAACATTAGTGAAATTTATTATTCTCTCAGTTGGGGAATGTTTCACAAAATGAATCTTCTTGGATCATCCCATCATGTGATGTCGTTTATTCTTTGAGGATTCAAACAAAAAAACTATCCAAAGGTTCCATTCAGGTTACCCTTCACCCAAAAGATTCAATGGGATTACAGAAAGAAAGTATGAGATCACATGATAATTTCAAGTAAAAATACTCAATTAAGAGTAGAACGAATCCCATGAATTATAGCTCTTCTAGTAGACACACTCATAATAACCAGTTATCCCACTATTCAAATACTAATGAAATGTTTTCAATAAAGTGAATGTCATTAAATTCCCTTAGCTCCACTTATAAAAATTCAAGGGGAGAACATAACCATTCAATGTACCATCCACACCAAAATAGTTGAAGAAGGTTTACATACATGAAATCAAAATTTTTTCCAAAATTTTGGAAATCCATCAAACGCTTAATTTCCTCCTCAATGGTAATCATCCAAAGAAATGGGTAAGGCTGTAGTTAAATCCCACTTATTAACTGAGGGTGTTGAACCCCTCACACTCAAGGAGATATTGGATAAGTATGAAATCAAAATGGGATAATATGCACTTGTAAATCAATCCCTTTCTCATTTAACCATTAAAAAACACTTTTTTGACATAATTGAAACATTGATAGCTGAGATCAATGATTTCGAACGGAATATGAACGTGCAAATCCCTTAATAAAACCTTACCATGAGTGGGTAGATGTGGCTCTTACTCTTCCTATTTTTGGAAATCCTTCAATTCCATCATTTGAGGGTTCCCAATATCCGGATTAGCATCTTACTCAGTTTATATCTTGATGCGACCCCATGATGGGAACATTTTTGAAACAAGAATCCTTTAAACTCTGGTTTTTTGTTAAAAACTTATAGGGAACAACTTTTTTTATGATAGAATAATTTTATTGTAGGGAAAAAAAGTATGGGAAGACCTACACTCATAGATTGTTTAACATTTTAGTTTAGAACTATGAATGAAATTGGTCCTGGAATACTCAAATATAAATCAAAAAGAAAATGAAAGAGTCTCAGACATCATTGTTGGGTGGAAGGGTCTAATGTACTCCCTAAATTTTCAATTTACACAAGAATATTTTTTTAGGTATTTTCATATATAACTTCTATGATGAGTTGAAAACACCACTCACTATAGTCAAGTAAAAAGGTCGGTTCCAAGATCTCATTGTAGTTTCACAAATATTAGAAGAATATTTATTAATATTCATAACTAAATCAATAATAATATTGGTTGCCTAGTGAAAGAGGATAGGAAAATAAAAAACTGAAATAGTCACTATGGAATCATCACGGTACTGAATCCTACTTTGAAGACTGATCCTTAATGTGAAGTATAATGTCTACGGTGGTAACAACAACAAAAACAACCTTTTCTAGATGAAAGAAATGTTTCAAAACATTCTAAGTTCTATGAATGGAAGAGCAGATCCTACTCTGTCTGAGATAAGAAGGCTCCTAGATATTTCATATAAAATTTTCAAAACAACCTGCTAACTATTGCATAAACTAGAAGACTCAATCAAGTGGGTATTAAAGTTCTCATGGATTATTTTCCCTTAAAATGAATGTTAGGGAACCCCACCAAGGAGAATATTTAATGTTCTAATTATGATATTGACATTTAAAGAAATAAAAATAGAAGGATGAAACCTATTCTAAAAGATTCATTAGATATTGTTGATCGGCTAGAAGTTGAAATTCATCAACTAGAATAAGAGATAGAAAAAAAATTACCAACTCATGAAATCTTAGGATAGGTTGTGGTTTCTAAACATAGGATTGAATAGATGGAAAAAGACATAAATTACCTTATGGAATGACTATTATAAATGTCTTATATTATGGAAGGATTAGAAGAATAATTTGTTACTCTAAGGAGTAAACTGGAAATTGAATCAAAATCAAGGGAGATAAATAAAAAACTAAATTTTAGAATTTTTCATATGAAAATATATTAAAAAGAGATAAACATTATTTCAAAAGGGGATAGAATGAAACGAATGAACAAAGATCCACATGTGTCATAAAAAGTGGAATTTTCTACGATTCGAAAATATCAATGGTTGTTAATGGGATGTTCCAAAATAAAGGGAAGTAGAAAGATATAAATATCCAAAAGTCACCTGATTTCATAATAATTATTGCATTGTACCAAATAGAATGGATAGATTAAAATTACTCTGATGTATCCAGAGAGGATCCCCAATCAAATACCTTTAATAATAAGGGTACTTGTAGAATAATAGAAGTGAGAATATTTTTCCCAATATGAAGTGTCAATTATGTGTCTTTATGGGTGATACCATGTATTAATTCGAAGAGGCAAGGAGATAAATGAATTTGAAAGATCATGGATGTCAAAAAGGGGGGATGAGACCATACCCTTTATTATATAGAAAAAATAATCTCTATGGATATTGTTTTCACTATTCTATCGATGCTCATAATTCTATTCATTGGAAGTAGAGAAAAGGTGGGAAAAATAACTATAGAACTCTGAGGCAATTAAATACCCATCGACCCAATATAATTTTCATTAAAAATAGTTATTATCATCTAGAAGAAAAATATGAGCATTATTGAACCATGAATATTTAAAATGGATTTGAAAAGGAATATTTTTCCTCCACCCAATCAGGTATCTCATGGAAGTAAAAGAAGAAAATTGAAAAATCCAATTTTGCAGAAATAACCCTCAAAGATACAAATAATTGTTTACCATGGATTCCTGACAGTGGATGCTCATCCACCATGATAGGAAATGAATATTTGTTGACGAATTTTAAGTAAAGGATTAACAAAATAGTGATATTTGGAAATGAAAGTGCATTAAAGATCAATGGAACTGGAAATACAACACTTTCAAATAATGAGATAAAGAAAACTAATGTTCTCTACATAGATGATTTGTGTCACAATCTTATGACTGTGAGTCAAATATATGACTCGAGATTGATAGTTATATTGAATAATAATGGTTCATTATCCAAGGAAAGACGTGTAATTTTATCATATAAGACTGCAATATAGATGGAATTTTATACCAGTATGATAGTTAACATAACACCTTTTAATTAACAATTAAAGAAGAATACAACTTGTGGAATTGAAGGATGGGTCACATTAATCCACATATCATGGAAGACATATCAAACCATAAGATATTTTTTAGAATTCACAATCTCATGTATGATCATGAAAAGACATGTGATGCATGAATTCAAGGAAAGATGGTCAGAAGTACTTATCAACTGAATAATAAAAGATCATTGAATCTTCTTGATCACATCCAAACATATGTACATTATCTAGTGAATGTGTATGACACAAATGTAAAGAGGTAATTCATTTTTATTTTTGATTATTATTGTATAATGTCTTGTGTGATGTTTATATAGAGGAAACAACAAGTGTTTTATTTAATTAAGTGTTTTCATCAAAGAGTTGAGAATAAAACAGTCTTTAAAATCAAGATTATATGATATGGATGTAGTGGAGAATACCAATCCATTGAATTTGAAAATTACCTATAAAAATGAGATAAAATATGAGGTGTATATAGAGATAACCCCTAAATAAAATGGGATCATCAAATGAATAAATTTATTGTTGAAAAATATGTCTAGGACTTTGATGATTGAGAGTCATGTTTCTTATCATTACTGGAAATATTTTTTTCAAGTAGGAGTATACACTCAAAATTGAATTGGAACTTTCATATCAGAAACTAGGGCACCAAATGAGATATCGTTTGGAAGGAATCCCTCTATAAAGTATTTTTTTATTTCTAGAAGTAAATGTTTCATCCAAAATAATAAGGAAACAAATTCATGTATGGTGATGCTACAGATAATGGAATATTCCGTGGATATTCAATAAAGAGTAAAAACAAGAAATGTTTCAAAAATATTTTTAGAAATATTTGTGTAAAGAAATGATGTCTAGATCCTTGAGGATAAAACCATATATACCTCGAGGAGTTCATATTATTGAAGATGATTAAGAGAGTGGAAATGTTTCAACTTCTAATTTATAAATAGTGGAAGTCCTATAAAACATATAGGGATCACAAAATGATGATTATTTATAAGAATAATTCGAAGAAGAAACCATTTTTGAATAAACTACATTAGAACCTCATAAGATAAATAATAGAGAAAAAATTTATCAATCCAATATCATTGGGGATTTGATCGTACCTACACAAACAAGGAGAATGAGGAATGAAACACATTCTACCTTCCTATCTCTTATGGAACTAATATTGTCTGAAGAAGAAGTGAATCATGAATCATGAATTAATTCAATGAATGATAAATTAGATTGGATTGAAAATAACTTGACATGGGATCATGTAAAGAGACCCAAAAATCATTACATTATTGAAACAAAGTGGATCTTAAAAAAATCAATCAACATGGAAATGTGATAAAAAACAAGGCACACAAGGTGTGTAAAACTATACACATATTAAATACATTGATGTTGAAGAATAATTTTCTCTAGTAGATAGACATGAGTCGATTAGGCTCTTCCTTTCCAAGGAAATTATAAGAGGGTAAAAATTTTACCAGATTATTTTCAAAATTAAATTATTAAATGAATCTATAAAGAAGAAATATACATTTAATAACTTGTGGGATTTTTTATTGTGATTGATTATATGAAGGTTTGTAGATTAAAAATGTCTCTCTATAGTTTGAATTATGAACCATGAGAATGGTATTACTGATTCGATGCTTATATGAAAAAGAAACAATTTAAAAGATGAGCTATGGACCATAATTTCATTGTGAATAATCTTCAAAAAGATCAATTTATTGGGCTTATGTATATGGATGACATTATTTTTTAAGGAAGAAAGCATTGGATCGGTGGAATAATTTTCTAATCACATGAAATCTAAATTTGAAATGTCTATGATTGGTGAAATCACATACTTTTTATTTATATAGCTGGTTAAAAATAAATATTACACCTTCATTTCTCTAGAAAAAAAAATCCAAGAGAGCAGTTAAAGAAATTCAAAATGCATGACTCCAAACCAATGTCGACTATGATTTGAGTTGGAAGAAACATGGAAAGAATAATGTTGGGAAATATGTATACATCAACTTTTATAGTAGGATCATTTGAAGCTTATGACACTTGACTAAAACATGGCCAAATATCATCTATGAAACATGTTTAGCCACTCGTTTCCAAAGTTATCTAAAGGAAGATCATTTTTCACCCGGGAAAATAATCATAAGGTATATTCATGGTTCTCTCAATTATGGTTTATTATTTGTTGTGGGAAAAGATAACAAATTATAAACATTTTATGATACTTATTGGGTTAAATATGTGGTGGATAGAATTTCCACAAGTGGTGGAGAACTCTTTTATTGGAAATGAATATATGGAATGGTTGACAAAGAAACAAGAATTCACTTCTCTTAGTATGGCTGAAGCAGAGTATATCTTTGATTAAATGAACACAATAATCTATTTTGGATAAAGAAACAACTAACTGATATTGGGTATGAGGTCAAATTGTAAATGGTGAATCACTATAAAAATAAGAGAATGATAGATCTTACGAATAATCTGATTCCACACTCTCATACCAAACATAATGAGATCAAATATCACATCATCAAGGAAAATGGTGAACTAAGTGTGATTAAAAGGAAGAATTTTGGAACTAATGACCGAGTGGATGACATATTGACTTAGAGTTTGGTAGTACCATTGGTCAAAAAACATTATTTGAACCTCGGTGTTCATCCAACTCCTACTGTGTGAGGAGGATACAGTTTTCCCCCATCCACATTTTTAACTATTTTAATCATTTTTTTGAAAATGCTGTTGATCTATGGGGGAGATAAAAATCAGTGGAATTTTTTCTAATCACTAAAAGTAAAAAACCCAATTTATTTGTTTTTATTTCTGATCCATTGATGTGGATAAGGAATTTCAATTCATATAATCATATTGAAAATTGTTGTTTGGATAATTTGTTATGTTTTTACAACATAAACATGTTTTTATATGTATAATCTAGCCACCAATGGAATGGAGATGAAGATATATCATAACTAGGTGGTTCATATAAAAATTAGAGGAATTTGGAACCTATTTTCATGGTTCCTACTATTTCTATGTCACACAACAAAGCACCCCAACTCTTAAGGCTATGAGGAGCTTGATGTTCTAAGTCAGAACCTCCCAGATGGTCTATGCATGGTTTATAAAACCGTACGAACCCTCTAGGAAACCATGCAAGGTGTGAAATATTGTAGAAAGAGGCTTACTACATAGCCTCCACGCAATTCATAAAACCATGAATACCAGCCAAGGTACCTATGAGCCTCTTTATTAGTGGACATAATTGTAAGTATGGTTTGTTAAAGGTTTAAAAAACCACATGCCTTATTCTTGTGTAATTCAATAGGACACCACCTAGCTACTATCTACCCCTCCTACCCATCCTTTGGCTTTGTATTTTGACCGCCAAACTCCCTGGGATAGTGTGGGTGGACAATTAATGCTTTTGGGACACAATTGAAGTGGGATAATCATCCTTAGAATACACATATTGTACAGAAAGGATATTGAAACTCATTATAATTAATATTAGGGGAATATTTCTTATTGTTGTTTGGAATTTTTCATTTTTGTATTAGCTGTAATGAAATATCATGTATTAAGAAATTTTTTTCATCATTTATTCAATTGTATAGACAATTCCAAAATGTGTTGGGGCTGTGGACAATAGAGTATTATTTATAATTAATTTACTCATTATGTTTGTGTTGTTTCATCTTCCTCTCATAAATATCCCTGAAATATATTTTCTTTATCTAAATGGAAACTCCATAACAGAACAATAATGGAGTTTCTAGGGAACACTTGGGAATTTATAATAGGTAAACCCATGAGAACTGGGTGAAGTTTTCAACACTGAAGTAAAATTCCTCAATAAATTTAATAGAAATAAATTTCTAGATGAAGAAATTGGTTTTTAGTAACATAATCAAAACTCACTGGACCAAGGGGGTTCTAACATGTTAGAAACCGAGAGATGTGAGTTATGGTGAACAACACAACAGAATAGGAAAATAAATTTTCATATACCTTCAAAAACACCCACATCCTTGAAAAATTTACCCCATCAATTGTTGATAACCAATTTCTATGTTTTTATGTTTTAAAGTGAACTATTAAGGGACTTGAAGAGTCAATCACTCAAACATTGGAAACAGCCTTCACAGACCAAATGTGTTGGTTCTAAAATTCCAAAACCATCACTTAATTATCTATGATTCAAGAAAAATAGCACACTATCTCTCCCTATAGATCAACCTTATACATATAATACACTATTAGTAAGAGTGGGTAGTTTAATTTGGGCCACTGAAAGTAACACTTAAGTTGAAACGACCCTAAATTAGGGCATCGTTGTTGGGGAGAATGTTAAATGGATTTTTTTCAATTTGACATTGTATTAATTAGGTGAAAATAAAAATAAAAATTTCTGAAGAAATTTTGTTCTTAAACCCATTTCCATTTTCATTTATTTTTGGTTTTTACCATTAAAAATTTGTGTGTTTTTTGGTGTTGTGAAAGACCATTGGAGTATGAGTACCTAACTCACTCATTCCAAGAGCACCGATTCATCATAAATACTTTTTCTTGACCCCTAAATTGAAAAATGATTACCAAGGAAACATCGGGAACTTATGTGAGAACACAACCAAAATTCCGCCATAGTGAATTTTGAAGAAGAAAAACTGACTACGATAAAAGGAGTTGGAAATTTTTTTCACATTATGGATGTCGACACAAAAAGCTTTCCCCTGATGGTGAACCAATCCCAAATCAATGGCCCAAATTTATAGAGTTTGTTCCCAATAATCATCAAATGCAATTGACTCAATTTGTTCCTAGATGTGGCCAACAACAACCCAAAAATATCTTCCACTAGAGAGGCTTCCATACATACCTATGAACCAAAGGACAAATCTTACTCATGAGCATTAGTATATGCCCCCACCACCTCACGAAAAAATTCCTTTTACCCTACCCTTATGGAGTATGGGATTCTCTCAATTCATTGGGAAGATATGTGCATTTATAGTACAAAAGTGCAAGACAAACACTTCGATATTAAACCAACCATTATAAAACTTATTAATAATATAGTTCAATTTGGTGGTTTACCAAGTGAAGACCCAAATTTCCATCTTTTTGAATTTTTGGAGATATGCAATACGTTCTGTTACCATAGTGCACTAGAGGATGTAGTTTGGATCCTTATGGTTCCCTTGAGGGATAAATCTAAATATTGGATTAGAGGGATTCCTCGGTATTCTATCATTACTTGAGAGGCATTGGCCTAATAATTTTTTTCCAAAAAAATTCCACCCTCTAAGATGGTGATGTTGCATAATGAAATCCACAATTTTCAACATCATGAGTCCTAGTCATTTTATGAATCTTGGGAGAGCTTCAAGGAGAGGTGAAGGAAATTTCTTTATCATTTACATCCATTGTGGATTCTAGTCCAAAAAATTTATGGAGGTCTCACAAAAAACACTAAATAAGTGGTGGATGCTGCTTCTGGAGGAACAATAATGAAAAAATATTCGGAGGAACTTTTCGATCTCCCAGAAGACATGTTGGAAAATAAATTCCAATAGAATTTTGAGTGGGGAACTATTAAAATGTGTCTTCATAGCATTGATTCTACTATCATACTCACTACCCAACATGATGTCATGTCAAATAAAATTTATGCTTTGATTATAAGAACAACAACTCAAGTTCAAGAGATGAATCATCCAGCATGCAGTGAATGTGGGGAAAACCAAATCACAGGTGATTGTCAAGGGTCAAGTGTCATACCTTCTACAGGTGAAGTATGTTATGTTTCATAGAACCAAGGGACAAACATGTACCCTAAATATCAGAACCTTTCATAGAAAGATAATTAGAACACGGGTTGGGGACAACAAAAACAAAATCCACACCCATGACTTGAGAGGCCACCGAGCTACAGTCTACAAAATTATCAAAATCTATATCCTCAATAATAATAGGGTATTCAATATTAGTGGGGATCCAATAAGGGTATCAATTCTCTCATCTAGAACAACCTTTGGGATAGCTATAACCTCAGGAAGTTGTAAAACAACAACCTCAGCAAGATAAACCATCAAATCTAGAAGAAATAATTTCTAAGTCCATTACAACAGTCGAGACAATATTTCAGAATCAAGAGGCATCCATTCAAAGCCTCGAGAATCAGATCAGATATTTTCCCAGTCAACTTTCTTCAATGATACCAGGTACACTACCAGGTAACACCAAAAATAACCAATGGGAGGAATCCAATGCTGTCACTTTAAGAAGTGATAAGGAGTTTCCTTAACAAGTTACTCAAAATAAAGGTAAATATAAAAATCAAGATAAACCCAAAACCTATTCGGATAAATATGCTAAGTTATAGAATCCCCCTTATCACATTAATTCTCAAAATGGAGAGATGATACATGTGATAAAGTAAAAGAGGTTGTCAAACCCTATGAACCCACATTAACACGCCGAAAATTCATGAAATTGATGAAATTGGACCAAAATTTGGAAACATTATGGAGGTTTTCAAGAAACTTCACATTAAAATTCCCTTAACAGAGGCATTGACTCAAATTCCAACATATAATAAGTTCATGAAGGAAATACTCTGAAAAAAGAAATATGGAGGATTTTTGAATCATTCCTCTCACTAAAGAATGATAAATTGGGGTTCAACACTCTATTCATTAAAACAATCATAATATTATAAATTTCACTATCCCATGAACATTGGATCTTGTGAGTTTTCAAAATCTCTTTGTGACTTGGGGGACTAGTTTCAACTAGATTCCATTTGGGGTTTTTAAAAATTTGGGGCTGAATTATTTAAAACTAACTCAATTGGCATTGAAACTAGATTATCACTCCATTAAATATCCAAAGGGACTAATTGAAGATTTTTTGTAAAAGTAGGGTAGTTGATTCTTCTAACTAATTTTATCATAATTGATATGAAGGAAGACCATGATGCACCACTGATTTTGGGAAGATCCTTTTTTTCACGAGAAAAGTATTGATATACATTCACTTTAGTGGTTTGATTTTCAGTTTACTAGATGAAATAACATCTTACAATGTCCTCAAAGCTATCAAACATGAATCAATTGTGGAGAATATTAAATGATGTTCCCGAACTATAGTTTAATATTATTTTCATTACATGGATGGTGACATGGGATGTTGTTCCACTTTTGATGAACTGGCTTTAGTAGATATCCTATGCGCATATAAACCAAAATAGTTATAGTTTATTTCAGTCTAGGGTGGTCATTATAGGAAATGAGTAATGGTTCTAGATATTTTAGAGTGGGATAATGTAGAACTAATTATTCATTCATCTCAAAAATCCCTATAGATTGAATTTAAAACTCTCTCATATTGTTCAAAATATGGGTACTAGGTTGATGAGAACACACTACTGGTAATTATCAATGAATCTCTCATGAAATGTCAAGATAATTAACATTTAAAAGTTCTAAGAAGAATAAAAAAAGATATTAGTTGGATGGTTTATGACTATAATGGAATCAATCCTATAATTTTCACACACAAGGTGCTACTTGAGTAAGGGGCTAAGCCCTCTTGGCAACCACCGCAATTTTTAAATCCTCTAATGAAGGAAGTTGTGAATAAATAAGTAATCAATCTTTTAGATGCAGGTATTATATACCCAATTTATAAAAGACCATGCATGAGTCCCATGAAATTAGTTCCCCAAAAGGGGGGGGATCACCATGAAATCCAAGATAAAGAATGATCTTTTCCCAACAAGAACGGTTATGGGGTGGAGGGTTTATTTGGACTATCAAAAGCTCAAAGATACTACACGGAAGTGTCAATTCCTAGTTCCCTTCATGGATCAAATGCTGGAATTACTGGTGAGGTAAGAATTCTATTTCTATTTATATGTATACTCAGGTTATAACAAAATTTCTATTTCCCCTTAATATCAGGTGAACATAACCTTCACATGACCTTATGGAACCTTTGAGTATCATCGTATGTCTTTTGGAATATGTAATTATCCAGCCACCTTCTAATGAAGAATGTTGGCTATTTTTATGACACAGTGATGGATGATTTTATAAATTTTCATTTATTTTTTCTCAGTCACTAGAAAGTCATTCAAACCATGTTCGAAAAATTTGGAATTAGTCTTTGAGTAGTGAAGAAACACTAATCGTTTCTTGAATTGGGAGAAATGACATTCTATTGTGAAGAATGGAATCATCTTCAACCACCATATGTCGATGAATGGAATTGAAGTAGATCACTCAAAGATTGAAGTGATATCACAACTATCCATTCCAACATCTGTTTGATCAATACAGAGCATCCTTGGACATGGAGTCTTTTATAGACAGTTTGTTCAAGATTTCTCAAAGATAGCCCAACTGCTGACCAATATTCTTTCAAAGGATGATATCTTTGAATTTAATGAAATATATATTGTGTCCTTTCCTATCTTGAAGCATAGACTGGTTTAAAATCCCATCATCGTTTCTCTAAACTGGGATGTAGAATTTGAAATTATGTGTGTTGCAAGTGACTATGTTGTTGGAGCAGTCCTTGGACAGCGGCTACATCTTATCTTCAAGCCTATTTATTAAGAAAGAATAGCCTTAAAAAATCCCAAATCAACTACACTACAAATAAGAAGGATATTCTGGAGGTATTTTTTCATTCGATAGATTCCACACATATCTAGTGTTATCAAAAGTTATTGTTTATACTGACCATGCAACAATCAAATATTTGTTCAACGAGAAGGATATAAAAACACATCTCATTCATTGGTTGCTTCTCCACCAATAGTTTTACATAGATATTTGTGATATGAAATGGAGTGGGAATTTTTTTTTGATGTTCTCTCCCTCCTAGAATTACCCCATTTGAATAAAGAAGATGACAGGAAAATTAGGGAATATTTTTTGGATCAACACATTTATTCAGAAGAAGTTAATCCTCATCCATAGTTTGCTGACATCACCAGTTATTTGGTTGTGGGAGTAATCCACCCTAATCTCACTTTCTAGAAAAGTAAGTGGTTTAAGTTATAAGAAAAGTGATATTTTTAGGGAGACCCATTTCGTTTCTCCTCATGTAAAGATGGGGAAATTTGCCTCTGTGTTATTAAGGATGAAGTCAAAGGAATTCTTATGTTTTTTCAGTACTCACTTGCTGTGGGACACCATCAGCTAAACTACACAATTTTAATGATTTTCCAATCTAGATTTCTCTAGCTCACCAGGCATAATGATTCCTAGAACTTTTTGGCATGATATGATAAATGCCAGTGAATTGGTAATATTGTGTGCATAGTTGAAATGCCTCGACTCCCCATCCTTGAGGTCTAAGTCATTGATGAATGGGGTATTGACTTCATGGGACCATTTCCCCCATCATATAGAAATAAATATATTTTGGTATTTGTGGAATATCTATCTAAATGGGCGGAAGATATTTCTATAGTTCAAAATATAGGAAAGGTAGTCATTGACTTTTTGAATAAGAATTTATTTATTAGATTTTGTGTTCCATGGGTTCTTATTAGTGATAGGGGAACACATTTTTATAATTTTTAAATGGGTAATGTGTTAATGAAATATGGGTTTATGTATAACATGGGGATACATTACCATCCTCAATCCAGTAGTCAAGTAGAGGTCTCCAATCGATAAAATAGAAAAATCCAGGAAAAGACTATGGGAACCTTGGGAAATGATTGGTGCACAATCCCCAATAATGCCTTATGGTCAAATAAGACCACTTTTGAGACACTGTTGGGCATGTCCACATTTCATTTTATTTATGGAAAACCATGTAATATACCTTTGGGGATTCAAAATAAATCATATTGGGATGTTAAAGCTTTGAATTATAATTTGAAGTCAATGGAAGAGAAACACAAATTCTAATTGTCCGAGCCTGGTGAAATCTAGAGAGAGGCATATGAAAATTACAAGATTTATAAAGAGAAGACAAAGGCGGTTTCTAACCGAATGATATCCTAGAAATTGTTATAGTTCGATGATCAGGTATTATTGTTTAACTCTCACGTAATATTTTTTCCAGGAAAGTTGAGGTCTCGGTTGTTGGGACCTTTCAAAGTGGTAGAAGTCTTCAACCATGGTGTGGTGGAAGTTTATGGAGAAGATGGTAAATCATTTTAGGTGAATTTGAAACTTTTAAAACCATATTTTCAATTGGAGGATTTGGTGGGAATGGTCTCCACCATGCATTTGGGGTAAAAAGTGGCCCATTTATTTCAAGATCGAGACATTAAACGTACCACTGATTGGCAGGTAACCTGAAATTTCAAAAACATTATCAAAATAATGGTTTGTTGATGTGTCCTTAGTGATGAATTTTAGTATGTTTTTCACTTTTTTGTGTGTTTTAGTCATAGGATAAATTCACAATGATATATTTATTATTTAATTTTTATTATTGTTAACTTAAATATCCTTTAGAAATCAAAAATTATCCTTTAAAAATAATGGGGGAGTAAGTGTTTTCATTTTTTATAGGGACAAATCTGATTGAAATGAGGGTAAATTAAAATAATTTATCCAAAATAGACCCATACACATGGTTTGTGCATGGTAAAAAAACGCGTGAACTAATCATGCGCAGTAGAGACCCATTACAGTGGCATCGCACATGGGTATCACATGGTTTTCCAAACATGCAGTTACTACAGGAACCAGTGAAAAAAGACCAAAATCTTCCAGTGGCACTCTGCACGGTTATTTCGTGGTTTAATAAACCTTGCAGAAAATTTAAAAATACAAAATTTTTAAAACTAAAAATTATTCCCCCATTCTAATACCATAAAAATTTTATGTTTCCCCTCCTCTTCAATATGTGCAGTACCACACTCTTCTTCTCCTTCAATCTCCAACCCTTTCTCCTTCCTCCATCCACTGGATCTTAGGCTAAGGTCTATTTTATTACATACTCATACTACCCTTATATTTTCTTCTTCTTTATTTCTTTTCTTTACTCCCACTATGGTCCAGCTATGGAATAATTTCCCCTCCCTCCCCATTTTTCAATTTTTGTTTTTTTCAATTTTTGCCCTTATTCAACTTCTTCATGTAAATTATTTTCAAAACCCTCAACCCTCCCACTTTCATGAGTGATTTATTTTTTTAAAAAATAATTTTTATGCACATATTTTCCAAATTTAGTTTTTCACATGGATTCTTTATGTTTTTCATAATATTTTTTTCAATTTTTTATCAATTATTTTTGCAAATTATGTGATTTATTTGTCTATACTCCACTACTTGAAGGTTCGCCCACCCATAAACCGGTGGAATCATCAAAATGAGATCATGTTTCAGGATCCTCTAACCCCCTTGGTCCCCAAATAAAATTTAGAATGAAAGAATAAATAAGAGATATTAGGTATTGGTCACTCGTGAGGTTAATAACCACAATTTCTTGTCCCTAGAATATCTTGAAGTATCAGATATATTTGAGGATCTTAAGCGCCTAATTTCCCAATGATACCTCACCCACACACATATTGTGCGTCAAACCACATTTAAATATTTTTTTTGGAATTTATAGCCACCTTCTAGAGCTGAGAAAAATATGATGTTGATGATCAAGGATTTTTTAAGGAAGAAGAAGGAAATGTAAAATTCCACCTCATGAACCATCACTTAAAATTTCTCCTCAGTGAATTTCCCTCATTCGTTGGGATTTATGATTGAGGTTATGTTCAAAATATTTCATGCACAGAGCCCCCCCCCTAGAATGCGATAAAGCTTATACCTGAGCCTTCTGGGCTACCATTTCCTTGCCTCGATATCCATATGTTCCACATACTACCAAAACATCTTGTCTACTAAACCCCATCCACTGCCTATTACATCGGATCATCAGCACATGTTTCATAACTAGGTTCGATAGAGAAGGCAATGTTATCCTCATAGATTTGTTCATTTTTCACTCCATGATCATTGGAACCCCAGTAAACCTTTCCTTCTTTTTTACCCATTACCTTCAGCAGATGTTCACAATCCAAAGGGGGACATTTTTGGCGTCCCATTCATCTCTCTCTTTACAGAATGACCTGACATTGAATTTTATGGGATTTATTTCCTTGAACTACCACCAACCCTTACTTTTTATATTAAAATGGTACTTTACATGCGAATGATCTAGTATGATGGTATCCATTACAGGTTTCACATCCAGTAAGTGGAAGGACCAGATGACCCTAACCCACCTCATCCCCACTAGATGCCTCCCACCATTATTCCCCCCCCCCATTCAGAGGAGTCCCACCAACTAACCCCTCCCACCTCTATTCCACCACCACTAATACCCACCTATCCTAATTACCCATACATCGTGGGAACCCAATTTGGTTTTCTAGATCTCATATGAAAATGAAAGCTAGGTTAATATGCTATGTTCAATTGGAAACATAAGGCTACTCAGCAATAGGTAACATGCATCAACATGGATGATCTCTCTAAACATGATCGTTATTGCCCCTACCTAGGTAGCCTCCATCTAATTACATGTTTGGTGATGTCCCTTTTCATCTTGATCTAGCCAGGGGATCCTCTCCACCATGAAGCCCATTATCAGTACACCCTACCGAAGGGATGACATCTGATATAACCCCAGCATATTCCTCAAGGGATGATGCAGTCTGTGCCCAGTTCCCTGATCCCTCTAGATTTGATCAATCCATGGGATAGAACCGATTCATTTCTATTTTATAATACTTTTTCTACTTGGTCTTGTCTGGATATTCTTATGAACTTACCATCTTTGTGCCAGTTGTTGTATTTAAATTGAATAGTGTGATTGTATATTTATCCTTTATTTTACTTGGTACAACTTTGATATTATTGATTCACTCGCTATGGTTTCCTTATCAATATAGTAGGTGTATCACTCTTTCTAACACGAAGAAACTTTTCTAATAAGTGAGCTCTCGCACACCATCTATTTCTCCCTTTTCGATGTTTATCCCATGGATTTATTATGTTGTCAATTTATTTTCCATCCTTTCATTTTCTTCTCACACTACTTGCATGTATTTTCCCTTCCCACCCTTCTCCACCTTAATACTTTCACAGGGGACCATGGTCAGTTTTAATGTGGGGGAGGGTGCCCACATATGGTTCCCCATTTTGTCTTTTCCATATCATTACCTAGGATGACATTTTTTTAGGGGTATTCTAAAGGGATATTATAGGTTTCAAACATGTATTTCAACTAGATAAAAGTTAATTTTGGAGAAATATTTTTGGAAGTACTCATATTTCTAGATTGAAAAAATCTTTTTTGATATCAATAAACATTGTAACACATGAGGGGAAGCCATTAGATATTCATTCGTAAATTTTTTTTTATAAAATAAACATTGTGATGGTGTAGTTTTAATTAAAAAACCCCTTAAAATGGAAATAAATTTATACATAAAGTGAAGTAAATTATGGAAATTATTGATTTTATACTAGTGGTTATTACACAGTCTTAATTTCATGAACACTTGAATTGCTCCCTAAATTCATCATGGTTAGAAATGAAAAATTGGGCTCAATTTTATTGCTAGTATCTCACCCCAATGAAAAAAGTTAGAGATATGAAAAGCATACACAAATTTGTTGATGGCCTTTCATCAGTTTTTAGAAGCTACAAGTCAATAAGTTTGTGTGACCTATAAAAGTGATATCCCTCCATTTTCTGATGATGGAATCTATGCTTAACCAACCTAAGTGTATAATGAGAGGGAAATGGAGGTTGGAAAATTCATTGAAAGAAGAAGGACAATTAAATTCTTAAACAAAAATGAATTAGTAATGAATATTTGGAGGTTTTAAATTAGACATTCTTTGTTGGATAACATCAAATATGAGTGAGTCGTGAAGAATACATGTAGGAATTATAGTAATAATTCATTAAAAAAACATATTAATTTATTTGATCTAACCAATGGAATTTCTACCTATTTATTTGGTAAATCATCTGAGACCATTTTCTAGGTATTTTTGAAGACAAACAATCGATCAGGTCTGGTGGAGTTTAATGCACTAATGTGCATAAGGAGTTTCTGTTCATTTAAGCATATTGAAATGGTTGTTTCGATAAATTTCTATGATTTTACAACATAAACATGTTTTTATATGTATAATTTAGTCACCAAAGGAAGGGAGATGAAGATATAGCATAACCAGGTGATTCGTATGGATATCAGAGGCATTTGGACTCTTTTTCTACGGTACATGATTTTGCTAAGTCACCCAATTGTGAAAATAAACCCTGAATGCCAAGAAGAGATTGGAGTAACAAGATAGAACCCCTGTATGGTCTCCTTCATTGGTTTAAAAACTACGAGGATGCTCTAGGAAACCATTTGGTGTGTGCTAGCTTGTAGTAAGAGGCTTACTGCACAACCATCGCACCATTTATAAAACCATGCAGACCAAGCCAGGTACCTATGCACTTCTTCATCAGTGGAAAATATCAAAAGAACAGTTGGTGGAAGATTGAACTAACCATGCACCTTAACCAAGTATGAGTCAACATGCCACCACTTACCATCAATCTACCCCTCTTAACCATCTTCTGACTCGAGATTTGGACCCATAACCACAAAAGGTTAGTGGGGGACAACCAATTAATGTTTCCGAGACTCAATTTAAGAGGGTTCATTATTTGTAGAACACAAATCTTAGTAAGAGAATAGATTCAAACCCATTCAAGGCAATTTTTGGAGAATCGTCCTTGTGTTTGTTTGGTGTTTTTCGTTTCTGTGTCTGTTGTAATGAACATATCAGGTATTAAGATCTTGTTTTATTCATTTATTCAATGTGTATATAATTACCTAATGTGTTGGGGCTGTGAACAATGAAGGATTTTTTATAATTAATTTACTCATTGTGTTTGTGTTGTTTCATATTCCTCCCATAAATATCCCTAAAATCACTTTTCTTTATATCACTAGAAGCTCTGTACCAGACCAAGAATAATGTTTCGAGGGAACTCTATGGAATTTACAACAAGTAAACCCATGATCATTGGGTTGAAATTTCATCTCTAAAGGGAATTTATTTAATAAAGTTAATAGAAACCAATTTCTGGACTAAAAAATTTGTCTCCACTAACTTAAACGAAACTCACCAGACCAAGGGGTTTCGTCACTTTTGGAACCTAGAGATGTGAGTTATTATGAAAAATAGAACACAATATGAAAATATATTTTCGATGACCTTCAAAAACACCCACAACCCCAACAAATTTATCGCATCAATCATTAAAAACCGTTTTCCATTTTTTTTATTTGAAGTGGAATATCAAGGGTTGAAGATTTAGTCACTTAAACAATGGAAATAGCCTTCGCAAACATCAAAAATTGATTCGAAAATTCAGAATCCTTCACTTAATTAACTACGATTCAAGAAACTAAGCACACTAACTGTCTCTATGGATCGACCTCATACTTACTCTATACTAGTATTAAGAGTGGATAATTTAATTTTCGCTACCGAAATTAGCACTTCGATGAGAATTACAAAAAACTTCAAAGGGCGAGATAAGTGGAATTCAATGTTTTTTATGTTTTCATGACTTATTCAATGGTTTATCAAGGCATGAAATTATATTTTCACACTCTTTTTCTTCTACACTGATCTCTTCTCCTGTATAATTAGATTCCTAGAGTATATATTTTATGCCTATTAGGATTTTGATCAAGGATGGAGATTTATTGAATTTATCTCCAAATTTATAACAAACCTAAATGGGGAGATTGTAGGAACCATAGATTTTCATGTATTGAAACATAGTGTATTTTTTGTTTATTTTCCATCCAAAATTGGTTTTATCAGGGAGTTTACAAGTAAATTGATCTTATGGTGCTGTTTTGATGGGGAATATATGACTGAGGAACCCTCATAGAGATGGTATTGGTTTAACATGATGGTTGATCATGTGGGGTTTGATCTTTTTCACAATAATAAGCATCATTTCACCATTTTCATTATTAACAAAAACTTCCAACGGTTCCCTCATCTATTATTGGGTACACACCTACTTTCCAAAGGCATTCAGTCACTTGGGGTTTCATACCCAATGACGATTAGGGACTCACATTTGTCAAGGGTATGGGAGGTTGGTCTCATCACACCCTTTTTTCGAGTGAATTATTTCCTACTATAAGAAACTTTTATAGATTCAACATATATTACTGAATCTCTTCCTAATCCTAGTACATGACCAGTTACCATAAAAAAATGATTATTGGTTCATTCTCTTCGTATATAAAATAATGGAGATATCACTAATGAACAATGGAAAAGGGAACTCTTTAGTGAAACTATATATTTATATTTTAGGTTCTTCATCAGATCGCAAGTGATGGAAAACCATTCTATATACCGAAGCTATATCACCAGCAAATTTATGATTTGAGGCCATGTACAGAGGTGGTTAATATTATGGGGAGAGTATTGAGACATTATGAGGCATCCTATATATCCTAGTTGTTGCAGGAATAAAAATACAAGTAGTTTGTTAAACCCATGATGTTTAACATCATGTGAAGAGGACATATGTGCAGGCACTAGGGAAATAAATGTTTGATCTCATGTCTCAAAGATATTTTCTATATATCGTGGTTATGTTATAAATCAGTGTTATCTTAGTTTGATCATGCCCTTAGGACTGACCCATGCCACTCATTAAGGATTACATAGTGGGATTTCTCAAGATAGTGGAGATTCATGATTCCAATGAGGTATTCATTACTACTCCCAAAGCCCGCATGAGCTATGATTAGTGTGGGAAATAGGGGATAACAAGGGAACAACCTCATTTCATATGGATGTGGGACTTATGTACTAAGACAACCCTTGGATTTCAATATAGAGATCATGCCTTGAAGAGAAATCCTACATATCCTAATTATAGTAGGAATCAGATTCATCATAGTTTAGTTGATTTATTTGTCCCCTAAGGGATAAAGTATACTGATCAGCCCATGGGAATGATTGGATCTCGATGGTTGAAATGTTGGGTACAAGGGGCTTACATAGAAATGTATTTTTATTTGAGCTTGGGCCTCTTAAAGTCATCTTAAGTATCCTGGTTATTATAAAAATAAGTTTTGTTCATGTTCAGTTGATTGGGGATTACACAATGATGTTTCCCTTTGGACGGAAAATATCATATTATGTCACTGATCGGGGCTTACACTCTAAGACTGCCCTCATCTTGTTAGAGTCTTATGAAAAAAATTATATGATCATTTACACTCCCTAATCTCACCTGATCTATTCATGTGTGAGAAACATGGAATGGAAATTGATTAGTCTCACTACTTATAGATGCATGACTTATGAATTGAGACAACCTTTTAGATGGTTAATATATAGATTTTGATCCTTATAGAGGCATACTATGTATCCAGGTTATTGATGTAATTAAAGTCATTCTAGTTCCATTGATTAGGGATTACATACTGAAATTTACCTGATAATTGAGGCATATACACCGAGTATGGACAAGGTCATAAAATCTTATGATGACCTCCTTAACTAGGCCTGATTTTCTACCTAACATGTGTTTATTAACCATTTTACATTCCTCAATTCCTTGTTCAAAATGTAGGAGAGTGTCTTCTGGTCATGTCTAAAGATAGTCATGTAATCCAATTGACTTTTCTAAAGAATGTTTCATATATTGGATGGAATTTCTAAGGGTTGTCGCATGATCAATGATGAATCATCCAAGGGACATCACAATACCTGGATGACTTTATCAGGTGTCATCACAAGAGTTGGCTAACACATATGGAATGCATCATGAGAGTCAATGTGACATTCCTCAGAGGGTATGGCATGTCCCAGTAGACATGTGAGGTGGGCATCGTGAGACATGATTAGCGTACCTTCTGGGCATCACAAGAGTCATTTCACATGCCTAGGTGCTACTGCAAGACCCAGCTGACATGTGTTAGTGCTGTTATATGAGTCCAGATACATGTCTGAAGGACATAATGAGGCTAGGATGGAATGTCCAAATTTATTCACTATCCTAGGGAATCATGTCTGAAGGGTTTCATGTGACTTTCTTTGACATGTCTATAGAACATTCTGTGATCCAAATATTATGCCAAAGGAGTTTCACATGATTTGGGAGACATGACCTAGTGTTGTCTCATGAATTGGGTGGTTCATGAAAAGTGCATGTGGATCCACATATATGTTTTTTATGTCTTTTTTTAGTAGTCTTTGTTCTGTCTTTTAACTTATGAGTTCCCGATATTTTTTCTATGTTATCTTGTTTTATGTCTTCTGTGATCTAACAAGTTTGCATAATGTCCTTCGTATGTCTTTACAGAAGTTATTAAGATGATATATGGGGGATAATGTGTAGTTCATGTGCATATTTCATGATCATTTAGGCTATTTGGAAACATATTACCTGAAGGAAATCATGCAAGTCACGAGATCATATTTTTTAAGAAATATTCTCTTGCGCCTCTGTGAAATTCGCAGGGTTTGTCTACATGAAGAGATTAGTGGTCGCACTAAGGTAGTCGTGCATTGTTCATGCTATGGTGGGGATTTAGAGGCCTATGCACTTAGTTCTTTTCTAATTTTCATGACTTATCTCACACATATCTAGATTAAAGTTAGTGAAGTGATTCAGTGTCACGCGCCTTTGCGAGTCTCTGCAATGGATTACTATGAGTGTGTCACCATATTTTCAGAAACTAGGATTCCCTCCCATGAAGTCATACTTTATTACATAATTTTAAATTAATTTTGATTTTTGAATCATGTGGGAATGCCTAAGTACGTGCATATTGTAATTTTAAAATGACCAAGGGCCTTCGCGAGATCATACCACCTATCGAATGGCATTCATGTGATATCATGTGACATGTTTGGGACATTCCTTGACACATGGATGGATATTCAAGGGGATTTCATGGGATTAGGATGAATTTTCAAGGGGTCTTGTGAGATCATGTTGTGGACACCCACAGTTCATCGTAAGAGTTTTATGACCATGTTAGGCTCCTTCCTCCTCTCATTTTATTTCATTTTTTTATTTTATAATGGTTTGGGAGTTCGTGTGGTTGCATTAGTGTTATCATGGACAATAACCTTACCTCTTGGTGATGCATCACATGAAAACAAAGGCTCATGTGAAGATGTGTGATCATTTCATAGAAAACTCTATATTTTTGACCTCATTGAGCTAAAAGGTGAAGATTGAATTGTCCTATAAATGCCTGAGGCACTTCGCATGATGAGGATGACAAGACAAAAAGATTTCTCAAGGTGAGGCAAACATATCTCTAGGAACATGTGGTTTCTTGTGGACTTCCAGGGGTGAATTGTGTGACTTTTATGACCATGAACGGCTCCCACCTCCTCCAATTTTATTTCCTTTGTCTCATTGTTAAATGGTTGGGGATATTATGATATTTCTTGGATGTTGTTTAGGATAACCAGAGCCCTCATTGCTGATCCATCATGTGAATTTTATGTCATTGAATGGATATCCCATTTTGGATATCCTCCTATTATTTTTGAAGTATTTCAAGATGGTTTGTTAGGTGTCTGGTGATTAAAAAGATATGTGTTCTAGGAGAGCTTTTATGGATGTCATCACATGACCACTGGTTGTCTGTAGTGCTTTCTCAAGAGAAAGAGGACTTGTAAAAAGGGGCTATATGTGATCTGCTACAGGTTATGTACTACACATGGTGTTTTTGTGTGACCTTATGATGGTCACAAGATCATATATCCCATATACGATCATGTGATCTGTGGGTCTCAAACACCTTCTTACTCATTTTATTTTATAGGGAAAATAATACCCTTATCCAGTAATTCCTTTGGGATTTTTTATTCTCATTTGGCCAACATCAAGTAAGGAACTCCCTAAGGGGAGACATCCATGGGGATAAGGGCACGATTCTATGCAATGTAAATTTCTGCTTAAGTCTTTAGTGATGTTGTAAGTTAATTCCTTGGATGAAATTTGTTCTCCTAGGGATCCTTTGGAATTATACATAACAATCTATATTTTGGGGATCAAATGATTCCCCCATTAACCTGCTACCCATTCTCCCAATGTTCTCTCACCTTTCTTCCGTCACATTCCCTTATCAAAAGATAGTCCTACAAGTCCCAATTGCGAGACATTAGTTTGAGTTTTATTTCGTGAGAACTATTTCGCCAGGATGCTTTTTCAAAGTCACCTACTCGATCAAACTACGAACTATACTACGATAATTTTTAGGACTTTTTCTTGGAAGATGTGATTGTATTTAGGGTTCCATTGGAACTAATTTCCTGGTCATATGTTTGATTTATTATTATGTGGCTTTCATTACCATATCCAAGTTATGTGATCACGAGACTCTGAGGGTTCGTGCGATTGTATGATTCCCTGTGGGGTTATGTGACATGTGAGACCATTGAGGGTTAGGTGATGTGTGGTCCACTTTAAGAGATTTTAGAATTCCATTTTCGATTCATGTGATGTGCATGATGCTATTAGTTTGTTATGTCATTGTTTTTATAAGATTATAATTTCTTTATCTGACATAATCCACGTAATTATATTTTGATGGCTTCTAGTTCCATATGATCATCTTCTCATAAGACTTAGAAGAAGAAGGAAATGGAAGAGATATCCTACCATGAAGCTATTGTGATGAGTGTGGATCCTATGTTTCACCATATTTGTTGGGTAAAAAAATGACTATGATAATGTTGATGGGATTAAAATTCATAGGCTATTATCTTTCAAATAACATTCCTCTTTATGAGTTATTTCTTAATGATGATTCTCTGATTCCTCCAATGAATTTTTTTTTCATACAGTCCTCTTGGATTCTAAGGACTCAAAACATCCTTTGGATGAACATCTATTAGAGGGGCAATTTAATTTCCAAGGTGGACCATAATGAAAGGAATATACTGATAGTCATGCATACAGACTTCTATGGGACTCATCACACACCCAATGAGGATGTTCCTATGTACCGGTATATAATAAAAAATTCCACCTCTAATCATATGTTTGAGCGGGTTTACAAAAGGAAATTATGATTAAGAGGTATTTTTGGAATGGATTGGGGATAAAAATTATCGATAAAATACATTTATTATGTATTCACTAATGAATTGAATAAAATTGGAATGTATAAAACTATCTAGATATTACATATGTCATCCTACTACAACAAGGGTCTGATGATGGAACTTTTCTATCATAAGAGTATAGAAATGAACACTTTCCACCTCAAGCATGGCGAGGTGGGAATCATTCTATAGGATGTGGATAAGAACTATGGTACACCTATATTAGGTGGGATGTATGATGAGTTCTTTCCCAGGTGGTCCTCTTTGTATGGCATGAAAAGGAATCCTCCATTAACCTAAGAGATGATTAAGTTGGCTAAAAAGGCTCTCTCAAAAGGGACTTTTCCTGGAGTAGATATTGCAATCAGTAAATTGGTGGATTGATTCATCAAGAAGGATATATTTGATCTATAATCAATGAATATGAAATCCCTTATTAAGAAGGACTCTTAGAGTGCGTCGGGTGCTTACTTTCCCTTGGGTTAGGAAGGGAAATTTAGAGAATGGGGATGAGATTTTTCTCTATTATTGACTAGTTTCTCCAACTATCCAGTTTCCACATTATGTACCTAAGTGTGTACTTACTTCCCATGAAGAAAAAATGCAGAGTTATAGCTTCCAATTTCACACTGGAGAACTTTATGGTAGGGGAAAATGTATCAGGACAACTTTCCATGTCACACCAGATTTTTTTTACTTTTCATGTCATAGTTTTGATCTGGTTCATTAAAAATAACAATCCTTTTATTGGGTTTTGGGTGAGATTAATTTTGTGATTTGAACTACCATATATGTATAATCACACTAATTTTCATTCTCCATTGCTTGTTTAGGAGTTTTTGGAGAAAGAGTGGTTACTTCATTATTTGGGCCAACCGTGAGGCCATTTCCAAATTTAAAAACATATTTTGTTTCTTTTATAACTCATTCATTTTTATCACTTTTGACTCATTCCACTTACCACTGGTCCTAAACTGAAATATTTTAACTAAAATATCCTTTTATACCCCTTATAAATTTCATAAACATGGTGAATTGGTGTTACTTATTTAGGTTTTGGGTCAGCCCATGGGCCCATTTCTAGTTTTCAAAAAATAATTTGTTTCTTTTATATCTAATATAATTTTTAATATTTTTTGAAGATTTTACCTCCCACTCAAATACAATACCACTATCCTCACCCCCATTATAGATTTTACCTATTTGGAGTTCATATGAGTCTCGGATTAGGGAAAACATCTCAATGTATCTCAAATCGTCCAGAATCATGAAGGTAAATTATTTCATCCATAAATCATTCCATTGGTATTATGTTTCCCAAAAATCATCTTACCTAGTCCTTCATGACCTTATTAAAATCATTAAGAAGTTAAAATCCATTCTATTATCTCTATGGGTTCAGATCTAATGGAAGACGAAGGTTTTTCTAGTTGAAAAGGTGAGATTCCTTCTCCTTTCTCATCACTATTCTTCCTCCTTTCATTATTTAATGGTTTTATAATCTATACATGTCATGATAGACCTAAGGTTATGATATAATATGATATTTTATGGGTTTTTTGTTCATTTTTGTCTGGTAATCATTGGTTTGGGGTTTTAAACCCCCAGATGGTGATATTGGGTGTGCATTTCCATTACGTCAAGGATTTGAGGTAGGATATCCCTAGCACATGCCTTTATCTTTTAAGATTCATAATTTTATTTTATTTTCATCTAATATATATGTTTATTATTACTTTTCATCCTTTGGATAATTTTATTGGTGTAAAAATGGTTGTTTAATCCTTGTTTTGTGAAAGGTAGTGTTGTTTTGTCATAAACGTGCACACCAAGTGTTTGTTTAAATGTTCCACTATCTATCCAAACTATTTTGTGAGGATTAAAACCTGGTTTGTGGTATTTTGAATATGTTACATTTTATTTTCTAGAACATTTCATTAAATTGGTGTTTTATTCATTTTTATGTGTTAAAATAAATTTTTTTGTTTAAAAGGGAATGTCATGTCTTAGATAAATTGCCCGGTTGGATTTTATGTGTTATGTTTGATTTAAAAATAATATGTTTGGATTTATAAATGAATTAAAATAATGATAAATGTTATTTTGGTTCTTAATATGACATTTCAATTTGGATATGTTTTTACAAACAAATGGGTTTTGGTTTACAACAATTTTTGGCCCAAGTTGTCTGAAAATGGCCTGTTTCACATCCTTATGAAAATGGTTGTCTTTTGAATATATACCCTGAATTTTTTATGTGATTTATGAATGTGTTTTTATTATTTAAATGGTTTTCATAAAACTAATTAATAAAATTTAAATACATACCTTGGTCAAATTTTAATTTTGAGAAATGCTTAAAGGTCCGTCTGGCGTTTGTTTTTTTGTAAAAATGGTTTCCATGTGTATTTCATGTTCTATCTTTTTGGGAAATTTTATGGTCCATGAAAATGATTTATTAAGTCTTTTTATGGCTTCCAAACCTGGGTTTTTATGTTATTTATGGGTTTTTGGCCTTAAAATATCTTTTTTGAATGGATTTTATGTGCAAGGTCTCGTTATACTCCTTGAAATTGTTTTAAGAATCTTTTTAGTGGTTTATTGATTCATGAAAGAAATGTGAAGCATGTTTATGGGATGTTTGTGTGTTTATGGTTTGGTAATAGACCTTTTATGTGGAAATTTTATTTGATTATATGTGTAACTTGATTGATCTTTAAAGGGAATCCTGGGTATCTAGGTGGGTGGACATGTACTAGTATGCTAGTGATTCCGTGGGGTTTGGACCGAGTTTCATGTAGAAAGTTGAAAATGAAAAAACTAACTAAACTATGATGATGATGTTTTTGTGGGACCACTATTTTATGGGTATGATCCCTACTAGTGGCTCATGTGCATGAGGACAAATATTTATTATGGTTACTTTCACCGAGATACGAGGTACCTGGGGCTCACAACTAACTAGTGCCTAGGGGTGTTCCCATGACTTGTGCTCATTGGTTATTTTGTACTCACCATCAGCATATGGTGTGTTTGGTTGGTAAATTAAGTAGTGTGTGTGATTTATTTAAAATTTTAAATTATTTAAATAATCCCTCTTGAAAAATATTATCATTTTGATGTTTCACCTCTTTGAAAATTGTTACTAGCATTCTTTTTTATAAAACAAGCAATTTTTTGTCTGGTAATTTTTTTATATAGAATGGGACCTCATATTTAAAACATAACTTTATATCCTCTATTTAAAACTTTAAATTTATGTTTATTTTATTTTAAAGGATGTGCATTGGTAATATAATATTGGGCTAACATATTGGGTTTTAATACTCACACCTATAGTCTTCTCCTATTTTTAGCCCTAGTGTAGGTTTCATATTGAGTTCGATCACGTTGGGTGAGGTGTGATAATTATGTTGGAGAGTGAAACAATGTGTCACATGAAGTTATTTGGTTATTGGGTTTGGTTCGTTGAGTTTTTGGTTTAGTTGTGCTTTCAGTTTCTTATACAAATAATGTTCAGTTCAATTTTTATATAAATGTATTCTGGGATGTCCATTTATTTCCGCTATTTGTTTGATTGTTTATATATGATAGAATGCATCACTTTTGTACTGTATTTATTCCCTTGGTGCTTTTCACCATCCTAGGAGGATTGGGAATTCCTCTTGGGACTTATCGCGGGTTGGCCCTTGTGAAAGGTTTAGGGTCAACTCGGGATGGTTTGTGATAAAATTGTATCACAGGAGGTCGGCTCTTAGCAGATCTTTATTTTTAGAGCACCCTTTTTATTTGGGGGTATGTAAAGGTATATGGAGTATCATTTTTGGGACATTAGGTGTAAGTGTGTGAATAGCGTCGTAAACTCTTGCTCGTTCTGATCCTTATGTTTCCACGGGATATCCAGTTTTATTAGTTTCTGTTGTTCTTATTGATTGTTTTCTATTGGGATATGACAAGGGGAGTCTAACAAATGGTCTTTGTGAGCTCACAGGGCCTCGAAAGCCATGTGTATCTGGGGCATGGTCCAAATAAGTCTCTCTATTTTGGTGTTGTGTTTGGCATATGGCTGCCAACCATATGGTCAAGTAACCCACAAACACTAGTTTCTTTTTGGGTGTTTCCTGGACCTTTCTTGAATTTTTAATTTCTATTATGAAAATTATTGTATGAGAATTGTAAAAATGGTGTTTAAAGGAAGGACTGGATTTTTGAAAGTGGGAAAACGGGTCTTCAAAAATTAAATATAATAATGGTTTAGGAATTTTGTGTTTTTTGGGAAAAAATAGGAAGTGGAAATGATTTAAACGGATTGGATTATCCATAATCTAACCTTATGGTTTGTTGGAATAAAATTTTTTTAAAGTGTAAATCATTTTGTGGTAATTTTGAGTCTTTGCTTTAAATGGGTTGTTTTGGGATTTTAAAAAGTGTTTGAATCTAATGAATTGGTTTTGGAAATTGGTTTTGAGCTGTTGTTTTTTTTCCTAGAAAGGGTTTTGGTCTCAATGACCATCATGTTATTAAAAGTTACCTTGCAAAATTATAGAAAATAGGAAGTGGTTTTTGGTGTATATTGGTTGTTTTAAATTTTTTTAAAAATAAAAAGGGTAGGTTATTAAGAAAATGGTTCTTGATGAAGTGTGGTTTGTTTTTTAAAATATGAAAAGTGTTTTTTTGACATGGTGGTTGGTGTTCCTTTTGAAGGTACATGATTTTTAGAATGATGTTGTTTTGTTTTAGCCTTTGGTGTTTTCATTGGTGCTCACATGCATGGTTTTATTGATATCTATAAGGATAGCCTATATGGCCTGTTGTTTGGGTGCCTTGGGTGGCATGGAAATGTTTCATGTGGGTGAGACTTGATGAAACACCATTGGTGATTGTGAAAACCCACCAAGTTAGTTTTTTTTCAAAAGTGTTTTGAGCTGAAAAATAGTGGCCTTTGTTTATAAACCAATGGTTATGTGGCTCGTTTTTTCTATGTCTTAGAGGATTTTTTTATTCGGTAAGCATCCTTCTGATCTATAATTCATACTCTTTTTGTATCCTGAGATGATAAATTATTGGTGGATCGATTTAGAGTAATGTTCATTGGGTTTCTAAATATGTGTTTGATATTGTAATGTGGACATGAATAGTTCTTCATTGGAAATATTTCAGATTGATCAACCTAAGGATTCATTTAAAATGTTAAATCTACCTCTTAGAATGATACCTCAACCCGTTTGTTGATGTAGAGAGCTGTTTGGGCTCGATTTAAAGTGTCTTCCCTTTATATTGATTCTCTCTGTTTTATTAGTATTACTCGGTGATGTTTAGTGGGTGTTTTTGTGTTCCTTGTTCATTCTTCTCCTCGTTCGGAGTGAGACAAAATAGTGTTGTGTACCTCCATGTTATTGTTTTGATAAAAATTTGTTGTTGAGGAAGAGAGTCTCAAGGTGCCTCTTGATCTATTGTTTCTTCTTGGGAGTGTTATATGGTTCTACGTGGAACTAAGGGATGAAGTACAAGTTGGGTATTATCAAAGCCTGACTGCAATTCAAGATATAATTCATCCATTAGAGCTCCAGCCATTGGTTTTAGAGTAAATCTGGTGCGTAGTCATGAGTCCTAGGATTGTGGGTAGTATTTCTAAGATCATACCTCTACTATTTCTGTGAGGTAGTTAGTTTGTTTATTTTGTGATTTCAATGGCCCAATGATTGGGTCTCCTTCCCTCCCCTCCCTAATTGGTGGGTTTTTGATCTGTACAGGGAGTGTTGGCCCAGTTCCTGCCACCTCTATTCGAGATTGGGTGGCTGAAATGTTCAGGTTGTGTTTCTCTCAACATGGGTTGGTAGGTTTTTTCAGGAGATTTTTGGTGGGCTTGTGTGAGTGAGTCCCGATTCTAGCTCATGTTGAATTCTTATTTGTTTGTTGCGTGTTAGGTTCTAATGGTGGGGAGACTCACCACAGGTCTCGTTGTTTTTTCCTCCTAAGAACTTATCTAGTGCTATTTGTTTCATAATGGTGGCGATTCCATCCTGTAATCCACTGGAATCTTTGGTTTTCATGAGTTCTCTTTGATTTGGGTGATTTTTTTGTTCATTGGAGGAAGTCCCAACAACTAGGTTCTTGGTTTGGTTGTGGAGGTAGTGACTCGATATTTCAGTTGATTCTCAAGAAGTGGGTGAGTGTTGGTGTTTTGGTTGAGGTAAGAGGATTAAGTTCCATTAAGGGTTGATGGTGTTTCATTGGATTAGTAGTCTGGACCATATAGATAATGAATACTTAGGTGTTGATCAATTATCTAGAATGTTCTATGTCTTTCCAGGGGCGGAAAGCTTCAATGGTGGGGAGAATTGTCACACCCATTTTTTTCTTTTCTGGTTCTAGTTTTGATCTGGATCATTTGAAATAATGATACTTATATTGGTTGTTGGGAAAGATTAATTTTTATTTTTTGACTACCATATACATCTAATCACCTTAATTTGGGTTCTCTATTGAGTTTTTAGGAGTTTTCAGAGAAAGTGTGGTTTTTTCCTGATTTGGGCCAATCGTGATCCCATTTCTAGATTTTAAAATGTATTTTGTTTATTTAATAACTCATTAAATTTTTTTATCATATTTGACTCATTACACTTCCCACTTGTCCTATAATGAAGTATTAAAACTACCATATCATTTTTGACCCCATATAATTTCATAAGGATGGTGAATTGGGGTTACTTATTTAGGCTTTGGGCCATCCCATGGGCCCATTTCCTGTTTTAAAAAAATAAATAGTTTCTTTTATATCTAATTTAATTTTAAATATTTTTCAGTGATTCCATATCACACTTGAATAAAATAAGTCTATCCTCACCCACATTATCAATTGTACCTATTTGGAGCTCATATGAGTCTCTGATTAGGGAAAACTTCTCCATGCTTCTCAAATCGTCCAGAATCGTAAAGGTAAATACTTTAATCCACAAATAATTCCATTCATACTATTTCTCCAACAAATAATATTTACTTGGTTCTTCCAGACCTTAGTATACTCTCCAAGAAGTTTCAATCCATTAACTATTCTCTAATGGTGCAGATCTAGTGGATGATGAATGGTTTTTTAGTTGAAAAGGTGAGATCCCTTCTCGTTTCTCCTGCATCTTCTTCATCCATTCATTATTTATTGGTTTAATAATCTCTAATATTCATGATCGACCTAGGGTTATGATATACTATGATTTTTTACGAGGGATTTGTTCGTTTGGTCCTGATCGTCATAGGTTTAGGTTTTGTAAACTCTCGTATGGTGATATTGGTTGTGTGTTTCCATTACGTCAAGGATTTGACGTAGGGTATCCATTGAACATGAATTTATATTTTAAGATTCATCATTTTATTATTGTTTTAATCTGATATATATGTTTATTATTATTTTTCAGCATTTGGATAATTTTCTTGGGGTAAAAAATGGATGTTTAATCCTTCTTTTGTAAATGGTAGTGTTGTTTTGTCATAAAAATGCACACAAAGTGTTTGTTTAAATGTTCCGCTATCTTTCCAAACTATTTTGTGAGGTTTAGAACCTGTTTGTGGTATTTTGAATATGTTACAGTATATTTTATAAAATATGGCATGCAATTTGTGTTTTATTCCTTGTAAAGTGGTTAAAATAAATTGTTTTGTTTAAAAGGGCATGTCATGTGTTCGGTAAATTCCGTGGTTGAATTTTATGTTTTATGTTTGATTTAAAAATTATTTTTTTAAATTTATAAATGAATTTAAAAAACTATAAATTATATTATGGGTCCTAATATGACTTTCCAATTGGGATTTGGTTTTACAAACAAATGGGTTTTGGTTTACAACATGTTTTGGCCCGAGTTGTCGGAAAATGGCCCGTTTCACATCCTTATGAAAATGGTTGTGTTATGAATATGTAACCTGAATGTTTTTAGGGATTTATGAATGTTTTTTTGCTTCTATAAATGGTTTTTATAAATATATTTAAGAAAATTGAAATGCATACCATGGTTAAATGTTAGTTTTGAGAAAGGCTTAATGGCCCGTCTGACATTTGTTGTTTTGTAAAAATGGTTTCATTGTGTATTTCAAGTTATATATTTTGGGGAAATTTTATGGTTCATGAAAATAATTTATTAATTGGTTTTGGGGCTTCCAAACCTGTGTTGTTATGTTATTGATGGGTTAATGGCCTTAAAAGATCATTTTTAATGGATTTTATGTGTAAGGCCTCGTTGTACTCCTTGAAATTGTCTTAAGAATATATTTAGTGGTTTATTGATTCGTGAAAGAAATGTGAAGAATGTTTGTAGGATGTTTGTGTGTTTATGGTTTGGTAATGAAATTTTTATATGGAAAGTGTATTCTATAAAATGTGTAACTTGACTGATTACTAATGGGAATTTTGGGTATCTAGGTGGGCGGACAAGTACAATTATGCTAGTGATTCTGTGGGGTTTGACACCTATTTCACGTAGCAAGTTTGATGATGACAAAACTAACACAGCTATGATAATGATGTTTTCAGGGGACCACTAGTTTATGGTTATTCTACCTACTAGTGGCTCGTGTGCACGGTAATGGATATTTAATATGGTTACTTTCACCGAGATACACGGTACCTGGGGTTCACAACTAACTAGTGTCTAAGGGTGATCACGTGACTTGTGCTCATTTGCTATTTTGTACTCACTATCAGCATACAATGTGTTTTTTTGGTGAATTAATTAGTGTTTGTGATTTATTTAAGAGTATAAATTCTTTAAATAATCCCTCTTGAAAACTATTTTCATTTTGAAGTTTCACCTCTTTGAAAATTGTTACTAGTAGTCTTGTTTATAAAACAAGAATGTTTTTGGCTGGTAATTTTTTTATACAACATTGGACCTTATTTAGAAAACATACCTTTATATATAGTATTTAAAACGTAAAATTGATGTTTATTTTATTTTAATGTATGTGCGTTGGGAATAGAATATCGGGCTAACCTACTAAGTTTTAATACTCAAGCCTATAGTCTTCTTTTATTTTTAGCCCTTGTGCGGGTTTCAGTTTCAAATAGAGAGCTGTTTCAGCTCAATTTAAAGTGTCTTCCCTTTATGTTTATTCTTTCAGGTTTAGTAGACGTTATTTGTGATGTTTAGTGAGTGTTTTTTTGTTCCTTGTTCATTTTTCACCTCTTTCGGAGTGAGAGAAAATAATGTTGTGTACCTCCATGTTTTTTTTTTCATAAAAATGTGTTGTTGAGGAAGAGATTTTCATAGTGTCTCTTGATCTATTATTTCTTAATAGGAGTGTTATATGGTACTGTGTGGAACTAAGGGATAGAGTACATGTTGGGGATTATCAAAACCTGACTGCAAGTCAAGAGATGCTTCATCCATAAGAGCTCCTGCCAAAGGTTTTAGAGTAAAGATGGCACGTAGTCAGGAGTCATAGGATTGTGGTTAGTATTGCTAAGATCATACCTATACCATTTCAGTGAGTTAGTTACTATTTTTATTTTGTGATTTCAATGTCCCAATGATTGGGTCTCCTTCCATCCCCTCCCTAATTGGTGGGGGTTGGGATCCGTGTAGAGAGTTTTGGCCCAGTTCCTGCCACCTCCATTCGTGATTGGGTGGCTGAAATGTTCATGTTGTGATTCTCTCAATTTGGGTTGGTAGGTTTTTTCAGGAGATTTTGTGTGGGCTTGTGTGAGTGAGTCCCAATTCTAGCTCATTTTGAATTCTTGTTTGTTTGTTTCATGTTAGGTTCTAATGGTGGGGAGACCCACCACAGGTCTCGTTGATTTTTCCTCCAAAGAAATTATCTAGTGCTAGTTGTTTCTTAATGGTGGGGAGTCCACACCATTATCCACTGGAATATTTGGTTTTCATGAGTTCTATTTGATTTGGGTGATTTTTGGGTTCATTAGAAGAAGTCTGAACAACCATGTTCTTGGTTTGGTTGTGGAGGCAGTGACTCGATCTTTCGGTTGATTATCAAGAAGTGGGTGAGAGTTAGTGTTTTTGTTGAGGTAAAAGGATTTAGTTCCATTAAGGGTTGATGGTGTTTCATTGTATTAATAGTATGGACCATCTAGAAAATGAATACTTAGGTGTTTATCAATTATCTGGAATGTTCCATGTCTTTCAAGGGTTGGAAATCTTTAATGATGGGGAGAATTGTCACACCTATTGTTTTATTTTCATGTCACATTTTTGATCTGGCTCATTAGAAATAATTATACTTATATTGGTTGTTGGTTGAGATTAATTTTGATTTTTTGACTCCCATATATGTCTAATCACCCTAATTTGGGTTCTCTATTGCGTTTTTAAGAGTTTTCCGAGAAATGGTGGTTTCTTCAAGATTTGGGCCAACCGTTAGCCCATTTCTAGATTTAAAAAAGTATTTTGTTTATTTAATTACTCATTAATTTCTTTCATTTTTGACTCATTACACTTCCCACTGGCCCTAAAATGACATATTAAAACTACCACATCCTTTTTTACCCCATAGAAAATCATAAGCATGGTGAATTGGGGTTACATATTTAGGCTTTGGGCCATCCCCTGGGCCCATTTCCTGTTTTAAAAAAATAATTTGTTTCTTTTATATCTAATTGAATTTTAAATATTTTTTGGTTATTCCAAATAACACTAGAATAAAATAACCCTATCCTCACCCCCATTATCAATTGAACCTATTTTTATCTCATATGAGTCTCTTTTTAGGGAAAACATCTCAATGCATCTCCAATCGTCTAGAATCGTGAAGGTAAATTATTTCATCCCTAAATCATTCCATTCATACTATTTCACCAACAAATAATATTTTCCTAGTTCTTCCAGACCTTAGGATACTCTCCAAGAAGTTTCAATCCATTAACTATTCTCTAATTGTGCAGATCTAATGGATGATGATGGGTTTTCTAGTTGAAAAAGTGAGATTCCTTCTCCCTTCCCCTGCCTCTTCTTCGTCCTTTCATTATTTCTTGGTTTAATAATCTTGAATAGTCATGATCATCCTATTTTTATGATATAATATGATTTTCTATGGGGATTTTGTTCATTTGGGCCTGATCGTCATAGGTTTAGGGTTTTTAAACCCTCGGATGGTGATATTGGTAGTGTGTTTCCATTACGCCAAGGATTTGAGGTAGGGTATCCATTGAACATGCCTTTATCTTTTAAGATTCATCACTTTATTATTTTTTTAATCTAATATATATGTTTATTATTATTTTTCAGAACATGGATAATTTTCTTGGTGTCAAAAATGGTTGTTTAATCCTTGTTTTGTGAAAGGTAGTGTTGTCTTGTCATAAAAGAGCACACCAAGTGTTTATTTAAATGTTACACTATCTTTCCAAAATATTTTGTGAGTTTCAGAACCTAGTTGGTGGTATTTTGAATATTTTATAGTAGATTTTATAAAATATGGCACGCAATTGGTTTTTTATTCCTTGTCAAGTTCTTAAAATAAATTGTTTTGTTTAAAAGGGCGTGTCATGTGTTCAGTAAATTGCACGGTTGGATTTTATGTTTTATGTTTGATTTACAAATTATTTTTTTGGATTTATAAATGAATTGAAAGAATGATAAATGTTATTTTGTTTCCTAATAGGACTATCCAATTTGGATTTGGTTATACAAACAAATGGGTTCTGGTTTACAACATGTTTTGGCCCAAGTTGTCGGAAAATGGACTGTTTCACATCCTTATGAAAATCGTTGTGTTATGAATATATAACCTGAATGTTTTTAGGGATTTATGAATATTTTTTTCTTTTTTAAATGGTTTTTATAAATCGATTTAATAAAATTTAAATGCATACCATGGTCAAATGTTGGTTTTGAGAAAGGCTTAATGGCCCGTTTGGCATTTGTTTTTTTGTAAAAATGGTTTCCATGTGTATTTCATGTTATATCTTTTGGGGAATCTTTATGGTCCATGAAAATGATTTTTTAATTAGTTGTGGGCCATCCAAACCTTGTTTTATGTTATTTATGGGTTTTTGGCCTTAAAAGATAATTTTTAATGGATTTTATGTGCATGGCCTCGTTATACTCCTTGAAATTGTCTTACGAATATTTTTAGTGGTTTATTGATTCGTAAAAGAATTGTGAAGCATGTTTAGGGAATGTTGGTGTGTTTATGGTTTGGTAATGGAATTTTGATGTGGAAAGTGTATTTTATAAAATATGTAACATGATTGATTACTAAAGGGAATCTTGGGTATCAAGGTGGGATGACATGTACTAGTATGCTAGTGATTCCGTGGGGTTTGGCCCCTGTTTCACGTAGCATGTTTGATGATTACAACACTAACATAACTATGATAATGATGTTGTTGGGGGACCAATATTTTATGGTTATGATCCATACTAGTGGCTCGTGTGCACGAGAATGGATATTTAATATGGTTACTTTCACCGAGATACACGGTACCTGGGGTTCACAACTAACTAGTGTCTAAGGGTGTTCCAGTGACTTGTGCTCATTGGCTATTTTGTACTCACCGTTAGAATACAATGTGTTTTTTTGGTACATTCAGTAGTGTGTTTGATTTATTTAAAATTATAAATTCATTAAATAAAACATCTTGAAAACTATTTTCATTTTGATGTTGCACCTCTTTGTTAATTATTACAAGTATTCTCATTTATAAAACAAGCAATTTTTTGTCTGGTAATTTTTTATACAGCATTGGACATTATTTAGAAAACATACCTTTATATCTTGTATTTAAAACATGAAATTGATGTTTTTTGATTTTATTGTATGTTCATTGGGAATAGATTATCGGGCTAACCTACTGAGTTTTAATAATCAAGCCTATATTCTTCTTTTATTTTTAGCACTTGTGCAGGTTTCAGTTTCAAATAGAGAGCTGTTTGGGATTGATTTAAAGTGTATTTCATTTATGTTGATTCTCTCAGTTTTAGTAGTTGTTCTTAGTGATGTTTATTGAGTTTTTTTATTCCTTGTTCATTTTGAACCTCGTTCGGAGTGAGAGAAAATAGTGTTGTGTACCTCCATGTTCTTGTTTTGATAAAAATGTGTTGTTGAGGAAGAGAGTTTCATGGTGTCTCTTGATCTATTGTTTCTTACTATGAGTGTTTTATGGTGTTGTGTGGAACTAAGGGATGGAGTACATGTCGAGGATTATCAAAGCTTTACTGCAAGTCAAGAGATGCTTCATCTATAAGAGCTCCAGCCATAGGTTTTAGAGTGATGCTTGCACATAGTCCAGAGTCCTAGGATTTTGGGTAGTATTGATAAGATCATACCTATACCATTTCAGTGTGGTAGTTACTTTGTTTATTTTTTGATTTCAATGGCCCAATGATTCGGTCTCCTTCCCTTCCCTCCCAAATTGGTGGGGGGTTTGGATCCGTGTAGAGAGTGTTGGCCCAGTTCCTTCCACCTCCATTCGATATTGGGTGGCTAAAATGTTCATGTTGTGTTTCTATAAACTTGGGTTGGTAGGTTTTTGTAGGAGAGTTTTGGTGGGATAGTGTGAGTGAGTCCCGATTCTATCTCATGTTGAATTCTTTTTTGTTTGTTTCATGTTAGGTTCTAATGGTGTGGAGACACACCATGTGTCTCGTTGATTTTTCTTATTAAGAACTTATCTAGTGCTAGCTGTTTCTTAATGGTGGGGAGTCCATCTCGTAATCCATTGTAATCTTTGATTTTTATGAGTTCAATTTTGTTTTATTGATTTTTGGGTTCATTGGTAGAAGGACTAACAATCGGTTTCTTGGTTTGGTTGTGGAGGTAATGACTTGATCTTTCAGTTGATTCTCAAGAAGTGGGTGAGAGTTGGTGTTTTGGTTGAGGTAAGAGGATTAGTTTCTATTAATGGTTGATGGTGTTTCATTAGATTAGTAGGATGGAACATATAGATAATTAACACATATTTGTTGATCAATTATCTAGAATGTGATATGTCTTTCTGGGGGAAGAAAGCTTTAATGGTGGAGAGAATTGTCACACCCTGTTTTTTTTCTTTTCATGTCATAGTTTTGATCTAGTTCATTAAAAATCCCAATACTTTTATTGGGTAATGGGGAAATTAATTTTGAGTTTTTAACAACCATATATGTCTATTCACCCTTATTTGGGTTCTCCATTGCTTGTTTAGGAGTTTTTGGAGAAAGGGTGGTTACTTCATGATTTGGGCCAACTATGAGCCCATTTCTATATTTAAAAACATATTTTTTTCTTTTATAACTCATTAATTTTTATCATTTTTTACTCATTACACATCCCACATGTCCTAAAATTTCATATTAAAACTAAAATATCCTTTTTTACCGCTTATAAATTCATAATCATGGTGAATTGGGGTTACATATTTAGGTATTAGGCCAGCCCATGGGCCCATTTCCAGTTTTAAAAAAAATAAATTGTTTCTTTTATATATAATTATGATTTTATTATTTTTTAGTTATTCCACCTTCTACTCGAATCCAATACCTTTATCCTTACCCCCCATTATAGATGTTACCTCTTTGGAGCTCATAAGATTCGTAGAGTAGGGAAAACTTCTCAATGTATCTCAAATCGTCCAGAATCGTGAAGGTAAATTCTTTCACCCATAAATCATCCTATTCATACACTTTTACCAACAAATAATCCTTCCGTAGTTCTTCCAAACCTTATTAGACTCTCCAATAAGTTTCAATCCATTAACGTTTCTCTAAGGGTGCATATCTAATGGAAGACGAAGGGTGTTTTAGTTGAAAATGTGAGAATTTTTCTCCTTTATCCTCCATGTTCTTCCTCCTTTCATTATTTTTGATTTTATAATCTCTAATAGTCATGATAGACCTATGGATATGAAATCCTATTATTTTTTATTGGGTTTTTGTTTTTTTTGGTTCTGGTCGTCATAGGTTTAGGGATTTTAAACCCTCAGATGGTGATAATGGGCGTGCGTTTCCATTAGGCCAAGGATTTGAGGTAGGATATCCCTTGAAAATGAATTTATCTTTTAAGATTTATCATTTTCATATTTTTTTAATCTGATTTATATGTTTTTTATTATTATTCATCATTTGGATAATTTTCTTTGTTTACAAAATGGTTGTTTAATCCTCTTTTTGTGAAAGGTAGTGTTGTTTTTTCATAAAAGTTCACACAAAGTGTTTGTTTAAATGTTCCACTATCATTCTAAACTAATTTGTGAGGCTTAGAACCTAGTTTGTGGTATTTTGAATATTTAATAGTATCTTTTATATAATATTGCATGTAATTTGTGTTTTATTCCTTGTCAAGTTCTTAACATAATTTTTTTGTTTAAAAGGGCATGTCATGCATTCGGTAAATTGCCCTATTGGATTTTATGTGTTATGTTTGATTTAAAAATTATTTATTTGGATTTATAAATGAAATAATATAATTATAAATGATATTTTGTGTCCTAATATTAATTTTCAATTTTTATTTGGTTTTAAAAACAAATGGGTTTTGGTTTACAACATGTTTTGGCCCGAGTTGTCAGAAAATGTCCCATTACACATCCTTATGATAATGGTTGTGTTCTGAATATGTAACCTGAATGTTGTGAGGGATTTATGAATATTTTTTTCTTATGTAAATGGTTTTTATAAAACTCCTTAATAAAATTTGAATGCATACCTTGGTAAAATGTTAGTTTTGAGAAAGGATTAAAGGACCATTTGGCATTTGTTTTTTTTTTGAAAAAATGGTTTGCATGTGTATTTCACGTTCTATATTTTGGGGCTATTTTATGGGCCATGAAAATGGTTTATTAATTGGTTTTGGGGCCTCCAAACATGGTTTTTATGTTATTTAAGGGTTTTTGTCCTTAAAAGAGCATTTTTGAATGGATTTTATGTGCAAGACCTCATTATACTTCTTGAAATTGTTTTACGAATCTTTTTAGTGGTTTATTGACTTGTGAAAGAAACGTGAAGCATGTTTGTGGGATTTTTGTGTGTTTATGGTTTGGTAACTTAATTTTGATTTGGAAAGTGTATTAGATAGTATATTTAACTTGATTGATCACTAATGGGGATCCAGAGTATATAGGTGGGTGGACGTGTACTAGTATGCTAGTGATTCTGTGGGGTTTGACCCCTATTTCACGTAACAAGATTGATGATAACAACAATAACAAAACTATGATGATGATGCTATTGGGTGACCACTAGGTTATGGGTATTTTCTCTACTAGTGGCTCATGTGAAGGAGAAAAGATATTTATTATGGTTACTTTCACTGAGATATAGGGTACCTGGGGCTCACATCTAACTAGTGCCTAGGGGTGTTCCTGTGACTTGTGCTTGTTGACGCTCCTTTTCATCACATTGTATAAAAGATTGGAAAAGGGGAATATCTTAGATCAAAGTGATTCAACCTTTGGAAAAATATCAAAAAATGACAAAGGAATGAATAAAAAGAACATTGTACAAGGGTCGCGCAGGTTCTACAATGGTTACGCAAGTACACTTGCGGGCCACAATGGCTGTGCAAATACACCTGAGCACCAAAGTTGGTCGCGCAAGTCACTTGCCAGCCCTAAGGATAACCGCCCAGCGTCTTGTCCAGCCTATAAATACCCATGGTGGGCCCCCCATTTGGGGGAGGAATTTTTCCAGAATTCACAGACAGAGCTCTGAATGCCGAAGTCTCCTCTTCAGGTCTTCCGAACACTTCTAAGGTAATTCTTTACCTAGAATGGAAGGTCTAAATAGGAGGAGTAAGGTCTAAGTTTTAGAATTCACTAACACTTGCATGCCTAAGGGGTTTCACCCTTAAGGGAAATGGACACACTTGCGCGTCTCCCTACTTCTTCACCAGAATTTGCATGCCATCTTCTGGAAAGCCTCTAGGGATAATTCCAATGGTTTGAGCCAAGTCTCGCCCAAGTATTACCATAAGGGATAAAAATCGTGCAAGTACCCATGTGTCGCGTAGATATACCTGCGCGACCAGGACTTATGCGCCCACGCAGTACCTGCGCGCCTTCCCGGACATGCACGCCCCTACCTTTTTTGGGTGCCTTTCCTATCCATTTTACCCCTCTTATGTCATTCCACCTATCCTATTCATAATTCAGTCTTCAAGACACTTTTCAAAACCATTTATGGCATGGTTTCTTGATTGAGCTTCCTTATCTGAAAGGAACTCCGTGGAACATCTCTCAAAATCTAGTGATTTACACATCTTTATGTCACTAAAGATTGAGATTTCATTCATTCAACCTTATCCTTTAATATGAGAGAATCCTTAACCTGAGCCTCCTTTTCAGAAGTAAGCCCCAGTCCAAATCCTTTAATTTGGGCATCCTCTTTAAGAGTAAGTCTCAAGTCCTCTAACCTGGGCATCCTTTTCACGGGTAAGACCCAATATTAAAATTCCCAAATATGGGCATCCTCCTTAGGAGTAAGCCCTATCCATAATTATCTTAACCTAAGATTCCATTTCAGGAGTGAGCCCCGGTCTCAAATATGGGCATCTTTCTCAGGAATAAGCCCCAAGTCCCTTAACCAGGGCCTCCTTTTCAGGAGTAATCCCCAGTCTTAATTTCTCTTAACCAATAATAATTCCTTTTGATTTGGGCTTCCTTCTTAGGAGTAAAACCCAATCATAAGTCTCCTCCTAACTTATGAATCTTCCTTAGGAGTGAGACCCAAGATTAGAGTATCCAAATCTCCATCAAGCACATATACCTTTATGGACCCTGTTCATGGATTTCTTCCCCGATGTAAATCTTAATCCTCATCTCTTTGGGTAGTCATACATACATAAGCCCCACATCATTGAATGGTACAATTGTCTGGTTCCACCAATAACTCTTGTTTCTCACACCGAGTATGGCTCGAGTGAGCTTAGAGCGTAAAATTAATCATGAAATATTCCATTGAGACATCAATCATGCAGAAAATCATACTCCCATACTCGAACTACGTGGGTTCTGATTCCTTTTCCAAAACAAACGATACATAGGTAGCCCATCAGCAGGTACGATCCCAACTCTGAAATTATCCATGTCCTCCTGAATGAAAATAAACTTCAAGTGCCCCACTATGTTGCTTTAAAACCAGTATGGTCATCATAATGACCAAGATGATTTTATGTATTTTTAAGGATACCATCAACTAAGAATCTCTAACAAATACAGATGATTCTTCATCAATGAAAAACCTCGAATACATATAAAATATTCTCTGAATTTCCTACATACCAATCATTGATTGTCAGACTAAAGGAAATCTCATTTTATACCTGGTAATGTAATAAGTATTCATGAACATAACTTAAATATATAAAGAGAGTCCCGGAGTAGACAATAATTCCCCTCAAAAAGGCGTGATGAGTCCGACCTCCCATCCTCTTGACCAATGCAAATTCCTAAGCCTCATCATCCCACAACTAATGAGCGCGTACCTTTGAAAAGTATGTCCAAATGGATAGGGAATCATTGGATGTTTTCGATTATATGAAAAAACCCATTAGAAATCGATTGGAATGTTTGAACCTTCAATCAACGAGGTCATCCCCAATTCCAGAGGGAAACAAATCATAGTGAACCCGACGTGAATCCTTAACCAAGTTAAAATGATGTTTTTATTATTTGTTTGGCCCCTATTTAAACTCAATTAGAGGGACAAAAAAAGAACAATCATTGACATATGTTCTCATCCAAAATATGTAGTGGATGAATTTATCTTGATTACATTTGTTATATCAAACATGCACTTTTTTACAAGATTTTCTGCATTCTAAGAAATGGATGATCTCAAGTTCACACCCGTGAATAAGTCTACTGTGAAAACCTTTACTGTGAATGCCACTACTGCTACTCCTACTGAATTGTCATCCGCTTTGAGGATGACATCACCTAATCAAAGTCTTCAATACTGGGTATCAAATGCGCTGGTTAAAGAGTACCATCAAAATGGTACTATTCTAACTCTGGAGGCTGCTCGAAAAGCCCTCCAAGTGAACAATTCACCCTGGTCATCCGGACAACGACGACCAGTGATCAAGAAGCAGGCGGTGCTAACCACCGTCTCCAACCGTTTTGGGTCGTTATCCCTGGAACACAATAACCATTGAATCCCATATTCCAGGGAGGTGAATGAGCAGGTCCCTCAGGGCCTTAATTCAATGAAGTCGGAGTCCTTCCTGAGGGATCCTATCAACAATCGCCACCAGACACAGGCGACAGTATGCCCTCAACATGATGAGGGTACCGAATCCAGGTGTTCGGCTCAGGTTCCTCGAACCCGAGAAGGCAAAATGAATCGCCAGAGGTGAAATCTGGTCAACAGTGAGCAGGTTCTCATCTCTTCCATATCTGGAGAAGTCCACCAACATAACTTGGTGGCAAGAAATGAGTGGGCACATACACCTGCCCGTTTTAATTCCGCTGTCCAGCAGACTCGTCTAGCAGCATCACGCCAATCCCGCCAGGAAATTCTGGTAGAGTACTATAGGCAGGAACATACACCTGTTTATACATCATCAGCTAGTCAATAGGCTCGTTTGAATACATATGATGGAGCTCGTCAACCACGTTCAGTGAAGTAAAATCAGCAGGCGCATACACCTTCTCGTATTAATCAAGCCTACTAACAGTCTCGCTTGGTAGCACCTGGAGAAGACAGTCAGAAAGCTCCGACGACAAAGAGGAGGCAGACTCAACTATCTGCCCCCACACTTGAGTACTGTCAGGATTCATTGATAGGAAAAGGAGGACAAGAGCAGGCACATACACCTACTCCAAGCATGGAATGTACGTATATCGTCGTTTCGGCAACTGAAGTCACCAAGCTTATTCTATCAATGGTGAAAAAGAAGAATCAAATCCATGCTCATATACTGGATGCCTGCTAGGATATTATAACAGCTTTAGCAGCATGTCAGGGAAAGACACATAAATCTGTCCCTACCAGTGGAGTGACACATCAACAGTTCACTCCGGAACAGACACACACATCTATTCCAGTCCAAGAGGGTTGTGGGGCATACTCCCCCATATCATATGGATAACCAAGTCAGACACATACACCTGATTTGAGTAGAGATCGTCATCCTAACCTGGCCATCTCTCCGGATCAGGCACATACACCTGCTCAGAGCAGCCACTTTCGTTAATAAGTGGTTTCAAAGGTGATTAAGAAGGCGTCTAATAAGAATACCCACCCAACACAGTCAAGAGATCAAGAGCCAATCTATAACAAGGCCTTTCTCAATGCTGGAGTTCTTGAAGCCCTCAGATAGTTATCTGTTGGAATTCAAGATTCTACTCCCTCATTTACCAATAGTGGGAACATTAATTCTGAAGGTCTTCAATAGACACTTCCTCATGAAGGCTTGCTTCATGACAATTCGGTTGATCTTGAAGTTTCATCTTCAGATGAGATCCACAGGAACCCTCTTTGTGGTCAGAAGACCAAGGAGCAAGAGATCTCATCTTTTGCTGTAACCCACCATGGTGGTCCTCCCCATGGTGATGAATTTCGCTGCGAAGGTCCTCTCTGCAGCAGTGATGCACATTGCCCGGAAAATGCTCCAGTGGACAGTGTAGTTCCAAGAAATCCCTCTTATCTTGAGGCACTTGCAAATACAAAACCAGTCATGTCTGATGCTTAATCACTAGCAGGTGAAAAACTTTCTCAATCAGATGATAGCCTAGGGTGTAGGTCATTCTCGGAACCACCCCTAAGTCATGCATATTCTATTTTGATCAGTGATTTCTCTACCAATCTTGTTGAATCTGATGAAGCAACAAGGAAGTACCAACTCTGGTCAAATAAGGTAGATGAATCTTCAATTAATGATAAAGAGGAAATACTGAACATGAGAAAACAACTGGAAAAAGGTGAAGTGCCAGTTATTTTTTTGGCCTCTGGTAGACTCTTAGTATGACATTCCAGAGATATTGACAGAAGATGGGATTCATGATATTCGTCTCAACATATGGAAAAATCTTTGTCAGTTGAAAAAGAAAGTATTATATTATAATGAATATGAAAATCATCCTATGATAATAGAAGGGTTACAATTTCAGATTGATTTGGCATCTCTATCAGTCTCTCAATATCTGAAGGCTGAAAAGCAGCAGAGAGCCCTTCAGCTTTCATGCCTTGGCACACTAAGAAGATTGCGCCAGTTAATTTCCAATTCCACATCTAGTATTCATGTAAGAGGATGGGGTGTTCATGGAGCACTAAATTTCATGGTGCTCTCCAGTCAGCAAAGCCCTCTAAAAATGGTCTCATGCAATGTTATTACATATGGCTGGCCACAGTCAATGGGTTTTGTTTGCAATCAAAAGCTTGCTCAATAACTGGCCTCAACTCGTTCTTCTCAAAATCAAGAATACAGAGAACAATTTGTTTAATTACTCCTTCATCAAGCAAACGAGAATATTGAACTGGCCTCTCGTATGGAGGAAGCACATCATCAAGTGACAGAAGTGTAAGAAATCATCCAACGGTTTTTTAAGCTGGGTGATAAAAGTGGATACAGGTTGATGAATCCAGCTAATTTCTAGACTAAGGTCCACAAGATTTAGAGAGATTTTAAGAAGGAATCAGACATAGCATGTCAAGAGCCACCCCAACTTTCCAGACTGGGGACTCTTTTAAACCAACCCTCAAAATCAACAAATGGGATTCGAGGAGTTGAGCGGGAACAGCCCCAGTCCACCGGACTGGGGAATTTTTCAAATCATCAATCCCCTCCACAAAGAAATTCGGTCTTTTCTCGATTGGGGAAGAAGCCTCAAGAGGAACGTAGATGCAAATTATCAAGAGATTCTCTCCAAATTACGGTTCGTCAAGAAGTTCCTGAGGGATTGAATCAACAAAAGGAAATGTCTCATCAAAGACATGGACGAAGACAATATCACAGAAATGATGATTGAAGGGATGTAATGCGTTATGCATCAATTAATGTCATCAATTCCGTTATTTCTGATCCACCAGATGAGGCACATTCAGAGGGATCAGATGAAGAGATTCCTACTCAAGAAGTTGTACGTACATACACAAATGAAGAAGGTGTGCGTACACGAAATCAAAGGCTTACCCAAAATCTGAGTTTTCCTTCAAGTAACCCACTTCCCCCTCTCCGAAAGGGATCAAACAAGGGTAAGGGAAAGAATCAAGTTACATATCCTTCTTCTGGAGAAGGCCAATCTCTTTCACTAGAGAAAATATTTGCGCAACAAGAGGAAGAAATTAAAGAATTGAGGAGGTCGAACGAAGAACTATTTCAAGGTAGTCTTCTTCCTAAGCGTGCTGGAGTTAGTCAGCTAAAAGAGTTTGATGCAGAAACTGAGGTGGATCAAGAATATCCTCCTTTATCAGTACACCCTCATAGGTCTAATCATACGGGTCAAGTGCAACAACAATTGGCAGTGCTGCCATCAGTTGCAGTACCAGTTTCCATACTTGTCCAAACTCCAGTCATTGCACCTGCCCAAGTCCAAGTTCAACCAGATGTTTCTCAAAAGTTAATAACTACCATTGAGTCATTAACATATCGGTTAGAGACTATGGAAGTGAAGTGTGTACAGCTTCAATCGGAAATGAAAGCTTACCCTGAATGGGTAGATTCAATCTCTCCCCCATCAAATTTTGGGAACCATGTATTCCCTATTTTCAATGGATCAGGCGACCCTGAATAGAATTTGACGCATTACGTGTCTTGTTGCGATCCTATGATGGGAACTCTAGAGTAGAAAGAAGCAGTGAAACTCAGATGCTTTGTGCGAACCTTGCAAGGACCAGCTTTTTTCTGGTACACAAGCTTGAAATCCTGGTCAATTACCGGATGGGAAGATCTTCATCAACGATTTCTTCTTCAATTCAGCTCATCTTTGCCAAAGACAACAGTTTTCTATCTTAAAAACTGTATGCAAAGGGAGAATGAAAGAGTCTCTAATTTCATTGCTCGCTAGAAGGGATTAACATATTCCCTGAGCTTAGCACTACCTCAAGAGGAACTGTTTCCAATCTGTGTGGAAAATTTGTGTGACAAATTATGCACGCCGCTGATCCCTGTGAAATACACAGGAGGGTTTTGAGACCTTACTTCAATCACTCAATAGATTGAAGATTCTCTTATACAGACTAAGGCTAAATCTCGTGTAATTCAATTATCTCCAGGAAGGAGAATGGATAAAGCAGAAACTGCTACAGTTATGCTTAAACAAGCACCTATAACTGCTTCTAATTCAAAACCTTCATCTTCTCGAAGGGATCCACCTTCTAAGCGCCAACAATAATGGTCTTTTCATCAAGACGATCAAAGAGATCAAAGACAAAAAAAATTTGGGGATCTGAAGAGAAAAACATACTCTTTCCGAAATCAATAAGTTCCTGGTTACTTAATTTCGGCCCTGGAGAATAATTTGGTTCAGCAACCAAGACCCAAGAGGCCAAATAAGGATGGAGATGAAGACCATCCAAATTATTTCCCCTTTCATCAAATGTTGGGGCATCCCATCCAGGAGTGTTTTGTCATCAAAGACCTCCTGAAAAAGATGGTCGACTCGGGACAAGTCAAACTGAAAGGCTCTTCAGCCCAGGTATCATGTGTTACTTCTATAGTTCCAGAGGAGGAAGGCGAGTGGGAATAAGTCAAAATAAAAAATTCACAAAAATATGATGATTGGATGGTCAGAAAGACGATCAACCGAACTCAACCTATTTTGCGAACGCAATTGAAGAAACCAATTGTACCTTCTTCCATGAATCCCATAGAAAAACCCTCTTAATTAGAAAGAAAATACTCAAAGAAACGACATGATTCAAAAAAGAAAAATAATCAGAAGAAGATGTGTACGTGTCAAAGCCTAAGTTGTCTTTGACCCTGGCAGACTTCATGCCATCTACTTCAAATCAACGGGCACCGCCCCACCAAATGGAACAACCTAAATTGGCTAATCATGTAGAGTCTTCATCGGATGAAGAGTTGATTTTAGGTTCTGTTTAATATGATTCAATTAACAGATCCCTATGCCAGTTGCATTTTCGATTTCGATGAGCCTGAATTCCCTGTATCAAACAGAGGAATCAGAGGAAGTTCTAGAGGCTCAAGATACAGGGGAAGACTTGAATCTTTTAGAAGCCACTATTCTAATTCCACCCCTGCTAGAACTGTGTACGCAGCAGAAACTCGTGGTAGAGCCCTTCAGCGAGCTCAGCAAGAACAAGCAAGTTCTTCTACCAATAGCAAATTCAGTCCTGGTACAGTTATTCTGGAAGACCGTTTGAAGGTTCCATCTTCTTCCTCTCAACAAGTAAATGGATCTAATCGGTCTAATCTTCCAAAACCTTCTAAGGCACCTGCTAAACCACATGTTCCTGTTGAGAAACGCAGACCTCTGGATCAAAAGTATGATGTATTGAAACACCTGGCCCATGTACCATCCAAGTTATCAATTCTGGATGCTTTGAATCTATTAAAGGATCTTCGAGAGGCACTAATCGAGGCTTTGTCAAGTCCTCATGAGTTTGAAACTGAAATTGCTGCAGCTGAAGTCTATCACGTATAGAATAATCCTGCAGAATTCTATGTAGTGATATCTTTCACTGATGAAGATGAAGATGATGTTTTGCATGGGAATATTAGACCTTTGTACTTATCTGGCATGGTCAATGGTGTAAATGTCCGAAGAGCTCTACCATGATGTTACAAGGATATGATAAAAATTAAAAAGAACCACTAGGAGAAGTTACACTCAGAACTCAGTTTGGAGATCTTGTATCCAATTCAGATTTCATGGTTATTGATCAAGACTCAGCCTTCAACATCTTTCTTGAGAGACCCTGACTACATCAACATGTGGCTATCCCTTCATCATACCATCAATGTCTCAAATATTGTTTCGATGGTCAAGTTGGGACATTATATGGTGATAAGGTCCCGTTCAAGACATGTGAGTCTCAATATATTGATGCATTATTCTATCACATGAAGGGAAGGGAGAAATCCACCATAAAGGAGATTACCAAAGTTAATGCTCCGTATGGTTTAGAAAAGATTACAGTAAATCCATTTGAGCATGTGAGTACAAATTATGTGTTGCCTATCAGTCAAATTGATAGGATAAACCCAAATAAAAATACTCTTATGGAAAAATCCATAATGTCAATTACGACAATCGAGCCAGACAACATGGGAGAAATTGGTGATCCTCCAGGCAATTATAAAAACCCAAATGGTGACGTCTTTATTTCATCTGTTGAAATCCAACAAGTCTATACTTCACCAATTAGGCCAGAAGAAGTTATAGCAACATCAGAGGTGAATAATGATTTTGATTCTCAATCCATCATCTCCTCTTTATTACCCAAAGAAGACCCTTCATCATCAATCAGGTCGGAAATGGAAGTTTCTTCTTCAAGATGTGCAAATTTTGACATCTCTTATGATCATGAAAATTTTTCTTTATCATCTACTATGCAAGTAGAAATGGAAGAAATAACACATGATGAAGAAGAAGTGGAAGATCTTAGAGATTCTCCTCCAGCATTTGAAGAGGGTATCATTACCACCGTGGATGAACTCATAGAAATAAATCTGGGTACAAAAGAACATCCACACCCCACTTTAATCAGTGTGGCCATGACTCTTAAAGAACAAGAGATGTATATTTCCTTTTAAATGAAAAATTGAGACATATTTTCTTGGAACTATACAGAGATTCCCTGACTTGATCATGATATTTCTACTCATCATTTGTGTTTACTAGAAGAACATCGAGGATTTAAGCAAGTCACAATAAGAACACACCCAACTTATGATTTCAAAATTTAAGCTGAAGTGGATAAGCTTATCAAAGATAACTTTTTCAGAGAAGTTCAATATCCCAAGTGGTTGGCTAATATTTTTCCTATAAAGAAGAAGAACGAACAAATTAGAATTTGCATCAATTTTAGAGATCTTAATTGGCATTGTCCTAAGGATGATTTCCCAGTTCCGATTATAGAACTATTAATTGATGCAACAGCTGGAAATAATGCACTTTCTTTCATGGATGGATATTCCAGATATAATCAAATCCAAATGCCCCCAGAAGATGTGGAATCCATAGCCTTCAGAGCCCCTCAGGGTGTGTTTTTCTACCAGGTAATTCCCTTTGGCTTAAAGAATGTAGGTGAAACATATCAGTGTGCCATGCATCATATCTTCAAACCCTTTGTAGGAAAGTTTGTTGAATGATATGTATATGATTTGGTGGTTAAATCCAAACAAAGTTCTAATCACTTGGATGATTTGGAAGTCATATTCCTCAATCTTGGACAACATAATTTAAAGATAAACCCCTTAAAATGTGCTTTTGGGGTAACCTCAGGAAAATTTGTTGGCTTTTTTGTATGCCATCATGGTATTGAAGTCGATCCTGAGAAGACAAATTCAATCCTTGGTATGTCACCTCCTATAAATTTGAAATAATTAAGAACACTTCAAGGACACTTAGCCTATATTCGGCGTTTCATCGCTAATTTGGCAGGCAAAAGTTTACCCTTCACCAAATTGATGAAGAAGGGAGTCACTTACCAGTGGACTAAAGAATGTCAAGAAGAATTTTATATTCTCAATAAATTTCTCTTGAGTCCACCAGTACTCATGCCACCTGTTGAAGGAAGACAACATATCCTCTACGTGACAGCTTTAGAGCGATCATTGGGTTCTTTTCTTGCTCAAAAGAATGATGCTGGGAATGAAAACAACCTCTACTACCACAGTCGGACTATGCTTGAAGCAGAAACCTAGTATTCAAGTATTTAGAAGTGCTGCCTAGCATTAATCTTTGCAGTTCAGAAGTTGAGAAACTATCTGCAACATCACGAGGTCCAATTTGTATCTCGTAATAACCTGCTCAAATTCATCCTTAGTCGTCCAATGCTTACAGGGCGTCTGGCAAGGTGGGAAGTTATTTTGCAGCAATTCGATATTCAGTATGTGTCTCAATAGGCAATAATGGGCCAAGATCTAGATGATTTCCTAGATGAACACCCTTCAGTGGAAGACACAACTTCAGATATTTAACTCCCTCATGAGGAAGTATTCTCTATTCAAGAAAGCCCTCACGCATGGGAAATGTATTTGGACGGTGCTTCCAGAAGTCCAACAGGGAGGAAAATGGAAAATCCTAAATTCAACAAAGTTAGCTTAGGAATTGTGCTCATTTCACCAGGAAAGGCAGTGTTACCTTATTCCTTCTTATTGTGGGAAGGCAGTACCAATAATGAAGCAGAATATCAAGCTCTCATCGGAGTCTTGGAATTTGCTCTTCAAGCAAAAGTGAATCCCTTAAAGTTGAAAGGTGATTCAGACTGGTAATCAAGCAAGTCAATAGGGATTATGCCATCAGAAAAGAAGAATTAATCCCTTTATATGATCACGTCAGAGAGTTAATGGCAGAATTCCCTTCTAAACTGACATTTTCTTATGTCCCGTGATCACAAAATGCTCAAGCTGATGCACTGGCTAATATAGCCACAGTTCTGGCAGATCCAAATTGGGATGAGATAACCATTAGTATTGCCCACCATCGTGTAGTTTCACCTTATGTTCAAATCAGAACAGAGGAAATTTATGAAATTAGTCCCATTCCTGAACCGCATGGTCATACTATAGGATGGATGTCACTTATCAGGGAATACATTAAAAATGGAACAGTTCCACCTGATAGGGCCGAGAAAGAACAAATCTGGCGACGTGTGGTCCATTTTAATCTTTATGATATCCCAGATCACTTAGATAAAGTTCTCTACAAATGTGGTTTTGATGGAATTCTCTTCAGATGCATTGATGGTGAAGAGACAATTGCTGTCATGAAAGAAGTGCATGTAGGAATCTGTGGTGCCCACCAGTCTAGACATAGACTGTCTGATCAGATTCAAAGGCTTGGATACTTTTGGCCTTCAATGATACAAGGTTGTGTTGATTTCAAAAAGAAGTTTCATTCATGCCAAGTACATGCCAACTTCATTCATCAACCTCAAGAGTTTCTTCATACAATTAAATACTCGTGGCCATTTTCCACATGGGGAATGGATGTGGTGGGACCTTACCCTTCAGCTACAACCAAGCAGTTTAAGTATATTCTTACTGCTACTGATTTCTTTTCGAAATGGGCAGAGGAAATACCTCTCAAGGAAATCAGTTATAAATTCACTCTTAGCTTCATCAATTCTAACATCATTACCAGATTCGGTGTCCCTCATACCATATTGATGGACAATGGAACCAACTTCTGTTCATCCAAGGTGAATAAGTTGTATCAAGAATACAACATCAAATCCAACCATTCATCTCAGTATCATGCAGTGGAAAATGGCCAGATAGAAGCTTTCAATAATACTCTTTCAAATATACTACAAAATATGGTGAGTAAAGATAAGAAATCATGTCCTGATAAACTCTTCCATGATTTATGGGCTTATCGGACTATCACCAGCACCGCAATGCGGTCAACTCCATATTCATTTGTATATGGAATGGAAGCAGTCTTGACAATTTAAGTTCAACTACCCTCACTCAGAGTTTCAATTTGTGATTAGTCATCTACATATGAACAATCTCAAAAGACATTGAATTAATTGTAATAGTTAGATGAGAAAAGATTATGCACTTTTCATCACTTGGAAGTCTATCATAATCGAATAGCACGAGATTTTAACAAAAAAGTTTGTCTTAGTTCATTCACTCATGGAGAATTGGTCTTAGTTCTCAAAAACTCCAATGATACTAGGAAAGAAACCTCCCAAGATTGACCCAAAATGGGAAGGACCTTACTCAATACATAGGGTCTACTCCAATGAAGCTTATTCATTAATCTCGATGGATGGAGAACTCATCACTACTCCAACCAATGCCAGATTTTTGAAGAAATATTTTGTATAAACACAAAATATATCATCACTGGTCCAGTATGACCTTAAATTGCACCAATTTCTAGCAAGATGTTAAACTACATCATTATCGGTCCATACATAAGACCTTAAACTATTTGTGTTACTTTCGTCCCACACGACGTTAAACTGTGAAGAAAATTCCCTAATACGTCTAACATGATGTTAAACTGTGTCCCCCTTCATCTTCCTTGCTATATGATGTTAAACTATATAGAAGTCTATTTTCGTCCAACATGACGTTAAACTGCATAACCAATGGTCCATGCATATGACCTTAAACTATTGGAACTTACGTCCAACATGAGGCTAAATTGTATCGTCCCTTTATCGTCCAACATGACGTTAAACTATGAAACAAATTACATAATACGTCCAACATGACGTTAAAATGTGTTCTCTTTTGTCCTTACTACATGACATTAAAATGCACAGTCCTCTTTTTGTCCAGCATGACATTAAACTGTGTTGTCCCCATCGTCCTTACTACATGACACTAAACTGTACAGAATGTCCTTTGATACGTCCTAAATGAAATTGAACTGTACTTTGTCCCTGCTACATGACACTAAACTGTGCAGCACCAACAGTCCTAACCGCTAGATTTTAAACATCGTAGTCCCTTTATATGTCCTACATAACATTAAACTGTGCATCGTTAGGGTTGTTGATACCTCTTGTTTCTCACAATGAGTATGAATCACGTGAGCTTAGAGAAAACTTCAACCATAACTCTCTCTCTAGGCTACTAACCAATTGTAAGTCCCAACAACATCATATTTTAGGTCGTTGTCCCCAAGAACAACATGATCATTAATTCATTCCTTAATTGAACTACGCGGACTGTGATCCTTGCCTTCCAGGATGGGTACGTAGGCAACCTCCCAATGTTCAAGCCCAAAATCAATATCTTCACATCGGTTCACCTTCATCTCATACAATGTTGATTCATGAAACCATCCCCAGATTCAATATCTTTACATTGGTTTACTTTCGTCCTTGCTATACGACATTAAACTATACAACACTTTTTGTCCTGTATGACAATAAACTACAAATATTCTTTGATACCCTCACCTGAGAGGGAATCATTGTATACATTGGTTTTCTATCATGTTATATTCTAAAGACTACATGCATACATGGAAATGCATGAACCTTTTTTCTTGGGATAAACCATCATTGCACTAAAGTCCTTTTTCACCCTTCACATGTACGAACCAAATTTGTACAGAGGGTAGTTCTAGAACTGTGTGGGCTTGATTCCCATCCTTATGGGATATGTAGGAACGTTCGAGTGTCCCTCGAATCCAGCCCCAAGTCTTTTGGGCCTAACCCAAAATTCCACATTCAGTTCCCTGGATGAAAATTCCCCATGAAAACACACACTGTGTATTTCTTATAATGGTCCAAGCTCTATGACCCTAAACGAAGATCTCTAATCCTTTTGTCCCACACGACGTTAATCTATAGTTCAAGAACTACGTATGGCTTGATTCCCATCCTTATGGGATATGTAGTGAAGTCCAAAATTTCCAATCAAGACCCAGCAACAACATGATTATGGTTATCATTGATCCATGTATCTCTGCATACATTGGAAAATACCCATCTCTATGTGTCATAATTCTAATCTTGAATACTTCTAGATCTTCATAACCCTTTTATTGACTTCTAATCAAAAAAGTCCTGAAATTCTGAGAGTTCTTTTTCCTAACCATGCAGCACGTGCCCTTAGGTGGCCTTGCATAAACAGTCTACATAACGGACCTGTTAGCCAAAAGATGATATTATTTGACTATGCAGCCAATAACCTTAAGTGGCCCTGCATAATTCAACCCTCTAACGAGTTTGTTAAATAGTGGTAACTTCATTCTTCGGAGGAAAATATCTTTTTTCTTTATTTGTCTTGACAATATGTAGGGATTCACCAAAATAGTCATCCTTAACATACTTGTCCCATATCCTTTCTCAGGATCTGGAAGTATTAAAGTATATGGTTTATATTCTCTTTCCCTACGTTTGGGTCAGTCCTTCGTAGGAGTGATATTTATCCAGTTCATTGATAATATTTTTTGAAAATATCTTCTCTATATTCAAGAACCTCTTTCTATACAGCAAACTCTATACTTTGGAAAATTTGAATCTTCATAAACTTTCACTGGCTTTTTTGCACTAGGAAATTAAATTTCTGAGAGTTCTTTTTCCTGACTATGCAGCATGTGCCCTTAGGCGGCCTTGCATAAACTGTCTACATAACAGATTTGTTAGCCAAAAGATACTATTTATTTGACTATGCCACCAATTCCCTTAAGTGGCCTTGCATAATTGAACCCCCTAACAGGTTTGTTAAATAATGGTAACTTCATTCTTTTAAACTACTTCTTTTAATGCCTTATATCTCTTTTTCATATCATTCCTCATATTCAAATATTCTTATGTTATAGTTTACATATTTCCTCTCATACTTGAGTATGGTGATATGTTTTCAGATAAATTATCAATTGATTGAGTCAATTCTAATCCATTCGGTCAAAGCTATTTCGACCTTAAGCATTATCCTTTTAATGTCCGACATGCATGACTTTAAACTGCTAATAACCAAAAAGACCCATGTTTTCTTCTTTTTCCTCAGAGTCAAATCCTCATTTCTCTCCAGATCCAACTCTGAGGGGGGACTTTTGTTGACGCTCCTTTTCATCACATTGTCTAAAAGATTGGAAAAGGGGAATATCTTAGCTTAAAGTGATTCAACCTTTGAAAAAATATAAAAAATTGAGAAAGGAATGAATAAGAAGAACATTGAACAAGGGTCACGCAAGTTCTACAATGGTCGCGCAAGTACACTTGCATGACGTAATGGTCGTGCACGTACACCTGCACACTGAAGTTGGTCACGCAAGTCACTTGCGCGCCCTAAGGATAACCTCCCGAGGTATTCTCCAGCCGATAAATACCCCCGGTGGGCTTTCCATTTGGGGGAGGAATTTTTCCAGAATTCACAGACAGAGCTCTGAACGCCCAAGTCTCCTCTTCAGGTCTTCCGAACACTTCTAATGTAATTATTTATCTATAATGGAAGGTCTAAACAGGAGGAGTAAGGTCTAAGTGTTAGAAATCACTAACACTTGTGCGCCTAAGTGGTTTTACCCTTAAGGGAAATGGACTCACTTGCGGACCACCCTACTTCTTCCCCAGAACTTGTGCGCCATCTTCTGGAAAGCCTCTAGGGATAATACCAAGGGTTTGAGCCAAGTCTCACCCAAGTATTACCCTAAGGGATGAAAATCGCACAAGTACCCATGTCTCGCGCAGGTATACCTGTGCGACCAGGACTTGCGCGCCCACGCAGTACCTGCGCGCCTGCCAGGACTTGCACACCCCTACATTTTTTGGGTGACTTTCCAACCCATTTCACCCCTCTTATGACATTCTACCTCCCCTATTCAAAATTCAGTCTTCAAGACACTTTTTCAAAACCATTTATGGCACGATTTCTTGATTTGGATTCCTTATCTGAAAGGAACTTCGTGGAACATCTCTCAAAATCTACTGATTTACACATCTTTATGTCACTAAAGAATGATATTTCATTAATTCAACCTCATCCTTTAAGATGTGAGAATCATTAACCTAGGAATCCTTTTCAGGAGTAAGTCCTTGTCCAAATCCTCTAATCTAGGTATCCTCTTTAGGAGTAAGCCCCAAGTCCTCTAACCTGGGCATCCTTTTCAGGAGTAATCCCCAATATTAAAATTCCCAAATATGTGCATCCTCCTTAGGAGTAAGCCCCAAAAATAATTCTCTTAACCTGGGCTTCATTTTTAGGAGTAATCCCCAGTCTCAAATATGGGCATCTTTCTCAGGAATAATCCCCAAGTCCCTTAATTTTTCTTGTCCCTTAACCTGGGCCTCCTTTTCAGGAGTAAGCCCCAGTCTTAATTTCTCTTAACCAGCCATAATTCATTTTTATTTGGGATTCCTTCTCAGAAGTAAAACCCAATCATAAGTCCCCTCCCAACTTAGGCATATTCTTTAAGAGTAAGCCCTAAGATTAGCATATCCAAATCTCCATGAAGCACATATACATTTATGGACCCTGTTCATGGATTTCTTCCCTGAAGTAAATCTTAATCCTCATCTACCTGGGCAGTCATACATACATAACCCCCACATCATTGCATGGCACAATTGTCTTGTTTCACCAATACCACTTGTTTCTCACACCGAGTATGACTCACGTGAGCTTAGAGTGTAAAATTAATCATGACATCTTCCTTTGAGCCATCAATCATGCAGAACATCATACTCCCTTACTTGAACTATGTGGGTTCTAATTCCTTTTCCAAAACAAAGGATACATAAGAAGCCCATCAGCGGGTACGATCCCAACTCTAAAATAATCCATGTCCTCCGAAATGACAATAAACTTCAAGTGCCCCATTGAGTGGCTTTAAAACCAGTATGGTCATCATAATGACCAAGAGACTTTTATGTATATTTAAGGATACCATCAAATAAGAATCTCTAACAAATAAAGATGATTCTTCATCAATGATGAACCTCGAATACATATAAAAGATTCTATGAATTATCTACATACCAATAATTGATTGTCAGACTAAAGGAAATCTTATTTTATACTTGGTAATGTAATAAGGATTCACGAACATAACTTAACTCTATAAAGAGAGTCCCATAGTAGACAATAATTCCCCTAAAAAAGGTGTGATGAGTCCGACCTCCCATCCTCTCGACCATTGAAAATTCCTAATCCTCATCAGTCCACAACTAATGAGCGCCTACCTTTGGAAAGTAGGTCCAAATGGATATGGAATCATTGGATTTTTCCGGTTCTACGAACAAACCCATCAGAAACTGATTGGAATGTTTGAACCTTCAATCAACGAGGTCATCCCCAATTCCACAGGGAAACAGTGCTCAATGGCTATTTTGTACTCACAGTCGACATATGGTGTGTTTGGTTGGAAACTTCAGTACTATGTATGATTTATTTAAAAGTGTAAATTATTTAAAGAATCCCTCTTGAAATCTATTATCATTTTGAAGTTGCACGTCTTTGAAAATTTTTACTAGCATTCTTGTTTATAAATCAAGAAAGTTTTTTTCTGGTAATTTTTTTATATAGCATGAGACATCATTTGGAAAACATACTATTATATCATGTATTTAAAACTTTAAATTGACGTTTCTTTTATTTTAAAGTACGTTCATTAGGAATAGAATATCAGGCTAACCTATTGAGTTTTAATATGCATGCATATTTTCTTCTTCTATTTTTATCCCTCGTGTAGGTTTCAGCTTGATTTCAATCACCTTGGGAGACAAGTGATCATTATGTTAGAGAGTGACCAAAAGGGTCACATGGAGTTAGTTGGTTATGAAGTTTGGTCAGTTGATTTGTTTGTTTAGTTGTACATTCTATTTCTTCTACAAATAATGTTCAGTTCAGTTTTCATATAAATTTATTTTGGGTTGTCCATTTTTTTTCCGCTATTTGTTTGATTGTTTATATATGGGAACAATCATTCCCTTGTATACTCTATTGATTCCCTTGGTTCTTGTCTCCATCCTAGGAGGATTAGGAACACCTTTCAGGACCTGTCGTGGGCTAGCCCTTGTGATAGGATTAGAGTCAACTCAGGTTGGTTCGTGACAGTCTATATGTTGGTCAAAATTTATCTCTTTATGCACCATGTTTATAGGGGAAAACATCCATATAGGACCGTGGGACCCATATATGGATTTTGTGGTTTAATGGGATCTCACATGGGAGGTTACGAATATCTAAACATCAAGGGTATCCCCAATGTTCTCTTTATACTATACATGCAATGCATCAGTGCGGTAAGGACTTTTCAACTACAAGATCGAGATGTCCGAGCTTATGTGTGCTTCGATGACCATTTCTCCTTCAGTACTTATGTGATAGTACCAAAATGTGACATTTTTTATATTGTTCATGCTACTATTAATTCATTGTATTTTTTATGTTGTTTTTTGAATGTTTTCTTTCCACCCATATTGATGGGGAACTCATATCTGAATGGAATGAACCCTACTGATTCAGCCTCCAATTCCTACATCTACAATCAAGATTTACTTTAATTTATTATGTTAAATAATATCAGCATCAAAGTATAACTCTCCAATTTTGGTTGATTCTTACTAGGGAGGAGATGAGTGCTGAGATGCACTTCCTTACCTTAATACAACAATCATTTTATCTCATAGTTACGTGGAGATTTGGATCTACTCTTATCCAAGTGGGAAATTATTCAGATTGGTAATCAAGGATTTCTGTCAACTAGATATTGAGCATAATCTTAGTTCTGGAATATGACTTACTTCTGAAGGGCATACATCCCCAGATGAACCCTGCAAGAAAGTCAAATGTTTTCCATTTTTGGTAGAAGTACTCATTGGCATGGATATAATTAATGTAGTACAAGAGGTAGATACTTTGAAAGAGTTATTAGTTCTTTTCGCGTCTCAATAATGGACATATTTGAAGACAAAAAACTCATAGGTTGATCTATGGGGTATATTGTGTTAAGAATAAGTACTTTTGGAAAGTCTCTCCTATGTCACTAGCCCTTTGGGAATCATTTTAAAGACCAGACTAAGGAGATCAGGGCCTTTATTTGATATCTTGATGTGGATTTGGTGAACATCATAGGTTAGATATTTTACTCCCATTTGGTCCTCTAAATATATGTCTAGGGCATGATTCAATTTATTGTTGATGAAAAGGGTTATCCTTTTGCTGAGGAAGTGGTAATTTTGGGCATATTGACATTTTTGAAGGGCCGCAGTGCCATGGAAACTGTATTGATGTCCATTATATGTCAACACAGTGGGAGGATGCTGAAAATAATATGGTTCTATCATCCTAGCTATATTATCTTCATGGTACAACTATGGTAGAGGAATTTGGAAGTGATCAGGGGACCAATGATGATGGATCCCCATGTCGACATGCCTAGATGAGGACAACGATTACTTCTTCTAGAGTAAAATATTTAGGTTCATAACCTTCTAGAAAACCTTCTTTATAAGGGCATAAGAATAAAAGTAAGTGAACTTCATTGTCAAATCCTTCTCCTCTATAATCATCACGTAAGTGTGGCATTTCACTCTTCTCTTATCTTGGATTATTCTAGAAACACATTCTGACTTGTCAAAAATGTATAGCTCTCTTCTAATATCTCTTGGAAGATCATGTATATACTTCCAAGGATTCAGGAGAGCATTTAGTTTCTTTGTAAAACCCCTCACTATCAGGCCTGATCCATCAAGAAGAGGAGGTGTCTGAGGTACTAGTTTAATAATACTCTTTCCTTCTATAGTTTTTTTGATGACGATACCATTTTATCCAATGTGGTTGGAATTTTTTTGATTATACTGACATAGGTAGCTATTCTTCTAATATCTTGGTCTTAATGGAAGTGAGTATTGAAGAAGGTGAATTAATCTTTAATACTAGAATATTTTTTCCTTATCACCTGATATTATATCGTATTCCTACAGTCCTCATGAGTTGTGAATAAAGAAAATATTTGGTGAAAGTATTGAACAATCCTCAAAGCCGCTCATCGCAAAAAGGATTCACTTGTTCCCCAAAGGATGGGGTTGGGGTAGTGGATTTTTCCCATGATGCAACCTAGAAAGTTGTGTTCTTAACCTCGAAAAAATTTGATGAATATCTAGTGATACCATATTATTAATCTCATAAATGTCAATCCCTTGTACGATTTTTTCTATCACCTTCTCCCCAAAGTTAAAATTATTTAGTTACTACTTTCTGAGGAGTTCCTTTGACTAGATCAACTAATTTAGAGGCTATTTCTCTTCTCTCGTCATTAAAAATGTGAGCGCAAATCTCTCCCTCATGGATATTTGGTCATGGAATATGTTCCTATCCCCAAAATAAATATAGACCAAGGCCCCAGTTATGCCTCAATTTATCAGTTCATGTGGTGATAAATGTGAAGGTAAATATAAATTTTGGTGAAATAAACCACATTGGACTAACAAATGGATATATTAGGACATCTTCCAACCTACATGCGCTGGGGAAGGAACTGGTCTCCCTAAGAAAGTAGTATAGGTACCTCGATCTATAGTGGTAGCAGCTAAGGCCTCCTCTTTAGAAAATTATAACTAAGATGAAGTTGTAAATAAAGCCTCTTAGTGTGCAGTAGAGGATGATACTCACCAAGACATATTCAATATAGGGAAGGTTGAAATAGATCATCTTTAGTATGAGATCAATCATCTTCATGAAGAAATATCCTAGTTTCAATATGTGTGTCATCTTTTAGGGAGGACCATCTCAGAATATTAGGGGATCTTTGATGCAATGGTGAAGGATATACTTGAATCCACTTACAGGTTGGAGGAGTTTTATCGAGTTATAGAAGCATAAACTGAGTATATTGATCATCTATGCCAATCTATGACCTCTATAGCGTAGAGACTTGCAGAACTCAAGGATTTATCTGAGAATATTCTGTGATGGAATCATAATTTTTCAATTCTTATTTAGATCATATGTTCATATGAAAGACTTTGATATGTGGAGATTCTTCATATTATCATGGTAATATTGTATAGGATCACCAAACGTTATTTACTATTGTCTAGTATTTATTCATTCATGATATGAATGTTTTTTTGTTGATTTGATATTATGAGAATCACAAATTCTACTCATCCTTTTCATAAAATCAGGTAAACCAAAATTTATGGATCTAGATATTTAAATCAAAATAGATTCTTATCAATAAGTTCTCCTGAAGGCTCACCAACACGAGATCCTTTATAAATGTATCTATTCCAGTTATTTTGAGATAACCAAATTCGAAGAAGGGTCATTTTAGTAGGATATATATCTTTAGGGGAGGGTTCTCTTCCTTTTTCCAAAACAAATAGTCTTGGAGGGTATAACTTGATATTTACAAGAAGATATAATGGCCCTTACAAGATTTTCTATTTTTTATTGACTAGATTTCTATTGTGATTTTAGTTTAGGATCCTCTATCTCAGACCTTTTATTACATTATTTTATGGACTTTTAGCTCAGAACTTCTATAGAATTATTTTAGGAAATTTTAGCATAGACCTTCCATTTTTTATTTTTTGTTTTTTAGGTCAGACATAATGCAGTTTTAGTTTAGTGTCATTTATCTCAAAACCTATATTTCTTTAGTTTATGGTCTTTTTTTGCGGATATTCTATTGCTGTAGTTTAGGGTATTTTAGCTCAGAAATTCTATTGTTGTAGTTTTGAGTCTTTTAGCTCAGCACATCTATTACTGTAGTTTAGGGTATTTTAGTTCGAACCTTCTATTACTATAGTTTAGGAGATTTTATAATGGAACTTATATTATTTTAGTTTAGGGAATTTTATCTCAGACCTACTATTTCTATAGTTTATAATCATTTAGGTCGGACATTTTATTATTGTAGTTTAGGGTAATTTATCTTAAATATTCCATTTATGTAGTTTAGGGTCTTTTAGATCTGTCCTTCAATTGATGCATTTTAGGGGATTTTAGCTTAAACCTTATTTTATTGTGATTTAGGGTCTTTTAGCTTGGAACATTTATTTTTTATTTTAGTATCTTTTATATCAAACCTATTGTTATTGTTGTTTAGGGTCTTTTATCTCAGACTGATAGTACCAGGATTCACTGTTTCATTCCACCCTTACACTGCAGTTTTAAACTAGTTTTGTAATGAATATTCCAAATATAATAATTAATTACACATTATATTTGAATAAATAAATTAATTTTAATAAATATTAGAATGGTCAATGTTACTTGTGTTTATTATTTCAATGTAGGAGGAGATGACTTGGAGGGCCCTTTGATGAAGTGGAAGAAAAATGGACCAAAATTACATGGATCCATGAAAACCTGTCCACTATTGTGCTTCTATTGAAACTTCCATGCAACCAAATAGGCTCATTTCATGTGTATAGGTACAAAATATAATGGTATACAACTCTTATGAAATATTGTAATCCCAATTCGGCTGTCAAGGGCCCCAACCAAACTGATTTTTCTAAGGAATCAAATCTGCACAAAGTCAAATGTGGTGTTTTGTAATTTGTTCATATATCTGCATCCACTTGTCCAATTGTTGCCAAACCATCGATGGAGATAGTATGGATGTGGGGATACAACTTTTCAGTTTTTCAAAAGGGATATTCTTGTGTCTATTGGTTCAAACACATGGTATAATTGGATTGAAGAAATATGTGTTCCTAAAACCACCTTCCAATTTTACTATAAAATGGCACCTTGGGCTCCCCATTTGGGAGTTCGGCCAGGAGGAAAGGTGCTGCCATTTTGGAGTCCCCAAGGAGTCTTCTAAACATCTATATAAGTTATGGATGATACGAGAAGTTCTACCCCAACATCTTTCTCTTCCTCCTCTCCCATAGGATTCTAAACCCCTTGTGACCACCCGTGGAGGAACATGATGTAATCCTGAGCTTAATTTTTTGTATTATATTGAATGATATTTGTAATTCCAGGTTTTATGTTGTTTTTATTCATCATATATTTTAATATTATTGAGCTATGTTCTGGTATGTCATGATCAACTCATATGATCATGTTTGGGGGTCCCCATTCATGTGATGTTTCACACACCTTTTCACCACTTCCTTTTCCCCCTTTCAATTGTGGTGTTTGTGTGGTTCATATTGGTCAATTGAACTCACATAAGCACTGTAAAAGCCATGTAAATTTATGTCATGGTATCACAAATAAATATCATACATAATTGGATAGATCATCGAGTTCTTTGTTTGTTGACTTGGTGAGTTTTGTTTATGAAGTCAAACACAAATTACCCAACCATCAATGGTGTCCAGTGAATCATTGTGTGTTTTCGACTAAACCCTATGAGGTATCCTAGTATAAACTCAGAAAAATTCTGTTTCTAGGTGTTAGAAACCAGGGAATAAAAGATCATAACCCTATATCATGAAGTGATGAAAGCTAAACATCATGAGAGTACCACATGGTGATCACGCTTAATTAATCCTGTTAATCTCTACATTGTTTTATTGCATTCATTTTCTATTTTAATCTTTAAAAATGGAAAACCAAAGTTTTAAAAAACCTCATTCACCTTCTAAATTCATAATCAAACCCCTTTTTTTAAATTAATTATCTAAGGCTCTGTCGAGAGATGACCTAGTGTTTCTTATATAATGAATAAATTCTTGTCAAAATTAAACAACTAAACTGACAAGATCGACACGCGATCAAATGTTGGCATCGTTTCCAGGGAGCCAAGATCATTTTTTTCATTTTTTTCTTTTATTTATTTATTTTACTTCTTAATTGGTACTCTTTTAAATACCCAACCCCCATTTGATTGTTTTTGTTTTGGGTTTTGTCTTTATTTTTGGTTGTTTTTGGTGTGTTCTTTCTCACTCTCTCTATCTTCTTATCCATATCCCAATATATAATTATGTATTATAAAATTATATTATATTTCCACCATTATTAAGTTATTTTAACGATATTAAAAATAACAAACTTCAAAAATTATTTTCATGACCCGATCTGGAAAAGAAACACTACTGGAATTTGACCATGAAATTGAGAAGTCACTTCACACACAAATCAAGGCATCTAAAGATGGTCAATCAAGTAGCATTGAGGAAACCCTTTTGGAACATCAAGTGTTCCTAAACCAATCCTAAATTGAAGCCAATAAAACCTAAGAAAACATGGCTGAAAATAATCGAAATTTAAAAGAATTGACCACCCCTGATGTGGAGTACCAACCTGCGTACATCCAATATCCCGAGGAAGCATCCAACTTTGAGCTGAGATTAGGTATCATCCTCCTTCTTCCTAAATTCCATGTTATTCCTGGTGAGGACCCTAAGAAACATCTCAAAGAGTTTCACATAGTGTGATCTACCATGAAAACTCAAAATGTCTCTGAGGACCTAATTAAGTTTAGGGCCTTCCCTTTCTCCCATGATGTTGTAGCCAAAGACTGGCTATACTCTCTGCCTACCACAATTGGGGGCTAGAATGTCCTTAAACAAATCTTTATAGAGAAGTTATTCCCTGCCTCCAGAATTGTATTAATTAGGAAGGAAATCTGTGGAATTAGGCAATCACAAGGATAAACCCTTCATGAATATTGGGAGAGATTCAAAAGACTTTTCTCATGATGCCCCCACCACCAGCTTAGTGAACAACTATTAATCCAATATTTCTATTAGGGAATTATTCCCATGGATCGTGGAATGATTGATAATGTAGATGGTGGTTACCTAGTTGAAAAAACTCCTTCCATCTCTTGTGACTTAATATCCAACATGGCTCAAAATGTACAACAATTTGGTACACGAGCAATTGCACCAACCCGAGGAGTTCATGAGGTAATTCATTCAGCCCTAGAACAAAAGGTAGATAATAAACTTGATGAGATTCATACCCTTCTAATGAAATTATCTCAAGAACAAGGTAACTTTCACTCTACTTATATTACATTAAATTGTGGTATTTGTTCTGATAACACTCGTTTTTCAGACCAGTTCCCACAACTCCAAGATTCATCTGAGTCTTGTGGAGCTGTGTTCCCAGGGCATCCATTACAACAAGAACCTCCCACCAAGCAAGAACAATTCAGGCCAAATCTAAATCTAGGGTGGTAATCACAACACTAGTACTGACAAGAATGAAACTGAAGCTATCCCAAGAAGAATTGGAATCAACAAAGCCAAGGTATGAAACCTTCATACCCTTCAAATTATCAAAACAATCATCCTACTCCTCCCAAATTTGAACCAACCCTCAAGGATAAGGTGAATAAAATGGCAACCGAGAACCTCTAGTTCTAATAGACCACAAAATCGGCAATTCAAGATTTATGAACTCAAGTGGGACTATTGGAGAACACCATTGATGAACTTAAGATGCACAGTTCTGGACAACTACCATCTCATCCAATTTACAATCCGAAGTACAAAGGTAATGTATGTGAAATTACACTTTGTAGTGGTAAAAAGCTTATCCTTTTACTGATTCTACTCAACAAGTTTGTCCCCTCTTGAAAACACTCTTTCTACACCCATAAAAGATTCCAATGAAGAAAAAAAAAATAAAAATGACAATAAAATTATCATTAAGGATTCCCATGAACAATCAATTACTCTTCCTTTCCCTCAAAGACTCTCTAAATCTAAGATAAACTTTGATATTGAGATTGATAATGAAATAATTGATACATTTAAAATGTTCAAGTTAATATTCCATTGTTAGATGTAGTCAAAAAAATTCCCCGTTATGACAAATTTCTTAAAGAACATTGCACCCATAGGGGATGGTTGATGGGGAATGAGAGAGTCAACGTGGGGAGAAATGTCTCAGCCTTAATTCATCTATAAATTCCAACCAAATGCGAGGATCAGGGCACATTCACAATACCGTGTACCATAGGAGAGACAGTCTTTTCTGATTCTATGCTAGATTTAGCTTCTTCCATTAATGTAGTGCTTCACTCCATGTATACTTCTCTGAAGGTTGGATATCTTCTACCAACCAGAAGTGTCATCCAACATTCCAACCAGAGTACAATGCCTCCAATAGGAGTGACTGAGGATGTCCTCGTACAAGTGAAGAATCTCATCTTCCCGGTAGATTTCTACATTCTTGAGATGGAAGATACCCGAACCCAAGTACATCCTCCTCTCATACTTGGGAGACCATTCCTAAAAATAGCAAAGACGATCAGCAAAATTCAGAATGGTACGTTGTCCATGGAATTCAGAGGAGAAAAGGTAAATTTTATCATCCTTAAGGCTATGAAACACCCCATTGAATATCACACCACTTTTCATGTCTATTTGATGTAAGTTCTCTCAAACGATGCACACACACACAATTCTCTCCTCAACCAAAAATCTGATTCATTTTTTTTCTTCACGCATGGATGATTTGAGTTTTGATTCATGGTTTGATTGTTGTGTGGGTTATGAAAAGTGTATATTTTGTGCTTTAATTGATGAGTGTGTTCATTTTTAGGTACCCATGATCGTCGATGATTCTACAAATCTCATTTCTATAGATTCTCTATCTTTAGAGAATAAACATGAGAAGATAGATAGTTTAATGGACCTCAATCTCCCTAAATCCCCTCTCTCAGTTCAGAAACCACCATTGTTGGAACTTAAAAAACTTCCTTATAATTTAAAATATACATATCTTGAGGTTATTGACCAATTTCCCGTCATTATTGCCAATAACCTCTCTTCACAACAGGAATTGAAACTGCTCAAACTTTTGAGATAGTGTTAAAAGGAAATAGGATGGACATTTTCTGATATTCCTAGGATTCACCCATCTATTTGTATACTCCATATACATTCAGATGATGAGGCTAAGCCCGTAATAAAATCTCAATTCTGGTTGAATCCTACTCCCCTTGAAGTGGTGAAATTGGAAGTTAGTAAATTATTTGATGCGGGGATCATTTATCCAATATCTGATAGTAAATGGGATAGTCCAGTGCAAATTGCACTTAAAACAATAGGAATAACAGTTGTGTCAAATGAAAATAATGAATTAGTTCTAGCACATGTGCAAAACAGTTGGAGAGTCTGTATTGACTACCATCGACTGAATGAATCCACGCGGAAGGACCACTTTCCATTACCTTCCATTGACCAAATGTTAGAATGATTGGATGGTAAGTAACATTATTGTTTCCTTCATGGATATTACGGTTATTTTCAAATACATATATCCCCTGAGGACTATGAAAAACAAAATTTACCTATCCATTCGACACATTTTTATACAAAAGGATTCCATTCGATCTATGTAATGATCCTGATAATTTTCAGCGATGTATGTTGAGTATTTTTTATAAGTACCTTGAGAGTTGTATGGAAGTATTTATGGATGATTTCACGGTATATGGATATTCTTTTGATGATTTTTTGGAACACCTAGGTTCTATCCTCCGCCGCTGTATTGAAAAAGATCTTGTTTTAAATTATGAGAAATGCCATTTTATAGTTGACTGGGGGATAGTTCTTGGGAATGTCATTTCAAATAAGGTAATTCAAGTTGATAAATCTAAAATTGAATTAATTCCAACCCTTACATATCCAAAATGTGTTCGTGAGGTGTGATATTTCTTGGGTCATGCTGGTTTTTACCGCCAATTCATTAAAGACTTTAATAAGATTGAACTTCCATTGTCCCGGTTATTGCAAAAGGATTCTGAGTTTTGTTTGATAAAAATTGTGAGGATGCATTAAATTCACTAAAAAAAGAGTCTCACATCATCTCCCATAATCCAAACACCATGGTGGGATCTCCCCTTCGAGCTTATGTGTGAAGCCTCTAACATTGAAGTTGGGGAAGTTTTATCCCAAAGGGTTTAGAAGGCTCTTCATGTCATTGCATATTCCTCACGTAACCTTGACCCTAACCATGAAAAATACACAACCACTGAAAAGGAACTTCTTTCTATTGTGTTTGACTTGGAAAAATTTCATTCATATCTTATCGGGTAAAAAATCATCGTCTTCTCTGATCATGCTGCCCTTCGTTTCCTCCTAAAGAAACCTGAAGCTAAGCCCCACCTCATTCGAGGGATGATCCTCCTACAGGAGTGTGACCATGAGATTAAAGATAAGAGAGGATATGAGAATGTCGTAGATGACCACATTAGTAGGATTTCCACACCATTGGACCATCAAGTTGGAACACCCCTACCCATTGGATAATTATTCCCTCATGAGAACCTTTGTGATGTTGTGGACCTTACACCTTGGTATGCAGCCATTGTGAATTTCTTATGAACATCTAGGGTACCCACTGATTTCAGCATTTCACAATCCCATATACTTAATCATTATTCTCATTGGTACATTTGGGATGAGCCATACTTTTGGCGAATTTTTAGTGACCAAGTAGTTCGTTGGTGTGTCCCTGACAATGAGTTCACCTCTCTTTTGACCTTCTGCCACACTTTGGCATGTGGGGGACACTTTGGATCTCAACTTAAATCTCACAAAGTCTCTGACTCGAGACTTTATTGGCCATATTTATATAGGGATGACCATATATTTTTAATGTCATGTATTCGTTGTCAATTCACAGGGAATATCTCTAAGAGGAAAGAAATGCCCAACAACCCATGTTATTTTGTGAGATCTTTAATGCATGGGGAATTCACTTCATGGGGAATTCTCCAAATTCATTTGGCATTATGTACATCATATTTTCTATTTTATATTTATCTAAATGGGTGGAAGAAAAGGCCACCAGGACCGATGAATCTCGAGTGGTTGTTGATTTTGTGAGGTCCCAAAATTTAAGTAGGTTTGGTTTACCAAGATTCATCATTAGTGATCAGGGTTCACATTTTTTCAATTGCAACATGAAAAATCTGCTTTGTAAGTATGGGTTTGATCATAAAGTATCCACTGCATATCTCCCTCAAACTAATAGACAAGTAGAAATATCAAATCGGGAAGTTAAATGAATTATGGAAAAAATGGTACAACCCAATTGGAAAGATTGAAGTTTGTGCTTGGATTATGCACTTTGGGCGCACCATACATCTTTTAAAACCCCAATCGAAATATCACCATATATAATTGTGTTTGAAAATTCTTTTCACCTCCCATTGGAGGTAGAACACCGTTCATATTGGGCTTTTAAAAAATATAATATGAACCTTTCAGATGCAGGTGAGTAAAGAAAGCTACAGATTCAAGAGTTAGAAGAAACTCAGCGTGATGCATAGGAGAAATCCTAGATCTATAAAGGGAATGAAAAAACTATTCATGATAGCATGTATCACCAGCTGAAGTTCCATATTGGTGAGAAGGTCCTCATGTACAATTCCATGCTTAAGCTCCACCCAGGTAAGCTTCGTTCTCGATGGCTCGGTCCTTAAACTGTTACTAATGTTTACCCTTTTGGTGTAATACAGATTTTGAATGAGCAGAGTGAACAAAGTCTTACCATCAATGGGTAGTGACTTAAACACATCTATGAGGATTTTCCAAAGATTTTGGTGGAGGAAATCCACCTTCTCGACGCATCATACCAATAAAACACACCATGTTTTATCCTTCCTTATCACTTTATCAATTATTTTTGTAAGGACACTACACATTCTAGGTGTGGGGGGGGGGGTGGATACATTACTGGGTTAGATATGACTTTTTATCATTTTATCCTTTCTTCTATTTTGGCCTTTTTTATGGTATTCTCATTTTCCCCATCAACAATTTTGATGTTCCATGATTTGGTAACCATAAAGGGGGGAAAGAAAAAATACGATAATGAAGGATAAAAATAATATTTGAGTGAATTTAATATCAGGGAGTGATTTTATTTTTTTAGTGAATTGGTTTTCTGTCAATGATATAAATGGTCGTATCTATGTGAAACCCTTGAGATGATTGATACCCCTTATGTGAGTGGTTATTGGAAAAACTGTGTCACTAATATCTCCACATTTATTTTCACCAAACCACAAATTGTGAATATTTCTTACTTAATATAAGGTAAATATATGGTAGGTTAATATTTTTCTGCTTTAAATGATATTTCCATATGTTCGTTTCTTATACAATCTCTTTCATTACTGCACCAAATTGACCTATGTGTGTGTACCTAATGTCTAACTATTGTACACCCTCGAAAAAATTGGTTGTGTCTTGGGTTGGTCAAAAACCACTCCTCCTCAACCTTTGACCTTGTTAGACCTATTAAAATTAGTGTCGTGAGGAGATTAAACAAGGGTTTAGAGATGAGTGTGATATTTTTACCAAATGTAACTTTTAGAAAAATAAATAAATGAGGGGAGTGATGAAATGTGAAACATATGGGAATATCTAGGTCGGTAGCTTATGGTTTGACATCTGGGAATGCTTATGTGAGTGGGCCTTGAAATATTATTTCAAATGATGTAGGGTAGGTCCAGTGGACAAAATCATTTAAGATGAAAAATATTAAAATTACATATATTTATTAGATAACAAGTGAAAAGAATATCATGGAATGGTTTTCACACACCCACATGGAGAGTTAGTGTCATGGTTGACTTCTGAATTCCTTGTTAAATTTGTATCATGAATCATTTTTAATTTCACTATGATATGATTTATGAGACATCTTTTTCTATTTTAACTAGGAAGAACTCCTTGGTGTGGTTCGTGCATTGATCACATTACTTTAATTAAATTTTTTTCAAATGTTAAATCTTTATGATTTTGGGAATATATATCCATCATTTTATTTGGATATGTGACTTTTCCTAGGAGTGAAAATGTTTAGGTGTGGGGGTGTGATCGTACCACGATTCATTGTTTTATTCCACCCTTACACTGCTTTTTAAACTAGTTTTGTAATGAATATTCCAAATATAATAATAAATTGCACTTTATGTTTGAATCAATTAATTAATTTTAATCAATATTATGATGGGAAATGTTACTTGTTTTTATTATTTCAAGGTAGGAGGAGATTTTGGAGGGACCTTGATGAAGTGGAAGAAAAATGGGCCAAAATTGCATGGATCCATGAAGGCCTATCCACTGTTGTGCTTGTATAGAAAATTACATGCATCAAAATGGGCACTTATTTTGTGTACTGGTACAAAATATAATGGGATACAACTCCTATGAAGTAAGTCAAGCCCAATTCGTTTTTAAAAGGGCCCAACTGAAATGATCTGTCCAAGGAATCAAATATGAACAAAATCAAATGCGGTGTTCTGTAATCTGTCCGTATCTCCCGATACACTTGTACAATTGATTCAAAACATTCGATGTAGATAGTCCGGAAGTGGGGATACAATTTACAGTTTTTTCAAAGGGATATTCGGGTTTCTATTGGTTGAAATACATTGTACAAGTGGATTGATGAAATCTGTGTGCCTAAAACCACATCCAATTTTCCTATAAAATGGCACCTTGGGCTCCCCATTTGGGAGTTCGGATAGGAGGAAAGGTTCTTCAATTTTGGATTCCCCAAGGAGTCTTCTCAACATCCCTAGATGTTCTAGAGGCTATGAAAAGTTCTACCCCAACATCTTTCTCTTCCTCCTCTCCCATGGGTTTCTAAACCCCTTGTGATCACCCGGGGAGGAACGTGATGTAATCTCGAGCTTCATTTTTTTATTATATTGAATGATATTTTTAATTACACGTTTTATGTTGTTTTTCTTCATCATATATTTTAATTTTATTGAGCAATGTACTGGTATGTCATGCTCAACTAATATGATCATGTTTGGGGGTACCCATTCATGTGATGTTTCACACACCATCCAGTACTTCCTTTTCCCCCATTCAATTGTGGTGTTTGTGTGGTTCATATTGGTCAATTTAACTCACATAAGCACTATCAAGGAAATGTACATTTATGTCATGTTATCACAAAGAAATAACATACAAACCTGGACAGCGCATTGAGTTCTTTGTGTGTTGCCTTGGTGAGTTTCGGTTATGAAGTCAAACACAAATCACCCAATCATCGGCGGTGTCCGGTGAATCATTGTGTTTTTTAAACAGAACCCTAGGAGGTATCCTAGTAAATAATTAGTAACATTCTCTTTCTAGGTGTCACAAACTAGGTATTAAAAGATCATAACCCAATATCATGAAGCGATGAAGGATAAACATCATGAGGGTACCCCATGTTGATCACGCTTAATTAATTCTGTTAATCTCTACATTGTTTTATCACTTTCATTTTCTATTTTCATCTTTAATCATCAAACCCCCAAGTATTAAAAAACCTCCTACACCTTCTAATTTCATAATAAAAACCCTCTTTTAAAATTAATGATCTAAGATCCATCGAGAGATGTCCTAGGGTTGCTGCAATACTACAGAAATTATAGTCAAAATCAAACAACTAATTTGACACACTCGACATGAGATCACAGAACTTCTATTATTTATATTTATGGAATTTTATCTCAGACATTCTATTATTGTAGTTTAGGTACTTTTATCTCAAACCTAATCAATTACATGGGTTATGGTGCAGACATGATAGGAAGGACACAAAAAACTCTGGGTTGTGGGGGTTTTCTATAGTGTTGGTGAGGATTGTGAGGATTAGATATCCATTTTTTGGAGTGATTCATTTGGTTGATGACCATAGGTAAATATGTAAGATCCATATGCATACATGTATAGTCAATAAAAGGGTCTCTATAATGAGGTTATCTTTTCCAGGGGATATGGAAGATTTATTGAGGTAATATCAAATAATGGAAAAATAAAAGGATTCTAGATCTTCCTGGATAGTTTGAATATAGGTGATGTAAGTCATACACTATAAGTTTTTATTCATGAATATCAGATGTGGAAGACATACCGGGTATTCCCCATGACATTATTATATGCTAGATTTCACCACAATTTTTTGAGGGCTCAAAAGAATTGAAGATCCTTTCTCAGAAGGAGGAGATGCAATTAGTTGGTAGGTCAAGGCCCTTATGCATCTATAGCATGGACAATAAAAAATTAATATCCACTCATTTATTAGGGACATGAATGATTTATGAACACTCAAACATCCATTCAATGAAGTTGGATATTAGAGGAAATCTATCCGGATAGGTTCCAGCCCTTAGGCTTGTTCGTCTATTGACCATGCAGATCGATCCCTACACCCTGTATTTTTGAATCTTGATTCGTGGGCCAAAAAATGTTTGGTAATGAAGTGTAACATTCTGGCATTGAAAATGGTTCAGAACACGGTGATGTATTGTTGAGGATGTCAAACCCCCTTGGATAGTTTGGTACAGAGACAGTAAGTCATGGTCAAAAGTGCTTGGATCAGGAAGATGATATCAGACAGTCATACTAGGAGTAGTTTAGACATAATGAGGTGTTTATTTCTTCCACATTGATGTCAGGTATCACATGTATCATAATATCTTTTCGTAGAGTGACATATTTGGTTGATGACCATAGGTGTATATACAAGAGCAATTACTATACATAAATAGTTAGGAAAAGGGTCCCTTGATGACGGATATCCTTTCCATGGTCCATGTAAGGTTTACGATGGCCCAAGGTACCGAAATCATGATATGTAATTTTCAGAAAGTGTATTATGCAATAAGGGTCCAAAAACCCTAAAATTTATATCACTTCTCAATGAATGTATTCTTGTGGAAAGAATATGTGAGAAATCATTAATCTATTTTTTTTCTGATCTAGGGGGTTAAGTAAGCATTTATTAGATTTTACTATGTCCATAGTGTATACTCTTTGAGCTATATTACTTCTTTATTTGTGAGATAATTTTTTCCTATACTCAGTAGATGAAGAGTTTATAAAGTAATTACTTGAACTTTTCTTATGCTACGTTTTAAGGGTTTTCAACCTGATAGGTTTTCTATCTCTTTCTCTAGAAGTTTATGGTTTGGTGATTTGAACCATTATTGGATGGATTTTAAGGTTGTAAAAATTTTACCAAAGGATATTAATTTTAATTTCATGATGCATCTAATCCTAATATGGGGTACGGTGCATAAGATATCAATTAGGATACATAGAGATGAGTGTAACTCATTATCTTTCTGAGTGGGGGATGGGAATATTGTAAATCATGGATTGAGGCTCTCAGGTTATGAGTAATGATATGGGGAAATCATACCAGGAGTAGTTCAGATCACAATGAGGTGTTGAGTTCTGCCAAAATGATGTCAGGGATCACAAGGATGAGATTTTCCATTTTGTAGAGTGACACATTTGGTTGACAATGATAGGAGTGTATGTAGGAGACATAAGAATACATGAATAGCCATAAAATGGGTCCCTTGAAACCAGTTATCTTTTCCATGGGCCATAAAATATTTAGTTAAACACTATGTTCTCGAGACATAAAGTATGACTTATGGATGGGGGAACTGCAATGGTGATGGAATCACCGCATACTCTAGCTTCCCCGAGTAGGGCTCTTGGGGTCCTTTGATAGGGGATGAAAATGGATTATGTTCTGCATATTTTAACCTCATATATTGATGATATATTCAATTCATTTTATCATCATGTGTTAAGGACATATTTTTTGAAATTTAACATCATTTGATAGGGTCATTTTCCGTGTTGTTTAACATAATTTGATAATGACGTGGGAACCAACATGAAAAGAGTGTGCATGATATATTACAAACAAAAACAAGTCGTACATAGACCTGGCTTGTGTTTTAAAAAAATTAGCCCGTGTGATTGAATACTTATATAGTTGGGACTCATTTGTTATTGGTTTTTATAGATAGGTCTAGGATTGGAGACCAATAAATTAGTACATATCCTATGGTGATAGTAATAAATCAACACATAGTTTTTTAATGAATAACTCCCTACGTAGGTCTGACCTTTATCTATAGGTAGGAATTGTGTCTGTTGATTATTGTAGATTGGCCCAAGATTGGAGATCTAGGAATCACTACGTATCCTATGATGATAGGTTTGAATACACACATAGTTCTTAAGGGGACATGTAGTTTTATATCATGAAATAAGGATGTGGGATTCTTAATGTCAAAATGGGAATTGTGGTTAGACCCAAGGATGGATATCTAAGTTTCACTATGTATCCTATTGTGATAGGAATCAAGCCAAACACAGTTCTATAAGGATGAATTCCCTATACAAGTCCAACCTATACACAAAGATGTAGAATTTTTATATTTTTCATTAATGGACCTGGGATTGAACATCTTGGAATTTCTATGTATCACGTGATGTTAGAAATAAATTCACATGAAGTTATAGAATTCTGGTGTGGTAGAAGACCAAAACCAGCAACAATGGTCCTCTTAGGCGAGGTCCACATGAATATACAATTTTTTTTCATGTAAGGCACATAAACCATACAATTTAACACCATGAGGTGAGGGAACATTGTATTCCTTTTATTGTATTTCATTTAATACCATGATGGGTCTGTCACAAGCTTACATGCCTTGTTTTTGTGATGAAAACCTTTACTGAGATTCCAAAGTTCACATGAGCTATGCTCATTGTGAGAAATAGGGAATGAAGAGGGTTACTCTTTCTATTAGAGAGAATTAAATATATGAAAGGGGTGTTTGCCTCATGTGGTGGCTAGACCAAGATATAGGACCATAAATTCTCTATAAATCTCATTAAAAATGATAATTAAGTCAAACATAGTTCTAGAAAACCCATGTTGTTTAATGTCATGTGTAAAGGACATGGATCACATGATGTGAAGAAAAAGGGAGGTTGTGACTTGGTCAAAACTAAATGTTCAGGTGTTACTACTTATCCCACACTAGAATAAATCAAGCCATGTGTAGTTCTTGGATTGATAAATTCCCTATGTAGAGCTTACACTCATATGGGCATGGGGGAATATAATCCTTCTTTCACACAAATCTAGCTTGTATGTGGTGATTCATTTGTGGGATGGTTCTTTCTGTGCATTTTAATGTCATCTGGTGAAGACCAAAACCATGAAATTTAAAACCACATGGTAAGGAAGTGAGGTATCATGTAGTTTAAATCTTGTTTTTAGGAATTCTGGTGCTCGAAAGTTTGTCATCTTAATTTCCAGATGATCTTGTGTAGTATAACATCATGAAACCATGATCAACTCATACAATTTAACATCATGAAACCAGGATGAATTGTGGGACATATAATTACGTGTATTCCCATACCAAGGAAACCATAAAAAGTATTTCTTGAAAAAAAATTCATCGGTGGGGGGTAACATGCTCCCCATCCATTGTGGCCAATGATTAAGCCTCATTGTGATATACCTTACATATGGTGTAAATCCATTCCAATTTGGGTTCCAAAATTTGAGGAATTTTCCACGGTATCATTGGGGTCATGAGGGCGAACAACAGTTCTCCTTGGAATAATGAATGGAGATGAAACTTTCTATTAAAGGCTCGTGTGATTAGATTCTGATGGACTTCCAGGTTTTATAGTTTGTGAAATCTGTTCTCATTGAGTTTTTCCAATTTTTCCAACCACTTTTGTGATTTCAAATCATCCAAGAGCTATGTGAAAATGTCTATTCAGAGATAAGTCAACTGGATCTCTATGGGAAACACTTTCTTGATCCTGTACTCTAATGAATATGGAATTTCTTATATAGCCGTATTCATGGTGGCACGGTAGGTCCATAAACCATGGAGGAGTTTGTCTGACCATGAATTATTATCCATTTTCACTATCTTTTGTAGTATATTTGACAGATCCTTATTTATGTGATCAATCTATCCATTTTTGACAAAATGATTGTGTGATGAAGTGTTGGACTCGATATTGTACTCCAGGTATAGGTTCCTCTACTCTGGAGAGCATAATTTGGTTTGTTTGTCCATAAATATTGTGTGAGGGACTCTAAACCTAGTGGTGATATGGGAATTTAGGAATTTGATGATGGTGTTTATTAAAATTCATTGAGGGCTATTTCATTAGTCCATCTGCAAAATAATATGGTAGAAATAAGGATGTATTTGAAATACTTATCTATAGATGGGGGATAGAGACACCCCAATATCCATTCCCCATACAATTTTTTTTAGGAATATTTAGTTGTATGATAAAAATATAGGGGTTGATAAATGATGTTTCATGAATCTAAAATGCATGAAATTTCTGGTGAATTTGACACAGTCCTATATCATGATTTTCCAGTAATATTCAAACAACTTAATTTGATGGGAAATCATAGTCCCAAATTAATGGTCACTAAAAGAGACCACATGCACTTCTTCCATGGTGGAAAATTATCTTATTCTGTTATGAATCTGAGGATGATTCAATCAAACCCCTGACTGTAGATGTATTTTTCTAATTTGAACCATCTTGTAGTGTGAATTTCACTACATGATGAAGAATCTATTACCTTTCATCTCAATTTCTATAGAGATTCATTTTTATTGATAACTGATTATGGGATCTATCCATCGAGGGGTGGTCATTGGTCCATCACACTTTGGTGCAGTGTTGACTAGACTGATTTCTTTCATATCACATATGATGATCGACGAGACCATTAGTTGATGTGTGATACAAAATATTGATTCCTCCTAATCAGGGTCATCCAAGAATATGGCTACATTATCCAATGTGTTGGTGAGAGGATTATGTGATTGGTTTATAAGATGTAATGTGGGTTCAAAAGGGAACAATTCCATCAGTCCCTTAAAGTAGCCAATGATAGGGTACATTTATTCCTTTTTAATATCATATTCACCATTGATATTATTTATCACTAGATTTGAATCCCCTTTTATATCTAGGTAATCTACATACAACGATAATTCTAGTTCCAAGCCAATAATGAGGGCTTTGTATTTTTCCTCATTATTTGCGCATCCTTCAAACAATGAGAAAGAGTAGGTAAAAAATTATTTTTCAACAGAGACAAATAAAATACATAATCTAATCTGATTGAATCTAAGGTTTTCCATACTTATACAAATAGTACTTTGTTAGGCACTATGAAAATATATCTCTTAGGTCTAGGGAGTTTTATGGGAATAAAATAACTCCTCATATGGAAGATTGGTGTCCACCAGTGTATCCTCTGGGGAGGGATGTTGTAACGCCCCTACCCCAGTTATTTAGATTCGGTGCCTTATTTTAATACATTTGCATGATTACAAGGAATAAAGTCCCGAAGTACCAATCCATTTAGTAGTCTTGGAAGCAATATACATACATTAGTTCAACATTACAACTTTAAAATAAGAACAACAACAATTTATTCCATTAGAAACATCCAAGCCTCTAAGATTTTTCCTGCAAGTCACTCATAAATAAATCCTTCATATCATGGGAAAATGAAACATAAGAAAGGGGTGATCTCAAACGCTCAGTAAGGGTATGAAATACAAAATAAGATAACATACATATTAAGCATAGTTAATAATTGAAAACACATGCCTTCATGAATAATAAACATGAGAACTTTGTGGAAAGAATGTGAGATGAGTAAATAATGGAATAATAAAACATAGTCATGGGTGTTCTAATAGTCTAATAACCACATGAAATATCAATATCTAATCTGATAATGATGGAGTGCATAATATCGGACATTATGAAACATTTTTTGGAGGCCTCGGCCAAGACGTCTAAAAATTAGTAAGGCCTCATCCAAAACAATATATCAAAAATTGGGAAATGCCTTGGCCAATTCCACGTCTATTTGTCTCATGAGACCTATCGGTGCATATAGGATCTATAGCGGGCTCCAACCATCACTTACTATGTCCAATACATTCTTCATATGAAAATATTGAAACATAACATAAACGTTCGTATTAAAATTAGCTTACGAAATGTCAATATTTTATCCAAGAACTAGGAATGGTATAAAAATAACACATCCACAGTCCAACATAACTCATTAAATACAATACAGAAGATTGTATTGTAACATATTAACCTCAACCAAGAATAATCAAAGATACTGACATAGATGAAAATAATCATCAAAACAATTTGAGAGAAATATCCCCCTTTTTCTTGAAAACATTTAAAAATCACACTATTTGCCACAAAAATGTTTAAAAATAGAATTTTGAATCAAAGTGTCCCATACCATTTTGATAATTTTAAAATTATTTTTAATTTTAAAATATTAATGTCCATATGAATAAATCCTTAAAACCATTTAAAAAACATGGACATTAATGAGAAAGATTTAGAAGAATAAAATTTTAAAACATTTAAAATGATATTTTAGTTAGAGTTCCAAACCAAATGAGAGACGTTTGAATAAAAATAATTGAGATAATCAAAACTTTATAATATCTTAATAATAAAAGATTTCATTATATAATATGTCAAAGGACAGTACATACACCATATAAAAGTGAATTGGTGTATAACAACTAAGAAGCCTCAAAGGAATACAAATTGAGATGAAATCCCTTATAAAGATAGTATCCTTAGGTAAATGATAAATCAATGACATAATTATGTGTGATAAATAAAAATACACCCAATATAATTTTTTATTTAGTGTAAATCAATCAGAGGACATTCACACATATTCTGGTGAAAACTACACCAATTACTTGGATGTTTAACTCAATGAATAGAAATTGAGTTAAGATCAAGTTTATATCAAAGAGTTGAGAAAATATCAATGAAGTGATTATGTGTATAAAAATTATATACACCCAATTGGGAGTGGAAAATTACTACAGAAATAATAAATAGGGATTACACACATAATCTGGGAGTAAAATAATCAATGAAGTATGCCAAAAGCCCACTGAGTGGAAATTGAAATTTGAAATTCCCTTACCGATTTAGTAAATTATGAAACATAAAAACCATGAAAGAAAGATCATAAAATTAAGATGTAAATACCCATAAATTAAATTATATTATACGAATAATATAATCATGGACAACACACACACTACACAAAATGAAATAGTGGCCAATATGGCATGAATCTCACTGGAATAAAAAGTGAGATGAAAAACCATTACTTCATTATAATCAATCGAGTCATCTGACCAAAAGTTAATAAACACAAAATTAATCACATAATACCATGAATATAAATAGAATCATGTTAATAAATATCAACTGGTAGTACACAATACACCACATCCAATAAATAAGTGGCGAAAAATGGAAATCTCACAGAATTAAAAGGGAGATAAGAAACCCCTTACTTTGTACTTTTCCTTGGTTGAGGGTAGGTTAAACACATCTATAATGGTGAAGTAATTATTATAAAATTATAAAAGAACCATATACATTAATATTATATCATATATGACCTTCTAATATTTCTTTGTTAATGATATTTCAGTAGTATCATTGTTTCGGGTGTTAAGTGATTCGTTTTCCTTTAAATGATTTGTTACAATAGTATTGTTTGTTAGGGATAGGATGTATCTTATTAATATTCAGAATTATATTAAGTATTTAAACATTATTTTTTAATCTTCAAATGAAAATTACTCTTTAATGGATATGATGGGGAATGACTCTCATCGCGTTCGTGGGGACGGTAATCCATACGTACGCACGAGCGACAATATCATTTTTTTGATATTAAAATCATATATAATTGGCTAGTATATCATATATAAAAAATCATTATAATTTTATATCTGTTTTTTTAAATTATTTATACTCATTATTATACCCATCCAAATGATGAAGTATTTGAATAAAAAACCACACCACGACGTGGAGATGGTAATCCGTACGTACGCACGTATGGTGACTTTGTCATTTATAGGATGGATAGAATAACGAATATGGTTGTACCTTTTTTATAAAAACATAACAGTATATAGAATATACTATATTTATTATTTTATAATGAAAACAACAATGAATGAATAAGTGGAAGAAGAAAAAACATCAAAGAGGTGGTGATATATTTACCTCTTCTTCAGGTTCTTCCTTTTGATTTGGTCAAAAGGGATCCTTAGGTAGGATTTATGAATAAATTAGGGACACTATGATGAATGGAGGAGAGTTGGGAGGATATTTGGGTATGGGTTGGCTGATCCTAATGGATTTTAATGTGTGAATTTGAGATAAGGGGGAGTGCCCTTTTATAAGAGGGGTGAGTGGCACCCTAGGAAAAGCTAGAAATATTATTTTATAATAAAATCATTTTATGATTATAATGGCTGAAAAATTAATTAATTATAGGATAAAGTGGTTATGGGTCCAAAAGCACTCATCAAATAGGTTTTCTGATAGGTTTGCCTCACTATATTAACTTTAACTTTTATATTTAACTATTTGTTAAATAGTTTGACATTTACCATGTCTCATTGTATTTTTATATTACATGGTTAATAAACATACTATAAACTTCCAAGAGAACCCCAAGTTGTTAATTAATGATACAACTATCATTATATAATTATTTTGGCTGAACCTTATATTTTTAGGAATATAATATCAATTAATAATATAATATTTGTTTTGAAAACTCTTTTATGTCAATTTTGACACTATTAGGTATTTTGTTTCTTCTAAATTCATAATAGCATTATTACTTCTAAAATAATTCATATAAACATTCCAAACAGGTCATATTAACCTATAAAATTAGTGTAATTCATAAAAAGTCTCAAATTACATTTATTTGGATATTTATAATATCAATTATTTTAATAATTCATTAATTAGTTAATTACTGTATCATCATTGTGTCATAAATAAATTTTATTATTTAATGTATAAAAATTATAAATAAAATACCATTATGTAGGAAATATTTTTATATTTATAATTAATATTTATTTTTTAATTTATCTTATGTGTAACCCTATATTAAAAATGGTTTAGTTATTAAACATTGAAATTAACACTTTTAAGTCTTATTTGAATTAAATAATAATAAATGTCCTAATCTAATACAAGTTAAAATAAAGGATCATATTGTATTCGTATGTTTTTTTTTGGGTCTAATTAAACTTATCTAATCGAATTAGGACATGTGTTAGGAAAATAATAATATCATTTTTACCCTTAATTACCCTATTTACTTTTAACCGTGGTAAATAAAAGTAAAAAGTTACTATTCACCAATTTTTTTTCATCTTATTGAACCACATTTTACTTACTGATATCAACCATGTCTCTCAGATTTTTAAAATTCAACTCACAGAAGTGGTAAAATTATGTTTTATGTAAATTTGCAAATGCTCGTAGGAGGTGGGTAAAAGACGGTAAAAAGTTCAATAAAATTTTATACATCTAATTTTATTAAAAAATGACTCTAATGAATTATATTCAACATATATAGGTATTATATATCTATTTTGACTTAAGATAAATTTAAATAAAATAAATAAATATTTAAATAAAAAGTCAGTTTTAAACTATAACGCAATGTTTTTTCAGTATTCAAAAAAAATTGAATGTTTTTAGTAAAATACAAAAAATTAACCCTAATCTAATTTCGATATTACAAATCGAAAAATGAAGTCCATTTTCAATGATAAAATTTATAAAATTTCAAAATGTGGGTATTACTATTCATAAGGACTAGTTTGATTGGTCATGGTGTGTTAGAATCTCGATGTTGCGTACAATGCAAGCTATTAAATTATTCAAAGGGAAGCATACCGTGGAAGCTTGGGGTGTTACAGTTGTGCTGCAACGAAATCAGCCTGGTCTTACCCTTTCACTATGTTCTGTGATACAAACTGAATATCGTATTTCAGTAGAATGATCTTCCATCGGGCCATGTGACTGATCAACATGGGGCATCCAAGGATGTACTTGATAGGATCAACATGAGTGAATAGATAGATTTTATGGTGAATCAATTAATACCTCATTTTTTTCATGGAGAATATATGTGCAAGGTAGATCTTTTAGACATCATGGTATCAAATATCATTACCTAGAAATGTAGGAATAAGGTAGTATAAATTGTTTTCTCTCCCCACATCATTCTTTTTTTGGAGGAGGGTGCCCAGTGAGTGTTCCATGGTGGCCACATATAAGATGAGGGAAATAACTTCCACTATAGGAATCAGGACCGGTGGGTGTTGAAGATACTGCATGAGACTATTGAATAATTATTATTAGTCATCATCCCATTGATAGATGAGTCTATTATTCATTATCCTAGTGAAGGAGATGGATTTACTGGCCAGGTTGGCTATGAATTATCGAATGTAGATAAGGTTCCCTTGAATCCCCCTCAGTTCTATGAGATTTCATGGGGGTGAAATTGATAGAATAACATTAGTATTCTCTAGGTCAACCTCGACACCATGGGGGAATACCAAAAATCGAAGAAACTTTTCTGATGTTACCCCTAAAGTGAATTTCAGTGGATTCATCTTTAGGATTTGTTGTCACATCTTATAAATGATTCCTTAGGGATCAATGAAGTGATCACATTGATTTTAGGACACGACTATCGTGTTGTTGACATAAAATTTGACAATTTTTTCCAAGAACAACATAATGATATGATGCATTACATTTTGATATGTGAAAAAACATTCTTAACATTGAAGGGCATGACATGAAAGAAACAAATCCTTCGATGCACTATAAATGTAGTGTCTTTTTTATCTTTAGTGTCCATATTTATTTGATTGTACCAAGAATACTCATCGATGAAGGATAGGGTGTGGAATATAGTAGTTGTATCAATCAAGTGTTTCATGATTAGAAATGGGAAATCTCCCTTTGGTAAATATTGATTATGGTCTCTAAAATAGATGAATACCCTAATCATCCCATTATTTTTTTATATGGATGATGTTGGTAATCCATCTTGGGTATTTCACTTCTTTGATTTTTTTTCCTTTGATCAGCTTATCATCTTTCTCCACTACATTGCTGGCCTGAGAGGGGGGAATCCTCCTAGATTCCAACTTGAAACCTTGATTCTCACCATGTAGCGTGAGATGGTGTGTATCCATATTTGGATTTAGTTAGGGAATTTCATGTAGTTCTATGTGAACATATATCAGTGTTCCTTTAGATATTCTACGTACATCTCATTATTATAGAGGGGAATTATGGCACAAATCAGTGTAGTTTGAAGATGCTGTTTTGTTCCCCGATTAATTTTCCTGAGCTCTACTACAGTGTTGTAAACACATTCCTTAAATGTGGGGGTGGGGGGTTCTAATGGCCAGCCTTATCTTCTTCCATATCCGAGTCTATGGAGATATTTTCAAATGATAATGGAAACATGGGGGCTTTTCTCTCTTTATAAGAGTAAGATAGGCCACAAGAAGAGACATTATCATCCCCTAATACATGAGTCATTATAAAGAGATGCTGGAGTTGAAAGTATTTTGTACTATCACTGGGTACATAAGGGGCTTGGACCTCTGGGGTAAAGTATATTACCTCATCTAGATTTATTGGGAGAACATAGTCATTGTTGATAATAATCCAAGGATTAACAAGGGTGGTTTCTAGTCCGTTGAGGGAAGAAACATGTATTTCATCATCCTCTATTGGTTGTTTGCCTCCATTTTTATAAAAATATAATTTAGCATATGTGGATCCACAAGTTTCAGAGGGGAAACTATCACCAAGAATTATGCTGACCATTCCATTGAAGGGGTACTTCAGACATTGATGAAAGGTTGGGTGTACCAACAATGGATATGGATCTAGGTCCCTCCAAGAATAAAATTATATTAAATTTCTTACTAGATAACAATAAAATCACCACCAAACATGAGATCCCCAAACTGACCTTCAATCTTGATAGTTTTGAGAGATATTTTTTCACCCTTATCATACCCTTGAATGGTTAGCTTTATGTGAAATAAATCACCTTCTATATATCCAAAACATCATAGGTTTTTAACCAAGATGAGTTTGATCCCAGAACCATTAAAAATTAGGACCCTATTAATTTCATCATTATTGAGTATGTCCAAAATATATAGGGTCCTGATGTTCCCTTTAAGGACATCTTCTTTATCCTAGTCGGTGAACAAGATGGCGACTTGGAATTATTCTGACATAGTATCCACTCTATAGAACTCAACTATAATGAATTCTATCTTGAATTTCTATGGGATTTGAAGGGATTCAACAAGTGCCTCTATATGTTCATTTGAAATATGGAGCGCATCAAAGACTGAGAGTATGGATGGGAAAAATACCAGTTGTTTCCAAACATTGTAATTTTGTGCCAGAGGTTGGTGCTTGTTGATTTGGGGATGCTCTTGGACATGTGGTTCTAGATCCAAGGCATTTGAGGCGAATAGATTGGATTCCTATGAAACATTTTAGGGATAATCTACTGCAAGTGGTGCAGGTTGTGTCAGCCTTTTCCATTACCTATGTTGATCTAATAATCCCACCCCTGCTAAGCGATCAATCAAGAAAATTAGGTGTGTATGAATGATAGTGGCTCTTAAGACACCTCCATTCATTTTTGAGCCTTCTGGTGTGATTCCATATGATTTTTTCTTCATATATATCATCTTTTGGGATGTGGCTAAAATATTGAGTTTTACCATTCCCACGATATCCCATGTATCCTAAGTTCCAGCACATACATATTCTTATTCCTCGTTTATGTGAACGAAACTTGTATCTTGAGGAATTATCATAATCAGATAAGGGTTATTCCATGTGTATCATGCTGGAAGAACCAAATATGATCTCTTCATCTAATGATGATTTTGTTCGGTGGGGTGGTTTCCATGATTCAGATTTTGCAGGGAAGAAGAATGCAAGAGTTAGATATTTCTATGTTAATGAATATTATACTTCCTGTTCCATTTTTTCCTACTTCGGGTGGTCACATCCATCTTTAGGAATAATATTTTATGTTTTCTCTTTGGTTGATGAAGCTATTATGAGTCTACATAGCTGTTCTCTAAGTGTGTCTTGAACTCGATCAATTATTTTTCAAGTCAAACAATTTTCTAACTTTCACACACACATGGTTGGAGATTTCTACCAACCACCATCCTCTTATGATTGGGAAAAAATTATGTAGGACACTTTATCTAAGAAGTTATATAACACAACCTATCTAGAATTGTTCATGCTATGAAGGATGTTTTCAAATTAAAATAAATCCTAGAGGTTATGATCCAGTACACCATGGAATGAGCTACAATTAGGATGGTTAGTGAGGTTGACCTTATCAGGATTCTTGGGCTACAGTAGCCTGAGTATGTTCTTATCTGTAGTTACAAAGAATTAAATATGTACTTGTTCATTTTAAAAGTAATATTATTTATTCAACTATTCCTAAATTCCTATGAAAAACCAATTTCTATGTGATTATGGATGTGGGAGAATCTATGGGCACTAGAATAGAGGTGTTGGGTAGATTGGGACTTATATGGGTGCTTGAACAGGCACTCCTACTTTCTTGAGATTGATTTCTAAAACTTATGCTTTTCCTGGACCTTTCCCCTATGTTTTTGGATTGAGTCAGGTTTTGGACTGGGTTTTCTGAATGGATTCGTCAAAAACATGTTTCATTTTAGTGATCTCAAATAACCCACCAAGATACTTCATTATGATTAGATGTGTCTGCAATTCATCCTAAATATTTTCACCATAATGTTCTGCCAGCTTCTCTTGTGATAGATATATGCTGAGTGAATAGGTTAAACCTTTCTAGTTGGCTATATATTCATACACCCTATCATTTTAGCATTTTTTCAATTATCTAGGCCAATGATTTTCATTTTTATAACGTGGAGTTTAATTGATAAAGGAATCAATGAAAAAGGTCTTCCTATCCTAAAATGAATCCTACTGGCAGGCTACTGCACCATACAAATGTAGGCCCTATCAGATTTTGTACAAAACACCTCAGCTTTTTTCCCCTTTTGATCTCAAGGGCCCATAATTAGCCCATATCAAGACATTAAATGGGTGAGAAGTTATTTAGGATCACTTACATCATCAAAAGTGAAAAATGTAAGATTTAAAAAATTGGGTGGTGGTGGAGTGTCATCCACCCATTCAGGACATGGCTTTCTCTCAAGATGCACAACTATGCATCACCCTTAATTAATATCCATTTTAGTAGCCGAGGACTTTATGTCGTTATGAAGATCTAAGGGAATTTTTGTTGTATCTTTCTTTCATCTACAGGGAGCATGTGGGGCTCGATGAGGTTTTCGTACCTTTATCTCCTTCTAATTCTCAATTCATCCTAAGAGAGAATTATTTCATTGATGTGGGAGAGACTTTTTTCTCAATGGAGGGATGACAAGATAATTTTTTACTTCCTCATTTATGTATACCAGCTTCCTAGATCTAGAGACAATTTGTTCCTCAGATACAACTATTGTGGGTGGATCAAATTTAGGAGGTAGAAAATTTGTCTCTGCCTAAATACAATATCGAGGGGGAATATTTCCCTTATGTATATCCTCATGGAGTCGTCTGAGAGTTTTTAACTCACTCTCATATTGTGACCATTGTTCCTCTGTGATAGGAGCTTTATCCGTTTTAGTGGTTATTCGAATGTAACCACGCCTTTTTCTTTTTCTTTGTTAGTTTTCTTCCAACAAGTCATCAGGTCGGTATTCGGAGGTTCGAGATTTTGGAGCCTTTTCTGGTTTTGGTTGCATGCAGCTTCAGTTGGTTCATCCCAATCACCCTCTCAGAGTAAATTTTCTCTATTATGGCTCTCTAACTTCCTATCAAGGTCTGAAATATCTTTCATGTTGATAGTGACGACATTCACTTAGGCATATCAGGAAATGGTAGTTGTACCATTACTTTTAACACAAATAGCTGATTTTGTTCTACCATATTTTATTTCATTATTCAAAGCCATATCTATATTAGTTCATTTTGACTTATGACCCCATTGGGGTCTGATTTCCTTCACTATATGATCCTACCCTCTCGGTCTATGAATAATTACCTTGAGGTATTTTCCTATTATGATTTGCAAGAGGGCCCGGACCAGCATATGTTTCTCTTGTGGTGGGTGGAATTGATGTGATTAAGAACAATGATTTTTATCTCATAACCAAGAGAAAATTGATTACATCTGTAATGATAATGATGATGAAAATTCACACAAATCTATTGGGTCTATGTTATTTGGGACTATAATTGGAATTTATTGGTCTTTTAGTTGAGGATCCAATGATTCTCATCCGGGATTTGATGACTCCTAGGATGGACATGAACATATAATTTCCCAAACCCCTATAGGGTGGGGTTTTATAGACTCACCATAGATGTACCTAGGAACCTCTTAGGGGATGATGATCCTAGCAATGGTGATTGAGATATAATTTCCCCCGACCCAGAGGGATGGGTTCTATTTGCAGCTACTATCAGTATGTCCTAAGGCCTCTCAGAAATTGATGATATGAGAGGTGGAGTTGGTGGTAGATATTCTCTTAGACTGTGAGCTGGGTCCACTTTTGGATGGATGATATAAAAGCTACTATTTCATGTCATTTGATGTGGCATGGATGTGTTTTTTAGGAGATGAGTGTGATGGTATCCCATGGTGAGAACCATTTTATACGATAATTTTTATAGGTGATCGTAACATCAGGCTCCGTGTCTGAAATTCGTTCCCTTTAATTTTTGTGGACCATTTCTAAGACTTATAATCTATCAAATACCTCTGTTCATGATATCTAGGTACTGTTGAAATAGAGGGATTATGTTATGGTGACCAAATGGATCAAGCGTTACATAGTCCCTGGATTTTTATAGAGGCTTTGACAATACATGATATCATATCTGAGGGGTTCCACTATTCTAGGGGTGTAACAAAGCGTAACACTCCACACTCACTCCAACCTCAAATAAGGAAACATGAAGTGACTTCATAGATCTACTATAAAATGGTCATGATGTAATGTTAACAAGAATGCTGCATATTTTAAATATACATTTCTGGTATTGGATCCTAGGCCTTGGATATAGAGGCATAGTTAGCTAACAATAGAGTATATTGATGGTTTTAAGGTGACCCTCCTATCCACTATGTCTATAAGAACCCGAATCTTTACATCACATATGGATCATGAATTCAGGTAGTTTTTGAGGAATAAGTATGAAATGAGAAATTTTTAAGTACACACTATGTACTTAGGAGTACATGCCGTGTACCCGAGTACTAGGTACAACTGCGTACTGGCTGTGTAATAGCCAAGTACATGGTTGTGTGGTGACCTAAAAGACTGCAAAAAGTGGGTTTAGGTTGAGGCTAGTACAAAGTGTGTACATTAAATGGAAACAACATGTACTTTTGTTTTTATTTTATGAATTAGAGTGGGGTCACCTATCATATCTAAACCAATTTTCTTCTCCCTGTGTTTCATACCGAAGAGTGATGAAATCGATGACAACTTCAATCCCCTCTTGATGTTTAATCTAAGATCCGATTGAGATGTCGCCATGTGTGTTCGATCCCCACCGGTGATTTCTCTCTTTCCCTAGAGCCTTTATTCTTGATTCCTCCTGTAACACCCCGACCCCAGTTACCCAGAGTTGGTGCATTATTATGTAACATTGGCATGATCACATGAGATCATGTCTCGAAACACCAATTATTTTAGTAGCCTTGGAAACACTAGATACATTCATAAAAGTTACATTACATAATAAAGTGAAAAATGACAATAACATAGTCTCCATAGTCCACACTCATATCCCCTTCAGACTATCCCTGTAGGTTAGTCATAAAATATTTCTTCACATCCTGGGAAAATAAAACCTAGAAAGGGGTGAGCTTATATGCTTAGTAAGGATAACAATATAGAGGAAACTTTCATAAATAAATATAAACATTTAAGGAAATGTATCACTAAAACAAAAGACTTTTAAACTTGAACATAAGCATAATATGGAAAAAATAAAATGAATTAATTCCATTTACTTATTCACATGGATATTCTACTAGTCGAATAATCACATGTAATATCAATAACCACCTTTATAATGATGGAATGCATAATTCCAGACTATCATAACCACATAGCCAATGCCTCGTGCCAAGACTACAAAAAGGATTTTGTCAAGGCCTTGTGACAAGACACTATTTTGTCTCATGAGACCTACCAAGGCATCAAGGAGCTATAGCGGGCTCCACCCGTCACTTATTAAGTCCAATGCATTCGTTATATGAAAGGGTTTAAACATATCATAAACCATAACATAATCGTATCACATAAAACATGCATAAGGAAACATAACATTTCCAGATTTAAATCACAAGATTTCAATACAACACATTATTATAATAAAACCATTTTCAATACCAAAATAAAAGAAAATTGAAACTTGATATTTATTTTTCATTTAAAAAAATTTATGGCTTATAGAGGAAGCTGAAACTCAAATAATGCCCACGATGGTGGAGAAGTCATCGTCGCCACATAGGTACGACAAAAAAACATTCCCTTTTTTCGATTAGTAAAACGATTTGTATAAAAAATATTCCTTTTGAATAATTGTAAAAGTCAAAGGGATTTATACACCGTATAAAAGAATGTTTTGTATAAAACAAAATATGCCTCAATGAAAGGTGATTGAGACGAAGTCCCTTACCTCGTGTCCGACTTGACTCGATCGTTCTTTAATCTCCTGAATAATAAACTGGAGTAAATTTCTAATTGATTAAGAACTTTTTTCAAGTTCATTATTCCTTTTATATCACTTATTACCATTTTATGAACCTTATGTAATTATATAAGTTAATAAAGATCATTTTGTCGATCTTTGGTAATTGAGTCAAAAATAAACATCTTATAATTAAAAGTTGTTCATGTGGTAAAATATCCATTATATATAGAATTATATTTTTGATTTAGATATAATATATATCACATATATCCAGTATATACATGCATTTATAATATTACATAACATTTAGAGGTAAGAAATGAAATGCAACGTTCTTGGAGACGGTAAGCCGTACGTACGCATGAATGCTACTTTCATTTATATTTAATATTTAATGGAATTAAACCATAATGATATAAAGGTATATTATAATTCCTGTATAATATCATATATAATATCATTAACTTCATACTTTATACATCCCACATATGGAATTAACGATTCAAATCACTTTGAGGGGGCGGTAGTCCGCACTTCCTAAAATGAAAATATTGTGTTTACCCATAATGAAAATCATAAGAATATTCCATAAATGAAAAATACAGAAGAGTAAGAAAAGAAAAACATAATATATATCATATATAAATATAGTGACATCATAATGGCCACCATGAGAGGTGTTAAAAGAATATTGAACAATCATCGTTTCGTGAGGCAGTAATTCGCCACCCACAAGGACAATATGTTCTTTAACCATTAGACGAAGGTGTGTGTAAGTGTAAATAAAATAATTATCATAAAAACATCCTAGTATATTGAATATACTGGTTTTATTACAAAATAATGTAATAAAAAGAGTTTAAGGGGTTGGAGAAGAAAACTAAAACAAAAGAACATAAGAGAAGACATTACCTTAAAATCGGGTAACTCAATCTGATTTGAGCCAAAGGCTTCCATGGGAAGACTTCTGACCAAAGTGAGGATTCTAGGATTAAGAGATGGAATTTGAAAGAGTATTTGGTCAGAGTTTGTCTGAGCCAAATGTCTTTTAAGGTATGAATAAGGTGGTAGAGGTGGGGGCCTTTTATAAGAGGAGAAAAGGGGAACTCTTGGAAGGTTATGAAATGTTACTTTATTATGAAATGATTTTCGGATTTTAAACGTCCCACAATGATATATTTTTAGGATAAGGAGATAAGGGTTATAAATATTCCAAACGAATATGTTTTAGACAAGTTTATGTCTTATATTTTACCTTATCTTTTCATTTTATTTAAATTGTTCATTAATGAGGTAATCGCTGCATCATCATGGTGTCATAAATAAATTTATTTATTTAATGCCTAAAAAATATAAAAAAATTACCATGATGTAGGAAATTATTTTATATTTCCAATGAATATTTATAGTCGAAAAGGTAACTTATATAACCCCATGTAATAATTGTTTTAGTAAAACAACACATGTTTGTTACAATTTTTTTTACTTTAAATAAAAAGTTATTAATGTCATTTTCTTACCCAAGTGGATCCTTGGGGTACCCATGTTGACTCATGGATTTTCTTTGTCCGACATGACTCATCCAGTAAGTGTAGGACAAGTGTAAAGTTAATTTCATATTATTATAACATTATATTTAACTTAAATTACACTAATTACCTTTAATCACGATTAATAAAACCTAGAAGTTACTATTCAACAAAAATTATTTTCATCTCATTGAACCACATTTTACTTACTAATGACAACCATGTATGTCATACTTTTTAAATTCAATTAATAGAAGCAGTAAAGTTTCATTTAAATGAAAAATCAGTTTTTTAACTACCACTTAGTGGTTTGACTATTCATAAAAAATTGAAGTTTTTTAGAACAATACCAAAAATTCACCCTAAGATATAATTGATATTCCAAATTCAAAAATGATGTCTACTTTACAAAATGACAAACATATAAGTTTCATTAATTAATTTTATAATTAATTCCTGTTGTCAAAATAAATAGCGTGTTTTTAAGAAACAATATCAATCAAAAGATTGGCAATTGTTTATGTTCAATTTCAAAGTGAAATTAATTCTAATGACCACCATTGGATAAAATGGTAAAATTATATTCTAATTATACTTTAAAAAACTAAATAGTATTATTTATCACTATAAATTATTTTTATTAAAAATGTTGTTTTTAAGTATTTTTCACTATTCATTGAAAATTGGATGTTTTGAGAAAAATACCAAAAATTCAACTTCGGCTAATTTAAATATTCTAAATCTAAAAATAAAGCCCATTTTGAAATAAAAAATTTATATAATTCAAAAACTTGGTATTAATATTCATAACAGCTACTTTGATTGGTCACAGTGTGTTAGAATCTTGAACTTGCGTATAATGCAAGCTATTGCATTCTTGAAAGAGAAGTGTACCATGGAAGCATGGGGTGTTACATTCTACCCTACTTCAATAAATTATGTCCTTGCAATTTGAAATTGTTCTTCGAAAATAAAAGGTTTAAAGTAGCAAATACCTTTGTGGAAAACCCACATCAGAATTAAGGTTAATAAAATTTGGCCTTAATAAGAGGGAAAGGGAAATGAGAAAGTCACCACCAAATTAGGGTTTAGAATAAGAGAACATGGTAGAAATTATGGACACATAATAAGAGGAAAAACGTAAATATTTATAAGGTTTTATTGAGTTCATAAATCACAAACAAGTGTAAAATTGAGGGCCTCAAATCCTTCAATCTATGATGAAAATATCATCAGTTCAACAAAACATAAGGTATTAGGATAACATATTTTTGTGTTAATATCCCTTACCTAAAGTTTAAGAATTAATTTCTTCATAGAATAATATATATATATATATATATTCTCAACAAGTAGAATTTGATCCTTCAACTAATTTATACCTCAAACTCATCTTTCACTCAAAAAGATAATAGAACTCAAAAATATTATATTTATCCTAATAGTATAAGGTTCCAAATATTAAAACATACCATTTAGATTAAAAAAACTATTTTGTAATAACCCGGGACTTCCTGTAGGCTAGTGGTAGGTAATAAAGGCTTTTCGCACTATGGTTGTGGGTTCGATTCCTGCAGCTTTTTCCGACGCGATGGGTTATCCCCCAACCTGCAGATTGTCCTTTTCCTAAAACTATAGTATTATAATATTCCAAACATAATATTAAGACATGTTTTAACCTTAATCCATACTATCCAAAGTTCAGCTTAATCCATTCCAACCTTTATATTTATCCAAAATACTTCTTTCCAAACTCACAGTCCAAATTTTATAAGGAATGTAAACACAATGAAGATCCTTTTTTCCGCATAATAACATGTGAACACCTTCATCATGTATTCTTTTAAAACACTAAAACATCTTGAATTACTATAAATACTTATTTATTACATTAATGATCCCTTATTCCTTATATAATACTAGATATACTCCTTCTATCCAAAAAATGTATACAAATCATTAATCAATTTCAAGGATGTCAAGAATATCCAATATAATTTATCCCAATCAATCATGTATTATTCCAAAATCACTATCTCGGTATCCGAACCATATTATGGTTTATCTTTATCTCAACCATATATTTTCCAAAAACATAACCTGCTATTGAGTCACTTTTCTTGGTTCCACACAATCTCAAGTCCTTGATGAAATCGTACTGTAGTACAATCCTTATATACTCCATAATTATTATAACCAGTACATCATTGATAGAACACTCAAATGACATAATTCATTAATAAAAACATAAGAACTCTAATCATTCCTCCTTATCTGTGGTAGTATCATAACTTGATTATTATTCAATAACTTCATTTGGGGAATACTCTGATGATTTGGACATTGGTTTGTGTAGTGTCCCCAATCATTTCAGATGAAGCATTGTACATTTGAAACCTTTTTCTTACCCTTGCGGTCATGCACTTGGTGTCCTTTTTCTCTACACTTATAACAAAATTCCATTCCCTTTAGGCAAGTTCCAAGGGGTTTCTTCCCACAGTTATCACGTATTGGAAAATCCTTATTTCCCCTTTTCCCTTTATCTATCTCTTGTTCCATCGTTCTCTTATTCTCTTGCTTTAATTTATTTTCATAAGACTTAGAGAATTCCTTTTCAGTCTTGATAGAACATGAGAAAATATCTTCATACGAATAGAAAGATTGTGAGACTAAGGCTCGACGGAGAAATGGTTTTAACCTATCAACGAAATGATTAATGTTACTTCTTGGATTACGTATATAACCTGTTGCATGCCTCGCTAACCTTGTAATGTTATCCTCATAATTTCCGATATCCTCATCCTCCTTTTGTCCTAGACTCAAAAATTTCCTTTCCATATCTGCCTGATGGTCACAAGGAAAGTTTTTTTCTAAGAAAATCTCTTTGAACTCTCTCCATTCCATACATGATACTTCTTCATCTTCCTTTGTATTTTGATTCAATGACCACCATTGATCACATCTCCAGTGAGGCGGTAAACTTCCATGATATCCTTTTCCCTTTCATTACTCCCCAAGGCATGGAATATTTTCTCTAAGGAATTTATCCGTTGCTCAGATACTAATGGATTTGTATTCCATTGAATGTTGGTGGTTGTTGCCTCATGAATCAATCTAACATTGATCCTTCATGTTGCAGATCAGGGTACTCCAAAGGAGTAAGGTTATTATTCATAACCTAAGTGAGTTGTCCCAGTATGGTGATAAACTGATCAGCACCAGTTGTATCACCAACTCCACTATAATTATCTTGAGCTGGGGGGAAATCCCTAAATGGAGTTCATGCATTGATACAGTTTCCATTCCATCCACTAGGATCCATTTCTAAACAATGGCATAAACTATATCAGTTTATGAATCAAAATACATAATTCCATACTTGTCAAAAACTTAACATAAATTGAACAGTTTATGAATATAATCCATAATCATAAAAATGTTTTCTTTGAGGAATTATATACTCATAAACCCTTCATAATGGTTTTTAAAGAAAATGAGAATTATTCTAAGCATATCCCCTGGAAGTGTCGTAACCAAGAGTGAAGCAAGGCCTTTTATCATGCAATAGTTCCTGTTTGAGTCTAGATCAAAGCGGTGTTTTCAGGTTTTACCCCTAGGTACATCTTTCCAGAGCCGCATCTACCTGCTCGTATCCAGATAGGGATGTATTTCTCGAAAAGCTAACAAAATCTATAAAATACCAAAATTCTAGGATGTTCTTCTATACTAATCCTCATATTCTATCTTAGGGCTATGTGCTCTAATCATAGTTTTTCTAAATCTAGCTTCCAAGGTTAGTACTAAACTGCCTCTGATACCAACTTTAATGCCCCAACCCCAGTTACCCAGAGTCGGTGCTTTATTACGTAACATTGGAATGATCACAAAATATTAAGTCTCAAAAGGCCGATTAGTTTAGTAGCCTTGGAAATACTAGATACATTCATAAATCTTACATTACATCCTAATGTGAAAAATCACAATAACATAGTCTCCATATTCCACACTCATATCCCCTTCAGACTATCCCTGTAGGTCAGTCATAAAATTTTTCTTCACATCCTGGGAAAATAAAACATAGAAAGGGGTGAGCTCAGATGCTCAGAAAGGATAACAATATAGCAAAGACTTTCATAAATAAACATAAACATTTAAGGAAATTTTTAACTAAAACAAAAGCCTTTTAAACTTAAACTTCATCATAATATGGCAAAAATTAAATTAATTAATTCCATTTACTTATTCACATGGATATTCTACTAGTCTAATAAGCACATGCAATATCAATAACCACTTTCAAAATGATGGAATGCATAATGCCAGACTATCATAACCACGTAGTCAAGGTCTCGTGCCAAGACTACAAATAAGATATTGTCAAGGCCTCATGCCAAGACACTAGTTTGTCTCATGAGACCTACCGATGCATCGAGGAGCTATAGCGGGCTCCACCCATCACTTATTAAGTCTGATTCATTCCTTATATGAAAAGTATTAAACATATCATAAAACATAACATAATCGTATCACATAAAACATGCATAAAGAAAGCATAACATATCCACATTTCAATCACAAGATATCAATACAACACATTGATATAATAAAACCATTTTCAATACCAAAATAAAAGAAAATTAAAACTTGGTATTTATTTTTCATTTAAAAAATGTTATGACTTATATAGGAATACAAAAATCAAATAATGGTCACGGCGGCGGTGAAGTCATTGTCGCTGCATACGTAGGACAAAAAAACATTCCATTTTGTCATTTAGTAAAACTCTTCATATAAAAAATATTCCTTTTGAATAAACATAAAATTCAAAGGGGTTTATACACCGTATAAAAGAAAGTTGTGTATAAAACAAAATATGCCTCAATGAAAGGGGATTGAGACGAAGTCCCTTACCTTGTGTCCGACTTGACTCGATCATTCTTTAATCTCCTGAATAATAAACTAGAGTTAATTTATACTTATTTAAGAATCCTTTTCAAGTTAATTCTTCCTTTTATATCACTTATTACCATTTTATGAACCTTATGTAATTATTTAAGTTAATAACGATCGTTTTGTCGATCTTTGGTACTTGAGTAAAAAATAAACATATTATAATTACAAGTTGTTCATGTGGTAAAATATACATTATATCTAGAATTATATTCATGATTTAGATATCATATATATCACATATATTTATTATATACATGGATTTATAATATTACATAACATTTAGAGGTAAGAAATGAAATGCAACGTTCATGGAGACGGTAAGCCGTACGTACGCTTGAATGCTACTTTCATTTCTATTTCATATTTAATGGAATGAAATCATAATGATATAAAGGTATATTATAATTCAGTATAATATCATATATAATATCATTAACTCCATCCTTTATACGTCTCACATATGGAATTAACGATTCAAATCACTTTGAGGGGGCGGAAATCCGCACTTCCTAAAATGAAATTATTGCATTTACCTATAATGGAAATCATAAAGGTATACCATAAATGAAAAATACAGAAACAAAATGAAAACATAAAAATAATATATATCATATATAAATATTGTGACATCTTAATGGCCACCATGAGAGGTGTTAAAAGAATATTGAACAATCATCATTTTGTGAGGCAGTAATTCACCACCCACAGAAACAGTATGTTCTTTAACCATTAGACGATGGTGTGTGTATGTTTAAATCAAATAATTCTCATAAAAACATCCCAGTATATTGAAGATACTATTTTTGTTACAAAATAAAGGAATAAAAAGAGTTTATGTGGTTGGAGAAGCAAAATAAAACCAAAGAACATAAGAGAAGACATTACCTTAAAATCGGGTAACTCTTTTTGATTTGAGCCAAGGATTCCTTGGGAAGACTTCTGCCCAAAGTGAGGATTGTAGGAGTAATATAAGGAAGTTCAGAGAGTATTTGGACAGAAGTTGTCTGAGCCAAATGTCTTTGATGGTGTGAATAAGGTGGTAGAGGAGGGGGCCTTTTATAAGAGGAGAGGAGGGGCACTCTTTGAATGTAATGAAATGTTACTTTATTATGAAATGATTTTCGGATTTTAAAGTTCCCAAAATTATATCTTTCGAGGATAAGGTGATAAGGTTTAGAAATATACCCATCAAATATGTTTTAGACAAGTGTAAGTCTTAGATGTTTCCTTATCTTTTCATTTTATTTAAATTTTTCATTAATGAGGTAATCGCTGCATCATCATGGTGTCGTAAATAAATTTATTTATTTAAATCCTAAAAAATATATAAAAACTACCATGATTTAGGAAATCATTTTAGCTTTACAATGAATATTTATAGTCGAAAATTTAACTTACATAACCCCATGTAATAATTGTTTTATTAAAACAACACATGTTTGTGACAATTTTATTTTTACTTTAAATAAAAAGTTATTAATGTCATTTTCTTAACCAAGTGGCTCCATGGGGTCCCCAAGTTGACTCATGGATTGTCTTGGTCGGACATGACTCATCCAATAAGGGTAGGACATGTGTAAAAGTAATTTCATATTATTATAACATTATATTTATCTTAAATTACACTAATTACCTTTAATCGCGATTAATAAAACTTAAAAGTTACTATTCACCAAAAATTATTTTAATCTCATTGAACCACATTTTACTTATTAATGACAACCATGTAAGTCGGATTTTTTAAATTCAATTCATAGAAGTGGTAATGTTTAATTTAAACGAATAATCAGTTTTTTTAACTACCACTTAGTGGTTTTACTATTCATCAAAAATTGATGTTTTTCAGAATAATACCAAAAATTCACTCTAAGGTATAATTGATATACTAAATTAAAATAATTATTTATATTTTAAAAAATTCCAAACATATAAGTTGCATTAATTAATTTTATAATTAATTCTCGTTTTCAAAACAAATAGCATGTTTTTAAGAAACAATATCAATCAAAAGATTGACAATTGTTTATGTCCAATTTCAATGTGAAATTAATTCTAATGACCACCATTGGATAAAATGGTAAAATTATATTCTAATTATACTTTAAAACACTAAATATTATTATTTATCACTATAAACTATTTTGATGAAAAATGTTGTTTTTTAGTATTTTTCACTATTCATCGAAAATTGGATGTTCTCAGAAAAATACCAAAAATTCAACTTAGGCTAATTTAGATATTATGAATCCAAAAATAATGTCCATTTTGAAATATAAAATTTATATAATTCAAAAAGTTTGTATTACTATTCATAACAGCTATTTTGATTGGTCGCGGTGTGTTAGAATCTTGAACTTGCATACAATGCAAGCTATTGCATTATTGAAAGAGAAACGTACCATGGAAGCTTGGGGTGTTACACCTCCTCTCTCATTAGTATTTCAAGGTTGATCGTTTTTAACCTTTTTTTATCTATGTTGTTCTAGGATAATTTAAGGGATGACATTCAAGAGTGTTGATTCTACAACATCAAGGTAGCTGGTTTGTGCCTTTATTTGATTGTATTTGGATTATATATGCTTAGTGCCGAATACCCATGTTTGGGGTTTTGCGTGTTTGGAATTAGACCCTGTTTATTACCCGATGTAGTTTTTTTATTGAGAAAGGGTTATTTTTTATGCATGAGGTTTTATACTTTGATTATGGGTGCATTTCCTTTTTTGTGATTAATTATGGAAGTTTGGTATAGAATTATTGTTAGGATTGCTTTATTTTCCATGAATCATGTTGTTAGGATGGAGTTATTGATTATATGAGGTGTATGTGATTCACATTATGAAAGTATGACCAATGATAATTTGACGATGATATCTTCCTGAGGTAGGGTCATTTATGTATAATTTTTTGTTATTTTGATCAAGAGGTATTGACGGTGGGAGCTGTCGGGTGGTCATAGAACAGATGGGTTAGACCATGAGAGCTACCGAGAGGGTCGTTATTAAATAAATGTTGGACCCTAGGGAGTTTACTGTGAGAGCTTCCAATTAGTCATTATATTTTTTTATTGCTATGAAGACTGATGGGGTATTCACTGTGAGAGATGCCTAGGTGGTCATTTGTAAATGTTTAGTGTTATGTGGGACCAAAGGTGTTAGACTGTGAGAGCTTTCCCAGAGCGTCATTATTTATTGAATTGATAATATGTTAAAACAGAGGGGTTAGACTGTGTGAAATTTCATAGAGGTTAGTTTCTGAATAATTGAATGATTGTGACGAGTCTTCCAAGCCAAAGAACAAACTTGGACTTAGTTCACACGATTGTTTAGATGGTCTTCTGAGACATATATTTTGTCACTATTACATAGGGGGATATAGATCTTAAGCTAGATCCGAAGATTTCATGATTCAAAAGATAAATAATAAATGTAAATTAATGTAATTGAAAACATTAGTATTGTATACTTTTGAGTACTTCCTAGTTTATTGCATCATTTCTAAAAATTTAATGTTATATATATTCACTAACAATTGGGTACAAATATTTTGGTGGTTGCTAATTAGGATTCGCACCACACCCAATTTGGGTCATGCTTTTGGGCCCAAGAAGATTATATAGTTGAAGATATCGATAAGGGAAAGCTCCCTTTTTCATCAGGTTATTGATTTCTGTTGGAGTTGGAGAGCATGGGACCAAGATGAGGCTTGCAATTCCATTGGAGTTTACTTATATTATGTACATTTGTTTTAGTATTGTATTTATAGCATTGTAACTTTTTAGCTCCATTACTAGACACAAGAAACATGAATAAATTTTATATTATCTAGTTGTTATATTACTATATGTCTTCAACAGTTCACTTTTGTTTTATGGTATTAAGGATTATGCTATTATTTAATATTTTCTTTCCACTATGTATACTCTTACAATGAGGGAATTGTTTTCTTATTATCACACTATAGCCATCACTTCTAGTCGCACCCTCTGGAATTTGGGGAAATGTGATTGAGGTCATGTGACCAACCAGGTTTGGGCACCTTTGGGTGGAACCCAAAACTGAGATGTTATAATGTCAACCTCCTCTTCATCAGACTAACACGCCTCTATTGGGTTATTCTATAAAAGATTATTATGAAGGTTTCTTCATGACTGGAGTGGAGTGCTACTCGATGTTGGTGGGGGAACTATATGCCATTGACCCTTATGTTTCAATCACTACTTCATGCGAAGGGGTCTGATCTTTGAACACCTCTCTATACGAATATGTCTAATTTTTGAACACATCTCTACATGATCGTTTTTTAGAAAGGGGTGGATTTCATTGTCCATGAGATAAAGCTTCTTGGAGAGGTTTACCATAGTGGGCGTCAGGAGTAGGGTCCCAACAATACATCTCCACACTACCATTATGTGGACTATCACAGTAATGATCATATTATGTTTCGATAGAAGAGTTCATATATCATTATGGTGTTGATAATGTGTCTCGAATGACCTGAAGGGAACTTTCATTGATCAGATTAGTAATATGGGTCATGTTCAACGTCATGGTCAAAATATGTTGATCATCCTTTTGGAATTGTGCAAGGATATGTGCCTACTATAGGACTGTTTTCAGAACATGTTTATAATTGTCTGGTGCTGCAGGATTTTGAGCCCACTGCTATGAAGATATTAGAATATTCTATAGATCTATCTCATTATTTATAGGAATTTAAACTTTTCCTGAGGCATGTACCATTCTCACTTGGTGATCCTTAGACAATATGGGAGTATGAACCCGATTGTGAGCCTTTGGAATTTTCTTATTGTCATTAATTTCATGAATGTGAGCTTACAAAGAGGCATGTGCCTCTCTCACATGGTGATCCTTGATTGGATTAGGAGTATGAGACTGGTCCAAATATGCATTCTCTACTGGAATATACCGATGGGCCTCCAAGAATGGTTGAATGGATATGATCCTCCTATTATATTTCCTTTTAATGTTGCTGGTGTATTATTTCATGTGGGGATATAGGAAGATTTTCATGGCTTCTTTGATTTGATAGAATATTCTAGGAAGATTCATTGATAGGTATATGATCTTGTCCTAAGGACTGTGTCATTACCACTAAGTTATCCCTGACCAGAATGAAGATATTGTCTTAATCCAGGGCCTTTGGAGTATGCTACTAGACTACATCGATAGAAACATGATCTTGCACTAAGGCATGTTCCCCTCTCACTCAGTAATCCCTACTGAGAACGAGGATATGAGCCTCAATCCTGCGCCTTTGGGAAATGATTCCAAACTTCTTTGATAGGCAGGTGCCCTGATCCAAAGGCATGTGAAACTCTCACTTAGTGAGGCCTAATTGGAATGAGAATATAATCCAAGTCTAATGCCATTTGCTTTACCAGAATATACATGTAATCATATAGGATGAGCGCATAAATTTTCACTTTTTCTAGAGTATCCACTTCTTCCTAATGATCATAGTGTTGAGTTTTCTTGGATATAGGGAGAAGAATATGAACCTATAACATTATTTACAATAGTTCTAGAGTATGCTAGAGTAGTTATTCAACTATTTATAAATTAAATTGTAATTTTAGTGAACTGTGTGCAAGTAAATAAGTTTTCACATTTTTAGACTCCACAATGTACAGAAAGATTTATTCGATCAAAGTAGGGGTATAATCCCACTTTTTTCCTCCTCGTGACACAATAATATGACAATGTACTTCCTGCACATGGGTAAGAATATGTAGTTTCTCCATTCCTTTTGTGGGAAAATTCTCGAAGACTTTTTTTGAGTGAGTAGGTATATAATCCTAATTACTAGTTACTACCAGAATATGCCGAAAAGCATCGTCATCAGAAGTGGGGTTATAATCTATATCTTTAAAATACAACATCATCCTTGCCCGATGATCTTTCCATACTGCCCGTGTATAGTAATTAGAGGTGGAATTGTGTCAGGTGGTACCCTTAGAAGGATACTGGTGGGTACTGGTGGGATGATTCTAGAAATGATGGTTGATAAGATCCTTCCTAGGTGACCCATGAACCATATGGGAGATGTATTTGGCTTTCTAGTCCACATTCATTAGATATTGAAGGTTGAAGTTGTCTCACTCTGGGATTAAGCTCTTAAAGAGGTTGGCTATGGTGACAAGGGCCCCTGGATTAACTGCATATTTTCCTAGCTGATGCAGACTCACCAATTTTTGTTCTTGGAGAACCTCCTGGGCATATTCAAGGGTCAGTATTGTACCATATTAGTGATACTCCTAGTCAATCATGCTCACCACTTGGAGTTGGAGTTATTAAGAAGGTGATATTGTTTTTCATCCCACAGGTGTTGTAATTGTATTCGATTTTCCATAGAGATACCTCTATAAATAATATATTTTATTGGATTGAGATTCTATCTATGAGAGTAGTATCGATGATCATTCAGACAATAAGGAACAAGGTCAACATTTTGTGTAGTATCGTAGGCTTGATGTTATCATTCATATATGCATGGTTGGAAAAAATATATTTTATTCTAGATCTAGTCATTCTACAAATTTGGACTTCTAAAAATGAGGTAGGACTTATTTCATGACAACCCTAGTTATAGAGGATCATCTGTAAGATCATGTCAGTCTTACTTCTTTGTTTGTGTAGGAATGTAATTTTTTTTCCTAACTCATGATTAATTGATCATTCAATCATTTGATAGTTTCAAATCATGATTTTCCCATTTTTATTTACATATAATAGTCAAAAAAAAAGGGATCGATAGATAATAACCGAATCATTGTTTTATTTCAGAGACTCGCATCGGGTTCAACATTTTCATTAGAATATAATGTGAAAACAAAATGGCCTGGTAGATCATATCCTAATTATTATTTTATTTTATAGATTCATTTTAGGTTCCCCATTTCGGTTTTGATGGGGAAGATATGACTGGGGAACCCTCACTGATATGGGATTGGTTCAGCCTAGGGGTTGATCATGGGAGTGGGGGGGGGGGGGTTGATAGTTCCACAATCATAAATATCAGGTCACTATTTCCATTCTTAATGGAAACTCCCAATGGTTCCTTCATCCATAACTGGGTACTAAACTACTTTCCCAGAAAAATCACTTAGGGTTTCAGAACTAATGATGCTTAGGGATACACATTGGTAGAGATTATTGGAGGTCTGGATCATCTCACCCTTGGAAGGGGGGATTTTTCCTACTCTAGGACTCTCTATAGATTTATGATATGTTCGTGAATATCTTCTTAATCCTGATACAAAAACATTTTCCGAAAAAATTAATATAGGTTCGTTATCTTTTTATTCAAAAGAAATGGGATATCATTAATGAAGAGTGGAAAGGAGGAATATTTAAGGAATACATTTGTATATATCTAAGGTTCCTCATCCAATTTTGATTAATGGATAGTTTTTCTATATGATGAAGACATATAACTAAGTACTTAAATTTTTTTCCACACCAAGAGGTAGTTAATATTCTGAGGAGATTTTTGATCCATTATGAGTCATCCTACATATCCTGGTTATTGAAAGAATTAAAACCCTTTTAGTTCGTTAAACCCATGCAGTTTAACATCATGAAGATAAGACATATGAGTGGTCATTGAGGAACCAGAGGTTTGAGATCGAGTCTTGAGAGACTTCAAATGTATGATGGTTTTTTAAGGAACCATAGTTATTATAGTTTGATAATTCCCATGGGACTGGCCCCAATATGGGTTTCCGTATGTGTAGGTGTATATATGCTATTCCACTCATCAGGGATTACATACTAGTATTTCCTCAGCTAGTGGAGGTTCATGAATCTAATTAAGTTTCTGTTGAGTCTCCATAATCCCACATGATCTATGCTTATTAAGGGGATAAGGTATAACCAGTGATCAAACTCATTACATATAGATTTGGGACCTGTGTATTAAGATATCCCATGGATGTCAATATAGATCTCTCACCTCAATTAGGTATCATACATATCCTAATTATGGATGGAATCAGATTCATCATAGTTCAGTTGATTTCTTAGTTTGCTGATGGATGGGGTAGTGTGATCATCCCATGATTAAGATTGGGTCTAAATGGTTGAAATGTTGGATACATAGTTCTTAAATCGAAGTTCATGTTTATTTGAGAATGTGCCTCCGGAAGGCATCCTACATATTTTGGTTATTGTAAGAATCTGAGTTCTCATTGTTTAGATAATTGGGGCTTACACACTGACTTTTACCTTTGGTCAAAACATATCATATTATCCCATTGATCATGGCTTACACTCTAATATTTCCAATGACTTTGAAGAGTCTTACAATGAAAATTATATGATCATTGCAAATCACTAAGACCATGTGTGATATACTTGTTGTGAGAAACATTTGATGAAAAATGACCAGTCTCATTGCTTATGGATGTGGGACTTATGTACTGAGACAACCCTTTGGATGGTCAATATGGAGCCAGATCCCTAGGTAGGTTTCATACATATCTTGGTTATGGCAGGAATCAAAGTCATCATATTTCCTTTAATTTGGGATTAGACACCAACACTTCCCTAATAATCAGGGCTTACGCACTGAGGATGGATATGATCATCAAATCCTAAGATGCCTTTCTGGACTTACCCTAGTTTCCTACCTAAATGTATTGATTGTTTTCTGAACATGACTCATTTATTTTTGGAATTGTAGGAGAGTGTCTTCAAGACATGTCCAAAGGAAATCATATAATCTAATTCACTTATCTAAGAGATGTTGCATATCTTGAATGGCATGTCTGAGGTTTGACGCAATAGTAAGACAGACTCTTCCAGAGGTCATCACAAGACTCAGATGACTTCTCCATGTGTCATCATAAGAGATAGTCAACACATATGGAGGGTGTTATGAAATTCAATTTTACATGTGTCATAGGGCATCGTATCCCAAATGACAATTCTAGAAAGTATTTCAAGACCTGACTAGTGTGCTTGGAGGGAATCACGAGAGTCATTTGACATTCTTGGGTGCTGCCAAGAGACCTAGATGACATATGTCAACACCGTTATTTGTGTCAGGTGACATGTATGAAGAACATTGTGAGGCTAGAATAATGATCCCAAAGGGATTTTCAGAACCATGGTGGAATTCCTGGAGGGTTAAATATGACTTGATTTTATATGACTGTAGGACTTTGTGTGATCCAAATATTTTTCCAAAGAAGTTTTATTTGATCTCAGGAATATGCCCTGGTGATGTCACATAACCTAGTTCGTTTATTCCAAGAATATGAGGATCAACATATATAGTCTTTTCTTAAGTCTATTTTCATTATTCATTGTTCAAACTTTTATATAGTGAATCCCTTAGATTCATTCAATGTTATATCCTTTTAAGTATCGTGTGATATAGTAGGTCTATGGGATGTCCTTCACATGTGCTTCCAGATTTCATTCGCATGATCTTTGGGTGGTCACACATAGTGCCTAGGCATATTGAACGATTTCTTAGGCAATCCACCAACATCTTAATTAATTGAAATGTTACCGATTATGAGATTAGCCGCTCTGACAATTCCTCTCTATCCCCAGTGTGAAATTATCAAGGTTCATCTGTCCACAAAAATTAGTATTCACACTGATGTAGACGTTCATTTGTCATGTTGGGGTGGGGGATTTATTGGCCTCTCCACCTCGTTTGTTCACTATTTTTGAAGAATATCTAACGCTGGTCCAGGCTGGATTCATTGAAGGTATTTTGTGTCACATACCTTCATGAGTCTCTACCATGGATTACTTTGATTGAGTCACCTTATTTTCAGTAACCATGAGTCCCTCCCATAAACCACTCATTTAGTGGATTATTTCCAATTAATGGGGATTAATTGAATAATGTAGGAATGTCGAAAGACTTCCATATTGAAATTTTTACATGACTAAGGTCATTCCTAAAAATGGATAACTTGTAAAAATAACTTCAATGTATCATAAAGGGATTGTCTGGGACTTTCCGCAGGACAAGGATGTCATGTCAAAGTGCCTTTTTGGGATCAGATCAAATTTTCAAGGTGTATTGGGAGACCGTGTTGTGGAAAAACTTAGCGCATCATAACTATTTTTCGACCATGAGAGGATCCTTCCCCCTCTCATTTTTTTTATTTTTTAAAAACTTTTTGGAGTTTGAGATTTTGTTTGGGTGTTGTCGAGGACCATCACCATACCTCTTGGTGATGCGTAGTGTGACCACAAAGGGTATTGTGGAGATGTGTGAGCATTTCACAGTTACTTACTTCTGATTGTACTTAAGAAGGAAAAATGTATTTCCAAAATTTTTCTAGACATTCTTGAGGAACTTATAATGATGATGAAGAAAAGACAAAGGGCTTTAATAATATATGGAGAAAATGCCCCTAGGTGATTGTTGTGTCTTATAGACTACTAGGGGCATGTCGTCAAAATTTTATAACCTTGAGAGGCTCCTACCCCCTCCTCATATTAAATTTGTTTCATTGTTCAATGGTTAAGGATATCATGATTTTAATTTGATGTTATTGAGGCAAATAATCCTCCCCATTTGTGATGCATCATGTGAATTTTATGACTACAAAAGGATCTATCCTTTTTGATATCTTCTTTCTATTTTGGAGTATTTCTGGATAGTTTATCAGGAATATTCTGATTAAAATACTATGTGATATAGGGGAGTATATCTGTCCACTGCTATATAAACACTGGTTGTTCATAGTGCCTTCACAATAATAGAAGGAATTGTGAAACGGGTCTCCATGTGATACACTGTAGATTAGGTGCTACACATGGTGTCTTCATGTAACCTTATGATGGTCACATGATCGTGTATCCCTATGTGGATCATGCGATCCATTAATCTCTATAAACATATACCTCCTTTGATTTTTAGGTAAAATAATACCCATATCTTGGAATTTTTTCTATTGTGAAAATTTTAGGCTCATTTGAAAGGTGTCAACAGTTGTAGATGGATTAAATGTTGAAGGTGGAACAATTTCCTTGTGCCTTGTTAACTTTTAGATCTAGAAATAATGAGGAAGAATAAATATTCATGAAAGTTGTTTTTCCATAACTAACACTTCACAAAATTGTTTAGTATTTCATGAAGGTATGGAGCTTTAAGAAGGTATTTGGTGTCTCAATGGTTTGAAGGTTCATGAATTCACGACAAGGTGACAATAAATCTATGAAAATACGAGAAGGTTTGTGAATGGTTAAAATATATCTAGAGGTTCATGAAGACTAAAAGATGTAAAAAAATGATTATTTAGGTTCTTGAAAATTATGTGGTTTGCTCGAAAACATCTCTGAAAAAATATAAAAATTGGTGGAAACCAACATTAATTTTCCATAAAGATAATTAGAGAAAATGATGAATTTATCTAAATTCATGAAGGATGTGAGACTAATGAATAAAAATTTATTTTAAAGCTTGGTTATATTGAAAATACTTTATTAGTTTTAATAGATTTTAATTATTTTCTGAAAAAGTATTTTCTTATAGGGTGAGAGTTTCACAAAGGCATTGTATTCCATTAAGGCTATGAGGTTTGTGAAAATTGAGAGCTTCGTGAAGGTTGGGAGATTAGTTATGGTGTTTGGGTTTATGAATAATATAATTTTATTTAAAAATAATGGTATTTTTTCAATGGTTGTGAGATTTGTGATAAGTATTTTTTAACTTCGAGTTTATGTAAATAGTGATTTCAAGTGCATTATCTCAGGACTGTGGTGAGAACAGAATCTCCTGCTAATCAGGGACAAAGAATTAAATTCAAAATATACTTAAACAATATTAATGTTGTTAAAATGATTACAAATTAACCTAAGGATGTAATCTATAGGTACTTGATATAGGTTTTCTAAAGGAGGTGGTGTGTTATCCCAATATTTTTTTTAAAGGTAGTGTTATGAGAATAGAGTTTTTATGTCTGATATTTTTTACTCCACAACAACTAGTGAAGTTTAGTGGATTTAGGGTAACCAACACAATTTTAGTTTATGTTACATGGACTATCCCTTAGTGTTGTACCAAGTAAAACTACTTTTTTTTTATTTTCATATGAATGTTTAATGAGAACATAATTCCATCAGATAGGTTTACTGGTTCCTTCCAATATGGGAACAAGATCCGTCTATTTAAAAGAAAAATATGACACCCTAATTCACCCCTCTCCTCTCAAGGTTTTCTAGTGTCCTTCATCCATAAATATCTTCAAAATGGTTCCCTTACACTAGATAGAGCTTAAAAATAAGCAAATAGATGATGGGAAGTCAATTTCACTATTTATGATTTCATGAGTATTACAAATGATCTTTTTAATTGGTGATTTGGTAGAATTTCCCTCAGATTCATTAAAATAGAGGAGATTACTATCACCATGGAATAATTTCATGCTGATACATGCAATTCCCATCAGTCAGAAACCATGATTTCTCAAAAAATCAAGAGGCTTGGGTATTCCTATCATACAATGACACACGATTGTATACAATTTTTTAAGAAGTGCAATTCCTTCAAAAATTAATTCAAACATTATTGATCACCCCTATAGTTTTTGGATATTTCTAAATACTCCTATCCATTTTATGATTGGGGAAGATATTTTTAGGGCCACATTATATAACTACAACTAATAAGTTCAATTTTATCCTTACTAATAATGATGTCTTTTCTAAATTGTATGAGGAAACACCTTTTTATGAATTGTGGACGAAAAGTACCATAAATTTACAAATTCAAATATCATCACCATATGTAGTGTACCTCATATAATACTTAAGGAAAACATAAACACCTTATATTATTTTAATTGAAGAATTTGTACCAAGAGTACGATATCAAATCCAACCATTCTTTAAGATACCTTGTGGGGGAAAATTTATAGAGAGAGGTTTTAAATAAAACTCTATTGAACATTCATAAAAAATGTGAGATAGAGAAAAGAAATATTGGATCGATATTATTTTGTAAGCCTTGTGGGCCTACCAAACTATAACCCACATGACTACTCATGAAACTACATATTCACTTGTTTATGGAAAAGAAGTAGTGCTTCCCATAAAAGTTCCATTGGCCTCACTCAAACTAGTTATCTATGAAAAACTCATAGACGATTAACAATAACAGAAGTAGTTTGATGAATTAGAGTGAATCGATGAGAATAGGCTTTATAACATACATCATTTGAATATATACCTGAACATGTATAGTGAACTAGGCTTCTCATATAGGGATATTACATCTTTTTAGATGAAAATTCACTATATTACACCAACCCCCAAATAAAGACCATAATATTTTAGTTCCTTTAAAAAGATAGAACTTAATATTCTAATTTGGTGAATGATCTTGGACATCTCTAACAAAAATCTTCTCACATAGTACTCCTCTTAAGAATACCTTACCAAAACCATTCTCTATAACCAGGGGAATGGAAACATAGGAAAGGGTAAACTCAGATGCTTATTAAGGGTGAATATAAGAGATATCAATATATCATCGTATGAACATAAAATATAAGCATAAGGGTATATATTAATTTACATAACTTTAAATTTTCATACCCAGAATATCATGGATCTTAAAAATGATTCATGGAATAAAGAATTATCTTTTCATAAAGCATGGGATATAAGAGTGAGAAATCATTATAAATAAATCACGAACTATAATTTGATGTCATAAAAGTTTTTCACAATTATAAATGTATAAATCCATTCCATGTGTCAACGTTAACTAATAAGAATATAAATATAGTGGATAAAGATTCACCTATTTCACATATTGGACCAGGAAACACTTGTTTCCATTATAAATCCTGACACACTTGTTTCATGTTGTAGATCAGTACACACCTGTTTCCCATTGCACATCAAGCTCATATACTTGTTTCCCATTTTAATATCATGAGATAAAAATCCTTACCCAATAAATTGTTGGGATATATAGGCCTCACCTATCATATAATGAAAAAATATATATGTGTTCCACAATATCATAAACATTCATCACATCATAACATATGAAATAAAATTGATATCATAAAAGTTTAATCATATCATATCCTATAGAAAAGGGAGGGGTTTCATAATCATTTCATCATAGTATAACCTATAAAATAAGCAGGTTTCAAAAGCATTTTTATCATGGTATAACTAATATATGATAAATGGGTATCATAAACATCATTCCATCAAAACATATACCATTTAGATAAATAATATGAATGGTACACTTGGATCATATCCACGGTAAGTAATAGGTTAAACCAACAAATGTCATCTTAGATGTAAAATAATTTTGAAATATATTTTAAAATATTTAATGAGAAAAATTTCCTTTCTGGTTAGAGAAAACACTTTTTAAATCATAAAACTTTTTGAAAATATCATTCCTTTAAAATATCCTTGAAAACTTATAAATGAAGCTTTGAAAATCATTTAAATCTCTTTTTGAATATAAAATATTTTTGAAAACCATTTCTTTGATAATAAACATTAAAACTTATAATAGAATCTTTTAAAAAAATATAAAACTATTTTTAAAACATAAAAAATTTTAAAAATCATTTCCCTTGAAATAATCATAAAATATAAATTGATAAAATTTCCGAATTTTTTTAGAAAACATTTTTTTGGATGAAATTTTATTTTGAATGAAGAGAGTAATAATGTTAGATTTTCTTAAGAATATAATTTTTATCTTAAGTTCAAAATATTGAGAAAATGGTGCTAATACATGAAGATATCATGAATAAATAGTGGATAATAAACATCATGAGAATTCATGATAGGTTCATCATGAGATTTAAAAATTGGATTCTTAATCTTAAATACTCCCAATAAATGATGAGATTATAATATAAAATATTTATCACTTCAGTAACATTAAATCACAAGAACCATGAAGGAATGTGATAAAATGATAATTAAATTATCATGAGGATAAATAAATTCATGATATTACATGTCGAAGGGGATGTATATATACCTTGTGAAATAATATAGGTGCATAACCTGACATACGTCTCAAAGAAGGAAAATGGAGACAAAAATACCTTACATATTTGGTAACTCTTGAACCATAAAACACATTAAAGAGAGATCAAAAAAAGGATATATAAATACCAAAATATTTATTTATAATAATCATAAGATACATTAAAGGGTATTATATAAACCACATAAAATATATAGGTGGTGAACACAGGACATGTGTCTCACAAAAGTAAAATGCGAGACAAAAATCCTCTTACCAAATGTCTTTACTTCCATTATACAAATTAAAAATTCTTGTTTTACATTTATAAGTTTATTATATATATATTAAAGAAAAATATTTATATATATCATACCATATATTATTTTTTCATGGAATTTTATTAACCATTTTTAACAATTCGATTTTAATGTTACATTTCACGTAATAACTGCTTTGTTTATTCATTTATGTTTGGAAATGATATATTTTTTGGAACACTTAATTTTCTCATGATTTAATCATCTAAAAAATTAGTTACATGGTATAAAAATAATATATATTTAGTATATATTTATTTATAGTAATCAATAATATTTAGTGATAGGAATGAAATACATTGTTCATTGAGAAGATAGGTAATACAAACGCATGAACACAGTTTCCATTTTATTTTTGGATTGAAAGAAATAAAATTATTTAATGTGTTATAATTTCATAATAATTTTCATTTCATATAGATAAAATATTTTTTTAATATAATCCGTAATAAAATCAATTTAAAGCATGAATGAACCATAATGCTTCGCATGGTAGTAGTCCACTATACACATGAACGATGATATCTTATTCCCAAGAAATAGATAGCATGATGGAATGTGTGATATAAAAATTCCAAAATCACAATAACATAATAAATATCATATTTATAATATATAATCTATAAATTCATATATATTTATAACCTTGAAAGTGGTAATGGAAAAATGAATAACATCTATTTGTGAGGCAGTAGTCTGTCATACACATGAATGATAATTTCACAACCCATTTTATAGAAGTTCATGTGGATATAGGTTATAACTAAAACATAACAACATTTAACAATATTTAATATATTGTTTTAATATTATAATCATGGTTTAGTAATAATTTAAATTTGTGGAGGATGAAATAAAATGAAAATTCTTGTTGATGAATGATACCTCTTCTTCAGGTATACTTCTTTAGGTTTGCACTAAAAAAATAATTGGTTAGATTTATATCCAAAAATAATATGTCTAGTATGAGGGGATTGAATTTCGTATGTTATTTAGGAATATCATTGTTGGTAAAAATGTCTTGATAGGTGTGAATAACTGGGAAGGGTGTTTTTCCTTTTATAGTTGAGGAGGAGAGATATTCTTGTAAATACTCAAATATATTCATGATTGGGAGGTCGATCATACATCAAGTGGCTCAAAAAATTATAATTGAAGGTTTTAACGGATTATATGGACGATTAAAAAATCCACAACAAATTTGAATGATTTTTTAAACATTTAATTCTTTAACTACTAAGTTTCCCATTTTATACCATTTTAGATTTTTTTCACTACGATAACTAGATTTATATCCTTGGTAATTTATCCTTCAGAAATAAATTAAGGAGTTGAATATTATTTAATTTTTAAAAAATAATTATAAATATGATATATAATTTATAAAATATAATTCATATGTGTTTTATTAATTACTTTTAACATAGGTACAAGTAAGTTGAAAAACCACTGCTTTAACTGTATCCATGCTAACTACATTTTTACTATTCAATGATCAATATAATAATTATAATATCAAAAAAGGTCCATTATTGAGACATATTTCATATTTATTAACATTTAAAAATATATTTTAATAATATATAATTTTTAGTAAATTTAAATCTTTTAATAAAATGTCATTTGTTATAAAATAGCATTAATATCAATTTTATCATTCTTCTTTTTATATAAATTTTTAAAAATATGATGACAATGTTGGAGTTAGAATTTATTATTCTCAACCCTGTGTAAAATAATATATTAATCTTAAAAATAATGTAAGACAACAATTCATTAAATTTATTTCACTTTTAATATATTTAATATCATTTATTTTAGTTAATTATGAGCTAAATAATTATTATTATTTAGTTTCTAAAAAATTTAAGATAATAATTTATCTCTAAAAAATAAAAATAAATTTTTGTGATTGAAATAAATAATTTATACCTAATAGTAATATTTATAAACAAACCTATATTTTTCCCCATCCCAAACCTTTATTGAAATTAAAGGTAAGAAAAGTATATTTTTTTGTCTTTTTCATTACTTATATATGGGAAAAATTCATAGGGAAGTGGTAATGAATTTACATACTTTAGATAATATTATGAAATATTTCAGACTATACTCGTTAAATAAAATTAGGTCATTTTCACTTTAATCATTCTTGTTTAACCCTTGGTAAATCCATTTTCCCTTGACAATGACAATTAATTTTTATTTCATTCACTATTCATTGAGGTGAAAAATTTAGTTGAACTTATTGGAAATTATAAATTATTATAATTCAAAATATGGAATCAATTTTTCCATATTACATTCATATATTTGATATAAAATAATTTAAAATTAATCTCGTAGATGCAACAAGTAAGTGGTTTTTTAAAAATAAAGCATTCAAATATTGGAAATGTTTTTCTGTCCAAATTATATATAAAATTGATTAAAAAGACATAATTTGGATTAATAAATATAAAATTCTACTAATTTTACATTAAAATTATTATAATATAAAATTTAATTTTATAAATAAATTAAACAAAATTGTAGTTTTCAATTGACTTTCACAATTTTTTAGTATTTATCAAAAAACGAAACTTTTCAAAAAAATAAAAAAAATTGATCCTATGATAATATTGATATTAAAATTTCAAAAAGGATGTCATTTTTACCAAATTAATTTTAAAATATCAAAAAAACATATTTTTAAAATAATCACATCACAAAAAGGTGACAAAACTAATTTTTAGAAAAATATGATTTTTTATGTAAAATTTTATTTTTTGTTATCTGATGTATATAAAAGAAATAATATAAATTTTATAAATTTGATTGAATATATAATATATACATTTAATTAAAATAATTAACAAAAATTGATTTCGATAATTCATTGATATAAAACACACATGTGAACATAAAAATATTTTTTTCGAAAAGAATTACTTTTATTTAAAAATGATTTTATTTCTTATGATTTTTTCACCAAATAATTATATAAAATTTTATAAACAATATTTTCATAATATAGTTTGTCATATTCAAACTCACCATTCTAATGTCTTCTTGATAACTATCATATTAATTAATAATATTTTAATAGTATGACATGTTTGTTTTAAGCTCAGTTTTGTGTGTAAGGAAAGCTAAACATGGTGATTCATGTAAAATAAAATGTCACAAAGGATAAATATATTTTAAAAAAATCACAAAAATCTTGGGTTGTTACCTTATATCCCTCTTAAAATTAATTTCTCCCTCAAAATTCATCTTAGTTATCAAAGGATTAAAATTGAAAAATTACTCCATGGAAACCTACATCTTAGAAATTAATAATAAAACATCCCATAAAAAGGGAAAGATAGAAACATAATGCTTATCCAAATGAAATCATAACTAGGATTCCTCATATAAGAAAAAAGGTGGAAAATTAAGATTTTGACTTATAAAAAAAGTGTAAATAATTATAGTGAGTGATAAGGATAACTAATCACAAGAATCTGAGTGAACCAGAGAAAGTTAATGAACACAAATCCATAACCCAAATAGGAATTAATATCATAAAAAATGATGAAAATAAGTTTTTTATTTATTTTAGGGTGATTTTCCTTATGTTAAATAATTTTCATTAGAGGATATACTTAATTTATTGTATTCTATATCATAAGCACGGACTCATCCATTGGTTTGGCCTTGATCAATTTCCACTTCATCTATTACAATAAGAAATGAAGGTTAATTTATTATTCCTGAAGCACTAATAGATCATATGATCCATAAATAAAATAAAAATTCATCCATACTATAGTTAGTAATCATCATAAGAAAATGGTTTTCATATGTTATCTAATATGGATAAATCTTCATATGGTGAAGTAATAAAATAATATTTGAATCCATATCCATTTTTCAATATAATCCATTAAAAAAATGGATAAGCATATAAACCATAAAAAATAATGAAATTCAAATAATTAGAAATAAGGTCACTGAATTTTCAAAATTAACTTATCGTTAACCACCATATACCATTAATTGGATCTTTATTATCACATAATAAACATGTTAATACCTTTATCATGTATTCTTTTGAAACATGTTAATAACCTGAGTTTCCATAAATACTTATTGAAATCATACATTCATCATCATTCCTTACATAAAACATAGATTATTGGATATATTGATAAAATATAGAAATGTGGTAAACATCAACCATGATAGCATAAACCACTTTTCCAACAAATCATGAATCATTTCAAAGGTAATCAGTACTATCCAAATGTATTTATCCAAATCAATAATTTCTTAATTCCAACATCATTATTTCAATATTATGAACATATTAAGGGTTTTATTTCCCTTATCCAGGTGTTTTCAGTGAACTTCACCTTTCTATTAAATCAATTTTCCTGTATATTAACATCATTCAACATATCCTTTTAAATCCTAAATGATCTTTTTTCTAAATAATAATTATATTTCATTATTTATATAACATAATCATAAATAATTAATTCATATCACTTCCTTATAAAATAATAAACTATGATCTGTTTTATTATTACTTAACACTTATTTTCTTTTACATGTCATTGGTAGTCTCTTCATTATCAGAGGTATAACCATTACTCAAACCACTTTTTTTTATCTCTTCACAAAATTTCCCCCCAAGGAAATCAATTCTCATAATTCTCATAATTTCCACATTTAAATAACTCATCCATTGATAAAACTTTTGTGAAACCAATATTCCAATCCATTTTGTTAACAGAACTGTTAATTTTTTATTTCTAGTTACATGTTTTGTGTCCTTCTATTCCATAATGAAAAAATATTCATGTTCCCCTAGGAAATACACTTGGGTGTTTCTTCACAAAATATTTAAATGTAGGACTCTAAATCTACATTTCTACTTGTTCTCCACTAAATAAACTCAGAGTGGCCTCATTCCTTATCATATTTGGTGAGTCTAATAATTGGTTAAGGTAAAAAAAATAATCATCTTAGAAGAAAACTGACTAGGTATAATCTCAATGTCTTTAACTCCAGTCATCTTCCCAGTTGGCTGCTCATCATAAAATCATCCATCACATTCAAGGTTAATCTGGTTCCTTATAGTTCCCACCATATACTAAAACCCAAAAAGGATATTGTGATTAAATCAAATTGTAGTGAAAAATATCATAATAATGAAAATTTCCTTATAGGATACCCAAATCAAGATACCTTCTTTTAAATCTATGAACACTTAGGTTTATACTAGGTCATTCATACTCAAATTCTATTTAAATCCTTAATTGTGGTTCATAATGAGTTTGTGAGTTTCCAAAGCATATACCCTAGAAGTGTTAAACTAGGTGTGAAGAAAGTCCAATTGACATCCACTAGTTCCTACTTAATTCTAGATCAATATAGTGTTTTTAGAGTTGTTACCCCTTGGTACATTTGTTCTAGAGACACATCCACTTGTAGCATCTAGACATATATCTTATTTCATATAATCCACTCACTCAATCCTTTTCCAAAATTCAAGGAAATTTTTCTATAATTTAAATCATTCTTAGACTCATCTGTAGATACATTCCTAAACATATCATTAGAAATATCCTTTTGGATCTCCTAAATTTTTTTTCATCATAGTTTCCAAAGGACAACTAAACCTTTACATTAATACCAAAAATAGGATCCTATGATTATCATACATGGATATTACGTCTTTTTTAGATTAATATTCTATATATTAAACAAAAACATTCCTGGGGACCATAATAGTTTTATGTATTTAGAAACTTGGAACAAATTCTTCAATTTTTTTTGAATAATCTTGAATATATCCCACAAAAATCATCTCAAATAATACTCCTATTAGGAATTCCCTAACTAAAACATTCTTCATAAACAATGGATTGGAAAATTTGGAAAGTTTTATCTCATATACTCATTAATGGTAAACATAAGAGATATTAATTTATGATCATATGAAATAATAAGATGATAATAATGGTATTTGATCATAAAAATAACTTAAAAGTTCATATCTAACCTTTCATGGAATGTAAACATGATTCATGGGATAAACATTTTTCATTTTCGAAAACATGGTCCACGATAGTGAGAAATCATAATAAATAAATCATGAACCACAAGTTTCACAACCTGAACCTATAGGTCCCAAGCCACAACTACCCCAAGCCCGCCTCCATTGGCTAGGGGCTTGCGACCAGTGCCGAGGGGTAACAATATCGGGGAGGCCTTTGCCTAAGTACCTGCACACACACACACACAACCCACTAGATGCAGAAGTGCAGTGTCAAAGGAAAACCAAAGTACAAAAAACAATAACCCAACCATAGTCATGCATCAACTTATAAATAGAGAAAAGTAAAGTGCTGAAAAGTAATGAAAAGATACCGAACAGAAAAAGGGAAAAAGACGTGCTAACCCGATAGGTGCCACAAACCGACAATAGGTAAACAAAAGTAAACAGCTGCTGAGTCACACACCTGAGAGACCAAATACAACCACTAAACGCATCCCAAGCTTTTGTGTCCTCTACGCACCTCTATAGTCTCGACCGACCTGTCCGTCGTCTTCAAGGGAACACCAAGTGCAGGCAAAGCCCAAGTAGGGGTGACTGTAAAGATACTCAGTAAGGTGCCTCGAAAGCTCGAGGGAGAAACAAATGATGTACTAAAACGGTGTGAAATAGTTAGAAAGGGGAAAAGTGAAAGAGTACAGTAAATAGAGTGCAGCTCAACCCAAAAAAATAAAGAAAGAATGATCGTCCGACCAAGAGGATCTAGATATAGAAAGAACGTGCCATACCCCGCATGTCTTCGACCCTCTTAGAAGGAGAGTAACTGAACCCAACGAGTGGGAATGAAAGTAGGGTGTAACTATATATATGATCAACAAGAAACCCGAACGAGTGCGTAAGGGGATCTCCATATCCAAGCTCAGCCCAGGATAAGTCGTAAATAGTTCTAAGGGTAGCCATCACTGATTCCCAACATTCCCGCACGTCAAAGTCGCCTCATCGTTGAATCATGCAACCAAGGATCCTGCTCCGGTAACCACAGAGAAAAGTCCCTGACTAGCCTCATAGAAATGGCTGAGTCTGAATGAAGTCATCAGGTAACCCACTGCCCAGCCCAACTAGAGGGTAAACCCCAAGAGGTCATCGGGGTGACCCACTGCCCAGCCCTGCTGGAGGGTAAACCCTAAAAGGTTTCCGGGTGACCCACTTCCCAGGCCCGCTGGAGGGTAAACCCTAAAGTCAATGGGTAACCCAATGCCCATCCCCACTGGAGGGTAAAACCTAAGGTCAACGGTAACCCACTACCCAGCCTCGCTGGAGGGTAAATCCAAATACGCCGATGGTTAATCGACTACCCAGCCCCGCTAGAGGGTAAACCCTGAACTGTTCTGATAACTCTGCACTGCCCGTACCATCTCTGGGAATCCCTATCATCGCGACCATGCGTTGGGTCGGAGTGCGTAAAGGGAACCTCTGACTAATTCCCTTTTATGTTTCCACATCTAATGAGATCTTGGAAGAGGCTCCAAACGCCCAGAAATATTACACCGTTGTGATCCTCATGGAAAAACACGCGAGATAGACTATTTACTCGCTGGAAATGAGCTCCAGATTAAAAATTTATTCTACACTGCATTATACCCATAAGATGTCTCATCGGGCCCACAACTCGGTCCCGAAAGAGGTCGGGAAAACTGCGCCATCGCGATGCCCTCGAAAAAACACGCCAAAAAGACAATTCATTCGCCCTGAACGGACATCTGATGAAAAAGAAACAAAACGCTGCTCACAGCTTAAAAGACAGCACGTGGGGCCCACAACTCAACTCTTTATTCAACGCCTAAAACTACCATGTTCTATATCTTATTGACACCAGGGTTACAATACCGCTGACATCGCCTAAAGCAGACTCTGGATGTGTTCGCACCATCCAAAAGAAGAATCCCAACGAGGTACTTAACGAGCGTAACGTGCCACCGAGCCCCTGTCTCAGGAATTAAAAATCCCCAAGACCATCTCAAAAACTCTATCTTGATCCGAGGATCACGCTTCCACAGACAACACATGAAACGAAAACCCGTAGTTAATGATACGGGCATCCGAAGGCAAGGGGGGCTAACTCCCTTAGGTCTAGATCGACCCGGTCTGGCCAGTCCACTCGGCCTTGGCCGGCCCGCGCTGGCCGGCTCGGCCTGCAGTGTCAGCCGGATCGACCTGCAGTGTTTCCCCGTGGTCCATCCGCACAGTCCGACCATAGACCCATAGTCCTCCTTGGATGACCGGCCCTCATGGCCAGTCATTGTCCCACGCGATGACCCGCCGAAGGCAGGTCTCGGTCTCCCGCACGGGGTCGCGCGCCGTGACACCCTGTCCACCCGCGCCGATGACCTCTCTACACTGCCGCCACCTGGGACCACTGCCGCCTGGGACCCCCACCACCTAGGACTGCTACCGCCTATTGCTCGGATCCCATCGCCGATGATGGGAGCCCGCCGCCGCCGCTAGGAGCCGCCACCACCGCTGGGAGCTGCCAGATCGCCGCACCGACCGCCGGACAGCCTTGGAATCACCAGAAAATGGGAAAAAAGGCTGGAAAACATCCTGGGGTAACCTCGAACACCATGGGACTCAAAAAGAAGATCTGAAGGAAATTTTAGGGAAGCTTAAATCAAGCCTTGCACAAATATGTCCTTCGCTCGAGAATTAGACAGCATTTTGATGCAAGAATTCGAGTTCAAATGTATATGTGGAATTTAAAAACGAAAAAGCAAACTCCTACCTCGATGGGAGTAGTCCATAGCTTCGCCGATGATCTGCCGGAGCCGTCGTGCCCTGGATAGGTGGGAAGAAGCTCTTGCTGCTTCTTGAGAGGGATCCTCCAGGGGAAACAAGGGGGAAGGAATAGGAGGAGGGGTGGGAGAAGTGTTTAAATAGAAAAACACTTAAACGCCAACCAGTAGGCCGCATACACAAACATTCAGTGGGGTCAGGGTTAAGCCACCTATAGAGTAAAATCCACATTCTGAGCATAATGGCGGTCTCAGAATTTTAATTCAAGCATCCATTCAGAAGTTGTAAAGCTCACGCCCGATGCCGCTAAATTATAAAAATGCCCCTGGTGGCGTTTTCCATAGAAGGGTCGCACCCGCAAAAGTTACACCCCTCATAGGGTAAAAGACACGCTCCGGAATCAACGGTGCCCTTGGTTTTCCCATCCACGCAACCGTTTTGGAGTTATTTTGTTTATATGGCGTGTCTAGTGTGAACACACTTAAAATTTAGTTACGGCCACACTGGGGCTCCGAATCAGACGCCGTCTGAACGCCCTTCTCTAGAGTAACATTTAGAAAATTTCAAAGTCTTACAGGCTCAAAACCCGGGACCTTAAATCATTTCCTCCTTCATTTTTTTCGTCCCTAAAAAAAACTACAAAAACAACAGGGGATACTAAGCCCGCATCTGGCTTTCCCCTTCCCAGGTGCTCTCATGCACCCTCCCATGCTGCAACAGCACACGAACCAAAGGAATGGTCCATCCATGTAGTGTCTGATCCTACCAGTCCTCAATCGCCACTGGATGCTCCACAACTGTGGCTCCATCCTCGATGTCCATCTCTCCCCAGTCGATAATGTCCATGGGGTCGTGCATGTATTTCCTCATATGCGACACGTGGAAGACATCATGAACCCTCTCTAGCTGTGGGGGTAGAGTAAGATGGTAGGAAACGTCAACAACCCTGCGCACAATCTCAAAGGGTCCAATTAACCTCTGGGACAGTTTTCCTCTCGGGCCGAACCTCCATGTTCCATGCCGCAAGGATACTCTAAAAAAGATATGGTCCCCCTACTTGAACACTAAAAACCTATGATGACGATCTGCGTAGGAAATCTGTCTACTCTGTGCCGTCCTCTTCCGCTCATTAATTACCATCACATTCTCTGTCGTCGCTGGTACCAACTCTGGGCCCACTAGGGTGGTCTCCCCAACCTCTGTCCAACACAACAGTGACCTGCAGGGTCTCCCACAGAGGTCATCAAAAGGTGTCATGCCGATAGTAGAGTGGTAACTGTTGTTGTACGTGAACTCCACCAAGGGTAGGTGATTCTACCAGCTTAGGCCAATGTCTAACATGCATGCCCTGAGCATATCTTCCAGCACCTGGATAGTGCGCTCAGTCTGCCCATCGGTCTAGGGGTGAAACGTTGTACTCATTCGCAGCTGAGTCTTGAATGCCTCCTACAGGACTCGCCATAATCACGACATAAACCACGCATCATGGTTGGAGACGATCATCGTGGGTACTCCATGAAGGCGGACGATCTCCTGAACGTATAGCTGACATAGAATCTCCACTGAGCTATTCTCCTTGATAGAAAGGAACTGCGCCGACTTTGTGAGTTGATCCACTATCACCCAAATGGAGTCATGGCCCTTCACTGTGCACAGAATCCCTGTGAAGAATTCCATAGATATGTCATCCCACTTCCACTTCAGGATATCAAGGGGCTACAACAACCCTGCCGGAACCTGATGCTCTACCTTTATTTGCTGACAGGTAAGACACCCAGAAATGAACTCAGCTACGCTCTGCTTCATACCATAACACCAAAACATCCACTGAAGGTCTCTGTTCATTTTCCCTGCATCGGGATGTACAACCAAGGGATAATTGTGTAACTATAGCATCACCTCCTTCCGCATCTCCACTGGTACTACATCATTCCCCTGTAATAGGATATTTTGATTCCCTCATTCAGAATACCCATCGGGTGCATCGCCTGTGGATATCTGATCACATAGCACTTCGTTGTCGACATCCCCCAGTCATGACTCTCTCACATGATCAAGGAGGGAAGGAGTAAACACCATCAAATGCTGAAAAGCCGTACCCTCCCGTTCCACTAAGGTCAGCCGAAGGAGAGCCAACTGCTTTGAAGCTTCCCGCACTAGACGAGCCTAGTACTTCTTACTAAGGGCATCTTCTACTAAGTTTCCCTTACCTAGAGTGTAGACTATCTCAAAATCATAGTCTTGTAGAAACTCCAGCCAATGCCTCTATCTTAGATTCAAATCCCTATGAGTGAAGATGTACTTGAGGCTCTGGTTGTCTGAGTAGACCACAAAACGCTCACCCAGAAGGTAGTTTCTCCATAACCTCAAGGAGAAGATTACCATGGCTAGCTTCAAATCGTGGGTTGCATAATTCTAATCATGTGGCCTCAACTGCCTTGACCCATTTCCAATCACTACCCGTTGATGAATCAGAACGCACCCGAGCCTAGCTCCTAAATTTTCGTAGTACAACACAAACTCAATACCCTTCTCTGGCAGCCTCAATACTGGAGCACTAGTCAGCCTCTGTCTCAACTCCTCGAAGGAGTTCTGGCACTGATCAGTCCAGATGAACGGTTGTCCCATTTGCGTCAATGTGGTCAAAGGGGCTGCAATCCTAGAGAAATCTTCCTTAAACCTCCTGTAGTACCCTGAAAAACCAAGGAATCTCTGCACCTCTGACACATTATTGGGTGGCTCTCAAGAAAAAACTTCCTTTATCATTGTGGGATCTACGACCAATCCCTACTCCGTAATGACATTCCCTAGAAAGTAAACCTCATGAATCCAGAATTGACACTTTGAGAGATTCCCATATTGCTGGTGCTCTTGGAGTAAGTCTAGGACCATCCTCAAATGCTCCACGTGCTCCTCTTCCGTCATGGATTAGAGGAGTATGTCTCCAATAAATACAACCACAAACCGGTCTATGTACCGCTGGAAGATCTAGTTCATCAAAGCCATGAAAATGGTGGGGGAAGTTTTCATGCCAAAGGGCATCAACATAGACTCGTAATGCCCATATCCACAATGGAAATCTAACTTCGGGATGACAACCTCACAAACCCGCAACTGGTGGTAGCCGGATCAAAGATCAATCTGGGAGAACCACTTCGCACCTCTCAACTGGTCGAAGAGGTCGTCAATCCTCTGCAAAGGGTACTTGTTCTTTATTGTGTCCTGATTCAGGTGATGATAATCCACACAAAGCTACAGACTCCCATATGCCTTTTTCAAAAACAAAACCGGAGCTACCCAGGGGGACACACTAGGCCTGATAAATACCTTCTCACAAAGGTCCTCCACCTAAAGTCATTGCTCCCGAAGCTCTGTGGGTGTCATCTGATATGGTGCACATGATATCGGGGAAGTCCCCGATTACAAGTCAATGTAGAACTCCATCTCTCACGTCATAGGTAGTCTCGTGACATCCTCGGGAAAGATGTCCATATACTCCCCTACAATGGAAGTGATCTAGGTGCCTATAGCGTCTTCTACTCCGAGAGCCATGCTCACCAAATAGTGAGAAAAAGGTCATGGTCTCTTTCTCAGAGTACCCGTCTGCTCTACCATGAGGTCTCGTTCACCCTGAGTGGTGAACATCGTCCCATCAGAAACCAAGCCTATGACTAGTCTGTGATGATAGTCGATCTGGTAATGAACCATGGAAAGCCAATACATGAACAGAATGATGTCTTAAGGTTCCATCGTGATGATGAGTAGGTCCCACATGAAACTCCCTCCTCTAAATGCCAGCCCACACTATTTGCTGTTAAAGGTTACCAATGAGACACTTCCCGTTGAAAACTCAAGGCTATGTACATGTGTCAGAACCTCTAATCGATGCTCCAACTCCCGTACCAAAAGCAGAGATATAAAGGGGTGGCTAGAGCCTATGTCTACTAGTACTGAAGTAATCATAGATTAAACACAAAGTGTACCTTAGACCATCTCGTGAGCTGGGGGGTCACGAAAACCCATAGACTGAAGCTGCCCGTGGTCCCTACTGCCAGCTCCCTAAGCCTAGCATGGGACGCTTGATGGCGGAGGTGGAAGGACCTCAAAATTCCATCCCAGAAGTCAAGGTATTGCTGCTCTAGCTGCACCGCCTCCTTGAAGACCACCATGTCCTCACCTGGGAGATCTCGGGTCATGGCGCTGCCTCTGCCACTGCGGTGTGCCCACTGCCTGCCATGGCTACTCAGTATGCTTGGTCGGGATGTACAGTTCTAGGTGACCCCATCCATCACAGAAATAGAACCGGATCACTCCTGACTACCCAGTGCTCCACAGCTCCACTGTAGTGTACGACCCTGCCCCTGTGTCTACTCATGGAAAGGCCTCCTCGACCGAGGCACTGCTCTCTGCCTCATTCTTGTCACCGAAGACTCTATTCTGAAGCGGCCACTACTAAGCCCTATCAGCTGGTGTCCCTCAACCAAGAACCCCTCCATCACGAGTGCCCGCTCTAGCACCCTGACATACATAGGGATGTACAGGGGTACTACACTAGCAAGGATCTCCCTGCGAAGACCCAACTCAAATTTTAGCACCCTGAAGAAACTATCGCGGACCATATCCTGCATGTAGCGTGTCAGATAAGTAAACTAGACTGAGTACTGCACCACAGTCCTCCCCCTGCCTTAGCTTTATAATCTCTTGAATCCGAACGGAGCATAAACAAGAGGGGTAGTACTAATCTCGGGAGAGCTACTGAAAGCTATCCCACGTGAGAGACAAATCATCGTGGGTCTGCCTAACCAACCTACACCAATGCCCAACCATCCCGAAGAAAAGGCTAGAATCTTGGGCTACCATCGTGGCTACTGGTGTCCATACCAGCCTAAAAAGTCAATCCACAGACTCTAGATAGTCTTCAGCTGCCTGGGGATCCAGGTCCCCACAAAACTTCTGTGGTCGCTGACACTGAATCTCTCGGAGAGCACTCAGCCTGCGCTCAACCTCATCCTGAGCTACTGATACTAACTGTCTCTCTCCAGGTGGAGGGGCTACTACTGAAGCATTGGGTGGAAGCGGATCACGTGAGGGTCTCTGAACTGACGCCTCGTCTCTCACCAGGTCTTCGTCACGAATTGGAGACTGTAACCTGGGTGGCTACTGTTATAGGGGAATCCTGAAAATTATTAAGGATTACCATGATCAAATGAGCATATTATTATATAACGGTAATTACAAAGGGGTGCTGACTCAACAAGGACTGTCAAAGACTCAATCCTACTGGATGCATATTCCAATGTTCCCTGCCACAAGTTTCTCAGTGTGCTGAGTCGACAAGTAGTTTATCAGGGTCCTGGTGGATGGATACGTCGGCCGCCTGTACCACCACTGGACTCCCTGGCCTGAAAGCCGCTCTCGATACACATCGACACTATTGACCTAAATCCCATAAAATTCCTTTTTAAGGATGTCCAAACAATTCCCCAAGGAACGAACCACCTCTAATACCACATTCTCACAACCCGAACCTACCTATCACGAGCCGCAACTACCCCATGCCTGCCTCCATAGGTCAGGGGCTGGCGACAAGCTCTGAAGGCGTAACAATATCAGGGAGGCCATTTCCTAAGTACCTATACACACACACACACACACACAACCCACTCGATGCAGAAGATCAGAGTCAAAAGAAAACTGAAGGACAAAAAACTATAACCCAACCACAATCATGCATCGACATCTAAATAGAGATATGTAAATTTCTGAAAAGTACTGACAAGATACTGAATAGAAAATGGAAAAAACACACCCTGAACCCAATATGTGCCACAACCCGACAACAGGTAAACAAAAGTAAATAAATAATGAGTCTCACAACTGAAAGTCATACTACGACCACTGAACGCAACCCAAGCTCCTCTATCCTCTACGATCCTCCGTAGTCTCGATCAACCTGTCCATCGTCTGTAAGGGAAGACCAAGTGCGGGAAAATCCCAAGAAGGGGTGAGTATAGAGATACTCATTAGGGAGCCCCAAAAGCTCGAGGGAGAAACAAAGGAGGTACTAAAATGGTGAGCAGTAGATAGAATAGAGAATAGTGAAAGAGTACAGTAAATAGAGTGTAGCTCAACCCAACAAGAGAAAGAAAGAAGGCTTGTCTGACCAAGAGGATATAGACATGGAAAGCACATGGCATACCCCGCGTTTCATATCCCCTCCTAGAAGGAGAGTAACTAAACCCAAGGAGTGGGAAAGAAATTAGAGTGTAAATATATATATTCTCAATAAGAAACCCAAATGAGTGCGTAAAATGATTTCCATCTCCAAGCATAGCCCAGGATAAGTCGTCAACAGGTCTAAGGGTAGCCATCACAGATTCCCAACAGTCCCACACATCAAATCCACCTCATCGCTAAATCACGCAACTAAGGATCCCACTCCAGAAACCATGGAGAAAAGTCCCTGACTAGCCTCATAGAAAGGGCTAAGTCTGGAGGAAGTCGTCGGGTAACCCACTGCCCAACCCAACTGGAGGGTAAACCCCAAGAGGTCATCGAATGACCCACTGCCCAGCCCTGCTAGAGGGTAAACCCTAAAAGGTCGCCGGGTGAACCACTGCTCTGGCCCACTAGAGGGTAAACCCTAAAGTCAATGGGTAACCCACTGGCCAGCCCCACTAGAGGGTAAATCGTAAAGTCAATAGGTAACCCACTGCCCAGCCTCACTGAAGGGTAAACCCTGATATGTTGATGGGTAACCAACTACCCAGCCCCAATGGAGGAGAAACCCTGAACTGGTCTGATAACTCTGCACTGCTCATACCATCTCTAGGCTTCGCTAGCATCGCGACCGTGCGTTGGGTCGGAGTGTGTCAATGGAACCTCCAACCAATTCCCTTTCAGGTTTACACATTTAATGAGATCTCAGAAGAGGCTCCACATTCCCAAACAGATTACAATGTTGTAATCCTCGTGAAAAAATACGCGAGATAGACTATTTATTCACTGGAAACGGGCTCCCGGTGAAAACGTTATTCAACACCGCTTTATGCCCATACGACGTCTCGTGTGGCCCACAACTCAGTCCCGAAAGAGGTTGGTCAAACTAAGACATTGTGATGCCTTTGAAAAAACATTCCAAAACGACTAATCATTCGCCCCAAATAGACGTCTGATGAAAAAGTCGCAAAACGCTGCTCACAGCATAACAGACGGCCCGTGGGGCCCACGCGTCAACTCTATCTTCAATGCCTAAGACCACCCTGGTATACATAGTCCCGAAGCTAGTGTTACAACGCCACTTGCAATGCCTAAAACGGACTCCAGATTTGTTCGCACCATCCGAAAGAAGAATCCCGACGAGGTACTTAACGAGCGCAACGCGCCACCGAGCCCCCATCTCAGTAATTAAAAATTCTCAAGACCATCTCAAAAAGTCCGAGTCAATTATAGGATCGTGCTACCGAAGACATCACAAGAAACCGACACACATAGTGAAAGATACGAGCATCCGAAGGCAAGGGGGATCACCCCCTTAGGGATGGACTGGCCCGGTCTGACCGGTCCACCCGGCCCGCGCCGGCCGGTCCACCCGGCGTGTGCCGTCCAGCCCGACATGCATCACTGACGAAGAGTCCTTCTGCATAGCCCGACCACAGACATGCGGTTAACTCGTTCTAACCATCCCTCGTGGCCAGGCGCTATCCCACGCGGAGACCCGCCGAAAGGGGGTCTCGGTCTCCCACACGGGGTCACACACCGCAACCCCTAGTCCACCCGCGTCGATGACCTCCGCGCGTTGCCGCCACCTGGGACTGCCGCCACCTAGGACCGCCGCCACTCGAGACTGCCACCACCCGCCGCTGTGAGCCCACTGGGAGCTCGCTGCCGCCCATGCTGGGAGCTGCCAGACGGCCGAACAGCCTTGGAATCACTGGAAAACGGGGAAAAAGGCAGGAAAATTTTCCAGGGTCACCCCGGACACCCCGAGACTCAAACATTCGATCTGAAAAGATCGTTGAGAAGATCAAATTGAGCCCTACGTAAATATGGTCTTCTCTCGAGAATTGGACAGTATTTCAATGCAATAATTCATGTTCAAATGTATATGCGGAATTTAAAAATGAAAATGAAAACTCCTACCTCGTTGAGCGTAGCCCGTAGCTTCACCGACAATCTGTCAGAGATTCTGCACCTTAGAGAGGTGGAAATAAGCTCTTGCTACTTATTGAGAGGGATCCTATAAGGGGAAACAAGGGGGAAGGAAGGGGAGGAGGGGTGGGAGAAGTGTTTAAATAGAAAAACACTTAAACACCCACCAGTAGGCCCCGTACCCGAACTTTCGGCGGGGTCGTGGTTACGCCACCTCTAAGGTAAAATCCACATTCTGATCATAATAGTGATCTCATAATTTTAATACGAGCTTCCGTTAAAAAGTTGTAATGTTTGCACTGGAGGCCGCTAAATTAATAAAACCCTGCTGGTGGCATTTTCCACAGAAGGGCTGCACCCATGAAAGTTATACCCCTCCTTGGGTAAACGACATGCTCCGGACTCAACGATGCCCTCAGTTTTCCAATCTGAGCAACCATTTAAGAGTTATTCTATTTATTTGACATGTCCAGTGTGAATGCACTTAAATTTTAATTCCGGCCACACCGGGGCTCAGAATCACACGTCATCTGAACAACCTGCTTTGGAATAAAATTTAGAAAACTTCAAAGTCTTATAGGCTCCAAACATGGGTTCTTACAATAATCTCATGTTATAAATATTTTTCAACTTCATAAATATAGAAAACCATTTCATGTGTCATGGTTTACTATAAAGACATTTAGAATAGTGGATCAGGATGCACCTACTTCCCATAGTATATTTGGATGCACCTATTTTCCATCAAAAAATAAACCATTAAGATGAAGAATATTAATGTTACTCTTGGATCATATCCCAAAAAAAGAATAGGTTACACCAACGTATGTCATCTTAGATGGAAAAAAAATTTCATATATTTTAATAAATCTCTTGAGGAAAATATCATTTTTATATATAAAAATAAATTTTAAAATATTAAATATTTTGAAAACCTTTGTCATTTAAAATCACCATGAAATATTATAAATTAACCCATGAAAATTAATTAAATAAATTTTTAAACATAAACTATTTTTTATGTCCATTTATTTTAAAACATCCATTAAAACTTATAAATGAATCATATAAAATCATTTAAAAACATTTTAGAACATAAAGAATTATCAAAATTTTTTTACTTCATAATGAGTTTAAATTATTAATTGAAAAAAACCGAAAACATTTTTAGAAAAAAAGGTTTTAGAGGAAATCATATTTTTGTCTAAAGTAGTAAATATAGTCATATTTTCTTAAAATAGTTTTTATATTAAGTACAAAAGAGTGAAAATATAGTACTAACACATGAATATATAATTAATAAACTCATGATAATAAATTTAAGAAGTATTCTTGAGATGCATATCATGATATTTTAACATTGGATACTTAATTATAAATAATCCCGATAACTGATGAGATTATAACATAAAATCTCTACCACTTTGTAACATCAAATCACAATATACACAAATGAATAACGTATAATTAAAATTAAAATAACCTGAGTATAAGAAAATTAATTATATTACATTTCAAATGGTATGTATATACACCTTATGAAATAATATAGGCGTATAACATAATGTACATCTCAAAGAAGTTAAATTGAGATATAAATACCTTAACTATTTATTAACTCTTGAACCATAAATCCCATGAATATGAGATAATAAAATTTATATGTAAATACGAAAATAATTTATGTAGAATCATTATAATATGAATTCATGATCAATATATACACCATATAAAATAAATTTGTGGTGAATATGGAATGTGTCTCATGGATGTAAAAAAGTCAAATGAAATACCTCGTGCCTTCAGTGTTAACTTCATTTTTATATGTTAAAACCTCATGTATAACAAATATAAGTTTATTATAAATATATTAAAGAACCATATTTATATATATCATACAAAATATGATTTTTTATGACATTTTATTACCCATTTATTAACAATTCAATGTCAAAGTTATGTTTCAAGTAATAACCGATTTTTTATATGTTTGTATTTTTTATAATTTTAGTCCACTTAAATTGGACATGAATCAATCATATTAAGAATGATAAAAATAATATAAAAAATCATATATATTTAGTATATATTTCTTTATATTATTTCATAATATTTAGTTATAGGAAATTAAATACACCATTCATGGAGACGGTATGCAGTACGTACGCATGGAAGCACTTTCCATTTTATTATCTGATTGAATGAAATAAAAGTTTATAAAATATTATCAATATATATATATTTTTATATCTTATATGTCACATATTTTTGTTAAAAACATCCTTATTACATTACATGTAAATTATAAATGAAACACATTGCTTTACGAGTTGGTAGTTCACCATACACACTTTCAACGTTATCATATTCCCACAAAATTGAAAGAATAAATGTATGTGTGATATAACAATTACTGAATCATAATAACACCATTAATTTCATATATAAACTATATATCCATCATTATTACAAAAAATTAATAGTTGTAATGTAAAAACTAATGACATCGGTTCGTGAGGCAGTAGTCTTTCGTACACACAAATACAGATTTGGTTACCCATTTCATGGAAGAGTGTATAGTTGTAGGTCATAACCATAAAATAAAAATATCAATATATTTAATATACTGAGTATTTTATATAACAATGGTATAATAAGATTTTAAATTGGTGGAGTAATAAATAAAAATAAAATGATCGTTAATGAACACTACCACTTTTTTAGGTATCTTTCTTTAGGTTTGTACTAAATCCATTCTTGGTTTCCTTTATATACAAGATAATACATATAGGATGAGGGGAGGAAATTTTTTATGTTATTGAGGTTTATATTGGTCGATCCAAATGGGTCAACAAGTGGGAAGAAGTCAGGAAGAGTTTGTGACATTTCATAGTTGAGGACTGACATTCTTGTAAATACTCAAAAGCATTCACTATCGTGAGGTAAATATTACATCATAGGGCTCCAAAAATGATAATTAAATGATTTTAGGGATTAAATTATTTATAAAAACTCCAAAAACACATTAAATTAATTTTTTAAACATTTCATTCTTTAACATCTATGTTTCCCATTGTTTTCCATTTTGGCTTTTTTAGTACAATAACTAGATTACTAATCTTGGTAAATTTTCCATTAAGAATAAATTAGTGATATAATTATTATATAATTTTTACTCAATAATTATAAATATGATAAATAATTTATAAAATATAAATCTTATAAGAGTTGGAAAATAATTTTAACACACGTGCATGTAACGTGTAAAAACACAGTTTTAACCGTAACCGTGCTAACTGAGTTTTACCTATTTAACAATCAATATATTCATTATAACTTAAAAATTGATCCATTAGTGAGATATATTTTATATTAATTAAAATTTTAAAATAAATTTTCATAATATATGATTTTTATTAATTTAAAATCATTGAATAAATGTAATTTATTATAAAATAACATTAATGTCAATTATGTCATTTTTCATGTAATTTGAATTTTAAAAAATATCATGACATTGAAAACATTTGAATATAATATTCTCAAACCAACATAAAATTATATATTTATCTATAAAATTAATAAAGGACAATAATTAATTCAATTTAATTCACTTTAAATGTATTTAGTATTATTTATTTTAGTAAATTATTAACAAAATAATTACTATATTGGCATTTATTAAGAATTTAAGGTAAATAATTTTTCTCTAAAAAATTCAAATAAAATATCATTATATCGAAAAAAAATTTAAATTTCAAGATAATATTTACCATCAAACCTATATTTTTTTTATCTATCTCAAATATTTATTGAAATTAAAAGTAAGAAAAAATATTTTTTTTGTCTTTTTCATTACTTAACTTATTAGAAAAGTAATATTAAAATAAAATGGTAACAGAATTGACATATTTCTTATAATGTTATGTAGAGTTTCAAAATAACCTCATTAAATAAAATTTAAATAATATTTAATCCATTTTAAGTCTTATCATTCCTGTTTAACTCCCTGGTGAATCCATTTTTGCATTATCCATGAGAATTAATTTTTACTCTATTCACAATTTATTTTTGTCTAAAATTTTGTTAAACACATTGGAAATTATAAATTATGATTATTATAATTATGGAATAAATTTTTTAAAAATAAATTCATATAATTTTACCATAATTTATTTAAAATGAATTCTATAGATGTGATGAGTAAGGAGGTTTTTAAAGAGAAAAATGTTCAAATGTTTTAAATGTTTATATATCCAAATTCCATATGAAATTGATTCCAAATACATAAGTTGGATTAATAGATATAAAATTGAAATATTTTGTTGTTCAAACCATTTAAAAATATAATATAACTATACAAATAAATTATAAAAAGGTTGTTTTCAATTAACATTCAATATTTTTTACTATTTATAAAAAATGAAACATTTTAGAAAATTCCCAAAAACTCAGTTGCTTATTTGAATATATTTAATTTTTATTGTACTTGTAGGTTTGTCTCACTTGGACTGAAAATCTACTTCTCATATTTTACCTCGAGATTCAACAATAGCACTTCTTTAGGACGATTTACTAGTTCAAAGCTATTTTTTCCCATCTATGATGGTTACTCGATTGTACCATTATTGGACATCTCAAACAGTGAGGCATGAAATACCATAGGAAAATAGTGGGTTATGTGTCACTATTAGAACGCAGTTTTGAGTCAGTGAGTCATAGTAAAACAATGGCGAATCGATTCCTAGTTTGTAACTAATGGCGATTTAGTGAGTTATCATTGGACATTCCAATAGTGACTCACGAGCCTCCATAAGATTAAAATGATTATTGATTTTGTAGGACCCCGGGACACCCTGAGAGGGGAGGGGTGAATCAGGGTGGCAACGTTTTCTTCATAAAGTTGTGGATCTTGTTCCCACGTTGGTAGGACTTACTTAAACCTGTATGATGGATATGATCAGCAATTAAACATACACATGCAGAGACAGATGACACATCTATTTTTACTTGGTTCACCACTAAGGGCTACGTCCAAGGAGTATACGCCGACAGGTTGCCGGTCGTACCTAAATCCACTATGCTTCACTAGCTGCGGATACAAATGTTCGGGTACAGACACTCTGTCCCAGGCTCACTGCCTTTACAATTGTTCAGGGATAGCTCACTGCATCCCTCGGGTCACTACCGTTGACTCCCCCTGGCTCACTGGCATTGGTGAAGTCCCACTCAGTTTATAGACATGAAGGGCTCTTCAATAGGTGTGCATTGAAGTTCTTCGTCTCCTGTTCAGCATGATACATTTCTTGCATCAGGGTTCAGATTTGATGCTCCTTTTAGTTAAATCCTTCTTCTTTAGTGCAATGAATGAATGCACTAGATCCCCTTGTCTTCATTTGCATGAATCACAATCACTTATGTGATTTCTCAATAAATTATGTTCAGCTTACTCGACATTCGACAGAATCAATTCACCATGTATGCATGAGATCATGCATCTATCATTTAGATTTATTCTTCAATCTCGCTTTGCACCGAAAGTATCAGGCAATCTTCAGCTCTTGTGCAGCTCCAGAAAGGCGGGTGTGCTTCAACAGTGTCTAGGTCTCCTTTTCAATCCCGGTGCGCAAGTCTCCCGGTGGCGCGCAAGTCTCAGGCGCGCAAGTCTAAACTGGCGCGCAAGTGTCACTAAAGCACCTGTGCGACACTTCCTACTTGAACTTAATACTTGCGCGACACCCTTCCTTTCTCCCCCAAATCTTCTAGGGGGTGCAACTCTCACTCGGTGCGCAACCCCTACATGCGCGGATCAACCACCTGCGCGACGAGAGCTCGATCAATCTCAAAGTCTTGAGCTCCGTGAGAAATGAGGAGGGGTGGTCCAGTATTTATAGGCAAACTGGACCCCTTGCGCGGCGGCGCGCAAGTCATCCATCGGCGCGCAAGTCTCGGCCCCTGCTAGGAACTTGCGCGATCAACATCAAACCTTGCGCGAACATCTTTCCTTTACCAATTTTGGATGTCCTGATCTCGAAAAACCATAGGCGCGCAAGTTATACTGCATTCAAGGAGTCGGCGCACAAGTCTCTTCCCGGCACATAATTCACCTGCGCGACCTCATCAAAACTTGCGCGACCCTTATACCTTTGCCATATTTTGATGCTCTGATCTTCAAAAACATATGGCACACAAGTTTCCTATCCTCCAAGTGTATGGAGCGCACATCCCTTTTCCAAAGTCACTCTTCTTCATTTGTTGATTTTGAGGCCCTGAAATTTGGCAAACACTGGAAAACGACGCCACCTTGTATCTTCTCTTTTTGTACCACCTCCAGATCATCCATTCCTCTGTCGATGTTCTTGAATCAAACATAGATCGTTGACCACAACTCTTGAACTCGACATGTCACCATGGAATCTCCTTTGTCAACAAATTTTAATGTCATTTGTTTGCTTTGTCGACAAGCACGATCACCTCAACAACACTTCTTCTTGGTGATCTGTATCCTTCATCAACTCTTTTTCTTTTATCACAAACTCCACTATTGTGATATGTATTCTTTGAAGGAACAGCTTTAGTACCATCATCTTCTATGAAAATGTGATGTGCATGGCCATTTCATAAGTCAACTCATTGGCAGATTGCCTCCTTCATCAACCATCATGATCAACTTCATACAAACCATGTGATTCAATCCATCAAGAATTCTCTAGCATGGTTCTCACGCAATCATGAGTAATTGCATGGTATTCATCAAAACCCATTGTTCTCATGCAATAATGAGGAATTGCATGGTCTTTATCAAAGCCCATGGTTCTTATGCAATAAGGAGGAATTGCATGGTCTTCATCCAAAAACACTATCCTACTTTAATCATCCTTGGATGGATTACTCCTCACATTCTTCATTGTTGTAAACAATGTATCATCTTTGACACATGTTCTTTGAACTTACGATCAGTACAACAATCGTCTGAATCCCTACTCCTCTATATCATCAGAGTACTTCATGATCTCCTTCATTGTGAGCTTCCATTCCTCCATTTTATTTGAGTACTCCTTGATCTCTTTCATTTTGATATTCCATTGACAACTATTGACAAAAAATACAATCCTATACACAAAGTGGTTCCAACAATCTCCCCCTTTGTATTTTGTTGTCAATACCTTATACATCTTCTGAAATGAATTTGTCAATGTCAGAATGAGAATCTTCTATTCAATCAACTTTTCTTTTCAAACATTCATTTAACTTTCTCTCCCCCTTATTGACAAGAAATACAAAGCACATGGTAGGGAGGGTATCAATCCACACTTAAGAAATGTTTCATTAACCATTTCACTCTAAGTCTACTTGAGCAATGCTCGATGTAGAAAACAAGAGTATTTGATTAAGTCAACAAGGGTGTCCATTATCCACAGATCATGATACCAATATGAGATGATAACTCATGTATCTTGTCTTCAAGGGTTTACCACTTTAATTCCAGGTAGAGGAAGATCAACTAGGATAGATAATAGTCAACCTGAAACTCCTGCACTCACTTCAGCAAATAGATCAAAAACATTCAAGTGAAATCGGCAGGATAAGTGACTTTGGGGCACTTCCATTCTCTTTATGTCACTGATCAATTCAGTTACTCCCCCTTTGTAGAATAATCATTGATCTGAGTAACCAAGGGATAGTGATTGAGAAATGACATACCTTCTCCATTGGTGTGTTCTTCAAGAAATTCACATAGAAATTGCTTTTGAGTTGAGCTGGAGTTGATATTGATTGAAACAGTGTTTATGGAAGCTTCTTCATTCTTCTCCCCCTCTTGGGAAACACTCCTCATTATCTTCATCAAGAGTGATCCTTCATCATCATAATCGTTGAATATCAATTGAAGAATCTACTAAGGATGGAAACTTATTTAGCTTGGCTATCAAGAGTTGACAGCATTCACTACTTCTCAGGTTCGCCCCCTGAGAGCATGCTTCACCTTCAATTCCCTGCTTTATTAGCACAAATACAATACACAAATGATTATGGGAATAAGGTGGTTCCTTCTTTCTTCATCAAGAAGATTTTCTTGGTTGAGGTTCTTTTCTCAACCAAGTTCCTCTGTTCACTCCAGTCTTCATGCCTGCACATTTGAACATGTGTTCTGACATTTGTCGGTGTGGCATGGATCTCTTCACATTCTCTTCTACTTTGTGTGAGTAATTGTTCTGCTTAGAAGCCAACATGTAAGATAACTTCTTACTCCTCTTAATTACTGCTTCTTTCTCTGGTATTAAGGCTAGGCAACCTTTTGCAATATGACCAGATTTATTGCATCTCCCACACAGAACTTCTTTCACACATGCATTTCTCTTTGTTTGCAATCTCTCCTGCACTGTGTCTTCATCATGTGAAAGTTTCCCTTTTCCTTTGTCACCAACCTTGGCCTTTTCAGCTTCATGTTTCCTCATTCTTTTGAAATCTTCTGGCCAGATGACTAACATGTCATTGGGAACTTTTGCAGCTAGTTTGGGTCTTCCACATGGGTTCTTCTGAGTTTCATCCCACTTAGTGTTTCGTTTGGATGAATGACCCTTAAATTGCATGGATCTAAAATACTGGGTCTTCTCAGCTTCCCTAATTGAGATCTTCTTGGGGAAATGTGTGTTTTCCACATTCTTCTTATTACATCCCAAGGTACTTTCTTCATACTTAGACAGAATCAGAGGTCTTCTGTTCTTATCAGCTCTGGATATCTGTTGACCAAGGCATGCACCATTCTTGTGACCACTGTCGTTGCATACATCACAGATGTTATCAAGAATTCCAAATCTGTTTGCAGTGAACAGATGCCTCTAGATCTGCTGATGTTGCTTCTTCTTCTCTGGCTTCCTTCCCTTTGATATAGGCTTTCCCTGTGCTTTTCCATGAAAGGGATTATAAAAACAATCCAGTGCACAGTGCCCAAATCTGTTGCAACACCAACATTGACCCACAAATCTTTTCTTCTTTGCATCTTCTGTATTAAGTTGTTGGGCCATCTGCTTAATCTTTTGTGTAATATTTGAGGAACCCACTTCCTCCTTTTTCTTCTCATCCACCATAGCCATGGTGGTAGGTTTCTTCTTCTCACCTATCCTCATCCATACTTGTTTATAGCTTTTCTTCCCACCCGCACTGATTGTCGGAGTGTATTTAGAAACATGAGTGCAAGATGGTCTGGATGGTACCTTCACTTTCTCAGTTGTCTGTGATAGATCAATGAGAGAAGTCATGATCTTCTTATCACATGTTGGAGGTATTTTGACAATAGAATCCTCCAGTGAGCATTGAGTACCAGCAGCAACTGATTCTTGATGTGGATAATCAAGAGTTGTCATAATCTTCTTATCACATGTTGGAGGAATTTCAGCTTTAGACTCCTCCAACGAACACTGAGTGCAAGTATCACTCATTTCATTCTTTTTTGAATTCTCAATATGTGTGTTCTCAATCTTGGTCAAATGGGTTTCCAATTTTTGACCCTCAATATTGAGGATGATCTTCTGATCTTCAATCGCGATCATATTCTCTTCACAAGTCTTCTTCAATCTTTCAACCTCATCTTCATGCATCTCAACTTTGTTTTGTAGCAAAGAGTCAAGTTCCCTGAATTTAATGAATGTTTCTTCCAAACAAAAACTCTTGACTTCATTGATCTTCTTCAGCTCAGCTTCAAGTGCATGGATCCGTTCTTCCAGAGTATTGCGGACTTCAGCTTTTTCTTCAAGGGATTTCACCCGTTTGGTGAGCTTCATACTTTCCATAATTTTTCTTTCCAACCCCTTTTCCATATTGTCTGCTTCCCTTTCAAGTCTAGTGATCTCAACCTGCATAGATTGAAATAGGCTACAGATAATAACAACCCTTTCTTCTGGAATATCATGCAGATATGTTTTGAGTTTTTCTTGAAAGTGTGAATTGGTGGTGTCATCCTTTCCTATGGAAGAATTCTGAGTCACCTGCTCGATAATTTCCATGCCTGATGTTTCTTCATTTTTGGAATGGCATGGAGAACAAGACATTGTATCTTATTTGGATATGAGGGACTTCTTCAAATGTTTCTTCTCTTTCTTTTTCCTATTTTTCAAAGTCTTGGTGGATATAGAATTCTGCTCAGAAATGACTGCGCCATTATCAAGACTGCTCTTCATTGTTGACTCTAGGAAAGAAACTCAAATCCTCTTCTCAATATAATTACTGGAGAATATCCAACATACTCTAACTTGGCTCTGATACCACTTGTAGGACCACGGGACACCCTGAGAGGGGAGGGGTGAATCAGGGTGGCAACTTTTTCTTCTTAAAGTTGTGGATCTTGTTCCCACGTTGGTAGGAACTACTTAAACCTGTATGATGGATATGATCTGCAATTAAACATTCACATGCAGAGACAGATGACACAGCTATTTTTACTTGGTTCACCACTAAGGGCTACGTCCAAGGAGTATACGCCGACAGGTTTCCGGTCGTACCTAAATCCACTATGCTTCACTAGCTGCGGATACAAATGTTCGGGTACAGACACTCTGTCCCAGGCTCACTGCCTTTATAATTGTTCAGGGATAGCTCACTGCGTCCCTCGGGTCACTCCCGTTGACTCCCCCTGGCTCACTGCCGTTGGTGAAGTCCCACTCAGTTTATAGACGTGAAGGTCTCTTCAATAGGTGTGCATTGAAGTTCTTCGTCTCCTGTTCAGCATGAGACATTGCTTACATCAGGGTTCAGATTTGATGCTCCTTTTAGTTCAATCCTTCTTCTTTAGTGCAATGAATAAATGAACTAGATCCCCTTGTCTTCGTTTTCCTGAATCACAATCACTTATATGATTGCTCAATAAATGATGTTCAGCTTACTCGACATTCGACAGAATCAATTCACCATGTATGTATGAGATCATGCATGTATCATTTAGATTTCTTCTTCAATATCGCTTTGCACCGAATGTATTAGGCAATCTTCAGCTCTTATGCAGCTCCAGAAAGGCGGGTGTGCTTCAACAGTGTCTGGGTCTCCTTTTCAATCACGGCGCGCAAGTCTCCCGGCGGCGCGCAAGTCTCAGGCGCGCAAGTCTAAACTGGCGCGCAAGTGTCACTGAAGCACCTGCGCGACACTTCCTTCTTGAACTTAATACTTGCGCGACACCCTTCCTTTCTCCCCCAAATCTTCTAGGGGGTGCAACCCTCACTCGGCGCGCAACCCCTACTTGCGCGGCTCAACCACCTGCGCGACGAGAGCTCGAACAATCTCAAAGTCTTGAGCTCCGTGAGAAATGAGGAGGGGTGGTCCAGTATTTATAGGAAAACTGGACCCCTTGCGCGGTGGCGCGCAAGTCATCCATCGGCGCGCAAGTCTCGGCCCCTGCTAGGAACTTGCGCGATCAACATAAAAACTTGCACGAACATCTTTCCTTTACCAATTTTGGATCTCCTGATCTCGAAAAACCATAGGCGCGCAAGTTATAATGCATTCAAGGAGTCGGCGCGCAAGTCTCTTCTCGGCACATAATTCACCTGCGCGACCTCATCAAAACTTGCGCGACCCTTATCGCTTTGCCATATTTTGATTCTTTGATCTTCAAAAACATATGGCACGCAAGTTTCCTATCCTCCAAGTGTATGGCGTGCACGTCCCTTTTCCAAAATAACTCTTCTTCATTTGTTGATTTTGATGCCCTGAAATTTGGCAAACACTGGAAAACGACGCCACCTTGTATCTGCTCTTTTTGTACCGCCTCCAGATCATCCATTCCTCTGTCGATGTTCTTGAATCAAACATAGATAGTTCACCACAACTCTTGAACTCGACATGTCACCATGGAATCTTCTTTGTCAAAAAATTTGTATGTCATTTGTTTGCTTTGTCGACGAGCACGATCACCTCAACAACACTTCTTATTGGTGATCTGTATCCTTCAGCAACTCTTTTGCTTTTATCATAAACTCCACTATTGTTATATGTATTCTTTGAAGGAACAACTTTAGTACCATCATCTTCTATGAAAATGTGATGTGCATGGCCATTTCATAAGTCAACTCATTGGAACATTGCCTCCTTCATCAACCATCATGATCAACTTCATGCAAACCATGTGATTCAATCCATCAAGAAGTCTCTAGCATGGTTCTCATGCAATCATGAGTAATTTCATGGTCTTAATCAAAACCCATTGTTCTCATGCAATAATGAGGAATTGCATGGTCTTCATAAAAGCCCATGGTTCTTATGCAATAAGGAGGAATTGCATGGTCTTCATCCAAAAACACCATCCTACTTTAATCATCCTTGGATGGATTACTCCTCACATTCTTCATTGTTGTAAACAATGTATCATCTTTGACACATGTTCTTTGAACTTACGATCAGCACAACAATCGTCTGAATCACTACTCCTCTACATCATCGGAGTACTTCATGATCTCCTTCATTGTGAGCTTCCATTCCTCCATTTTATTGGATTACTCCTTGATCTCTTTCATTTTGATATTCCATTGAAAACTATTGACAACAAATACAATCCTATACACAAAGTGGTTCCAACAGATTTTACATACTATTGAAAACCAATAGTGATATATTTTCTCTCCATAAGATTTTTTATTCTCATCTCTATAATAAATTGGAAAAATATTCATTAAGATCCCAAAGAACCTCTTCTATCTTCAATAGGTTACAGTTGTTTAATTCTTTCCATTTAATGTTTTTTTTCTTTCATGGAATGATCTTTATCATGCTCTAAGAGGAGCACTTCCATATTTGTTTCAACTGGTTTTATAGTAGTTCTTCTTCACATTTTTATCTATTATATTCTTGTTATTATTATATACGTTTTTAGTTTGTATCATTTATATTATAGTATATGTTTTCTTTCTCTTTAAATTTGATTTCTTATATTATATTCAGTAGTTTTTTTTGATGATTTATTGTTTGAATTTTTTATCACTGAGTCATAATTGAAAATTACCAATGGTGGGTTATGATCCACCATTGTCTTTATACAATGTTGTGTCATGAGTCACCGTTGGAATTATAATGTTAGAAATCTTTTTTATTTCTTCTCATAAAGTAATTGATTTTTAAGTGACATTGAATAAATTTGGTTTTGGATGAACCTTTTATTTTTTATTGAAATTGAAATAGTATAATATTATGCATTCCAATAGTTGTCCATTATCATTCTCAATAGAATCCAACATATTCATTATATACCTTTTCATTTCACAATACACATTTACTAATTTATAAGATCTTTTAGGTTTAGTGTCTTGGAAATTAGGTATATATTAAATGAGTGAACATTAATCGGTTATTTTAGGAGAATCCTTATTTATTCCCTCCTAAGTCATCTCACCACATCTCATATTCTGGGAAAATAAATCAAAAACGGGGGACCATAAATCCCAACAAGGGAATAAACAAAATAAAAACTAACCATATGAGAAAGTTGAATATTAGTAGGCATGATAATATGAAAATGAGCCATACCATAATAGGAAATACGTGAATCAAGAAACATAAATGTGTCTAAAACTGAAAAATAGAACATTCATAATCATATCACTATGTTACACCTCTAGTGCATCATAAATCATAAGTACCGAGGTTATTCACCAAGGCATTGTAAAACATGTCTTATCTAGAGACTAAATTCTTTAACAAATACACTAGAGAGATTTCAAGGAACACACTTCATATTTATTAATTTCCCATGATACAAATAGTTCATAATAATAAATTTCATTAATAAACCATGGAGAATAAATAAAAGGTTTCTGATAAAAAATATTATCACACAGAAGAGATTAAAGATGTGATAATTATATTATTTTTAACCCACAAATAGAAATATTTATTTTATATATGAAAATATCCAAATCAAAAATCAATTTTTACATATTTTTTAATAAAAAATGAAAATAAAAGTGGTTTGGGTATAAAAATAAAATTGAAAAGATAATTTTTAATGTAAAATTTGAAAATTTGAGAAATAAATTCTGCAACATGAGAGGTATAAGACATGGTTTTAAAAAATTGTAAAATTATTGATAATGAAGGTACTACAATGATAAAATACTACAATTGTAGTAATGAGATGATATAAATTGGAGAAAAGAACTTATTTTCTAAATTAGAAGACATACCACTTAAAAAGTGAACTTGAATGGAAAGAGTAGTGGAGATTTATTTTAACATGATGAGTTACTTCTAAGTCATATGCAATGGAACCTTGGGGGCTTGAGGACACCTTGGAGGGACTCCTTGGGAGGTAAAAATACTAGAAATTTGTGAATTATGGATTGTGAGTGATAGAAAATAGGGAAATGGGTGGGTATTTATAGAAAAAGGGGAAGATTTGTTTAATAATTTCTAAATATATGCCTTAGAAGTCAATGTTGTAGAAAAATATAAAACATTGTCCTTCCCCTAGGGTTTCCAATTTATTTTTAAAATTTGGGTCATATTTCATGCCATTTTAACACAAAAGAACCTATAATGACTCACCAATTCTCATTTTATTGAGAGTATAATGAGTCATTACTTGGCCATAAGCGACTTCCCCAAGATGCCAAAGCTTAGCAATAAATGCCGAAGGGTTTCAAATACAATTGGGGGACGATTTACCCTTTAAGAAATAAACCAATATACCAACCATCCATAATCAAACATTCACTATATGATGCATGACTCAATGAATTACAACTCAACAACTTCATGTATCTCAAAACCACATCAAGGTAAGAAACAACAGAAGAATAACCAATTATAAAAGTACATAGTGGATAAACTACACAATACTCTCAAAATACCTCAAGACTCCATCCTCTATAATCTCCAAGCTCCACAATCTCCGAACATCCCAAACATCACATGGTAGTGCTAAAAACATGTGAAACATTACCTTTTCCCCTGTCCTGGAAGATAGCATCTACAAAAGCACCAAAGTTCCAAATCAGGGGTGAGTATAAAACTCAGTAGGTTTTCCTCAACGACTTCCCTACTCACACCACTAGTATATAAGAGTTAGAAGCAATTATATAAAATAGTTTGTATGAAACAATTCATAAAAAATTGTTTATAACTAATTATAAACAATTTTCAAAAACCATTCATTACCAAAAGCATACAGGGGAAATTGAAACCAATTTTACCAGCAAGATATTTTTCTAGAAAAACATCTGAACAAGATTTAAAATCATTTCACACTGTGATTTTCTTGGCATACACTGCCATTCCACAACCCATGCAACCAACTATGAATGCTATGTTATGAATGTTCCAAACTCGTGAGAATCTTCTCATCGATCTACCATGTCCTCACAAGGTAATTGTTTCCCATGTTCCATTAACCCTTTGGCACCGAGCACAAGTTTATATTCCAACCAAGCCCTATATATGAAATTATCATGTGACATGAACCCTTTGGCACCGAGAAAAAGTTCATATTTCAACCAATACTCATATATGGAACATGAACACAGACCACATATTCCCAATCATAATGCAAAAACAACCCTTTCAATAAAATAAAATTTTTATTAAAAACCATTTCCATCAAAACCATTTCAATGCCAAACCATTTCAATTCCAAAAAATTTCAATAAAACACCATTTTTATTGAAAAAAATTTCTATTGTAAAACAAATTTTTTATCAACTATTTATAAATTCTAGAAAATTCATAATTTAAAATCAACATTTTAAATTCATGAAACTAAACCATCTTTGTACAACTATTCACCAAGATCACACAATTTCAATAACACCATAAATCATCACTAAAGAAGATTTTTCTTGTTTTCCACAATAAATTTCTTTTAAATAAACCAATTTGAGTCTATAAAAATTAATTCTAGTAAGAGGTGTTGAGAGAGAAGCCTCCTAGCTTGATGGTTTTAACAAAACTTGTAAACAGACGAAGAACACACAAGAAGACGGGTAGATTCTCAAAGAACGACCTTAGTTCTATTATCCTAAAGAGATCAAGACTAAAAATTGAATTATTTGGCATCAATAAATGGAGATCTACCCACTATATGTTCATATCTGAGAAATAATGGAGATAAGAGAAGTAGATCTAAGAAGATCTTAAGAAAACATGACAAATCTGGAAAGAATGGTGACATACCTCAAGAATTGGATCAAGATTCCGAGAAACCAGCTTAAATATCATTCTCAATCATGAAAAATACCATATTTAGTCTTAAACGGTGTTAAAAAACTCATATATACCCAAAATTGGTGTATATCAAAGAAAACGAGAATGAGAGAAAGAGGAGTTTGTAGAAAATATAAAAGAAACAAGAAGATCGAAACTTAACCCAAGAACTGAGATTTAAATCACCAAGGGAAGGCTCTAGGATGGATCCAAATTTTTTGGGGAGGGTTCTAATGCATTATAAGGAGATTAATCTCGAAATAGGGGCGTTTTTAAGCCAAAAAAAGTAATATATAGAGCAAAAATGAGTAAGCTCTTAGAAAATAGGATCTAGATTTGACCTTTTCACAAGGTTTGACCGCACGGTTTGGGCCAACCGTGTATAGATCATGAGACCTTCTTTTTTGGTACCAAAACCCCATATAAATACCCCAAACTCTCATATCCTTCAACTTTACCCTTTTATGGAAACATTTTTTTTAATGGAAACATCCCACTTTATGGAAACACCCCACTTTATGGAAACAACCCACTTTATGGAAACACCTCACTTTATGGAATGAACTAACATTATGGAAGCACCCAACATTATAGAAACTCTCTATATTATGGAAAATCTCTATTTTATTGAAAATATTTATTTTATGGAAACCCTCTATTTTATGGAAAATCATTTTTTTATGGAATCCCAATCAAATACACACCATTTAAAAAAACATGACGAAAGGGGTTATGTACCCAAAAACAAGGGCAATACATTCTCCCCACTATTGGTATTTTACTCCACAGATAGTAGAAAAACCTCTATGGACAAAAATAATTCCAGCCACCACTATTTCATTTCTGTCTCACTTTCCCAAGTATCTTCTTGAATATAATCATGATTCCATAAAACTCACACTAGGGTGATGCTTTTCCCACACAATACTTTCTCTTATCTATCCCTGATCTGCATCGGGATATGTACTAATGATGCATCTGGTTCTATCTCAACATGATCTCATCTAATCACATGGCCAGGATCAGGGTGATACATTTTCATCTTGGTTACATGGACACATTATACGCCGATCTAAACCATGGTGGTAAAGACTATTGATATGCCAACTCTCCAACCCGTTCCAATATCTAAAAAGTGCCAATGTATCTTGAAGATAACTTTCCCTAATTCCCAAAGTGATGATGTCCATGACATGGAGAGATCCTCAAGAAGACATGATCACCCACAATGATGACAAAGGTCTTCGTCAGTGATCTGCATAAGATTTATGATGACTTTGAGTGGTCTCCATTCTTTTTCTAATCATCTGTATCTTCTTCGTTGTTTCTTGTTGAAGGCTTGGACCGACTTGTGATGTTTCGCCCGATTCCGCCTAGTATAGTGGAGAATGAAAAAGACACCCATACAATGCTTCAAACTAAGCCATGTGTATCAAGGCATGATCGTTGTTATTGTATGAGAACTTTAATAAGGGTATATTATCCTACCATGATCCACCAAAATCCATTACACATGCCGACAACATTTCTTCCAACATTTGTATCATCCACTCAGATTGTACATCCGTCTGAAGATGATATGCCATGATCACAGTCAACTGAGTCCCAAGGTCTTGCTGTAAGAATTTCCAGAAATAATACATGAACCACAGATCACTATATGAGACTATTGACACTGGTACACCTTGCATTTTTACCACTTCTCATATTTATATTTTTTAAAGATACTCCATCGTACGAGTTTCAAAAATTGGGATGAAATGAGATGACTTGGTTAGATGATCCACTATCACCCAAATGGCATCGTGTTTCTAGACTATTTTTGGAAGACCCGTAACAAAATACATTTCTATATGATCCCATTTACACACTCAGATAGAAAAATACTGTAACATACCAGCTAGTCTTTGATGCTCTGCTTTAACCTGTTGACAAGTTAAGCACCACGAGACGAACTCAGCCACCTTCCTTTTAATGTCACACCATCAAAACTGTGCTTCCAATGCCTTATACATCTTCTATATAACTATATGTACCGCCCATCTTGAATGGTGGTAGGCATGAAGGATTTTTTCTTGAAAAATCATAGGTATAACCATCTGATATCTGAAACACAGAACTGAACCCCCAACAAGTTTGCAGCCCTCAATGGTCTCCCCACCATTGAGTTTTGAACATACAACCAGACATTCTGAATTAGATGTTTGTGCCTTTTGGATCATTTTTACTAAATCATTAATAAGTTTAGCTGAAAATAAAAGTGCGACATCACCTCAGTCTCCACATTCCACATGCATGTTAGATAAGACCGACATCAACTGCCTTTCAACTGATGATTCATTCTCCAACTGTGCATATGAATTTCTACTCAATGCATCTGCCACTGAATTTCATTTCCTTAGTGTGTACATCAATTTAAAATCAAACATTTGGAGATACTCCATCCATCTACTTTTCCTCAGATTCAAATCATGCTGTGAAAAAATGTGTTTCAAAATTTTGTGATCTGTCAACACAGTAAATTTTCTCAGCAAAGAGATAATGTTTCCATGTTTTCAAAGCATAGATGACTACAGCTAACTCCAAATCATGTGTTGGGTAATTCTTCTCATGCACCCTCAACTGAATTGAACCATAAGGAACAAAATTATCTCTTTGATTGATAACACAACCAAAAACTGATCCCGAAGCATCAAAATACACCACATAGCCCTATCATGATTCTGGAAAGATCAAGATAGGATCCAATGTAAGCTGTACATTTAATTCCTAGAAATAATTCTGAAATTCCTTTGTCCATTAGAATAGATAATTTTTATTTGTCAGATCTTTTATTGGAGAAAAAAGTCTTGATAAATCATGTATAAAGCATTGGTAGTAACAAAATAGGCAAGAAACCTTTGTATCTCAAAAACATTATTCGGTGGTTGCTAATAGATAACAACATTTATATATTTCGTATCTACAGAAATTTATTTTCCAGAAATTACATGGCCATGAAAATTTACATCCTAGATCCAAAAATCACACTTTGATAATTTGGGTCATCTCTCAAAATTTGTAACACTATTTCCAAGTTCTTCTGATGGTTATCCCTTGTCTTATAATAGACCAAGATGTCATCCACAAAGACCCCAAAAAAATAATACATTTGTTTTTGAAATATCTGATTCATCAATTCCATAAAGACCGATGGTTCATTTATTAGACTAAAAGGCATGACTACATATTCACAGTGGACATATCTACATCTAAAAGATGTATTTGGAATATACTCTTTTCAAACTCAAAAATGGTGATATCCTGATTGAAATTCAATATTGGAGAACCAATGAGCTCCCCATAATTAATCTAAGATATCATCAATGCGTGGAAGTGGATATTTGTTCATTATCAAAACTTTTTTATGCTTAAAATAATCAACACACCACTGAAGAGTTCCATCTACCTTATTTACGAAAATAACTAGTGCTTCCCACAGATATGTACTCGGTCAAATGAAACCCTTGCTTTCCAGCTCCTCTAATAGTTATTTCAATTCTAGTAACTTTTTTGGTGCCATCCTATAAGACGGAAGGGAAATAGGACTGGCCACAAAAGGAGATCAATCGTAAACTCCACTTCCCTTAGAGGTGGTAACCCTGAGAATTTCTTGGGAAATACATCTAGAAATTGATCCACAACAGTTCAAAAACAATTTTACTCAATCTATTGCATTGATGTAAATGTCAATGCTGCTAACTGATAATAGATCATTCCCACCATTGGTGCCAACAATCTCTTTACACATTTTTTTTACAATCCTCTCTCCTCTAAAGAGATGCTCGACATCATCCTTAGTCATGAAACTGACTATTATCCAATAAAAGTCAATGTGAGCCTTAAACATTGTCAGTAAATCCATACCCAAGATTACATCATAGACATCCATCTTTAACCTCGATAAGTCCCATTTCAGTTCAGCTCCATCAACAGTTATATCACATGATCTACATAGGAAGGCTCTACATTATCTATCATCGAGAAGAGTTTGGAGTTTAATCATAGATGGAATCATTTCATGTTTTCAACATAGTGAATAGGTTCCCCAATTTCTCTTCATCTTAGTGCTACAACTCTTAGATCCTCTAGTGAAGAAAACCATACTTCCTTCACATAGATTTTCAGTAGTGATAGATATCATAAATGGAGTATCGGGTTTCAGTCCCAACTAAATGGTTTGAAAATCTGATGCTTTGGACCAACTGTTGGTTCACATGTGGCTCGGGTGCAACCAAATTATCAACATCCTCTACTGACTAGTTCCAATGAAGCCTATCAGGTGCCATTTTCTAAACCAACAACTTACTCTATAGGTATCACAGTCTATAAACTGATGGATTAGTATTTCATATTCGATCACATCAACTATTACAACATTGTTTCTACCATGTTCAACCATTTTTTAAAACAATTCACATGGTTTTGAAAATTAAACCATTTTCAAAATACGATAAGCCTCGTCTTTTTCAGAAACATTCATTTGAAAACCAATTCCATAAATTTTCAAAAATTAACATTTTTTTCAAATGATGAATCATTCCTCAAAATGATGTATGCACTGATAGTGGGAAGTCAGTCATCTACAATTCATTTCATTCTTGTATCATTGGCTAAACCCATGATAATGAGATTTCAAAATCCTATAAGTGTCTACAAACACTTATTTACCCAATTCCTTGGTAAATTGAAGTTCAACATAAAAGGGATAGCTATGTCCTTTTATGGTTACATTTCAAGTTCCGACAATCATACTCCTTTCTAAGATTCACACCCAAGGAATAGAAAATGAGGAAATGTAACTCCAAGACCAAGAATATTGATGACTACCTATTAGGAAAGGATTGAATAATATGATACCATTTGTAATGACACGCCAATTCTCATTGGCTTGAGAGTATAACGAGTCATTTCTAGGCCTTAAGTGACATCATCAAGATGCCAAAGGCCAGAAATAAATTCCAAAGGGTTTAAAATAAAATTGAGGGATGATTTACCCTTTAATAAATAAACCAATAAACCAACCATAACAAATTCTATCAACATGTGTCCAGGGAGAAGCCTCCTACCATGACGGTTTTGACAAAACTCGACAATAGACGAAGAACGCCAGAGATGATGAGTCAATTCTCCAAGAATGGCCTTAGTTCTCTTATCCTAGAAAGATCACGACTTAGCATTGAATTATTTGGCCTCCAAAAATGTAGACCTACCCACTATAGGTTCAAATTATTGAAATAATGGAGATCAGAGAAGTAGATTAAAGAAGATCTTAAGAAAACATGAAAAATCAAGAAAGAATGGTGACATACCTCAAGAATCGAATCAAGATTCTATGAAATGAGTTTAGATCTCTTCCTCTGTCATTAAAAACACCATATTTAGTCTTACTTTACATTAAAAAACTTATATCTACCCACACGAGATATAGATCAAAGAAAGAAAGAAAGAGAGAAGGAGTTGGTAGAAAATGGAAATGAACCAAGAATCTTGACACTTACCCCAAGAATAGGGATTGAAATCACAAAGGGGAGGCTCTCGGTTTGATCTAACTAGGGTGGGGAGGGTTCCAAAGCCTTCTAGAAAGAGTAATATCAAAATAGGTGCGTTTTGAACCAAAAAAGAAATATATTGACCAAAAATGAGTAGGATCCTAGAAAATAGGATATATATTTGACCTCTGCAAAATGTTTGACCACACTGTTTGGGACAACAGTGTATGGATCGTGTGACCTTCCATTTTTTCCCAACACTCTTATAAAACACCCAAACTCTCATATCCTTCACCTTTACCCTTTTTATGGAATCATCTGACCTTATGGAAGCACCCCACTTTATGGAATCAACCCACTTTATGTAAACACCCCACATTATGGAAACAACCAAAATTATGGAGACACCCATCTTTATAGAAACTCTATATATTATTGAAACTCTATATTTTATGGAAAATCTCTATTTTATGGAAACTCACTATTTTATGGAATCTTTATATTTTATGGAAACCCAATCAAAGACACAACATTTAAAAAAACATGAGGAAAGGGGTTATGTACCCAAAACTGGGGGTTATACATCACCAATAATCATTTACATTACTTTGTTTGGAATGGAAAAGAGATTTTTTCATATAATAATGTTTTTAAAGTCAAAATTTCTGTTTTAGACTTTGAAATGTAAATTATATGTTTGTAAATTGGTTAAAATATATTAAAATACTTGATATTAATAAAATAAAACATTATAGGCCTTGGATTTTTCTTAATTAATTATTACATCATTACATCATAATTATCATGTCATTAAACATTTTGAAAATCCAAAACTGCATTTTGACTATTGACAGAAAAATAAATTATTTTAAAAAAATTATCATAAATTTATCGTATCCTAATTTTATTTTGATGATTTAAAAATGGTTATTATTTTATTAGATAATTTTTATAAATATTATAATTATAAATTTTAAGTAAAAAAAACTTTACTCATTTAAAAACCACGTTTTGAAAAGCATAGTAAAATTTCTAACACATAAAAATTTCCTAGGAAATTATAAAAATAATTTATAATTTATATATAAATATCAGTGTTTTTAAATTACTATTTCATTAAAATAAATATAATTCAAAAAAACATTGTTTATTATGAAAATTTATTTCTTTTATGAAAAGTAATATTTGTGTCTAAAAATCAATTTGTCAAATTCATCTCAATTAAACATATGGTTAATTATGAAAACCTATTATTTAATGTGTATATATGATTTTTTTCATAGTTTTAGTATTAATGATTCATTAATTGTGTTTGATGGTCTGAAGAAATTATATGTCATTATTTGTAATTTAGTTTTAAAACATAAAAAAAAGTTATGGGGAGGAAATTGAACCATGAATAAAAGTACATTTTTGGGTCCTTACAGTCTCCCCCATAAAGAAATTTCATCCTCTCATTTTTATCTTATTGATCTATAAAATTAATTATAATGAAAATAATAATCTTAAAATTTTCTAATATCATGCTTCTATGATGTTATTGTTCAATCTTAAAAATTTGTTACAATATAATTATACCCTTCATAATGATTTGTACAAGATTTTGATTTACAAAAGCATATCCCCCCTAGAGTGTCAGACCATAAATGCATTAAGGCCTATTTTTGTGAACTAGTTCCTAATAGAGTCTAGATCAATGCATTTTTTGGGTTCTACTCCAACATACATTTGGGCCAGAGCCACATCAAATTGTTTGTATGTTGAAAGGTATTTATTTTCTCAGAAACCACATTCTTAATACATACCCAAATTCTAGGATATTTTCCTATATTTAAACATTATATGGGGTTTGAACTAAGGATATATTTTCATAATTCAAAGAAATAACTAAAACTTCCATTTTTAATAACTATTTAATCCTACATTTTTATTACATAAATTATCATTTAATAAAATAGATTTAGAAATTCAGAAGGTCTTTTAGGATTAGTGTCTTGGAAATTAGGTATATATTGCATGAATTACCAAAGGATAACATAAAAATAAACATTAATAATTTTTTTTGTAAGAATAATATGTTATTCCATTATATGTTATCTCAATTTATCACATATCCTGGGTAAATACATCAAAGAAAGGGGTGAGCATAAATTCCAACAAGGGAATAAAAAAAAATAAACACTCAACATGTGAGAAAGATTCATATAAAAAAATAATGATCTTATAAAAATGATGAATAAAAATAAAAGAAAGAACATGAATAATAACATGTAAATGTGGCTACAATATAAAAATAGGGCATTCATAAGCATATCACCAAGCTTCACCCCCAAGGTGTCATAAATCATAATTATAGAGGTTATTCACCAAATAATAGAAAAGTATGTAACCTATAGAGATTAAATTATATACGCAATGAATTATAGATATATCCGGGAACACCATTAATATGTATTTATTTCATGTGATCTAGATTTATCACAATAAATTTTTAATTATAACCTATAAAGAATAAATATTTGGATTTCAATAAAAAATATTTACATATAAAATATCTTAAATATTTTTAAGTAATAATTTAAAATAAAATATGTTTATTTAGTAAAATAAAAATAAAAAAATAATTCCTCATGTAGAAGAGATAAATTTGATAAGTAAAGTTGACATCATGACATATTTAAAAAGGGTCTTAGAAATGGGTAAAATGAGGGAGAAGGAAGGTAACCTATTGATAAAATACTACTATAAAATTAATGGAATGATATAATGTGTAAATAAATATCTTAGTTTTTAAATTTGAAGACATTCCTCATAAAAAGGGAAAATGAATGGATATAGTAGTGGATATTTTTCTTACCATGAATAGTTACTCCTAAATCGTGAGGAATTGAATCATGGAGAATTGATGAAACCTTAGGAGGGGGGACTCCTTGGAAATTATAAAAACCACAAAATCATGTAGGATTTATTTTTATTGAAATAAATTAGAGAAATGAGTGGGTATTTATTGAAAAAGTATAGGATTTGTTTAATAATTTACGAATATAAGCCTTGGAAATCTAGGTTGTGGAAAAATAAAATCCGTTAGGTTTTCCCATGGTTTTAGAAATTTGGGTCATATTTTATGTTATTTTAAATTACAATAACTGAGAATCATAATATATTACTTATTCTGACATGGAAAAGTAATGTTTCTACAAAAAATGCTTTTAGAGTAAAAGTTTTCATTTTAGATATTGGATGGTAAATTATAGGTTTGGAAATTGATTAAAACATATTAAAATAATTCATATTGATAAAATAACACATATTATTTTTTGGATTCTGGTTAATTAATTATGAAATAATTATTTCATATTTTTTAAATCATTAAACATATCGAAAATATTAATTTTATTTTCACTATTAACAGAAAAATTATGTTTTTTAGAAAATCCTTATAAAGTCATTATAACCCAATTTTAATGTAAAAATTCCAAAAATAATTTTTATTTTATCCAAATAATTTTATAAATATAATAAATTTAACTTTTAAATTTAAAAATCATTATTAATTTGACGCTACAATGGGTTGACGTGTATAGTGAAATTTCTGACACTTCAAAATTTCCTATGACATGATCAAAATTTATTATCATTTATAATTGAATACGAGTGTTTTTAATATGATATTTAATAAAAATATTTATAATTCATAAAAAATATTTTATTATAAAAAATTATATATTTTTTGAAAAGTACATTTTATGTTTGAAAATTTTATTCATCAAATTTTTCTCAATTAAAAACATATTTTCTTAAGAAATGCTATTCTTTAATATGTATATCCCATTGTTGTTCATAGTTATACTAGTAAAAATTTATTGATGATGTATGATGTTAGTAGGATATAAAATGTTGTCATATGAGATTATATTTTAAAAAATAATTAAATATTTATTGGTAAGAAAGTTATCCATAAATAAATGAAGAACATTTTTTTGGTTGTTACATTCTTCCCCTTTAAAGAAATAGAATCCTCACAATTTTATCTTATATATTGATACCATGCATTCAAAAGGAGGTAAAAATCGTAAAATATTATGATATCATTATTCTAGGATGATATACTTCAATCATAATAAATTTTTTACATTATCTTTATATCCTTTATAATGTTTTGTAAAAGTTTGTGATTAACCAAAGAATTTCCCTTAAGTGTGTCAAACTAGGAGTGCAGAATGGCCCATTTTTGTGAATTAGTTCTTGATTGAGTCTATCTCAATGCACTGTTTTTAGGTGTTCCCCCTAGATACATCTGTGATAGATCCACGTCCACATGTTTGTATCTAGATAGGCATTTCTTTTCCCAGAAACCAATTGCTTAATACTTAACAAAATACAAAGATGTTTTCCTATATTTAAACTGTTATCTCGGGTTCATATAAGGATTTTATATTCCTATTTACTAAAAATAACTAAACTATCATTTAGAACCAACTATCAAATCATTCATTTTTATTATATAATGTTTCAATACATAATTCACATTTATAAATTTGAATGATCTTGTAGGTTTAATGTGTTTGAAATTAGTTACATATTACATGAATTACCTAAGGATAACTTAAAAATAAATATTAATCGATTATTTTGGGTGACTACTTTGTTATTTAATCATAATTCATCTCACTGTATCTAATATCTTGAGGAAATAAATCAAATAAAGGGGTGAGCATAAATTCTTACAAAGGATTAATCAAAAGAATCACATAACATGTGATCAAGAGGTATATAACCAGGCCAGATCATATGAAAAATGAGGAATATCATAAAATAATGAACATGAATCATAACGTATAAATGTGGCTACGAAATAAAAATAGGACATTCATAAGCATATCTCTAAGGTCCACCCCAAGGTGTCATAAATCATAATTACCAACATTATTCCCAAAATCAACATCAAACATTTCATCTCTATAGATTAAATTATTTACCCAATGCATTAGATTGATATTAGGCTGCACCCGTCATATGTACTAATGTCACATGATTCACATATAAAGAACATATGGATAATAATGAATTAGTTTCCTATAAAAAATACTGTCATATAAAAGATATTAAGGATGTGATCATTACGTAATTTCTAACCCATGAAAGAAAATGTGATTTTCATAATTATAAATCCCCAAATAAAAATTCAAGGTTTAAATATTTTTGAATACCCACTAAAAAGAAAATAGGTTTTGGTATTCAAATAAAAATTAAAAGGTAAATTCTAATGTAAAAGAGGGAAATATGAGAAGTAAATTTGATAACATGATGGGTATAAAACATTGTTGTTGAAAAGGGTAAAATGATGGAGAACAAAGGTCACCCATTGATAAAAGACTAGTATTAATATAATGTGATGATATAAATTGGACACAAAGAACATAGTTTGGAAATTAGAAGACATACCTCATAAAAAGGGAACTTGAATGGAATGAGTAGTGGAGATTTCCATTACCTTGAAGAGTTACTCCTAAATAATGAAGGATATAAACTTGGGAGCTTTAAGAAACTTTTGGTGGACTATTTGGGAGGTAAATATTCCATATAATTATGGATGATGGATTTTGATTTAAATAAAATTGTTAACTGGATGGGTATTTATAAAAAAGTGAAGGATTTGTTTAATAATTTCCAAATATATTCCTTGGAAATATTTGTTTTGGAAAAAGAAAAATTATTGGATTGAACATGGTTTTACCATGTTTATGGAAATTTCTACCCATATTTTAGGTTATTTTAACCCATAAGAACTAAGGATCTTATTAAATTAATTATTTTGGCATGAAAATGTAATGTTTTCACAAAATAATGTTTTTAATACCAAAGTTTCTATTTTAGACTATTGAAAGTAAATTACAGGGTTTAGAAATTCATTAAAATATATATAATTTAATTATATTAATAAAATTACATATTTTTGGTTGTGGATTTGGGTTAATTTATTATTACAACATTATGAAATAATTATTAATTCATTAAACATGATTAAAAACCCAAGCTATATTTTTACTATTTGTAAAAAAATAAATTATTTTTAGAAAATTATATTAAATACAACCTAACCTAATTTTGAATTTTTGGTTTCAAAAATGAGGTTTATTTTTTCAAAATTATTTTTTTTAAATATGATAATTTTATCTTTTAAATAGAAAAATCCATATTCATTTTTAAAAAAAGTGGGTCGAAATTCATTCTAAAATTTCTGAAACTTTAAAATTTTTTAGGACGTGATAATGTTATATTATAATTTATAAATAAATTAGACTATTTTTAACATTATATTTAATTATAATAATATTATTCATAAAACCCTCGTTTCTTAAAATAATTCGTAGATTTTTTGAAATATAAAATTTATGTATGAAAAATCAATTTATCAAATTTTTCATAATTAAACATGTATTTTATTAAGAAAAACTATTCTCTAATATTAATATACCATTATTGTCAATTTTTTTACTAGAAAAAACTTATGCATGATGTATGATGTTGTCTTGAAATAAAATTTCGTTCTATATGATTTTATTATAAAACATAATAAAAAGTTATAATGAGGAAATAAATCCATAAATAAAAGAAGTACAATTTTTGGGTTGTTACAAACACTCTTTGTTTTTAGTGGTGGGTCATGATTCATCACCCACAATTTTATTAATCAATTGTTAGTAAAAAATTTTATTTCTAAAATTTTTATTTCTCATTACATTTAATGTTATTAAAATAAATTATTTTGTAAAAATATTAATTATTTTATGTTGAAATATTATTATAGAGTGTGTAAAAATATTTGTAACATTATTTTATGAAGATTTATTATTACAGATTGAAGTTCGTGCCTTGTTCTGTTTCACTATAGTTTTTTCTATCTATAAAATCTATAGAATTATAATTTTTTAGATTATTTTATAATTGATATTTTTTAAAATTGATTTAATAAATATATTAATTATTTTATATTAATATTTTATAATGATATATAAAGCCTGATTTTATTATATGTTATTTATCAAGGCTTTAACTAAAAAAGTTAATAGTCACATTATTTATTTGTTATGAAATAAAATGTTTTATGAAAATATTGGACTCGGAAATGGTCCAAGAGGGTATTTTTTAATGATCTAAGATATTTATTTAAGGAATAAATCATATACCTATGTAGATCATTTGAGTAGAAAATCAAAGATAAATATTCAACATTCTACTACTCTAAATTTTTTTCATGAACATCTACGACTTCTACACTTTAGCTGGGATCATCGAATGAATTAAACTTTGACATTTGTTACTTCCAACTGATCAAAGATCATAGATCTTCAGCATCTTTGACATTTCTGATCAACTTCTGTTTTCCTTATATATTTTTTATTTGTTATATTTTTTTATTTCTGTTTGTAATCACTTTGTATTTGGTTCATAATTTTCACATAAAAATAATGTATTTCATTTCTATGATTAATCCACATCCTAAAATAAATTCTGAGTTTTGAAACCCAATCAACATTCAGGTCAGAATACTAGGTTGTTCCTCTTAGATTTCAAAATAGGAATTTTCTATAAAAAAAGGTCTCACACATTTTAAAGTGATGTTATTTATGGATAAAAATATTATTGAGAACTATAGGAGGTTGAGGAGTGTACTAACATATTTTTTTATCTCAAACACTATAAATCTTGTGTTCTTTAATTTTTTTCACTATAACTCAACTCAAGATCACTACACTCACTAAATATTAATATTAAACTCTTTGTTTTGCCTTTAAATTTTTAAAATGACTATTCACCCCCTCTTGTCATATTTTCCATCAATAACGATCCAAAAATTGGTATCAGAGGTATGTCAATAGATATTTTGTTCTGATATCAAATCATTTGTATCAAAACATAAACTCTAATAGGTTAGTATTTCAGTTGCTTAATTTTTAACTCATCGCTAACCTTTATCCTAGAATTAACGGTCTAAGGAAAAAAATAAAAAATTTCATTCATAATGGGAGGTGTCAATGCTAATGATGGATGGATTCCACATAAATCCACATTATTTGATGGGAGTGAATATGTCTAGTGGAAATATAGAATAGAAGAATACTTGAAAAACTATGTTCGGATCACTACACGATCATGTATTAGCCATGTGAACTACCAAAAATGGATCCTGAGACACTAGTTGGAAATTAAAAGGTAATATATGTTATAAATTATAATGATAAAACTATATAATATTATGCTATAAGTATAAGTTTCTATATTCATGTTTCATCTTGCAAGACATCCCATGAGATGTAGAGGATATTTTAAATGACAAATTATGGTACTGACAAGAAGAAGAAAATCAAACAAGGAATTATTCTAATAGAATACCTTGAATTCAAGATGGTAGATAATGAATATTTAGACTAGATGCTCCATTTGTTCCCCAATATAACTACTATCATGAGTGGTATTTGATAATTGTTAGACTACACTACTCATGTTGGAAGAGTATTGAGAGATCATCGAAAAATATGTCATTCAAATAAGGATTACATCGATTAGAGTAATCATTTAAAGGAGCATACTTTAGAAGAACTTATAGGCACTCTACTGTAGTATGTGTTAGAGGAGAAAAATATTGCTAATGGGGAGTCTAAAAAAGTAAAAGTTATTTAATTTAAAACCATTTTTTTTAAACATCTAATTCCTCTAAATATGAGTACCATAAAAGTGAAAAATAGATTTATTACTTTAGTTAGATGTTTTTAAAGTTCATGAAAATGGTGGGAAGATTCAATTCAAGAGGAACTATAGAATGGACTATAATAAAAGTAATACTAATAAAAATAATGATTTTTTAAAATTAATATATTATGAGTGAAATAAGAAAGGTCACATAAAAATGGACTACCTTAAACTCCAATATCAAAATATATAAAAATGATAATAGAATAAAAGAAAAAATAGGTTTTTCTTGGTGGTTGGAACAGTTCTGACAATTCTGACTGAAGTGATGATTCTAGAAGTAAAAAGGAGATAAATAATCTTTCCCTGATGGGTATTATATTAGAGGCAAATTATTATATCTTTACTCAGTTTTTAACTCATTAAAATGTAGATTATAATTCCTTATCTGAAAATAACATTGGAATTTTTTCTGATTCATGTTCTGATTCAGATTCTGTAAACACAAATGTTAAGAAACAACATAATGAAAATAAAAAATTAATTAATCATGGATTTAGAATAATTAATAATTAAACTAACTTAAAAATTAAGAATAATAATTTTATTAAAGAAAATGATAAAATTAAAAAATAATGTAAAAATATTAAAATTTGTATTTCCATGATTGATTATTCAAAATATGATAATAATTCTTAATTACTAAAATTAAAAAATGAAATTGAAAGGCATAAAAACATTATGGTTATAAATGATAAAGATCAAGATAGGATATTTAATTCAATTTTTTATGATCTAAATAAGGTATAAATTTTATGTAATAAAATAAATCAATAAAATATTATAATGGAGAATATGGATTTGAAAGATTAAGTTTTCAATTATAAAGAGGATTTATATACTTTTATTATCGCTAAACTAATATGATAATTAGATTACATTAAATTAACTAAAAACCAATAATAACAATTTTGGATACAAAAATATCACTCCTAATATTAATAAGACTAACATTTTTAAAATATTTGAAGGAATCATTTCAAGTGTGAATTATTTTACATATAGAATGGAAGGGAATTATTTCAATGAGTGTACACTGAGATTTAAAAAATATTTTGGGCATAATAGAACTTTAATTTATAATGATTAAAATTCTAATCACTTCACTAGTAAATTATTTAAATTAATTTGGGTACTATTGTTTTCTACAACTAATCTAGTTGGACTAATGTTGGAATTGGTACCAAAATGGTATACTTGATTATTTAATATTAGGAATTAGGCCTTAGAAGTCTCAAGGAATTTTTGTACATAGATAATGTAAACTATAAGAACATGATAGGTTATATTTGTATTTTTGTATCATGTAACTAACATGACACTGGGATTGTCACATTTAGAGACTACTCTAAATTTCATATTAAATGTATTGGTGAGTTGCTTTTTTCTAAAATAGTTATTATTTCAAAATTATTAAATATACTTGGTTTAAAACATAATTTGACAAGCATATCACAGTTATGTGATTATGAATTAACGGTAATTTTGAAAAATTATAAATTTGTTATTATGGAAGATAAATTAGATTTTTTTTCTGCAAATAAAAAAAGATAATTTATAAACTATTTATTTTTCTGATCTAACCAAACAACAGTTTAAGTGTATGAGTTATGTATAAAAAGATGAAATTTTTTTAATTGGAGGATTATGATTTAAAATTTTATACTATTTCACAAACTGTCAAAGAATGACCAGTTTATACAACTTCCCAAGTTACTTACAAGTAAGTACATCATGCGTGATTCTTGTTTAAAAGTTAAACAACACAAATAATGATTTAAATATATCAATGGTGTTATAACTTATATATGTTTAGAAATACAACATCACGACTTGTTTGGACCTATCAAACATTCTTGTTTTGGTGGTAAAAGATATGTATATGTAATTTAAGATGATAATAATAGATTCTTATGGATTTATTTAATATCCCATAAAAATTAAACATTATCCAAATTTTGTGATTTCTGTAATCTTATTATAAATATATAAAATGATTCATTAATCTCTCTCATAAAAGATAGAGTTGGTGAATATTTGAATTTAGAATTTTTTAATTTTTGTATATAAAAAGGATATAAATTTTTTTATCTACCCCTAGGACACCACAATATAATGACATGGTAGAAAGAATGAACAGATCTATTCAAAAAATGGTTTTTTTTATGATAATGGAATTTAGTATATAAAATTACTTTTAGTTAGAATTCGTAAATACCTATTTTCAATGTTTTAAATGGATTTTAAATTATACCTTTCTTGAAGAAGACCCCATATGAACTTTTGAAATTCTTTAAACCCAAGGTTGGTTATTTTAATGTATTGGTATATAAAGTGTTCATCTTAAATACAAAAGATAATATACAAATAATATGACTCTAAATCAGATGATGGGATATTTTTAGGATATTTCAATACTATTTAATATTATAGAGTTTTATATTAGAAATGTTTAGTTGATGAATAATATTTTCATTTTATATTTAATGAAACAAATTATAATAATAATTACAAATATTTAAAATAAAATGATGAGTTTAATGTATTTAACATTGGTGAAGATAATGAACAAGGTTAAGATATTGAATAAGTTGAGGAGAGCATATTTATTCTTAAACTGGTCCAAAGGAATGGAAAAATCTTAATGATCACCCAATTGAAAAAGTAATTAGTTATTTATAATTTGGTAATCCAACTAGAAAATATGTTTTACTTTACAGTGCCAATTATGATTTTGTTTCCAAGATTGTTCTTGTAAATTTTTAAAATTAATTAATTGATTCAATGTTGATTAATGTTACACATGATGAATAAAATCAATTTTAAAGTAATATAGTGCGGTATTTATTTATTTTTCTAAAATGAAAAACTATTACATGAAGTATGTGAATTTTTCATAATAAACATGATAAATCTAGAAAAATATTTAAAAATAAAGACTAGTAGCTTAAGGATACTCTAAGGAATTGGGAATTGACATTGAGTATTATTATACTCCTCATTCTAGGATAGAAACAATTGGATTGATATTATTCTTTTATAGTTTTCAAAAAAAAATTTATTTCAAATGGATGTAAAAATTCCATTTATATGGAATTATTTTAGAAGAAGTCTATGTCAGAAAACCTCTACATTTGGAAATGTTAATTTTAAAGATTATCCTTTTAAGCTTAACAAAGACTTATATGGTCATAAACATCTTCCAAGAGCTTGGTATGAAATAATTACATAGTTTTAATTTTAAAATAATTTTTAAGGGAAATATTGATCTATTTTTTTTTATAAAAAGAGTTTCAAATGATATACTAATTATACAAGTATTTTTTGATTGTATAACATTTGGATTAAAAAATGATTCTTATTGTAATGATTTCTCTATGATAATTACAAGTGAAATTGACATGAAAATAATGGGAGAACTACATTTTTACCTTGGTTCTCAAATTAATCAGAATAAAGGTGTTATTTTCTTAAATATATCCATGTATACTAAGGAACGTCTAAAAAGGTTTGGACTTGATTATAGAAAAACTATGAAACAACCTATCAACACTAATTAAAATTTGGGCTTAGTTAAATATTCTTTGTTAGTTTATTTTATACAATATAGAGGCATGATAGATAGCCTATTGTACCTCATTGTTTCTAGACCAAATGTCATGTTCATAGTTTTTTTTGTTATAGTTTTTAGTCTATTCCCAAAGAAAGTCACCTTAAATTGGTTAAAAGAGTAATTATATACATCAAGGGTTCTATTTATACTATATTTTTATATTATAATTATAATTGTTTTTATTTAATATCTTAATCTAATGCTGAATTTGGAGGTATTAGACTTCAGCAGAAAAGAACTGTAGGTATGTGTCACTTCTTAAGAAAAAAATTATTTTCTTGGAGCTCTAAGAAACAATTGTCAGTAGAATTATCAAAATATGAGGATGAATATGTTACTTATGCTAGTTTTTGTTCGCAAAGAATATGGATAAATCGAAAAATTTATGATTTCAATATCAGTTTTAATAAAATTCCTATTTATTGTTATAACGTAAGTGATATTTGAGTTTAAAAAAACCTCTTCAACAATCTATAACCAAATAAATAGAAATAATATTTCTCATTCTAAGTGTTCATAAAAATTAATAGGATATATTCTTAGAATTTGTTCCTTCAATGAAATCTCTAGATTAAATTTTTACAGAACCCTTATATTTTGTTAGATTATAGAAAATGGAATTTGAATTAGGTATGTTAGAAATTTAAAATCTATGTTATAATGACCATTGTTCTTAAATTAGTCCATATGTATTTTGTACATGATTATTATTTTCTATTCAGATAAAAATATACTATGATCACACTATTTAAAAATGATTTATTAAACAATAACACTAACTTAATTATACATTATTTGGAAATTGTATTTATTTGTTTACTCTCATGATAATAATTTAATCTATTTCTTTTAAAGTAGACGATATTTTTAATATTAAGTCTCTTTTATATATTAATTTTAATATAATATTGAATAAATTTAAAAAGGGGGATATTTTTGTTAAAAATTTAAAAAAATTTATATTTTATAATTTATAAAGGGGGAGTTTGTTCGTATTTAAAAGTGGGTTTAATAATATAATAGTAATTATTGGCTTAAAAAATTTTCCTCTTTTAATTTTTTCAAATTGTCAATTTTATTAAATTATCAAGTGTATTAATTAATTTATATATTTTAATTACATGTTGTAACTTTTTTTATGTTTTACATATTTTTTTAATGATACTAAATTTTTTTTATATATTTTATTTACTTAAGATTAATTATTTTTAAATAAAATTGTGGGTCTATAATTAGTGGGGGCATCTGGCTAGCCCTAAATGACATAATGGAAACATTATGTCAACCTCAATGGAAGGAATACCAGAGGTACCCCATAAACATGTTGGACAATAGTTATTATAGGGCACACCAAAGGCATGAATTCCCATGTATAAGGATTACAGAATGTGCCTATTGTTGAATGGTTGGGATAGGTTGTTCGCTAGGCTATAGGCCTATGATTTTGAAAGGTGTAAATTGGTGTTGATCCCTAGTAGATATCTCAAACCAAGGATTAGTTTAGGTTGAATTATATATTGTTTACTAAAAATATCTTCAAACTAGAGTGGGAATACATTTTTTGATTTACTATTTATCCATGTTAAAAACTTAGATATAATCAGGGCTGTTGATTTAATTTAACCTCATCCTTTTAATATATTTTAAAGTGTTACTCTATAATTTGGAATATCATTATTCTTATTATGTTCTAATTTTTAGTCATATTCTTCAAGTTATTGACCATAAATCTATAGTTCACCATTGATATTCCATAGTTGTCCTCAATTATCTGTTAATTTCCAGTTCACCCAGAATTTTTTTGAAAGAATACATTTCTTCTTTCCATGATTTTAAATCAAATCAAGCATGTAGGTTTGTCTCTCTTGGTATTAGAAACTAATTCTCAAATATTCTATCAAGCATCAACAATAGTTCTTCTTCTGGATACATCATTTTTTCAAAGATATTTTAAATATTCTTTTTGGTTTCATGATAGTGCCACCATTGGACATATCCAATGGTGAGATGTGAGAAACTATAATTAAATAGTGGGTCATGATTAACCATTGGAACCCAATAGTTAGTCATTGAGTCACCACCAAACAATGATGAGTCGAGTCACCATCTGAACCCAATGATGCGTTATTGAGTTACAATTGAACATGTCTAATCGTGAGTCATGAGACACTGCCAGATTATAAAAGTGATTGATTTTACTCACCATTGGACACTAATAGTGAGAAATTTTCTCTCTATTGATTGTTTCATCTCTTCTGTATAATAACTCAACAAAAGATTCATTAGGATTCCATAGAACCTATTATATATTCAATAAGTAGTAGTAGTTTTATTATCTATGTTTAATGTTGTTTCATCATTGTTTGTAGTAACTTCATCATGCTCCCACATGATCTCTTATATCTTTATTTCATCTAGTTTAGTAGTATATCCTCTACTCATTTTCTTAAGTAAAATTTTTGTTGTTTATATATATATATATATATTTATGTTGTTATCATTTATTTTATAGTAGATATTTTTCTTCAGTTTTAATTTTCTTTCTTTCTTTATATTTAATAGAAAATTTTCATTCCATTTTTGTTTGGAAATTTTTATAACTGAGTCACCATTGGACACTTCCAATGGTATTTCATGATCCATATTTGGCTTCATGCAACAATGAGTCATGAGTCACTATTGAACTTCCAATTGTAAAATTTATTATATTTCTTCTCATGAAGGATTTGATTTTTCAATGACATGGAATAAATTTTGTTGTTGTTCTTTTTAATTAAAATTACAACGATAGAATATTCTCCATTAAAATAGTCGTTCATGAGACGCAACTCTATGTTTTCAGTTATGGGTCACAAGTCACCACCATAAAGTTTATTATGACACCATTATTTACCATTTTTTTTATAAATTTTTTATTTTTTATTTAATTTAATATAATTAAAATAAATTCTTTTATTAAATGTTTGTTTATTTTTTTGAACTATAATTTTATAATGTTTAAAAATATGAGTAAACTTATTTTATGAACATTTACTCTTGGAGATTAAAGTTCATTCCATGCTCTATTTTACTATAGTTTTTTGTCTCTATAATCTAAGGAATTATATATTTTCTAAATTATTATAGAATTGTGAATTGTATAAAATTTATTTACATAACATATTAATTGTGTTATCTTAATATTTAATGAATAAATATTAATCCTGATTATACTCTATGTTATTTAGCAAGGCATTAACAAACAAAGGAAATGGTTACATTATTTAGATATTATACACTAAAAACAATCCTGAAATTATTAGACAAGGACACACTCTTAGAAGATCTTGTTTTAATGATTCATTAGATCTTTTTAAGGAATAAAACAAATACATATTTAGATCATTCAATCGTATAATTGGTAATACATATTCAACTTTCTACTACTCTCAAAATTGTTCATGAACTTCTGTGACTGCTACACTTTAGCTTTGATCACTGAAGAACTTTCACATAGACATTTGTTCCTTCCTAGTGAACAAGATCATTTTGATTCAACAACCTTGATATATATAATCCTATATTATTTCCCCTATATTTTTTTTATTAATTTTATATATTTATTTGTGTTCATAGTTTCTTGGTGTCTGGTTCATGATTTCCCAATCAAAATAAAGTCGTTCCTCTACCTGGTTATTCCACCTCTATAAGGAGGCATGGGTTGTAACTCACAATAAGAAGTGTGGTAACCATACTGGGTTGGAATCTATTATGAAGAAAAGATTGTACCTATAGTTTATTTAAAAGACATTTCCTATAAACAAGGTTATCACACCTTGAAAAGTTAGTTTCATTATCGGTAAAAATCTCTTTGAGGAGTATAAGAGGTTGAGGATTGGAGTAAGATCTTTGTGATCCGAACCAATAAAAATATTTTTTTCATTCATTTTTTTCACTAAAAATAAACTCAATATCACTACACTCAATAATAAAATTATTGTACTCTTTGTTTATTTTTGTACTTAAATTTTCAAAATTACTATTCACCCTCCTCCATTCATATTTTCAATCAATAACGATCCAACACCCTTTACTTCCCAAAGCGTCTGGAATGAATTTTCCTCCCCTCTAGGTATGGACAACTTCAATACCCTAAAAAATAATCATGCTTTCCTTCCTAATGAAGTAATAAAATTCACATAAAGGGATATTGTTCTCACTAAGGAGAAAAACCAGCACTTTGAATTCCAATTATACCTCTATAGTGTTAATATTGAAAAGCCTACACACATCAAGTCCACAAACTATAACCATTTTTTCTTGTCTAATAGGATTTCTTGGAAAATAATAAGAGATAAAACTAAATACTATTATGTCAACACCCCCACTAAAGATACCACAATGAATGGGGAGAGATAATGATCCCCCAAACTCACCTCCAATAGGCCCTGAGTTTGTGACTTGCACTATGGGTATACATATTTCATAAAATGGAAAGGATTATCCTCTATAATATTGTAGGATCATGAGATCATATTAATCATTAAAAAACAATTCTATGAAATAATGTATAAAGAAAACCAAATTATCCCAAAATTCTTGTATAATTAAAATTGATACACGTAAAAATGTAAAATGTAAATAGCCAAAAGAAAAGATAAAAAGTGAAACAAAAAACTATTGAATGTTCTGATTTATTAATATCTAATGTATTCCATGAAGTCCGCCTAGAATCCTACATCTGTAGGGAGAGCATACAAGTATATTAAGTAGAAAAAACAAAAGTATCTCATTTACATTTGAAAATGTCATACTAATCGACCTATAAGTAAAAAAACAATACAACCAAAAATCACCTACAAATGTATACTAACCAAACCTATCCTCACTAAGGATCACTAAAAATATAACTCATCCTTGCAAAATAATTTAATTTGAATTATATCGATGCAAGGTACCCTACACCACTTTTCCTATAATTTACAGATCTCATATCCCAACGTCATTCATCCTGGTGCTCTCACCTCTTCTATAAAACATCATATCACATTAAATCCTACCCCAGACACCTAGTCCATCACAACACAAAACCAGTGTAGTAGGGTATCATGAACATGAAATAAATCAACCTCATGCTCTCCCATACAATGTACGACACCTACCATAATCCAAATCATTACATATCTCCCAAAAACACCTAGTTCATCACATCTCAACAAATCACATGTAAACATTGAAACTTTTGACTTATGACCATCATGACCATTGAGTATCAAAAATGTCTGGATGCAGGAGTAGTAAAGATTGGGTAGCCAACCATCCACCCCCATAGGGACGCTGGGAAAAACACCCCCAAATATATATATATATATATATATATATATATATGGGTATCAGAACATGGTGCTCAATATGGGTGGGGAATGTAAAGAAATCACAAGGAAATATATTTTATATATACTAGGTACATAAAAATATATACTATGGATTCAAAAAAAGGTTACAACTAACAGACAACTCTCCGTCACATAGTTATTTCCATTAAATGCATAAAAATACACAACAAGCCATATGCTATAAACCATACTCAATTAAAAATAATTTTTAGATTATCAGTTATCAACCTACATCAATTAAAATTACCAATTCATAAAAAACATTCCAGTACATTAATTTATATTTAACATCCCACCATCTAAACCACACAGCCTGTTATATTTCATTCTTCTGTTAGTGAATCCATGTTAATTCTGATATGCTTATGAAACTGTTGTAACAAAAAGCACAATAGGAATCAAGATTCAATATCTCTATATCAAAATAAATATTCCCCCCTTCTATCAAATCACAACAAATTTTTCAAACCTCCTTCAAAATTATGTAGAAACCATAATCATAACCCATAATCCAACCAGATCACATCCATTGTGCCCACATGCATCAAAACAAAACCACCGCTGAGGCATTGCATCAAAACAACTATGGCACCACAAAAAAACACACCCAATTTTTTTTTAAAACACTCATATAGAATTTTCTGAATTTGGAAAAGGTACTTTCATTCCATTCCACTTCATTATCTAATGGAATATCACACAATCCATATATTTTGGAGCAAACAACCAATTATCCTGAGTATAAGTTGTTAACCATTTATTTACTATAGTGTCAAAAAATTCACACAATATGGGAATCATATCAAATATAAAAACCAAAAAATAGGGGATATTAATGGCCACAATTTTCAGTGATACAACATCTTGAATAGATCCAATATTGAAATGTAAAAAAATTTAAAAGTAAGAGAATCAGTCCCCTTACCCTTCCTTAATTAATTTAACCATTTCATTTATATTTATTAATTTAGATGAAACCATTTACATATATATTAACATAATAAACCCTCCCATATTGATATATAAGGATGTGAAATGAACAAATTCCTTACAAGGAAGAACTAATATTTACACCAAATTGCTACACTAGAAATAGGGGTGCACACACAGGAAGAAACCACACTCAAGAAAGAACATGAAACAAAACAGAAAAATAGGCTCCAAGACTCCAAGGTAAAAGCATTGAAAACATATGCATCCATATAAAGCAAGAAAAAAAGAGGTAAATAAGGATATTTTCTTTAGAAATATCATATCCAAAACTAGTGGGATTAAATACAGTTTTACTTTTCCATTGAAGGGGGTCTCATAAAAACCATGTAGTTGAACCATTTATAATGCCTCTGATCATTGAAGAAATAGAGGATATAATTATCCTCTAAAAATAATTCAAAATTACATAATTAAGGAATAATAATCATTTTTTCAATGAAAGCTAAAAAGGGAAAATATGAAATTATATAGAAAAATGGAAACATTATAGAGTGATACCGCCATGGTACCACCGTCTTGTGCTAACATTGGGTACACCAGGGTGCTACAATTGGGTGATGCCACCAGGGTGATATCATTGGGTGTTACTAATAGGGTGCTACCATCAGGTGATACCTCCAGGGTGCTACCTCTAAGGTTCTACCACCGTGTGATACCTCTAGGGTGCTATTGTCGGGTGCGACTACTAGGGCACTACCCTCCAGTGCTACTTCCATGGTGCTACCATGTGGTGCCACATACAGGGTGCTATGTCCAGGGGGTTACCACTTGGTTCTACCATTAAGCACTACCTCCAGGGTGCTATTGTTAGGTGCCACCACCAGGGTGCTTCTCCAGGTGATACCTCCAGGTTTCTATCACTAGCGTCTACCACCACTATTCTACCATCAAGTGCTAAAATTATGGTGTTTCATCAATATCATCTGCAAGGATGTCACCACCTGGAGCCACTTCCACTGTGCTACACCTGGTGCTCCTTCCAGGGTGCTATTTCCAAGTTCCACCACCATGGTGCAACCATCATGTGCTACTGCCAGGGTGATACTGTTAGGTTCTACCACCAGTGTTCTACATTCATGTGACACCACAAGGGTTCTACTAGTTGGTGCTACTATAAGGGTGCTACAGTCAGGTGCCACCATCAGGGTGCTACCACCATGTGTGATTTCTATGATGAAAGCATTAGGTGTCACATTTAGGGTACTATAGCTAGGTTCTACCACCAAGGGGATACGTCCATGTTCCACCACCAGGGTATTACCATCAGGTGTGACCACTAGGGTGCTACCACCAGGTTTCACCCCAGGGTGGTACTGCTAGGTGCCACTACTAGGGAGCTACCATTAGGTGCTAACACTAGTGTTCCATTGTCATGTTCCACCACTATGGTAAAATAGTTATGTATCATTTCTAGCATCAAAGACACCACAAAATTCCCCCAAGCACCCCAACAATCATATTTCTATCAATGTAATGTTTGGAAAGGTCCATTACATAGTATTGGAAACCACTCAAAGAATTATTGACCCCAAGAATTTAATAATAAAAAAAAAGAAAATAAAGAATAAGTCTAATCAACCCCAACTAGATATACCACTCTTGGATCTCATTATATCTAAAACATTATCCTCAATAGAACTTTCTAAAACAAGAACAAAAGACATCCCCAAAACCACTACTACCCTAAACATATGAATTATGAAATTTCAACCCCCATGTCATGATAATATCCTCTCTAGGGGGTAATGACTCACCCGTATAGGGTTAATCACTTCACAGTTAATACATATTGATAACGATTCATGTCATACCATTTTTGTATCTAGAAACTTATCACACATCATACATAAAAAATAATGGAAATAGCTAATAATATAAAAAACGGGATCTTAACATAACATAATAAGAAAAACAAAAAAGAAAAAACTCAAAATAACTCAGGTATCAGGCACACATCTGCCTCTCTTACTCCTAAGTACTCTCCTCTAAGAAACCATACATCCATAGAACATGAAAAAAAGGAATGATCATTCATCATAGAACCTTCTCTCATTGGTATTGGATCTCTACTAGCAACTCAATGAACATCACATCATCCTTGATATAAAACTCCATCCAATCAATGAAATGAGATTCATCATGAAGACATTGATGGATATGAGTTACATGAAAGAGATGATAGATATTGTCCAATCATGGAAGAAGTTACAACTAGTAAACCACCTCATCAATTTGCCCCAAAACATCAAAGGGTCTAACAAACCAGGGTGGGAGCTTACCCCTTGCCAAAGCACCACTCCCCTAGTCAAGGGGAAACCTTCAAGAACACATAGTATCTAACCAAATACACTAAGGGACTCCTATTATGATCGTTATAAGCTTTTTTGGTCCATATTTTCTTTCAACCTCTCTCAAACCAACTAAACATTTTTAATTCATGCTCTACACTATATTGAGTCTAAGAACTACTAACTCCTTAACCTCTACCCAGCACAATGGAGAAAAAAATGTCTTCCCATACAAATCCTCAAATGATGACATGTCAATATATGTGTGATAGATGTTATTATAATTAGAATAAACATGGTAAGGTGTATTTTCCAGGATCCCCTAATGTCCAATATACATGCCTACAACAAGTCCTCCAATGTCTAGATAGTTATCTCTATTTATCTGTCCATTTGATAGTGTAAAGTAGTTTCATGGAATAATTGAGTGCAAAAAGCTTGTTTCAATCCCCTCCATAATTGAGTGGTAAAATATTCATCCTGATCAAATATAATAGACATTGGTACTCCATGAAGCTACACCACCACACCCACATACCTCCTTTCCTAAACATCCACTACACCTAACTCCATGATTACTAGGATGTGAGTCGATTTATTTAATCGATTGACAATTAATGAGATAATATCACAACCTCCCAGAGCTCAGAAAAACCCTCTGATGGAATTTACTGATATGTTATCTCATTTCCACTCAAGAACATCCAATGTGTGGAAAACATTGTAAGTAACATAGTGTTAGGCCTTTATATACTCGATAACTTGACACTAGGCCACAAAATCTTCTAGTACTCATTTCATCCCAGGACTACAAAACTATTCCTTCAAGCCAAAGAACATCTTGGAAACTACCAAGTGTAATGCTAAAGCTGATATACGAAACTCATGAAGGACTCCCTCATGAATTGTTAAAAGAGAAAAAAAACCTCCCCTAAAACATCATCAGGTTCTAACCATCCTCTAACCGTCCCTCTAGAGAATAACCATGAACCAAATGATCACAAATCACCTTTTCCTCGGAGTCTCCCCACTAGGACTCCCCCACCTACCACATCAAAGAAGACTACACCATCCCCTTAAATAAGAAAAAACCTCTATCAACCAATATTTCTTATAAATGTTGGGATAAAAATTCCTCCATATATCTCCAAGAACTTATTGACTCATAAAAAACATACTTATTTGAATTTATACTCAAATAATTGTCCATAATATTCCCCTTTCTTATGGGGTGGGATATATCAAAATTATTTTCCTAAAAATCTCCATGCAAATCCATTGTTGCAAATTAATATCATGATAAAAAAGGCATAGCTCAAACTCTTGTGATCCATGAAGACCACCAATCGCTAACAAATGAGCTAATGTCTCCACAAATTCAGTGAAAAACCAACTAATACTATCTATAGATCATGTGTTTCATAGTTATTCTCATGAGAGCATAAATATATAAACCCTTACGTTATCAGTTTCTTTTATTGCATCAAGATACTACCCAACCCCAGATGGGACACATCAAAGAAAACCTTGAACAAAACATCATCCTCTAGAAGATAAATAATTAAAGCACTAAACAACATCCACTTAAAATAGTTGAATAATTATTGACACTAATTAGTCTAGATAAAATCTTGGTCCTTAATAGTCAATTTTTCTAAACAGTCTACAACTCGAGAGAATTAAAATAGAAACCTATAATAATTTCGTGTGAGACTAAGGTAGCTATCATCCTCTACCATGTTATTTTGTTTTGACTAGGAAATAACTTCCCCATCCTTTGATGGGTCCACTGCAACACCGTACCAATACCCCACATGCCCAAAATAATGTACCTCCATTTTATGAAACATACTCTTTGGAAGCTTTCAATATAGTTGGGGGTGTTGATGAACCATCAAAACAACTATGAGATGATCGACATGCTCCTCAAATGAATTCATGAAGATCAAGATAAAATTGATGAATAAGAAGATGTACCGATCTAGGAACTCATAAAACATGGATTTCATAATCCCCATGAACATTTTTGATGTGTTAGTCACACTGAATTTCATGACCAGGAACTCAATGTTCCTATACCTGCATCTAAAGGAAGTATTCTGTATATCTTTATCCTTCACACTCAAATAGTAATATCAAAATCGAAGATCGATCTTGTAGAACCCTAATATACCCAAAATATGTTTAAAATATCATCGATCCTCATAAGTGGGGAGTGATAAATAATTTTCACCTGGTTCAACCATCCCTAGTCTATACACAACCTCAAAATACCATCCTCTTTCTTAATTAATAACATCGGAGCACCCCACGGTGACACACTAGGTTATATTAAAACATTATAAATAAAATAATCAATCTAAATACTCAACTCTTGTGAATCATAAGGGTCAACATAATAGGGAGACATAAAAATTGGAGAATATCTATGCCACACGTCTATTTCGAACTAAACGTCGAGTCAAGGGGGTAGCACTACTACCAGCTCCTAAATAAATCCCGGAATAGACTAAAAAACTTAAGAGACTCTTATATTATTGTTTATATGGATTACATAGATAGATAATCCACCAATAAAATAAGAGGATCTAAATATGGACTAGCCACCTGGAGACCACACTCCCCAATGAAAACCACACACTAGCTTTCTACATCAAAGAAAATGACTCTCCTTTAGAAGTAGTGGATAAAATCATGCATAGAACACAACCAGTAAATTCCATGGATGATATCATATGGATTAATTTTAATTAATAAAATTCCTTCACATGATAGATGCTTCTCCTTCATCATTCCACATCCCGAGATAAAAAAAATTAGTCTAGCCTTCGTCTAGTGTATTCAACACTTAGGGCGTATGAAGCACCTCTAATCTGAGTCCCAGAGAATGGAAAAGAGATGGTGAAACAAAAGAGTGTGAAGCTCCTAAATCAAACAAGGGGAAAACAATGGTACACAATAAACTAAGCTCAAATCAAAGGATCTCTATCCCATCTAGTTTTTCTTTATCCACTACGACCAATTGACCATGCATGTATCCTCTTCCTCTCTACTGATGGCCACTTTTATGACCATGATTAGGTAATGGTCCATGAGGGTGAGGTATATTCTGATTTTGGTATTCATATTCCATATCCTCTCTCAGTGGAACATTATCCTACTACCCTTTCTACTGGAATGGACTCAATAGTAACTACTATTAAGGATAGAGTTGAACCAATCCACCTATACCAAATTGATCTTGAGAATCCAATGGGAACTGATCCAAAAGATGGCTCTAAACGCCATATGTCAAACAAAATGGTTTGATGTCCTCAGAAAGATCTCAGAATCCATTGACCCCTGAAGGCCATAATGTATTTTTTGGAGGTCGAATCCCTACTGGTAAAAAAATTTAATGCTGTCATGCCTAGGACCTACCACCGATAGCTCTAATCCTCAAGTAACCCTTCTGGCTATCCTTTCTTGGTAAATATACTAGGGAGTGGATACCCTTGATAACCTATTCCTTTTTCAAAAACTTTAGAAATGTTTGATAATTAAATAGAGTAAATATATTCTTGATTAAAGAACTAAGTGCCTCCTCAAGATTCTTTACTCAAGAATCATCATCCAGGAAAATATCTTGGGAAAAGAATATATAGTTCTTAAACATGATCCCAAATCTTGTAAAGAAATATTATCCTACTGAATAGAGTGTATCTCTTGTCTCTTTACAACATTCATCTTAGATGAAAGAAACTCTCCCAAGAACTCCTTCTATAACTCAACCCTTGAAACATATTCCTCCTTCATCACACCATCGTATAACATCCACCACTGACACATAGTTCCTCACATTTGACAAACAAGAAAGGAGAAAAAGTACTCCATCATGGAAAAAATCAAACAGAATGTGACCTCCAACTACACTAGTTAGCTATATGTCTCTAAATTAGAAATGCTCCCCTCATAATCTCCTAAAGAATGCCTCTGAAAATCTCACAACATATTCTACCAGTAATCATCACCCTCAATAAAATCAACCCTCCATGGATTAGTTGGGTCCTTCTACTGGACCTCCACTATATAATCCACATGCCGACGATGACCATGAGCCATATCTGAAAAGAAAAACAAGTATTCCATAACCTTAGCAGTATTTATTTTTATTTAGATAATTTTTAATTAATATAATTAATTTTAACATTCCCAAAACAACCCAAATCAATAAGAACACAAGTCATCCTGATAAATTTACCTCTCTTAGGTATCTACTCTGAAAATAGGTCCACCACACTTGGTTTTTCAATAAACTCAGAGTCTGTGCACTGGTTCATGGGGGCTCTATTGTCCCATTTCCAAGATGGTCTCCCTGACCAGTGTCATGAACCAAGTTAAACTGGAACCATTTATATACCAACCCATGAAATAATCACTATGCCTAACTCCAAACTCCATCCAATCTCTCAACCATGACCTTTGATACTACTTTGTCAAGTCCCCTTCCTAAAAAGATACCCTAATGAAGGGAGACAATTACACCATAGTCCTGCCTCCAGTAGTCCCAAAAAGAAAAGCAACATACTGAAACAACTACCTTAAAAATATCTAAGGTAGTAATGTCCATCAATATCAATGAAGTACTCATGGATTCATGAAAATAGATTTATATGTGTAGGGAGGTCATACATGTATTATCAGTAAGAAAAACCAATGTCTCTTGTTCTCATGTGAAAATATAATACTAGTTAACCAATGATAAAAATAGTAGATCAACTCAAAACCTACACATGTATAATTAAAAATCTCATATTCACTATGGCTCACTCACTGAATAACACATCCAAGTATGCTAACGTAATAGGAATCCTGTCAATGAAGGGTATCCTACACCACTTTCCCACTAATTTTCCACTCTCATACCCCAAAATCTTACGTTCTGGTGATCCTAACTCTTCCACCGAACATAGAATCACATCACACCTCTCCCACATACACCTGGTCCACCACGTCACCTCACTTATAAAAACTAATGCGGTAGGGTATCACTAAATGTTGGATATCAACCTAGTCCCTCTACCTTGAACAACCCCACCATAATCCATCTCATCACATCTCACCTGAAGACGCATGGCCTATAACATCTCATAAAATCACATATAGAGTGGTAATTTTTTCTTCTATCCTTCACAGTCTGTGCATATCACCAATTCTTGGAAGAGGGATTGAGGAAGAGGGGTAGCCAACCATCCATTCTCCCATCATGATTTTTGGAGTACCACCCCCAAATATATATATCTGTGTGTGTGTGTGTGTCAGAACATGGTTCTTAACATGGGTGGGGCACATAAATAATTCAAAAGGAAATATATTGTATATTTAATAGCTACACCCAACCCCATCCAGGGTTTCACAACAATGGTACTCTACCTCAATTTTATGTTCACTTTAAATGCATAAAACCCTAAAATAATCCATTAGCAACAAATCACCATCAATTAAATACAATTTCCATATACACTACTATCAAACCAATCCAATTTTAATTTCAATTTTATCAAACACATTCATGCCTATTAATTTACATTAAATAGCCAATCATTAAAACTGTGCAGCATATCACAATTCATTCTTCCATTATAAAATCCATGTTAATTCTTATACTACTCAGATAAATTCTGTAACACAATACAAAATAGGAATCACAAACAAATTTACCAAAAACCACATCAAAATTTACAACATCCATCATATTTCATCCACTTTCATATCCCTACTACATAGACACACTACAACCAGCATCGTAGCCCTTCTACACAAAGAAATCACATCCAGTATCTCACACTCATCTCAAAAAATATACTTCCCAAGAATTTCATTAGCACAACCAAGCCACAAAACACAACTGCATCAATAAACATGTTATTGCACAAACATAGAATTTTAAAAATTTGGAATAGGAGAATTAAATCAATTTCACTACTTTATTTATGGGAATTATCAAACAATCCATATTTTTTAGTGCAACCAATTCATTAGACTGAGTATAAGTGGTTAATAAATTATTTACGATGGTGGCACAAAAATCACACAACATGGGAATAAAATCATATATAAGAACAAAAAAACTAGGGGATAACAATGATCATGATTTCTGATTTTTCAACAACATATATAGATCTTATATAAAAGCATCAAAAAGCTATAAAATCATGTGATATATTTTCCTTACCATTTCCAAATTCATTTTACCAATTTATTTTTATTTATTAATTTTGATGCAACCATTTACACATAGATAAAAATAATCACCCCTCCCTAGATGATAAAAATCAAATAGAAATGAATCATTTACATACTAGGAAGAACTGATCATCAAACCAACATGATACACCAGAAATAGGGGTGCATGCCGAGGAGGAAACCACCTTCAGGGAAGAACTCGAACCAAAAATAAAAGTAGTTCTCTACAATGCCAATATGAATGTATTTAGAACCTATTGTCCATAGAAATATAATGTTTAGAAAATGGGAGAAAGGATTTTCATTTTAGTTTGATTATATATGAAAATAATGGGATTAGATATGGTTTTAATTGTCCATTAAATGTAGATATCAACACAACCACACATTGAACCATTTAAAAAGTATGCAAACATTTATGAAATATTGGATGTAATTATCCTGCTTTAAAACAACTTTGAAACTCATTAATTAAGGCATTAAAAACATTTTCATTAAATAAACATAAAAGAGGGAAAATAATTAAATTTATAGAAAATTAGAAACACTGTAGAGTGATACTGCCAGGTTCCATTGTCAGGTGCTATCATTAGAGTGATGACATCAAGTGCTACTGCCATAGTGCTACTATCATGTAATACCACTAGGGTGATGCCATCAGGGTGCTACCGCTAGGGTGCTACCTTGAAGTGATACCGCAAGGTTGTTACAGTTAGGGGATACCACCAGGCTGATATCATTTGGTGCTACTATGAGGTGCTACCATTGGGGTGCTACCATCAGGTGTTACAACCTGAGTGGTACAACTAGGTACTACCTCTAGGGTGTTATCACTAGGTTTCACCATGAGGTTTATACCCCCAGTTTCCACCTGCAGGGTGTTACAACCATGTGCTATTACCATGGTTCTACTTCCATGTTCCGCCATGAAGGAGCTACCATCAGGTTCTACCACTAGTGTGTTATTGTAAGGTGCTACTAGAAAGATGCTAAAGCAATGTGCTACAACCAGAGTGCTATGTCCCGAGTGCTTCTATTGTGTACGCATTCTAGGGTCTTACTTCTATGTTTTATTTCTAGAGTTCTATATCAAGTGTTTCTTCAAGACTACTACTGACAGGTTCCACATCTAGGGTGATAACACCAGGGTCTTACTGCCAAGTTCCAGCACTAGGTTGCTACCATTAGGTTCTACCACCAGTGTGCTACCATTAGGTTCCACCACCAAGGTGTGACCATAATGTGCTAACAGTACCTCAAAACAACAAAGAATTCCCATAGACACTTGGATCATTAGATTTATAACAATTTAATTGGACATAAGTTCATTATAATTACAGAATGATCCTCTATTATCACACACAAGGCCACCTCATATCATTGCTCTGACCTTGCATGAACCATCATCCTTGAGATTCAATCCTTTATTAAGAGGATTCTTGGTAACCCATGACCCATTATTATTCCTTTAACTCCCATATGCATTTAGAAACACCACTAGTATAAGTATTTAGACTAAACCTTATGATCCCCCACTGGTAATAGGGACTCCATGATACACCATAAGAGATTTCACTCAAAACTGAATTATCCAATGTGAGTAAAATAGTCCTTCACTTTCCTTATTATATTCCTCCAAAAAGGTTATAACATCGTAGAAAACGTCATATATTCTTCCTGCACTGAAGAACTATTAGTCCGAAAAACTAGGAACTAAGATTTCAGGAACAATGAAATGGGATCCACTTTCACAGAAATTCCCATGTTTTTGCAGAGGATACCCCTGATTCTACATGCCCGGTCCACTTTAAAAAATAGGTACCAAGATAATTCATGTATTATAGAAGCCCAAAAACCTCAATAGGAAACCATTGAGACTCCCTCCTTTTTTTAAATTATCATCTCTAGATAGGTAATGATTCATCAAAGACCACACCAAGATGTTTATCATCGATGGAATCTATTTAGAAAAAACTTCATCACCCACATTTTATTTCCTCTGCCTGAATGAATTACTTCATGGATGTACCAGTCATTAATTTAGATAATTCCCATTCTAAAAGAGAACATATATCACCCTCCTCAATCAGGTTGATATTATTGAATGTGACCCTTATTTTCTTATCAAAATTTACATTGATGAAATCCAAAAATAGAATTGCTTCCAAAAATGATATCTTTGGAACTATAAATTCTGAAAAGTACCAAGATTTTCCCACTGAATTATTCTTCTACTAGTTGATATTCCCACAACCCAGTACCTACCAAACCATGCCTTCAAATTTCTTCAAATGGTCGATAAAACAAATTTTGGTACCTGACAGTCTCACAACACTTTCATCACACCTTCTCCATTATCCACCATTATAATTTATCATAAAAGTATCTATATCATGTTAGCTATAGTAATATCCCATGAAATATTATCATATATAGATTTCATGGCTTCCAAAATTGTACATAGGTTAAATACTCCTTTAGCAGTTGGAAATTTTATTCTTTTCCATCATTCCAAATGGAATCTTATATTCTTGTTCTCAATCAATACAAACCATTTCATGGTTTTAGAAATCCATTCAATGGACCCGTCATGTCATTAGCTATCGACAAAATATTCATGGGGATTTTGGTGAGAACACTATTCACCAACATTATGCATCCCCTAAACGAAAGGAATTAATTTTACCAGTTTCAAATACACCCTATGATCCTATTAAGGATTACTTCAAAACGAACCTTCAGGATTCTTCCATTCTAAATGGGTGAACCCTGATACTCAATCGGAAGATGATTCCATTTCATGTCCATCTTATTTTTAATAATTCTACTTCATCTGCCTGAGTATTTGTTACAGACATACACAATACTGTTTCCTTGGTTAATCCTTTATCCTCTATGATATCCGTACTCTTCCATGATTTTATTCAATCTAATATTTGAACTTTTTCCTATTCTTATAAAGGAGAATTGTCTTGTCCTCCAAGACTTTTTTATTATTCGTTTTTGAGAAGATATTGAGACAAAATAAAAAGGATTTGAGATACCGGATCACCTTTAATTAATCTTTGAATGGTCTTGAAAAGGCCAAATCTCTTACCCACGAATCATTTGGAGATAAATAATGATGAGTAACAGATAAAGACAAGGTCCCACACCCTTTATTTGAACCCACAAATTTTCATGACTCTATGAACAAAAATCCCCTCCTGACTTTGATATTCTTTGTCTATATCAGCTTTGATAAAAATATTGGAATCCATCATCTTCTTGTTAATATCCTCTACTATATCTCTTGCAATTACCCCAACTCATTGAATACTATTTAAATGTATGAAACCTTTCTATTCCTATGAAAAAATTCTCAGAATAAAATGGTTGAGTTTTTTGTTTATGAGAATAACAAGGTACTTATAAGAAAAGCTACAAAGGAAAATTGGTTAATGACGATTAATATTAATGTTCTATTGAAAATTTATATTAAGAATAATTATAGAATCACAAACCACCCTTAGAAGAACCCATTATTGAAAAATAGTGCACATAGCTACCCTTACATGCTCTTTAATGATATTAGAAGTGGCCATGTAGAAATAACTCAAAAACCCATCTAAGTTATGCCACTATCTGGTTTCATTCTGAACACTACCTAAAGAATCTCTTCATTTATAGGAATGGATTATAACATCCCATTATCTTTGTCATACACCATTACATGAATGTAGAGCATGAAGTTCACATATACTATTATCTCAACTAGTATATGCCCAGAGATGTTCGAATCCATTTCCAAAAAAAACCTCATACATTTCTATAGTAATCTTCCCTTTGACATCAATATCTGCTATATAGGACACATATTGCAATTTCAGGTTTATCCCACTAGAAATATTTATTTCATATATGTATTCCTAGAATTAGGCCATGTTGTAATCCCCATCCACTTTTTATAACTCCCATGATATCTCTCCAAAAACCCTCTCAATCTCTATCATTTCATTACCCAAGTCACTTTATTTCTCAACCAAAATAATGAAAGTGTCATCATCCAAGGCTTATAAGAGTATCTCTTCATGAATTTTGAGTTTTTTGGAATGCCTTACCAATGAATTTCATTCGTGGATCTATTTTAAGACAACTAATGTAGTTCCCTTCTCATCCTATTTTGATTGAACAGAAACCCCACCTAATAATTTTTGGTTATAGGTTGATTATAAGATCTTATTACTATGTGAAGAAATCCCACCATCCTTACCAAGTGTTGTAAATAAATTAATCGACCTAGTCCTATATGAACATTATTTATATTAACCAGTACTAGTGAATGATCTAATAATGATTGAGTGAGATACATGTTAGAGGTCTGAGGGAAAGAATCCATACCCTACATGTTGGATAGACAACGATCTAGTCTGCTCCATATATGCAAGATCCATTTTTTGTTTTTACTCCAATAAAATCTCTTACCAAAGACCCCTTAGGTTTATCATCCCATTAGATTCAATGAAGTCTTTGAACTCCTTTATGGATTTACCACAATAAACCAACCATTTTTGTTTTATCATATGAATTAGCTATGTTATTTTTTCACAACAAAAAACTAATAAATAATCCGTAGATGGAAACTGGAATGATTTTTCCACAATATATTTATATCTTCGAGATCACATTCTGTATATACAATAAAAAAGAGAGCAACTATCCCCACCATGTTCACCATTATGGTGGAATGCTATGGAGATGATTCCGTATAATCCACTTCCATGTTATGGTTCTAGAATATCCATATAAAAGGGTTACATTCACTTACTTTCATGAATTCACAAAAACCCCATAATCTTTGAGAAATAAGAAATCCAATATAAAATTTTTTTAGATATTATTATTTTATTTTTACTATTTTTATGAAGTTATAATTTTTTATAAATTTTTCATAGGGGAAAATAATTTACTATGTCTTTATTTTACCATTAAATAAGTTTTATTATTTTATATTTACCCATATATAGCTTTCTCATTACCCTTACAAACTCATTTTTATTTTTTTACCCTTAGATAATCTTATTTGTACCCTTATAGAAGCCATATGAATTATCTTTTACCTTTATGAAATATTATTATTACATTACATTGATTTTATTCTACTCTTATGCAGCGTATAATAATTTTTTTACCCTTATGTAGTTGTCACTCTATCTTTACAATACACATGATTTTAGTCTACCATTATGTTTTACCCTTACACGGTTCAAGAAATTAATCTTATACCCTTACACAGCTCTATGAAAAATGAAAATACACATATGACTCATGCATTATTACCCTTACACAATATATTATATCTTCATATTACCCTTACATGTCTACTTCTTACCTTTACACAACCATTAAAAAGTGTAGGTTACCCATAAGATAGGCGTGAAAAATAATTTTACCTTTAGAAACATTGTAAAAATTATGTCTTTCCTTTACACATGTGTAGAAACATGGATTTATTGAGGAATGTAAATATGAAAATTTATAGTATGCTCTATTTCATGATATTAATCATATTTTGATTTGATTTATTTGTATAAAAAAATTAATTTTTTAATTATTTTCTAAATTCAAATTATTGTTATAGATCCAAAATGAAGTATTATTAGTGTTTTATAATATTTCATGTAATGATTAATTTAACTCTTTATTCACACACATATTTACACAATGAAACTCAAATATTTTGATTTTAATAATTTAATCTTTTTTTAATTTTATTTTTTCTAAATTCATGATTTATTATAATAAACACATTAAAAAGTATTTTTTTCCATACATTAACATTAATGTATCATAGTATCACATGTTTAAAAATGGGAATAAATTTAAAATTTAAAATTTTAATATTTAAATGTGATATTTATGTTTTTTCATTCTCCTATTATTATGAATATGTTTTAAACTATTGAACAACTGTTTAGAAACGATTTTTAATTGTTCAAATAGTTTTTTAATTAAAATCATTGAATTTTTAATTATTTTTTTTCTATATAACCTTGAAAAATCTAGAATATTATTATTACAACGCTGAATTAAATTTCCAAATGATTTCCTTTTCCTTGTTGAGATAATTCTAATAAAAGGGATTGAGTGGGCTTAAACTAATTATAGTCATGATACTTTGAAACTGGGCCACTTAGACTTAAAGGATTCTAATTAATTCTAGAGAATTACTGAAGGAGTTAATGACTATAAATAGAAGCTTTTATTGGCCTTGTAAATCTATTCACATCAACATAATTTCTCATTTTTGAATGTGCTCAATTGTCATCAAAGTTTCCTTTTTCAAATTCATCTATCTCATTAAAGACAGTGTTCCAAAATTTTATTTCTTTTTACTATTTTTATTCACCTAATCTCATGTAGAGTGTCTTTATATTCATTAATAGATTTTATATTATAATACTAAAGAATATTTTCCTTATAATTCCACTCATCTCCTTATTTCTTCTGATTTTGGTTCTCACTACCATCAAAGTGGGGGACTAAGGTTTACTTTTTTCCTTTCAAAAAAAGGGACTACTATTTTGTGGTTTTTCTAACTTTTACATTAAAGAACTAAAGTCTTTGGTATATGGTTTCTTTCTATAACCTAAAATTAATGTGATATTTTTTGGTATCTTGGATTCAAATAGACTCATTATATCTATCATGAATTATAAGATAATGAAAGTGAAATGTAATGTTTTGTGATAAAATTCAATACTAAAAAATTGACATGTTTTAGTTGCCAAAAAATGACACATAAAGTTAGACTGTACATTGAATAAATAATATAAATACCAAAAAATTGGTATGAAGGCTTTAAAATTATTGACATGGGGTTCTAGTGAAGATGATTTCAACACATAAATTAAGTAGTGAATTTTCCAAGGGTTTTAATTCACATTTTGATGATGAAATTGAGGTTAATTAAATTTTATAAACATTCTCCTTCTCATTCTTATTCTTTTTATTCAACCTCTACATTAACATATGATGATTTTATTAGTGATAAATATGATCATTGAATTGGTTTTTGTGATAATCATTAAAAATTAAAATCTATGAAAAACATATACAACCATATTGTCTATAAAAAATATCAACTTTTAAAAGAAAAAGAGGACATGATTTTAAAAATAAAGGAATAAATAATGTTGAAAATTTGGAATTTCAAATAAATGATCTTAAAAATATTTATTAAAACTTTATAAAAGGGTAAGAAAAATTAAATAATATTTTAGGTTGTCAAAAACCTATTGAAAATATCTATTGTTTTGGTTATTGAAACAAAATTAATCTTTAAAATAATTAAAAAAAATCCTTGTAAAAGATATTTTTCTAAATACAATTTTTAATTATTGTAAGAATGTTGGTAGTAATATATATGAGTGTAATTGATGAAATTTTAAATATTGTAGACAAATATGAATTAATATTTTTTTCCAGTTTTCTGAAAAGAAATTCTCATTCTGTACTAATTTGGGTTCCAAAAACTGTATCAGCAAATCATAGTGGACCTAAAATTGTTTATCCATCTCAATTATTATTATATCACACTACCTAACACAAAATATTGGTGTCAAAATTCACTATTATTAGATTTATTATAAATTTTTCCTACCAAAACTTATTAATCTATTATTTTATAGCATCTAAATAAATGTGGTGTTCAACTCTTGAAGTGATTGATCAATTATTTCACACCATGAACATAATATTTATTATCCAAGAGTGGGGTAACCTAGATATTTCATTCCTAGAGAAGCTTTTTATATTAACCTTGATCTTCATGAGAACAAATTTCCTCATTTTTTATTATATTTTCTCTCTTGATTTTTTTTAATTTCATGTTCTTATCATTTAATTTTAAAATTTGTTTTTAAAATTATATTAATATCCTATTTATAAATCTGTTTTTTTAAATTATTTGCCAGACTGTATTCCAAATTGAATTCTAGAAAAAATATTTGAAAACTTTAATTAATTTTGGAGTGTGAAGTGAGTACGATACTCTAAGAAAAATAATCATTTATGGATATAAAAAAGTTGATGTGGTTTTAGTGTAGATGATCATAGTGATTTATAATAAAAGAGTTATTGTGTTTAATGAACCTTCTTCAATTCTAGGAATAGTGAGTGAAAATATGCTACATAATTATTTCGAAACTCTCTAGGAATTTTATGTGGTTTATTAATATAATTATTACCAATACTTAATAAAGAAAATGATTGATGAAAATAATTCTTTATGTATAATATTTATTTATTTTTGACTAGTTTAATGGATGTGATCCCCTTAAAAATCATTATGAATTAATCAGGAAGACATAATAATGTTGACACTTAAATGTCTTCACATTCAACATTTCCCTTTTCAATTTTCTTGAAATTTAATTTTCCTTATTTTTTGAAAAAATATAAATAACTTTTAAAAAAATATTTTGAAAATATTTATTTATTTTTCTAATATTTCTTTAAAAATATATTTTTTTAAAAATCGTTCTTTTATATTTTTTATATTTTTTAAAATACTTTTTAAACATTAATTTTCATCTCTCTAGAAATATCATTAAAGATATCAAAAATATATTTAAATTAATTTTAATTTTTTATCTAACCCATATATTAATAATTTTTTAAAATCTAAAAGCGGGAGAAGTTTTAGCATCCCACCCTAAATATGGAAAACATTTATTTATGGGATAAGTTTCTTTCTTTACTATTATTTAATTATATTTTTTTTAGTCACGTGTTTATGATAATAAAAAATAGGTAGATTGTTGTGATCCCCACCATTATTTGATTTCAATAATCACACACATTAAGAAAGTGTTTTTTATAATCTTAACGAATAAAAATATTATTTTTTTTAAGAATAATAATAAATATTAATTTTTTGTATTGTAATTTTTATTCTATTGTATTAATATATTTTTTATGGAAAAAAATAATTTTTTAGTTAATATCCTTTTATTATTAATATTATTAATATATTTATATATATATCTTAAAATTCATTCTTTTGAAAAGATAATTTTCTATGTATTTAATTTACCTTTATTTATGTTTAATTATTTTATTCTCTACCATTTGGGAGCTTTCTCTTCACACTTAAACTTCTCCTAAAATATATATCAAGAAGAAAAGATCCAAGCCATTTATTAAAAGAATGAAAAAGAAAACAAGTGAATCAGATGTGGTCAATGAATGGAAAATTTACTCTTCTAGAAAAAAAAGTTTAGTAACCATAATAAGAAGGATAATTCTCATAATCATAATCAGACACATTATTGGTTTCACACTATGAATGTGAGCTTCCTTGGTTAATAATATTAAGGATCTCTACCTTAGACCATTCTTGCTCAAGGGTGGGCATAAACTTAGAATCTTTAGAAGATAATATGGTAGACACATTCATTTTCAGGTTGGAGTAGTCCTTCTATGACCTTATTTTTGGTGGATCTCTCTTTACTCCAATTACAACATCATTAAAATAAACACCATCGTCTGATGGCCTGAAATGACTAGTATCTAATAAAACCATCTTCCACTCTTTATCACTTCCATCATCATAAACGTTACACAAATTCCAAATTTATGTGGAGAAGAATAAATTTTGAATATATTGATGATAATTTGTGTCATTATTAGAATCAAGTATTAGGGACCAATCATCCTATGAATCATGTCCTGAGAAATCCATTTCTAGTGGATGCACTAGATTGCCTTGTCCTGCAGGTTGTGAGTGATATGTCTCTGTTACAGTACACTGAAAAAGATCTTTATTTGAAGAATCCTAAACCTCTACTCCTTGATAAGTGTAATCCATTGTATGATGATCTTTCATTTTCATTCCACTAAAAGAGAGACCAACTTGGTCAGGCCAGAGCACATCTCAAGATCAAAACCATGTGTTTGCAGTTCAGGTTCTGAGTGATCAGCCTCATGAAGAACATCTCTTCTAGGAGACTTAGCAACATTTCTAAATGATCCCTACAATTTTGTGGCTTCTATAGGTGATCCCTGCTTTCCCTACATTGACTGCCTTATTGGACCAGTTGGTATAAGGTGGACCCTTCTTAGTATACTTCTCATCTCAAGTTTGGGTGTTCTTACGTTTTCCCCACTAATATAAGATTCATGCCCTCAAATGGAGAAAGATGAAGAAACAATGGATCTCTTTCAAGTGTCCAAATTATTTCCAATTTTTTTTTATAGTTAGATAAATAATAAATAATTTTTTCATATTCAACATGAATATTCAGATCACCATTTTCAATGGTTAAGAGAACCATTTTTTGTTTGTTTTGAGCTTGAATCAACTTCTATAAAACCCTTTCAAGATTTCCAAATATTATTTGCTCTCTTTTCTCTTACATCTTAATTAGAAAACCAGTTGTATAAGAAAAATCATATAGAATTTTCGGATTCCAGAGAACCATATTCAAACTAATAATTTTAAACCAACTCTTTGAAAAAGATCTTCTATACTCATAATGGTTAAAACCAAAATTAACTCTTACACCCTAATCGTACAAGGATTTAGAGAAATCCAGCTGAAACCCCATGCCATTTTCTTTAATTCATAACTTATAAATAGAAAGGGATAAAATCCATGCCCCACTAGAATACAATTCCAGTTTTAGAATCCTCAAACAGAGGGTATAAATTGATCAGAACCTCAAATCTCCATGACATCACACACTTTGGGAATAAAACACAACCAATGATGGAATGGTGACACATTTCATGCCTCTTTAAGACCATTCCATTCCTCACCATAACGCGATTAGTATCCTCCTTTTTAAACACCCTAGGAGAATTAGAGTAACTAATAGGGGAGAAAAATTGTTGATACAGTGATTCCAAAAATTTACCATCACCCAGATTATTTGAGACTACCATCTTGAAAGAAACACCTAAATGGTAATCTCATCGATAATCATCATACATCATTGTAGGAAGATGTTGTACAACAAGATTCTTGATCCCTTCTGGTATCTGATACCCCTTCCTAAGGGTACCCCTATATCTTCATCATTTTAATTATCATTATCATCACCATTAAAGTGAGGGAGTAAGGTTTAATTTTCTTGTTACTTTAAAAAAGGGGCTCTTATTATTTATATTGTTGCATTGAAATTAAAGGATAGTTTTTACTGTATCTGGTTTCTTATTATAAACTAAATTTCAAGGGACATATTCAGCATCTTAGCTACAAATAAATACAAGGGACTAATATTTTAAATCCTCACGATATTGAGGTGGTAGATATAGGGGTACCCTTAGGTACTATTGTAGAACATCCATACCATATATTGTATCATATTTTCATTCAAAAATTTTATATATACATCACCCTTAATTTTATTCTTCCTCATTACATATTATATTAAATTATATTTTTGTGAATTCAATAAATTGATTCATTAATTCTTAAATAAATAATTTTTCTTCTAAATAGTATTTTTCCATTATTTTTTTAATCTCAATTCACCCAATCCATTTCCATTTTATATTCTATCTCTGACACACACATTTAAATTTATTTAAAAATCATGAAATAATTTTCAATATGACAACTTGGATTAATACAGAAAGATAAAAAAAGAATAATGGCCACAATAATGTAAACTCCATATTCTAGAATTCTTCAATGAAGATCACTCATGCTATAAAAATTGTAAAAATAAAATTACTCATTCAAAATATAATATAAAGTATCAGGGGAATTACAGAAACTTTAAATGTGAAGTATTTAATAATAATGTATAAGAATGATGGAGTATATATATAGTTAAATGTTTAGTGAGACAATTCAGGTCTGACTACTGGTCAATATGACTATTGTTCAATATGTTAGCTAGTCAATACGAGTATTGGGTTTTATGACCATTGGTAGTGTATATGTTATAAATTAATTGTTATGATTACAATATATTAAGGGTAATTAAGGGAAGTAATTGATCCAAAAGGGAGAAATGATGGCCTCAACCCATAGAATCATGCCTTATGAATATTATTTATTTGATATGTGGAGGGATGTATCATCACTGAGGATTGCCCTTAACCAAGCCCCAAAATAGCTTAAACAATTGAGGATTAAGAGAAACTACTTGTTGATATGTTTATGTTTGTATAGATTACCACTATATCGATGATATATAAGCCACCCCCTGATCATATTACCATCACAAACCGTAAAATTATGTAGTATATCGATGTGATAAGGGGTTGGGTTTCTAAACACTAGTATTATAATGGTTTAATTTATTTTGAAACAAAATAGTTGTATCTTGAATCACATTTTCATTATTAATATATTTAAAAAATACATATAACTTTTGGATTAATAAGTTAAATAGTTTTTTGGATAAAAATAAAAAATAATTGTATTTTTAAAAAATATATAATTTCTATTAAAATTCATTTTTATGATTAATTTATGTGTTTCAAATATATTTTATTTTCATGAAATTGTCTTATAAAACACTATTTATTTAAATATAAATTATATTTATGTCCCGGGTAAATTTTATATAGATTTTAAAGTTAATTATATGATAAAAACTTTTTTTTCATAAATAGTATTTTCATTTTAAGGATAAAATTTTTATATTAAGAAAATTCTTCTAAAAAAATAAATATACTTTTTGAAATCAACACATTTGAATCAGCTAATGGTGTTTTTTAATCATTTTATAGGACAACTTATTTTTAGTTTAAAAATTAATATATTATAAATATATGGTAATCATTATTAAATAATAATAACATAAAAGCTATTTAATAAATTCAATTAATGATTTTCATGACAAAAAGTAATTTTTTCATTAATATAATATATTTTATTGTGATATTATTATTTATCAAAACATATAAACTACCTTCGAAAACCTAAATGATATTTTAATATATTAAAAATTGTTATCTGTAATGATGTCTCAATTCAACATCATAAATGATATTATTTAAATAATTTTGGTTCATAAACTAATAAAATAATAAAAACCACTCCTCCATTACAAATATCATTATAAGAACCTTGGGAATTATAATATTTTTTTTATTTTTTATCAACTTGGATCAATGGTTTATGTTTGTAAATTGATAAAAAATACCCTTTATTTGGATATAAATAGCCCTCCCATTATATGATTAAACGTCATTCTAATTTCTTAAATCATAAATTTCATCACACTTTAACTCACTATAACCCTCTTATGGAGTTTCTATGGTTCTAAGGATCTCTTTTTAAGGTTTAGGATGCAACCTCTCAATGTAAGTGTTCTCTCCACCTATTTTCAATTCAATGACTTCTTTTGTTATGAGACTTTTTATTACCAAGTGGTTATGTCACGAGGTGTTAATAATCATCCATAACTATGTGAATGATTCTCTTTTAATGAGATACTATCCTTCACTGGAAATAATCCCTTCTAATGAAATTTTATGTTTTTTTGTAATACTTTCAAAATTATCCCACGATTTTCTAAGACACAAACTTATGTTGTGAATACCGAGGCATATTTTTATTCAAGGGTATTCATTTTGATATAAATATTTTTTATTAATTATGGAATTACATGTATTAAAACCAAATTACCTACTCTTGAGACTGAAATTATTAAATGTTTTCTTATGTTATATTACCAATGTTGAACACAAAATGGTTGAAAATTAAAAATTACACCCTTATAGTCACTATGTATTCCCCTAACCAATATTTTTTTATTAATTTATAATTTTTTGGGTGATGAGTTTCATTTGGAACTTGTTTAAAAATTTCAAATTTTTGGAATTTGGTGTTGGAAACATGGTTATCTCATAAGATTAGTCTATCTATGTGAAAAACATTGGAGGGTGATGTGATATCTATCAGATCCATTTTTTATTATAGGTACTTTTTTATTTTAACCATGTAGACAGACTATGTGAGTTCATTTTATTTCCTATTTTGGGCATCCTAGTTAGAACATAGTTTGGGTAAATCGTATGATAAGTGTACATTTCACCATAATTTCAAAAATATCATTTTATTATTTTTCTTTTTCATCACCCCCATTTCATGTTACCCCTCCCCATCCCTCTATATGTCTTATCACATAGTATTCTCCAAGTGATTCCCTTTATGATAATCCCGCTTTGTGTGCCTCCCTCCTCTCCTCCACCACGGTTTCGAGTTGTTGCCTTCTCCTATTTCGTGGTGTGTTTATCATGGTAAGGTATCCTCTTCTTTCCTTATTATTTTCTTCTTTCTTTTTCTTCCCCCTTTGTGGTGTACATACCACAGAAAAACCCTACAATTATTTGTGGGATTATTTTTTTATATTTTTTGGTTTCTATATTTTGTGGAGTTTGATTGAGGATTGTTTTAAACAAGGCCATCAAAGGTGATGAATCATCCATTAAATTTGGGTAGTTTTTCCTCCATACTTATTATTTCTCAAAATTTTAATTATGTATTTTTTTACTTGTGGATTCCTTATATTTTTAGTACACTTTGGTCCTCCTAATAGTATATTTGGTCCTTAATTAGTGATGGAGACATCATTTGATGTAGGTTACCCCATGAATAATTCTTTAATTTGAAAATAATTACTTCACAGTGGTTTTATTGGGTGGTTTAATTACATTATGAAGTAATTATATAATAGAAAATAGTTCTAATTCAGGGGATTTGGTTTCCATTATTGTCTATTGTTTTCTATGTTTTCCTATAATATCTAACATGTGTGTTTTTTATTAATTTATGATTTTGATATTGTTCCAATGTGTAATGAATTATAAATTATCAAATTCGATCAAAATTATTTCTAACATGATAATTGAAAATTCCCATTTTTTTTCCTTTTTTGTACTCATGTTCAATGTAATGTTTAGTTTCCCAAGGAACATTCAAATGATTTCAAAATCTGTTAAATTTTTAAATGATACGTATACATGTACACACACACACACATATATATATATCATTCTTTTTTGTACATATTCACTCAGGGTGATGAGAATATCTACATTAGGATGAGGCGTATCCATATATATATATATATATCAAGATATACATGGTTTTAAGTGTGAATTGTTAGTTTGGAACTTGGAAGTCATGGGAAAAGGTGGTTTTCTAAATAAAGAGTGCTTATATTTTTAATGATGATGCTTGATTAGAACTTTTAATTATTTTGTGGAAATGAAAACCCCTATTATTGAATTCCCATTATAGTTTAAATTTGGTGTTTCCTAAAAGTTTCATATGTAATGTGTGCTTGGTGAAGGGCCTTGTTAATTATTGCAAATTTTTTAAATAGGAAGTGGTCTTCACCTGAAAGGGATTTTTGGGGAGAGAAAGTATATGGTTTTTGTGTGTGAAAACATTATGATATGTATGTATATGATATATATGAAATCTCACCTCTATTTTTACATCGTGGGAACCCATGTAAATTTAAGAGGGGGCTCTAGCTATAAATGTTAAACTAGTTTAGTATTATGCCATGACTACTATACTTAACATAAAATCACTCTACTTGTGGGATATTCCCCCTTACATGAACCTATGAGGGTGATTCTAGGTGTTAGGGTGAGAGAATTGTGGATAACTGGTATCAATATAAATTTATTATGAGAATGTATATGGATTAATCCTAGACCATCCTTACTACCCTTGAGATCCCATGACACCAGTTTTATTAACACACTACTTTCATCTATTTTGTAGATATTTATTAAATGGTTTCCACTATTCAATATCCTTATTACAATTCTTCATCTAGTGTATGTTTCTTCTTGAAAATTTCTTTTATCAACACCTAATTTTTTAGAAATTTTTTTGTAAATAAAAATGGAAATGATTTTATGGAATATTATGTTACTACTAGTTTTTAAAATATATCAAAACCCTATTTTATTTGTAATATTTTCAAACTAGAATTAAATATATATCTCTTTAAATATTTTGCATAAGGCATGGTTTCTAATTTGGAATCCCTGGAGAGAATCTAGTTGGTCTTGAATACATCTCAATTATTATTTCGTCTTTATAATGATCTTGTCTTGTTTCATTGTTGGAACATTATTGGTTTCATGTTTGGTGGTGACCCATAAGGTCACAAGGTGGTATTGTTTCTAACGCTCTCACTTCGGTGTGTATCATCAAATTTGCGACATGTTAACTATTTTCCAACATTCCCTCTTTCCAAAAGTGGTTAACATTCATAACTTCTCTAGAGATGTCTACACCTTCATTAAAATTGTATGGTGGTCCCTCCTTACATGGATTTCTCCTCGGGGTTTTTCACCATGTCTGGGTCTCCCTTATAGATTTAGTCGTTTTTTTTGTGAAACTCATTCCTGGTTCCATCTCTTTGTGGAATCCATTTAATTATGTTACTTATGTCATACATTCCAAGGGGTCTTGATAGAGAATCAACCTTTGGTTATCAAAGTGCATTCCAAGGGGTCTTGATAGAGAATCAACCTTTGGTTATTGGAGTAGTCATGTTGGTAATCAGTGGCATGTCTTGATGCTGGAACATTGGTAACCTATATTATTCCTCATGAGAGGGCTTCTCAAGTCCTTGAAACCCTGAGAATCCCACATCGATCGTGTGGTATCTTATGAAAGAGTTATGTTTTTCAAGGTTTTACTTAGGATTTCCATATTTTATACATGTTATTGAATTTTTTTACATCTAGTGGATATATAAGGAGTGATTAAAACACTCATGAAGGTGGACCAGATAGGTACATCACTGGGAGCAGGAACCTGGAAATTTTACATGATGGATGGATTTGAACACGCTACGAGTATGGACCTAAGAATGGTGTGTCCACTAAAGTGATGTTTTCACACCATTGGAGGTACATCCCTAATAGGGAGTCACTAATATAGATGAGTCAGGATGCCCAATAAGGGAAAACCCAAGATGGCGTGTCACATGAAGGGAAGTTTTCACACCATGTAGGATGATCTGGACCCCACTGAGGGTGGATCATGGATGGTGGATCCAAATGAGGGGGACTCCAAGGTTTACCATTGACTGGGATTTAAACTTCTATTGGCTTCCTACGTAAATATTTGAGAATACAGGGATCAAAACTGATGTATTTCTCTGGATGGAGTAGGTATTACACACTAAGACATCTTGTTGTAAGAGTATTTATCTTGGTTGGATTGTGTGAAGCATATGCACTGAGACATCCTAGATTCTTCTAGGATCATCGATGATGTGGATTAATGGGGATTAAACACTGATAGACCCATATGGATGACATGAGTTCACCGGGGTAAGGGTGAGGTGATGAAGCAGGTGACTGGGGATTACACAAAGGAGCTACCCTAATGAATGAAATATCTCACTGAGATTCATGTAAGAATCATGATAGATATATAAGTGTAAAAAATGGATGGAATGGATGGATTTTTGAGGGTGCTGGAATTAAACACTAGGGAGATTTTTTATGTATCCCAATTGGTTTGGAATTAATTTCCACATAGTTATGGGTGGGGAATTGAGGATTAAAACTAAAGATAAGGTGCTTGTGAAGGCTGATCTAGATACCACTAAGAGTGGATATTGGAGGTAAACCCCTAGGAGGGGGAAATGGAATTTACCTTTGGTTTGGTTTGAAATGCATATAGGCATCTTACGTACCCCATTTTAAAAGATTGGGATCAAAACCCACATACTTCAGAAAGGATGGTGCAAGGTTTACACATGGAAGCATCATGGAAAGAGGGTGTCGTGGTCACTAAAAACCTGTAAGCCCATGTGAGTCATGCTCAATATAATAAACAAGAGGAATTAATAGACCTGATGGTTTCATCATGAATGATGTGTCAGTGAGGTATAGTGTGGGGATTACGCATGAAAACATCCCATGTAGACAATGATCAAAGGGAGAGGGATCAGGTGTTGAGAGTCCCCAATGACTCTCCCCTCTTTGGTTTTTTCATCTGGATGTGGTGAGGAGGATAAATTATGCTAACTTCTATAATAAAATATATGGGATTACACCAGTATGGCTACCCTTCCCCGTGTGGTGAATTTCGTTCCAAAAGAGGAGGATCTCATTCCATGTGAGGAAGATCTCACTCCCATAGAGATGAATGGGAATGGAAAATTCTTGAGGTGGGGCACCCTTGTTCATGTAATTTGGTGATGCTACAGTTTAATGTCATATGTTGAGGCAACAGATCATGGCAGTTTAACTTCCTACAACATGGATGGGGTACGACTCACTCATTACCACTTGGACATAGATAACTAATACCCACCAACACTTTCAGAAGGGAAGGAACCAAAAATACCTGATGAGATCCAGTTGGATGCATGGTCTATTGTGGGGTCCAGTTATTGTAGATATGTGATAAAACATCTATTATAATAACTATGGGAAAAAGAACTAAGTATGGAAATGAAAAATTCGACACCATAGGTGGTACCTGGAAATCACTATGCATCAGCCAGGAGGGCCGTACGGGGGAGGTGTGTGAAAGATATGGGAGTTGCACACAAGAGGGGATTGAACATGGTGCTTCTAAGTAAAGGATACCCATACAACCTAACGAAATAGGTTCACATGATATTGGAGGCTTGCACAAAAAATAAAGGATGATGAGCGGAAGAGGTCATATACAAAGTAAATTGTTTCATGCATTAAGGGTATTTGGAACAAAATTTCTAGAGGAAGAAAGGAAATGGTTGAGGGTCAATCACTTGTGGGACTGCCCGAAGGGGAATCCATAGGGGACCTATCCTGCAAGATCATATACATTGAGAGATCCATGGATTGTGTGTTGTCATGGAATTGGTTGTCTTGCATGCACATGATCGACCGTTATCCATTTAGATGATTCATTTAGGAATTGTAGTGCCCTTTTATATATAGTAAAAAATCCATAGAGGTGGCACATAAGACTCCCTATGAGGGAGTGGCTTTAGACCTCGCATCGGGCATGAAAGCTCCATACACACAGGCTGGTATTTTTCAGTCCAACCTATCCACTTTTGAGCATTTTCCTTGTATGTTTTTGGGAGGTTCGGTTGAAATAATTACTTTGGCATTGGATTGGGAACATAAGAGTAATATGTAAATTTTCCACCTTGCACGCAGCCCTTGGATCTTGGACGAAGCTACCTTGGAATTCTCATAATTTCCCAATGAGTTAAATGGTGTATTTTGTTTGTTCGTTGATAACCTTTTATGGAATCAAGAAGAATGCAATTCTAAAAGACCACCCCCAATGTGGAACCAGAGATGATAGGGGATAGAAGGTCAGATTTGAAGAGAAACATTAAAGATAATAATGCAGTTAGAAAGTTGTACACAAAACCCAGGGACTGGCGCATAAGGTGACTTGAATGCACATGAATGAACTTTTCAGGGCCTACAAATATTCAGGGGACCCTCTGCCTATTACTTTTGACTTTCTATAAAATAAGTGACTTTTCTCTCATGCAAGTAAGTTTTTTATTATTGCATGGGAAACTCAGATTTGGTTGGTGCTTTATGAAAATCCACAGAATATTACAAGCATCTTACATGGCTATATTTTCCATAGATGTTGCGCAAACAACTGATCGTGGAATATTCTCTCATTCACATACTAAATATTTCATTCATGGACCTTGGTATTTTCAAAATCAGATCAAAATGGCCAGAAAATAGGCTGCTTCAAAGAGGGAGCCTTCCTTTGTCGCATGAAGTGTAGAGATCATGAGGAATCCCAAAATACTTCATTTCCGAAGGGTGATTTCTAATAAATCAGATTCTCTAGGGCGTGATGAAACAATATTAGAAATATTACCTCATGAGTGATAGTATTTTTCTATGGAACATTAGGATTCTAGATGAAGTGGCCATTCTGGGCTTCGAGACTGATTTAGCATAGTTGTGGTTCACATGTGAAGATAGCCTCCTGTAGTGTAACATTACTATATATGGCTATTCTTCCTGATAGGATTAGAGAATCCTTATATATATTTTGAATTCTAGAACCAGGATAATCATGGGAGATTAAACAGTGCCTAAGGGATCCCTTTCCCACTATACGAGCACATTCCATAGTAATATAATGAATGATGTTGTGGGATAGTATAAGAACTAGGACCTCGGGTCTGAGGGTAACATTATAAGTGAATGGACAGGATCATACTGGTTTGTCCACGCTTGTGAGGAGATCAGAGTAGAGATGAGCTGTATAGGGCTATTTGAGTCTTTCTGGACATCACATTCCGACATCTACCACAAAAGAGAACTTGTTCCAGAGCTATTTAGCCAATGGTCCCATGACATGAATACATTCCACGCCACTATGGGGAGGTTGATATCAGTCTTTTGTATATTCACTGTTTCTTAAGAATTATTCTGTAGGTTATTAAATTTGATTAATTCCTTCTAAAAAATATCTTAGAATATAGATAATGAACTCCCATCACGATTTGAAATATATTTGATGTAGTGAAGGAGAAGTTGGGGATTGATTATATCCTAAAGAAAATTCCCTACCTAGTATGGTTCATGATGTTCTTCAAGAGGGATAAGAAGGTGAGGAATGCAAGATCATGGAATAAATAGCCAAACATGTCTGAGAGGGTCAAGGTAGGATCATATTGGGTGGTCCTAGAGATGGGACAATATCATAAATGGCGGTTCAGAATGGATGAGGCATGTGACCCATTGATAAGATATTCAACCTTTCTTGCTAATTTTCTGAGTGGGTGGCAGTTTCCGGTGATGGATTTGGGGATGAGGGTCTACCTTATAACTTTACTAATGGCGGGGATCATGATAGATCACAAAACTTTTAATCTGGGAGTTCTTGTATTGGAAAATATTTATAGTATTCAGGGGTGCTTCTAGAGGGGAGGTATGCCTAGGAGAAATTCTAGACCATTCCTGATCCTTCATAGCTATATTGAAGTCCACATTAGTGGACATTTTTTCCCAAATGAAATTCACCCTCTAGGTAATATCCTATGAATTTATATCTTGAAAATTTTTGGGGTTTGACAACTCATGCTCAATAAGGAAGGGGTCAAGCATTGGATTGCTAATCCTGAAAATATCAACTTCAACCCCTTCTAGACTCTTATTGGACGCATTTTGGATGACCTCCAAGGTTTATTGGAGAAGAGGAAATTCTAGGAACGAATTAGGAGAGGAAATATGTGATAAACTTTTGACTAGGTTCAAAACCCAAGATTCACCATCTACTTCTAAAGATCCATCGGGGCGTTGGGCCATGATGGGAGGTGAGAAGAAGCGGTATGAGACCATCACTGTTAGTGGGTTCGTATGGATTTAAAGGATGATTCAAATCCCAAACCATGGAGGTATCTATGTGTGCACCAAATATATCATTAGATAGTGGGATTCAAACCCTAGTGTGAAAATATTTTAATGTCTTATTTCACAGACCACGAGGGAGATGTTCAGTCCTAGGTTATGCACAAAGCATATTGGAGGTAAAACATAATGTGAATGATGCCAAGGAGGCTCATGTGTGGCATAAATTCCTTAATTAAAAATGACATAATGTATAAGGTTACAATGTTTATACCATAACTAAGGAAAATGGGACAAAAAGGTTAATGGACATGTGGATAGTCCCAATTAAAAAATTTTGGGAATCACTACATATCCCATGAAGATGTGAATCAAGACATACATAGTTATCGAAGCACATAAGGGTAGAATAGCAACACCGGAGGTGTAAATACACTATGTTGAGGAAACTAAATCACCCATAATTATCATGCGGAATCCTGAGCTTGATCTGGGTAGGGTCATAGTTTAATGTCATTCATTGAGGATGTTGGATCTTAGTTTAAGCTCATAAAGTTTGGACCAGGGGTGCTTTAAGTGGAATATGTATAATGTGGCAGCATAACTGAACCTATGTGAACAGGTAGCATGGAGGCCCACAAAAACCACATGTTAATTCCTTAAAAATTTCATATATAGTTTAATATTATATAGCTTGGTCTAGGCTAAGACTAGATGGGCCAAATAGGAACACTCATTACAAAAAAATTCATGTGACTTGAAAGGGACAAAACCTAATGTGAATGTGGGCCAAACGATCCCACATATCACATGGATACCTTAACTTGAACAACAAACATTTTAGGGTCATGGGGCATGGACTGTGATCATAGCCAAGGGATTGAGGGTTTGAAGGAATTTGCAGTTGGGCCCAAAGATGGAAGGTCTGGGAATCACTACATATCCTGTAAAGATGGTAATAAAGCCCCAAATATTTCTTAAATTAAGGTAAGAACTTCATTTTATCATCACACATTAAGGAAATTAAATCTTATTTTAAGGTTATAAAGATCAGACCATGAGGGAGGGTGTCTCAAATGTGTATTCATAGTATCCTTTCATACAAGACCCATGTGAATGAGGCCAAATAGGCCGGATTCCATGACACATTTTCCTAATGAGACTTTTGAGATTAGACCTAAAGACATCGTTATGGCATGGTTGGATGGAACATTTGACGTGATCAAGTCAAGGAGTCTTGTGTGCCATCGATGAGGCCTGAGAATAATGGAAAGATGGGGAAGTAAATTTTTTGTTGGTTCTAAAGAAGAATTGTTTGGGAATCACAATGTATCCCATATGGATGGGAATAAGGACACACATAATTTTTGAAAGATGGAATAGTAGATAACTAGGGTAAAAAGTGATATTCATTTAGGATTGAATGCCACATTGAGGCTGCATAGTTTAAAGTCATATAAACATGGACTATAGGGACTATAAATAGTTTAGGTTCATAATGCTTAGACTAATGAAAAAAAAATTAATGTCCTATTTCATAGATAATAGGCTCTTATTTTAAGTATATAGAGTGTGGATCATGGGAAAAAGGGATTAATATGGATACGTATGGAGTGGTGGTGTGGTAAAACCGATGTGAATGAGGGCATAAGAGGTATGAACACCACATGAAACAATCTAATGAGAATATTGTACATAGTTTAGAGTCATAATGTTGGGAATCAGATACCCATTTTAACATCATGTTCCTAGGATGGAGTAGCACAATTTAATGTCATGTTACAGGGATGAGTCTATGGAGTTCAACATTATGTTGTAATGACAGTTGGAAGATGAGTGCTCCCAGAGGGAATAAATATGTCACAATGAAATAAACAGACATTAATAGGGGCCATGAAATCCCACATCACACATTCACAAGAAAAAGATGAGGCCAAAGTGCTGAAAGGTCATAGTTTGCAGCTGTTCCCAAATAAATAATGTTCGGGCGCTCCTATGGTTCCCATAAAGATTGGAATAAAGACATGTATAGTTCTTGAAGCACAGTGTAGTTGTGAAGCTCCCCCTTGTGGGTAAAATCCCTAAAAAAACACCTAATCCCACATGTTCTAGGATCAATGTGGGAAATAATGAGTGATTTTTATGTTTATTTATCACATGTAGTATTATACAACAAGGGTGAAGAAATTCTAGGTCAAGAATGATCCAAATGACACTGAAACTTCCACTCAATGGGCATAGATTCATTGAAGGAAATTACCATGTTGTTAATGTTCCACTACAACATAGGGAAGTGAATATGTGAAACATTTTTCCTGATATCTGGAACACAATTAGGGTGGAATGGTGATGGAGGATAGCTACTAACCCTATTCAAAACACAGAATCCATATTGTGTTACCTGGAATGAGGATAGACAGAAGATGGTCAACCATTAACCATGTTCAAAACATAGGACCTATCTCAAAATGTTTTCATAAGTTTTGCTGGGTGTTATCCTAGGATGGTAGGTGAGCCATTTGATGAGCACCATACCTTTAGGGGGGGGGGGGGGTTCCCTCAGATGTGTAAGAGGGTGTGGATACAAATAATGGGACACATGAAGAATGGAAACAAAATGAGGTAATGTTCACATAGAATCCAAAAATCTTTGTTTTATACCATAGGGATCTTAATCATGTTAATTGGAAAATATCAGAGAGAGGGATTCAAACCCCTAAGAGGGCACTGTTTGGGCACTTATCAAGTACGGTTCAGTACTGTATAAGTTGAAACTATTCACCTTGGGCCACCAGTTTGGTCTTGGAATCGTTAAGGCCTTTTGGCAACCCAGGCCTTTGGGTCAGTTGGGATTTTGGGCCACCTTTATGTCCATCGGTCCACCTCAAGGAATTCAAGCCTCATGCAGTTTCCCTAGATAGACTCTACAAAAAAATAGAGTAGCCCCATATGAGTTTTTATAGTAGGCACACTCACCAGATCATAACCAATGGATTTGGATGAATGAAAGGGTATGGCTACAACATTGGGACCATCCTGTACTTGTATGGGAATCTTATCCATACGGATATGTGAAGGTGGAAAGCTATTATCACAATATAGATGCTGGGGAGGTTCATTTCCTTATATTTATAGTCTCGTTGAATTCCTTATGACCTTTAGGTCATGTAATGTCTCTTAAGGATATGGAACATGTAATCACTAAGCATATGGGCCTTGTAAAGGTTACCCCTCATCCCTTGAAAGGGTGGTTATCAAAAAATCAATAAAAATGAAGGCCTTTAGGCCTTTCAGCTAGTGGACCAATTCAAAATGTAGAGGATGATGAGGAGGGGTTAAATGGTTGATCAACCTATGGCTGGGCCCAAAGATAAAATTTATGGGTGTCACTATGTATCATATAAGAATGGGAATAAAGATGTATGTAGTTCTTATGTTCCATGTAGTTTAACATCATGTCATAATGATGCTAGTTTCCACTCTTTTTATCATGATTTAGATAGGATGATGTGTGGAATTCAATTTATCATCATGTGACTAGGACATGAAGGGGGAGTACCTCTCAAGGGATGTGTATGATGTGACCGATATTACCAAGCATGAATGAGAACCAAGTAACTCCATGTTGCGCCATATGTTACTAAGGAATGCCTATGGCCTAGACTAAAAAAATTTCATAGTAATTTCTACATATCTCATGTATATGGGAATCAAGACATATGTAGTTCTAAGAAAAAAGTCTCCCAGTGTAGGTTTGACACATACAAAAATATAGCACATAATTTTTTTGTTGTTTTGTGTGTTTTATTTAGTGGTTGAACCCATAAGGAAACTAAAGGTGTAACTACATATCCCATAAGGATAGGAACAAGGACCAAAGAGGCCCACACTACACAGTATAGTCCCAAGGGATGACGAATGACAAGGGGTCGAAATGTTGAATTTACAACTAGGACCAAGGTTGAGATATTTGTATACCATAAAGATTGGAATCAAGCGATGCATAGTTCTTGACTATGTAAAGGTATGAGAACAATGCTGGAAGAGATTCCCTATTAAGAGATAAAATCACACTGGTGCTATAAAGTTTAGATTCATGTAGCTTGGACTCTATTGTTCTTAGTTTTGGGTCATAAAAATCAGACCAGAGGAGTTTCACGACTCTCCTGTGTGAGTAAAAACCCTTATGAGACTCTTAATCCCACATGAGTCATTCTATGTGTGGGAAAAAAGGAGTATTTATGGTATTTTATTATCACATGGAGGTGCATATAAAAGAAAACTAAAAAAATGGGAAATCTCTAATGGTACTGGACTTCCTTTTCAATGACTTCAAATGCATCAACAGGAAACACCAGGCTATTAGAGTTCCAATAGAACACAGGGATATCAAAGATGTGAATCCTGGTTCTTGATAACTTAAGCATAATAATGGTGGAATAAGGATGGATGATGACTACTTACCTTGTTCTAAACATAACATCCATATCGTTTTACCTAGGGTGACGGAAAAAATGAGTGTTGTCCACTAACTATGTTTGAAACCTAGGACCCATCTTAAAATATTGTCAGATGTATTTCTGGACATTAGACCATGACAGCACGTGAGCCATTTGGCTAGACAGAATTCCTTTAGGTGGTACCTTTAGACATAAAATATTATGGGGTTCCAAATAAAGAGATAAGTGAAGCATAGAGATGAAACAAAAGAATGTCCATCCAGAAACAAACACTCTAGGTATCACACCCTAGCACATTAGAGCATGTGAGTGTAATGGAGTGGGTGGAATCAAGATAGAATAACCTGATATTAAAAACATTTTATGTTAATATTTCTTAGGCCAATGGATATTAGTTTAAGTTCATAGAGTTTGGACCATTGGTGCCTAGTTTAATATCACTTTCCTAAGACACAGTTTTGAAGTTTAATATCATGTTGTAAGGACGATACAATATAGTTTAACATCATGTTGAAGGGAATGAAGATGTTATTATGGGAATGTGAGTTATGCGGTAGCTATAACCAAAACCGAATGGGGGCAAAGGGGTCTGTTCCACACAACAAAATTTTCATGGGAAGCCATACATAGTTTAAACTCATGATATTAGGATGTGGGTGCTCAGTTTAAGATCATGTTGTGAGGACATATAGAGTGTAGTTTAACATCATGTTGTGGGGACATATGAAATATAGTTTAAGGTCTTATGGAGAAGACTATTTTTGATTCTTAATTTAAGTTCATAGAATTCAGACCCTAATGTATTATAGTTTAACGTCATATAACTAGGAAAATTATTCTGTTTAGTTTTACATCCTACAGCTAAGATGGGGAAGTGGTTCATTGTCCTTCTGGATGGACACATGTTTTTATGAAAAGTACTGCTTGAGGAACTTTGAATTGGTCATAGGAGTGTTCCTCTCTCCATTCAAAGTTATCAAACAGTATGGACCACTAAGTAAAATCTTATAAATTATGCAAGGTCCTTCCCATTTGAGTTCCAACATTTGTGGCTTCCTACTAGGTATCATGGGCACTTAGAGGGAAAATAATGTGTCACCTTGACGGAATAAGAAAAGGAGAACATTCTTGTTGAAATCTCAAGATATATTCTTCTTGTGCCTCTTCAATTTATCAAAGGCCCGAATCTTTTTCTCATTGAGGTATTGTAGTTCATCTTGATGGATATATTCTATATTGTTTAGCATCTTATGGTCATAGACGGCTGTCAAATGTGATGATAACTGAATATTGATGGGCAGTATAACCTATGTTTCATATACCAATGAATATGGGGTCACATGGGTGGAATTATGATTTGTCATCCAATAATCCTAGAGAGCATTGGGGTGATTTTCTTATTAAATTTTATATTCATTTCCCACCATCTTGTAAAAAATGTTGGTGAGGGACATTTTAAATTCCTCGATCTATCCATTTCTTAACATGATAGTAAGTAGTATAGTTGGACTGGATGCTATAATTGGAGTATAATATCTTCATCCCAACTTCCTGTAAGATTGTTACATTATTGGGGAGAATAACATGAGGGAATCTGAATTGATGGATGATGTTTGAGATCACAAAATTAATGATAGGATGGGAATTGACTTCCTTGAGTGAAACCACCTCTGTCCACTTGAAAAAGAAATCCACCATGGTTATATTGAACATACACTGTAGATCTGTCGTTGGTGGGTATGGTCCGAAAATATCAAGTCCTGTAACCACAAAGGGCCAGAATTAAATGGTAGTGTGGAGGGGATCTGGTTGCTGATACACAAATGTATCATGGATCTGAATTGTGTGTCACTTCTTGGAGAACACAATACAATCATTGACCAAGGTGGGACAAAAGTATCCCACCTTTGAATCTGGTGGGAGAGATTCAACCCATCCTAATGGGCTCCATTGGAACTGACATGAACTCCCTACACAACCTAGTGAATCATCTCTTCATGAATTAATCATAGGACAATCCCATAAAAACCATTTTTTTAGAGAATACGCTCATGGTGGGGACAACTCTTGAGGGTGAATTGTACAACACACTGATAGATTCCCCCACATTCTACCATGTATGATGGGATATTTTCATGATGGTTTTACTCAATAAATGAAATTTTCCAATCTGATATTTCTTCTAATACAATTTGGGATACCAGAGGTATCAATTCAGAGCCACTGATGACTAGATGACCTAACTACTGGTGGTCATCATCATCCAAGGTGACAGGAGCAATGACTCTTCAATGTGCCACATGGAGAAAAATATCATCCTAGTCGGGCCATGAAAGGAATGTGGCTAGACTGTCCATTACATTAGCTCAAAAATTCTATAATTGGGTGACGAGAGTGACATATGGATGATAAGGTAAGTGGGATATCAAATGGAGAGTGCATTATATTAGGGGCATGCGTTTTGGATTCATAATGAAAAAGTCACCATTTATTTTTTTGATGACTAGCTAAGAGTATCCCTTCACATGTAGGTGGAGAACATCAATCTTGAGGGCCAGATTGAGATCTATGATGATAGACTCATACTCTACCTCATTTTGGGTTTAACATTCTGATAACAGAAATGAATTGGTCAAGTCAATCCGTGTAGTTGTGATGAAGATGATTCATAGTCCAACTCTATTATGCCTAGGATCATTGAGCCTTATACTGGCCGTGATTCATGAGGCACCATAGAATTGCATCTTCCAACATAGTACAATATGATACACTATAAGGATTTCCTTATCTGGAAAGTCAAGACTGAGGGATTTCTCTACTGGGGCCATATGGGAGGCCTGTAATTCTACCAGTACCTCGAACTCGACTTCCTTATGTTCGATGAACCTGATGTCGAAATACTAAAAGATCACTTCTCAATGAGATAGATGGAATGTGAACATGGGGTGGTTCAGAATATACATTAGTGAGTCCACATGGGACACCATCTGTATCTCGTAATATAAAAAATGGTTCCACAACCTTTACACTACAAAAAAGGTGTGAGGAAAATCTTCTTGATAAGAGAATATTTGGTCTCTGTGTCGAGGAGAAAATGAATGGGATAGTATAAATCGTTCTCTATCCATTCAATTTCCCATTGATAAAGCAAGGCCCTGGGGATGGTTATTGGATGGTCACATAGGGAACGAATGTCTCCCTGGATATGGTTGGCATCAAAACAAGAGGCTGCAACAAGTACTTATTGATTTCCACAAATGCGGCCTGGCACTCTTCATCCAAATGTTAGGTGGAACCTTTGTTCACTATCCTATCAAAGTAATTACACTTTCCTACTGGGCTCATGATGAATCAATGTATATAGGATAAGTGGCATCGAAAGCCTTAGATATCTCGAAGGTTACTCAGAGGAGTCATTTGGATGATATCCTTGATCTTCTTTGGACCGATATCAATGCCTCTGTATTTGATAATAATTCAAAGAAACATTATAGAGGTAACCCCAAAGGCACACTTTAAGGGGGTCATCTTCAAATGGTGTGAGTGAAGGAAGACAAACAATTTCTCAATATCTTTGAGGTTATTAGGATGCTAGTGGGATTTTACCACCAGGTCAACCACATAGAATTCCACTGGAAACATATACATCAATTTGAATATGTTGTTCATACAACTCTAATTAGTGGCTCCTGCATTATCCAATCAAAGTGGAATTAACGAAGTGAAAACGTTCTATGTGGTGGCGTGAAGGTGGGGGATTCTTCATCTTCAAGGGCCATGTGGATATAATTATACCCATAAAACCAATCCATGATGGAGAGACCATATAACCCTATGGTGGAATCAATTGACAGTTTTTTCACAAGAAGGGGAAAATCATCCATCAGATAGTGGTTGTTAAGATACCATATATCATGAAATAATATGATATATCCATTATTTTTCATGATTGGATTGATTTTGGATAACCATATGGGGTATTATATTTTTTTGATGAATGTGTCTTTGTTGAGATTATCAAATTCATCCCTAAAAATGGTACCATGAGAGGTGTGCATCTTCTTGGTAGGTTGTTTGAACCCGTGATGATTCATAGAGATTCCAAGGAAATGGATGTTGAATTAATGGTCTAGTCTTGGAATACCATCATAAATCTAAGAAATTACATCATTTTTCTGCTTCAATAAATACACATACTATTTCTGTTCTACTCCAAGAATAGTTGCACTGTTCAGTGTTGTCCTCAGGTTCGTCTCAGTGACAAACTTCACCAGATCTTACTCATCGATGGTGGTGGTGACTCATTCTTAGAATCTAGGAATAGAATCCTCTAAATATTCTTCACCATCTCAGATTGGGGAATCTATCGGAGTAGATGGTTTGTCCTAGCCCATATATCTAGGGGGAATACTAGTGCTTTCTCGGTCGGATGTGGAATCTTCACTAGGAGAATCTTGCACTCCTGAAACCTTGTCAAAAAAATAAGTCAACCCAATTCCATCTAGCCTTCGATTGAGGGGTCCACTCTTGATTATGTTAATGTAGTGGTGGCGTTTTGGTTTGTGTCGATTAATCCTAGATTAATGGAACAAGAAAGTATGGAGAATAGTTGTAGCCACAGGAAGAATTTCTTGACACCTAATAGGGGTAGGGAGTTCTAGTATCACCCAAACCAGAACTATGTAGAATTATGATGTAATTTTTTGATTTTCTTTGTATCTGGTAATGTGTCTTACCCTCATTTCAAAAATGATGATGTAGTGTCCCAAGTTTGGGGTTGTAGCCTCCAACTGGCGAATCATGAGGGATTAGGAATCTTCCAAGTCTCTCCTTTGGTCAGCTGCATTAGTAGTGTGATCAACCTCATTGGTCTAAACCCATTTTTCCTTGATCTTATAATAATTTTCATCCATATAGTGGTCTTCACTAGAGTCAAAGAGAGATGTATCACCTTGTAAGAAAACCTACTCAATCATTGAGGGAGTACTTGAGGAATTAGTTATAAGAGGAGGGAACTATTATAGACAGATGGAGAAAGGGTCTACCCATAAATGAATTCTTGGTGGAATCCTATGAGAAAACCATGAATTAGGTTTTAGAAATCAATATTACAAACTAGTTATTTTGGAAAAATTACATGTCCTTTACTCGGTCCTGTCGTAACCTTGAATTTTCTTGTCAGAGGGACTCAAATTTGATTCAGTCAGTCCTAGTTTAGGGGGCATCTGGTTCAGGATGATATTGAAACAAAAACCTAGGTCTAATGGATTTTGGATGACTTCAACACCATTGAACTAGTAAATTATTTATAGTGGGTGGATGTATCCCTATACAGGAGAGCCTTAATCTTCTTCTAAGAATAAGACAATAACATGGCATTCCGATTTCTCAGATTAATCAACATGGAAGGAATCTGCAATAGCTACCACTATCTCAAAACATAGGAGACTCTTCAATACCTATATGATATATTCAAACATATCATCTACTAAGAAATGATACTTAAGGATCGAGAGATTTGTAGAAATGCTGGAAATATGGTTAAGAACATAATACTTCTGTGCTAGGTGCACAATATTGTGGGCTGGAATTTGGTCTTTAGATAGAGGTATAACATTAATTTTAGTCAAAACAGTAGGTTCTGTCTGGTGCTCGGGATGTCTCATTGATCACTAGATAAACCATGAAAAATTATTACCACCCGATTGCTGGATGACTAAGGTCTATACAGAGTTGGGTGCAACTACTTAGGATATAGTTGCAACAGCTCTGCCAGGTTGAGTAGTACAAATGGTGGTGGTAGTGAATCAAATGAGATAGAATGAGAGGAATGACCATAATTAGCTATGCACTATGAATACTATTGGGTCTTCATTTCATGAAAAACATGGTTGTAATCCCTTGAATGTGAATTTGGACAATTCACATATATTGGGCCCTGTCGATAATAAAATCCACTAGAAAGATTAAGAGAACCATCCGGACACTCCTTGTCATTGGGGACTATATAGGGATCCCCAAGTATGATGGTATTCATAGAGGCATAATCCTGGTCAAAATGTGAGTAATCTTCCAAATCTAGATGGATTCTAGGAGAATTTTCAATTTTGAAGGCATGAAATTTCCGAGATTATGAGATGGTTTTGGTTCTGGTTGGTACTCTTGTTTCCCTCGATCCATAAGTGAATTCTCTTATGAGATGTAGAAGTATAAAATGTGGATAAAAAAGTGGCATCTGGAGAAGGTGTGTTTATTTCAAGAGACTCGAGCCGATTTAAATGGGCATGAATGATACCATGGGCATGAGTGAATACTTTCTAGGATAACCAATCATCAAAATTATGAGACCCATGGCTAGAGAGATGCTGACATTCCACATCATAGGTACTATCAGGCTTCAAAAAAATGAATTCCACCTATGTTGGGGTAGGTCCCAATCTAACTAAATTATTATCAACAAGCTCCTATATCTAGTCCCTAAACACATACATTTCCAGATTATATTTCCAAGGATACTATGATAAATACAATAGTTAGGGTGATCAATGAGCATGGCTTCCAAGGTATTCCTATATTCTAGAAACTTTAGAATATCTTGACCAAAGGAAACATGGAAGTAGATCAAAACCTGGGACATATTGAATAAGTAGGCATGGTTTCAAATTTCTGGGAAAGGAACATTGAGAGATTATCCCTGATGGGTGGCTACAGAATGGAGAGCATCAAGAGCATGATTTTTTTTACCTAGGTGGATTTTTTATGGGATGTTGGATACCAATTCTACGGTGGGATATGTCGAGCCTGAGCCTGATCTTTATGCTCATTACCACAATGATCCTATAGAAGAGGATTGACAAGTGGTAATTATAGTGTCTTGGGGACCTCTATTTGTGTGAAAAAGTGGAATCCTCCTTGGAAGACTTTATTGTAAGCGATGGGAGGGGAAACAATTGTGCCTGCATAGCTTGTTGTAGGGCTTCCTCTAGGATCTGAGCATTGATAGAGAAATCTCAAAATCCACCTTAGAAATTTTAAGTGATGATGGAGGGAACTAATTCAATATTTATATTCACCACACACATCATTAGAAACTATTCTTGAGTCAGTGGAATATCTAATAAATACATGAACCCCTTCCACTACGATACAATGTCTGTGACTCAGTCATCTGGACATTGTTTTTAGTTGAAGAGGTCAGAAATAATTGTATTGCACATTGTGGAACTGAACTAATAAATAAACTTCCTACAAAGATCTTCCCAACTAGAAATGGAACCTATGGGTAAATCACTATAAGAGATGAATATCTGCCCTTCCAATTTCTATATAAAACATAATATCATAGAGGCCTCTTACCACGCTGCAGTTCCTAACATGGGGCTGCACCTTGAGATGCGGTGGACCAGATGTTGTAGCACGTTTCCTACCCTATTTATAGAGATGATGTTTTGATTCCTAAAACCCATAGGCTCTTTCATATCATCCACTCAAAATGGATACAACATTCCATTAGGTGGGATAACCACCTACCACGTTTCAAGGGCCTCTTTTTGGGCAATGTGAGTGGCCACTGGATCATCTTAGTAGGGATTGATTTCCTAGTAGGGATTCCTAACCAACAGTGTGTTGGAAAGCTCTTGAACATGATAGGTAGGCTCATCGGCTCATGGAGTAGCTAGAGTGGTCCGCAGAGCTACTGGAGGAACAACCTGAGGAGATTCTGGAGGAATGACTAGATCTGGGTCTTGAGGAGTGTTTTTACAGAACTTAGGAGTATTTTTTGATAAATACCGTGGTTGATTTATATAGGATCCAACCACTACATTATCAGGATACATGAGATTGTCGAGATCAACGTGAGGATACTATCCAAGTAGGACCTATGGTTTCCCCTGCCCCCATGCCCAGATTATAAGGGGAATGATTGTATAGATAATAATCATAGTCTATATGCCATTATTTCGGGATCTCATCAGTAAATGTTTTCTATTCTATAATATGTCGGAGAAAGGTAGATGTATCATGGATAACCTCTACCTTCCATATCACATCAAACAGGTCAGATGCCTTGGAAGTCTCAACCCATCCTTTACCTTTTTTTGGTGTTTTCAATGATGGAAAGTGATTTAGAGAGGGCTCCAAGTCCAAGTAAATGCCTTTGATGATGAGTTTTAACACCTACGAGGTCCACCAGATTCTATTCCACCTTAGGTGGTTGATTTTCTTCATATAATCCCATGTCGGTGTCCCTATCTCATATTATCATAGGGAAAACCATATTCATGGTAATAATTCGTAGAGGAATATCCTCAATTTATTTAGGCAAGTTAGGTCTCCATAGGATGTGATAGAAGTGGATATCATCATAATTCCCCTATCCCTAATTTGATCTATGAGGGGATACCTCTTCAATAATTCCATGAAGCATGGTGAATCTCTGAATGCATTGTTATTGAAGAGTCCAGTAATAATTAGGAGATTCAAGGTGCCTAGTTAAGAAAAGCACTTATAAATCAACCACGTGACACTATTTTCCATTTTCATCATAATGATCCTGACTCTTTGGATAGAACAACTAACAAACATAGAGGTGGAAATGCATCGCCTAGATGGTCTTATGGAAGCACAAGATCTCATCATGGGTGAGGGACTCTAGAATGACGATGTCTAGAGTTGCGATCAGACTAAAAATTGTAGAAAACTGATCCATGGAAATGGTGTCACATAGGCTTTTCCACATAAAGAGATATCTGAATCTTGTTTACCCTATACTTTGATTGGGTCCAGATAAAGAACTGGAAATGACACTAACATGGACAGTTGCAATAGTGGACTGACAGGTGGATAAAATGCTACATGAGCTAACTAGCCACCACTCAATAGATCATCTATTCATGTTAGTTCCAACCACATAACTATTTACCTATAGTATGGGGTATTTAACATTACCCTATGTGTAATGGAAACATGTGTTGGTGGATAATCTGGTGGGTTCTTATCGTCTTCCATGCCAAAGAACAACTCTACGTGATCTTGTGTGAAGGTAGAGAATTAAACTGGTTGTGATAGGGAGGTCTACATGATGAGACTCTATAAGGGATCCAAATCTTCCTCCATTTTCATGTAATATCAAAGAGATTTAATAATCTCATGCATCACATATTTAGGGATGATAAAACTCACACACAGGGATCCTGCCCTAGACTCCAATGTTGAGGGTCAGGGTGAAGGCTCCATCATTATGTTACATTCCACTTAAGAATATGAGAAAAGGACTGGATTGAATATAATTTATCACTTCTATGAGATCTTCCTTTGATGGAGATGGTTTTACCTTCTTCCCTGGAAGGCTCTTCATTAAGTGGTAATTCTTCAGCACTGGGAGGACCTCTCTGTGTGTTGGCTCTGGAATAGGGAGGAACTTCATTTCAGTTTGATGGGATATGAGGAGGGACTCTATATATGTTGTTTTCATACTAGGTAGGACCTTTGATTTGGAGAGCTAAGGTGTGAGGAGCACCTGGATATATTTCAAATGGAACACATTGAGGGCATCCGTGTTGGTGAGCTTGTGTATGGGGAGGAACTTCATACTAGTCATCAGCCGTGTGTGGGGTTCCGCCACAGTTGGGAGTGCTAAATAAAAGAGAACCTCCATCTGAGATTGTGAGAACATGGGGAAGACTCTTTATCGACTGCCTATGGCATGGGGTGGACCTCTACACTTGTTGGAAGTGGTTTCATGAGGATGATATCTGTACTAGTCGAAGTGAACATGAGATGGACCTCCATGTTGAATATCAATGAATTTGGGAAGAACTCCACTTTGATAGTTACGGGAGCATGGAGGAACTTTTCTGGACCTGAAGAAGACATGGGGAGGACCTCCATGTTAATGGGTGAAGGAGAAAGGAGGACCTTTCCTTTGGTTGATGATACGGTAGGTAGGACATCCTTTTGTCCTGATGCTGGGGACATGGGGAGGACCACCATGCTAGTTTCAAGAGTATGGAAAACTTACACATTTCTAGAGGTGGTATGGGGAGTGCCTCCGTTCTAGATCCCACCATCACAGGATGTCCCATTATGGCTGATGATCATGCCAACGACTGAAAGTGTCAACCCAACCATCATGTGAGGCAGATGAGGTCCCGATTATGACCGATTGTTGATGAGTCCCTGCACTACAACAACAGAGATCTGGTGGAATGCATCGGGGGTGTCATGGGCCAGTGAAGATGTAGAAGTTTGATTCCCCCATATGGGAATCTTCCAAATCATGAAACCTATGCTAGTGTTTGGTCATCTGAACCACTACTAGCGGAGTAGGGCTGCAGACCGCATGTCCTTCTACCTGAGGTACTGGAAGTCGGTGGTGTTGATGTGGCATAGTGGGAGTTCTCCTCGGTGGCTCCTGGGTGATAGTCATAGTTGGAATGACTCATATATCCCTTAAATCATCGACTTAGGGGAGTGATTCATAGGAAAATCCTGATGAGAGGATCTTGAAGCAGTTGTAAGTCGTAGTGGGGTGATGTGGCTCCCTACGTGGCCCTTGGGGAAGATAGTGATGGAAAGGTGAAAATGCCTCCAGGACCTACGAACCATATTCCTTATGGTGATGACACCCACCTTCATATACCATCACGTGATAGCATCAATTAGCCTTATATTCATTGTCTTCGAGGTTGATACAATGTGTGGGTGCCTAATAGTTGTCGTCATGGATGAAGTCATAGTGGAGGCATAGTCATGCAGCATTGCCCCAATGTTGTTCCTCTTATCCCTTCATTTATATGAAGTGGGTGATTTATTTCATATGGTTTGGTTCCTATAAGTATGAATATTAAGCTGTCAGTAGAGTTAATAGTAATGAAATTCCCAATTCGCCAGTGTCATTCAATCTTTAATGGCAGGAGAGGGAGATCCACACTGATGATACCACCGACCGGAATTCCCAAATATTAACTACCATAATTTCTATCGAGTTTCATGCAAGGACCACTATTTTTGTAGCATGAACTAGTGCTAGATAAATGGATTCATTGAAATTATTATATATTGATATCTTTACCACTACTAATCCCACATTTAGATGAAAATTTCACATTGGGTTTAACATTTCTGTTTATGATGCTTCTTATAGGGTCCACATCATTATCATATGATGTGTGGTTTATTTTCTTTCATTCCCACCTTCCAAAGGGAATAGGCATTAATCAATTCTTATGAGATGTGTAATCCTTCATCAAAATGGTATTATGGGATGTTGGTCCCTCATTTTGTGTATTTAAATTCATAATTCATTTCCCAGTATGAGTCTCCATTATAGATTAAAACATTGTTCGTTAAATTCATTCACAATGACATATCATTATAGATGCTGGTTAATTATGATACCTTTGTCTGTACATGCCATGGGGTCTTGATATGATATAAAAAATTGGTATGGTGATTAGTCGCATTGGGAATCAGGGGCATGAATGGATGCTTTAGCATTGGTCACCTGTATTCTTACTCATGAGAGGCCTTTTCAAGGGCATGGAACCCGAGGCATCCCACATCGATCACAGGTTCTATTATTCCTAAGGCATGTATTTATAGGTTTTCCTCAAGTTTCCCATATTTTACTCAAGGTATTCTAGGATTTTAAAATCTAGAGGAGATTAAAGGAATAGTTAGAACACTCATGAAGGTGGATCAGATTGATACATTCCTTGGCAAGAGCACCTCGAATGTTATCCGGATGGGTGGATTAGAATTTCCTATGAGGACAAAACCAAGACTGTTGTGTCCCATAAAGAGAAGTTTTCACACCATGAAGGGGTATGTCCCTATGAGAGAGGAACAAATATGGATGAATTAGAATGCCCAATGAGGGTAGACCAAGGATAGTGTGTCCCATATTGGGAAGGTTTCACAATGTGAAGGCTGATCTGGACACCACCGATCATGGATCATGGAAGGTAGACCCCAATAAGGGGGACAACAATCTTTACCATTGGATAGGATTGAACATCGTGGAGGCTTCTAACGTACCATGTTTATTATATAGAGATTAAAAACCTCATAGTTTACTATATGGAGTGGGGCTTATGTACTATGAGTTCCTATTGAAAAAGGATTTCCCTTGGTTGGAATTTGCAGGGAATATGCATTGAGACTGACCAAATGTTGGTAGATGTAGAGATGATGTGGATGAATAGAGATTACACACTGAGATAGACAATATGGATAACATGATCCCACCAGGGTAAGTTTGAGGTGTTGAAGCAGATGACTGGGGCTTACGCGTAAGAGCTTCATGGATGAATGGTGTGATCCCACCAGGATGCTGTGACCTGGGTAAGAATCCAGATGAATATAGAGGATGTGAGGGAAATGTATGTAATTGATTGGTTGTGGAGGTTGTTGGAATGGAAACCTAGGGATATTTCCTATGTATCTTAATTGGTTGTGAATCAAACTCCACGTAGTTATAAGATGGCCATTGGGGCTTACACATTAGGAGGAGGCCCTGGCGAAGGACAATCTGGACACCACTGAGGGTGGATCAGGGAGGTTCAACCCTGGGATGGGAAACCCAATTTTTCCATTGGTTGTGATTGAACCTCATGGAGGGATCCTAAATACCCTTTTCAGAAGACTGGGATCAAAACCCATGGATTACAAAAAAGGATGATGGATGGACTACAAATATAAGAAACTCTGAATGAGGGTTTCATGATCACTACTAACTTCTAGTACCACTTGATTCATGATCAGTGTGAGAAAAAATAGGATGTAATAGAGTATATGGCTGCATCATAAAATATGTTTCCATGAAGGATGGTGTCAGGATTACATGTGAAAGAGTCCCATGGTGAAAAATCTCAAAGGGATAGGGATGGGAAGTTGAGAGTCCCTGATGATCACCCTCTCTCTATTAATTACATCCCGAGGAGGTGAGGAGGTGAAAAAGTGCTATATCTTACAAGAAAGGCTATGGGATTACACCAACATGGTTTTCCTTCCTTGTGGTTAGGATTTCATTTCGTGAGACTAGTATCTCATTCAATGTGAGAAAGATCTCACTCTCATGGAGACAAGTGGGAATGAAAAATACCCGAGGTGGGATCCCATGTGTATTTAATGGGGTGAGTATACAGTTTAATTTCATGTGCTAATGAGGATGGTGCTTGGATGTTTAATGTCATGTAGCACAGATGGGGTACATCTCACTTCTTACCCCTTAGACTTACATAACTAATACCCATCCACCCTAGGGTAAGGTAAGGAACCATAAATTCTTGACAGGATCAAGGAAAATGAGTGGTTGATAGTGGGGTCCACATTATAATTTCTATGTGAAAAAGAAAAATATATTAGTGTACCTATTTGAGATTACATTAGGTAGGGAAATGCATCATGGTACACTACACAATGGACCCAAAAATAACTACATGTCAGCTTGGAGGGACCCACAGAAGTGCTTAGTGCATGATATGTGAGTTGCGTGCAAGAGGGGATTAAAATGGTGATTTGAGTAAAGTAAACCCATGGATCCTCAGGGAATGGGTGCATATAATATTGGAGGTTTATACGCTAAATGATGGGGGATGAGTAGAAGAGGTAATGTTCAAGGTAAATTATTACATGCAAGAAGGGTCTATTTTACACACTTTCCTTAGGAAAAAAAGAAATTGAAATGGGTCATGCCCTTATGGGCCCACCCAATGTGGAACCCATATGGGGCTTTTCGTGCAATATCCCTTACCCTAAGTGATCCATGGATTGTCTGTTATCGCGTAATAGGTTATCTTATGAGTGTTGGAGAAACAGTTCGACAACCATATGGATTTTTGAGGGGGGGGGGGTACCCTTTTATGTATACAAAAAAATCCTTGGTGGGGGAGCATAAGACTCACTGTGTAGGAATGTCTTTGGATGTCCCATTGGAAAAATAATATCCTTATATACAGGCTAAAATTTTTCATACCAAACTCTCTACTTTCCTGCATCTATATTTGACATTTTTGGAAGGTTTGGGGGAAATAATACCATTGATATCACATAGGGCACATAAGTATCTTACATGAAATTTTCCTCATTGCATTCATCACTTATATATTGTGCGCATCTAACATGGATTTCTTGGATTTTCCTAATGAGTTAAAGGGTGTCTTCAGTTTTCTAAATAATGATCATTTACAGCTTCAAGAATAATTCATCACCAATAATTACTTTTAGTGTTTTATTTCTCTTCCACTTCTCGTTTAAAATTTATTTTTTCTATTCAATTTTATTTATCATTTTTTTATGATAAATTCTTCCAAATTTTTTTATGCTTGAAACACGACACTAATTTCTAGCCCTAGATGATTAAGAACACCTTTTGAGCCTTGTCACAAAACATTTTGGTTGATGGGATTAGGATAAAACCATTTTGGTTCATTAAATAATTTTATTAGAGTAGACCATATAATTTTGTGATGTATAGTAAGTGAAGATAGGACTATCGGGACTTTTGTTGTAAGTAAGAAAATATTTTTGGCTAACACTTGTAGTGTTCAACCATGACTTACCATGAGAGTTTATTCTTGATTCATTTATTTATTTTGGAATCCTAGTTTATTTCAATTATTTCCATGTCTTTAGGGATGACAATGGGAGTAAAACATCATCAGATAGAGAGATTACATGGCCTAATACCCCATTTAGAGCAATATTTTATTGTTCAACATGATTTCCAGTGGCGTTTACATGCCTATAACATGGTCCCCTAAAACAGATGGTCAATTCATGCAAAACCACTGGTCCCAATTATGAAGTTTTGATGTTATAAGATGATATTTATTGACTTTTGTTTATTAATGTGTGTTAGTTTTAAAAAGGAAGGACTTTTTTTCAAAGTTGGATATGTATAAAGGGGTTTTATGTTGAGAAAATTAATTTAAAAAAGCATGAATATTTTTAAAAATTATAATATCTTTATCTATTCATTACTGTTTTCTAATGAAATATTTCTATTTTTATTGAAGAGTAATAAATGATAATTTTTGAAATGAATTTTATTGGGGATTTTTAAATAGTATTAAGAGTGTTATAGGGGTTTTTAAAATTTAATGTGATATTTATTTTGGGAACATAACTATATTAGGTTTGGTGAATTTGGAAATAAATAAATTAAATTTTTAAAAAGGAATTAAAAATAATTTTTCTTTGTTTTTGAAATAAAATAAATGAATTTAAAGTTTTAGGGTTCTTTAAAATATTTCAAACATTTAGGTTTTTAGAGGGTTTTAAAAAAGTGAATTAGAATCTTTTCTTTTGAATTTTAACATAGGTTTTGAATATTTTTTGGTTTTTTTATTTGAAATGGAGTGGCTGGGTTTTGTTTCATGGTGTTTTACCCTTTTCTTATGGTATTCTTGATTAGGAAAATTTTTATTTTGATTCATATAAATTAATTCTTTATATTGATTTGACTATTTCCCCCCAGATTTTTTTTGATGGGTTAAGGGGGGTTTATGACTTAGTATAACCCTGGGAGTTTTCTCCTATAGTTATGGAGTTTAATATCATGGATAGAATCTTTACCTTTACTCATGGTGGAGTGGATTATTAAAACCCCTTATCTATGAATTGAGAGATTCTTGAGATCCCTGGGTGGTTTTGTTCTTGGATTTTCCCTGGAGTTCTATCGGTAAAATGTAGACCACCTAGGAGATGTTATCAAATTGGTGATCAGTGGTTCCCATTCCTTCCCTAGGGATAACATAAATTTTTATCTAGTTTGGAAGTATTTAATAATGTAAGTCTTGGATTTTTTTCATTGTATGAGGGATGGGTGATTCCCCTTATATAGGTCATATCCTTGGCGGGACATTATTTGTTTTTATGGGTTCACTGGGGTCTTGCTGTTTCAGGAATGATGCTCCATGTTGCTTCCTTTTCTACCGCTATTCTAAGATTATCACTGATTAATTTTTTTGAATATTTTTTGAGGTAATTTTTATTGTTCCTTTCTATCCTTCATTTCCCTTCCTTTGGTCACATTTTCCTGTGGTGATGTTAGTCCCAAAATTTCAGAGACATAAACATTTGGGTAGATGGAGATTATGAATTTGTTTTTGATTGCATAGCTGGATTTAAAACTCTATTTAAGAACCATTATCATTAGTAGTGTTTCCTTTATGGCCTTTTATTATTTTAGGCATTCATGTTCATTGAATACCTTTGCGGGGAGACCGTGTATTTGACTTAATCTTATTTTTTTTCCCCTAAGTGTTCTTCCTTTTGTATTTGGGGTGTTATGTGTGATTCGTGGTCATTGGAAATTCATGATATTATATATTTGATTTAGTCAAATTGGAAATCAATACTTTTTCATGTTTAGGGATGGGTGTTTTAGAGAAAAATTTTTAATGATGGGGAGAATTTTATGTTCATTTTGGCATTGATTCCTTTAGTGATTTAGTTTGGTGTCCCTTATGAGCACTCATTTTAGGAGGAAGAGTTCCCAGTTGTCAAAAATGGTTTTAAAGGTTCTTCAAGGGATTATTTTATTTATGATTTAATAATTATTAATTTTTTTTAGTCCCATATGTTGTTTATTGGTGATGGTAATTGTGTCACATTGTTATTAAATGTATTTTATTTGGTTGAAGAGGTTGATCTTGTCCATATTTTTGACAATCTAAATCATCTAATGATTTCTAATAGTAGAATGTGTTATGGTGTGTAGGATTGTAACACTTGATCATTATTATTTTTCTAAATTTAGTTATTTAATGATTTCTAGTCATGGTGATAAGTTTTGGGTGGGACCCATTTTGAAAATTTTAAATTTTTTGTAATTTTTTGTAGGGTTCATGGTTAGTCTATATTGTTAGTCTAACCATGTGAAAAATGTGGAGGTGGCATAAAAGAATTTGTAGGTCCATTTTGAAAAACTAGCACATGGTTAGTTAAACCATGCTTAATAACCATGTGTGTTCCTTGTTGTGCCAATTAAATATCACAATTTTTGAGCGTAGTTTTGGTAAACATTTTGACAACCATGTATGTATCCCAACATTCGAAAAAAATTATTATTAGGATTTTTTTCATCGCACCCTAATTTTTTTACCCTCCCCATAAATCTTTTATGTCACATCCTACACTATCCCCCTATGGTAGTCTCTTTGCACGATGGCCTCACCCCTTTAAATGGATACCTCCTCTCCTCTTCCATGGTTTATAGGTAATGGGGCCTCTAATTGCTGGTGGGTTCATCGTAGTTTGGTATCCTCTTATATACTCATTAATTTCATCATTATTTTTCTTCTCCCCTTGTTGTGTTGATATCATGGATGAATCCTAACCTCTTTTTTTGTATCTTTTGTTTATTTTTTGGTATCTAGTATTCTTAGGGTTTGATTGAGGACCATTCTTGACATAGTTGTTGATGGCGATGAATTCTTCATCAGTATCAAGGAGTTTTTCTTCAGTTCTTACTGTTTGGACTAATTTTAATTATAGATTTTGTGACTTTTGGGTTTATCACTTTTTTCTTTTGCACTTTGGACTTCCTTGAGGTATAATAGGATCTTTTTGGTGAATGAGATCATGTTTTATGTAGGTTACTTTATGTCAGATACATTAATTAGTAAAAAATATAATGTGGTTGTTTTATTAGGTTCTTTCATTATATAATATTATAGGTATATCATAGAAAATGGTTTTGATGCTCTGTATTGGGATTACCCTTATTTTCTATGATTTCGACTAATATTTTACAAATCAATTTGTTAAAGTATTTTTGAAAGCTTGATCCAAAGTGTTAAACATTATATATGACCAAATGTATTCCAAATGATTTCTAACATGTGAATAAAAAATTAATAAAGGGGTTTTATTATTTTTAATATTTTTATACAAATTATTTATGGGATTTTAGTTTCCCATGGATCATTAAGAGAATTTCCAAATCCCTTAAATTTTTAAATGTAACTAATAAACCTATATATATAGGGGTTCCCTATTTTTTAAATCACCACTCATGTCAATGGTAGCATGTATATTAGTATGATAGGAATATATATATATATATGTATATATATATATATATGTTCACACGTATATTTTTCTAAGTGTTAAGTGTGGTTTTGGAACATAGAATCCTTGGAAAAAAGTGATTTTCTAAATAAAAAGTGTTTCCCATTTAAATTATGTGGCCCGATTTTCACTTTGTAATTTTATATAGAAAAAAACACCCCCTTAAATAATTACCCTAGTATTGGAAACATGGTGTGTGATAAATAGTTGATATGTAATGTATGCCCATTAATTATTCTTGGTAATTATTGTGTAATTTGGAATAAGAAAAGGGGTTCCTTATAAAAGGGAGTTCAGTAGAGAGAAAGTGAAGGGTTTTTTTGTTTTCATAGAATTATATTTTGGTATATGATTTATTTAAACCCTCGACTTTGTTTTTACATAACTGTAAGCCTTGGTTAGTAAGGATTTTGATCTAGATACACACGTTACATAATTTTAGTATTAAGATATAACTATTGGCCCTAAGATAGACTCGCTCGGCTTGTGGTATATGACCATCAGTTGAAATAGTGAGGTATAATCTTGGTGTTACGGTGATTAGATTGGGGATAATTGGTACTGGTTGAAATTTATTATGTGAAGGTATATGGATTTGACCAATACCATCCCTACTACTCCTAAGATCCCACAACATCAGTTTTATATACACATTACTTCCCTTTATTTTGTATATATTTTTGAATTGGTTTTTACTACTATGTATTCATTCTAAAAATATTCATTCAATTTATATTTAATTATTAAAATATTTATTTGAAATATTTATTTATTTAAATATAGTCTTTAAATTAAAAAAATGATATGGTATTTGGGAAGATGACCCTGCTACTTGTTTTCCAAATAAATGAAAACACTATTTTTATATGATATATTTCAAAATGACTATTAAATATATTTTTCTTTAATGGTATGTCAAAGGGTGTGATTTCTCATTTTTCATCCCTATTGATCCTATAAGTACTCACACCAACATATATGTCTTTTAGTTTATCTTCATGCTGATCTTGGCTGGTGTCCTCTTGGAGCTTGTATGGATTTGTGGATGTTTGTGACCCTCATGGTCACAAGGAGGTTTGATTAGTTAGTTATTTATTTTCATCATCTAGTTTCCATTTTATTTATTATTTAAACATATATTTTACTTTCTTCCTTAGTCTAAATCATTCCCAATTCTATTATGATTAATGTACAGAACTAGTTTCTAGCCCTGTAGAATCTAGAAACCCTCTCAGTCCTTATCATTGGATGGCTCATTTTACTGATTTACAGTTGACCTAGGTTAGTTTATGATAACTCTAATTCATTGGGTAATGTATTTTTTCTTTTGATACCATGTATGGTTTGTAAAATATTATCCTAAGAACACTATGATATGATGCCTTGGTGTTCTACCTTAACATATTATTTTGACATTATGTTTTATATTTTTTAACATTCTTATGATACCAAGATTTTATAATGTCTTTTTCTCTTTCCATGATTATATGTGGGAATGTTTTATTCTCACCTTTTTTTGTTATCATGATATTCCACTTCAATCACAAGTGTTATTTTATCATCATGATATACTTTTATTATTCTCTTACAGGGATTTATCATTCATTTTTTTTCTTATGTATGTCCCAAAGGTTTTCCTTTATAGTATTATGGTTTTAATATAAACTATGAGCAAATTATAGATATTTAAAAAATGATATTGTATTTTATTTTAAGATAATGGTTTTATATATAATTCTAAAAAGATATGAGGACTATCAATTTTTAGGGATATTATTATATTTTTATTTATGTTAAAAATCAAGAATGTTTTAATAGAAATATTGGTTGTTGTATGTACAATATTGAAGTATTTATAAGCATATCTAAGACCCCTCTCTCACAAAAATAACCCAAAAATAATTCTAAATATTATATCACAAGGTTGGAGAAACATTCAAGAAATGTTTTTATTACATAGATTTATAGTTTAATTATGTGAAATTTTATATTTAAAAGGTTGATATAATATTTGAAAACATTATCCATAATGAAAATCAATCGTAAAAATTAAAGAATGCACAAAAATTCCCAACATTCTACCACCATTGATTCCTAGAATAGATACATGATATTCAATTTGTATCGATGTTATAAGAAATAGAGTAAATTTATTTTAAAAAATGAACAAAATAATGTATATAATGACATTAAAAATAATACTCACGCAATAAAAAAATGCTATAAGTGACACGGAATATGCAACAATGGTTCCTAAAGGCACTTATTAGGACCCATCCTGACTTAATATTTTGTTTATTGGTTGGATAAAATAAATATTTCAAAAGGTATAAATGTCATAAATAAAGTTTTTTATAATATTTATAATAGAATTCCTTAAGAACCATGATAATATAGTATCATATAAAATTTATAATTTATTTTAATGGGTCCAAAGAAATAATACCACTGTAAAGTAGTAGATCATCTGAAACCTTTTTTTCAAGCATAATATCTCTTAGGTGATCAATGTGTACAATATATCTAGATATTATACAAACATTATTCTATTAACTAAAAATAATGTTGATATATTATAGGGTGGTAGCTTATTGGATCCATCACCTAGAAGTGTTTATCTTGATCACCATGATGATTCCATTAGACTTGAAGAAACTTCCTTACACTCTTGTTCTTCAGATTTTGGAGGAGGAAGAATAATTCCTAAAGGATTCTTCAGTCTTAAGATAGATATTTAGATTTCATTGTGTCCAATGATTCTAAATTTTGATGAAATTATCCATAATAGACACAATCATCTACTTATAGAGATATGGGTAGGGTAAGAATATTATGTAATATCATGACAACTGTTAAATTATATATTAAACCATATATGACCCATTCCATGTAATAAATATAATAATAATATTTTTCTCATGGATTTTTTTGACTAACATAATGATAAATAATGTCTCACATATTTAAAAATTAATACAAATCCATAGACATAATCTGGATCTTCTAGTCTTCCTTAGTATTTATCAAATTCCCAATTAATTATTTATTCATTAGATAAGAAAATAAATATTATATATCCATGTAATTAAATAATTTTAATTTGAATAAATATTTATTGAATTTATGCGATTAATAAATCCGGAATTAAAATATTCTAGAGTCTTGAAAATAAAATTTATTTCAATAATTTAATTCAAAAAGAATTTAATTGAGATCAAATTAATTACTTAATATTTGACCCTCTAGGATTATTTCTCAAAAGTATTAGGTTGGATTTACTAAATATATTACTCATATCTAGCAATGGGTTAAAGAACCCATAGAAAAAAGGTAATGTCATATCATCATAAACCAAACATGAGAAATTTTTGTGTAATATAATCCATTTTTCAAGATATCTTATCAAACATGTTTCAAACCCATGTCATCAACCAATATACATGATACATCCTTTTTTCAATATATAAAATAAACATGATGTTACATCATCATGATGGAATTTAATGGAATAGTTCTATTTCAATCAAAGGGATAAGATATGAACTTCCACATATCTGGAAGGGAAACTTATTCCATGAATTATTCAATAGTAACATGTTATTCATGACAAACCCAACATAGCCTACATCCCAAAAACATATATAGTCTCCATTTGGTATGTAAATAAATGTAAATTAATAATGACAAGCATTATCAATAATCTTAAATACTAGGACCCATCACACATGCTTACAAATATGAAATTCCAATGGATAGAAAACATATTTAACTCATACAGCTGGGTTTGTTTTCATAATATCCAATTTTTGACATTACTAAGTTGAAAATTCATGAGATATAGTCCAACACTCTTATTACTACTCATACATGAGTAGGGTAACTCATATAATACTTAAAGAAAACAGAAACACCTTCTTTTATTTTGAAATGAAGAATTTTTACCAAGAGTACGATATCAAATCCAACCATTCTTCCAGATACCTTATGGTGGAAAATGCACAGAGAAAGGCATTAAATAAAACTCTATTGAACATTCATAAAAAATGGGAGATTGGGAAAATAAATATTGGATCGATATGATTTTGTAAGCCTTGTGGGACCACCAAATTATAAACCACATGACTACTCAAAAAACTACATATTTACTTGTTTATGGAACAGAAGTAGTGCTTCCCATCAAAGTTCAATTTACCTCACTCAGAGTAGTTATATATGAAAAACTCATAGATGATGGACAATAACAGAAGTAGTTTGATGAATTAAAGTGAATTTATGAGAATATACCTTATACCATACATCATTTGTATATATACCCAAAAATTTATAGTGACCTAGGCTTCTCATACATGGATATTACATCTTTTTAGGCGAAAATTCATTATATTACACCAACCCCCAAATAATGACCATAATATTTTAGTTCCTTCCAAAACATAGAACATAATATTTTAATTTGGTGAAAGATCTTGAACATCTCCCACAAAAATCTTCTCACACAATACTCCTCTTAGGAATACCTTACAAAAACCTTTCTCTATAATCATGTGAATGAAAACATAGGAAAGGGTGAACTCAGATGCTTATTAAGGTGAATATAAGATATATCAATATATCATCGTATGAAATTAAAATATAAGCATAAAGGAATGTAATAATGAACATAAATTTCAATTTTCATACTGAAAATATCATGGATCATAAAAATGATTCATGGAATAAAACATTATCATTTAATAAAACATGGGATATAAGAGTAAGAAATCATTATAAATAAATCAATAACTATAATATGATGTCGTAAAATTTTGTCACCATTATAAATGTAGAAATACATTTTAGGTGTTGGTGTTAACTAAAAAGAACATAAATGTAGTGGATAAGGATTCAACTATTTCACATATTGGATCGGGAAACACTTGTTTCCAATGTAAATTAGGACACACTTGTTTCCTACTGTCGATCAGTACACACCTGTTTTCCATTGCAGATCAAGCTCGTATACTTTTTTCCCATTTTAATATCAATAGATAAAAATCCATACCCAATACATTGTAGGGATATATAAGCCCCACCTATCATATAATGAAATAATATATATGTGTTCCACAATATCATAAACATTCATCATATCGTAACACATGAAATAAAATTGATATCATAAAAATTTAATCATATCATATCCTATGGAAAAGGAAGTGGTTTCGTAATCATTTCATCATAGTATAACCTATAAAAACAAGAAGGTTTCAAAAGAATTTTTATCATGGTATAACTCTTATATGATAAATGGTTTTCATAAACAGCATTCCATCAAAACATAAACCATTTAGATAAATAATATGAATGGTACACTTGGATCATATCCACGGTAAGAAATAGGTTAAACCAACAAATGTCATCTTAGGTGAAAAATAATTTTGAAATATATTTTAAAATATTTATAGAGAAAAATTTTCTTTCAAGTAAGAGAAAACACTTTTTAAATCATAAAACGTTATTAAAATACCTTTCCTTTAAAATAACCTTGAAAAAATATAAATGAAGCTTTTAAAATCATTTAAATCTCTTTTTTAATATAAAATATTTCTGAAAACCTTTTCTTTGAAAATAAACATTAAAAATTATAAAAAAATATTTGAAAATAATTTCAACCTTTTTTTAAAACATCAAACATTTTAAAAATCATTTCCCTTGAAATTACATTAAAATATAAATTGAAAAAATTTCTTATTTTTTTAGAAAACATTTTTTTGGATGAAAATTTATTTGGATTGAAGAGAGAAACATTGTTAGATTTTTTTAGGAATATATTTTTTAGCTTAAGTACCAAATAATGAGAAAATGGTACTAATACAAGAAGATATCATGAATAAACAGTGGATAAGAAACATCATGAGAAATCATGAGATGTTGATCTTGAGATTTATAAATTGGAGGCTTAATCTTAAATACTCCCAATAAATGATGAGATTATAATATAAAATATCTATCACTTCAGAAACATTAAATCACAAGAACCATGAAAGAATTAGATAAAATGATAATTAAATTATTTCGAGGATAAATAAATTCTTGATATTACATGTCAAAGGGTCTGTATATACACTTTGTGAAAGAATATAGGTGCATAACCTGACATACATCTCAAAGAAGGAAAATTGTGACAAAAATACCTTACGTATTTGGTAACTCGTAAACCATAAAACACATTAAAGAGAGATCAAAAATGGATATATAAATACCAAAATCATTAATTATAATAATCATTAGATACATTAAAGGGTAGTATATACACCACATAAAATAAATATGTGGTGAACACACAACTTGTGTCTCACAAGATTAAAATGGGAGACAAAAGTCCTCTTTCATAATGTCTTTACTTCCCTTATAAATATTAAAAATTCTTGTATAAAATTTATAAGTTTATTATAAATATATTAAAGAAAAATATTTATATATATAATACCATATATTATTTCGTCATGGCCTTTTATTATCCATTGTTAACAGTTTGATTTTAATGTTACATTTCACGTAATAACTTCTTTGTTTTTTCATTTATGTTTGGAAATGATATATTTGTTGCAACGCTTAATTTTATCATGATTTAATCATATAAAAAATTATTGACATGATATAAAAATAATATATATTTATTATATATTTATTTATAGTAATGAATAATATTTAGTGATAGGAATGAAATACACCATTCATTGAGACGGTAGGTCGTACAAATGCATGAACACAGTTTCGATTTTATTTTTGGATTGAAAGAAATAAATTGTTTTAATGTGTTATCATTTTAGAATAATTTTTATTTCATAGAGAGAAAATATTTTTTTAAACTCATCCTTAATACATTCAATGTTATGTGTGAACGAACGACAAAGCTTCGTGAGCCAGTAGTCCACCGTACTCATGAATAATGATATCTTATTCCCAAAAAATAGATAGAATGAAGGAATATGTGATATAAAAAGTCCATGATCACAATAACATAATAAATATCATATTTATATTATATAATATATAAATCCATCTATATTTCTATCCTTGAATGTGATAATGGAAAAAATGAATAACATCTGTTCGTGAGGTGGTAGTCTGTCATACACATGAATGATGATTTCCAACCCATTTGATGGAAGTGCATGTGGATATATATTATACCTAAAACATAACAAAATGTAACTATATTTAATATATTTAGGTAATTATATAATCATGGTGTAGTAATAATATAAATGTGTGGAGGAAGAAATAAAATTCAAATGCTTGTTGATGGACATTACCTCTTCTTCTGGAATCCTTTTATAGGTTTTCACTAAAAAATTTAACTGGGTGGATTTATATAAAAAATAATACATCTAGTATGAGGGGATAGAATTTGGTATGTTATTTGGGAATATCAATATTGATAAAAATTGCTTGATAGGTGTCAATAACTGGGAAGGGTGTGTTCCCTTTTTTAGTTGAGGTGGCGCGGTATTATTGTAAATACTCAAATATATTCATGATTGAGAGGTGAATCATACATTAAGTGGATCAAAAACTAATAATTAAAGGTTTTAAGGGATTATATGGTTCATTAAAACATCCACAACAAATTTGAATGAATTTTTTAAACATTTAATTCTTCAACTACTACGTTTCCCATTTTTTTTACCATTTTGGTTTTTTTCACTACGATAACTAGATTTATATCCTTGGTAATTTATCCTTTAGGACTAAATTAGGGAGATTAATATTATATAATTTTTAAAAAATAATAATAAATATGATATATAATTTATAAAATATGAATCATATGTGTTTTTTTAATTACTTTTAACACAGGTACAAGTATCTTGAAAAAACACCACTTTAACTGTATCATTGCTAACTGTGTTTTTACTATTCAATGATCAATATAGTAATTATAAAATAAAAAAGTGTCCATTATTGAGATATATTTCATATTTATTAACATTTGAAAATATCTTCTAATAATATATAATCTTTAGTAAATTTAAATATTTTAATAAAATATCATTTGTTATAAAATTGCATTAATGTTAATTTTATAATTCTTCTTTTAATATGACTTTTTAAAAATATCATGACAATTTTGGAGTTATAATTTATTATTCTCAAACCTATTTAAAAAAGTATATTAATATGAAAAATAATGTAAGACAATAATTCAATAAATTTATTTCACTTTTAATATATTTAGTATCATTTATTTTAGTTAATTATGAACTAAATAATTATTATTTTCTAGTTTCTAAAAAATTTAAGATAAAATTTATCTCTAAAAAATAAAAATAAATTTTCATGATTGAAATAAATAATTTATATATTAAAGTAATATTTATAAAACAACCTATATTTTTCCCCATCCCAAACCATTATTGAAATTAAAGGTAAGAAGAGTATATTTTTTTGTCTTTTTCTTTACTTCAGTTAATATACGGGTCAAATTCATAGGGAAGTGGAAATGAACTTAAATATTTTAGATAATATTATGAAAAATTTTAAACTATACTAATTAAAAAAAAATTAGGTCATTTTCACTCTTATCATTCTTGTTTAACCCTTGGTAAATCCATTTTCCCTTGACAATGACAATTAATTTTTATTAAATTCACTATTCATTGTGGTTATAAATTTATTTGAACTTATTAGAAATTATAAATTATTATAATTCAAAACATGGAATAAAATTTTCCCAATTACATTCACATAATTGATACAAGTTAATTTAAAATTAATCTCGTAGACGCAACAAGTAAGTGGGTTTTTAAAAATAAAACATTCAAATTTTGGAAATGTTTTTCTATCTAAATTATATATAAAATTGATAAAAAATACATAATTTGGATTAATCAATATAAAATTGTACTAATTTTATATTAAAATTATTATAATGTAAAATTTAATTGTATAAATAATTTAAAAAAATTTACAGTTTTCAATTGACTTTCATAATTTTTTAGTATTTATCAAAAAATGAAACTTTTCAAAAAAATAAAAGAAATTGATCCTATGATAATATTGATATTAAAATTTCAAAAATAATTTTATTTTTACAAAATTAATTTTAAAATATCATAAACACATATTTTTAAAATATGTACATCACAAAAAGGTGACAAAACTGATTTTTAGAGAAATATGTTTTTTATATGTAAAATTGGATTTATTATTATCTCATGTTTATAAATGAATTAACATAAATTTTAAAAATTTTATTGAATATATAATATAAAACATCCCTTAAAAAGGGAAATTTAGAAACATAATGCTTACCCAAAAGAAATCATAACTAGGATTCCACATATAAGAACAAAGGTGGATAATTAAGATTTTGACTTATAAGAAAAGTGTAAATAATTATAGAGAGTGATAAGGATATCTAATAACAAGAATTTGAGTGAACTGGAGAATGTTTACGACCACAAATCCATAACCCAGGAATTAATATCATAAAAAATGATGAAAATAAGATTTTTTTTATTTTAGGGTGATTTTACTTTTGTTAAATAAATTTCATTGGAAGATATACTTAATTTATTGTATTCTATATCATAACCATGGTCTCATCCATTAGTTAGGCCTTGATCAATTTCCACTTCATCTATTACAATAACAAATGAAGGTTAATTTATTCTTCCTAAAGCACTAATAGATAATATTATCCATAAATAAAATAAAAATTCATCCCTTTTATAGTTAGTAATCATCATAAGAAAATGGGTTTCATATGTTATCTAATATGGGTGAATCATTATATGGTGGAGTAAGACATTTATATATGAATCCATATCGATCTTTCAACATACACCATTACAAAAATGGTTAACCATATAAACCATTAAAAATAATTAAATTCAAATTATTATAAATAAGGTCACTGAATTTTCAAAATTAACTTATCTTTAATCACCATATACCATAAATTGGATCTTTATTATCACCTAATAATCATGTTAATACATTTATCATGAATTCTTCTTAAACGTGGTAATAACCTGATTTTCCATAAATCCTTTTTGAAATCATACATTCATCATCATTCCTTACATAAAACATTGATTATAGGATATATTGATAAAATCCAGAAATGTGGTAAACATCAACCATGATAGCATAAACCACTTTTCCAAAAAATCAGGAATCATTTCAAAGTTAATCAGTACTATCAAACTATATTTATCCAAATCAATAATTTCTTAATTACAACATCATTATTTCGATATTAATAACATATGAAGGGTTTTATTTCACTTATCAATGTGTTTTCAATGAACTTCACCTTTCCATTAAGTCAATTTTCTAGTATATTAGCATCATTCAATATATCCTTTTATATCCTTAGTGAATTTTTTTATAAAAAATACTTATATATTTTATTATTCATATAACAAAATGATAAATTATTAATTCATCTCACTTACTTATAAAATTATAAACTATGATCGGTTTTATTATTACTTAACACTTATTTCCTTTCGCATGTCACTGGTTGTCTCTTCATCATCAGAGGAATAACCATTACTCAAACCACCTTATTAGATCTGTTCACAAGATTTTTCCTCCAAGGAAATCAATTCACATAATTCTCATAATTTCCACATTTAAATAATTCATCCATTGATAATACTTTTGTGAAATGAATATTCCATTCCATTGTGTTAACTAAACTCTAACTTTTTCATCTGTAGTTATTTGCTTTGTGTCCTTCTATTCCACAATGAAAAAATATTCATGTTTCCATAAGAAATCCACTTGGGTGTTTCTTCACACAAAATTTAAATGTAGGACTCTAAATCTACTCTTCTACATGTTATCCACTACATGAACTTAGAGTGGCATCATTCCTTATCTTCTTTAGTGAGTGTAATAGTTGGTTAAGGTAAAAAAATTAATCATGTTATAAGAAATCTGATTAGGTATAATCTCAATGTCTTTAACTCCAGTCATCTTCCCACTTATCTGCTCATCATAAAATCATCCATCACATTCAATGTTAATATGGTTCCTTATAGTTCCCACCATATACTAAAACCCAAAAATCATATTTTGATTAAAACTAATCATAGTGAAAAATATCATAATAATGAAAAATTCCTTATAGGATACCTAAATCAAGACACCATCTTTTAAATCTATGAACACTTAGGTTTATACCAGTTCATTCATAATCAAATTATATTTAAATCCTTCAGAGTGGTTCATAATGAGTCTATGTGTTTCCAAAGCATATACGCTAGAAGTGTTAAACTAGTTGTGAAAAAATTCCAATTGCCATCCAATAGTTCCTACTTGATTCTAGATCAATATAGTGTTTTTAGAGTTGTTACCCCCTGGTACATTTGTTCTAGAGACAAATCCACTTGTAGCATCCAGATAGATATCTAATTTCATATAATCCACTCACTCTATCCTTTACCTAAATTCAAGTAAATTTTTCTATAATCTAAATCATACTTAGACACATCTGTGTATTCATCCCTAAACATATCATTAGAAATGTCCTTTTGGATCTCCTAAATTTTTTTCATCCTATTTTCCAAAGGATAACTAAACCTTTACTTTAATACCCACAATAGGACCCTATAATTATCATACATGGATATTACATATTTTTAGATTAATATTCTATATATTAAACAAAAACATTCCAAGGGACCATAATAATTTTATGCATTTAGAAACTTGGAACAAATTATTCAATTTTTTTTGAATAATCTTGAATATATCCCACAAAAATCATCTCACATAGTACTCCTCTTAGGAATACCCTAACAAAACCATTATTTATAAACAATGGATTGGAAAATTTGGAAAGTTTTAGCTCATATAATCATTAAGGGTAAACATAAGAGATATCAATTTATGAACATATTATATAATAAGATAATACAAAGGGTATTTGATCATAAAAATAACTTAAAAGTTCATATCTAACCTTTCATGGAATGTAAGCATGATTCAGGCCATAAACGTTTTTCATTTTTGAAAACATGGTCCATGATAGTGAGAAATCATAATAAATAAATCATGAACCATTAGTGTCACAACCTGAACCTACTGGTCTTGAGCCGCAACTACCCCAATCCCGCCTCCATAGGCCATGGGCTGGAGACCAGTGCCAAAGGCATAACAATCTTGGGTAGGCCTTTGCTTAAGTACCTATACACACACACACACACACACAACCCACTCGATGCAGAAGTGTAGAGTCAAAAGAAAACCAAAGAACAAACAACTATAACCCAACCACAGTCATGCATCTTCATCTAAATAGAGAAATGTAAAGTGCTGAAAAGTAATGATAAGATACCAAATAGAAAAAGGGCAAAACACGTGCCCAACCTGATAGGTGACATAACCCAGCAACAGGTAAACAAAAGTATACAGCTGATGAGTCTCACACCTAAAAGTACAAATTCGACCACTGAACGCAGCCCAATATCCTGTGTCCTCTACACTCCTCTGTAGTCTCGATCGACCTATCCGTAGTCTGAAAGGGCACACCAAGTGCGGAAAAAGCCCAAGCAGGGGTGAGTATAACGATACTCAGTAGTGTGCCTTGAAAGCTTGAGGGAGCAACAAAGAATGTACTAAAATGGTGAGAAGTAGATAGAATAGAGAACAGTGAAAGAGTAGAGTAAATAGAGTGCAGCTCAACCCAACAAGAGAGAGAAATAAGGCTCATCTGACCAAGAGGAGCTAGACACAGAAAGCACGTGGCATTCCCCGCATGTATTCACCCCTTCTAGAAGGAGAGTAACTGAACCCAATGATTGGGAATGAAAGTAGGGTGTAACAATATATATGATCAACAAGAAACCTGAACGAGTGCATAAGGGGATATCCATCTCCATGATCATCCCAGGATAAGTCGTCAACAGTTTTAAGGGTAGCCATTACTGTTGCCCAATAGCCCCGCACATCAAAGACACCTCATCTCTATATCATGAACCAAGGATCCCACTCTAGTAAACACATAGAAAAGTCCCTGACTATCCTCATTGAAAGTGCTGAGTCTGAATTAAGTCATCAGGTAACCCACTTTCCAGCCCAACTGGAGGGTAAACCCCAAGAGGTCGTCGGGGTGACCCACTGCCCAACCCTGCTAGGGGGTAAACCCTAAAAGGTCGTCGAGTGACCCACTTCCCAGGCACACTGGAGGGAAAACCCTAAATACAATTTGAAACCCACTACCTAGCCCTGCTGGAGGGTAAACACTAAGGTCAATAGGTAAGCCACTGCCTAGCCTCACTGGAGGGTAAACCCTGATACGCCAATGGTTAACCCACTGGCCAACCTCACTGAATGGTAAACCCTGAACTAGTCTGATAACTCTACACTACTCGTACCATCTCTGGGCATCCCTAGAATTGTGATCGTGCGTTGGGTCATAGAGCGTCAAGGGAACCTTTGACCAATGCCCTTTCATTTTTCCACATTTAATGAGATCTTGGAAGAGGCTCCAACGCCCAAATAGATTACACCGTTGTAATTCTGATGAAAAAACACGTGAGATCGACTATTTACTTGCTGGAAATGGGATCCTGATGAAAAATTAATTCAACACCGCTTTATTCCCATACGATGTCTCATGTGGCCCACACCTCGAGGTTGGGCGAACTATGACATCGTGATGCCCCTGAAAAAACATGCCAAAAAGACTACTCATTCACCTCGAATGGATGTCTGATGAAAAAGTCACAAAACGCTGCTCACAGCTTAAAAGGCGGAATGTCGGGCCCATGCCTCATCTCTGGATTCAATGCCTAAAACCACCATGGTCTACATCGTCTTGACTCCAGGGTTACAATGCCACTGATAGTGCCTAAAACGGACTCTAGATGTGTTTTTGCCATCCTAAAGAAGAATCTCGGCGAGGTACGTAACGAGTGTAACGTGCCACCGAGCCCCCGTATCAGGAATTAAAAATCCCCGAGACTATCTCAAAAACTCTGGATTGATTCTAGGATTGCATTTCTGTAGATCACATGCGATACTGACTCCGTAATGAAAGATACGGGCGTCCGAAGGCAAGAGGGGCTAACCCCTTAAGGCTGTATCGGCCCGGTCCGGCCGGTCCACCCAGCCTGGGCCAGCCCACGGTCCTTCCGCTTAGCCCAGATGTAGACCCGAAGTCCTCCCAGGCTGACCGGCCCTCGTGTCCGATCATTTTCCCTTTCGGAGAACTGCCGAAGGTGTGTCTCGGTCTCCCACACGGGGTCGCACGCCACGACCCCCAGTCCACCCGTGCTGACAACCTCTGCCCGCCGCCGCCGCCTGGACCATCGCCGCCTGAGACCACCACCACCTGAGACTGCTATTGCCAACCTTTGGGAGCCCACCGCAGCCATTGGGAGCCCGCCGCCGCTGTTGGGAGGCACCGCCTCCACTGGGAGCCGCTGGACGGCCGCGTCGACCCCCGGACAGCCCTGGAACCGCCGGAAAATAGGAAAAAAGGCCGGAAAACTTCCTGGGGTCACCCCGAACACCCCAGGACTCAAACTTTTGATCCGAATGAATTTTTGGGAAGCTCAAATCAATACCTATGCAAATATTTCATTCACTCAAGAATTTTACAGCATTTCGAGGCAAGAATAAGAGTTAAAAGGTATATGAGGATTTTAAAAATGAAAATTCAAAACTCCTACCTCGTTGGGCATAGCCCATAGCTTCGCCGACGATCTGCTGGAGCCATTGCACCTTAAAGAGGTGGGAAAAGGTTCTTGATGCTTCTTGAGAGGTATCCTCCTATGGGAAACAAGGGGGAAGGAAGAGGAGAAGGGTGGGAGAAGTGTTTAAATAGAAAAACACTTAAACGCCAACCAGTAGGCCTCGTAACCGAACATTCAGTGGGGTCAGGGTTAAGCCACCTATAAGGTAAAATCCATGTTCTGAGCGTAATGGAGGTTTCAGAATTTTAATTCGATCCTCCATTCAGAATTTGTAAAGTTCACACCTGAGGCCGCTAAATTACAAAAATTCCCCTGGTGGCGTTTTCCACAGAAGGGTCGTGCCCGCGAAAGTTACACCCCTCCTAGTGTAAACTGCACGCTTCAGACTCAATGGTGCCATCAGTTTTCCCATCCAAGAAACCTTTTAGTAGTTATTCTATTTATTTGGCGTGTCCAGTGTGAATGCACTTAAAATTTAATTTCGGCCACACCGTGGCTCAGAATCATATGCCGTCTGAACACCCTGCTCTGGAATAACATTTAGAAAATTTCAAAGTCTTACAGGCTCAAAACTCGGGTTCTTATATCATTTCCTGCTTCAATATTTTCATCCAAAAAAAACTACAAAAACAACTCAAGATACTGAGCTCAAATCTATCTCTCCCATTCCCAGGTTCTCTCCTACATCCTCTCATGCTTCCACCGCACACTAAGCAAAGGAATGGTCTGTCTATGCAGTGTCTTCTCCTGTTGGTCCTCAATCGCCACCAGATGCTCCACAAAGGTGGCTCCATCCTCGATGTCCAGCTCTCCCTAGTTGATAACGTGCATGTGGTCATGCACGTATTTCCTCATCTATGACACGCAGAAGAAGTCATGCTCCCTCTCCAGCTGTGGGGGTACAACAAGACGGTTGGAAACCTCACCGACCCTACGCACGATCTAAAAGGGCCCAATTATCCTCAGGGACAGTTTGCCTCCCTGACTGAACCTCCGTATTACATGCCGCGAGGAGACTCTCAAAAAGACATGGTCAACCTTCTTGAACTCTAAAAACCTACGATGACGATCTGCGTAGGAATTCTGTCCGCTCTGGGCCATCCTCATCCGCTCATGAATGACCTGCACCTTCTCTATTGTCGCTTGCACCAAATTTGGGCCCCACGAGGGAGGACTCCACAACCTCCATCCAGCACAACGGTGACCTGCAGGGTCTCCCATAGAGGGCATCGAAAGGTTACATGCCGATAGTAGAGTGGTAACTATTGTTGTACGCAAACTCCACCAAGGGTAGATGATCCTCCCAGCTTAGGCCAAATTCTAACATGCACGCCCTGAATATATCTTCATGCACCTGGATAGTGTGATCGGTATTCCCGTCAGTCTGGGGGTGAAAAGCTATACTCATCCATATCTGAGTCCCGAATGCCTCCTTTAGGCCTCGCAATAATCACGACGTATACCGCGCATCACGGTTGGAGATGATCATCTAGGGTACTCCATGAAGGCGGATGATCTCTCGAACATAGATCTGACCTAGACTCTCCACCGAGCTATGCTCCCTAATGCAAAGGAAGTGCGCCTACTTCATGAGTTGGTCCACCATCACCCAAATGAAGTCATGTCCCTTAACTGTGCATGAAATCCCTATGACGAAGTCCATAGATATGCCATCCCGCTTCCACTCCGGGATATCAAGGGGCTGCAACAACCCCACGAGAACCTGATGCTCTACCTTTTCCTGCTAACATGTAAGACACCGAAAATTGAACCCAGATATTCTCTGCTTCATACTAGACCACCAAAACATCCACTGAAGGTGTTTGTACATTTTCCCTACACCGGGATGTACAACCACTGGAGAAGTGTGGAACTCCCGCATCACCTTCTCCCGTATCTCCACTGATACTACATCTCACCCCTGGAACATAATCTCTTGATTCTCTCCTTTATAATACCCATCAGGTGTGTAGCCTTGGATATCTGATCCTGTAGCACTTTTCTATCAACATCCCCCCAGCTGTGATTCTCTCACACGCTCATGGAGTGAAGGATTCAACACCATCGACTGCAGAAAATTTCTACCCTTCTGTTCCACTAAGGTCAGCCGAACAAGAACCAACTGCTTCGAGGATTCCCACACTAGATGAGCCTAGGTATTTCTACTAAGGGTATATGCTACTACGTTGCCATTCCATGGAGTGTAGACTATCTCGAAATCATAGTCCTGTAAAAACTCCAGCCAGCGCCTCTGCTTTAGATTCAAATCCCTCGGAGTGAAGAAGTACTTGAGGCTCTAGTTGTCTAAGTAGACCACAAAACGCACACCCAAAAGGTAGTGTATCAATAACCTCAAGGAGAAGACCACCACTTCCAACACCAAATCATGAGTCACATAATTCTTATCATGGGACCTTAAATGTCTCGACCCATATGCAATCACTACCCGCTGCTGCATCGACACGCACTCGAGCCCAGCTCCTGAAGGGCCGTAGTACACCATGAACTCAATTCCCCCCACTTGTAGCCTCAATACTGGAGCACTAGTCAGCCTCTGTCTCAACTCCTCGAAGACCTTCTAGCACTGATTAGTCCAGGTGAACGGTCATCCCTTCCACATCAATGCGGTCAAAGGGGCGGAAATCCTGGAGAAATATTCCACAAACCTCATGTATTACCCTGCCAAACCAAGGAATCTCCGCACCTCTGACACATTCTAGGGTGGCTCCCAAGCAAGAACAGCCTATATATTTGGGTAATCGATGGCCAATATCTGCTCCATAATGACATGCCCCAGAAAGTAAACCTCATGAATCCAGAACTAACACTTCGAGATCTTCCCATATTAATGGTGCACTTGGAGTAAGTCTAGCACTATCCTCAAATGCTCTATGTGCTCATCTTCCATCACAGAGTAGAGGAGTATGTAATCAATAAAGACAACAAAAAACCAGTCTAAGTATGGCTGTAAGATATGGTTCATCAAATCCATAAAAACGGTGGGGGAATTAGTCACGCCAAAGGACATCACCAAAAACTCGTAATGCCCATATCGACAACGGAAATCCAACTTCGGGATGTCAACCTCAGAAACCCACAACTGGTGGTATCCGTATCGAAGATCAATATTGGAGAACCACCTTACACCTCACAGCTGGTTGAAGAGGTTGTCGATCCTCAAAAATGGGTACATGTTCTTTATTGTGTCCAGATTCAGGAGATGATAATCCACACAAAGCCGCAGACTCCCATCTTCCTTTTTCACAAAAAAACTGGATCTGCCCAAGGGACACACTAGGAGTGATAAATCCATTCTCACGAAGGTCCTCCAACTGAAGTTGTAGCTCTTGAAGCTCCATGGGTGCCATCCGATATGCTACACATGATATCAGGGTAGTCCCTAACTACAAGTTAATGAAAAACTCTATCTCTCACCTCAGAGGTAGTCTTGGTACATCCTCAGGAAAGACATCCACGTAGTCCCCTACAACAGTAGGGATCCAGGTGCCTGTAGCATCTGCTGCTCCGAGAGCCATTCTCGCTATCTGCTGATAAAACATTTGTGGTCTCCTACTCAGAGTACCCATTTTCTCTACCATGAGGTCTCATTCACCTTGAATGGTGAACCTCATCCCATCAGAAACACGACTCTGACTCATCTATGACGACAATCGATCTAGACGCGAAACATGGAAAGCCAATCCATGTCCATGATGATGTTGTAAGGTTCCATCGTGATGAAGAGTAGGTTCCATATGAAACTCCCTCCTCTAAATGACAGCTCTCACTGTCTACAGATAATGGTCACCAATGAGGCACTTCCCATAGGAACCTTGAGGCTAAGTGCAGGCGTCAACACCTATACTAGGAGCTCCGACTCCCATACCAAAAGTAGTGATTTAAAGTAGTGGTTGGAGATTGTTTCTACTATTACCAAAGCAAGTGTAGAGTAAACACAAAGCAAACCGCAGACCATCTCGTGAGTTGGGGGGTCACGAACACCCATAGCCTGAAGCTGCCTGGTGCCCCTACCACCAGCTCCCTAAGCCTGGCATGGGACACACGTTGGTGGTGGTGGAAGGACCTCAAAATGTCATCCCGGACCTCTAGGTCTGGCCGCTCTGCCTCCGTCTCCTCCCTGAGTACCACCATGTCTTTACCTAGGGGATCCCTGGTCACGACGCTGCCTCTGCCACTACGGTGCACCCACTACCTGCCACAACTGGTCAGTACGCCTGGTTGGTCAGTCCCATGCTAGGTGAGCCCGTCCATCACATCCATATCAAGGGCTCTCTACTGACTTCCCTGATGCTCCATGGCACCACTGTGATGTACGACCCTACCTCTGTGTCTACTCACGGAAGGGCCTCCTAGACCGAGGCTCTGCTCTCTGCCGCCTGCCTGTCACCGAAGACTCTCCTCTGAAGCGGCCACTGCTAGGCCCTGTCAGTTGGCATCCCTCAGCCAAGAATCACTATGTCATGAGTGCCCTCTCTAGCATCCCGACATACGTAGGGATGCATAGGGGTACTACACTAGCACAGATCTCCCTGCAAAGTCCCTGCTCAAACTTCTGCGCCCGATAGTAAATATCGCGGACCGTATCCTATGAGTAGCATGTCAGATTGGTAAACCGGGCTGAGTACTGCGCCACGGTCATCCCCCTGCTTCATCTCCAGAAGATCTTGAATCCGAATGGAGCATAAACAATAGGGGGATTAATACTCTCGGAAGAGCTGCTGGAAGCTATCCCACGTGAGAGACGACTCGTCATGGGTCTGTGTAATCAACCTCCACCAACGCCTGGCCGTCCCGACGAAAAGGCTAGCAGCTAGGGCTACCATCTGGTCCGTTGGTGTCCGTACCAGCCTGAAAAGTCAATCCACATACTCTAGCCAGTCTTCAGATGCCTCGGGATCTGGGTCTCCATAGAACTTCTGCGGTCACTGACGTTGAATGTCTCGAAGCACACGCAGCCTGCGCTCAACCATAGCCTAAGATGCCAGTACTAACTACCTCTCTCCAGGTTGAGGGGAAAATGATAAAGCACTGGGTGGAAGGGGATCACATGAGGGTCCTTGAACTGTCGCCTCATCGCTCACCAGGTTGTCATCACGAACTGGAGACGGTAACCTGGCTGGCTTCTATCGTGGGGGAATCCTGAAAATTATCAAGGATTACCGTGATCAAGTGATATTATATATATATAACCATAATCGCAAAGGGGAGATGACTCAACAAGGACAATCAAAGACTCAATACTACTGGATGCATATTCTAATGTTCCCTGGAACAAGTGTCTCAACGTGCCGAGTCGACAAGCGTGTTATCAGGGTCTTGGTGAATAGATATGTCGGCCTCCCGTAACACCACTGGACTCCCTGGCCTGAGAGCCACTCTCGAGACACGTCAATACTATTTCCCTAAATCTTAACAAATTCCTTTTTACGGACATCCGAACAACGCCCCAAGGAACGAACAACCTCTTTAACCACTTTGTCACCAGCCAAACCTACCTGTCCCGAGCCGCAACTACCACAAACCCGCCTCTATAGGCCAAGGACTAGCGACCAGTGCTGAAGGCGTAACAATCTCAGGGAGGCCATTGCCTAAGTACCTACACACACACACAGCCCACTCGATGCAGATGTGCAGAGTCAAAAGAAAATTGAAGTAAAAACAACTATAACCTAACCAAAGTCATGCATCAACTTCTAAATATAGAAAAGTAATATGCTAAAAAGTAATGACAAGATACCGAATAGAAAAAGGTAAAAACACGCGCCAAACCTAATAGGTTACACAACCCGGAAATAGGTAAACAAAAGTAAACAGCTGATGTTTCTCACACATGAAAGTCCTACTATGGCCACAGAACAAAGCCCAAGCTCCTATGTACTCTACGCTCTTCTGTAGTCTCGATCGACCTATCCGTCGTCTGCAAGGGCACACTTAGTGTGGGAAAAGCCCAAGCAGGGTTGAGTATAGAGATACTCAGTAGGGTGCCCCGAAATCTTGAGGGAGCAATAAAGGAGGTACTAAAATAGTAATCCATAGATTATACAGAGAACAATAAAAGAGTGCAGCAAATAGAGTGCGGCTCAACCCAACAAGAGAAAGAAAGAAGGATCATCCGACTAAGAGGTGATAGACACGGAAAGCAGGTGGCATAACCCACATGTATTTTCCCCTCCTAGAAGGAGAGTAACTGAACCCAAGGAGTTGGAACGAAAGTAGGGTGTAACTATATACATGCTCAATAAGAAACCCGAAGGAGTGCGTAAGTGGATCTCCATATCGAAGCTTAGACCATGATAATTCATCAACAGTTATAAGGATAACCATAAATGATGTGCAATAGTCCCACACGTCAAAGCCACCTCATCGCTAAATCATGCAACTAAGGATCCCGCTTCGATAACCACAGAGAAAAGTCCCTGACTAGCCTCATAGAAAGGGATAAGTCTAAAAGAAGTCGTCGGGTAACCCACTGCCCATCCCCACTGGAGGGTAAACCCCAAGAGGTTTTCGGGTGACCCACTGCCAGCCCTGGTGGAGGGTAAACCCTAAAAGGTCACCGGGTGACCCAGTTCCCAGGCCCACTCGAGGGTAAACCCTAAAGTCAATGGGTAACCCACTGCCCAGCCCGACTGGAGAGTAAACCGTAATGTCAATGGGTAACCCACTACCCAGCCTCACTGGAGGGTAAACCCTGATACGCCGATGGGTAACCCACTACGCAGCCCCACTAGAGGGTAAAGCCTGAACTGGTCTGATAAATCTGCACTGCACGTACCATCTCTAGGCGTAACTAGCATCGCGACCGTCCATTGGGTCAGAGTAAGTCAAGGGAACCTCCAACCAACGCCCTTTCATGTTTCCAAAATTAATGAGATATCAGAAGAGGCTCCACACACCCAAACAGATTACACCATTGTAATCCTCGCGAAAAGACACGTGAAGTAGACTATTTACTCACTAGAAATGGGCTCCCGATGAAAAAGTTATTCAACCCTGCTTTATTCCCATACGACGTCTCGAGGGGCCCACACCTCGGTCCCGAAAGTGGTCAGATGAAATGCGCCATCACGATGCCCTCATAAGAACACACCAAAATTACTACTCATTCGCCCCGAACAGACGTCTGATGTAAAAGTCGCAAAATGCTGCTCACAACATAACAGACGGCCCGTGGGGCCCACGCCTCAACTCCAGCTTCAATGCCTAAAACCACCCTAGTCTAAACCATCCCGAATCCAGGATTACAATGCCACTAATGACACCTAAAATGGAATCTAGATGTGTTCACACCATCTAAAAGAAGAATCCTGAAGAAGTACTTAACGAGCGTAACACGCCACTTATCCCCCATCTCAGGAATTAAAAATCCCCGAGACCATCTCAAAAACACCGGGTCGATTGGAGGATCATGCTGCAGTCATGGCCAGTCACTATCCCATGTAGAGACCTGCTGAAGGGGTATCTCAGTCTCTCGCATGGGGTCGCGCGCCGCTACCTCGGTCCACCCGCCCCGATGACCTCTGCCCGCTGCCACTGCTTGGGACCACCGCAGCCTGGGACCGCCACCGCCCCGGACCACCGCCGCCTGCCGCTGGGAGCCCGAAGCTATCGCTGGGAGCCCGCCGCTACCGCTGGGAGCCTCTGCTACCACTGGGAGCCGCAAAACCACTGCACCGACCGCCAGACAGCCCCGGAATCGCCAGAGAAAGGGAAAAAAGGCCAGAAAACTTCTTGGGGTCACCCTAGACACCCCGGGACTCAAAAATTCGATCTGGAATGATTTTTGAGAATCTCAAATAGATCCCTATGCAAATATTGATTTTTCTCGATAATTGGACATCATTTCAACGAAATAATTTGTGTTCAATGGTATATGCGGAATTTAAAAATGAAAACGAAAACTCCTACCACGTTGGGCGTAGCCTGTAGCTTCACTGATGATCTGTTGGAGCTACCATGCCTTGGAGAGGTGGGAAGAGGCTCTTGCTGCTTCTTGAGAGGGATCCTTCAGGGGGAAACAAGTGGGTGGAAGAGGAGGAGGGGTGGGAGAAGTGTTTAAATAGAAAAACACTTAAAAACCAACTAGTAGGCCCCGTACCTGAACATTCGGCGGGGTCGGGGTTAAGCTGCCTCTAGGGTAAAATCCATGTTCTAACCGTAACCGCGGTCTTAGAATTTTAATTTGAGCCTCCATTCAGAAGTTGTAAAGTTCACGCTTGAGGTCGCTAATTTACAAAAATGCCCCTGGTGGTGTTTTCCATAGAAGGGACGCGCCCGCGAAAGTTACACCCCTTCTAGGGTAAACAACACGCTCCAGACTCAACAGTGCCCTCAGTTTTCCAATCTAAGCAACTCTTTAGGATTTATTCTGATTATTTGGCGTGTATAGTGTGGACGCACTTAAAAATTAATTCCTACCACACCGGGGTTCCGAATCACACGTCGTCTGAAGGCCCTTCTCTGGAATAACATTTAGAAAATTTCAAAGTCTTACAAGCTCAAAACATGGGTTCGTATAATAATCGCATGTTATAAAAGTTTTCCACAATCATAAATATAGAAAACCATATCATGTGTCATTTTTTACTATGAAGACATCTAGAATAGTGGATCAGGATGCACCAACTTCCCATAGTGTATTAGGATGCACCTATTTTCCATTGTAGATCTGGACACACTGATTTCTCATTATGGATCAGGCCACACCTTTATTTCATTGTGTATCAATCCCTTTTACAGGTTACCCATTTTCATAATTTTAGATATAAATCATTACCCAATTAATTGGAGGGTGATATAGGTCCCACCCATTACATATTGAAATCATAAATATGTGTTCTAAAAGATCATATATATTCATCATATCATAACCCATTAAATTAAATGGGTATCAATAAAATTTATACTTATCATAACTATTGGGAAAGAGAAAAGTTTCAAAATCATTTAATCGTAGTGTAAACTATGAAAAGATGTTGTTTTCATAAGAATGTTCTCATGGTATAACCCATAGAAGAGAAACAAGTTTCATAAAAATAGTTCCATCAAAACATAAACCCTTAAGATGAACAATATTAATGTTACTCTTGGATCATATCCCAAAAAAAGAATAGGTAACACCAACATATGTCATCTTAAATGGTAAATAATTTTGCATATATTTTAAAAAATATCTTGAGGAAAATATCCTTTTTATATATAAAAATGAATTTTACAAAATTGAATATTTTTAAAACCTTTTTCATTTAAAATCACCATGAAATATTATAAATTAATCCCTGAAAATTAATTAAATAAAATTTTAAATATAAACTATTTTTGAAGCCCATTTCTTTTAAAAAATCCCTTAAAACTTATATAGGAATATTATAAAATCATTTAAAAACATTTTAGAACATAAAAAATTATCAAAATATTTTTCATTCATAATGAGTTTAAATTATTAATTGAAAAAAATTGAACACATTTTTAGAAAAAAATGTTTTTGAGGAAATCATATTTTTGACTAAAGTAAACAATATAATCATATTTTCTAAAAACAGTTTTTATCATAAGTATAAAAGAGTGAAAAAATAGTAATAACACATGAAGATATAATTAATAACCTCATGAGAAGAAATTTAAGAAGTATTCTTGATAGGAATATCATGATATTTAAACATTGGATACTTAATTATAAACAATCCCGAAAACTGATGAGATTGTAACATAAAATCTCTACCACTTTGTAACATAAAATCACAATATACACAAATGAATAAGGTATAATGAATCTTAAAATATCATGAGTATAGATAACTTCATTATATTAAATTTCAAAGGGGATGTATATACTCCTTATGAAATAATATAGGTGTATAACATAACGTATGTCTCATTGAAGTTTAATTAAGATATAAATACCTTACCTATTTAGTAACTCTTGAACCATAATTCCCATGAATTTGAGATAATAAAATTGATATGTAAATACCAAAAAAATTTATTTAGAATCATTATAATATAAATTCATGTTCAATATATAAACCATATAAAATAAATTTGTGGTGAATATGGAATGTGTCTCACGGAAGTATAAAAGTCAAATGAAATACCTCATGCCTTCAGTATTGAATTCATTTTTATATGTTAAAACCTCATGTATAACAAATATAAGTTTATTATAAATATATTAAAGAAAAATATTTATATATATCATACCATATATTATTTTTTTATGACATTTTATTACCCATTTATTAACAATTCCATGTCGAAGTTACGTTTCAAGTAATAATCGATTTTTTATATGTTTGGATTTGTTATATTTTTAGTCCGATTAAATTGGAAATTAATAAATAATATTAAGAATGATAAAAATAATATAAAAAAACATATATCTTTAGTATATATTTATTTATAGTATTTCATAATATTTAGTTATTGGAAATTAAATACACCGTTCATGGAGACGGTATGCAGTACGTATGCATGGAAGCAGTTTCCATTTTATTATATGATTGAAAGAAATAAAAGTATATAAAATATTATTAGTATATTATCATTTTTATATCTTATATGTCACATATTTTTATTAAAAACATGCTTATTACATTACATATAAATTATAAATGAAACACATCGCTTTACAAGCTAGTAGTTCACCGTACACACTTTCAACGTTATCGTATTCCCACAAAATGGACAGAATAAATATATGTGTTATATAAAAATTAATGAATCATAATAACATCATTAATTTCATATATAAAATATATAAACTACATATCAGTCATTATTCCAAACCATTAATATCTGTAATGGAAAAACGGATGACATCGGTTTGCGAGGCAGTAGTCTTTCGTACACACAAATAAAGATTTGGATACCCATTTCATGGAAGAGTGTATAGTTATAGGTCATAAACTTAACATAAAAACATATTAATATATTTAATATACATAGATTTTTATATAACAATGGTATAATAAGATTTCAAATTGGTGGAGTAATAAATAAAATTAAAATAATCATTTATGAACATTACCACTTATTTGGGTATCTTTCTTTAGGTTTGTACTAAATCCTTTCTTGGTTTCCTTTATATACAAGATAATACATATAGGGTTAGGGGAGGAATGTTTTTAAGTGATTTTTCTTTATATTGGTCGATCCAAATGGGTCAAATAGTGGGAAGAAGTCAGGAAGAGTTTGTGACCTTTCATAATTGAGGGTTGACATTCTTGTAAATACTCAAAAGCATTCACTATCGAGAGGTCAATATTACATCACAGGGAACCAAAAATGTTAATTAAAGGATTGTAGGGATTAAATTATTTATAAAAACTCCCACCACACATTAAATTAATTTTTCAAACATTTCATTCTTTAACATCTATGTTTCCCATTTTTTTCCATTTTGGATTTTTCAGTACAATTACTAGATTACTAATCATGGTAATTTTTCCATTAAAAATAAATTAGTGATATAATTATTATATAATTTTTAATCAATAATTATAAATATTAGAAATAATTTATAAAATATAAATCATATAAGATTTAGAAAATAATTTTAACACACGTGCATGTAATGTGTATTAACACAGTTTTAACCGTAACCGTGCTAACCGAGTTTTTACTATTTAACAATCAATATATTCATTATTACATAAAAATGATCCATTAGTGAGATATATTTTATATTTATTAAAATTTTAAAATAACTTGGCATAATATATTATTTTTATAATTTTAAATTATTTCCTAAATATAATTTATTATAAAATAACATTAATGCCAATTATGACATTTTTCATGTAACTTGAATTTTAAAAATATCATGAAATTGAAAAAATTTGAATATAGTATTCTCACACCAACATAACATTACATATTTATCTAAAAAATTATTAATGGTCAATAATTCATTCAATTTAATTCACATTTAATTTATTTATTATTATTTATTTTAGTAAATTTTTAACTAAATAAATACTATATTGGTATATCTTAATAATTTAAGGTAAATAATTTATCTATAAAAAAATTAAATAAAAAATAATGATATAGATGAAAATTTTAAATTTCAAGATAAAATTTACCATCTATCCTATATTGTGTTTTCTCTATCCCAAAGCTTTATTGAGATTAAAAGTAAGAAAAGAATATTTTTTTTGTCTTTTTCATTACTTAACTTAATATAAAGGTAATATTAAAATAAAACAGTAACAGAAATGACATATTTCTTATAATATTACGTATAGGTTCAAAATAACCTCATTAAATATAATTTAAATAATATTTTATTCCATTTGAAGTCTTATCATTTCTGTTAAACTCCCTGGTGAATCCATTTTTTCATTATCCACGAGAATTAATCTTTACTCTTTTCACAATTTATTTTGGAAAAAAATTTGGTTAAACACCTCGAAAATTATAAATTATGATTATTATAAATATGGAATAAATTTTTGAAAATTAAATTCATATAATTTTACCAAAATTTATTTAAAATGAATCCTATAGACATGATGAGTAAGCAGGTTTTTAAAGAGAAAAATTTTCAAATGTTTCAAATGTTTATATATCCAAATTCAATTTATAATTGATTCCAAATACATAAGTTGGATTAATGGATATAAAATTGAAATATGATTTATTTCCAACCATTTAAAAATATAATATAACTATATAAATAAATTATAAAAAAGGTTGTTTTCAATTAACATTCAATATTTTTTACTATTCATATTAAAATAAAACATTTTAGAAAATTCCCAAAAACTCAGTTTCTTATTTGAATATATTTAATTTTTATTGAGATTGTAGGTTTGTCTCACTTGGTCTGAAAATATACTCCTCACATTTTTCCTTGAGATTCAATAATAGCACTTCTTTAGGACGATTTACTTGTTCAAAGCTATTTTTTCTCATCTATGATGCTTACTCGATTGTACCATTATTGGATATCTCAAATACTGAGACATAAAACACCATTAGAAAATAGTGGGTTATGAGTCACTATTAGAACCCAGTGGTGAGTCAGTGAGTCAAAGTAAAAAAATGGGTAATCGAGTCCCAATTTGTAACCAATGGTGATTTAGTGAGTCATCGTTGGACATGTCCAACTGTGACTCACGAGCCTCCATAAGATTACAATGATTGTTGATTTTACTTACTATTAAAAACCAATAGTGATATATTTTCTCTCAATGTGATTTTTTTTCCCTTCCATATATTAACTTGGATAAATATTTATTAAGATCCCAAAGAACCTCTTACATCTTCAATATGTTACAGTTGTTTAATTCTTTATATTTAATGTTTTTTTTTCTTTCATGGCATTATCTTTATCATGATCCAAGAGGATCACTTCTATATTATTTTCAACTGGTTTTAAAGCAGATCTTCTTCCCATTTTTATGTATTATATTCATGTAATTTTTACATATGTTTTTAGTTTGTATCATTTATATTATAGTATATGTTTTCTTTCTCTTAAAATTTTCTTTCTTATTTTATATTTAGTAGTTTTTTTCAATGATTTGTTGTTTGAAAATTTTTATCACCGAGTCATCATTGAAAATTACCAATGGTAGGTTATGATACACTATTATATTTATACAATGTTGATTCATGAGTCACCATTGGAATTATAACGTTAGAAATTTTATTTATTTCTTCTCATAAAGTCATTCATTTTTAAGTAGCATGGAATAAATTTGGTTTTGGTTGAACCTTTTATGTTTAATTGAAATTGAAACAGTATAATATTATACATTCCAATAGTTGGTAATTATAATTCTCAATAGAATCCCACATATTCATTATATACCTTTTCATTTCACAATACACATTTACTCATTTAGAAGATATTTTATGATTAGTGTCTTGAAAATTAGATACATATTACAAGACTTAACATTAATCAGTTATTTTAGGAGAATCCTTATTTATTCCCTAATAAGTCATCTCACTATATCTAATATTTTGGGGAAATACATAAAAAAATGGGGGACCATAAATCCCAACAAGGAAATTAACAAAAGATACACAAACCATATGGGTAAGATGCATATTAGCAGGCATGATCATTTGAAAATAAGCCATACCATAACAGGAAATACATGAATCAAAACATGTTATTTTGTCTAGAACATAAAAATAGTACATGCATAACCATATCACTATGTTACAACTCTAGTGCATCATAAATCATAAGTACAGAGGTTATTCACCAAGTTATTGTAAAACATGTCGTATCTAGGGACTACTTTACCAAATACACTAGAGAGATATCAAGGAACACACTTCATATTTATTAATTTCACATGACAGAAATAGACCATTATAATAAATTTCATCAATAAATCATGGAGAATAAATAATAGGTTTATGATAAACAATATTAGCATACAAAAGATATTAAAGATGTGATAATTACGTTATTTTAAACACACAAATAGAAATGTGTTTTTTATATATGAAAATACCCAAATGAAAAATCAAATTTTACATATTTTTTAATACCGAATGAAAATAATGTTTTTTGGGTATACAAATAAAATTGACATGATAATTTTTTATGTAAAAGAGGAAAATAAGAAAAGTAAATTTGGCAACATGAGAGGTATAAGACATGGTTTAAAAAAATTGTAAAATGATTAAGAATGAAGGTACTTCAACGATAAAGTACTACTGTTGTAGTAATTAGATGATATAAATTGGTGAAAAGAACTTATTTTATCAATTAGAAGATATACCACTTAAGAAGTGAACTTGAAGGGAAAGGGTAGTGGAGATTTCCCTTAACATGAAGAGTTACTTCTAAATCATATAGAATGGATACTTGGAGTCTTCAGGACACCTTGGAGGGACTTCTTGGGAGGTAAAACTACTTGAAATTTGTGAATAATGGATTTTCAGTGATCGAAAATGGGGAAATGGGTGGGTATTTATAGAAAAAGGGGAATATTTGTTTAATAATTTCCAAATATATTCCTTAGAAGTCAATGTTGTAGAAAAATAAAAACCATTTTCATTCCCCTAGGGTATCTGATTTTTTTTAAAAATTTGGGTCATATTTCTTGCCATTTTTATACAAAAGAACCTGTAATAACCCGCCAATTGTCATTTTCTTGAGAGTATAACAAGTAATTCCTTGGCCTTAAGAGACATCCCCGAGATTCCAAAGGTTAGTAATAAATGCCGAAGGGCTTCAAGTACAAGTGGGGGACAATTTACCCTTTAAGAAATAAACCAATATACTAACCAACCATAACTAAACATTCACTATATGATGAATGAATGAATGAATTACAACTCAATAACTTCATGTATCTAAAAACCACCTCAAAGTAAGAAATAATAGAAGTATAACCAAGTATCAAAGTACATAGTGGATAAAATACACAAGACACTCAAAATACCTCAAGACTCCTTTCTCTACAACCTCCAAGCTTCACAATCTCCGAACAGGCCAAACATCATTAGGTAGTGCTAAAAACATGTGAAACATTACCTTTTCCCTTGTCCCAGATGATAGACTCTACAAAATCACCAAAGTGCCAAATCAGGGGTGAGTATAAAACTCAGTTGGTTTTCCTCAATGACTTCCCTACTCACACCACTAGGATATAAGAGTTAGAAGAAATTATATAAAACAGTTTATATGAAACAATTTCTCAAAAAATAGTTTATAACTAATTATAAAAAAGTTTCCAAAACCATTCATTACCAAAAGCGTACAGGGGAAATTGAAACCAATTTTACCAGCAAGATATTTTTCCAAAAAAACAACTAAAGAAGCTTTAAAATCATTTCACACTATCCCTTTCTTGGAATACCCAGTCATTCCATAACCCATGCAACCAACCATTCATGCTATGTTATGAAAGTTCCATACTAATGAGAAGTTTCTCTTCGATCTACCAAGTTGTCACAAGGTAATTGTTTCCCATGTCTTATTAACCCTTTGGCACCGAGCATAAGTTCATATTTCAACCAAGCCTCGTATATGCAATTCCAATGTTCCATTAACCCTTTGGTACCGAGAACAAGGTCATATTTCAACCAATCCTCATATATGGAACATTAACACACACCACATATGCCAAATCATCATTCCAAAACAACCCTTTCAATAAATTTTTTTTTATTGAAAACCATTTCCGTCAAAACCATTTCAATGCCAAACCATTTAATTCCAAAAAATTTCAATAAAACATCATTTTTATTGAAAACCATTTCTATTGTAAAACCCATTTTTTATCAACTATTTAAAAATTATAGAAAATTCATAATTTAAAATCAACATTTTAAATTCATGAAACTAAACCCCTTTGTACAACTATTCACCAAGATCATGCAATTTTAAAAAACCATAAATCAACACTAAACAAGATTTTTCATGATTTTCACAATCAATTTATTTTAAATAAACCAATTTGAGTCTATGAAAATTAATTCTAGCTAGAGGAGTTGAGAGAGAATCCTCCTACCTCGATGGTTTTGACGAAACGTGGCAAGATATGAAGAACATACAAGAAGACAGGTAGATTCTCCAAGAACGTCCTTAGTTATCTTATCCTAGAAAGACCAGAACTCAACATTGAATTATTTGGCATCAAAAAACGGTGATCTACCCACTATAGGTTTTGATCTGTGAAATAATGGCGATCAGAGAAGTGGATCTAAGCAGATCTAACGAAAACATGAAAAATCTAGAAAGAATGGTGACATACCTCAAGAATTGGATAAAGATTCCATGAACGTAGCTTAAATATCATTCTCAATCATAAACAATACCATATTCAGTCTTACATGATGTTAAAAAACTTATATCTACCCATAAGAGGTGTATATCAATGAAAACGAGAAGGAGAGAAAGATGAGTTTGCATCTAACGGAAAAGAACCAAGAGGATCAAAACTTACCCCAAGAACCATCCTTTAAATCACCAAGGGAAGGCTCTAGGATGGATCCAAATTTTTTGCGGAGGGTTACAAAGCATTCTAAGGAGATTAATCACGAAATTGGGGCCTTTTTATGCCAAAAAGAAATATATAGAGAAAATCAAGTAAGATCATAGAAAATAGGATCTAGATTTGACCTTTACGCAAGGTTTGACCACGAGCTTTGGGACAACCGTGTATAGATCATGGGACCTTCCTTTTTGGTACCAAAACTCTTTATAAAAACCCCAAACTCTCATATCCTTCACCTTTATCCTTTATATGGAAACAAATTTTTTATGGAAACATCCCACTTTATGGAAACACCCCACTTTAGGGAAACAACCCACTTTATGGAAACACCCTACTTTATGGAAACAACTAACATTATGGAAACACAAAACATTATAGAAACTCTCTATATTATGGAAACTCTATATTTTAGGGAAACTCTTTATTTTATGGAAACTCTCTATTTTATGGAAACTCTCTATTTTATGGAAACACAATCAAAGATAGAACATTTAAAAAACACGTGGAAAGGGGTTATGTATCCAAAAACAGGGGTACTACATTCTCTGAAATATTGGTATTTCCCTCATCAGATAGTAGAAATCCTCTCTGGGCAAAAATAATTACAGCCACTACTCTTTCATTTCCTTCTCACTTTCCCAAGTCTCTTCTTGAATATGATCATGCTTCTATAAAAGTCACACTAGGGTGATGCTTTTCCCACAAAATACTTTCTCTTACCTATACTTGATTCGTGTCGGGATATGTACCAATGATGCATCTGGTTCTAGCTCAATGTGATCCCATTTGATCACATGGTCTGGATCAGGGTGATACTTTTTCAACTAGGTTTCATAGAACACATTATGCACTAATCTAAACCATGGTGGTAAAGCCTATTGATATGCCACCTTTCAAACCCGTTCCAGTTTCTCAAAAGTGCCAATGTATCTAGAAGATAACTTTCCCTACTTCCCAAAGAGACGATGTCCAAGACATGAAGAGATCCTCAAGAAGACATGATCACCCATAGTTAACGACAAAGGTCTTCGACGGTGATATGCATAAACTTTCTGATGACTTTGAGTTGTCTCTATTATCTTTCTAATCAATTATATCTTATCCATTATTTCTTGGAGAAGTCTTGGCCCAACTAGTGATATTTCACCCGATTCCACCCAGCATAGTGGAGAACGAAAAAGACACCCATACAATGCTTCAAACTGAGCCATGTGTCTCAAGGCATGATCACTGTTATTGTATGAGAACTCCACTAAGGGTATATTCTCCTCCCATGAGCCACCAAAATTCATTACACAAGCCCACAACATATCTTCAAGCATTTTTATCATCCGCTCGGATTGTCCATCCGTCTGAAAATGATATGCCATGATCATAGTCAACTGAGTCCCAATGTCTTGCTGTAAGGATTTCAAGAAATGAGACATGAACCTCAGATCTCTATATGAGCCTATTGACACTGGTACACCATTCCTCTTTACCACTTTTCATATATATATTTTTGAAAGATACTCCGTCGTATGAGTTTCACGAATTGGGATGAAATGGGACAACTTGGTTAGACGATCCACTATCACCCAAATGGCATTGTGTTTCTAGACAATTATTGGAATACCTATAACAAAATCCATTGCTATATGAACCCATTTCCACACTCGAATGGGAAAATATTTTAATATACCAGCTGGTCTCTGATGCTATGATTTAACCTGCTGACATGTTAAGAACCACGAGATGAACTCAGCCACCTTTCTTTTAATTTCACACCACCAAAACTGTGCCTTCAATGCTTTATACATATTCTATGTACATGGATGTACCGCCCATCTTGAATGGTGGTAGGCATGAATTATTTTTTCCAGAAAAATAATAGGTACAACCATCCGATACCTAAAACACAAATGGAACCCCCATCAGATTTCCAGCCGTCAATGGTGTCCCCACCATTGAGTTCTGAATGTAAAACCAGACATTATGAATCAGATGTTTGTGCCTCTTGGATCATTTTAACTAAATCAGGAATAATTGTAGCTAAAAAACCGCTACATCACCTCAGTCTTCACATTCCACATGCATGTCGGATAAGACCGACATCAACTGCCATTCAACTGATGCTTCTTTCTCCAACTGAGCTTATGACATTCTAATCAATTCATCTGCCATGGAATTTCATTTCCCTGGTGTGTACATCAAGTCAAAATCAAACATTTGGAGATAATCCATCCATCTCCTTTTCCTCAGATCAAATCTTACTGTGATAAAATGTGTTTCATGATTTTGTGATCCGTAAACATAGTAAATTTTCCTACCAAAGAGAAAATGTTTCCATGTTTTCAAAGAATAGATGACTGTAGCTAACTCTAAAGCATGATTTGGGTAATTATTATCATGCATCATCAATTTTATTGAACCATAAGGAACTAAATGATCTATTTGAATGATAACACAACCAAAACATGATTCTGTAGCATCACAATACACCACATACCCCTATCATGATTCTGGAATAATCAAGATAGGTGCCGATGTAAGCCAGACATTCAATTCCTAGAAAGACTTCCAACATTCATTTGTCCATTAGAATAGATCATTTTTCTTTGTCAGATCTTTCATTGGGGAAACTAGTCTTGATAAATCATGTATAATGAATTGGTAGTAACAATATAGACAAAGAAAACTTTGTAACTCGAAAATATTATTTGGTGTTTGCTAAGAGATAACGACCTTTTTATTTTTAGGATCAACAGAAATTCATTTTTCAAAAATGACATGGCCAAGAAAATATCCTTCCTATAGCCAAAAATCAAAATTTGATAATTTGGGTGATCTCTCAAAATTTTTAACACTATTTACATGTTCTCCTCATGGTTATCCCTTGTCTTTGAATAGACCAAGATGTCATCCAAAAACACCACAACAAAAGAATAGAGATGTTTTTGAAATTTCTGATTCATCAATTCCATAAAGACCGATGGTCCATTTTTTAGACTAAAAGTCATGACTACATATTCATAGTGGACATATCTACTTCTGAAAGCTTTCTTTGGAATATAATCTTTTCAAACTCAAAAATGGTGATATACTGATTGCAATTCATTCTTGTAGAAACACTTATCATCCCTTAATTGATCTAAGATATCATAAATGTGTGGAAGTGGATATCTGTTCATTATCAAAATGTGGTTAAGCTTACAATAATAAACACAAAACTGAAGAGTTCCATCTGCCTTCTTAATGAAAAAAAACTAGTGCTGCCAACAGAGATGTACTTGGTCGAATGAAAACCTTTCTTTCTAAATCCTATAACAACTCTTTCAATTCTAGTAACTCTTTTGGGGACATCCTATAATATGGAAGGGAAATAGGACTGGCCACAAAAGGAGATCAATCATAAACTCCACTTACCTTAGAGGTGGTAACCCTGAGAAGTTTTTGGGAAAGACATCTAGAAATTGATCCACAAAAGTCGAAAAACTATTTTCCTCAATCTCTTCCATTGATGCGATATTCAATTATAATAACTGATAAGAGATAATTCCCACCATTGGTGCCAACCAGCTCTTTGCACCTTCTTTACAATCCTCTCTCCGTTGATGAGATGCTCAACGTTATCCTTAGTTATGAAACTAACTATTCTCCAATAACAATCAATGTGATCCTTGAACATTGTCAGCCACTCCACACCCAAGATTACATCATACACATCCATCTCCAACATCTAGAATTCCCATTTCAGTTCATCTCTATCAACAGTTATACCACATGCTCTACATAAGAAGGCTCTGTTTATATATCATCAAGAAGAGTTTGGAGTTTTATCATAGATGGAATCATTTCATATTTTAAACATAGTGAATAGGTTCCCCACTTCCTCTTCGTATTAGTGCTATAGTTCTTAGATCCTCTAGTGAAGACAACCATAATTACTTCATATATATTTTCTACAGTGATAGATATTGTAAATGGAGTATCTGGTTTCACTCCCATATAAATGGTATGATAATCATAAGTGATGCTTTGGACCAACTGTTGGATCAAATCTGGCTCGGATGCAACCAAATTCTCAATAGCCTCTTCTGACTAGTTCTTATAAAGCCTATCAAGTGCCATTTTCTAAACCTACAACTTACTCTATAAGTCTCACGGTCTATAAATTGATGGATTAGTATTTCAAATTCTATCACATAAACTATTAAAACATTGTTTTCTACCATGTTCAACCATTTTTTAAAACAATTTACATGGTTTTGAAAATTAAACCATTTTCAAAATACGATAAGCCTTATCTCTTTCAAAAACATTCATATGAAAACCAATTCCATACATTTTCAAAAATTAACATTTTTTTCACAAGATGAATCATTCCTCGAAATGATGTATGCACTCATAATGGGAAGTCATTCCTCTACAATGCATGTCATTCTCGTCTCATTGGATAAACCCATGATAATGAGATTCCAAAATCCTAGAAGTCTCTCCAAACACTTATTTACCAAATTCCTTGGTAACTTGAAGTTCAGTATAAAAGGGATAACTATGTCCTTTTATGCTAACATTTCAAGTTATGACAATCATACTCCTTTCTAATATTCCCACCGAAGGAATAGAAAAGAAGGAAATTCAACTCCAAGACCAAGAAGAATGATGACTACATATTAGGAAAGGATCGAATAATCTAATACCAATTGTAATGAACTGCTAATTCCCATTGCCTTGAGAGTATAACAAGTCATTTCTAGGCCTTAAGCGACATCCCCAAGATGCCAAAGTCTTACAATAAATTCCAAAGGGCTTCAAATACAAGTGGGGGATGATTTACCCTTTAATAAATAAACCAATAAACCAACCATATCCAAGCATTAAATATATAATTCATGAACGAATGAAAGAAAACTAAACCACTTCATGTATCTCAAAACCACATCAATGTAAGCAAAAATGGATGAATAACCAAGTATCAAAGTACACAGTGGATAAACTACACAAGACTCTCAAAAGACATCAAGACTCCACGCTCCACAAGATACAAGCTCCAAAATCTCTAAACAACCCAAACATTACGTGGTAGTGATGAACATGTGTGAAACATTACCTTTACCCTTTTCGCAAAAGATATCATCTGCAAAATCACCAATGTGCCAAAGCAAGGGTGAGTATTAAACTCAGTAGGTTTTTCCCAATGACTTCCCTTCTCATGACACTAGGATAGAAGAGTTAGCAACAATTATATTAAACATTTTATATGAAATTTTTTCTCAAAAACAGTTTATAACTAAATATAAACAATTTTCTAATACCATTAATTACCCAAAGCATACAAGTGCAGTTTAAACCAATTTTCCTAGCATGATATGTTTCTTGAAAAATAACTAAACAAGCATTAAAATTATTTCACAATATCCCTTTCCTAGCATACCCATCCATTTGATAACCCATGAATCCAACCATGAATGCTAAGTTATGGTTGTTCCTTACCAATGAGTGGTTTCTCTTCGATCTACCGAGTCGTCGTAAAATAATTGTTTCCCATGTTCCATTAACCCGTTGGCACCGAACAGAAGGTCATATTTCAACCAAGCCACATATATGCAATTCCCATGAGCCATTAACCTTTTGGCACTGAGGACAAGGTCATATTTCAACCAAGACCTATAAATGAAACATTAACACCCACCACATATATCCAATCATCATGCAAAAACAACCTTTTCAATAAAAACACTTTTTTATTGAAAACTATTTCTGTCAAAACAATTTCTATGCCAAAGGATTTCAATTCAAAAAAAATTCAATGAAACTATTTTTTTTAAAAAAACATTTATTTTGTAACCCCCCCTTTTCATCAACCATATATAAATTCTAGAAAATGAATAATTTAAAGTAAACTTTTTAAATTCATGAAACTAAACCCCCTTTTCACAACTATTCACTAAGATCACACAATTTCACAAAAACCATAAATAATCACTAAAGAAGATTTTTCAGTGCTTTTAAGAATAAATTTCTTTTAAATAAATAAATTTAAATCTATGCCAATCAATTATATCAAGAGGTGTCCAGGGAGAAGCCTCCTACCTCGATGGTTTTGACAAAACTCGACAATAGAAGAAGAACGCACAAGAAGACAAGTCAATTCTCCAAGAATGGCCTTAGTTCTATTATCCTAAAAATATCACAACTCAACATTGAATTTTTTGGCCTCCAAAAATGAATAGATACCCACTGTAGGTTCAAATTGTTGAAATAATGGAGATCATAAAAGTAGATCAAAGCATATCTTAAGAAAACATGACAGATCTGAAAGAATGGTGACATACCTGAAGAATCAGATCAATATTCCAAGAAAGGAGCTCAGATCTCTTCATATATCATCAAAGACACCATATTTAGTATTAATTGACGTTAAAAAACTTATATATGCCCACACGAGGTGTAGATCAAAGAAAACAGGAAGGAGAGAACGAGGAGTTTGTAGAAAATGGAAAAGAACCAAGAAGATCAACACTTAACCCAAGAATCAGGATGGAAATAAAAAAGGGGAGGCTCTAGGTTTGCTACAAATTATGTTGGGAGGGTTATAAAGCCTTCTAGAAAGATTAATCTAAAAATAGTGGCGTTTTGAATCCAAAAAGAAATATATAGAGTAAAAACTAGTAGGCTCCAAGAAAATAGGATATAGATTTGACCTCTGCAAAAGGTTTGACCACATTGTTTGGTCCAACTGTGTATGGATCGTGCGACCTTCCTTTTTGTCCGAACACTACTTATAAAATCCAAAAACTCTCATATCCTTCACCTTTACCTTTTTTATGGGAACACATTTTTTATAGAAACATCCCACTTTATGGAAACATCCCACTTTATAGATTCAACCCACTTTATGTAAACACCCCACATTATGGAAACAACCAACATTATGGAAACACCAATCTTTATAGAAACTCTCTATATTATTGAAACTCTATATTTTATGGAAACTATCAATTTTATGGAAAATCTCAATTTTATGGAATCTTTTTATTTTATGGAAACCTAATAAAAGACACAACATTTAAAAAAACATGAAGAAAGGGGTTATGTACACGAAACCGGGGGTACTACAAAACCAATAATAATTTACATTACTTAGTTTCTAATAGAAAAGTAAATTTTGCATAAAATAATGTTTATAAAGTCAATGTTTCTATTTTAGACTTTGAAATGTAAATTATAGGTTTGGAAATTTGTTAAAATATATTAAAATACTTAATATTAATAAAATAAAACATTATTGGCCTTGGATTTTTCTTAATTAATTATTACATATTTACGTCATAATTATTATGTCATAAATCATTCTGAAAAACCAAAACTTCATTTTTAATATTCGCATAAAAATCAATTATTTTAAAAAAATTATCATAAATTCACCTTAACCTAATTTTATTATGATGATTTAATAATGACGATTATTTTATCATATAATTTTCATAAATATTATAATTATAAATGTTAAATTTAAAAATATTTACTCATTAAAAAAACACTGTTTGAAAAGCATAGTAAAATTTCTAACACAAAAATATTTCCAAAGAAATGATAAAACTAAATTATCATTTATATATAAATATCAGTGTTTTTAAAATAATATTTCATTAAAACAAATATTATTCCGAAAAACATAGTTTATTATAAAATTTATTTCTTTTATGAAAACTAAAACTTTTGTCTAAAAATCAATTTATCAAATTCATCTCAATTAAACATATGTTTTATTATGAAAACCTTTTATTTAACTTGTATATATGATTATTGGTCATAGTTGTAGTATTAAAGATTCATAAATTGTGTTTTATGTTCTTAAGAAATAAAATGTCATTAATTGTAATTTAATTTTAAAACATAACAAAATGTTTTGGGGAGGAAATTGAACCAAGAATAAAAGTGTATTTTTGGGTCCTTACAGTTTCCATCCTAATGAAATTGCATCCTTTCATTTTTATCTTATTGATCTATAACATTAATTATAAATAAAAGAATAATCTTAAAATTTTCTAAAATCATGCTTATATGATGTTATAGTTTAATCTTAATAATTTTTTACATTATAATTATATCCTTCATAATGATTTGTACAAGCTTGTGATTTACAAAAGTATATCACCCTAGTGTGTCAAACCAGAAATGTATTAAGACCTATTATTGTAAAATAGTTCCAAATCAAGTCTAGATCAATGATTTTTTTGGGTTCTACTCCAAGATACATTTGGGCCAGAGCCACATCAACTTGTTCGTATATTTATAAGTATTTATTTTCTCGGAAACCACTTACTTAATACATACCCAAATTCTAAGATATTTTATTATATTTAAACATTATATGGGGTATTAACTAAGGATATCTATTAATAATTCACACAAATAACTAAACTATCCATTTTTACCAACTATAAAATATGACCTTTTTATTACATAACTCATCATTTCATAAAATAGATTTATCAATTCAGATGATCTTTTAGGATTAGTGTCTTGGAAATTAGGTATATATTGGAAAAATTACCAAAGGATAACAAATAAATAAACATTAATAATTTTTTTGTAAGACTAATATGTTATTAAATCATATTTTATCTCAATCTATCACATGTCCTGGGTAAATACATCAAATAAAGGGGTGAGAATAAATTCTAGCAAGGAAATAAAAAAATAAAAACTCAACATGTGAGAATAATTCATATAAAAAATGAATGATCTTATAAAATTGATGAATACAAATAAAAGGAAGAACATGAATAATAACATCTAAAGTAGGATACAATATAAAAAATAGGGAATTCATAAGCATATCACCAAGCTTCATCCCCAAGGTTTCATAAATCATAATTATAGAGGTTATTTACTAAATAACAGAAAAGTATTTCATCTCTAGAGATTAAATTATATACGCAATAAATTATAGATCTATCTGGGAACACCCTTCATATGTATTAATTTCATGTGATCCAAATTTATCACAATAAAAATTTTCATTATTAAATCATAAAGAATAAATAATTGGCATTCTATAATAAATATTTACATATAAAAGATCTTAAAGATTGGATCATTACGTCATTTTCACCTATAAAAGGAAATGAGAGTATCATATATGTAAATCCCTGAATCAAAAATTAATGTTTAAATATGTTTGAATAATAATTTAAAATAAAATATGTATATTTAGTAAAATAAAAAAGAAAAGATAATTCCACATGTAGAAGAAGGAATTTTGATAAGTAAAGTCGATAGCTTGACATGTTTGAAACATGGTTTTAGAAAAGGGTAAAATGAGTGAGAAGGTATGTAACCTATTGATAAAAGAATAATATTTAAATAATGGGATGATATAATGTGTAAATAAATATCTTTTTTTTGAAATTTGAAGACATTCCTCATAAAAAGAGAAAATGAATGGATATAGTAGTGAAGATTTTTCTTACCATGAAGAGTTACTCCAAAATCTTGAGGAATTGAATCATGGAAGATTGATGAAACCTTAAGTGGGGACTCTTTGGGAATAATAAAAACCATAAAATCATGTAGGATTTATTTTTATTGAAATAAAATAGAGAAATGTGCGGGTATTTATTGAAAAATAGAGGATTTTTTTAATAATTTACAAATATAGTCCTCGGAAATCTTGGTTGTATAAAAAGGATATCCCTTAGGTTTTCCCATGGTTTTAGATATTTGGTTCATATTTTATGTTATTTTAAATTACAAGAACTAAGAATCATATTATATTACTTGTTCTGACATGGAAAAGTAATGTTTCCACAAAAAATGCTTTTAACTAAAGGTTTACATTTTAGATAATGGAACATAAATTATAGGTTTGGAAATTGATTAAAATATATTAAAATAATTTATATTAAGGAAATATCACATTTTATTTCCTATATTATTGTAAATTAATTATGAAATAATTATGTTATAATTATTAAATCATTAAACATACCAAAAAACATAATTTTATTTTCACTATTAACAGAAAAAATATTGTTTTTTAGAAAATTCTTGTAAAGTCACTATAACCTAATTTTGATGTACTAATTCGAAAAATAATTTTTAATTTATCCAAATAATTTTATAAATATAAAAAATTTATCTTTTAAATTTAAAAATCATCATTAATTTGAAGCTACAACTGGTTGACGTGTATAGTAAAATTTCCGACACATCAAAATTTCTTATGACATGATTAAAATAAATTAACATTTATAATTAAATAAGAATGTTTTTAACCTAGTATTTAATAAAAATATATATAATTCGTAAAACCATAGTTTATTATAAAAATTTATATATTTCTTTGAAAAGGAAAATTTATGTTTGAAAAATTTATTTATCAATTTTTTCCCAATTAAAAACATATCTTATTAAGAAATGCTATTATTTAATATGTATATCCCATTTTTGTTCATAGTTGTACTAGAAAAAATTTATTGATGATGTATGATGTTAGTAGGATATAAAATGTTGTTATATGTAATTATATTGTAAAAAATAATTATATATTTATTGGTAATAAAGAGATCCATAAATAAATGAAGAACATGTTTATGGTTGTTACATTCTTCCCCATTAAAGAAACAGAATCCTCACTATTTTATCATATATATTTATACCTTGCATTCAAAAGGAGGGAAAATCATAAAATTTTATAATATCATGATTATATGATGATATACTTCAATCATAATAAATGTTTTACATTTTATTTATATCCTTAATAATGTTGTGTACATGTTTGTGTTTAACCAAAGCATTTCCCTCAAGTGTGTCAAACTAGAAGTGCAGAAAGGCACATTTTTGTGCATTAGTTCTTGATCAAGTCTATCTCAATGCACTATTTTAGGTGTTCCCCCTAGATACATCTGTGACAGAGCCACATCCACATGTTTGTATCTAGATAGGTATTTTTTTCTTAGAAACCAATTTCTTAATACTTAAAAAAATACCAAGATGTTTTCCTATATTTAAACTGTTATCTAGGGTTCATATTAAGAATTTATAATCCTACTTACTAAATATAACTAAACTATCCTTTAGAACCAACTATCAAATCATTTAATTTTATTACATAATTTTTCATTACATAATTCACATTTAGAAATTTGGATGATCTTTTATGTTTAATATGTTTGAAATTAGGTACATATTACACCAATTACCTAAGGATAACTTAAAAATAATCACTAATAAATTATTTTGGGTGACTACTTTGTTATTTCATCCTAATTAATCCCATTGTATCTAATATCTTGAGGAAATACATCAAAGAAATGGGTGATCATAAATCCTTACAAAAGATTAAACAAAAGAATCACATCACATGTGATCAAGAGGCATATAACCAGGCCTAATCATATGAAAAATCAGGAATACCATAAAATAAAGAACATGAATCATATCATATAAATGTAGATAAAAAAATAGGACATTCATAAGCATATCTCTAAGGTCCACCCCAAGGTTTCATAAATCATAATTACCAACGTTACTCACAAAATCAACATCAAACATTTCATCTCTATATATTAAATTCTTTACCCAATGCATTGGAGTGATATTTGGGTGAACCCTTCATATGTACTAATGTCACATGATCCACATATAAAAAACCTATGTATAAAAATGAACAAGTTTCCTATAAAAAATATTGGCATATAAAAGATATTAGAGATGTGATCATTATGCAATTTCTAACCCATGAAAGATAATGTGATTTTCATAATTATAAATCCCCAAATAGAAATGTAAGGTTTAAATAATTTTTAATACCCATTAAAAATAAAATAGGTTTGGGTATTCAAATATAAATTAAAAGGTAAGTTCTCATGTAAATGAGGGAAATATGAGATGTAAATTTGATAGCATGACAGGTAGAAAACATTGTTTTTGAAAAGGGTAAAATGATGGAGAAAAAATGTCATCAATTGATAAATGACTAATATTAATGTAATGTGATGATATAAATTGGACACAAAGAACTTAGTTTGTAAATTAGAAGAAATACCTCATAAAAAGGTAACTTGAATGGAAAGAGTAGTGGATATTTCCCTTACCTTGAAAATTTAATCCTAAATAATGAGGGATATAATCTTGGGAGATTTAAGAAACTCTGGGGGACTCATTGGGAGAGTAATATTCCAAATAATTATGGATGATGGATTTTGAGTTAAATAAAACTGATTAATGGATTGATATTTATTAAAAAGTGAAAGATTTGTTTAATAATTTCTAAATATATTCCTTGGAAATATATGTTTTGGAAGAAGAAAAATTATTTGATTGAACACGGTTTTCCTATGTTTATGAAAATTTATACCCATATTTTAGGTTATTTTAACCCACAAGAACTGAGTATCTTATTATATTAATTATTTTGGAATAGAAATGTGAAGTTTTCACAAAATAATGTTTTTAATACCAAAGATTCTATTTTAGACTATTGAAAGTAAATTATAGGTTTGTAAATTCATTAAAATATATAAAATTTAACTATATTAATAAAATTACACATTTTTGGTTGTGTATTTGGGTTAATTTATTATTATATCATTATGAGATAATTATGAATTCATTAAACATAAAGAAAAACCCAAGCTATATTTTTACTATTCACAAAAAAAATTATTTTTAGAAAATTATTTGGAATACAACCTAACCTAATTTTTTCCTTTTGGTTTCAAAAATAATGTTTATTTTATCAAAATTATTCTTTAAATATGATAATTTTATCTTTTAAAAAGAAAAATCCTTATTCATTTTTAAAAAAAGTGGGTCGAAATGCATTCTAAAATTTATGAAACATTAAAATTTCCTAGGACGTGATATTGTTATATTATAATTTTTATATATATAAGAGTATTTTTAACATTATATTTAATTAGAATAATCTTAATCATAAAACCTTCATTTCTAATAAATATTTATAGCTTTTTAAAAAAATAAAATTTGTGTTTGAAAAATCAATTTATCAAATTTTTCACAATTAAACATATATTTTATTAAGAAAAACTATTCACTAATATATATATACCATTATTGTCAATTGTTGCACAAGAATGAATTTATGAATGATATTTAATGTTCTCTTGAAATAAAATGCCGTTCTATGTGATTTTATCATAAAACATAATAAAAAGTTATAATGAGGAAATAAATCCATAAATTAAAGAAGTACAATTTTTGGGTTCTTACAACCACTCATTGTTTTCAGTGGTGGGTCATGATTCATCACCCACAATTTTATTAAGTAATAGTTATTTAAATTTTTTATTTCTAAATTTTTTATTTATCATTCCATTTAATGTTATTAAAATAAATTATTCTGTAAAAATATGTATTATTTTATGTTGAGATATAATTTTAGAGTGTGTAAAAATATTTTTAACATTATTTTATAAAGCTTTTATATTACAGATTGATGTTTGGGTCTTGTTCTGTTTCACTATAGTAGTTTATATCTATAAAATCTACAGAATTATATTTTTTTGAATTTTTTTTATACTTGATATTTTTTAAAATTGATTTAATTAATATATTAATTGTTTTATATTAATACTTTATAATGAAATATAAATACCGATTGTATTATATGTTATTTATCAAGGATTTAACAAAAAACGTTAATGGTCACATTATATTTTTGTTATGAACTAAAAAGTTTTATGATAATATTGGACACAGAAATGGTCCAAGAGGGCATTTTTTTATTTTCTAGGATATTTATTCAAGGAATTAATCAAATACCTATTTAGATCATTTGAGTATAAAATAAGAGATACATATTCAACATTCTTCTACTCTAAAATTTCTTTATGAACATCTATGACTTCAATACTTTAGCTGGGATCATCGAATGAATTAAACTTTGATATTTGCTACTTACAAGTGATAAAATATTATCAATCTTCAAAAACTTTGACATTCCTGATCATATTCTGTTTTCCTTATATATTATTTATTTGTTACATTTTTTATTTCTGTTTTTAATAACTTTGTATTTGGTTTATTCTTGTCCATTAAAAATAAAGTTTTTTATTTCTCTGATTAATCCACATCCTAATATAAGGAAAACAGAATATGGGAACTTCATACTCTAAATATTAATATTAATCTCTTTGTTTTTCATTTAAAATTTTAAAATGACTATTCACCCCCCTCTTGTCATATTTCCCATCAATAACGATCCACAAATTGGTATCATAGGTATGAAAATATATATTTTGTTCTAATATCAAATCATTTGTATCAAAACATCAACTCTAATAGTTTAGTATTTAAGTTTCATAATTTTTAACTCATCGCTAACCTGTATCCTATAATTATTGGTCTAAGGAAAAAAATTAAAACATTTCATTCATAATGGGAGGTGTCAATGGTAATGATGGATGGATTCTACATAAATCCACATTATTTGATGGGAGTTAATATATCTAGTGGTAATATGGAATATAAGAATACTTGAAAAAATGAGTGTGGATCACTACACTATCATGTATTTTCCATGTGAACTACCAAAAATGGATCTTGAGACACTAATTGGAAATTAAATGGTAATATATTTTTAGAATTATAATGATAAAAATATTTTATATTATAGTATAAGTAGAGGTGTCTATATCCATGTTTCATCTTGAAAGAAATCCCATGAGATGTAGAGGATATTTTAAATGACAAATTATGTTACTGACAAGAAGAAGAAAATCAAACAAGGAATTCTTCAAAAAGAATACCATGAATACAAGATGCTAGATAAAGAATCTTTAGACCAGATGTTCCATTGGTTCACTAATACAACTACTATCATGAGTGATATTGGAGAAGTTTTAGACTACACTACTCAAGTTGGAAGTGTATTGAGAGATCATCTAATAATATGTCATGCAAATAAGGACTACATTGATGAGAGTAAGAATTTAAAAGAGCATAAATTAGATGAACTTATAGGAACTCTACTGCAGTATGTGTTAGAGGAGAAAAATATTATTGATGGGGAGTCTACTAAGGTAAAAGTTTTTTAATTTAAAACCACTATTTTTAATCATCTAATTCCTCTAAATATGAGTACCATAAAAGTGAAAAATAGATTGATTACGTTAGTTAGATGTTTTTAAAGATCATGAAAAAGGTGGGAAGATGCAATTCAAGAGGAAATCTAGAATGGACTATAAGAAAAGTAATACTAATAAAAATAATGATGTTTTAAAATTAATATATTATTAGTGAAATAATAAAGGTCACATAAGGATGGACTACCTTAAACTCCAAAATAAAAATAATTAAAAATGATAATGAAACAAAGGAAAAATAGGTTTTGTTTGGAGGTTGGAACTGTTTTGACAGTTCTGAATCAAGTGATGATTCTTGAAGTTAAAAGGAGATATAAAATATTTCCCTGATTGCTATTATATTAGAGGTAAATGATTCTATCTTTACTCAGTTTTTAACTCATGAAAATTTTGATGATAATTCCTTATCATAAAATAAAATTTGAATTTTTTCTGACTCATGTTCTGATTTGGATTCTCTAAACTCCAATGTTAAGAAACAACATAATGAAAATGAAAAATTAATTAATGATGGATTTAAAATAATTAAAAATTAAACTAAATTAAAAATTAAGAATAATAATTTCATTAATGATAATGATAAAATAAAAAAATAATGTAAAAATATTAAAATTTGTATTTCCATGATTGATTATTCAAAATAGGATAATAATTATTAATTACTAAAATTAAAAAATGAAAATGAAAGGAATAAAAACATTATGGCTATAAATGATAAAGATCAAGATAGGATTTTTAGTTCAATTCTTCATGATCTAAATAAGGTATAAAATTTATGTAATAAAATAAATCAATAAAATATTATAAATGAGAATATGGATTTGAAAGATTAAGTTTTTAATTATAAAGAGGAATTATATAATTTTATAAAAGGTAAAATAATATGACAATTGGATTACATTAATAAAACTAAACACCAATAATAACAATTTTGGATAAAACAATATCACTCCTAGTTTAAATAAGACTAACTTTATTAAAATTTCAAAAGGAATCATTTCAAGTGTGAATTATTTTACATATAGAATGGAAAGGAATTATTCCAATGAGTGTTCAATGAGATTTACAAAATATTTTGGGAATACTAGAACTTTAATTTCTAATGATTAACTATATATTCACTTCTCTGGTAAATTATTTAAATCAATTTGGGTACCTTTTTTTTCTACAACTAATCTAGTTGGACAAATGTTTGAATTGATACCAAAAAGGTATACATGATTGTTTAGTATTAGGAATTAGTCCTTAGAAGTCTCAATGAATTTTTGTACATAGACAATGTAAACTATAAGAACATGATATGTTATATTTAATTTTTTTATCATGTAACTAATATGACACTAGACTTTTCACATTTAGATACTACTCTAAAGGTCATCTTAAATGTATTGGTGACTTTGTTTTTTCTTCTAAAATAGTTATTATTTCAAAATTATTAAATATAATTGGTTTAAAACATAATTTAACAAGCACATAATAGTTATGTGATTACAAATTATATGTTATTTTGAAAAATTATAAATGTGTTATTATGGAAGATAAATTAGATTTTTTTTTCTACAAATAAAAAATTAAAATGTATATACTATTTATTTTTCTGATCTAACCAAACAATACTTTATGTGTATGATTTATGTATAAGAAGATGAAATTTTATTTAATAGGAGGATTAGGCTTTAAAAATTTATACTCTTGCACAAACTGTCAACAAATGAATAGTTTCTACAACTTCCCAAGTTACATACATGTAAGTACATCATGCGTGATTCTTGTTTAAAAGATAAACAACACAAAGAAATATTTTAAATCTATAAATGGTGTTATAAATTATATTTGTCTAGAAATACAACATCATGGATTGTTTAGACCTATAAAACCTTCTCGTTTTGGTGGTAAAAGATATGTATATGAAATTTTAGGTGATTATAATAGATTCTTAATGATTTATTTAGTATCCTAGAAAAATTAAACATTATCCAAATTTTGTGATTTCTGTAAGCTTATTAAAAATTTATAAAATGATTCAATAATATCTCTCATAAAAGATAGAGTTGGTGAATATTTGAATTTAGAATTTGGTAATTTTTGTGAATCAAATGAATATAAAATTTTTTTCTCTACCCCTAGGACACCACAGTAGAATGACTTGGTAAAAAGAATGAACACATATATTCAACAAATGTTTTGGTTTATGCTAATGGAATTTAATATATAAAATTACTTTTGGTTAGAATCTGTAAATACATATTTCCTTGTTTTAAATGGATTTTTAATTAAACCTTTCTTGTATAATACCCCGTTTGAACTTTTGAAAGGATTTAAACCCAAGGCTGGTTATTTTAATGTATTGGTATATAATTTGTTCATCTTAAATACAAAAGCGAATTTACACAAATATGACTCTAAATCAGATGATGAGATATTTTTAGGATATTACAATACTATTTAATCTTATAGAGTTTCATATTTGAAATGTTTAGTTGATGAATAATATTTTCATTTTATATTTAATAAAACCAGTTATAATAATAATTATTAAAAATATTTCAATGAAAATGACGAGTTTAATGTATTTAACATTGGTGAAGATAACGAACAAGGTGATTATATTGTATCAATTGAGGGGGAGTATATTTATTCTTAAAATGATCCAAAGGAATGGAAAAATATTAATGATCACCCAATTGAAAAATTAATTAGTTATTTATAATTTGGTAATCCAACTAGAAAATATGTTTTACTTTACTGTGCCAATTATGATTTTGTATCCAAATTTGTTCCTGTAAATGTTTAAAATTCATTAATTGAATCAAATTTTATTAATGATACACATGATGAATAAAATCAATTTTAAAGTAGTATAGCCTGGGATTTAGTTATTTTTATAAAATGTAAAACTATTACATGAACTAAGTTTGTCTTTCATTATAAACATGATAAAGATAGGAAAATATTTAAAAATAATGACTAGTAGCTTAAGGATACTCTAAGGAATTGGAAATTGACATTGAATATTCTTATACTCCTCTTTCTAGGATACAAACAATTTGATTTCTATTATTCATTTCTAGTTTTCAAAACATATAATTATTTCAAATGGATGTAAAAAGTTTCTTTTATCTGTATTTATTTTAGAAGAAGTCTATGTCAGAAAACCCCCTACATTTGGAAATGATAATTTTACAGATTATTATTTTAAGACTGACAAATACTTATGTGGTCTTAAACATCCTCCAAGAGATTATTATAAAATAATTACATCGTTTTAATTTTAAAATTATTTTTAAAGGAAAGGTTGATCTAAAGATTGTATAAAAATACTTTCAAATGATATACTGATTATACAGATATTTTTTGATGGTATAACATTTGGATTAAAAAATGTTTCTTAGTATAATGATTTTTCTATGATAATTACAAGTGAAATTGACATAACCATAATTTGAGAACTACGTTTTTTCCTTGGTTCTCCAATTAATCAAAATAAAGGCAGTATTTTCTTAAATCTATCCATGTATACTAAGGAACATCTATAGAGGTTTGGAATTGACTATAGAAAAACTATGAAGCAACCTATCAACACTTATTACAAATTGGAATTAGTTAAATCATATATGTTAGTTTATTTTATACAATATACAGGCATGATAGTTAGACTATTGTACCTCATTTCTTCAAGACCAAACATCATGTTCATAGTATTTTTGGTTATAGTTTTTAGTCGATTCCCAATGAAAGTCTCCTTAAATTGTTTAAAAGTGTAATTATATATATCAAGGGTAATGTTTATACTAGATTGTTATATTATAATGATAATTGTTTTGATTTACTATCTTACTATAATGATGACTTTGGAGGTTTTAGACCTGAGAAGAAAAGAACTGTAGGTATGTGTCACTTATTAAGAAAAAAATTATTTTCTTGAAGCTCTAAGAAACAATTGTCAGTGGAATTATCAAAAAATGAGGATGAATATCTTACTTATGCTAGTTTTTGTTCACAAAGAATACAGATAAATCAAAAAAATTATAATTTTAATATCAGTTTTCATAAAATTCCTATTTATTTTTATAAAGTAAGTTCTATTTGAGTTTAAAAAACCACTTCAAAACTCTATAACAAAATAAATAGTAATAAGATTTCCTATTCTAAGTGATCATAAAAAAATAGGATATATTATTAGAATTTGTTACTGTAATTAAATCACTAGATTACAATTTTACCAAACCCTTATATTTTGTTAGATTATAGAAAATTCCATTTGAATTAGGTATGTTAGAAATTTGAAATCTATGTTAGAATGACCATTGTTATTAAATTAGTCCAGATGCATTTTGTACGTGAATATTATTTTCTATTCAGATAAAATTATACTTTGATCACACTGTTTAAAAATGATTTATGAAACAATAACACTAACTTAATTATACTTAAATTGGAAATTGTATTTATCTGTCTACTCTCATGATAATATACTATTCTATTTCTTTTAATGTAGTCAATTTTTTTAATATGAAGTCTCTTTTATATATTAATTTTATTTTACTTTTGAATAAATTTAAAAAAGGGGATATTTTTGTTAAAAATTAAATAAAATTTATGTTTTATAATTTATAGAAGGGGAGTTTGTTGGTATTTAAAAGTGGGTTTAATAATATAATAGTAATTATTTTCTTAAAATATTTCCCCCTTTTAATTTTTTTAAATTGTCAATTTTATTAAATTCTCAAGTGTATTAATTAATTTATACATTTTAATTACATGTTTTAAAAACGTTTAGGTTTTACATATATTTTTTAATGATACTTAATGTTTTTTTATATATTTTATTTACTTAAGATTAATTGTTTTTAAATAAGATATTTGGGAAATACTTAGTGGGGCATCTGGTTAGCCATAAATGACATACTGGAAAGATTAGGTCAACCTCAAGGGGATGAATACCAGAGGTACCACATAAAAAGGTTAGACATCACTTTTTTTAGTGCACACCAAAGGCATGAATTCGCATATATAAGGCTTATTGAATGTGCCCGTAGGTGAATGGGTGGGCTAGGTTGTTCGCTAGGCTATAGGCCTATACTTTTGAAAGGTGTAAATTGGCGTTGATCCCTGGTAGCTAGATCAAACCAAGGATTAGTTTAGGTTGAATTATATATCATTTACTAAAAATATCATCAAATTGGAGTGGGAATACATTTTTTACTATTTATCCATGTTAAAAACTTAGATACAATCAGGGCTGTTGATTTCATTTAACCTCATCCTTTCAATCTATTTTAATGTGTTACTCGATAATTTTGAATATCATGATTCTTATTATATTCTAATTTTTAGTCAACTTCTTTGATCGACTGACCATAAATTTATAGCTCACCATTGATATTCCTTAGTTGTCCTCAGTTATCTGTTAATTTTCAGTTCAACAGGTATTTTTCTGAAACAATCCATTGCTTCTTTCCAAGATTTTAAATCATATCATGCATGTAGGTTTGTCTTAGAAAATAATTCCCAAATATTCTATGAAGATTCAACAATAGTTCTTCTTCTGGATACATCATTGTTTCAAAGCTATTTTGTATCTTTTTTTGGTTTCTTGATAGTGCCACCAATGGGCATCTCCAATGGTGAGATGTGAGAAACTATAATTAAATAGTGGGTCATGATTCACCATTGGAACCCAATAGTTAGTCATTGAGTCACCACTAAACAACGATGAGTCGAGTCACCATGAGAACCCAATGATGCCTTATTGAGTTACAATTAAACATATCTAATCGCGGGTCATGAGACACTGCCAGATTATAAGAGCGATTCATTTTACTCACCATTAGACACTAATAGTGAGACATTTTCTCTCCATTTATTGTTTCATCTCTTCTATATAATAACTCAACAAAATCATTATTAGGATTCCACACAACCTATTATATCTTCAATAAGTAGTAGTAGTTTTATTAATTCTGTTTAATGTTGTTTTTTCATTATTTTTAGTAACTTCATCTTGCTCCCACATGATCTATTATATCTTTATTTCATCTATTTTAGTAGTATATCTTCTACTCATTTTCTTATGTAATATTCTTGTTTATATATATATATATTTATGTTGTTATCATTTATTTTACCGTAGATATTTTCATTCAGTTTTAATTTTATTTTTTAATTTATATTTAATAGAATTTTTTCTTTCCATTTGTGTTTAGAAATGATTATCACTGAATCTCTATTGGACACTTCCAACGGTATTTCATGAGCCATAGTTGGCTTCATGCAATAATGAGTCATGAGTCACCATTTAACTTCCAATTGTAGAATTTATTTTATTTCTTCTCATGAAGGATTTGTTTTTTCAATGTCATGGAATAATTTTTTTGGTTGATCTTCTTTTATTGAAATTACAATGATACCATATTCTCCATTCCAATAGTTGTTCATGAACTAAAACTCTTAGTTTTTAGTGATGGGTCACAAGTAACCACCATAAATTATATTATGAACTCATTATTTAACATTTTTTTTATAAATTTTTATTTTTTATTTAATTTAATGTAATTAGAATAAATTATTTTATTAAAAGTTTGTTTATTTTTTTGAAATATAATTTTATAATGTTTAAAAATAGGAGTAACAATATTTTATGAACGTTTACACTTGTATATTAAAGTTCATACCATGATCTATTTTGATCTAGTTTTTTGTCTCTATAATCTATAGAATTATATATTTTTTAAATTATTTTATAATTGTAAATTATATAAAATTTATTTACAGAACATATTAATTGTGTTATCATAATATTTCATGAATAAATATTAATCCTGATTATAATCTATGTTATTTATCAAGTCATTAACAAAAAAATGTAGTGATCATATTATTTAGTTGTTATTAACTAAAAACTATCATGAAATTATTGGACAAGGAAACACTCCTAGAAGATCTTGTTTTAATTATCCATTAGATATATTTAAGGAATAAAACAAATACATATTCATATCATTGAATTGTATAACCGTTAATACTTATTCAAATTTCTACTAATCTCAAAATATTTCATGAACTTCTGTGACTGCTACACTTTAGCTTTGATCACTGAAGAACATTCACTTAGACATTTGTTCCTTCCAAGTGAACAATATCATCGAGATTCAACAACCATGAAATTTATAATACTATATTATTTTCCCTATATTTGTTATATTAATTCTATCTATTTATTTTTGTTTGCAGTTTCTTTGTGTCTGGTTCATGATTTCCCAATCAAAAGAATGTTGTTCCTCTACCTGGTTATACCACCTCCTATAAGGAGGCCTGTGTTGTGACTCCCAATAAGAATTTTGGTAACCATACTTTGTTGGAATCTAGTATGAAGACAATATTGTACCTCTAGTTTATTTAAAATACATTTCCTATAAACAAGGTTATCACACCTTTAAAAGTTAGGTTCATTATTGGTAAAAATCTCTTTGAGGAGTATAAGAGGTTGAGAATTTGGCTCAGATCTTTGTGATCTGAACCACTAAAAATATTTTTTCATTCATTTTTTTCACTATAAATAAACTCAATATCACTACACTAAATAATAATAAAATTATAATATTTTTTTGTTTTTGTACTTAAATTTTCATAATTACTATTCAACCTCCTCCATTTATATTTTCAATCAATAACTATCCAAAACCCTTTACTTTCCAAAGCATCTGTGATGAAGTTTACTTCCCTCTAGGTACTGAAAAATTAAATACCCTAAATAATAATCATGTTTTCCTTCCTAATGAAGTAATCAAATTTTCATAAAAGGATATAGTTCTCACTAAGGAGAAAAACCAGCACTTTGGATTCCAATTTTTTCCTCTATAATGTTAATATTGAAAATCCTACACACATTAAGTCCATTAACTGTAACCCTTGTTTCCAATCTAATAAGATTTATTGGACAATAATAAAATCTAATACATAATACTATTATGTCAATACCCTAAAACTAATGATACCACAATGAATGGGGAGAGATAATGACCCCCCAAACTCACCTCCTGTAGGCCCCGAGTTGGTGACTTGCACTATGGGTATACATATTTTATAAAATGGAAAGGATTAGCCTCTATAATATTGTAGGATTATGAGATAAGATTAATAATCCAAAAACCATTTTATGAAATAATATAAAAAGAAAACCAAATCATCCCACAATTCTTTTATAATTAAAATTGATACACGTAAAAATGTCAAATGTAAATACCCAAAAGCAAAGATAAAAAGAGAAAAAAAAACTATTCAATGTTCTAAGATATTAATATCTAACGTAGTCCATGAAGTACTCCTAGAATCCTACATCTATAGGGAGATCATACAAGTATATTATGTAAAAAAACAAAACTCTCTCATTTACATTTGAAAATTTCTTACTAATAGACCTATAATTAAAAAAACAACACAACCAAACATCACCTACACATGTATACTAACCAAATTCATCCTCTCTAGAGATCTCTAAAAAATAACTCATCCACGTATAATAATGTAATATTAATTATATCGATGCAGGGTACCCTACACCACTTTTCCACTAATTTCCAGCTCTTATATCCCAACATCGTTCATCCCGGTGCTCCCACCTCTTCCATAAAACATCATATCACATTAAATCCCACCCAAGTAATCTGGGCCATCACTACACAAAAACAGTGTAGTAGGGTACTATGAACATGAAATAAATCAACCTCATGCCCTCCCCTAACATGTACGACCTCTACCATAATCCATATCATTACATCTCGCCCAAAAACACCTAGTTCATCACATCTCAACAAATCACAAGTAGACAGTGATACTTTTGACTTATGACCATCACGACTAATGAGTATCACCAATGTCTGGATGCAGGAGTAGTGAAGAGTAGGTAGCCAACCATCCACCCCCATAGGGTCGTTGGGAAATACACCCCCAAATATATATATATATATATATATATATATATATATATATATATATATTTATCTGTGTGTGTGTGTGTGTGTGTCGGAACATGGTTCTCATTATGGGTGGGGCATGTAAAGAAATCACAAGGAAATATATTGAATATATAATAGGTACATAAATATATATCCTATGGATTCATGAAAAAGTTTACAACTAACAAACAACTCTCCCTCACATAGATATTTCATTTAAATGCATTAAAATACACAACACGCCATTTGATAAAAACCATCTTCAATTAAAAATTATTTTTATATTATCAGTTATCAACCCACTTCAATTAAAATTTTCAATTCATAAAAATCATTCCAGTACATTAATTGTTATTTAACGTCCCACCATCTAAACCGAACAACCCATTATATTTCATTCTTCTGTTAGTAAATCATTGTTAATTCTGATACTTCTTGTGAAACTATTGTAACAAAAAACACAATACGTATCAAAGCTCAATATCTCTATATCAACGTACATATTCCCCCCATCCATAACATCACAACAACCTTTTCAAACATCCTTCAAAACCATGTAGAAACCATAATCCTAACCCATAACACAACCAGATCACATCCAATATGCCCACATGCATCACAACAAAACCACTGTTGAGGCATTGCATCAAAAAAACTATGGAAACACACACAACCACACCAAAAAACATTTTAAAACACAAAAATAGAATTTTCTAAATTTGGAAAAGGGTCTTTCATTTAATTCCACTTTTTTATCTAAGGGAATGTCACACAATTCATATATTTTGGAGAAAACAACTAATTATTCTGTGTATAAGTTGTTAACCATTTATTTACTATAGTGTCACAAAAATTACACAACATGGGAATCAGATCAAATCTAAACACAAAAAAAAGGATACTAATGGCCACGATTTTCAGTGATACAACATCATGAATAGATTCAACATTGAAATGTAAAAAAAATCAAAGTAATAGAATCAGTCCCCTTACCCTTCCTAAATTAATTTAGCCATTTGATTTATCGTTTTTAATTTAGATTAAACCATTTACATAGAGATAAACATAAGAAACCCTCCCGATTGATATATAGAGATGTGAAATGAACAAATTCATTACATGGAAGAACTAATATTTACACCAAATTGCTGCACTAGAAATAGGGGTGCACACATAGGAATAATCCACATTCAAGAAAGAACTTGAACCAAAACAGAAAACTAGGCTCTAAGACTCCAAGGTAAAAGCATCTAAAACATATTGCATCCATATAAAGCAAGAAAAAAATAGAGAAATAAGGATATTATCTTTAGAAAGATCCTATCCAAAACTAGTGGGATTAAATAGAGTTTTATTTTTCCATTGAAAGGGGTCTCATAAAAACCATTTAGTTGAACCATTTATAATGTCTCCGATCATTGAAGAAAGAGAGGATATAATTATCCACATTTAAAAATAATTCAGAATTCCATAATTAAGGAATAACTATCATTTTTTTCAATGAAACCTAAAAAATGGAAAATATGTAAATATATAAAAAAATGGAAACATTATAGAGTGATACCACCATCCGGTGCTAACGTTGGGTACACCAGGGTACTATAGTTGGTTGATGCCACCAGGGTGATATCATTGGGTGTTACAACTAAGGTACTACCATCAGGCGATACCTCCAGGGTGCTACCTCTAAGGTGTTACCACCGAGTGATATCTCTAGGTTTCTATCTTCGGGTGCGACTACTAGGGTACTACCATCCAGTGCTATTGCCATGGTGCTACCACATGGTGCCACATACAGGGTGCTACGTCCAGGGTCTTACCACCTGGTGCTACCATCAAGCACTACCTCCAGGGTGCTATTGTTAGGTGCCACCACCAGGGTGCTTCTCTAGGTGATACTTCTAGGTTTCTATCACTAGCGGCTACCACCATGGTGCTACCGCCATGTGATAAAATTAGGGTGTTTCATCAATATCCTCTACAAGGATATTACCACTTGGAGCCACTTCAACGGTGCTACACCCAGTGCTCCTTCCAAGGTGCTATTTCCAAGTGCCACCACCATCGTGCAACCATCATGTGCTACTACCAGGGTGATACTGTTAGGTACTACAACTAGTGTTCTACATTCACATGCCACCATAAGGGTTCTACTAGTGGGTGTTACCGCCAGGGTTCTACAGTCAGGTGCCACCATCAGGGTGCTACCTCCATGTGTGATTTCTATGATGAAAGCATTAGATGGCACCTATAGGTTACTACAACTAGGTTCTACCACCAAGGGGATACCTCCAAGTTCTACCACCAGGGTACTACCATCAGGAGTGACCACCAGGGTGCTACCACCAGGTGCCACAGCAGGGTGGTACTGTCGGGTGCCACTACTAGGGAGATACCGTTAGGTGCTACTTCTAGTGTTCTATCGTCATGTTCCACAACTATAGTGCAATTGGTAGGTACCATCGCTAGCATCAAAGACACCAAAAAATTCCCCCAAACACCTCGACCATCATATTTCTATCAATGTAATGTTCGGAAAGGTCCATTCCATTATATTGTAAACCTCTCAAAGAATTATTGACTCCAAGAATTTAATAATAAACAAAAAGAACAAAGAGAATATGTACAATCAACCACAATTAGATATAAATCTCTTGGATCTCATTATATCTGAAACACTATCCTCAATAGAACATTCTAAACCAAGAACAAAAACATTCCCAAAACCACTACTACCCTAAACATATGAATTAAGATATTTCAACACCCATGTTAAGATAACATCCTCTCTCGGGTGTAATGACTCACCCACATAGGGTTATTCACTTCACAGTTAATACATACTGATTAGAATTCATGTCATACCATTTTTATATCCATAAATCTATCACAATTCATACATAAAAAAAATGGAAATGGATAATAATATAAAAAACAGGATCTTAACATCACATAATAAGAAAATGAAAAAAGAAAAAACTCAAAATAAATCAGGTATTGGGAACACATCTTCATCTCTTACTCCTAAGTACTCTCCTCTAAGAAACCATACATCCATATAACATGAAAAAAAAGGAATGGTCATTCATCATAGAACCTTATATCATTGGTCTTAGATCTCCACTAGCTACTCAATGAACATCACATAATCCTTGATATCAAACATCGTCCAATCAATGAAATGAGAGTCATCATGAAGACATTGATAGAGATAAGAGACATGGAAGAGATAATAGATATGGTCCAATCATGGAAGAAGTTCTAACTGGTAAACCACCTCACCAATGTTCCCTAAAACATCTATGGTTCTAATAAACAATGGCGGGATCTTACTCCCCTTTCCAAAACACCACACCCATCATTGAGGGGAAACCTTCAAGAACACATGGTATCTAACCAAAGACACTAAGGGCCTCCTATTATGATCGTTATAAGCCTTTTATGGTCCATCTCTTCTTTTATACTCTATCAATCCAACTAAACATTTTTATTTCATGCTCCACACCATATTGAGTCTAAGAACTGCTAACTACATAACCTCTACCCAACACAATAGAGAAAAAAATGGCTGCCCATAAAAATCCTCAAATGAGGACATGCCAATATATGTTTGATAGATGTTATTGTAATTAGAATAAACAAGGTAAGGTGTATTTCCCGTGATCCCCCGATGTCCAATATACACACCTACCACAAGTCCTACAATGTCTAGATAGTGAGCTCTATTTATCTGTCTATATGAGTGTGTAAAGTAGTTTCAAGGAATAATTGAGTTCTAAAAGCATGTTTCAATCCCCTACAGAATTGAGCTGTAAAAAATTCATCCCGATCAAATATAATAGAGATTTGTACTCCATGAAGCCACACCACCACACCAACATACCTCCTTTCCTAAACATCCTCTTCACCAAACTCCTTGATCACTACGATGCGAGTCGATTTATTTAACCAATTGAAAATTAAAGAGATAATATCACAACCTCCCAGAGCTCAGGGAAACCCTATGATGAAATCTATTGATATTTCATCCCATTTCCACTCAATAACATCCAATGTGTGGAAAAAACTATAAGTAACATAGTGTTAGGCCTTTATCTACTAGAAAACAAGACACTAATCCACAAAATCTTCCAGTAATCATTTCATCACAGGACTAAAAAACTATTCCTTCAAGCCACAGAACATCTTGGAAATTACCAAGTGTTCTACTAAAGCTGATATATGAAACACATGAAGGACTCCCTCAGGCATTGTTAAAAGAGAAAACAACCTCCCCTAAAACATCATCCATTTCTAACTATCCTCTAACCATCCCTATAGAGCATAAACATGAACCATATGACCAAAAATCACCTTTTCCTCTGAGTCTCCCCACTTGGACTACCCCACACACCACATCAAAGAAGACTAACCCATAACCTGAAATAAGAAAAAACCTCTATCGACCAATAATTCATCTAAATGTAGGGATAGAAAATTTTCCATATCTCTCCCAGCATTTATTGACTTTTAAAAACATACTTATATGAATTTATAGTAAAATCATTGTCCATGATATTCCCCTTTCTTATGGGGTGGGATATATCAAATTTATAGTCTTCAAAAACTCAATACAAATCCGTTGTCGCAAATTAATATCATGATAAAAAAAGTTATAACTCAAACTCTTATGATCCGTGAAGACCACAAATCCATCACCAATGAGGTAAAATCTACACCAATTCAGTGAAAACACAACTAATTCTATCTCTAGATCATGGGTTTCATAGTTATTCTCATGAGAATATAAATATATAAACCCATAAGATAACACTTACATTTATTGCATCAAGATACTACCCAACCCCATATGGGACACATCACAGAAAACTATGAAAAAACACCATCCTCTAGAAGATAAATAATTAAAGCACTAAACAACATCCACTTGGAATAGTATAATACTTCATGACACTAATTAGTCTAGATAAAATATTGGTCCTTAATAGTCAGTTTTTCGAAACAGTCTGCATGTCAAGAGAATTCATAGAGAAACCTCTGATAATATCCTACGAGGACAAGGTAGCTGTCAACCTCTACCATGTTATTAGTTTTTGACTACAAAATAACTTCCCATCCTTTGATGGGTCCACTGCAACACCCTACTAAAACCCCACATGCCCAAAATAATTCACCTCCCTTTTATGAAACATACTCTTTGGAAGCCTTCCAAATAGATGGTGGTGTTGACGAACCTTCAAGACAACTGTGAGATGATCGATATGATCCTAAAATTTCTTCAAAAAGATCAAGATACAATAGGTGAATAATAATATGTACCGATCTAGGAACTCATGAAACATGGATTTCATAATCCCCATGAACATTTTTGATGTGTTAGTCACACTAAAATTCATGACCAAGAGCTCAATGTTCGCATAACTTCATCTAAAGGCAGTATTCCATATATCTCCATCCTTTACACTCAACTAGTAATATCAAAATCAAAGATCGATCTTGTAGAACCATAAGACTCCCAAAATATGTTAAAAATATTATCGATCCTCATAAGTAGGGAGTGATAAAGAATTCTCACCCGGTTCAACCTTCCTTAGTCTATGCACAACCTCAGAATACCATCCTCATTCTTAATTAATTACATCGAAGCACCCCACGGTGACACACTAGGTTATATTAAAACATTATAAATAATATAATCTATCTAAATACTCAACTATTATGACTCCCAAGGGTCAACAAAATAGGGAGACATTAACATCGTAGAATATCTATGCTACACGTCTATTCTGAACTCAACGTCGAGTCGAGGGGGTAGCACTACAACCTGCTCTAAAAAAATCCCAGAATAGAATAAAAACCTTGGGAGTGTCTTCTATTCTTGTGTCTATGGATTTCAAAGATAGATCATCCACAAAGTAAATAAGATGATCCAGATTTGGACTAGCCACATAGAGACCTCACTCGCCAATGAAAACCACACACTATCCTTCTACATAAAATAAAATGAATCTCCTCTAGAAGTAGTCAATAACCTCATGCATAGGACACAAACAGTAAATTCCAAGGATGATATCATATAGATTAATTTTAATTAATAAAATTTCCACACATGATAGATGCTTCTCCTTCATCATTCCACATCCCAAGAGAAAAAAATCTAGTCTAGCCTTCGTCTAGTGTATTCAAAACTTAGGTCATTGTAAGAATATTTAATCTGAGTCCCAAAGCATGGAAAAGAGAGGGTGAAACAAAAGAGTGTGAAGCTCCTAAATCAAACAAGGGAAAAACAAGGGTACATGATAAACTAAGCTCACCTCAAATGATATCTATACCATCTAGTTTTTCTTTATCCACTGCCACTAATTGACCATGCCCATATCCTCTGCCTCTCTACTGATGGCCACCTTTATGACCATGACCAGGTAAAGGTCCCTGAGGGTGATTTATATTCTGATATTGGCCTTCATATTCCATATCATCTCTCATTGGAACATTATCCTACTACCCTTTCTACTGGAATTGACTCACTGGTAACTACTATTATGGATGGCGTTGAACCTATCCACGTATACCAAATTGGTCGTGAGAATCCACTGGGAACTGATCCAAAAGATGGCCATGAACGCCGTATATAAAACAAAATGGTTTGAATCCCTTAGAAAGATCTCAGAAACCATTGGCCCTTGAAGGCCGTAATTTATTCTTTGGAGGTCGAATCACTACTGGTAAAGAAATTTAATGTTGTCATGCCTACGACCTACCACCGATATCTCTAATCCTCAAGTAACCCTTATGTTTATCCTTTCATGGTAAATATCCTTGGGAGTGGATACCCTTGATAACCTATTCCTTTTTAAAAACCTTTATAAATGTTTGATAATAAAAAAAAGTAACTATATTCTAGATTGATGTACTAAGTGCCTCCTCAAGATTTGTCACTTGGGAATCACCATCTGGGAAAAGATCTTGGTAAAAGCATATATAGTTCTTAAACATGATCCCAATATATTGCAAAGAAATAATCTCCTACTGAAGGGAGAGTATCTCTTTCCTCTTTACAACATTCATCGTCGATGAAAGGAACCTTCCCAATAACTCCTTATATAATTATACCCTTGAAACATATTCCTCTTTCATATAACCAAGGTAAAATTTCCACCACTAACACATAGTTACTCACATTTGAAAAACAATCAAGGGGAAAAAGTACTCCATTGGGGAATAAATCAAACTGAATGTGATCTCCAGATCCACTGGCTAGCTATTTGTCTCTACATTAGAAATGATGCCCTCATACTTCCCTAAAGAATGCCACTGAAAAGCCCACAACGTCATCTGCCAGTAATCATAACCTTTAATGAAATCAACCATCCAGTGATTTGTTGGGTCCTCTTACTAGACCTCCACTATATAATCCACATGAAGACGATGACCATGAGCCATATCTGAAAAGTAAAACAAATATTCCATAACCTTAGCAGTATTTAATTTTATTTAGATAATTTTTAATTTATATTATTCATTTTAACCTTCCAAAAACAACCAAAATCAATAATAACAAATGTCATCCTGATACATTTACCTCTCTTAGGTATCTACCCTTTAAACAGGTCCACCATACTTGGTTTTTCAATAAACTCAGAGTCTGTGCACTTGTTCATGGAGGCTCTATTGTCTCATGTCCTAGCTGGTCTCCCTAACCTATGTCATGCACCAAGTTAAACTGGAACCATTTCTACACCATCCCAAGAAATAATCACTATGCCTAACTCCAAACTCCATGAAATCTCTCAACCATAACCTTTGATACTACTCTGTCAAGTCCCCATCCCAAAAAGATACCCCAATGAAGGGAGACAATTACACCCTAGTCTTGCCTCTAGTAGTCCCTAAAAGAAAAGTGACCAAATGACACAACTACCTTCAAATGATCTGAGGTAGTAATGTCCAACATTATCAATGAAGTACTCATGGATTCATGAAAATAGATTTATATGTGTAGGGAGGGCATACATGTATTATCAGTTGGAAAAACCAATGTCTCTTGTTCACATGTGAAAAGATAATACTAATTAACCCATGATAAAAAATAGTAGATCAAATCAAAACCTACACATGTATAATTACCAAGCCCATATTCACTGTGGCTCACTCACTGAATAACACATCCATGTATGCTAACGTAATAGGAATCATATCAATGAAGGGCATCCTACACCACTTTCCCACTAATTTTCCACTCTCATACACCATCATCTTACGTCCTGGTGCTCCTAACACTTCCGCAGAACGTAGAATCACATCAAATCCCTCCCATATACACTTGGTCCACCATGTCACCTCACTTCTAAAAACTAATGCAGTAGGGTATCACTAAATGATGGATATGAACCAAGTCCCTCTACCATGAACAACCCCCACCATATTCAATCTCATCACATCTCACCCGAAGAGACTTGGCCCATAACATCTCATCAAATCACATATAGAGTGGTAATTTTTTCTTTTGTCCATCACAGTCTATGCATATCACCAATGCTTGGAAGAGGGAGTGAGGAAGAGGGGTATCCAAACATCCATTCTCCCATCATGATTTTGGGAATAACACCCCCATATATATATATATATCACTGTGTGTGTGTGTGTCAACACATGGTTCTTAACATGGGTGGGGAACATAAATAATTCAAAAGAAAATATAGTGTATATTTAATAGCTACACACAAGCCCATCCTAGGGTTTCACAACAATGGTACTCTACCTCAATTTGATGTACACTTTAAATGCATAAAACCCTAAAATAATTTATAAGAAACAAATCACCATTAATTAAATACAATTTCCATATACACTAGTATCAAACCATTTCAATTTGAATTTCATGATTATCAAACACTTTCTTGCCTATTAATTTACATTTAATAGCCCATCATTTAAACCATGCAGCATATCAAAATTCATTCTTCCATTAAAAAATCCATGTTAATTTTTATACTACTCAGAGAACTTATGTAACACAATACAAAATAGAAATCACAACTAAATATCCAAACAACGACATCAAAATTTACCACATCCATCATATTGCATCCAATTTAATATCCCTATTGCATAGACACACTAAAACCACCATCGTATCCCTTATACTCAAAAAATCACATCCACTATCTCACACACATCTCAAAAAATCCACCGCCCAATAATTGCATTAGCACAACCAAGCCACAAAACACAATTTCATTCGTAAACATGTTATTGCACACACATAGAATTTTAAAAATTTGTAATAGTAGAATTAAATCAATTCCACTTCGTTATTTATGGGAATTATCACACAATCCATATTTTATAGTGTAACCAATTCATTAGCCTGATTATAAGTGGTTAATCAATATTTTAAGGTGGTGGCACAATAATCACACAACACGGGAATAAAATCATATATAAGAACAAAAAAACTAGGGGCTAACAATGATCATGATTTCCGATTATTCAACAACATAGATAGATCCTATATAAAAACATCAAAAAGCTATAAAATCATGTAATGTATTCCCCATATCATTTCCAAATTCATTTTATTAATTCATTTATCATTAATAATTTTGATGTAACCATTTCCACATAGATAAAAATAATTAACCCTACCTAGATGATACAAATAAAAGAGAAATGAATCATTTCCATACTAGGAAGAACTAATCTTTAAACCAACTTGATACAGCAGAAATAGGGGGTGCATGCTAAGGAGGAAACCTCCTTCAGGGAAGAACTCGAACAAAAAATAGAAGTAGTGTCCCACAATGATAATAAGAAAGTATTTAGAACCTATTGTACATAAAAAAAAGAATGTCTGGAAAATGGAAGAAAGGATTTTCATTTTAGATTGATTGGATATGAAAATAATGGTATTAGATATGGTTTTAATTGTCCATTAAAGGTAGATATCAACACAACCATGCATTTAAACCATTTAAAAAGTATCCAAACATTTATGAAATATTGGATGTAATTATCCCCTTTTAAAACAACTTTAAAACTCATTATTTAAGGCATTAAAACTATTTTCATCAAATAAATATAAAAAAGGGAAAATAATTAAATTTCTAGAAAATTAGAAACACCGTAGAGTGATAAGGCTAGGTGACATTGTATGGTGCTATCATAGAGTGATGCTATCAAGTGCTACTGCTATAGTGCTACTATCATGTAATACCACTAGGGTGATACCATCAGGGTGCTACTGCTAAGTTTCAACCTTTACGTGATACAACAAGGGTGCTACAGTTAGGTGATACCGCAAGGGGGATATCATTTGGTGCTACCATCAGGTGATACCATTGGGGTGATACCATCAGGTACTACTTCCTGAGTGGTACAACAAGGTACTTTCTCTAGGGTGTTATCACTAGGTTCCACCATGAGGGTTTTAGCCCCAATTACTACCAGTAGTGTGCTACAATAATGTCCTATTACCATGGGGCTACTTCCAGGTGCCACTATGAAGGTGCAACCATCAAGTTCTACCACCAGTGTGTTGTTGTCAGGTGTCACTAGCAAGATTCTATAGCAATTTGCTACCGCTCGATTGCTACCTCCCGAGTGCTTCCATTGGGTGCACTTGCTAGGGTCCTACTTTTATGATTTATTTCTAGATTTCTACCATCATGTGTTTCTTCTAGGGTGATACTGCTAGGTTCCACATCTAGGGTGATAACACTAGGGTCTTACTACCATGTTCCATCACTAGGTTGCTACCATTAGGTTCTACCACCAGTGTGCTACCATTAGGTTCCACCACCAAGGTGTGACCATAAGGTGCTACTAGTACCTCAAAACAATAGTGAATTCCCATGGACACTTGGATCTTTAGATTTCTAACAATTTAATTGGACATAAGTTCATGAGAATTATAGAATGATCCTCTATTATCACGCACAAGGCCACCTCATCTTATTTCTCTGACCATGCATGAACAACCAACATTGAGATTTAATATTTTATTAAGAGGATTCTTGGTAACCCATGACCCATTATTATTCCATTAACTCCCATATTAATTTAGAAACTCTATTATTATATGTATTTTGAGTGAACCGTAGGATCCCCCACCGGTAATAGGGACTCCATGATCCACCATAAGAGATTTCACTAAAAACTGAATTATCCAATGTGAGTAAAATAATCCTTCACTTTACTTATTTTATTTATCCAAAATGGTCCAAAACATTGGAGAAAAAGGTTATATTTTCTGCCTTCACCTTAGAACCATTATTCCTAATAACTAAGAACTATGATTCCGGGAACAATGAAATGGGATCCCCTTTCACAAAAATTACCATGTTTTTGAAAAGGATACCCCTGATTCTACATGCCCAATCCACTTCAAGAAATTGGTACCAAGATGATTCATGTATTAGAGAATCCCAAAAACATCAATAGGAAACCATTGAGACTCCTACCATTTTTCACATTAACATTTGTAGATAGGTATTGATTCCTCAAAGACCACACCAAGAAGTTTATCACCGATGGAATCTATTTAGAAAAAATTTTCATCACCAACTTTTTATTTCCTCTAAATGCATGAATTATGTAATGGATGTACCAGTAATTAATTTAGACAATTACCATTCTGAAATAACACATATATCACCCTCCTCAATCAGGTTGATATTCTTGAATGTTACCCTTATTTTTTTATCAAAATTTGCATTGATGATATCTGAAAATAGAATTGCTACCTAAAATGATATCTCTGGAACTATAAATTATGAAATGTACCTAGATTTTCCCACTCAATTCTTTTTCCACTAGTTGATATCCCCACAACCCACCACTTACCAAACCATACCTTCAAATTTCATCAAATGGTCGATAAAACAAATTTTTGTACCTAACGGTCTCACAACACATTCATCACACCTTCTCTATTATCTACCATTACTATTTATCATAAAAAGTATCTATATCATGTTCCCTATATTAATATCCAAAGAAATATTAGCATATATAGATTTCATGGCTTCCAAAATTGTACGTAGGTTAAATCCTCAATTAGCAGTTGGGAATTTTATTCTTCTCCAAGATTTCTAATAGAATCTTATATTATTATTCTCATTCCATACAAAGCATTACATGGTTTTCATAATCCACTCAATGTACCCCTCATAACATTAATTATCGACAAAATATTCATGGGGATTTTGGTGAGAACACTATTCACCAACATTATGCATCCTCTAAATGAAAGGAATTAATTTTACTAGTTTCAAATACACCATGTGATCCTATTAAGGGTTACTTAAAAAATAACCTTTCAGATTCTTCCATTCTAAATGAATACACCCTGATACTCAATTAGAAGACGATTCCATTTCATGTCCAGACTATTTTTATTATTTTTACGTCATCTTTCGGAGTATTTGTTACAGTTATACAAATTACTCTTTCCTTGGTTAATCATTTACCCTATATCATACACATTCTCTTCCATGATTTTATTCAATCTAATATTTGACCTTTTTCCTATTCTTATAAAAGAGAATAGTCATGTCCTCCCGATCTTTTTTATTCTCTATTTTTTAGAAGATATTGAGGCAAAATAAATAGGATTTGAGATATTGGATCATGTTTATTTAATCCTTGCATGGTCTTGAAAATTCCAAATCCCTTACCCATGAATCATTTGGAGAGACATAATGATGAGTAACACATAAAGACAAGGTCCCACACCCTTTATTTGAACCCCAAATTTTTCATGACTCTAAGAACAAAAATCCCTTCCAGACTTTGATATTATTTTTCTATATCATCTTTAATGAAAATATTGGAATCCATCATCTTATGGTAAATATCCTCTACTATATCTCATACAATTACCACAACTCCTTGAATTCCCTTTCCCTGTATGAAACCTTACTATTCCTATGAGAAAATTCTGAGAAAAAATGGTTGAGTATTTTGTTTATGTAAATAACAAGGAATATATACGAAAGGTTACAATAGAAAATTGGTTAATAAATATTAATATTAATGTTCTATTTATCTTTTATGTTATGAATAATTATAGAAGCACAAACCACCCAACGAAGCACCCATTCTTGAAAAAAATCGCACATAGCTACCCTTACATTCTCTTTAATGATATTCAAAGTGGCCATGTAGAAATAACTCAAGAACCCATCTAAGTTAAGAAACTATCTGGTTTAATGATGAACACTACCTAGAGAATCTCCTCATCTATTGGAATGGATTCTAACTCCCCATTATCTTTTTTATACACTATTACATGAATGTAGAGTATGAAGTTCCCATATACTATTGTATCACCTAGTATATGCCCATGGATGATTGAATCACTTGCTAGAAGAACCTTATATATTTCTAGATTAATCTTCCCTTCGACATCAATATCAGCTATATAGGACACATATTGTAATTTTAGGTTTATCCCAATAGAAATATTCATTTCATATATGTATGCCTAGAAGTACGCCTTGTTGCAGTCCCCATCCTCTTTCTATAACTCCCATGATATCTCCCTAAAACCCTCCCAATCTCCATCATTTATTCACCCATGTCACTTTATTTCTCCCTCAAAATAATGAAAGTGTTGTCATCCTATACTTCTAAGAGTCTCTCTTCATGAATTTTGACATTTTTTGAATGCCTTACCAATGAATTTCATTCGTGGATCTATTTTAAGACCACTAATGTAGTTCCCTTATCATCTTATTTTGATGGAACATAAACCCCACCTAATAATATTTGGTTATAGGTTGATTCTAAGAGCTTATTACTGTATGAGGAAATCCCTCCATCCTTACCGAGTAATGTAAATAAATGAATCGACCTAGTCCCATATGAACATTATTTATATTAACCAGTAATAGTGAATGATCCAATAATTATTGAGTGAGATACATGTTAGTGGTATAAGGAAAAGAATCCATACCTTTCATGTTGGATAGACAACGATCTAGTTTTCTCCATATACACAAGATCCATTTCCAGTTTTTACTCCAATAAAATCTCTTACCAAAGACCCGTAGGTTTATCATCCCATTAGATTCAGTGAAGTCTCTGAACTCCTTTATGGATTTACAGCAATAAACCAACCATTTGTGTTTTATCATATTCATTAAATATTCTATTTGTTTCACCACCCTAAAAATAATAAAGAATCCCTAGATGTAAATTGGAAAGATTCTGCCACAATATATTTATATCTTCGACATCACATTCCATATATACAAAAAAGGGAAAAATCACCCCCACCATGTTCACCATTATGGTGGCATTATATGGAGAGGAGTCCACATAATACACTTCCATGTTATGGTTCTAGAATATCCGTATAAATGGGTTACATTCACATACTTTCATGAATTCACAAAACCCCATAATCTTTGCGAAATAAGAAATCCAATATACAATTTTTTAGATATTGTTATTTTATTTTTACTATTCTTATTAAAATATAAATTTTTTAAATTTTTTATAGGGAAAACTAATTTACTAAGTCTTTATTTTACCATTACATAAGATTTATTATTTTATATTTACCCTTATGTATCTTTCTCCTTACCTTTACAAACTCATATTTATTTTTTTAACCTTACATAATCTTATTTGTACCCATATAGAATCCATATGAATTATCTTTTACCTTTATGAAATATTATTATTACATTCCATTGATTTGATTCTACTCTTATGCACTCTATTATAATTTTTTTTCCCTTATGTAGTTTTTACTCTACCTTTATAATACACATGATATTTAGTTTACCTTTATGTTTTACCCTTACACAGTTCAAGAAATTAATCTTGTACCCTTACTCAACTCTATGAAAAATGAAAATACACATATGAATCATGCATTAATTCACTTACACACTATATTATATCTTCTTATTACCCTTACATATCTACTTCTTACCTTTACAAAACCATTAAAAAGTTTAGGTTACATATAAGACAAACGTGAAAATAATTTTACCTTTATAAAAATTGTAAAAATTATGTCTCTCCTTTACACATGTGTTGAAACCTAGATTTATTGAGGAATGAAAATCTGAAAATTTATTGTATGCTCCATTTTAGGATATTTTGATTTGATTTATTTGTATAAAAAATTAATTTTTTAATGATTTAATGAATTCATATTAATATTATAGATCCAAAATGAAGTATTATTAGTGTTTTATAATATTTTATGTAAAGATTAATTTAATTCTTCATTCACACACATATTTACACCATGAAACTCAAATATTTTGATTTTAATAATTTAAGCTATTTTTTAATTTTATTACTTCTAAATTCATGATTGAGTATAATAAAGACAATAAAAAATATTTTTTTTCCATACATTAACATTAATGTATCATAGTATCACATGTTTAAAAATGGGAATAAATTTAAATTTTAAATTTTTAATATTTGAATGTGAGATTTATGTTTTTTCATTGTCATGTTATTATGAATATGTTTTGAACTCTTGAACAAGTGTTTAGAAATGATTTTTAATTGGCAAATAGATTTATAATTAAAATGATTGAATATTTAATTATTTTTATCTCTATATAACCTTGAAAATTATAGAATATTATTATTACTACACTGAATTAAATTTTCAAATGATTTCCTTTTCCTTGATGAGATAATTCTAATAAAATGGATTGAGTGGGATTAAAATAATTATAGTCAAGATACTTTGAAACTGGGCCACTTAGACTTAAAGGCTTCTGATTGATTCTAGAGAATTACCAAAGGAGTTAAAGAATATAAATAGAAGCCTTTATAGGACCTGTAAATATACTCACAACAATATAATTTCACATTTTTAAATGTGCTCAATTGTTATCAAAGTTTCCTTTTTCAAATTCGTATCTCTCATTAAATACAATGTTCCAAAATTTTATTTCTTTTTACTCTTTTTATTCACCTAATCTCATGTAGAGTGTCTTTATATTCGTTAATAGATTTAGATGATAATACTGATGGTTTTTTTTCTTATAATTTCACTCATCTTCCCATTTATTATAATTTTGGTTCTCTCTACCATCAAAGTGAGTGACTAAGGTTTAATTGTTTCCTTTCAAAAAATGGGACTAATATTTTTTGGTTTCTAAATTTTACATTAATTAACTAAATCCTTTGGCGTATGGTTTCTTTCTATAACCAAAAATTAATGTGATATTTGTTGGTATCTTGGATTCAAATATACTTATTAGATCTATCATGAATTATGAGATAATGAAAGTGAAATGTAATGTTTGGTGATAATATTTTTTTAAAAAAAATTGAGATGTTTTAGTTTCCAAAAAATGACACATAAAGTTGGATTGTACATTGAATAAATAGAATAAATACAAAAAACCTGGTATAAAGGCTTTAAAATTATAAACTTGGGGTTCTAGTGAAGATGATTTCAACACATAAATTAAGTGATTAATTTTACAAGGGTTTTAATTCACATTTTTATGATAAAATTGAGGTTGATTAAAATTTTTATCTTTCTCCTTCTCATTATTATTCTTTTTATTCTACCACTACATTAACATATGATGATCTTCTTAGGGATAAATATTATCATTGAAATGTTTTTTGTTATATTCCTTCAAAATTAAAAGCTATGAAAAACATATACAACCATGTTGTCTATAAAAAACATTAACTTTTAAAAAAAATGAGGACATGATTTTAAAAATAAAGGAATAACTAAATGTTGAAAATTTTAATTTTCAAATAAATTATCTTAAAAATATTTATTATAATTTTATACAAGGGGAAGAAAAATTAACTAATATTTTAGTTTGTCAAAAACCAATTGAAAATATCTATTGTTTTGGATTTTGAAATCAAATTAATCTTCAAAATAATTATATAAATATCCTTATAAAAGGTATTTTTCTAAATAAAATTTTTAATTATTGTAATAATGTTGGTAGTCATATATATGAGTGTAATGGAAGAAATTATAAATATTTTAGACTAATATGAATTAATATTTTTTTTTAAGTTTTCTGAAAAACAATTCTCATTCCGTACAAATTTGTGTTCCAAAAACTATATCAGCAAATCAGAGCAGACCTAAAATTATTTTTCCATCTCAATTATTATTATATCACAATACCCAACAATAAATATGGGTATCAAAATTAACTCTCCTTAGATTTATTATATATTTTTCCTACCAAACCTTATTAATCTATTCTTTTATAGAATCTAAATAAATGTGGTGTTCAACTCTTGAAGTGATTGATCAATTATTTCCCACCATGAACTTAATATTTATTATCCAAGAGTGGGTTAACCTTGATATATACTTTCAAGATAATATTTTTATATTAACCTTGATCTTTATGCGAATAAATTTCTTCATTTTGTTATTATAATTTCTCTCTTGAACAATTTTTTAAGTTTTATGTTCTTATCATTTCATTTTAAATTTTTTTTCCAATTATCTTAATATCTTATTTGTAAATATATTTTTTTGGAAATTATATTATAGACTATATTCCAAATTAAATTCTATAAAAAAAATATTTGAAAAATTTAATTATTTTTGGAGTGTGAAGTGAGTACAATACTCTAAGGAAAACATTCATGTCTGGATACAAAAAAGTGGATGTGGTTTTAGTGTAAATGATCATAGTGGATTATACTAAAAGAGTTATTGTGTTTAATGAACCTTCCTCAAATCTAGGAATAGTGAGTGGGAATCTGCTACATAATATTTTCTACACTCTCTGGGAATTTTATGTTTTTTATTAATACAAGTATTACAAATACTTAATAAAGAAAATGATTGACGAAAATATTTCATTGAGTATTTTATTTATTTATTTTTGACTAGTTTAATGGATGTGATCCCCATTAAAATCATTACGAATTAATTGGGGAGACATAATCATGTTGATTCTGAAATGTATTCAGATTCAACATTTCCCTTTTCATTTTTTTTGAAATTTAATTTTCCTTATTTTTTGAAAAAATATAAATAACTTTTAAAAAACTATTTTTGAAATTTTGATTTAATTTTATAATATGTCATTTAAAAAATATTGGTTTCTAAAAATCTTTCTTTTGTATTTTTTTTAATTTTGAAAATATTTTTTATACATTAATTTTCATTTCTCCAGAAAGATCATTAAAGATATCAAAAATAGATTTAAATTCCTTTTCATTTTTTATCTAACCCATGTATTAATAATTTTTTATAATCTCAAAGCGGGAGATGTTTTAGCATCCCACCCTAAATATGGAAAACATGTATTTGTGGGACAAGTTTCCTTCTTTACTCTTATTTAATTATATGTTTTTAGTCATGTGTTTATGATAATAAAAAATAGGTAGATTATTGTGATCCTCACCATTATTTTATTTCAATAATCACACACATTAAGAAAGTGTTTTTTATAATTTTAATGATTAAAAATATTATTTTTTTAATAATAATAATAATTAATATTATTTTTTTGTATTGTAATTTTTATTTTATTGTATTAATATATTTTTTATGGGAAAAAATATATTTTTATTTGATATCCTTTTATTATTAATATTATTAATATATTTATATATATCATAAAATTAATTATTTTGAAAAGATAATTTTATATGACTTTATTTTACCCTTATTTATGTTTAATTATTTTCTTCTTTACCATTGTGGAGCTTTCTCTTCACACTTAAACTTCACCTAAAATTTCTAGTTCACAGAAAAGGTCTAGGCCATTTATTAAAAGAAAGAAAAATAAAACAAGTGAAGAAAATGTGGTCAATGAATGGAAAATTACCTCATCCATAAAAAAAGTTTAGTAACCATAATTAGAAGGATAATTATCATAATCATAATCAGACACATTAGTGGTTTAAAACTATGACTGTGAGCTACCTTTCTTGATAATTCTAAGAATCCCTACCTTAGACCATTCCTGCTCAAGGTTGAGCATAAACTTAGAATATTTTGAAGATGATATGGTAGACACATTCATTGACAGGTTGGAGTAGTCATTCTATGACCTTATTTTTTGTGGATCTCTCTTTCCTCCAATTACAACATCATTAAAATAAACACCACCGTCCGATGGCCTAAAATGACTAGTATCTAATAAAACCATATGCCACTCTATATCACTTCCATCATCATAAACGTTACACCACTTCAAAATTTATGTGGATAAGAATAAATTATGAATATATAGAGGATAATTTATGTCCTTATGAGAATCAGGTATTAGGGACCAATCATCCGGTGGAGCATGTCCTGAGAAATCCATTGCTAGAAGATGCACTAGATAACATTGTCCTACAAGTTGTGAGTGAGCTGTCTATGTTGCAGTACACTGAAAAAGATCATTATTTGAAGAATCCTAAAGCTCTACTCCTTGATAAGTGTCATCCATTGTATGTTGATCTTTACTATTCATTCCATTAAAAGAGGGACCATCTTGGTCATCCCAGAGCACATCCCAATACCAAAACCCTGTTTTTACAGTTCAGGTTCTATATGATCAGCCTCAGGAATAATATCTCTTCCAGGAGACTTAGGGACATTACTGACTGATCCCTACAATGTAGTGGCTTATATAGGTGATCCTTGCTTCCCCTACATCGGTTGCCTTAATGGACCAGGTGGTATATATTGTGGTCTATTATTATTATACTGCTCATCTCCAGTTTGGGTGTTTTTACGTTTTCCTTTCCTAAAAATAGAAGCTCCATGCCCTTGAATGGAGAAAGATGAACAAAAAATGGATCTTCTTCACGTGTACAAATTATTTCCAATTTCTTTGTTGTTAGATAAATGATAAATAATTTTTTCATATTCAACAAGAATATTCAGATCACCATTTTCAATGGTTAAGAGAACCATTTTTTGTTAGTTTTGAGCTTAAATAAACTTCTATAAAACCCTTTCAAAATTTCAAAATATTACTTTGCTCAATTTTCTCATCCATATTAATTAGAACACCAGTTGTATAAGAAATGTCATATAGAATTTTTTGATGCTAGAGAACCAAATTCATAATAATAATTTTAAACTAATTCTTTGAAAAAGATCTTCTATACTCGCAATTGTTAAAACCAAAATTAAACACTTACACCCTAATCATACCAGGATTTAGAGAAATACAACTAAAACCCCGTGCCATTTTCTTTAATTCATAACATAGAAATAGAAAGTGATAAAATCCACTCCCCTCTAGTCAATATAACTATTGGTGAATATGTTAGCTAGTCAATACAAGTGTTGGATTTTATGACCACTCGTAGTATATATGTTATAAATTAATTGTTATGATTACAATATATTAAGGGTAATTAAGTGAAGTAATTGATCCAAAAGGGATAAATAGTGACCTCAACCCATAGAATCATGCCTTATTAATATTATTTATTAGATCTATTGAGGGATGTATCATCACTGGGGATTGCACTTAACCAATCCCCAAAATATCCTAAAAAATAGAGGATTAAAAGAAACTAGTTGTGGATAAGTTTAAGTTTGTATATATTACCACTATATAGATGATATCTAAGCCACCCCATCATCATATCACCATCAAAAACCTTAAAATTATGTCATATTTTGATGTAGTAAGGGGTTAGGTTTCTAAACACTAGTATTATAATGGTTTAATTTATTTAGAAACAAAATAGTGGTATCTTGAATCACTTTTCATTATTATTTTATTTAAAAAATACATATAAATGTAGGATAAATAAGTTAAATAGTTTTTTTGGATACAAATAAAACACAATTGTATTTTTAGAAAATATATAATTTATATTGAAATACATTTTTATGATTAATTTATGTGTGTGAAATAAATTTTATTTTCATGAAATTGTTTTATAACACAGTATTTATTTAAATATAAATCATAATTTTGTCCCGAGTATATTTTATAGGGATTTGAAATTTGATTATATGAATAAATTTTTTTTCATAAATATTATTTTCATTTTAAGGATATAATTATTATATTGATAAAATTATTTTAAAAAAAGAAATATATTTTTTGAAATCAACACATCAGAATAAGCTAATGGTGTTTTTCAATAATTTTATAGGACATATTATTTTTAGGTAAAAATAAAATTTATTATACATATATGCTAATCATTAAGAAATAATAATAAGATAAAAGATATCTAATAAATTCAATTAATGATTTTCATGGCAAAAAATATTTTTTTGCATTAAAATAAGGTATTTTATTGTGATATTATTATTTATCAAAACTTATAAACAACCTTCAAAAACCTAAATGATATTTTAATATATTAAAAAGTGTTATATGTAATGATGTCTCAATTCAACATCATGAATGATATGATTTAAATAAGGTTTCTTCATAAACTAATAAAATAATAAAAATCACTCCTCCATTATAAGTACCATTAGAAGAACCTTGGGAATTCTCATATTTTTTTTATTTTTTATTAACTTGGATCAAAGGATTATGTTTGGATATTGATAAACAATCCCCTTTATTTGGATATAAATATCCCTCCTATTATATGATTAATCCTCATTCTAATTTCTTAAATCATAAATTTCATCACACTTTAACTCACTATATCCCTGCTATGGAGTTTCTATGGTTCTAAGGATCTATTTTTAAGATTTAGGAAGAAACCTCTCAAGGTAAGTGTTCTATCCACCTATTTTCAATTCAATAACTTCCTTTGTTGTGAGAATTTTTATTACCAAGTGGTTATGTTATAATGTGTTAATAATCATCCATGTCTGCCTAAATGATTTCCTATTAATGAGATACTATCCTTCACTAGAAATAATCCCTTCTAATGAACTATTATGTTCTATCGTAATACTTTCAAAATTATCCGATGATTTTCCAAGACACAAACTTATGTTGTGAATATTGAGGAATATTTTTAATAAAGGGTATTCATTTAGATATAAATATTTTTTATTGACTGAGGAATTACATGTATTAAAACCACATTACTAACTGTTGGAACTAAAATGATAAAATGTATTCTTATGTTATATTACCAATGTTGAACACAAAAAGGTTGAAAATTAAAAATTACACCCTTATAGTCCCTCTGTCCCCCCCCTAACAAATATTTTTTTATTAATTTATAATTTGTTGGTTGATGAGTTTCAATTGTAACTTTTTCAAAAATTTCAAATTTTTGGAATTTGGTACTAGGAACATGGTTATCTAGAATGATTAGTCTATCTATGTGAAAAATATTGGAGGGCTATGTGATTCCTATCAGATCCATTTTTTATTGTAGGTACTTATTTATTTTAACCATATAGATAGAATATGTGTGATCATTGTTTTTCCTATTTAGGGCATCCCAGTTAGAACATAGTTTGGGTAAATCGTATGATAAGTGTGCATTTAACCATAATTTCAAAAAAATAATTTTATTGTTTTTCTTTTTAATCTCCCCCATTTAATGTTTCCCCTCCCCATCCCTCTCTATGTCTTATCACATAGTAGTCCCCAAGGGATTCCCTTTATGATAATCCCCCTTTTTGTGCCGCCCTCCTCTCCTCTGCCCCGGTTTCCAGTTGTTGCCTCCTCTAATTTTTTGGTGTGTTTATCATGGTAAGGTATCCTCTTCTTTCCTTATTATTTTCGTCTTTATTAGTATTCCCCCTTTATGGTTCACATACCATGGAAAACCCCTGAAATTATTTGTGGGATTATTTTTTTCTATTTTTTGGTTTCTATGATTTTTGGAGTTTGATTGAGGATTTTTCTAAACATGGACATCAAAGGTGATGAATCATCCATTGTATTTGGGTAGGTTTTTATCTATACTTATTATTTCTCAAAATTTTAATCAGGTATATTCTGACTTGTGGATTCCTCATATTTTTTAGTGCACTTTGGACCTCCTTATAGTATTTTTGGTCCTTAATTGGTGATAGAGACATCGTTTGACGTCAGTTACCCCATGAATAATTATTTAATTTGAAAACAATTACTTCATGGTTGTTTTATTGGGTGATTTAATTATATTATGAAGTAATTATATTATTAAGTAATTATATAATAGAAAATGGTTCTAATTCAGGGAATTTAGTTTCCATTAATGTATATTGTTTTCCATGTTTTCCTCTAATATCTAACATGTGTGTTTTTTATTTTTTATGTTTTTAATATTGTTCTAAAGTGTGAAGAATTATAAATTCTCATATTTGAACCAAATTATATCTAACATGGTAATTTAAAATTCCCAAAAAAATTTCCTTTTTTGTACACAAGTTAAATGTAATGTATAGTTTCCCAAGGAACATTCAAATGATTTCCAAATCTATTAAATTTTTAAATGATACTTATACATGTACACACACACCCACATATATATATATATCATTTATTTTTGTACATATTCACTCATGGTGATGAGAATATGTACATTAGGATGAGGGGTATCCATATATATATATATATCACGATGTACATGGTTTTAAGTGTGAATTATTGTTTTGGAACATAGAAGACATGGGAAAAAGTGGTTTTCAATAGAAAGAGTGTTTCTATTTTTAATGATGATGCTTTATTAGAACTTTTAATAATTTTATAAAAATGAAAACCCCTATTAAGGAATTCCCATTATATTTGAAATGTGGTGTGTCCTAAAAGTTTCATATGTAATGTATGCTTGGTGAAGAGACTTGTGAATTGTTTCAAATTTTTTACATAAGAAGTGGTCTTCACCTTAATGCGATTTTGGTGGAGAGAAAGTATATGGTTTTTTGCGTGAAAAAAATAGGATATGTATGTATATAATATATTGAAAAACTCACCTCTATTTTTACATCTTGGGAACCCATTGAAATTTAGGAGGGAGCACTAGATATAAATGTTAAACTAGTTTAGTATTATGGCATGACTAGTGTATGTGACATAAACTCACTCTACTTGTGGGATATTCCCCCTTACACTAACCTATGAGGGTGATACTAGGTTTTAGGGTGAGAGAATTGTGGATAACTAGTATCGGTATAAATTTATAATGCAAATGTATATGGCTCAATCCTCGACCATCCTTACTACCCTTGAGATCCCATGACACAAGTTTTATGAACACACCACTTTCATCTATTTTTTAGATCTTTATTAAATGGTTTACTCTATTCTATCTCCTTTTTAAAATTCTTCATCCAGTGTATGTTTCATCTTGATAGAGATTTTAGAAAAACCTCATTATTTAGAAATTGTTTTTTAAATAAAAATGGAAATAGTTTTTTGGAATATTATGTTACTAATAGTTTTTAGAATATACTAAAACCCTATTTTATATGTAATATTTTCAAAATATAATTAAATAGATTTATCTTTAAAGATTATGCATAGGTCTTTGTTTCTAATTTGGAATGTCTAAAGAGAATCTAGTTGGTCTTGAATACATCTCAATTAATATTTCATCTTTATAATGATCTTTTCTAGTGTCATTGTTGGAACATTCTTGGTTTCATGTTTGGTGGTGACCCATAAGGTCACAAGGTGGTATTGTTTCTAACATTCTCACTTGGACGTGTATCGTCATATATGTGACATGTTAATTGTTTCCCCACATTCCATCTTTCCAAAAGTGCATAACATTCATAACTTCTTCAAAGATGTCTGCACGTTCATTAAAATGGGATGATGGTCCCTCCTTCCATGGATTTCTCCTTGGAATTCGTCACCCACTCTGGGTCTCCCTTATTGATTAAGGCGTTTTTTTGTGAAACCCATTCCTGGTTCAATCTCTTTTTGGAAGCCATTTAATTATGGTACTTATGTCATACATTCAAGGGGTCTTGGTAGAGAATCAACCTTTGCTTATGGGAGTAGTCATGTTGGTAATCCATGGAATGTCATGATGATGGAACATTGGTAACCAATATTATTCATCATGAGAGGGCTTCTCAAGGGCCTGAAACCAAGGGAATCCTACATCAATCATGTGTTATCTTATGATAGAGTTATGTATTTCAAGGTTTAACATATTATTCACATACTTTATAAATGGTATTGAATTTTTTTTTCATCTACTTGATATAGAAAGAGTGATTAAAACAATGATGAAGGTGGACCAGTTTGGTACATCACTAGGAGGGGGCACCTAGAAATTTTACAAGATGGATGCATTTAAACACCCTATGAGGATGGACCTGAGAATGGTGTGTCCCCTAAAGTGAAGTTTTCACACCATGAGGGGTACATCCCTAATATAGAATCACTAATATAGATGGGTTAGGATGCCCAATGAGGGAAAACCCAGGATGGCATATCACATGAAGGGAAGTTTTCACACCATGTAGGATAATCTGGACCCCACTGAGGGTGGATCAAGGACGGTGGATCCCAATGAGGGGGACTCCAAGGTTTACCATTGACAGGGATTTAAACTTATTTAGGCTTCCTACATACCTTGTTTAGAATACAGATATCAAAACTAATGTAGTTCTCTAGATGGAGTACACACTAAGACATCCAGTTGTAAGAGTATTTATCTTGGTTGGATTGTGTGAAGCTTATGCACTGAGACATTCTAGATTCTTCTAGTATCAGCGATTATGTGGATTAATGGGTATTATGCACTGATAGACCCATATGGATGACATGATCCAACCAGGGTAAGGGTGAGGTGATGAAGTAGGTGACTGGGCTTACACCTAGGAGATGTCATGATGAATGAAATATCTCACCGAGATTCATGTAAGAATTAGGATGGATATGGAAGAACTGTAAAAAATGGATGGAATGGATGGATTTTTGAGGTTGTTGGAATTAAACATTGGGGAGATTTTATATGTATCCCAATTGGTTTGGAATCAAAGTCCACATAGTTATGGGATGGGCATTGGGGATTAAATCAAAGGATAAGGTGCTTTTGAAGGCTGATCTAGAAACCACTAAGAGTGGATCTAGGAGGTGAACCCCTGGGAGGGGAAATGGAATTTACATTTGGTTTGGATTGAAATTCATGTAGTCATCCTACATACCTAGTTTTAAAAGATAGGGATCAAAACCCACGTAGTTCAGAAAGGATGGTACAAGGCTTAAACATGGAAGCATCATGGAAAGAGGGTGTCATGGTCACTACAAACCTGTAAACCCATGTGAGTCCTGATCAATATAAGAAAAAAGAGGAATTAATAGATGATATGATCACATCATTATTGATGCATCAGTGAGGGATAGTGTGGGGATTATTCTTGAAAGCAGCCCATGGAGACAATAATCAAAGGGAGAGGAATCAGGTGTTGAGAGTCCCCAATGACTATCCCCTCTTTGGTTTTTGCATCTGAATGTGGTGAGGAGGATAAATTATACTACCTGCTACAATAAAGGTTATGGGATTACACTAGGATGGTTTCCCTTCCCCGTGGGGTGAATTTCGTTCCAAAATAGGAGGATTTCATTCCATGCGAGGAAGATCTCACTCCCATGGAGATGAATGGGCATGGAAAATACTCGAGGCAGGGAAACCTATGTTCATGTAATTGGGTGATGCTGCAGTTTAATTTTATGTGTTACGGTGATAGAGCATAACAGTTTAACATCCTACAACATGGGTGGGGTAGGTCTCACTCATTACCACTTGGACATAGATAACTAATACCCACTAACACTTTCGGAAGGGAAGGAACCAAAAATACCTGATGGGATTGAGTTGGATGCATGTTCTATAGTGGGGTCCATGTTATTGTAGATATGTAATAAAAGATCAATTGGCATACCTATGGGAAACGATCTATGTAGGGAAATGAAAAATTATACATGATAGGTGGTACAAGAATATCACTTTGAATTAGCCGGGAGGGACGTACAGGGGAGGTGTGTGAAAGATATGGGAGTTTCACATAGGAGGGGCTTGAACATGGTGCTTCTGATTAAAGGATACTCATGCAACCTAAGGGAAGAGGTTCAAAAAATATGAGAGGCTTGCACAAAAAAATAAAGGTGGATGAGTGGAAGAGGTAATGTACAAAGTAAAGTGTTTCATTAAATAAGAGTCATTGGCATGAACTTTCTAGATGAAAAAAGGAAATGGTTGAGGGTCAACAACTTGTGGGACAACCCAAAAGGGAACCCATAGGGGACCTATCCTACAAGATCTTATAAATTGATTGATCCATGGATTGCGTGTTTTCATGGAATTGATTGTCTTGCATGCATAAGAGTGATTGTTCTCCTTTTAGATTATTCTTTTAGGAATTGTGGTGCCCTCTTATATATAGTAAAAAATCCATAGAGGTTGTACATAAGACTCTTTATGAGAGAGTGAATTTAGACCTCTTATTAGGCATGAAAGATCCATACACACAGGATGGTATTCTTCACACCAACCTATCCACTTTTGAGAATTCTCATTGGATGTTTTCGTGAGGTTGGGTTGAAATAATTCCTTTGACATTACATTGGGAATGTAAGAGTATTATGAGAATTTTCCACCTAGCACGCAGCCCTAGGATCCTGTAAGCTGCTACCTTGGAATTCTCATAATGTCCCTATGAGTTAAATGGTGTATTTTTTTTGTTTATCGATAACCTTTTGTTGCATAAAGGAGAATGCAGTGCCAAAAAATCCCCCCAATGTGGAACCAAAGATGATAGGGGATAGAAGGTTGGATTCGAAGGGAAACACTGAAGAGAATAATGCATTCAGAAAGGTGTATGAAAAACCTAAATATTGGCACATAAGGTGCCTTGCACGCACATGAAAGACCTTGTACATGCCTATAAATATTATACGGACTCTCTACCTATTACTTTTTACTTTCCATAAAATAAGTGAATTTTCTCTCATGCATGTAAGTTTTTTATTGTTTTATTGAAAACTCAGATTCGGTTTGTGCTTTATGAAAATCCACTAAATTTTTCACACATCATACATGGATATATTTTCCACGGATGTTTCGCAAACAACTACTCGTGGAATATTCTTTCATTCCCATATTAAATAATTCATTCTTGAACCTTTGTATTTTCAAAACCAGATGAAAATGGCCAAAAAATAGACTGATCTAAAGAGGGAGCCTTCCTTTGTCGCACGGAGTGTCGAGATCATAGGGAATCCCCAAATAATTCATTCAAGATGGGTTCTTTCTAATAAATTAGATGCTCTACTACGTGATGAAACAATCTTAGAAATATTACCTCATGAGTGAAACTCTTTTTATATGGAACATTAGGATTCTGGATGAAGTAGTCATTCTGGGCTTTGAGATTGATTTAGCATGGTTGTGGTTCACATGCGAAGATAGCCTCCAGTAGTGTGACATTACTATATATGTCCATCCTTCTAGAGAGGATTAGAGAATCATTGTATATGTTTTTAATTCTAGAACCAGGATAATCATGGGAGATTAACCAGTAACTAAGGGATCCCTTTCCCACTATACGAGCACCTTCCAAAGTGGTATAACGAATGAAGTTGTGGGATAGTAGAAGAACTGGGACCTCAGGTCTGAGGGTAACTTTATAAGTGAATGGACATACTCATACTGGTTCTTCCACACTTGTGAGGAGTTTAGAGTAGAGATGAACCATATAAGGCTATTTGAATCTTTATGGACATCCCATTCCTACATCTACCACAAACGAGAACTTGTTCTAGACCTATTTAGACAATGGTCTCATGACATGAATACATTCCACCTCCACTATCTGGAGGTCGATATCAGTCTTTTGTATATTCACTATTTCAGAGGAATTATTCTGCATGGAATTAAATACAATTAATTCCTTCTAAATAATATCTTAGAAGATAGATAGTGAACTCCCATCATGATTTGAAATCTCTTTGATGTAGTGAAGGAGAAGTTGGGGATTGATTATATCCTAAAGAAAATTCCATACCTAGTATGGTTAATAATGTTCTTCAAGAGGTATAAAAAGGTGAGGAAGGAATGATGATGGAATAAAAACCCAAACATGTCAAAGAGGGTCAAGGTAGGATCATATTTGGGGGTCCTAAAGATGGGAAAATATCATAAATGGTGGTTCAGTAAGGATGAGGCATGTGACCCATTGATAATATATTCAACCTTTCATGATAATTTTATGAGTGGTTGGTGGTTTCTGGTGATGGATATGGGGATGAGGGTCTACCTTGTAACTTTACTAATGGCAGGGATCATGATAGATCACAAAACATTTAATCTGGGAGTTCCTGTATTGGAAAAGATTTATAGTATTCAAGGGTACTTCTAGAGGGGAGGTATGGCTAGGAGAACTTGTGGACCATTCCCAATACTTCATAGCTATATTGAAGGACACTTTGGTGAGTATTATTTCCCAAATGAAATTAACCATGTAGGTAATATCCCATGACTTTATATCTTGAAAATTTTTGGGGTCCGACAATGGATGCTCAATAAGGAGGGGGTCAAGCATTGCATTGTTAATCCTTAAAATTTCAACTTCAGCCCCTTACAAACACTTATTGGCCACATTTTGGATGAACTCCATGGTTTATTGGAGAATAGGAAATGTTATGAAATAATTGGGTGAGGAAATATGGGATAAACTTTTGACTAGGTTCAAAACACAAGATTCACAGTTTACTTCTAAAGATCCATCAGGGCGTTGGGCCATGATGGGAGGTGAGACGAAGCGGTATGAGACCATCATTGTTACCGGATCTGTATGTATTTAAAGGATGATTCAAAACCCAAACCAAGGAGTTATCTATGTGTGGACCAAATATATCATTAGATAGTGGGGTTCAAACCCTGGTGTGCAAATATTTTAAGGTTGTATTTCACAGACCATGAGGGAGATGCTCAGTCCTATGGTATACACAAAGTATATAGAAGGTAAAAACAAATTTGAATGAGGGAAACAAGGCTCACGTGAGGCATATATTCCTTAAATAGAAATTACTTAAATTTTAAGGTTATAATGTTTAGACTGTAACTGAGGAAAATGGGACAAAAAGGTTAATGGACATGTGGCTAGTCCCAAAGAAAACAATTTTAGGAATCACTACATATCCCATGAGGATGTGAATCAAGACATATATAGTTCTCAAGGCACATAATGGGAGGAAAACAATGCTGGTGGTGGAAATCCACTTTGTTGAGGAAACTAAAAAATCTATAATTATAATGGGGAATCTTGAGATTGATCTGCGTAGGGTAACATTTTTATGTCATTCATTGAGGACGTTGGATCTTAGTTTAAGCTCATAGAGTTTGGACCTGGGGGTGCTTAAAGTGGAATATGTATAATGTGGTGGCATAACTGAACTGATGTGAATGGGTAGCATGGAGGCCCACAAAAACCACATGTGCATTCCTTAAAAATTTCGTATATAGTTTAATGTCATATAGCATGGACTACAATAATACCAGATGTACCAAATATGAACACTCATTCCAAATAAATACATATGACTTGAAAGGGATAAAACGCAATGTGAATGTGGGCCAAAGGATCCCACATATCACATGGATACCATAACATGAAAAATAAACATTTTAGGGTCATGGGGTTCGGACTGTGATCAAAGCCAAGGGTTTTAGGGTTTGAAGGAATTTGTAGTTGGTCCCAAAGATGGAAGGTCTGGGAATCACTACATATCCCATAAGGATGATAATAAAACCACAAATATTTCTTAAATTAAGGTAACAACTTCATTTTATCATCACCCGTTAAGGAAATTGGATCTTATTTTAAGGTTATAATGATCAGACCATGAGGGGGGGGTGTCTCAAATGGGTATTCATAGTGTCGTTTCATACAAGACCAATGTGAATGAGGCCAAAGAGGCTTGATTCCCTGACACATTTTCCTAATGTGAATTTTTATATTAGACCTAAAGCTATCGGTATGGCATGGTTGGATGGAGCATTATACGTGAGCAGGCCAAGGAGGCTCGTGTGCCATCGATGGGGCTTGAGAATAATGGAAATATGGGGAAGTAAATTTTTTGTTGGGTCTAAAGAATAATTGTTTGGGAATCACAACGTATCCCATAAGGATAGAAATGTAGAAACAGATAATTTTTGAAAGATGGAATGGTAGATAACTAGGGGAAAAAGTGATATTAATTTAGGATTGACACCACAATGAGGCTGCACAGTTTAAAGTCATATAAGATAAGACTATAGGGGCTATGAATAGTTTAGGTTCATAATTCTTGGACCAATGAAAAACAATTTAATGTCATATTTCATAGACCATAGGCTCTTATTTTAAGTTTATAGAGTGTGGATCATGAGAAAAAACGGATTCATATGGATATGTATGGATTGGTGGAGTGGTAAACCCGATATGAATGAGGGCCTAAGAGGTATGAACACCACGTGACACAATATAAAGACAATATTGTATACAGTTTAGAGTCAAATTGTTGGTTATCTGGTGCCCATTTTAACATCATGTGACTAGGATAGAGTAGCACAATTTAATGTCATGTTATAGGGATGAGTCTACAGAGTTTAACAGTATGTGGTAATAACAGTTGGAAGATGATTGCTCCCAGACGGAATTCATATGGCACAGTGAAATAACCAGACATTAATGGGGGCCAAGAAGGCCCACATCACACATTCACAAGAAAAAGATGAGGACAAGGGGCTGAAAGGTCACAGTTTGCAGATGTTCCAAAATAAAGAATGTTTGGGTGCTCCTATGGTTCCCATAAATATGGGAATAAGGCCATATATAGTTCTTGAAGCACAATGTAGAGGTGAAGCTCCCCCTTACGGGTAAAATACCTAAAAAACACCTAATCCCACATGTGCTAGGATCAGTGTGGGAAATAATGAGTGATGTTAATCATTCTTTATCACATGTTGTATCATACAACAAGGTTGAATAAATTATTGGTCGAGAATGTTCCAACTGACACTGAAACTTCCACTCAATGTGCATAGATTCATTTAAGAAAAATACCATGTTGTTAAATTTCCACTACAACATACGGAAGTGGAATATGTGAATCATGGTGCCCGATATCTAGAACATAATGAGGGCATAATGGTGATGGAGGATAACTACTGACCCTATTCAAAACACAGAATCCATATTGTGTTACCTGGAATGAGGATAGACAAAAGATGGTCAACCATTGACCTTGTTCAAAACATAGGACCTGTCTCAAAATGTTTTCAAAATATTTGCTTGGTGTTGGCTCAGGATTGTAGGTGATCCATTTGATGATCACCATACCGTTAGGGGAGGGGTCCCCTCAGATGTGTAAGAAGTTGTAGATACAAATTATGGGACACATAAATAATGGAAACAGATTGATGTAATGTTCACATAGAATCCAAAACACTATGTTCTATACCATAGGACACTTAGTCATGTTAATCAAAAAATATCAGAGACTGGGATTCAAAACCCTAAGCAGGCACTGTGCAGGCACTGTAGAAAGTATAGTTCAGTACTATAACAGCTAAAACTATTCACCTTGGGCCACCAGTTTGGACATGGAATCCCTAAGGCCTTTGGGCCACCCAGGACTTTGGGTCAGTTAGGATTTCGGGCCACCTCTAAGGCCTTCAGTCCACCTCAAGGCATTCAAGCCATATGTAGTTTCCCCAGATAGACTCTACAAAAAAAAGAGCATCCCCATATGAGGATTTAGAGTAGGCACACTCACCATAGCATAACCAATGGATTTGGAAGAATGAGAGGGCATGGATACAACATCGGGACCATCTTGTTCTTGTACGGGAATCATATCCAGATGGCCATGCAAAGGTGGGGAGCTACCATCACGATGTAGATGCTGGGGAGGGTCATTTCCTTATAGTTATAGTCTCGTTGAATTCCATATGACATTTAGGTCATGTAACGTCTCTTAAGGATATGAAAATTTTAATCACTAACCATACAGGCCTTGTAAAGGTTCCCCCTCATCCCTTAAAAGGGTGGTTATCAAAAAATCAATAAAAATGAAGGCCTTCAGGCCTTTCGGCTAGTGGAACAATTCAAAATGTAGAGGATGATGAGTAGGGGATTAAAGGTTGATGAACTTATGGTTGGTCCAAAAGATAAAATTTATTGGTGTCACTACAAATCCTATAAGGGTGGGAATAAAGATGTATGTAGTTCTTGAGTTCCATGTAGTTTAACATCATGTGGTAAGGATGATATTTTCCCTTATTTTTATCATTATGTGAATATGATGATGAGTGGAATGCAATTTATCATCATGTGACTAGGACATGAAGGAGGCGTACCTCTCAAGGGATGAGTATGATGTGACCGATATTACCCAACATGAATGAGAACCAAGGAAGTCCATGTTCCGCTATATGTTACCAAGGAATGCATATGGCCTAGACCAAAGACAAAGTTCCTATGAATTTCTACATATCCCATGTATATGGGAATCAAGCCAAATGTTGTTATAAGGAGGAAGTCTCCCAATACAGGGTTGACACATATGGAAATATGGCATATATTTTGGTGTGTGTCTTTTATTTAGTGGTTGAAAAAAGAAGGAAACTAAAGGTGTAACAAAAAATCCCATAAGGATGGTAACAAGGACCAAAAAGGCCCACACCACACCAAATACTCCCAAGGGATGAGGAATGAAAATGGGATAAAATTTTGAATTTACGGCTGGGCCCAAGGATGAGATATTTGTATACCATAAAGATTGGAATCACACTATGCATAGTTCCTGACTATGTAAAGGTATGAGAACAATTCTAGAAGAGATTGCCTCTTAAGAGAGAAAATCACATTGTTGCTATAAAGTTTAGAGTCATGTATCTTGGACTCTATTGTTCTTAGTTTAGGGTCATAAAAATTAGACCAGAGAAGTTTCATGACTCTCCTGTGAGGGTACAAACCCTTACAAGACTTCGAATCCCACATGAGTCATTCTATGTGTGGGAAACAATGAGTATTTATGGTATTTTCTTATCACATGTAGGTGAATATAATATAAAAGGAAAAAATAAATGGGAAATCTCTAATGGTATTGGACCTCCTTCTTAATGACTTAAAATGCATCAAGAGAAAACACCAGGTTGTTAGAGTTCTAATAGAACATAGGGAAATCAAAGATGTGAGTCATGGTTCTTGATAACTTAAACATAATGAGGGTAGAATAATAATGGATGATAACTACTTAACTTGTTCTAAACATAACATCCATATCGTGATACCTAGGATGAGGATAGAAAAATGAGTGTTGTCCACTAACTATGTTTGAAACATTGGACCTATCTAAAAATTTTGTCAGAAGTATTTCGGGGCATTGGCCCATGACATTAGGTGAGCCATTTTTCTAGGCACCATTATTTTATGGGTTCCCTTTAGACATGAAATATTATGGGGTTCCAAATAAAGAGATAAGTGAAGCATGGAGATGAAACAAAAGAATTTTCATGTAGAAACCAACACTCTAGATCTCACGCCCTGGAACATTAGATCATGTGAGTGGAATAGAGTGGGTGTACTCGGGATAAAATAACCTGATATTAAAAACATTTTATGTTCATATTTCTTAGACCAATGGATATTAGTTTAAGGTCATTGAGTTTGGACCATTTGTGCCTAGTTTAATATCACTTTCCTAAGATGCACTCGTGCAGTTTAACATCAAGTTGTAAGGATTATAAAATATAGTTTAACATCATGTTGAAGGGGATGAAGATGTTATGATGGTAATGTGAGTTATGCAGCGGTTATAACCCAACACGAATGAGGACCCAAGGGGGCCATTCCACACAACACAATTTTCGGGGGAATCCATACATAGTTTAAAGTCATGATATTAGGATGTGGGTGCTTAGTTTAACATCATGTTGTGAGGATATATAATGTTTAGTTTAACATCACGTTTTGGGGATATATGAAATATAGTTTAAGGTCTTGTTGAGAATACCATTTTTGAATCTTAATTTAAGTTCATAGAATTGAAAACCTAATGTATTATAGTTTAACATCATATAAATAGGACAATTGTTCTGGGTAGTTTTACATCGTGTAGCAAAGATGGGGAAGTGGTTCAATGTCATTACGGATGGACACACGTTTTTATGAAAAGTACTGCTTGAGGAACATGGAATTGGTTAGAGGAGTGTTCTTCTCTCCATTTATAGTTATAAAATATTATGGACCATTAAAGAAAATCTTATAAATTATGGAAGGACCTTCCCATTTGGTTTCCAACATTTCTGGCTTCCTACTAGGTATCATGGGCACACAGAGGGCCAATAATATATCACCTTGACAGAATAAGAAAAGAAGAACATTATTTTCAAAATCTCTAGATATATTCTTCTTAGGCCTCTTCAGGTTATCAAAGGGCCGAATCTTATTCTCGTTGAGGTATTCTAGTTCATATAGATTGATATATGCTATATTTTTTAGCATCTTCTTGTCATAGACAGCTATCAAATGTGATGATAACTGAATATCGATGGGCAGTATTACCTATGTTTCATATACCAATGAATATGGGGTCACTCGGGTGGAATTATGATTTTTCATCCAATAATCCTAGAGAGAATTGGGGAGATTTTCCTATTAAATTTTCTAGTCATTTCCCACCATCTTATGCAGATTGTTGGAGAGGGTCTTTTTAAATTTCTCAATCTATCCATTTTCTTTAACATGATAGTAAGTAGTATGGTTGGACTGGATACTGTACTTGGAGTATAATATCTTCAGCTCAGCTTCTTGTAAGTTTATTCCATTATTAGGGAGAATAACATGATAGAATTTGAATCGATGGATGATATTGGAGATCAAAAAATCAGTGATATAATGGGAATTGACTTCCTTGAGTAAAACCTCCTCTATCCACTTCAAAAAGAAATCCACTAGGGTTAGAATGAACCTACACTGCAGAGCTATCATTGGTGGGTATTTTCCCATAATATCGATTCCCCTAACCACAAATGGCCTGGATTAAATGGTAGTGTGATGGGGATCTGGTTTTCGATACAAAAATTTATCATGGATATGAATTGTGTGTAACTTCTTGGAGAAAACAATACATTCACTGACCATGGTGGGACAAAAGTATACTACCTTTGAATCTGGTGGGAGAGATTCAACCCTGACTAATGGGATCCATAGGAATTGACATACACTCCCTAAACAACCTGAATAATTATCTCTTCATGAATAAATCAAAGGATAGTCCCATCAAACCCATGTTTTCAGAGAATATGCTCAAGGTGGGGACAACTCTGGAGGGTGAATTGTAAAATACACCGATAGATTCCCTCACATTCTACTCTGTCTGATGGGATATTTCCATGATGTTTGTACTCAATAAATGAAATTTTACCATCAGATATTTCTTCTAATAAAATTTGGGAAACCAGAGGTATCAATTCAGAGCCACTGATGACCATATTACTTACCTACTGGTGGTCATCATCATCTAAGGTGACAGGAGAAATGACTCTTCAATGTGCCACATGGATAAAAATATCATCATAGTCAGGCCCTAAAAGGGATGTGGATAGACTGGACATTTCATTAGATAAAAAATTCTATAATTGGGTGATAAGAGTGACATATGGTTGATAAGGTAAGTGGGATATCAAATGGAGAGTGCATTCTAGTAGGGGAATACGTTTTGGATTCATCATGACAAAGTCACCATTTATTTTTTAATGACTAGCTCAGAGTATCCCTTAACATGTAGGTGGATAACATCAATCTCGAGGGCCAGATTGAGATCTATGATGATAGACTCATACTCTACCTCATTTTGGGTGTAACATTCTGATAACAGAAATTAATTGGTCAAGTCAACTTGTGTAGGTTTGATGAAGTTGATTTATAGTCCTAATTTATTGTGCCTAGGATCATTGAGCCTTCTACTGGCCATGATTAATGAGGCACCATCGAATTGAATCTTCCAACATAGTAAAAAATCATCCAATAAAAGGATTTACTTATCTGGAAAGTCAAGACTAAGGGATTTCTCTACTGGGGCTAGATGGGAGGCCTATAATTCTACTAGTACCTGGACCGCGACTGCCTTATGTTCGATGAACCTGATGTCAAAATACTAAAATATCACTTCTCAATGAGCTAGATGACCTATGAACATGGGGTGGTCCAAAATATACATTAGTGAGTCCACATGGGACACCATCTATACCTCATAATTCTAAAAAATAGTGCCACAACATTTACACTGCAAAAAAAGGGCGAGGAAAATCTTCTTAATAAGAGAATTTTTGGTCTCTGTGTCAAGGAGAAAAGGAATGAGATAGTATAAATTTTTCTCTGTCCCTTCAATATTCCTTTGAGGAAGTAGGTCCCTGGGGTATGGTTATTGGATGATCACATAGGGATCCAACAACTCCCCTAATATGGTTGGCATCAGAACCAGATGCTGCAACAAGTACTTCTTGATTTCCACAAACGCAGCATGGCACTCTTCATCCCAATGTTAGGTGACACCTTTCTTCAAAATCCTATCAAAGAAATTACACTTTCCTACCAGGCTCTTGATGAATAAATTTATAATGGATATGTGTCCTTGAAAGCCTTAGAGATCTTGAAGGTTACTCAGAGGAGTCATTTAGATGATATCCTTGATCTTTTTTGGACCGATATCGATGCCTCTGTATTTGACAATAATTACAAGAAACATTATTAAGGTAACCCCAAAGGCACACATCAAGGGGTTCATCTTCATATGGTGGGAGTGAAAGAAGCCAAACAATTTCTCAATATCTTTGAGGTTATTCTGATTGTAGTGGGATTTGACCACCATATCGTCCACATATAATTCCACTAGCATCATATAGATCTATTTGAATATGCGGTGCATACCACTCTAATTAGTGGTTTCTACATTATCCAAACCAAATGGAATTAACAAAGATAAAATTTCCTATGCGGTGGCTTGAAGGTGGTGGAATCTTAATCTTCAATGGCCATGTGGATCTAATTGTACCCATTATACCAATCCATAATGGAGAGAGCCTAGAACCCTATGTTGGAATCAATTTATAGTATTGTCACAGGAACTGGAAAATAATCCATCATATAGTGGTAGTTGAGAAACCATATATCAAGAAATAATATGATATATCCATTATTTTTCATGATTGGATAAATCTTGGCTAACCATATAGGGAATTATACTTTTTTGATGAATGTGTCTTTGATGAGATTATCTAATTCATCCCTAACAATGGCACCATGAGAGGGGTGCATCTTTTTGGGAAGTTTTTTGAACCCGTGATGACTCACACAGAGTCCAAGGTAATGGATGGTTACCTAAGGGTATAGTATTGGAATATCATCATAAATCTAAGAAATTACATTATTTTTATGCTTCAATAAATCCACATACTATTTCTGTTCCACTCCAGGAATTGTGCACTAATCAGTGTTGTCCTCTGGTCCATCTTAGCGATAAACTTCACCAGATCTAACTCATCGATGGTGGTGGTGACTCTTTCTTATAATTTGGGAGGAGAATCCTCTAAATATTCTTCACCATCTGAGATTGGAGAATTTTTGGGAGGATATGGTTTATCCTAGCCCATAGATCTAGGGGGAACACTAGTGCCTTCTCAGTCTGATGTGGAATCCTCACTAGGAGAATCATGCACTCCTAAAACCTTGTCAAAAAAATAATTCAACCCAATTCCATCAAGAATTTGATTTAGGGGTCCACTCTTGACTATGTCAATGTAGTGGTGGTGGTTCAGTTTGTATCGATTCAACCTAGATCGATGGAACAAGAAAGTATGGAGAATAGCTGTAGCCACATGGAGAATGTATTGACACCTAATAGGGGCAGGGGGTTCTAGTATCACCCGAACCTAACCTATGTAGAATTATGATGAAATTTTTTTATGTTCCTTGTATTTGGTAATCAGTCTTACCCTCATTTCAAATATGATGTTGTAGTGTCCCAAGTCTGGGGTTGTAGCCTCCAACTAGCGAATCACACGGGATTAGGCATCTTCCATGTCTCTCCATTCGTCAGCTATAATAGTATTGTGGTGAACCACATTAGTCTAAACCCATTTTGCATTGATCTTATAATAATTTTCATTCATATAGTGGTCTTCAAAAGAGTCAGATGGAGATGCATCACCTTGCAGAAAACCTACTCAACCATTGAGGGAGTACTTGAGGAATTAGTTATAAGAGGAGGGAACTGTTATCAATAGATGGAGAAAGGGTCTACCCATCAAGGAATTATATGAGGAAACCATTGAGAAAACCATGAATACGGTGTTAGAAATCAAGCTTACAAACTAGGTATTTGGAAACATTACATGGCCTCTTCTCAGTCCTGTTGTAACCTTGAATTTTCTTGTTAGAGGGACTAAAATTTGATTCAGTCAGTCCTAGTTTAGGGACCATCAGGTTCAGGGTGATATTGAACCAAAAACCTAGGTCTAATGGATAGTGGATTACTTCCACACCATTGAACTTGGAAATGATGTATAGTGGGTAGATGTAACCCTATATAGTAGAGCCTTAATCCTCTCATAAGAACAAGATGATATCTTGGCATTATGATCACTCACATTCCTCAATATGGAAGGCATATGCAGCTGCTACCACTATCCCAAACAATATGGGACACTTCAAGACCTATTGGACAGATTCCAACATATCATCAACTAAGAATAGATACATAAGGATCAAGATATTTGTAGGAATTAAGCAAATATGCTTAAGAACATAATACTTCTGTGCTTGGTGCACAATCATGTTGGCAGGAATTGGTCTTTAGAAAGTGGTATAACATGAATTTCTAGTCAAAACAGAAGGTTCTGGCTAGTGCTGGGGATGTATCATTGATCACTAGATAAACCATGCAAAATTATTACCACCCGATTGTTGGATGACTGATGTCTATCCAGGGTTGGGCGCAACTAGTCAGGATATAGTTGCAACAGATCTGCTGAGTTGAGAATTATGAATGGTGGTGGTAGTGAATCAGATGAGATAGGATGAGAGTAATGACTATAATGAGCAATACACTATGACTACTATTGGGTCTTGATATCATGAACAACATGGCTGGAATCCCTGTAATGTGAATTTTGATGATTCACATATCCAGGGCCCTATCAATAATGAAATCAACTAGAAAGATTAGGAGAACCATCCTGAAAATCCTTATCATTGGGGACTATATAGGGATCCCCCAGCTCGATGGTATTCATAGAGGCATATTCCTGGTCAACATTCGAGGAATCTTCCAAGGCTAGAAGGATTCTGGGATAATTTTCAATTATGAAGGCATGAAATTTCCTAGAGTGTGAGATGGTTTTGGTGCAGGTTGGTACTCTTGTTTCCCTTGAGTCATAAGTGCATTCTCTTATGAGATGAAGATAGATAATATGTGGATGCAGAAGTGGAATATGGGGATGGTGTGGTGATTCCAAGAGACTCAAGCCGATTTAAATGGGAATGAATGATACCATGGGAATGAGTGAATAGTTTTTAGGACAACCAATCTTCAAAATTATGAGACCCACGGCTGGAGAGATGCTGACATTCCCCATAACTGCTACTATCAGGCTTCACAAAAATGATTTCCACCTATGCAGGGGTAGGGCCCAATCTAACTAACTTTTTTTCAACTAGGTCCTATATCCAGTCCCTGAACACATAACATATCTTCATGGTATTTCAAAGGATCCTATGATAAATACATTAGTTAGGGTGATCAATGAGCATCAACTCCTATGTATTACTATATTCTGAAAAATTTAGAATATCTTGATCAATGGAAACATGGAAGTAGTTGGGAACCTGAGCCATATTGAATAAGTAGGCATGGTTTCTACTTTCTGGTAAAGGAACACTGGGATCTTATCCCTGATGGGTGGCTATAGTCTAGGGAGCGTCAAGAGCCTAATTTTTTTTACCTAGGTGGCTATGTTTGATGGGATGTTGGATACCAATTCTGCGGTGGGAGATTTCGAGCCTGAGTTTGAGCTTGAGGCTCATTACCACAATGATCCAGCAGATGAGGACCGAAAAGTGGTAATTATAGTGTCTTGGGGACCTCTATTTGTGTGAAAAAGTGGAATCCACCTTAGCAGACCTTCTTATAGGAGATGGAAGGAGAAAAAATTGTTCCTACATATCTTTCTGTAAAGCTTCCTCTAGGATCTGAGCATTGATAGAGAAATCTCAAAATCCACCTGGGAAATTTTATGTGATGATAGAGGGAACTAATTCAATATTTACATTCTCCACACACATCATTATAAACTGGTCTTAAGTCAGTGGAATATCTAACGAATACAATAATCCCTTCCACTAATATACAATGTCTGTGACTCACTCATCTGGACATTGTTTTTAGTTGAAGAGGTCAGAAATACTTGTATTGCACATGGTGGAACTGAACTAATAAATAAATTTCCTGCAAAGATCTTCCCAACTATAAATGGAACTAATTGGAAACTCACTATACCAAATGAATTTCAGCCCTTCCAATGTATATATGAATCATAATATCTTAGAGGCCTCTTACCACTCTGTAGTTCCCAACATGGGGATGCACCTTGAGATGAGGTGGGCCAGATACATTATCTGGTTTCGCACCCCATTAATAAAGATAAAGGTTGGATTCCTGAAACCCAGAGCCTCTTACATATCATCCACTCACAATGAATAAAACTTTCCATTAGTTGGGATAACCAACTACCATGTTTCAAGGGCCTCTTTGTGGGTGATGTGAGTGGCCATTGGATCATCCTAGTATGGATTCATTTCCTGCTAAGGATTCCTAACCAACAGTGTGTTGGAATGCTCTTGAACATTATAGGAAGGCTCATAGGCTCATGGGGCAGCTAGAGTGGTCCGCAGAGCTACTGGAGGAACAACCTATGGAGATTCTGGAGGAACGACTTGATCTGGGTCTTGAGGAGTGTTTTCACACAACTTAGGAGGATTTGTTGATAAATAAAGTGGTTTATTTCTATAGGATCTAGCCTCTACATTATCAGGATACATGAGATTTTTGAGATCAACATGAGGCTACTGTGCAAGGAGGACCTACGGTTTCCCCTGCCCCCACCCCCCAGCATAGAAGGGGAATGATTGTATCAAGAATAATAATACTATTGGTGCCATTCTTCCGGGAGCTCATCAGTTAATGTTTTCTATTCTACAAGATGTTGGAGAAAGGCAGTTGTATCATGGCTGACCTATACCTTCTATGTCGCATCAGACATGTCAGATGCCTTGGAATTCATAACCCATCCTTTACCTTTTTTTGTATTTTAAATTATAGAATGTGATGTATAGGGGTCTCCATGGACAATTAAATGCCTTTGATGATGAGTTTGAACACCTATGGGTCTACCTGATTCTATTCCACCTTAGGTGGTAGATTTTCTTCATATAATCCCATGTTGGTGTCCCTGTCTCAAATTGTTTTGGGGAAAACCATATTCACTGTGATAATTCCTAGAGGAATATCTTCAATGTCTTTAGGTGAGTTAGGTCTCCATAGGATGATATAGAAGTGGATAGCATCATAATTCCCCCATCTCCAATTATTTCCATGAAGGGATGCCTCTTCAATAATTCCATGAAGCACGGTGAAGCTCTGAATGCATTGTTTTTGAAGAGTCCAGTAATAATTGGGTCATTGAAGGTGCCTAGCCAAGGGAAGAACATACAACTCAACCATGTGACACTATTTTCCAATGTCATCATAATGCTCTTGGATCTTTGGATAGAATAACTGACAACCATAGAGGTGGAAATTCATCTCCTAGACGGTCTGGTGGAAGCACAAGATCTCATCATGGGTGAGGGACTTTGGAATATCGATGTCTAGAGTTGTGATCAGACTGAACATCATAGAAAACTGATCTATGGAAAGGGGGTCACATAGGCTTTTCCAATAAGAAGTGAGATCTGAATCTTTTTTACCCCACTCTTTGATTAGGTCCAGCTAAGGAACTGGAATTGAAAATGACATGGACAGTTGCAACAGTGGAATGACCAGTGGATAAAATGCTACACGAGTTGACTTTCCACCACTCACTAGATCATCTATTGATGTCAGTGCCAACCACATCACTATTTACCTATAGTATGGGGTATTTAACATTACCCCATGTGCGATGGAAATGAGTGTTGGTGGATAATCTAGAGGGTTATTATCATCTACCATGCCCAATAACAACTCTACGTGATCTTGTGTGAAGGTAGAGAATTAAACAAGTTTTGATAGGGAGGTCTACATGATGAGATTCTCTAAGGGATCCAAATCTTCCTCAATTTTCATGTAATAACAACGGGATTTAATAATCTCGTCCATCTCATATTCAGGGATGAAAAAACTCACACACAAGGATCCTGCCCTAGACTCTGATGTTGAGGGTCAGGGTGAAGTCTCCATAATTATGCTACATTCCACTTAATAAAATGAGAAAAGGACTGGATTGACTATAATATATTAGTTCTCTTAGTTATTATTTTTATGGATATGGTTTTACCTTCTTCCCTGGGAAGGCTCTTCATTAAATGGTAATTCTTCAGCACTGGGAGGACCTCCATGTGTGTTGGTTCTGGAGCAGGGAGGACCTCCATTTCAGCTAGATGGGATATGAGGAGGTGCTCTATTTACGTTGATTTCATTGTAGAGAGGACCTTTGATTTGGTGAGCTAAGGTGCGAGGAGCACCTGGACATATTTCAAATGGAACACATTGAGGGAATCCATGTGGGTGAGCTTGAGTATGGGGAGGAACTTTATAATGGTAATTGGATGTGAAGGGGGTTCCTCCACAGTTGGGAGTGCTAAAGCATAGAGGACCTCAATATGAGGTGGTGAGAACATGGGGAAGACCTCTTTATTGACTGCCTGTGGCATGGGCAGGACCTCTAACCATGTTGGAAGTGGTTTCATGAGGATGACCTCTGTATTGGTCGAAGTGAACATGAGATGGACCTCCATGTTGAATATCAATGAATTAGGGAAAGAACTCCACATTGATAGTTATAGGAGCGGGGAAGAACTCTGCTGGACCAGAAGAAGACATGGGGAGGACCTCCATGTCAATGGGTGAAGGATAAAGGATGAAAATTTCTTTGGTTGATGATGCGGTAGGTAGGACATCCTCTTGTCTTGATGAAGGGGACATGGGGAGGACCACCATGCTAGTTTCAAGAGTATGGAATAACTCCACTCTTTTTGGCGGTGGTATGGGGAGTGCCTCCGTACTAGATCCCACCATCACAGGATGGCCCGTTGTGGTTGATGGTCATTCCAACGACTGAAAGAGTCAACCCAACCTTCATGTGAGGTGGATGAGGTCCTGATTATGATCGATTATTGATGAGTCCCTAGACTGCAATAGTATAGATCTGGTGGAATGCACCGGGGGTGGCATGGTCTAGTGAATATGTAGAAGTTGATTCCCCCATATGGGAATCTTCCTATGCATGAAATCTATGCTAGTGTTTGGTCATCCGAACCACTTCTAGCGGAGCAGGGCTATAGACTGACTGTCCTTTGGACTGAGGTATTGGAAGTCGGTGGTGTTGATGTGGCATGGTGGGGGTTCTCTTTGGTGGCTCTTGGGTGATAGTCATAGTCAGGATGACTCATATATCCCTGAAATCATCTTCATAGGGGAGAGAGTCATAGGAACATCCCGAGGAGAGGATCCTGAAGAAGTTGGAAGTCGATGTGGGGTGATGTGGTTCCCTACGTGGCCCTTGGGGATGATAGTGATGGAATGGTGAAAATGACTCTAGGACCTACGTACCATATTCGTCATGGTAATGTCCCCCAATTTCTTATACCTTAAGATGATAGTATCAATCAGCCTTATCTTCACAGTCTCTGAGGGTGATACAAGGTGTGGGTACCTAACAGTTGTGGTCATGGAAGAAGTCATAGTGGTGGCACAATCATGCTGGATTGTCACAATGTTGTTCGTCCTATCCCTTCATCTATATGAAGTGGGTGATTTATTTCATATGGTTTGGTTACTTTAAATTATGAATATTATGCGTTATGTAGGGGTAATAGTAATTCAATTCCCAATTCCCCAGTTTTTTTAGTCGTCCATGGTAGGAGAGGGAGATCCACACTGATGATGCCACGAACCAAAATTCACAAAAATTAACTAACCCAATTTCTAGTGAGTTTCATGAAAGGCCCACTATTTTTGTAGCATGAACTCGTGCCACATAGATGGATCCATTGAAATTATTATCTACTGATGTCTTGAGAACTACTAATCCCACATTTAGGAGAAAATTTCACATTGGGTTCAACATTTCTGTTTTTGATGATTCTTATAGGGTGCACATCATTATCATGTGATGTGTGTCTTATTTTCCTTCATTCCCTCCTTACAAAGAGAAGATGCCTTAATCAATTATTATGATATGTCTAATCCTTCATCAAAATGGTATTATGGAATGTTGGTCCCTCATTTTGTGTATTTCAATTCATAAATCATTTCCCAGTATGAGTTTCCATTATAGATTAAAACACTATTTGTAAAATTCATTCCCAGGGCCATATATTTATAGATTCCTCTTAATTATGATACCTTTGTCTGTACATGCCAAGGGGTCCTGATATGATATAAAATGTTGTTTTGGTGATTATTCGCATTGGTAATTGGGGGCATGTCTGGATGCTTTAACATTATTCACCTGTATTCTTACTCATGAGACGACTTCTCAAGGGCATGAAACCTAAGGCATCCCACATTGATCAGAGGTTTTAATATTCCGAAGGTATGTCTTTAGAGGTTTTACCCAAGTGTCCCATATTTTACTCAAGATATTCTAGGATTTTAACATCCATAGGATATGAAAGGAATAGATATAACACTCAAGAAGGTGGATCAGATTGGTACATCCTTGGGTGGGATCAACTAGAACTGGATGGGTGGATTAGAATTTCCTATGGGGACAAAACCAAGACTATTGTGTCCCATAATGGGAAGGTTTCACACCATGAAGGGGTAATTCCCTATGTGAGAGGAACCGTGATAGATGAATTAGAATTCCCAATGAGGGTAGACCTAGGATAGTGTGTACCATTATGGGAAGGTTTCACAAAGTGAAGGATGATCTAGACACCACCAATCATGTATCATGGATGGTATAACCCAATAAAAGGGACACCAAGATTTATTATTGTCTAGGATTTAACCTCGTAGAGGCTTCTTACGTACCATGTTTAGAATATAGAGATGAAAAACCATATAGTTCATTAGATAGAGTAGGGCTTATGTACTGTGACTTCCTATTGTAAGAGGATTTCTCTTGGTTGGATTTTGCAGGGAATATGCATTGAGACTACCCAAATGTTGGTATAAGTAGTGATGATGTGGATGAATAGAGAATACACACTAAGATAGACCATATGGATAACATTATCCCACCAGGGTAAAGTTGAGGTGTTGAAGCAGATGACTGGGGCTTATGCGTAAGAGCTTCCTAGATGAATGGTGTGATCCCACCAGGATGCAGTAACCTGGGTAAGAATTTGTATGAATATATAGGATGTGAGGGAAATGTATGAATTGATGGGTTGTGGAGGGTTTGGGAATGGAAACTCAAGGATATTTCCTATGTATCCTAATTGGTTGTGAATCAAAGTCCACGTAGTTCAAATAGGGCCATTGGGGATTACACATTAGGAGGAGGCCCTGCTGAAGGCCAATCTGGACACCACTGAGGGTGGATCAGGGATGTTCAACCCTAGGAGGGGGCACCCAATTTTTCCATTAGTTGGGATTGAACCTCATGGAGGGATCCTAAATAACCTTTTCAGAAGTCTAGGATCAAAACCCAGGGATTACAAAAAAGGATGATGCATGGACTACAAATATAAGAAACTTTAAATGATGGTATCATGATCACTATTAAACTTTAGTCCCATGTGATTCATGATTAGTGTGAAAAAAATAGGATGCAATAAACTATATGGCTGCATCGTGAAAGATGTGTCAGTAAAGGATGGTGTAGGGATTACATGTGAAAGATGTCCATGGTGACAAAGCTCAAAGGTATAGGGACGGGGTGTTGAGAGTCCCTGATGATCACCTTGTCGCTATTCATTGCATCCAGATGAGGTGGGGAGGTACAAAAGTCCTACCTCTTGCAAGAAAGGCTATGGGATTACACCAAGATGGTTTACCTTACCTCTGGGGAGAATTTCATTTCGTGAGAGTAGTATCTCATTCAATTTGATAATGATATCAATCTCATAGAGACAAGTGGGAATAAAAAATGCCCTAGGTGGGATCCCATGTGTATTTAATGGAGTGAGTATATAGGTTAATTTCATGTGATAATGTGGATGTTTCTTGGATGTTTAAGGTCATGTAGCATAGATGGGTTACATCTCACTCCTTACCCCTTGGACTTACATAAGTAATACCCCCCACCCTTAGGTTAGGTAAGGCACCAGAAATTCTTGATAGGATCAAGGAAAATGAGTGGTTGATAGTTGGGTCCACAATAGAATTTCTATGTGAAAAAGAATAATCTATTAGTATAACTTTTTAAAAATACATTACGTAGGGAAATGAAACATGGTACACTACACAATGGACCCAAAAATAACTACATGTCGTCTTGGAGGGCCTCACAGAAGAGCTTAATGCATGACATGGGAGTTGTGTGTAATAGGGGCTTAAAATGGTGATTTGTGTAAAGTAAACCCATGATTCCTCAGGGAAGGGGTGAATATAAAATTATAGGTATGTACGCTAAATGATGGGGGATGAGTGGAAGAGGAAATGTGCAAGGTAAATTATTACATGCAAGAAGGGTCTATTTTACAAACTTTACTTAGGGAAAAAAGAAATGGGAAAGGGTCATTCCCTTATGGGCCTCCCAATGTGGAACCCATATGGGGCTTGTCGTGAAATATATTTTACCCTGAGTGATCCATGGATTGTGTGGTATCATGTAAGAGGTTATCTTACGGTTGTTGGAGCAACGGTTTGACATCCATATGGGTTTTTGAGTGGGGGGTACCATTTTATATATAGGAAAATATCCATGGTGGGGGAGAATAAGACTCACTGTGTAGGAATGTCTTTGGATGTCACATTGGAAGCATAAGATCCTTATATACATGCTGGTATTTTTCATACCAAACTCTCTACTTTCCTGTATCTATCATTGACATTTTTTTGTGGTTGGGGGATAAGAATTCCATTTATATCACATAGGTAATATAAGGATCTTACATGCAATTTTCCTCATTTCATTCATACCTTATATTTTGTGCTCATCTAACTTGTATTTTCTCAATGAGTTAAAGGGTGTCTTCAGTTTTCTAAATAATGACCATTTACAGCTTCAAGAAGAATTCAACACCAACAATTATGTTTAGTTTTTTATTTCATTTCCACTTATCGTTTCCAATTTATTTTTTGTATTACCATTTATTTATCTTCTTTTATTAATATAAATCCTTCCAAAAAATTTTATGCTTGATACATGACACTAATTTCTAGCCGTAGATGATTAAGAACACCTTTTGAGCCTTGTCACAAAACATTTTGGGTGATGGGATTAGGGTAAACCCAGTTTGGTTCATGAAAAAAATGTTATTAGAGTATCCCATATTATTTTTTGATGTATAGTAAGTGCAGATAGGACTATCATGACTTTGGTTGTAGGTAAGAAAATATTTTTGGATAAAACTTGTAGTGTTTAACCATGACTTACCAAGATAGTTTCTTCTTGATTCATTTATTTATTTTTGAATCCTAGTTTATTTCAATTATTTCCATGTCCTTAGGGACGACAATGGGAGTAAAATAACATTAGATAGAGATATTACATGGCATAATACCTCATTTAGAGCCTGATTTTATGGTTCAACATGACTTCTAGTGGTAGTTACATGCCTATAACATGGTCCCCTAAAACATATGGTCAATTCATGCAAAACCACTGGTCTCTATTATGAAGTTTTGATGTTATAAGATGATATTTATTGAATTTTTTTTATTAATGTGAGTTAGTTTTAAAAATGAAGGATTTTCTTCAAATTTGGATATGTATAAAGGGATTTTATGTTGAAAAAATTCATTTAAAAATCATGAATATTTTAAAAAATTAAAATATCATTATATTTTCATTAATGTTTTTTGATGAAATATTTCTATTTTTATTCAAGAGTAATAAACAGTGATTTTTCAAATAAATTTAATGGTGGATTTTTAAACAGTTTCAAGAGTGTTACATGGGTTTTTAAAATTTAATTTGATATTTAATTTTGGTAACATTACTATATTAGGGTAAGTGAATTTGAAAATAAATAATTTAAATTTTTAAAAAGGAATTAAAAATAAATTTTCTTTTTTTTTGAAATAAAATACATGACTTCAAAGTTTTAGGATTCTTTAAAATGTTTCAAACATTTATGTTTTTAGAGGGTTTAAAAAATGTGAATTGGAATATGTTGTTTTGAATTTTAACAAGGGGTTTGAATCTTTTTTGGTGTTTTTTCTTTAAATGGGAGTGGTTGGGTTTTCTTTTATGGGGTTTTACCCGTTTCTTAAGGTATTTTCGATTAGGGAAAAAAAATTTGGTGCATTTAAATTAATTCTTTATATTTATTTGACTATTTACCCCCATATTTTTTTGATGGGTTAAGGGGAGTTCATGAACTAATATAAACCTGGTATTTTTCTCTTATAGTTAGGGAGTGTAATATCATGGATAGAATCCATACATTTACTCGAGGTGGAGTGGATTATTAAAACCCGTTCTCTATTAATTGATAGATTCTTGAGAGCCCTTGGGTGGTTTTGTTCTTGGATTTTCCCCAGAGTTCTATCGGTAAAAATGTAGACCTCCTGGGAGATGTTATCAAATTGGTGATCAGTGGTTCCCATTCCTTCCCTAGGGATAATAGTAATTTTCAGTTAGTTTTTAAGAATTTAAGAATGGATGTATTGGGTGTTTTCATTGGATGAGGGAAGGGTGATTCCCCTTATATAGGTCATATCTTAGGCAGGGCATTATTTGTTTGGATGGGTTCACTAGAGTCTTGTTTTTTCAAGAATGATGCTCCATGTTTCTTCCTTTTTCATCACTATTCTAAGATTATCACTGATTAATTTTTTTGAATGTTTTTTATGTTAATTTTACTGTTTTTTATCCTTCATTTCATTTCCTTTGGTCGCATTTTCCAATGGTGATGTTAGTCCCAAAATTTCATAGACTTAAACATTTGGGTAGATGAAGATTATGAATATGTTTTTGATTTCACAACCTGATTTAGAATCTCTATTTAAGAATTTTTATCGTTAGTAGTGTTTCCTTTAGGTCTTCTTATTCTTTTAGGCATTCATGTTCATTGAATCCCTTTGCAGGGAGACCATGTATTTGTCTTAATCTTATTTTCTTTCCCCCTAAGTGTTATTCCTTTTGTATTTGGGGTGTTTTGTGTGATTCATGGTCTTTGGAGATTTATGATTTTATATATTTGATTTAGTAAAATTTGGAATAAATACCTTTCCTTGTTTAGGGATGGATGTTTTAGGGAAAAAAATTTTAATTATGGGGAGACCTCTATGTTCATTTTGGCATTGATTCCTTTAGTGATTTAGTTTGGTGTCCCTTGTGAGCACTCACTTTAGGAGGAAGAGATACCAGTTGTCAATAATGGTTTCAGAGGTTCTTCAAGGGATGATTTGATTTATGATTTAATAATTTTTTATTTTGGTTAGTCCCATGGGTCTTTTCTTGGTGATGGTCATTGTGTCACATTGCTATTTAGAGAATTAGTTTTGGTTGAAGAGGTTGATCATGTCCATATTTTTTACAATCTAAATCATCTAAGGATTTCCAATAGTATAATGTGTTATGGTGAGGAGGATAGTAACACATGATCATTATTATTTTTCAAAATTTATTTATTTAATTATTTCTTTTCAGAGTGATAAGTTTTGGGTGGGACCCATTTGGAAAATTTTAAAATTTTTGGAATTTGTTGTAGGGATCATGGTTAGTCTGTATGGTTAGTCTAACTATGTAAAAAATGTAGAGGTGGCGTAAAATAATTTGTAGATCCATTTTGAAAAACTAGAACATGCTTGGTTAAACCATGAAGAACAACCATGTGTGTTACTTGTTGTGCCAATTAAATATCACAATTTTGGTGCATAGTTTTGGTAAACATTTTGAAAACCATATATGTATCCCAACATTCAAAAAAAATTATTATTAGGTTTATTTTTCATCGCACCCCAATTTTTTTTACCCCTCCCCCTAAATCTTTATGTCACATCAGACAATAGCCCCCTATGGTAGTCCCTTTACACGATGGTCTCACCCCTTTAAATAGATCCCTCCTATCCTCTTACATGGTTTACAGATAATGTAGCAACTAATTAATGGTGGGTTCATCTTATTTTGGTCTCCTCTTATATCCTCATTATTTTCATCATTATTTTTCTTCTCCCCTTGTAGTGTTGATATCATGGCTGAATCCTAACCCATTTTTTGTATCTTGTGGTTATTTTTTGGTTCTTAGGATTCTTGGTGTTTGATTGAGGACCGTTCTAGAAACGATTGTTGATGGTGATGAATTCTCCATCGGTATCTAGGAGTTTTTCTTCGGTTCATACTATTTGGACTAATTTTAATTATAAATTTTGTGACTTTTGGGTTTATCAGTTTTTTCTAGTCCACATTGGACTTCCTTTAGGTATAATAGGCTATTTTTGGTGAATGAGATCATGTCCTATGTATGTTACATTATGTTTTATACATTAATTAGTAAAAATTATAATTTGGTTGTTTATTAGGTTCTTTCATTATAAAATATTATATTTATATAATAGAAAATGGTTTTGATGCTCTGTATTGTTATTACCCTTATTTTCTATGATTTCCACTAATATTTTACAAATCTATTTGTAAAAGTATGTTTTAAAGATTGATCCAAAGTGTTAAAAAATATATATGACCAAATATGTTCCAAATTATTTCTAACATGTGAAAAAAAATTAATAAAGGGTGTTTATTATTTTTAATAATTTTATACGAAATATTTATGGGATTTTAGGTTCCCATGGATCTTTATGAGAATTTCCAAATCCGTTAAATTTTTAAATGTGACTAATAAACATATATATATATATATAAGGGTTCCCTCTTTCTTACATCACCACTCATGTCAATGGGAGCATGTATATTTGTATGATGGTTATATATATATATATATGTTAACATGTATATTTTTTAAGTGTTAAGTGTGGTTTTGGAACTTATAATCCTTGGAAAAGTGATTTTCTAAATAAAAAGTGTTTCCTAATTAAATTATGTGGCCCGGTTTTTACTTTGTAATTTTATATAGAAAAAAACACCCCCTTATAAAATTACCCTTGTATTAGAAACATGGTGTGTGATAAATGGTTGATATGTAATGTATTCCCATTAATTGGTCTTGGTAATTATTGTGTAATTTGGAATGGGAAAATAAGTTTCTCTTAAAAGGAAGTTTAGTAGAGAGAAAGTGAAGGGTTTTTTTGTTTACATAGAATTATATTTTGGTATATGATTTATTTAAACCCTCAACATTGTTTTTATATAATTGTAATCCTTGGTTAGTTAAGATGTTGATCTAGATACACACGTTACATATGTTTAGTATAAAGCTCTAACTAGTGGCCCTGAGATAGACTCACTCGGCTTGTGGTATATGAACATCAGTTGAAATAGTGAGGTAGAATCTAGGTGTTATGATGATTGGATTTGGAGTAAATGGAACTGGTTGAAATTTATTATGTGAAGGTATATGGATCTAACCAAGACTATCCTTACTACTCCAAAGATCCCACAACATCAGTTTTATGTACAGATTACTTCCCTTTATTTTGTATCTATTTTTAAATTGGTTTCTACTACTATGTATTCATTATAAAAATATTCATTCAATGTATATTGAATTATGAAAATATTTATTTTAAATTATGATTTAATTATATATAGTATTTAAATTAAAAAAATGATATGGTATTTGAGAAGCTGACCCTTATATGTATATTCCAAATAAATGAAAACACTATTTTTATATGATATATTTTAAAATGACTATTACATATATTTCACATTAATGGTATGTAAGAGGGTGTGATTTTTCATTTTTCATCCCTATTGATCTTATAAGTGCTCACACCAACATATATGTCTTTTCTTTTATCTTCATGCTGATCTTGGATGGTGTCCTCTTGAAGCTTGTATAAATTTTGTGGATGTTTTTGACCCTCAAAGTCACAAAGAGGTATGGTTAGTTATTTATTTCTTTTCATCATCAAGTTTCCATTTTTATTATTATTTAGACATATATTTAAATTTCTTCCCTCATCTAAATTATTCCCAATTCCATTGTGATTAATGTACCGAACTAGTTTCTAGCCCTAGAGAATATGGAAAGCCTCTCAGTCCTTATCATTGGATATCTCAGTTTACTGATTTACAGTTGACCTAGGTTAGTTCATTATAGATCTAATTCATTGGGTAATGTTTTATTACTTTTGATACCATGTATGGTTTGTAAAAGTTTATCCTAAGAACACTATGATATTATTATTTGGTGGTCTACCATAACATATTATTTTTACATTATGTTCTATATTTTTTTAACATTCTTATGATACCATGATTTTATAATGTTTGTTCCATTTCTCTCAAACCAGGATTTATTCACTTACGAGAATGGGATAAAAAGTTAAATCTTTTGGAGGTTGATAACACTACTACTCAAATATGGGTAAAAGTTTATGGGTTAAACTGGATACTCTGGGATCCTAAAATATTGTATGATATTTCCTTATCCATTGGTATCCCAATTAAAATTGATAAGGAAATAGAAGTTTCAGTATTTGGACACTTTTCTAGGTTTATGGTTGAGGATGAGCTAGGTTTGACTCTTGTTGACAAGGTGATTCTTGCAAATGATGATGAAATTATTGAGGTGAGGATCGTTTAGGAAAAAATTCCTAAATTCTGTAAATATTTCAATGTTATTTTTCATTACTTATCTTCTTTTCGGCATTCTATAGTTTGAATCTTTAGTGCTGTGCATGGTCATAAAATGAATAATTGTCTCAAGAAGAACAAAACTACCTCTACTTGGAAAACTGACCCACAGTTGTTGCATGAGAATTACAAAGACTTGTGTAGGGGTTGGAAAGACTTATACAATGTTTCTAATCCTCTTGAGAAATGGGTGAAAGATTCCGCTCATGAAGAGGCATCTAAAGTTGATAAAAAGGGTGACCACACTGATTCTCTCCAAGTATGTGCTTCCAACTCTAAAAACATGAAAAATGCTTGGGTTGAAATTTGTATGGAAGAGGAAAATGTTCACTAGGTTGATGCTCCTAGCAAAGGAAAAGAGAATTTAAGAAAAGAGGAAGCATAGTTTGAAGTTTATAAACAACTATTACAGGAAGGAATGGTTTCCTCAGTGAATCGAAAAGAAGAAAAGAAGATGTCAGTGACAAAAGAGGCTTCTCTTGAAAACAATAGGGAAGAAAAAGAGCATAGCTCGGGCACAAAGAGCACTGATGCTGAGACAATTTTTAAAGAATTCAATCTCTATTGAGCCTGGAAAGTGATAGTCGAGGGAGATAGAGAGTTTGGGGATGAGGGTGTGGAAGAGCAGAGTTGGATGCAATTAGAGAAGAGGAACGAAGGTTAACTGAGCGACTGCTGAAAAAGATAAACAAATAGTTTTTTGTTTTTTGTTTTTCCTATTTTTTCCATAGTTCTTCCTTGGTTCTATATTTTTTGGGCTTTTAATAAAATTGTAATAGCCTCCACCTTTTCAAAGAAAAGTGATTTTATAATTTCTTCTTCCCTTTCCATGATTCTATGTGGGTATGTTTTATTCTCACCTTTTTCATTATCATGATATTCCTCTTCAATCAGAAGTGTTATTTTATCATTATGATATACTTTGATTATTATCTTACATGAATTTATCATTCATTTTTTTCCTTATGTATGTCCCATAGGTTGTCCTTTATAGTATTATGGTTTTAATAGAAAATATGAGAAAATTATGGATATTTAAATAATGATATTATATTTTATTTTATGATAATGGATTTTGTATATAATTATCTAAAGACATGAAGACTATCAATTTTTAGGGATATTACTATATATTTATTTATGTTAAAAATCATGAATGTTTTAATAGACATATTACTTTTTGTATGTGCAATATTGAAGTATTTCTAAGCATATCTTAGACCCCTCTCTCACAACAATAACCCAAATATCATTCTAAATATTATATCACAAGGTGGTAGAATCATTCAAGAAATGTTTGTATTTCATATATTTATAGTTTAATTATGTGAAATTTTATACTTAAAGGGTTGATAGAATATTTGAAAAAATTTATCCATAATGAAAAAAAATCGTTAAAATTAAAGCATGCACAAAAATTCACAACATTATACCACCATTGATTTGTATAATAGATAAATGATATTGAAGTAGTATGGATGTTATAAGAAATAGTGGAAATTTATTTTAAAAAATGAACAAAATAATGTATATAATGACATTAAAAATAATACTCACACAATAAAAAATTCTATAAATGATAAGGAAGATGAAACAATGGTTCTTGAAGGCGCTTATCAGGACCCATCCCGACATAATATTTTGTTTATTGGTTGGATAAAATGAATATTTTAAAAGGTATACATGTCATAAATAATGTTTCTTATAATCTTGTTAAGAGAATGCCTCAAGAACCAAGATAATATACTTTCATGTAAAATTTATAATTTATGTTAATGGGTCGAAAGAAATAATACCACGGTAAAGTAGTAGATCGTATGAAACCCTTTTTTTCAACCCTAATATCTCTTAGGGGATCAATGTGTACAATTTATCTAGATATGATCCAAAAATTATTATATTAACTAAAAATAATGTTGATATATTACAGGGTGGTAGCACATTGGAATGATCACCTAGAAGTGTTTATCTTGATCACCCTGATGATTCCATTAGGCTTGAAGAAACTTCCTTACACTCTTGTTCTTAAGATTTTGGAGGAGGAATAATAATTCCAAAAGGATTATTCAGTCTTAAGATAGATATTTATATTTCATTGTGTCCAATGATTCTGAATGTTGATGAAATTATCCATAATATACATAATCAACTACTTATAGAGATAGGGGTAGGGTAAGAATATTATTTAATATCATGAAAACCCTTAAATTATATATTAAACCATATATGACGCATTCCATGAAATAAATATAATATTAATATTTTTATAATTGAATTTTTTGACTAAAATAATGATAAATAATGTTTCACCAATTTTAAAATTAATACAAATCCAGATACACAATCTGGATCCGCTAGTCTTCTTTAGTATTTATCAAATTCCTGATTAATTATTTATTCATTAAATAAAAAAATAAATATTATCTATCCATGTAATTAAATAATTATAATTTGAATAAATATTTATTGAATTTATGAAATTAATAATTCCTGAATATAAATATTCTTCAGTCTTGAAAATACAATTTATTTCAATAATTTAATTCAAAAAGAATTTATTTGAGATCAAATTAATTACTTAAGGTATGACCCTCTAGGATTATTTCTCAAAATTATTAGGTGGTATTTAAAAAATATATGACTCATATATAGCAATGGGTTAAAGAACCCATAGGAAAAAGTTAATTCCATATCATCATAAACCACACATGAGAAATTATTGTGTAATAAAATCTCTTTGTCAATATATCTTCTAAAACTGTTTTTGAACCCATGTCATCAACCAATATATATGATACATACTTTTTTGACTATATAAAATAAAAATGATGTTACACCATCAACATGGATGTTAATGGGATAGTTCTATTTCAATCAAAGGGATAAAATATGAACTTCCACATATCTAGAAGGGAAAATTATTCTTTGATTTATTCACTAGTAACATGTCATTCGTGACAAACCGAACATGGCCTACATCCCCAAAACATATAGAGTCATAATTTGGTAATTAAATAAATCTAAATTAATAGTGAAAAGCATTATCAATAATCTTAAATTCTAGGACCCATCATGCATGCTTAAAAATATGAAATTCCAATGGATAGAAAACCTATTTAATTCATACAGCTGCGTTTGTTTTCATAATATCCAATTTTTGACATTACCAAGTTGAAAATTCATGAGATATAGTCTAGCACTCTAATGAGTACTCAAACATTACAATCATCATTATTTTTTTCTTATCATAGAATTTTATCTAATAAAATAAATATATTTAAAAATATTATCAGGACATTTCCAGGTTATCATCATAACAAGGAATTGCTGTAATATTTTATATATTATTGATACTCTAAGACATTATTATATTAATTTCTTATTGACTAATGAAAAATATATAATAATTTTACTATATTAATATGCAAATAATAAAATATACATTTAATACGAAATACATAAATTTTTTTATCCCCAACGCCAATAGATTCCCACATAAACTAGAGCAAATTACATATGAATTTTAGTCCACTAGATCTAGCATGATGTTCATGTTTCTATTGAATTAAGGCTATAGTTAAGGGTACATCCATGTTTTATTTTACGAACAACCTTCTAAATGTAACTTCAAATATCTTATAAAATTATCTCAAGAGATGATATTTCTGAATTATGTGACTTATTATTTGATATGACCTTGGTGTCTTTGCAAGGGCCACAACTAGAGTAATATAACTGTAGTGTGGGATGTGATATTTACTTCTAATAATTACATAAATATATTGAACAATGATTATAATCTAAAAATACTCATTATTTGTATCAGAAGATATATAATAATAGGACTACACTACAAAATCTATGACCATGACCTACTTTAGTCTCTTCCAGCTCACATAACCTCCATTGAGAGTGAATATGTATCCAAACTATTATTTAACTTCACCTTGATATGTTTGGAAATTATCATCAATCTATCCCATGATGAATAGCTTCTAATCTCCACCAAATATCATGAAAATATTCTTAGTTTACCTCAAATTCTTTAGAATATTATTGACTTCCATCCAATTGAAGTTGCCTATGTTATCTTCATATCTTCCTACTATGCTTAAGTAATATTTGATATCTTTCCAAGTATATATCATAATATACATGACTAGCACAATCAGTGATGCGTTTAGAATCTATTCCATCTTATATCACCCCTTATGTGCATGAAGGAATATTTTTTTTATAAATTTATATTCCATGTGACACTAGAAAAACACATCTGAGAGTGTTCCATACTAAATATTTGTATTGTCTTTTCAATATATTTACCTTTACATAGGACAAACATCCTCTATGATCTATCACAATGGATGATTGCCAATATATTTTATGATTATTTTCCTAAGTTATTCATCGACAAGGATGTGTTCATCATAGATTTAATAAAATTCAAGAATAGTGTTTCAAGACTAATGAGTAGTATGTCATCAATATAAACAATTCGGAAAATTTCCACACTGAAACTAAAACAAATATAGTCATAAGGATCACAATCATTTTTTATGAAACCAAATTCTATTACAGCTTCAGCAAACCAAATTTTCCATCAATTGAATGCATTTTTTAAACCATAATTGTATCTCTTTTACATTAATAAGTTGTTGGCATCATTTGGAGTCACAAAACATTGGGGTTTTGTCACGTAGAAATAATCCTAAAGCTTCCTATTTTGGAATACTATTTTAACATCCATATGAAAAATATCAAAGTCATGTTATGATTCTATGGAATATATAATTATGAATACATTCAACATTGAAATTGGTGAATATGATTTTCTATATTCTCTACCTTTACATTTTTTAAACAATTTTATAACCAGTCAATAATTATAAGCGCTGAATTGTCCATCTAGTTTTAGTTTCTTATTAAATACCCATTTATAACCAATGGGATTTACATCCTCACAAGGATCTATCTAAACCCATTCATGTTTTTGATATATGACATCCATTTCATAATTCATAGGTTATTTATAAATGTAAAGTTACATACCAATGACAACATTTTTGTATGTTACAATGTTATTGTTATGAAATAATAATGAGTCACAATACTTAGTAACCAAAAACCCATATCATTCAGGTTCCCTAACCTCCCTTGTACTCATACATAGTACTTATTTCATTAAAAATTCCACTTATACAAGGATTAGTTTTTAATTTTTTCATGTCTCAACTCTTTTGTACCTTGATCCTTGATATACTAAAATTTCATCTCACTAACAATAAATATTTTAGGGATATAATCACTCCCAAAGAATATAGATTATCATGCCATAATTACCCTTTTTTAAGGGTTCATATCGATAATATACCATTATTTAATTAAGATATCATTAAAATATACACTTTTTTCCTTGAGGTAGAAGTTTGTTACATGAATGGGCCTTAAAAAATGCTTTGCAATCCCCAAATGTAAAATTCAACAAGATAGATTTCCTTAAACACCAATGTTTATATAGAATGAATTTTTTTTCTTTAGCTAGAACCTAGATTAGTATATGTTCTTATGTTTATAACACATATCAAAAAAAGAATAATGGATGATTCACTAGAATCATCATTGATCTAACTATGTATAATAGGTTATGGTATCTAATTTCTATTATACCATATCGTTGTGTCATATATGGAAGATTGAGTTGGGATAAAATTCCAGACTCCCATAAAACATTAATGATGTCCTTAATTTCACATTATCTACTATTTTTATGAGCTTACATTCATTTATTATTACCCAGATAGTTCTCAAATTTATTTATATATTTAAAAAATATGTAAAAATAATCGGACTTATACCACATTAAGTATACATATCAATATATACTTAATTAATAAGTAAAAGATATGAAGTATGAGTTCCCACCCCTTTCTTCGACTATAAAATTTCCATAAAAATTAGTATAAACTTATTTATAAAGCTACATGGTCATGTCACCTTTTCTATTAAATATGAATTTATACATTTTACATTGCAATAATTCATGACATAAACTATGTGGTTTTAATTAAAAAATCATAATATCCATATCAGGGAAATTTGGTCAAACACTTTTATTTTACATGACTTAGCTAGTGATTCTATAATTGGGTGTGGTTTTATTTATGTAAAATATTTTGATTGTTATCTTATATTACATGTATTATGTAAACCATCAAATAAATTCCATTATTCAAACATTAATTATCATAAAAAAATAATTCTTTGTAAAATAACCAATGTTTATTCAATTTTTTAAAAATAAATTCATTTTTATCATTTCCGAATAAATAAAATAATGTTTTTGGTGATTGAAGGAATATTATAATAATATAATAAAACCAACATCATTCACATCAGCAATGTGATGTTCTAGTCCCTAATAGAAGTAATAGTAAGTCTTTCTCCGTTGGTTACTCATAGATCTACCTCCCCTAGTGAAATCATCCAGAATATACTTGGTTCCTATAACCGAATACATTTGTGAGATCCACATGATGCATTTAATACCCAATTATTATAAATAGATAGATTAAAATCAATACCAAACACCATTGAGGCTTTCTATTATTTCTTTACTTGGGGGGAGTTTTTGATACAATGTTCCTTATTTCCATATATGAAACAGATAAAAACATGTTCCCTTTCATGTCCCATGATCATTATCTTTTTGGAAAGGAATTTCAAAGAATATTTAAATTTAAATATATTCTCCCATAAATTCCTTATATTCGTAATAAGGATAGAATTCGTTTTTTTCCTTTATATACTTTTCAACTTCAATATGTGGAGTGATAAGATCCTGCAGATAATTATCTATGTTTTTTATATTCAAATTAAAAATATATAAATAGAATAATATAGGTATTGATGAAATAACGTGATAATCTCAAACTTATTAAGGTAACATAAACCTTAAAACCTCTTGGAACATAGGGTAGCCAATGAGTTTTACTAAATGAGGTCTAGATGGTGCATCTTCTATAAGATTGCACTTAATGAGTACCTTAGATATATCAAATATTTTATATCTTATCTCTCCCCATAAAGACCATGGAGATACTAAAGAATGATATGCACATTCATGTCTTAATGTGACCTCATTACTTCATTTGACATGGTTGAAATCATTAAACATTGAACATAAACCACATAAACCAGGTGTTGAAGAAAGAAAAATACCTCATTATCAGTCACCTAATTGGTAAGATGATCAGGAATTTAGTACTATAGAATGTAACACATCTGTTAATGGAGAAAAAATACCAATAATCATTAGAATCATTCTTATAAGTTACTTCCAATGATGATATTTTTTCAGAAGAATTTATTATAGGAATAATGTGATTGACTAACTATTCATTATTATATAATAAAAAAGCACATTATTAGTACTTCACATGAATAAGATTGAAAAGTGAGGTAATTTTTCAAAAATTTTATTAATTATCCCACAATTATTTCCTTGAAAACCATCACTATTTAGACTCAAATTTTTTATATTCTTGTACATTATTGTGGAAATGATCTGCATCCCCTTATCATAACCAAGAAATGTCTTGTTTATTTACTTGAAGGAATTTAGGAAGGTAGTTATATTCCAAATATGGGCTTTTAGCACCTTACTGCATTGAGTAGACTCACCAATCAAGAAACCATTGCCCATATTTCTTTAATACATTTCCATATGTTACATCAAGTCTATAAATGACTACTCCACTTGATATAAAATGGTTAATTCAACCCAAAAAATTCATAATAACACTATCATAAACGCGGGTTTGATAACATGGGTTTGTGAATCGCTATGTTTTATGGTTTCATTCAAAACTATGTAACGGTTGGATTAGTTTGAATATATATTATTTTTATGGATTTTATTGTTTATGTTTAAATATTAATTATTTTTCCCTTTATATCACTTGTTAATGTTAATTGGATTTTACTTAAGGGATTAATCATGCTATGATAAAACATTTTCACATAATCAAATTATTTTATTTCCAAATTTTTATATTTATTTATTTATTTATGTATTCATAGTCCTGCATCATTAAAATAAATAATCCATGAGATAAAAATATAAAAATAAATAAATTAAATGATCATAAACTTATATAGTAGTTGATTTATTGATTAGGAACCCAATGAAACTACAAACATAGATTAAAAAATATTTTCCATTCTTGGTACAAGTTGTATCATTCCACAGGTCAACCAATGTATCATAGATGCCATATTTTTCTATGTTCCATCCTGAACTACCTAAACCAAGACTTCATCTTGAAATGAATCTATGTTCCTTAAAATACTCATTTTTACTATATATTTTTTATAACACACACATATGTGCATGGAAAAAAATGACCAGTTGAATGGAATTACAAAAAATAAACATTGTACGCACATGTCTGAAATATTAATTGTTGGAGGGATGACACACATGCCATTAAATTTAATTTAATAATAAATAATTTTAAAACCATGGAATAAATTAAATACAGTTAAACCAAAACACATATATGTTTGGTTAAAGTCATGATTTTTCATACACATACAATGATTATTCATTAAAAACAACTAACTTGGATTCATTTTAATTCAATATTTACTAAGATAAGACATGCTTGAATTAATCTGATTAGTTGTCTTATAAATCAATAAATTTATTATATATTATTCAATGAAAACTTCTTGAAATTTCCATCCACAATTATTTTAAATAATATAAATAATATTATTTTATTTATAACTTAATAAAATAGAATATGTATTTTCTACATGTAATCAACTCAGTGAGTTCCTGTCTGAACAACTTAGGGTGGTTCTTATTACATGAAATAAACTACTAAAATATATTGTGTACATGAAATGTGTCATAATCTCATGGGATTTAATACAATATTAATTACACATGAAATAGATGAATATTAAATTATCTATAAAATTTAATGTATCGAGTCTTTAGTATTAAATTATCATAAAGAATTGTGTTTTCAAATATTACACAAATTAATTAAACATATAATATAATATAGATCCTAACAACTGCTGTGTGATGTCAATTTTATGAATCAAGGAACCCAATTTAATGAGTTTTTGTTGATTAATTTTTTTATTTTTTTATTTTTTTCATAGACAAGTAAATTAAATGGAATGTGTAAGTCAGACACATGATGTGTACATTAATTTTATAGATATCCTTAGTATAGGCCTAAGCACTAGAAGTGTAATTATTGAAAACATTTATGAATTACATAGGTTTTATAAAGGATAGATGGTGTGTACTATATGATACATGAATTCTAGAATGTAAACATCATGTGTTAGATAATAATGGTATATTAATACCACATGTGTCGAACCAGTGTCTTCCACTTTGAAAAAATATGGACTACATAGCTTGAAAACAATATACCAGTAATTTAGTTTAGTAAATCTATAGGCCTCCCCAGTTGGTCACCACATGTTTTGTTTAATACACATGACATATATTCATTAAACGATTACTCAAAGTCTACATCTGTTTCTTGGTGTAGTTATTGGGATACATGACGTGTGACAATGAATTACTTTCCATGTTTCCTTATGTTGTATAGATATAATTTCTCTTACCTCTAGAATAGTTCTTCAGATGTGATATTCTTTAATAATTTATAGATTTTTGTTTTTTGAGTGAGAAAAGAAGTGGCGGAAGAATAAATTTTGATTATGGATCAAGAATTATTTAAAACTTTAAAAGAAATTTAACTTTTAAATGTGTAATGATCCAAAAAATAAATAAATATAAAATTTATTCTGACCCCCTTTTATACAACTTTTTTGGTTCTAGATTCAATGGAAGCACTTATTGGGTCCAATAACTACTCATCAATTGTCAGATATGATGGATCATTGATATTTTGTACAATATGTACATTTCATGACCAATGGAATATTTCTAATGAATATTAACAATGAATTTCACCAAAACCAATAAAATCTATTTTCTTGATATACTTATTATTAATTTAAATGGATAAAAAGAAAAATTACCTTTGTCTTGAGATTATTCATCAATTAAGTAATTGATCACATAAAACACTTTTCAGTCAAATTTAATAGCTCTTAAAGGATCCACGCATATAATCCCTCTAGTAGTGATCTAAACATGCATCTATGATCTCCGAACTACAGCGATAGATTTCTAGCTGCTAGCATGGAAAATCAACTATCTTGTATTTTTCATCATGATCATTGTGAAAATTAATTTAGGCGTGAATAAACATCCCCAAACACTGGTTCTTAATATTGTGGAGGAGGAATGAAAATTTTATTGTGTTCCTTAGTCTTGAGAAAGAGATCGAGAATTCATTGTCCATAATGATTCAAAATTATGATAAAAATATAAATAATAGATACAATATTCTATTTATAGAGATATATTTAGGGTTAAAATATTATTAAATAAAAAAACTTTAAAAACGTATCAAAACTTATGTGACCCCATTCTATTTAATAATAATATTACTATCATTTTTTCCATGGCATGCGCTTGTTGGCGCAATGATAAATATTATTTTACTAGCTTGAAATTTAATATTTATCGCTGAATATAATTTTGGTGTTTTAATACCAATTGTTATTTATTAAATACTTAAATAAATATTTATTAATTTAATACATAAATAAATATTATATATATTTATAATTAAATAATTTTGTTATGAATAAATATTTATTTAATTTATATGATCAATAAATCCTATATAATATTTTTCCTAGGTCTAAGGAATAATATTGATTCTAATAATTAGATTAAAATATATTATAATTCAGATCAACAAAAATAGTTAGTATATTAATATCCATGATTATTTCTCGATTGTATTAGGAATGCTTTCCTAATGAGCTAGATTATTGTCTAGCAGTGGGTCAGGGGACTCGAGAGAAAGATTGTAATGTCACTATATCGTAAACCACACATGAGTGGTCATTGTATAATATAATCTCCTTTCCATGGTATCTCATTAAGTAGGTTACATACTTATGTCATCAACCTATATAGTTGATATTTATTTAATTGACTTTTTAAAAATAAGTTCTTTGTTACATCATGGACCTAAAATTTAATACAACTATTCTGTTTAATTTAATGGGTTGAGATATCAACCTCTATAAATGTAGAATGAAAAAATCCTTCTTCAAATTATTCACTAATAGAAAATCATTGACTATGAATCCAACATACACTAATTCCCCAAAAAATAATGTGTCATGGTTTTGGAAAGTACATCAAAGTACAAGAGTCATAAGTAATTATAAAGAAAATCATAAAGTCTAAGGATCATCACACATACTCATAGATAGGAAATTTAAATGACATGCACACATGTAAAATTCCAACAGTTTATTCAACTCTCATAATCTTATATTTTAGAGAGTAATAAGTGTTTACTTCATTAGAGTCATTTTGATCTTCTTATGATTACTCTCACCAGATAGCCAGTATACTATGTGTCCCTTCATAGAATTTTATCCGACCATCGAGCTATATTTACGAATATCATCCTATAATTAAAATGTTATAATTATACAGGTGAATTGCTATGATCTTATCAATTTGATAGATACTCTAGGATATTATTTTCATTACATTCATGATGAAAAATGAAAAAATTATAATAATATGTTTTCAATAATACTCAGTTATTTGAATATACATTTTATACAGAATAAAAACAGTTGGTTATATAAAATCAACTATAATAGTTCAAAAATATAACACTACAGTTTTATAAATAATTTATTAGCATTTAAATTTTAATATAGAAGTATAAAATTTATAAATAATTTAAATTATAAGTATATTTATTAGTAAAAAAATTGAACAATAATCCCCTTCTTGTGGAATCCTTCAATGTTGAATTCCTATCCAAAATAAATCCCCATTTCCTTTAATAAATTCTTTTGTTACCTAACTCTATCACATAAAAAATAAAATATCTATACTATATTCGAAAAAAAATTATTTCTTAAAATGGAATTAAAAATACTTCATTTATTGAATGATGTCTCAAATTTCCCCAACTTACAGATCTTAATAGGCCCTGAAAAGCATTTTCAATTATTAACCAATTAACATGTGTGACTCCAAGAATATATTACCTATGAAAGTTCCCATGAAATTGTGTTGAAAACGGATCTACCATAGCTATAATCCTTGAAAATTAGGTGCACCAAGAAAAAAATTATAAGAATAAACCAAAAAAACATACCATATGATGAATACATGTAACTAAACATAAGAATAAATGTGAATATAAAAGTGGATTTATTAACCATAAGATAATTTTTGTTAACTAAAAAAAGAAGAGATGATCAACCCAAATAATCTTATATCAACTATACCAAGAAACCAGTGGGAATAAGTAACCGATATAGCATAGAAGAAAAATAAAATATATATACAATAAACTACTTTCATTAATCTGCCATGATATTTGATAATCAACTTCCTCGGACAATAATTTGAAATTTTAAAATTCAACCAACTATCAGATCGACCATATGTGTGGAAAATTTACTATACAAAGACAATGGGTTGATATCATTAGAAACTGAAGGAGAAAACATGATAACAATGTAGAAATACATGAATATTTGTTTTTCAAATAAATGATAATAATAAGAAGGATGATGGATTAACTACTATGAAGAATAAACTTTAGAGTCCTAATTTTTAATTTGTGAATGTTTATCTTTCATGTATATAAATAACATCCAATTCCTTTAGTTTCCATTCAATATAGTGTTTAATAAATTGAAAATTAACCCAGAATGGACTATTATCCTCTCTAACTAATTCAATAGCTCCCTTAATAAGAACTCTCAAAATAGTAAATGTTACATACCATTTAGCGAATAGTTATTTTTTTGGAATAGCTTCATCCTAGTATTAAAATGAAAGACCACCTAACAAACCATAATCTAACTGTTTTAAATTATAGTTTTGCGAAATAACATTTTGTTTTATTCCTTAAAAATCTTCAGTTTTCATAAGATAGTATTCTAATTTCTTCTATCTCACATAACCCTAACAGTCTTATTTCAATAAAATTATTTAAATCAATGTGCAAGGATTTCTGAGCACAATCAGACTAGTTAGGAAACTTTATGAGAAAATGAAATATTTTACAAAAGAAAAGTCTATAAAGAGAAATCTTTAGGGGTCCTATAAGAAATCAAGTAGTCACAAAAATCCTTATCCAATTTAATAGAAAAATATTTTCTAGTAATAGAGACTATTTGTTTTCTAAAATATTCATAAAATATCCATTAGAAATTTCATCTTTTCTTCTAGACTATGGGTGGATTTTGATTCCAATTTTATGACTAGAATAAAATTTTATATATTAAACATTTGAACAAAAAAACTTTAAAATTTGTGATATTATAAGTAATGAATTATTTTGGAACTAAAAATATTGAAAATATTTTATTTGTAATAAATTTACCAAAACTATTGGATTGGTTATTTAGAAGATTCAGAACCGGTACCCACATAGAAAAATATCCACAACAATAATCATTACCATTATAAGAGGGGGAATGGTCCCATAAAATATAATCAATTAAAATAATAAATATTTAACTCTAAATCATCCTTTTTTATTTGAATTTTTTTCCCTCTTATGTTACTGAATGTTTGACTCTTTTTAGACCCTACTACAGGACTCCTTACAATTTTCAATAGGGGAGACTAATAAAAAATACCCTCAAATACTTTTTGTGCTATCCTCTTAACACCGTAGATTCCACCCTAGGATAAATAGAGAAAGATCTCTTGAATGTGTAATAAAACATCCTCAGGAACATAAATACTAAGGATTTGATCATCCTGCCTTTAAAAATAATGATATCTTCCAAACACTATTACTCTTACTCTATTTTGAATTTCTTATTTTGGGATTGTGAGAGGTCCTTAGGAATGATTGTGAAAATAATAAATTTGGTTATATCTACATACATAGAATATTGTTCCATTGAAAATGAAAATATAATTTCATTAAGAAAATAATAATTATCCCTTTTGTATAATTTATGTTATTTGCAACATGTACATGTGATTAGAGACCACATTTTCATCACCCTTCTTATCCATATTTTATGAATCAAATTCCAATAATAGAAGGTTAAATTTCATAAGGATTAGATAGTATTATTTATTATTTAAAAGGTATTTGAAATTTGTATTGTCTCATAATACAATATCCTTTGTACCAATCAAATATTACCTAAACATGTAATGGTCTAATATAACTGGTGATAAATCTTTTTCTTTATTTGTTTAATTTTTCTATCACCATATAATAATTCATTAGCATAGTAAATCACATGTTTCCTCATATCCTTAATTTCATTCAAAAATACTACCTCTTCAATATCAATATAATCACACATTAATTAAAAATGAAATTATTAATTAGGGTATGCAATAATTTGTGAAGTAATGAGTTTATCTTTATGAATATTTAATGATCTTAATTACTTTTCATCAAACAAAAATCATATGTATTTAAAAAGAAGCCAATATAAAGGCCTTTTTATTTTGGTAAAATTTTACTAAACCTCCAAAAAATTGGTGCAACATAAATAGGTTCTCACACCCTTGAAATTTCTTAGAGGGGTATATTTTGGATCACATATTTTTTTTTGGAATTATCAACTTTTATACACATATTTTAGACACTATGACCTAACACAATACCCTAAATAACAATGAATTTACCTTCTAACCAATTTTATAAATGTTTTAACACAAAACATATTTGTAAAATAACTTCTTGATTCTAAATAAAACATTTCAAACTACCACTAAAAATTGAAAACTCTTCCAAGAATTCATCAGTTTTCCTTTATATCGCATCTAATAAAGTGGTAATCATACATATATGAAAGGTTGATAGAGAACCGTAAAATAAAAACGGAATTCACTGGTAGAAAAATGATCCAAATGGAAATGTGAAGGTGAATGTCTCATAGTCTATAAAGGCTATAAAAATCTAGATATTACTAGAATAGCCATTAGTTAAAAATCAATTCTAAAAAACTAATAAAGTATTTTATCCAAAAAAGGAAACATAAAATGATACTTCCTAGTGGTAAAATTAAATTATCAAAAATAAATATAGACCCCCCAATTATTCTCTTTGTTATATTGGATCTATTAATTTATTCATTTATTATAACAGTTGATCAACTTTTTTTAGAGACAACATAGACTGGGAAAACCTATGGGCTATTTGAAATGTAAAATATGATTACATCATCAAGAAGTCTTATCACCTCATCCCCAAAACATATTTTGTATTAGGGTTTATTATTCTATACCTCTCAACTCATAGTATATAGTTATCCTATATTGGAATAAAATACATATGGAAATAAGGTCTTACACACTTGAAATTAGTTATATTCTAACAAGTAACCAATCTAAAAATTTTCAAGATATTTTAACAAACCAATTTTTTTCTTCCTCCAAACAAAGATTATATCTGTACAATTACTGAATAATCATAACCTATGAATGTGTTTTTTAGGTGATATTAAATAGCTTTGAGCTAAATCTTCCATTATTTTTTCCTATAAGGAAGAAAACTAGGCCTAGAAATGCATTTTTCATCAAGAGAACTCATACATAAGGATATATGTTGGATAAAAATAGAATATTTAGATACTCAATTACAATAGGGGGTGAATTGTAGGTTTAAAAACATTTAATTTTAACCTTAAATAAATCTATGTTTAAAAAATTTAAATAATTTAAATTCACAAAACCTTTTAGGTTCTTAATTAAAGGGACAATTGGAAGGGACCATGTACAATTATAATAAATCTAAACTTAAACAAGTTAAACATAAGAAAACCTAAGCATGATATACTTAGGGAATGATTCTACCCTAACGCGTATATAATCATATTTATATCAGAGTTAAACATTTATAATAAAGTATAAGAAAGTTATAATTTCTTTATTGAACATTATATAGTTCAAATGAAACTTGTTACAATGTAAGTAAATATGTAAGAAAAATTTTCACCCAAAACGATGGGTATCCAACAACCTTGTATTAAATTCCCATGATTTATACTTTCAAAAAAGTTTATCATACAAACACCTTGGTAAGTCCCCAATAAGAATATTGTAGTATATCTTGGTATCTCTGCAGGCCCTCAAACTATAATGTAGTCAGAACATCTGTCCTCCTATCCCTGGAAGTCCTTGAACATTAAGGTAGTAAGAACCTCTGTCTTCCTATCACTGGAATCCCTCTATTGTACATAGTAACAATCAGAGTCGCAAAAAGAAAGGTGAACATGATGTTCATGGTTGAACAAGATGTTCATAAATTACACAATGCTTGAGAATCTTTATATCTCTTGAAATCACTTCAAAATATGTAATCTCTCAGATCATAGAAATATAATGATCTATTTCTAATGAGCTCATATTTATAGAAAATATTTCAATGGTTAGATCCCTCCTCCAATTGTCATATTTTTCGTTGAATTTTAGAGGGACATGTACAACTATCATTCAACCAATGGTTAGTTAGAAACAGACTGTATGAAATTGTTTCATTTTCAAAAAAACACGTGTCAGGAATTTTCATCATGCAAGAAAAATATTATCAAGTTTAAGAAACCTAAGTAAATTAGGATGCGATAATATTGGAACAATAATTTAAGGAATGTAATGAAGGTTAAACAAATGTAAATAAACATATTTAAAGAAATAAAAAAATTTAGAATCTAAATATATGAAAACATGTATTCTAGAAAATAAATATTATTAGTATAAATTATGATGAATTCAGATTCTGAATTTTGAGGAATTTGGAGTCTGAATTCTAAGGAATTCTTACTCTAAATTCTAAAGAATTCAGAGTCTGAATTCTATGGAATTTGGAGTATGAATTTCATCGAATGTAGAGTCTGAATTTCAATGAATTTGGAGTCTGAATTCTAAAGAATTCAATGTCTGATTTTTAGATAATTATAAGTTTAGATTTTAGAGAATTTGGAGTCTAAATTTTAGATAATTCAGAGTCTGAATTTTAGAGAATTCAGAGTCTTAATTTCAGAGAATTTGGAGTCTGAATTTATTATAATTAAGAGTCTAAATTTTATAAAATTCAGAGTCTAAATTTTAGAGAATTTGGAGTTTTATTTTTAGAGAATACAGAGTTTGAATTTCATAGAATTCAGAGTCTGAATTTTAGTGAATTCATAGTATTATTTTTAGAGAATTCAAAGTCTGAAAATATAATGACTTGATATACAGGGAACTATAAGATTCCATGGTTTTAGATAAAGATTTTAATTTTTTTACTTAATAAAAAAAATGGTTAGACATGGTTTTGAGAAGACATTGAATACGATATTTAAAACCATGTTATTGATAATAATTTTCTTAGAGAAAGAAAATTTTTCTTAAGAAAATAATTATAATAGAGAGATAATTTTTTTAAGAAAATAATTCATAGATAAAAATAATTTTCCTTAATGTGTTTGGGATTTTCAAAACATAGGCGAATGAAAAGTTATAAGGAAACATTATTGACTCAACAATAGTAAGCACAAAAAACCTTTTGAAAAAGAATATAAGGATTAAGAAATTTTCTTTTTATCTTTAAATGAAAAACTTATCTCCCTTTTTTATGACTTATGATGAATACGACTAACTCCCTCTTAGTTAATAAAATCTTTATGAATCATATTCAAGTCTTTCATAGAAAATGTACCTTTTGTTGTATATGAAAATATTATTTATGTATAATCCCACTCAATTAATCTCACCCTTTCTTTGGGAAATATATTCTTTTTACTTAATATTTTTTGATCATTCTATTCTCCCTCTTTGTGATTTTCAAAAATAAATGGAGGTAATGAAACAAATTGTAACTAAATGATTAGAAATATACAAGAAAAAATTATGGAAGAAAAATATCATTGTGATTTGGAAAAAAATTTGTTACGAGGAAAAAAGTACAATAAAAGATCGAATTGATAGGGAAATAATTGATCCTTCTTTTCCTTAGACATGTTCTTTCTCAATTTATCATTTAATTTCTTCATCTCCTTTTTATCATCCTCAGACATTTTGAGCCACTAATCCTAATAATGATTCTTTTTTTCAATACACTTTACTTTTTCTTCTTGTGACTTTAAAATTTACGCCTAAGACTTTACTACCTCTTCTTATTATTTGAACTTTTCCTCCAACTCATCTCGGAGTTCCCATTCTCTCTTTAAATTAAGAGAGACTAAATTCAACATTCCATTCAGATATCTTTCTTCTTAAATACAAGCCACTTGTTGGAGATTCTAATTTTCTGAAAAATATGTTGTATGGTCTTTGATTGTATCATATGACTTATCAAAAGCATATTATACTGGATCATATAAGTTGTCCATGATTTTCATATCATTAATCATTTTCATATACTATTTGGTTATTTACTTACCTGATATCCTATAAGCATCATAAAAAATATAAATAGTCTTGAACTCTATTTTCTGTTTGATAAACGTTTCTGTGAGCATGCTTATAAAATCAGACTTTTGATTGAAGGAATACTAAAGAAACTGGCATCTTGAATCGATAATTGGAAATAATTTTATTTTTTTAACTAATTTCATCAAAGACTAAATAATGAAATCCTGACCCATCGAAGATGAAGATTCCAAATGTAATTCCTTAGCTAGAAATGAATCATTATATAACCCTTCAGCTTTTATCTTGGATGTTCCAACAACATCTTTCATATATTTCACCACAAAAACATTTCTAGGAAAGTGAAAAACCACATATTTTCCACTATCAGATCTATATATCACTTTCCCAACTTTCGGAGTCTCAAGTTAACTATCTGATACTCGGATTATCTTATAATCATCTGCATATTATTCCTCAACACCGCCCTTAAAATATTTTTGATGAATGAAATAATGGTTTCTACTATAATCATTAGAAGGTTTCTCAACCTCATCTTATCTATAATCATCATTCCCTTGAGAAATTATTTTGGTTGATTCAACCAGGGATGTTCTGATCGATAACATGTCTAAGGGACTTTCATTATCATCTTATTCTTACACTTGTTTGATCACATATTCAATTTTTTCTTCTTCTTCCACTTCTTATTCTTGCTATGCTATTTCCACTTCCAAAATGGGTTCTAGTATTGAAATATTTTTACCCAGAGTTTTTACTAGAACTGATTCTTGAAGAAAGAATTATGGTTCATGGATATGTTTAGATGTTTTCTCAGTATCCTTAAGAAGGTCTTGGATGATATCATTTCTAACATTTTATTCTTCAACATATTTCCTTTTTCTTTCTTTTAAGTTCTTCAGCAGTATGAATCATCATGTCCTATGTCTCAGTAGGATCTAAACCAAAGCTTGCATCTCCCTTATCCTCCTTCTTCTACTCTCTCCACATAACAAACAATTCATCAGAAAAAGTTTTTTTCTTTCTTGGCTTTGGGGGAGCTCACTGGGTTTCCATAATGGTTTCTTTTTCATTGGATTTCGGTTCTTTCTCTTTACTCTTCTTCTATGATTTATTGTATGTTTGTCAAACTTCCCCTTTATTGACACATGCTTGAAACTCACTTTCAGAAAGATCTTAAAACTCTCTTGATTTGGCACTGAAACCAAAATTTATTCTCCGAATATTGTCATCACTCAAAAACATAATCTTTATGGTTTTGGGTTTTTAAAAATAAATAATTTTAAAGGATTATAAACAGAGAACAATGATCTTCGACAAGATCACTGGATACATGATTATCTAATACTTGAGGGTTCAATTATTTATGTAAATGATTATCAGATGTTGTAATTGATCATGTTTAACTTTCTAAAATTAACTATGAAGTCCATCCTAAAGATATAAATTTTAGTAAGAGAGTCCTTGTCTGCCATTATCTGAATAATAAATACCTGAAACCACATGAATAATAATTTAACGTTTGTTATATGATGGTTGATCATTGGTAACTTTACTCCATTTTGTCCAAGGCACTCAGTTTCCTTTTCCTTCTAAAAAATTCTTTCCTTTTCTGGCCACTTTTGAGAGAAGAATATTATTTAACCTTGATAAATAATTCCTTGAATGTTTTAATCCATGTTTAATGAAAATTAATAGGTCTTCAAATATCTCTTGAATTAAAACTTTCCCCTTCCTCATTCTTCAAAAAAATTTATAGAATCATAAAATTATATGAGATGGTTAGGATAAAATAGATTCTGACTCTTTAGCTTAGATACATATAAAATTTCCCATAAATTCATCTTGAATTTTTTTATAATAATTGAATTATACATGGAAAAGAAATTTGGGTCAACCAACCTTTTTCTGTAGATTTTCCAATATTGGATTTCCTTGTTTGAAGCCATCTGATTTTTCATGGAAGCTTTGAGCGACATCTAGAATGTAAGGAAACTTAGAAAACATATCAAGTAATTTGTATAGGATAAGAGCTTCAGCCAAAAAATTCTATAAAAAGAAATGTGAGACATGGATTAGAGGGCATTAATATAGGATTTGAGATGAATATTTCAATTACTGCTTCAATACAACAATTTATATAAGCTAGATATGATCTTACATTTGAGATGAATAAAAAATGAAGATTTGGTAGTTTCAGATCTTATGTGGTTTTAAGGAAAAATAAGATTTAAGGAAAGTGAATCTAAGTCAGTTTTCATAAATCAATGTAGAAATACCAATAAGTAAAAAACAAAATTACAATGATTTATGTAAGGAAACATATCGTTCATATTACTTATAAAAAATTATCAGGATTCAAAAAAAAATTCTTGAAGAACCTTGATTCAAGAAAATTTTATTAAGGAAAGAAAAATTTACGTTCAGGATATTTGGGCTCTGAAAATTTTTATAAAGGAAAAAATAGGTTCTGGATTTTTTTTAAAATAATTTACAAATGTACTCCCCCAATTAGAAGGAGTTTCTTTTTTTGAGGGTATATGTTTTATCAAAAATATAATATGGAATATTACTTTACAGTTATCATTTCTAACTTTTGTTTTATGAATTCAAATCCATCAGAGGGTAAATATCTTCTATAAATTTAAACTATTTGATCTTGTGTGCTGATAAATTAAAGAATGGTATCTCTTTTATGTGTGTGATCCCTAAGAATGTGATGCCTAATATATATGTTCATTTCAAGAGAGTGATGTGTATGGTTTTTTCATAGTTCAATGTCACATGTCTTATTACACAATATCTGTGTCTTGGTAAAACACATGCCATAGTCAGTGAGTGTGTGTTGCTTCCACAACACTTAACCACAACAACACCCAGCTGCTAAATATTCTACTTCATCAGTGGAAAGGGATACTGAGTGGTTATTATTTCATGACCAAGAAACTAATGAATCTATTGATAAAAGAAAATTTCCTGATGTACATTTCGTATCCATTCTACATCCACAAAATCGGCATCTTAAAACTTTTTAAAACAAAATCATTTATAAAAGAATAAGATATTCCTAATCCCATAGTTCCTTTTATGTAGTGAAGAATTATTCTCACTACTTTAAATGAGTTTAATTTGGATTATATTGATATCTTGTACATAAGCATACTAAAAACATAATGTCTAGATGACTAAAATTTATGTATAATAAACATCATACCATACCGATAAAACATTTTTGATCTACTGGTTTCCTAGCTTCATCAAGATCAATAAAAATTGAGGTACCTATTTGAGTAGTTATACTTTTAGTGTTTTTATATCCATACTTCCTAATAAGATTTTAAATATACTTATATTGAGATATAAAAATTTCTTCTAGTTTTTGAGAAATTAGGAAACGAAGGAAAAATGTTAACTCACCCATCATACTCATTTTAAACTCAAATTTCATAATATTCACAAATGAATTAGTTGAAGACCGCTAATTTGATCCTAATATAATTTCATCAACATAAATTTGAACAATCAAGACATTTTTTATCTTTAATTATAAAAATATTTGGATTAAGAGTTCCCTTAACATAATTGTTTTGTAACAAAAATCTTGTATGACTATCATACCAGGCCCTAGGGTCTTTTTTATGTCTATATAAAGCTTTAGTAAGTTTAAAAACATGTTCATGGAATTCGGTGTCATTAAAAATAGGATGTTGTTCATAAAAAAAATCCTCTTGAACATATCCATTAAAAAATCACACTTCACATCAATTTGAAAAAAGGATAAAATTAAATAATACCGCAAGGACATATAGAATATAAATATATTCAAGTCTATCTATTAGAGGGTAGGTTTCTTAATATTATATTCCTTCTTGTTGAATATAGATATTAAAAAATAATCTAGATTTATTTCTTAAAATGATTCCATTTTCATCACATTTATTTATGGAAACCCATTTTTTCGAATTATAGAGGTTTCCTTAGGTCTTATAACAAAGGTCCGGACTTTGTTCCTTTTGAATTCATTTAGTTCATCTTGAATAACTTTAATCTAATCATCATAACCTAAATCATCATTAGTGATTTTTGGTTCTAATTGGGATTGAAATGCTAGATATTATACTTTTTTTAATAAAGGACTTATAGTCCATTCAAGTTGATTTACATCACCAATGATACTATCACTGGGATGATTCTTAAGAAATAACTGGTTTGGGTTTTGTAAAGTTTTTTGATCAATATAATGTAGAATGTCTTCTAGAGTAAATACATAAGAAACATTTTCTTGAGTATTTTCTTCATTAGAAAAATTTTCCATCAAAGGTTGATAATCGGTTTTTGAATACACATATGAGGATGTAGGTTGGGGTTTTTCAAAAACAAAAGGATCAGTTTCATCAAATTTAACATGAACTATTTCTTCAACAGTACAATAATTTTTATTTAAAACTCTATAATCCTTAGAAGTAGTATAATAGCCTATAAATATTCTTTCATTGGATTCAGGTATGAATTTATGTAAGTTATCATTAGTATTCAAGATGAATACTTTGCATCCAAATACATTCAAGTAAGAAAGTATAGGTTTTCATCTTGTCCAAAATTCATAAGGTGTTTTACTAATAAAAGGATTGATTAAAACTCAATTTATAGTATAAAAATATGTACTAACAGCTTAATCCCAAAAGTGTTTTGTAATATATTATTCACTCAATATGGTTCTATTTATCTCTTAAAGAATTCTATTTCTTCTTTCAACAACACCATTTTGATGAGGAGTTATTGGAGATGAGAACTTGTGAGTTTTGTATTTTTTTACTAAAAATAATTTTTGAAATTTGAATTTTGAAATTCTCCCCCATGATCACTAGGAATAGTTATCAATGAAAGGTTTTTCTTATTTTTAATATGGGCTCTATATTTTTTAAAATAATAAAAGGCTTCATATTTATTTTCTATAAAATATACCCACGTAAATATGGTGTAATAATTTACAAAAACAAATACATATTATTTTCCTCCAATACTTCCTTTTTTTGTTGGACAGAAAAGATCTGTATGCACTAGCTATAATGGATCATAAGTTGAGACTAGACTGATTGATTTAAATCTTGAATTATGCTTCTTTCCATATTTACAAGGATCACATACATTTGAAGAATCAAATTTAAGCTCTGATAGATCCTTAACAAGTCTTTTATTTGAGAGTTTTCATATGTTCAAAACATTATAGTTTCTTAGTCTTCAATTTGATAACCATGATAAGTCTTCCATTACAGTAAGGAAAGGTAGGTCTTATCACCAAAGTTATTCTATGTTTAGTGTATAAACAATTTCAAGCCTATGGGTAGAGAGAATAAAATCTTCCTTGGAATTTGGTGCTAAGAATTTGTCATTCCTAAAAAGGTCAAGGTAAAAATTATCACAAAATTGATTTATTATTATATGGTTGTGCTTAAGACTACTAAAAAATAAAAAATTTAAAATAAAATCTTTTCCAAGAAGAACAATGTTACCTATACAAACAATTTCTCTCTTGGAATTTTCTTCAAAATATACTTTTCCAACTTTCATCTTAATAATATTTTCAAATATGTTTCTGTTACGTGTCATGTGTTGCGACCATCCATTAAACATGTACTATATACATTTGTTGGTACATCCTTTATTTCCTTGAAAATAAAATAGTTAGACTTTTAGAATAAAAACTTTCTTGGATCTGGAGATTCCAGAATGTAAAATCCTAGGAATCCAAATTTTCATTGAAAAGTTTGATTTATGAAAACCTATGGATTAGGTTTTATTTAGAAAACAATTTTTCTCCCAATATCCACCACATTGTCACTTAGTACAAAAGGGATCACCATGGGGAACAAAATAATTATTACTAAGAACTTGTTTTCAATGATTATAACCAAATATCAAACTATTCCTTAGAGGTTGAAGTTATGAATAATTTTTATCAAATTATTTCATTCTATAAGTGAAATTTGACAAAAGTTTCTTCAATGAATTGTTTTTCAAATTCTAGTCGGATGATCAAATTCTGATTAAAAAAGTAATTAGTTTTAGAACATGAATTATTCTCTAAATCATTTTTCGTATAAATAATATTTTAAAGATTCTTAGATAGTTTATCCTTCTCTGAATTAACTTTCTTAAGGTTCTTAGAAATAATTTCAAAATCAAAATTTATTTATCAAGATCTTTTTAAAGATCTGATATTTCTTAACATAAATTCTAGAATTTGATTTCTCTAACGTCTTCTTTATTATACAGTTCCCATTCTTAAGTAATTTAGAAAATCTAGAAACTTCTTCAAATTAAGGTATTGTATTATATTCTGATGAAGACGATTCTTCATCTGAAGATTCATAATATTATTCGTTAAGAAAATTATCATTTTTTGAAATATTGGTTAAGGATCTAGTATTGTGTACCTGATCCATAAGACAATGATTTTTAAAAGGTACTCTGGCGATATGAAAAATATTCTCTTTACCAGAAGAATCATATTATAAGGATTATTATGAAGAGCCACCACCACTAGAACTCCAGGTGTTAGTTTATTTCAATACTTTATTAGACTTATATTTGTAGTACTTTTTTCTTTTCCTTTTAGAATATTTTTCATTTCTATTTTTTCTCTTAATCATAGGAAAATCAGGCCTAATGTGTCAAACCCTTTTACATTCATAAGAAGTTACTTCAGAATATTTCATATCCTTTATTTCTTTCATCTTATATCTGTACTAAAAATATTTCATTCCCACAATCCGATTCATACTACAAGAAAGATTAGCTAATTCATTCTTAGACTAATCACATTCACTTGATTCATATATAACAAAAAATTTATTAGATTGAGATCTAGTTACTCTTTTATAGAATCTTGGATTTAGATGTTGCAGTGAAAGATACCCTTCCAGTACCAATTTTTGTTGGTTGAAATCATCATCTCTCCTCATTCTAGTTTCATGTTGAAGAAGAGTTCCAAATAACTCATCAAGAGTCATGTTTGAATTTTTTTTGTTATCATCAATAGATATCCTTTTAGATTCCCATTAATTGGGAATAATATCAATTATCTAGTACACAATAACTTCATAATCAAGTCCTTTCTCTCCCATTTATTGAATATTGTTGACAATGGTCATATATCATTATTGTAAAATGCAGAAAGGTTCTCCATATGGAAATAAAAATCCATGATATTCATCTCTTAGCATAGCTCTTCCAGTTTCTATCACTTTAGATGTTCCAAAGTGTATAACTTCATGTTTCTTCTAGATACAGTTGGAATCTTCATAAGAAGATATTTTACTATATATATTCTTGGACATTTAACACAAAAAGTGTTATATACATTGTAGTTTAATTGATATTCTAGTTTTTTTTGTTGGTGAATGTTTTAACTTCTTTGTCTGGATTTTTTTAATCTCCAAGGAGTATGAAAATTTTTTCTACTCATTTGTTAATGAAAAAAGTATTCATCCTATCTCTCCAGTACTCATAATCCTTACCATCAAATATTGGTGGTCTGGTAGGATTATGGTTGTGTATATAACCAAAATTTATACCTACTATTCTATACAAAAAAGAATTTTTCCACAAAACTTTTTTATAATAGAAATTTATAAACAAGGATAAAAGTATTTAAGAAAAACATGGGCAAGAAATGTTAAGCAAGAAACATTTAGAACAAAACAAATGATAATGAAAAATTATATGTAAATATAATTATTTCAGAAACCTACCTATGATACCAATTTTTGGATCAAAATAGAATATGTCGATGCTCAATTACAAGAGGGGGGGATTTTATGTTTAAAAAATTTTGTCTTTAACCACAATGAAATCTTTGTTAAATAATTTTAGACAAGGTAAAATCACAAACCCTCTTAGGTTCTTACTTAAATGGATAATTGGAAGGCCCAAGGACAATTATAATAAATCTTAACATAAATAAGTTAAACTTATGGAAACTTAAGTAGGATTTACAGAGATAAATACTATACCTTAAAGTGTATATTATCTTATTTATATCAGATTTAAAAAAGTATAAGAATGTATAAAAAAGTGATACTTTCTTTTTTTAAAAAATAAAATAGAAATAAATCTTATAACAATGACAGTAAATAAGTATAAAATATTTCTCACTCAAATTGAAGGGTTTACAACAACCTTGGATAAAGGTCCCTTGATACATAATTTCCAAAAAGTCTGTCTTACCCACACCTGGGTAAGACCTCGATAAGAATATCAGGGTCTGTCTTGCTATCCATTCAGGCCCTCTAACTTTAAGGTATTTGACACCTTTGTCATCCTATCCCTATAAGTCCATGAAATTTAAGGTACTAGGAACCTTTCTATTCTTATCCTTAGAAGCATGCGATTGTACACAACAACAACTAGAGTCACACAATGAAAGCTGAACCAGATGTTTATGATTGAACAAGATGATCATAAACCACAAAAGGCACAATAGTATTTCTCTCTCTAATAATCACTTGAGAGCATGTAATCTCTTGGATCATAGAATAACAATAATCTCATTCAAATTAGCTTTAATTTAAATGAAAAACTTCATCGGTCAGCTCCATCATCAAATGGTTATATTTTTCCTTGAATTTCAGATGGACCTGTGCACGTTTTATTTAACCAACGGTTAGTTAGATACATATTTTACGACATAATTTAATTGTAACAACAATGTGTGTAAGGATTTATTATCATCGAATAAAAACATTCTTATGTTTAAGAAACTTATGTAAAATTGGATCTGATATCATTGGAACAATAATTTAAGGAATTTAATGAGTCTAAATCAAATGTAAATAAATGGACATAAAGAAATATAGAATTTAGAGTCTAAATATATGAACACTCAAATTATATAAAAATATATTCGAAGCCTGAATTTTGATGAATTTTTAGAAATTTTGAGGAATTTGGAGTCCAAATTTTCTGGAATTTGTAGTCATGACTCTATGGAATTTGGATTTTCAATTTTAGAGAATTTATAGTCTGAATATTAGAAAATTTGTAGAATTAATTTCACATAATTTAGAGTCTGAATTTTAGATAATTTAGAGTCTAAATTTCAAAGAATTCAGAGTCTGAATTTTTGAGAATTCAGTGTCTGATATTCAGCGAATTTGAAGTCTGATTTTTAAAGAATTTGATGTTTGAATTTCAGATAATTTTGAGTTTGATTTTTAGAGAATTCATAGTATAATTTACAAATAATTCAGTGTCTAAAAATAGGAAGAATCAATATACAAGGAACTGTATGATTTTGAGGTTTTAGATAGGATTTCAAATATTTGTCTTAATAACAAAATGTTTAGACTTGGTTTTGAGAACACATTGAATAAGACATTGAAAACCAAGGTAAGGATAAAACGTTTCTTAGAGAAAAAAAGTTTCCATAAGAAAATAATTCTTAGAGAAAGATAATTTTCCTCTAGAAATAATTCTTATATAAAGATAATTTTCTTTAAGAAAATGTGTTTTGGATTTTCAAAACATAGATGAATGAAAAGGTAATAAGGAAACTTTATTGACTCAAAAAAATATAGAAAACCTATTCTTCATCATTTTCTCCATAGAGAATATCTTGTCATATTATGAACTTATGGTTGTATTTAGAATGTTTTCATTGGAAAAATTATCTATGTTATCTAATAACTCTCCCAAATAATTATCTAAAGTATAATCTTCATTACTAGAGTAGATTACCACACATGTTTTGGTATGGTTCAATTTTTCATTAATGTTGTCAATTATCCTAAAACATGATCCCTCTTCCCCATCAATTAGTTCCTATATTTCAATTAGTGCATCCCTTGAATAGATTTTACATCGTATGAGTTAATTAGTTTTTTAACAACATTGAATTCTTTTTTTTTGATATCCAAATATAAAAATTAATTTACCATTAAAAATATCAATGGCATCTTTTCCTATGTCCAGGATGGTCCTACAAAAAATTATAAAACTTCATTTTTCCACATTATCTCTAAAATAAGAAAGTAATAAGGAAGATAAATATTCTATACAAAATTAAGTATATTATCCCATCACATAGTTTTTTGTGTCACATACTTGCCATATTACTATAATAAAAATATGGGAAGTGAATTTCCTAATTTCAACTATTATAAAAAAGAAATGTGGTGATATTTAGTCAGATATAAATATCAATCAAATAGTTAAACACCCCATTATCTCTTTAGGTGAATGGGTTTGAATTAAATTCTTATATATTGAGCTTTAAGAGGGATCCAATTTTGAAGGACTAAATTACACTCTTCAAAAATATTATAGAAAACATATTTTTTGATGTGTTTTGTCATGGGACAACATTATCTAATGGTTTAAAATATGATTAAATTTTATATAAGGAATCCATTAATGGAATATTTATTTATTGAATCCAAAAATTATCAAGGAATTTGAGAAGATCAGGTTCCTTATAATTATTTTTAATTATTTGGGGAAGTGGTGTGGCAGGGTAAAATTCTTAATGGTTGGTGGCAACCCTTTAGTATCACCGTCAATATTTTTCTTTATATTATTTAATTTCATTTGTTGTATTTTTAAAATTAATTTTCATATATAATAATAGATTTTTTTTGAGATTTTAGTGTTTCTAACAAATGTGGCATCCATAGTGTAATTTTAAGGTATTTTTAATATATATTGTGTTGTGGTTCTATATTATTTACATTCTTGTTATTTTCCAAAAAAAAATGGTGGTATTTGGAGGGAAAAAGGGTATTTCATGGTTGGCACATAGTTTTTAAAAATAGTTTTTCCAACACCCTAAAACTGTGAAAAATAGAAATAGTAATTGGGAATCAGCATGGTTAAAAAAACTATCATTCACCATTCCCTATAAATCCATTCGACTTCTATCTACCATGGGATATAAGAACTCACACTGTTGGTTCATGATTTGATAGAATGTGTGGGAAAACTGTATATCCTTCCCAATATTTCGAATTGTTTATTTTATAAAAATTATCTTCCAATAATTTTAACTATTCCCAGCCTCATTTATCTATATTAACATTTTAATATCCCCAGGATCACCTCCCCCTCTTATCCCATTCTTAATGGATTAAATTATTGGGTGCTTCAACCTTCGCTCTACATGATTTCCCCAATTATTCTCACCTTATTCTTATTAATTGATCTCTTCTTCCTTTACTTTTGGTTTTTTCTTCTTCAGTGGTAACAATTCCTTAGAGTGGGTTTAATATAATTCCTTTTAGATTGTATCATGGTTTTTTTGGTGCTTTCCTTCTTCCATGGGATCCCTTCTTTCTATATTTTTTGGTTTTAAACATTTTGGTGTTGTTTTTTGAAAATAAAATGTAAATGGTTTTATGTTATGATACTATGTGATGATTTAAATATGATTTCAATTTTATATAAATTTTTGTAAAAAATTTTGTGTTTGAAAATGGGTGGTCCCATTTTAATTAGGATGTTAATGCTTCTAAAAAGAGTTTATAACTATTGAAATTATGGGAATTGGATTGTTTATAATATGATGAATTCATTTATGATAAATAGGTATTTTATAGTATAGAAATAGATAAAATCACTTGGGAACCATATTTACCTACTCATTAAATATATGACTTTTAGCTAGCTAACTAGGAGGGCATGAACCTAGTCTTACTAGTAAGACAATGATAAAACACATAAAAAATTGTGTGACATGGATGTTATTGTTTAACCTTGGATTCCTCCCCTCCTACAACTCCTTCATAGGAACAAATTAATATGTAATTAATCACTAAGAGTCAATATACTTATAACCCTAGATATATAGTAACTTAGGAGCTTCCAATGATGTTGATTCTTTATTTTATCTATTTTTAGTTTTATATAATTTTCATATTTGTCTAAAATCCACAGAATTTATTCAAAGTATACAATTACATTTCATTAAATTAGGATTATTTATTTATCCTAGAATTTATATTCAAGGAACTCCCAATGGGTTATAGTAGGGTAATTGTTATCAAACCCATTAATTACATGATGGGTATATATAGACCTTGTTTTGTCTTATTCGGGTAAAGGCAGGGCCTCATATGAGGGTGTTGGGTAATCGAGATAGAACATATTATCTTGGGGAAAAGCGATGGTGGAGGCATGTTAGAGGATGGTCCTTATGTCACATAGATGTTCTATATATATTTTTAGTCCCCTTTTACCATTTTTTGGTTTATTGGGTTTTGGTTAATAAATTTAATGTGTTGCACTTGAATCATGTACATGTCTCTATTGTATAGACTTTTTATAAATATTTGTTTTGATGTTCATATAAATATATTATTATTTAGGATTATATGAATGTGTTGTGATATTTGATATAGATAATGGGTATTGTTTATTGGTAAATCATTCCCAATGAGTGTACTAATTCCCAAGCACTGGTTTCTATCCATTGGGGATTTGGATTACCCTTATAACCATACAACATTCCCGAATGGGTGTCATGATGGATGCAAACCTAAACTAGTTCATGAAAAATTGGTATCAAACCATGTTTTCCCCTTATTTGGGTCTTGTTATTTGGAAAATTCTAGTTAGGAAAGAGCTATTGTTTTTAGGGATTGAGGTTCTGGTTAGATGCACAATGTGTGGAAAACACACCTTGAGACATGCCTTGGGTCAACATGGGGTGTTGGGATTCATATTTGACTCCTCTTTTAAGTGTAATTCATAGCTGATAGACTATTCATTGGCATTGAGGATGGGTGGGGTGGTTTGAATTTTGGTTGGAGTTTCTATAGATTGATCTAATTTATGTTAGTATTTTATCATGATGATTGTAGATTCTTTGAGTGTTGATGTGTTGATGGTTTCTTCTATTTTGTTATTTTTTGTAGTATAATTAATCCCTAGATACCTCTTGTATAACCATGGGAGGATTCCAAATATCATTATCCCTAAAAATTTGATCATATATTAGTTGGGTTAGTGGTTCAGGATATCTGAGATATAGACCTGGGAGTGGGTTCAAGTCCTTTTCAGGCCATGTAGTCTAGATCGTGATCAAGAAAAGATCAAGATAAAGAGTTTATTTAGAGAAAACCCCCATAAATATAGGTAATCGTGGATCCAGCATAAGTGCTAAATTATGTAGAGAATTTTGAGAGTATCTTTTAATTCCTTTGGACTCTTAATGAAATGAATGTAAATTTTTAAACATTTCTATAGGAATGATTTACCTGTAGGTGCAGGGAGTCAGTGGTTCAGGTAGAGAAAAATTTTCAAAATGGTTGGAATGACTCCAATATCTTATTTTATGAATATTGTTTCCCTAATAATTTAACCATATCCATGTCCTACAAGTTCTTGTACCTACATAAAGGAGATCATTTAGTGATGGAGTATGCCATCTTTTTCACCGATCTAGCCTGTATTTCTACTTTCATAGTTTCTGATCAAAATTTAAAAGGCTATTGGGTTGATATGTGTTTTTATAGAAAAATTTTATCTCATGTATTATTGTTTAATATTTATACTTTTTTGAGGTGGTTGATTGATCATTTATGGTAGAGAACAATCAGTATGGTAAGTTTGGATTATTTGGGATCATTTTATCACTAAAATAGAGTGTCATAGTATTATCTAGAGGAAATATAAAGTGTTATGAATAGTGGATGAAGGGTGGTGGTATCATTGGATACCAACCTTGACCGCCTTCATTGTAACACCCGACCCCTCATGACTGAAGGCGGTGCATTACTAGTTATATTGGCATGGTTAGAAGGAATGAATATCTTGAATGAATGATTAGTTTAGTATTCTTGAAGAAAAAAGATACATAGATGTAACTCAAATTATATTATAAAACGTTACAAAATAAAATACATAACAAAAGCTAAAAACTGCATCCATAAGAACTCTATAAATGATCCCCTCTTCATCACCTGTTGAAGGTAAACAATTAAAGGGGTGATCTGAAATTCTCATTAAGGGATACAAATAGTGGAAGAATTAATCAATATAACTAAATTGTACACAATTTGATTTAATCAATATGGAATGGTGAATAAATGAAAAAACTCACGCCATTAATAAAATGAGATTGAAACTGCATCCATAGATTTTGTCATAGTAAAAACCTCAGGGATAGAAATAACTGATAATGAATAACGAGAATTCTTATTAATTGGAAGTAATGTATCTAAATCATGATACCATATTACCATAAATACAGTTTAGTTCTGTGGGTAGAAACCCGTCTGATTTTTGGGAACAAACTCGAAGGGTTTTTCGCCAACTGATTTGTCTCATGAGACCTACTGATGCATCGAGGGGCTGTAGCAGGCCCCACCCACCGCTATATGTCAGATTAATACTTTATACCTAAATTAAACACAAGATAAATATGCATTTACATTATTCGTATAGAATAGAGGATATAAATTCATAAATATTTCTATCATTAAAACAACATTCAAATTAAATAATGTATGTAAAATTTTATATGGCTTAAACAGTAATAATATCCATGATATGTGAATATGGAAAATTAAATGGAATATAATTTCTATTCAAAATTTATCTCAATGGGTAGTAGGTGCACTCCATATGAAATAGTATGTGCACAATACTAAGTAAGTCACAATGAAGTGAAAGCAGATGCAGGGCTTGTTACCATGTTGTAATCAATTGAGTCGTATGAACAAAAGTTAATAACCACCAAATGAATTACATTATACCAGGAATATAAATCTATTAATGATAATATATATCAAATGGAAGTATACATATACCACATATAAGAAATAAGAGGTAAAAAATGTAAATCCCACATAATTGAAAATGAGACGAGAATACCCCTTACAAACAATTCGGCATGGTAATGAGTGGTCTTGCTAGGGATTAATGAGATGTAAAGGGGTATCCCATTATTTATATATAATATGGGATATATGAGGGAGCATTATTTTTATATCATAAGGTCTGTATGGGGGAGATTCAAAAACATACCCCATCATTAGGTATTAAAAATAAAAGAGCACAACATATGGGAGATTCTTGAACAAAAGTGAGAGAGAGTATCCCTTACCTTCAATCCGTTGGTGTTCTCCACTTGTTATTAAAATCCTGAATAAAAAAACTAGATTCACTAATTTATAATTATAGAACCTCTAATATATAAAATTAGTTTTGTATAACCATTTTAAGTTCTTTTTTAACCATTTAGATTGGTAATGAGGTTCAATTTCATTGTTTGAGCTAGTTTGTTTACATAGTTTTAATGACCGGTTTGCTTATATTCTTGTTTGGATAAACATGTAAGATAAAATTGGTTGTACATAATTTAATTTATATTATATTAGTGCACATCTAGGAGATTACATGGTTTTAAATTTAATTTGGTTACATGCAGTGAAGTTGAATTATTATATAAAACCATAATGACAATCATTTTTGTTAATTGGTGGGTTTGATTACAATGAACATGTTTTCCTTTATAACAGAATACCATTTTTAAAAGGGATTGAAAACTCAAAAATAGGATATATTACATATATAATAATATGGTTCAACCATAAAAAAATGGTTCCATGACCATAATTAAAGAAAATAAAATGAAACTGATAAACCATTGTCCTTGAATGTCCTCAATTGGCACATCTCAAACGATGCATTCATTTCGTTCTAATAAAAGGTGGGGAAAATAGGGAAGATAAAGAAATATCCCATTAGCATAAAAACATTCCAGTACATGTATGTTATTGGATTTATCATACTATTTGGGTGAAGGGAGGTGAGGAAAGAAACAAAAAGAAAAGAACTTAAAAGAAAAGAAGGAATTGGAAAGAGGAATTTACCTCTTGAGACTTCCTCCGTTGAGAACCTCTTAAGGGGAGAGGTTTTCGTATTTTGAAGAGGATATGGGATTTTGAATGTGGGGGAGGATCCTTGTGAAGTATTTAGGATGAATATTGTCATGGAACAAGGATTGAGAGGAGTGAATAGTAGAGGGAGTGGGGGGGGTATAGTGGAGGAGAGGAGGGTTTTCATAATCTTTTAATCATTAGTTTTTTATTTCTTCACAAGACACAGAATAATAAGTATTCCAGGACCAAGAACAGTATTAAATTCTTGTAACTTTGATCCAATTAGGCTTACATAAACATATCATCATCAATGGATCAATAAATCCCTTATTTAGCATTTATCGTCAATTATCGCATTTTACTATTCATAAAAATTCATGTATTTCAGAAAAATCCCAAAAATTCACCATAACCATTTGTTAATGTTTAGAATTCATAAATGAAGTCCATTTTTCAAAAATAATTTTCCAAAAAATATTATTTTAATATTTAATTAAAATGTTTATTTAGTTGATGAATATAAACACCTAAATTATTTACCTTCATTTTTAAGGTGCCTAAATATATTTATACATTCATGGGTGTTGATACCATTCATAAGAGTCATATTATTGTTTATAAGGGTAAATTACTATTCCTAAGGGTAGGTTACTATTCCTAAGGTTATGTTACTATTTACAAAAAATAATGTTAATTCCGTCAGACTCTAAATATCAACCTAAACACAACCGTGTATGTCATATTTTTAATATAAAAAACACACAAGTAGAATATTTAAGTTCAATGCCTAGGCTATGACTATCTCATAAATAACCAAGTTTTGTTTCAAAGAAACTTAGTGCTTTATGAAATATAGGCTATTAATCATATGTGATTAAAAGAAACATAACATAAAATGTTTGGGGTGCTACATTATTCTCTCCTTCGGAAATTTATTCCTTGAAATTTTTCATTTATAAAGACCTCCAATAAGATGTGGGTGGTTCTTCTTCATAACTTCCTTATGTTTCCATGTTGTTTCTTCTATATTTTGGTTTTTCCAAATAAAATTTATTAGGTGAGTCATCTGATTTCTCAATACCTATTCCCTTATGTCAAGGATCCTGATAGCCTATTCACAGTATGACAAATCATGTTCCAGTTATATTTCTTCATAGGTGAGTACATGTGTTGGGTCTGGCATGTATTTCTTCGACAAGGAAACATAGAACACATGATGAAGATAGGAGATACTTGGAGGCATTGGTAAATGGTAAGCCACAGATCTGATTCTTAACAGAATTTTAAATTGTGCGATGTATATGGGGCTTAATCTCACTTTCTTACTAGTCCTTAAGACACCCTTCGATGGAGATACTTTTAGTAAGATATGATCTCCCACTTGGAATTCAAAATCATTTCTCAAGTTTCAACATAACTTGTCTACCTACTTTGGGATACTTTAATATCGGCTTGGATTATCTTCACCTTTGTCATCGTCTCTTCAATATGTTCTTGGCCTATAAGTTTCCTCTCACCAACTTTATCCCAACAAGTTGGAGTTCGACATCTCTTTCAATATAATGCTTCATATGGAGCCATTTGAATACTAGAATGGAAACTATTATTGTTGGAAAATTCCAGTAATGGAAAGTATAGATTCCATATACCTTGGATGTCAAGGGAGCATGATCTCAGTATATCATCCAGAGTTTGAATAGTTCTTTCAGACTGTGTGTCAGTTTGGGGGTGATAAGCAGTACTCATACGAAGATTAGTAGTCAAATCCTTCAGGAAACTTTCCAAAAAAAAAATGTAAACCGGGGATCTCGATAAGAAACAATCGATAGAGGTGCACCATGATTTCTTACAACTTTATTAATATAAAGTATTGTCAGGTGCTCTAGAGGTAAATCCTCTCTTATAAGAAGGAAATGTGCTGATTTTGTGAGATGATCCACAATTACCCATATTGCATCATTCATTCTATGTTTCCTCAATAGTCCAGTGAAAAAATCCATTATAATATTATCCCACTACCACATAGGAATATGTAGAGGTTGCATCTCCCGTATGGGATGTTGTCTCTCCATAGTCACTTGTTGAAAAATTAGATACGTTAAAACATAGTCAACAATTTCCCTCTTCATATTATCCCACAAAAAATATTCTTTCTGATCTCTATTCATCTTTGTGCTACCCGGGTGTATAGAGAAATTTGAGCTATGAGCATCATCTAATAATTCCCTTTTTAGCTCAGGTACTAATGGAACACATAACCTCTTCCCAAATTCCATAACTCCTTCATCATACACGATTTCTGCCAATCTCTCATCATTGATAGAATTAATTTTCTTGTGCAGATTCTCATCATCAGATTGAGAGATTTTTATCTTCCTTAATAATGATGGATTAGAAATTATTTGAATGAAGAAAGATGTTTCCCCTTATTTAACAATTCCCATATCCATCTTCAGTAGATCCATGAATATTGGATCTCTTTCAATCCTCATTTGGTTCAAGAGTCTGTGATCTTTCCTACATAATGCATCTCCCACCTTATTTTATTTTTATGGGTGGTATTGTATTAAACAATCATAATCATTGAGTAACTCTAGCCATATCTTTTGCCTCATGTTGAGTTCTTTTTTTGTGAAAATGTATTTCAAACTCTTGTGTTCTGTATAAATCTCATATCTTTTTCCGTAGAGATAATGTCTCCATATTTTCAGAGCAATGATTACAGCTAAAAACTCAAGATCATGAGTTTGATATTTTTTCTCAAGATTCTTCAACTGTCTTGATGCATAAGAAATATCTTTACTGTTTTTCATAAGGACGCAACCCAGTGCATTCTTTGATGAATCACTGTTTATCATAAATACCTCATTTCTAGATGGAAGAGTCAAAATTAGAGTATTGACTGATTTTCTTTTAAATTACTCATTGCATTCTGTACATTCTTTTATCCATAAAAACCTAACCCCTCTAAATGAGAGCTTGGTTAGTGGGTTATCCAGTCGGGTGAAATTCTGAATGAAATACCAATAGTAACATGCTAAGCCAATAAAATAGCATACCTTGGTTATGTTTGTTGGTTTGGGCAATTCATGGATTTCCTTTCTCTTTACCGGATCAACTAATATTTCTTCCTTGGAGACAATATTTCCATGAAAAGAAAATAATTAAATCCAAAATTCTCACTTTCTAAACTTCCCATATAATTCATTTATTCTATGAGTTTTTAGAATAACCCAGAAGTGATTATCATGGTCTTAATATATATTTGAGTATACCATGATATCATCAATGAATACCAAAAAAAATTTATCATGATATTCATTGAATACTCTTTTCATTAAATCCATGAAAACAGAGGGTGCAATAGTTAGTCCAAAAGGCATCACTGTAAACTCATAATTCCCATACCTGGTTCGAAATGCTATCTTAGGAATATATTCCTTTATTTCATGCAGTTGATGGTGTCTATATAGAATTTTAATCTTTGAAAAGTATTTATATCCATGGATTTGATCAAATAAATCATCAATCCAGGGCAGATGATACTTATTCTTTATTTTAATAGCATTGATTTCCCTGTAATCAATGCATATCCTCATGGATCCATCTTTCTTCTTGACAAAGAGGGAAGATGATCCCAATGGAGAAACACTAGGTAGAATAAATATTTTTTCACTAAATTACTCTAGTTGTATTTTTAGACACACTAATTCCACAGTGGCCATTATATAGGGAGTCTTTGATATAGGTCTTACACCAGGAATTAAATCAATAGAAAACTCAACATCCCTCTCTAGAGGATGTCCAGGTGAATCCTCTAGAAATAAATCAACATATTCTTGAACTATATGAACATATTTAATTTGAAGATTTATTTCCTCTCCCATAGATATTATTTTGTCTTCCTCTCCAAGTATTTCATTTAGTTGAGCTACTAGGGGTGGATCTAGATAATAATTAGGTGCCGAGGTTTCTGCTATAAAGATAAGGGATTATACAGCATTTTCAAAAATTGTAACATCCTTTTTCTTTCAATAAATCTTCCCATCATTGTTTGAAAGGCAATTAATACCATGAATTATATCAAATTTAGTCATTGATGTGATGATATGGTTATAAACTAAAGAATATTTATGTGTCACGAGGGGGACTAGTTGACATGCCTTTATTTCAATGATTCATCCCCTAAGAGTTTTGACTGATAAATACTTTATTAAATAAAATTAGATATGTATAATTTTCTAGGTAAACTGGGAAGATATAAATTAATGTGATGATCCAAAATCAAATAAAGTGTTGGCTAGGTTTAAGAAACAATTAGTGTATGTACCACCACGTCATTAGGAACTTCAACCTCTATAGTTGTAATCGCAAAAGATCTCCCTTTCTCTCTTGGAATTTTCTGAGACAAGTTTCCTTGGTGCATGGACACTCATTTGAATAATGTCCCATATCTCTACAATTTTAGCATTTAACATCATTGAATTTTTTATTCCCCATGCATTCATTAGATCAATTAACTTTTTATCCACACTTGGAGGAAACTCTCATGCCTTTCAAGCAATTCCCAAGATGATTCTTTCCACATTTCTTGCATAATGGGAATTTTTTCATTCCCTTTTACATCTTTGGTGATTCACCAATCCCATAGTTATTAGAGTACCTCATTTTATCTTTTTTTACCTTGGAAAAATTTGATCTAGAAAATTCTTTCTCTATTTTGGTGGCACTTGATACAATTTCATCATATGATAAAAATTTATGAGAATCCAGTTCCCTTAGAAGACTTGCCTTAAGACCTTGAAATAAATGATCAACCTTGTCTGCTGAGTCACACATGTAATCTATGACATAAATGAATAGATTTGTAAAGATAGCCTCTTATGCTACCACACTATCTTCTTAACTTTTCTTTAAGCTAAAAAATTTCATCTTCATTTCGGTTCGCTGCTCATGAGGGAAATATTTTTCAAATAATATTTCCTTAAAATTCCTCCACTCCATATCATCTATTTAATCTTCCTCTATGGTATTCTAAATCAAAGAACACCATTGATCTACGTCGCCATTAATACAATATACCACCATTACTAACTTTTCATTTTTATTGCGTCTTAATTCCATGAATATCATATCAAGGGACTTGATCCATTGCTCAGAAACCACTGGATTAGTAACCCCCTTGAAAGATGGTATCTAACACTACATGAAGATATCCAACACATGTGTTGAATGGTTATTCATTACAACCTGAGTAAGTTTTCCCAATAAGGTCATGATTTGATTTTCTCAAACATTTACTATATTGACTTGATCAGTGGGGGAGATCCCTACATTTCAAACGAGTATTGATTCCCCTTATTCCATTAGACGTCATTTCTAAATATAGGGAGAAACTAGAATATGGTATGAAACATAATGTATAATCTTAACTTAACAAAATACTTAGCATAAATTGAGATCCTATGCATGGCTAATCCCATAATCAAAAAAATGATTTCTTTGAGGAATAATTTACATTTCAATCCTTCATAATGGATTGTAATGAAAATATGAATTATCCAAAGCATATACCCTGGGAGTGTCATAAACAAGAGTGCATTAATGCTTGTTGTTTTATACCCGGATACCCCAAGTAAAGCCCAAAACTCTTTATCAGAGCTTTCACTAATAGGTACATCTATGCCAAATCCACCTCTACCTACTCATATCCAGATAGGGAAGTATTTTCTAGAAATATTAACATAATCTATTACTTACAAAAATACCAGGACATTCATGTACATTTATCCTCAAATACTACCTTAAGGATTTGTTCCCTAATATAAATTTTCTATTCTAGTTTCTATGTTTTCTAGAAAACTCCTTTTGATACCAACTATAACACCTCGACCATATAGACTGGAGCTGATGTATTACTTGTTATATTGGCATGGTTAGAAGGAATGGAAATCTCTAAGGAATGATCAGTTTATTAGTATTGAAGAAACTATATATATATATGTACCTCAAATTACATTAGAAAAGGTTATAAAATACAATACAAAACAGAAACTAAAAACTGTATCCACAGGAACTCAATAAATGATCTCCTCTTCATCACCTATTGAAAGTAAACAATGAAAGGGGTGAGCTCAAATGCTTAGTAAAGGTTACAAATAGTGTAATAATTAATCAATAATAAAATAATTGCAAACAATTTGACATAATAAATATATCATGGGGAATAAATGAAAAAACACACACCATTAATAAAAGGAGAATGAAACTGCATCTATATATATTGTCATAGTGAAAACTTCATGAATAGAAATAACTGATAATTAATAAAGATAATGATTATTAATTGGGAATCATGTACTTGGAACATGATACCATAATACCATAAAAACGGTTTAGTTCTGTGGGTAAAAACCTGTCTGATTTTTGGAAACAAACTCAAAGGGTTTTTCGCCATCTGATTTGTCTCTTGAGACCTACCATTGCATAGAGGGGCTCTAGCGGGCCCCACCTACCATGACATGTCCAAATTATTATTTATACATATATTCAAAACAAGAACAATATGACGTCACATTGTCCTTATAGAATGGAATATATAGATTCATTAATATTTCCACAGTTAAAACAACATTCAAAATAAATAACATATGTAAAATGGTATATGGATTAAAGAGTAATCATATCCATGATATAAGAATATGAAAATATAAATGGAATATAATTTCAACTAAAAAGTGATCTCAAATGGGCAGTAGGCTCTCTCCATAAGAAATTGTAGGTGCACAATACTATAAAAGTCAGAACGAAGTGAAAATAGAGACAAAGCTTGTTACCATGTTGCAATCAATTGAGTCATATGACCAAAAGTTAATAGCCACCAAATGAATCACATAATAAAATTAATATAAAGAGAATAATGATAATATATATCAAATTTCAGAACACTTATACCACATAAAATAAATAATAGGTGAACAATGGAAATATCACCGAATTGAATGTGAGAAGAGAATACCCCTTACAAACATTTCTCCATGGTAATGAGTGTTCTTAAGAGGGATTCATGAGAGGTAAATGGGTATACCATTATTTATATATCATAATGTAAGTATGGGAGAGGTTCAAAAACATACCCCATCATTAGGTATTGAAAATAAAAGATCACAATTAAGGGGAGACTCGTGAACAAAAGTGAGAGAGAGGTTCCCTTACCTTAAATCTGTTGGTCTTATCCACTTGTAATTAAAGACCTGAATAAACAAATTCGGTTTATTAATTATTAATTACAAAACCTCTTATATATTTAATTGGTTTTTATAACCATTTTATTTTCTTTTATAATCATTTTTATTGGTTATGAGGTTCAATTTCATTCTTCGAGATTGTTTGTTTACTGGGTTTTAAGGACCGGTTCACTTATATTCATGTTTGGATAAACATGAAAGATGAAAGTGGTTGTCCGAAATTGAAGTTATATTCTATTCTTTCACATAAAATATATTACGTGGTTTAAAATTTAATTTGGTTACTTGGATTGAAGTCGAGTTATTATATAAAACCATAGTGACAACCTTTTTTGTTAATCGCTGGGTTTGATTACAAAGAACATGTTTTTCTTTATAACATAATACCATTTTTAAAAAAAATTACAAAGAAAAAAATCAGATATATTAAATATATAAAATCATAGTTCAACCATAACACAAATGGTTTCATGACCATAATTAAAGATAATAATAGAAATTGATAAACCGTTGTCCCTGAATGTTTGAAATTGGAACCTCTCAAACGATGCTTTCATTTTATTAAAATAAAAGGTTTGTAAAGGGGATAAGATAATGAAATATACCATTAGAAAAAAATACTCCATTAAATATATGTTACTAGTTTTATCGAACTATTTGGGTGAAGAGAGGTGAGGAAATAAACAAAAAGACTAGAACTTAAAAGAAAAGAAGTAATTGGAAAGTGGAATTTACCTCTTGAGAATTCCTCCTTTGAGAACCTCTTAAAAGGAGAGGTTTTGGTATTTTAAAGAGGCTAGGGGATTTTAGAAGTTGGGGAGGATCTTGGGGAGATATTTGGGAAGAATATTGGTAGGTCACAAGTCTTGAGAGGAGTAAAGAGAAGAGGGAGTGGGTGGGGGGTGGGGGTTATAGTGGAGGAGAGAAGGGTTTTCATAATTTTGTAATCATTAGTTTGTTATTTCATCACAATACATGGAATAGTAAGTATTACATGAGAAAAAAAAGTAATAAATGCATGTTAATTCGAACCAATTGGGCTTACATCATCAGATCATCATCAATGACTCAATAAATCACTTATATAGCATTTATCGTAAATTATCACATTTTACTATTAATAAAAAAATCACGTATTTCAGAAAAATACCATAAATCCACCCTAACCATTTTTTGAAAATTAGAATCCAAAAATGAAACCCATTTTTCAAAAATAATTTTCTAAATAGGATTATTTTAATATTTAATTAAAATTATTATTTAATCGAATAATATAAACACTTAAATTATTCATCATCATTTTTAAGGTGCCGAAATTTATTTATACATTCATGGGTGTGGATACCATTTATAAGAGTCATATTATTATTCATAAGGGTAAGTTACTATTAATAAAGGTGGGTTACAATTCATAAGGTTATGTTACTATTAACAAAAAATAAATTTAATTCCATCAAACTCTAAATATCATCCTAAAGACAACTGTGTATGTTAGATTTTCAAAATTCAAAACACACAAGTAGAAAATTTACGATAAATTGCTAGGCTATGACAATCTCATAAATAACCAAGTGTTGTTTCAGATAATCTTAGTGTTTTATGAATGATAGGCTATAACTCGAAGTTATTTAATAGAAAATTACCATGAAATGTTTGGGGTGCTACATTCATCATTTTCTGTAGGTGGTAGATTATTCATATTCCATCAATGTGGTAAATATAGGCACGTGCAGTCATCATGGTCAGTTGTTCCTAGAATATTCTGGAATGGTTTATTCATGGGTCACCAATAAATGTTTTTTGTGGATTATCATCCTACTCAGTGTCATGTTTTCTCTATATCACCCAAAGGATTAGTAGCTTAGTTTGATGCATCAAGATCTATAGGGTATCATTTAGGTGGACATGGTGGAATAAATTGATTTTGATATTTTAATATTCAGATTAAAGTAGAGTTTTTGGTCGGTATTTAACCATAAGTCTAGAAAGAGATAAATAACATTAATGATATGGATCATTAACTAATAGAATGATATCTAATTCCTATGAAAATTCAAGGTTCTATTTTTATTTCATCATACATGGTAGTTTCTTTGTTCGATATAGGCTCGAATAATTAAATTTTTTTATGATTTTCTTGTGGATCTGTTGAAACATAAAATAATTATTATATCCTAATCCATAGATTAATCCACAACTATTGGAATGAGGAAAGAGTAGGGTTAATGATCCCCATCCTTTTTAATACCATTCATAGAGGTCAAGCTAAAATAATATTTCCTTTTCCTAGATACGCATCCCTTTAACATCATCTTATGTATATATTGGATGATGTTCATCAAAGAACACATCTAATTCTATCATTGAAAATTGAATTTTATAGCCCTTGATGGAAGAACTGTTGTTTTCCAAGGAAGATAGGATATGTGGTCTTGTCAAGATAGACCTCCACTTTTGGATTTGCGAATTATTTCTTTTCAATAATCTTCTATATTGTCAGTAGAATATGATAATGGACTGATTATTTGATTTCCTTCCATGGTTGATGAGTTTAATGAGCTGTTCTAGTGGGATTTTTTAATTTTACCTCCTAAATGGAATGTAGAGTTCACTATAAATTTTGTTTCAGGAAAAAAATAGTATATATTACTTAAATAATATAACCCCCACTATGTTAAGGTATTGAATGATATATTTGGTAGATTTAGAACCAAAATGGTTTATTCTCTTTATAATATCTCCTTGGGACACTCCAGAGATTATTTATAAATGGATAATGGATATCTCTTATTTTATATCGACCATCAGAAGCTAAATTGGGTCACCATAAATAATAAAAAACCCTAGGCTCTTATCAATGGCCTCTTCGGCCATATCAAGGGGTAAATATGGTTTACAATGACTGAAATATCATTATGGTATCACCAAGTTAGGTTGACGAAGGAATTCATTACCATAACTAAGTTTTAAAGAATGTATGAAAATTTTGATTATATGTTAATTCCTTTTGTATTGATGAATTCTCCCATTTTATTTATGGATATGATGAACTATCTATTCAATAAATTCCTTAACTCTGTTTTTGTGGTGTTTTTGGATGATAATCTACTCTATTTGAGATTAAAAGAAGAGTAAGAGTAGCATTTGTGAGTTGTTATATGAAACAAATGAGACAAACATCTTTTTTCTAACTCTTGAGGTGTGGCTTATGGATATAGGAATTAATGATTCTAAGACATGATATCCCAAAACATGGGGTTTCATTTGATCTAGAAAATTTTAGGGAAGTGATGTCATGGAGGGATATAAGGATCATATGTGATATCGTGAGTTTTCTTGGTATGGTAGGGTACTATAGGTGGTTCATCAATGAAATAAATCAACATGGCTCACTGATGATATCCTTCACTCACGAAAGGGATAATTTCTTGTCATGTTTACAATTATAATAATTATTTGAGGAGCATAAGCGAAGGTGTAACACTTCCCATGTATAAATTGTACCCAAGGATTTTTTGGTTTATATTGTATTTTGAGATTATTTATGTATGGTTTTCTAGTGTGGGATATATAGAAAACCCAATATATATTGTATGGATATTAACATATCCTAAGAAATAACTATAACTGCCCGAATATGGACATTAAGATCATGGTAGTGATGAATTCCATTAAATTTTTGCACCACAATCATTTTAGTGAAAATTTTATTTTCTACTCAAACTAATATATCATTTGATACATATTATATTAGGAATATCATGTATTTATTAACTTAATTGTATTTAATTACTCATAGTTTACAGCCCAGATAAGGGGGATTTAGTTGTTGATTCTCTAATCTGAATGTTTTGAACCAAATCTTTAATGGATTGCGGTGAAGAGTGGGCTATGATGGGATGATTTTGTCAGATGCAGCTAGAATCCATGGAATAGAGTGTTTTTTTTGTTCTTGGATAATATAAAATTGAATCCATCTCTACTATTGTTTATTTAAGATGATCATCTATGTGATGGGTTGTGCTAGCATTATATTAATTTTTTAAATGGTGGGGAGGATTATAGTGATTGTCAACTGTATTCTGAGTGTGTTAATTTCTTTAAGAGTTATTCTATTTTTCTATCTTATTAGATGAAATTTGTGGTATATGAACTTCAACTTTCTTAGCGGATTTTCCATCTTCATTCCACTAAGATTCTTTATAATGCGTGACACTGATTCTGGTGTCCAGGTATGAGACATGATAAAATTAAATTCTTATCTTAAGGTTATACCTTATAGTTAGTTAATTATGAGCATCAAATACCCTAATGATTACTTATACCTCTCCAAATTCTTACCTATATGTGGGATAAGGTAGCCATTGATTTTATCATTAGGTTACCCCGTACACCATAGAGAAGTAACATGATTTAGATGGATCTCTATCATCTGACCATGTATACCCATTGCATCCTGATCAAGGACTCAACCATGGTGGAGTAATTAAGAATGATGTGCATTCATGAGATCATGAAGCTATATTTTTATAGGGAACCATATTTTACCTATCTTTTATTGGAAGGCCTCTAGAAGTATATAGGGACACTATGAAATATTTTTCATGGAATACCATCTTCAAACTTATGTTTATAAAGAGAAGGTGAACCTTGAAATATAAGAAATTATTAATACATGCATCTTGGACATTAGAGGATTGTGGGACCACAGTCTTAGTTTAGTGTAATTTTCTTATAATAATAGTTATTAATCCTCATTCAGGGTGGCTCTGTTTGAAGTGTTATATAGATATCCAAGCCAGTCCTCTCTATTCAATGTGGGGGTAGGTGAGACTTCCTTTATGGGACCAATAATTTTGTAGGAGATAACTAATAAGGTTTAGATAATAAGACAAGGGTTTTTGATAGCTTAGATTCATTAAAAATATTATTCCAACCAATAAAACTATGATTTGGAGTTCTCTATGGGCAACCAAGTGTTTCTAAAAGTAGCACCTTTCTTTGATAATCATTATCTTGATAAGAAGGAGAAGATTATGTAGAGGTATGAATGAACCTTTGATATCACTAAGGTTATCGATAAGGTATTGTAACATTTGTATTTTACTTCTCATTTGATATCTATTTACATTTTTTTCCATGTATCACAATTGAATATGTATAATTGAAACCCTTATCAATTTATATGTTGTGAAGAACTTGAGCTGGAGCCCGATCTTTAAGTGACCAAGAAACCACTAGGTATTGTGGATTCCAAGGTGAATGTGATTATTGTGAAATATATTCTTCTAGTTTAGCTCATATGGTAGTTTAGAAATGATAAGAATGAGACAAGGGAGATCATGTCCTTGGTAAAGGAGTAATACCCTCAAATATTATCTGATTAAACTATGGGACGAATTTCTAAGAATAGATAAGGATATGGTGTCTAATCCTATGGTCCTTGTATTGGTTCCCCATCAACCCTTCAATTTGGGACTATACAAAAAATGAATAAAAATATAATGCTATAAGGCTATTAAAAAGGGATGGGGTGAGGATGATTGTTAGACCCATATTGTTATTTTATATTTTTTCATTTAGTTTTTTCATTCTTTTATTATATTTCTTTTTTGTGTATTTTATATGAAAAATGGTAGTTTTTGGATGGACATAGGGTGGCACAAAAAGGACACATAGTTATTAGAAACTTTTCACCAGATACCCTACAAAATTTTATAGCCTAGATAGAGGCATAAGGAAGCCACATAATTTTTTTAATGATCATGAAACAAGCCCTAAAAAGTCATGCATCCCCCAACCAACTATGGAAAGGGGATCCCATGTGGTTTTTTATGGTCTAAAATTTCATCCGACCTGTCCTGGATTTTAATTTTTTAATTTTAAAAAATCATACGTCCTTGTTTCTTAACCCTTTCTATCCTCATTTCAAATTCTTCTTGGCCTAAATTTTTTGGGGGTGCGAATCATGTTTCTTCAATATTTCTTCATGAAAATTCGTTTTCTTCTTATTCTTCTTATTACGTAGAGTTTTCATCCATTATTCTTGAATTTCATTGTCTCTATTTGTTCTGGTGATCTAGAGTGGGCAAAATATTATTATTTTTTTGTGTTAGATCATGATTTTGGTGATTTTTTCTTGCTAAAATAGGATCACTTCATGAGTTTTCTTGCAGTTTTCAATTTATTGGCGGTGTTTTAAGAGGGAAAGGAATGCGGTTCCATGTTGTGTTATTATTTGATAAAATAAATATTCTTGCGTCTTTTTTAAAAAATGTTATAAAATGTTTTGTTATAAAACATTCAATTCCAAACATGTTAGTACCTTCAGGGTTCTTGAAAATTTTTATCCCCATTAAATTTTTTTTAAATGGGATAATTGGTATGTGATGATTTGGATAATTATAAAAGAGGATTAGTGTGCTTTCAAAATGGAATGAACCACTTAGGAACTCGGGGTACCCAGTTAAAATGGATATGACTAGAAGCCAGGTTATCCAAATGGTCCACATCCTGGTATCACTCTAAAGAAAATGATTCAACACTAACTAAACAATGTGAAATGGTTGCTACCAATTAACATTGGTCATGTCCTCTCCAACGACTCGTGCACGTGAACCGATTCTAATACAGTTGACCACTAGGTTTGGTTATACTGCGAACCCAAGTGACCTTTCTACATAGGGTTTTCTAATTTTTCATATGATTTGTATTATATATTTATAGTTTACTAAAATTTTAATGTTTATTTCAATGAGAAAATATTTTTTAAAATAAAAAATTTCATTTCATTCAACTAAGGAATTTATATATATCTTATAATGGAAATGAATGGAACACCTAGTGGGATCCTATAAGTAATGTGAGATCACAACCTACATATACACAATAGGTATATGTATTTTTTTGGGTATGATTTAGGTATATGAAATGATTCATTTGGGGGAGGTGGATACTCAGTCTAGTTGTGTTTGTCTTTAGTATATGTGGTGGTAGTGGAAAGATAGAGGATGGTCCTTATGTCACATGAAGGCTCTGTTTTTCTTTTCATTACCCACTTCCTCTTTTTGGTTCTTTGGGTTTCTGTTTAGAAATGTAATGTGTTGTAATTGATACATTTACATGTCTCTTTTGTATCCTTGTTATAGATGTTTGTTGTGATGTTTATATATATATTTTCTTATTTATAATTATATTAACATATTGTGATATTTGTAATTGATGTTGTGAATTGTTCATGGGAATGTAATTCCCAATGATATATTCAATTCCAAGGCATTAGTTTCCATGCCATAGGGATCAGTAACACACTTAGATCCTTTCCAAAGTCTAGAACGTGTGTCTAGTTGGATTGAATCACATAACGATTAATGAAATACATATTTCTAGACTAAATGGTTTTAAAATTTTGGTTTTCAATTTCATCTAGAATTTTATGTTGATAAGGTCTTGGGTGTATTAGAATTTTTAATTTATTTATTAGAATAGTCATAGTTATAATTTCCTATGATTATCCCCATAATTTAATTTGGTAGTTTTTAACGTTTTACCTTTTCCTCACCTCCTAATTATTTTTTCATTTGGATGATTTCTGTTTGTAAATTGTAAATTTAATTTTTTAAATCATATCATTTAGATTTCATATTAAAAATATTTTTTCCTTGTGGGAGACCATTCCACAAAAAATTTCATTCATTATTACCTCTATATTCCCTTAAAAATAAGATGATTTTTTCCTTTATTGTTTTTGGAATGGTTTCAAAGGATTTTGTGGAATACCAAGGGGAATAATTGGGCTAAACATTCCGAATTATTCCCATGTAAGGATTGGATATTTTTATATTCCATGTTGTAATTATTAATGATTTGTTCTTCTATAGGACATATCATTGGCCGATAAAAAGAAACATTTAAAATTTCATAGGTGTATGATGAAAAATAAAGGTTAGGGAAATAAGAATTTTAATCATATGATATTACATAGTGTTGGATTTGATCTGATGTTAATTTTGTTAATTTTCATATTAATAACTAATATCTTGAATTTAAACATGTTAAATATAATTTTTTCCTTTTACATTGTATATTTATTCTTCTTTATAATTTATGTTTCTTGTTTTTTGATAGAGTAATGTAAATATTATTTAGTACTTCATTAGTTTTTTTATAAAGTTATACTCATAAAGATTGACCTATAAGAGAATAATGGTATCTGGTGAGGATATTATAAATGTGTCCATAAAAAAATTATGATGCACACAGATTGTTAAGATACAAATAAAGTAATTAACATAATCTATCCAAAGCATCATGTAAAATCTCATCTTCATCATGGATAAATTCACTTATCTTATGTCGAGTGTCAGTTTTCATCCTTCTTGAGTAAAAATTCACTAAAATAGAATTATAAATCTGACCCCATGGGTGAAAAATAAACTTTTAAAATTTCAAAACCCATTTCTATCATTTAAATTTAATAAAAATATAAAAAATATCAATTTTAACTCCTCCTCACATAGTCTATTGAGTAGTAATTATATAGAAAAATATGACACTTTGATGGAAGGATAAAAAATAGGGACATTGTGATCATATAATTTAGAGACCTAGGGTTATCTAAATGCATTATGTATCACTAAAATCTTTATGAAATTGAAAATACCTAATTACGTCTCTCTCTATCTCTTTATTTTTAGGTTGATGTGGGTTGACATTATCAATGTGGTCATTTACCACCCTATGATCTTCTATTTTTTTTACTTTTATTATTTTAGAGAACTAATATTTTTTCTAATTTTAGTTTTATAGGGATCTAAATATTCTCTGGTTCATTTAGTTTTCTCTAACAATAGAACACAGTAAATAAAAAAATATTCAAAAACTAAATAGGCCAGTTATTTATATTTTTTTCTATTTTTTCACATATTCTTTCCTTATAAACCTAATTAAATATTAGACTAGCTTTAATTTTACTAATAAGGTTATTTATTTTTTCTACTAAGATTTGGATTAGTAATGAGAATGGTAAAAATCCCCGGGGAGGATAAACTAATTGTTGACAAAAGAAACAAACAAAAAATCAAGAAAAAAATTGCATCACAACAATAAAGGAAATCATAATGACATAAAAAGTGAAGAACTAATGATAATGAAACAATGTAAAACTTGGTAATAGTGAGGGAATAATGAAATTGAAATATAAAATTTAAAAAACTAGAGGTATGTAATGAATAAAGGATAATGAGGTTGGGAATTGGATTAGTTGGATTTGAAATTTTTTCCCTTCATTCATCCAAGAGAAAATATCATTAGAATTAAAAGAAACTAAAATAACCAAATATTTGGGTTGACCAAGTCAGATTTTGTTAAATCCTATAGTCATTTAAATATTTAAGTAAATTAAAACTAAAATATATTAAATCTATTTTCACTAAGGACAAATTTACATTTTATCATATTTTGTTACTAAAAATTTTAATTCTAAAAATGATTTAATTATATTTATTTTGAATAAAATTAGATAAATTATACTTAGATCCTAAGGTTTTTAAAGTTAAACTCTCTATGTGTGAAGAATAGAGTAACATCCTGTAATAAAAGGAAAAATTGAATTTAAAAAATAACTATCACAATCTCATTCCCAAAAGAAGATTAGATGATTATCAATTTTTAATAAAAAATACTGTGAAACGTGATCACAATAAAAAATAGTAATGAGGATGAAAGAGGAAAGGAATTTTCCCTTTTTAGGAGTTCCACTTCCCGCTCAAGATACCACCAATCACCTGGTTCCCACACCCAAATTGTCTAAATAAGTCAAGGTCCTTTGTCTAAGAGTACCACCGATAAAATGATGGTCAACACCATAATTTATTAACCCACAACACTATTTACCTCAAAAATTATCCCTAAATATGTATCCTCATACCTCAATATGGAATTTATATAGTATTCATTGTGTTCTAAACAAGACTCAAGATAACGTGTTCTAACAGAATTCCCCCACCCCACTTGTGTCTTTATTTATCTCTCTGAAAAAAATAGACGTGAATCATATATCAGTTCAATCATCTTAGGTATATCCCATAATGTCCAAAAATTATCCCTTGAATATTTTTATCACCATAGATATCATCCTTTTTGGTTGAAGTTTATTTGAGATTCTGAGGCTTTACATGGTGTTTTCCTTTTGGTTTCTCTAAAAAACTCAATGCTACGTTGATATAGGATTTAATTGGAACTTATGCAGAACATGGGATACATATAGACGAATTAATTCTAATGTAGGAGTATTTAATGCTTACACATTACACCCTATAGAACAGAAATCAATACATTGTGAAAATTATCAATTTGAACTGTAAAAATAAACACTAATAATCAATATTAAAAAAAACATAAAATCTTGAAGTTATTAATTCCAAAGACCTCAATGATATAAAATATCGAAAAATTATATTTCAATTAATATACCAATAAATTTAAAAAATTATAGTTTAAAATTTATATTAAAATTGTGTGAATGATTTGTTTATCAATTATGAAAAATATTAAACAATTTCATTTAAATAATTAATGAATATAAATTTAAATATAGATGAAAAATATTCAATAATTTATCATTTAATGGGTTTGTTTAATAAAAATACCAATTAAAACTAATTTTAGATAGGTAAAATGTATTCCAAAAATTTCACGTTAAACATGATCAATGTTATTGTCATATTAAGATGAGTTCCACATCATAGGAAATGTTTCCACATCAATTCCATAGACACATGAATAATTTAAAGGGTCTTAATTTTGTGGATCACGAAGGTAAATAAAAGTATATATCACATACCACCTAATGAAAAATATGCCGAGTCTTATGGTATTTAAATAAGGATTTTTAATTTTGATCTAAATAATATTGAATGAAAAAATATTTAGGATTCATATTGAATTATTTAATAGATATATAATCATTTTTTTAAATGTGAGGAGTTTCAAAAGATTAGTTTGGAAAAAAAATATTAATGATTTTATGATATAAATATACATATTAAGAAAATAATAAATAAATGAAATATTTTGAATAATATGTGTGTTTTTTGTTCTGAGAAATACTAAGATCTTGATCCATATTTTATCATGGAAAAGAGAAGAGATTGAAGATATGACCCATTCAAGGAAAAAGGAACTGGTTGTTCTTGATTTATCGAGATTCCTAGAAAATAATGAACATAATAGTTGTGATGGGAGTATTCAAGACTAGTAGTTTTGATTAAAACTAATGGACACTAATGTTCTTGATGTTATTATACAAAATATAACTAGTTGATCTAGTTTGTTCATTTATTATGATCAACATCCAGTAGATCAAAATTTTTCTAAATAAAAATAAGGACATTCTTATTTTGGATCATATATTATAGTGATAAATTGTACTCTATAATGGGAATCTAAATCTAGATCACTATGGGACACTACTGATCGAATAAGGCTATTACTAGGTTTGACCACATGGTTATATAGTGGAAACATCTATTATTAGGTGAATAACCAAACATAGGAAGTAGTAGGATTTTCTAGATAAGAATTATAAACATTTTTGTAGTATGGATTCCTCATTTTTGTTTCTTATGAGGGCAGTTTATGTAAATTAGATTGATAGATTTTGTTTATTAACTAGTCTATGATGTTGAATTAAAAAAAGAGTTTATAAAAATAGACCACTAATTCACTCGTCCCCCCTTGTAGTGGTCCTATTAAAACTAGGATCTATATGTTTTATAAGAGATAATCTTGGTTACCAAAAAATAATAAAGAATCTAATGATAATTGAGAATCCAAATTCTAGAAATAACCATGGTTTCCTTACTTCTGATAGAAAAAACTAATATAGTTAGAGGAATATTATGCATCACTAAATTCTATCACTTATCCTAGAGGTAATTGATACTACAAAAATTGGTTTTTTTACCAATTATTGATGTATCCATTATTTATTTTCATGAAAATAAAAATTTAGAGTTCGATGTAAAATCCCAAAATTCCATTTTAATGTCCCTCTTTAAAAATAAAAACACAATTGTTATGGGAAACCAAAATATTAAGGAGTTTTAGGTTATATTAAAGTGATGTTATGGAGGAAATTTAAATATCATGGAAGCCAAACTTAATGTATGGTGGAGTATATATGAAGATATAAAAATGAAGGATTATGAGAACATTGAAGACTATTTTTCAAGATTCAATGAGATTGTGAGCAATATCCTGAGGTTTATTGAGACTTTGGATGATTTTTCAATTTCTAAAAATACAATGAAAGACATTAGATGAATATTTAAACAAATAATTTTATATTTCAAAGATAAGTATGATCCTCAATTAGATGTGATCTAGAATATCTCTATTTCTTATGATATAAGAAAGGATCTGGTCGTTAAGAAAAAATCCAAATATAAGATGTCCTTAAAAGTCATGTGAAATATTAAAGTAAAATATAAATAAATTATATAGACATTTGATTTTAATGTATAGAAATATGTTGATTACATAAATAAAATTATTTCCTTTATATTAATGAAATTAAAGATTGTAATGTTGAAAGGAAACAACAAATAACCTTTAAGTTCTGTCACCATTAATGAAATTGTCCATTTTGAACATAATTACTCAAATAATAAGGTTGCAGAATCTATGTAAGATATGGATAATGAAAGACCTAACAAAATATGTGAGGTACAAATAAGAATAAGTAGTCTATAAATGATAGAAAGAGTTTTATGAGTAATAAGGAACGATATGACTGAATAAGTCAATAATAAAATGATGTTTACTTTTTATCTCATTTGAAAAGAGGCATTGATACATAAATCATTGACAATAGAGAAGAAACAAAATATTTGAAATATAGAATTGATGAATTGTTAGAAATATTTCTTAATCAAATTAAACAACTTAATAAGGATAAAATAATGGTGAAAAATAAAATAATAATTCTTCTAAAGAAAAATATTATATAATTAGTAAATAAATATGATTATGTTGATGAGATAAATAAATATAAATTATATATGTTCTATAAAATTAAGATATTGAGATATATTGAAGAAACTATTATTTTGAAAAGGGAAAGTACTATTTGAGACAAAATAAATGTGTCATGGTGACCAAAATGTGCTAAATAAAATTAGATAAGACTTATCAATGGAAGTTGAGGTTAATGGTTAATATTATTATGATGAAGATAATAAGGTTCATAATAGTCAATAGAAATTCACACTTAATTTTTCTCCATGTAAATCTATTTTTTCATAGTGTTGATTTTGAGATTAAATATTTTATGTATTAGAAAATGAAGAAAATTGAGATTAACTTCTCTACATTAAAAGAAGAGAGTAATATTCCATGAAACTAATTTCCTTGGAAAAAATAAGGATAGATTTGTAGTAGAACAATGATAATAATATTCTTTATATACATATAAACAAAATATAAGATCAATGATCGATGTTTTTTGTATTTCTATAGATGTTATGGATATTAATACAATACTTTTTTCCACCATTTTCATTTTTAGGGAATTTTTATAAACAATTGAAGAACTATGGTGAAAATATGATGGATGATTCTTGGGAAAAGTAACCCATTTCCATAATCACATTAATTCACCCACACAAAACTAATTTTGTTACTTTTAATAAAAATGTTTTAGATTTTACCATGTGTGTAACACCCCGAGATTTTATGATAAATATTATTTTAAATTTCTTTGATGTCTTGTGTTGTACGATACACCAAGATTATCTTGCACTACACGCAACATCTTATTATCTTGTAGTATATGAAGCACTATTCTTGTCTTGCGTTATAACCAAGAGCAACCTTCATCGATACCTTGTGTTGTATGCAATAACGAGTTTCACTAAACAACGATATCTTATTAAAATATTATATAAACTATCAGTTATGAATAGTAATACCCAATTTAGGAAATTTTTATAAATTTTATCTTTCAAAATAGACTTCATTTTTAGATTTGTAATATCGAATTTATCCTACGGTGAGTTTTTGGTATTTTTTTGAAAACATTCAATTTTTGATGAATAGTGAAAACACTGAGTTATTGGTTAAAACCGACTTTTTATTTTAATAGTCCTTTATTTTATTGAAATTTATTTTAGGTCAAAATAGATACATAATACATATATAAGTTCAATGTAATTCATTGGAGTCATTTTATAATTATTTCAGATATATAAAAATTTTATTGAACTCTTTACCGTCTTTTACCCACCTCCTCAGAAAATTTGCAAATTTTCATAACACATAATTTTACCGCTTCTGTGAGTTTAATTTTAAAATTCCTAGAGACACGGTTGATATCATTAATTAAAATTTTGTTCAATGATATTAAAATAATTTCTGGTGAATAATAACTCTTAACTTTTATTTACCACGGTAAAAAGTAAATAGTGTAGTTAATGCTAAAAATAATAATATTATTACCCTAAAAATGTCATAAATCTATTGGAAAAGTGTAATTAGACCAAAAACAACCTTAGGAATAAAATATATCCCTTTAGGTCCACTTGGATTAGAGAAGGAAATTTATTATTATTTTATTTAAATAAGAGTTAAAATAATTAAAAACAACGTTTAATAACTAAAACATTTTTAATATAGGGTTATACATAAGATAAATTCAACTATAAATATTAATTAGAAATATAAACAGATTTCATATATAATGGTATTTTATTTATATTTTTTGGATATTAAATAATTTAATTTGTTTATGACACAATGATGATGCAGTAATTACCTTATTAATGAAATTTTAACATAATTAAGATTATAAATATACAAATAAATGTAATTTCATACATTTAATGAATTATACTAATTTTATAGGTTAATATAACATATTAGGGTTGGTTAGATGAATTGTTTTCGAAGTAATAATGTTGTTATGAATTTAGAAAAAACAAAATACCAAATAGTGTCAAAATTGACTTAAAAGAATTTTTAAAATAAATATTATATTATTAATTGATATAATGGTTATAAAACCATAGGGTTCTGTAAAAATACTTATATAATAATATATATGACATTAATAATCCAATTTTGGTTCGATTGGTAGTTTATAGTATGCTTATTATCCATATAGTGTAAAAATACAAGAAGACACAGTGAAAGTTAAATTATTTAACTTAGAGTTAAATCTACATGATATGGTTAAAATGGCAACATAAAATTGTATAAAAACTATTGGTTTAGAGGATTTATACCCATCCCCACCCTAGCCTCTAAATAAGTCACTTTTAAGCCATTATAAACCGAATATTAATTTATTGTAAAATTATATTTTATGTTTTTCTTAAGGTGCCCCTCACACCTCTTACAAAAGAGAACTCCCCCTTCTCTCTAATTCACACCTCAAACGCCATTTGGATCATCCAAAACCTGCCCAAATACCCTCTAAAATATCCTACCTTCACCCTATAGGCCTTTTTTTAGTCTGAAAGCCATCCTATGGATCCCTTTTGATCAAATCAAAAGAAAGAACCCGAAGTAGAGGTAAATATCTCACCACCTATTTCAAGTTCCTTGCTTATTCTACTTACTTATTCTTTAGTGTTTCCAATATAAAATAATAAATCCAGTATATTCTATATACAGTGATGTTATTATAAAAATGTTACAACCATATTAGTTATTTTATCCATCCTATGAATGAAAAAGTCACCACACGTGCGTACGTACGGCTTACCGTCTCCATGTCATAGTGTAGTTTGTTATTAAAACATTTCATCATTTGGATGTGTATAATAATTTGTATAAATTATATAAATAATAAATATAACATTATTATTATTCAGTATATATGATTTACCATCCTATTATATTCCATTTTAATACCAAAACAATGATATTGTCGCTCGTGCATACATACAGACTACCGTCTCCACGAACGCGAGGAGATTCATTTTCCATGATTAACCATTCAAGTATAATTATAAATCATATATAATAAATAATAATGAAATATATTACATAATAATGATACTGGAATTATGTACATATATTTTTCATTTACATAATTCCATTCAATTCAATAAGGAAATAAAAACAGCATTCACGCATATGTACGGCCTACCGTCTCCATGAATGGTGTATTTCATTCCATTTATCGTTATATTATACATATTTATATGCTGAGTATATATTATATATAAATCATGTTTTAAATTCCAGAATTAAGTAAATCATGATATAATAATAATATCAAGAACAACAAGTCGAAATAGGTACGATAAATGAACCAATTTTACCCAAAATGCTGCTTAACATGGAATTTACAAAAGAACGAGTAATATAAAGTCATAAGTGAATTATATATGATATCATAAATATTATTATTGTTATGTTACAAGTTAATAATATGTTTAACCCCACTATACAGGAGTCTTGTACATATACAAAAGAATTTGTACATAAGGTAAGGGATAATTTTGCAATCTCATTTTTATCTAAGATTGGTTATTTGTAAGTGTTTACTAGGGTTATATTTTTCATCCATGTACATAAAAAAGTTTTTCATAAAGTATTTAATATTATTGTATATATTTTTAAAGTCATGTTTACCCCTATTTTACTTTTACATTGTGTAATTAATCTCTCTTTTGTTTACCATACGGGGAACTTTTCGACTTTTCCGGAAAAAGTATGAGGATAATTTTTTTAACTTATACAGAATGAACGGATTTTTATGGGTTCATAATGCCAAATTTTCATGAATATTCATCTACAATATTTAATTATTATTTTAAACAAAATCATTTTCTTTTAAAATTTAATGGCATTTTTGAAGAGAAAATGATTTTGAAGAAGAAAGGATATTTTCCTCAAGAATTCATTTCAATTGTTTTGTCAAAACCATTTTCCATTTCAGATGAAATTTTATGATTATGTTTCAAGTATAATGTCTCTATTATTTACATGGTTTGATTCTAAATTTGATGAAATGATATCTGTTTGTTTTATCTGGATTGTGTTATGATGGGATTATGTTTATGAAACCCATTTTATTCTTTTGGTTATGATGAATGATTTATGTTTATTTTGTGGCACAAGTAATAATGATTTCATTATGAGATGGGTGGGACCTATATCTCCCTCCAATTCATTGGGTAAAGATTTGTATCTCATGAGATATACATGGATGGAATAGAAAGTGAATCTAGTTCAGTAATACAGTGTTGGAATGACATGTAAACCCGGTTCAGAAATGAACATTGTCCACTATAATGGTCTTGGCGGAAATTCCTTGGCTACTATGAAAATCAAAACATGTGCTTAATGGTTGAAAAAATTACAAGTTTTATTCCCATTATATTTTATCATGATTAATGTTCATTTATGATCTATGACTTATATACTATCAAGATTTATGTAATTACTCATGATTTTGATGTTTTATATTCATGTTATTATGTTCAAATTTTTATGGATTGTTTTATGTACTCCATGTTTACCCTTAATGAGAATTTCAGCTCACCCTTTTAATGTTTTTTCCCTGGGATGGAATGAATGGTTTTAGGTAAGAAAAAAAGGGAAGATATTTATGGGATATGTTGAAGATATTTCACCATGATTAGAAGATTTTGTTCCGAGTTTCCAAAGACACTAAACTATTACGGTCCTTGGGTGTCTGTTTTTGTTATGTATTAATTATTCCACAAAAGTAATGTAATGTCCATGTACATCAAGTGTGGGTCTCTATAGTTGTTATTAGAGTAAAGGTTTAGTTAACCATTGGACACTTGGATGCGAAAACATTAGTTAAATCCCTAGAGATATTTCTAAGGTATGTCTAGTGATGTCTCTATAGTTAAGTTTAAGTATATGTTATAGTCCTAGAATTATGATAACGATCATAGAAATAAACCTAAGATGTTATATATTGATGGTACTCCGCTTTATTATTTAGTTTTCATAGCATGATTTTTTCTTCTCACACTATTCTTTTTGGGTTTTAGACGAGGGATAGAACCCAAAGGAACTCTGTTAATCAATGTAATGGAAAATGAAATGATTTTCCTCCTGAACAAACCAATGTTATGGGATATGGAGTGAAAAAACTTATTGATATACGCACACAAGCTATGAATCATTTTGGACTTTCAAATGAGCAGAGAAAGGAACAATATTTTATTGAGTCCTTCATGAGGAAACATCCACCTTCTTTCAGGGGGTCTTCTGATCCACTTGTTTCAGAATAATGGATTAGTACCATTGAAATGATATTTTCGATACATCATTGTTCAGACCATGAAAAAGTCATTTTTGTTATTTACAGGTTAGAATGTGAAGCATACCAGTGGTGGACTCTAGTTAAAAATTCATGGCCCCAAGATGAAATTGAATCCATGGAATAGGATGAGTTCAAGAACTTGTTTGTTAACAAGTAATTACCTCGTATTCTTCGAAAAAATATGGAAAAGGAGTTACTTGAGCTTAAGAAAAAGGATGTTGAATCTATTGGTATATACTAGGTGAATTTTATAAGGATTTCAAGGTATGCATCTGGATTTATCATCCAACCAGAAAGTAAAGTTGATCGATTATTCAGTGGCTTAAAATCAAGTCTTCGAAGGGAATTAGATATAAGAGACTTTAGTAGCAATGATGAAATTGAGTGTTCTGCTAGCAAGGTAGAAATGGAAGTTGGTGTAACATATCCATCTCAATGGTTTTAACACGAAATTAATGATGGAGTTCAAGGAAAAATCTCAAAACTATGGTGAAAAGAAGAAAAATGTTTCATTATTCTCAAAGTGTGGAAAGAAGCATGGTGGATATTGTCTTAAAGAGACTAGAAAATGTTTTATGTGTGGAAAAGAAGGTCATTGAGAAACTGAGTGCCTAAGTGATGGAAAAAAGGTAGCTAATGATATAAATAGAGAAAAAACTACAGAAAATGCACCACCAACAATTCAATGCTTCAAGTGCAAGGAAATGGGGCATTATGCTAACTAATGCCCTAATCCAAGGGTTAATGATGATCGACATCAACAACCTCTCAAGGAAAAGGACAAAAGGAAGTCACATGCAATCACTATTGGCGATGTTGAATATGAAAATGAAGTGGTGGAATGATTAAGTTTTTATGTAATGGGATTCGAAAATAGTATTGTGGAATGTCATTGTTATTATCGCGGAATATTGGAATATCTATGTATTGGTTTATTGTGGTTTTCAATAATTGTATAGTACCAGTAACCATGAATAGTGATTGAAATAATTTTGGAAGGAAGATGATATTCTTATAATGAAGGTATAATAGGAAAATAATATGTTTGATAGTATTAATGAGCTCATGACTGATATAAGGACTAAGTGACATCATGGTTTGAGTATATAGAATTTTTGGAATTTTGGTATGTGGAACGAGTTAACTTTTAACATCATTCATGTTTTCACTAAAGTTCAATGGGTATTTATTTTTCAATAGAGAACATGATTAAGGTATTCAAATGTTTGGAATGTGACCAACAACAAGATATATCTTATGATATATGGGGGAAATATGATGGAATTCACATGCTCGTTAGATGACATTTCTAGTAATTGGATAGAAGTATTTTCGATAAGCCTAACGGTTGGAATAGATTAATTTAAACATAATATAGTATTATTAAGGCAATAAATTTTTTATTTTATTTCTGAAATATTATAATAGTATAGTTTTCAAAATAGTACAACCCGTAGGATGGGCGACAATCAGTCACGTTGGACAAGGATGCAGGAATCGAACCCACAATCGAAGTGTGACATGCCTTTATCGCCTACCACTGGACTACAGGAAGTCCCTGGTTAGTATAAATTAGTTTTAATTTATTATGCAGTATGATATTTGAAGTATAAGTCCATTTTAGGAACCATATACGATTAATCTCACTATAGATGGACTTATGTATATTTAATAACTTTTTCTAACCTTTAGTTTGAGACAGATGGAATAAACTATCATTTTATCGCATGTTCTGCAAACACTTAACGAATGACAAATTCAACTTCATTTCATTAAGAAATGAAGTGGAAATTGTTCAAGGAATGACCAATTGTGAGATTATACCAAAATCAATTAAGTATTTCTTCTAATTCAAATTGTTTTCAACTTTAGAGAAATGATCTTGAAAACAAAAAAAACGTAGTCCTAGATGGTACCTTAGATCATCAAAAATTTATATCTTTGTGATTGTTGTCCTTTTCATATCCATGTTTTATACCACTCTCCATTAGAACATGATAGTTAGATCTCCCTTCTATATCCATATTTTAAACTATGTTCTTCTATGTGGAAACCCGGTGATGAGTTAATTTGGGTAACCGTTACATTTCTTTATTAAAATTATGTTTTAGTATTCCTTTTTACTATGTGGGTTTCTCTGAATGAAACTTTCATGTAGTAAACCATCTATAACCATGATGAATTTTTAGGGCGAAATTTATTTTAAGGGGGTCGAATGTAACACCCCGAGATTTTATGAGAAATATTATTTTTAATTTCTTTGTTGTCTTGTGTTGTACGATACACCAAGATTATCTTGCGCTATACGCACACCGTATTAGCTTGTAGTACATGAAACACTATTCTTGGATTGCGTTACACGGAAGAGAAACCTTCCTCAATAGCTTACGTTGTACGCAATGCCAAGTTTCACTAAAAAACGATATTTTATTAAAATATTATATAAACTAGCCATTAAGAATAGTGATACCCAAATTTTGAAATTATATAAATTTTATCTTTTAAAATGGACTTCATTTTTAGATTCAGAATATCGAAATTATCCTAGGGTGAGTTTTTGGTATTTTTTTGAAAACATTCAATTTTTGATGAATAGTGAAAATACTGAGTTATTGGTTAAAATCGACTTTTTATTTAAATAATAATTTATTTTATTTAAATTTAATTTGGGTCAAAATAGATAAAAAATACCTATATATGTTAAATTTAATTCATTGTTCCATTTTATAATAATTTTAGATATATAAAATTTTTATTGAACTTTTTATCGTCTTTTACCCACCTCCTAGGAGCATTTGCAATTTTACATAAAACATAATTTCACTGCTTCTGTGAGTTTAATTTCAAAAATCCGAGAGACACGGTTGATATCAGTAAGTAAACTGTGGTTTAATGAGATGAAAATAATTTTTGGTAAATAGTAACTTCTAACTATTATTTACCACGGTTAAAAGTAAATAGGGTAATTAAGGGTAAAAATGATATTATTGTTACACTAACACATGTCTAATTCTATTGGATAAGTGTAATGCGATAAAAAAACCTTAGGAATAAAATATTACCCTTTAGATATACTTGGATTAGATTAGGATATTTATTATTATTTTATTTAAAGAAGAGTTAAAATAGTTATAATGAAAGTTTAATAACTGAAAATTTTTTAATATAAGGTTATTGTCATGACCCGTCCTCAAGGCCCGTGCTGTGACTACCCCAAGCCCGCCTTCCATAGGCTAGGGGATGGCGACTAGCACCAAAGGCGTAAATACCGATAACTGGGAAGGCATTGCCTTTATAAAAATAAACAAAACACCAGAGAGTACAAGCGGAAGTAAAACACTAAGTACAAAGAGAAGTGATGAAAGGTAAATGGGCCAGAATACAAACCCAAAAGAAAGTACAACTACAACTGAACAAGTACAACAGAAAAAGACAACAGCTGGAAGGACGGAAGCGGCTCCTGGGTCGTCCTCCCCAGATCCTACCTGAAGGGTAGGTACAGATGGCGCAGCTACTGGATCGTCCACCACGGATCCTACCTGAAGGGTAGGTACAAATAGCCTCCACAATGCTCTCGCCCGTCAACCTCCTCCGAGTGTCTTCTCGCCGTGAAGTCCACCTAGGGATACTGACTCGTCGTGTAGTCCACCTCCAGGTACTCACTCGCCGTGTAGTCCACCTCCGGGTACCGTCCAGTCCTCGAACACTCGGCCTGCGTCAGCACTGCCCGTCGTCCGCAACCAACACAATGAGGTGCGGGCATAGCCCGTGCAGGGGTGAGTATAACGATACTAAGTAGGGACCCCGAGACCCTCAAGGTCTCACTAAAACCAACAAAGATAACCAAAAAGAAGATCTCAATAGATAACCTCTACTTAGGTATATGCCTATACATATACCTAAGTTATCAAGTAACCCATCTCAGTCATGAGTAAACAGAAGGGTTATGAAATCAACGGATAAACACTACCCAGGTATATGCCTATACATATACCTAAGTTAACAAGTAACCCATCTCAATCATGAGGAAACACAAAGGTCATAGACTCATCTCAAACTAGGATTTTCATGATCAAATCCGTAACTACTGAAGAGCCCCGTCTCTGGAGTGTACAGTGGTCCGGTCACGACTCCGAGGTACTACTCACTAACCTAAAACTGTTGGGGTACTCCTCCTGTCGAGTACTGTGGGCCTGCTACTACAACCAAGTTCTTCCCACCATGGGTCTGCCACTACAACCAAGCGCTCCCCCTCATAGCCTCAAGAGGTAATCCTTCTGTTGAGTACCGCAGGTCTTCCGCTACAACCAAGCGCTCATCCGCCGTGGGTCTGCTGCTACAACCGAGCACTCCCCCTCATAGCCTCCATAGGTACTCCTTCAGTTGAGTACCACGAGTCTGCCGCTACAACCAAGCGCTCATCCGCCGTGGGTCTGCCACTACAACCAAGCGCTCCCCACTGGGCTATCCAAAACACACCGAGTCGATCGGTCAAGCAGTCGTCAAGTCTCAGTCGGCTACACAGTCTTTGTACTCCTCACACTCGTCTCCAAGAGGGTCCACAACACGAGTTACAGGTCGATACCCCATGTATCACAAAGTCCCACGAAGAGGTGTCTCAAAGGACCGCCTCGTCACAGGGGTCTCAACACAATAGATGGCGCGTCAATTGGACGCCTGGTCTGTGAGTTATTAGCCTTTTCGTCCCACGGGCCCGGTTGGTCTCGTGTGCGAACCAAGCCAGCCGTATCTCAAATATACCCCAACTATCATAGGGTAAACTTAAAGGGACCGTTTCTCAACGTGATCACCAACGCCGCTGACGGTTCGTCAAACGGACGTCTGGTCTGAAAGATATCAGCTATACCGTTCTAGGGGCCCGGTTGGATTTCAGGTGCAATCCAAACCGGCCACTATCCTACAGAAACCAAAACTCGGGCGATGTATGAAAAAAGTTCTGTCTCAACAAAAGTAAATCAATGAGATAGAAGTCACGTCAATCGGAAGCCTGGTTTGTGAGTTGTTGTCTTTTTCGTTCCAAGGGCCCGGTTGGTTTCGTGTGCAAACCAACCCAACTGCACTCCGATGGAATCCAAACCTCGAGCAGAGTAAGCCAAAAGATCTGTCTTACATAGAGGAAATAAAAGAGACAGACGGAGCGTCAATCGGACGTCCGGAGCTCAAGATATAAGTGTTTCTGCTCTGAGGGCCCGGTTGGTTTCGTATCCGAACCAACCCGTCCAAACCCAAAGTTCTACAAAACCTTGTGTGTAATATACCGAAACGACCGTATCGATCCAAGCATCGCTTCACTGCTGATAGCGCATCGTTCAGAGGCCCGTAGCTCAAGTTATGAGCAAAAGACTGAAAAGATCCGGAAATGGGGGGTCTGGGCCCGGACCGACCCGGCCCGACCCCCCTGGGTCGGCCCGAACCGGGTCGACCTGACCCGGGTCCAGGTCCGACCCGGCCCGGCCGCCTGGCGGCTCGGCCGTAATGGCCGAGCGGGTGCCATCCCCCCCCCCCCACCTCAAGCAGTTGATCTAGGATTTGTCGCGGGAGGAGAAATGTCACAGAATAACGTCGTGGGAGAAGAATCGTCGGCGTCGTGGAACATGGAGTCGCGTCGTCGATCTCCGAGGGTTCGGTGTTCTTCGTGTTTTTCATGTTCTTCACGTTCTTCGCGAAGGAGGATGAAGATCTCAAGCCTTGGAGTCTTTTCCAAATCCTCTCAATGAGCAATCCTCAAGAAGACAAGCATTGGTCTTATTTTATTAACATGCCATCAAATTGAAAAACAAACTAAGTAACGACCCATTAACTCATAGAATTAATTTCAACGAATAAACCACCCAATTAATAGGAGCGTTTAAGAGTTTAAGAAAACACACCAGTTGACTTTCATTAATGAGGAGTTTTCGTGGGTGCGTTACTTAGAGGAAAAGAAATGGTGGGGCTTGTGTGGGACCCACCTCACAAATATCCTCCTAAGAGGGTAGGATATTTTTGGATTGCACCCTATTCACTTTAACTTAGCTCAAGTGGCTTTAAGTGGCTTTAAGTGAAATAAAAATAATGTTGTCGCACCACTTTATTTTATTTATTAACTTAACCCCAAAAATTTAAAAACCACACCCGAGAAAACACAACTCCAGAAAAGGAGTTTCTAAGCAAATACTGGCGCTGGGATTCCATCGGTTCCCTTGGAATTTGATTCCGAGCACCAGTTCAAAAGTTAGAAAAACACGCTCGTTATTTCACTGAACGTACCCGAGCCAAACTTCGGAAAATGATTCCAGGCACACCGGGCCTCGGAATCAGGTGCCGTCAGAAACTGCGTTCTTGTAAAATTCCAAAGAAAATTAAGAAAAAAATTTCCTTGAAATTTACGGGTCTTTACATCACTCCTACCTCAGGGATTTACGTCCTCCTAAATCTTTAACACAAACTAGGGTTAGAAAAGCGGTACTGAGCACCCATCTGAGACTTCCGCTCCCATGTGCTCACCTGGAGGTTCCCGTGATGCCAAAGAAAGTGCACAAGGGGAATCGAACATCCTCATAGGATCTGCTCCTGTCGATCCTCGATCCCCACAGGATCCTCTGTGGAAGTCACCTCATCGCCATCGTCCAGCTCCTCATGGTCAAGGATATGTGAAGGGTCGATCACGTATCTCCTCAGTTGAGATACGTGGAAATCATCATGCACCTGGTGCAACTGAGGTGGATGGGTCAAGCGGTAAACCACCCCACCTACCCAGCCGAGGACCTAAGAAGGTCCGCTGAACCTTGGAGATAACTTTCCGCCTTGGCCACATCTCCATAAACCTCGTCGAGGTCAGACCCGTATAAGGACATTATCATCATCCTTGAACTCCAGAGGTCTCCAACTTCTGTTAGAACTGGAACTCAAAACGACTGCTGCCACGAGGGTAAGGTTGACCGACTCAAGAGTGTTCGGTCGCACCCCCTGTGAATGAGTTATCCTGTGCTACCTGGGGTTCCCTTTTCGCCGACCATGAAAACCCCAACTTGACGTCGTAGTTATACCACAACCTTTTTTTCCTAATACCGTCAATTTGTGTATGAACTGTTATTGTCCAGTCCATACTCAAACCAACGTTGTAAGGCCTGGATGCTGCCACCTAGAGATTCCAACCGAAACACTCACCTCGAGGGTCTGATCACACTGTCGGCGTAAGTGTGATTATCGAGTCTTCTCCTAAGGTATCTCCATATGTGAGGGTTAAGTCCACGGATTACCGGAAACTCTATGTCTAGAACAAGATTTGTGAAAGAAAGGAATGATTCATATCGACGTCTGTTACTACAACAGCTAGTAGTGGACACAGACTATCCCTCGAATCATTCTTAGAGCCATCGGGTCATCTCCCTGACTGCACGCAGCTACCCTCTTCCCCTGCCCCCCTGCTACATGAGCCTGGAGGGGACAACTAAGGCGGGTGGTTGTAGCATGTTAAGATGTACACCACCTCATGCTGCTCTCCTAGATATACCTCCACGTCTGCTACTTCGCAGAATCATCTCTCCTTAAAGCTTCCTCTGCTTGAAACATTTAACACGCTCGAGTCTCTAAGACTGGTGTTGGTTTCCTGTTTCTTACCGCAATGTGCAGTCTTCATCCGCTCCTGGATGATCTGCACCTTCTTTTCCTAAGATCTGAATGAGCTGCTAAAAATTTCTCCTTTTCCAAAAAGAGAAACTCAGTCTCATCCCCTAGATGAACCACGCCCATTGCCTAATACAGTCAATCCTAACATGAATGATGTATTCATTCCATGGATGACGTCGTAAGGCCTCGACGTAACTACCAAGAGATCCAACTATCACTCACGCCTCCAAGGGTCGAGTCACACTGTCGGCATCAGTGTGAGGTCACTGGGTCTCCTCTAGTAGAAATCTCGAAAGTGAGGGTCAAGTCAACAGTCTTAACCAGGTCCACTCAGTATCAACCAAACAAAAGGACAGGAAAGCAAACATCACAAAGATAAGTGTCTTTTTATTATTGCAGCTCATAGTACAAAGACACGAATACAACAACAACATGGAACTAGAAGTACAAGGGACGTATCCACTAGTTCCTCTCCTGTCCACCTGCTCCCAGAGCTCTACTGCCTTGTCCACTGCTCGGCTGTTGCTCAAGCACCCACCGCTGCTTCTTCCTCGGTGGCTCCTCCAAAGCCTGCGGATCATCTGTAAGAGGAGTCGGACAGTCACGTGCCAGGTGACCCTTCCTACCGCATTCATAACACTTCCTACTCCTCGTACGGCTGGCTCTAGTCCTCTTGGACCTCTGCATCATCTGTCTACTTCCCACAGATGACTCAGCTACTGATCGAAAACCCTACGGCAAAGGCATAAAGCTCCTGTAAATGCTCGGGGTTTAGAGCTATTGGCACAAACTCCACCCTGGAGAAGGTCTTAATGTCTTCCCATGTGAATGTAATCCCGTTGAAAAACTGGAACAAGTTGCTCCACCACCTACCTGCTGCTGCCTGAAGAAGGCTGACAGCAAAGATCACCACGAAGTCTGCAGGCATCCCCACTAGCCTGAAGACTCTCACCACAGCCTCCAGCAAATCCTCAGCCGCCTTCGGGTTAGTCTCTCCCCGGAACATGGGTGGCCTCTGGCGCTGGAACTCGTGAAATGCACTCAAGTGGCGTGCATCCCCTACTGCTGGGGCTAGTGGCATCGGTGGCCCAATGTATGGTAGTACCACTGGTGCCTCAACTACATGAGGGCCCTGTATCGAAGCCTCGTCGCTCGATAGGCTGTCAGTACGCACATCCCTCTGGGCTCTAGCTGATCGTCTGAGAAAAGGCATCCTGAAAAAAACAACATGACACTGTCAAATGATTATACCTGGTGAGCTGATATTTAAAAACTTCTGGAAACACAAACGAAATCAGTGTTTTCGTGCACAAAGTCGAAAATTGGTTTTCAGAATCCTGGTGTATGGATACGTCGGCCGCCCGCACCAACACTGGACTCTCTGAACATAAAACCACACTCGGTACTCTTAACACTATTGCTTCACAGAACGAAAATATCAGAGTTACAAGTTCTGCGGTAGAACCGACTCCTCTGATACCAATTTGTCACGACCCGTCCTCGGGGCCCGTGCCGTGACTACCCCAAGCCCGCCTTCCATAGGCCAGGGGCCGGCGACTAGCACCAAAGGCGTAAATCCTGATAACTGGGAAGGAATTGCCTTTATAAAAGTAAACAAAACACTACAGAGTACAAGCGTAAGTAAAACACTAAGTACAAACAGAAGTGCTGAAAGGTAAATGGGCCAGAATAAAAACCCAAAAGAAATTACAACTACAACTAAACAAGTACAATAGAAAAAGACAATAGCTGGAAGGATGGAAGTGGCTCCTGGGTCGTCCTCCTCGGGTCCTACCTGAAGGGTAGGTACAGATGGCGCAGCTCCTGGATCATCCATCACGGATCCTACCTGAAGTGTAGGTACAGATAGCCTCCACAACGCTCTCACCTGTCAACCTCCTCCGAGTGTCGTCTCGCTGTGAAGTCCACCTCCAGATACTGACTCGTCGTGTAGTCCACCTCCGTGTACTGACTCGTCATGTAGTCCACCTCCGGGTACCGTCCAGTCCTCGAACACTCGGCCTCCGTCAGCACTGCCCGTCATCTGCAACCAACACAACGAGGTGCGGGCATAGCCTGTGCAGGGATGAGTATAACGATACTCAATAGGGACCCTGAGAACCTCAAGGTCTCACTAAAACCAACAAGGATAACCACAAATAATATCTCAATAGATAACTTCTACTTAGGTATATGCCCATACATATACCTAAGTTATCAAGTAACCCATCTAAATCATGGAGAAACACAAGGGTTATGAAATCAATGGATAACCACTACCGAGGTATACGTCCATAAATATACCTAAGTAATCATGTGAACCATCTCAATCATGAGGAAACACAAAGGTCATAGACTCAGCTCAAACCAGGATTTTCATGATCGAAACTGTAACTACTGAAGAGCCCCGTCTCTGGAGTGTATAGTGGTCCTGTCACGACTCCGAGGTACTTCTCACTAACCTAAGACTGCTGAGGTACTCCTCCTGTGGAGTACTGTGGGCCTGCTTCTACAACCAAGCGCTTCCCACCATGGGTCTACTGCTACAACAAAGCGCTCCCCCTCATAGCCTCAATAGGTACTCCTTTTGTTGAGTACCGCGGGTCTGCCGCTACAACCAAGCGCTCATCCATTGTGGGTCTGCCGCTACAACCAAGCGGCCCCCTCATAGCCTACAGAGGTACTCCTTTAGTTGAGTACCGCGGGTCTGCCGCTACAACCAAGCGCTCATTCTTCGTGGGTCTGCCGCTACAACCAAACGCTCCCCACTGGGCTATCCGAAACACACCGAGTCGATCGGTCAAGCAGTCATCAGTGATCATCCGGCTACACGGTCTCCGTACTCCGCACGCTCGTCTCCAGGAGGGTCCGCTCCACAAGCTACAGGTTGATACCCCAAGTATCACAATGTCCCATGAAGAAGTGTCTCAAAGGACCGACTCGTCACAGGGGTCTCAACACAACATACGGCGCGTCAATCGGACACCCGGTCTGTGAGTTATTAGCCTTTTCATCCCAGGGGCCCGGTTGGTCTCGTGTGCGAACCAACCCGGCCATATCTCAACTGTACCCCAACTCTCATAGGGAAAACTTTAAGGGACCGTTTCTCAACGTGATCACCAACGCCACTGACGGTTCGTCAAACGGACTTCTGGTCTGAAAGATATCAGCTTTTCCATTCTATGGGCCCGGTTGGATTTCGGGTGCAATCCAACCTAGAAATTATCCAACTGCAACCAAAACTCGGGTGAACTATACCACATGTTCCGTCTCAACAAGAGGAAATCAACGAGACAGACGGCGCGTCAATCGGACGCCCGGTCTGTGAGTTCTTGGCGTTTTCGTTCCAGGGGCCCGGTTGGTTTCGTGTGCGAACCAACCCGACCACACTCCGACGACATCCAAACCTCGAGCGGAGTAATCCAAAAGATCCTTCATACATAGAGGAAATCAACGAGACAGACGGCACGTCAATCGGACATCCGGAGCTCAAGATATAAGCGTTTCTGCTCTGAGGGCCCGGTTGGTTGCGTATCCGAACCAACCCGGCCGAACCGAAAGTTCTCCAAAACTTTGAGTGTAATATACCAAAATGACCGTCTCGATCCAAGGATAGCTTCCCCATGGAAGGAGTGTCTTTCGGAGGCCCGTAGCTCTTGTTATGAGCAAAAGACCGAAAAGATCCGAAAAAGGGGGGTCGGGGCCCGGACCGACCCGGTCGGCCCGGCCGCCTATCGGCTCGGCCGTAATGGCCGAGCGGGTGCCAGGGGGCGCCGCCACCCCCCCCCCCCCTTGATGGAAAGCTGCTGATATAAATCACAATTATTTAAAAGAATAAAACCCCTACCTCATCGTAGTCGTCAGACGAGTTCTTCGCGGAATTGACCGTCGCGGAAGAAGATGATTGTCGCATCGCGAAAGGGCGTCACGTCGTCGCGGTATACGGAGTTGTGTCGACCATCTCCGAGGTTTAAAGAAAACACACAGATTTTTATTTCATGAATTAAATCTGTGTTAAGGATAAAATCCCCAAAGGAAAATTAAATGTTCCGAAATCTCCTACCTCAAGCAGTTGATCGAAGATTTATCGTGGGAGGAGAAACGTCGCAGGAGAAGAATCGTCGGCATCGCGGAACACGGCGTCACGTTGTCGATCTCCGAGGGTTCGGCGTTCTTCGCGTTCTTTGCATTCTTCGTGAAGGAGGATGAAGATCTCATGCCTTAGAGTCTTCTCGAAATCCTCTCAATGAGCAATCCTCAAGAAGACAAGCATTGGTCTTATTTTATTAACTTGCCAACAAATTGAAAAACAAACTAAGTAACGACCCATTAATTCATAGAATTAATTTCAACGAATAAACCGCCCAATTAATAGGAGCATTTAAGAGATTAATAAAACGCACCAGTTGACTTTCATTAATGAGGATTTTTCGCGGGTGCATTACTTAGAGGAAAAGAAACGGTGGGGCTCGTGCGGGTCCCACCTCACAAATATCGTACTAAGAGGGTAGGATATTTTTGGATTGCACCCTATCTGCTTTAACTTAGCTCAAGTGGTTTTAAGTGGCTTTAAGTGAAATAAAAATAAAGTTTTCTCACCACTTTATTTTATTTCTTACCTTAACCCCAAAAATTTAAAAACCACACCCGAGAAAACGCAACTCCGGAAAAGGCGTTTCTAAACAAATACCGATGCTGCGATTCCATCGGTGCCCTTGGAATTTGATTCTGAGCACTGGTTCAAAAGTTAGAAAAACCTGCTCGTTCGTTCACTGAACGTACCCGAGCCAAACTTTGGAAAATGATTCCGGGCACACCGGGCCTCGGAATCAGGTGCTGTCAGAAACTGCGTTCTTGTAAAATTCAAAAGTAAATGAAAAAAAAATTCCTTGAAATTTATGGGTCTTTATAGTTATAGATAAGATAAATTAAATTATATATATTCATTATAAAGAATAAAATATATCCTACATAATGGTATTTTATTTATATTTTTAGACATTAAATAATTTAATTTATTTATGACAAAATGATGATGCATTAATTACCTTATTAATGAAATATTAACATAATTAATATTATAAATATCTTAATAAATATAATATCATAATTTTTATGAATTAAACTTATTTTATAGGCTGATATTACATATTAGGGTTCGTTATATGAATTTTTTGTGAAGTAATAACGTTGTTATGAATCTAGAAAATAAAAAATAGTTTCAAAATTGACTTAAAAGGATTTTAAAAACAAATATCATATTATTAATTGATATAATGGTTCTAAAAATCTAAGGATCAGCCAAAAAACTTTTATAATAGTATATATGAAATTAATGAACCAATTGGGGTTTGATCGGTAGTTTATAGTAAGTTGATTATCCATATAGTGTAAGAATACAAGAAGACACGATAAAAGTTAAATTATTTAACTTAGAGTTAAATCTAAATGATAAGGTTAAAATTAATATCTAAATTTGTCTAAAACCTATTGGTTGAGAGGATTTCGAACCATACCAACCCTATCATTTAAATAAGTCAATTTGGAGCCATTATAAAACGAATATTAATATATTATAAAATAATATTTTATGTTTTTTCTAAGGTACCCCTCACCCCTCTTATAAAAGGGCACTCCCCCTTCTCTCTAATTCACACCTCCAAAGCCATTTGGAACGGCCAAACCCTTCCCAAATACCCTCTAAACTATCCTACAATCATCCTAGAGGCCTTTATTTAGTCATAAAGCCAACATAAGGAGCCATTCTGATCAAATCGAATGGAAGAACCTGGAGAAGAGTTAAATATCTCACCACTAATTTCAAGTTGCTTTCTTCTTCCACTTCGTCCTTCTTTGTTGTTTCCATTCTAAAATAATAAATCCAGTATCTTATATATACTGTGATGTTATTATAAATATTTTAAAACAATATTAGTTATTTGATCCATCATATGAATGAAAAAAGTCAACACACGTGCGTACGTAAGGCTTACCATCTCCACGTCGTGGTGTAGTTTGTTATTCAAACATTTCATCATTTGGATGGGTATAATAATGAGTATAAATGATATAAATAATAAATATAACATTATTATGATTCTTTATATATAATATAACCTCAAATTATATATGATTTTAATATAAAAAGAATGATATTGTCGCTCGTGCGTACGGACAGACTACCATATCCACGAATGTGATGAGATTCATTTTCCATGATTAACCATTAAATTATTATTATAAAGTATATATAATAAATAATCATGAAAGATATTACATGATTATTATACTGGATTTATGTACATATATGTTTCATTTACTTAATTCCATTCAATTCAATTAAGAAACAAAAACAGCATTCATGCATACGTACGACCTACCTCTCCATGAACGGTGTATTTCATTCCATTTGTGGATCTATAATATATATTTATATGATGAATATATATTATATATAATTCATATTTTGAATTATGTAATTAATTAAATCAGTATATAAGTAATAATATCAAGAACAACAAGTTGAAACACATACAATAAATGAAATGATTTTACCCAAAACACTGTTTTAACAAGGAATTTACAAAAGAATGAATAATATAAAGTCATAAGTGAATCATATATGATATCATAAATATTATTATGGTTATGTTACAAGTTAATAATATGTTTAAACCTACTATACACGAGTCTTTGACACATACCGAAGAATTTGGACATAAGGTAAGGGATAATTTTGCATTCTCATTTTTATCCGAGATTGCTTATTCGTAAGTATTTACTGGGATTATATTTTTCATCCATGTCTATAAAAATGTTTTTCATAAAGTGTTTAATATTCTTATATGAATGTTTAAATTCATGTTTACCCCTCTTTGACTTTTAAATTTTGGAATGAATGTCTTTTTTGTTTACCATATGAGGATCTTTTTGACATTTCTGGAAAAAGTACGAGGAGAAAGTTTTTTAACTTATATGACATGAATGGATTTTTATGGTCTCATAACGCAAAATTTTAATGAGTATTATTATACAATATTTCATTATTATTTTCAACAAAATTTTTTTCTTTTAAAATTTAATGTAATTTTGTGAAAATAAAATGATTTTGAATAAGAAATGATATTTTCCTCGAAAATTCATTTCAAGTGTTTTGTCAAAACTATTTTCCTTCTAAGATGACATTATTTAGTATGATTATGTTTAAAGTATAATGTATCTATTATTTACATGGTTTTATTCTTCTTATGATGAAATTATATCCGTTTGTTTTATGTGGATTATGTTATTATGGGATGATGTTTATGAAACCCATTTTATTCTTTAGGTTATGATGAATGATTTATGTTTATTTTGTGGCGCATGTAAGATTGATTTCATTATGAGATGGGTGGGACCTATATCTCCATCCAATGCATTGGGTAAAGATTTATATCTAATGATATAGACATGGATGGAAGGGAATGTGAATCTGGTTCAGTAATATAGGGATGGAATGACATGTAAACCCAGTTCAATAATGGACTTTGTGCACTATTATGGTCTTGGTAGCAATGCCTTGGCTACTATGGAAATCAAAACATGTGTTTAATGGTTTCCACAATTAAATGTTTTATTATCATTCTATTTTATCATTATTAATGTTCTTTTATGATCTATTCCTTATTTACTTTCAAGATTTGGGTCATTACTCATGCTTTTGATGTTTTATGTTCATGTTATTACGTTCAAATGTTTGTGGATTGTTTTATGTTCTCTAAGTTTACACTTACTGAGAATTTGAGCTCAAAATTTTAATGTTTTTCCTCAGGATGTAATGAATGGTTTTAGGTATGAAAAAAGGAAGATCTTTATGGGAGATGTTGAAGATATTTCACCATGATTAGAAGATTATGTTCCTAGTTTCCAAAGACACTAAATTATTATGGTTCTTAGATGTCTATTCTTGAAATGTATTAAGTATTCCAAAAAAGTAATGAAATGTCCATGTACTTCAAGTGTGGGTCTCTACAATGTGGGTCATAGAACATAGGCTTTCATGATTGGGATACCATAAGAGGTCTATTATAATTTAGTAGGGATGAAGGTTCCATGGGTAGATGGTAACAAGGAATATTCAGCTAATGATGTAAGGAAATCATGTAAAAGACATAAAAATTATGAAAATATCAAGAATCAATAACTAATGGTTTGACCATACAAGATATAGATAAATATGAAAATGGGAAATTAATTAATATAATTTAATGTTAAATGAAATAAATGATTGCACATGAGAATATTAATCCTTAAGAGTGGTCTTCCAATGATAATAATGTAAAAAAAATGATTTTTTTTACGATAGATGAAATCTTGTTTGAAAGGATTTGAATGATTGTATTAATACCCTACAATATTAATTTGAATAGATAAGAATGATCTTGTAAGCTTGAGGAAATGAATAATATTTTTTATTGTTGACTTAAGTGATAAGAATTTCTCCTTATATAGAGTATTTCTGGAGAAGAATCCATTATTATAAATTTTCAGGTATCAAAACAACAATGGTGATATGTGGAAATCATACCATGATGATATTAGAAATAAATAGAGGCCTAAGTTGAAAAGAAACTCTCAAACTTACTATTTATACTTTTGAAAAAAATGATGTCCCACATTATTTCCATATTTTTTTCTTTTACACACATGGAATTAAAGGATAAATATGAGTGTTGTATACACTATATAGAATGAAGATATCCTTCTTGATGTTTTCTAACTATCATGAAGAATAGAAAATGATTGAATCCCATTAGGTGGGTCAAGGTTTTTGTAGAGGTTTTTAGAGTAAATATTTTATTCAAATATAGAATTTCATGGAAGAATCATGGAGCCAAAGAATGTGGTATGGAAATATAAATTTCATTTCTTGTTCTTATTATATCAAATATTTTTATCAGGGGGTTTTGGTTGATAAAATGAATGACAAAACGAGAGTAACAATAATTTAAATTGAACTATTTTTATATGATGGGTAAAATATATAAAATACATTTATTATCTGGATTAATCTATTTAAATAAGGTCCTAAAATGGAAAAATTAGTATGGTGTCACACGTGTTGGAGTTTTTGGACATCATTAATATCCTTGATTAATAACCCTTTTATTCTAAACATAGATCACCCAAATAAAAATTGAGTTGATTAATGAAAGGATATTTACTATAAAAATCATGTGGCATCACCATTACTCAAAGAGTGAATCAATTTATAATTTATATAAGACAATGGAATAATTTTATTATTAATGAGGTGGAATAACTCACACATGTCCTTTATATCTATAGTCATTAAGTGGGAGAAAATAAAAGAATTAAAATTAGAAAAAAAGTTATTAGTATTATTTAAAAGATATCTAAGTATGGATATTTTTTTTAGTTGGATAATTTTTATTTGTTTTCAATAAGAAAGTTGTATTTTTGTAGTTGATGTCAATATTTTGTAACATAATGATGGTGTTTCCATCTTTAGTGGGAAAACATTATTGAGACTGATATTATTAAAGTTGCAACGTGGAAATATATCTTGGAAATAATCATGTTAAAGAAGAAAGTATCATGTTAATACTGATTTACTATGCATTAATTTTATGAAATTAATTGATGATGAGAGTGTTTTGTTTTATAATTGATAAAATATAACATTTTCTAGCTAGTGGGGGAGTTGGAATTGGATTTTATTCTTGATAAGGAAGAAATTAATGAATGAGAAAATAATATATAATGGAGAAGAAAATAATTTTGTGATTATTTGGAAGTGATTATATATTTTCAAGTAGGTAAGATGGATTTACGATGAGCTAAAAATGTTTTGATGTTTTTTCCTAAGTGTATACTTCAAAATAAATAGATAGAGAAGTTCACATGAGAGAGAGTCATTTTGTATAGAAAGTTTTTATCAAAAGATATAGTAGTTTCATTGGAAATAATATCATTATATGATATTTTGTTTAATTTCATCCCTAATTTTACATAATAGGTTATTTTTCTAATAAATTCAATAGTGCATAAGATACTATTCTCATATGATACAAAAATCACATGAGATAGACTGTCATTGAAAATATTCAAATCTTGTACGATATACATATTAAGTAATAATGAATAACTATGTAACAAATATGTTACATATGTAAAAATACCTCATATTATTAACCATTTTTATGATATCATACTAAGAAAAAAAATGATAATTTAAAAATATAAAATTATTGAGAAATTTATTTTAGGCAATACTTAAAACTATCTTCATGGATAAAAATATAACGTTCAATCAATAAGTCTTTATCAAATATTCTATCATATTAATATGTGTTCAAAATCATGATATATATTTCATGGTTTTTTCTATAAACATGGGGATATTTCAAATGGTTTAAAGGCTAAAAATATAATGGGGTAAATAAGAGGAAATAGTCAAATATAACTTGAAGGAATAAAGTCATGATTTTTTGGGATTTAAATAAGGTTTGAACATGGATTAAAAAGAGTTTGTCTAAGAAAATAACTTGGATTCTTGGAATCAAATTCAATATATATGTGACAATTTTTGACATTATTTTTTGAGTTTCAAAAATTAAATTTTGGAAACAAATATTCCTATTATTATTTTATGAATATTCAAGTCCATAAAAGATGAAAGAAATGCGAAATCTTGAATACTATGTGAGTTTTTACTTTTGAGAAATACTAAGAGACTAATACACTATAACAAAACATGTAATGATATCATAATCCTACAATATTTTATTTAATGTTTTACAATCATCCAATATATTAGATATGTATAATATAAGAATAAATCCAATTTTATGCTTAAAAACTGAATTTTTTTCCTAAAAAGTATTTTTACCTCATTTTGGGGGTGCACTTGTTATAAATATATTTTTTATCCATATTATAAATTATATTTGAAAAAAATGAACTTTTTATTTGAAATATTAATATCAAATTTTTCTTCTGATGATTTTATTTATTTATTTTTTATAAGTTTCAGGTTTTGACAAATATTAAAAAAAAATTATATTTTTATTGAAAACTGATTTATCATATAAATAATTCATAATGTTAAATTATATTTTTAATTTATTTTAATGTTAATTTAGATACCTATATTATCATTTAGTCCAATTAAGGACACTAGAATCAAATTTATGATTAATTTGGAAATAAAAAATTTCAATCTTTTGAACGTTTTTACTTTGAAAACCCACATTCTCGTTCATCCATCACAATTAATTGTAAATTAAGTTTATCCAATTTTTTTCATTTTTAAAAATTGATTCAATATTTGGAATCAAAATTATTGTATTATTTAAATATGTCCCTTTTATTTTTTTTCCATTTTAATAGTAACTTTAATAATATTTTTGGTTAACACGGTTAAAGGTAATTCTGATAATTAAGGGTAAAAATAATTTTATAAATATTATATAATGACCATAAAACCTATCCTAAGTTCATTGTATGTGTGGTTTTTGACAAAAAAACATATTTGGGCCAAAATTATGACCTTTTTATTCCACTTGGATGAGATTTGACATTTATAATATTATATTTAATGAAAATTCAATTTGGTCACACTTTAGTTTTTAACAAGTGAAATAGTTTTAATATGGGGTTATATAGGGTATACTTTCAACTATGAATAGTATTTTTATACCTATAGTATTCATATTTATCTTGATAATTTATTTATTGTTTTTATTGAATAAATAATTAAATTAAATTCTTACACCATAACTATGTAGTAATTGTTTAGTAATGGAAACATAAAATAAAGGATATTAAAAATAATTAATTAACTATAATTTGAGATTACTAATGTCATACACGAATTTCGTAGATGAATATAAATTTTTATTGATTTTTTATATTTATTTTTCGTAATTTATCTTTTTTATTATATTTTAAAAATTCATTTAATGAATTGTGTCAAAAATGGATTTATTAATATTTAAAAATAAATAATTTTTTATTAAATTATATAATATTTATAAAAATATAAAATTCATCCAAATTATTACAATAAGTATACAAATTTCCTCATTGAATTGTTTTTTGGTCTTTTTACATTTTATAGTAATTATATTAACCCTCAAATTGTAAAATACATAATATCATTGTAATAGTTAAAAGTGTTAAATAAGGGTTAAAAAAGGTGAAGATTAAAAAAATAATGAAAATTTTTATAAATATAATTGGATGATTATATTTGGACCCCAAATAATCTTACATTCAAAATAAATTAGTTTTTAACCTTTTAGAATATAAATTTAATTTATATAAAATAAATATTTTGAGGAATTCTAAGAGTTCCCGTATAATCTATCATAAAAAGGAACCCCTTATTATATTTTATTAACACCTAAAAACAAATATTTTTATCCAATATCTACCCAAATTCATCCATATAATACCTATCCATATTCTAGATGCCTAATATTAGGAAGAACACCATCCTTTGAGTTGTTATGTTATCAATCAACGGGGGTCGTCCGAAAGAGAGGTGTGGTTTTTAATTAAGTGTTTCTATTTTATTTATTTTCCCCTTCATTCAAATAATACTCCATCATGATGAAGTAATAACTAAATTATCCTAAACATAATTATATGTTTTTATATTAATATAATTACCCAATTAAACCTCCATATCCATCCAATGGGAAAATAATTAGTCGTTTTTGCGTGTGGCGGACTACCACCTTACTAATAGATATAATTCATACTCTATCACCATATCTGAAGACAAGTTATAAGTATTAAATTAATTTTTATATATGATAATAGTTAAAAATTTATAATTACTAAAGAATAATATTTCATTTATTTTCTTACCATTGCATCCCCATGAAAATGATAACATCGTTCTTGTGAATATGTGAATAATCACTTCCCTGAAATGATGTGATTAGTTTATCATCACCACATCACATGGATGATATATATATATATATATTTAATATGATATTAATTATATTATTATTATTCTGGGGTGATATAATAATACTAACCTTCTGTCAAAAAAGATCATTGAAAAATGGAAACATTACTCATACGCACGTAAGAAATACCGTCTGTAGACTTATAATGTTTTTCATTTTACAAAACTGTAATTTTTTTATGTAAAAGTATAATTTATGTATAAAAAATATAATAATATCATGAATATTATTTTATATATGATTTAATAATCACCACTTTTTATATTGGCATAATGAAAAAATCTTTTTGGACTCATGTACATCAAAACCTTAAACATAGATATAAATAAATAATTAATTGTTATAATTTGGTAATAAGATTTATAAATGAAATAATAAACCAGAAAAGGTTCTAAATCAAGTAAAAATAAACATAATTTTTTTGAAAAATATAAAGGACATATGTGATGAATCAACCATAAGGTATGATATTTGAACTCAATTTCCTTTCAATGAAATAATTTTGATGTTATGCACCTCTATTTTATTATAAGGTGTATATATATATATATAATTTTACATTATATATCAATAATTTATTCATTTTCATGGTATTTAATGTTTAATTTCATTATTTAATGGTTTTGAAGATTCAAATGTTTACTAAGTGATAAAGGGATTTACTTTGAAAAATTATTATTTTTATGGGTTTTCGTTAAACTCTTTTCATTCCTTGTCCAATTTTCTAAAATGATATTTCATATTTTTTATTCATGATATTGTTCTTGGGAATTATAAATGAGTTGGAGTTATCTAAATATTATGTGCCTCTTTATGATGAAAATTAGAAGTTGTCTATATGGTTTGCGATGGGTAATATTAAAAAAAATAAATATGGAGCCAGGAAAATGAAATTCAAATAGTGTGTTATGTGTGGTAAAAAGAAACTTGGAGAATGTCCTAAGAATATAAGTAACTGTTACGAATGTGGAATGTTTGGCCATATGGCCCACAAAAATAAAAAAATGTATCTAGAGGAATTAAATAAATGGGTTACTAGTACCAATATAACGGTGAGATGTTTTAGCTATAATTAGTTGGGACATTATCCTAAGAAACTGTCTAAAACTAGTTTCATAATTTCTCCGATAAAAAAACAAAAAGGTGTAAGAATGTCAATTGATACTACTACTATCAATGTTGGGTTGTCAAATTAAGAGGTTAAAAGTATTTTAACTGTGTAATAAAATTATCCCAAAACCCTATTTGACTATGGATCTTCACATTCTTTCACTTATTGTAAATTTTTAAAGTTAATTTGGAAAATCAATTAATAAAAATAAGATAAAGAGTTTGGTCAAAATCTTGGTTGAATTATAAAAGAGAACATGATTTATAGGAATAATTTTATTATTTTCATTGGGATGGTATTTTTTATAGATCTTGTTGAACTGACCATTGTATAGATTGATATCATTTTTAGGATGGATTATATTTTAGTTTATCATGCTAAAATTGATTTTAGTGTTAGAAAATTTGTGTTCCATGATTTTAGGACTTTGATAACTTACCATGAAGATGGGAAATTTATTAGAGATTGAAATGAAAGATAACTAGATCATATTGATTAAAATAAAAAGAATGTTCATATTAGTGATGATCTAGTGGTAAATGAATACATTGATGTTTTTTCAGATGATCTTCCTAGTGTGGTTCATGATCAAGAGGATGAGTTTATTGTTTACTTACTACCAGATTTTTATTCTACTTCTAAACCACCTTATAAAATGGCTCAAATGGAACTTTTAGAGTTAAAAAAGAAATATCATGATTTATTAGATAAAGGTTTCATCTGACCTATCACTTCACTGTGGTGTTATTTTAACCTATTTGTTAAAAAGAAATACGGTTCAATTATACATTGCCTTGATTATGAAGACATGAATAATTTCCCTATTAAGAACATGTATCATTTGCCTCATATCTATGATTTGTTTGATTTTCTCTAGGAAACACAATATTTTTTGAATGTTGATATTAGGTCAGGGTATCATCCATACAAAGTAAAATAATAAGAGATTTCGAAGACTATTTTCTATACTAGATATGAGAATTATGAATTTTTAATTTTTCTATTCGGGTGAAAAAATTACACTACTATTTTTCAAGGATCGTATGAATAGAATTTTTTGAGTTCTTGGAGATGTTTTTAGTTGGATTTATTAATGAAATTTTTGTATATTATAAATGTATAAAGGAACATGAAAGACATCAAATAGTTGTTTTGAATACCGTAAAATAAAATAAATAGTATGGGAAATTTAAAAAGTGTTAATTTTGGTTGGAACATATTTAATTCCATAGTCACATTATTTATAAAGATATCATAAAGTTTGATACTAATAAAAAAAGTTGTTTATTAATGGAAAATACCAACAAATATAACCAAGATTTATAGTTTTCATGGTTTAGATGGATATTACAAGAGGTTTTTCGAAAACTTCGCATGGATATCCATCCCACTGATTATGTTAACAATAAAAGGAGTTAAGTTCATCTAGACAAAATAATGTGATGATTGTGTTGAAGAATTGAACATATGATTGGTGGATACTCAAGTCATAGCCCTTCCTTCCAAAAATGGTGAATTTTCCATCTACATTGATTCTTTATTGAAAGGATTAGGTTTTTTCCTAATATAGAGTGATCGGGTAATTTCTTATGTTTCACATCAGTTGAAAACTCATGAGTGAAATTAACCTACACATGATCTAGAATTAGTTGTTGCTATTTTTCAATAAAAAATTAGAGGAATGATTTTTATGGTGTAAAATATAAATTATATACTCATTAAAAACATTTTTGTATATATTAACTCAAAAAATTAAATACGAGATAAATAAAATGGATAGAAGTAATCAAGAAGTATGATTGCATGATTCATTAACATCCTAGAAAAGAAAATAATGTGGCCAATGCTTTGAGTTGAGAAATTTATTCTATATTAACCATGTTATCTTTGAATGTTGACCATTTGGTTAGTGATTTGATGCATTTTGTCTTGGATATTGTTGGTTCAAGAAATTCCCTTATTGTGTTTCAGGTGTCAGTGCAATTGTCTCTATCAAAAAGAATTATGAAAGCACATAAGTAAGATCATGAATTGTCAAAAAAAATGTTTAATTGGATAAAAAAGGAATTTTTCTTGAATTTAAGATTGATAAATATTATGTTTTTATATTTTGGAAGTTATTTTTTGTGCATTTTGATAAACATATTAAGAAATCATTGTTATGTGAAGATCATAGTTCTCCATTTTCAGCTCATCATGACCACACTAATATTTACATAGACCATTAAAAGTATTACTAGTGGTATGTAATGAAAAAAGATATTGATGACATTACCCTGTTTGAATTATCAATAGGTTAAAGAAGAATGACAGTTACTGAAGGGGATAATTCAGTAGTTCCTAATGCTATAGTGAAAATGAGAAAATATTTCAATGAATTTCGTAGTGGGATTACCAAATACATATTTAGGTAACAATGTTATTTGGGTTATTGTTGATCAACTTACTATATCATCACATTTTATTCTTAGTTTAGACACTATATCCAGATCAACTTTTATGGTTTTACATAAGTGTGATTGTCAGGTTATGTGGATTTCCTCTCTACATTATATCTAATCATGATCCTAGGTTCACTTTTATTTTTTTCAAATGCCATCATAAGTCATTAGTAACTGAATTAAATTTCAACATATCCTTTCGTCTTCAATATGATGGAATTTTAGAATAAAAAATTCAGACCATTGAGAATATATTATGTTCATGTTCAGTGGATTACTAGGGAAGTAGGGATCAACAACTTTTTTAGTTTCTTTTTCTTATGATAACAGTTTTTATTCTAGTATACATATGAGCCTATTTGAGGCATTATATGGTAAGTGATGTTGACACCAGTTTTTTGGGATGATTTCAAAGAGGAAGTTTATGAGACTAGATTTTGTAGAAGAAATATATAACAAATTTTAGTTGATTTAGCAACACATGATAATAGAAAAGAGAAGATATAAAATTTATGTAGATAAATAGAAGAAATATATTTCTTTTGAGGTAGGATATCATTTCTTTCTCAAAGTTTCTATATGGAAAAGTGTGATGTGTTTTGTTAATAATAAGAAGATGAGTCTTTGGTTCATTGGAAACTATGAAACCATAGAAAAATTTGGATCAGTTACCTATCGATTGGTCGTACCTTTGAGTTTATTTTATGTAAACAATGTATTTCGTGTTTCAATGTTATGAAAATATATTCCAGATTCATATCATGCTTTGATTCCTTAATTTTTTAGTTGGAAGATAAAATCTCTTATAAAGAACATATATTTTAGGTTCTTAAAAATAGATTGAAAGTTTTGTGGAATAAGATGATTTGTCATGTTATGGTTTTATAGAAAAACCATATAGTTGAAGAGGCAACATGGGAATCTAAAAATGCTATGAATAAAAAACACCCCCACTTATTTAATTTGTAAATAAAATTTTGAGGTCACAATTTTGAAAGGGGGAGAAGAATTTGAAAACCAATGTGATGATATAATATTATTATATACTTTTAAAAAATATTTCTACATTCATCCAATATATTTTATATGCAAAATGTAGGAATAAATCATGTTTCCTGCTTAAAAATTGTATTTTTTCTAAAAAGAAGTTTTAACTAATTTTGATGGCGCAATTGATTTAAATATAATATAATAAAATTTATAAATTCTATTTGACAATGATAAATTATTTTTTAAATTCGAATATCAAAATTTAATTTCGATAATTTTTTGGTAATTTTTTGAGAAGTTTCATGTTTTGATAAATAGTAAAAAAATATTGTATTTTAAATTGAAAATTGATTTTTTACCTAAATTATTTATAGTGTAGAATAATATTTTTTGTTAGTTGAAATTATATTTACATGAATATTTTATCATTTAATCCAATTATTTTCATTTTAAGCAACCTCATATAAAATTTGGATACAAAAACATTTCAATATTTTGGAAGTTTTTACTTTAAGAACCTTCTTTCTCATTCTGTCAATGAAATTAATTTGAATTTAACATTATATAATTATTCATTTTGAATTTTGAAAAATAGACTCGATTCATGGAATTATAAGGTAAATATTCTTCAAACATGTCTAATTTATTTTTGGATAATAGGAATAGTAAATTTTGTAAATTTATATTAAAACGGTTAAAGGTAAATCAAGCAATTAAGGGTAAAAATAGTATTATAAATACAATAAAATTATCCTAGAACTTTTATAATTTCGATGGGAAGGTGTGGGTCGACCAAAATAATTCTTTCAATGAAATCAAACCTTTGGAAGCCACTTATATGCGATTATAACATTTATAATATTATATTCTAAAAAATGTCAATTTTTGTCACACTTTTGTTTTTAACAAGTGAAATATTTTTAATATGGGGTTATATATGGGATCAGTTAAAATATAAATAATATTGTGAAATTAAAAATATTATCTTTATCAAGATTTTATATTTTCAATTTTTATAGAAGATATAATTAAATTAAAGGCTTTCATAATGAGGATGAAGTAATTGTTTAATTATAAAAAATATCAAATAAATATTAACAAAAATACTAAAGTAAATATTATTTAAGATGATTAATATCCTACACAATTTTTTAGATTATTTTGACATGTTAATGATTTTTAATAAGTATTTTTTCAATCATATCGTGTTATGATATTTTGAAAAAGTCATGTAATGAATAGTATCAAAATTGATAACATTGAAATTATAAAATAAATAATATTTTATTAAATGATATAATTTTTCAAAAAATCTAAATTTCATCAAAATAAATATATTAATTTTATTAATTTTATTATTTACTCATTTTTTGATTTTTTGGAATTTTATTGTAATTATTTTCAGCCTAAATGTGTAAATTACACGATATCATAGGAAGAGTTAAAAGGGTTTAAAAAGATAAAGATTAAAAGAATAAAAAACCATTTTTTATTTTTGTTTTATGAATTAATTTAAACCCATGTATATTATATATGCTTAATAAATTATTTTAGAGCCTTTTGAATTTAAAATTATTTTATATTAATATATTATTTTGTAGAATTCAAAGAGTTCCCATCTCCTCTCTTATAAAAGGGAACTCATTCTTCCCTTTTATCAACACATAAAAACCAATTTGGTTCTGCCATTATATGACCAAATTCATTCATATAATATATCCCTACATTATATTGGAATTATATTAGGCATAACACCCTCCTTTTAGGTGATATTGTGTTAATCAAAAGAGTTCGTTTGAAGGAGAGGTAGAAGTTTTGTTTAGGTGTTTCAGTTTTATTTCTTCTTCCACCTATTTAAAATATTCTACCACCATGATGAAATTATCACTACAGTTTAAAATATATAATTATATTTTATTATGTTAATATCATCACCTAAATACATCTCTATTTAAATAAAATGGAAATAGAATTAATCATTTGTGCATACGTCGAACTACTAGCTTGCGAACTAAAATAATTAATTTTTTATCACCGTTAGTCAAGAATGGTTATATTGATAGAATTATTGTTTATAAATGATATTTATGACATATTTATCATTAATAAATAATAATACTAAATTCATATTATTATATTTCCTTTCCCATAAAAATGATAACATCGTTCGTGCGTACGTGTGAACTATCACCTCTACGAAGTGATGTAATTTTTTTTCATCACCACATCACAAGGATGATAGATATATTTATCTTTCAATACTTAATATTATAGTAATAATATTTTAATCATTCATGAAGGATAAAATTACAATTACCTAATTTCCAAAAAGATTATTGAAAAATTGAAACTTCACTCATGCGTACGTATGACCAACCATCTCTATGATTAAAACATTGTTAATTTCTCATAACCATTATTAATGGTTTGATTAAAAAGTATAATTGAATAATAAAAATGATTATAATTTCATTAATATTATTGTTGCGATTATGAACTAATTATAACTTTTATTATTGACGTCATACCAAATTTATTTTGGACTCATGCACCGAATAACATAAAAACATCCAACATGGAAATAAAAAATTAATTAATTGTTATAACATGGTAATAAGTGATATAAAAAGAAAAATAAACTTGAAAATTTTCTGAACAGTGAAAATAATTAAAATAATTTTATTATTCAGTAATTTAAAAGACATAAGTGATTAATCAGACTCATGGTAATGGATTTCATCTCAATTTCCATTAATTGATACAATTTTGATTTTATGCACATTTATTCTCTGAAATGATGATAATATTTTCACATTGACAATATATTAATTTTTTTTACCAATTTTAATTATATTTTTTGTTTATTTAAATTCTTTAATTGGGTTTACATTTCAATTATTTTCAAAGTGACAAGGGTCTTTTCATTGCAAAAATCATATTTTATGGTTTTTTTGAACTCTTTTTTCTTTAATGTCTATGTATTTAAAGTGATATTTGAAAATTTTTATTCCTAATGTGTTTCATGGAAATTATAAATGATGGGTGTTCCTAGATAGAACTCTGTTACATTGGGTAATGGTTTTTTTCTTCGGATAATTATATTGGAAGATGGCCATATGGTTATTCTAATTGGTAAGGGTTCTATGTGATGATATCCCAATGTACACACATGAATTTTTTATGATTTCTACCGAGTTTTATGGGAATAATTTGTGTTAATGAGGTAAAATAAATGATCTTTCTAATTTAATTAAAAGTAACATTATAATTAAAATGTTATGTTTTCAAGATAATTATTTTTCAAGGGCTTTCATGTTTTAATTGATCTATTGGTTCTCATTCCTTATATATCATTTGCTGATATTTTTTTCACATCCCAGGTTTTTTATTTTTTATTTTAAAAGGATTAATGATGAGTAATGGATTTTAATAATTCATGTTGAATGATGTAAAGTGTATAATAAAAGAGATCATGATTTATTTTAAAAAAATTATATTTTGGAAAAATGGAACTATTTGTATTTTTCCACATGGTATTTTACAGTTTTGTTATTTATAAGTTATAGAAAAAGTCTCTATAGAATTAAACCTAAAAAAGATTCTCAATGATAGATAAATTAAAATTAATAACATTACACAATATTATGTAATGTTTTAAGGCTAGAGACTTATATGCACTACAATATAATATAGTGGAGAATATATAATAGTTAAAAGCTATTAATGGGGAAGGAACCTATTGTGATCGAGTATTCATGTTTTTTGAGAAGAATCAAATCATTGAAGATATAAAGTGATCAATCAAGTCCTGTATTTATAATAAAAAATATTGACTATTGAATTTCAAGAAGGTGGTGTAAATGAGAATACTACTTGATCTAGTATGATCATGGAAGAAGATAAATATCATGTGACATAGAAGTAGTTTGTAGAAGAAAATAGATCATTTTTTAGATCATAACAAGTAATGGGAATTTTTATTTTCCAATGGGGCACAAGATTAGTAGGGTAGTTGGAATCTTTTATAATAATATTGGGGAAGTCCTTAGTGTATCCACTTGGGAATATATTTTAAGAATCTATGTTTGAGATGTCTAACTAATCACATTAAGGAGTATGGTTTTATGGAAAAAGACACGTAATTCCTAATGTGTTGTGCCTTCTTTATTTTAGTTGAAAATAAGGTGAGATTGGTTTATGCGGAATCATAGGATTAAAGCATTAAATGGTTCAATATAATGAATTAAAAATGTAGGATTAAAAAAAATCACTTATTCAGCCACATCTCAGTTGTATTAGTCACCTTCGGCTATACACATGCTCTCATTATTTATTATTTTTTTAATATTTATTATTATTATTTTGAAATTATTATATTGTGATTTATAAAGTTTTATATTGAATAGATTTATTATGTATTTAATATTACACATGGATAAGTTTTTGAAGAAATATATCATGTATTCCTGAAATTCTATATAAAATAATTTTACATATATAGAATACTATAATTTTAACAAATTAAAAAATCATTGTATATAATTTGTTTCATTTTCATAATTTTTTAAGTTAAACAATTTAACAATGTTAAAATCCTCATGTTAAAAAAAAATATATTACATATGAAATTTTATGATATTTTGAAATGTACCAAATATTATGTATCATATGAATCTGAATAATTATTTCTTATATATGAAGCTCTTGGATTAAATATTACATATGGAATTTCGAAATTTTTTAAAACATATGTATTCAGGGGAGTTGATAAATATCATATATATATATATATTAAAAGAAATTTTTATAATGTAGGAAAATATATTATGCTTTAAAATTTAAATAATAACATTATTTATTGGAGGAGTTGAATATTTCACATGTAAAGACTCATATGTTAATGTTTTACTACTATTAAATGTTTAATTATATTATGGAAGTTAATTTATAAAAACATATTCATGTAGAACATATATAATACTTACTATATCATAATATATTGATGATTCCAAAAATCGAATATAAAGAATAATTATGAAAACTTATTATCAGAAGGTGCTGCATGAAAAATAAAATATGTGAATGTTATGATGTAAATATACTTGATGATATGAGAATAAAACATAGCTTAAATTATTCCAGATCAATATTATGATAATTTTTATTAATAGATTCAAAATGTAGTACACATTATTATATAAACGTCATTGTATGATATCTGGTGATAGGAATTTTTGTACACGCAACACAGAATGAGTAAAATGATAGAAATATAATGGAATATTTGACTCAAGCTTACAACCAAACTCAATAAAATATTAAAATTATTTAGTTTATCCTATTAATTCATTGTATAGTTTTATGATAATGATAATTTTACTATCCAAGCCAACATTTTATCAGATTGTCAATGTGGAGTTATCTATCACTATCTACGATTTGATTATTAATAATACGCCATGAATGAAAAATATAGAACTATATTATTTATTCAAATTAAAATATTGAAGGTTAGTTTTATTTCTACATAAATGGGATTAATACAATTTTTATATATTAAAATTATAGTGATAAAGAGAAGTTCAATGACTATGTTTTTACCTAAAATAATATTAAAAATGACTTGACTCTATTTATTTTTAATCTTCAGATGAAATAATTTGATCTCCCAAATTATTATATATCAATATATATACTAAATAATTTGTCAATATGATTGAAATTATGAAATGTTACAGAATGTAATGACACAATACAAAAATTCTATATTACATTAATATTTTACTAAAAATATTCATGTATATATTATGATTAAAAGAGAGGGAATAATATAGAGAAATATATAAAATAAATAAAATGTAAGTTATTTTTATTGTGGTACCCTAAAAAATAGTTGATTTTTTAATGAATTTCATTGAATATCAATGATATTTAAAGGTTCATTATGAAGATGTATATCCTCATAACATGTTTTAGGGAGGAAGAGTCACCCAATATCCATTATAATGGAAAATAAGTGTGATCATACATATCTATTTCTATATCTCATCAACTTTTATTATAAGTTTCATCTTCCTAAAATGATATGTGGAGATCTGTTTCGACAACGTTTAATCAGTAATGAGGTCCCCAATAAATGGATATGATGTACCATCAAAAGTGTTTTAAAAATATTAAACTAACTAAAATTATTTGTGAGATACTTTGGAAAATTATCTAAATAAAAATAATCAACAATGCATTTGGTGTGGGTGGAGTAGACTAAAGCATGTTCATTGTATCCCCAAAATACTATAAAAAAATTATGTCACACTATTTATTTACTTTATTTAATCTAAAATATGTGATATAAATAGAATTGATGAATCCTAACTAACATAAAGAGGGATGTTTATACTTGGTGAAATATTTCAAATGAATCAATTCACTCCCATATTGAGTCATTATATGCAACATATCTGAGAGGAAACTTGATATCTGAGCAATGACCTTGAAGTTTTCAACATTAGTTAGAAATTTCTTTTAAAATTTATTATATTACATTCCACATAAAAATCTATTGAGAAATATCCATTTATACATTGAAAAAATGTATTGAATTATCATATTGATAGAATTTCATTGATTAGAGATCATTTTTTAATAGTGAATATTTGGTTTCTAGAAATTTTGAATGATTGTCTATTTGGGTAATAAAATATTGAAATATTTTTTGATGGTGTCATTTCCCTTCAACATTCTTAATGGTGAACCTAAATTATGGAGTGTTAGTGAAAAGTTGGTTTTTATTTGAATTTAAAGTTTATTAATTCAACTATATTTTTATTAGGATAAGATGATTTCAATTGAGATTCTCAATGTGACAATGCTCATGACATGTAAGAAAATATTTTTAGTTACTATGATGGAACTAACAATATAATTTTGTTAGGTTATAATATGTAAAGTCTAATGTTTAATGCTTTCAATATATTTTGTGGATAATGTGTTACTCAAAATAATAAATGAATCAATGAAATAGTAAATACTGCTAATATTTTGGGAACCATTATTCAAAAATAAAATAAATATTTAAAAATTAACATAATATTATGAAATAAATGGAGCGGAATAAAAACTACTATTATACATTCCAAAACTATTAAAGATATAAAAATGAATAATTTTATGGAAAAACAAATGGTATAATATTATGATATAAAATACATATTTGATAATTAAAATTTAGTCCTAAAAGAATATATTACTCTTAATATAATACATTTTGACACATCAAATGAATATTCTAAAAATTTGGACTTTATTAATGATAATAAATATATTATTATATTATTCAAAATGTTTTACCAGAGGATAAAGGGATACTTTATTAAGGATAATTGAAACTTAAAGTACATCAGATGTAATTAATGTAAGAATCATGTTCATATTAGACCTAACTACCATATATAAAAATATATAATTAAATCTAAAAAATACAATTATAATAAGAAACATAAAATTACTATGATATCTACTAAGAGTGATTCTGAGGATTCTATTAATGTATTAAAATTTAGACTTAGAGTTTAGAATTCAAATAAAAAAGAAGATATGTGTCTTATGGTTTCACACTAAAGTGGTAGAATAATTATAATATCATAATTCTAAATATAAAATTTATTCCTTTTATGGTCTTAATGGGTATTGTTTCATGCTTGATGGTAGATATGATACATTAATCAAAAAACACATGTCTATAAATTAATATTATGAATCTTCTTATTGAAAATTTTCTTATCTTAAAATATTATTGAAATGAAGTCTAAACATGATAATGAAAAATATTATTGATTGTTTCTTGATATTAGAATTCAATATTTATTAGTTGATGGTGAATGTTTTAAAAAATCTAGTGTGTTTGATAAAGGGTGTGATTTATTAAAAATATACATGGCAATGTCAATGGAAATTAATTTGAACATGGAATTTGTAGTAATAGTGAAAGGATAAATCCTTATCAGAAATATTTTTTCCATGGTTGAAATTGTAAAATCAATTCTACTATTAGTAGTTTCATTATGGTGTTTTTTGAAAAGATGACAATAATTTTTATGTTAAAGTTCCTCAATTTTATGGTGTTAATAACTCCTATTTTTGAAAAAATATTTATAACATCAGAGCGAAAATTCATTTCAAAAGTAATATTAAGTAACTTAAATCTATTATTGTTAACTCTAATAGACCCAAAAACATATGAGTATAAAAAATTATTCTAGTTTCATTTTTTTATTTTAATAAGAAACAAGAACAATGATAGAAAATACTATAATGGATTCCAAATATATGAGAAATTTAGAAATTTATATTCATTATTAATTTGATGAAAGTAATGGAAATTATATTAGTGGAAGGATCATTGAATTTTTTGTGAAACCTTTTTATAAATTTGTTTTATACATGTTCTTATACCTTTTGAGGTAGTATTTCACTCACTTAGGTCATAACTATATTAACTCTTTCAATATGAACTAACTATTTTATATTAGGCTGATTTTATAATTATTTTAGTCTCTTAAGCATACATTTATATATATTTTTTTATTATATACGTTATTATAATTAAATTAAATACTATATTAAAATTTAGACAAGATAAAAACTCTTAATAGTTATATTTACTGTTATTTTATCATGATATGATATCAATGTTGTTATTTTTTATAATACACATGTGTTTTCAATCATATCAAAATTTTCACTAGTATATGATATCTTTCATCATTATTTAATGTGAAGTAATTATAGTATGTGTTTATATATTATATTTTGATAATTTATTATTTATAATTTTTATTTATTAGTATACATTCCATTTTATAAAACTATTTTCTATTTAATCTTTTCATTCCACATATTGTACTTAATTTTTTAATATTTTTAATTTATTTAATGAATATTTAATGTTAAAAGGATTATATAGGAGGAGTTTATATTGTGAAATTTCATTTTCTTATCTTTTCAGTAAGTGATATCAGTTTTATCTTATTAAATATTTTTTGAAAATCAAATTAAAGGGGAGTAAATAGTACAATTTTAATATTTATTTAGAATTATTGATATATTTTGAGTATGTTTTAGAGGAATACTTTCTTCAATGCTGATTTTTACTATTTTTATTCTATATTTGGTATTGTTGAAGCTTGGTATTTTAGTTCATTCAAAATAAATTTTGAATTCTAGAGAATGTATTTGTTTTACTTTATTATTTAATGAAATGGGATAACTTTCTATTTTAAAATTTTTCATGTGCCGATTGATTTTATTACATGTTAAAAAGGGGAATGTTTATTAATTATGATATATTATGTATAATATCTTACCTTGTTTACCTTATCAAAATGAGGGGATCATGTCTAATGTTATTAGGTTTTTTAATTATTTGAAAGGGGAGAAATTTTGAGTGGCTCATTTCCACTTTTTTATGTTGGAATAATTTATTATTCCCCCACAATTTGTGATATAAAATTTATGATTTATTACAATTATTATTTTTTATTATGGTAATTGTAATTATAATTTATGTCCTTATTTATTATTTATTCCTTTTAAATATTATTTTCTATTATTTTTGAAATAATTATTATATATTTTCTTAGTTTTATTATTGAAGAAATTTAATAAGTACAAATTATTTAGAATATGACGAAATATATTACATATATTAAAGATGCTTGATGAAAAAATATTTCATATGATGAAAAACAGAACTGTGATGTATCCAAAAATATTATGTTTGTTACAATGATGTTTCTTACATATTTTAATTTTGAATCATTATCTAATCCAAAAAATAGAGTTTTTGATATAAAGAAATTATTTATAATGGTTTTAAATAAAATTTTCCCAATTACACAATATTATCTATAATATGGTGAAAGATAATTAGTTCTTATAAATAAATCTGTGGGAGAAAATATTTTGTATGGAATTTTTGAAAGCCTAAAAAATATGTATTCCGTGGAGTGAAGAAATGTCCTATATATTTAAATTTTCAAAGAAGAAAATTTATTACACAATAAAATATATTTTTCTTTGCAGTTTAAAATGGGATATTACGCACTAAAGGAGATGAATAGTTTTTTCATGTGAAGACTCTTACCCATAAATTTTTTTTATTGTGCATTAGATGAAGTTTTTAGAATGTAATTTATCAAATGATTACCATGAAAACATAAATAAGAATTACTTTATCAGAGTATTAAAATATGATACATGTATAACAAAAAATAATCTTTTTAATACCGAAATTACCAAATATGTTGCATATAGAATGAATCACAATGAAAAAAAATGTCTTTTAAAATGGAAAAAATATCATTTATTAGTGTTAAAAAGGGATGATAATTGAAGCCCAATTAAAAGGGGGTCCCTTTTATCATCGCTGATAAAGGCCCCTTTTATCATCGCTGATAAAGGCCCCTTTTATCAGAGCTAAAAAAATTAACTGATAAAAGGGGTTGTTTATCAGCATTGATAAAAGAGGCCTTTATCAATGTTTTTTTAGCATCATAAAAGTCAAATATTAATAACAATATATTTTTTTATAAATCATAGGCCGTTTTAAATCAACTTGGACACCACTTTAACATCACTCACCCCCTGAACCCACCCGCACACCCACTCTTCCCCCTCCCACCCCACGCACCTCTTTAACAGTGCTACATTGAACTGCACCCACCCGCACACCCATGCATCATCTTGGATTTGAACATGAGACCTCTCCGTTGCCACCTACACCTGTACAACTCTCCTATTTTGTTTTGTTCTCCCTTTGAAGATATATCTATTTATTTATATATATTTATTTACTTATATATATTCTTATAATAATATAGATTTATATTAATATATATACATACATATATATTATTTGTGTATCTATATGTATAATTATACTTATTTATAAATATTTATATATATTTACATTTATTATATAATTATATCTATATATATGTCAGAATATGTTGATAATATATATCAGTTTGTTAATATAGACACACTAACACACACACACATTATATAGATATATAAATATTCATATATTTTTATTTTAAATAATATAGATATTAGTTTTTATTTTGATATGTCTAATATTTTGTGAAATATATTTTATATGTCAATATTTTTAATTATTTATTTATAAAATTATATTTTTATGTGTGAATATATGAAAAATATGTATATATGGTTATATATTTGACTATAAATAGTAGTACATTGGGAAAATAAATATAATTTTAAAATCATATTATCAATATGAATGTAATAGCTTAAAATAAATTTATTCCTCACTGAAAAAGGAAAAAGGCCCCCCTTAAATGTAGTTGGAAATCCATCAAATGTTGAAAAACTAGGGTACCCAAACTAAAAATTCAGTTTTAGAGGCCTTTTGAGAATTTTTTGTCCTTTAAAAATGTAAATTAGGTTTTACCCTAAATCATTAGGGATTAGATATCATTTTAGGATTCAATTTTATATGTGGCATGGACCAAACAGACACCCGGATCAAAAGTTATGGTCGTTTGAAGTTCGAGTTTGATTTTGAACTTATTTTAGATCTTTAAATTTATTTAATTTTTTTATATTCAAATTTTTATTAAATGAATACTAATCAATTAAAATTAAAAAATTATTGATTAAAAATATTTTTTAAATTCTTTTCATAAACCTTTTTTACTAAATATCATATATGTTAAGAATAAATTTAAATTTATCCTTATGTAAAACACATTTAAAAAATATATATTATATTTATATAAATATAAGCATATTTATATATATAAAAATATAAATATATTTATATACTATATTTTTGAAACATAATCTATTTATGAGAACTAGTAAATAACACTGATAAAGGGGGTCTTTACCAACACTCTTAAAAAGGTGTTGATAAAGGGGTACTTTTAACATCGCTTTTTTAGCAATGTTAAAAGTATAGGTTGTCAATGTTTTTTTGTGAGTGATGATAAAGGAACAACCTTTATCATTTCTTTTTACTAGCTCTGATAAAAGGTAGTGCTACCCTTGCGCAATTATTGGTACTAGATGATGTGGAAGCTATGATTTGAACAACTCAAGAGATACGACATACCCATGTAAATCATGTTATTAATAATTAGAATTATGATATTTTTAATTATATAATTTTACAAGAATTTTATTTTACAAAAAATAATCATTTTATGATATTATGTGATATGAAGTTATATATAAAAACAAAAAACAAGGAAATTGGTATTAATAAATCATAACATAGAACTAATTCATACTACATGTCCCATTATAAATGTGTAATTTTTTTTGTAGAATACGACATCTTTGTATAATTTTATGAAAAAAAAATTAGAATATCACAAGACAATAGTGTTGGGCCTCAACTTATTTGGGGGTGTAGGTTTATTTCCCATGCACGGGAGCACATGGTGAACTTCGAGCAGTGGAAATTAATATGGGTAGATGCACTCACTACAGGAAAACCGCCTATTAGCGGCACTTTTTTTCATTAAGCGGTGATTTAAACCACCGCTATATGGTTTGGTGGCGGTTTATAGAAACCGCCGCTAAACTTGGCATCGGCAATCTATTAGTCGCGGTTTTATGCATTTCACGGTGGCCAAAGAAAAGCGTCGTAGTATCTCATTTCGCGGTGGTTTTTGGTAAATTTAGCGGCGGTTTTAAGGGCTATTTAATTAGCGGCGGCTATAATCGCCGCGAAATTCAGGCGTGCCATGCGCCTTATTAGCGGCGGTTAGAACCACCACTAATTTCGACATGATTTTGCGGTGGTTTTAACCGCTGCTAGGTGTATTGCCGATTACATTTAGCGGTGGTTTAAACCGCCGCTAAATGTATAAGTGGTAAAACATTAGCGGCTGTTAAAACCGCTGTGAAATGCTGACTCGAAAAAAAATAGCATTTCTACTTATACTGCACCACTGCCCTGAAAAACAAACCAAACAAGAAACCATTTATCATGCCAAAAATTCTCAACAGGAAGGAATTCATCATATGTTTCCACTAATAGAAGTATTCCCCCAAGCTTAAAAATATTTCATAGGCCAATTTCTACCTCACCATGTGCTAGATAAATTGTTTTGGTTCCTAGAAACCATCAACTAATCAACTCACTATGGAATTATGGTTTATGGTACATGATAAACTAAAAAATATATGTCTCCTCGTAATGATGAATAGCGTGCAAAACTATCAAAGAAGAGAAGGTTTGGTGTTACACCCAACATGGTTAACATCACTACCAACACATGTACTAAAAACATTCATCGTTTTAATCACACCCAACACAACTATCAAATAAGAGAAGGTTTTGTGTTACACCCAACATATATACATGAAGATAACAATGGTTAACATTACACACAACCCATATAATAAATAATAACAATAGTTGGAATTACATTCAACCCATGTAACTAATAATAACACTAGTTTTAATTGCACCAAAACCATATAAGAAGTCATAGGAATATTTGGAATTAATCCCAATCTATGTAAAAACCAAGATAAATTGTCAGAATCATGTATAACCTACATAACCACAAAAATTTGGTTGGAATCACACCCAACCCATATACCAGTAAGAATGATAGTTGGCATCTTATACAACTTATTATAAGGTGTTCAACATGGTTGAAAAATAGCCAACCTATATAGCATGCCAAAGAAATGGTTAGCATTATCCCAAACCTAATTAACAATATAGAAACATCATTGTAATGAAACCCAACTAAAGCACCAAGTAATAACAAGAATTTAATTACACCCAACCAAAAATATAAATCATTTTACTCAAGTCACTCTTACTTGGATAAGATCTCCACTATCAATTATGTTGTATATAATTCACCATCATTGAGGAATTTCTTTAAATAAATTTCAAGATATTATCATTTCACATTAATACATACCCCTCTTGGTTATCATTCCATGTTCTACAACCAATTTCAATTTAATTCATGGATGTACATGATTAATAATTATAAACCAGAGGACCTTACACAGCCCTAACAAACCATTCCTGAATCTCATCTATGAGGAAATCTAATTTTGTTCCATCTTGGTCCATTGTAACATTCCCTTCTACACGTGTGCATCAAACAATACATTCAACATATATATAATAAGGATAAAATTTATGCACCACCTACGCATTATTCATAAACACCCTTTCATTTAATGTTGATGAAAAAGTTGATCCAATTCAATAAGAATACCTAAAGCATACAAAATACCTAAAATTATGGTTTTAGAATGGAACACAAGATAACATCAAATGAAACAAGATATTGGGGTCACATGGATTTATACTTATAGTTTAGAGATGATCAAAATTGAAAATATTTGATTCCATAAAGGATTAAAGTGTATGGATCAAAATGTGCCAAAGAAGAGAGGGGAGGGATCACTACTAGTCGTTTGTCCTATAAGGAGGAGGAATGAGGGTTAAATGGGTTGATGTTCAGTCAGAATAAGAACCTTTAAAACATAATTGTTATAAAATAATTTGTATCGATGATTGACATTATGGTTCCAGGAAATAAGGTCTCTCCAGTCTACCACATAAGAAGACATTTGAGAAATAGAGGACATATTTAAAGAGAATAGAGAATATGTTAGAAGATATTTAACCATTAAGAGAGAATCAGTTGTGCTAATCAAACAAAATAAGTGCATAACATGGAAAACATTACGTAGACCACATGATCCATTCTAGGTCACAAAAATCACATAACCCATAAAACATATTTTGATCACATGATTTTTCATAATATATATAATCATGTTACCATGTGAAGGTCACATGAATCACATAAAGATTATTAGATCATGAAAAATCCTCAAGAGACAACCGAATCAAATATGATGAACTAATGGCCAAGGGTGTGCATCAAAGTTCAAATAAATTACCATTGATTAGTTCATGGATTGATTAAGTGAGATATTTAGACAAGTTTATCACACAAAGAGGTCAAGTGACATGATCACATGATTAGGTCTCTTGTATGGTTCTTGTGATGAGGTCATGCAAAGTTTTCTTTCAAAACAATCGCACGAGAGAGGAGGTTTTGAGAGCTATGGAGCTTCATTTCACCGGTCAAATGACCAGCCTCTCACCCCCTATTTATAGGGAACCTCAAGAAATATGAATGGACTTATAGAAGACCAAAAGATGTTTTGAATTCCAACCAGAGAAAGCATAAGAGACTCATGAAGTCATTTCCTACCTCATAACTGAGTCCTTGTTCCTTCGAACATCACTTTTGTGGGGGGGGATTTTTTGATGCTAGCCAAATGATAATTGTATATTTTTGGAACAAAGAAATACCCAAAACCAATGGGTTTTAACAGTTCCATACACCACACATGTTATATATACAAACCAACCTTTCCCATATTTGTTCAACACATCAACAATACTACTCATGGTCTGATGATGCATCGTCACCCTCTCCACCTCCATCTCCTGCTTCCACCTGTAAGAACATTATATTGAAAATTAAATATTTTTTCATATTTATAATTAAAATTAAAACCAATAAATGTTTTCAAAATAAATTATTTTGATTTTTTGTGATTTACCTACTCACCACCACTCGGTGCACTACAACTGGGAGCATATCTGCTCATCTGCTGATATAAATCAGTCAACGCTTTCTGCATAGCGGATATCTGAGCCTCTTGGTCTTGAACTGGGGATCGTAGAGAATAAATCGCCCTCTGAGCATCTTCAGGTATGGGCTGACTATAACCAGGAGTAGATGCTGCTGGAATCCCTAATGGCCTGCTAAAGACCTCAGATAGTACGAGTCCCAAACCCATCCCGTGCACTCTACCAGGATGCTCCTTCCCAAGGACTTGAGCAACCAGGTCAACCTGGGAGACTGAGTAGGACTTCCCATGATTGGAATCCCATAGTTCTTTAATTTTTACCTATAAATCAAATATCAATACATATTTACACAGTAAACATCCAACCACAGTTCAGTCCGGGAGGCTTCGTGCCCTAAATTCTGTGACTGCATTAAGAAAAGATAAATAAAAAATTCATCATATTAAATAGATAATATTGTATTATAAATATTAAAATTATTTAAAATATTACCAATGACATTCATCTTCTAGAAAATCTTTTTGAGCCCACTGTGTGAGGGATGACTTTCTTTAGCCTGTTTGATGCATTCTGTCGTGAGAGATCCTGAAATAAATAAAATGCAATTTTACAGTAATGTATCCAATGTCATCTACTCTTCATATACATGTATTAATGTAAAATGAGGATAATATAATAATATATATTTCAATACCATCCGCTTCTCATCACGATGTCTGTCAACATAAACTTTCCACTGCTCTTTCGGTACCCCACTGGGTAGCTTGTCATACATTTGTTCCAAGGTCAACGAAATATCATTGACATCACACGACAATCTCCATTTGAAATCTTTCCATTTTTTACCGAGATTTTTCAATGTCCACTTCCGTGCTATCACATCAGAAACTGTGAAGTGGAAGAATATCTGATTTTCTGTGAACATCCAACCACAGTTCAGTCCGGGAGGCTTCGCGCCCTAAATTTTGTGACTCCATTAAGCAAAGATAAATAAAAAATTCAATATATTAAATAGATAATATTGTATTATAAATATTTAAACTATTTAAAATATTACCAATGACATTCGGCTTCTTGAAAAGCTTTTTGATCCCACTGTGTGAGGGATGACTTGCTTCGCCCTGTTTGATGCATTCTGTCGTGAGAGATCCAGAAATAAATAAAATTCAATTTAACAGTAATGTATCCAATGTCATCTCCTCTTCATATACATGTATTAATGTAAAATGAGGATAATATAATAATATATATTTCAATACCATCTGCTTCTCATCACGATGCCTGTCAACAAAAACATTCCACTGCTCTTTTGGTACCCCACTGGGTAGCTTGTCATACATTTGTTCCAAGGTCAACGAAGTATCCTTAACATCACACAACAATCTCCATTTGAAATCATTCCATTTTTTACCGAGATTTTTCAAAGTCCACTCTCGTGCTATCACATCAACAACAGTGAAGTAGAAGAACATCTGTATATAGAAATTCATTTTGAACATATTAGTAACATGACTTTCAATTAAACCATAATGTAATAAAATTACTTTTATTTTAGAATCTAAAACTTCATTTTTCCAGTTTGGAGGCATATGTCTCCAATCATCATATGAAATGGGAAGGGAAATGGGCTCAGCTGCCAACTGACATATAATCTGGCCAAGTTACCCCACACCATCATCCATAGGGACCCCATAAGAATCAAATGGCATGACTATGTTTTCACTATTCAAGTTCCAAACATCTGAGCATTTTAAGTGTTTCTCCATGATTTTATTTTTGTCATCATCAATGAGCAAAAAATTAGAATAAACAAAATCCAATAAATTTATTTAATTTAAATTTATACCTATGACTGTGACCCTCCTTTGTGTCCGGGATGAACTGGTAGGGGTTTGTCCCCACCCAACTGACGAGGCACCTATAGGGGGAGTCAAAGACTCAGCCTCTAATGGGAGGCCCTCTGATGGTGTGAGAGATGGTGCAGGGGGAGATGGTGTGGGGCTGTAGGCATCTGGTGCCTCAGATGTCGTAGGGAGTGACCCAGATAGATCGGCATCCGTCGCCGAACTAGAAGAAATAGTATACCGCTTCTTCCTTGGAATTCCTGTCATTTAATCAAATAAAATTAAGTTCAGAATATATATTTCAAAAAAATTATGCAGAAATAAAAATTAAAAATGATAATAGATTCCCAGTACTAACAAACAAAATATATATTACAATGATAATTAATGACTACAGAAATGAAACAAGTGGTTGCTGCATGAATGAATAAATGTAAATACAATCATTTTCCCCTTCAATCATGTCGGTTTCCTGCTCCATTGCTTCATCCACTTCATTAATCCTTGCAAGACTAATATTTTCAATATCATGATGGACAAATAATTATGCTTTTTTTTGTTGATGACATTCAATTTCAGAGGTCAAATCTTCCACTTCATCACCCATATCATACAAATCTCTTTGTATTATGTGAGTAACTACACTCCACCCTTCATCCACAACATCATTCACATAATATAACATTTTTTCTTGTGATACTAAGATATATGGATCATGCATTTCACGATCACCAACATCCATCAAGCGAGAAAAGTTCACAGAAGTAAATTGCAATGAATCTCTTTTAACACCTCCGATAATATCGACCCATTTGCATTTGAATAAAACAACAGAAAATGTCCATGGTAGTTTAATTCAATAATATCATGCAGTTTTCCATAGTATCCCACTTTAGAAAATGTAAATATACCACTATTCTATGTTTTCAAACCCACTTCTCGATCAACTGTACGTAATCTAAATCCATTCACATTATATGTGTCGAACTTTCTAACTTGCTTTATAGGACCTCTAGCAAGAAACATCAAATCTTCTGACAAGTTTGCTCGAGTATCAGTATTCATGATCTGAAAAAAGAAATATAATTTAATAGATTTACAAATTTTATGTGTCAAACTAATATTCTTATTTATTGCAATATTTATGAACTTACACATCGTGCAAACCATTCTACCAGCTCTTTATTCACAGATTTCGTTGTATCTTTCTCATTTCATGTTCGGCCTCTCATTCGTCTCTTTTTTTGTATCCTCAACTCTTCAATAAATGTATCTGAAATTTCACTATTCAGCTATGTGCCTGTAATAATTCTAATTCTATTAGTGTCACATTTGAGGTCCTCCCAACTAATCGGCCAATAACATGAAATATTTTTGATTTCTGATGCATTTGAGATTGAGTTAATGTGTCATCAACACGTCCAGCTCGATTAAATCATGTCTCAATATCATCTAAATACCTGAAACAAAAGGTAAGACATTCCTCGGCCAAATGGCCTTCCGCAATAGAGCCTTCTGGTTAAGCTTTATTTCTCACGTATGATTTCAAACGCCCAAGATATCTGTGAAATAAAATAATAATATTATGCATTTATTTAAATGTCAAAACAAAATTTACATAACTGGAAAACATATAAATAAAATACATCTCAATTGGATACATCCATCGATAATGAACGGGGCCTCCTAATTTAGCTTCTTCAACCAAATGCACAGTTAAATGTATCATGATAGTAAAAAAAGATGGAGGAAAGATCATCTCCATTGCACAAAGGGTCAATACATACCTCTCCGAGAGATTGACAAGCTGAAATGGATGTACAACTTTCTCACATAATTTCCTGAAAAATGTGCATAATTGGAGTAAAACGGTAGTAACTTTTTCAGGTAAGAATGTACGCAATGCCAATGGCAGTAACTGCTGTAACAAAATATGTGAATCGTGACTTTTCAATCCATGTAACTTATGATTCTTCAAGTCAACACATCTCGAGATGTTACTCGAATACCCATCAGATACCTTCACATTCTTTAAAATTCAAAGGAACGTATCATTATCCCTATTTTTCATTGCGAAAATGGTCGGAGCAATCTTTTCATTCTCATCTGGCCAGAGATCGCGTTTTATGTTCATTACTTGTATGTATTTGCGAGAATCACTAATACAAATACGGCCTTTATCAGCAGTAAAAATGGATTTTATCAGTGCTAGAAAAGCGCTGATAAAGCCAGCGTAGATAAAGGGGTCATCCCCTTTATCAGCGCTCCGAAAAGCGCTGATAAAGACCCCTTTTATCAGCGCTAAAAAAGCAATGATAAAAGTACCCCTTTATCAGCGCTTTTTTTAGCACTGATATAGGGGTCATATATCAGTGCTTCCTTTATTAGTGCTTTCGTTTGACTGCTGATAAAGGACACTTTTATCTGCGCTTTTAAAAAAGCACTGATAAAAGTTAAAAAAATTTAAAAAAATTACTCAAATTAAAAAAAAAAAAAAAAAAAATACTGCCAATTGGGGGGGGCTTTTATAGCGCTTAAACCCCCCCCTTTTACAGCGCTTTTCGGCCCCTATACAGCACCCCACGCACCCCCTCCACCCTTTAACAACGCTTCCTCCAATATTCCCCATGCGCGTGCACCCCTGCCTCCACCAGGATTTGAACTCGAGACCTCCCCCCTGCGCGCCTAAGCCCTTACCACTACTCTATTTTGATTTGCTTTCCAATTCATGATATCTCTCTATATATATATTTATATATTTAGTTATATTTATTCGTATAGTAATATATATTTATATTAATATATATATAGTTATATTATAATATATATATATATATTTATATTATAATATATATAGTAATATTAATATATATATATAGTGATATTAATATATATCTATATCTATATCTATATATTTAGTTATAATTATTCATATAGTAATATATATTTATATTAATATATATATATATTTATATTAACATATATATAGTTATATTAACATATATATATAGTTATATTAACATATATATAGTTATATGAATATATATATAGTTATATTAATATATATATAGTGATATTAATATATATATTTATGGTGATATTACTATATATATTTATAGTAATACTAATATATATATATGTAGTTATATTAATATATATATAGTTATTAGATTAATATATATATAGTTAGATTAATATATATATATAGATAAATTAATATATATATATATATATAGTTAGATTTATATATAGGTATATAAATATTCATTGTATTTTAAATAAAATGGATGTTAGTTATTATTTAGATAAAGCTAATATATTTTATATGAAAATATATTTTATTATTTATATTTATAATTAAATTTTTAGGTGTGAATATTTAAATAATATGAATATATTGTTATATATTTGATTATAAATTGCAGTGCATTATAAAAAATGATGAAATTTCAAAGACATAATATCAATATGAATGTAATACCTTGGAATAAATTGAGACCTCACCAAAAAAATCCAATAATACCCCCTTAAACGAGGGTGTAAATCCACAAAATGTTAAAAAATCGGGGTACCCAGACTAAAAACTAAGTTTTGGAGGCCTTCTGGGCCCTTTTTGGTGTCTAAAATCCCTTGACCGGGGCCACCCAAATCATAGTGTGGTAGAGCTCGTCATAGGCTTTGATTTGATATGTGGTAGAGCTCAAACGGACACCCGGATCAAAAGTTATGGCCGTTTGAAGTTTGAGTTGCGTTTTCAACATATTTTGGATCTTTTTTTAATTTTTTTAGTCTTCAAATTGTTATTAACTGACTATTACTCCATAATGATTAGAAAATTATTAAATAAAAATATTTTTTTAATTTTTTAAGAAGCCATTTTCACTAAATATCTATTATATTTTGTATAATAAGTATAAATGTACACTTATAGTTATCTAAAATATATTTAAAAATTATATATTATATTTATATATCAATATAACTATATTTATATATTAATATATTAATATATTTAAACAAATTTTTGAAGCCGACTCTTTATCAGCGCTTTTAAAAAAAGCGCTGATAAAGCCCCCCCTCCCCCTTCCCCTTTATCAGCGCTACAAAACAAGCGCTGATAAAGGGTGGGTGCTGTAAAAAACATTTTTTGTGGTAGTGCATTAAAATGATCCTTCGACTTTCCATGATCATTAAGTAATGTGAAAATAAAATTATCACAGACATTCTTCTCAATATACATCATATCAAGATTGTGTAACAACAAATTAAATTCCCAATACGAAAGTTCAAATAATATATTTTTTTTCTTCCATTGTTGCGTTCTGATTTCACTTGACGATGCACTTCGGACCCATTTTTCGCTATCATTCAAATGATGAACCTTCCCAAATTCTATTTCAACATTTTCAAGCTGTGTCAATATTTCAGAACCAGTTAACAACTTTGGAGGTGGTCTACGATCAATGAAACCATTAAATTTTGATTTGTTCTGCCGAAATCTATGAGATGCATCGAGAAATCTTCGATGGCATAAGAAGCACCATTTTCTACTGTGAGGTATCCATTTGGGATCAAAATCAAAGTTACAAATGGACAAGCCAAACCCGTATAAGTGTTCCAACTAGATAAATTCCCAAGCCCAGGAACGTCACTAATGGTCCACAGTAAAGCAGCATGCATTTTGAACATTGTTTTAGAAGAAACATCAAATGTCTCAACACCGTTACTCCATAAATCCTGTAATTCTTCAATCAAAGGCTGGAAGTATACATCAATATCATTTCCAGGAATTTTTTTCCAGGAATAATCATTGAAATGATAAAAGATGATTTTTGCATACACATCCACGGAGGCAGATTATAAGGGTTCAAAACAACTGGCCAAATGCTATAACTTGTACTCAAAGTCCCAAATGGGTTGAATCCATCGGCAGCCAATCCCAAACGAACATTCCTAGGATCAGCTGAGAAATCTGGATGTAATGAATCAAATGTCTTCCATGATTGGGAATCTCATGGATGTCTCAATAACACATCATTGTTATTATCTAAAGAATGCCACTTCATGTGTTTGGCGGTTTTTGATGACATGAATAATCTTTGCAATCATGGCTTCAAAGGAATGTAATGAAAAACCTTTGTAGGTGTGTTCATTTTCTTCTTCTTCATGAAATTATGTTCAGTCAGACTTCCAAAATCACCCTTTGACTGCCATCTAGAAGAATAAAATTTCTTGCAATTCTGTCTACTTCAACCCTCTCCCCAATAAAGCATACAATCATTAGGACATGAATGTATTTTTATATAATTCAGACCAATATTGTTAACAACTTTTTTCATATCATAAAAAGATTCTAGGATTTTTGCTTCAGGAAATGCATCACGAATCAATTCCAATATCATGGACATTGCCTTATTTGTAATACCACATAGACATTTGATATGGTACAACTTCAGCAGAAATGAAAGCTTCGAATATTTCAAACACCCACTATACAACTCGCGATTTCCATCATCAACTAAATCATGAAACACATTTCTCTCAGTGAATTTTTTTCGTTACATTTGGCTCTACAGAATCAACAGGAGGATCCAATGATATGTTCCAATCTTGATCTACTTGTATTATAGTCTCAAAAACTTCACTTTTCACGTTGCAATTTTTATCACCCTCTTCTGGTTGTTCTGATATGTTTTGATGCTGATAGTGGTGTCTTGCAGTGCCGAATGCATCATTTATGTGGTTTTTAATTTCATTTTCCATTGTCGATGAACTTGGGACCACATTCTGTAGATTAACATCAGTGCTCAATCTTTCTTTATTGTTCGATTATCCATGCCAATTCCAACACAAATATTGACCAGGGAATTGCTTCAGTATTAAATGTTCATAAACTTCATCTCTCTTCAACCATGTTCTAAATTTACATTTAGGACATGGACATCTTATTCTCCCTTCAACGGATTGATTAGAAATCGAAAAATCTAAAAACTCATTCAAACCCTTAACATACTGAGGTGTGTTCCTCGGTAATGTGATCCAGCTTTTATCCATGTATATAACAATGTGCCTACACAAAATATACGATAGTGTAAGATTGCAGAATCATAATATAATAAAGATGACCCATTGATCATAAAGTATGCATAATATAATAAAGATAATTCATTGATCACATTTACCACTTACTTAGCATGCCCAGACAAACCAAACAGGTCTGGTCCCTAGGAGACAATGTGAACCCCTCATTGAGGAGCAGTAAGAATATCAGGTTACACAATTATCATAACACTGTAAATCACACATTTATGTTGCCTCAAACAATTTCTATCCCCACATCATTAATGAGATACATTGGTCCACTCAGATTACTTCCACACCCTCACAAAAAATACTACAAATTTCTTGAACATTTCATATACTCACATGCTTGGTCATCTCTATTAAATGTTTTATTTTATTTTCCATATCTAGAAATGGGATACCAGTCAGTATTTATATCATCTATCCAAAATCACTAATATAGAATACCAATGCATGGGTTCCCATTTCTAGAGTTTCCCCTCATTGGATTATGTTTAATAATCATTACCTTCACTTATCAATATTATAGATCAATAAAAATAATATGGAATATTTTTTTTACCATATTTAGATTCATAATTTGAATAATGTTGTTGATACTTGTTTATAAGAAAATGAATATTATTCTCACTAGATCCAACACAGTGATAACACATTATGATAATTCCCCCCACTTAATTTCAATGTTTTTTCATCTATTAGCCATTTATTTAGTATGATACCTAAAACGGTGAAGTCGGATATTTGTTGTACTTTCATCTTTAACAAGCTTTTTCTACATGATTCAAAAGTCTTTCACACTGTATAACTAGGTTAAACATCGTGTAACTATTACTAGATACAAGTCATGAAAGGGTATTCATGCTATGAATGTTTACACCTCGGGAAGAGTGGTTTCACATCGTAAATTTTAAAATAATGGATTTTTAATTCGAGGTGAAGGATTTTTCAACATACTAGACAACCATGGATTTCACAGCAGGTAATAGTATTACACATCATCAAATGGCCCTCGTGTAGTTTTTAAAATATGCGAGTGGCTATTTTGGTTTCAGTTCTTTTCTCCAGGCCCTTGGATCCATACCTAGAGATCTTCTCAGGTTTTTTGGGAGACTATGCTCCATCTAGATTGATCCATTGAACATTGGATCTTTTATTATTGTTGTGGCGCATCTCTCTGGGTAAGAAGTATTTCTGACTCTTCGTTTCTCTTGATAATGGTGGTACCCTAGGGTAACAGTATCAGATCTGGTGTCCTAAGATTTTGAATCTTTGTGTATTCTTATAGATCCTTTGGGAGATCTCATTATGGAGGCCATTACTTGGTTAGTTGTGTTGCGGCAGATGTCTTTTCTTAAGGTATTTGGTGTTTCCCTTTCCACCAACCCCTTATTTTCTAATTTATAACAATATTAATGTTTTTATTATATTCGAGGGCCTTTGTTTTCATCATTGGGTTTTGATTGTTGGTGGATCCCATTACAGGAATGTGTGACATGAGCTTTGAGGTAGGTGGTTCCATCTCTAGCCTATGATAAATAGCCTAATTTCTCTTAATTTATAAGTTGATATATCAAATTGTAATGACTATTTTCATTTGTTTAAGAAGGGGTTTTTGAGTGAAATGTTTATCCATGAATTTTGATAAATGAAAATGAAATGGGTACTTTTAAAATGAAATGATTTTCCATCTATTTAATGTTGTTATGTCACATTGAGCATCAATTATATTCCCATTTCCTTTTTATGTTCATCCAAAAAATGGAGGTAAAATAGTTGTCCCCATATTAAACGTTACCTGATTGAACCCCATATAGTCTCACAATATCTGGAATGTTCAAGCTTCTTAATTATTTCACCATAGTTGAATACTTTATCATGATAAAGTGGGTGGATTTAAATAGTTAATAAGTTTACAATCCAATGTTGTAAATTCACTAAGTTAAAATAAGAAACCTAATAATGAAATAAATAGTGACATAATCATACATTTAGGTTGGAATAGGGAGTGACAAAAAAATAATTGAGGGTCTCTAGTTCTCATCCTAAATTTAGAGACACATATAAAATCTAGATACAATTTTAGCTACATCATGACTTAAAATTAGCCATCAAAACTAGTGAAAAATATCCTAAAACATATTTCTCGACCAAGGATAAACAAACCATGGATACTGGTGGTTATCCTATATAAAAACCTTTTGTAGAGACAACTAAATCATGAAATAACCCTTGATGAATAGAATTTCATCATATGACATTGAAAACCTATCAAGAACATCCACAAAATATAGATTTTGCCTTTAACATTTTCTTAATTCATCCTTAGGATGTTCATACGAAATTAGTTCTAGAAAATTTGGTGTTAACTGAATACTAACTATGAATATAGCTCCACTATTCTCCTTGGATTCTTAGTGAATTTCAGAAAAGGGCTCATCCGATTCCAATCATCACTATAATCATTTAATGAATGGGTTGGATTTTTTATCCTTAAGGTATTGTCCATCATCTTTCTCTTACAAGGATATAGAAAATTAAAAAAGTCAAATCCCTTATTGTAATCGATCAATGAGAAATACCTTATACATAGATCATTTTTAAGGAAAATACATGCCATGATTATTCTTTCATAATAGAATAATAATTTCTCACTGAATTGATATTGAACCCATGATTTTAATGAATGTATCAACACCAATTCTTCTAGTATATAGGTTGGATAATCACATTAATTTTGTAAGAGGTGGGATGATCTATGGGCCACTAAATGGTCAACTTACACAACACTCTTCCCGAACCTATACCTAAAGAATCGCAATAAACCACATACAACATTCTAGTCTACGTTAACATAAATATTGGTTAGTATTCAACCACTGATTTTGATCATAAATGTAAGAATAAAATTATGTATTCTTTTTTTAACCTTACCCATTTTGGTAAATCTATTTTATTAGTAATGTAAATATAGATAAATTTATAAAAAAATCCCTATAATATCTATTGTGTTTTAAAAAGATCATGATATCGAATTCATGACTCAAATATTACCATAAATTCACTACCCTAATTTCCATTGCATCAACTGACACCCAATGATTCTATGCCAGATAAAATATGAATTTGACCTCTGTAATCCAAAATCTATTCTTGGTGTACATGGAGTTAATAAGGACATCCAAAAGTGTGCCCAAAACAATTCTTTGATGATAATCATGTTCCACCACAATGAAAAACTATAATAGGATTACATGCATATACACCACCATAATGTATTCAATTTACTTAGGAAACACATAGTTCATAAGGGCCATAAAAATCATAGGATCATTTTTCATCCTTAATGGAACAAATTTAGACATGAAGTGGTTGTACCTTCTTCATAAATCATTCTTGTGAATTCCAAATCCACTCACACTAAAATGAGGATTCCAAAAGTGAATGTTGATATTATTAAACCACATTTCCCCCATAATCTGATCAACTTGGTCACTGATGTTTGGAAATAGCTATTTTTTTATAGAAAACCTTTCCAACATCAAATAGTTCGTACAAAATCAGAGTGATATATCATGCTTTATGTAATTCAACTTTGGTTGGACTACAATGAGATTCTTGGGTAAAAAAATACTTTGGATTCTAATTCATCGAACCAAATAATTTATTCCCCTAACTCGATGGGGTCCATATTGAATGAGGGAAGAGATGTAGTATATGATTCATGTTCCAAATCAATGATTAATTTTAAATCCCATTACTAATGTATACCTAAAAATTCCTCTAGAAACACCTTTATGAACTCATATAAAATGAAAGGAAACCCATTTTCAGAATCATTGTCATCATATTCCAGTATAAGGGAAAATACAAGGGTTTCTCATGGCTGCCTAAATCTCTCCAGCATATTCCCTTGGTTGAGTGGGATGTCTTTATAGATGAATAACACAAACAATATCTAATAAAAGAAACCATAAGTACAATATACCATAGAGAACCAAAAAATACCATAATTAAAAAACTTTTGAAATATAACAATTAAAACCACCACAATCACAATTATTAATTTATAGCACTCCAACCTTACTCAATGTCCATTCACAGTCTACAAACTATGTAGTTTAGCTAAAATATGAGTAAATCCAAATTATAGACATATTATGGTGACCTTTGGTCCATTATGTGTTTTGTTGGCAAGACATCTCACTCAAACCTAGATTATAAAGCCCAAATAGTTGATGCTCTTTTCTATTGGAAATTACCAAATAAAAGTACCCAAAAGATAGGAAACATTTACTCCAATTCCATTTTTTCACATACTAGACAAGGTTCCCTTGCAACCCAACACCTAGAACATCCCATGGTATTGCTCGAAGTTAATTCCAGATCCACATGGTCATATAATAACACATCATTGAACAAACAACATAACTAGTAAGCACCTAGTAAGTAGGTCTTCGGAGATGGAGGTCACGGGGTCGCCGAAGACGGAGGTCGCGGGGTCGCCGGAGACGGAGGTTGCAGGGTCGTCGGAGGTCGCGGGTCGCCAGATGGTAGGGGGTCGCCGGACGGTGGGGGTCGAGGGTTGCGGGTCGCCGGGGGTGGGGGGTTTGGGGAAGAAGGGAGGGCGGGGGTTTGGGGGAACGATCAGGGTGGGGGGTAAGGGTTGGGATTGTAAAAAAAAATTACTGGTTTCGCAGCAATTTATTAAAAACCACCGTGAAACTTTTCGGTGAAAATGTTTAGCGGCGGTTTTGTGAACCGCCTCCACAAAACCACCGCTAAACCCGTTTTTTTTTTCGTAGTGACTGAAAGGGTAGAATTGGTGGGCGATCGGGGTACAGACAATCATTTCTTGGCATGTTCACTTCAATATCAACTTGAAACCAGGGGAGGTGTTGATGTCAAGGGAGGTAAATGATCTCGAAAGGTAGGGTTGACTGTGTGATGACTTGGACATGTTTTCTTGATCGACACTGTGTGACTATAGTGGTGGCATGTGGGTCTATGTTGGTGTATGATCCTTCGGGTAGGTTTTCATGTATACACTCAACAAAGATACAACATGGGGGTGGGTGAGGGAAGGGCTACAGGTGATGGTCCTCCAGGTTAGTTCACTTAGGCTATAGTTGATATGTGATTTCATGTTCACTAGGTTTTGGGTCATGTAATGGGATCCCTCTATCAAGGAAAAATGAAGAAATTTCCTAGTTAAATAAACATAAAAGTGAGGATTCCCTCCTACCTATAAAAAAATCATCTAATGAGTTATCATTTAATTTCTATGACTAGTTTATCGACCATATCCTATGAAAGATAAATCAATAAATACTGAATCTAGTAAAAATTTTAAAAATTAAGGCTTTTATTATTGACTAATTTATGGGTTTAGTAAAATGTTTTAATTCTAAAATTATTAGTAGAATGATAATGGAAAAAAAATGTTATTATGAAGGTCATGATTTCATAATCCTTTGGTATATTTATTCAGAATTATTAAAATGTGTAATTAAATAGCCAAAATTATACTTTTATATATATGTTTTCTTAAAAGAATAAAGGATATGAATAAAACTACTATAAGTTATAGAAAGCAATGAAACGCTGCAACAACTATATATTCAAATATTCTCTTTTTTCTACTTTTCAGTAATACTTTAATACGGATAAAAATAAATAGAAACATTATAAAAATAAAGGACACTCCCATAAATCTGGGCAAGGGATGCACCGAGTTTTATCAGTGCAAGAGAAAAGTGCTGATAAAGCTACAATTTATCAGTGCTAAACAAAGCACTGATAAAGGTGATCCCTTTATCAGTGTTTTGTTTAGTGCTGATAAATGATTTAAAAAAATTATTCATTCATATAAATTTATTATATTTATATTCAAAAATAATGTTTATTTGTATACATTAAATAAAAAATGCATGTTTTTAATTAATATTTTTTTAATAATTTATATATATATATATGTATTAAATTTTAATAAATAATAAATATATTTATTTTATTTATGTGTTTATAATTATATATAAATATTTTTTAAATATATATATATATACTTTTTAAATATGTATATTTATAATTATATTAAACATGTATATTTGTAATTATAATTATAATATATATATATATACATAAATACATGTTTACAATGAATATAGTCAATTGATGCATGAATATAATCGACGTTCACATATATGTTTTGAATTCATCATGAATATTCATTTATATATTACATCCGCATTACTATTCATGTTGAGCATATATGTGACGACCCGTTTTTTATGATTTATAATTTACTCAGTGTATATGATTCATTCATGTTCCCATACAGCTATTATGTTCTCACAAATACTTAAAACCAGGATAAAAATATATTAATAATAAATGTATTTTTTATAATTATAAATATTTAGTTATATATGAATACTTTTCAAAATATATTTATAATTAAGTCTATAAAAATGAATATGTATATATATATTTAAATGATTATAAAATTAAAATAATTGTTTAAATAATAAATATATTTATTTGTATTTATAATTATAAAAAAAATTAAATAAATAAGTCTTTAATGAATATATATATATACATATTTAAAAATATTTAAACATATATACAAATATATATATTTATAAGTATAAAAAATATAAATATGTAAATACTTATCAAATTAAAATAAATATATTTATTATATTTATAAGTATAATTATATATAAATATTTATTTATTTAGTCATATGTATATATATATATATTTAAATACTTATGAAATTAAAATGAATATATTAATTATATATATATTTTTATAATTTTTTAATTATTAATATAAATAGATATTTATATTTAAATAATTATAATATTAAAATTAAGTAATTTATTTTAGTTTTATTATATATATATATATATTTATTTATTTATTTATTTTTATTTATGAATATAAATAAATAAATATTTATTAATAATTATAATAATTATAATTTTATAATTATTTAAATATAAATATACATTTATTTAAATAATCATGAAATTATAAAAATATAGATAATTAATATATTAATTTTCATTTCATAATATTTATATATATTTATTTATATATTTATTTATATACTTATTTATAAATATGTGTATATATTTATAAATATATTTATTTAATTATATATATTTATATAATAAATATATATATTATTATTTTATAATTATTTAAATATAAATATATATTTATTCAAATAATTATAAAATACTTATGAAATAAATAAATAAAAATTATAAATATATATTTAGAACATATATATTCGAATTATAATCATAAATAAAAATAAAATTATATATATATATAATTTTAAAATTATAATAAATATATAAATATATTTTCCATTATAATTTTAAATAAATATAGATATATTTGAATAATTATTAAATTATAATAAATAAAATAATTATATTTAATTATAAATATGATAAATATATATTATAAATTTATAATTATAAATAAATATATAAATAAATAGAAATATTTATTTATTATATATACAAATATAAAGAAATATTTATTTATTTATAGTTTTTATTATAAATAAATAAATATTTATTTATTATACATATAATTATATATATATATATATATATAATAAGTTATTATTATTATAGTTTTATCAGTACTGCTAAAGGCCTATCTCTATCAGTGCTAAAAAAAGTTCTGATAAAGGCATGTTTTATCACTGCTTTCTAATTTAGTACTGATAAAACACACCTTTATCAATTATTTTTAGCTAGCACTGATAAACTATTCCCCGTAGTTTTATAAATAAACCCTAAAGGTATCCTACTTCATTGACATGCCTAAAGCTCTCGCAGAAGCCTTACCCTGCTAGCACCTCCTCCTCCGCTACCACAGCGAATCCTCCTCCTCCTCCTCAACTGCCACTGTAAATCCTTCTCTTCGTCCTCTGTTGTCGCTGATTTCTCATCATACTCTGCCACCATGAAACTATTATCCACCACCACCATCGTGAATCCCTACTCTGCTACCAGGGAAGCCCTCCTCCCCCTACCGCCTCACAAGCCCCCATCTTCCCTATGTCCACGAAGCTCTCCTCTTCTACCGCGCGAAGCTTAGGTACTTTTTTAAATCTCATTACATACATCTTTTTTGGACTCAATGTCGTAGAGCAGTATGGCTTGGATCTGGAATGCTGTAAATTTCAGTTGTGATCCGTTTTTTCTCTGCATGGTGGGTGTATCTACTTCAAAAATATTTGGATGAGTGTTGTTATAGTTTTTCTTGTGAAATTTATTGTGATTTTGTTTTTTATGAGGGATTCGTCCCCATTCTCTTATAGGAAGATGAGATACTATTGGTTGGTCTAGAAATTAGTACTATTTTTGAATTAAAACTTGAATTGTTTGTTGAAGGAACACTATAAAGGCATGAATTGTTTTATCTACTATAATAATGGTTTTAAAGATATGGATCATTGTTTTTAGATTCACAATTTTCTGAAGTGTACAATTTATAATGATATTTTTTAGACTTTCACACCCCAAAGAGTACCATAGGGTTTTTCTTAACCTATTGGGTAATAACAGTTAAATATACATTATGTTTCTAATTAGGAGTTAAAATATTTCCCATGAACATTGAGAACATGGCTACATGGCATGCTAGAAAATAATCATTTGGATGAAGCCTCATTATAAAGAGATTAAATTGATTCAATGGGGAGGAGGGATGTTTTGTGATTTTTAAAAAGAAATCCCTTTACATCAGAAAATTATGATTCCACCATGGGTGAAGAATATCATCATGTAATACAATGTCATCGAGAAATTATTTGAGGACTGAATACATCAGTTCAAAAAGGTAGTTAGAAAATGGAATGTTTTTTCACCCTAAAATCCTCTTCAACGTTTAATCACTAATTGGCATCCATATTCGGATGGATAACCCCACCACAATGGTAAGCTATTTTTATTTTTCTTGAATTTTAATTGATATTGATTTATCTTCCACTCATATAGATAGAGTTGTATAATCAACACCACAAGATGATGTCTATCTTAAGATTGAGTTTGAAAATATCATCTTTTTTTGTAATGCTTGTGAAATTATTTGGAATTTGAATGAAGTCTACAAGAGAAACTTAATTTTCTCTAACTGTAGTACGAAAGGTCAGACTCATCTTGTAGTAGAAAAAGGAAAAGTAATGATACTGCACATAAATATGTGGTTTATCCTGTTGATGATCATGGTGATGATACCTCTTTGCAAGAATAAATAAAGGTTATTCCTTCTGGATATACCCAGTAAGATTTTATTTATAGTCATATTAATCAATAGATTGGTTCCAAATCTCATCCTGGTGAAAGGTTGGTAGAACCACACAAGTAAAAAATTATATGGGCTGATTTGGTTGATGAATATTACACACCTATTGTTAAGTTTAGTTTAAATATTCTTTTTTACAAAGGTCTCATCGATAAACAGGTTGGTGAAAATGATGAAGGGTATTCAGTTGACAGTTAGGTTGATATAGAGTTCTCAATGAATACTAATGTTGACTTCAATATGTGGAAGAATGTATGATTATTTCTGTAAAATAATGAAAAATAAAGTAAAAAAATTGTGGTTGCCACTTTAGAATGAACCAAGCTCATAAAGGATCCTTCCCAATATAAGGATGTTAAAGGAAAAGGGCTGGTAAATTCCTCATTTTTACCTGCTTTTATAAAAAAAATAGGTTGTGAAAAAAAACATGTGACACCTATATCAACTGAAATAAGTGCACCTCCTCCTTTACTATTAAAACCTACTCCAAGAAGTGACTTTCTAAATGATGATGAATCTGATTCATTTTCTCTGGATTTCTCAAGTAAAATTAAAATTGGGGAGTCTCCCTCTAAAGATCACATCTATCTGAATGAAATGTATGGATTCACTATGACCCCTACTTGAGACGTGCATAGTGCGAATGAAGTGGGAGGAGTTCCAACATCAATTAAAAAAAATGCTAGTGTTGATTATGTGGATCAGGGAAAATCCAACATGGAATTTTCTGTGAAGTATAAGTCAATGAATCAGCATATGATAAGTAAATCTAAATTGTAGGTTTTTAATCAAAACTCATTTGATTTTCTTTCATTAGGATGTATTGAATAGGAAGAACAAAAAAATTTCTTATTGAATAGAATAAATGAAACTATATAATCCCTTGATGTAGGATTTTAAGATGATAGAGGTAGACTGTGGTTCCATGCTAAAACATGGAATAGGGGATGACACCCATGGGGTTGCAGAGTTCATGCCTCACTTCATAGCATGATTACCCGATCGTGATCCAATTAAATGTTTTATTTTTTATTTTTTATGATGTTGTACATTTTTATTTGACTCTTTTTTTATTAATATAATGGTTCTATGGGCCTCACATTTTAAAAATAAAAATAAAATGTAAGAGTGTCATTACCTATTCATAAAAAAACAAATGGTTTTAGTTGGACATGGTACAATTGTTAGAAAGTCTACATGTTTAATGAGGAGACTTCCTTGAAATTTTGGAAGTCAGTTAAAATAGGTGAAAAATTGATAATTACTACAATCGAGAGGGACAAAATACACAAGAAATGTGTGATAGGGGAGTTTTTGGAATACACATTGTAAAGAAAAATATTTGGAACATGAAATGAGAATTTTATTATGGTGATTTTGTTAGGGGTTCACATTTATTACCTGAGGGTTACATAAGATTCTTCTCGATTGGAAGCACAAAGAATTCCTTAACAAAGAATATGCTATGGTTCTTTTTCTTATATGTTCATGAGAGGTCCTTCTATGATTATAATATAAGATTGATAAAAACACAAATCTTAACTATAAATGATCTGGGAATTGAGTATGGATTTTATTGTGATGTATCAGGAGTCAGGATTTGAATAGCTCCAGTCCATGATGGTCATGTGGTTTCTTATGGGTCCATAAAATTAACAACACATAAGAGAAACATCCCAAATCATTTCATATATTTTTAAATATTTGTTATTTTCAGGAGGTGTTATTTTAATACACTACAAAAGAGTGTTTTTTATATATTTAATCATAATGTGAAATGAACCACTGATATCCGATAAGGTATTAGTTCCTATAATCCTTTAACATTGAATTAATGTATACCCTCAAGAAGGGAAATATTTTTTCTAATGTACCATATTGGACGGATCAAAATTAGGTAGTACAAGATACAAAAATCAAGTGGAAGCCGGTTTCTCACTTTGATGAGATATGAATTTATATTCAAACGTATCATTGTCGAGTGACACTTCTATTTTTTTCTATCACTTATTCACTCTTTAGTAGTATTAAAGGTGTAAACTATAAGATTCAACCAGTTCATTAATGAGAGACATGATAAACCTTTTATAGATTTATATTTTATAAAATGATGGTTTTTTTTTATTCTTGTATCGTTTATGAAGTTCATATCTTGGGATTTATGTCTTTATGAAAATTCTTAAGTGAATCTTTTAAAATTATTCAAGGTTTTAAAATTTTTCTTTAAAAATTATATGTGTTAAACATACATTTTTTTGTTTTAAACATGTTTATAATGATTTAATAATTGGTATGGACTTAGGTTACATTGCAAGTGTTTTCTAACTTACCTGGTAGAATTTAAAATTGGATGTGAATGATTTAAAAGCATATTTAATACTGGTTTAATTTAAATAAGGGGTGTGTGACGTTTTAAATGAAAATTTTTAAAATATATAGGGTTTTCATGGATTTTAAATGACTACGATATTTGGTTCATAAAGTGGCCTTGAATTCTTTCAAAAAAATGAATTGGGGTTTTGAGGAAGAGTGTTTGAAACTAATTGGTTTATTTTAAAAAGGCCATGTTTTATTAAAGAGGAATTTGTGTAAATGGTTGTTTTTATTGGGATTTCAACTCTGATGTGATAAAAGGTTTTCAAAAAATACTTAATATCTATAAGTTATATATCCATGGTTAATTTTTATATCAATGTTTTGTGTAATTAATTTTTTAAATATAAATATCACCGAAAAAATAGGATGGATTTGAATAAAGATTGGATGGATGCCAATATTTTGAAAAACTTTTATGAAGACAGAGTGATAGATTTCATCATGTTTGCAAAAGATCATGCACATTTCCCTTCTAAAATAAATTTCCCTTTTATATGTTATTGTTAGTCAATAAATGTTAGTCTATTGAAGTTAGAAGAACAATTGATCTGTCACGGAATAGATCAAAGTTATAAATATTGGAATAATCATTGGGAAAAAGAAAATGTATCTACTGGGTGGGATAAGACTATTTTAGGGATCATTTTATATGATTACAAGTGTGGACAATGAAGAAGACCATATCAATGATGTGATTAAAAATTTGAATGTTGATGAATATCATATTGAGGAAATGACAAGTATAGTTGAAGATATACTTTGTGATTGTCAAAAATTGTTTGAGTAGTTAATGAGTTGTGTAAAGATGCCATTGTATGGTGGTTTCATTAAATATATTGCATTGTAATCTATATTGAAGTTGTATAATTTGAAAGTAGGAAACAGATGGAGTGACACCAATTTTATGGAATTTTCTTCTCTCTTGGATGACATGCTTCAAGAAGATAATGAGCTCTCGAGCAGAATATGTGACACCAAACGAATTCTCCACTTGATGGGTATGGTATCGTAAATAATACTTGCTTTCCCAAATGATTGTATATTATTTCTGATAGACCAAAAATAACTTATTGAATGACCAGAGTGTGGTGCTTCTTGATACAAGAAATATGAATCTGGTCCTACTAAATTTGTATGTTACTTTCCAATCATTCCAAGGTTTAGGCACATATATTAAAGATAGGAGACTGCAGGGCAATTGATGTGGCACACAAATAGATGAAATATAGATGGGAAACTACATCACCTATTAGGCTCTACTCAATGGAAGAGAATTTATCTTGAGTATACTGACTTTGTGAATGTGACGAGAAACCTTTATCTTACATTATCTATAGATAGAGTGAATCCATTTTGTTTTAAAAGAAGCAATCACATTACATGGCCAGTTATATTGGTAAATTATAACTTTCCATGGTGTTTATTCATGAAACAAAAAAAATATTTTGTTATCTATGCATATATAAGGACCAAAACAACCGAGTAATGATATTTATGTTTATTTGGCTCCCTTGATCGTGGATTTAAAATTATTGTAGGATTAAGGTGTTATGTTGTATGATGCTCATTATAATAAATATTTCATATTGATATCCATGTTGTACGAGATGATAAATGACTCTTCAACATATAGAAATTTTTCAGGATATGGAATTAAAAGAACTCATTTGTGTCCATGTTGCAAATAGGGTACACCATCAATTAGGTTGAAATATTCATCGAATATTGTGTTTCTAGGACATCACAGATATCTACACCAATGACATATGTACAGATCTTAGAAGACAACAAGTGATGGATGTTCAGAATAATTTATAGAACTCTCTCCACTAACAGGTGATCTAATGTTTGATAAAGTAAAATATGTTGACATTTCTTTGGGTAAACCATTTTTTAAAATCCTTATAAAACTAGTTGGAAAAAGTGATTAGTTTTTTTTGAATTACCATTCTGAAATTATCTATACTTAAAACACTTTCAATTTTATTCTTGTTGCAAAAAAAATCTATGTGATAGTGTCATCGACAATTTGGAAAATGCACTTGAAAAAAAATATTGGAATTAAGGCTAGGTTAGATATGGTTGACATCGGAATATGAGAAGATTTGGTGATAGTGAATGGTGAAATAGTGGATTAACCCTGATGGATGAAGCAATTAATGTTTCTAGTACTAAGGATAGAAATCCAATTTATGTGAATATGCCATACTTTAGAATCATCAAAAAATATGGTATAACCCTTTCAATTTTATGTCAAAATAATTTCAAAGTTGTCCCAATGTAAATGGTAGTTTTTATGTCAAAGGAGACCACAATGAAAGAATGTGGATCGTCGATAGAGGGGTCAAATCCCTTAGGCCTTTAAAAAAGAAAAAAACATTTCAATAATAATGTAACATTTTTTAATGTACATAGAGTTACCTCAGGTTGTTATCTATTTGATGGCGCATTGATGTACTCTAAATTAAATGTTAAATCACTTCTATAGATAATGACTTCTACATGTTCTGGTTCTCCCAATCCAGAGTAAAAATAAGTCTCTCAACCTACTACTACCTGCAGTGCAGAGGAGAGACCTTCTATGAGTGATGGTTCTCCCATTCTTGTGGAACAACAGGTTTCTCAACCTGCTGCTACTCACAGTCCAGAGGTACAATAACTATCTGAACGTGCCTATGCCACCACTCTAGAGGAACTTATGAACGATGTTGATTCTCAGGAAATGGTAGGCGATGAAGGACTGACATCATAGAAAAAAAGGAGTATTATAGTTTGATAGTGTTAGAAAAAATCATTAAGGTGAAATCCAAAGGCATTAAATACAAGGTCGGATGGAATGAACGAGGTTAGAATATTAACCCCAACAATGCCATGTTCAACAGTTATATTGGAATCATAACTCCTAAATGAGCACCATTTGATGTAGATTCATGAAACCATGTTGTGGTTAGGGTTAAGACACTGATATAGGAAGATATTATGAAAACATTATGATATCACTTCTTAATTTTACTAAAAAACAAAATAATGAAACACTGACTTACTATTCATCATCCATTGAAAAATTAATTTATAGTAGATTAATCCCATAACAATTATATATTAATTCTTGTTGGAAGGATTCACAAATGATTTTAAAAAATCCTAATAAGATATTATCTTAAAGAGGATAAAGGTAAAATAAACCGGATCCCACCATTATCTATGTACACATGATAACCCATAAATCATGGGATGCCTCTACTGTTCGTCATATGGAAGTGTCTTTTTTTGGTAAATTGTGTCTAGTAATGCGTTGTTTGACGATACATTTATTCTTCACTTTTATTAACCAATTTTTATTTATGAAACAACAACTAAGTTTAGAAAATAAATAATGAGTAGAAAAACCAGAATACCCATATCTTAAAGTAAGGATGTGGTACGATTTACTTGAAAAAAATTGCTACATTTTTTCATTCTACCGTAATACTATTATTTGACCTGAAACAACACCATAATTATGTTTCTCTATTTGTATAAAAATTGAGGACTCAAAATCCAAATCCACTTCTATCCCACACCATGTGATATGGATGGATACACATTAAAAAAATATGGGATACTAATAGATGAGAACACACAAACATGTGGGAATCATGTGAAAGTATTATATAATAATTTTTTTGATATAAATTTCTATTATGCAACAATAATCACTTATTTTCCCATATTTTCAATCTTTCATAGTCAAAATAATCAACAATACCTATTCCAAATGAACATAAACAATCATTGGCCTTGATGTAGACATAATTGTATGGCCGAATAAGAGATGTAGGTTTTCAGGTGACACCAAAACATATTTTGAGAAAAAAGAAGATAATGTTCAAAGAGAATTAATAAATTTGATGAGAGAAAGAATATCTACCCTAGAAGGAAAAATACATTGGTAGAGGTAGATGATGAAATCTTTCATGAGGGACAGGAAAAGAGAAGAAGAAACTCAAGAGTTTCCACTGTGTGGAGATCTCAGACCACCACCACCAACTATGGGGAAAGCCATTCCCCTCAAAGAGATTTCTTAGAAGAGGTAATCAATGTTCTAATAAATGTTTCTATAAAATGTGAATCAGAAAAAAACTAATACATTTCTTGGACTTTTATTCTACAGGGTGATAATTAATGGGATATATATATTGAAACACCTTCCCATAACTTTGGCTTGAGGGATACAATGTTCAATATTCAAAACAACATGATAAATAATAGACCACTTCATACAAGTCATGTAGATGTTTTTATCAATATAGTCCATGATCTGATCACAAAGAAACCTATTATAATTCATGAGGATGATATTAATATTGTTGAAAAATATATTGAAACATTCAGCATCAGGACATCACATATTATAATAAATCATGTTGACAAAGAGGTATTCATTTCCAATTTTCATTTCAAGAACAACATTGAAAAATTAATTAAAAAGTTATAAACTGATGAATGTTATTATAGATGGAAAAGTATAAGGGGATTAAACAAAAGACATTGTCAAAACCATCTAAAGGATCGACCAATTGATCAAAAAGAACTTCTGAAATCACAATTACCCGACCCTTTCTATATCCACATTTACTATCATTCAAGGGTCATGTGGATCAAAATTTAAAAGGTGGTCATGATAAAATAGTTGATTTTGAAGAAAACATGTACAAAGAGAAAGATAATTACTTCATTAGTGTTGAGAGTGAAACTGAAATCCTCAACTATGTCTGTCTAGGTGGATCATTTATAAATGTATACACGAGGTATGTTCTCATGATTTAATTTTCCAAAAGCTGATATACTGTGTTAATTATGACAAAATACATTTCATTTGTAGGCGTATATATGAAAAACAATTGAATGTATTTTTCTGTGATAAAAATTTCAGACTCGTTAGTTTTAATGTAACCTCAACAGATCAAGATGAAATGGAATAACAAATGATAAAATAGTGACAGGTCTGCTCAAATCCTTTAAAAGAAAAATTTTGGGTGACCGAATCTATATAATACCAATGATGTAGGGGTAAGACTCTACAATTTATTCATATCAAATTTGTTTTAATATATTTCATTACTTATTCATTTTTATGTTTTTATGCAGTATTAGATATTCATTGTGGTAAATTTGGATTCACAAAATATTTATTTTTTGGATTCAATTCATGGATATCAAACAAATAATCCACACATGATGGCGTTTTTCCATTTGACATACAATACATCCAATATTTTAGAACTAAACGTAATGATATATTATTTATATTATATTTTAATAAATATTCGTTAATGATAGGGAGATGTATCAATATCGTGAAAAAAGTAATGTGGCCAGGGGATAAGAACAAGAAATAAGAAAAGTAATACGACTAGATAAGTATCAGGGTATATATAATTAGATCTCACTATCCAGACACATATCAAAACAAATTACTTATTCTATGTAATGTTTATAAATATTCTCAAACATACCAATGGAAAATATTGTGGATATTAAATTTGTAAATTTATGAGAGAGATCATATTCTATGAACAAATTAACATCCCGGAAAAGGTATTTTCAAATATAATTACTATATTATTTAAAATACTTACTAATAATTTGTGTATTTAAATTTATCATGTAATACAATGATTGTCGAAAAAATCACATTTTTATGAAGATATAGATGTTATAATAAATGAATGGGTAAGAAACCTAGTTGAAGAATGTACACAAATAGCATGAAGATGTGACTTCCATATGCCGGGTATGAACTTCTAAGGTTAATATCACCTTATAAAATGTTTATTATCATGTTATTCTTATATGATCATTGGTATCTCCTTCCTTTACACATATTGATCATCTATGATCACCATTTCTTATGTTTCATATTCGTGGGTTATTGATAACGGTTTTTGAAAATTATTTCAATGAAGGTTTCTAGTAAAGAATAACTTAGTAAGAGACCCTTATGAACTAGTTCATTATATTTTCATGTTTCCAAAATCTCTAGGAAAAAAATATACAGACATGGATCATTATGTTATGTAAGGAATATTAAGATATTAAGATGTGATATCTAAGTACAAAATGTCTGGGTTAATATAGTTGGTATTACAAAAACTAACCTACTAAAAATTGAGCAAAAATAAATAGTGATTAGTATCAATCAAAGTGTTTCTTTTTATTTAAAGTTTACATTAATCTTAGTAAAAAGAAAAAGTGACATAGTAAAAATTGAGGAAACACATTTGAATTGTTTTATATTTTAAGAAAAAGATCTATGGTTATTTTTTGATAAGTATGAATCAACCACACCTCAATCTGATGCATGGTGTTCCTTGTTTGACATTAAGTGTGTATTTCTTATATTAAATTAACATTAAATTGACAAAAAAGAAGAAGTGAAATACAGAAAATTGAAATAACACATTTTTATTGTTTTGATACTTTATGAAATGATCAATGAGTAATTTGTGATGTGTATCGACCAAACTTCTATAATACAGAAGGTGTGAATGTTATGACTAAAAGTGTATGTTATCAATTTTAAATTATCATTTTAGTTCAAAACATATCACTCACAAATATCAAATAAAAGTCACTTTTATTGTATTGATAATTTAGAATAGATATTCATAAGTCATTTTTGATGTTTATGAACTAATCTAATGTCTAACTGATGCACAATGTGAACTGTTTGTCTCAAAATGGGTATTTCGAGTTTGAAATAAAATTTTAGTAAAAAAGCAGAACATTCATACTAGAAACTAAAAAAAATATTCATATTTTTTTAATATTATATAAAAAATATCAATTGTCTATTCTTTAACATGTAGTATTAATTCACACCTCAGTATGATGCATGATGTGACTAGTATAACCGAATGTGTCTATTTGTATTTAAATTTGATATTTATTTATGTAAAAGAAACAAGTGACATAAGGAGAACTGAGTAAACACATATGAATTGTTTTAATACTCTATTAAAATAATAAATATTTTATATTTTATGTTTAATAATTATCCTCCACACAATATGACCCATGGTTTGGTCAGTATGACTCCAAGTGTGTCTTTTTATTTAAAATTGACATTAATTTATGAAAAAAGGACAAGTGACATTCTGAAAACTGAGAAAATGAATTTGGATTTTTTTGATACAACAGGAAAATAATATATGAGTTATTTAGGATGTGTAAGAATCATGCACACCTCAATACAATGCACAGTATGACTGGTATACCTCAAAGTGTCTCTTTTTATTTAAAATAGACAGTAATCCATGTTAAAAAAATAAGTGACATACTGAACACCAAGAAAACACATCTGGATTATTTTGATATTTTAAGAAAATGATATATTGGTAGTTTTTGATGTGTGGGAATGAACTGCACCTCAATAAATTTCATAGTGTGTCCATCATCACTAAAAGTGTCTGTTTTTATTTAAAATTGTCATTAATTTAAGTAAAAACAATAAGTGACATACTGAATAACGATAAGACACATTCAGATTGGTTTTATATTTTAGGAAAAATATATATTAGTAATTTTTGATGTGTAGGGATTAACCGAACCTCAACATGACTCATGGTGTGTCCATTACCACTCAAAGTGTCTCTTTTTTATTTAAAATTGACATTAATTTAATTAAAAACAACAAGTGACATACTGAAAACCAAGTAAACACATTTGGATTATTTTTATAATTTAAAAAATATTTATTTGTAATTTTTGATGTGTAGGGATCAAACACTACTCAATACAATGAACAATGTATCCGGTATAAAATAAAGTGTCTCTTTTTATTTAAAATTGTCATTAATTTATGAAAAAACAACAAGTGTCATACTAACAACCGAAAAAATCTTTCATATTGTTTTGATACTTTTTTAAAATGATCGATGAGTCATTTTTTACATTTAGATGTCATAATCACCTTAATATAATGCATGGTGTGGCTGATACAACTCAATGTGTATCTGGTTATTTATAATTGACATAAATTTACGTAAAAACTATAAGTGACATACTGAAAACTGACCAAAAAATGGACTGTTTTGATATTTTAGGAAAAAAACTCTATCAATCATTTGTGACATTTTAGGATCCGACAGACCTCAATATGACACGTGGTGTAGCCAGTATAAATTTAATAGTTTCTATTTATTTAAAATTGATATTATTTTTTGTTAATACAACAAGTTTCATACTGAAACCGAGAAAAGGAATTTGTATTTTTATTATATTTTAGTATAATGATATATTGGTCATTTTATATATGTTGGGATTAAATGCACCTCAATATAATTCATGTTATTCTAGATATAACACAAAGTGTCTCTTTTTATTTCAAATTGTTATTAATATAAGTAAAAACAAAAGGTGACATAATAAAAACTGAGAAAATTCATTTAGATTATTTTGATATTTTAGGAAAATGATCCATGATTAATTTGTGACATTTAGGAGTCACCCAAACCTCAATCCAATGCATGGTGTGACCGATATGACTAAGAATGTTCGTCATCTAATTTAAAATTTTCATTTTTGATCAAAATGTGTTAGTCACTAAAAACCATGAAAACACGCTCTGATTGTATTGATAATTTAGAGTAGATATTCATAATTCATTTTTGATATGTATTAAGTAGACTCACATATCATAGAAGTATGATATGACTGGTATGACTCAAAATGCATCTTTTCATTTTGGAATGACATTTTAGTAAATAATAAAACTATTATACTAAAAAAAAGAAACACATTATGATTGTCTTGATACTCTAGGAAAATTATCCATTAGTAATTTGTGATAGTTTGGAATAATATTTACTTCAATACGATGCATGGTGAGGTCGGTATAAATCCAAATGTTTCATTATTTAAAATTGACATTATTTTTAGAAAAAAACAAGTGACATACTCAGAACCAAGTAAACACTTTTGAATTGATTTCATATTTTAGGAAAAGAATCCATAACTCATTTTTAATATATAGGAATCAACCAAAACTCAATAGTATGCATGGTGTGAATGATATAACTATTTTTTTATTTTTATTAAATATTGACATTTTATTAATGTGTTCTTTCATATTAATGTTTAATATATTTCATTATAGTATTACTAAAATAATATTATATTTCATATATAGGTGGAATTATTTTCTTAGGTTAAGATGATTTGTTTGGAAACTGATACCATGGGAGAATATTTTTGATAGGGGATCACAGGCATCAAAATATGAAATATTAATGTTTTCTAATGTTTGTTGGAAAATTATAAATGTAATTATATAAAACATTTTGTTTAGAACGTAAATATTAATTTTTATTTTTGTATATACCATGGGTGGATAGTTTTTTATTCCTGATGTAAATTAAATGTATATATTAGGTTTTCTTATTGGGTGATATTTAAATTGTAGTTTTCATATCGGTGTGTTGTGTTTAAATTGAATGTTTTATTGATGGTTTGCTTCTAATGGGCGTGCTGTTATATAAATAACACACTACATGAGAGTATCCCTTTATTAAAAATAGATAAGCATTACTAAATGGGTTACTTTATTAGGAATTTTTAGCATGGATAAATAACCCCCTCTATCATCACCTTTTCTGAACTAATAAAGGTGACACCTTATCATCATTGTCATTAAGCACAGTTTTTTAGCGCAGTTAAATGCCATTTTTCACACTTTTAAATTCTATTTGAATAGTAGTGAGAGGATGAAGGAATTTTATTTTTATTTACTATATTTTTGAATATATGTTTTATTTCGTATTTATTAAATCACAAATATATAATGAATATCTTTTCAGAATAGATGCATATTAAAGACTTGTATTCATGATGAATAATTATCTTCTGCATGTTCTGTTGGTAGCAATATTTTTTGAACCATATTAATTTCTAAATCTCATCTATTTCTTTCTCAGTTTCAGATAATTGTACTTATTTTTTGATTAGTGTGTTAAATTGTTGAACTCATTTGTGAGGCACCTAAAAAAATTATTTTAAGGACGACAAAAAAACATGTTCCAAGTTTCATCTTCTTACACTCAGTTATTTGATCCCTAGAAAATGGATCTGAATAAAGATCATCAAGACTATGTTGTTTGTTTGTGGAGTGGGCTAGGGGACTTTTATTATATCACAAAACTCAAATTAAACTATTATCTGTCTTGATAATTATTTACATTATTTCCAATTCATAATTTTATTGAATGAGATATGTTAAAACATAATGCACATAAAGTGGGAAGATTGAATTTGTGGAAGTGTTTTAAAAAACTTAATTCCCCCACCCCATAAGTATTTTTTGAGAAATTATATAAGAAAAAAAACCAGTCATGGGGTGAACAAATTCCCTTAAGGATTTGGGTATGTAAAGGTTGATATTTTCATCCTGGGCATGAAAATATGAACATATAACCATTGAGACAAACCATTTATGCTCCCTTTTATGGATTTTATAACATTAATGTTAAAATAGGATGATGTTTGATTATTTTTTAATAACACCTTCAATAGAATTTTTATTTATTAATAAATAATCATGGGGGAGATAAAGAATGACTATATTAATTACATATTCACTAATTGGAAGATCAAACAAAAAAACCCTTCCTAAATGGTATATATTCCAAATTTCTAATTATGTCACATTAATTTCAAATTAATATTTCCACCAATGGTTCTACTAATTTAGAGGGTATAAAGTATTTATTTTTGTGGTAGTGTAATGATGATATAATATGAATGGTTTTAAGTCTAGTTCTGTAACCTTATCACCCCTTATAAATAAGTTATTTCTGAATCATTTCATTATTTTCACCATAACCATTTTTTCATTAGACACATAAAAATTTTATTTCTTAACACAGTATTATAATTAATATATATATATATAAAGACACACAGACACACAATATAATTTGACAATATTTTATTATTGAATTTTATAAATAATAAATTTTAACAAAATTATATATATAAAAATAATTATTATTATTAATAAAAAAATTATTAACTTCACAAAAATTTTATCAAAAATAGTTAAAAATTTAAAAAATATATAAATTCAATTTTATAAATTTAATGATAAATTCTATACTTGAATGAGTGTAAAAGAAAGAATTATTTTGGATTTTTTTAATATATGAACTGGTAAAATATTTTATGTTTCCAATGTACAAGTATTCTATATTCCTTAAATTTTATATTCGATATAATATATATTTAATGTAATTTGGAAGATTTTTTCATGATTAGGATGAAATTAACAATTAAAAATTAAATAAGTAATTGTATAAATTAATTTAATCACATTATGAATGATATTATAAATTTTATTTGTCTCTGATTATCATTTATTTCAGGAATTTCCAGATAGATAAATTTTTATGTTAAGGAATATAACACAGACTCTCTCATTGTTATTTTTTAGGTCAATAAAATAGTTTGTTTTATAGATAGATCTCAAGTGAGTGAATATATTTATTTTTAAATAAAGAATATTTCAGAAATGTATATTTTATCTATGATTTCCTTATTTTTGAGTTTGGAAGATATATATGATACTGTAATTCTTTTATTAATGCAAGATAAATAAGAATTTTATTTGATAATTTTTTTAATAGAATATACAAATGAGTTTTAAACTACTATATTAGTTTATATAAAGTTATCTATATATAATGGAGGAAATTTTTTTCAAGAAAAATGATTATATGAAAATTAATTTATATTTAATAGTGTTTGATTGTTTCTTATATTGAAATATTCTTCAATGTGAAGATTTGTCTTAAATTCTTAGGCAATTCCAAGGAGTATCATCTTTTGAAACAAAAAATGTGTCCATTAATCTATTAAAGAAAAAAATTGTATATAGTATCACATATGGTATAGATTGAAAACATGATTTTTATAACTATACTGATATATATTTGAAATAAAATATTGATGATATAAAATCAACATCTACTAGGAATTTATTTCTTGGAGGAATTTTTGTGGAATGTGTGGGAGATATGGCCCAAATCTTATATCACATGTGATGATATAAGAATGTTTTAGGGTACAAAAAGAATTTTTTCAATGAATATCACATTCCTTAGTGTAAGGATTATCATACGTTGATGATATAAAATATCCTTCGTCTGACTATTCAATTTTAATGAGTTAAAATTTGAATATAAACCACAAAGTTATCCTTTATGTTTCATTAAATGATATGCAAAGGATAATGGAAATGGTTATGGGTTATAATTAGTTCTTAATTTAAGTCATACCTAATAATGTATTTGTTAATTCATGAAAACATGAGAATGGCTCAATGAATTTTATAATTGGGTACTTACCGTGAGGTGGTGACTGATTGAGCCTTCCTATGATGCATCTGTTTTTCCCTAATGCTCCAACACTTTCTCTCCTTAACTTAAGAGGAATTGTCATGGTTTGGGTTGAATGTGGGTTCGGGGAATCTTATTATTAAGTGAATACACCATAGAGTTTTCCTTCTAATTCCAATAATGTATATTTATAAAAAAATGGTCTTGGAATATAATAACAATTTCTTTACTATGTAAAGTACATGAAAAAATATTTTTCACATAAATTATACTCGGTATTAATTTTTCATTATAGTGTCCTATGGTTTTTTGGTTTATAGTTGTCTTTACTCTATTTATTAATCATTAACCAATTTTTAGAAACCTAAAAATGGTATCAAATCCATTTTATGTTAAAAGTGATGTTTTTAGTGTCATTGTATTGTGTTATGGAAATAAAGTGTTCTAACACCAGTATAATGTAATATATATCATAAAACATGATCTCTTTGCTTGAAGGGTTATATTTTTTATTTATGATAAATAATAATTGGTCTAATCTTATGCATTATAAAAATAACATAATTTTATGCATGATTGATAGATGTGTCAATTTATTATTACACAAGTCGTTGTTTGATATAAGTTATTGATATATGCAGGACTTATACTAATAATTGATAGAAACACATGCTCATTAATATTACATGGAACACTTTAATGCTTGATTATTTTTACATTAGCCTTATTATATGTCATGATATCAAAGCACCACATATTAAATATTTCAAAGACTATTTATGGAAGGTATAATATTACATACACCCCAACGCTTCAAGGTTATATGGAATAGAAGCTTATAATAGGCTATTATTAGAAATCATGATTGTTTACAATTACATATATCCTGATTAGGATGATTTTTTATTATATGGGTTCATATCATATGTAGTGATAGTTGAACACCATGAGCATTACCCCTACACATTCCATTTTAATGTTGGGATATTACTATGTGCAATAATCTTTCACACACTATGGTTATTCTATTTTATCAACTAATACTTTTCATAATTTATGGTTAATTTGTTTCCCATTAACTTGGTTTTATTTTTATTCAATAATTTGGGATGAAATTATGTGCTGAGGATATGATGAAACATTATATATTTTTATAGAATCATTAGTTTGAATAGGATTTCATGATTTATAAGTCTACCCTCCCAACATTACTAATTATTTTTGATCCATTTAGAAGGATCAAAACAGGTTCCATTAGTGGAGAGTAAAAATTATTTTCAACATAATTATTGAAAAGAGTTAAATATAAAAAAACTAAGAAGAATTGAGAGGGGATTGAAATTATTTTGAGTTTTCATACAGTTTTATTGGAACTTAGTATTTTTAAAATGTATAATAATATGGGTATCCAAAAAATATGGTCCAAACTAGGCCTCATACCCATTCCACGCAAGCTATCTAGGTGATTTTTGGGACCAATATTATGGATAGCCTCTCCAAGGAATGGATGCCATAGTAGAGGCATCCTATTCCTGGGTAGAGAGGGGTGTGTTCCAAGTAGACACATAGATCTTATATTTTGTTCACAAGAGGAAGTTGTTCAGAACATGGTGATGAAATCTATTTAAGGAGTCTCTTTGTGTATATTTGGTAGCTGACCCGATTTCGATAATTAAGATGATGATGTTATGAAAAGGGTAATTAAGAGGTATGAGTTAGAATCCAACTTCAATGTAGGAATCATATTATGTGGTACTTTTAAACTGTGCTTAAGGAAAAAATGATTGAATGAAGAGTTCCATGTGGAACCTAAAAATGATTGCATCATATTATTCTATTCCTTAAAAATCTATTTTGTTTTTAGTTTGTGCATATTCTTTCCTACCATAGTCGATGGATCCAACTTCACCATATACCTTCCACATGAGAAAATGAGAATCTACTATGAGTGTTGAAGCTAATGTGATCATATAATCAACCACAAACTCCATGCCATTTGACTTTCTACATAAAGAAGAGACCTTCTATGAGCAGTCAATGGACCGAACCCTCCAAGAACCTATGGAATAATAATGAATTATTCATCCATTTTAAGAATGTGTAGTTATAAGGATTAACCATATCCTAGCCTACCATGAGTGAAGGAAGCTTCCACATGACATTTTTTTAATCACCCAAAAGTGAACCTTCAAGGTACCTAGACATAACATGGTTTACCTACTATGACCCAAGTTGAAACAAGAAGATACCATGAGTATGATAAATAGAAATTGTGATGAATACAATTAAAAAATGTCATTCCAAATTTGTAAGGGGGTATATAATGAATGAATATATACATATCTGTCTTTATAAAGGTAAACTAAGAGTTGAAATTGTCATGAGCGAGAATGTTGGATAAGAATATATTCATCTTAAGGGTGGTTCTGTGAAACATATCCAAATTAGTATGGTGATTTTATGCACCAATATTCAGGGACAAGATCTTTCAGCTTGAGGATACACTGTGAACTCATAGTTTATGCTATAAAGAAGTAATTCATGAGGCCTATAGATGAGTTCCACATTGTAGTGGGATATTTCATATCATGAGACATTCAGATAAATAGGGATACCTAGTTTGAAGGTTATAAATTTATTAAAGAAGCTCTATGAGGAGTTCGATCAAAATCAAGACAATATACTTCATGAAAAAATAATTTCTAAAATACCCTAGAATTTATTATATTATGGTCTGTGTTCTCGTGCACATGAGGTAATCAAAATAAAATATTTTGACACTTTTGAGAATTTAAATGAGTTTTTAAGAGTTATTTAAAACTGACTATTCATATCAGTTTTAAATATGAATATTTTTTACTGGAGAATTAAATTAAGAATAAATAAAATATATGAACTCAATTTAAATGAATTTTAATTCCATTAATCAGGAATTATTTATAATTAATAAAAATATTTGTAATTAAAAATAACAAGGGAAAAACAAATTTCAATGTTAAAATTCACTAATAAAAATATGGTAAAGGTGTTTAAGATGTTTTGATGGAAAAAATTAAAATATTGGGCATTTTATAAAAACTATTAAGAGAGATAATGTTATTAATTCAACTAATTCTTCTTTGCAGATGAATAATTACAGTCTACATATTTAAAAGATAGTTTAGGACACTTATCATTTATGATATGAGGGAGTTTTGGGTCACATATTTTCTATAAATATTGGTTATTTTTTATCTTCATGAAGGTTTTAATAGTACTTACTTGCTGATATATCTACTCATGGATGAGGACTATCATGCATGTCTAAAATAATTTATTTATATGATATTCATTGATGTAGAATTTCTATATCTCTTAATGGATTATATAATTCATGTGAATACAACGAATTCTATGATGGGTGGAAATTTTTTAGGGGAACATAGTGGAAAATATTTTCGTTGGATATGATTATCCATGGTTGTACATAATTTTTTAGGATATTGTAGAATCCATGATTGAGTTTATAACCTTCCTAGAAGGAAGTAAACATTTATTCCAAACCTTGTAATATTATATGCTACTATCATTTGTTTATTTTAATCATGCAACACATAGAAATTATAAAAGAATAAAATTTTATTTGATAGTTTTTGGGAAATTAAACACCAATCTCATACAACACATGAAATATATATATATATTTAAATGTAATCTATTTGATAGCTTTTAGAACATGCAACCTCGATTCTAAATTTATAGTAACATGATATACCACTATAACATATACATCAAATTATAGGATATAGATAGTACTAAATATAATATAACAACTATATTTTTTTAAAGTGAAAAAATTCATTGGTTATGTCTTTATTAGGTATACAAAAATACTTATTTGAAATAATAAGAATTTTTTTCTACAAAATTGTATTTTTTCTAAAATATTTTTTAGTCGCGCCTTCCTCACAAAATTTAAATTTAATTTAAAAAAATTAAAAATTATTTGAATAAATAAACTTAATTGTTTATATATGAATATAAAAATTATATTACGGTGAGTTTTCAGAATTTTTTAAAATTATTCATTTTTTTTAATAGTGAAAAATAGAGATTTTTAATTGAAAATTAAAATTTCATTTTAATAATTTATAATGATAAATTATATTTATAATTTTTTTGAAAGAAATATTTTGTTCATTATATAATTAATTATCAAATTTAAGAAATTTTAATGATATTAAAATTTTATTTTTATATAGAAACGTTGTAAACTTTTGAACATTTCATATTTGAAAGCCCCCTTTCTCGTCACGTCTGTAAGATTAAATTAAAATTAAAATTTTATACATCTATAAATTGAATTTGTAAATATTTACTCCATATTTGGAATCAAAATATTTTATATTTTCTAATAAAGTAAACATAAAATTTTTACCCAAAGGAATAGTGAAAATAATGAATATTATTTACTATGGTTAAGGTAAAATTTGATTTACCTTATGGTTAATCTAAAAAGATAAGGCTTAAAATGAATTAAAACTTGTATGAAATATATTTTTCTATATTAAGACCATTTAATGTATAATGTTAAATAAAAATTCATTTTTACCCTTTCTCATGTGAGAAATGTCGGTACACCCTTTTAATTTAAAAAAACAATTATGCCACTCAACTCAATTATAGAAGTTAACTACATCTCCCCTATTTTTTTACACCATAAAAACATTTTGGACCAAAAATAACCTACCAAAATCACTGAAAAAATTCCATCATATCATCCTAAAATAATTATTTTAGATATAAATGTATCCAAAGAAGTATTTAGGTGAAAGACTAAGGAGGTTACCTTAGGAAGATGCAATGTTCTTCAATGAGAATTTTTATTTTATTTCATCCATCACCTTCTTAAGTTGTTATTAAATAACTATTTTACAATAACCATAGTAAATTTGACATACATAGATTTTGTTATGTTATTTAAATGACTTAAAATCATCCATACTCCATCTAATTGGTTAATAAATCATCATTTGTGAGTATAGAAGACTATCGCCTCGGAAACTGATGCCATCCTTTTTTCCATTACCACATCTCATAGTTGAGTATGATGTTTGATATAAAGTATATATATGATATTTATTAAATATTTATACATAAAAAATCATTATACAATATAATCCTTTTTTTAAATTTTCTTTCCTCAAGGGATATGATGTCATCGCCCGTGTGTACCACTGACTACTAACTCACAATGTGAGGTGATTATTTTTTCACTAACACATTACAAAGAAGACAATAATGATAATTTTAAGGAATATATTTGATATAAAAGAATTAATTATGATTTTTTTAAATATTTATCATTCTAAAAAGATAAAGTATAACATTTTTTCCTTATACTGAAAAATGAAAACATTATTCATATATGTGTGGACTATCAGCACAATGATGCGATGTGACTACCTTTTCATCGAAACATCACATTTATGATATATAAAAGTATATTTAAATAAATAATTCTTTCTTTATAATAATATTATCCTAATTTTAATATAAAATATTACTTACATACTTTCCTAAATTATCATTGAAAAATAGAAACATTACTCATGCGAACGTACAACCAATCATCTCAATAATAATAACATACTTCATTTATCAAAAACATATTTCATGATTAATATTAAAATTTTATTTTATGTATAAATATGGTAATATTTTATTTATTATTATTATTATTCTATTGATTATGTAGCTATATAATATTAACAAGAACTAGAACTTTCATAATAAACCAAGAATAAGAAAACAATGCAATTAACAGTTGACATAATGAAAATAATGGAATAATGATATATTACTGAAAAAAGAGAGATAACGTGTCATTGAATTATAATATATGATATTGTAAATATTAATATTTTTCTTGAATAATTTAATAACATTTTTAAAACCGCTATATAGATGGTTAAATCACATTTATTCAAAAAGAATCACGAGGAAAGGGTGTTTGAATCAATTTACTTTTATTAAAGTACATTTTTATATTATGCACCAATTTCATTTATATAGTGGATAAATTTATAATTTCACATTTAATATAATTTAAAATTCATAATTCATGTTATTTAATGTTTCAATTTTAATTATTTCAACCTAGTATACTTGTTCTAAATTTTACCAAGTGGTAAAAGACATCCTCTCAATTTCTCTCCATTGAGGAATATTCTAATTTTATGCACTTACTTTGTTTTATATGGTCAATATACAACCTATTTGATATATAATATCATTATTTATTCATAATTAATGGTATTTTAGATATCACCGTAAGTTATTTCATCCAAGTGTAATTGGCATAAAAATTACCGACCTGTAAAAAATTTCATAACATAATTTATTTTCATTGGATTATATTAATTATTCATTATCATTGAAATTATTATATTATGTGTGCAATTAATTTAAATTATAATATGCTTAAATTACACTTTCTTATGTGTATTTAAATTTTATAAATATAATTTATTCATTTATTAATCCTCACTTAAATATTAATGTTTTTTAAGGTTTTTTTAAAAATATCATTTTTATCAGGATTGTTTATAAATTGATTTCCAATAATGGAATGTTTTTGATCATTTTTTAATAAAAAATATCGATTTAACTATCTTTTGGTTATTCTAAATTATTTCTAATAATAGTACCATTTTCTAGTCATCCATACCTAAAATAATTTTTTAAATTTATATAATAGAATACAACTTCATTTATCTCTTTGATAAGAAATCTTCTTTACTCATAAACCATATTTTTTATAATTTTTTCAAACATGTTTTAAAAATTATAGATATGATTTATTAAATATTTTATACCCACTATATCTTTTTAAATTTTTTTAAAGGAATCATCATCTTGTTTTTAAAACAATTCATGTTTGTCTTATAACAACAATATGAGTGGAATATTTTTTTAATGTACTCCGCATGTATGTAATTTCCTGCCATCATTACCTCTCAATGTTTAAAAGAGTATTTTATAATTTTAATAGATTATTTTAAAATATTTTTTTTAAATGTTGTATGAACTTTTAGTTTTAAAAATTTATTTTTAAAATGAAATATATTTTTTCCACAAGAATGTTTTTAAATATATTTTTATGGTATTTGTACTAATAAAAAACAAAAAAATTCTTATTAATCCAATTTTTATATGTTTTATTTATACCATAATTATTCTTTACATGATGTCTTATGATCATTTTTACGAAGTAAAAAATTGGCATTCACTTTTTTGATTCAGTTTTTTCCATTAACATTCACTTCAAATATTCACTTTCCTCTAATCATTGGACATTATATTTCCCCAAAATATCCATATTATTTATCATGGATATGGTAATTTATTAAACCATATACCATTTTATATTTGATATTTACATTTAAAGATATTTTTCATCTAGGTAAATAATGATAAATTCATATTAATTGCTCAATATGTATATTTCATGATAAGGGACATTTTGTTCATGAATTTAATAGATTATTCAATAAATGAGGAATGATTTGAAAATATAGTGATGGAAATGAACATGTATTATATTTCCCCATAATGAATCAATATTTCTCATGATAAAAACATTTAATATAGAATTAATGGTGGTTTTACCTATAGTTTTGAACTATTTTGTGAATGGTTTTGATGGTATAGATATCACATTCCAAAGACATGATGTCTAATAATAAAGTATTTATTTCATTAAGAAATAAATTATTATTATCCATCATTTTTTCACAATTCTATTATCTCTAGACACATTTCATTCTCAGTTTATTAATTAAATGGAATATTTTTTTCAGTATTATACCTTCCCATATTTATTATGCTTTATCTTATCATGATAATCAAGTTATTTAAACGGAATATGTGTTTAGTTACATACCTTTATAAGTTAATGATGTTTATTGACTCATGATAGATTCTATTGTATATATCTCTTACCGAGAAATTTATATCACACTTATTTTATTTTATTTTACTAGGAATACATGAAGTTTACTATGATTGATATCAAGTATATGCTGGTGGGAATTGCTCTCAAATAAATAATGTTGTAATTTAGGTTTTCAAATGTCTTATGGGAATCATATATTTGTCTAGTTTAAAAAGACTAATAAACTATTCTATCTTTTAGGATTTTATTACATGTATCCTATGAAAATATAGTAATATAATACAATGAATCTAGTTTAATAGATTTGGGGACATTACATTTGGTATTATATAAAGTTTAGTAGAAACATTAAGAACATTATTATTGAAAAAATAGACTACTAATCATAAATCTAAGATATATTTGGTGTATGAGTGTAGAAGAACATCCTAAATTTTTGGTGATATATGAATTATGTGGGTTTTTTGGAAAATAGAGCTCTTTATAGATACTAAAAGTAGAAGTGGTTTTGGAACATATGTACCTAGGGATAATAACTCTGAAAAGGGTGCATTAGGCTTGACCTGATCGTCACCTGGTGCATGAAATTTTGAATCAATATGAACATGCTTTGAAACTCCTAGGTTATATACTTGTTATAATTCAAAGTTTCATTAGAAAACAATTTATGGATTTCAAACTAGAAATATCCCAAAAGAAACCATGTTTATGATTATGAGATTAGTAATGCATAAAATTTTCAATTTATGTTATGAAACTAACATGTTCTAGGATTATACATTTTTATTCATAATGATATGATCTTATCAAGTGTATTATGTTATTTATAAATGTAATATTTCAGAAGCAATGGGGACTACATCAATTTACGTAATCCAAAGTGTAAAAATGAAAAATTATTTGATGATATTAGTTCAATATCTCAATGGTAACTAGTCTCAAAATGAATCTCATCATATGAGGACATAGTATTTTTTTTCTAACAAGATAGAGAAATAATTATCTATGTATGATGGATTAAAAGGTAATAAAGATAATAAAATTATGACAAGGAAAAAATGGATAAAGGGAAGAAGGGAAAGATGGATTCTTCAACATTTTATAACTACGAAAAGAAACACCATGTTGATTTGGTAACAAGAAATTGTGTTTTCAATAAATTTTGAGATATTTTCCACCATTCACATGATTTCAAGGGTAATAAAATGATTTTAAATATAAAATTATTTAATTTAAAGGAGATAGTGAACTAAAAAAATTAATATAACAATCAATAAAGGAATATACCTCAAAAGAATCTAATGGATCATGTTCAAGAATATGATATTACCATAGATGAAGTGGAATGATTAATGTGCTTGTGTTTGGAATCAATAATTTTTTCATATGAGCATTTTATTAATGATTACCTAGTTATAATAATTTTCAACTTTATATTAATTGTATTACAATAATTTTTCATTAAATATTTGAAAGTATATGTTGGATGGTACCAATGAATAAGAAAAATGATTCAGTGGAAAGTTTAACTTCTTGGAATACAAATGATTGATGGAAAGATAACCCTTAATATGTTCTTATTATTGAGATAATGAATTCGGGATAAAACAAAAATTACTATGGATAATGTAAATTGTATAGTACTAGAAACCTTAGGATTGATTAATTATTTGTTGAAAATATGGTTTGTGGTGTCATTGATGAAGTTTATTGATTTTTTTATTTGTTTAATAAGTCCAATAATTTGTGTTTTATATAAGAAATAATGAAGCATGTAAATTTTCAACAAGAATTTATGGTAATTAAGGTAATTACTATGATTTAATATAATACACGATGAAGGTATTCACATGATTGATATGTGATGATTAAAATATAATTATTATTATTTTGGGGATTAATGATATGTTTATTTTAGAATTTCATTAATCTTATTTATACAGTTTTAGATCATAATCCTTCAGAATGTTCATAAGGTTAACCATTTTTGAAATAGATTAAGTAAAACTTTGGATGAGGTTTTAGAGATTAATGAATTACTTCATCTTATGGATATATATGCATATTAGATAAAATGTGCAAACTGATTTGTCATAATAATAACAATACATTTAAGGAATAACTAATCATTATATTATGGATATTATTATCCATTTAAAGTAAATTTTACTATACTAGGAATAAAAAATACATTTATTTGTATTCATATCTTAGAGTATGAAATAAATTGTCAATTTATCGAAGCACAACCAATGGATGATATTCTCCTTATTAAATAGAAATTTATCATGAAGGTATACTTCCTTATATTCATAGATAGTAAAATAATTCCCTAACTTTAAGAAATAGTTTCTTAGAAAAAATTATCCTATAAACTTTATATTGAATGAATCAAATAGACTATTAAATAATAAAAAATTTATGGTTTTGGGGACCTTATAATGAAATTTATCACTCACTTTATTGTGATCAATGACCTCTATCGCACTCTATAATTGTTAATGATTTTCTTCCATGTCAATATATTCACTTTAATATAATATTATCTTATGTAGAATCCTATTTATGTGTATTTTCATAGAACCTTTTTACTTCCCTGTCTTTATTATTTAGAAGATATTTTATTAACCCTTATTATGATGTTGTTTTTTCCACAATGTTATTTCTAAATGTATAAACAATGCAAATGAGATCATGTTTTAATTGGGAGGAAATAATTTATTTAAGGTGGAGAAAATGTAACACAACAAAATTATAATATAATAACATTGAATTTGATTATGTATGTGGTATTAAGAACAAATCTTAAACATCCCATGAAATATAGTTAATTAAATTTAATCTCTTTGATAGCTTGTGTTACATGCTACCCTAAGTCTAAATAAACTGAAATATGGTGTACTATTTTAACCAAATCATTAAATATGAAATTATTAATAGTAATAAAAACATTATAAAAATTATGTGGTATACACATGGAAAAACCAATTCACTGGTTTACTATTGACTAAGAACTAAATGAAAAACATTTGAATGGAAAAGAAATGTTTTATAAAAAACAACAATTTCATCTAAAAGAAAGCTTATTTGTGCTTTTCACATGTAATTTAAAATTATATATTTAAAATTTTTATAATATTTATTCGAAAAATAAAACATCATTTTTAAAATAATTCTATAAAAATTATATTAGGGAATCTTTTCTTGGTTTTTCCAATTTTTTTCATTTTTTGAGGAATGGTGAGAAAATAATTAATTTTAATTGAAAACGATCGTTTCATTTAATTAAATTATACAGAAAAATTATATTTTTAATTGGTTTAAATATAAATTTAGTTATATTATATAAAAATTAATCAAAATTTTGTCATTTATATCATTTTAATCCTGAATTTTAATATAAAAACATTGTAATATATTGAAAATTGCCTTCATGTAAAACAAATTTCTCATCGCACTATGAGAATTAGTTTTAAATTAAAAATTTTATGTTATGTGAATAGAATTTATAAAACTGGATTCCATATTGAGAATAAAAATAATTTTTTTATCTAATAATCTCAAAAAATGTTTTACCAGAATAAATAGCGAAAACATTACAAATTATTTACCTCAGTTGAGATAAACATGGAATTACCCATGGTTTTCCGAAAAAGATAAAGGTTAAAATGACCTAATTTTTTTTATAAAATATATTTTCTAGTAATATGTATATCTTATAATATATAATTCTCAATAATATTCTATTTGGGGCTATTTTTCATGTAAAAAACGTAGTTACACTATTTTCTTTTCAAAAAACTACGACTGTGCCAGAGACCTCACTTATAAAACGCTACCCACTATCCTCTATTCATCAATCCATATAACACTTTGGCTTATGAAATAAATTAAAAAATAATATACCAAAACAACTAATCAGATCTGTGAATTGTTATTTTGGTCATAAATCTAACCAATGAAGTCTTCTATTGAAAACCTAAGGACATTACCTAAACAAAAGGTAACATTCTTCAAGAAGCATTTTTATTTTACTTCTTCCCACAATATAAAAAATTATTTTTAAAGATTGAAAATATATAAAAACAATATATTAATTATAATTAGATGTTTTTATGTTAATTTAAAAACCTAAAACCATACCCACTTCTATAAAATATGTTATGAAATCAATTTTCCTGCGTACGGCGGACTACCACCTCACAAACTCATGTCATACATTTTTCCATTACCACCCTTAATGGTTGGGTATGATGATAGATATAAATTATATATATGAAATAAAATAAATATTTATTTCTATAGTGTCATTATATAATATATTATTTTTTTTTACTTTCCATTCTATAAGAGATATGATAATTTCGCTTGTGTGTAAGGTGGACAGCCACCTCATGAAGTGATGTTAGTCATTTTTCAATAACACTTTACATGAAAGGTAATGAAGATAAATTTAATAAATATATGTAATATAAAGGAAATAATTATAATATTCATGACATATATATCATTCTAAAATAATAATATGTTATAAAATATTGATATATGATATTATAAATATTATTATAGTTCATGATTAAATTAGCAACTTGTTTAAGACAACATTATTAGAGGCTAAATCATGTTCAAAAAATAAGAAGCTTAAGTTAAATGATTCTCTCTCAATTTCAATTCATTGAGATACACTTGTATGTAATGCACCAATTACTTTTAATTATTTCACCCAATTAGACTTGGATTTAATATTACCAAATTGTAAGGGACTACATCTCAATTTTTCTTTTATTGAGACATATTGTAATTTTATTCACCTAATTTATTTTACGTGCTATATATACTACCCATTTGACATATTATATAATGAATCATTCATAAATCTTGGTATTTTAAATTCTACATTGAATTATTTCTTCTAAGGATAATTGATTTAAAAATTACCATGTGGTAAAAAATTTCATAACTCAATTTATTTTCATTGGGTTATATTACTTCTTCCTTATCTCTAACATTTTAAGATAATGTAAATATTTAATTTTTATTATATTTTATTTTATTTACACTTGTTTTATGTTGATTTAAATTTTATACACATAATTTATTCATTTATTAATCATCACTACCATATTATGGTATTTGTACGGTTTTTTTCACAATCTAATTTTAATTGGAATTTTTTATATTTGAATTTAATTTGAAGGAAATTTTTTAAAAATTATCTAATAAAACCAATTAATTTTATTCACCTATGGTTATTCATTAATATGTATTGAAATATTTCCATTTTACCACTCTTTGGAAATTAATATAATTGACAAAATTTCTTTAGTAAAATATTATTTTATTTCTCTCTTTGATCACAAATCCATTTTATTCAAAAAAAATGTTTCCAGAAAAAAATTCCCTTTTATAAATTATTTATAAAATACATTTTTACCCATTTGTACTTTTTATAAAAAATTTATGGGAATATTCATATAATTTTCAAAATTACTTTGTATTGGATTTTACAAAAATCATGAAAGGAATCCTTTTTTACTATACTCGGCATGTACAAAATTTCCTACCATCATCAATATCAATGTCTAGGGAATCTTATATAATTTTTAAACATTATTTTTAAAATAATTTTAGGTTCAAAATATTTTCGAAAAAATTATTTCTTAAAATTTATTTTCAAAATTAGAAGAATATTTTCCTCAACAATGTTATTATATAATTTTAGGATATTTTTATTCATCAATAACAACAACCCTTTATAATTACTTTAACGAATATATGTTGTATTGATACCATGATTATTAATAATATCAATGTTTTAGGATACCTTAAACTAAGTGAAGTATTTTCATTCACTTTCTTAATTCATTTTTGTAGTGATTAACATTCCCGTGAAATTTTCACTATATTGTGATCATTGGACATTAAATTTACACTAAATATCCATATTACTTATCAGAGATATATTAATTTCTTAAACAATATATTTGTTTAAAATATAATGTTCTACATTGAAGTTATTTTTTATGTGGATAAATATTGATAAATATGTATTCTTTAATCAATATAGATATTTAATGATAGGGAACCTTATTCATGAATTAAATATGTTATTTTTTTTATGAGGAATGATTTTGAAATGAAGTAAAATGTGGGGCCTGATATTATATATCCCCCTGGGGAATCAGAAGGTCTCATGGAATAAATTATTAAGGCCAAATTATATTGGTTTTTTCCATTAGTTTTAAACTATATTCTAAAAGGTTATGACGGTAGAGGTATCATGTCCTGAGACATGACATAAAATAATTAATCAATTCATCTATTGTGAATTTTTTATCATTATCCATGATATTTTCACATTGATATTATCTCCCAATGCATTTCATTTTATGTTTATTGATTAAATTGATGGTGAATCCTATAATTTACTATTCCTTATTTATTATGCATTATCTTATCATGATAGTCAATTTATTTTAATGAAATGTGTTTTTTGTTATTTAATTTCCCATGTTGATTTTTATTATTGATTCATGATATCCTTCATTATAAGTAACCATTACTCAGAATTTTAGAACACCATTATTTTTTTATTCACCCAAAAATCCTTGAACTGTGCATTTATTGTTATAAAAGGATATGATAGAGGGGATGATTTTATTCATGATAAAAAAGTGTTCTAATTTTTTGTTTTCAAATTTAATATAAAAATAATATATGTATTTAGTGTACCAAGACTAATAAAATATTTGGCCACTGGGGATGTTATTCCTTGTATAATATTCCAATGTAATAATATAAGACACTAGCTCGGAGTTATTGGTTTGGGGTCATTAACTACATCGGAGTTGAGGATGTGAAATTTCATTGTGTGAATTGTGAACTTTAACATGTTCAAGAGGTTGAATTTAAAAGGATATGATTTTATAAAAATAATATTAATTATTCAACTGATCTATGGTTTATCTATATCATGGATCCACAGGTTTTATTAGAGCCACAATATTCTCTAAATATCCATGATTTTTTCTTCATCAAATATCTGGAATTGATATTATATAAATAGATATGGATTGCCCAATTTTGATGAAACAAACAAATATAACTAGCTGTTTATGGATATTCTTTATCTATAATCACTTGTCCTGGCATATAGAGAGGTTTCTCCTATAGTTTTTTCTACATATTATTGAATTTTATCCATTGATTCATGATGATAAGTGAAATATAGAGACAAATTAAAAGTAACAAAATTCTATCAAGATGTATTTATCAATAGAAGTATATAAAAAATTCATAGTATCATCAATGTAAATAAAAATTTTGAAAAATTAAGGAATAACTATTAAAAGAACATCAATGTATATCAACCCAACATGAATGTTTAGAAGATAAAGTATTAATATATTAAACTATCTGATGATTAGAATATATATGATTATTTGACTAGGGAAAATTAAATAGTCAGAAATGTTATAAGATTTGATGAGAAAATATGGGATTCAATAAATTTTAATAAGCCGATGAAAAAAAAATCTAAGATTATTTTATTCCAACGTTTCAAATTTATAAGAAAGGGATGATTTTATTTTTGATTAGCAACATAATATTCTTCTTGAATATGAAATTATAAATTCATCCTTCTTCAAAAACATATCCAGTGATGAAAAGAAAATTGATGTTATGATAAAAGTTAAATTTATTGAAGATATAGATGTTGAATCATGTAATTAAAATATTGAAGAATCTCATAAAAATATCAATAAAATCATATCCCATTTATCAGAGATATTAAACAAGGAAAAATTAAAAGTAAAATGTAAGAAATTCATGTGCTGTTATAATTGTAATTGGATCACATTGAAAAAAATATTCCACAGAAGTAGGTTGAAGTATCTAAATCAGATGAGAGGGATAATAAAGAGTAAATGTAGAACTAGATAAAAAATAAAAATTAGTATTTCATTAGTAAAAGAATTAATTTAATGATAAAAAATTAATAATAAAACTCATGTTGTTCATCATATGAACATGTGAAATTATTTTCTCACATTTAAAAATGATTTTATTCGTCAAGATATAATGATGATGGAGAATAATCAACCAAGATATTATGATAGTTAATAGGGAAGATGGAGTCATGTCTTTAGTAGATTAAAAAATTTTCAAAATAAAATAGAAAATTGTTGAAATAATAAGAAAAACCTGTTGAGAAAAAAGGGGAGTTGATTAAGAAGAAATAGACATATGTGGATGAGATAAATATGCACAGACTAAAAATATATGATCAAGGGAAAATAGTGTGTGATCTTGATGAAAAGTTAGTTTCTATAGAGGAGGGTCTATTTGAGGAAGAATCGATCTGGGTCATAGTTGAACATGAGCTAAACATAGCCCTAGAAGATTTGAAAAAAAAATATTGGTCAACAGTGATTTTTCATATGCTTTTAAGATGAAGGGTTTTAATTATATGGTAAATATTATTCTTATAAATCTCAATAAAAATTCACTATAACTAATTTGGATTTTTTTAAAAAAATTAATAATTATATACAAAATATTTTGGTAGGGAATTTATTAAATTGATAGAATGAGTAAATATGCTAAAAATCCAATGCTCTGTAGGAAAAATAAGACTCGTTAGGATGGGATAAAACCCCAGTAATGATATATATAAATATTTTATCAAGATGTAATATCATAGTTTATTGGATATTGTTGGTGTTTTGGTTGGTATCAAATAAATTCTTACACTTTATTGATGTAAATATGATTACCAGGGAAGAGGAAAGAGTTAAGGGGGGTTTTGTGAGTAATACAAGGAACAAACACATAGGAAGAATATTATTACTGGAAAAACCCAAATATTTTTTACCCAAAACATATTTAGATATCTAAATGAATTATATGGTATATTTATATTAAAAGGTCATAAAAATGAAGAGAATAAGACTAGGTTTTCAATATAAGTTCCAAATAATAAAGAAGGGAAGAAAATTACCAAGGATAAGGAAGATAAGAAGAAAAAGAAATTTAAGGACAAAAATATGAAATGGAATTTTTTGGCCTAAATAACTAGAGTTATCTAAAAATAGATAAAGATGAAGGTAATGTAAAGGAAAAGTGAAAGAATGTATAATTTCTTAGTTAAGATAGTTTTATCACTGAGATAAGGAGAAATTAAATTTGTAATATCTATTTCTTTTAGGTTTCATAATTCTTAATGTAACCATAACCTCCTGTTAAATATTTATTTCTCTGATGAAAAAATGAACACACATCCATAGAAAGACAACAATTTACAAAGTTTTCTACTCAAAAAGAGAATCTATGTCCATGGTATAGAATGTAAAATGTACAATACAAAACAATACACTATAAAACAATCCTTTTGGTTGGAATACAATGAGTTCTATATTACATTACACTTATTTAGTGATATGATCAATAGAATAGTGAATGTTATTAATGTAGAATGAAATGATGTAAGAATTTTTCTGTAAGAAACATGTTACAGTGATTCTTTATATTCATTCACAAATTTGTTCCTCAAAAAAATTCTTCACTTCCTTACACTGCAGAGGTGAAGAACTTATTCTGGACTATGTAATGATACTTAGTCTGATTCTCAATTCCGATTTCTTAGTAAAATAATATTTATCTCATAGAATATAGCTGATGAATTTTTGAGATACTTATATCTAAAACAAAAATTCTTATACTAATTTATCCATCCATTTAGGAAACCATGATTTTGATCTTGTCTCTTATCATTTATTCCTCTTTCAAGAAAACCTCCCCAGGTAAGCTCAATATAGAAACTTATTCTCCCTAAAAATTATGAGCTTCTCTCTCTTCCTTTTCTAAAGAGAACTTTTTTAATAAATTAAAAACTACATCCTCCTTTTATAGGTGATCCAATTATTGTTTGGGCGGGATTCCAAAATGTTTTCCAACTCAATTTTTTTTAAAAATCTCAACTCCCCTTGAATATCATATACATATTTTAAAATTTCAATATTTCTCAACTTTTCTCAAATCTTATCGAATATTCTAATAACATCATATCTCTTTAGTATTCATAATGACCTTTAGTCCAATTATAAATTTTCAATATGAATTATTCATTATGATGGAAGCAATTGGTCACTATAATTTTATTGGCCCACTTGTAAACAAATTATAACTGAAGACATCTCATTATGTTTCTCTAAAAACATAAAAATACTAACTACCCAATATAATTTCATCATTATGATAAGGAAAATAGATTCCTCAATACATTTATCTATTCTACATGTAAAAATTTTAAAACATATGTCTTCCCATTAGGATTATCCATATCAACTGATAAAAAAATTCCAATATATTCTTCGAACATAACAAAAATTTTGAATCTTACTCAAACTATTTAATAAAGAATTTTCTTTTATTTTTATTCAGACCGATGATCCTATGTCCAATGAGATATTAAATTCATCCTACTTCTAATGGATTTATCACTACTTCATTCTGAAAATCGATTTCAAATATAGTTTGATAGCTCATTACCTAATTTGTAAAAAAATTATTCTTTCTCATGAACTACATGAGAACATATCAGTGTAATTATATCCTAAATGACCTAAATTTAGACATATTAGTGAACCATTGAATGCTTATATTTATTTACTCTTCAGCTATTTGATATTAGAATGAGGATACAAAAAAATTCATCCTTATGAATGGTTAGCTACATTGTTGATCGGTCTAGAAATTTCTTTATGCATCAGCCCCAAAAACATTACTTTTTTCCTTTTCATTGGTCCCAATAACTCCGCAAGAAACAATTATTCTTTTGATGATTATGATGGAATACCGAATATGAGGGACTAGTATCTGTAGATTTGACTTTAGAAACTCATTCTCTTCTCTTCTAATGATATCTGGTAAACTCATAATGATAAACTAATACTGAAAGGTTTGTTTACACAAACATTATTCATCTTTAATTTCTTTATCTTAATTATGAATTCTTCATGAATTTGAAGTCATTTATGACTAGTTTTAGAATCATATAACTTATAATGTAAGTTATTATAACTTCTTATTTCTCCAGCTACATCATCCTTTCATACTAATCCTTAATATGATTAGCATAACTCTCTATTTCTTTCATCGATCTAGAATCACAAGTCTTACAACATACTTATGATTTTTGAGAAATAAAAAATAGAAAAGTATCATCATATTTTCATAGGATATAGGTAGACTCTGGAAATAACCTTATTATATTTTTTCTTCCATTCTAGGGTGAAGGCATTCCGATAAGCTTTTCGTTTAGAAATATTATTTTCAATATAAAGGACCTACTAAAGCAATATCAGTCCAATTTACTGAATATGATGGGGAGCCCAATTTTAAATTTTTATAAATTGAATTGATTTATCCTTTTTGAATAAAAGACAACACAATTATAAAACAAACTTCTTCAAACATTCAAAAATGTTCTCCATCCAACCCGATCCCAACAATCCACCCTTTATATTTTTCTCCCAACCAATAGTACAAATCACTGATCATTTTAACCTATATATATATATTATTTATCAAAAATTATAATAATACATGAGATAAATATTTGAATAAAACCATAATTATGGATAGTAGGGACATGATTTCCCAAAGTATTGAATCATGGTGCTTCTTTAGATTTTATTAACAAATTTCTTCTTCTTATTTGACTTTCATGAAAAACAGTTATTTCCTAAAACAAGTCCATCAAACAATTAGAATATTTCACACACTTAAATGTTCGAATTCATGGATTTCTTCTAACTCCCCATTTATACAAGATTTCATAAGGATAGATTTACAAAATAATTCACCCACATGAAAACACTAAACAATGACAAGATAAGATAGGGGACAAAAAATCGTACCTCAATCTTGATAAGAAATAGGATAGATTCCCATGTTCATCTTCATTTTAGAAATATATTCCTTAGGTAACATTTTGGTAAAAATTATAGTAACTATTTAAGATGTAAGAAGATACCCTAGATCTAATTCATTCTTCTATAGATACTCTTTGATGAAATTATATTTGATATCAGAATGTTTAGAATGAGGATATTGTATCATATTATTTACTTCAATTTTATTATCACAATTCAAGAGAAAGGGTAACATAAATTCAACATGTAAATTTTCTCACTAAGTCTTCATCTACATAAGTTGGGCAATGTCTTGAGTTGTATTAGGAAACACATTTTCATCCATGATAATTGTTACTTAATTTATTTCCTCTCTATTCCAACTGACTCAAATTTTCCCTAGAATGAAAAATTCTTTTGATTTGGATCTTATATCATCAATATTTCCTTCACAATCAGCATCTAAATACCCAAACCAGTCGATACAATCTAGGGTATCATAAATAATTATGAACTTTTTTGTATCTTTGATATATCTATGAATTCATTTTCCATCAATTAAATGTGATTCTTTTGGATCACTTTTAAATCATAAACATATGGATATAACGTAAACAATGTGAGGAATTGAGGGCGTCAAATATAAAAGGCTTCCAATCAGATTCAAAACCCCTTTCTGATTAACAACATTGTATTATCCACTTTATGATAACTTGGTTCCCACTAAAATCTATGTGAAAATTGGTTTCAATGTTTCCATTCCATACTTATTAAGAAGTTCCTTAGAATAATTTTCCTATGAAATAAAATGTGTTTCTTATTCTATAAGATTTGTAACCCATGAAAGTATTTCATTTTTCCTGGCATGAAATCTCAAACAACGTTTTATCTCTTTAGTAAATCATTCACAAGATCATTAATCATTCTCATCAAAGGAAATTTCATCACAAAATAAATTATAATGAGGGAAAAATATTAAATTTCCATATTGTAATCATATATATCAACTCTCTATTTCTTGAAACTCATATTCCTTAATCATGTATCCAATATAGAATACCATTCCCTCTGAACATGTTTTATATCATATAAATATTTCATCAACTAACCCACATAACATTCATATTTTCCAACAACATAACAACATGGGATTTCAATGTAAACTACATCATAAAGATCCCCAATAATAAATGAAAACATCACACTCTTTCACAAAAATTTGTAACTTCATTTAACAACAATAAAAATAAATTTTTTTATTATTTCTGTCCTTTTGACTAGAGGAAAAGTCTCATCAAAATCAACATCGTCATTTATTCAGTAACCTTTTCACACTAATCATTGTTTTTTTCTTATCACAAAAACAACTTCATTAATCTTATTTATGAAATTCCATTTTGATCTAATATCATTTCTTTTATCCCTTTTAGGTATGACTTCCCAAGTATAATTATTTTCTATCTGATCAATATCTTCACTCACAGACTGAATCCATTGTTTCATAGTTCCTTGAAATGTGTGTTCTAGTTTTAAGAATCACAGTTTCTAGGATGTTTCCATTGGATTTGTTTATGGAATCGGAAACTTTCAACAGTTCTTTAACCAAAGGGTATGTTCTTTCCAAATGTATGCATTTGTTAAGTTTGAACTTTACTATAATTAAGAACATACATTGGTCAACAGGATGAGAGGTCAGACTCATCACACCCTTTTGGTGAGAATTATTGTATACTTTGGGACTGTCTTTGTAAATTTAAGATATTTTCATGAATCCTTATTAATTCACGAAGTATTACATAATTTTACCTTATAATTTTCAATCACTTATTAACAAGTGTTAAATTTAGAATCATCAGAATGCATTCAAGGTTCTTCATTAATTGAAATACCAATATGTATTCATGGTTTTCCATCAATGGTATCCTCTAATATAATTCTTAGAGATTATTTTAATCATCATTATGATGATACTAGTTTTTTAGCAACTTAGTGGGGCATTATGGAATTTATTGTCATCCAGGGACATGAATGTTTGTTTTGATCATGGGATCATGTCCATAAAATTGGATACCTTTGTATCCTTGGTAAAGTAATTATAACCCTTGTAGTTCAGTATCGCTTAATGGGACACATCATACCTTTTAAGTTCATGTGATAAGGACCTAGCCGTAGAGTTTCATGTCAGGTGGTATGGAAGTCTATGAAGAAGGTGTTGAGCCAAAACAAAGTGTGTAACTTATCCTGAAGTAGCCCACCAAACATGGAAAGGATATGTGTTTCCATGTAATATTAGACCCTATTGGGATTATTTCCCAAGGTTAATAGGGTTAATTTAGGGTATTGGGTTTGAACCTCAAGGAGGCTTCCTACATATCTAATATGGATGGGAATCAAATCCCACATAGTTCTATTATTCTTATAGCAGAGTATGGTCCTTTGAGATAGATATGTTTGGGATTACATCCTAAAAAAGATACCTTGATGATTTGGGTTTAATTTGGGGATTATTCCTAAGGAGGATACCCAGATTAAATGAGTTTGGGTTAGATTCTTGAAGAAGATGTCCAGTGAGCTCGATCCTTGAAATGGCTTCCTACATATCTTGGTTTGAACAAGAATCAAATTACTTGTAGTTTATTATATTAAACTAATGTTTTGACCATGAAAAATCTCTAAGCCCTTGTGAGTCATGATCAGTGTGAAAAACAAAAGGATGTCAATGATTCAACAAATTCATTCACATTTTCAATTTTTTCCTCCTCCTCTAGTGGAAGATGGAACACCTATGGTGTCCAAGGTGAATGAGGTTGAGGCGATTGTGGAAGAGGGGGAGATGACAAGCCTTCACTCTATTCTATTTAAATTGGGCGAGGGTCCATTGTAAGGAAGAAAGGATAAACATTAGGAGATTACACTAGGATGGATTTCCATGGTGACAATGCACAAAAGGATAGGGAAATGGAAACATGATTCTATGTGCCCATCTCATCTCGAGTATTTGTCAACGAATATGTGAGGAGGATAAATGATGTCACCTCTTACATGAAAATCTACGGGTTTACACCAGGATGGTTGCCCTAAAATTGATCCTAGTCGGGGTGGTATACTTCTCCTTTATCTTTAAAAGGAAAAGTAGGTATGAACTGTTTCTTCCTATACTAGAGACTTGAGGATCTCTATTATCTCTTCAAGAAGGAAGAGGCCAAGACCCAACCCTCCTCCAAACCGCGAACTTACCATCACTTTTTTGAGGAGAATGGCCCAAGTGACTGTGGATATAAAAACCCATAGAAACTCTATGAATACTACCCCCATTATGAAACAAATTTTTGAAACCACTAGCTGTAGAAATAAAAATCCAAATAAGAGAAATGTTGATGTGCCTTGCACAATGGATTGATACGTTAGGAGGTTTTGGTGGAGGTCTCAACAAAATCCCCTTTACACATTGGATCCATGGAAGAATAAGCCTTGCAACAAATTTATTTGAGGATGGCTTGATGGGTTGTAGACTAAATAGAGTAAATAAAGTAAGTAAATTAAGGAGGGGCACCCAAGTACCTAAGGGTGCGCAATTATGGGTGAGCATGTAGGTAATAGTGTGCAAGTAAGGTCTCACAAGTAGGCTTGGGCGACCTGATGTTCACATACATGATGAACAACCTGTATGGTAATACATGGGTGAGACCTTTCTCAAGCCTTCAAAAGTATTCACAGGTGATCCAAGAATTGGGGTTTGAGGAGGTTGGGCGCTTTAGGCATGCAAGTGTTATTGTTTTCAAACACTAAAAGGACTTCATTCTAATGATCCTCCTTTAAATCCTCAGCTCAAGGGGTTGAAAAACTACCTTGAATGTTTTAGAAAACTGGGGTGAAGTACTAGGGAGACCAGAGCAACAATTGGGCTTCAAGGAAATTAATCCATCCAAATGAGGGCCCCAAGGGTTTATTTATTGGAAAGAATAGAACCCTAGGAAAAAGGAGCTTGGGATCACAAGTCAGTTTCATGCCCGCTTTGTGGAACGCAAGTGGCTACCTTCCAAATTGGGGCATGCAAGTACCTTGCGCACCGATAGTGTTTTGGCTAGACTAGGGTGACAACTTTTCAATCTCGGTTGATGAAATTTTGTGTTGCGGCACATGGAAATTCGTCTTCAATTGCAAAAAAGTTCATGAAACACATTTCATGGTTTTAAAAAAATCCCCCCTTAGAATTTTATTTATTCAGAATGAAATGAATCGTGTTCTAGGGTACATGTAGGGAACTTTGATGCATTCCAAATTCATTTGGTTAGATTTAGGGATACTTTAGGTTTGAAAGGATGCTCTAATTTTTTTCCTAATACATGGGGCCTAGAGAGAATATTTTGTCTTTTGGTAGGTTTATACGGAAAATCCTACAATCTTTGTATCTTTTGACTTTTCATTGATCAATATTACCTAAATCATACAATAAAATGTACTTTTAGTGAGCTGGGACTCGACTTTTGTTTGGAGTTACCTTTCAGGGTTCCCAATCTAATGAATACCAAGTCTTTTGTTATTTTTCCATTTAGATTCATGCATTTAAAACTATAATGGGATAATAATTAGGGTCAAATATCATTAACCATAAACTCTGAATTAGATCCCAAACAAAACTCTGTGTCTAATAATTTCTTTAATATTCTTTAAATATTTCCAAGGGGAATCTTAATCCATGATTCTTAGATTAATCTTCACTATCTTATTCTTTATCATATTTATATAAGAAAATTATCCATTAAGATTTTGATAATATTTTATCACTACCTATGGTACAATGTTTATCCTTTTCACCTTTTTTCTTCCATAACCTTCTTCTCCTTATTTCTTCTTCATCACTATCCTCTTATTTATTTATTTGAGTAAAATTATCCACAAAGTTCCTAATGGATCTACATTAAAATAAATTCAAGGGAAGTTTCCCATTATATTTACATTTACTTCTTCTTAAATTATTAGAGAACATGGATAAAATTTCCTTAATATTTTTACATACCTCATTTTCATAGTTAGCGTTAGAAACATTATCTTTCTCAAGAGCATAGTTAATCTTTTATTTCTTATCCATATTTAAAGGAATTTATTTTTCACGTTTTAGTTTTACCTAAATTACTTTCTCCTTCTTTAATTTATAATTAATGAGTGTAATATTAATGTTATCTAGAGATAGTATTTTAGGATATCTATTTTCCCATGTGGAGATGTTAGCATAAAACTTTTCAAGAAAATTTCTTAATAACTTTTCAACAATTTTGAATCGTACAACTCTTCACCAAGAAATATAATATTGCTAACAATGTTCTTTTCCCTGGTAAATAAGTCCCCAACAGATTCATAATCACCAATTTTCAGATATTCATACTTCATCCAATTGATTTTCAATTTTTCTTTCTTCACTTTTGTATTGACTTTGTATATGTTTTTTAACTTGTCCCATACATATTCAGTTGTGTCAACACCCTTCACTCTTAAAAATTTCTTTCACAGTATGATGAGAGTAAATATTTTTTTCCCTTCAATCATTCTCAATATTATTCTTCTCAATAGATATATGAGAGACATTATCATCAATAGAATAAAATCTATCTATTGAATCTTTGAGAACATCATACCCAAGATACATAAGAAAAGGAAAAATTATATCATTCCAGATATGATATTTCTTACCATCAAAAACTATAATTCCTTTGCAATTAACCCAATTTAGATTCTCCACCATCATGAAATCAAAACATCAGAAAATATTAAATGATGGGAACCTCCAGCTCTGATACCACTTGTCATGGCCAATTCAAGATAGTGGTATCACTTAGAGGAGGAGTGGTTGAATCAGCGTTACATTTCTCTTTTATGATTCATAATTCTTGAAACAACCTTCAAATCCTATTAAATATATATTTATTTACTGAAAACAAAACAAACACATATCTATAGTAACACATGAATTTAAAAGGTTCACTACTCAAGAAGAGTATCTACATCCTTGGTAGGGTTTTAAAACAATCCTATATCACACAATCTACTATAAAAAAATATTTTTTTTGGAATATAATGAGTAGGATATTACCTTACACTCGTGTACCACTGTGATCAATAATAAAGTTCATGTGCTTGAAGTATCATAAACGAATGTAAGATAATTTTTATAACTAACCTATTACATCTATTCTTAATAACATTCCATAAATATGTTCTTCAAAAAAATTATTATCTTAATTTTCCAGAAGAAGGAAATAACTTATTTTAAACTTTGTAAGGATACTCATTATAATATCCCAATATGATTCCTCTATTTTATTGCTTAATATGATAATTTTTCTCTTTCAGAATACCATTTTAAAAATTCAGGATATGATATATCAAAATATAGAAACATTAGTTCGATTTTATATTTCGGTTCAAAAACCCTGATTATGATCTTATGTCATCTCCTTTCTCCTTGTTTCTTAAAACAACCTCTAGTAAGCCCAATCTAGAAACTTCTTCTCATTAGAAATTTAGATCTTCTCTATCTTAAATTTTTGAACATTACATGTTTTAAGAATGTACAATGTACCTCAACCTTTTTTAGGTGATGAAAAAGTGGTGTGAGTGGGATTGCAAACCATTTCCCTACTCAATTTTTTTTCCAAAATTTCTATTACACTTGAATCTTAGATATATATTTGACTCTATCAAAACTTTTAAAATCTTCTCAAATATTCTTCAATATTCTAATGATATCATATTTATTCAATATTGTTTAAAAAATATGTATGATTCTAATTTTTCATTGTGATATCTTCATTTTTATGGAAAAAAATTGTATCTCTTATTTTATTATCCAACATTAAAAGAAATCATAATTGATGAAATATCATTACATATATCTGTACCAATTAAAAGAAAAACTTCCACATCAATATGATGAACATAATATATTCTTCAATATGTTTTTATGTACCAAATGTGATAAATGTAAAACATATTTCTTCCCTTTATGATTCTCAATTTCAACTTATGTTAATAAAGGAAAACATACTATTAGAAAATTTCAAAAAAAATTGAATCTTCTTCCAACTCTTCAAGAAATCTTCTTCATATTATTTTCATCAAACTAATGATCTAATATATAATTAGATATTGTTGTTGGGATTCATCTGATGGATCAGTCACTACATCATTGTGAAAAAATAGTGTTAGTTTTAGTATAATAGATCTTGACATAATTGTTAAAAAAGGTATTCTTTCTCTTGACCCACTTGATTATAGAGCATACTTATTCAATCATACATAAACCAATTGTATAAATATTAGTGAAAAAATAAATACTCATTTTTCTTTTCCCTTGGTCCACTTGATACCTAAACAAGGAGACACGAAAAATAAACCCGGGGAATGGTTGACTAAATTATTGACTGGCCTCAGAATTGTTTTTCTGTATCATCCCCCAAAAACATTAATTCTTTTTATTTTAATTTTTCCTAACCACTCCTAATGAATACAGTTAATCTTATGATGATTACAATGGAATACTGAATCTGATGGATAGGTATCATTGGCTTCAACTTCCGTAACTACTTCTCTTCTCATATTTTGATATCAATGAACATTTCTTTATAAAATTCATTCTATATACATTAAAATATTTTGGATTTTAGTGTGATTGAAAACCAACACCTTATGTTTCTCATGTTTTAATAAAACTTTTCAGAAATTAAACAAATAGGTTTCTTATAATCTCATAGCGATGGAGTGAGACGAGAAAGGTCTATTTACAAATACATTCTTTTTCATCTTCAACTTATTTATTTTAGGAATAAATTATTCATGAATTAGAACCATTTAGGAATATATTCACCATAATATAACATATAAAGGAATGTATTATAACTTATAATTCCTCTAGAAACAAATTTCTTTCTACCAAGCCTGAAAAATGATCGAAAGCACTCCATATTTCTTTCATCCTGATAGAATCACATGTTTTATAACTTATTAATTATTGGTGAGAAATAAAAAACAAGAAAGCCTCATAAAATTTTCATAAAATCTAGGTAGACCCTAAAGAAGTATCTCATGTTATTTTATCATCCATTCTTAACACAGGGTGAGTTTGATGAACACTTTCTTCCAGATGATGTCTTTTCAATCCAATTGACTTTCCTAAGAAATGTGAGTCTAATTTCCTGAATATGCTGGTCAGTATGATTGTCAATTTTTACAAAGTGAATTGATTTCTGCTTTTTTTCAAAAAAACTATACACACTTGTAAAAAAGCTCTTCTTAAATCTTTCAAAATCATCTCTATCCAACTTGGTCCCAACAGAAAGTGGTTAAGAAAGATAGGGTGTAATATGATGAGAATTCATCCACTAGTAATGGATTGAGAATTAAAAAAAAATTGAAAGAAATTATATATATACATGATTCAATGTAGTTTTTGAATATCTTACCATCCGACAAAGAAATAAAGAAGTGGATGATAAAGATACTAGGAAATTAAGTTCCGTTAACTTCTATTGGGATGAAAACTTTTCAACATAATTATTTTTGTAAGGAAAGATGATATTCAAAAAAAAAATTGAACATATTTATAGGAAGAAGTATGGTGGTTTTAGAAAAAATAGGATACAAGGTTGATAAAAAAATCTAGGCGTAAATGCTTCTTCAAGAAGAATATTGATGTCTATCTTTATTTTCTATTATTTGTTTTATTTTTGATAACTTATAAGGAATTGAAGGATAATATTGACTTTTTAACTACCGAGACAATAAGAAAAATATATTCTCATTGATTTTCCCAACTACCATAAGTAGAAGTCAATTAAATTCATACATTAAGGTGAATCTTATATGATATCAATTGGTAGAAAATAAATATCCTAGAAAATATGATATTTGTTAACAGATTTAAAAAACACGATTATTGAGGTATGAAAATCACACATCCATCCATTAATTATGATTTTATATAATGAAAATATTGTGGGTGTGTCTTGGTTGATAAAAGTATGTGATGAATAGGGAATATATTCCTTCCACATGAATTATTTGATGAGTTTTTTGAATTTTGTGAATTTTTTTATAAATATTACTGATGTACCCTCAAAAAATTAATCTTATGTTTGGTGTCACGTGTATTATAATTTATTGATAGAATTTATATGTTTCATCGTAAAAATTTATGATTGATACAATCCTCATATTATTTTTTGAGAACTTAGACTCTTGTGTGAATTTCATTATTAAAAATATAAGTACAAACTAAAATTCCAATATAAATACATAGTGGAATAATAAACTTCTAGAAAAAGTTAAATAAAATATAATAGTGAGAATGACTTATAATATTTCTAAAAGGTCACTCTACACATTAACCATAAGAGCTTAGTAAATTAAAAATCATGAATTAATATATCCAGGATTTCAATACCTACTATAATGGTTTATCATTCGACACTGGGAAATCCCTCTAAAAGATTATCCAAATATCTCTATCTTCTAAAATACTTAATGTCCTTAATCTAATATAATATAAACATCTCTGTATTTATTAAACATGAATTCCTTTGATACATTGATCAATGTATCTGTCTTCCATTCCTCATAAACCCTCAATCTGATGAATTGTATTCACCTAAATTATTATCCCTATAATTCTTTGATATAGTCACAACTAGACATAATGAAAAAAAAGAAAGCTGTTCTAAGTAATTTACAATCCTCATATTATTTATTGAGAACTCAAACTATATGAAAGATTAAAATGAATATAAATAAGATATTCAATAAAAGTGATCTTCAGACATGTGGATTTGAAAATTCATCAACACCCATCTCTTCGATGGCCTCCTATTTATAAGAAATAATCCAACTCTCGTTTTTTTAATTTGTTTTCCAAACACATGAATGGATTTCAATTTGATAGTTTATAATTATATTGATCTTAATGTTGATATCTAATCATGAATTGTATATTATCATCCATCAGAGTTTTTTTAGAACCACTACAATGCTATAAAATATTTCTATCTAATAGATATATTTATGAATATTCTAGTTATAAATATTATACAATCCAATCGACTACACTATTGATTTTAAAGACCAAAAACTAAATAATGGTTAATCCACACTATTTATACTAATATCAGTATGATGGATATGAATTTGGTTAGGCTGATAGATAGAATAAAAGTCTAACCACTGGAATAAATAGTAGTTTATCTGATGTACCAGACACACTGTTAGTCTAATGTATGTGATTGAATAATTAATGTTTATATTTTTTTATACCAGAAACATTTCTTTTTATGGTATAAAATATTCTTTATAAAAAAATTATTAAGAAATTTGGATATATAATGTTAGTGAAATAAAGTATTAGGAATGTAATTTTGATTTCTAAAACCATATAAAGAAAAATTAGATTGTAATATGTTCAAATAAACAATATCCCCCTTTTTGAAAAGCACAAAACATAAAATGAAAAAATATAAAAATATTAAGATTATTAAAAAACTTTATTATTTAATGATCTTTAAGAAAAACATAATAGATAATTATATTCTCTTATCACATCTTAACTCCCCCTTAGTTTATTAATACTTTATGATTTAGTATAAAGAAATAATTTGAATTTTTCCGCTTAATAAAGTATTCTATATAATGATTCTCCCATTTAATAAAAATTCTTCTCTTCCGACTATTCATTTTATTTTCAAACAAATTCCCCCTATTTGAACAAAAATATCCAAAAAATATATCCCCAAAACTTAAACCCATTTTTTATTTACCAAAATAAATATGGAAATCATAACTTCCTAAAATTATAGAAAAGAATATATTATGAAAAAAATTTCTGAATAACTGTTCTTCTAGAAAAATATATAGAATATTTAACCAAGTGAAATTGGGACTGACTCATTGAAATGATATTTAGAGAATAACACATTCAAAATAATTTCATTCAAAATTTTTAATTACATAATGTGTTCAGATTAAAAAGTTAATTCTATCATATATAAATTCTCAACAATAGCCTTTAACGTCATTACATCTTCGTGATACTTACTAGCTTCAACAAAAAAGGATTCAATATTTACCATCCTTTCTTACATGACTGATAGTCACTAATTCTCTGAATCCAACATTTCAAACTTCTAATAGGTCTTTTTATTATATTCAATTATATTGTACAACTCATCTTCACAAGATACAAGAATTATTTTTCTTAATTAAAACTTATAAACCAATTCATTTAGATATATGACTTCCACTTTCCAATTTGCAGTCATGTCTTGAACTATTCAAAAAATTCCATGTGTCTAACAAATAAAAACTTTTTGAAGGAATCAACAAACTCATAATAAAGATTCATAACATCAACTATCTGGTCATCATGATCCTTTATATCATTATCAATGTTCCTTTACTAACTGACCACATATTTTAATCATTTCTTATCTAACTTATTATTTCGTTTGAAGTTTCTTATGTTATACTAATGTTTTATAACTAAATTATTCAAAAAATTCATGGTTTATGACTTTTTATTTGTACTACATTGAATTTATTTACATATGACTTCAATATTTGGTAGATATAAAATTTAGTCAACATATTATTTTAATGTATAAAAATGTAATAAATTTTTTCGCGCCTCTCTAGCTATTGAGTCAGGTTATTCCAATTTCGATTCTGAAACATGAGTTCTAGGTGGTCTAAAATCTTACATCATTACTTCTTCTGATTTACCTTTCTTGGTAAATTTTAAATATCTACAACTTTTTCTGATTATAATATATCTTATACATTTATTCATGAATGCTGATATTTTTATTCTCCTTTTGAAAATGATTTGTCTTCTTCTGAAACATCTTAATATGTATTTTTATCAGACTGAGAAGTTAATAGAGTTATTTTAGAAGAATCCTTTGATGTATATTTATTTTAATTGGTATATTCTTTAGTTTTCATATTCTATACTTATTCTAATTATTCTTCATCATCTTCAAGTACTTGTTCTAACTACATATCAGTTCTAAGAACAACTTTTTGGACTTTTTAGGAACTGACTCATGAGATGGTTTTTCAATGGGAGTTTCTTCTTGAGACTCAACTATGAACATTATTTTCTTTTCATTTATCACTTTCTTATAGAATGATTGATATAAATAATTAGGATTAAAAAAAACTAAAACATCTTCAATTATTTTTTAATTGGTGTGATGGATGGTTCCAGACCCCTGAGATGTATTCAACACATTTATGGTAGAAATATATATTGGTTTATTTTACAATGATTGTTCATGTCCCTTTAACAAACTCTCTATCAAACTTTATTCAGTTAATAGTTTCTTTTTTTTCTTTTTTTTCTTAGACTAAATTAATTCATCTATAGTTTTAATTTCTAAATCGAAGGCCTCATCTTTATCAGTAAAAAATATAGGATCTCTTTGTTTTGTCTAGTCCATATGATCCATAATTATTTAAAATTAATCCTCTATCATTGTTTTACATTTCCTTTGAACATTTGGGGGTGTTGATTCATCCTTTAATTTCTAATATACTATTTTCTTATCCTTTAAATTTTGGGCATTTTACACAAAACTATTTGTTTTACACACAAACTACTTTAACATAGATTTAAAATACAATCATTTTCTGGGAAACAATCACTTCACCAATTAGATAATTTTTTTCCTCATAGGGTTAGTTTGACAATTAATTTGAAAACATTCATATATTTCACTTACATTTTGTTAATAAAATATCGAAAAATTATAATATTTTATTTCATTTATTATTTCATATTTTATTAACCTAGGAGGAAAAAATTATCAATTTGAACTACCTCATATTGATCCAAAATGAGAAGACAAATATATCCAGTATAATATAGGTATTCCTACCACCCTTTCTCGAAATCAAATAACCATGCATCCATAATGTTATGACCATTACACCTGGTGAATGATATGAAAAATATCTTAGTTTCTAATATTACAAAAACAAAATTCTTTCTCTTCTGAATTTAAAAAACATAGAAGCTTTTCCAAAAGCTTGTAAGAAGAGAGATACTCTTCCCCTTGCAGGGTTACTTCTACAAGGACAATAAATTTTTAAGAAGAATGATTATACATTTCACTAAACAACAAAAAAGGAAATTCTTTCTAATGATCTTGAAAAATAAACTTTACAGATTCCTAAGTATCTCTTACTATCTCATGGAAATGGCTATCGAAATAATTTTCCCTTTTCAATTGAAATTATTTCTCAAATATGAATTGCAGTAACTTTATTTAGAAAAGAATCATATTTTTCATACCATGCTCTTTCAATGAGTCTTTTTCTAATTAAATACCTCTTAAATAATTATTTCATAGAGACCACTATACTGAAACAGGATCTGGTAGAGTGACGAGAGGGAAGGAAGCAAAATGAAAACTAATACATATGGTGAGAGTCAAGGTTAAAATCTCAAGAAACCAATGTGGGACATGAGGTGACCCAAGATTTTATAGGTAATGGAGGGTATGATTTGAGATCTAAATATGTGAATGTCTTAGATAAGAAACCCTTTTTTGATTAGATTGTTGATATTTATTCCCAAATGAATTTTAATAATAAAACTGAACCCTTGATTTTATTAAGAAAATATATTATTAGAGTAAAATATAATCAGTTTTAAATAAAATTATATTTATAAAAAATAGTGCTTTTAAAACTAAAATAATATGTAAAACACATGGATAAACTAATGTAATGAATAAGTGAAAAAAACTAAAAGAATATTACCTTTAAGAGTATAAATTTTTCCTTGGTATGAGTAATCTCTTATTCTTGGTTTTGGTAAAATATATTGATTTTGATATATTTTATAAATAAAATAGTGTTTGGTAAAATGTATTAAATTTTTTTGTCTAGATAATTTTTTACTCTTAAAACTATTTTTATATAATATTAGAATAAAAAAATTTATAAAACTTTTGTAAAATAAATTTTTTAAAAAATTGATTCTGAAAAAGTTAAAGATACATAAACAATAAATTTTCCAAAAACGAAAAATTTTAGAAGAAAAAAATGAGAACATTAATTCATATGTACCCTCTTTGATATGGGGTTTATTGACGCAAGGAGATTGTTATAACTGTAGTTGATAAGAATAATAATTTATATAGACCATTCCTATATTATATTTTATAAATTTATATCAATCAGAACTAAGAGGTTTTGTAGAAGTATAAAAAAAATTATTTTGTTAAAATGAATTTTAATATTATATGTCATTTTTTGTGTGATCTGGAATGAAATAGTTCATTATGTATAAGTGTTTATAATTTGAGTGATGTGATGGGATTTTACTTAAGGCAGTGGAACATTTTTTTATCTCACAATATTTGAGTATTAGTAAAACTCATTCCACATCTACTGAGTGTGTATTGCATCCAAAAAACCTGAGGACAAAAAACTCTAGTTTCCAAATTTTCACCTTCAATAGTTGACAGTGTTACTGGGTGTTGTTTCTTACAAGACAATAAAAATAAATATTTTCTTAGGAATTTTAATTTTTTAGATATACTTTTCCTATCCTCTCGATATGAACTGAATTTTTCGTCCAAAAATCTTTTTAACTCAAAATCATTTTCAGAAGTGTAAAAAAAACAAAAAATACATAATTTCCTTAAGGAAAAAAAATTATTTAACATATTTATGATGAGTCACTTTTTTATTGGTTTGATATCTAGAACATAAGCATACTAAAACGACTAAATCTAGTAAACTAGATATTAAGTAAAGTAAACATACAATCATACTTATAATAGTCTTCTAATCAATAAATTTCCCAAATTCATCATTACTTAAAGTATTTTCGGTTCCTATAGGAGTAATAATACTTTTATTATTATCATAGGAAAATTTTATAAGAATATATTTTATATAAATATATTCATATATAAAATCCCATTATGTTATTTTTGAAATTTGAAAACTTATAAAGTATGATAAATCACACATCAAACTAATTTCAAACTTAGGATTCATAAGATCCAAAAAATAATCTATTAATGATTCATGAGTTGAAATGAATATAATTTCATCATTATAAACATATACAATAAAAATATTTTTATTAAATTATTTTTTTAAAAAGGTTTGGATCCAATACTCACATAATAAAATTGCTTTATAACAAAAATCCAGTTAACCTATCATACTAGGATCCATGGGACTGTTTAAGTCCATATAGTTCCTTAGTAAGTCTAAAAACATGCTCTGGATGTTTTTTATTTTCAAAATCACATAATATTTCTAAATAAAATTACTCTTGAACATATCCATTATGGAAATCGAACTTCACATCTATTTAAAATTGTTTCAAATTTAAGAATGTTGCATATTCAAGAAGTATATGAATAGCCTAAGGTCTAGCTAATAGAGCATATGTTTCCTCAGAGAATATGAATTCTTGTTGATTATAAAATTTAGTTAAATGCATGGCTTTATTTCTAACTATTATTTCATTTTCATAACACTTATTATAATAGGCTCATTTTAATCTAATTATATAAATATATTTAGGGATTTTAACAATATTCAAAACATAGTTCCTTTAAAGATCAACGATTTCATCTTACATTGGATTTATCCGATCCTCATTAACTAAAATCATTGTTCAGAGATTTGTGATAGAATTGAGATAAAAATGCTAAATGTTCAATTTCATTTCTTAAATAACTTCGTGTTCAAACTGGTTGATCTATATCACAAATAATATTATCATTAGGTTTATTCCTAATAAACAGTGGAAATCATATATTTTCAAAACTATTTTCTTTAATAACTTTTTGATAATTTTTTGAGGTATAACTTAATAAATATATTTTTCATTTTTTGTATCATGAGAAGAACCTTCCAAAATAGGCTGAGAATCAATTTTATAAATAACATTAGAATATTTATGTTGAGGTTTCTTGAAAAAAGGGATAAGTTCTATCAAACATAACATGCACTATTTCCTCCGTAATAAATTTATTTTTATTCAAAACTCTATAATCCTTATTGGTTATGGAGTAACAAAAAAATATAACTTCATTATATTTTGGTGAAAACTTATGTATGTTGTATTTAGAATTCAAGACGAATACATTTCATCCAAAAACATTTCAGTAAGAATGTTTTGGATTTCTTTATTCCTGCATTTCATAAGGTGTTTCATTAATAAATGGCCTTATTAAAACTCCATTTATTGTACAATAATCATTACTATATAATTTAACCAAATGTTTTTGACAAATTGAGTATTCAATTAGATTGGTTATTATAGTCTCTTAAAGATATCTATTTATTCATTCCACTATACCATTATGCTTTGGTGTTCTACGTGCCAAAAAGGTATGTATAACAAATTTTAACTACAAAATGTTTAAAATCATATTTTAATAATTCTCCACTATTATCACAATGAATAGTTATGAAGGATTGGTTTTTTCTCTATTTTTAACTCCAGCTAAAAAATTTTGAAAACAACAAATGGATTCTGAATTTAATACTAAAAAATATAACCAAGTATATCAACTGTAGTAATCAAATAATATATATATATATAGTATTTACACCAATAATTCTTGTTGTTATAGGAATAAACAAGCCAATGTTCCCCTAATGCAATTCATTAGAAGTTGATACTTCACTAATATATTAAAAACTCGATTTATATTGTTTTCTATACTAGAATAGAATAAAGAATTTAGAAGTATCAGACCAATGTTTTGGAAGGTCCTTCACTACCCGTTTCTTAAAAAACATAGCTAATGTTTTAATATTATAGTTTCATAATCATCTATGTCATAAAAAAGATTGATCTTCCATAGAACTAAGTCATGGTATATCATCACTCATAAGGTCTTCCAAGTTTACTGTGTAGTCATTTTTATACCAATTTGTAGGAAGAATAAAATCATTTTTATAAATATGAATAGTACATTTTCATTCCTAAAGATCTTAAAATAATTCTCATCGTATAATAGGATTATTCTATTAAGGTTTTTCTTAAGTACAATAAAAGACAAAACATTTGAAATTAAATCTTTACCAAGAAGAACTATGTTGCCAATAACAATAATTTCTCTATGATAATTATCTCAGAAAGTGAAATTTGAAAATTTCATCTTTATGAGATTAATAAATAAATAATTTTTAAAAGAATTATGTTTGTAATAACCACTATCCATGTATAATATATTCTTATTGTTGGTAAATTATTTATTTTCTTGAAAAAATTAATAGTGCTTTGTATCCCCATCATTATTATGCCTAATATTTTAAAAAAAAATAATCTTAGGTAACCTCATTTTTCCAACATTATTATTTTTGAAAAATGATAATTCTTATTAAAAATATAATTTATAGAATCCCAAGGACCAAAAATAATTTAAATTAATTTTTTTATTTTAATTTCCTCCACATTGACATTTAGTGAAAAATAGATCAATTTTTAGAACAAAATAGTATTTGTTATGAACCTGTTTTTTGTTAGAAAAAACTCATTCCATAAATATTCATAAGAGGTATATGTTTTTTATATATTTTATTGATGTTTTAATTTCTATAGGTAAACATAGAAAAATGTTTCTTCAAATTATACATTTATGATTTTAGTTTAACAACTATTTTTATCCTTATTAGCATATGTATTCAATGTATGTTTTAAAAAATCTTTTTGTAAATTAGTTTTAGTAGAAATATAATTCTCAAAATATTTTTAAAGAATATATTTTTCAAAATTAGTTTTATAAAGATATTTAAAATTATGTGATATCTTCATAGTAAGATTATTAATTATTTAATTTTATTTAACAATTTTACAATGAGAAACAAGTTGTATTTTAGAAGCATTACAATTATCATTCCTAAGTAATTTTGAAAATCCTGATACTTATTCATAACTAGGTAATGAATTATCATAATTTGGCGAGGAATATTATTCAATAATAGATTTAGAGTTATTTTATTAATAACTATTAAGATATTTTTTTATATAATATTAGTAAGAGACTTATTAGATGTTATCATAACCATGATTCATTTATTCACCTTAGGTAATTCTATAAAGACACTAACATTATTCTATTCGAAAAATTCATTGTCTGAATAATTTTTAGAAGAACTATCTCCTTCAACTTCACTTCATGCATCTAAAGATATCATATTTTTATTTCTTTTTTTAGTATTTTTTAGAATTCATTTCCAAATTTCTTTGTTTTTTATTATTCATTTTCAGTTTAGGAAATTTTTATCATATTTTCCATGTTTTCATACACTCATAAAATATAACCTCATAAGAATACTTATTATCACCATTATCTCTATGATTCTTCTTATATCTGAATTGGAAGTATATCTTTCCTATAATATTGTTTATCCTTTTATAAAAATTATGAATTTTATTGTCAAACTTATTTAATGAACCAGAAACTGATTTAACAAAAAATTAATTTTTTCTATAATATTTTTTTATACTCTTAGCAGATTGATCTTTAATTGTAAAATTAGATGCAGTTGTGAAAGAAACACCTAAATTTTTATTTTTCACGTTTTCTGCATCCATTTTCAGTCTACCAATGTATTGCATAAGTGTATTAATGAAATCATCTACAGTAATGTTTATAATCCTCCTTGTCGCATCTGAATATATTATTTTATTTTTCCAATCATTTGGCACAATATCTATAATTTTTTCACTATGGTTCCATCCATTAAATATTTTTCTACAAGGTAATGTATACTATTTATAATGGTCATGAATCATTGGTGAATCTTATCTATTTATTCTCTAGGTATGAAATCAAAATCTTGATAGTAATCTCTAAACATTGACATTATGGTTTAAATAACTTTAGAAGACCCAATGTGAGTAACCTATAACCTTTTCAATATACAATTTTCTACTTCACTTCAATAAATTTTACTATAGATACTTCCTATTATAAAAAATTTAGATTATTCCTTAAACTATAATTCAATTGATTTTTTCATACAATTCATTACATCGGGGGGTGTTTGCCTTATGTGTTACCACACGACGACATGGAATTTTTTGACCCACATTCCCACTTCAGAAAGGTGGGAAACACTCACAACTGCTTCAGATATGTCTCCTCTAGGATCGAAATGATATTATGGGATGTTGGGGTCTCCTACTATTGATTTTTTCTCCAAATTTGTTGCATAGTCTAGGTCTCCCTGATATATTAAGATGTTTTTCATGAAACTAATTCTACATGACATATCTTTGTGGATGACGATTAATTACAATGCTTATATCAAGACAATACAAAGGGTTAATTTAGGGTAGAAATATTTAATCAGGGAAGTAGTGGTGTTGGGCATCAGTGGCATGTATGGACACTGAATATTGGAACACATGTATTCTTCCTCATGAGAGGGCTTCTCAGGAGAACGAAAAACTAAGGCATCCCATGTATATTGTTGGCTATCTTATTCTAGAGGCATTCATTTTGAGGTTTTCTCATCTGTCCCATGTTTAACATGGGGTATTAGATGAGTTTAACATCTTACGGGGATAGAGGGTCTTGAGTTTAACGTATTGTAGTGACAGAATGGGTAGATAATAACACCTGTGATGGTGGATTAGATAGCTAAATCACATAAATAGAGCACCTATAAATTATACCAGATGTATGGATCAGAATTCCTTATGAGGATAAACCTAATAGTTGTGTATCACATAAAGGGAATGTTTTACACTATGAGGGATGATATGGACACCTTTGAGGGCATATCAAGGTAGGTGGTCCCCAATGGGGGGAGAAACCAAGGTTTACCATTGGTTGGGATTTACCCTCATGATGGATTACTATATACCCTATTTAGAAGATAGGAATAAAAACCCATGTAGTTTGTTGTATGTAGTGGGCCTTATGCACTGAGACTTCTTATTTCAATAGGATTTATCTTGGTTGGATTGGGTGGGGATTACACATTAAGACTTCATGGATGTTCCCAGGAGAAACAATATGGTGTATGAGGATTATACTTTGAGATGAACCATATTGATGATGGGATCCCACCATGATAATAGTGAGGTGATGAATCAGATGACTAGGGTTTACACATAAGAGTTTCCCATTTGAATGGTGTGATCCCATTAGTATGTGGTGGCCTAGTTAGGATTCATGATGGATTATGGAAAGATTGAATGAAGTGGATTGAATGGATGAGTGGTTTATGAGTTGGTCATTAACCTCATGGAGGCATCCTATGAATCCATTCTGGTTAGAAATCAAAGTCCATGTATTTCAGATATCCCATGCAGTTTAACGTCGTATAGTATGGACGAAAGTGAACTGATGTGAAGATTATAATGTTGGGCTTGATCCTCAAGGATGTCTAATACATATCCCAATTGGTTAGGAATAAAAGTCCACATTGTTTTGAAAGGTTCATTGGGACTTACACCAGAAGAGTCGACCCAAGAATGTGGTGCATGGATTAAAAATAGAAGCTGTCCATTTGGACTCGATAGAGATGTAACCACTATGTGGGGCACAATACTTCTAATATATAGTGTCTCAAAGAAATGGACATATTGTGAATTGATGATGGTGGATACTAAGATATTGTAGGTGAACCTCTAGAAAGTGGGAACCAAGGATTACTAAGGATCAAGATTGAACCACATGAAGGCATCTAATGTACCCTGTTTAGAAGACATGGATAAAAAACCTCATAGTTTGGTAATTTGGGGCTTACACATGGTTGGTGGCCTACTAAGGTTTAATCTAGGGTTTAATCTAGGATGGATACCCCAAAAAGGGAGTTGTGGTCACTAAAACTCTATATGACCACATGAGTCATGCTCGGTTAGAGACATAAGATTAATTAGTATACTAGATGATCACATCACAAAATATATGCCAGTGATAGATAGATTGGGGCTTACACATAAGAGTGGACCATGTAGAAAAAAATAAAAAGGAGAGCGATGGGGTGTTGAGAGTCCCATGTTCCCATCTCACCTATGGTAATTGTTCTCAGAGGAGGAAAGAAGGGAAATAATGCTACCTCCTAAAATAAATTCCTTAGGTTTACACCAAGAAGGTCTCCCTTCCCCAATGGTATATTTCATTCCATGCAAGGAGGATATCATTCCATGTGGGTATGATCTCATTCCTATGGAAATTATTGGGTGTGTAAAATGCCCAATGTGGGGGACCCCATGTTCATCGAATGGTGTGATGCTACAATTTAGCCATGTTAGAATAGATATCCGAAAATTTAATATCCATTATCATGACTATGTGGAAAAACAATTGGAAGGGAAATAGAACATGGGAAACTGCACGAGGGTCTAGGAAATCATTGCATGAAAGTTTTTAGGGCCATACATTAGAGGTGGACGCAAGATGTTGGTGTTGTGTATAGTAGAGGATCAAATATGGTGCTTCCGAGTAAAGACAATTCACGGAGACTAAAGAAAAGGGGTTCATGCAATATTGGAGGTTTTTGCGCAAAAGTAAGGGGGATGAGTGAAAGAGGTAATGTGAAAGAGAAATTATTTCACCCAAGAAGGTTCATTTTCACAAGCATGCCTTAGGGAAAAAGGAGATGGGTGAGGATCAAGACCTTGTGGCACCACCCAATGCTGAACCCATATAGGACTTGTTGTGGAAGATCTTATACCTTGAGAGATCCATGGATTTTGTACTATCGTGGAAGAGGCTGTCATGCACACACAGGACCGACAGTTCGACTTTCAGATGGTTACCCCAAGGAAACGGTCAACCCTTATATATATATATCTGTGTGTGTGTGTGTGTGGTGGTGGTGCTGAATAATTTTAGTGCGGAAGTCGGTGTTTGATTTATCATTGGGCATGCAAGATCCTTACACTTGGGTTGGTATTTTATGCACAATCCTATCCATTTTTTTGCATCCTCCTTTTCTATTTTTGGGTGTCCATAGTGAAATAATTCTTTCGATGTCAGATTTTTTGTGTAAGGTGTATAAATGCTCTTTTCCCTGTTATGTACATTCCTGGGATCTTACGCACGACTTTCATGGAATTCTAGAAATGTCTCGGTGAGTTAAAGGTTGTCTTCGGAATTCTTAGAGATGAATGTTTGTAGTTAAAGTGGAATTCAGCTTCAACAAATTCCCCCTAGAATCTGGGATGAACGGGGACAAGAAGGTCAGGTTCTGAGGGAAACACAAAAAAGAATAATGATGTCATTGAGTTGCATAGATAAACAAGAGGAGAATGTGTAAGTTTCCTTGATAATGTGTGAAAGACCTTGTCCACACCTATAAATACATTTGGTCCCCTGGGATTTTTTCGTTGACTTTTTGTGTGATAATAGAACGTGGTATCACACATGAAAGTTTATGATTCCTGTGCGGAAAACTAAAATTACGCTGGTACTTAACACGTACCCATTGAATCATGTGCACATTAAAATATGAATTATTTTCCATGGTCATTGTCAAATCTTAAACATGGTCAAAAAATTTATGTTCCCACATTGAGTCTTTCACACCTTGGGATTAATGTTTACAAAACATAATCAACATGGTCGGTGAATAGACTACTATTGAGAGGGAGTTTTCCTTTGGCCCACAGAGGGAGGATGGGATTGGGAATCCCAAAATACTTCATACAAGATGGGTGAAATAAAACAATCATATGCTCTTTCTATTGCTGACAGATCCTCAAATGTATTAGCTATTAAGAGGTAATCTTCTTTAATGGAACATTGGGATTCTGGATGATGTGGCCACCCTGAGATTTGATATTGGCTCACTGTGGTCATGGGTCACATGTAAAGATAGCCTCCATCGATACAAGATTACTATAAATCGCCATTATTCTATAAATAATTGTGAAATCAATGTCTATGTATTGAATTCCCGAGCTATGATTATCTTAGTTGACAAACTGGTGCATGAGGAATCCCCTTCCTACTATATGAGCACCTTTGGAAGCAGTATAACAAATTAATCTGTTGGCTTAATAAAGAACTAAGACTTGTGGTCTAGGGGTATCATTACAAGTAAATTTTCATGGTAAGATTGTGTGTGCCACACATGCATGGAATTTGGATCAGAGCTACACCATATTGGGATACTTGAAGTGGTATGGACATTTTAATTTTACATCTATCACCAAAAAGAACTGGTGCCAGAGCTGGTTATCAGGTGGTCCCGTGACATGATCATATTCAACCTCCACCATGGGAAGGTCTGTGTCAATCTCTAGTATATTCATTATATTGAGGTAATTCATTTGGAGGGACTCCAGTACGAAGTATTCATGGAAATGGTGATGATCTGGGTGGATAGAGCACAAAATCCATTCTAATGTGAAATCTATTGGATAGACTGAAGTAGAATCTATGAATCAAGAACATTTTGAATAAAATCCCATGCATGGCATGGTTCGTCCTGTTCTTTAACAAGGATGAATGGTTGAAGATTCCAGCACAAGGGAAACAGCTCCCAAATGCATCATCGAGTGGAAAGGAAGGATCATACTGGATGGTCCTAAAGGTAGGAGAATATAAATCATGTAGGTACAATATGTATGAGAATTGGGAACCAATAGTGTGATACACTGCCTTTATTGCTTCCTTTATGAGTGGTTTACTATTATTGATGAGGGATATATGGATGGGGGTTCATCTGGGGACCTTAGTAATGATAGGGATCATGGTTTCCTATAATAAGGTCAAAAAGGAGTTATTGTATTGGAGATGGTTTACATTATTCTAGGGTGCATCTTGAGGGTATGTACACCCAATAGAATTGTTATACCATTCCAGATCTTTCATGGTTGGATTTCAGGTCATCTTAGATGATATGATTTCCTAAATTCTATCCTTCCTCTAAGAAATATCTTGCAAGCATATCTTTTGAATATTTCAGTGGTCTGACCACTGATGCCAAACATAGAATGGTTCAATATCTAGATTGGTAATTATAAAAATTTCAACTTCATCCCCTTTTAAACATAGGTCTTCCACAAGGTGGATGACATCTGAGGTTCATTGGATTAGAAGTAATATATACATAGTATCATGGGTGGCATTTTGGTAGCTCAGATTGATGAAAAAATATTTTGTGAACCACATGTGTTGTCCTACTTTTCCTTGAAGTTCAGATGCCATAAACAAATCTCGAAGAAGTTGTACACATAAGCTCATGAAAATTATCATCCTTGTATTGTCCAATAATTTTGTTTTATGTTAATGACTACTGGGCCTAGATAAACGATCACACTTCCCCCTATAGACGTCAATCATCCTATCGATAGAATATGATAAACACATAGTGGTAGCATACTCGAAGGTGATCCTAAAAATATGCATATGGTAGATCTACGAAGTGAAGCTAAGGTGGTGGGAATGCAGTCTGGTTACCATTCAATAGAAAATCTAGGAGCCAAACCATTTAGAAAGAATAATACAAGCTAGAATCTCAGTAGAGGGATCATCATAGTGTGTGGCAACACCTCTAACATATAAGGATGGTTTGTCCTAAAGGTGACCTTGAGGACCAGATAGAGAATACCCCATGAAAAAAATAAGTTATCACATATATCTATCTTCTAATGCCATTTTCCTAACTCCATGTACTTCATAGAGGATTTTTTGACAATAAGTTTCAATATAATATCATTGGTGAATAATTACATGCATTGGGCTTTCATTTCCAAATGTTAGGCTTTTCTAGGTGGCAAACAAAGTGGACATTCCTCACCAACATGAAAACCTGACAACCATGGAAGCTTATGCATAACAATGAGGAAAATATGAATATAAAAATCTCCTTATGACGGTGATTATCAGTCATGATCATGATCAAAAATAATTTCCCCTTGAAGATGATAACAATTATGAATGAGAAGAAGAGGATGAAGAAGAGGAAGAAGAAAGGGAGGATGAGGGAGAGGAAGAGGAATAAGAAGAGTCTGAGGATGAAGATCCTATTTGTGGGTAAGCCAATTGGATAATGGATAATCTAGGGTATCCCCAAGAGAGTTCAAAGATTGCTGGATCCGATGAGGGACTCATCAAACATATTGAAGTAATCTATAACTTATATATCATTAATCCCTTCCCTTTTAAACTCAAATCCAAAACCATGTCTTGTGTAAGATCATATTGATGTTGACCAAGGAGCCTCCAATATATATGGTTAGGACGTGTAAATACTTGCTTCTAGGTCCACACTGGGGGCTGAGCTAGGTAATGTTTCGGTAGTGGCTGGGGGGGACCAGTGATGGGCCAACGAAGGGGAGAAAGGTATATCCTTATAATCCATAGATTATTCCATTTTCTAAAAGGAGTCAGTTCTAATAATTGAAATGATAAATTCTAAGAGGTTTATTATGGCAGAGGTTCTTACATAAACATATGTACCTGATCCAACTACACTTAGCTCACGTAAGTCTCTACTTTCTCATATCCATACTTATCATCAAAGTATATTGATCAACGAGGTGTCTCATTTCATGAAGTAATCATATGAATATAGGATCTAAAAACAAAAGAGTTTGTTACATAAATGGGATCCCTTCTTGTGAGTGTTAATATCCATGAGGAGATGGTCATTCAATATGATATGGCCTTAGAGACAAGTGGACATGAGGTTGTATACATATATGTTTCCAAAAATAGTGCGATCAAATCTATTAGAGGTGAGGCTTCAAAAAAATAATTGATTCAAGATGGTCACCCCTATGTTTTTGAGCCTAGACCCTCAAAAATAATACAATAGGAATACCTGACTGATTAAATTCTTGTTGTTTTCCCTAAATGCGTACCCTAATACTTTGAGGTACTGGATGATTCTAATCCCAACACAGCAAAGGAGAGCTGAATGGAATAGAAAAAGATGTATAATTGAATCAATTATTTTCTTTGAGTTACTATATACATAATAGGTTAGTCAAATGGGGTCACTCTACACTTGGTTTATCTTTCACCGGGCCAAAGGGGTGGATGCCTGCAAACTTCATGTGTTGATCCATGACTATCTTGCTAAGATAATGTAGGAATGTTTTGAACATCTAGAAACTACCTGGTGAAGGGATAAATATGACAAAAAGTGTGAGATCTATGATTTCAAATAAGAGATCCAACACCAATAATTATAGTAAACGAGTGTCGCTCCTTTGTTACTTATCAATCAGAACTTGTCGCGTGACTAAACGTCCAATTGTTGGGATACTAAGAGTAATTGGAGTAGGAAAACTATAAATTGGATAACCTACAAGATTAACATTACTGAGGGAATATCAGGGATACCAAGCTTTGCTCAGTAATTTTTTATTAAGAGTGGTATATTAGGAGGTGACAACATACTATAGAGGCCATGCTTCAAAGGGTGGCATAGCTGAAGCAGTCCATTGAATTGGTTGATCCATAAAGGTTGTGTTTTGAAAAAATTATGAAATGTACTTTCTTTCTTACATCCATTAAACTACATGTGTGGACACATTCTTAATTTCTTTAGTTACCACAAGTCAATTATATCTTGTATGATACTATCATATAATCATCTAATACATAGGTTCTATCATTATTGACTGTCCACCTAGAGTGATCGGGCAGATAGAGGTTGTGGTTGGATAATATGGTCCTTGGAGTAACCAACTCACTTCTCCTTAATATACTCTAGTGCAATAATGGGATAAATCCATGGGAATTGGAATTTGACTGAATAAAGGAGAGAGAGATAAATTTGAATCATGATACCAAGCTTTCAGAACACTATAAGAGTAGAATCATGATTTAGGATAACTATTGACCTTGTTCGAAGACACACTATCCATATAACATAGCCCGTAATGGGGGAAATAAAATGGGGGATGACCATTGACCATGTTTAAAACATGGTACGTGTCTCGAATTGTTTCCTAAATCCTTATGAGGCATTATCCTATAATGGTAGGGGACCCATGTTTCTAGGAACCATGTCGTCATGGGTCCCTTCAGATATAGAAGAAGATGGGGCTATGAATAAGGGGAATGCGAAGTGGGGATGTATATTGGGGGAATGTTCTAATGGATTACAACACTCTTAAACTATTCCATTATGTTTTACATTACATTTTTTGTGGGCGCATAGGTCTTAACAAAGATCAAACCTATATTATAGATGAGTATTGTCTTGGATGTCGAGTGACATCTGATGATGCGAAAAATATGGTAGATGACTAGCATCGAGGGAAAATACCTCTCAGATGAGGTCTTGAGATTCTTCATTGTTTTACATCATGATAGTGAGGATGATGCATGGTATAAATTAATTTCATGTGATGAGGACATCCCACAGATTATTTTCATGTGATTATGACATTGCAAATAGTTTAAGGCCATACTTCCTTGACCTTAGACAACATTTTAAAGTCATGTTACACAAACTATAACAAATTTCTAAAGTATATATGTGGAATGGTGGGATAATCCCAAGGTGATAGAGACAAAGTGGGCTTTCATAACACAAAAATATATGGAAACATATGGAAAGAATGCATATATGATGTCTCAGGGGACAAACCTGACATGAATGAGGAACCAAGGGGGCCCAAAACCATACCACATACCCTAATGTGTCTCATAGTTTACGGTATTACTCTTTGGACTAAGACTCCTTCGTATGGATCAACCACATTGGTACCCACCCTATCGGAACTCCTAAACCCATGTAATCTATGATTAGTGTAGGAAACAAGGAATAATAAAGGGGGTTTACCTGATATCTGTTGTTGCACACCAATGGTGAAACTAAGAATAAAATCCCACCATGATATAGGAACACATTCATGATGTAAGTCGAATCATTCAGGGTTTGGGCGAAAGGGAGACTGTTTAGTTAGTGTCAACTATTGACCATGTTTGAAGAATAAGAACCATAAACACACTTGGAATGAATGGGGAGAGAAAATGTGTTATCAACTATTGTCCATGTTCGAAAAACCAGACTAACTGATTTCATCCAAAGATCTATTATGTTTGTGGCCCAGTAATAGAGGTGAGACAATGTGGCATGGGACCATCATGATCATGGAGTCCATCTAGATTTGGAGGATGATGAAATATAAAAACCAAAAAGGAATAATATATCATCCAAGGGTGGGATTTAGAACCTAATGGGAAAATATTTTATGGTTTTATTTCATGGACCGTGTGGGATATTTTTAGTTGTAGGGTATATACACAACATGTAGGAGGTAAAACATGACGTTAATGAAATCAAAGAGCCTTTAATGATTCATAAATGCCTTAAAAAGAATGGATTCCAAAGGGTAGGAAAAAGATGCCAAACCTATGACTCGACCGAGAGAAAAAATTTCAAGGCATCTCTGCATATCCCATGAGTATGGGAAACAAGTCAGATGTAGTTCTTGAAGCACATAGTGGTTAGACACCACTACTCGGGGAAATCCAATATGGTGAGGAAGCTGAATCATTCAATGATTATCATGGGGTATCCTGAACTCATCAACGGTAGGATCCTAGTTCAATTTCATGCAATGAGGATGTTGTCTCTTAGTTTAAGGTCATAGTGTTTGAACCATGGGGGGGGGGGGTCCAATATAATATGTATAACATGGTCACATAATAAAAAATACATGAATGAGGGCCACAGAGGCTCATAAACACCACATGAACATTCCTGAGGATTCATTTATACAATTTAAAGTCATGTTGCTTGGACTATTCTATGGCCAAATGGGCCAAAGAGGAACACTCATTCCAAGAAAATACATCCAACACATAAGGGATAAAACCTAATGTAAATGAGGGACAAATAAGCCCATGTATCACATGGATACCTTAAGATAAGTTTCACATAGGTTATGGAAATGGATCATAGACCATGATCAATGACAAGGGGTTGGAGGTTTTAATGGGTTTTTTATATGGGCCCAAAGAAAAAATGTATGGGCATCACTAAGTATCCCATAAGGATGTGAATCAAGACCAATGAAGGTCTCCACAAGATGCATATTTTAATGTTTTATGATCTTGGACTATAGGGGATGAAAGAGATTTCAGGTGGATATGTGTGGCGTGGTGGTATGGAAAACCCAATGTGAATGAGGGCCTGGGAGGCTCACCCCACACCAAAAAACATATTCTTGGGAGTACAATAGAGAGGATCTTAGTTTAAGGTCATGGATTTAGGAACCATGAAATTGTGGAAACCTTCCATGTGTGTACAAACCATACTAAAACTCCTAATTCCATGTGACCCATAGAAAATGTGGGTAACAAGTATTGGGGAATATTTTCATGACACATGAAATCACATAGCAGGGGAATGGAGATGTTGGGTTAAGGATATTACAAATACAATGACGATCTTTCTCAATGAGCATAGGTGCATGGAGGGGTAACACTGAGGGTGTTAGAGTCCCACCAGGACAATAAGAGATGAAAAAATGTTAATCATGGTTCCTAATATTTGGGAGATAATGAGAGTGGCATGATTATGGAAGATAACTTTTGACCATGATTGATGACACAACATCAGCATCACGTTACATATAATGGGGATAGAAAAATGAGGGTTGATCATTGATAATGTTTGAAACACATGACTCATCTCATTTCATCCAAATTCATTTTGGGAAGTTTCCTTAATATGGTTGGTGATCCATGTAGTCAGACACCATGCCATTATGGGGTCCCTTAAGATGTGGAAGATGATGGTGATCCAAATAAAGGAACACATGAGCCATTGAGATGAAATTAGTGCATGTCCATGCATAATACAACACACTAGGATCTATGCCACAACACATCTAAGAATGTTAATTGGGAATATCAGTTTTAGGGAATCAAACCTCTTATCATGGATAGAGAGGTCCTGAGGTAAATATTTCATATGACATGGTACTGGACCAACTCCCAATGTAGTGGGTGATGAGGAAGGGTAAAAAGGCTGATGAACCTATGGTTGGACCCAAAGAAAAAATGATTGGGTGCCACTATAGATCCTATACGGATTGTAATAAAGTGACACATAGTTCCTGAATTCCATATAGTTTAATATCATGTAGTAAAGATGATAATGTATTTTAGTTTTTATTTCTGAGACTAGGATATGAATGGGGAGCTCTTCCAAAGGAATACATATGACGCGGCTGCTATAACCCATAATGAATGAGGATCAAGGAATTCCATGATATGTTATATGTTTCCATGTATGACTTATGAACTGTGCCAACAAAAATGTGCCTGGGTGTTCCTACGTATACCATGAAGATGGGACTCAACCCATACATAGTTATGGGATTATGTGTATATTTGCAGTTTAACATTAACTGTTGAGGATGTTGGTTATTGCTTCAAAGTTATTGAGATAATACTATAGTATAGGGTATCTCAAATGGGTATATATAGTGATATGTCGTGAAAAAAACATGAATGGGGATAAAGAGGCCTAATTCCAAACCATATTTTCCTGATGATACTTTTAAGATGGGACCTAAAGACATCAGCATGGAATGGATGGAAGGAAAATTTGATGTAAGTGGGTGAAGGAGGATCATGTTCTATGTATAAGGCCTAAGAGTGATGGTAAGAAGGCGATGTGAATTTATGGATGGGCCCATAGACAAAATATATGGGAATCACTATGTATCCCATAAGGATGGGAATCAATTCATACATAGTTCTTGACTACGACAAGGTAGGAGACCAGTGTTGGAAGTTATTCCCTCTCATAAAGGAACATCACAATGATGATATATAGTTTTGAGTCATGAAACTTGTACTATATTGTTCTTAGTTTAGGGTTATAGAATTTGGTCCGGCATATTCTTTCATCTCCTCTATGTGGGTAAAAACCCAAAAAAAATCTCCCAAGTGCACGTCAGTCCCGATTTGTCTAGGAATCATGGAATAATTTATGTATTTTCATATCACATGGGAGTGCATATCTAGGATAAGGAAACATTATATGGGAAAGTCTAAATGATACTGACCTTCCGGCAATATGCATGCGGATTCATGGAGGGGAAACATCGGGGTCTTAGAGTTCCACTAAAACACTTGGAAGTGGAAGATGTGAATCATGGAACCTGATATCTAGAATACAATGAGGGTGGAATGAAGATGGAGGAAATCAACTGACCATGTTTGAAACACAAAATCTAAATCTTGTTACCTAGGGAGAGGATAGACAAATGAGGGTCAACCACTGGCCATGTTCATTAACATTGTACATGTCTAAAAAAAGTCATCAGACGTCTTCCTGGGGGTTAGCCCAGGATGGTAGGTGAGCCATGTGACTAAAAAACATACCATTAGGTGGTCCTTTAAGATGTGGAAGACAATTGAGTTCTAAATAAAGAGATATGTGAAACATGGAAATGGATTTAGAGAATGTCCATATAGAATCCAACACTCCAAGTCTCTGGCCCTAGTACATCAGAACATGAATATGAGGGGACTTGGTTGGAGTAAGGTAAAAAGACCTTGATTTCACAAATTGTTTATGTTCATATTTATTATACCAAAGGCTCTTAGTTTATGGTCATTGGGGTTAGACCATTGATTCCTGGTTTAACATCATTTTCCAAGGATGTTCCCATGATGTTAAATGTCATGCGGTAAAAAAGATGAAAACAATTTAACATTGTGTTTTAAGGATAGAAAAAAGAAGAATATTTGATAAAAATTGTTCTAGAACCAATTAAATTTTTTCCAAGCATCACTATATATCCCATAACGATGGGAATCAATCTACATAGAGTTCTGGAATTCCAATGAAATTTAACATTGTGTTATAAGGATTTTGGATGTTACATAGTTTATTATCATGCATCTGGGACAATGCCACACATTTTAATGTTGTATTGTAGGGTTGAGGGGAACTTTTCTTTTAAGGTCATGTAAAAAGGACTATTAACATAGTTCATTTTAATTTCATGCATCCAGGATGATGGTTCATAGTATAAGGTCATAGAATTCAGACCATTAGATCTTAGTTTCAGGTCATAGAGTTTGGACCGGTGAGATGGGTGTCTTAGGTCAAAATTTATGGCATGGATGAGGGATAAACCAAACATGAATGGGTCCTAGGAGGCCTAATTATCCACAAAAAGTCCTTGATAAAAAACACATATGGTTTGAAGTTATGATTCTTGGAATTGAATACCTTGTTTAAGGTCATAGTGTTCAGACCATAGTAGAGAATAAAGGGACAAGAGGTTAATGAACCTAGGGGATGGACCTAAAGACAAAATGTATGAGAGTTTCTAGGTATTATATAAGTATGGGAATCAAGGCACACATAGTTATGGAATTCTGATGTATTTTAACATCATGCTGTATGTTTTTAGGATGTTACATATTTTACTATCATGAAACATGGACAATGTGACATAGTTTAACGTCATGTTGAAGGGATGGATGGAACTTACCTTTTATGGTAATGAAGAAAGGATCATCAATGCTATGCCATATAATGTCATCAAACCAAGATAATGGTTCTTAGTTAAATGTTTTTGAATTTAGATTATTATCTCTTACTTAAAGGTAATAGATTTTGGACTGGTGAGATGGGTGTATCAGATGGACATGCATAGCGCATATGTGTGACAAACCTGAAGTGAATGGGGACTAGGAGTCCCAATTCCAAAAAACACATCCCTGAGAGAACACACATATAGATTAGATTCATGATGTTTAGACTTTAATTCCATGTTTTTGTTTGTAGAGTTTAGATCATAGAATAGGGAAAATTGATAAAAAGGTTGATGAACCTTGGGATACACACGAAGACAAAATATTTGGGGATTGTTACTTATCCCATAAGTATTGGAATTAATTCATATGTAGTTATTGAATTCCCTAAAGTTTAATTTCATGTGGTCAGGATATAAATCAGTTCCTTTTAGGAAGATGCATCCAGGACCCTGAATGTTCTGAAATTTATCATTGTGAAACTATAATAATGGTACCAGAATGTTTTATGCTCAGCATCCTAGATAAATAAGTAATTTAACATTGTGAAAAATTAGATCCCGTTCAGTTTAATATATTGTGGTGAGAAATTTTCCACATATTTTAACATCATGTTTTAGGGATGGAAGGTTACTTATGAAATTTACTTGTTGAGGAATATAGAATTTTTTGTAGTATTGATGTGCACCCCATCCATAGTGATCAAATAGTATGTACCATTTGGGTAAACCTTATGAATGATGAAAGGTCATCTCCATTTGGGATCCATATTTGGTGGATTCCTGTCAGGTTTCATTGGTGTTCTTAGAGCCAACTCTATTTCATCTTGAAGGAAAGAGCAGATACGAACATTATTATTGAAATCTAGAGCTCTTGTTCTAGTTCCTCTCTAGATTGTGCAAGGACTGAAGCCTGTCCTCATTGAGGGCTTCCAGTTCATCCATAAATCCTTATGGTATCTATTCTAATGTCTCCTGGTCATAGATAGAATTGAGAATTTATGGTAACTAAATCTTGATGGTCATGACTACCTCTGTTCAATACACCAAGGAATATGATGTCACTTTGGTGGAATTACGAGTTGTCATATGATAATCCCATAGTTCATTATGGATCTTTTATGGAAAAAGTTTCGTGTTATATCCCATCAACATCTATAGGCTGCTAGAGTGGGACTTATTGAATTACATGATCTATCAATTTACAAGTGCATGATAGCAAGAAGTGTGGTTAGACCGAATGTGGTACTTGGAGTACAATATCTTCAGCTCAATAACCTGACCGTTGGATTTGTTGTCAATGAGAATAGTATGAGGGACTTTGAATCAATGGATGATATTATATCTCCCAAACTCAAGGATATAATAGTACTTGACTTACATTAGTGGAATCACCTATGCCGACTTAGAAAATAAAACCTTTGTGATTAGAATGAACCTGCTCTGATGAGCTATTACTGGTGGACAAGGTCTCGTGACATCGAGTAAATAGAATGGAAAGGGAGAAGTTTAATCGGTAGTATGGGTGGGATATGGTTGTTGATACACAAAATTGGCATGGATATGACATGTGTGTCACCTTGTGGAGAACTCGATATGGTCATGGACTATTGTGGTCCAAACATAGCCTAACCTTCAAATATAGTTCGATAGATTCAACCCTACCCAATGAGATCCACATAAACTAGAATGAATTTCTTGTATAACCTGGTGAATATAGTTTCATTGAATGAAGAAGAGGAGAACCCAATCAAAGTCATATTTTAGGGAGTCTTCTCAATTCTAGGACCACTCTGAAGGATGGACTGCACTGTACATTGATAGATTCATTTGCATTCGGCATTATATTATAAGATATTTCCATTTTAGAGGTACTAAAAAATAGTATTTTTTCAATCAAATATTTCTTCTAATATAAAAGGGGTATCTAGAGGTCTTGATGTGGAGGAAATATTGATAATATGGCTTACCTGTTGGTTGTCACTATCGTCTAGGGAGACGACAGAGATGACTCCTTGATTCACCACAATTATAATTAGATCATCTTGTTGAGTCTATTAAATGTATGTGGGTCGATTAAAGAATTAATTGTCTCAACCATTCTATGACTGGGGAATATGAGTGACCTTTGGATGAGAAGGTAACTGAGTTATTGAATGGAGATTTCATTTCATCCGGGTCAAGAGCTCTGGCTTCTAGAAAAAATATCACCCTTGATTTGAATGATGACTAACTCAGATTACCCCTTCACATGTCGGTGGGGAACAACAATATCAATGCACAACTCGAGGCCAGTGATGATATCCTGATACTCTATCCCTTTCATGGTCCATCCTTGAGATACAATGAATGAATAGGGAAAGAAAAATTGTGTAGGCATGATGAAGAAGATTCCTATACCTACATTCTGTATTCCAAAGATCATTGATGCATCTACCAATTTGGATCCATGAGGAACCATCAAAATGAATCTTACAGTATGGTAAAAACTGATCCACCGAAATTATTTCCTCATTTGGGAGTTCAATATCAAGGGATTATTTTGTGGGTGCTAGATGGGTGGTTAGAAATTCTGGTAGTGCTTGACCTTTGAAGGCCCTAAGTGGGAAGATCCTGATGTTGAACTAATAAAGGATCACTACCATGTGATCTAGACAACCAATCAAAATAGGTTATCTCATAATATACTTTAGCAAATCCACAACAGATAGAACCTATATATCTTGATGCTACAGATAATGCCACAACTTCTACACTATAAAAATCAGCAGAAGGAAATAGTTCTCAATAGGACAATAACAGGACTCTATGTTGAGGAACATCATACAGAGATAATAAAAACTATTTTCTATCCCTTAGACATTCTTCTAAGTAAGAAAGGTAACTAATGTAATGTTCTAGGGTGGCCACACAGTGGACTAGCAGCTTCCCAGAGTTGGGAGGAATCATAAACCAATGCTACAATATATACTGCTTTCTTTCCCCAAATGTGGTCTAACACTCTTTACCCCATTGGTAGATGTCACCATTCTCCATGAGTCAATAAATAGTATTATACATGTCAGCCATGATCATGATGAATTGGAGTATGTGGGATATGTTTTCTTTTAAAGCCTCAGAGATCCCGAAGACTACACAGAGGTTGAATTTAAATGATGGCCATGATATTCTCTGGGTAATTCTCAATGACTCAATATCTAATGATGATGCCAAGAAACTTCACAGAGGTAACCCTGAAAGCGCACTTTAAGGGGTTCATCTTCAAATAGTTGGATATTAGGAAGCCGGGCACATTTTAATGATATCTAGTTTGGTACTTATGCTGGTGGTATTTTATCACCAAATCATCCATGTAGAGTTATAATAGTATCCTGAGGATTGGTTTGCATATGCAGTGAATGAAATGCTGATAGGTGGATCATGTGTTCTTTAAACTAAAGGGAATTACCTGATAGTAGAAGTTTTCTTACGGTTCCTTGAATATAGTAGAGTCTTCATATTTAGGGTCCATGAAGATATTATCATTCCCAGAATACCCACGTATAAAGAAGAGATCCTAGAACCCAGTGGTGTCATCAATTAATAAATATATAATAGGAAGGGGAGAATTTTTCTTAAGTCGGTGAAAATTGAGATTTCAAAAGTCATTGTAGACTTTGATATGTCTGTTCTCCTTCCTAAAATGAAGGATATTGGCTATCCATCAGGGGTTTTGGTGTTTATTGATTTTGTCGGATTTGATAAGATTAATAACTTTGGCCTCAACCATGGAACCATGAGAGGGGTTCATCGTCTTGTGAGGATGTTTGAACCTGTGATGAATCTATAAGAGACCAAGGTTATGGATGGTGACTTGATGGTCTAGTTCTAACAAATCATCCTAAATAAAGAAGAATAAATCTTAATGTTACTTTATGAAATCCATATAATTTCGTGTTCTTCTGTATGCATAGCTACGCTGATCAGTTTTGGATTCATGTCTATATAAGTGCCCGGATTCAACTGTACCATCTCAATGACGATAGTGGATACACTCTCATGGAACTTAAGAAGATAATCCTTATAGTATTCTTCACCATATAAGATAGTTGATTAGAAAAGTGGCTATTGTTCATCCAATATGGCTAATTTTGGAGGAATGCTGGTACCCACTTGGAAGGATATGGAATCTTCCTTGAGAGAGTCATGAACTACTAAAACAATGGAAACAAATGCAATCACCCCAATTAAATCAGGCATTTTACGAAGTGGTCCATGTTTGATGATGTCAAAGTTGTGGTGATTGGTTGTATTATGTTGATTCAACCCAGATCGGCAGAACATGCATGTGTGGTGAACAGATATAGCCATATGGAAAATGACTCGATACCTAAGAAGAGTTGGGGATTTTGGTATCACCATATCCTGAAATTTATAAGAGTATGAGGAAATATTCCAACATTCCTTGTACATGGGAATATTTCTTACCCTTATTTCGAAAACTATGAAGCAGTGTCCCAAATCTGGGGTTGTTCCCTACAACTGGGGAATCGAGAGGATGAAGGCATCGTCCAAGTCCATCCATGGGTCATCAACAATAGTAGGGTTTTTAACTTCCTTTTTTTATAACCCATTTTCATTTATCTTATAATAGTTAGCATAAAAATAGAGTTCTTGAAAATAGAAAATGTGAGATACATCACCTTAGATAATACCCACCCAACCATTGAGGGAGTACATGAGGCATTGGTGATATGAAGAGGGAACCAAAACATGTAAATGAAGCTAGTGTCGACACATCAGTGCATGTAGGAGGTATCTATTGAGATGACATTGAAATCAGTGCTGAAAATCAGGACATAGAACTAGGTCTTCATGCAAATCATACCATAAATAATCTTCTTATTCCTATCATAACCTTTAACCCTTAGTTCCGAGGGACTCAGATCTACATTAATAAATCCTAGATTGTGAAGTGTTCTGTTTGGGATAAGATTGATCTTATAAATCATGTCGATGAAACAGTGGTGGAATTCCATGCCATTGAATTGGACAGTTATGTGCATCAGATGGATGTGTCACTATATAGGAGAGACGTTATCTTATCCGGAGAGTGAGATGATGGCTTGGAATTCTGCTTAATCGACTCCCTCAACATGAAAGGAGCCTAAGGTGATACCTATGTTTTGAACTAGATGGGTATTTTAAAGGATCTATGAGGGATTCAAAAATATATTTTGATAGGTGAATGACCTCAAGAATTGAGAACATTGTAAGGATGCAGAAAAATGCTTAATCACATCATACATCCATGATAGACGCACATTTTTGTTTGTAGGAGGTTTTTATTTGGTAGAATATATGACGTGTGTTGTTGGTCGAATAGGTGGACTATTGATGTTTTTTGGATTATTCCATTATTCAATAGTTGAACCATGAAAAAACTACTTCCCACTGAATATTAGATGACTGAGGCCTGGCTATAGCTGGACAAAGCTGATCCTACCACAACCATAGTGGCTCTGCATTCTCGAGTAACACAAATGATGGTGGTAATGAATCTCATGGGATGGTATGAGAGTACCATAAATGCTGATCTCTATGTTGAGACTAATATATGGTCTTAGTAGCATTTACGACATATGTAGATGCACTATCCTGAGGATTCGATGATTGACATATTCATGGTCCTGCTGATGATAGCATCAACCAATAACAATTGAAGGACCTACCTAACACTCCTCACTATCGAGAACCATGTAAGGGTACACCAACTTGGTGGTATAAACTATAATATAATCCTGGTCAACATATGAGGAATCCTCCAATATTGGGAAAATTTAGGGGGCGATTCCCATCTCTGGAAAAATGAAATCCAAAAGCATTCAAGATGATTTCGGTGTATGGTTTGGACCCTAATTTCCCGTAAATTATTGGTTAATTATCTTTTGATATGTATACAACTTGGATGTGGATTTATAAGTGGATGCTGAAAGGGTTACGGAAACATCAGGAGGCTTGGGCCAATTCATATTGGAACGAATGACACCACAGATGAGAGCGACATATCAATGAGGTAACCAATTATCATACTTCCGAGACTCGTGCCTAGAGACCTACTACCAGTCACATTTGTTTCCACTGTAAAGATTTATATAAATTCATGACACATATGATGGGGTGGGACCCACTCTAAATTAATTTTTCTCAAACTATTCTTTGATCCATTCCTTGATCACCTAAAATTACATGATGGTATGTCTGAGAATTTTATGATAAGGAAAATAGTCCGGATGATTAATGAGATCTGCCTCATGTTGTTTCTTGTATTATGGAAACATCAAAATTCATTGATCCAAACCACACAAAAAATAACAAAGAACTCGAGCTTCATTGAGTGAATAGTTCAAGTTTCTCATGTTAGAGAAAGGAACTATGGTATCCTGGCCTTGAGAATAATCTGGATCCTAATGAGGTAGGGGTGGGGGTGGGGGTAGATCCTGATTGTCTCTTCTTGGCGGTGATGATTGATGGGGTGGTAATTTCTGATTTTTGTGGTGTGTGATACTAAGCCTGAGGCTAGGCCTAAGGTTTTATCCCTCAGTGAGGCTATGGATAATCCGCCACCAGTACATATATAGCAGTCTGGGTGCCTATATATAGGAAACAACATTATTCTCTTCTTTAGAGGCTCTTCTTACCGGAACTGAATGAGGTGATAGTAATGCCATCTAGGCCTACTGCAAGGCTTCCTCCAGGAGCTATCCATTTTCAGAGAAATCCAAATATCCACCAAGTAAATAATGAGTGATGAGTTAGAGAAATAATTTAGTCTTTACATAACCCATGCCCATATTTATTATCTTTTCTTGAGCCCGTAGCATGTTGAGTGAATATGTGTGGCCCTTCCACCTAGAGACAAAGACTGCGACTCACTCATCTGGCTATTGTTTTCACTTGAAGAGTTCGAAAATACTTGTCTTGCATGTGGTAGAGATAAAATAATAATGAAAATTCCTATGAATATTATCCCAATCAGCAATAGACCCAATGGGTAACATTCTGTACCAAACGAACATGGATCCTTCTGATATCTATATGAAACAATAGAGCTTGGTAGCCTCCTTCTGTGAGTAGTTTCTAGCATGGGTCCAAACCTTGAGATTAAGTGGTCTAGATTCAACAATGAGTCTCCCATCCCATTGATGGAGAAAAGTCTGGATTTCTAAAATCTGGGGGTTCTTGAATGTCATCCACCCATGCCAGATATGGCTCTCTATCTTGTGGTATTTCCACCTACCACGTCTCAAGGGCCTCTGGTGAGTAGTGAGAGCATCTATCACATCATCTAGGTAAAAATACATATCTGGGAGATTATTATTGACCAATAGTATATTGATAGGATATTCAGCATGATAGGAAGGCTCATCAGCTCATGGAGTGGCTGGTGAAGTGGGTGGTGGAACAACCATTAGAGTTGCTGGAGGAATGACCTGGGTCGGGTCTAGGGGAGGGTTCTCTTGAAGCTCAGGATGATTTAGTGACGCATATTGTGATCATTTCCCATAGACACTAGCCACTAACCTTTCAGTATGAATTGGATTATAAATATAAATAGGAGGAAATTGGCCAAGGAGGACTGGTGGGTACCCCTACTACCCCAGTAGAGGACAGGCATGATTGTATAAAGGATCACCATATTCTGTAATAATCTCTACAATTCACTCAAAAAGGACTTCATCAGTGAACCCCTTTTTATCCATGAGATATTGGAACAAGAAATCCATTTTAGATCAACTTTAATATTCTACACTACATCAGATGGGTCTGATGGCTTAGAAATCCTGATTTGACCTTTATCCTTTTGGGTGTTCTGATAGATGTGAAATGATGTAGAGTGGTTCCAAGGCCATGTAACTGCCTTTTATAATTTTTATGAACACCCATGTTGTCCACTAGATGATGGGATTCCTCTTCAGTGAGTTAAGGTGCGAGGATCGTATGGACATATGTCAAACGGAAAAGGAGTAGGACCTAAGTGTTGGTAAGATTGAGTATGGGGCAGACCATTGTACTGGTTGTTGGATTTTTGTGGAGGAACTTCGGGTTTAGAAGTCTTGGAGTGGGGAGTAACTCTGTTTGAGCTGGTGAGAACATGGAGGGGACCACCATGTTGACTACTGATGGAATAAGGAGGACATATGTGCTAGTTGGAAGTGGTAGAATGAAGAAGGCCTTCATACTAACCGAAGTCGACATAGGTAGTAACTCCATGTTAACTATCAATGAAGGATTGAGGAACTCTTATTTGGTGATTTCTAAAGTAGAGAGGACCTCCACTGCAGCTGATGAGAACATGGGGAGGATCTTCATCTTGACAGGTGATAGAGTGAGAATGACCTTTGCTCTCGTCAATGTTGTTGTAGGGAGCACATCCACTTGAGATGATGATGACATGAGGAGGACCTTCATGTTGATTATCTAAGACATGGGTAGGACCTCTATATCTATAATCATAGGTATGATGAGGACCTATATACTATATAACAATTAGATGGGGATGACATCTACTTAGACTGATGTTATTAACATGGGGAGGACCTCCATGTTGGGTATGAGACTTTGGATGACCTACAATCTAACTGGAGATGGTATAAAGAGGGACACCTTACTATATCTTATCATCATGGGTTTCCCTGTGATGGCTACTGATCGTGTCAGAAACCAAAAGAGTCATCCCAGCTTAGTAGTGGGGTGGCAGAGGTATCAATTCTGATTGTGCATAAGTGGATCCCTATTCTATAGTATCAGGGACCTTATAGAATACACTTGGGTGGAATGGGACATTGATTCTATATAAGATGATACCCCTTGACATGAATATTCATGAGCTCGCACCCGACGTTGTAATTGGGTTATCCAAACTAGTACAAATGGAGACGGGGTATAGACCGCCTGTTCTTCAGCCTGAGGAAATAGAAGATGAGGGAATTGAAATTTCTAGGTGTGATCCCTCATTGGAAACCCTCGAGATGTATTTTTAGCTGTGATGAATCAAATACCTTTTACCTCATAGGAATATGGGATTTAATCACATGAACATTCCAGGTCTCCCACATAGATTAAGATGCTGTTTGTCAAACTCATTCTTGGTGCCATCTCTTTGTGGATTCATGTTAATTACAATGAATCTGTCTAAAAATTAAAAAGTTTCAAGTCAAGGATATAGTCAAATTTGGAATCTATGGTATTTTTTGTGTAACACCCCAAGATATCATAGTATGTACTTTTCAAAACAATTTAATATCTTTCACTACACGTTACACTGAGTTCAAGCGCATCATGACTTACAAAACAAGTCGTTAAAAAGAGGTTATGAATATTATTAAATAAATTTTGAACCTTATATAATCCTTATAATTTCAGAATCCATATTATGAGTTTCTTAGACATAATGTAAGAACAAATTCCTTTTTTTAGATAAAAGAAGTATTTTTCAAAAATGAACTTTTACCAACTTTAATAGTGAACCCTTTTTAAATCCAATATTTTAAACTTTAATATATTCAATTTGACTAAATAAATTTATTCTTTAGAATGGGGACATAAAAAAAATACAATTTAACTAACCATGATTCCACGGTACACTTCTCTTTGAATAATACAGTAGCGTGTGTTGTACGCAACTTCGAGTTCGGACACACACTACAACCAATCAAAATAGTCGTAATGAATAGTAATACCTACTTTTTAAAATTTTATAATCTTTATCTATCAAAATGGACATCATTTTTGGATTTTTAATATTGAATTTATCATAGGGTGAAATTTCGGTACTTTTCGGATACCTTTTATATTTTGATGAATAGTGAAAATTAATAAATTTTAATTAAAAATAACTTTTTTAATAAAAATAATTAGTAGTGATAAATTATGAATTTGATTGGTTTTAAAGTATATTTATAATATATTTTTATGATTTAATACAATTTTGTTCATTGGACAAAATTTCACAATTAAACCGAACATAAACAAGTGTCAATCTTTTGATTGTTATTATCTCTTCAAAACACGCTTTTTGTTTTAACAACAGGAATTAAATTTAAATTAATTTCTGCCACTTCTGTGTCTTGAATTTGGAAAAATGGATTCCATATTTGGAATCATGATTTTTATATTGTGTAAATAGGTAACTTTTATTTTTAGACATATGAATAATTACGTCGGTAAATATTTTATTTACCATGGTTGAAGGGTAAATCCGGTAAATACGGGTTAAAAATTAATATTATAATAAAAAATTACCCTAAAACATGTCCTAACCTTATTAGTTGATACATGTCCGACCATGGGCATCTTTGGGACGATTTTTGGACCCCATGGAGCCACTTGTAAGTGATAATGAGACTTTATTTTAATTAAGTTAAAGTAAATAAAAAATGACATAAGCATATATCTTTTAGGAAAACAATTATTACACAGGGTTATATATGCTGGATATTAGACTATAAATATTAATTAGAAAGATAAAAATAGTTCCTACATAATTATATTTTATTTATAATTTTTAGACATTAAATAATTTAATTTATTTATGACACAATGATGATAAAGTAATTACCGTAACAGTGAAAAATTAAAATAATTAATATTATAAACACCCAAATAAATATAATTTGAGACTTTTTATGAATTACACTAATTTTATAGGATAGTATGATATGTTAGGATTTATTTAATTAATATGTTTTGAAGTAATAATTCTGTTATGATTTTTTACAAAAATCAACCATTGAATAGTGTCAAAATTGACAAAACGAGTTTTTAAAAAAAATAGTATATAATTAATTGATATTAAATTACTAAAAATCTAATCTTAGGCCAAGAGACTTATACAATGATAGGTGTATCATTATTGGACTTATTTGGGGTCTCTTGGATGTATATAGTAAATTTATTAACTATATAATATAAAAATACAAAGTGACATGGTAAGTGTCAAACTAATTAACTAAGAGTTAATAATTAAAGATAAGGTTAATATAGTAACCCAAACCTGTATAAATCCTATTAGTTGAGTTTTTTTAGACCTATCCCCTCCATAAACTTTAAATAATACACTTTGGATACATTAGAACCCGAATATGAATTTATTATAAAATAATATTTCTAGCTTTTCCAAAGATGCCCCTCACCCCTCTTATAAAAGTGCACTCGTCCTTCTCATTAATTCACACCTTCAAAGCCTTTTTGTTCGGCCAACCTCTGCCCAAATACTCTATAAACTTCCCTAAATTCATCCTAGAGGACTTCCATTAGTCAGAAAGGCAACTTAAGGAGCCCTTTTGATCAAATCAAAAGGAAGAACCCGAAGAAGAGGTAATGTTTTCACCACCCTTTTTCATATTAATTTCTTATTCAAATTCTTATTTCTTTGTTATTCCCATTAAAAAATAATGAATCCAGTACCTCCAATATACTGTAATATTATTATAAAAATGGTACAACCATATTCAGTATTCTATCCATCCTATGAATGACATGTCACCATACGTGCGTACGTACGGCTTACCGTCTCCACGTCGTGGTGTAATTGTTATTCAATATATTATTATTTGGACGGGTATAATAATGATTTGTAATTAATTTAAATAATAAATATAACATGATAATTATTTTTTATATATGACATACCATCCAATTAAATATTATTTTAATATCAAAAGTGTGATATTATCGCTCGTGCAAACGTACGGACTACCGTCTCCAAAAACACGATGAGATTCATTTTCCATCGTATCCATCAAAGTATAATTCTCATTTGATGATTAATAATACTATCTAAAGACTTGATATCATTCTGGATATGAATAAGATACAACCTATACATGACAAACACAACTTATGTAACAAAACATATAAAAGAAAACGAGTAAGTTAACACCCGAGACAATGATAATACTAAGATATTATTAACAAATAAAAGTTAAAAGATCATATATGATATCATATTAATGTATATTATTCTTGTATAATTTAATAAAAATTATTTCACCATTATACAGGAGGTTAACCTACCCTCAACCAAGGAAAAGTACAAGGTTAGGGTTTATTTCGCAATCTCTTCATTGTCCGAGGTTTTTTATACGTAATAATCTACTGGGACTTCTTTATCATCCACATCCATGTTTCTTAAAAATGTATTTAAAAACATTTTTACTATGGGTTAAAGTCATTTATACCCATGTTGGATTTTATAAGTGGTTTATAAATGAATCTTTTCGTCGTTTTTCCAAACAAGGTCCTTTTTTGCCTTTTTGACAGAATTAAGGTAAGAATGATTTTTAACTTATACGACGGGTGCGGCTATTTTATGCTGTTATAAAATCATCGAAACTTCCCATACAAGCTTATAAGAATATTTTCAAAGAAAATTTATTATTTTATAAATATATTACTCTTAAATGATTTCAAAATAGAAAGAGATATTTCTCTAAAAAGAGTTTGGATTTCATCTATGTCAACATCCTTTGATGGATTTTTCGCTTATTTGAAGTTCATTTATTATGATACAAAACTTCTATTTTGTATTGAAGGTTTTGTGATATGTTTGACTGTGGATGTGTTATTTTTATACCATTCATGGTTTATGGATGAAGTATTTACATTTCGTATGCTAGTTTTAATATGAATGTTTATGTTATGTTTAAACCTGTTCATATGAGGAATGCATTGGACTTGATATGTGACGGGTGGAGCCCGCTATAGCTTCTCGATGCATCGGTTGGTCTCATGAGACAATCTAGTGTCTTGGCACAAGGCCATGACAAAATATTATTTGTAGTCATGTCACGAGGCCTTGGCTATGTGGTTATGATAGTCTGGCGTTATGCATTCCATCATTATGAAAGTGGTTATTGATATTGCATGTGATTATTCGATTAGTAGAATATCCATGTGAATAAGTAAATGACGTTATTTCATTTTATTTTTTCCATACTATGTTGATGTTTAAGTTTAAAAGGCTTTTGTTTTAGTTATACATTTCCTTAAATGTTTATGCTTATTTATGAAAGTTTCCGCTGTATTGCTTACCCTTACGGAGCGTTTGAGCTCACCCCTTTCTATGTTTAATTTTCCCCAGGATTCCAAGAAGTACATTGTTATTGATAATAAGGGTTAAGAAAAGAGAATAATGGCATTCATAATGGATTATTTATGTTTTTTGTATGTTATGAAGTGTAATGTAACATTCATGTATGTAATCAATTTTCCAAGGCTGCTAAACTAATCGGTCCTTTGGGACTTGATTCCTTGTAATCATGCCAATGTATTAAAATAATGCACCAACTCTGGGTAACTGGGGTCAGGGTGTTACAGTTGGTATCAGAGGAAGTTTAGCAATAACCTTGGAAACTATATTTAGATAATCTCTGATTAGAGCACATAGCCCCAATATAGACTTTGAGGATTAGTATATATGAACATCCTAGAATTTTGGTATTGTAGAGATTTTTTGAGTTTTCTGAGCAATACATCCATGTCTGGATACGAGTAGGTAGAGGCAGCTCTGGCACAGATGTACCTAGGGGAAAACCCTGAAAACACCGCTTTGAGCTAGACTCGAACAGGAACTGGTGCATGATAACGGGCCTTGCTACACTCTTATTTATGACACTCCAGTGGGATATGCTTAAGATAATTCTAATTTTCATTACAAGCCATTATGAAGAGATCGTGAGTATATACTTACTCAAAGAAAACATTTTGATGATTATGGATTATATCCATAAACTGTTCAATTTGCGTTAGGTATTTTACAAGTTTGGAATTTTTCATTGTAATTCATAAACTGACCTAGGTTATGCTATTGTATAGAAGTGGCGCCCAGTAGGAGGAATTTGAACTCCAGTAATACGTATGATCCAAAGAGTAAGAAGGATCATATCATTCATGGTATTAAGCCATAATTTAGAAGGAAAACAGTCTCCCACGTCTTATCATCATATGAAGAAATATTATCATGTGTCGATAAGATAAATAATTTGTTTACTGAGTACTATGACTTTGAAGGGAAACAAGAGAAGAAAAGGATGGAAGAGAGAAAGTTGGATAAAGGGAAGAGGGAAAAGAATAATTTCCCCATACGTGATAACTGTGGGAAGAAACACCCTAAAACTTGCCTGAAAGGAATGGGAGTTTGTTATAAGTGTGTAGGAAAAGGGCACCAAGTATGTGACTACAAGGGTAAGAAAATGTTTTCAAATGTACAATGCTTCATTTTCAAGGGGTTTGGACACTACGCGAACCTATCATTAGACTACGCCGCAAATGATGCTATTGGATAACAATCATGTTATGATACTACCACAGATGAAGAGTAATGATTATAGTTCTTTTGTTTATTATGTCATTTGAGTGTTTTATCAGCAATGTACTTGTTATAATAATTATGGAGTATATTAGGATTATACTGTAATACTATTTCATTAAGGATTTGAGATTTTATAGTACTAAGAAAATGACTCTACAGAAAGTTAATCGTTTTGAAAATTACATGGTTGAAGTAAAGATAAACCTTAATACGGTCCTAATATTGAGGTACTTATTTTGGAATAAGATATGATTGATTTGGGTAAATTATATTGGTTATTCTGGACTGCCTTGAAACCGATTAAAGATTTGTATATTCCATAATTGTTGGAGTTTACAACATTTCTGGATGAATGAAGTATATCCAGCATTCTATTTGAAATAAGGTAGCATGAATGTAATCAATGAGGATTATGGTAATTTAGGTTGTTTCAGTGTTCTAAAAGAATACATGATGAAGGTATTCATATGCTATTACGGGGTAAAAAGGATCTACATTATGTTTACCTTCCTTATAAATGTTGGACTATGAGTTTGTACAGAAGTATTTTGGATAATTCTAGTTTGAGATTAATTTTGGATTGCCATTAAAGGAAAACCCGGAGGTCGGGCGGCAACCTGTTGCGACCGGCAAGGCCGCGAGACTTGATCCCGCAACTGAAGGGCGATAATGGTGTATCACCTACCACTGGCCCACGAGATGTCCTGGATTAAATAATGTAGTTTATTTTAAGAAGGTACAGTGGATGAATTATAAATTCATTTTTTTAACCCCAAAATAATAGGATAAATAGAATATTTTTTAAGTTATATTATCTTTTAGAGTGAAATATGAGTTTGTGGTAGAAATTAGTTAAAATATGGAACTCTACTTTTCATGTATATATTTTTCTTCTCCTCTTATTCTATAATGAAATTAATTCTTATACTTTATTGAAGGGATCTTAAAACCAAAAATGTGTTATCCTAATACCTTATGTTTTGTTGAACCGATGGCATTTTAAATCCTCATAGATTACTGAATTTAAGGACCTCAATTTTAAAGTTGTTTAAGATTTATGACCTCAATCACCACATATAAATATTTACGTTTTTTCTCCAATTATATGTCTCTAATTTCCACCAATGTTCTCCTAATCGAGATTATCATTTGGTGGTGACCCATTCATTTCTCTTTTCCTCTTATTAAGACTAAATTTTATTAACCAAATTTCCGATGTGGGTTTTCCCACAAAGATATTTTATATTTTCAACCTTTATTTTCGAAGAAGAATATGAAATTTCAAGGACTCAATTTATTGAAGGAGGGAAGAATGTAACACCCCGAGATTTCATAGTATGTACTTCTTCAAAACAATTCAATAACTTGCACTACACGTAACACCGAGTTCAAGCGCACCATGACTTACCAAACAAGCTGTTCAAAAGAAGTTATGAATAGTATTAACAAAAATTTTAACCTTATATAATCCTTATAATTTTAGAATCCATATTATGAGTTTCTTAGACATAATGTAAGAAGAAAATCCTTATTTCAGATAAAAGAAGTATTTTTCAAAAATGCACTTTTACCAACTTTAATAGTGAACCCTTTTTAAATCCAATATTTTAAACTTTTATATATTCAATTTGACTAAATAAATTTATTCTTTAGAATGGGTAAATAAAAAAATATACAATTTAACCCCCCAAGCTTCCACGGTACACTTCACTTTGAATAATACAGTAGTGTGTGTTGTACGCAACTTCGAGTTCTAACACACACTACAACCAATCAAACTAGCCGTAATGAATAGTAATACCTACTTTTTAAAATTTTATAAATTTTATCTCTCTAAATGGTCTTCATTTTTGGATTTTTAATATTGAATTTATCCTAGGGTGAAATTTTGGTACTTTTCGGATAACTTTTATATTTTGATGAATAGTGAAAATTAATAAATTTTAATTAAAAACAAATTTTTTAATCAAAATAATTAGTAGTGATAAATTATAAATTTGAGTGGTTTTAAAGTATATTTATAAAATATTTTTACTATTAAAGACAATGATGTTCATTGGAAAATATTTCACCATTAAACCGGACATAAACAACTGTCAATCTTTTGATAGTTATTATCTTTTAAAAACACGTTTTTTGTTTTAACAACGGGAATTAATTTTAAATTAATTTCTGCCACTTATGTGTTTTGAATTTGGAAAAATGGATTCCATATTTGGAATCAGGATTTTCAAATTGTGTAAATAGCTAACTTTTATTTTTAGACATTTTGAATAATTACTTCGGTAAATATTTTATTTACCATGGTTAAAGGGTAAATCCGGTAAATAAGGGTTAAATAATAATATTATAATAACAACAAATTACTTTAAAACGTGTCCTAACTTTATTGGTTGATACATTTCCGACCATGGGCATCTTTGGGTCGATTTGTGGACCCCATGGAGCCACTTGTAAGTGATAATGACACTTTATTTTAATTAAGTTAAAATAAATACAAAAATGACATAAGCATATATCTTTTAGGAAAACAATTATTACATAGGGTTATATATATTGTATTTTCGACTATAAATATTAATTAGAAATCTAAAACGATTTCCTACATAATGATAAATTATTTATAATTTTTATACATTAAATAATTTAATTTATTTATGACACAATGATGATCCAGTAATTACCATAATAGTAAAAAATTAAAATAATTAATATTATAAACACACAAATAAATATAATTTGAGACTTTTTATGAATTACACTAATTTTCTAGGATAATATGACATGTTGGGATTTATTTAATGAACTTTTTTCAATGTAATCATTCTGTTATGATTTTTTACAAAAATCAACTATTGAATAGTGTCCAAATTGACATAAAAGAGTTTTTAAAACAAATTTTATATTATTAATTTATATTAAAATTTTGAAAATTTAAGGTTCGTCCAAGAGAATTATATAATGATATTTGTATCTTTAATTGAGCACTTGGGGGTCTCTTCTATTTATATAGTAAGTTTATTAACTATATAATATAAAAATACAAAGTGACATGGTAAGTGTCAAACTAATTAACTAAGAGTTAATACTTAAAGATAAGGTTAATATAGTAACCCAAACCTATCTAAATCCTACTGGTTGAGTGGGTTTCTACCTATCCCCACCTTAAACTTTAAATAATCCACTTTGGAGCCATTAGAAATCGAATATGAATTTATTATAAAATAATATTTCTAGCTTTTCCAAAGGTTCCCCTCACCCCTCTTATAAATGGGAACTACTCCTTCTCATTAATTTACACCTTAAAATCCTTTTGGTTCTGCCAAACTCTGCCAAAATACTCTCTCAACATCCCTCAATTAATGCTATAGGCCTTACATTAGTCAGAAAGCCATCTTATTGAGCCCTTTTGATTAAATAAAAAGGAAGAACCTGAAGAAGAGGTAATGTTTTCACCACCCTTTTTCAAATTCATTTCTTCTTCAACTTCTTCTTTCCTTGTTATTACCATTCTAAAATAAAGAATCCAGTATCTCCTATATACTGTAATATTATTATAAATATGTTACAACCATATTCAGTATTCTATCCATCCTTTGAATTACATGTCATCATACATGCGTACGTACGGCTTACTGTCTCCACATCGTGGTGTAATTGTTATTCAATATATTATTATTTAGATGAGCATAATATTGATTTGTAATTCATTTAAATAATAAATATAACATGATAATGATTCTTTATATATGATATACCATCCAATTAAATATTATTTTAATATCAAAAGAGTGATATTGTCGCTCGTGCGTACGTACGGACTACTATCTCCAAGAACGCGATGAGATTCATTCTCCATCGTATCCATCCAAGTATAATTCTCATTTGATCATTAATAATAGTATATAAGGACTTGATATAATTCTGGATATGAATAAGATATAACCTATCCATGAAAAACACGGCTTACGTAACAAAACATATAAAATAAAACGAGTAATTTAACACCCGAGACAACGATAATACTGAGATATTATTAACAAATCAATGTTAAAAGATCATATATGATATCCTATTAATGTATATGATTATTGTATAATTTAATAACAATTATTTCACCATTATACATGAGGTTAACCTACCCTCAACCAAGGAAAAGTAGGTAAGGGTTTATTTTGAAATCTCTTCATTATCCGAGGTTGTTTATACGTAATAATCTACTAGGACTTCATTATCATCCACATCCATGTTTCTTAAAAATGTATTTAAAAACATTTTTACTATGGGTTAAAGTCATTTATACCCTTTTTGTATTTTATAAGTGGTTTATAAAGGAATATTTCCATCGTTTTCCAAACAAGGTCCTTTTAACCTTACTGACAGAATTAAGGTAAGAATGATTTTTTATCTTATACGGCAGGTGTGGCTATTTTCCGCCGTTATGAAATAGTCAAAACATCCTTTACAAGCTTATAAGAATATTTTCAAAGAAAATGTTTTATTTTATAAATATATGAATCTAAAATGATTTCAAAATAGAAAGAGATATTTCTCTAAAAAGGGATTTGATTTCATCTATGTCAACATCCTTTGATGGACTTTACGCTTATTTGAAGTTGATTAATTATGATACAAAACTTCTATTTTGTATTGAAGGTTTTGTGATATGTTTTACTGTGGATGTGTTATTTTTATACCATTCATGGTTTATGGATGAAGTATTTACATTTCGTATGCTAGTTTTAATACGAATGTTTATGTTTCGTTTAAACCTGTTCATATGAGGAATGAATTGGACTTAATATGTGATGGGTGGAGCCCGCTATAGCTCCTGGATGCATCTGTAGGTCTCATGAGAGAAACTAGTGTCTTGGCACAAGGCCTTGACAAAATCTTATTTTTAGTCTTGGCACGAGGCCTTGGCTATGTGGTTATGATAGTCTAGCATTATGTATTACATCATTATGAATGTGGTTATTAATATTGCATCTGATTATTCGATTAGTAGAATATCCATGTGAATAAGTAGATGGAATTATTTCATTTCATTTTTGCCATACTATGTTGAAGATTAAGTTTAAAAGGATTTTGTTTTAGTTATACATTTCCTTAAATGTTTATGCTTATTTATAAATGTTTTCGCTGTATTGCTTACCCTTACAGAGCGTTTGAGCTCACCCCTTTCTGTGTTTTATTTTTCCTAGGATTCCAAGAAGTATATTGTGATTGATAAGAAGGGTTAATACAAGGGAATAATGGCATTCATAAAGGATTATTTATGTTGTTTTGTATGTTATGAAGTGTAATGTAACATTCATGTATGTAATCTATTTTCCAAGACTGCTAAACTAATCAGTCCTTCGGGACATGATTTTTTTTAATCATGCCAATGTATTAAAATAATGCACCGAATCTGGGTAACTGTTGTCGGGGCATTACATTTGGACACTGGAACATTGGAACACCGGTATTCTTCCTCGTAAGATGGTTTATCGAGGGTGAAGAATCCCAAGGCATCCCATATCGATTGTAGGGTATCTTTTTCAAGAGGCATTTATTCCATGGTTTTCCTCAGGCTTCACATATTTAACAAAGGGTAATCTATGAGTTTAATGTCATGTGGGGTTATACAGTCATGGGTTTAATGTCTTATGGAGATGGAATGGGTTATTTATAACACTTATGAATGTTGATAATATAGGTACATCCATAGGATGGAGCAGCCAGAAAGTGTATAGGATGGGTGGATCAGAATGATCATTGAGGATGGACTCGATAGTGTTGTGTTCTATAAAGTTAAGGTTTCACACCGTGAAGGCCAATCAAGACACCTTTTAGGGTAGATAAAGGAAGGTGGACCCCAATGATGGGGGCACGAAGGTTTACCATTGGCTTGGAGTGAACCTCATGAAGGCTTCCAACATACCCAGTTTTGAAGATAGGGATCAAAAACATTGTAGTTCATTGGACATAGTAGGGCTTACACACTGAGACTGTCCTTTATAAGAGGATTTATATTGGTTTGATTGTGTGTCGGTTACACAGTGAGACTACCTAGATGATGTTTGGATAATCAATGTGGATTATGTAGCTTACGTGATGAGATTGACCATATAGATGATGTGATCCCACCATGATAAGGGTGAGATGATGAATCAGATGACTAGGGCTCATACATAGTATATTCCTAGATGAATGGTATGATCCCACCAAAATGTGGTGGACCAGGTAAGAATCATGATTGATTATGGAAAAATTTAATGAAGTGTATAGAATGGATGAGATGTTGAGTATGTTGGGCTAGGACCTCAGGGGGGATTCCTATGTATCATAGCTGGTAGGAAATCAATTTTCACATAATTTTGAATTACCATGCAGTATAACATCATATGGTAAGGATGATAGGGAACTGATGTGAAGATGATAGTGTTGATATTGAACCTCGGGAAAGATTCCTTTGTATCGCATTTGGTTGGGAATCAAAGTCTATATAGTTATAAAGGGGTGTTAGGACTTCAGCCTGAAGAGGTGTCCCAAGAACATGGTACGGGGCTTACACATTAAAGCTTCCCTAGTGGACTCAAAGGTGAAGTGACAACTGGGTAGTGCTTAATCCTCCATAGATATAGTTATTTGAGGTAAAGACTAGGACGTGAATAAATGATGGTGGACACTGAGATCTAGGAGGTTAACCCCTAGAATGTGGGAACATAGTTTTACCAATGTTCGTGATTGAACCTAATGAAGGCATCCTACGTACCCTATTTAGAATACGAATATTAAAACCCACATTATTCGGTAATTTAGGGACTGCACAGGTTAGTGTCATGTGAAGGTTGAAGCTAGGGATTACTCTAGGATGGATGCCTAAAATAAGGGTTTCATTGTCACTACTATCCTCTAGTCCCATGTGAGCAATGCTCAGTGCGAGAAACAACATGAATCTATAGACTAGACGGTCAAATTGAAAAAGATGCATCAGTGTGAGATATAGCGGTGCTTGTGCATAATAGTGGCCCATGGTGAAAAATATAAAAGGGAGATGGATGGGTTGCTGAGAGTCAAATGTACCTACCTCACCTCAAGTATTTATGCTCATAAGATCCAAGAAAGAGAAAGAGTACTACCTTATTCAAGAAAGGAAAATGGAATACACCAAGATGGTTGCTGTAACACCCCACGCTTCTACGGTACGCTTCTCTTTGAATAATGCGATAACTTGTGTTGTACGCAACATCGAGTTCTAACACACCACAACCAATCAAACTAGCCGTTACGAATAGTAATACCTACTTTTTGAAATTTTATAAATTATATCTCTCAAAATGGACTTCATTTTTGGATTCAGAATATCGAATTTAGCCTAGGGTGAAATTTTGGAACTTTTCGGATAACATTTATATTTTGATTAATAGTGAAAATTACTAAATTTTAATTAAGAACAACTTTTTTTAATCAAAATATTTAATAGTGATAAATTATTAATTTGAGTGGTTTTAAAGTATATTTAAAATATATTTTTACCATTTAATACAATTTTGGTCATTTGACATAATTTCACAACTAAACTGAACATAAACAAGTATCAATCTTTTGATAGTTATTATATCTTAAAAACACGCTTTTTGTTTTGACAGCGGGAATTAATTTTAAATTAATTTCTGCCACTTCTGTGTTTTGAATTTGGAAAAACGGATTCCATGATTTGAATCAGGATGAATAGTTAAATTTTATTTTTAGACATTTTGAATAATGACTTCGGTAAATATTTTATTTACCACGGTTAAAAGATAAATCCAGTAAATAAGGGTTTAAAAAATAATATTATAATAATACTAAATTACCCTAAAATGTGTCCTACCCTTATTGGTGGATACATTTACTACCATGGGCATTTTTGGGTTGACATTGGGACCCCATTGAGCAACTTTTAGGTGATAGGGACACTTTATTTTAATTAAGTGAAAATAAATACAAAAATGACATAAGCATATATCTTTTAGAAAACAAAATTTTACATAGGGTTATATATGATGGATTTTCGACTATAAATATTAATTAGAAATATAAAAGGATTTCCTAAATAATTATATTTTATTTATAATTTTTATACATTAAATAATTTAATTTATTTATGACACAATGATGATGCAGTAATTACCATAATAGTGAAAAATTAAAATAATTGATATTATAAATACCCAAATAAATATAATTTGAGAATTTTTATGAATTAAACTAATTTTCTTGGTTCATATGACATGTTATGAATGATTTAATTAACTTTTTTGGAAGTAATAATTCTGTTATGATTTTTACAAAAAATCAACTATTGAATAGTGTCAAAATTGACATAAAAGAGTTTTTAAAACAAATATTATATTATTAATTGATATTAAATTCTTAAAAATATAAGGTTCGGCCAAGAGACTTATATCATAATAGGTGTATCATTACTGGTCCATTTGGGGGTCCTTTGGATGTATATAGTATGTTTATTAGCCACATAATATAAAAATACAAAGAGACATTGTAAAAGTGAAACTAATTAACTAAGAGTTAATACTTAAGGATAAGGTTAATATAGTATCCCAAACCTGTCTAAATCCAATTGTTTGAGTGGTTTTAGACCTATAACCACCTTAAACTTTAAATAATTCACTTTGGAGCCATTTGAAACCAAATATGAATTTATTATAAAATAATATTTCTATCTTTTCCAATGGTGCCCCTCACCCCTCTTATAAAAGGGCACTCCTCCTTCTCATTAATTCACACCTTAAAAGCCTTTTGGATCATCAAACCACTACCCCATTACTCTCTAAACTTCCCTCACTTCATCCTAAGGGCATTTATTTAGTCACAAATCCAACCTAAGGAGCCCTTTTGATCAAATCAAAAGGAAGAACCCGAAAAAAGGTAATAATTTCACCACCCATTTTCAAGTTCCTTTCTTCTTCCACTTATTCTTAATTTGTTATTACCATTCTAAAATAATAAATCCAGTATCATATATATATTGTGATGTTATTATAAATATGTTACAACCATATATATTATTCTATCCACCCAATGAATAACATTTCACCATACGTGCGTACGTACGACTTACCGTCTCCACGTCGTGGTGTAATTATTATTCAATAAATTATTATTTGGATGGGTATAATAATGATGTGTAATTAATGTAAATAATAAATATAAATGATAATTATTCTTTATATATGATATAAAATCCAATTATATATTATTTTAATATCAAAATAATGATATTGTCACTCGTGCGTACGTACGAACTTCCGTCTCCACGATCGCGATGAGATTCATTCTCCATCGTATCCATTCAAGTATAATTATCATTTGATGATTAATAATAGTATTTAAGGACTTGATATCATTCTACATATGAATAAGACAGAAAATATCCATAACAAACATGGCTTAGGTAACAAAACATATAAAATAAAATGAGTAAGTTAACACCTGAAACGAAGATAATTCTAAGATATTATTAACAAAGAAATATTAAAAGATCATATATGATATCATATTAATGTATATGATTCTTGAATAATTTAACAACAATTACTTCACCATTATACATGATTTTAACCTACCCCTAACCAAGGAAAAGTACAAGGTAAGGGTTTATTTTGCACTCTCTTTATTATCTGATATTGTTTATACCTAATAATCTACTGGGACTTATCTATCATCCACATCCATGTTTCTTAAAAATGTATTTCAAAACATTTTTACAATTTACTATAATATGGGTTAAATTAATTTATACCCATGTTGACTTTTATAAGTGGTTTATAAAGGAATCTTTCCATCATTTTCCAAACAAGGTGCTTTTTAACCTTTTCGACAGAATTAAGGTAAGAATGTTTTTTTATCTTATACAGCGGGTGCGGCTATTTTCCGCCATTATAAAATCATTGAATATTCTCTTACAAGCTTATAAAAATATTTTCAAAGAAAATTTTATATTTTATAAATATATGAATCTTAAATGATTTCAAAATAGAAAGTGATATTTCTCTAAAAAGAGTTTTGGTTTCAATTATATCAACATCCTTTGATGGATTTTACGCTTATTTGAAGTTGATTTATTGTGATACAAAACATCTATATTGTATTGAAGGTTTTGTGATATTTTTTACTGTGGATGTGTTATTTTATACCATTCATTGTTTATGGATGAATTATTTACATTTCGTATGCTAGTTTTAATACGAATGTTAATGTTATGTTTAAACCTTTTCATATGGGAATGCATTGGACTTAATATGTGACGGGTGGAGCCCACTATAGCTCCTCAATACATCGGTAAGTCTCATGAGAAAAACTAGTGTCTTGGCACAAGGCCTTGGAAAAATCTTATTTGTAGTCTTTGAATGAGGTCTTGGCTATGTGGTTATAATAGTCTAGCATTATGCATTCCATCGTTATAAAAGTGGTTATTGATATGGCATCTGATTATTCGATTAGTAGAATATCCATGTGAATAAGTAAATTACATTATTTCATTTTATTGTTGACATACTATGTTGATGTTCAAGTTTAAAAGGCTGTTGTTTTAGTTATACATTTCCTTAAATCATTATTCTTATTTATGAAAGTTTCCGCTATATTGTTATCCTTACTGGGCATTTAAGCTCACCCCTTTTCTCTATTTAATTTTTCCCAAGATGTGAAGAAGTAATTTATGAAAGAATTGCAGGGATAGTATGAGGGGATAAGAGTGTGGAATATGGAGACAATATTGTTGTAGTTTTCATTTTATGATGTAATTTAAACTTTATTAATGTATCTAGTTATTCCAAGGCTACTAAATGAATCGGTCTTTCGAGATTTAATCTTTCTTGTGATCATGCCAATGTTATTTAATAATGCACCGACTTTGGGTAACTGGGGTCGGGGCGTTATAGTTGGTATCAGAGAAAGTTTATTACAAACCTTGGAAGCTAGATTTAGATAAACTCTTATTAGATCACATAGATTTAAGATGGACTTTGAGGATTAGTATAGAAAACTTCCTAGAATTTTGGTATTGTAGAGATTTTGTGAGTTTTCCGAGCAATACATCCTTGTCTGGATACAAGCAGGTAGAGGCGGCTCTGGCACAGATGTACCTAGGGGTAAAACCCAAAAACAACGCTTTGAGCTAGACTCGAACGAGAACTGGTGCACGACAACGGGACTTGCTGCACTCTTCGTTACGACACTCCAAGGGGATATGCTTAGGATAACTCTCATTTTCTTTACAAATCCTTATCAAGGGTTTATGAGTATATACTTACTCAAAGAAAACATTCTTATGATTATGTATTATATCCATAAATAGTTCAATTTATGTTAAGTGTTTTATAAGTATGGAATTATGTCTTTTGATTCATAAACTGATCTAGTTTATGTTGATGTTTAGAAATGGTGCCTAGTGGAAGAAATGAAAATTGTATCAATGAATGCACTCTATGTAGGTATTTCCCTCCTGCTCAAGATAATTATAGTGGAGGTGGTGATGCAACTGGTGTCGATCAGCTAATCACCATACTGGGACAACTCAATCAAGTTATGAATAATAACCTTACCCGTATGGAGCACCCTGATCTGCAACGTGGAGGATCAATTTTAGATCACTTCATGAGGCAACAACCGCCGACGTTCAATGGGAGTACAAATCTCTTAGTAGCTGAGTAATGGATAAATTCACTAGAGAAAATATTTCAGGATTTGGGGAGTAGCGAAAGGGAAAAAGTTATCATGGCAGTTTACTGCCTCACTGGAGATGCTGATCAATGGTGGTTATTTATTGAAAACATGAAGGAAGATGATGAAGTATCAAATATGGAATGGAGGGAGTTTAATGGTCTTTTTTTAGAAAAATACTTTCCTAGCGACCATCTAAAAGATATGGAAAGACAATTTCTGAGTCTGCGACAAAAGTAGGATGAGAATGTCACAAAGTATGAGGATAACTTTACTAGGTTATCAAGGTATTCTAGAGATTATATACGTAACCCAAGAAGTAATATTTATCATTTCTTTGATGGGTTAAAACCATTTCTCTGTCGAGCATTAGTCTCACAATCCTTCTCATCGTACGAATACATTGTCTCATGTGTTATCAAGACCGAAAATGAATTCTCTAAGTCTTATGACTTTAAATAAAATCAAGAGAAGAAGAGATCTTCTTATCAATTTGGGAATGTGAATAAGGGGAAGAAGGGAAAGGTTGAATATACATCCTGTCGTAAATGTGGGAAGAAACACCCTGGTACATTCTTGAAGGGAATGGGTGTCTGCTCCAAGTGTGGTGAAAAAGGACACCAAGATCGTGATTGAAAAGGGAAGAAGGAAGCCACCAATGTTCAATGCTACAATTACAGGGAGATGGGACATTATGAAAATGAATGTCCTAAGCGTCAGGGGAACATACCTCAGAAAAGGCCAAGGGATCAAGGCCAAGCTTATGCTATCACTACTGCTGAGGTAGAAGCTCTGAAAGATGTGGTAGCAGGTAATTTAATGGTTTCCCCAAGTTTAGCACATGCATTATTTGATTCTGGATCATTGCATTGTTTCATATCTTCCCAGTTTTCGAAGAAAATTAGATATTTCCAATTTGATTCAACAAGGGAGTTTTTAGTTAAAACTCCTAAGGGAAGTATCATTGCAACCATGTTTTGTGAATCAGTCCCCATTAGAGCACATAAATGTTCTTTATCTGATAATCTCATCATCATACCTATGATAGAGTTTGATATAATCCTCGGTATGGACTGGCTTTCGGACTATGATGAAAAGATTTATTGTAAGCAGAAAGAGGTTACGATTCTTGATGTTGATGTTAAGGAACACCTTATCTTTCGAGAAGAATTTTCACCACCTAATTCTTATCTACATCCACCCCCAGTAGCTCAAATAAATTCAATTATTGGGGAGGAAGATATTGAAATGAATATGGGTGAGGAAAGGAATGTTAAAATAGAGGATGTACCTGTTGTGAAAGAATATGTAGATGTGTTTTTGGACAATTTACCTGGACATCCTCCATAATGAGAATTGAGTTTTCCATTTATTTAATTCCTAGATCAATGCCTATATCAAAGACCCCTTATATAATGTCCAATATAGAATTAGTTGAACTAAAGAAACAACTATAGTAATTGAGTAATAAGGGATTTATTCTCCCTAGTGTTTCTCCATGGAGAGCCCCTGTTCTTTTTGTTAAAAAGAAAGATCGATCTATGAGGTTATGTATCGACTACAGGGAGATCAATTCTATAATAATAAAAAACAATTATCCCCTACCTCGCATTGATGGTTTATTTGACCAACTGCATGGAGCTCAATACCTTTCAAATATTGACCTTCGATCTGGATACCATCAGTTGTGTGTGAAAAAGGAAGACATTCCGAAGACAGCATTTCGAACTAGGTACGGGCCTTACGAGTTTACTGTAATTCCTTTTGGATTGACTAATGCACCCTCTGTATTCATGGATCTGATGAATAGAGTTTTCAAGGAATATCTCTATGAATTTTTTGTGGTATTTATTGATGATATCTTTGTATACTCAAAAAGCTACGAAGATCATGAAAATCACATGCGCATTATCCTGAAGACTCTAAGAAGACATGAATTATATGGGAAGTTTAGAAAGTTTGAATTCTGGCTTCATAAGATTTCTTTTCAGGGCCATATTGTCTCTAAATAAGGAATATCTATTGAACCTTCTAAGACCAAGGCAATCCAAGAATGACCAGCACCTACGAGTATAACTGAGGTATGCAGTTTTATTGGTTTGGCAGGTTATTATCGACATTTCGTCCATAATTTTTCAAGGTTGGATAACCCATTAACAAAGCTCGCACGTAAAGGGGTTAAATTTGTTTGGACAAAAGAGTGAGAAGAATGTTTCGAAGAACTGAAGAGAAGATTAGTCAATGAACATATATTGACTCTACTATTGGGGAATGATGGGTTCATTATTTATAGTGATGCATCAAAGAAAGGACTTGGCTGTGTCCTTATGCAGAATGATAGGGTTATTGCCTATGCATCACGACAGTTGAAAATTCACGAAGAAAACTATCCAACTCATGATCTCAAGTTAGCAGTTGTGATCTTTTCTTTGAAGATATGGAGGAACTACCTCTATGGTGAAAATGTGAGATTTATACTGATCACAAGAGTTTGAAGTATATTTTCTCACAAAAAGAACTTAACATGAGGCAAATGAGATGGCTTGAATTACTCAAGGATTCTGATTTTATGATACAATACCACCCGGGGAAAGCAAACAAGGTGGCAAATGCTTTGAGCAGAAAAGATCATGGAGTTTTGAACAATATGATAATTGAAAATGATCAAATTTTAATGGATCTAGTAAAGATGGACATGGGAAGAACCATGGAAGGTGAAACATCAATTCTTTTTCAAATGGTCGCCAAACCATCTTTACTAGAAACGATTAAGAGTTCTCAGACCGATGATGAAGAATTCAAAAATAATATTAAAGCTATAAATGATGAGAGACTGAGAGACTTTGTGTAAGAAGATGGAATTTTGAAATTTTGGAAGAGACTTTGTGTTCCCGATATACCTGATCTAAAAATGGAATTACTGGATGGTGATCATAGTTCTAATTTCTCTATACACCCTGGGAGCACAAAAATGTTTAGAGATTTGAAGGAACATTTTTGGTGGGACAACATGAAGAGGGAGATTGCTGATTTTTTGTCAAGATTTATGGTTTTTCAACAAGTGAAAGATGGAAGGCAACAACCTGGTGGAGTATTGCATCCTCTTCCCATACCTGAGTGGAAATGGGATAATATCATGACGGACTTTGTCATTGGACTACCAAAGACTCCTAGAAGGAACGATGCAATATGGGTTATTGTTGATTGTCTTACAAAGTCAGCACATTTTCGTGCTATAAGGGATGATTTACCACTTGAATGACTAGCAAGACTACATATTAATGAAGTTGTGAGAATTCATGGAGTAACCCAATCGATTTATTCTTATCATGATCCCCATTTTACTTCAAGATTCTAGAAAATTATTCAGAAAGCCTTGGATACTGAACTTCATTTGAGCACTGCCTACCACCCTCAAACAGATGGACAATCAGAAAGAACTATTCAAAACTTAGAAGACATGTTGAGATCCTGCTCACTTGAATTTCAGGGTACGTGGGATCAATATTTACCTCTAGTAGAATTTTCCTATATCAATAGCTTCCATTCGAGTATTCAGATGGCACCATATGAAGCGTTATACAGAAAGAGATGTCGCAGACCAACCTGTTGGGATGAAGCTGGTGAAAGAAAACTTGTAGATCCAGAACTGGTGGAGGAAACGATGGAAAAGGTGAAGGTAATCCAAAACCATATCAAAGAAGCTCAAAGTAGGAAGAAGAGCTATGCCGATAATCGAAGAAAGGATTTGGAATTTCAAGTCGGTGATCATGTTTCTATGAAGGTATGTCCATGGAAGGGAGTCATACATTTTGGTAAGAAAGGTAAATTGATTCCCAGGTACATCGGACCTTTCGATATTCTAGAACAAATTGGGGCTGTATCTTACCGATTGGCAATGCCGCCAAGTCTCTCCGAAGTTCACGATGTCTTCCACGTATCTCTACTGAGGAAATACATGCCTGACCCAACGCATGTACTCACCTATGAGGAATTAGAACTGGAACCCGATCTGTCTTATTGCGAAGAGCCCTTCAGGATTCTTGATACAAGAGAACATGTACTGAGAAACCGAACGACGCGTCTGGTAAATGTTTTGTGAAGAAACCATAAGATGGATGAGGCAACGTGGGAACCTGAGGAAGTTATGATGAAGAACCACCTGAGTCTATTCCTTCATTATTATTCTAGAAATTTTGAGGACGAAATTATTTGAAGGAGGGGAGAATGTAACACCTCAATCTTCTACGGTACGCTTCTCTTTGAATAATGCGATAGCATGTGTTGTATGCAACATCAAGTTCTAACACTCCACAACTAATCAAACTAGCCGTTATGAATAGTAATACCTAATTTTTTAAATTTTATAAATTTTATCTCTGAAAATGGACTTTATTTTTGGATTCGGAATATCTAATTTAGCCTATGGGGAATATTTTTGGAACTTTTCGGATAACATTTATATTTTGATGAATAGTGAAAATTACTAAATATTAATTAAAAACAACTTTTTTAATCAAAATATTTAATAGTGATAAATTATAAATTTGAGTGGTTTTAAATTATATTTAGAATATATTTTTACCATTTAATACAATGTTGGTCATTTGACATAATTTCACAATTAAACCGAACATAAAAAAGTATCAATCTTTTGATAGTTATTATATCGTAAAAACACGCTTTTTGTTTTGACAGCAGGAATTAATTTTAAATTAATTTCTGTGACTTCTGTGTTTTAAATTTGAAAAAAATTGATTCCATATTTGGAATCAGGATAAATAGGTAACTTTTATTTTCAGAAATTTTGAATAATTACTTTCGTAAATATTTTTTTTACCATGGTTAAAGGGTAAATCCGGTAAATAAGGGTTAAAAAATAATATTATAATAATACTAAATTACCCTAAAACGTGTTCTAACATTATTGGTGGATACATTTTTGACCATTGGCATCTTTGGGTAGATTTTGGGACCCCATGGAGCCACTTTTAGGTGATAGGGACACTTTATTTTAATTAAGTGAAAATAAATACAAAAATGACATAAGCATATATCTTTTAGAAAAACAATTTTTACATAGGGTTATATATGTTGTATTTTTGACTATAAATATTCATTGGAAATATAAACATATTTCCTACATAATGATATTTTAATTTTAATTTTTATACATTAAATAATTTAATTTATTTATGACACAATGATGATGCAGTAATTACCATAATAGTGAAAAATTAAAATAATTGATATTATAAATGCCCAAATAAATCTAATTTGAGACTTTTTATGAATTACACTAATTTTCTTGGTTCATATGACATGTCAGAAATGATTTAATTAACTTTTATCGAAGTAATCATTCTGTTAGGTTTTTTACAAAAAATCAACTATCGAATAGTGTCAAAATTGACATAAAAGAGTTTTTAAAACAAATATTATATTATTAATTGATATTAAATTCCTAAAAATCTATGGTTCGGCCAAGAGACTTATATAATGATAGTTTTATCATTAATGGCCCACTTGGGGGGTCTCTTGGATGTATATAGTATGTTCATTAACCATATAATATAAAAATACAAAGAGACATTGTAAAAGTGAAACTAATTAACTAAGAGTTTATACTTAAAGATAAGGTTAATATAGTAACCCAAACCCGTCTAAATCATATTGGTTGAGTGGTTTTCGACCTATCCCCATCTTAACATATAAATAATTCACTTAGGATCCATTATAAACCTAATATGTATTTATTATAAAATAATATTTCTATCTTTTCAAAACGTGCCCCTCACACCTCTTATAAAAGGGAACTCATCTTTCTCATTAATTCACATCTTCAAAGCATTTTGGTTCAGCCAACCTCTACCCAAATACTCTCTCAACTTCCCTAAATTCATCCTAGAGGCCTTCCTTTAATCATAAAGCCAACTTAAGGAGCCCGTTTGATCAAATCAAAAGGAAGAACCCGAAGAAAAGGTAATAATTTCACCACCCTTTTTCAAGTTCCTTTCTTCTTCCAGTTCTTCTTTCATTGATATAACCATTATTAAATAATAACTCCAGTATATTATATATACTGTGATGTTATTATAAATATGTTACAACCATATTAGGTATTCTGTCCACCCTTTGAATAACATGTCACCATACGTGCATACGTACGGCATACCGTCTCCACGTCGTGGTGTAATTATTATTTGGATGGGTATAATAATGATGTGTAATTCATGTAAATAATAAATATAACATGATAATGATTCTGTATATGATATAAAATCCAATTATATATTATTTTAATATCAAAATAATGATATTTTCGCTCGTGCGTACGTACGGACTACCGTCTCCACCAACGCGATGAGATTCATTCTCCATCGTATCAATTCAAGTATAATTATCATTTGATGATGAATAATATTATTTAAGTACTTGTTATCATTCTGGATATGAATAAGATATAACCTATCCATAACAAACATGGCTTATGTAACAAAACATATAAAAGAAAATGTGTAAGTTAACACCTGAAACGACGATAATTCTATGATATTATTAACAAAGCAATGTTAAAAGATCATATATGATATAATATTAATGTATATGATTATTGAATAACTTAATAACAATTATTTCACCATTATACAATAGGTTAACCTACCCCCAACCAATTAAATTTAAAAGGTAAGGTTTTATTTCGCAATCTCTTTATTATCTGAGGATTTTTATACGTAATAATCTACGGTGACTTCTTTATCATCCACATCCATGTTTCTTAAAAATGTATTTCAAATCATTTTTACTATTTAATAGAATATGGTTTAAAGTCTTTTATACTCTTGTTGAATTTTATAAGTGGTTTATAAAGGAATATTTCTGTCGTTTTCCAAACAAGATTCTTTTTAACCTTTTCAACAGAATTAAGGTAAGAATGTTTTTTAAAACTTATACAGTGGGTGTGGATATTTTCCGCCGTTATAAAATCTTCGAAGATTCCATTACAAGCTTATAAGAATATTTTAAAAGAAAATGTTATATTTTATAAATATATGACTCTTAAATTATTTCAAAATAGAAAGATATATTTCTCTAAAAAGAGTTTTGATTTCATCTATGTCAACATCCTTTGATGGATTTTACGATTATTTGAAGTTGATTTATTATGATACAAAACTGCTATATTGTATTGAAGGTTTTGTGATATGTTTGACTGTGGATGTGTTATTTTTATACCATTCATGGTTTATGGATGAAGTTTTTACATTTTGTATTCTAGTTTTAATACGAATGTTTATGTTATGTTTAAACCTTTTCATATGGGAATGCATTGGACTTAATATGTGACGGGTGGAGCCCACTATAGATCCTCGATGCATCAGTAGGTCTAATGAGACAAACTAGTGTCTTGGAAAAAGGCCTTGGAAAAATCTTATTTTTAGTCTTGGTACGAGGCCTTGGCTATGTGGTTATGATAGTCTGGAATTATGCATTCCATGGTTATGGAAGTGGTTATTGATATGGCATATGACTATTCGATTAGTAGAATATCCATGTGAATAAGTAAATGGAATTAATTCATTTTATTTTTACCATACTATGTTGAAGTTCATGTTTAAAAAGCATTTGTTTTAGTTATACATTGCCTTAAATCTTTATTCTTATTTATGAAATTTTATGCTATATTGTTATCCTTACTGGGCATTTGATCTCACCTCTTTTCTATGTTTTATTTTTTCCAGGATGTGAAGAATTAATTTATGAATGACTTGTATGGATAGTATGAGGGGATAAGAGTGTGGACTATGGAGACTATATTGTTGTAGTTTTCATTTTATGATGTAATGTAAACATTATTAATGTATCTAGTAATTCCAAGTATACTAAATGAATCGGTCTTTCAAGATTTGATCTTTCTTGTGATCATGCCAATGTTATGTAATAATGCACCAACTGTAGGTAACTGGGGTCAGGGCGTTACAGTTTCCCTTCCCCACAGGTAGATGTGGTTCCATGAATGGAGGATCTTATTCCATGTGAGGAAGATCTCACTCCCATTGAGATGATTGGTCATCGAAAATTAATAAAGAAGGGAACTTCATTTTCATTTCATGGGGTGAGGCTATAGTTTAACGTCATGGGCTGAGGATGATGGCACTTGATAGTTTAACTTCCTACATCAGAGATGGGAAGGACTCATTCCAAACCCCTTGGACATACATAAATGATTACCATTATCCCTTAATGAAGGTAATGAACCACCTATGACCAAAGGGAGCTCGGTGGATGGTTGTTCAACAGTGGGGTCTATAATAGTGTAGATAAATGAAAAATCATTAGCTATCAGCATACCTTAGAGAAAAACAACTAGGTCGGAAAATGGAACATGGGACACCACATGATGGACTTGGAAATCACTACGCACCATCTTGGAGGGCCTATTAGAGGAGGTGCGTGCATGATGTAGGAGGTGAACACAAGGGGAATACAACTTTGTGCTTCAGAGTAAGGGAAATACATGGAGACTAAAGAAAGGGTTCCACACAAGATTGGAGCTTTTCATAAAAAATTAATGGGAAAAAGCTTAAGAGGTAATGTAAAAGTGAAAGTCTTGCATACAATAAGGGACTTATAAACACAGTCGCCATATGAAAAAAAGGAGAGTGGAAAAAGTCAATCCCTTCTAGGAACACCTAAAGGGGAACCCATTGTGGACATATCACGTAATATCTTTTACCTTGAGTGATCCATGGCTTGAACACAATCATATAAGAGTTTGTCTTTCACGCATGAGAGCAATGGTTTGACATCCATATAGATTCACCAAGGGGGGGGTTCCCTCCTATATATAAGAAAAAATACTTGGTAATAGTGTGGAATAATTTTAGCATGGAAGTGGGAATTTGACGTCGCGTTGTGTGTGCATGATTCGTACACGTGTGATGGTCTTCTGCACACTGCCCTCCCCTCTTTCGCAAATATCTCATGGCCATTTTCAGGTGGAAAAGTGAAAGCATTACTTTAATGTAAAATTTGGTGTGTAAGTGGTTAATGCATAGTTTTCAATTTTTGCACAACCATGAATCTTACGTGTGCTTTCCCAGTCATTCTTGAAATATCTCAATGTGTTAGAGGGTGTCTTCAGTTTTATCAAAGATGACAATTTGAGGCTTCAAGAGGAATTCAGTGCCAACAATATTCTTTTTTTTCTGCTTCATAAATGTATTGACTTATTTCTTAGGAATCACTTAATTTTTATTTATCAGCACAAATTTTTCCACACCAGTATTGTGAAAAATATATTCATTCATTCTCTCAAGTATTCAAAACCATTCCCATAAGAAATAAGTGGTCTACTTGGATTCATATTTTCTAACATGCCAATATTTAATTTTTTCCATCTTATATAATATAAAATCTTTTGTAAAATTTTTTATTGTAATAATTTTTTTAAACAATATGTTTATAAAATAAAATATGATCAACTTGTAGTATATAGCGAAATTAAAAACCCCTGCAATTATATCATTAGAACCTTCTCTAAAACCAATTGTTAGAACATAAGAGTATATTATGGCTATAATAGGGGTTGAATTGTTCTTAATAAACAAAAACATAATAAAAAATGTAAAACCTATTAAGCCTAAATATTGAACTCAGAATTCATCTGATGATCAAAGTATATAAATAAGAATTTTAAAATGTTCGATATATCAAAGTTGTTATCAATCTCCATGAATTCCAATAAAACTATTATTATAACCCTTGAAATAATTATTAGAATGTCCCTATCTTCCAAAATCGTAGAATCCCTCGATATGACAAAATAGAATCATCTATATCCTTCTTGAACAAGAAAACCATCAATATAATGATTGTTGTCTCTATCTTCATAGCCCCGTAGGTCCTCAATCTAGAGCACAAAATTTACCCATAATCATATTCATAGAATCCCTCGATCTAACCATGATCATACACAAGAAATATAAAAACAAGGGGTTCTAAGGAATTTACAATCCTTAAAAGGATTCCTTGTAACTAAAATACTCCAAATTATTACAAATAATATGAATGAGATGTTCATATAGAGCTATATTTAGACATATTGAGTTTCAAATTCATCTACTACTAGCTCTTAAAATGAACTCATATTTACGAGAAAATATTACATGGTGATATTTATTAGTTCGTTAAAAAATATAAAATAGCTTTCACTTTGGACATTCATAAATATCAAAATATTGATATAGAAATATAATATAGAACTATAGTACGTTTTCCGAAATCATTTTTTAGATCCAATATAATGATATAAAATATTTTGGTCTAATAGAGATATTTCTAAATACACCGATTATAAACATTGTACAGTATGACAGAGTCTACTATTATTTATTAGTGTGATAAACTAAAAAAGGTTAATCTTATGTACTAATACTAATTAAAATATAATGTTAATGAATTTTTTTAGTTTAATATATAGAACTATAGTCTAATAACTATTCAAAATAATAGTTTCTCTAATGTACCAGACTTACTATATGTCCGATGTATCAGATTGCATAATAAAAATTTATATTACTTCAATATTTTAACCATTTAAATTTTCATTATAAAAAGTTGTTTTTTAAAAAATAATTCTAAAATTCGTTGGACATATAATGTTAGTAAAATATAGTTTAATGTATTTTTTTTGGATTTTTCATAACAATATAGTATAATAGTAGAAATTATGGCTTTATACATGACATGATAACCTTGGTTATGAAACATATTTCTATACCAGGTTAGCCTATTTATACTTAGAGTTATTTAAATAAATGATCTCTCTTAAATTTACATCTGATTTCATCCCTCTATTTTAAAATTGATGAAATATTAGAGAAAGTGTTTTTTTATAATTTATGAAAGATGGTGAGTTGAGAATATTCATTCTTTATTCCTTTGTATTCGATTGATAATAAGTGTTTGAAAAAGAAGATAAAAAATTGACATAATTTTTAATAGGTATTCACACAAATACAAAGGGGGATATTTTGGTTCACATTGACAAAATTTTATTTTTTTATAAGGTATAAAGAAAATATATATTGAGGAGTAATTGATACTTTCAGCATTGTTATGGATTCATGAGTTTGATTTTGATGTCTGGATTGATAAATAAATACTCCCTTCTTATTTTATAATTGTTGATCTATTCATTAGGTTCAAAATTGGTTCTATTAGTGGAGAGTGGAAAATGTTTTTAATAAGATTTTTGTAAAGAGTGAAAGATAAAAAAGTGAGAAGAGTTGGGAAGTGTCTGGAATTATTGATGGTTTTTTATAGAGGCATTAGAATATTGTATTTTTTCTAATTATACCAAATTGAGGTTCCAAAAAATGTGGTATACATGAAGAATCAAATCAAATCCACACATATAGACTAGGGGACATTCGGAGACAATCTTATGGGTAGCCTAGCTAAGGGCCAACCGACATTGTGGAGGAATACTATGATTTTTAGGAAAGGGTGTGTGTATAGTGAACATATAAAACATATGGGGCATGAACATTAGGTAATGGGCTAGAATGGGGAATAACTACCCATGTAAATATGTGTGAGTGTATATGGGAGCTCACCCTAGTACCATGACCAAGAGGAAAATGCAGTAAAATGGGTTATTAACCAAAAAAATAAAATAAGACTCTAATTTGGAATACTATTATATTTGAACTACTACTCTATATTAAAAACGTTTGGAATGAATGTGGGAGAAGAACAAGTCATCTGATTTCACCCGAATTGTCTTCTTCCTCCCAATGAAGCGCTGAAATATATTTTTAGTTGTGTATTATTATTCATTTCATTGTCAATGGCATCAACTATACCTGGAACATACCACATTAAAATATATAGATCTACCATGAGCATCTATACTTCCTCGAGCTTCTGATCAACCACCATATTCATTCCTTTAAACTTACTATAAGAATTCCTAAATCAGTGAGAGTTTTATATATCAACTACACTAGTAACCTACAACAGGATTATGGAGAAAGACACCAATTGAAGAATTAGTGACTATAGGGATTCATGGTACCTGGATATACCATGAGTGAATAAATCTACCTCCTAATAATTTCCTAAAAAATATTTATCTTACCTTCATGGTATATTAACATACTTTAGTATACTTACTAAGATATACGTAACTACAAAAAGATACCATGATTTTGATGCAATAACTTTATACTGAATAGAGTTACATTAAACTCATTAAAGAATTATAAAGGGTATTTATAGGTTGAATGAAAAATAAGGTGGATTCATAAAGGTTAAATAAGAGTTGAAATGGTCTTATAAGGGTATATTGGAGAAGAAAATATGCTTCATAAAGTTTGTTCATTGATAATGATCTAAATAAATATAATGATGTTAAGTATTGTTCTTTGTGGAGATATTATTTCATTATAATGAAGGATAGTAAACTCACAGTATACAATGAAAAGAAGATATTCATGAGATATATGGATGAGTTCTACATTGAAGTAGGATGTGTCACTTCACTAGATATGTATATTAATACAAACACAGAATCTTTAGGTGCAAAATATTTCGATGATATAGCATGATGAGTTTGAGTAGTGTCCATAAAATAAGTTTCATGAAAATATCAAGCATACCACATACAATAATTTATTAGAGAAATTTGTGCATAGCCATGAACATGAGGAATTATGAATTAAATTTCACAAGACATTCTAGAATTTAAATGGGTTTTTATAAATTATTTAAATCTAAATTTTCATATTAGTTTTAATTATGAAGATTTAAAGAACCATCCTAAAGGAAAAAATAAATAAGAAAGATTGAATCATCTCAAATGAAATAGAATTTCAATAATCACAAAGGATTGTGAATTTTTTAAAATATTTCTAATTGATAATAATGAGAATGAAAAATGAAATTTTTGATGTTTCCTTTTTTCTATAGATATATAGTGCATGAATTTAAGATGACATTAAAAACAATTAATGTAATATTGAGAGTTTCATAGCTGTTTTTTTCTAAATGTGGTAAAATTATAATGTTGTTAAATCATTTTTAGGAGAATTTTTCACGACCCGCCTTCACCAAAAGGAGGGAAGGGTTAGCCGATTTCCAGGACCTTCCTTCATTAAGTTGAAGGAGAGATAATGACCCCTGAAACCTACCTTCAATAGGTCCCGGAGTGGCGACTAGCACCAAGGGTATGGAAATTTCACACAAATGGAAGGCATTACCCATTTTATTTTATAGGATTGAGAGATAAGAAGAAGAAAACCCAACAACAACAACGTAAAAAGAAAAGTAAAGACAACAGTAAACCATTACCACATGCATGTTTCAAAAGTGAAAGCCACAAAGTGAAAAAGGTGTCTACAAGGGTAAGTACCAAAGAAAGAAAAACGACAACTGCAACTGCTCCAATGATCCAAGCTAGTATGGTTCTGTACGATCCCCAATGTCCTCCTGGAAACGTGAAAGCAATTTTATATACGTAGGGTGAGCATACAAGTATAATCAGTAGGGAAAACCAAAGACTCGCGTGCACAAGTGGGGGAACGTACTAAAGTCTTGTGAGAAAAAGAGTATCCCAAACACCTAATAAGGTAAACTATCCACCCAAGCCTCACCAAGGTGCACTCCCCAAATAACGCAAGTCAAGTAATATATATAATAAGAGCACCTCGATGTTTGGGTACCCCGCCCCACTTTCCCACTGGTTATTGAGACATCTTACGCATCGGACCAATCCCTCCATTGTCATAGCAGTCCCACTGCCACACCTGCCCGCACACACCTGGGCCTCAACCACACGCAGTCCCACTGCTGAATCCCGCCCGCACACACCTGGGCCTCAACCGCACGTAGTATCACTGCTGAATCCTGCTGGCACACACCTGGGCCACAACTGTCACATGTAACCACGCCTGCAAACACCTAGGCCAGAACAACCCCCACCATGCCCGAAGACACCTGGGCTAAAGGATCCACTGCCATGCCCAAAGACACCTGGGCCTCATCCCGAAGACACTTGGGAAACCACCAGCCGCACACACCTGGCCAACCACCACACTACGCCGCCCGAAGGTTCTTGGGCTAATAACGGACCTCAGGCCATCACAGCCTACCCGAAGATACTTGGTCTATCCGGGAAAGGGAGCAGAAAAGGAGCTAATATCCAGCCACTAAGAATAGTGTTGGGAAAAACACCCTCCCCCATGAAATGGGGGTGTTCGGCACTAAGTGATCAACTTGGGTTGGGTGCAAATAAGAAACACAAAGCTACAAGTATATATATAGGTAACAATCACTCACCCAAATCTAGGTTTTTCTTCAGACAACCTACAGATCACAATAGCACTCAAGTCTGAGTCACGACTCTCGCCAACAAACCCATTTGTCCCATTCTTATTTCACGTTCAGTGTTAATGTTCAGATAAGTTCATGAACTACTGGGAAACTAAAACCATAAGCATAACCAAGAAAAAGAGCCCAGCCAATCATCAATTTAAACATTCTCTTCACCAACAGAGGATCCCACCCGAGTTTGTGATATAGATAACTAACCACCGAGTCTTAAAACTCACAAACACTGAAGGCACATAAACAGGGGATCCCATCCTCAGTTTCATAACCACCAAAAGCATAAAAGAACAGGGGATCCCATCCCCTACCACATGTCCAGAAATCGACTCGTAAGAGAAAACCACCAAAACACTGCCACCAACACTAACCAAGGTCAGGCCTGTATTTTCAGATTTAAAAGATTTTACACATTCCATGATTTCAATTCCATTTTGACCGGGGTTAGCATAGAAGGGATTGATCTTTGTGCTTTCAATTTATTCAGCCGGGTATACGTGATTAACCAATTTACATTTCACAACAAGAGTTTACAACCACAAAGAAGCCACTTAAAACCTCACCAGGGTTCGTTAATGCAAAGACAACGACCACCAACGGCCTCAATTTTCAGAAGGCACAAGCCGACACAAACTAGAGAGATGATCATAGAAGAAACATCATCAAAAAAGTATAAGATATCATCAATGATCAGAGCCCCCCATATTTCTTTATAGAATTCATTCATTATCTTTATTTAATTCTGGTTTATCCAATTATACGGAATCAAAAGGACACCCACCCCACATGATACACAAACGCGAGAGACGACAAAATTCCCTACTTGTTGATAGATGATCGAAGTTTAGGCCGGGGGTGCGGAACTTTACGGATAACGATGCAGCGCGCCCAATGCACCAGAAGCTGTTTGTGAAAAGCCGCGATTGAGGAAAGGAGAAACCATGGCTAACCCTTAGTTTATAAGAGATTCGGACGGTTGAGGTGAGAACTCGAAACTGCGTAAGGCGTGGGGGTCGTGGGTCGACCACGCAGCTCCACTCGTCATTAAAGGGGGTCGGGTGGTTTAAACTGACTCATTAATTGATTAAGTATTTAATTAAAACTCTTATGCACGTTACAGGTCTTTAAAACATGCCCAAACATGTCAAAATAGGGTTTAAAACCCTATTTGCGCAAAAGGGAGCGCTACTGGAAAGAACCCGACAAAACTGGGTGACGCCGATCGGTCTCACCGGTCGGTCTCGCTGATCAGTCTCACCGAGACGCTACCCCCCTTAGGACCCAGATTTGTGGTAAAGGGAAGGACCAAGAGAGTCTGGGCCATCACATCAAATACCTATCAAACTATTCTCGCCATCGAGAATTTAAAAAACCCAGAAGGAAAGAGCGGGTCCGAACAACCACCTCGAAGGATACCTCTCAAGAGCGAACCTCATCGTTAATTAAGAACACCTTCATGTCATGAACCAAGCAACATATCATGTCAAAATTCTCAGGCATGTGAGGGTTGGGAAGTCTCCTTCCCCATGTCAAGATATTTTCCGCTTTGGGCAGCACTGACTCGCCCGCACGAGTTTAATCGCATCCTCCTTAATGCGTCTTGATTAGGGGTCGGGTTCTCTCCTCCCCCATAGCCAGGGCTTTTCACACACAATCAGAGGAAGAAAACCAGTACATTTCATAGCCAAAAGACAAACGTTCTACCACAACAGGAACAACAAGGAACAAAACTTAAAACAACTCTGGGTACTGGGTACGCATCTGTGCTTCCCTCTCCCACGTACTCTCCTCATTCCCACCATGTCTCCACAACACATGATCCAAGGGAATGATTCGCCCGCGAAGCACCTTTTCTTTGTGATCCTCTATCATCACTGGTCTCTCCACAAGAGTCACGTCGTCCTCGATGTCCAGCTCACCCTAATCAAGGACGTGTGAATCGTCGTGCAGATACCGATGGAGCTGGGACACATGGAAGACATCATGTATCCTCAGTAGCGGTGGTGGTAACGCTAGTTGATAAGATACTTCACCAACCCGCCGAAACACTTCGAAGGGTCCGATGAACCTGGGAGAAAGCTTACTCCCCTTGCTGAACCTCCACTACCCACGCCGGGGGGAGACCTTCAGGAACACGTGGTCTCCGACTTTAAACTTCAAGGGCCTCCTTCTGGTATCATCATATGACTTCTGTCCGTCCTGGGCCGCCTTCATCATTTCCCATATGAGTTGGACCTTCTTTGTCGTGCTCTGCACCACCTCTGGGCCGAGGATGCCTGCCTCTCCTACTTCGGTCCAACACACAGGCAAACGGCATGGCCTCCCGTACAAAGCTTCAAACGGGGCCATGCCAATGGTAGAGTGGTAGCTATTATTGTAGAAAAACTCTACCAGAGGAAAGTATTCCACCCATGATCCTCTTGAGTCCAGAACACATGCCTGCAGCATATCCTCCAAGGTCTGGATGGTGCGCTCTGGTTGTCCATCTGTCTGAGGATGGAATGTAGTGCTAAGGCGTAACTGGGTGCCAAAAGCATGCTGCAATCCTCTCCAGACTCACGAGGTAAACCGTGTATCCCTATCTGAGACTATAGGCATCGGAACTCCATGCAACCACACCACCTCATCCTCGTACTTTCGTGCCAAAGCGTCCATAGTACTCGACTCCCTGATCGCCAGAAAGTGAGACGATTTCGTCAACCTATCCACTACCACTCATATGACGTCGTACCCTCCTTGGACCTTGGGTAGTCCTGTGATGGAATATTTCGAGATGTCATCCCACTTCCACTCGGGGACATCTAGAGGCTGCAGTAGGCCGCCTGGAACTCGGTGTTCAGCCTTCACTTGCTGACACACTAAGCTCTTGGTAACAAACTCTGCCACTTCTCGCTTAACTCCTGGACACCAAAACTGCCTCTTTAGTCCTTGGAACATCTTGGAAACTCTTGGGTGTACTTCCAGGGGTGACCTGTGGAACTCACTTAAAACCTTGACGCGCAACGCCTCCGGAACGAACAACCTTCTCTGGAAAAGCATTCGGTTATGACCATCCTATGTCCATCCTTTTAGAGCATTCCCCTGGTAAACTCGGTCACACATCACTTCCCACTCTGGGTCTCCCCACTGAGACTCCTCCACTTTCTAAAACAGATATGACTACACTGTCATCTGATATAGGAAGCCTCTACCGCTATCCATCTTCGCATCCAGTTGTAAGGCAGCCAACTCCTCTATTGCCTTCCAGGCATCCACCGACTCTTGGACCGCATCATTCCGCGTCTTCCTACTCAAGGCATCGGCCACTACATTTCCCTTACCCTCAGTATATGAGATCTCAAAGTCGTAATCCTGGAGGAACTCCACCCATCCCCACTGTCGCAAGTTTAGGTCCCGCTGGGAGAAGATATACCTCAGGCTTTTGTGATCCGTGAAGAACACAAATTGTTCCCCGATGAGGTAGTGCCACCATAACTTTAGCGCAAAAACGACTGCTGCAGGCTCCAAGTCGTGGGTGGCGTAATTACGCTCATGGGAGCGTAGCTGCCTGCACCTACAAGCGATCACCCCTTATCACTACATCAACACACATCTGAGGCCCTGTCCTGAGGCATCACAGAACACCTCATAAGCCGCCCCTTCTTCTGGAAATCTCATCAATGGGGCACTGACCAACTTCTCCTTCAGATAGCTGAAGGCTGACTCGCACTGCTCACTCCACACAAAAACCTGGTATTTCTTGGTCAGAGCTGTCAAAGGGGTTGCTACTCGAGAGAAGTTGGGTACGAACCTCCTATAGTAACCTGCAAGCCCGAGGAAACTACGGATCTCTGCCACATTATTGGGTGCTGACCAAGAAACAACTGCCTCAACTTTTGATGGGTCCACCGCTACTCCCTGCTCGAACACCACGTGCCCGAGGAAGTGCACTTATCGTGTCCAGAACTTGCATTTAGACAACTTCCCATAGAGATGGTGCTGTCGGAGGACCTCCAAAACCGTCCTCAGGTGCTCCACATGGTCCTCCTCTGATCTAGAGTAGACCAGGATGTTGTCAATGAACACAACTACGAACCGATCCAGGTACTCCTGGAAGATGGAGTTCATAAGCCCCATGGACACAGCTGGGTTGTTCGTAACACCGAAGGGAATGACTACGAACTCGATGTGTCCATATCTGCACCTGAACGCCGTCTTCTAGATGTCCACCTCCTTCACTCTCAGCTAGTGATACCCAGACCGTAGGTCAATCTTCGAGAACCATCCTGCCCCTTTCAGCTAGTCGAATAGATCATCTATCCTCAGAAGAGGGTAACGATTCTTGATCGTCACATGATTCAGCCTCCTGTAGTCTATACACAACTTGAGACCACCATCTCCCTTCTTTTCAAACAAGACCGGAGCACCCCACAGTGACGCACTCGGTCGAACATAACCTCTCTTCATCAGATCGTCAATCTGGATCCGCAACTCCCATAGCTATGAAGGTGCCATCCGGTAAGGAGCCATCGAGATCGGACGAGCACCGAGCTGTAAGTATATCCCGAACTCGATATCACGCCGAGGGGGTAGAGTCGTAAACTCCTCAAGAATGATGTCCATAAACTCACGAACAATCTCTGGCACTTCCACTATCTCAGCATCTACTGACTCTGCTGACAGCTCGGCTGTCAAGGAGAGGAGGGGTTCCTTTCTCCTGTTGCCCTTCTGACTGCCCCACTCACCGGTGAAAACAACACGCCAGCCACCCATGTCTGAGAACACGACCCTTCCTTGGAAACAGTGGATGATGGAACACATAGAGAATAGCCAGTCGATGCCTAAGATGACATCATATGGATGTATCTATAGCAGGAGAAGATCCCTAACCGACTGATGTGCCCCTATCATCAGTCTACATTCTCGATAAACAAACAACAATTCGATCTGACCTTCGACTGGTGTGCTCAACACCAGGGGCAATGGAAGTCGCTCGGTATCTAGACTCAAGGCATGGGCTAGACTGGGTGCAACAAAGGAGTGTGAAGCTCCAGTATCGAACAAGGCATAAGAAAGAGTCCTAAACAAACTGATCGTACCTCGAACAACCTCCGGCCCTGCTGGAACTGCTACCTCTGCGGCGTGAAGCTGTCCACCCCCGACTCCCTTGCCCCTTGGCTGTTGGCCACCTCCCCGACCATGCCCTGGTCGGGGCCCCTGACGAGCGCCATGAGGTCGGCCTCCTCCTCCTACGTCTGCCCTCGGAGGAGCGGGAGCTCGCTGTCCCTGCAGTTGTTGCTGGAAAGGCCTAGATGGAAGTTGCTGCTGGGGTGGGTGCTGGGGATGTCCGCCACCGCCGTACTGTACCTGATCCGGGCACTGAATCCAGAGATGTCCAGGGCTCCCACAGACGAAGCACCGCGGTCCCGGGCCCGAGGGAAAAGGGAGAGGACCAGGGGATCAAAACTGAAACTGCTGCAGCCTGCTGCCTGCGGGTCGGAACATAGAGTGTCCTGACGCTGGAGGCCTCGTGCTGACGGCCTTCCCCTTTGATGGTCCCAGCTGGATCCCCTCTCGTGACACTCCTCCTAGATCATGCATCCTCTGCACCACTTCGTCCTTCTTTTGGACCTCCAAGTACGTCGGTAGGGTAAAGGGGGTAACATCATACTGGAGGGAGGGTCGGAGTGCCTCCTCTAAACGTCTTGCCCGAGACTCCATGTCGGGAAAGAGGTCCGGAGAAAAACGTAGGAGGTCCTTGAACTTGATCCCTAGCTCCCTCACAGACATACTCCCCTACTGGAGGGAGATTAGCTCCTGTCTCTTTTCTGACTTCATCGTCGAGGAGAGAAATTCCGCCCGGAACTCCCTCTCGAAATCCTCCCAAGCCACCTCAGACTCTCTCCTCTCCCCCAGGTAAAGCGTCCACCACTGACGCGCCGCTCCCCACATCAGGCTGATGGCCAGAGGAACCCATTATTAGGCGGGGGCCCAAATCAGGCCGAAAGCTATAACTAGCTCCTCTAGCCAGCCTTCCGTCTTCATGTCGGAGGTGCTGCCCTCATACTTCTCAAGGGTCTGTCGCTGGAAGGACCGAAGAGTCTTCTGCCACTGGTCGTCCTCTTCCTCTCAATCATCTCTCTGCTGATCGGCCAATGTAGTCTCCGGGGACTCGATCGCCCGTACCACACGTGGTAGCCTTCCAGGTGCCATAGCTGTAAGGTAAACAAGGAATGCCTAAGCCCAAGTAGTGCAGAATATTGTTTTTAAAACTTCATAAAATTTTAATTTATTCATAATTCCCAAGACATCCCAGAAACACAAGAACACAAGTCATTATGATGCATGTACCTTTCCTAGGGTCTCTACCCTGCAGTCAGTGTGGCCTCACTTGGTCGTTCGGTAGGTACAAAGTCCTTGCATCGGATCACGGGGGGCCCTAAAATCCCGTGTCCTAGCCGGTCTTCCCTGGCCTAATTCACGCGCCAAGGTCACCCAACACTGTTGCTTTACCATCCCATGAAATCCTCACTGTTCCTAACTCCAGACTCCATCCTATCTCTGATACCATTCTGTCACGACCCACCATTACCAAAAGGAGGGAAGGGTCAGCAGATTGCCAGGCCCTTCTTTATTTAAGTTGAAGGAGATATAATGACCCCCGAAACCCGCCTTCAATGGGTCCCGGAGTGGCGACTAGCACAAAGGGTATAGAAATTTCACACAAATGGAAGGCATTACCCTTTTTATTTTATAGGATTGAGAGATAAGAAGAAGAAAACCCAACAACACCAAGGTAAAAAGAAAAGAAAAGCCAACAGTAAACCATTCCCACATGCATGTTTCAAAAGTGAAATCCACAAAGTGAAAACGGTGTCTACAAGGGTAAGTACCAAAGAAAGAAAAACGATAACTGCAACTTCTCTAAAGATCCGAGCTAGTATGGTCCCGCAAGATCCCCGATGTCCTCCTGGAAACCTGAATGCAATTTTATATACGTAGGGTGAGCATACAAGTACACTCAGTAGGGAAAACCAAAGACTCTCGTGCACAAGTGGGGGAACGTACTAAAGTCCCGTGAGAAAAAGAGTAAACCAAACACCTAACAAGGTAAACTATCCACCCAAGCCTCACCAAGGTACACTCCCCAAATAACGCAAGTCAAGTAATATATATAATAAGAGTACATCGATGTTTGGGTACCCCGCGCCACATTCCCACTGGTAATTGACACATCCTACTCATCGGACCAATCCCGCTATTCTCACCACAGTCCCACTACCACACTCGCCCGCACACAGTTGGGCCTCAACCGCATGCAGTCCCACTGCTGAATCCCGCCAGCACACAACTGGGCCTCAACCGCATGCAGTCCCACTACTGAATCCTGCCCGCACACACCTGGGCCACAACTGTCACATGTAACCATGCCTGCAAACACCTAGGCCAGAACAACCACCACCATGCCCAAAGACACCTGGGCTAAAGGATCCACTGCCATGCCTGAAGACACCTGGGCCTCATCCCGAAGACACTTTGGAAACCACCTTCCGCACACACCTGGCCAACCACTACACTACCCCGCCCGAAGGTTCTTGGGCTAATAATGGACCTCAGGCCATCACAGCCTGCCCGAAGATACTTGGGCTATCCGAGAAAGGGAGCTCAAAAGGAGCTAATAACCAGCCACTAAGAATAGTGTTGGGAAAAACACCCTCCCCCATTAAATGGGGGTGTTCGGCACTAAGTGCTCAACTTGGGTGGGGTGCGAATAAGAAACACAAAGCTACAATTATATTTATAGGTAACAAGCACTCACACAAAGCTAGGTTTTTCTTCAAACAGCCTACAGATCACAACAGCACTCAAGTCCGAGTCACGACTCTCGCCAACAAACCCATTTGTCCCATTCTTATTTCACGTTCAGAGTTAATGTTCAGATAAGTTCATGCACTACTGGGAAACTAACACCATAAGTATAACCAATGAAAAGTGTCCAGCCAATCGTAAATTTAAACATTCTCTTCACCGACAGAGGATCCCACCAGAGTTTGTGATATAGACAAGTAACCACCGGGTCTTAAAACTCAAAAACACCGAAGCCACATAAACAGGGGATCCCATCCCCAGTTTTATAACCATCGAAAGCATAAAAGAACAGGGGATCCCATCCCCTCCCACATCTCCAGCAATTGAGTCATAAGAGAAAACCACTAAAACACTGCCACCAACAATAAGCAAGTCCAAGCCTGTATTTTCAGATTTAAAAGATTTTACACGTTCCATGATTTCAATTCCATTTTGACCGGGGTTAGCACAGAAGGGATTGATCCTGGTGATTTCAATTTATTCAGCCGGGTATACGTGATTAACCAATTTACATTTTACAGCTGGAGTTCACAACCACAAAGAAGCCACTTAAAACCTCACCAGGGTTTGTTAATGCACAGACAACGACCACCAACGGCCTCAATTTTCAGAAGGCGCAAGCCGACACAACCCAGAGAGATGATCATAGAAGAAACAACATCAAAAATGTATATGAAAACATCAACGATCACAACCCCCCCTTCTTTCATTATAGAATCCATTCATTATCTTTTTTTAGGTCTGGTTTATCCAATTCTATGGAAACAAAAGGACACTCACCCCGCATGATACACAAAAGCGAGAGATGACGAAATTCCATACTTGTGGATAGATGATGGACGTTTAGGATAGGGACGCAGACCTTTACAGATAACGATGTGGCGCGCCTGATGCACCAGAAGCTATTTGTGAAAATCCGCGATTGAGGAAAGGAGAAACCACGGCTAACCCTTAGTTTATAAGAGCCACGGATAGTTGAGGTGAGAACGAGAAACCGCGTAAGGCGTGGGGTTCGTGGGTTGACCATGTGGCTCCACTCATCATTAGAGGGGGTCTGGTGGTTTAAACTGACTCATTAATTTATTAAGTATTTAATTAAAACTCTTATGCGCGTTACGGGTCTTTAAAACATTCTCAAAGAGGTCAAAATAGGCTTTAATACTCTATTTTCGCAAAAGGGAGTGCTACTGAAAAGAACCCGACAAAACTAGGCGCCGCCGATCGGTCTCACCGATCCGTCGCGCTGGTCGGTCTCACGGATCGGTCGCACCGATCGATCTCACCGATCGGTCTCACCGATCGGTCGTGCCGAGTTGTCTCCCCGGTCGGTCTCACGGATCGGTCGCACCGATCGGTCTCACCGGTCGGTCGCGCCGATCGGTCTCACCAAGACGCTACCCCCGTTAGGACCCATATTTTTGGCAAAAGGAAGGACCAAGAGAGTCTGGGTCATCACAGGATTATAATTACATACCAAATATTCATAATGAGGACTAATTTCATTCAATATATGAGTGATCTATATGACAATCAATTTTAATCACTATTGGTTGTTATTTTGGTTCTTGAAGGCTATACAAATCCATATCAACTAATTCACGTAATCATTGATAAGGACAATAATCATGATTAGGAAGTATTTCTCTATTGAATGTTTTTTTTGAATAAGTTATGATGCTTCTAGTGGAGCCTAAAATTCATGGGGTAATTTTGGATTATTTGTTAGGGGGAAATTATATAAGAGAACAAAATGGAATATATGTTAATAATATTGAACTATCCATGGCCATATAAATTTTTAAAGATAGTGGAGATTCCATATTAATGATTATAAAAATCATTATAAGGAGTATAATTTTAGGTCAATCATTTCAAATACCCCATGGTAAAATATTTCATTTATTTATTGCACAAAAGGTGAGGATATAATATTTTGTTGAGAATATTAATAAATTCAACACTTTAAAGAAGTTGAATTTTAAGTTATAAGAATTCATAAAAAGGAAGAAATAAAATTAAAACTATCCCTCTTCTCAGTGGTCTATCCTATAACACCCAATGATTTTAAAATCATAACATTATATTAGATATCAAACATGACACCAATCACCAAGATTAGAAGAAAATATAACACCCAAAGACATTACAATATATTTCTTTTTAAATAAATTAAATCGATTAAATATCTTCAATTACATGAAACACATAGTTTATATTGAACTAAATTAAATTATAAGTTTATATTGCAGTATACGAAGCACTCAGTTTATCTTGTGTTACTTGCAACATAGAGTTTAAACAAATTGGGAAATATTATTAAATTATTATTATTTAATATCATTTTTAAAACCAATACATTATATTCAAGGGTAAAAATAGTAATTACCAAATGATTAAGAATATGTTTATCTATTTACTATTAATAAAATAAGAATAATTTAAAATAAAATCAATGTTTTCTGGAAAATAGTATTTTTTTTATAACTGATGGTTTAGTCGAGCTTTGTACACATAAATTAAAATTAATTTCTAACAATTTAATAAAATTAATTTAAAAAAATAAAATTTATTTTTGAAATACGAACACAAAATTTATCATATGATTATGTGATTTTTCAAAAAATTTCATTTTTTGATGAATTGTCAATAATACTGATTTTCAATTGAATACTGAATATTATATTAAAGAATTTATAATTTTAAATTAGTTTTTAACATGATTTTAAGTAAATATTTATTCATATTTATATCATTTAATCCAATTTATGTCATTTGATTCATTTTTTAAATGAATATATATATATATATATAATATTGTAATTATTTGAACATATTTATTTTATAAACATACTTTCTCATCACATATGAAGGATTAATTTTAAATTTAATTTTAAAACATTTGTTAATTCAATTTTGGAAATTCCATTCATTATTTTTAATCATAATAATTTCTAATTTATAATAATTTTATCATATCTTTTTTAACAAAATGAATAGTGAAAACTGTAAAATTTAATTACCACTGTTAAGGAAAATATTTATTTACTAGGGGGTTAGACATAAAATATAAGGGTAACCATGACCTACAAAATTGTATAAAATATCTTTTAAGCACTTATTTAGTCCATAAAAACTATAAGGTTCATTAATTCTCAATTTTCTTACCCTTCTGTCACAAAGAAAAAGATCGAATATCTCAATTCCTTTAAAAAGTTCCAATCGTACCATCTCCCCCTCTTATAAATGGTCATTCCCTTATAATCTCTTATTCAAAACATTAAAAATATTTTTTTATCCAATACCTACTAAAATATATTCCCAAAGTTCATCGCATAATCCTATAAGTCTTATTTTTTACAAAAATAAAATTTCAGAGGCTTTAGCATGAACCTAATGATGATACTTGAAGAAGAGGTAATGTTCTTCCATGAGCATCTATATTTTATTTATTCCTCCTCCTCCTTAAATTATTATTAAAACATGCTGATACAATAACCCCAATATCTTCCATATAATGACATGTTTTTATAATAATTTATTGTTCTAAAATCTTCTCTACTTCAATAAAATGGGATTCAAAATCAGCAATCATTTATATTGGGGACTACCACCTCTCCAAATGATGTGGTTAATTTGTCCATTTCCACCTATAATGATTTGATATTATGATTGATACAATATATAAATGATATATATATATATGATATTTAAAATTATTGATTCACTATATCATATATTCAATATTACATTCCATTCTGTAGGAGACAGGAAAACGCCACTCATGGGTAAGATGGACTACCGCCTCACGAAGTGATGTGATTCGTCTTTCACTAATGGTTTACATGGAAAGTGATAAGAAATAATTTTATTGATTATATATGGTACAAATAAAACAATTATAAAATTCAAGAAATATGAATAATTATCAAAGATGATATATCATTTTATTTTTTTCAATTAATGATGACAAAATCATTTGTCCATGTGTGGACTAATACCTTCACGAAGTGGTGTGATTTTCTTTTCATCACCACACCATGATGATGTTATATATATATATATATATATTTAATGAAATAATATGGTATTTATGATATCATTATCATTTTCTATAGTTACTATATTAATCAACTCATTTCCATGATGGTTGTTGAAAAATGGAAACATTACTCATGTGTACATAATGTCAACCGTCATCATGTTCATAACAGACTTCATTTATCCAAAACAACAGTCATGTCTTGTCTTAAAATTATAAATTATTTATAAATATGCTGATTTTTTCATGGTTATAATATTTTATATGATGAAAATATATAATATATTCAAGAACTAGATCTTTTATGACTAAACATTAATGAGAAGACAATGTAATTAACACCTGAAACCATGAAAATAATTAGTTATATTTAATGAAAGGGTAATAATTTGTTATAAAATTATCATATACAATATTATAAATATTATTATGGTTCTGGAAAAAGTTAATAACATGTTTAAAACCACTATACATGAGGTTAAATAATTTTCAACCAAAAGGGAGTGTAAGGTAAGGGATTTCGACTCAATTTCTTTTCATTGAAGAATATTGTAATGTTATGAACTAAATTTTTATATATGGTGTATATACTTATGATAACAAAATCCTATTACACATATTATTATATGATTTTATGCATAACTAGACTTTAAATAAAAACCAAGGATCATAAATTCCAGTGTCATTGGAAGATTAGGTACATAAAGACGAAAACATGGAACCAAAATGAATAAATATTTTATTTAAACTCTATAATGAGACCCTCACTTAATTTGAGCTATTAGATATGCATAGGGTAACATAGGGAGTACATAAAAAAATCTATGTGATAAAAACCCCAACAATGGTATAAACATTGAAATAAATCATTTTACCTAGGTTGGAAGGAATAATTTGATGACATCAAAAGGCATGGAATATGAATAAATATAAGGAATGATGATATGTATATCATGGGATAATGTAATAATGGAATAATAATAATGTGGAAACAACATTAAACATTACATAATCATGATTAATGGCTAAATTCCATGATCATTGCCCATAGTGGAGCCTGAGTTAATTCAAACTACCAAGACCATTGTGCATGGAACACCAAGTCTCTTAAAGGAATCTGGTTTACTATATCTCCCAGCATGATGTCTCATGAGACTAGACATTATCCCAGTAATTGGAGTAATATCTAGGTTAATACATCATAACAGTTTCCTGAATATGTGTTCCACATGAATAATCTTCCATAAGGAGTAAAAAAAAGGTCCATAGAATGTAATGTGTATCATAATAATGTCAAAGACATTAACAATGGGTGTATCCTAAATGTGTCCTTGAAATATGGAATTTAAAAATAAATGAACATTAATAAGGTAAAATAGTAATATATCATGGTTAATTATTTCAAATTAATTGAAAAAATGAAAAAATATTGTTTAAGAATGTTTATAAATGAGTCACTTTTGTGTGGTTTAAAAAACTTTTTAACGATTCCTTCAAATGGTAAAGGAATAATTGTTTATATAAAACTATGAATGAACAAAGATTTATTTTCATGTTATAATTACTGATTTTATAAATATAATTTTGTCTTCAAAAATTTTGTGTATTTAACTTGAAAAGGGCTAAGAAATCAGGATGTTCCCTTTAATGGGGTTTGTTTATTAGGATAAATTGAGAAGGGATCCTTAAAACCATTTATTTCACTATCAAGGAATGAAAAATTAAGCTACGTACATGTAGAGACCCTAAGCTTAACGTACATGTCCATTACATTACTTTTGCGGAATACTTAGTACATAACAAAAACACACACACAAGGATCGTAATAGTTTAGTGTCTTTGGAAACTCGGAATATAATCTTCTAATCCTGGTGAAAGATCTTCAATATCTCCCATAAAGATCTTCTTGTTTTTTTTATTCCTAAAACCTTTATTTATATCCTGGGGAAAAGAAAACATAAAAGGGTGATATCAAATTCTCAGTAAGGGTAAAAAAAAGAAAAATCAATCACATCATATACATAAGAACATAGATTTTGGAAATCTTAACCTGCAAAAGAGCTCATAATATCATAACATGGGATAAATCATAGAAGTGAAATTTAATCCCAATAATCAGAACTTAAAACATGAAACATTGTTTCATACACACATAATCATAGAGAATCATTTCTTGTTAGTCAAGACTCATTTCCAAGACTTTCTTAGGGGACAAAGTCCCTTTCTGAATCAAGTCACCCTCGTTCCAGTCCTGTTTCACTGAACCGGTATAACCTACCGTTCGAGCCACGTCTATCTCATGAGATATAAAATCTTTACCCAATGCATTGGAGGGATATATAGGTCCCACCCATCTTATAATGAATCCTTTCTTATGTGTGCCACGTAATCATAAATCATACATCATCGCATAACACATGTAACAAAAATGGGATTCTTGAAACATCATGACATCATAAAACAAATCATGACAACATAATCAAATCAATGTAATAATAGTGATAAAAATAGAACCCTTTATTATCTTAGATGGAAAATAATTTTGATAAAACACTTGAACTCCATTCTTGAGGAAAATATCCTTTCTACTTCAAATTTTTTTTTCCATTCTTAACATTTCATACAATTTTAAACTAAAATAAGTTGATTAAAAATAACTTGGAAACTTGTAAAGGATGATTCTTGGAAATAATTTTTTAAAAATCCATTCATGCCGTATATGTTAAAAAAAACATTTTTCGTACTTTGGTCGGAAAAGTCAAAAAGTACCTCATACAAAAAACGACAAAAGATTCCTTTCATATCCTTTACTAAAATCTCACCGAAGGGTAAAATTGGATTTAAAAAATTTTAAGTGGATGGAAATAATATTAAATATTGATAAAACATGGATGTGGATGATAAAATACATCCTAGTAAATGCCAAAGTATAAACAATCTCGGATAAAAATGAGATTGTGATATTTTCCCTTACCTTAGGTCCAATTTGCTTCGTATGTGTCCGAACCTCCTTTATAATGATTTAAATAATGTCATTGACTTATTACAGAATCATATTAACTGTTATGATATCATATATGGTTCACTTATGACTTTATATTACCCGTTCTTTTGTAAATTCCATGTTAAAGAAGAGTTTTGGGTAAAATCGTTTCATTTATTGTAGGTGTTTTGACTTGTTGTTCTTGACATTATTAATACTTATATCATGCTTTACTTACTTCCAGAATATAAAATATGATTTATATATCATATATATTCAGTATATATATATAATAGACAGATAAATGAAATGAAAAACATCGTTCATGGAGACGGTAGTCCGTACGTACGCATGAACGTTGTTTTCCTTTCCTTATTGTCTTGAAAGGAAGTAAGTAGATGACATACATATATATATATATACATAAATCCAGTAGATTTATAATGTCATATATTTCATTATTATTTCTTATATATACTTTATAATCATTCTTAAATGGTTAACATGGAGAATGAATCTCATCGCGTCGTGGAGACGGTAGTCCGTACGTACGCACGAGCGATGATATCATTCCCATGGTCGTGGAATTGTGTTTAAGTGTATGTATACTATTTCAGTATCAATATAACATTATAATAATCATATATATAGTTACTCATTACACCATTATACCCATCCAATTAATGTGGTGGAGGAAAATAGATTACACCACGGCGTGGAGACGGTATTCCGTACGTACGCACGCGCGGTGATTTCATTTTTCCGAAGGATGGATAGAAGGTGAATTAGGGTTGTTTCATATTTATAATAACATATCAGTATGTAAGTAATACTTATGTTATTACTTTGTCATGAAACAACTAAAGAAGAAGAAGATGAAGAAGAACGAAATTGAAAAGATTGGTAATGGATATTACCTCTTTTTTGAAACGCCTCTTTGAATCCTCCACTTAGGGAACTAAGATTGGTCTTTGAAGAAGACCAGGACCTCTAGGATTATTCTAGGAAAGTGGAGAAGGGATTTTGGCAGGGTTTGGCCGAGCTTGAGTGCTCAAATTGGTGTGAGGAGGAGGGGGAGGAGGTGTCCTTTTATAAGGGAGGAGAGGGGCACCTTAGGAATATCTCAAAATATTATTTTATATTAAAGTCAAAATCGGTTTATAATGGTTCCAAAGGGTCTTATTTCGAAGCTAATGTGATGATGGGTCGAAATCATATCAACCAATAGAATTTAGACAAGTTTAGGTTATTATTTTAACCTTATAAATTAGATTTAACTCTAAGTTAGATAATTTAACTTTTACCGTGTCTTTTTGTTTTCTTACACTATATGGTTAATAAACTTACTATAACATGCCAAAAGAACCCCAAATTGTTTATTATTAATATATATATCTGTATCTAAGTCATTTGGCCGAACCTTAGATTTTTAGGAATAAAATAACAATTAATAATATAATATTTGATTTAAAAACTATTTTGTGTCAATTTTGACACTATTTGATATATGATTTTTGTGAAAGTCATAAGAGAAATATATGTTCGAACCAAGCTGATTAAATCAACACTAATATATCATAGTAACCTATAAAATTAGTGGAATTCATAAAAAGTCTTAAATTACATTTATTTGGGTATTTATAATATCAATTATGTCAATATTTCATTAATAAGATAATTACTGCATCATCATTGTGTCATAAATAAATTAAATTCTTTGATGTCTAAAAATTACAAATAAAATACCATTATGTAGGAAATCGTTTTATCTTTCTAATAAATATTTATAGTCGAATTTATCATATTTATAACCCCATATTAAAAAATGTTTTAGTAAATAAACTTTAGATTTTATCTCTTTTAACTCTTCTTTGAATTAAATAATAATAAATGTCTTAATCTAATCCAAGTGGGCCTAAATGATAATATTTTACACTTAAGGTTGTTTTTGGTCGGGATAAACTTGTCCAATAGGATTAGGACATGTGTTAGGGTAATATTAATATCATTTTTACCCTTAATTACCCTATTTACTTTTAACCGTGGTAAATAAAAGAAAAAACTTACTATTCACCAAAAATTATTTTCATCTCATTGAACCACATTTTACTTTCTGACATCAATCGTGTCTCTCGGATTTTTGAAATTCCATTCACAGAAGCAGTAAAATTAAGTTTTATGAAAAATTCAGTTTTTTAACTACCACTTAGTAGTTTCACTATTCATCAAAAATTGATGTTTTTCAGAACAATGCCAAAATTTCATCTTAAGCTATATTTCATAATCCGAATTCAAAAATGAAGTCTATTTTACCAAATTAATAACATAGAAGTTGCATTAATTAATTTTATAATTAAATCTCGCTGTTAAAACAAATAGCGTGTTTTTAAGAAACAATATCTTTCAAAATATTGACACTTGTTTATGTCCGGTTTAAATGTGAAATTACATCCAATGACCAAAATTGTATTAAATTGTAAAAATTTATTCTAAATATACTTTAAAAACACTAAAATTAATAATTTATCCCTGTTAATTATTTCGATTGAAAAATTTGTTTTTAACTAAAATTTAGTAATTTTCACTATTCATAAAAATATGAAAGTTATCCGAAAATTACCAAAATTTCACCCTAAGATAATTTTGATATTCTGAATCCAAAAATGAAGTCCATTTTGAGAGCTAAAATTTCTAAAATTTTAAAAGGTGGTTATTACTATTCATAACGGCTAGTTTTAATAATATTTTAATAGCATATCGTTGTTTAGTGAAACTCGGTATTGCGTACTACACACGCTATCGAGGAAGGTCGCGATTGCGTGTAATTCAAGGCAAGTCAAGGATGTGTGTTGTGCAAGCTCCTTTTGGTGTAGCGTACAACACAAGACATTAATAAAATTAAAAATAATATTTTTCATAAAATCTAGGGCTATTACATTCTACCCCCCATAAAATGAATTTCGCCCTCAAAATTCATCGGGGTTATAAATGGTTTACTATTCGAAAGTTTCTTTAATAGAAACCCACATCGTAAAAAGGAATACCAAAACCAATCTTTAAAAACAAAAGTATGAAACGTAACGGTTACCCAAATAAACTAATCACTGGGTTTCCACATAGGTGAAAATATGGATATGGAAGAGAAATCTAACCATCATGTTATGGTGGAGAGTGGTAGAGAACATGGCTATGAAAACGCCAACAATCACAAAGCCATAAATTTGTGACGATCTAATGTACCATCTGAATCATCGGATATAATAGCACTAGGAAAACATTTTTGGTTTTCCAGGTCATTTCCCTAAAGTTGATGAAATTGGAATTAGAAGAAATACTTTCGTGATTTTGGTACAGCCTCACCGTTGGTCGTTCATTGGACAAATTCCACTTCATCTCTTAAAGAAATGAAGTTGAATTTGTCATTCGTGAAGTGTTGGAAGATCATGTGATAGAATGATAGGTCATTCCATCTGTCTCAAAAGGTTAGAAAAGTTATCAAATATACATAAGTCCATCTATGGTGATGTTAATCATATACGATTCCAAAAATGAACTTATACTTCATATATCATACCGCTTAATAAAATAAAACTAGTTTCTACTAACCAGGGACTTCTTGTAGGCCAGTGGTAGACGATAAAGGCCAGTCGCACTTCAGTTGTGGGTTCGATTCCCACAGCCTTGTCCGACGCGATGGGCTGTCGCCCATCCTGCAGGTTGTCCTTTTTCTAAAACTATATTACTATAACATCCCATCAATAATATCGAAAAAACATCTATCCTTAAACAATACTAACTTATGTCCAACATAATCCATTCTAATATTTAGGCTTATCCATAATACTACAGTCCACTCTCATAACATAGTGAAAACGATTACCAGAGATTTAATACCATCGTTGATCCCCATATATCATAAGATATGTTTTGTTGGTCACATTCCAAACATTCAAAGTCCTTAATCATGTACTCTCTTGAATACCCATTGATCCTTAGTGAAAACATGAATGCAGTTAAAAGTTAACACCTTCCACATACCAAAATCCTCAAAATTCTATATACTCAAACCATGATATCACTTAGTCCTTACTTCAATCATGAGCTCATGAATGCTGTCAAACATTTCATTTTCTCTTTATCACTTCATTATGCGCATATCATCCACTTTCCAAAAAAAATATCTGAATAACCTTTCATTGTTACTCATACCATTCATCATAAAATTTCAAAACATAAGGAAATACAACAGTGTAACAATCCTTAGATGTCTTTTTATTCTATAGTACAACATTACACTTGATAAACATGTAATCATTCCGCTACCTTCTTAAACCATTGATCGAGCTTCAACAATTCTTTCATCTCACATATCATTTGTAGTCTATTCATCATCATCCACATAAATACTACCCATACGACCATACTGATTCTCTTCATGAGTCTTTCCCTTAGGACATTGGTTTGCATAATGCCCATACATTCCACATTTAAAACACTTAACCATTTTTGATGTCGTAGAAATACCATTATCCTCATCCATGGTGTTAACTAAACCTTTTCCTTTGCACTTACTTGCTTTGTGTCATTCTTTTCCACACCCAAAGCATCTTCCAGTTCCCTTGAAACATTCTCCTTGATGCCTCTTCCCACATGATTTACATAGGGGAAATTGAACTTTCTTTCCTCTATGATCATCATGAAACTCCATCTTTCTCTTATTAGCCGAGTCAGGAAACTTACCAAATTTTACTTTATTGATCATATAATGAGATTGCTGATTTGGCATAATAATGATGTTTGGACTTCCAAATCCCATTTCATTTGGTTTCTCATGAATAATATCATTCCATTGTCCTTAATATCCTCAATTATCGTGAATCATCTTTTTTCCAGCCATTTTCTAAAACCCAAAAAGAATAGTGTTAGAGGAAAAAATCATAATAAAGGGGGAGTAACTTCAATATCTAACATCTTAGGTTTAATCTAATATCATTACCATAGTTCTAGGACTATATCCTATACATATACTTATCCTTAGGGACATCCCTAGACATACCTTAGAAATGTCTCTAGGGATCTCACTAACGTTTTCGCATCCTAGTTTCCAAAGGTTGACTAAACCTTTCCTCTGATACCAACTGTAGAGACCCGAAGCTTGACGTACATAGATATTACATTTCTTTTTCGGAATACTTAGTACATAACAAAAACACACACACAAGGATCGTAATAGTTTAGTGTCTTTGGAAACTCGGAATATAATCTTCTAATCCTGGTGAAAGATCTTCAATATCTCCCATAAAGATCTTCTTTTTTTTATACCTAAAACCTTTCTTTATATCCTGGGGAAAAGAAAACATAAAAGGGTGAGATCAAATGCTCAGTAAGGGTAAAAAAAAGAAAAATCAATCACATCATATACATAAGAACATAGCTTTTGGAAATTTTAACTTGCAAAAGAGCTCATAATATCATAACATGGGATAAATCATAGAAGTGAAATGTAATCCCAATAATCATAACTTAAAACATGAAACTTTGTGGCATACACACATAATCATAGATAATCATTTCTTTTTAGTCAAGACTCATTTCCAAGACTATCTTAGTGGACAAAGTCCCTTTCTGAATCGAGTCACCCTCGTTCCAGTCCCGTTTCACTGAACCGGTATAACCTACCATTCCAGCCATGTATATCTCATGAGATATAAAATCTTTAACAATTGCATTGGAGGGAGATATAGGTCCCACCCATCTTATAATGAATCCTTTCTTATGTGTGCCACATAATCATAAATCATACATCATCGCATAACACATGTAACAAAAATGGGATTCTTGAAACATCATGACATCATAAAACAAATCATGAAAAAATAATCAAATCAATGTAATAATAGGGATAAAAACAGAACCCTTTATTATCTTAGTTGGAAAATAATTTTGATAAAACACTTGAACTCCATTCTTGAGGAAAATATCCTTTCTACTTCAAAAACATTTTTCCTTAACATTTCATACAATTTTAAACTAAAAGAAGTGGATTAAAAATAACATGGAAACTTGTAAAGGAAGCTTCTTGGAAATAATGCTTTAAAAATCCATTCATGCCATATAATTTAAAAAAAACATTCTTCGTACTTTTGTCGGAAAAGTCAAAAAGTACCTCGTACGAAAAATGACAAAAGATTCCTTTCATATCCTTTACTAAAATCGCACCGAAGGGTAAAATTGGATTTAAACAATTGTAGGTGGATGGAAATAATATTAAATATTGATAAAACATGGATGTGGATGATAAAATACACCCCAGTAAATTCCAATGTATAAACAATCTCGGATAAAAATGAGATTGTGATATTTTCCCTTACCTTAGGTCCGATTTGCTTCGTAAGTGTCCGAACCTCCTGTATAATGATTTAAATAATGTCATTGACTTATTACAGAATCATATTCACTGTTATGATATTATATATGGTTCACTTATGACTTTATATTACCCGTTCTTTTGTAAATTCAATGTTAAAAAAGTGTTTTGGGTAAAATTGTTTCATTTATCGTAGGTGTTTTGACTTGTTGTTCTTGACATTATTAATACTTATATCATGATTTACTTACTTCCAGAATATAAAATATGATTTATATATCATATATATTCAGTATATATATATAATTGATAGATAAATAAAATGAAAAACACCGTTCATGGAGACGGTAGTCCGTACGTACGCATGAACGCTGTTTTCCTTTCCTTATTGTCTTGAATGGAAGTAAGTAGGTGACATAAATATATATATATATATATACATAAATCCAGTAGCTTTATAATGTCATATATTTTATTATTATTTCTTATATATACTTTATAATCATTCTTAAATGGTTAACATGGAGAATGAATCTCATCGCGTTGTGGAGACGGTAGTCCGTACGTACGCACGAGCGATGATATCGTTCCCATGGTCGTGGAATTGTGTTGAAGTGTATGTATACTATTTCAGTATCAATATAAATTTATAATAATCATATATATAGTTACTCATTACACCATTATACCCATCCAATTAGTGTGGTGGAGAAAAATATATTACACCACGGCGTGGAGACGGTATTCCGTACGTACGCACGCGCGGTGATTTCATTTTTCAGAAGGATGGATAGAAGTTGAATTAGGGTTGTTTCATATTTATAATAACATATCAGTATGTAAGTAATACTGATGTTATTACTTTGTCATGAAACAACTAAATAAGAAGAAGTTGAAGAAGAACGAAATTGAAAAGATCGGTAATGGATATTACCTCTTCTTTGAAACGCCTCTTTGTATCCTCCACTTAGGGAACTAAGATTGGTCTTTGAAGAAGACCAGGACCTCTAGGATTATTCTAGGGAATTGGAGAAGGGATTTTGGCAGGGGTTTGCCGAGCTTGAGTGCTCAAATTGATGTGAGGAGGAGGGGGAGGAGGTGTCCTTTTATAAGGGAGGAGAGGGGCACCTTAGGAATATCTCAAAATATTATTTTATATTAAAGTAAAAATCGGTTTATAATGGTTAAAAAGGGTCTTATTTCGAAGATAAAGTGGGTATGGGTCGAAATCCTATCAACAAATAGGATTTAGACAAGTTTAGGTTATTATTTTAACCTTATCAATTAGATTTAACTCTAAGTTAGATAATTTAACTTTTACCGTGTCTTTTTGTTTTCTTACACTATATGGTTAATAAACTTACTATAACATGCCAAAAGAACACCAAATTGTTTATTATTAATATATATATCCTTATCTAAGTCCTTTTGCCGAACCTAAGATTTTTATGAATAAAATAACAATTAATAATATAATATTTGATTTGAAAACTATTTTATGTCAATTTTGACACTATTTGATATATGATTTTTGTGAAAGTCATAACAGAATTATATGTTCAAAACAATCTGATTAAATCAACAATAATATAGAATAGTAACCTATAAAATTAGTGGAATTCATAAAAAGTCTTAAATTACATTTATTTGGGTATTTATAATATCAATTATATCAATATTATATTAATTAGATAATTACTTCATCATCTTTGTGTCATAAATAAATTAAATTATTTGATGTCTAAAAATTACAAATAAAATACCATTATGTAGGATATCTTTTTATCTTTCTAATGAATATTTATAGTCGAATTTATCTTATGTATAACCCCATATTGAAAATGTTTTAGTAAATAAACTTTAGATTTTAACTCTTTTAACTCTTCTTTGAATTAAATAATAATAAATGTCTTAATCTAATCCAAGTGGGCCTAAATTATAATATTTTACACTTAAGGTTGTTTTTGGTCTAGATAAACTTGTCCAATAGGATTAGGACATGTGTTAGGGTATTATTAATATCATTTGTACCCTTAATTACCCTATTTACTTTTAACCGTGGTAAATAAAAGTAAAAAGTTACTATTCACCAAAAATTATTTTCATCTCATTGAACCACATTTTACTTACTGACATCAACCGTGTCTCTCGGATTTTTGAAGTTCCATTCAAAGAAGTGGTAAAATTAAGTTTTATGAAAAATTCAGTTTTTTAACTACCACTTAGTAGTTTCACTATTCATCAAAAATTGATGTTTTTCAGAACAATGCCAAAATTTAATCTTAAGCTATATTTCATAATCCGAATTCAAAAATGAAGTCTATTTTACCAAATTCATAACATAGAAGTTTCATTAATTAATTTTATAATTAAATCCCGCTGTTAAAACAAATAGCATGTTTTTAAGAAACAATATCTATCAAAATATTGACACTTGTTTATGTCTGGTTTAAATGTGAAATTACATCAAATGACCAACATTGTATTAAATTGTAAAAATATATTTTAAATATACTTTAAAACCACTCAAATTAATAATTTATCACTATTAATTATTTCGATTGAAAAAGTTGTTTTTAACTAAAATTTAGTAATTTTCACTATTCATCAAAATATGAAAGTTATCCGAAAATTACAAAACTTTCACCCTAAGATAATTTAGATATTCCAAATCCAAAAATGAAGTCCATTTTGAGATCTAAAATTTCTAAAATTTTAAAAGGTTGTTATTACTATTCATAAAGGCTAGTTTTAATAATATTTTAATAGCATATCGTTGTTTAGTAAAACTCGGTATTGCGTACTACACACGCTATCGAGGAAGGTCGCGATTGCGTGTAATGCAAGGAAAGTCAAGGATGCGTGTTGTGCAAGCTCCTTTTGGTGTAGCGTACAACACAAGACATTAATAAAATTAAAAAGAATATTTTTCATAAAATCTCGGGCTGTTACAGTACATATTTTTGGAACATAAAAAATTAGGATGATTACATATGAATAATTAAAAATTAAATTGGGTTAAAGAGAGAGAAATCATAACTTGATGGAAAAATCAGGGTTAGAAATGAATATCTTACCATATGTTCGAAAGTATTATAAACTTGTATTTAATGTCATGGATGTTCAAAATAAACAAAAAAAATTAATTAATTAATTATGAACATTTTATACATGCTTTTCATTCATTATAATTATATTAAGTTCATTTATGGCCTTTTTTATGAGTTATAAGATACAATTTCATCATTTAAGAGTGCTTGTTTCCTCGGGTTTCATGATCGGTTCACTTTTATACGTGTATGGAAGATGATGTAAAATGAGACTAGTTATATAGAATTGAAATTATATGTTTTTAATGAAAAAAAAGAATCAATGTAATTATATATATATATATATATATTATATGTGATGATGATTTATTATATAAAATTTCAATGATAATCGTTTAGATTGTTATGGTGGTAAGTAGTTTTATTCTGTTATTTAATATTATGTAAATATGTTAGTTCTAGAACATAATATTGGATATAACATATATTTTAATTTATTTTTCAACAATTATAATTGTTTTATGACAATTATTATAGTAGGTAATGTAAAATGATAACTCATCGTCCTTGAAGGCGATAAATCAATACATCATGAATGATGTTTTCATTTTTAGAAAAAAAATAAAAGAGAATACAATTGATGGTGGATATACCACAAAAATAATAAAATTACACTATATAAGTGATACTGGAGTTATCATTACACTTTTGGATTGGGTTGTGAGGTAATTTTAAACAATCAAAATATATTGAAATGAAACTATAGGAAACCAAAAATGGATTTTACATCTTGAACTTCTTCTCTTTGAGAACCTCCTTTGCAAAAATGGGTATGGTATTCTGTTGAGGCTAAAGGCTACTAAACATGGGGGGAGAGTCATGGAATATTATTGGGATGAATTATGAAATGATTCACATATTTTTTTGTGTGATTAGATGGGTTGGTGATTGGTGGTATTTATAATGGGTGGATAAGAGTGTTTTTTATTATTTTATTCATTTGTTTATTATTATGGTTAAGTCTGTGAATTTTGTGGATCATCATGACTCTGTATAGTAACAAGTGAATGCAAGTTTAAACTACTAGTTTTTACATCATCCATACATTATCTATGAATAAGTAATTCATGTATTTATCTTGTACAGTAAATTACAGTATTTTAATATTCACTAGAAATTCAACTATTTTAGAAAAATCCCAAAAATTAACCCTCAACATTATTTATTGTGTAGATTTCAAAAATGGAATATATTTTATAAAATAGTTTTATTTATATTATAAATTGACTTTTTAATTAAAATAAACTTTTATTTGAAAAATACTCATTTTGAAATTATTAACAATTTTATAAAACATTGAAAAATTAATAAATTTCTCATAAAATTATCTTATAATATTCAGAAAAAAATATATTAATTTATTAATCTATTTTATCAAAAATAAATTTCATTTTAAATAATTTAATTAATTATACAATTTAAAATAATCTTTTAGGTTTCACAAAAATACCATCACTTAATGTATCATTTTTTAAAAATTTTTCTTACTTATTATAAGATATAAATATATCCTATTTTCAATTATAATATAAATATAATTTATAAACACTTACATAGGTGAGATTATTATTCAATTGGCCAGATTACTATTCCTAATGGTCTCATTACTATTCCAAATTCATTTTAATATTCCATAAGTTTAAGATCCTTAATTTCAATAAATAACTTTGATTTAATTAATTATTCATTTATAATGTTTTTGTTATGTTTTATATGTGATATTTATGTAATTTATACTATATAACATAATTATAAGAAGGTAAATTTATTTTATAGAATTCTATGTCATTACATTCTTCCCTCTTTATAAAATTTCACCCATGAAATTTTATTTTACAATCTATGGGGAAAATAGATGAGGATACATATCCTTAATTTCATCTCTCGGTTCCAATTGTTTATCTTCAAAATTAGGGTTTGGCCATATTACTTTGATCATGTGAGTAGTGTTGTTTCATAGAAAATTATATCTACAGTCCAATATCTTCATTGGCTTCTCCTTATAAGAGAGATCATTTCCCACTATATAACCTATGGATTCAGTATATCTGAGGGATATGGTATGTACCTACTTAAGAGGGTTATATGGAATGCATTTTGTAGTTGAGACATTGTGGGTGTTAATGATAGTCAAGAGGCCACAAATATGACCCAATCAATAATATTGAAGGTTCCTATGTGCCCAGGACTCAACATTACTTTCTTTATAAATATCCAGGTCCTTATACATGTAGATATGAAGAAGAATACCATGTCTCTAAACATAAACTCCAAGTCCTGTTGACGATTTCCAGCGTATCTCTTCTGCTGAATTTGGGAAGCCTTGATGTGCTATTGAATGGTTTTCAAATTTTCAACCATTTAATTTAACATTTAAGGTCCCATTAGCTTACCTTCATTGACTTCCTACCAACATTTCAATGTCCAACATCTTTTCTCATAAAGGGAATCATATGGGGTCATTTGAATGATTTAGTGGAATCTATTATTGTAAGAGAATTGGACTAGTAGAAGATATTAATACCATTCTCCTTTAAAGTCCATAGAATATGATCTATACATGTATTATAGGGTCTAAATAGTCAACTTAGAATACTGATTAGTTTGAGGATGATAAGCCATATTGAATTTCAACTTATTGTTTAGTTCATGTTAGATACTTTTCCAAAACAATGAGGTAAATTTCAGGTCCTAATTGGATACAATCTATATAGTATTCAATGCATCTTAACTACTTCTTTGATATATATTCATGGAATTTTATTGAGTGATAACTCCTCTCGAATTGATATAATGTGGGATTTCTTTATAATATGATCTATAATGACCTATATAGAATTATTTTTTCAAGATTTTTTAGTAATTCTAGTGGCAATGTACATGGTGAAGTTTTCCCACTTCCATGTTGGTATGGATAATGGTTTCATCATCCCTTAATACCATTTCCTTTCATCCATTAATTTTTGACATATTAGTCACTATTATTTATATTATGTGATATGCTTATTTATAGTGTGCCACAAATAGTGATCGTAGAGATCTTGATAAATCTTTGTGCTTCCTAGATTAATAGAGAAAGTTTTTCTATGTGCGTCATTCATGAGTTGTCTCTCTATCACTATATTGGACTGTATAGATAATAGTGAACTAAATATTATGAATCCTCAATCATCAATTTTGAACATTTATGTTTTCTAATTTTTAATAGCTTCCACATTTTTTTAATTTTCTCATCACTTTATTTAGAGTCCTTTATTTTCTAAATGAGGGTTAGTTTAGAAATAATTTGGAAAAGGATTGATGATGTTACCTCATTAACTATTCCCATGTCCATCCTTTAATGGTATAAGATTACTGGAACCTTCATCATTCTCATCAATGTTAAAGTTGTAGGATATTTTCTTCTTAGAGCATTTTCAACCTTATTTACTTAACTCGAATGATAGTGGAATGAGAAATCGTAATACTGGATGAGATCTAACCAAATTATTTGGATCATTTTAAGATAATTATATATGAATATATACTTAATCTTCTCATTATCATTATATATCTTACACTTCTCTATATAGAGATAGTGCCTCATAATTTTCAACACAAATATCATAACTACCAACACCAAATCATGTATGAGATAGTTTTGATCATGAATTTTCATCATTCCTGAGTTGTATGCTATAAATTTATCATCTCACATTAGTACACAACCAAATACCTTCTTTTAAGAATCGTTGTACACTTTAAAGAGTACCCACTTTTCAAAAGTGTGAGTAATGGTGCAGTGACAGTCCTCTTTTTCAAGTCTGAACATTGTGAGAAGTTTTTCGAAAATCATTGGTAATATCATGATTCACCGAGGAAACTATAGATCCCCATTAAAGTTGTTGTCCTAGGATACTATTTTATTTCCTTTGTTTTATAAAGGTCCACATATATCCCATTTTCTATTGATAACATTCCCCTAAAATGATACTTACTCCATCTATAACTGACATTCACTATAATCTTCATAGAGTTTCTCCCTTCACAAATACTTTTAGTGTGATAATAAAATGCTCCTTGTGTTCCTCCTTTCTCTTGGAGTATATCAGAATATCATCAATAAATAGTATCAAACATAATTTCTAGGTAATATCTAAAATCTTTATTAATTATTTTTATAAAAATTACTAGTTCATTAGTGAGTTGATGGTCGTAAATATGAACTTATAGTGTCCAAACCTTATTCGAAAGGTAGTATTGGGAATATCCTCTTTTCTCACCTAAAATTGTTGATATCCCGACATAAGGTACACTTTAGAGAAATACATGGCCACACTTAGTTGATAAAAAAATTCATATATCTATGGTAGGTGATACTTGTTATTTATTTTGATTTTATTGAGCTCATGATAATCACTTTAGAGGCATATTTATCCATCCTTCTTTGGAAAAAGAGGATTAGTGCACCACCTGGGGAAGCACATGGGCATATAAAACAATTGCCTAGATTCTATTATAAATATTTATTTAGATCTTCCAACTCATTGGTGTCCAATATATAAGGTGTATTTGATATATTCAAATATCTAGGAATAAGTTCAATTGGGAACTCAACCTATCAGTTAAGAAAAAGACTCATAAATTATTCATGGAATACGATAGTGTAATCCCTCACAATAGAAATGTATTTCAGCATGATCCTCCCTTTTTTCTCAATCATCTAACCTCAAATTTTTTTATAATTATGAAACAATATCCACAATTGAGTAAATTATTATTAAGAAGATTCATCTTCCTCATTAAACTTGTACAAAATTTTATGGTGATTCGGGATACGAAGATTTATCTCTTTTTCTGGATAGTTGATGTTTTCCTTGTATACAGATAGCCAATCCATTCCCAATATATCAAAAAACTATATTAATGGGATTAAAATATTAAATTCAATATGTACATTTATATAAACATCAACATATGATACAATAATCATATATGTTTTCACCGATGAAATCAATTAATTTTCACTGGTGACACAACAAACATTAAAAACATACAAGATATTCTAATATGGCATGAATGGAAATACATGATCAAAAATAGAAAACTACTATTGAGGTTATTTGTAATATAAAAATAATGATCGATATCATTATAGGGGATTCCTTATTCCCTTGGTCTTGGAGATTTTTACTTCACATTTTTCTTATCAACCCTTAGAATAGGGAATTGATCCAGATAATTCCTAACTTCTAAACATTTACAACATAGAATAGTATATGGTACCCTAGGATGGATTTTATTTTATTGCATAATTTTATAAGAACTATGCATATTAATTTGTAAATTTTCTACTTTATGACCTTCTTTTCTACATTTAAAACATATCATGGTCCCCTTGAGATAAATTTTTTGATGATTCTTCCTAAATTTTTGACACATGGGGAATTGACTCTTCATTTCCTTATCATCGTTATTACCTGAGATCCTATGAGATTCTATCCTTATATTCATTGATGTGTTGGGAAAATAAACTATTTTACCATTATTAATTTAAATATGTTATAATATTATTGGAATAAACACAAGATGCACCACTCCAGCTTCCATTAGGTTGGGCATATCATTAGTTCAATCATCACATTTACTATCACATTTAATATTGGTATGAGTTCTCCTATTTATATCCATTCACTAAGACAAATAATGTTTAATTAGGGTGGCCATAATATGTATCTAATAATCCTATAAAAATTAAGAATTATACATAGAAGGATAAACTTATAAATGAAAATTATATCCTAACATATGACTCGATAATTTCTGATCTAGGGTATCCTTGGTGATAATATTATACTTAGAGTTATTACTAATGTTTTCGAGTCCCAAAATCTAAAAATAAATAGACTATTCTATGAAAACAAGTATAATTACCCTAGACTTTTACACATATTATTACATGTTTTTAAGAATAACTATCCAATAAATGAAAACCAAGGATAATAAATCCTAATTTGTTTGGATGATTAGGTACATAAAACTGAAAACATGGAACGAAAATAAAACACCTTTTATTTGAACTCCATAATGACATCGTAACATAATTTTATCTCTTATAACATCCTAGGAAGACGTGGAGAATACAAGAACAAATTGATGATCTAAAAACCACAGAAAAGGGATTAAACATATAAATAAAGCATATTAAATAGGTTATAAGGCTTGAACTAATGACATAAAAAACCATGGAACATGAATAAGAATAAGGAAGAAAAAAATGTATAATATAGGATTATATAATCATTGTATAATAGGAACGTGAAAAAAACAAGAAATGAAATAACACAAGTCTTGGATAACATCCATGACCATTACACATGATGGACCATGAGGCAAGGCTTACAACCAAGACCATTATACATGGTGGACCATGTCCCATAAAAGAATAAGGTTTACTCCCTGTCTCAACATGAAGTCTCATGAGAATAAACATTACCTAATGAATTTATAGTGATATATGATTTCTCGTATCATAAAATGTTCACGAATATGTGTTCCACATGAAGAATCATACATAAGGAATAAACATCAAGGTTTTACATGGAAATAAATGGGTATATTTATCCTAAAATAAGGCACAAACAATGGGTGTATTATAAATGTTTCCATGATATAATGTATTTATAAAATAAATAGTAATTAATATGGGAATGTATGAATAGATAATGATAAATTATGTCCAACTGAATTGAAAAAATGTAAAAATAGTTTTTAAGAAACATTATAAATGAACCACTTTAGTGGAGTTTAAGGGAAATTTTTAAAGAATCTATAAAAATAAAAATGAATAATCACTTGAATAAAACCTGAAATGAACCAAGATATATTTTCTGGATAAAATTAGTGATTTAAAAAAATTAATTGTATATTAAAAAATAATATGATTTTCACTTTAAAATGGTTAAAAATTCTGGACGTTCCCTTTCATCGGGTTTACTTATCAGGTGAAATTGAGAGGGGAACCTTATAAAATAGATATTTCCCTGTCAAAGAAAGAAGAATTTAGATAGGTATTTTGTTGGAACATAAACAAAAAATTAAGGATTAGTTCATTAGAATAATTAAGAATTAAATTTTGTTAGAGATATAAAATGCAAAGCTCAATAAAAATAAGGGTTCAGAAAGAAACCCTTACATTATTTCTAAAAGTAATATTCACATGTATATAATGTCCTAGATAATAAACTTCGACCCATTAATTAATTAACTATGATAATTTTAAATATATAATTTATTCATTAGAGTTTCATTAAATTAACTTATGGTATTATGATGAGTTATAAGATAAAATTTCATCGTTCGTGAGTATTGTTTTCCATTGTTTTCATGATCGATTCACTTGTATATGTGTATAGAAGATAATTTAAAATTTAATAGTTATAAATAATTGAAATTATATGTTATTAACGAACTTATAGAAGACTATGTAGTCTTATTTATTATTTTGTTTCCATATATGAGGATGATTCATTAGATTAAACATAAATGATAACTATTTAGATTATTTTGGCAGTTTCTCAATCATTACGAACTTGTTTTGTTCTATTATTAAATATGATAAATATATATTAGTTTCAAAACATAAAATATTTTATAGCCTAAATTTTAAAATATCGTTCATGTATTATAAATGTCTTATAAAAATATTTAAATATATTAATGTATAATGAAAACAAGTCTTTTTTGATTGTGATAAATCAACACATCATAGATGATGTATTCATTTTTATAACTAAAGGGGAAGAGAAGAGAATTGATGGAGGATATACAACTAAAAAAATAAAATTATAGTATATAAGATATCATATAGTTATTATGACACTTTCGTACGTGTAGGTAATGTAAGGATAAGAAATGAACATAAATTGAAAACAAATTAAAATAAAACAAAAGATAATTCTATTTATTGATCTTTTTTACCTTGAGAACCTCCATAGGAAAAATGGGCTTGGTATTTTGTTTATTTCAAAGGATACTATTCATGGGATATAGTCTTGGGAAATTTTTAGGAAGAATTTTTAAATTCATTAAGGATTTGGCGGTGTGAGGAGAAGGGGTGGGGATGGTTGATATTTATAGTTGGAGGAGAGGATTGTTTTTTATTATTTTATTCATTTTTTTATTATATTAGATCCGAAAAATGAATCATTATGATTCTTGTGACTATATACAGTAACTAGTGCATGTGATTTTGAACAAATGGTGCTTACATAATCAAAAAATCATCCATGACACAATAATTCTTGTATTTAGCTTATACCATAAATTACCGCATTTCACTACTCACAAACAATTCTACAATTTTAAAAAACCCCAAAAATTACCCTAACTATTTTTCAAAAGGTATATTTAAAAATTGGACTCCATTTTTTGAAAATAATATTTTATATTTGAGAATTTTATTTTTAATTATAATAATCATTTTTTTGAAAAATAATGATTTTATAAATACAATTGATTTTATAACACATAGAAAAATTAAATAGGGTCTAAATAAATTATATTATAATATATGATAACAAAATACTAATTTAGTTTTTGAGAATAAATTTTATTTTAAATAATTTTATTAATGATGAAATTTTAATTAAACATTTTGGTTTCCAAAAAATACCCACACTTAAATTATCATTCTATTTTTTTTACTTTTTAAAAGATATAAATATATCATATTATCATTTATAGGATACCTAAATTTTATTGATACTTCCATATATTAGGTCACAATTCTATTATCCAGATTACTATTCCTAATGGTCAAATTACTATTCCAAAATTCATATTACCATTCCATTGGTTTGGGTTCCATAATTTCTATAAATAAATCTTATTTTTTTAAATCATCATTTATAAAGTCGGAATTTTTTTCTCTATGTGATGTTTATGTGTTTAAAACAATATAACATAATTATAATAAATGAAATTTCATTGATAGGATTATGGTTCATTAGAATACATCCACTTTGAAATGTAATGTCTTGAATACTTCATTATTATAGGTATTTTAAGATTGATTTTTAATTATTTTATCTAAGGGTATTTGAATTGAATGTTACAAAGTGGTAAATAATTTCATTACTCAATTTCTTTTCCTTAGGTGATATTAATTCTTAATTTTCTTTGATATTCTATGATCATTTGTATAATGACTTCTAATTTTATTATATTGTATTTCCACATTTTTATGTGGATTTATAGTTGATCTACTTAATCGATCAATTGGTAGATTATCACATTAACATTATGATATTTCCAAGGGTTTTCTTCACAATCTCATTTTAATCATGATTTTTTATTCATGAATTTCAATTAAAGAAAATTACACGAATATTTTTTAATAAAATATTTAACTATATTTCCTCAATTTATTAATGAAATTAACATGTAACTATACCCTTTATTAACAATGTTTTATAAAATGTTTTTAATAATATCCAATTTTATTTTTCTCTTAATTTAGAAATATGTTTTCTTCCAAAACATATTTTTCAAAAAAATCCAAATATGTTTTTAACCTTCTTAAATTTTTTATAATGAAATTTTTACCCATTTTAAATATTTAAAAAAATTATAAATGTACACTTCGGTTGTTTCTAGAACAATTCCCATTTTTTACCGAAAATGTGAAAGGGATATTCAAATCATTTTTTAAAGAAGAAACGTTTATATCATTTTATACAGTGAAAAACAAATATTCTTTTGTATATTTTATAGCATGTATGTAAATAACACTATCTTGACCATCGTTTATTTTAATATTAAATTTCAATTTTATGTCTATAATTTTAAATAAAATGTTTTTAAAAGTGATTTTAAAAGAAAACATTTTTCAAGAACAACATTAAAATGATATTTTACTAAAGAAATTTTTTAAAGACAATTTATTTTCTTTCAATTCATCAATAACAAAAACCATTTATTCTTACTCCAATGGGTATATGTTAATACCATTATCATTCTTCCTCAAGATGGTTTATGATTAATTTTACCAAGGATAGTATTAGCATTCACTTATTATTTCATTTTATACTGATTAACTTCCCCTTGAAATATTTACTTTCCTATGATCATTAGACATTAAATTTCCACAAAATATCTATATTATTTATCATGGATATTTTTTTTAATAAAATTGTATGCAATTTTTACATATGGTGTTTTTATTGAATGTTATATGTTCATCAATGAAAATATTGATAAATATGTTTTCTTTACCCAATAAGGATATTTAAGTATAAGTAACATTGATAATGAATTATATTGATTATTTTATATATGAGGAATGATTTTTGATATCATTATAAGAGTTGGAGACCATTTATATATATCACATCAATGCATTAATAGTCTCATGATAAAAAATCAATTGGCCAAATCCTATGCATTTTTAACCCTTGTGTTTTATTTTTTATATAGGATGTATCTTGAAAAAAAATGAGTTAGAAAAACTGGATCAGTTTGTACCTGTTATGTTTTCAACCATCATAGGAATGGTCTTGAAGGTAAACTTATCATGTTCCTGTGAAACATAACGTCCAATAATAATACATTTCCATTATTTCATTTATTATTATCATCATAGTGATTTTCATAATGATATTATCTCTAGATGCATTTAATTTTTATATTATTTATTATGTGTAATGTATGTTAAGTTATTTACCTTCCCATATTATTCATTCTTGTTGATTTTGGTTATCTTTAGCTATAGTTAACCCATACTGAGTATTTCAGCTCACCTATGTTTTTTTAAGTTTCTCATAAATCCATGGAATGTTCTATGATATATAGAAAATTATATTCTAGAGGGAATAATGATATTATTGAAAAATATTTATGTTGTAATCTCTGTTTTAAAATATATTAAATTGATCATGTATATATCTATTCTACCAAGACTGCTGAACTAATCGGTCATTCAAGATGTGATTCCTTATAACTTATGCCAATGTAATAAAATAGGTACCAACTTTGGGCTTCTTGGTTAGGGGTTTCTACAATTGGTATTAGAGGAACTTTAGACGAAACCTAGGGAACTATATTTTAAAAAAACATTGATTAGAAAACATAACCCTAATATATAGTTTTAGGATAGTACAAAATAACATCTTAACGTTTTGGTAAGGTATATATTATAAGGTTATTTCAAGAAATACGTTCATTTCTAGATACTACAAGTGGATGTGATTATGGAACATATATACCTAGGCATAATTACTTAAACAAGTATGCGTTAGTATTCAAAATATTATCACCTCGTACATGATAATAGGCCACACTACACAACTGTTTTGACACTCCAAATGTATATACTTATGATAATTCACATTTTATTTACAAAAAATAATAAATGATTTGAATCGATGATGATAATGAATGACCGAGGATAAAAATATGGCGTTTTATATTGAAATTAGTGTTTTATGATTGATACACCCTATAAATGATTATATTTTTCTACCACTAGGAATATCTTTTCTCAAAATATGTTTTTTGGTTTTATTCAATTATTAGAACAAAAAAAAATCATGTTATCATTGAATATGAAGAGAATGATTGTGTCTATGAGAAACCAAATTAGATGAAAACCAAAGTAAAATATATTTTTATTTTTAAAAACCTATTTTCATGAAAAATTATTAAGAACATATACCTTAACCAACTCCTAGACTCAACAAAGGATATAATGATGGAGTTCTCTAAGAGTTCGTATGGTTGAGAAAATGGATAAATGAGGGATTTATTTACATAATGTAATAATTTTGAAATGATGCCCTGAGGAATCTGTCTCAATAGAACGGGGAAATTCTTTATGTGTGTTAAGGAAGGGACTAAGTAAAAGAATTTCTTGGAAAAAAATGAAGAGTGTGATGGAAGATAATAAAACTCAACTTGGGGATCAAATTATATTTCATTATCATCAATATGAGAAAATGGGAATTTAAAAAATCAATTCCCTCTTCTAAAGGATAACCCCTATACAAAGGAAAAACCTATGTTGAAATAAAATGGATGATTTAATTTTGTAGAAGTATTTTAGAAATGGTATTTTTTTAAAATAATTATGAAACATCTAAGAATTTTATGAAATTTTAGATAAATATAGGACTTTATTAACTTAATAATTATGGACACCATAAACCATAAGAGTTTAATATTAATTATATGTTAAATTTATTAAATTCATATTTTGGGGGTTTTTATGGGATTATACCATGATTTAGAAAATTTTATAGAAATTTATGGAAATTATATGTTTTAGTAGAAAAGTTATATGATGAATAATTACTTTACATTTCATAGGAATAAGTTTAGATTTATTGGAAACTACTAGGGTTAATATGGTCCCTAATTAAATTTTAATAATTTTCAAATAAGTTAACTAGATTTTGTGAAAAAAATTTGTTTTATTGGAAACCATAGTAAAAATATTGTTTAATGATTAATTCTATTTCAATGATGTCCATAATAATTTTCTACAAATGATATAGGAATTAAATTAATATTTTTAATAAAAATGTAAAACCACATATAGGGTGACAAACCATCATATTTGGCTAGGCCATGGTGCTTAAACCCATGACCGAAAGAAGATATGGGTTTAACACCTACCACTGACCTATGTGATATCCTGGTTAATATTTTAATATTTTAATAATTAAATAATAAATATTAATGATGAAATAGTGGTTTTAATTTTGAGGATTAAAAATAAATTTATTATATTAGATAAATTATTTTAAACATAATGATTTTTTGAAATAGTCAAATACATATAGAAATAATTTTCAATCTTTATATATCTTATGATCCTTTAAAAGTGGATTTAATTCATTATGCATTCAAAATTTCTTTTTTTGATAATCATTTACTGAACTATGTGATGAATTTGAAATTGATAAAATCACAACCAATGGATTAATTTTTTATTTTAAAATAGAAATAAATCAAGTATCTATATTTCCTTATATTCCAAGATAGTAAAAGAATTCCTCATCTTTTGGAAAAGGATATTGATACCAAAATATTATCCTATTATATTCATTTTTGATGAATTATATGGTCCTCAAAATACCCACTTATTTATGGTTTTGAGGCCCTCAACATTCCATTGATCATTCACATTCTTATGATCAATGAATTCAATGAATCCCTATAATTACATACATTTTTCAACCATTTTCATATCTTCACTTTCCACCAATGTTCTCCTACCAAGAAACCTAGTTAAGTGTTATTCCATATGATCATTATACGTACCTTTCTCTCTTATTAAGAGAATATTTTATTAAACCTTTTACGGCAGTGGTTTTTCAACAATTTTATTTAAATATTTAAATAATTTGATAACCAAGTTATTGTTTAAATGGTTTGGACACAATTTATTTACTATGGGGATAATGTAACACCCAAATATTTTAAAATAGTAACATTATATATGATATCATATGTACCACACAACACCATGCTTAGAAGAACACATAACATAATGATACATTACACTATATTTTTATTAAATATATTAAATAAATTAATTATATTTCATTGAACATAATGATGAGTTTATCATGTCTTGCATGCAATGGTGAGTTCAGCTTGTGACACAAGCAACACTCAGTGTAGCTTCTTTTCCATGAAATATAGATTTTAAATGAAATATTAAATATTATTACATTATAATTATTTTATATAATACATATAACCTAGATGTTAAATTTTCAGGTAAGAATATTTCTAAATAACATAGAAAAAATATGGTTTCTACTAATTAGTAATGAAATAAGAATCACTTCGATGGAAAAGAAACACTTTCTCAAAAATAATATTTTTTCTAATGGATGGTTAAAATATGATTTTGAAACATAACATAAAATTAATTTTTAATAATATTAAAAAAATTATTTTAAAAAATAAAATTAACTTTTTAAATTTCAATACAAAAATTATATTTTGGTGAAATTTTTTATTTTTTTGAAAATTTCCATTTTTTGATGAATATGGAAAAAATACTAAATTTTAATTGAAAACTACCTCTTCCTTTAAATAATTTATAATGATAAATTATATTATGAATTGGTTTTAATGTAAAATCATTTAATTTTTTATCCTATAATCTAATTTAGCTCAATAGATTCATTTTCATATTGAATTTAGATATAAATTGTATGATTATTATTGATCATTTTCACATTAAAAAACTACTTTCTCATCACGTTTGAGATATTATATTTAAATTATATTTTTCTAATTATGTGGATTTAATTTTGGAAAATGGATTAAATATTTAGAATAATAATTATTAATAATTTTTAATAACTTCATCCTGATTTTTCTATAAAATAAAAAGTGAGAAGTGTAAAAATTAATTACCATAGTTACGGTAAAAATTGATTTGATGAGGGTTAAACTAAAAAGATATGGTTAAAAACATGTGTGTCCTATTCCCCAAGTATAAAAGTCCCCCTATTATATCTTCTTAAAACCTTATCAACTATTTAGATCAGATGATAAATTCCCAAATTACTTCCCAAATTCCATATATTCATCTTAGAAGACTTAGTTTGGTGAGAAATTTACCCTGGTAAGGATTTAGTGCAAACCTTAAGTACGATACAAGAAGAAGAGGTAATTTTTTTCAACGAGTGCCTTTATTATTTTTGTTTATCCACCTCCTTAAATTATTATTTTAAAAATATGATATGATAACTAAATTTTGTTCCACATATTTTAATGTTTAAATGATAAAGTAAATATCTACAACAGTCTCCATTTCCATGAACTCGGTTACAAAATCATTGTTCGTGTTTATGGTGGACTTCCACCTCATGAACTGATGTTATTTGTTTTTTCATTTATAACTCTCTAGGATAGGTATTATAATGGTTATAAAGACAATATATATGATATATATGTCATGATTATACCTATATAATCAATATGTAATGTATAGATTTTTTAATTTCTATTTTGTAAGAGACGCAATATTGCCACTCGTGTATACAACAAACCATCGCCTTGTGAAACGATGTGATTTGTTTTTCGCTAAAGATTTACATAGAAGGTGATAAGGATTAATTTTAATGATTTTATGTGTTATAAATGAATTAATTATTATATTTATGACCTATTAATCATTACTAAAAAAATAATATATCATTTTATTTTTTACATTTAATGTTGATAACGTCATTCATGTTCGTGCGGACTATCGCCTTCATAACGCAATGCGCCTCTTTTTTCATCACCACACCACATTTTTGATATATATATATATATATTTAAAAAAATAATATATGATTTATGATATCTTGATCATTATTTAATGTTAATATCTTACTTATCATCTATTCATAATGATCATTGAAAAATTTAAATGTTACTCATGCATACCTAAGACCTATCATCTTCATGAACGCAATGTACCACATTTCTCAAAAACATCATTAATGATTTTTAGTAAATGTACAGTTGATTTATGAAAATAAGTATTATTTCATTATTTTAATATGTATATGATGAAACTATATAATATCTGATCGAACATGATCTTCTATGATAAATCATGATTGAGAAAAGCATGAAATTGACACATGAAACCATGAAAATTTATGATTGATTATTAAAGACCCAAATTATAAAGTGGTATAAAAGGATAATATATGATATTTTAAATATTACTATTATTCTATAATAAGTTAAAAACATGTTTAAAACCAATATATAGGTGCTTAAATAACATTTAACCAAACGATAATGTAACGTAATGGAATTCATCTCAATTTATTTCATTGAGTCATGTAGAAATTTTATTCACCTAATTTCTTTTATATGGTGGATATAATACCACTTTGAAATGTAATATAATGAGTAATTAGTTATTAATTTTATTTTATGTTTCAATGAAAATTATTTAATCTAAGGGTATTTGAATTAAAAGTTAGATAATAGAAAATAATTTCATACCTCAATTTCATTTAATTGGGTTATATTAATTCATTGTTGTATTTGATATTCTATGATTCTTTATATAATGATTTATTATTATCATATTTTTTTAATTTAAATTTGTATATGTGGATTTTTAGTTCATACACATACTAAATTCAATTATTTTTTATCACCTCGACATTATGGTCCTTGCAAGGGTTTACTTCACAATATCATATTAATCAAGATAATTTATTCTTGAATGTAAATTGAAGGAAATTATGTGGTCGTTGTTTAATAAACAATTTAATGTTTTTTCTTATCTATTTATTCATTATATTTTAATTTCAGTGTACCATTTTTATATACTTTGATACTTAAAATGTTTTGAAATATATTTTTAATATAATTAGACATCATTTTTCTCTTTAGTTATAAATAAATTTTCATCAAAAAAACGTGTTTTATAAAAAAATAAAAAATTATCACTTTTAAAAATAAATTATTAAAAATATTTTAACCCATTTTTTATGCATTACAAATGGTTTTCAAAGTAATATTATTTCATTTTTAAAACAATACTCATTTGGATTTTACTAAAAATAAGAAAGGAATTTACTTGTCATTTTTTGAACAGGCCACTTTCCAAACCTTTTTAGAGTGAAAAGGAATGTTCTTTTTAAATTTTATGGAATGTACATAATTACCCACCATCATGGAAGTTATTTATTTAAATCTTATTTTTTAGTATTATGAGGATATATTTAAAGAAAATATTTTAAAATGGATTTTCAAAAAAAAATGGATTTTCCCAATGTCTTTCAAAATGAAAAGGATATTTTTTAACGAACTTTTTTAATGATATTTTTATTTTGTTTATATTCATCAATGTTAAAAACCCATTAATATTACTCTAATGTTTCTATGTTAAAAACATAATTATTATTTTATTGTATGGTTTAGAATATTTTGACTAATGATAGTATTGAAATTTAGTCACATGTTTCATTTTTTAGTCATTAACTTCCCCTTGAAATATTCAATTTCTTGTCATCATTAAACATTAGATTTACAATAAATATCAATATTATTATTCATTTTTATGTTTATTTCTTTAACCATATACGATATTAAGATATTGTTTCTATATTGAATATTCATTTTTTATCTAGGAAAAAATTAATAAATATATATTTCTTAATCAATATGGATATTTTATAATAAGGTACATTGTTCATGAATTAAATTGATTATTCGATATATGAGTTATTATTTTCAAATTAATTTCATGGGATAGAGAGAATTTATTATAATCCCCTCAATGAATATATAGTCTCATGAAAAAAATTAGTTCACCAAACCTTATGGGTTCATACCTAGAAAGTTTTAAACTAGATGGAGGATAGATCTTGACAGTTAGTGCCTTGTGAAAGATCCTGGAAAAAATGAGTTTTCCAAACCGGATCAGTTTTTACAGAGTCTATTTTAAAACATCTTGTGAAAGGCCTTCACAGTAATTATATCATGTGCATGGGAAACATGACATCCAATAATTAAGTATTGACTTCATTTCAATTATCATTATTATCTATGATATTTTAACAATAATTTTCTTTCGAGATGCATTCAATTCTTAGATTACTAATTATATGGAATGTGTGATCAGTTATTTAACTTTCCATATCCTCCAATGGCCCTAAGGCCTTCATTTTTTATTTATTTTGAAAATCCACCTTTCAAGGGGTGAGGTGGAACCCTTACAAGGCTCGTAGGTGTATGTATTACATGGCCCGTAGGCCTTAGATGAATTCAGTTCCCGTAGGTTTCAAATATTACATACAACCCATACTAACTACATGGAATTTCCTCTCCCCAGCATCTTCATCATGAAATCAGCTCTCCACTATCTCAGGGATGATCGTCTTTGAATTCCCGTGCATGCACAAGCTTGTCCCGATGGTAGCTTTCATACCCTCTCATTCTTGAAATCAGTTTAGCTTCTGTTGTGGTGAGAGCACCTTGGTCATCCTCCTTGTAGAGCTTATTCCTTGTAGGTTTTCTGGTTTGCATCTGCACTTAAGGTGGCCCGAAGGCCTTGAGGTGGCCCAAAGGCCTTACTGACCCGAAGGCCTGGGTGGCCCGAAGGCCTTACAGGACTAAAAGACCAAATCAGTGGCCCGAAGGCCCAAACGGGGGCATATTCCCGGCTGCTACAATGCCAAACAGTGCCTACTACAGTGCCCGCTATAGTACCCGCTACAGTACTACACAGTACCCTCTACAGTACGGCTATAGTACCGCTACAGTACCCCAAATATTATGCCTCCTCTTGGATTTGATCACTGGTCACTTGGTTGCACTTATGGAGTCCTTACCAACTGGGCTAAGGCTCATATGCTTAACTTTACATATTATTTATGCCTTTTAATTTATGATATCATTCATTTTACATAACCTTTATAGAGTATTTGTGCTCACATTTTTTTCCTTTATAAAAAATCCATAAAATATACTATGTTTGATATAAAAGGATATGCTAGAGGGAATAATGATATTGTAAAAAAATTTGTTGTAATATGTGTTTTCAAATGTATTATAGGACTCATGTATATATCTTTTTTAATATGACTACAAAACCAATCAATCCTTCAGATGTGATTCTATATATCTTATGAAAATGCAATAAAAAGGGCAGAAACTCTTGGTTTTTTGGGTGAGGATTGCTACACATCTATCCTGTTACTCCGTAATCAATCATAGAATATGAATGAAAGTGCATAAAGGGTCTAATAATAATATCTTATCAGCCATTTAATATAATTATATATATATATATATAATTAGATACAATTTATGAATGAAAGTATGTTTTTAAGTATTTAAATTTTGAATTGTAATGTATAATTTATAAATAATTTGGAAAATTATATAAATCTTATGTAGGATATTAATTTAATTTAAAAAGATATTTTAAAAATTTATTAATTAAAAAAATTAAGATTATTTAAGAAATATTTACACTTAATTTATTAAATAAATATTTCATAATGTTAATTATTAATATTAAATATATATAATAATTCTATGGGATGACATATAATTTTTATATAAGTGTGTTATATGAAAATTATTAGTGTGGTTTTTAAAATCCATGAAAAATTAGATTAAAATAACCATATAAATATATTAAATTTAATTTATGAATTTAATTTTAATCATTATAATTAAAATGTCGTATTTGATAAATTAGTTAAATTGTGTCAAAAGGATATTTAATAATTCTTATGATCAGGGTTTAAATAATACAAAATATGTCATATTTAGATTCTATAAACATCTCTGATAATAGATTAGGAATATAAAATTTTCATATTTCATTTAATTCTAGGAATTTAGAATAAATTTTATATAAGGAATATTATAAATGAGTTTATATTTGAAATAAATATAAAATTATTATATTTATTTAAATAATAAATTTTGTACAATAATTTGATTAATTTTAAAGAATTTTTAGCTTCTTTTTTTTATGAAATGATCATAATTTTTTTATCTCAAGAATAAATTTATGAATTTTTCATTCATTTAATTAATTCCCTACTTTAATCATAATTGTAATTATTATATTTTGAATTTTGTTTTATTCTTTATTTGTAATGTTAAATTGCCTCTATAATATTTATTTCATTCCTCTAAGGTGTAACATGATATTTATGATTATTTATTTATTTTTATATATTTAACAATTTGTTTACTTAGTTATGACCCTGATTTATGTAGGCCATCATTATTTGTAGATATTATTTATTTGAATAAAGATTTAATTGAGGTATCTACTGAGTAATGTATCATTAGGTAGATCGACTATGGGTAAAAATACTCACTAGTCTGGAGGCATATGCCTTATCTCAAAAAGTGGATATTATATATTTTTTCTCCAAGCTCATTCATTTGGATATTTTCAATTTCATATTACTCTAATCCTTTACATGAAAGGAATTTATGTACCTTATTCATGGGATGAATCAATTTATGTATGGATACTGTTAGTTTTTGGTTTTTGTTAGGAACATAATATATGATTTATGTCAAAAATTACAAATCAAAATGTTTTGATCATATTAATTTAGTGTGATGAACATTATTCAAATCTAAATCATTAGAAGAGTGCATACATATAAGGGTAATATCATGAAATATTATGGTGAGATAAAATTCCCTTTAAAAATACTTAGTTTCATATTTCTTATGAAGGGAACTATTTTCAAGACCATCTTGATATATTTAAGTGTGTTCATGAAAAAGAGGGGCACCCTAGAATGTCTTGTGTAAGTAAAGAATGTAATGTGGTTACATCAAGTGTTTGGTGACTCATTCCTTTATTTTTTTTCACTTATTTAGGAAACCCTTGGTATGAATACTAGAAGAATAATGTTGAGTTTATCTATATGATGGATTGGTAAAAGAGTTTCCTAATTAACCATACAAGATTCATATTAAACATGATTGGAATAATTTCATACCTAAATAGCTTAGTTCTAAGGATCATTCCAATTTCGGGTCAATGATTAATTAAATATAGATCTTTGTTCACTAATAGATATAAAAAAATTTAAATTGGGTCATCATTTTATTGGGATAAAATTTAATTAATGGTTTTATTAAATTTCTATTAATCCTGATTCACATCTAATAATAGATTTAATTGTAGATAAATGACATAATAATCATCCACCTTATCTTTTATAACAATTTGTAAAGGAAACAATAAATTTAAAAAATTTATTAATCTTGTAAAGATAATAGAATTGTTATTAATAAAGGAAAATTCGCCGTGTTACCAAGAAACACAAATAAAAGAACTATTGATGTTATTCAATAGGTGAATCTAGATTCTTATAAGTGGAATAGTCTAACTCATTTAAATTTACATTAAGTCTTGTTCTAGATATGGAATTATATTATCCCTACCTTTTTATATACCAAGAGTCAGGGTGGGGGGTAAATCATGGAATGCATGATTATTAACACTTACACTTGGGATATTATTCTATTGTAAAAAAAACCCTTATTCTAAAATTTTCCCATAAAAATGAATTAATGAAAATTAAAACATGATCAATACACAACAACTTTAGGGGATTCACCATCACTGGTCCATATCCAAGCATTATACAATGGAGGTGCTCTAATATAAAAAATCAACTATAGTATACAACTATTTCATGGTTTAGAGAACCAAAACTACCCCTAGTTCACTACCAATTTTAATTTGGATGATCACAACTCCCTCGACTAATGTGTTCTCACCACACCTCTAAAAGATTTTTCCATTTATATCTTTAATAAATGTATTTATCATCCCATTTTTTATGACATGAAGCACAAATTTCATCAACATGATGAATATCATCTTTCCATAAAAAAATATGGGTAATTAGTTTAAGTTCCCTTGACTTTCAATTTCAGGTAATATTTCCAAAAAAAATTCAAAACTCTAAAATATTCATGAAGTGTTTCAGTTTTTCACTGAACTCCCATCATTCAGGTAATTTTTCAATTTTATGTTGAAATATTTATTTTCATGAAACTTTTAGTTTGTAATGGAACTCACTTATTATTATACACACAAATCTATTTTATTCATGCAACCATTGTTGTTGTAGATATTACATACAATAAATTACATCAAGTAAATTTTACATAATTTTTGTGCCATGATATTCTCTATGGGTTGGAAACTTTAAATGGTGATGGTAGAATACTAAATATGAATTAAGATGAATCTTCATAAAACTACCTTTTTATCCGTTAAAATTTAAAAAAAACTTCAATGGGTCATTGAAATTCAATGATTTGACATTTCTTTTTTCATGAAGCTAACTTCTAACACAAAAAATCTTTATCTATTATACAGTTTTATAAAAATATATCAGCATAAAACAACTCGGAATTAAAAAAAATATAGATGTTTTTTGAAACACATATTTTTTTATTTTGTTCTGATAATGTAGCCTTGAATATTCACTTTCACATAGCTTATTAAACTATTTCACTTGTTCATGAAACTCATATACATGCATGAAGATTATTCAATCGGTTTGAAAATAACTTTCCCCATTGTCTAGATTTTGGACCCAAAATTCATGGAAAACACTATAAAATAATGCCAGCACATATGTGGAACTTCTAGAACATCTTCCAGATCATATATACCATCATTTTCATTATTAGTGGATAACTTCAACTTGTCTGTTAGTATAGATTCTTTAAAACCATAAAGTACTCAACGATCCCAAATCATTTTCAATATAATTTGTCAACAACCACACTAGACCTTCACAACTTAATTTTCCAACCATCTTTTTCAAAAAACACAAAAAAATACAAAATGTCAACACTATGGATTTTTGGCCAAAAACATCATTCAACTGTCATTATTTGAAATTTTCCAAAAATATAAATGAGTTCAAGAACATTTTTACTTATTTTATATTGATTTTCGTTATAAATGACTCAGGGCATGGTATGTATATGTTCTATTTCATTATAGATATTTAATGTGGGTAAAAGATCAAACTAGAAGAATAAAATTAATTTTTAAATTCCAAACACATCTCTTATAGAAGTAATTCATCTTTATAAACTAAAAGGAGATTCCAAGTGGAATTGGTAATTATTTCAATGAATTTATATTTGTTGGAATACCTAATGGAATCTATTATACCTAATTGAATGTCAATGTCAGGTATTGATTTTGAATACATAAATTATTTGATTTTTAGGGGTATATGATACAAAATGTATATCTTTTAAAGGTTTCAAAGATACAGGTGTTCAAAATGATGGAATTAATTGATGGATCTTGTAGTTTTTTATAAAAATATTAAAGAAAAGGGTTGGTGATTCATATATTGGAATATAAATATAAATATAAATATCATGCAATGATAGGTCAAAGTAAAGGATGTGTATCATAATATTATTTTTATTATATGATAAGATATTTAATAAAAAATTTACTACTATACCAAGAAAATCTAGGACATGGAAAAACCAGACCTAAAAAATTATGAGGTAAAATAAACATGCTATGAAAAGAATTATAAGGGTATTTACAAAAATAAGTATGAATAAATACATGAATGTCCTTACTCACCATTGATATAAAATTGTCTGGAATCCTAAAGGTCCACATCATTCTTGCTTCTATGATATCCCTCTTTGATAGAGAGTATTCCACCTGATTAGCTTCTATATAGACATGTGAGATAGTCAAATTCTGATAGTGTTCATGATAAAGAGATTCAATCCACAAGGGAAAGAGCTTCTACATAACATTTATCTTCATCACCTTTATAGTCATCACAATACATTTAAAGGTTGATTCAACCCAGATGGGAGTACAACCATAAAAAATATCATATTTAATAGAATAAATTATAGCTCATAACTCTACATTGAACATAATTACATTTCCAATATAATTATAGAAATAACCTTTTACAACTCCATGATAGGCTTAAAAGATACCTCTACAACCTGAGAGTCATATAATTCTAGAGACTGCACCATAAACATTAACAAATATCAAATATGAGATTGGAGGGATCTAGTGATGGGACTTGAGAACCAGGGGCACTCTAAGACGGTTCATAACCCCAAGATTCGTCAGAATTAGCAGGTCCCTAATGTTTTTATAAATATTACCAAATGGTTCCTTTGATACAAGAAAATACCTCATATTAAAATGATAATTTACAAATACATAAGGATGAAATTTTGTTATCAAAACAATCAAGGATGCTGCTGCCAAAATAAATTTATTGGACCAGGTCCCTCTTCCCAGCTTTGCAGATGAATTCCATGTGCTCACTAAAATTCCTAATAGCATTGAGATCAATTGTAAAATGGTTATAATCATAAACCATGAAGAAATATGCAAAGTTATAGCCCATGAAGAAATGATGGTTACTTTCTTCAGATTTCAGACATAAATAACTTGATAAGACAATCTAATATCTATTTCTTATGATGGTTATGAGTAGGTAACCTATTATTCTAAAAATTACACAATAATAAAAAATTTGAGGTTTGTATAAATTTTACATTGAAGTTGATCAACCATGATGTCGAAATGGTCAATCCTTCACAATGTTGCATATAATAATTGATTCTTGCTCAAATTTACCCAAGAGAAGAAGGTAAGACGATCCTTGTAGTTTACCATGGGTTATCGAATCCATAGAGACCTAAGAAGAAACCTATAGACACGTACATTCTATGGACTGTTTTCAGATATTAAGTGGCCAAAATGGATTGATTTTGGATGGGTTTGAATGATATCTAATAGATTTAAGTGAATTCAATTTAAAATAATGCATTGATCTTAGGTTATCGCTCGGGTGGATTGGACGTATTTCCTTTTTTAATGATTTCATTTTCTTATAATTGAGATGGATTCATTTAAGAAGGTCAAACGATATAATCACTTACTAGTTTAATACTTACACACCATAATACTAATCACCTATAAACTTTATGTATCCAAGTTTTGAGCACTCCAAGGAAGAAGTTCGCATTAGCACTTGAAATGTGTGACCTTAAATTCAATATGGATGAAGATGTTTTAAAATCATCAAATAAAAATCTCATTTAAAAGAAGTGATTATCCATTAATGGAGTGATAAATAATATCAAATCCATCCCCTTGATACTCCCTTGGATCAACCCATAAAATAGTTATCCCTCCATTGATTACATGTCTTCAACGGAAGCGGGAAGTAGACTTACAAGGGTGGAATTGAAGAAGTAAAAACAAGAACAACAAAAAAGATCACTCCTCCGTTGTGTGATAAATATCACAAAGTATGGTGTGACTAAATTCACACCTTGAACCAACGGTATCAACGTGATAAGTAGAAGAACAAAATAAGAGTAAATAAGGAACTTTTATTAGGAAAATAAGGTGAATTAAACACCTTACATGAGGAAGAAATGTGATTACAAACACAAAGTGGCAGCATAACACTACAATGAAACCAAGCACCCAAGATTCTTCAATCCTCCAACACCATTGCCTTAAATAGGCATTTTTGAGCCTTTGGGTCAAGTCTCCAATAGTAAAAGTCATCCCACTTGAGTATGGTAGGTCTAGGGTGGTGGAAAGTTTGTTGAAATAAGACTTTGAACCCTTGACCCGAAAAGGCATCCATCTTTCATACACCGAACAGACTTGCTTGAAACACCTTCTATATGGCCGAATCAGAGTGGGCCATAGATGAAGAAAATGGAGCTCCGGATTTCTTCTAACCTCCTGTAAACTTTGGGCCCATTAGGATTTTTATATTCGGAGATACGTTTAGATTAGTGAGATGTTTTTCTGGGCCGCAGAATCTGACCCAGAATTTTATCTCTAATTTGGGCCGCCTAAAGGACCACCATGGAAGCCGAATTAGCATTGGATCCTGAAGAGTGATTTGTTCCTATACATGTCCTTTATAACCCCACGAATGTTGGTATTAATTGGGCCTGTATGTTGGGCCCCACAGTCTCATAAGTGGGATGGCTTCCAATCTTCCTTTTCTAGGATTGCTTCCTTTCATCACAAAATATCCCCATCTTCTTCCACGAATTTTCCATTGATCCCTGAATGAAACATGTTCATATTGGAGTGTAGATCAATTTCAAATAATATAAAATTAAAATTTGTATAATAAGATGAATCATTTGGTACTTCAAATGATGTTCAACAATGTACCACATAATAATACATTTTAAGAAGGTATTACAATCATAATGTGAAATGATGTTCAAAGTGTAAAATGCACTAAAATGGTGTTTATAAATAATAAAGAACATGAATATTATGTATATTAACAATGAATATTAGCCTCATTTAGTGGCTAATCACACCCCCCCCAACTTGAGTTTTCTTGTCCCGAACAAAATATATCTCAACAATATGAAATTCGAATTCCGTATTCCAAAAACATTTTAATACACAATGATCACCAAAAAACCATCTACCAAACAATCATGAAACCCATCAAAATATTTTAATACAAGATAGTTTCATAAGAAGATCCCAATCCCAAGCCCATTACTTTGTTCAATTTCATTGTCATATTTCATCCAATATCAATTAAGTATGAGGATGTGTTGTGCATCATAATAGACATGGTGGTTCATCTTTATTCAAGGGGGAAATTACAGAAGCGCTAGGTGGAATCACATTTCAATATTAAGATGAGTATTCTTTTTTTTGTATAATTGTTTTGTTTGTTTTTTGTTTTTTTTGTTTTCTCAATTTTTCCATTGTAACTGAAATTGCACTCAAAAGAGTCAACCCCTATAGTGAGACTTTTCCGATGACTCCCAGGCTCAAAGACCTTAGGGCACCAAGTGAATCCCACATACTCGGGCATCATCTCGAGTTAACTCAGTCAAAAAAAAATTCAAATTACTAAAAATAGAGATAAAATTACTAACTCTGGGCCAGACAACAATGGAGTCATGATCCCCAAGTACTGAAATCCACGCATTAGATCATTTCATTGCTCTACACGCAAATTTTTTTTTTAATTTTTTTTGAATACTCATATTAAACTAAAATGATCACCAAAACTATGCTATTTATTTGGGGGACCCCATGAACTTAAAATAATACCCCACTATCCAAAGGATGTGCATTGTGATTTTTTTATTTGGATGAAAATATAAACGATGAAATATCACATTGGACAGCCACACTTTTCTATGCTCATGAAATTATACAAGGATTAAAATAAGAATTAGGGTATGCTAAATTATTTGATATTAAGTTTCAAAGTGTGCAATGTGTATTACCATATTCAAAGATAAAGGAATTTTTCCTTCCATTTTCAAAAAAAAATTCAAATCACTTATCATTTTTTTGACACAAAATCATTTTTTATTTTATCTCCACTCCAACTTAAAATAACATTGTCCCCTGTGTTTAAATAAAAGAAAATTTAGAAAGGGGTAGAGGTAGAGAATGAAAGTTCAAAAAGTAAATTGAAAAGGAGGGTCATGGAATGAAGTCACCTGGTGGTTGAAGTTGAAATTCTTGTTGGTTCCATTCAATCCTTTGATATCCATGTCACTTGCAGAGTTCCCTAGTAGAAAAAGAAAAAAAAAATAAACAAAACAAAAAACAATATATATATTTATATATTTATATAATAAAGAAAGTAAAATATAAGTATATATATATAAATTATAGAATAAGGAAGCACAAAAGGTCTTAGGTCAGTGGTAAGTGCGCACCCCTGTCCCCCTTCGGTCCCGGGTTCGAATCCTCGCGGCTTTGCCGGTTGTGACGGGGTTTTCCCCACGACCTACGATGTGGACTTTTATTATTATTATTATATATTTTTTTTTGTATTTTCAATTTAACCTACAAACACATAAAAATAAATTAAAATAAACTGATGATACATTGTATTCTTTTTAAATTTCTGGGTAAGGTCTTACTCAAGGATCACACCACGTGACACGGATGAATATGGTGCTCCCCTTTCGTACCCATCCATACTCATTATAGAAGAACAGGTCAACAATTTATTTTTTTTATTTATCAAAATGATTCATTAATCCTATTAAAAAAAGATGATTTTCAAAGATGAAAACGACGGGTTGCCTCCCATGCAGTGCTTTGTTTAAGGTCGTTAGCTCGACTTGAACCCCCCAACATATCCAATACCTACTTTCAACATTTTAAGGACCACATATTTCATCAATTCTACTAGGTTGAGATTGATTCTATGTTTATAATTTTTGTCATTTACAAACCTATATTCTGTAATGAGTGGTAAAATCCAAGGAATATCAGGAATGGTTATTCTAGTTTCCTTTTTAGTCTTTCCAAAGACATTAAGAATCATTACTTCATTATTGGTTTCAAGATAAGAAATTGTGAAAATTGGAATTTTTTTGCCATCCTCAATTAATGGAAACTTGATGGTGGATGGTAAGTCCTTTCGTTCAAGTTCGGGTAGGCTAACACTTTCAGACATAGGTTGGAACTTTGAATCAAAACCAATTTAATTTTCAATATTTCTTAACATAATTGTTTCCTTTTGAATAGAAGATTCAACCACCAAATTGGAAAGATCAGTTTTAGCAATGGGTATGGACTCAATGTTTGTGATTTACCTTAATGGTTCAGTGATTTGTGTTTTTAAAAATTCATCAATGGAGTTATACTTAGGAGACTCAATCCATGATGTCCAATTCTCTTCTTTTGAATCCAAAAAGTTAATTTACTCTTAATTTAAAGACCCTTCAAAAATTCCTTGATCCTCTTCATCTGTCCCAAATCCAAAGGTTGGTTCTTCAATAAATTCATGAGAGGTTTGTGGGAAACTAGACACTTCACATAAGGTTATGGAAGGGACAGTTTGTGTAGGGATGGGTTCCTCACAATTTTTAATGCTTTGAAGATATAACCTCAATGATGAAACCTAAAAATTCATTATTTCCATTTTTTTCACAAAATATTTCAAGTAACGGTTGTGGATCATGATGGGTAAGGGGTTGAGAAATATGGTCTACTTTAGGTGGATAATTAAGTTGTTGGAATTGCACACGAGGGTGTTTATATTGGCTTTGTGGTGATTGAAACTCATTATATGTTGCGATGATTTGTGGATCATAGGGGTAAAAACAATGTGGATCATTAGGTTGTTGATGATCCCACATGTAGAAATTAGGATGGTCATTGTACATCACACATGGGGTTGGGTGATCAAAGTGGGGATAGGTTTCCCATGTTTAGACTTGTTCAAAATTGACTTCCATAGGAGTGACGGGTGAGAAAAGAGAAGAGGGATGAATAAAAAGAATGATAATGTCAAAGAAAACATACATAGGTCCCCGGAAACAACGCCAAAATTTTATTCTCGCTCAAATTTACCCAAGAGAAGAAGGTAAGACTGTCCTTGTAGTTTATCTTGGGTTATCGAATCCACAGAGACCTAAGAAGAAACCTATAGACACGTACATTATATGGACTGTTTTTGGATATGATGTGGCCAACATGGATTAATTTTGGATGGGTTTGAAATATATCTAATAGATTTAAGTGAATTCAATTTAAAATAATGGGTTGATCCTAGGTTATCACTCGGGGTGGATTGGACGTATTTCCTGTTTTAATGATTTCAATTTCTTATAATTGAGATGGATTCATTTGAGAAGATCAAAAGAAATAATCACTTACTGGTTTAATGCCTACACACCCTAATAATAATCACCTATATACATGAAGGATCAACGTTTTGAGAACTCCAAGGTAGAGGTTCGTATTAGCACTTGAAATGTGTGACCTTAAATTCAATAAGGATGAAGATGTTTTAAAATCATCAAATAAAAATATCATTTAAAAGAATTGATTAGCCATTAATGGAGTGATAAATAACATCCAATCCATCCCCTTGCTACTCCCTTGTATCAACCCATAAAATAGTTATCCCTCCATTGATGACATGTCTTCAACGGAAGAGGGAAGTAGACTTACAAGGGTGGAATTGAAGAAGTAAAAACAACAACAACAAAAAAGATCACTCCTACTTTTGTGATAAATATCACAAAGTATGGTGTGAATAAATTCACACCTTGAACCAAATGTATCAACGTGATAAGTAGAAGAACCTAATAAGACTAAATAAAGAACATTTATTAAGAAACTAAGGTGAATTAAACAACTTACATGAGGAGGAAATGTGATTACAAACACAAAGCGGAAACATAACACTACAATGAAACCAAGCACCCAAGATTCTTCAATCCTCTAACACCACTACCTCAAATAGGAATTTTTGAGCCCTTGGGTCGATCCTTTAACAGTACAAGTCATCCCACTTGAGTATGGTAGGTCTAGGGTGGTGGAAAGTTTGTGGAAAGAAGACTTTCCACCCTTGACCTGAAAAGGCATTCAGCTTTCATGCACCGAGAAGACGCGCTTGCAACACCTTCTATATGGCCGAATCAGAGTGGGCCATAGAAGAGGAAAATGGATATCCGGATGTCTTATAACCACCTGAAAATGTTGGTCACATTTGGATTTTTATATTCGGAGATATGATTAGATTAGTGGGCTGTTTTTCTGGGACGCAGAATCTGGCCCAGAATTTTACTTCTAACTTCGACCACCTAAATGACCCACATAGAGGCCGCATTAGCATTCTATCCTTATAGTGATTTGTTCCTATACCTGTCCTCTATAATCCGACAAAATTTGGGATTAATTGGGCATGTATGTTGGGCCCCATAGTCTCATCAGTGGGATGGTGTCCAATCTGCCTTCTCTAGGATTGCTTCCTTTCATCACAAAATATCCCCATCTTCTTTTTTGAATTTTACATTGATCCCTGAATGAAACATGTTTAAATTGGAGTGTAGATAAATTTCCAAAAATATCAAATTAAAATATGTATAATCAGATGAATCATTGGGTACTTAAAATGATGTTCAAAAATGTACCACATAATAATGCATTTTTAGAAGGGATTACAATCATAATGTGAAATGATGTACAAAGTGTAAAATGCACTAAAATGGTGTTTATGAATAATAAAGAACATGAATATTATTTATATTACCAATGAATATTAGCCTCATTTAGTGTCTAATCACACCCCCAACTTGATTTTTTCTAGTCCCGAGAAAAATATATCTCAACAATATGAAATTCAAATTCCCTTTTCCAAAAACATTTTAATACACAATGATCACCAAAAAAACCTTATAACAAAAAATCATGAAACCCATAAAAATATTTTAATACAAGATATTTTCATAAGCAAATCCCAATCCCAAGCACATTCCTTTGTTCAGATTCATTGTCATATTTCATCCAATATCAATTAAGTATGAGGATGTGTTGTGCATCACAATAGACATGGGGGTTCATCATTATTCAAGGGGGAAATTATGGAAGAGCTAGGTGGAATCACATTTCAATATTAAGATGAGTATTAAATTTTTTTGTATAATTTTGTTTTGTTTTGTTTTGTTTTGTGTTTTTGTAATTTTTCCATGGTAATTGAAATTGCACTCAAAAGAGTCTACCCCTGTAGTGAGACTTTGTCGATGACTCCCAGGCTCAAAGACCTTAGGTCACCAAGTGAATCCCACATACTCGGGCATCATCTCGAGTTAACTTGGTCAAAAACAAATTCAAATTATCAAAAATAGAGATAAAATTACTAACTCTGGGCCAGACAACTATGAAGTCACAATCCCCATGTGCCGAAGGCCACGCATTAGGTGATTTCATTGCTCTACGCGCAATTTTTTTTTTAATTTTTTTTGAATACTCATATTAAACTAAAATGATCACCGAACCTATGCTATTTATTTGGGGGACCCCATGAACTTAAACTAATACCCAACTATCCAAAGGACGTGCATTGTGATTTTTTTTATTTGGATAAAAATATAAACGATGAAATATCACATTGGACAGCCACACTTTTCTATGCTCATGAAATTATACAAGGATTAAAATCAGAATTAGGGTATGCTAAATTATTTGATATTAAGTTTCAAAGTGTGCAGTGTGTATTACCATGTTCAAAGTTAAAGGAATTTTTCCTTCCATTTTCACAAAAAAAAAATCAAATCATTTATCATTTTTTTACACAAAAGCATTTTTTATTTTATCTCCCCCCCAACATAAAATAACATTGTCCCCAGTGTTTAAATAATAGAAAATTTAGAAGGGGGTAGAGGTAGAGAATGAATGTTCAAAATGGAAATTGAAAAGGAGGGTCATGGAATGACGTCACCTGGTGGTTGAAGTTGAAATTCTTGTTGCTTCCTTTCAATCCTTCGATATCCATGTCACTTGCAGAGTTCCCTAGTAGAAAAAGGAAAAACAAAAAAAAACAAATACACACATATATATATATATATATTTATTTATACAATAAAGAAAGTAAAATATAAGTATATATATATAAATTATAGAATAAGGAAGCACAAAAGGCCGTAGGTCAGTGGTAAGTGCACGCCCTTGTCTCCCTTCGGTCCTCGGTTCGAATCCCCGCGGCTTCACAGGTTGTGACGGGGTTTTCCCCACGACCTAAATTGTGGAATTTTATTATTATTATTATATATATATATATTTTATTTTCATTTTAACCTACAAACACATAAAAATAAAATAAAATAAACCGATGATACATTGTCTTCTTTTTAAATTTCTGGGTAAGGTATTACTCAAGGATCACACCACGTGACATGGATGAATATGGTGCTCCCCTTTCGTACCCATCCATACTCATTATAGAAGAACATGTCAAAAGTTTATTCTTTTTTTTATCGAAATGATTCACTAATCCTATTAAAAAAAAGATGATTTGCAAAGATGAAAACCACGGGTTGCCTCCCGTGCAGCGCTTTGTTTAAGGTCGTTAGCTCAACTTGATCCCCCCAACTTATCAAATACCAAATTTCAACATTTTAAGGACCACATATTTCATCAATTCTACTAGGTTGATATTGATTCTATGTTTATAATTTTTGTCATGTACAAACATATGTTCTATAATGAGTGGTAAAATCTAAGGAATATCAGGAATGGTTAATCTAGTTTCCTTTTTAATCGTTCCAAAGACATTAAGAATCATTACTTCTTTATTGGTTTCAAGATAATAAATTTTGAAAATTGGAATTTTTTGGCTATCCTCAATGAATGGAAACTTGAGGATGGATGGAAAGTCCTTTCGTTCAAGTTCGGGTAGGCTAACACTTTCAGACATAGGTTGGAACTTTGAATCAAAATCAATTTTATTTTCAAAATTTATTAACAGAATTGTTTCCTTTTGAATAGAAGATTCAACCACCAAATTGGAAAGATCAGTTTCAGGAATGGGTATGGACTCAAAGTTTGTGATTTCTCTTAATGGTTCAGTGATTTGTGTTTTTGAAAATTCATCAATGGAGTTATACTTAGGAGACTCAATCCATGATGTCAAATTCTCCTCTTTTGAATCCAAAAAGTTAATTTCCTCCTGATTTAAAGACCCCTCAATAATTCCTTGATCCTCTTCATCTTTCCCAAATCCAATGGTTGGTTCTTCAATAAATTCAGGAGAGGTTTGTGGGAAACTAGACACTTCACATAAGGTTATGGAAGGGACAGTTTGTGTAAGGATGGGTTCCTCACAATTTTTAATGATTTGAAGTTCTAACCTCAATGATGAAACCTCAAAATTCATTATTTCCATTTTTTGACACAATTTTTCAAGTAACGGTTGTGGATCATGATGGGTAAGGGGTTGAGAAATATGGTCTATTTCAGGTGGATAATTATGTTATTTGAATTGCACATGAGGGTGTTCATATTGGCTTTGTGGTGATTGATACTCATTATATGTTGGGATGTTTTGTGGATCATAGGGGTAAGAAAAATGTGGTTCATTAGGTTGTTGATGATCCCTCACGTAGAAATTAAGATGGTCATTGTACATCACACATGGGGTTGGGTGATCAATGTGGGGATAGGTTTCCCATGTTTCGACTTGTTCAAAATTGGCTTCCATAGGAGTGAGGGGTGAGAAAAGAGAAGGGGGATGAAGAAAAAGAATGATAATGTCTAAGAAAACTTACTTAGGTACCCGAAAAAGGGGCCAAAATTTGATTCTCGCTCAAATTTACCTTAGAGAAGAAGGTAAGACGGTCCTTGTAGTTTAGCTTGGGTTATCGAATCCACAGAGACCTAAGAGGCAACCTATAGACACGTACATTTAATGGACTATTTTCGGCTATGAAGTGGCCAACATGGATTTATTTTGGATGGGTTTATAAGATATCTAATAGATATAAGTTAATTCAATTTAAAATAATTGGTTGATCCTAGGTTATCGCTCGGGGTGGATTGGATGCATTTCCTTTTTTAATGATTTCAATTTCTTTTAATTGAGATGGATTCATTTAAGAAGATCAAATGAAATCATCACTTACTGGTTTAATTACTACACAACCTAATACTAATCACCTATACACTTGAAGGATCAATGTTTTGAGCACTCCAAGGTAGAGGTTCATATTAGCACTTGAAATGTGTGACCTTAAATTCAATAAAGATGAACATGATTTAAAATCATCAAATTAAAATCTCTTTTAAAAGAAGTGATTAGACATTAATGGAGTGATAAATAAAATCCAATCAAGCCCCTTGCTACTCCCTTGGATGAACCCATAAAATAGTTCTCCCTCCATTGATGACATGTCTTCAACGAAAGTGGGAAGTAGACTTACAATGGTGGAATTGAATAAGTAAAAACAACAACAACAAAAAAGATCACTCCTCCGTTGTGTGATAAATATCACAAAGTATGGAGTGAATAAATTCACACCTTGAACCAACGGTATCAACGTGATAAGTAGAAGAATATAATACGAGTAAATGAAGAACTTTTATTAAGAAAATAAGGTGAATTAAACAACTTACATGAGGAAGAAATGTGATTACAAACACAAAGCGGTAGCATAACACTACAATGAAACCAAGCACCCAAGATTATTCAATCCTCCAACAACACTGCCATAAATAGGCATTTTTGAGCCCTTGGTTCGATCCTCCAATAGTACAAGTCATCCCACTTGAGTATGATTGGTCTAGGGTGGTGGAAAGTTTGTGGAAAGAAGACATTCCACCCTTGACCCGAAAAGACATCTAGCTTTCATACACCGAACAGATGCGCTTAAAACCCCTTCTATATTGCTGCATCAGAGTGGGCCATAGAATAAGACAATGAAGCTGCGGATGTCGTATAACCACCAGTAAAATTTGGGCCCATTTGGATTTGTATATTCGGAGATATGATTAGATTAGTGTAATTTTTTCTGGGCCGCAAAATCTGGCCCATAATTTTATCTCTCAATTGGGCCGCCTAAAGGACCACCATGTAAGATGAATTAGCATTGTCCCATGAATAGTGATTTGTTCCTATACATGTCCTCTATAAGCCCACGAAATTTGGGATTAATTGGGTCTGTATGTTGGGACCCACAGTCTAATCAGTGGGATGGTGTCCAATCTGCCTTCTCTAGGATTGCTTCCTTTCATCACAAAATATCCCCAAATTCTTTCATTAATTTTACATTGATCCCTAAATGAAACATGTTCATATTGGAGAGTAGATAAATTTCCAAAAATATAAAATTGAAATATGTATAATCAGATGAATAATTGGGTACTTCAAATGATGTTAAAAAATGTACCACATAATAATGCATTTTAAGAAGGTATTACAATCATAATATGAAATGATGTTCAAAGTCTAAAATGCACTAAATTTGTGTTTATGAATAATAAATAACATGAATATTATTTATATTAAAAATTAATATTAGCCTCATTTAGTGTCTAATCAATAATCTTTGTAATTGAACAACCCATTAATATAAGCCTTCAAAATGATAGTATCTTTATAAATGAAAGAGTAACTATGAATTTCCAGTATAACCTATGTGGGGATAAAATAAAAAAAATTGGGTTTCATCATTAACTCATAAATTATAATATGTGATCTTTCATGAGGGACATTTACACTATCAGGGTGAGTCCAATCCATCCAAGGGGTAGTCCCACAATTTAGATCAGATGGCCTACTCACCAGCCATTTTTCATTATACATGATTTCATTTAAAGAGTGTTTAATATATAACCAAACCGATGATGAATAATAATATGGGTACCCATACAATAATTAAATTTTAAATCTAAAGTCACTACATTAAATAATTCCACTAACAGTGTTAAATAAGCCGTTGTTAGTGAAGAAAATCATTCAATATTGGGGCATGACTAAAACATCTATAAATTTATCAATAGTTCTAGTAATGATGATAAATTATATATTTATCAAAGATATTAGTATCATTGATAAAGGGCCATAATTCTATAGTGTGTTGTTAAAATTACATCACACTACATCTGAAAAATATCTAAAACATGATAAAATACAAGATAAATTATAGAATTTAATTGAAATAAAGGTTACAAAACAAATAAAAAACATTGTAACATAGAAATTTTAAAAATGGTTTATACAATTACATTATTAAGTAAAAATTATCACAAAAAATAAAAAACAACAATGTTCCTTTATCATTAGACCCCGAACATTAGTCATCCTATTAGTTGTTGAAAAAATCTCCCCATCCCCTTAAAAAGAATTTACCAGTATAAGAAAAGAATTAATATGTTTGGAATAATATAAAGAAATAAATTAAAAAAATATTAATTTTTAAAACAAAAACATATACATTTATTCATAGCATGCACACCATTTATAAAATTAAGTTACATTTGATACTTTCACGTCATAACATTTCATTTTGTTCTAAAAATGGGGTTCTTCGGAATTGGATCTCATATACGTTGATGAAACTCTCACAGTGAATGGGATCAAATTCAAGAGGACTTTCATTTATAGAACAATACATTAACTATGAAACCATCTCTTGTTCCTCTTCAATAATTATCTCTTTCAAAATTAACTAACATTTTATAAGATAAAAACGATAAGTGAATTAATTAACTAATAGTAAATAAAATGATGAGAATAAAATATGATCTTCTTTTCTTGATTTTGGCTATGTGATTATTATTTTTAAAAAATCAATCTTATAAATTGAAAAAATTCAATTCGATTCATAATGACCAGAAAGTGTGTTATATTGATGTGGGATAAATTTATATATATCAAAAAAAATTATGGTCCTTTTTCCTAAATTTTGAAAACAAACCCAACTCAGTTTCTTATCATTGGATAGTGATGTGTGTTTTAAAATAATATTACACCTTCATATTGAAAACACACACTTTGATTTATATCATTCACATCGTGTATTTGATATATATATATATATATATGGTCAATTCATAAATGTCAAAAATGAATTATGGACCAATTTACTAATATCTCAAAACAATATTATCTTATTTTCTAAATTTTGGCTACTTGATGTGTGTTTTAAACTAAAATGACACTTTTGTAATGAAAAAATGCACTTTAAGTCATAATGACTTCATCGTGTTTCAGATTAACATTTGATAAATTCCTATATGTTATATATAACGACCCATACTTTACATACATTGTTATTACTTCAGAATTGAAGCACACTTATTACAACAAATAACGAAACCAGAAAAGGACCTTATAGGTATAGAGTCTTTAGAAACTGAGAAACATAAACAATTGGTTCATAAAGCATCTACTTTGCCTCCCATTTATTTCATCATATCTAGAGTCCCTTTTGGCATATACTACTTAATAAACTTCTTCCTGACCTGGGGAATGAAAACATACAAAAGGGTGAGCTCAAATGCTCACTAAGGTTAAAAAAAGAGAAATATCAACCACATCATATACATAAGAACATAACTTTTAGAAATCTTAACCTGCAAAAGAGATCATAATTTCATTACATGGGATAAATCATAGTAGTGAAATGTAATCCTAATAATCATAACATAAAACATGAAACTTTGTGTAATACACACATAATCATAGAGAACATTTCTTATTAGTCAAGACTCATTTCCACGACTATCATTGTGGACAAAGTCCATTTCTGAACCGAGTTTACTCCTCATTTCAGTCCTGTTTCACTGAACCGGTTTAACCTGCCGTTCCAGCCATGTCTATCTCGTGAGATATAAACTCTTTACCCAATTTATTGGAGGGAGATATAGGTCCCACCCATCTCATAATGATACCATTATTATGTGTTCCACAAAATCATAAAAATCAAACATCATTGCATAACCCATGTAATAAAAAATGGGATTCTTAAACAACATGACATCATAAAACAATTAATATTAGATAAAGGAATTCAAAAAAATAATTCCATCACAACATAATAAAATCAATGTAATAATAGGGATAGAAACAGAACCCTATATTATCTTATATGGAAAATAATTTTGATAAAACACTTGAACTCCATTCTTGAGGAAAATATCCTTTCAACTTCAAAAACATTTTCCTTTCTTAACATGTCTTAAATTTTTAACTAAAAGATGTTGATTAAAAATAAACTTGAAAACTTGTAAATGAAGTTTCTTGGAAATAAGGTTTTAAAAATCCATTCATGCCGTATAAGTTAAAAAACATTCTTCTCGTACTTTTGTCAGAAAAGTCAAAAAGTACCTCATACGAAAAACGACAAAAGATTCCTTTCATAACTTATACTAAACACTCATAGAAGGGTAAAATTTTATTTAAACAATTTTAGGTGGATGGAAACAATATTAAATATTGAGGAAACATGGATGTGGATGATAAAATACACCCTAGTAAATACCAATGTATAAACAATCTCGGATAAAATGAGATTGTGATATTTTTCTTTTACCTTAGGTCTGATTTGCTTCGTAAGTGTTCGAACCTCCTGTATAATGATTTAAATAATGTTATTGACTTATTCCAGAATCATAATTATTTTTATGATATCATATATGGTCATATTCTTATCTTCTTATTAGTAATATTTCATTACTACTTGTTATTCTGGTGTTTATTACTTTTTGTTCTTATGCGTGTTTTGTCGAATAAATTCTTATTTTTCTTTTTATGTTATAGATACCTCATTTCCAAAACGGTATTAGTGTAATATATATCATATTAATTCATTAAATTCATTTATATAATCATTATGCAATTATGATCATGTAGAACGAGTCACATCACATCGTAGAGACGGTATTCCATACGTACGCACGAGCGATGATATCATTCCCATGATCGTGGAATTGTATTGGAGTGTATGTATACTATTTCAGAATCAATATAACATTAAAATAATCATATATAGTAATTATTTACACCATTATACCCATCCAAGTAAGGTGGTGGTGGAAAATAGATTACACCACGTCGTGGAGACGGTATTCCGTACGTACACACACGCGGTGATTTCGTTTTCTGTAGGATGGATAGATAGTGAAATAGGGTTATTTCATACTTATAATAACATATAAGTATATTAGTGATACATATTTTATTGCTTCATAATGAAACAACTAAATAAGAAGAACTAGAAGAAGAAATAGAGTTGAAAGAATCGGTAATGGACATTACCTCTTCTTTGAAGCGCCTCTTTGAGTCCACCTTTTAGGGCACTAAAATTGATCTTTGAAGAATACCAGGACCTCTAAGATGTTTCTAGGGAATCAGGGAAGTGAAATGGGCAGGGTTTGGCCGAGCTTGAAGGCTCAAATTGGTGTGAGGAGGAGAGGGAGGAGGTGCCCTTTTATAAGGGAGGAGAAGGGCACCTTTGGAATAACTAAAAATATTGTTTTATTATAAAGTAAAATTCGGTTTTTAATAGCTAAAAATTGATATATTTCGAATCTAAAGTGGGTATGGGTTGAAATAATTTCATAAAATAGAATTTAGACATGTTTAGGTCATTATATTAACCTTATCTTTTAGTTTTAACTCTTAGTTAATTAGATTGACATTTACCATGTCACTTTGTATTTTTATATTATATAGTTAATAAAATTACCATATAAATCCAAGAGACACCCAAGTGGTCCATTAATGATACAGATATCATTATATAAGTATCTTGGCTGAGCCTTAGGTTTTTAGGAATATAATAACAATTAATAATATAATATTTGTTTTAAAAACTATTTTATGTCAATTTTGACACTATTTGGTAATTGATTTTTGTGAAAATCATAACAGAATTATTAGTTAGAAAAAAATTAATAAAATCAATACATACATGTATTTTTAACATAGAAAAGTATTTTAATTCCTAAAAAGTTTCAAATTACATTTATTTTGGTATTTATAACATTAGTTATGTCAATATTTCATTAATAAGATAATTACTGCATCATCATTGTATCATAAATATATTAAATTATATTAAGTCTAAAAATTAAAAATAAAATACCATTATGTTGGAAATATTGTTATCTTTCTAATGAATATTTATAGTCGAATTTATCTTATGTATAACCCTATATTAAAAATGATTTAGTTATTAAACATTGATTTTAACTATTTTAACCCTTCTTTAAATAAATTGATAATAAATGTGCTAATCTAATCCAAGTGGGCCTAAATGGTCATATTTTATTCCTAAGGTTGTATTTGGTCGAATTACACTTATCCAATAGAATTATGACATGTGTTAGGGTAATAATAATATCATTTTTACCCTTAATTACCCTATTTACTTTTAACCGTGGTAAAAAAAGTAAAAAGTAACTATTTACCAAAAATTATTTTCATCTCATTGAACCATATTTTAGTCATTGATATTAATTGTGTCTCTTGTATTTTCGAAATTCCACTCATAGAAGCAGTAAAATTATGTTTTATAAAAAATTCAGTTTTTGTAACTACCACTTAGTGGTTTCACTATTCATCAAAAAATGAAAGTTTCCAAAAAAATACCAAAAATTAGGCCTAAGCTATATTTGATATTATGAATTAAAAAATGATGTTTATTTTACCAAATTCAAAATGTATCAGTTACATTAACTACTTTAAAAATTAGTTCCTGTTGTCAAAATAAATAGTGTGTTTTTAAAAGATAATAACTATCAAAAGATTGACACTTGTTTATGTCTGGTTTAAATGTGAAAATACATCCAATGAACAAAATTGTATTAAATTGTAAAAATATATTCTAAATATACTTTAAAACCACTCAAATTAATAATTTTTCACTATTAATTATTTCGATTAAAAAAAGTTGTTTTTAATTAAAATTTAGTAATTTTCACTATTCATCAGAATATGAAAGTTCTCCGAAAAGTACCAAAATTTCACCCTAAGCTAATTTCGATATTTCAAAACAAAAAATAAAGTCCATTTTGAAAAATAAAATTTACAAAATTTCAAAAATTGGTTATTACTATTCATAACGGCTAGTTTTAATAATCATTTTAATAATATATCGTTGTTTAGTGAAACTTGGTATTGCGTACAACCCAAGCTATTGAGGAAGGCCGCAGTTGCATGTAAAGAAAGTCAAGATAGTTTTTTGTGTATTGAAAGATTACTTTGATGATTTATATAAAAAAATATTACTCATAAAAGTCTCGGGTGTTACATTCTACACCCCTTAAAATGAATTTCGCCCTCGAAATTCATCACTTTGTAACAGAAAGATGAGGATACCTCTCCCTCATCATATCCTCAAGCACCCATGTATCTTCTTCTAATTGGTTGTTCCTCCATAAAAATTTCACCATGCGAGTGGTCTTGTTCCGTAGGACTTTTTCTCTACAATCCATAATCTCTATTGGCTGTTCTTTATAATAAAGATCTTGCTCCAGCGGTACAACTCATGAGCTGAGTACATGTGAAGGATTAGGTATGTACTTTCTCAAGAGATATACATGGAACACATCATGAACTTGAGAGAGATTCATTGTAAGCGCCAATCGGTAAGCTACCTTCCCAACACGATCCAGTATTTCGAAAGGACCGATATATCTAGGGCTCAACTTCCCCTTCTTCCCAAATCTCATGACCCTCTTCCAGGGAGATATTCGTAAGAAAACTTTATCACCCACTTCAAACTATAGGCCTTTCCTTCAGTTGTCAGTATAACTTTTTTGTCAACTCTGAGATTCTCTTATGTGTTGTTGAATAGATCGGACATTTTCTTCCATCTCATCAACAAGATCATGTCCTAATAGCTTTCTTTCCCCAACTTCATCCCAGCAAGTTGGTGTCTTTCATTTCTTTCCCTAAAGAGCTTCATAAGGAGCCATCTGAATACTGGAGTGAAAGCTATTATTATAAGATAATTATACCAAAGGTAGGTGTTGATCCAAACCACCTTTGAAATCCATAGAGAAAGCTCTCATCATATCTTCTAGAGTTTCAATTGTTCTCTCAGACTGACCGTCTGTCTGAGGATGATAAGCAGTGCTGAAACTCAACTCGGTATCCAGAGTATGCTGAAAACTTCGCCAGAACATCGAGATAAATCTCAGATCCCAATCAGATATAATAGAAAGTGGTACTCCATGAAATCTTACCACTTCCTTTACATATATCCTGGAAAGCTGATCCAGAGAGAAATCCTCTCTAATAGAAATGAAGAGTGCAGACTTTGTAAGACGATCAACTATGACCCAGATAGAATTATTGCCTTTGGATGTTTTAGGAAGTCCTGTGACAAAGTCCATAGTGATGTTTTCCCATTTCCATTCGGGTATGGGTAATGGTTGTAACATCCCCTTAGACCTCTGTCTCTCAGCTTTAACTTGCTGAAAAACCAAGCATCGAGAGACATATTCAGCAACATCTCTTTTCATGCCATCCCACCAGAAGTACTATTTCAAGTCCCTATACATCTTTGTGCTTCCAAGATGAATAGAGAATGAAGAACTATGAGCCTCATCCAGTAGCACCTTCTTTAATTCTAGGATGGGAGGTACACAAATCCAATTCCTGAACTTTATTATCCCATCACAATCAAGGTTTAATTTAGGAATATTTCTCACCTTCTTTTGTAACTATACATCTTCTTTATGCGCCTCTTTAATCTTCACATGTATAGATGGTTGAACATTCATTTGAGAAAGATACGATTTTCCCCCTTCCATTATAATTCCAAGATCCATCCTTTGTAAATCCATAAATATTGGATCTTTTGTGATCCTCATCACGGATAAACTGGCATGGTCTTGTCGACTTAATGCATCTGCCACCTTGTTTGCTTTCCCAGGGTGGTAATGAATTGAGCAGTCGTAATCCTTAATCAGCTCTAACCATCTTATTTGGCGCATATTCAGCTCCTTTTGTGTGAAAATATACTTTAAACTTTTATGATCAGTATAAATGTCACACCTTTCTCCATAAAGATAATGCCTCCAAATCTTTAATGCAAAGATTACCGTAGCTAACTCCAAATCATGAGTTGGGTAATTTTGCTCATGGATTTTCAACTGTTGTGAGGCATAAGCTATCACCATATCATTTTTCATAAGAACACACCCCAATCCCTTCTTGGATGCATCACTGTAGATCACAAACCTTTCTCCACTACATGGCAGTGTGAGCACAGGTGCGCTGGATAACCTTCTTTTCAACTCCTTGAAATTCTCTTCACATTCCTCCATCCAAACAAACTTAACTCTTTTCCAAGTCAACCTGGTCAGTGGATTAGATAATCATGAAAAATCTTTCACAAAACATCGATAATATCCAGCCAAACCAAAAAAAACTTCGGATCTCAGTTACTGTTGTTGGTCTCAACCATCTTTCAATAACCTCTATATTTGCTGGATCCACAGATATCCCCTATTTTGAGATTATGTGACCCAAAAATGAATCTTTTTCAAGCCAAAATTCACACTTGGTAAATTTGGCATAAATCTTCTCCTTTCTCAGGGTCTTCAATATAATTCTCAAGTGATATTCATGTTCTTACTTGCTCTTTGAATATAAAATAATATCATCTATAAAGACTACCAAAAAATGATCAAGATAGTCTCTAAAGACTCTATTCATCAGATCCATGATGTTAGCAGGGGCATTTGTAAGACCAAATGGAATCACTATAAATTCATAGTGTTCATACCTTATACGGAAAGCCGTATTTGGTATATCCTCCCTTTTGACCCTTAATTGATGATACCCTGAATAAAGATCAATCTTGGAAAAGTATTGAGCACCTCGTAGTTGGTCAAATAAGTCATCAATTCATGGTAGAGGATATTTTTTCTTGATAGTGATCTTGTTATGTTCTAGATAATTAATGAAGAGTCTAATTGATCCATCCTTCTTCTTAACAAACAGAACAGGTGCTCCCCAAGGTGATTCACTAGGGAGTATCAATCCCTTATCAAGTATCTCTTGGAGTTTCTTCTTCAATTCATGCAACTCAATTGGGTCCATTCTATAAGGTGTCTATGAAATATGCAAAGCACCCGGTATGAGTTTTATTGAAAACTCAACTTCACGATTTGGTGGAAGAACCGAAAATTCCTCTGGAAAGACATGATCAAACTCCCGTACAATGGGCCTATTCTTAATCGTGAGTTTCTCTCCAGCCATTTGCGATAAATAACCCTCATTTAGTGGAATCAAGACCCATAAGATGGAAGAAATTTCCACTAGAAGGTTATGTTCATCCTTGCATCGATAGATGATCATAGATTGATCTAGAATATGAAATGTGACTTCCCTTCTTTGGCAATTGATATGAGCTCTATATAAAGAAATCCAATCCATGCCAAGAATCACATCATATTCCACTATAGTAAGGATCAAAAGATTTTCAGGAAGCACTTTCCCACAAACTTCAATCGGGGAAGAATTATAAACTTTTGATGCGACTTTTGTGCCATTAGGTGTTTTCATAGATAACTCAACATCTAATTGTTGAGGTAATACGGTGATACTATTAGAAAATTATTTAGAAATAAAAGAGTGGGTGGATCCATAATCAAATAAAACATTTTCTACTTTAGAGTGGAAGGTAAGTATACCTTTCACCACATCGTTATCGTACTCCACATCGCTGATAGAAATTTCATGTGACTATCATTTGTCTTTAGCCTTAAGAGTTTGTTGACGTCGACCATCATCATCAACCCTTGGATTTGGGCATTGATTCTCATAATGCCCCATCTCCTTGTACTTGAAACATAGAAGTGTAGTAGGTTCATTCTGTTTATCCCTTTCTTTATTTTCATCATTAGACATCCTCTTCCCATCATTTTGGCATTCAAATGCCTGATGACCATCCTTTCCACATTTGAAACATTTACTTGTCCCTTTAAGACAACTCCCTCCATGTTTCTTTCCACACATTGAGCATAAGGGAAAGCTCATCTTCTTTTCAGTGTGCTCTTTAGATTTTCCTTTGAATTCCATTTTCCTCTTCCCATCAAACCCATATGACTGATGGGTTACTTCAATCTTCATCTTAACTTTGAGAGCACATCGAACGATTTCCTCGTAGCTATTGAAGTCCCTTATGGCTAAGTCCCTTCGAAGACTTGGTTTTAAGACACTAAAGAATCGATTGATCTTACTCTCAGGTTGGATAATAATACCAGAAGCATACCGTGCAAGTCTTGTAAAATTTTCTTCATAGGTACCATCAAAATCATCATCCTTTTTCTTTAGATCAAGAAACTATTTCTCCATCTTTGTTCGGAGAATATAAGGTATGTACTTATTGAAAAATAAGTTCTTGAACTCGTCCCATTCGATGGGCTCAATTTCATACCTTGGCCTCGTATTCTTAATAAGATTCCACCATTGATCAGCATCTCCTTCCAAACGATACACTACTAGGATGAATTTATCATTTTCAAAACATTAAAGAACTAAAAATATCTTTTCAGTAGTACTAATCCATTGTTCAGCAACTAATGGATCAGTAGACCTGCTGAATGATGGTGGACGCTGCCTCATGAAGGATTCAACAAAATGTTGCACCTTCCTTTGCTCATTTAGAAGCCCTTCATGATTCATAGCTTGAGAAAGTTGTGTGAGAATGGCTACAAGATTTTTCATTCCAGCTCCCGTAACGTTTGGTTGCTCAGTGGGACAATCATTGCATTGCCCATCGCATTCCGCATTAACACGATTCCTTCAGGTTCCGGCCATTGACTGAAACCAAGAAGAATAGTGTGAGCAACACTAATTATAATAGGAAAACCACATAAACAAGAATAAAATTTCTCACTTAAGGTCTTATCCTAGGCTATTCATGGCCATTTCTAAAACACTAAGATTGTGTTCTATGATGAGACTTATCCTTAGAGTTCTTACTAAGGCTTTCACATCCTAGTTTCCAAAGGTTGACTATAACGTTCCTCTGATACCATCTATAACAACCCATACTTTACATACATTGTTATTAATTTAGAATTGAAGCACAGTTATTACAACATATAACAAAACCAGGAAAGGACCATATAGGTATAGCGTCTTTAGAAACTGGGAAACAAAAACAACTGGTTCATAAAGCATCTACTTTGCCTCCCATTTATTTCATCATATCTAGAGTCCCTTTTGGAATATCCTACTTAATAAACTTCTACCTGACCTAGGAAAAGAAAAAATACAAAAGGGTGAGCTCAAATGCTCAGTAAGGCTAAACAAAAGAAATATCAATCACATCATATACATAAGAACATAACTTTTGGAAATCTTAACCTGCAAAAGAGATCATAATTTCTTAACATGGGATAAATCATAATAGTGAAATGTAATACCAATAATCATAACATAAAACGTGAAACATTGTGTCATACACACATAATCATATAGAATCATTTATTATTAGTCAAGACTCATTGCCAAGACTATCTTAGTTGACAAAGTCCATTTCTGAACCGAGTTCACTCCTCGTTTCAGTCCTGTTTCACTGAACTGTTTTAACCTGCCGTTCCAGCCATGTCTATCTCATGATATATAAAATCTTTACCCAATGAATTGGAGGGAGATATAGGTACCACCCATCACATAATGATAGAACTCCTATGTGTGCCACAAAATCAAAAATATCATACATCATTGCATAACACATGTAATAAAATAATGGGATTCTTAAACAACATAACATCATAAAACAATTCATATAAGATAAAGGAATTCATAAAAATAATTCCATCACAACATAATCAAGTCAATGTAATAATAGGGATAGAAACAGAACCCTATATTATCTTAGATGGAAAATAATTTTGATAAAACACTTGAACTCCATTCTTGAGGAAAATATCCTTTCTACTTCAAAAACATTTTCCGTTCTTAAAATGTCTTAAAATTTTAAACTAAAATATGTTGATTAAAAATAAACTTTTAAAACTTTTAAAGTAAGCTTCTTGGAAATAATGTTTTAAAAATCCATTCATGCCGTATAAGTTAAAAAAACATTCTTCTCGTACTTTTGTCGGAAAAGTCAAAAAGTACCTCGTACGAAAAACGACAAAAGATTACTTTCATAACTTATACTAAAAACAAAATGAAGGGTAAAATTTGATTTAAACAATTGTAGGTGGATGGAAAAAATATTAAATATTGAGGAAACATGGATGTGGATAATAAAATACACCCCAGTAAATACGAACGTATAAACAATCTCGGATAAAATGAGATTGTGATATTTTCCCTTACCTTAGGTCCGATTTTCTTCGTAAGTGTTCAAACCTCCTGTATAATGATTTAAATAATGTTATTGACTTATTACAGAATCATACTTATTTTTATGATATCATATATGGTCATATTCTTAGCTTCTTATTAGTAATATTTCATTACTACTTGTTATTCGGGTGTTTATTACTTTTTGTTCTTATGCGTGTTTTGTCGAATAAAATCTTATTTTTCTTTTTAGGTTATAGATACCTCATTTCAAGAATTTTATTAATGTAATATATATCATATTCATTCATTAAATTCATTTATATAATCATTATGAAATCAAGATCATGTAGAACGAGTCAATCACATCGTGAAGATGGTATTCCGTACGTACGCACGAGCGATGATATCGTTCCCATGATCATGGAATTGTATTGGAGTGTATGTATACTATTTAAGAATAAATATCACATTACAATAATCATATATAGTTATTATTTACACCATTATACCCATCCTAGTATGGTGGTGGTGGAAAATATATTACACCACGGCGTGGAGACGGTATTCCGTACGTACGCACGCGCGGTGATTTCGTTTTCCGTAGGATGGATAGATGGTGAAATAGGGTTGTTTAATACTTATAATAACATATAAGTATATGAGTGATACTACTATTATTACTTCATAATGATACAACTAAAGAAGAATAAGTAGAAGAAGAAATTGAGTTGAAAGAATCGGTAACGGACATTACCTCTTCTTTGAAGCGCCTCTTTGAGACCTCCTTTTAGGGCACTAAAATTGGTATTTGAAGAAGACCAGGACCTCTAGGATGTTTCTAGGGAAGTGGGGAAGTGAAATGTATAGGGTTCGGCCGAGCATGAAGGCTCCAATTGGTGTGAGGAGGAGAGGGAGGAGGTTCCCTTTTATAAGGGAGGAGAGGGGCACCTTTGGAATAACTAAAAATATTATTTTATTATAAATTCAAATTCGGTTTTTCAAAACTCCAAATTGGTATATTTCCAGGATAAGGTGGGGATGGGTAGAAATCCTCTCATACAATAGAATTTAGACAAGTTTAGGTCATTATATTAACCTTATCTTTTAGTTTTAACTCTTAGTTAATTAGATTGACATTTACCATGTCACTTTGTATTTTTATATTATATAGTTAATAAACTTACCATATACATCCAAGAGACCCCCAAGTGGTCCATTAATGATACAAAAATCATGATATAAATATCTTGTCCGAACCTTATATTTTTAGGAATATAATAACAATTAATAACATAATATTTGTTTTAAAAACTATTTTATGTCAATTTTGACACTATTTGGTAATTGATTTTTTGTGAAAATTATAACAGAATTATTAGTTCGAAGAAAATTAATTAAATAAAAACTAACATGTCATATTAACATATAAAATTATTTTAATTCATAAAAAGTCTCAAATTAAATTTATTTGGGTATTTATAAAATCAGTTATGTCAATATTTCATTAATAAGATAATTACTGCATCATCATTATATCATAAATATATTAAATTATTTTAAGTCTAAAAATTACAAATAAAATAATATTATGTTGGAAATCTTTTTAGAATTCTAATTAATATTTATAGTAGAATTTATCTTATGTATAACCCTATATTAAAAATGATTTAGTTATTAAACTTTGATTTTAACTATTTTAAACCTTCTTTAAATAAATTGATAATAAATGTCCTATTCTAATCCAAGTGGGTATAAATGGTCATATTTTATTCCTAAGGTTGTTTCTGGTCGAATTACACTTATCCAACAGAATTAGGACATGTGTTAGGGTAATAATAATATCATTTTTACCCTTAATTACCCTATTTACTTTTAACCGTGGTAAAAAAAAGTAAAAAGTTACTATTCACAAAAAAAATTATTTTCATCTCATTGAACCAAATTTTTGTCCTTGATATTAACCGTGTCTCTCGTATTTTTGAATTTCCACTCACAGAAGCGGTAAAATTAAGTTTTATGAAAAATTCAGTTTTTTTAACTACCACTTAGTGGTTTAACTATTCATCAAAAAATGAAAGTTTCCGGAAAAATACCAAAAATTAGGCCTAAGCTATATTTGATATTATGAATTAAAAAATGATGTTTATTTTACCAAATTACAAACATATCAGTTACATTGACTACTTTAAAAATTAATTCCCGTCGTCAAAACAAATAGCGTGTTTTTAAGAGATAATAACTATCAAAAGATTGACACTTGTTTATGTCTGGTTTAAATGTGAAATTACATCCAATTAACAACATTGTATTAAATTGTAAAAATATATTCTAAATATACTTTAAAACCACTCAAATTAATAATTTTTCACTATTTATTATTTCGATTAAAAAATGTTGTTTTTAATTAAAATTTATTAATTTTCACTATTCATCAGAATATGAAAGTTATCCAAAAAGTACCAAAATTTCACCCTAATATAATTTCGATATTCTGAAACCAAAACTGAAGTCCATTTTGAAAAATAAAATTTACAAAATTTCAAAAAGTGGTTATTACTATTCATAATGGTTAGTTTTAATAATATTTTAATAGCATATCGTTGTTTAGTGAAACTCGGTATTGCGTAAGATGCAATCTATTGAGGAAGGACGTAGTTGCGTGTAAAGCAAGCCAAGATAGTGTTGTGTGCAGTGAAATATTAAAATATTTCTCATAAAAGTCTCGGGTGTTACATTATAGATGAATTATAGAGCATTATTATAAGGTTTGAAAAAATAATTTCTCATTTACTTAAACACGAAAATGATATGTGTTTTAAAAAAATGGTTGTTTTATTTTGGAAACACATACTTCAAGTCATATTGACAACATTGTTTGTCGGAGTGGCATGTGGTAAATTCATACATGTGAAAAATGACATATGTATCATTTTTATAATTTTTGAAATAATTTGAGCTCATTTGAATGATTTTGGTGATGTGACACATATTTTAAACTAAAATGGAACCTTTATACCATGAAGGTTCGGCCATGGGTTCGAAACCCAGGCCCCAAATTTATTTGAAAAAAAGATAGTAAAGATAGAGCAGATTAAGGGGGTGCTTACATGCATATAACTATACCATAAACCAACACAAATGCACACCACAGAGTTACCTATTCCTAGGCCGGCCACGCCCCCTAGATCCTCCCATGTTTTGACTCCCTCTTCCCCTTTTCATGCCTTCATTATCCATCCTATTCGAATCAAAATCCTCATGAGAGGGATCCATATGCTATCCGGGATCGTTCTGATGTACAGTGGGGTGGTCATGCAGTTCATCCCCTTGCACTACATTAGTAACCTACACTATAATGGGACACTTATCCTGCAATACATCCACATGAGGAACCTCTGTGACCTGCACTGTTTGAGCATCAAAATGAGTAGTAAACTCCTTCTCCTTAGATCCCTTCACATTGTCTTCAGTATCAGGAATGAATCTTCTGTTGTTACAACCTGCATTCTTCAGACCTTCAAGGTTCAAAAAATCAAACTCAGGGGTATAAATAGTTTCTAACATAGAAAATTAATTGGAAGTTGTTTTATTGGTAGCTCCTCTTTATTCTCTTCCACCATTGCCTCATTAGCATCTCTACTCTCCATTTGATCCAAGGGCGAGTAGACAACGGAATTTTCAGTGAACTACTTCACTAGGGCCGTTTCTGCTTCCAGATTTCCTGCCTTGTGAGCAGGAGATCCAGGTGCACAGGCCACCCCTAGATCACCTTGACAATTCCCAGATTGATGATCTAAAGGAAGATTTTCTACCTCATCATCAATCTGCACTTTTTCCTGGGAATTTTTGCCAACTCTCTCCTTTTTGTGAATCACCAACTGAAATCCCTCATTATCAACAATCTTTATCTTTCCCTTACTAGAAATAGGGGCCATTGCAGCACAGTCAAGTTCATGATTAGCGTGATCTTGAACAGCCACCTCATGCTCTGATATCTTTCCTTCCTCCTCTGGAATATCAGCCCATGGAAAATAATATAAACTTTTTTTCTTTTTTTGGAGATGTTACATTCATTTTAAACTAAAATGACATTTTTATATTAAAATCATGCACTTCGAGTCATATTGATCACATCGTTTCTCAGATTGATCTATGGTAAACTCGTATACATCACAAATGACATATGGACTATTTTTCTAATGTTATAAACAAAATTTGAGCTCATTTTCAAGGTTTTGGATATTTGATGTGCATTTTAAGCAAAAATGACACTTTTGTGATGAAAAAACACACATCAATATATACCAACCCCGTGTTGATTCGTATTGACATGTGGTCAACTCATAAATGTTATAAATGATTTATGGAAAATTTTCATAAAATTAAAAAAAATCAATATCATTTTTTCATATTTGGCCATGTGATGCGTCTTGATCTAAAATGACACTTTTAAATTGAAAACATGTATTACAATTCATATCAGACACATAATGTTTCAAATTAGAATTCATTCAATTCATAAAAGAGAAAAATAAATAACGATAATTTTTTAAATATTTGAAAATAATCCATGAACATTTTTCTTGTTTTTTCATTGTGGCAGGTATTTTAAAATAAAATGGAATCTTTCAATTGAAAACATTATCTTTGAGTCATATTGATCACATCACTAGTTAGACTTGTGTGAGGTTGATTTATACCCCTAAAAATGAATTATGGACCATTTTCTTAATAATTGAATACAATCCAAGAAAATTTTATCAATTTTGGCTATTTAATGAATGTTTTAAACTAAAATGAAACTTATTTATTGATAACACGTACATTGAGTCATACTATCCTCATTAGATGTTAGATTGAAATCAGTTTATTTCTATACATTTCGAATGAATTATGGGATATTTTGATAATGTTAAAAAACAATTTCAATTATTTTTCTTGGTTTTTTATATGTAATTTTTGTTCTAAAAAAATATATATATATTCAAAACAAATAATTTAGGACAAAACATCTTTGTAATGTTTTGGATTGGAGTGCGGTCAATTCAAACACCTTTTTCTAAATATTTTAAAAATATGAGGTCTTTTTCTTATTTTTAAATTTTAACATGCGTTTTAAACTAAAATGGTTCCTTTTAATAGAAATAATGAACTTTGAGTCATATATCACATATCATTTCATGGATTGTTGTGTGGTATATTGATATATGTCATACATGAATTATGTAAAATTGTATAAATGTATCAAAAAAATTATTCTTATTTTCTTGGTTAAGTCTATTTGATCCATGTTTAAACCTAAAATGATTCTTTTTAATTGAAGACAGGAACTTCTAATCATACTGACCACATCAGATATCATATTGATGTGTGGTCAATTATTACAGTTAATAAATGGTTTATGGACCATTTTCCAAATGCTTAAAAAATATGACCCCTTTTTCTTGGTTTCATCTATGTGATATTTTTTAAACTAAAACAACAATTTTATATTAAAAATATATACTTCGATCCATATTGATCACATTTTGTGTCATATTTTCATGCAATCTATTCATACATATTGAAAATAAATTATGGGACATTTTCCTAAATTTTAAAAGTAATTTGATCTCATTCAATCAGTTTTGGTGATATAACTTAATTTTAAAAATAAAATGTATATTTCTATAGAAAACAATCACTTTAAGTTATACCAATCATGTCTTGGTTTAGATTGATGTGTTGTCAATTAATACAAGTAAAAAATAAATTATGGCCAATATTCAAAATGTTTGAAAATAATATGTCCTTTTTATTTGTTTTGGATATTTTATACATGTTTTAAACTGAAATGACACTTTTTTATTCAAAAAACATACTTCGTGTCATGATAACCTAATTGGGAGTTGGATTCATGTGAGGTTGAGTCCTGTATATGAAAAATAAATTATGTACAATTTTTCTTACTGTTTGAAAACAATATGAAGGCTTTTTCCAATGTTTTTATATGTGAGGCATGTTTTAAACTAAAATGAAACTCTTATATTGAAAACATGTATCTTTGTGCATGCTGACCACATCATTTGTTAGATTGGTGTGCAGTTGATTCCTACTTATGGAAAATAAATTATGGATCATTTTTATAATATCTCAAAATAATCTTGGGTTATTTTATTGATTTTGGATATGTGAAACATGTTTCAATTTTAAAGGAAACTACTATTTTGAGAACATTCACTTTGAGTAATACTGAAAACATCATGTCTCAGATTGACGTGCAATCAATTATTATATATCAAATATGACTTATGGATAGATGTCGTAATGTATCAAAACAATATGAATTTGTTTTCTTCGTTTTGATCATGTGTAATTTGTTTTAAACTCATGGGTAAATTTAAAAAATAAGTATTAGATAAAAATAATAAGGGAATTTACATAAAAATTTGACAAAATGATGAGGAAACTAACTAAATAAATAGTAGGAAGTGACCTCATCATGATGTCTATATATATTGTAATGACATTTATTCTTCCCATTTGTTTATAAAAAATTGATTTCCTCCATTATACTTCTCTTTGGGAAATAGGTAAAAAATAATATACAACCATTATGATAAGAAATTTTCACAACCCAAATATATTTATAAGGACATAGCTCATACTAGATCACAGAAGAGTATTTAATCACCTAAATTTGATGTCAGAAAACATTTTTACACCACTTAAGCTACCCACTCATCTCTAAAAAAATTAATTCTTATTTAGAGTATTTAGATTGTTGTAAATCATAGTGTTACTAATAAAATATCGAAAAAAATGATTGAGAATTATTTTTATTTAATTTTTAATTACATTCATAAATTACCTTTTCAAGGATCCTAGTCTATTGATGGTATATGATTTATTTTAGAAATTTTCAAACATGTTTTAACAATATTAGTTGTTATCATGATTTCTACACTATACAAGAATTTAAAAAAATAATTAAATTATTTTTAAATATGTTTTTATAGTAAAATATTTCAATATATACATTAATAAGTTTCTATTTCAAGTAATATATAGGCTTTATATTTTTTGTCACAGACCTCATTCAATGATTTAGCCTATATTTATAGATATACACATCATAAGAAAATTCCTGTTAAAATACAAACTAAATATTTTAATTTTATGTTTATCTATGAAATTTTGATTTTAGTTCATTAAAAAATCACAATTCACATCTTGTGTGGTTTCGTTGATGGAAATTCAATCATTGTTTTGAAAAAAATAAATTTTTTTGGTATCCAAATTGATTGTGGTCAGTATCGAGTGCTTCTCAAAAGAAAATAACAAATTAGTATTGAAACAAATAGAAAAATATTTTATATGATTAGATTGAGAAGTTCTACCCCTATATTGTATGCATAAAAATAAGTTTTTCATATATAACTTTATTCTCAAATGATCATTTAGTTCATCTTTTATCCATCAATTCCTTTCAACTCTAAATACATTTATTCCATAAAAATTATATATGAATTAATGAATCCAAATCATGATTCGCATGGTCTCCCATTATATAGAATTAATTTGAATTCTTGTGGAAAATATGCATTGTTTTTAACATTAATTAACATATTATATCATTTTATGGACAAATGTATTATGAAAATTTACATTACATATGTATTCATAGATTTGACTCCCATCCATTCAAACTTTTGAATCTCATTTTTATTCTTGAGACTAACATATTCTATAATGAAAATTCCTAATATATATTCATTATAGGAAAATTTTTAAATATATTGATATTTTAATGTGGTTACTTCAATAATTTGTAATTATAATATTTGTTCTACTGGAACTAGTAGCGAGAAGTTACACTTGGAAGGTCCTTTTGTTTTCCAGGTTGATTCATTGGATTGTCTTGGTCTGACCTTCCATTTTATCATCATTCTATCTATCTCTATTACCATACCTCCTTCAAAAACATTTTTCATAAAATATTACATGTTATTATTATTAAAACAAAATTTATGTTAAATTTTCACATGTATTTATATGATTAAATGACAATTCTATGAAAGTTCTAATTTCATTATAGAGCATTGTAATATCCATATCATCTAGAGGAATAAGAAACTCCGAAATATGCTACTGATCTACTTTAATTCCAACTCCCATGTGATATTTTAATTATTATTTTTCATGTATCATGTCTATTAGAATATTATACATCCTAACACTCGCAGCAAGACAGTGTGTGGGTGTGGATAGATATAAATCACATAAAACTTTTCGTACATAATTTTAGAATTATAAATTTATCTAAAGTGGTTTTATTCACATTTTGGATAAATAATAATGAAAAAATTATTACCATGATAAGGGTATGTGGTTAAGGGGAATGAATATCCTCAAATATTGTTGGATCATTTAGTTGTTCATGTGTTGATATTTGTTCCACTTCAAATTCTCTTTGAACCATTCATATATATTAGTCTTCCAAAACAGAAAATACTACAATATCTTCCAAATAATATATTTTCACTTTCATTACTTTATTCATCATATATGTATATTTTATTGGTTTTTTCTAATCAAAATATCTTTGAGGGGACACTCTAAAACCTATACCTCTAATGCGAATATGTTGTTTCAAAAATTTCAATGCTTTAGAAAGTAGATTTTCTTCAAGTATGGTCACTGCTTATTCGTATATCAAAACTATATAAAATATAAATGAACAGAAATATTTATTTTTACGTAATACTATTATGAAGCATAATGAATTTCTATTATCTCATACGAATACATGTTTCCAATACTGTTTTTTTCATCAACTAGTTCACCCAATTTATTTACAACGGCCTCTTTACATAGCACATGATTTTTGATGTAAGTGGCTTCATATTTGTATTTTGAAATATTAATATAATAAAAGAGAATATATTGTTTCATATCACAAAAAAATTATTCTATATTTAAAATATATACCATTTGCATCTCTAGTGAAGCATTCCCCATCTTTTATGATAGGGGTATATGAGTATTGATGAAATTTTTTTATTTTCACTTCTATTTTGTTGTTTTATAAATTAAAAAATTGAATCAAATTGGATAAAATAAATAATGAAAAATAATATATTATCAAATAAAATACACTTGAACTGATTTATCATCACTATTACTGATGAATGAAATCTATATTTCATATTATATCATGTGTTTATAAATAATATGTGGGTGGTGATTTACTTTCCCCTTAAAATCACTTGGATAAAACTATGTAAGATTTTTTTGGAAGAATATATAAGATTTTCCATCATTCATTAAGACATATTTCATATATAAATCATCTAAAATAAACAAAATCTTTAAGGGATAATGAAAATTAAATTAATGTATAATTATATATTTTTTGATAAAATAGGGAAAGTATATCGTATTATTAACTTAATATATTATCAAAAGGTTCTTATTATTATAGGATATATATAGATCCATGAATATATATCCATTGAAAAAATGATCAGCTTGTTACCACATTATAACTAATGTACACTGACATGTTGGGGTCAACAGGTTATCCACATTAATTATAAAATCCTTAAATTTTATAACTGTGCATATTTTCTTGATACTTGTAGTCAACACAATGACTCTACATCGTTCTTGTTTTTTATAATGAACATGTTATCAATCCCCTAATAATTCTACAGTTCTAGCATCAATTCTATGTTCTTCCCTAAGATTGGTAACATCATGACATACATATTTCATTGTCTATATGAGTAGTCAAACATTTAATTTAGTATAAGTTAATATAGTAGAAAACACATAATATTATGAGGAAAAGAAGAGAATATTTAAAATAATTCTTTCCCCTCATTAAAATATATTTTTTCTTTAAATGTATATGTCATTTAACTCCTCTATCGATAATCCAAATCCATTTTTTGTGGTCCCATTTTACATAGAAGACATCTTTTAAATTGATACTACCATGAAATGAATATATCTCCCAATGAAAGGTTAATCCTCAATTTAATTTTTTCATAATCTACATTTTTTAATCATCAACAAGACAGTTGACAAATTATTTTCTTGTTAGATCTGAGATATAAAATAAATGCACTAGTAGTGATCACATTATGAATGGATCATATTTTGCCTCTTCCCAATTGAAATTCACCTTCATGAATTCCAATTTATCAAATTTCACAAAAAATATATTTTCAACCAATTTACAATGGAATATAAGAACTTGAAATGTTTTAAAATCTAAATCATATATCTATTTTGTGATGCTGTAATATGACATATTTTGATAAATTGGATTTTTATCTGTAGAAACAGATATGTGCATCACTTCCTCCATAAGTGTAACTATACTATTTTTAATCATACTCTTTTTATAATTTTATTTTGTATGGAACATATAACCATTAATTACAATACTATTTTAAGATATAACCTTTGAATTTTGTCCTTGTTCTAGCCATTTAAGTCCTTTGGAAATTGAATTCAGATTTTATGGAAATTCGATAAAAATAATATTCATAACTATCCTATAATATATGGAATATATGTATTTGATATCCAAAATTCATCCCATTATGGATTAAAATCACTAAGAATTTACTTTTGGGATTCAAAATATGTATCAACATCATCAATTTTATTTAAAATTTAATGGTGATATTTCTCTCGCTCTATTATGGTAATTGTTTGAAACTCTATTACAGAAATCAATTCACCCAAAAAAAAATTTCTATGTCAAGACATTGTGATTCCCATTCTATCAACATATGATAGTTAATCTGTATATAATTCAACAAATTCTTCAAAAATATAACGTCATATAACAAAATCATCTAGAAACATCAATTCCTGATGTTCCATTTTAAAAAATATTTTTTTTCAATAGGGTAAATCTATATGTAATGGATAGGGCCACCTATTTTAAACTCTATAACCATGTGAACCATCAGGTGGACCATTATATCAATTAATGATGGAAAAAAGAACATTTTTAACATATATAATATGTCTTCAAACACTTTATTCATTAATGCAATCATTTAAGTGTTTATTACATTACTACATATGGATTTGAAAATTATGTATATTTTGGTTAATTTATATTGTACATTTTTAGAATGAATACAATGTAAAGTGTTGGGCATCAAATATTGCATCAAAACTTGATATTCATGTGATTTTTGTCATAGTAACCCCAAATTAATCATTTACATGACATTATTGATAACTAATTAATTCCAGTCTATAAATTTTACAACATTAAAGAAAATAGAAATTTTCAATTTTTCTTGTATAGATCGGGTGTAGGAGATTGGAGGAAGAAAAGTATGCATTTTACCCTTCACTAGTTCCAAATCTTCCCTTATTCCCATGTCAATCAAGTACAACCTAGACTTAATTACTTGTTTTTTGGGAACATTTAGTGAAGTCCCAATGGCACTGTAAAATACATTATTTCTACTTGCATGAAATCATAAAAATGTCTAGTGCACAAAAAATTCCATTATTATTATTAAAAGATAATTTATCTATATTTAAAACATAATTCTGAGTGGTTTTTTCAAAAATGGTCTACCAAAAATAGTGTCAATATCTTTCAATTTATCAAACACTTGATCACCCATTAGTGATGACGGTTTTGTACCATGTTTGGAATTCTCATCGAATGATCTCGTCCATGAAAGGTATTTATATCGTCAAGGTAAAAATTTATGATGTCCTAAAAACATAGTCTTTGAGGAATTTTTCAACTACAATGTGTGTGTCATTCTACACAATTGGTACACCCCGACATTCATTTAATTTTATATCTTGACAAATTTCCATAAGCATGAATGTCATTTTTATCAAATATAACATGGACCTCATAGTGAATTTTTCACATCTATGAGTAACATACATTGTCACACATGTATCCGACATCAAATTAAAATCATTGATCAATGTATCCCAAGAGACGTTGATATTACTACAAGTTTTTTTGGTCTATATATAAGCTGAGATAACATAATTTATTTTTTATTTATTCATAACTATAGTGGAAAGTTATGATTGACAAACATAATTGGTCTTGTACTATGAGTACTTATCGTAACACAAAAATAATTTATTCTATATATAGATAACACTATAGGGATTTTTTGACTCATTTTTAAATTTTGGATACTCCGAATCGATTTTCATCCACTGTGGAGAGTCTTATGATTGATGTAGTTTCCCAATTTAAATTCATGTATATATGTTCCATGTAAATTTCCCCATGGTTTTCAAACGTCTATAGGGTCTTCTAAACCATAGAATGATAGGAATGTACCAAACATCTTTCAAAACAATTGTTTCATCCTTCATGTCTCAACTTACGCCATATATTATGGAATTTTATGAGTGAATAATGGTCCATTAAAAGAAATATGATATCATTTGGGGAAGCATGTATTTTTTTTGGAGATCATTCCCATTGAACATAGAATTATTTTAGCATCATATGTTCAAAAAGAAAGATATTTTTTTCTTGTATCGTATCATTAAAGGGTAAAATTAGTTATGTAAAGATGTCTTCACTCCATCCACTTTCATCTTTTAAATTATATAACATCTCTATTGTAGATAGTTTTGTGTTTTTAGTACAACAATTATTCAATGGTCTCTTGTCATAACTATTGTTCTTCTTAAACAACTTTGTAAAATTATGAAGGGGATATTAAATTTCCATTTTTTAATCAATATGAAATCTATCATCATTTACATGGTTATTCATACCAAATGATACATAATCTGTCGTACCATCCCATGGAGTGTTCACATTCCATTCTTCACCATGTTTAGTTCAAAATTTATTGCACTGATCTGTTACATCAAAAATAAAATTTCCTTCCAAATTTTCAAAAATAATATGTCTTTAATAACAACAATATAAACATATACAATATATTTGATATGGATTATATACATGATCTATTTCAAACATTATGAACACTTTAATTCCACCTTCATATAATTGATTCATATGACTTGAGTGAATCTTTTACCAATTCTTATTCTTCTTATCTAGTTCATAAAATATTCATTTTATACGAAAAAATTACTACGCATAAGATATTCACAATCAGTGGAGAATTTTATAGAGAATTTTAATAAATGGAACCCGACATTTGAATGTTATCAGTTATGATTCCATAAACATTTTCATTTTACACTAGGGGACATGTGAAGAAACAACTCTAGGTAAACATTTTTTTTGGTGGTTCAGATTATCAATTTGATGGTGTATGGGGCAAAAGGGGGTAATAAATATGTTTGGTATTAAATATTTAGAAAAATATTATTTATTATTGAATGGTATGGATCCTTTATAAATTATTAATCTTTATTTTCATTTAATTATGACTTGGATTTCTAAATTTGTGGAAAAATATCATTCCTCAGAACATACATGGTAATGTAATCAAAAAAATTGACATTGGGTTAAGGTGTGTGGAATTTCATGAAATTAATGGAAGAAACATGCCATGACCCATCCCCCGGGGCCAGTGTCATGACTACCGCAATCCCGCCTTCCATAGGCTAGGGGCTGGCGACTAGAACCAAAGGCGTAAATCCCTAAACTGGGAAGGCATTGCATTTGTAACATCAAAATTCAAACAACATAGTACAAGATTGAAATAAAACACTAAATAAAACTGTATACAAAAGAAGCTTTGAAAAGTAAAAAGGGGGCCAGAAATAAAAGACCAACTGTAAAGTACAAGGAAACTGAAAGTACAAGCACAGGAAAAATGGAAAAAAGATCCTGGATCACCTACTGGGAAATCCTACCTGAAAGGTAGGTACATATAGCCTCCACAACACTCCACGTCTCTTCGTCTCCTTCGTGCACCATCACGACGTGTGGTACACCTCCAGGTATAGTCTAGTCCTGGTGCTCTCAGCCTTGGTCAATGTTGTCCGTCGTCTATATCCAACACAACGAGGTGCTGTCATAGCTCCTCTAGGGGCGAGTATAATGATACTCAGTAGGGAATCCGAGACCCTCAAGGTCTCAAAAAATCCGACAAGGATAAACTAAAAAGAATGAATTCATCAGATAACATCACTTAGGTGTATTCCCATAAAAATATCTAAGTTATCAAGTAATCTATCTCAATCATGAGAAAAACACAAAAGTTACTAAATCAGCTCAACCAGGATTTTTATGCACATTATTGAAATCACGAATGCTAGATAAATCCTCCTCTGTCGAGTAAAGTGGGCCTGCCACGACACCAATGCACTTCCCACTAACCGTGGAATGATGAGGTACTTCTCCTATTGAGTACCATGGGTCTGCTGCGTCACCAAGGCACTCCCCGCCATGGGTTTTCCGCGGCACCAAGGTGCTCCCCCTCATAGCTTGCTAATGTACCCCTCCTATTGAGTATCGTGGGTCTGCCGCAACCCAAAGGTGATCCCCACTTTGGGTCTTCCATGACACAAAGGAGCTCCCCACTGGGCTAGTTGAGTCACTCTGAGTCGAAATGGTCATCAGTCATCAGGTCTCATCTAGCTACTAGGTCTCTGTAATATGCTTGCTCGTCTCCGAGAGGATCTGCTCCACGAGCAACATGTCAATGCTCCAACTGTCACGAAGTCCCATGTAGAAGTATCTCAAAGGTCTTCCACGTCATAGGGGTCTCAACGCAATAGACAGTGTGTCAATCGGACGCCTAGTCTGTGAATTATTAGCCTTTAAGTCTGGAGGGCCTGGTTGGATTCGTGCACGATCAAACCTGACCGTATGTTAACTTTACCCCGAACTCCAGTGGGGTATACTCAAAGGGGCCCATCGCGCTCAAAGAAAACCATCACCATTGATGGTTCGTCAAACATTCGTCTAGTTCCAAACATATGACCAAAGAAAATAAAGGGTCGGTAATGGGCCTGGGTCTGGTCTGACCCGGTCTGACACCGTCTGGGCCGAACCAGTCTACATCGACCCGGTCACACCTATTGGGTCTGGCCTAGACCATTGGGAAGGCCAGCCTATTAGGTTCGGCCCGACCCGCTGGGCCCTGCCCTGCAGGCCGCATGGGCAATTAGGCCCGAAGCGTCGTGAGGGTGCGGCTCGGGCGGCATGGGGTGCACAGGGCATGCGGGCCGGTGCGGTTCGACTAGGAACAAGAAAGGTTGCTAGGAAAGGCACGACCAGGCCGGCGGTGTGCGGCCAGGCGGGCCGGTGGCTGAGCAGGGCACTAAGCGGGCCGGTAGGTGGGCCGGCGGGCGGTCAGGCAGGGCCTGCAGGTGAGACGGCGGGTAGCCAGGTAGGGTGAGGCCAGGCTAGCGGGCGGACGGGCAGGGCGCGGCATGGCCGGCCGGTGGCTGGGTAGGGTGCTAGGTGGGCCAGCAGGAGGTCGGGCAGGCCCGGGGTAGCAGCTCGGCTCTATGAGCGGTGCGGTCGGCAGAGGCTCGGTCGGGGCCGGTTCGGCCAGGGGTGGTGCGGGATGCCGCGGGGGAGATGTAGATCACGGAGGCCGCGGGTAGTATGGCCTTTGTCTTCACCTCCTTCGTCACCTCTTTGCTTCGTCTCCATGCCGAAGAATATCACAAAAGAGATCAACGGAGGGATTCGGGCCATGTTAGTTTGTCCTGCACCCTCCGTGATTAGGGTGATAACATTTGTTTCATCAAGGTAGGAGAACGATGAACAACAACTCACCCGTCAAAAGAAACATATCCTCATTCTTCATTTTGAAAGAAAATAGGAACATGGTACATAAAAGAGAACAACCCCTACCATTGTTCGTTTATTTCCGATGAAGTCGCGGGAAGAAGACGAAGGTGATCGTAGTTTGTCATGTCCGCCGCACACTTCTAATCATGAGTTTGTGCATCGGATCATTGATGACAATGCGGAGTTAAGGTCGGTTGAAGAAGTCCCACATCGGTAGAAGTTTCGAGGAAGAAGTTGAAGAAGGTCGTCATTCTTCGTATTCAAAGGTGTTCTTCATTAGGAGATTTCTCCCAATAATCCTCCTCTCCATGTTTCCACCAATATGAACAATACCAACCAAAATAAAAATAGTTTTTGTTAATCAATTATTTTATTTTTTGCCACAAAATTTAAAATGGTGAATTAATTAACTTGGCTCTCCTTAATTAATGTGGAGGATTTGGAACCATTAAATTAGGGGATTTGGCACCAATAAGGGGGGGGGGGTGTGGTGAGACATTCCCTCATTAATGAAGGGATTTGAGAGGTTTTCCTCTCCCACCATGAATAAGGGGGTTTAGTCCCGTGCGGTCCCCACATCGTAACCTCTTATGGGAGGTTAGGTTTGGGTGGGCCCCACCACCATAACCACTCATGGAAGGTTAAGGTGTGGTGGTCCCACCTCCAACTTCCATGAGGAGGTTTTAACCACCATAATAAAAATTAAGACACACACTTTATTATTATTTAATTCATTCTCTAGAAACCCTAAAACTATCTTTTATTCTAGACCCACTATGGTCGAAGATAAAGTCTCCTTAAGCGAATACCGGTGATGTGAGTTCAATGGTGTCCTCATATTTCAATTCTGAGCACAAGTTCAAATGTTATAAAAAACTCACTTGTACGTTTACTGAACGTACCTAAAAAAAACTTAAAAAATTGATTCTGGGAAAACCAGGATTCAGAATCATGCTCCTTCAATTTTCACGGAATCGTAAAATTCCCATGTATTTAAGAAAAAAATACTACATAATTTCCGGGTCTTTACATTCTCTCCAACTCAGGGCTTTACGTTCCCGAAAAGCTATAACTCGAACTAAGGGAACAAGTGGGGGTACTAAGCACGTATCTGAGCCTCCCGCTCCCATGTGCTCTCCTAGAGGTTCTTGTACTGCCAGCGAATGCACACCCTAGGTATCGACCATCCACATCGGACCCACTACTGTCGATCCTCAATCTCCAATGGGACCTCCATAAAAGTCACCCTATCGTCGAAATCCAACTCTCTATTGTGAACGATGTGAGAAGGATCTTGTACGTATCTCTTTAGCTGAGATACGTGGAAGACGTCGTGCACCCAGTGCAACTGAGGTGGAAGAGCCAGGTGGTAAGCCACCTCACTTACTTTGACGATGACCTGGAAAGGTCTGATTAATCACAAAGATAACTTGTCGCCTCGGAAAAATTTCTATAGACCTCGTCGAGGTGAGACCCATATAAAGACGTGGTCACCATCCTCAAACTCAAGAGGTCTCTGTATCCAACCATCATACAAATTTTATCTACTATGTTTAGTCTTTATCTGCTCATGGATGATCTACACCATATCTGTGGAAGCTCGTACCATCTCTGGTACCACTAGTGCTGACTCCCCAGGGTCAGTCCAACACAAGGGTGATCTGAATGGTCGCCTGTATAACACCTCAAAAGGTTACATCCCAATGGTGGAGTGATAGCTTTTGTTATATAAAAACACCACCAAAGGCAAGTGATCCTCCCACCTGTGACGGAAGTCGAGGACATATGCACGGAGCATGTCCTCAAGATTCTGAATGGTTCTCTCAATCTGGCCATCCGTCTGAGGATGGAAGGTAGTGCTCAAACAAAGATTTGTCCCAAAAGCCTCATACAACCCCTTACATAGCTAGGATGTAAACCTTGCATCATGATTAGAGATATTAAATGACTATACTCCATATAGATGGACAATCTTCATCACATAGAGGCATCCCAAGCTCTCTAATGGATCCTTCTCTCTGATCCGTAGGTATTAGGCTGACTTGGTGAGTTGGTCAATGATCACCCAAATCAAGTCATGAACCCTTGATGTACGTGGATGTCCTGTCACGATATCCATGGTTATCCCATCCCACTTCCACTCTGGAACCTCTAAAATCTGAACCAAGTCTGCTGGTACCTGGTGCTCCGCCTTCACTTGCTGACAAGTGAGTCACCGAGAAAAAAACTCTGCAACTGTTTTCTTCATACCCGGCCACCAATGCAGTCACCAGAGATCCTGGTACATATTTTCCACTTTTGGATGTACAACTAGAGGGTATGTGTGTAACTCCCTCAGAACATCCTCCTGAAGTGACACTGGTACCATAGTACGTCCTCCTAAGAGGACGACATGCTCCCCGCCTTCAAAAAATCCATCAGGTGCCTGCCCTGTGGATATCTTAGAATGTCATGTCTGGTAGTCAGTGTCCCCATATTGTGCCTCCATGGCTCACTGATGAAGTGGGGGAGTGACTGTAAGGGACTGAAGGAAAGCTTCTCCATCTCTATCCACAATGGATATCTGTAAAGCGGCCAGCTGCTCCGTCACCTCACCTTGTAGCTGTATACCATATCTCCTTCTGAGTGCATATGAAACAACGTTCCCCTTTCTAGGAGTATAGAGTATCTCAAAGTCATGGTCCTGGAGGAACTCAAGACAATGTCGTTGTCTTAGTTTTAGGTTATTCTGATAGAGAATATCAGTAGGTAGTTCTGTTAATGTTTTCACAGCTTTCGAGAACCATATGTGATCACTTCTCACTCCTGCATCAGGACACACCCGAGTCTGGTCCCTGATACATCACAATAGAATATGTACCCTATTACTTACTCTAGAAGCCTCATGATGGGGGCACTAGTCAACCTCTACCTAATCTCCTAGAAGCTCTTCGGGCATCTCTTTGACCACACAAAGGTTTTCCCCCTCTTCGTCAAGGCTGATAGTGGTTCTGGAACTCTAGAGAGGACTGGAACGAACCTCTGGTAGTATCCATCCAAATTCAGGAAACTTTATACCTCCGACACACTCCTGGGTGGCATCCAAGAAAGTACCACCTCAATCTTCGCTGGAACCACTGAAACTCCAGCCTCTGAGATGACGTATCCCAAAAGGTGCACCTCTTGAACCCAAAACTCACACGTTGAAAGCCTACCATAAAGCTGGTGCTCTCAGAGTGTGTCTGGTACTACCTGAAAATGGTAGGCAAGCTCCTCATCAGTTGTCGAGTAGATCGGAATGTCGTCAATGAAGACAATGACAAAGTGATTGAGGTATGGCTAGAAGATCATGTTCCTGAGTCCCATGAAAACTGCTCGAGCATTGGTTATACTGAAAGGAATAACCAAGAACTCGTATTGGCTGCACCGACATCTGAAAGACATATTCTACACATCCTCTTCTTGAACTCTCAACTGGTGATAGCCTGATCGAAGGTCTATCTTTGAGAACCACCGACCCCCCTTTAACTGATCAAAGAGGTTGTCAATCCTCGGGAGTGGGTACTTGTTCTTCACGGTCACCTGGTGCAGGCGAAGGTAGTTGAAACAAATCCTCAAACTTCCATCCGCCTTCTTGGTGAACAGAATTTGGGCTGGCCAAGGAGAAACACTGGGCCGGATGAATCCCTTCTCTTGAAAGTCCTCCAGCTATACTCTTAGCTCTCAAAACTCAGCGGGAGCCATTTGATATGCTGCTGTAAATATCGGTGTTGTCCCATGGTACAAGTCAATGTAGAAGTCCACCTCTCTATGGGGAGGTAGTTCTGGAACATCGTCAATGAAAACATCTTCATACTATTCCACCACAACAAGATTTCCTAGACTCTTTACAAATACTTCTCGGAGGGAAAGGTAGGTCAATTCATGAGTGATCGGCAGCACCCTCTTCCGAGTAAGTCTATGATGTGCTGCAAAGGATCCCTTCTCGCCGGTGAAGGTGAACCTGGTCCTATCTGTGTGGACACACCACACTTTGTGCCTAATACAGTCAATCTAAGCATGGACAGTAGATAACCAGTCCATACACAAGATGACATCCTAAGGAATCAACGCCGCTACTAGGAGATCCCATCCCAGCTGAAGCTCTCCCCTCATAGAGTAAGCTCATATTACCGACACCAGTGCGTAATTGTCGAATCTTCTCCCGTAGGAGTCTTTATCCATAAGGATCGAGCCAATGGGTCTTTCAGAATCTTTGAGCTATGAACGAGGGAATTTGAAATGAAAGAGAGACTGGAACATGTGTCTATAAGTACTATAGCTAAGGTGGATTAGACACAGATTGTACCTCGAATCATCTCCAGAGCACCATGATCCTAAGCCTCACCTTCCTGGAGCCAAGGTCTAGCATGTCCACCCGCTCCCTGCGGTCGGGGTGGACCTCCTGGTGTGGTGGTGGCGGTAACAACTCAAAACAACACCCACCACCAGTTGTTCGACCAGATCCTCTGCCAAATATGTACGCGCCCAGTGGACCGCCTTGATCGGATCTCTGTCTCTGCTTGGGCGGTCCTTTGACTGTCTGCTGATCATCCAAATGGAGGGTTGGATTGTCACGATCCATGTGACCCTACCTACCGCATGAGTAAAATTTCCCACTCCTGGCATGTATGTCTCTAACCTGGGTGCCCCACACAACTGATTCTGATTCTTGCAGTCGTCCACCCGTGGGTCTGGTCATCTTAGATCTCTGTGACATCTGTCTACTGCCAGCTGTAGAAGACTCTACTGCATGTCGACTAGTGGTGGGTCTCACCGACTACTCAGAAAAAAAACTCTCCACTAAGAGGGCCTGCTCCAACACACCTGTTTGGGTCAGGATGCTGAGGGAGATCATCGATTCCCCGATCTCTCCCCTAAGCCCCTACTCGAAGGTTCGGGCTCTGATGCGTCCCATACCATATCGGTGGATTAGGGTGAGAGGTCTAACATCCTTGATAATTACTAAAATACAGTCATTCTACCCAGCTGCAGATGAAGTAACTCCTAAATGTGCACTGCATGAAGAGTCACTGGGACAATCATTGCCCGAAATAGGCTCTCGAAGTCTGCCCAGAGAAGCGACATCTTGTCGTTATCTTTGAGCATCAAGCTCCACCATCTGCCCGCTGCTACCAATAGATGGTTGGCAGGAAGAATCTCCATGAGTTTGGATTGTGTCCATACCAGTCTAAAGACTCTCACCACATCCTCCAGTCAATCCTCAGCTACCTGCAGGTTTGTCTCGCCCCCGAACCTGGGTGGCCTCTATTGCTGGAACTCGTGCAGCACGCTCAAGCGATGTGCATCATCTGCTGCTGGGGTTGGTGGAATTGGTGGCCCAACAGGAAGTGGTACCACTGGTTCCACCGCAGGAAAAGGGAACTATAGTGAGGCCTCATCTCTCGGTGGCCTATCTGCATGAAAAACTCCCAGGGATCTAGCCAGTCGTCCGCGAGGAGGCATCCGGGAAGAAACAGATGCGACATGGTCAAAGATTATACCTGGTGAGTTGACCTGGTTGAGGTGACCTAAAGAAAACTTTTCAAAACACACACATATTCAGTGTTTTCATGCACTGAGTCAGAAATCAGTAGTCAGGGTCCTGGTGTATGGATATGTCGGTCTCCACTCCAATAATGGACTCCTTGAACGAAAAACCAAACTTAGTTCCCTTAACATTATTTCTTCAAAAAAAATTCAGAGTCCTAAGTTGTGTTGTAGAACTGACTCCTCTAATACTAATTTTTTATGACACGTCTTCTGGGGCATCTGTTGTGACTACCCCAATCCCACCTTCCATAGACCAGGGCCTGGTGACTAACACCAAAGGCGAAAATCCATAAACTGGGAAGGAATTTTCTTTATAACTTGAAAAGGCACAAAACAGAGCACGAGATGGAAACAAAACACTAAATAAAACTGTATACAAAAGGAGTGCTGAAATGTAAAAAGGGGGCTGGAAATACAAGCCCAACTATAAAGTATAAGGAAACTGAAAGTACAAGCACTAGAAAAACTGAAAACATCTCTTAGATCGTCCATCGGGAAATCCTACCAGATGGGTAGGTACATATATCCTCCACAATACTCCACATCCATCTGTCTCCTCATTGCACCGTCATTCCGTGGGGTCCACCTCCAGGTATCGTCCAGTCCTGGTGCTCTCAGCCTTGGTCAATGTTGTTCGTTGTCCACATCTATCACAACGAGGTGCACACATATTCCATGCATTGGTGAGTATAAAGATACTCCGTATGGACCCCGAGACCCTCAAGGTCTCACAAAATACAACAAGGATAAATCAAAAAGTATGAATTCAATAGATAACCTCACTTAGTTATATTACCATACATATACTTAATCTATTAACTAGTCCATCTAAATCATGAGGAAAACAAAAAAGTTACTGACTCAGCTCAAACAATATTTTTATTCACATTATCAAAACCACATCTGCTGGAGAACTCCTCCTCTGTCAAGTACAATGGGCCTTCCACGACACCAAGGTGCTTCCCACTAACCTTGGGCTGCTGACGTAATCCTCATGTCAAGTATTACGGGTCTGTTGCATCACCAAGGCACTCCCCACCATGGGTCTTCCGCGTCACCATGGCGCTCCCCACTGTGGGTCGGCAAAAGAATATTCCATGAAATTTCTGGGTCTTTACAAAACTATTATTGAAAATATAAGTGACATTTTATTCCTTGTTACTCTATTTTTATGTATATTGTTCTAGAACATGAATTATAAGAATTCCAAAAATATATATTTGAAAAATAACCCCCATATAAACCGCTATTTTTAAAAAGTAGAGTTATCAATAACCAATATATTTTACATATCCAACAATATCAAAAACCACTATTAAATTTCCCTAAAAACACCAAAAAAACATTACATTAATAAAAATTCTAAAAAATTCAGTTAGAATGGATTTCATATCATTGAGATACAAAACAATATGATTCCACCTCTAAAAATAACATGGATAACTGTAAGGTATATCCTATATCTAGTATAAAAACATTCATAGGTATATCCAAATGATTATACTAATTATTAATAAAATCCACACCACATGTATTTTTAGGTGAGATTATAATAAAATTTATAAAATTATTGTACTATATTCTAATCATGTATGTGTCCAAGAAAAAAAATTAAATTAATACTTTTTATGGGAGACACTCAAAGAATTCCTAATGAAACCAAAAATATAAAAATAATAATAAATTTTTGTACATTGATCAATCAAGATAAATAATTTTATAAATAATAAGTTGAAAGATATACATACCCAAAATTCTCAAACCTTGAATAAAATTTTCCACGTTCACCCTTCATATTTGTGGGAACTAGATAATAAAATGAATAAAAGAATAATTATCCTAACCACTATATTTACCTAGTAAAAATCATAACCCCTTCTATTTTATATGCCAATATAGTTCTTATGTTTCATAATTTTATAATTAAACTCTCTAGATACATTTTAAATACCTAAATATAAATGTAAATTTATAGAATTTTAAGAATGTATCTATTTTATAAGAACATATAATTATTCTCAAATAAATAATTATTTAACCTAAAAAAATAAACTTTTCAGGACCTAGCCCTAGTAGAACATTTATTAAGTCAACAATTGAAGAAATAGTGACCCATTAGCATTTCTTTCAACTTCCCATGAATTTTAGAATATATAAATTGATTAATTCACAATAAAATGTCGTAAGAAATAATAAAATGTAGAAAAATATCTCACTACAGAACAACTAACCCACTCCCCTATACATAAGACATTGTTTTCCTTTAATAAAATGATTCTAAAAAAGAACCTTTATCTAGAATCATCAATTTATGATTGAATATATGTAATTTATTACAATGATGATTTTTAATTTAGGTTAAATTATGTACATAATCAACTGAAATGTTTTTTAATAGCTCATGTGGGATGAAAAATGATATTAATGTTAGTCAAAAGGATTATTTTATCAGAACAATAATAAACTAAACACTAAAATAAGCCTCTATATTTAATTGAAATAATTTCATACAATATCAATAAATATTCTACAAAATTTAGTGATAAAAAATGCTTAAATATTGAAAATTCTCTCAGAATTGGTATATGTTAAAAACAGCTCATTTAAGGAATGCAAGATTAGTTATCAAATGTAAGGGAATAAAATAAAAAATTATAGACCAATGAAAATAAAAATTAACTTATATCCTTAAAATTTCACACTCTAACAACTAATTTATACGAAAATAGAATTCTAAATAATGAGAGTATAATTTCTTATCAAACATTTTTTTATATGTAACCTTATTAAAAATGTAATTAAATATAAATCTCACCAAACCAAAAATAGATAAACATAAAATATAGAATATATAAATTTATTAATGTATAATAATACAACAGATACAATATATTAATTTTTGATACAAAATAAATTTATGGAGAAAAAAATTTTATTTTGAGAAAATGTTATTTCAGAATATAGAGATTAATTATTTTCTATAATTTAAAAAAAATCATTCTCTCTAAAAAATCATGTTTTGTACCAAAGATAAACTATTGATAAATTTATTTTATAAATAAAAAATATTTGAAAATTTTAATACAATATACATCTAAATAAAAAATATAATGACCTAATAAAGAGTGGAAGATTTTTCTTTAAGTGATTCATAAATAAAAATAATTTCTCATAGAACATATTTTTAGAATCATAAAACATATGTTATAATTTAATAAGATAGAATATAAAAAAAATATAAATAATTAATAATAAGTAAAAAACAAAATATAGAAAAATGTTATATGTTAAAAATAATTATATTTTATATATAGAGAATGCATATTTTATTTCAGTCAAAACTAAAGGAATGTGAATTAAAAAAACATAATTACACAAAATATAATAATTCATAACATGTTAATATAAAATAAATTCATAGACTATTGATAACTATGTTAAAATTTTAATAAAATAAATTAAAAGTAAATAATATGACTATATTTATCAATGAATATTGAAATTATATTTCCAACAATATCAAAAATAAATTGAGTCCATAATGAAATTGTATTTTATTATATTTTGGATTCTTGAAAAGAAAACAATATTGAATTATGATACAATAATGGTCACTCAAAATAAAATACACAAGTTAATGATTTAAAAAAATACATTTTGGTTTTAATCTATGGGAATATGAGGGATACTTGGATACAAATGGGTATAATTATTTGAATTTAATCCATGAGTGTACAGGGATTGTTGGACCTTCGATCTAATTTATATCTATGCACTACAAAAACTCTACCTACTTGTCATTTGCAGTCACCACCTTACATTATAAGTGGGTGATGTTTTTCTATCTAAATAAGGGAGCTCTATTAAATCATAGTGAGAAATATTGATGAATGCATGAAATGATTGTGAAGGAGATAGAAAAGGTGAGCTAACAATTGCATGAGGAATGAAATATTTGGTAGAGAAGTAGTGAGGTGGGTTGAGGAAAAATATGATCACTTTCACGGAAACTGAAAAAATCATATATGAAAATTAAAAAATAACAATGATGTTTGAGGGGGAGAAATGGATCACAAGTGATCACATGCCATGATTTTAGTATATCATTATAATTTCAAACAACAAAATTAGATAAACCTTAAAATAACATAAAAATATTATTAAAAATTTTACTATTTAAAAAAGTTATTAAACAAAAGTGATTTCACATATTCATTAAAATCATTTACAAAATCCATATATTTCTTTATTTGAAACTATATAGTTTAAATGTATAGATAATCATTATTATACATTTATTTTTAATCTTTGAAATTTCCACAACTATAAGACTTATTTATATAAAAAATTTAAAATATTTACACAAAAATTATTAGCATACATATAATTAAAATTATTTATAAATTAAACTGACAGTCAAAAAATTAGATGGCTCACCATGTTGATCACTGATATGATAATGGGTACCTCTATACACGTTCTAGACTTGCATTACCCCCTAGAAACCAAGAACACAATTATAATTTCTATGAAAAAAATTCTAAAAATTCAATTAATTCTAAAAGATAACAATAGATCATAATAAGAACATCAACCATAAACTAGAAAATAGACATACACAATGAAAACTCTCATTTTTGCAATGGAAGTCAATTGAAACCACTCATAAATGGTTTGGTGGTTACAGTGAGGGCAAGAGAGTACAACATAGAATATGGAAATGTTATGGGCTCACTAACTCTGGTGGTAGGCCAAGTGATACAATCTCTATTATAAGGGAGGTGCTCGACTGTATTGATGGTGTGTTTGGTGTAGGGTTGTGTCATACAGTGAGTAGATGATCTTTAGGTCCTAACAAAATAGATCAGCAAAGAAAAGTTCAGGAATTTCAATTAAAGTGGTCAAGTAATAATCACATACCTTACCATTTGCGAGGAATGATTCATTTGATAAGATCGAGGAAGAGCAGCGACACTAGTGATTTAGTCCCATGAGAGCATGAACGACATGAATGAGGAGGACTCCGTTAGGGTTCTTTTTAAAATACTGACAAGAATTTTATTAGCACTTTTAAAAAACACTAATAATGATATCTCTTTTTCAATGTTAAAAAAGTAGTGATAAAACGTATCATTATCAGTGCTGAAATTTTTACACTAATAAAGATAGGTTTTAACAATGTTTTTTATAACTCATAAAATTAATTCTTTTTTAGTTCTAAAAAAGAAATGATAAGGACCTAATTGAGATAATATAATTAATATTATTAAGAAAATTAAGTGTATATATTAATAAATAAATATTTAACGAATTAAAAATAAGTATTGATAAATATAATAATAAATACAGAAATCTTTTATTTATATATATTTATTATAGTTTTATAATTATTTAAATTTATATTTCTTTAATTATAATTATAAATATAAATATATTTATTCAAAAATAATTTTAAATAATTTTAAATATAAATATAAAATTATATATATTTATTAACATATAAAATTATAAATATAATAAATACATTGATTATTGTTCGATTATTATTTAAATATATAATTATCAATTTATAATTATAATTATAAACAAATACATTTAATAATTATTTATATTCACTTTAAAATATAATTATATAATTATATATATGTGACGTGTATGGATTCATAATTGTAACTAAACACACACACACACACCATACATGCACTAGTTAGAAAGGCTCATCATAACCCACCAATAGATAGTTAACACATCAAGCCCCTTATATATATAACTATGAAATATATAAATTACATATATAATAAATATTCTTATTATTTCAATATATTTATTATAATATTATAATTATTTACATATATAAATATTTATTTATATTTGTAATAATACATTAATATATTAATAAATATTTTTATGTAATTTTTAATATGTTTATCTAATTATATATGATTATATAAGTATAAGTATAAATATATATTTATAAATATAATAAGTATATATTTTATCTAAATAGATTTATTATATTTCTATAATTTCTTAAATATATATTAAAAATTATAATTATAAATAATTATAATTCAAAATATTTATTTTCAAATACAAATATATTTATCAAATTATATATATTTATATAATTATAAATATTTTTTTAGTTATGTATATTTATATAAATATATACATTACATGTCGAAAAATAAATATATGTATAAATAAACTTTTGAAAATGGTAAAATATATATTTAAAATTATTAAGGAATATATAATAATAAATGAATTAATAATCTTTAATAAATTAAAAAAGTATTAAAATGTGAATTCATAACATTTATGGGAATTACGGACCGAAAATTGATGAAGAATAAATAAATAGATTATATGAATATATTAATAAAAAAAATATTATAAAAAAATTATATTAACTATAAAAAATATTAATAAATAAATTTAATACATTTAATTAAACATATACACATATATATTAATGAATTATATATTAAAATAAATTTATATTAAAATGAATAAATAAAATAAATACATAAAATGTAGAGATATTAAAGAAGAATAAATAATATTAAACCAATAAATATACTATTGCACACACAAACAGGTACACATGATAGACATACGTATGCACACATACACATCTACACAGGCACACACATATATAAATACACACATATACACACACATTCATAAATATATATATAGTTGTACATTACATCTATTTTAAATTATTTAACATCAATATAAAAATATATTCAGGTAAATAAATTCATTTATATATTAGAAAATTATTTAAATTGAATTTTAATATATAATATTTATTTACAAAATAAGAATTGAATTATGAAAAAAGAAATAAATATAAAAAAATATTAAATAAAATTATAAACTATCGAAGAAATAAACATTTTAAAAAGACAAATATCAATATATATATATATATATATAAAGATATTAAATATTAATATATATTTATATATATTTATATATATCAAAATATTTTGTTTAATATAAAATAATAATTTAATTATAAAAAATGAATAAATATAAACAAATATTAAAAAAGTATATATATACATATAAACAAAAAAAATTAAAAATAAAAAACCACTAAAAACCAAAAAAAATATTAATATATATATATATAATAAATATTAATATATATAAATATTAAATATATTTCTATATATCTTTTTTATATACAAAATGAGAATTCAAATATAAAAAATGAATATAAATATATATTACAAACATATATATATTGAATATATTCATATATATCAATATATATTTTTATATATGAAATAATATTTTATTTATTAAAAAATTATTAAGTCAGTTGGAACTCAACCTGAAGGGACATCCATTTACGCAACCCATCATGGAATGCATGTTGAGTAGAGGGTGGGTTAAAGCCTACAGGAAATATATTGTGGGTCATGGCCTATATAAGCTCATGCATGTAGGAACATGCCCATATAGGTGTGTGTGGAGTGTGTATGTTGGATCCTATCCCCGAAGTAGGCTTCTAAGGTTGTGAAGCTAGATAATGATATAAAAACAAGTTTCTAACAGATTCTATTTTCAATGGGATACCCACGTGTAACTTTTTTTAGTGCTTTAATTAACTCTGATAAAATTGATCTTTATTAGAACGAGTAAATGTGCTAATAAAGGGTAGATTTTATTAGCTCTTTAAAAAAAGTATTGATAAATATGACCCTTTATCAGTATAGAAAATGCTAATAAAGGGATCCCTTTATTAGCACTAAAAAAGTTATAATAATGGTTATATTTCATCATCACTTTTTTTCCCTGATAATTGATAGTATTTGAAAATGCTTTTTTATCATTGATAAAGGAAACAATTATCAGTAATTTTCTATGTTTCCAATAAAATATAGAGCTGAATAAACCCTTAATGGTAGTAGTGACTATTGCTATAAATGATATTATATGAGGGATTATATAGACATGGTTTATAATTAATTATATTACATGGATTGTAAGATGAGAATGATAAAAATGTTTTATCATTGTAGATAGTGTTTTTCCAAATTCTTTCTAAAATATGAGAGATATTATCTCACCCTAATCGATGACAGGTTTTATATAATATAATATTATTTTACAAATCATAGTTCATATGGATAAAATAGTGTGTTTGTTAATATTACTACTAAATGGAAATTAGTTTAATTTATTATATTAAAGAGTTTGTGTATCTTGTCATGATATTTTACCAATTATATAGTGTCTTGGAATCTTGTGGGACTATATTCAGTCTTAGTTAAATTCAATGTTAACAAGTAAAGTATTATTCCTATCCAAATAATAATTGAATATAACTTTATATCTTAAAAGTTCAACAATATGTTGGTAAAATATTAATTTAAATAGTCCCATTAGTTAGCAAATTGTTTCAAGGAAATTGTTTTATGTAAATTCTTCTTAGAATGATAATGATAGAAATAAAAAAATTAAAAGTAGAAAACATGATTTCTTGACATAGAAACATTTGATGTGGTGAAATTAAGGAGTAAAATTACTATATTCAATCATTCAATCATTAGAAACAAAATTCACAAGTCTCACCACTATTCAAACTATCTTACATTATAGATGTTAATCACTAAAGAGTTTTCAGGGTGGTTTTTATTAGATATTCACATAAATATATGGACGAAATTACATAAATATTTAAAAATATTAAAAAGCACATGAATGTGAAAAAAATAAAAGGATGATCTAGTAGTATATCTTATGTGACATGTTAGATGTGTGCTTTTGTATGGTCTTGATAATTATTCTTAAAGAAGGTATAGTATATGAAATGTCTCATGTTATATAATAAGAAATATCCACTATATCATTATTTCACTATAGTGGAATATATATATATATATATATAGTGAAGTGAAATAATGATTTCCTCCCCAAGTATGGCTTTGAGTTATCCCTATATGATATTTTCCATGCAGTACTATATTTTGAGATGAAATATTAAGGTTATAATGAGTAGGATTCATGTATCAAAATAAAAAATATTCTTATGATGTATAAAATTGTATTTTTATGTTATGTGACTCGTAAAGTATACCACATGTAATATATACACATTGATTTAGGTATACAAGATACCCTATGTTCATTATTAGAGTCCCATATACATGATGTTTTGTTTTATACCTATCATTATTACAATTATACATCGGTACCATTCATATATAATCCATGAGGCATAGTTTATATTGGCTGGTTTGGTATGTTTCTAATTATTTCATCAGTTAGAGGCTAGAAAATATTGGATTTATCCTCTCATATGATTATTAATACATTTAATCCATTGATTTATATTGATTGAGGAAGATTACAGTCAATACTATATTGAACAGATGGTGTTATTATCAATTGGTGGGGAGGAACTTTTTGTACACGTCCATATATGTAAATCACATGTGATTTATTCATCAACATTTTTAGTTTATACTCAAAAAAATAAGAACATTTGAGTTTTTTATCAGATTTACATGATTTTTGTACCATGTTCATTATATTTTTCGGATATTGGGATCATATAAAAATGAATTCTTGCATATGATGTAGTTGGTGGACATATGTGTACTAACTCATGTGTTGGATTTAAATCATGTTATAACCATTTGTATCTTGATTATCCTTGATACATTAAAAGTTGAATCACTTTTTTATATCTATTAATTCATGAGTTTATATTTTTATCAATGTTAAGATGGTTTATGGGGTCACACTATATGGTTGACTTAATATAGATTTTGTTTTACATCGAGATCTTCTCTAAAGGTTTTTTGAGTATGTCCAAACTTATTTTTGGATTGGTGTTCACAAGGTATAGAATATTTTTGTATAATTCAACGTATATTATAGAATATAAATTGAAATATAAAAATGTATATTATGATTTAATGTATGTGTGATATTGGTTAGAGATATTCCTTAAAGACTATATTGTATGTAATGTTATAAGAAATTCATTGTGTACAACATGGATGAAATCATGGAATTTTTTATTCCTAATACTACTTCCATAAAATTTTAATCAGTTAAAATTTAAATAATTACCTCTTATGTTGTAATTAATGTTTCATTAAATGAAATTTATGTGAGAATAGAAATTGTCGATAGTTATTAATAGTTTGTAACTACATGAATAAGTCTTAATGAAAGTGATAATTATTATGAATTGAGAGTGTTTGAAGGGAAATTATAAGGTGGTTATTACAATGAGATTATTAATGACTGATCTGACCTATTCCTCATATGATTCTACCTGAAGATCTACCATTTTCTCTCATTATGACAAGAGGAACAAACTTTTCTTGGGGTGAAGGAGGTTCCAACCCATATGTTGTGTGATTCAGGTAAGAATGTGGATACACCATGAAGGTTTAATTACTTAATCTATCTATAAGGGAAATTCATCATATAAGTGGATGGAAGATAGTTGTTGTTTCTTAAATATGTGAGGTGCACATTAACATATTATTTATTTTCAAGAAACTTGGATTCTATTTCTTGTAAAAGTGTTATTAATATTTCTAGTTTCTTGTTGTTTTTAGTGCACTCATTAATCATTAATCAATCATTATTGTTCTATTATAAAATAACTAAAATAATAATAAATTATTACATTAATCACAATTTTAACTAAATATTTGAATAAAAAACAAGATAGCACAGAAATTTTATGGGTGATGTCGTAAGTGGTGGATATGAGAGTAGAGATTGGGTTTTCATTGGGAATGGGTTTTGATAATCAATGTTCTGTATAAATTTCCAGAAAAATAGTTCAATATAATTAATTCATACATATCGATATAAATTATCAACACATAAAATAGATGGTGGAGTAAGATGATATATTTTTTAAAATTTGAAGCATGATCTAAACACAATTGGGATTATAGAACTGATAAAATGGATTTCCAAACACAATATCAAATTGAATGTAATAACTAATAACGTAAATTAAAACATTATAATATTGAAAATTATAACTTTATCACACTAATAAATTTAAACACTATTGTTCTTTTCTTTTTTATACACTTATAGGATAATATATTTTAAAAAATACAGGGTATTTATGAATGGATTTCAATGTTTCTAATGGTTTCCACATAATGATAACCCTTGGTCCTCTATTTATAATATATCAATGTGTATTATTTTCTGTGTAAAATTTTAATTTCCATCACACATAATAAATGGTCATAACTATACATGAATGAGTGTCCAGGTAGTAATGGATTCATTTCACTATATTTTGTTCCATGTTAGAGTCCACGGTATGGGATATGCATTGTGGAAATTATTTCATGAATCCCCCCTCTAGGAATCTTACAATGTGTGTGATTAATAGTGGTGATGGGTGCTACCACATTTAATATGTAAATACAATTATAATTCATAGTTGAGATCCCCCCACTCTTGAATATTCCATGTTTTATTCCTCTTAAATAAAATACATATTTTAGTAACTATAGCTGGAACTTTAGATTTCTATATATTAGAGTGTGTCTATTTAACCTGGGAGTTAGGTTCACCCACTATTAGATTTTGAAGTCATGTAATTGTGGTAATGAAATTTAGGATACTTACTAAAGTCAATGTCTGGTTCTTCTTTGTAGTAAACATATACTATAAAAATTATCTTCCAAACCTCTCCTAACTCTATCCTAGTATGTGCACATGACCAATAGAGGTGTTGGCAACACCAAATTTTTTCTAATAATCCCATATCCAAGAATTTTAGTTTGGATCTTGGAATTAATGTGATCAAGGTTAAAATACCAATCCACTAAATTATTCTTCATGTTTACCAAGAGTTGTTTAATATTAAGAGAAATGGGAATTTTTTTCAAACATTATAAGTTTAAATTATTGAATAAATAATGGTTGTCAATTAATTAAGGGTAGTTTTAATAAATAAAAACCCATATAAAGTTATATAGATTATATATTAAAAAATTTATGTTAAATAACTTCATTATATATTTGAAATGTTAATTATAGTGTTTTAAGAGTATTATTTTTTGTTTGAATTTTTTTTATATTTTATATTTTATTATTTTGGGATACATGAATGTAATGATAAGAAAACTAGTTCATAGTTGTAACAGACAAGTAAAAAATGATGATATTTACGTGTAACTATTTCATAGAAATACAATTCATGGAGTCCAAAGAAGAAGAAATATAATAATGAAAGACATAGGGAGTAACTTATTCAGGACTTATTATGTTACCGCATATCCATATCTGTTATGGAATATTTTATTAACCATAATAGAGAGATTTTAATGGGATCTAAAATGGGAACCTCTTTGGAATAATTTGGTTGATATTTGTTTAAACTAAAGGAAAAGATAAATCAATGATGCATGTTAAGAATTGCTACATCACAGTGAGGTCAATTTAGAGATATGAGATATAAACACTGAACAGAATATTCTTGAAATGTGTAATGAATTATTGGATATGTTAAGTTATAATTAAATTGATATGGAAACCAATTATGTATGTCATCAACCATGCACAATATTTTTTAATTCTAATAGATTTTTAAGATTTATTATCTATATTACTGATGAGATATTAATTTAAAATTGGGAAAAATATTTACTATTTCACACACATTTTTTAGGGGAACTATAAATGGTTTTTGAATTGCATATAAAAATAAGAATACATGGGGACAAATTATAGATATAAAAAAAGTATAATAATTGTAATAGGAGTATAATACCATTTGGGAAGATATACAAATCATCCTCAAGAGGAAGTGACATCTTGTCATGAAACATCCCATACAACTAATCTATCAAGGATTTTACATTCATCTATAAAATATCCCAAAGGGCATTACCAATCCCCATGGGCTTGAGACAATCTCTTGGGTGTCATGAAAAAAAATTGGGAATGATTTTTTCACAACAAATTATTTAAGAAAACATTCAATTAAAATAAAACAAAATCAATCTCTAACTAGATATAGATCAAGTAGAGGGATTAAATAGATATACATAGAGGAGAATAAAAAAAATTCAAGACAAAGACAACACAATCAACTATATCCATGACACACACCAGTCACTCACCCAACACTATACCTCCACCACACAATTTGTCTTTATCATTAATACACATTTCCTCTGTGAAATTCCATGCCTTTAACTGAACATAGAAAAACAAAGTATGCATACGACTGAAAGTCATATGTTGCATGTGAGAAAGAAATGAACAGTATTATCACCCCAAGTATTCATAAACAGTCCATATTAAATATACCAAAAATTCATGTTTTTTTATAAAATGAGGCATGATAATAATTTTTAGAATTTATATCTGAATATATATTTCAATCATTTAATAATAATTTTTCATAATGTATATATACATTACATTCACAAAAAAGTATTTTATCAGAAATTGACTAATAAAAAACATTTTACAAGAACATGAAAGTATTATATTTTTAAAAATCTAGAAAAATTAAGTTTTTTGGATAAGTTAGGCTGAGCCTCATGGCTCCCCACACTTTCAGTGATCATATAAACCTGGTGCACACATTACCTAATGGATAATGGACTTCTGGGTAGAAGTTCACCAAAAAAGGTGTCTTCCTACCTCATTAATCTTTAGTTTGTTTCTTCATCATCAATTCCATTAAAAGGTGGAGATAAACATTCCTAGAATGTTTTTCTTTGAATTACCACCAAAATTAATTACTCCCATGGGATTTAATTCAAAAATGAATCATTGGATATGAGCATCATTCATTAGATTCATCATTTATTTCAAGACATACATTTATTCAGTATTTCACATGTCATTTCAATACAATTTCAACCAAACATAATCAATATTTTTTTTCAAATAACCAATGTCATTCAAAAAATATCTTATAAATATATACCAAAACATTCTATTCCATCATGATCTTAAAACCAAGATCATTTAAATATATTAAAAATAATAATTTCAATTGAATACCATTTTCATTTCAAGAATGTGAACTTTTTGTTATTTTCATAATTTATCATGGAATTCAGGAAATTATTATTGAGAGACCGTTATTCATGCCTAAAAAATTAATTTTAAAACTGGTTTGAAAATAACCAACTAAAAAGTGTTTTAATTAATAAGGAAAATCTATCAAACCACCTACCTTAATTCTAAAAACATTAATAATCAGAAAAGGGTAAACCAATTTGAATAAAGCAGAAAGGAATGATCTATATAAGCCACACACACTACTCTAGATTCATGATTGAAAAATTCTATATATTTTTAATGTCTATTAAAAAGTATCAAACAAGAGGATATGAGAGATTGCAGAAAAAACCATAAGACTCCCTGATCAAAAATAGCCAAGATTAATATTGTTTCTATCCGACAAGAATTGAGTTTTATATATCCAATAATATCCATGAGAACCCTATATTCATATGTTTATATTTATAGTAAAATGAGGAAGAAATAATAAAAATATTTGAGTCTTAGGGGAAAATATATATTAACACCCTTCCCACCCCCATCAGTGTTGATTGCGAGACGAAGGATTCTCACTAGTTGGTCGGTGTGCCTCTGGACAGTCTATAGTGACTAGAAGGATAGCCGTTGGTTGAAATCAAAATACATAAAACCTAAAATATCCATTTTTGAATAATGTATGGTTACATGTGATTTTGTGTACTTTATAGAGTCTAGGACAGCCCAGACTAGTCCTCACTAGCTATGAAATGGACATATTTTGAATTTTCCATTAATTAGGCACAAACCCACATTTACACCAACTCTCATTTACACTAACACGACCCCTGAAGTACTTAATATCAGTAGGAATAATTAATGATGCAAATAAAAAGATAAAAAAGAAGAAAAAATATATTGTAGTAACTGAAAAAATAGTGGGATATGACTATTCTCCCTATAATATTTCTTTATTCACAAAGAATTCTATGTTAAAAAATGTTAGATCTCAAAGTTATGAGGCTATTCATATCATATAATAGATTTATGTTCTCACATATGATGAGAATTGGATCCATTCTACCACAAAACAAGGAACAATGATATAGATTTTTAAAATAGATTCTTTACATGAGAGTCCAATATTTGAAATGGTTACTGTTTTATAAGAATATTATATTCTATTTGATAGTATTTACAATTTAGAACAAAAAAATGGGTTGGTTTTATAATTCATGTGTTAACAAATATGGGAATAATTAGTGATGGAAGCCGAATAATGTGATAAATACAAATATTATTACACCTTTCCAATCTATTCCATGATCTCAAATGGTCACAAGTACCACTAAGAAATATTCCCCTTCCTACCAATCCGTCAGTGACCCAAATAAAGTGAGACATTCAGGAATAATAGATCACCAAATGAAAACTATAAATGAAGACAATGATTATATTCATAACATTTTTACTAGATTTGAGCCACACCAAATACCAAAAAAGCTTCTGAATCTTCACTATCATTTCCTGAACCCAACATGCGATCCAAAGTAAGCTTCACCCACTACTAACTTACACAATGGCATGTTAAAGGGAATGATTTATTGAGATTAAAATGAGTCCATTATGGATAATTTTTAAAATATATTTTATGAAAAATCAACCAATCTTAAATAGTTATCCCATGAACTGAAAATGTCGATAACATAGGTATGGACAATGTCCTAAATAATTTTAATTTCCCTCTCTTCATGCACATACTTTTAAGGATGATATATTTTACTTAACTTAAACTAAGACCCCACAACATCTAGTAATATCTTCCAAAACTAATAAGTAAAATAAGGATTCTTATTTCAGATAATGGTTGTGGTAACCCCATGAATCCTAATGATATCAGGTACCTAAAACATCCCCATGTCCTCCACCTCGGTGGTGTCACAAATATATATAACATGAGAAACCTTGGTTAACCTATTAGTCACCAAAAAATGATGTTGTTGACCCATAAAGACCATAGTAATCCATCAATTAAATTCTTTGATTCAAATTCCATTTCTATTTTGGGATGTGGAGAGGATAAAAAAACCTAATTTATTTTGTGTCATAGACTAAATATAGCAAAAAGTATAGTAATGTAACCAAATGTTTGATACGACTCAATTGATATAAGTCCACTAGAAACAAATTATTAAATCATATAACATAATTGTTCTTTATCAGAGGAAAATACACTAGGAATGATAAATATCACCCATGAAAACCCTTCTTGAAATATATAAAACAAAATAACATTTTCTTACGTAAAAAATATTTTTCAAATCGAGAGATCATTTACCAATGGAATCTCTATAATATTAATAATCTCTTATATTTGGTAACTCTTTATCATGTATCTATTCCTAGATGACCATTATAAGAAGATATGATGTCAGTTGAATTATTTCCAAAATATTAAGAAACTTATCCTCTGTTAAAACAAGTTCATCCATGAAAAGAGTACCATCAAGTTACATTTATCCTTTTCTTACATCCCTTCATGAGATGGTGAAATCCTATATCAAGTATCAAAGACATCATTACACTTTCCCGGATTATTTTTAGTCTAAAATTTGAAAGACTTTTTGCGTTCCACTTTTCATATATTCTAGATATTAAAATGTCTTTGGGTAATGATATAACCCGAGCTCTTATGGTCAATGTAGATAATAAAATTTTTCATGATAAGGTAGTGTTTATAACTCTTGAAGGAATTCATAATAATTGTGAGTTCTATTTCATGGGTGGGATTATTTATCGTCTTAGATATAGTATGATGAGATCCATAATCCACAAAATGATCTCGTTTGATTAAAAAAACCAAAACATGCACCCAAAGAATCAAAATAAACCATTTATCCATATCCTACCACCGGTGGAGTCAAAATTAGTGTAGAGATCAAACACCACTATAGATTATCAAAGGATGATAGACACTTTAATTCCCACCATAACATCACCCACTTCTTAATGAGAGTATTCAATGTTGATGTATGTTTCGGTAAATCTATCATGATCCTCCAGTAATAACATTCTAGAGTAAGTAAACTATGTATTTAAAAAACTTTCTATGATTCCATCCATTAAATGACTGAATTCACATTTCTTTGATCAACTGAGATTACATCTTCCAATACCATGTCTAGAGAAAAATTAAATCCTATATCTAGAATTGGAATTTGGATACTTTTGAAATAGGAAATGGTCTATTTTGATTTATAGAACATGATTTAGGTGATGAACATGATCTTCTTTATTCATTCAATAATACAAATTTCATCCATAATAACTAGAAAAAAGTGTCAATTACTCATGGAAAATCTATATTATCAAGGCCATAAAGAAAACATGAGAAATAGTCAAGAAATATAGCATCACAAGGTATTAAAAATTTCTATACATTCTTTTGATATCAATATTTGAAATACCCACTCCATGATTCACAGTTAGTGATAACTAGAATAATGATATGATTTCTAGAACAACTATTACCCTTTCAATTGATTAAATAATCGATCACTTAGATAAAAGGGTATTTATTCTATATCATTACCCTATTAATATTATAGTAATCAATACATAGTTTGGTAGTTCTATAATACTTCTTGGAAATGTGTGTAAGGGTTTCTAAGGGTGAAAAACCCAGGAATATGAAGTCTTTGGCTCTCAAATCATCAAACTAAATTTTCAGCTCTTACAACACTCCCATTTCCATGGGGTAAGATAGTATCAATATCAAATGATACTCTAACTCTAATTAAATTGATAATACCACCTACCACTTAGGAGAAAATCTATAAAAATCGTCAAATAACGGTTGAAGAAACTCATTAACCCTTCGATGAAGTTCGCAACAAAAAGATCTTTATTCTAAATCAATAATAAAAGATGATTTTAACCAACCAGTATTTGGAAGAGGAGACCCACACAACTATACCTCATGTTGAACTCTCTATGAAACACAAGATACTTCTCATCAAGAGTATTAAAGTAACACCACTAATGATAATAGTTGATTTGGGAGTTATTATATACCAACCAATCCATCCTAAAAATTATTTCAAAGAGGATCATTTTAAGGACTAGAAAATTAAAAACAACTATGGAAAGTGATAAATAAAAAACATAGGAGGGAAATTAAAGATCATAATCACTCGTTATTTTGATAGGTGTATCTATCTCCATATCATAGAGAATGAGTTCCATTAGAAGACCCAATAGGTTCATATTGTGGGTTGATATAAAATAGTTTAAGGATCCTCTATAAAAGTAAGAAGACCTTAATAAAATATAAATAGAAGTAGGAGCTCTCTTAGTCACTGAAACCACATAATCATATACTAGAAAAACATTTAAAACATATAATATATTTTTTATTGGTCTTTGGATGGAACCCCATTGTTCTTGAAGTATCTAAATGCATTATAGATTCACTAGGTGTTTCCAATTCTATTTCACTACACATAGTAGAGATAAAATTATATAACCTATGTATGTGGACATAAACTACATAAGAGATGAAAATACTCGGTTCTTCTTACTAGGTAATCATTGAGTTTCCTATGTTTCTACATTAGAAACAAGTCATTAGGCATCTACTAGTTGTGTAAGATGATCTATGGTATGACTAATGTATTGGGGAACAACCACAATTTCTACTATGAGGATTATCCATCTTCCTTTTATCCATGATGAAGTCACTAAAACATTCACTAGGTTTATGGGGAACTTTGATCATCTATAAATTTACATCCATGTCAATATATTTTGTCAAATCCATATCCAACACATCAATATACATATATAGTTTCAACATGAAATCATGTGATCAAATATCTATATGAAGAACCTTGTAGATCCTTTGAGCCTTCAAATCCTCTTTAGATACATTATCAGGAGGAATATTATCATGTTTAGTTAATATGTTTTCATAATCTATGACTATTTTATTCTTTTTCACAATGTCTTTGTACTCCAAATTTGAAAGATTGTTTTTAAAATATATTCAATACCATCATCTTCTACTCTGACATTTATCATTAATGAAATCACAATTTTCTTTTATATAATCCATGATCTCTAAGAACTCAAAGAGTATTTCAATGTTCTCTGACTAATTTTTTTCCACCAGAGGATCATTTTTCCCCTATAAAAAAGATTTTTTCTTGTGAATTAACTCATTCTCTTGATCCCAATGATTATTTTTTATGGTTCCACCTCAATAGATGGGTATATGAAAGGTGATGTGCCTTCTTACATAGCGCATATGTCATGTAAAACATTCTCAATTATGTTTTTATTAATAATACGGTTTTCCTACTGAGGTTCTTCAATCGAATCTTCCTCAGGTATCTATAGAAGCCTTCTTGTTGGAATAGTAATACACAACATTAGGATAGAATAACATGTAACATGTTTCAACTCGAACCAGAAAGAAATATTAAAAAAAATGAACATGACATATCTCTAAATACTTATTTCCTGGACACTTATCATATCTCAAGGGTATTTATGATGAGATATATCTAGGAACTCATTCAGAAACTTCCCCTTATGTTCCAACATTCCTATATCCTATTTACCATGAAATCCCTACACACATACAATCTAAACAAGTAATCCTGGCCCTTTGATACCTATTTTCCCTAAACCTACCTATATCACCCATTGATCTAGGAAACCCTATGGATCTATAAAACGGCTTCAAGAGAATTACCAATATCCATGGGCTCTTGAAAGGTGACTAGAAATCAAAAGAAATTGGGGAATAATTTTTCCATAGTATAATATTAAATAATCAATTCAATAATAATAGAACATAATCTATCCATATATATATTTAAAATATATAAGTATTAGTGAGGAAAACATAATATAAGGATTGTAAAAAGTCATGAAAAGATATCACTATCATCCCATATCGTTGTCACTCATGGTACATATTATGTCAATCTATCATGGGTACCCACATCTTGCAAGAAGTTCTTTTCCATTACCTAATCCTAAAAAATAAATGTTTATAAATTTCTAAAGTCAAATGATGGCTGTGAAAAAACATGTTTAATAGGATACCACCATGTGTTTCATACACAGTCCATATAAAATAATGAAAATTAACATAATTTAAAAAAAGGTATTGTAATAATTTTTATTTTCTACATAAAAATATTAATTTCATTCATTTGATAATAATTTTTAAAAATAGGGATACCCAACACTTACCATTGAATGTTTTTATTTCATCATGAAGTTATAAAAAACATTCTAGAAAATCAGGAAAATGCTATTTTTAAGAAAACCTAGATTCATGGTAATAGAGTTCTTGAGTAGTTTAAATTAGTGATTAAGGATCCTAACAATAAAAATAACCAATGCTACCTGGTGATCACATTACCCAATGATTGTAGACCTATGGGGTCAGATTCCACCCCTACACATGTATGCCTACCTCACTAATATTCAATTAGTTTTTTCATTATCAATTACATTTCTAGGTATCGATAATCATTACTAATTTTCTAAATATAGACTACCCACCTAAATTACCATCTCCCATGGGCCTCCATTCAAAGATCATTCTTGTAATATCAAAATCATACATCTATTTCATTGATCATTTAAAAACCAACCCAAAATCAATATTTCACAATCCATGTGCATTTATTTTTATGAAAATATCATCAAAAACTTTTTTAAACCTCATGTCATTCAAACCCATAATTTTTCAATGATATCAAAACATACCAAACCAATTTGAATGATTATCCTAATCAAGAAACCACTATTAAGTTTCTTATTAGTGGAAAATTAAATTCCATAAATTATACATAGAACATAATAATTTAAATAATTATTTAAAACTAGTATCATTCCATAAACATAGAAAAAATTTCAACCACCTTACATTAAATTGAAAAATTAAAAGTTATACTTTAATAAAAAATCCCAAGATCAAACCTATTAACAAAGATTCATCATAAAAAATAATTATTATATGATAATAAGCTCCCCAAATCTATATTTGATGATGAAACAATGAGTCCCTATCAATATAGAGTGATTTAAAATGATTAGGTATAAAAACAAACAATAATTTCTAACCCATGAACTGAAATTATTGAATGGATATGAATAAGAGGAAAAAGGGAAAGTGGTATTGAATTACATGATTTAGAAATAAAAATTCCCTTAGAATACATAGGATTGAATATAGAAGTATGAGATGTAAATGACATTAAGGATAAAGAGACTAATATTTAATTGGTGTCTTGGAGGAATGATATGTCAAAAAATAGCCCATTAGGGGTTAATTTAAAAGGACGTAAATTTTTAATTATTCCTTAATTTTTTTTTGAAATTAAACAATCTATGGACATTAGATTCCTAGTTTCCTTCTCTTAGATATCCATTTACACACAAAATGTTTGTTTCAATATAATTATAATTTTTTATGTATTCTAATAGGAACTCTTCCTTATTTTCTCACCAAATACACAGTTACCCTTTCTTAATTATCTTGTGGCCAATTTCTACCACTTTTTTTAATTTATTATACATAAACTATTAATTTAGAAATATATGAATGTATATATATGTTAGTATATTTAGAAACTCAATTAATACATCATTAATTAATAATATTGAAAAATATCTCAGTTTATTTCCAAAAGATTATAAATGTAGTCATTTAACATATTTAAATTCTCTATGTTAATCTTTAATAATACCAAAATATAGTCACGAGTCCATTAAAACATCCTATTATAATTCTCTTCATCCACAAAATTATAACAAAACCTCTCATCCGAAAAATTGCTACCTCTATATATTAATAAATCTTAGCTGGCACAATAAATAAATTTTCAAATTCTTTCAATGTATTTGATGTGAAACTCCCACAACCAAAACACAATTATAAGTACCCTAGGTTATAATTGTAAAAATTCATACTAACAAACTTCTTTATACCAGAATATTAAAAATCCATCAAGTTATAACATTTTAGTTCTAGCCACTATAAGTAATGCCTTGGGTATTCTATTTTCTACCATGAAATTAAACTTATAGAGTCACAAAAACATGTAATTTTTCAATCATTTTGTCTTAAATTCATGATTTATTTTAAAACCCCTTAAATATTTAACACATTGATATAAATGTTTTCATTATTTTTAATACAACAAATAATATCCATACCTATTTATAAATCAATTCTGTAAGAAATTAATAGTATTGTATCGATAATTAAAATATTAATCAAAAGTAAAAACTAAATAAATGTAAATAATTCTTGTTCATTACATCACTCTTAATAAAGAATATAGGAAAAAGTAGATTATTTTTTAGTTACATATAATTAATTAAATTCATTAACAGATGGAAGTCATAATATATGATATTTACATGTCACATGTGTCACTAAATAGATTATTGATGATGAAAATATTGAAAGTATCTTTTGAATGATCTGTATATCCTAAGTATTGTTTCTCCCATTAAATGTATGAGTTATAAAGATAAAAATCAAACTAAAAACTAAATTTTTCAACCTAAATAACCATTGTAACTTAATAATAATTAATAAAAAAATTGATCGAGTCATTTAATCAAATACATATGATGTTTTAAACTATATTATATTCTATATAAATAGTTAAAGAAATATTAAACACCATACCTAAGACACTTCGTAATGAACCTATTTGGATTAAAAATTGAACCAATTTAAACCTCCACATAGGCCTACGAAAATTCCATAATTATCAGTGTATAGAAGTTTGCATCAAGGGTCTTCAGTAATCATTAGGGAATTATTTACCCTCCTTAGGTGATATTTTTATTCAATACAAGTTTTTTATTAAAATTATACATACCTCATAAATATGTTGACCATTAATAAAAATGTAATTTAACAAACCATAATCTTGGGATAACAAGCTGAACCAGTAGAAAGATTTAAATTAAACATATATATGTATTGAAAATAAAATCCAACCATAGTCTACTTTTAATATAACATACAATGATATACTCAATTAAAGAAAATATATAAATGTGGTTATATTTTGAGGAGTGGTATATATATTATTTAATTACTAGAATGTGATAAATGAATATAAATGATCATATATGTAAAAATATAGTTCCTGAGTACAAATACTCAGTAGGAAAAATCTGTTGACATTTATTCCAATAAGAGAGTTCTTGAATAATTTTTATATAATTTATATATCTAGACATTATTTAACAATTGAAAAAAAGTTAAAATAATAGAGAACATGAAAATAATATATCATAAATAAAATTAGATGACTCTCACACCATTAGGAGGATACACACATATTTTGATGCATGCATGAAATTATCATGGTTAAAACCCAATACATTTTGATCATGTTCTTAAGGGATGAATTTTTAGTTTAAGAACCCATAAACTATAATTGAGTCCCATAATAAATCTTTTATATGGGGAATTTATCATCATATACTGTCAAATTAATCATGCATGGGATCATGTTCCGAGATGAACTCTTATATGGAAAAGGTAAATAATTTATTGCATTTCCTCAGAACCCATATATATCCATATCATATACCAAGGAAACCTTCTATATATTAAAAGTTTTTGGGAAACTATATTATCATCACATTCATCTTTATAAGCCTGATCAATATTTTAAAACATTATTATAATATATATATATATGTGTGTGTGTGTGTTAGTCACAAGAACAAAAATAGCCAATATGTATAATAAATAATCCTATTGGCACTATCCTCCATGGATTATACACACACATAAGAATTTTACAAGAATATACCCATTCTACCAATTTATTTAACATACTAGGATTACACATGTATAATTTTTATATCAATACTCTTTATGGATAAAATCAAATTTCCATGTCAAAAAAGAAATTATCCTTTTAGAAAAATATATATAGTGACATAAAATAATTCTTGTATAATGTTGAAACAACATGAATAATATATATAATTGTAGATAAAATTGTTTAATAAAATTCATTTGAAAGTTGAAAATTTAGGAAATTTCTTTCTAAGTTGAAACCTATTTTTAGTTATATGATCCTTCATGATAATCGAATAAAATTTACATAAATATTCATAGACCCTTCCCAAATAAATAAAAAAAATACCCCTTAAAACCCTCAAAATTTTACATCACTAAATACTCAATTAACATTAAACATCTTCCCTTACTTAATCCCCTAGCAAAAAAATGAAACTAAATAACACACACCTCAAACTACCCACTACATAACCATGTTTTTCTCTAAATCCCTATCATTAATCTATCATCAATTTTCCTAGATGACCCTACTTCCCCAACTAGATAACCATCCATGAAGACACACTCATCAATAAAAAATGAACTAGAAACTATTATAGAATCCATTAGATATAAAAAAATTATCCGATTAAAGAGAAGGAAAATATCAAATAATTTTAAACACTATTCCCAATAAAATTGATGATACATAAAAAGGTGTTTTTATGGTAAAATAAACAAATCATTAATACATGGATTATAATAATAGTAAAAAAAGAAATCATATCCAACAAGGTGACTAAAAAATAACTCTAAAAACATTCAAAGAGATTAATAAAAAATATACCTAATTTAGGGTTGATCAAAAATGTATTTAAGAAGGGAAAGGGTAGCCTCTTAGAGAAGACACCATAAAATAAGTGATTATACAAATAAACTAAATCCTAATAAAAGATAGTTGTAATATTGAAATAATTTCCTAACCATTAATAATTTAAGGGAAACAAAATTTTAAAATCAACCAAATAGATAACCCCATTCCAACCTACTAACCCAACCATTTTCTCACTACCGATATAAACTCTTTACTAAAGGTTATGTTTTTTTCATTTATTTATTATTAATTTAAGGATAATATATATATATATATAAATTAAAAAAATTTATATAATTTTTTTTAAAACAAATCCATGAAAAAATTACATACCAAAAAATATTGGCTCAAGAATGTAATATCCTAGATTTAAGTATCCATTTTATTCACCTTATATACTTTTTTGATTCTAATTGTAAGATCAGTATAAAATAATTTAGATAAGATATGAATCATAAAAATAACACATTACTCACTCATAATACAACATCACAACCAAAGTACATATAATACAGTGTTATATACCATTAATGATTATATCCCATAACAGTGAAAAAATGGGGCAATGAATTTAATAGAATAATATTTTTATAATTAAGAAATCTGATGAATCATCTTCATCATTGAGTTTCAGTGTTAGTGAAACATCAAGTATAATAAGAAAATTCATCATAAATTAAGATAAAGTTTTATAAAATTCTAAAATAAAAGTAATTTAATGAGAAGTCTGATTTTTGAAAATATAATAAGATAAATTTATATAATATAAATATATAAATTATGTCATTATCTAACGATTAAAAAAAGACATATAGTCTTTTGGTATAAAATCAGTAAACATATTACCAGTGTGACATAATTGGTACATAGTTAAAACATATTATCTTTATGTAGATGCTGAAAATATATTTATTTTCAATATAAGTAATTTATTTGATAAATAATAACTAATTTTGGGGAAAAAATATAAATATACTAACCCCCTCTTGAAAATATCATTTATTTTAAAGATTTTTTTTGATAATGTTTTAAACTTTTAAAGGTTTATTTAATTAAATGGAAGGATAAAACTTAATATATTATTGGTGAAATAAATAAATAATATATAAGAAATAATTATAGAATTATAATGAATAAAAATTTATTTATTCATGGTCATAAAATATATATAATTAAAAAATTTTGTTTTATTATATTTCTTATGTATTTATTTAAAATATGAATTTATCATATTTAGAGTATACAAATTAATGATTTATTATATTAAAAAATTTATTAATAATAAAAGAATGATTATAAATTGTTATGAAATAAAAATAATAATATTTTAATTTATCAAATTCATTTTTTGAAAAAAGTATTATTCATGCATTATGTTTTTTATTTTAAAATATTTTTTATAAATTTGGATATTTGATTTAATAAATCAAATTTAGCATATAGAATCAAGTTATAAAAATTTGGTAATATGTTTAATTTCAACTTTAGAAAAAAAAACAAGTTGTTGACATAAAATGTGAGATACCACGGTAAATGGGGTAAGGGTTTGAAAGGATAAACCAAGGAGTTAAATGATGAAATATTCCTATAACATATCCAAAAAATTGTGTTATGAGGTATTTCATGACCCATATTCATTATTATCGCATTTTTGAGCTACATTGCTGGTAAAATTCTACTCCTTATAAGTTAATGGATGGGTATTTGAAAATACGCCACTCAAACTCAACAATAAAAAGGCCCCTCCTACATCAAATCTAAACCACAACTCTTCTTCAGGTTCCTTTGGAATATCAATCCTATTATCTTCTCTTATAATCCTATTTCACAGAAGGGATCTTCTAGTCACCAGAAGAAGTCCCAAATCCTTCATTTCAGTGAAGGTACTTATGAGAATATTTGTCACTTCTATGTAAGTATCACCTTTTTATGCATCATTTTTTGTATCCTATTCATACACCAATTCATGATATTATTTAAAACTTTAATAACATTTAATTCAATTTATTTCAATTCTATAAAATTGGAATTACAATAATACAACTATATTATCTTTCTCATTTATTCATTATTAGATGTTCTTGTGTGGGTTTATTTTACTACATACATGAATTATTCCAAACAAAAATCATCAGGAATGATTAAGAAAGATACTAGAAATATGTGGTGTTATTAAAAAAATTATTGTGCTTATATTTTTAATAGTAAAATATGTAAATATATTAGTTAATAAAATAAATTCTTTTTCAATTAAATTTTCATAAAACTAGTAGAATGTCAAACCATTAATTATGAATTGTTTCTATAACTTCGCTAAAATAAACATAGTATTATAAGAACTATTTTACACACATCTATATTAATTCCTTGACCATTATGATGGTAATGAACTCATATTTGAGGATAAAAGATAGAAACCACCACCCCAAAGAAATCATGGACCTAATGAATCAACATACACATGAAAATTAATATTAGCTTCATATGACTAGGAAATGAGTAAAAAAGTGATAAAAATGAATGGTTAAAATTAAAATAAATATAAATTAATTTATTATATAGATGAATGAAAAAATAAGTTTATTATATTAGAAGTTAGATTAATCGTGAGTAAATTGGAATATAAGTTATGTGGTATGATTGTGCATTATTGGTTAAAATTGATTAAGAATACTGATTTCAACTGATAAATTAAAAAAATCACATTAATTTAAAAGTGAAATCAAAAAATGGTTAATCTAGAACTAAAATAAACCAAAAGGATCTTATTATATCAATTAAATTTTGTTTATATCTATTATGGAAAAATATGAAAAAATAAATGATGCAAATATTATTCATAAAAAATGAATAAAAACATAAACATTCATATAAGTGTGTTTAAAGATAATGAAAATATCATGATAAGATAAATAAAATTTAGGGAATACCTGTAAAAATGATAAATTAAATATTAAAATAAAGGAAATAGTTTTATGAAAAATTATTCCAATTACGTGGAAAATAATTATAGGTAATTAGTAATGTGGGTGGCACTATTCAGTGTTGTTTATTGACACATATTCACTCGACCAATTCACATGTTCATCATAATTAAATTTAATGAAAAACTAAATGAGGAATTTATTATATTTGACTTTTATCATACAAAAATAATCATCACATCCATTTCCAAATTAATTTTATATAATTAGTTAATATTTTTGTATATTTTAATAATGGAAATGGTCAACAAAAAATAAAATAAAACAAAAAACTAAATTAAAAAATATTTATTAATTGACTTGAACTGATTAACTGGTTTAACCTAAATTTTATTTGTTTAAGCCAATCTGATTTGGTCAGCTTAGGTTTCAATAGTTAATCCCATTCACACCTAGTAAGGGTTTTTATTTTGGTATTTCCTCTCTTTTGAGAGCCATTATATAAATGATTTATTTTATTTATTTGAATATATTTTCATATAAAATATACTAAAATTTAACTTATGATAATTTATTTATATTTTTTAAAAAATCTATTTATCTCACAATTAATTTATACTAAATTCATATCATATCATGTTCATAAGGGTTCTATTTCTAAATATTTTATCTTATAATTGAGATTCATTATTAATTTTCCTTATTCAATTACATATTATAAATTATTAAAATTGGATGTATATTAAAACATTTACCTATAATTTTTTCGAATACATATTTTCTTTATTATTTCATATTTTACTAGCCTTTAATACCCTAAAAGTTATCATTCCCCTAAGAATTATTTCTATAGATATATCATACTATTTAGGATTATTTATCAATAATTGTTATTTGGAGGATTTAAATATTCATTATATATTAAATATCATAATTATTATCTTCTGATCATTCAGGATATTACCAAGTATTTTTCTTTTTTGATTAATTCATACATCATTTATTATGACATTTATATGGGTTTTCATGGCTCGATATACATCTATTGATTCATTATCATTAATTTTTTGATATGTTATTCTAGGCTCAGTATTTTATACCCCATGAAAATCTCATATTTTAATACATTTTTTATTCTGAGTGATTTATATTTCCTTTTAAAATACTCATTTTATTATTATCTCATAAAATAGGATTTTTAATGGATGATTTCTAATCTATATATTCAGTATTTTGCATCCATGTTTATTTTATTTCATATAATAATTTTTTATTTTTTTTATTTTTAAATATAAATTTGTATACTTTTTATAAAATTTTATATTAATCATTATCACTTGTTAATAAATAAAATTTATAAAATTTTATCGATGCAGATTACTTGAAAACCATAAAAATATAATATTAAGTATTTATTTTTTATTTATGTAAAATTTTATATATTTTACGACATATTTATTTTATTTTACCATTATTTAATTTCATGGATCAATTAATGTGGATTTTATTATTATAATAAATTTTTAATATCATTTTTCTCTATTTGAAAATAATTTTTGACAATTACTTATAACATTTCTGTTATCAAAATTATATCCATTTCTTTTGAAGTTTTTTATATAGTATTTTATTTTAATTTATTTCTATATATTATTCTCTTATTACATTTTAATTACCTAACCCTCAACGATATATAATCAACATGTTTCTTTCAATACATTTCCACTATGAACAACCTATATTTTCTTATTTTTATTCATGGGTGTTCACTTAGATAATCATTCCATTCAATTGAGTGAGGATATTTATTTGCATGCATGTATACCATTTTATTTTATATGGTATTAATACCCTACACTTAATTAATCTAATTAATGTTTATTTAATTACATAGAATCTATCACTATTTTGAGTGTTTTTGCCTCATGAATATTTATATGTATCGTATTTTATTTTAACTAGATAATCATGTTGTAATATTAATGTATATTTAATTGATTTCAGGTGGAACTAATATGAATAGATATTTAATTTTGTTATGGATAATATAAGAATTATACATACCTCTAATTTATTGGGTAAATATTCATTATCCCATGATATCATTTATTATGAATTTACATGATGTATTTAGTTATGTTTACAATGTTATAGTTGGAGATGATGTGGTCATATATGTAAAAAATTTCATTTGAGGACATGATGTAGCTGAAAATACTCACAATTTTATGTAATGATATGATATAGTCATATAAGATAATAATTTTTTGAGGGTCTTAGTAAAAAACCTAGACATGATTTATGATTTCTTATGCACGAATTTATGCCACATTTCAATGTTATGTATCCTTGACTCATGATTATTTCCTTTTTATTTCCATTACTATGTTATGTTGTATGTTAGTATTTCATGATTATTTTTTATGGGTCCACATTCGTATGTAATAATCTATGAATATACTATAATTTCTAATGGTCACTTTTTATAATTCCAGTATCTTATTCCATTAATGATTTCATTTCTCTCATGTTCATTTTCATTACTTGTTTATTATTAAAAGGAAAATTTATAATACCTCCTTAATATTATTTCTCCTATTGAGTATTTGATCTCACCCCTTTCGTTTGTTTCCCAATATTTTATATAATTTTTATAGAGGGATACGTTTAAAAAGAATTATATGTGTAGAATGTTTAAGAATGAATTGGTAGTTGTACTGTATAATAAGAAGGTTATGTATCTAATATCTAAAGATAAAATACCATTGGGTTATTTGACTATATTTTTAATTGATATGATGTAATATATATTTTAAAATAATGTAAATGTGTTTGTTCATATCATTTGTTATCAGTTTGTTTATGTAATTTATATTTTTATAGCCCCAAATATAAAAGTTTTGGTCTTGTGGATCTTCAGTGAATTGATAAAAACTAATGTAAAAAATAACATAACTCGCCATGACATGACTGGTTTCATAACCACAAAAATACTAAAATAAATTGATTTAATATAAAAATAAAAAAAATTATTTTTATTAATAATTTCATATATAGTTATTTTGTTAATGTTTTATCCATGAAAAAAAAATTCATAGGATAATATAACATTTAAAAATATATTTAAACAATATTAATTGATACAAGTTTATATGAATTAATAAAAATTATACATCACAAAAATAAAATTCATGAACTATATAATATTAATAAATATTAATAAGAACATTGAAATGATGACTTGTAAAAAAGATTTATAAATAAAAAATAATTCATAATATAACATGTTAATAACACTAAAAGGCAATTGATAAATTAATAATATTTTTTAAATTCACATACCCTTCCCTAAAATTTGTATTACATATCGAACAATATTTGAAAAAACATATTATCCATACTATAAAAAGTAAGGATTTAAGCTTTTATTATATGATGGAAATGAAGTAATGGGAACATTAAATAATAACCTAAATAAACAATAAGGTTATTGAGACCACCTATAATTATGAATTTTTAATAATCTTATCACATTAAATATACCACCAGAAAACTAATTATAATTAGAAAATAATATTTCATAAGTTATGACAGTAAAATATATCCTAAACCAACTAAACAAAAATCTAAAAATGTTATTAAAAATAAAAAATATAGAATACCAAATTATATAACTTATTTAAAGTCTAATTTAAATATAAATCAACAAAATACTTATAAAAGCTCATTCAATAAATAACAATCATTAAATTAGTCATCAATGAATAGAAATAAACTATCCAAATCCTCATTTAACTAATGAAAAATGAATACTTATAAATAAATAGTGATTCCACCATGCTCTAATATAATCACCTACTAAAATCTATAATTGATGAATCAAAATATGAGAATGAAAATGGAGAAATGGAAAGATTAAAAAATGGGGAGATTATACCCTAATTAAGTGATATAGAACCACTCGAAATATCAATGATTGAAGATGCAAAGAGGATGTGGAAAAGAGAGAAGGATATAATATCTTACCTATAGTCAAATTCATAGAGGAATAATAAAGTAAATTAATCATTGAGTGAAAAATATTAATGATGTTTAATAGTTAATTGTACTTAAAAATATGTTTAGAGCCCCTAGATTCCCAATAGACCTCCACCATCCATTTAGTGGTATTATAAAGGTGTATACACCATATGATTTATCACTGAATACTTGGTGATAGTCTACCACATGTCTGGTGAGATACATGTCCACATCATTTAGAAATTTTTATATATAAAAGTCATTGTTATAACTCCTTTGATTCCCTAATAATCTTATCATTTCTAGACATAAGATTGAAATGTCCAAAAAACCCCTATATGAAAACTCTCTTTTTATAAACCCCATAGTTCAAACAATTCCTCATCTTCCTCAATTAAAATATAATGTAAAAAAATTAATAATAATTTAATTACCTTAATAATATAAAGGTAAAATTAAAATTAACAAAAAAAATTATTTTTTTAATGCTATCAGCATTTTCATTTTCATAGGAATGTGTTGGTTATTTTGGGTCTCAGATGACTTTGATGCATTCCAAAGGCAGGTGGCATAAATAGGAATTTACAAAACATTTTTTATTAAAGGGTACGTGAGGTAAAAAACTCCCATAATGGTCCATTCCATATAGTTTAATAATTTATTATATGTTTACGTTATGTTCCTGATGTCCTACTTGATAAAAATACAAGTTACCCATTTGGAGAAAGAGTTTTATCAAAAAAAACATGCATTAATATAGATACGACACATTGGTATTATTTTATATTATATCGTCTAATTATTTGGTTAATCTTTGGTTATAATCCATATTTCTTTGGACTCTAGAATTTGTCATAATCATGGGAGGTGTTGGACCCCAATAAACGGAGGTTAGAGGTGTTATAGAGGTTTGATCAGGACTATCAAAGGGACTCTATATGTATCACAATGAAGGGAATCAAAACCAATATTTCCCATATATATATATATATAATGGAAAATCATGCCTTTTATTTTCACGTGATAAGGATAATAGTTTTATAATTAATTTCATGTAGATACAATCTTCTTGAGGAAATTTAAAATGATGTGGAGCAATCTATTTGGTAAAAGGTACCTAAAAATTGTTAGTTGTATGACTTATGAATTAAAAATCCATTTCTAATTTAATCTAGAATATAAATTTTGTGATAAAATTTTATAATAGTATAAGGATGATACTGAATTGAGGAAATTTAAGGTAACAAAGAGAATGATCTCAACTCAAAGTATTTGAGGAAGCTAAAAGGTGTATCTCAACTCATAGAACATTATAGAACTAAGTGTAATATTTCTAACCAATTTATTTTAGGAAAATGAGAGTAGAATATCATGAAAATATATTTTATAAAACTAATTGGTTAATGTATACTCATGGAATTTGAGAAAGAATTATAGGATAATATTGACTCGTGGAATTTTAGAAAATCAAGAGGATAGTCTATTACGAGAAAAGATAAACACTAATTAAAATATTTTTCCTCTAGAATATACACTATTGGATTCAAATATCTAGAAAATATTTTTACTAGATGGATATCCATCAATTTAACGTACTATATCTTTTTAACATAGAACTCACCCTAAATCACAACCCTTATTAGACCCTTAAACAAACTCAACAAAAACCCATAAAGAAACATTCAAGGAATATAAAAACCAAAAGAAAAGTAGAATTTAGATTTAAAAGGTTGATATATTAGTCCTACTACTATGGGATAAAAATACTACACTTCTTATTATTATCATATGTTACAAGACAATAATAATTTTTAACATCTCAATAAACTAAATCATTAATCCTTACAAGACATGTTTTTAGGGGTCCTAACCCACCTTTATATTGGGTCTCAACTAGTAAAAAATTTTCAAAACCTTTAAAATGTTATAGTGGACCCAATGTTTTAATTATAAACCTATAATCACTTGTATTAATCTATATCCAACCATTTGAATCTTGTGAACATTAAGAGACCATCATATTTAAGTTAGTTACTCTTACATATCAACTAATATACCTTATATTTATTTATTTAATAAATGAAACTATGTGCAATGGACATAAAATTTCATCATAAAATTCTCTATCATAAGCCTTTTATATAACTTCTAATAAATATAATCTAGACAACTTTCCTCCAGCACCCAATATCCAAAACAAGATATTCCATAACGATTACTTCTATTGGTATTTTTTTTAATGTTACTATTCTAGTTATGATTATCATACTACCTATATATTTTCCATTGGATCATCTAAATCAGAACATGCATATGATTATCCATTCCAAGAAATCTCCCACTAGAGGACAACTTAATGTTAATAATGAAAAACACCAAAACATAAAATAACAACCAATCCTACAACTTCTAGAACAATAATATATTATCAACCCCATTCTAAATTCCCTAGTCCTACTGTTCCACAATGTTTCCTTATAATTATATAAATTAAAATATTATTTAACTTGTTATATTGATTGTTTATTTTTACTTATTTTAGTTATTGAATAACTATATCTACTAGTGTCATCTGGATGAAATGATATTTTATATTAATGTATTTCATTCAGAAGTGAAGCACTATATTATTGTAAAAATTAATTCCAAACTAAAAATAATTATAAGACCACTAATTTCTGTTACATTACCCTTTATATATGTATTTTTATCTTATATATAACTATAGTGAAGTTTTTAGATTCTTTAGATAGTTTTAAGGTGTTTGTGATGTGTTATAAAGTTTGAACTATATGATAATGGTTAGTAGAAAAAGTGAACTATCTCCAGGAAACCTTGAATGCGGATTTTGGTAGTCTCAAAGAAGTCATATTGTCGGAGAACATTTTTTAGAAATCGTCTGTATGTTAGAAGAAGTGGTGTGAATGGAGTCTGTGGGATAAATCATGGTGGGAACACAATTTTTCATAAAATACAAGCCAACCATGAATGTGGGTCGTATTGATATAATATCACCACATGGTTGGCACCTAGTTTTACCAACCATGTGGCTACCTGGGTGAGGTCCAGTAACACATGCATGATTGGTGCACAATTCAAAAAACTGTATGGCCTAACCATGCAACATAAAGTTAATTATGTGAATATTATTATTTAATTTAGATTAAGGACCTGAGACCCTCATTTTTTTCTTTTCTTCTATTGTCTATTAAACCTATCCTCTCATAGTCTACGATGGAAATTCCCTTTGGTTCAGAATGATATTTTGAAAAATAATTATGTGTTGGAGATTTGTAATCTACGGTAAGTCCTTCCTCTAGACCGACTCTTCAACTCTCTCTCTCCCTTAGAAAAATATATCTAATCTTTTAGAGATTGATTAATGTTTTATGATGAAAATATTGATAATATATTGTGTGATTTATTGAATGGAATGTGTTTTGATCCTATATCTAGATGTTCTTTGTGTGGTTCTTGGGATTTATCAAAAATTGAGATATAGGTGGCTTCTATTACATTCTAGTTTTTCTTGAAAATGTATTCATAATTTTTAAATTCATCTATATTTTTATCTTTTGAAATTTTTTTGTTTTACTACTTAAATTCATGTTTTGAGAATGATTCCCCCAATTTTTTTGATAAAATAATTGAGATAAAATGGTTTTAAAATTGAGTTGTTATATTAGAATAATTTGGACTGAGAAATTGTAATACATGGTGGTTTATAATTATATGCCTTTTGGATATATAATTTCATGAAACTACCACTATAAAAGTGGAAATAAATGAGGTTGTGAATGTAACCCCATCCAAATGTTGTCCAAGTGACTCCTTGTTAATGGAAAAAACACTACTCGCAAGTACAAGGAGTTTAATTGTTGCATTAATATCTATGTGGGGGTGGGGTAATGAACATGGGATTGTTATTCTATATGGTAATAAATGGTTTTATGTTTTCACATGATGTTTTTTGTGGAAACAATTAGTGGTTTTTATATAAACTATTCATACACATAGATTATATTTTTTATAAATTCTAATCACATATTCATGTACAAGTTTCACGTTATGGTATGTATTTGAGGATTTACTAATAAGTTATACCTAACCCCTTTTTTAGTTTTTCCTATATATCATCTTTCTGGATATAGGTAATGTTAATGTTTTATATTTCACTAGGGGATCATGCATGTGTTTCCTTCTCAGTAGGTGACCAGAGCTTGGAGATATCTCTTGGTGTCATTAGAGTGACTCCACATGGGTGAAAATATGTCAGATATCCTTTTGTTTCATAGAGTCATTTTCTATTTATTATCATTTCTACTTTGATATTTTAGTTTTATGAGATCCTATGAGTTTTTTCATTATTACTCATGCATTATATAGTTTATGTGGACATTGGTATTGTGCCTATTTTTTCATTTTAGTACTTCATGATAAATTATATCCAAATTTTATTTAATCCCTTGGCATTTATTTGTACCATTTTTTGTCCTGGGGAAGTCACATAAGATTAATATAAGTTCATCACTTCTAAATATATTTTTTTGGGTGGGTTGTTACCAATGTAATTAGCCTTATTCAGTTTATTTATCATCATGGGAAAGCATCAAAGAGATAAGAATTTCAGGACGTGAAATGTATATCATAAAATTATTACTCTAACCATTTTACATTGAATATTAAGTTACCAAGGTGTTTTGGTACAATAGTGTTCTAAAAAACATCAGGGGTTGTTTTCTTCTAATATTTGTTTGTTTAATAGATGATTATTGCATATCATGAGTTCATAGTGAGACTTCCTTCTAGGAAAGCATTGTTAAATTAATATTTTAATATTCATGAAACATTGTTAAAATTGTTATAATGGTTGGATTTTGAAAATAATGGTTGTGGTACTTCTTACTTATAGGAATTTTGAATTTTTTAGGAATTCAGTTGCTACTGATTCTATAAATTTTTTTTTGTCTCATTATAGAAAATGGAACATGGTAGATATCATAGAAATTTGTAAGGAAAATTTAAGGAAAATTTAGTTTTACCTAATCCAAATGTGAAATTGAAACTCGTCAAAAGATTTATTCAATAATTTCAAGTCATTGATAGAGGAAATATGAATTATAAAATCTGACATCTGGATCATCCATATAGATTCAAAAAAAGAATCCACCCATCATTTAGGTGGATTTGATGTGTGGAAAAGTAGAATTATTACTGTATAGAATCAATCTGATCCTCAATTTACATGGTATATAAGTCATGCTGATGTTAAATTTAGTGGTCTTTATTATTAAATATATTGAATGTAAATAGTGGGATTTAGATATTCAAGCTATTGTAGAACTATGCATTAAGTGGGAGAACATTCAAGAACTATTCCTCAAAATATTTTTTCCTTACGCATTCAAGATATCAGGAAAAACTAATTCTTTCATCATGAAGTAAAAGAATCTATCTGTGATAAAAAATGTAGCTATTTTTATGAACATGGTATAATTTTACATATAAGTTGTTTCAAGTGCATCCATGAAGTCATTCTTTTTTGAATCATGTATGTGGTAGAACATTTTCTCTAAGATAGTTGTTATTTGTATTATAGAATTTAAAAATATTGTAAATATATATAAGTTCATTAAAAAATACCTTTTTATAAATATTTTTTGAGGAAGTATGTTTTTATCCTTGAGAATAGGTGTGAACTCTAATGCTAAGAACAATTGGAAGAGGGAAATCTATACCAGAGGAGGTGGTGTACCTCAGACTCATTCACAGAATTGGTAAACTTTCCTCCCAAAACAAATAGAAAGATTAATTATTTATAGTGTGATTATTTAACCAATATGAAGTGATACTATATGGAACCACCTTTATCATTTGAAAAATAAAATTAGATGCTACATATCTAGTATTATTATCATAGAACTCCAAAGATTTATATTATTTATATATCTCATGTACCCAAAACATCTTATGATTTGATTGGATGAAACCACAAAAAACACTCATATTCATAACCTAGATAGTCATTGTGATTTTATGAATACCTTGACTCCTTAGGAAATGAAATCTTTGTAAGGATGTAATGATCTAGGGGGAGCATGTAAGAAATTTTATATGCTCAGAAGATGATTGTGTGAGATCAATCTTGTCTTTCAAAAGTGTATGGTATTATTCCTACAAATTATAGCCTTATGAAATCCTTTTTTCATATGATTGAATCCCACCTTTTTATTTCTTCTCAATTTTTTAGTCATATGGTTTTTCATGATGATATAATTCCATCCATATTAAAACATCAAACATATCTCATTTAACATGTGCGTCAAGACTCTAAGTGTGTGATATGAATTATAACAATAGATGTAGCCAAATTGGTTTGGAATTTTGTTCTTCTTGATAAGTATATATATATTACATAGTTTTGGGAATGGATTGGTTATCATTATTTGTGGACCCCACCAACTGTTATACCCAGGTGGTAAGTTTCTCATCTTCTGGTAAATTTAAGAATCTCTTTTAGGGATATTAGGATGTGAATTCAAGTAGAGTGAGAATTTTTTTGGAAGTGATTAATACTATCTTGTATCAGTTGGGAGTGGATAATGATCCATCTATTAATAAAAATGGTTATAGATATTCTCTAACCGTCTTTGATTAATTTTTTGATGAATATTTTTTAGTACCACTATAATGATAAGTCTAATTTTTAATTGATCTCCCACCATAGACCAGTCCTATTTCACTTTTTTATTTTTTATTTTACAAATGATTTTTTTAATTTAATGTACTACTAAAATTTTGTAACGAAAAGGGTTTATATGACCTACTATTTCTCTATAGGCATCCCCAATCCTTTTTATTCAGAAAGAAAATGGAACACTTCATCCTTTTGTAGATTATCATAATCTCAACCATGTTACGATAATGAGTCAATATCCATTTCCACAATTTTATGATCTATTAGACAATAATAGGGGAACCACATTGTTATCTAAGATTAATATCAAATCAGGTTATAATAAAATTCAATTTTATAGAGAGGGAATTATGAAAATTGATTTCTAGAGCCATTATGATCACTCTGAATATGATGTTATGAATTTTGATCAGTTGAATACACTAGAAATGTTTATTGAATTTAAAATTTAGAGATTTTATAGGTATCATGACTCCTTTAGTGGTTTTTTCATTGATATTCTAGTGTATTATAGGATTAAGTTCAATCATGAGAAAAACTTTTTTATATTGTAGGTTATCTTTTGAGAACAATGCATTTATATTTATCTTTCAAAGTGTGATTTCTATATACAAGGGATATGTTTCCATATAAATTTTCTCTCTAAAATTGGAGTTTATGTAGTTCTTAAAATTAGTGAAAATTTTATCCCTTAGAAACCACTGTAGAATATTTTCAAGATGTATAGTATACTAATCTTAGTAAGATATTACCCATAACAATTCATTATTTCCCATGAATTACCTCACTAATGACGGATTGGAAAAGGAATGATGTTCATATTAAATGGATCATTGAGTTTTATAAATATTTTCATTATCCTAAATTTCAAATTCATATGTACCTATCCTTACATTTATAGAGTTCAGAAAAGTGTATATTTCTATTTTCATAAATATTGATATTGTTTGGGATGTTCTTTCATGTCAAGAGATCATTTTATCCCTTATGGATCACTATAGCTTTGGGTTCATGAGAATAAATATGCAACATTTTATTTGGAGTAGTTGTTGTAGTTCATTACTTGAAAACATAGATCCAATATCTGGTTAGTGATAAATGTGTTGTGTTTATGGATCACAATAGCTTGATAATTGTTTTTATCAAAAAGGGTTTTGAATATAAGGAAATGGGGATAGATGAAATACCTTAAAATTCTTGATGTTGACTTGATGTATACACAAGGAAAAAATTATTTTTTTGGTATATGCATTGAGTAATAATTTCAATAATTAGTTGGGTAAAGATGATTTTGAGAAATAGAAGATAATGTTAGTAATAGTTGATATACATTCAAATTGTGTTGTGAAATTTTATGAAGTATTTTTAATTCCAATTTATCTTATTCCTAATTAGATCATGTAGGCTAATGAAGATCATACATATTATCTAAAATATAAACCTATGAGTTTAAAACTCAATAGTGGGGAGACCATTAATTGAAGGGCACTATATGGGAGATCTGTACATTATTTTAATGATCACGTGTTAGTCCCTAAAACATTTAAATAATATCTCTTTTTTCCAACACTCATTCAAAATGGGTTATTCATCTTGGTATTAAAATGATGTATAAGAAATTGAGAGCATGGTTTTGGTGTGGTGGCATGAAAATATATATATATATATATATGAATATATTTTGAGATTCCTTACCAACCAGTTGGCCATGGTCGAGAAAAAATGGTAAACTGGTATATTACATCTTTATATATACCAGTGTGGAAAAATAGAGTAGATAGTTATGCATTTTTTCATAGTTTAACCAATTTCATTGGAAACTTAATTCCATATTTGTAATTGTGGAAATTCTCATGAAATTGGATCAATGTATTCCTATTTTTGAATCATATATGATGGAAGAAATATCAAAAATATATATCAAAAAGTTTTAAATTTTCATGTAATACTAGTTTTATATTGTCTGATTGGGACCCTATGCGTACTTTCTATTTTTGGAAGTTCATTTAGCATGCCCCCAGAACCCAATTGACCATGGGAATATATTATCATATTTTAATAGATAGAAAATATGAATGTACTATGTAAATATTTGGTGACATTACTAAATCTCATTTGATGGGTTTTGAAGTCCTATATTAGGAGAATATACTATTAGTTTATTTCTCATATAAGAACAATTATCAAATGTTGATACATATGGCTCCTTTTGAATCCATATATGATCATCCTATCTTTCTCCAGTTGATTTGGTGGAAATAGATGATACATCACTTATCAGACCCATCTATGTTCATGAGACAACATAATCTATTTAGATGATTAGGGAGAGGATAGAGATGACTTAGATTCATCAAAATTCATTTTTGTGTCATCATCATTGATTTTTTATGGTTTGATTTTTATTTGTGATTTTGTTTTCTTGAGAATCTGTCCAAGGATAGGGAATCATCATTTGGTTTAGAAAGACTAGATTTATCCTCATTTCATTAGGCATTTTAATATACATATATGTGTTGGAGATGTGTCATATAGGTTGGATTTACCTATAACGTTCAGTTCTGGGCATAATGTGTTTTATGTATCTCAATTAATGATATACTATCTAGATCTCGACCTTATATTTTGATAAGAAAATATTCATCTTAAACCAGATTCTACATTATTTCATGTACGAATAAATATTGTGGATAAAAAAAGCTAATATTTTAAGGGAAAATAAAAAAAATTGAATGGATTTTTTTGTATCATAATCAAATTCAAGAAGAGTTGTTGGAACGTGATTAGGTAGTACTAGAATAATGTCTTGAGCTCTTCAAAAGGGGAACCAATATACCACTTTTTAATTATTTAAATAGTACTATTGGGGAAAATGGTCCCACCAAATTTTATTTACATTATCTTTTTATTTTTTGTTTCAATCTTATATAATACTTGGGATAAGTTTTAGGCGTTTTTGTACAGTTTTATGTTTTTTTGAAAGTATGTTTAGGGTGAATTTTTTGAAAATAGTTAGTTGGAACCATGAATTATCTCCACTAAACCATATAAGTTTATGTTTGGAGTCTATGTATAGGTTCACAATTAGAGAATATTTTTTCTATACTGTTCACTTCTCAGGAGAATCCATGGGAATGGAGATAGTAGGAAAATCATAGTTGGTGCACAATTTTCAAATTATGTGATCCATCCATTCAAGGGATTGCCTTGTGAAAGTATAACGACATGTTTGGTGCCAATTTTGACTAACAGTGTTGCGAATGCTATGTGGTGACCTGGGTGAGGTCAGGCAGCATGCACATGGTTGGCACAAAATTTAACAAATTGTGTGTCCAGACTAGGTGACATGGTAATATTCAATAAAATTTAAGATTTAATCTATATTAAGGCCCCATAACCCTCATTTTTTCCTATTCATCAAGGGACTTGAACTCTATTCCTCTCCTAGCTTCCCTTGGTTATTACACTTGGTCAATAAGGATGATTTAACAAATCAATGTGCGTTGGAGATTTAAAATCAATGGTATACCCTTGTTCTTCATTATTCTTCTTATATATTGACTTTTAATCTCTCTTGGAGTCATTAATTTGATATGTTATATATATATATATCTATATATCAATGTCCCATGATGCATTTATTGATGAGATATTCTTTGATATATTGATGGAAATGTATTGTGGGACCAGATCTAGATGTTCTTGGGGTTGTTATTTTTTTTTTAAACTTTGAGTGATTTTTTTGTTATCTTTATTACTAATTATTCAATAAAATTATGTATTGGATTTTAAATCCCTTTTTATTTGTTTTTTTGGAAAAAAAAATTTCTTTTGGTACCAAAATACATTGTTTTATAGTGATTCTTATAAGGTATTTGACAAAATTTTTGATTGAAAATGGTTCTCAAAATGATAAATTTTATTGGAATAATTAGGAATGAGAACATTTAGTAAATTATTATTTATATTCATATAAATTTTATAGTGGTACCAGAATAAATCTATCACAATAAATGTGGAACAGAATAAGGGTGTGGAAGTACCCTAATCAAAATGGTTCACCAAGTGATAACATAGGGAAATGATGACTCTCCACTCATGAGTATATAGAAATCAATGGTTTTTTGCATATATATGCATGTGCGTGTGGGTGGGTAGGTGTGAGGATGGGATGGTTATTCCAAGTGGTAAGAAAAGGTTTAATGGTTTTAGTTTATTATTACCATAGAATAGTTTTTATTCTTTTGATATAAACTATTCATCTTCTTCTCTTATATTTTCCATAAATATTTAAATCATGTTCTTACCTAGTGGAATGAGATAACAAATTTTGGGGATTTCTTACTGAGTTATACTCACCCCTGTCTTAGGATCTTCATCAATTTTTTAGATATCATATTTTGAGATATACGTAAATTTAAAGTGTCACATTTCTCTATTGGACCATCTTGACGATTCCTTCTCAATTAGTAACCATAGTATAAAGTTATCTCTTGGTTTCATTGGAGTTATTCCACATGGGAGACAATGCATTAAATATCCTTTTTTTCTTAGATTACTTTTTTATTTCTTATTGAAACAACACTAATGTTTTAATCTGTTGGGTTTCATTGAGTTTTTTCATTATTAATCATGTAAAATGTAGTTGGTTTGGTTGTCGGTATTTTATCTATTTGGTCATTTTATATGTTTTGGGAAAATTATTTTCTATATTTTTATTAAAACCATTGTATTTATTGATGCAATTTTGTGTCCTATGGATGTTACCCAAGTTTAGAGTCACTCCATATCATCTCAATCTAATGAGTTGGGGTTGGATTTTTTTAATCATAGTAAAAAAACCTACATCCCAACTTCTTCCATTATCTCTCAATAAACAAGTTAAATATACTAGTTCCTTCTTTGATTTAGTGACAATCACATATTTATCCTCCATTTTGGATAGTGCAAACACCAGTTTTAGATTTGACATCCACCTAACTATCATTCCTCTGAATGTGAACAAAAAATGTTTTTCTATTATTTATATATTAATCTCCCCAAAAATTATACTCCACATAAACCTCTAATAAAAAATATCTTCTGAAGAAAAGTGTTACATATTTATATTCATTATGATACCAAGGATACTATTTCAGATATTCTTAGTGTTCTATCCAGATATTTTCCATGAACTGAATAATGAATCCCATTGAAAATAAAATGTATGGTCTAGTTCATAACATTATATACAACAATTGTAATGCCCTAACACCAGTTACCCAGAGTCGGTGCTTTATTTTAATACATTGGTATGATTACAATGAATCAAGTCCCACAGGACCGATCAGTTTAGTAGTCTTGGAAACAAGATAGATGCATAAGTTCAACATTACAACATGAAAATAAGAACAACAATAATTTATTCCATTAGAAACATCCAAGACTCCTATATTATTTGACAAAGTCACTCATAAATAACTCCTTCATATACTAGAAAAATGAAACATAATAAAAGGGTGAGCTCAAACACTCAGTAAGGGTACGAAATACAGAGGAGGATAACATAAATATTAAGCATGGTTAATAATTGAAAAAACATTCCTTAATAAATAATAAACATGAGCACTTCATGGAAGGAATATGAGTTGAGTAAATAAATCCATAATATAACATCATCATGGGTGTTCTACTACTACATTAACCACATGAAATATCAATATATAATCTCATAATGATGAAATGCATAATTCCGAACATTCTGAATTTTTTTTCAAGGCCTTATCCAAGACATCTAAAAATGATTAACGCCTCAGCCAAAACCATATATCAAAAATTATGAAAGGCTTCGTCAAATTCCACATCTAGTTGTCTCATGAGACCTCCCGATTCATCGAGGAGATATAGTGGGCTCCACCCATCACTTACTATGTTCAATGCATTTCTCATATGAAAAGTTTGAAACAAAACATAAAAATTCATTTCAAAACTAGCATACTAAATGTTAATACCTTATCCACAAACCAATAATGGTATAAAAATAGTATCAAAACTATATGAGATAAATATCCCCCTTTTTTCTTGAAAACATTTAAAAGTCACACTATTTGTCAAGAATCTATTTAAAAATATATTTTTGAATCAAAGTGTCCCATAACACTTTGAAAAATTTAAATGGAATTTTAATTTTAAAACATTAATGTTCATATAAATAAATCCTTAAAACCTTTTTTTTAAACACAGACATTAATGAGAATGATTTAGAAGAATAAAATCTTAAAATATTTAAAATGATATTTTAGTTAGAGTTACTAACAAAATGAGAGATGCTTGAATACAAATAATTGAGGTAATAAAAACATTATAATATCTTGATAAAAAATGATTTCATTATATACTATGTCATTAGACAGTATATACACCATATAAAAGTGAATTGGTGGTTAACAACAAAGAAGTCTCAAAGGAATGTAAATTGAGATGAAATCCCTTATAAAGACAGTATCCTTAGGTAAAAGAAAAATCAATGACATAATTATGTGTGATAAATATAAATACACCCAATATTATTAGATTTTCAGTGAAAATCAATCATAGGACATTCACAAATATTCCTGTAAAAACAACACCAATGACTTGGATGTTTAACTCAATGAATGGAAATTGAGTTAAGATCAAGTTTATATCAATGACTTGAGAAATTATCAATGGAGTGATTTTTTGTATCAAAAGTATATCCGCAAAATAGGGAGTGGAAATTACTAGGAAAATAATAAATATTGATTCCACACATAATTTTGGAGTTAAAAAATCAATGAAGTATGTGTAAATCCCACTGAGTGGAAATTGAAATTTGAAATTCCCTTACCGATTTGGTAACTTATGAAACATAAAACCCATTAAAAAAGGATCATACAATGAAGATGTAAATACCCATAAATTAAATTATATTACATCAAGAATACAATCATGGACAACACATATGCCACACAAAAGGAAATAATGGCCAATATGGTATGAATCTCACAGGAATAAATAGTGAGATGAAAAAAACTTACTTCATTGTAATCAATCGAGTAATAGGAAAAAAAGTTAATAACCACCAAATTAATCATAGAATACCATTACTATAAAGATAATAATGATAATAAATATCAAATGTCAGTACAAAATACACCACATCCAATAAATACGTGGAAAGTAATGGAAATCTCACAGAATTAAAAGTGAGATAACAAACCCCTTAATTTTTACTTTTCATTGGCCAAGGGTAGGTTAAACTCTGTTATAATGGTGAATTATTTATTATAATATTACAAAATAACCATATAAATAAATATGATATCACATATGATCTTCTAATATTTCTTTGTTATTGATATTTCAGTAGTATCATCGTTTCAGGTGTTAAATGATTTATATTCCTTTATATGATTTGTTATGTAAGTACTATTTGTTATGGATAGGATGTATCTTATTCATATTCAGAATTATATTAAGTATTTAAACATTATTTTTAATCATCAAATGAAAATTAATCTTGAATGGATATGATGGGGAATGAATCTCATCCCGTTCGTGGAGACGGTAATCCGTACGTATGCACGAGCGACAATATCATTTTTATGATATTAAAATCATATATAATTGGATAGTATATCATATATACAGAATCATTATAATTTTAAATTTATTATTTACATTATTTATACTCATTAGTATACCCATCCAAATGAAGAAGTATTTGAATAACAAACCACACCATGATGTGGAGACGGTAATCCGTACGTACGCACGTATGGTGACTTTGTCATTTATAGGATGGATATAATAATGAATATGGTTTTACAATTTTTATAATAACATAATAGTATATAAATATACTTGATTTATTATTTTATAATGGAAACAATAATGAAAGAAGAAGTGGAAGAAAAAAACATGAATGTGGTGGTGAGATATTTACCTCTTTTTCGGGTTCTTCCTTTTGATTTGATCGAAAGGGCTCATTAGGTTGGATTTATGAATAAATTAAAGCCACTAAGATGAATGGAGGAGAGTTGGGAGGATATGTGGGTAAGGGTTGTCTAAGCCTAATGGCTATGAAGGTGTTAATTATATAGAAGGATGGATACCCTTTTATAAGAGGGGTGAGGGGCACCTTAGAAACAGCTAGAAATATTATTTTATAATAAACTCATTTTCTGTTTATAATGGATTAAAGTTTAATAATTTAAAGTATAAGGTGGTTATGGGAATATAACCACTCAACCAATAGGTTTTAGATAGTTTTGGGTCACTATATTAACTTTATCTTTTAGATTTAACTCTTAGTTAAATAGTTTGACATTTACCATGTCTCATTTTATTTTTATGTTTTATGGTTAATAAACTTACTATAAACTTTCAAGAAAACACCAAGTGGTTAATTAATTATACACCTATATTTATATATTTCTTTTTTCCAAACCTCATATTTTTTGGAATGGAATATCAATTAATAATATAATATTTTTGTTAAAAACTCTCTTATGTCAATATTTACACTATTTGGTATTTTGTTTTTACTAAATATATAACAGCATTATTACTTTGAAAAAAAATTCATCTAACCACGAATAACATGTCCTAGTAACCTATAAAATCTATGGAATTCATAAAAAGTCTCAATTTATATTTATTTGTATATTTATAATATAAATTATTTTAATATTTTATTAATTATGTAATTACGGCATCATCATTATGTCATAAATAAATTTAATTATTTAATGTCTAAAAATAATAAATAAAAAACCATTATGTATCAAATCTTTTTATATTTCTAATTAATATTTATAGTTCAATTTATCTTATGTGTAACCCTTTTTTAAAAATGGTTTAGTTATTAAACATTGAATTTAACACTTTTAACTCTTCTTTGAATTAATTAATAATAAATGTCCTAATATAATAAAAGTGAACCTAAAAGAAACATATTTTATTCATAAGGTTGTTTTTAGTCGAATTACACTTATCCAACAGAATTATGACATGTTTTAGGTTAATAATAATATCATTTTTACCCTTAATTGTCCTATTTACTTTTAACCGTGGTAAATAAAAGTAAAAAAGTTACTATTCGCCAAAAAATATTATCTTATTGAACCAAATTTTACTTACGGATGTCAACTATGTCTCTTTAAGTCTTGAAATTCAACTCACAGAAGCGATAAAATTAAGTTTTATGAAAATTTGCAAATGCTCCTAAGAGGTGGGTAAAAGACGCTAAAAATTTCAATAAAATCTTATACATTTAATTTTATTATAAAATGACTCAAATGAATTATATTGAACATATATAGGTATTATATTTCTATTTTAACTTAAAATAAATTTAAATAAAATAAATAATTATTTAAATAAAAATTTTGTTTTAAACTATAATGTAGTGTTTTTCACTATTCATCAAAAAATTGAAAGTTTTTTAAAAAATACCAATAATTCACCCTATGATAATTTCGATATTCTAAATCCAAAAATGAATTCCATTTTTAAAGAGAAAATTTATAAAATATTAAAATGTGGGTAGTACTATTCATAACGACTAGTTTGATTGGTCGTGGTGTGTTAGAATCTCAAAGTTGCGTATAATGCAAGCTATTACATTATTCAAAGGGAAGCGTACTGTGTAAGCTTGGGGAATTAAATTATTCCCCCCTTTTGGAAATTTGTTCCACACAATTTTTAAAACTGGGCTTGGGAACATAATTGAAATTTACACATCGGAAAAAGAGATAATAAAACTATCACATTAAAAGAAATAATGATAAGTACAAAGGTCCCCCGAGATAACCCATACTGGAATTCCATGTGGGAAAACATAGATATGGAAGATAAAATAAGTGTCAAGTTCTATTGTAGAGGGATAGAAAACATTATTAGGAGAAATTTAAAAATAAGAAAACCACAAACTTGTGATGAGATAAACGTTTATTAGTTTCCTAGTAGAAAAATTAAACGGGTAACATTTTTTGTTTTAAGTTCCATTTCATAAAGTTGAAGAATTTATTAATGAGATTAACTAAGAACATAAAGAGATATAATTACTTTTTAATTATAGTTTCATCATTTTATAAATTTGTACCACTAACTCATATTTTTTTAGACGATGAGAATTCAAGATGACTTGGTCACACCTGAAGCTCTAGAATCAACTTCTATATAATCACATAATCCGAATAAGATAAACTATATACATTTTCCTTGTCTTTAGAGACTGACCAAAACCAAAATGGTTAGTAAAATATCATATGATCCCCCAAAAGGAAAATCCTTTAGAGAAATAAATACTTATCTTAATTTTTAAAATTAGACCAACAATAGCCAAAGATCAATCAATACCATTTAATAAAAAAAATTGTCCTTAAAATCCATCAATACAATCCAAACTAATATTGAAACCCAAAACATAGAAGAATTTGATTACACAGTCTTCCATGTTAAACTGTATTTCCAAATAACATCGACTACTCTTAAAGTCACATACATAAAAGTAATTGACCTAATCACATATTCTCTATGATAAGTTAATCATTTCCATAAATAACCAAAATCGCTATAAATCCATAATAAAAAACTACATAAAATTCCACCATTACTCCTCAAATGAAATCTCATAGTATTCTATTTTAGTTAGCTATATATTATTCCCAACAGAATGAATGTATTCCAAAATTACATTTATCACTTAATCCCCAAATCATTTTCCTATAGTAAGGATATCTATTTGATAAGACATAAGATCCCAAATCAAATTATTGTTGATCAATAAAATCATTTAAATAAAAGGAATTAGTCACACTAACCAGGTACTTCATTTAGTCCAGTGGTATGCAATAAATCCAATCACACTATTGTTCTGGGTTTGATTTCTTCAGCTTTGTTTGACGAAACGGGTTGTCCCACGGTCTGCGTGTTGTCCTTTTTCAAACAAAACTACATTTTATAAAGTTACCAAAATTATATAAATTCCTCAAAATAACTATAACATATTTTCACCAAAAATGTTATCTCATACCTCGCATTTTCATCCCAAAATTTAATAACATGTAATTGTATAAAACACAACGATCATATAAAAAAGGTTATTTATAATTGTATCCCCATGAGAAAAGATAATTCTTCCTCAAATATCATTTCCACAAGACAAACTACAGGGTTACAAATACAAGAGAAAATTAATCTAATGTAATCCCATCAACAAAGAGCACTAATACTTTTAAACATTTCTACAACCATTTATTTCCACATAGCTTCTTCTTTGACCAATAAAATATCCTATAGAATAGGGCATTCACTCGAAAAATGGCTAGGTCCCCTAAATTTATGGAAAATGACTATAAATGGATTCTTGGGACCATTTTTATTTTCTTCCATAGTACTCTTCATTTTTCTTTGGAAATTCTTTAATTTATGTCCTTCTTTCCCACATGTAAAGAATTTATTTGTTTTATTGAGACACTTTATTTGGTGTCTCCTTCCACATTTCCTACATAATGGAAATTGAGGATTCTTTTCTCCATGGTCTCCACTACTGGAGATCATATCATTCATCACCATTCTCTTCTTTGTTTAGTATGGGAGTTGGTTAATATATATGTTTTTGTTCATATTTTTTGAAAATTGATTTGGCATGAACATGATATCTTTTACGCCTATCAACATTCCATTTTGTTCCTCATTTAAACCACTGTTCCCACCTTGTATATCATGCTCAATGTTACTTTGACATCCTTGGAATCTATCTATTGACAAAAAACAGAAATCATTGTGTGAGTAACAACAGTCATAAAATCATTTATAGAATATCATGAAACCATATTTTCAATATGAAACACCTTAAGATTAACCAAGGTCATTTATTATCATATTTTATTAAAATCCTTCAAATAGGTTTGTAAAGAAAATGTAAATTATACTAAGCATATCCCCCAAGAGTATCGTAACCACGAGTGCAACAAGTCCCGTTATCATGAACCAGTTTCCATTATAGTCTAGTTCAAAGCGGTGTTTTCGGGTTTTACACCTTGGTACATCTGTGCCAGAGCCGCCTCTACATGCTCGTATCCAGACAGGGATGTATTTCTTGGAAAAGCACAAAATCTCTACAATAAAAAAATTCTAGGAAGTTATTCTATAATAATCCTCAAAATATATCTTAAGTCTATGTGCTCTAATCAGAGTTTATCTAAATCTAGTTTCCAAGGTTTGTAATAAACTTCATCTAATACCAACTGTAACGCCCCGACCCCAGTTACCCAAAGTCGGTGCATTATTTTAATACATTGGCATGATTACAAGGAATCATGTCTCAAAGGACCGATCAGTTCATTATTCTTGGAAACAAGATACGCACAAAAGTTCAACATTACAACATGAAAAGAAGAACAACAATAATTTATTCCATTAAGAACTTCAAAGCCTCCTAGATTATGCATGCAAGTCACTCATAACTAACTCCTTCATATCCTAGGAAAATGAAACATAAGTAAGGGGTGAACTTAAACTCTTAGTAAGGGTAATAAATACAGCGGAAGATATCATTAATGTTAATCATGGTTAATAATAGAAAACACTTGCCTTAACAAATAATAAACATGAGAAATTTATGGTAGGAATATGAGTTGAGTAAATAATTCCATAATAAAACATAGTCATGGGTGTTCTACTAGTCGAATAACCCCATGAAATATCAATATCTAATATCATAATGATGGAATGAAAAATGTCGGACATTTTGAAACATTTTGTCAAGGAATCAGCCAAGACGTCTAGAAATGACTAAGGCCTTGACCAAAACCATATATCAAAAATTGGGAAAGGCATCGGCTAATACCACATCTAATTGCCTCATGAGACCTACGGACGCATCAAGGAGCTATAGCAGGCTCCACCCATCACTTACTATTTCCAATGCATTCCTCATATGAAAATTTTGAAACATAACATAAACATTCGTATTAAAACTATCATATGAAATGTCAATACTTTATCCACAAACAAGGAATGGTATAAAAATAGCACATACATAGTTAAACATAAATCATTCAATACAATATGAAAGATTGTATTGTAACAGAGTAACCTCAATCGAGAATAATGAATGATATTGACATAGATGAAAATATTCATCAAAACTACTTGAGAGAAATATGTCCCTTTTCGTGAAAACATTTAAAAGTCACACTATTTGTCAAGAATCCATTTAAAAATATATTTTTGAATCGAAGGGTCTCATGCCACTTTGAAACTTTTAAAAGGAATTTTAATTTTAAAACATTAATATCTATATAAATAAATCATTAAATCCATTTAAAAAACATGGAAATTAATGAGAATGATTTAGAAGAATAAATTTTTAAAACATTTAAAATGATATTTTAATTAGAGTTACTTACCAAATGAGAGATGCTTGAATACAAATAGTTGAGGTAATAAAAACGTTATAATATCTTGATAATAAATTATTTCATTATATACTATGTCAAATAACAGTATATACATCATATAAAATTGAATTGGTGGATAAAAACAAAGAAGTCTCAGAGGAATGTAAATTGAGATAAAATCCCTTATAAAGACAGTATCCTTAGGTAAAGGATAAATCAATGAAATAATTATGTGTAAAAAATATAAATACACCCAATATGATTGGAAATTCCGTGAAAATAAATCTTAGGACATTCACACATATTCTTGTAAAAACAACACCAATAACTTTGAGGTTTAACTCAATGAATGGAAATTGAGTTAAGATCAAGTTTGTATCAATGACTTGAGAAATTATCACTGGAGTGATAATGTGTATCAAAATTATATCCACACAATGGGGAGTGTAAATTACTACATAAGTAATTAATAGTGATTCCACACATAATAATGGAGTAAAATAATCAATGAATTATGTGTAAAGCCCACTGAGTGGAAATTGAAATTTGAAATTCCCTTACTGATTTGGTAACATATGAAACATACAACCCATGAAATAAGGATCATAAAATTAATATGTAAATACCCATAAATTAAAGTATATTTCACCAATAATACAATCATGGACAACACATACGCCACACAAATGTAAATAGTGGCCAATATGGCATGAATCGCAAGGGAATAAAAAAGTGAGATGAAAACCATGTAATTCGTTGTAATCAATCGAGTCATATGACCAAAAGTTAATAAACAAAAAATTAATCACATAATACCATGAATATAAAGATATTAATGTTAATAAATATCAAATGGCAGTACATAATACACCACATCCAATAAATAAGTGGCAAACAATGGGAATCTCCCAGAATTAAAACTGAGATAAGAAACCCCTTACATTGTACTTTTCCTTGGTCGAGGGTAGGTTATACTCTTTTATAATGGTTAAATAATTATTATAAAATTATAAAATATCCATATACATTATTATTATATCATATATGATCTTCTAATATTTCTTTGTTAATGATATTTCAGTATTATAATCGTTTCAGGTGTTAACTGATTCTTTTTCCTTTATATGATTTGTTATGTAAGTATTGTTTGTTATGGATAGGATGTATCTTATTAATTTTCATAATTATATTAAGTATTTAAACATTATTTTTAATCATAATATGAAAATTACTCTTGAATGGATATGATGGGGAATGAATCTCATCGTGTTCGTGGAGACGGTAGTCCGTACGTACGTACGCGCAACAATATCATTTTTTTGATATTAAAAACATATATAATTGGATATTATATCATATATACAGAATAATTATATTGTTATATTTATTAATTACATTATCTATACTCATTATTATACCCATCCAAATGATAAATTATTTGAATAACAAACCACACTACGACATGGAGACAGCAATCCGTACGTATACACGTATGGTGACTTTGTCATTTATAAGATGGATAGAATAATGAATATGGATGTAAAATTTTTATAAAAACATCACAGTATATAGAATATACTGGATTTGTTATTTTATAATGGAAAAAACAATGAAATAATAAGTGGAAGAAGAAAAAATATGAACGAGGTGGTGAGATATTAACTCTTCTTCGGTTTCTTCCTTTTGATTTTATAAAAAGGGCTCCTTAGGTTGGAATTATGACTAAAGTAAGACCACTAAGATTAGGGGAGATAGTTGGGAGGATATTTGGTTAGGGTTTGGCCAATCCTAATAGCTTTGAAGGTATGAATTAGAGAGAAGGGGAGTACCCTTTTATAAGAGGGGAGAGGGGAACCTTATGAAAAACTAGAAATATTATTTTATAATAAAATCATTTTCCGTTTATAATCGATTAAAAAGTAATTATTTAAAGGATAAAGTGGGTAGGGGAAGAAAACAACTCAACCAATAGGTTTTATAGAGGTTTGGGTCACTATATTAACTTTATCTTTTATATTTAGCTCCTAGTTAAATAGTTTGACATTTACCATGTCTCTTTGTATTTTTATATTATATGGTTAATAAACATACTATAAACATCCAATTGAACCCCAAGTGGTTAATTAATGATACAAATATAATTATATAAGTCTTCTGGCCGAACCAAAGATTTTTTGGAATAGAATATCATTTAATAATATAATATTTGTTTTAAAAACTCTTTTATGTCAATTTTGACACTATTTGGTAATTGGTTTTTTCTAAATTTATAACAGCATTATTACTTCGAAAACAATTAATATAACCAATCCTAACATGTCATATTAACCAATAAAATTATTTAAATTCAGAAATGTCTCAAATTACTTTTATTTGGATATTTATAATATCAATTAATTTAAAATTTCATTAATTAGATAATTAATACATCATTATTGTGCAATAAATAAATTTAATTATTTAATATATAAATTTTCTAAATATAATAAAATTATGTAGAAAATCTTTTTATTATTATAATTTATATTTATAGTTGAATTTATATTATGTGTAACCCTATATTAAAAATGGTTTAGTTATTAAACATTGAATTTAACACTTTTAACTCTTCTTTGAATTAAGTAATAAAAAATCACCTAATCTAGTCCAAGTAAACCTAAAGGATCATATTTTATTCCTAAAGTTGTTTTTGGTCTAATTACACTTATCCAATAGAATTAGGACATGTTTCACGATAATAATAATATCATTTTTATCCTTAATTGCCCTATTTACTTTTAACAGTGGTAAATAAAAGTAAAAAAGTTACTATTCACCAAAAATTATTTTCATCTTATTGAACCACATTTTACTTATTGATATCAACCTCGTCTCTTGGATTTTCGAAATTAAAATCATAAAAGCTGTAAAATTATGTTTTATGTAAATTTTCAAATGCTCCTAGGAGGTGGGTAAAAGACGGTAAAAAGTTCAATAAAATTTTATACATCTAATTTTATTATAAAATGACTCCAATGAATTATATTGAACATATATAGGTATTATATATGTATTTTGACTTAAAATAATTTTAAATAAAATAAATAATTACTTAAATAAAAATTCAGTTTTAAACTATAATGTAGTGTTTTTTCACTATTCATCAAAAATTGAAACCTTTCAAAAAATACCAAAAATTTACCCTAATCTAATTTAGATATTCCTAATCCAAAAATGAAGTCAATTTTGAAAGATAAAATTTATAAAATTTCAAAAATTGTGTATTACTATTCATAATGGCTAGCTTGATTGGTCGCGGTGTGTTAGAATCTCGAAGTTGCGTACAATGCAAGCTATTAAATTATTCAAAGGGTATCGTACCATGGAAGCTTGGGGTGTTACAAAAACATTACTAAAATTGATGTTGATTTAACCTTTTCTATATACTTGACCTAATATTCCATTTTTGGAACTTTCCTATTCGATAGTTTGAAGTGAATATCTGATATCATTGACACTAGCTTACATTTATATATTTCAAATCTTTTTATTTCCTTATGAATAAACTCATTTTGAGGAAAAATAAAACTTCTAGATTTTTTATCTCCCTAAATCCACATTCCATGGTTTTCAATGGCCTTACTATGATATTTCACCTCAAATGTTCTATAAAAATAATCAATAAACTCTTGAATTCCTTTAATTTTAGTATCCACCATTAGAATGACATCATATAAAAGTGTAGGATGATGAAACTCCCATCCTCAAATTTCATTCAATTGAAATAGTGATATGACTCTCTTTACATTACCCCCTTATCATCCATAATGTTCTTAAACCTTCATTTAGTCAAAATTATTGTTTGTTTCAAAGCCTCCTATTCATCTTGCACACCAATTACCTATTTTGAATATCCTTGAACATATCTAGTATCATCAAGTAGACATCCTCCTCCTTATCTCTAAAAAGGAATTTTGTTTTTACATCCATCGTCTATAGATGAAATATATGAGAATCGATGACACTCAACACTGTTTGGATGGTAATTTTTTGCAATAGTATGAAATTAAAATATATGATTATATTTAAATAAGTAAATTTGTTTTTTAGATTCCGTAAAAAACAACACCGAACAAAAACAATATTGTGACATATTAAGATAAAATATAAATATTTATGTCTATTGTTAATAATGAAGTCATTGAGTTAGAATAAATGAATACAAAAAACCTCTTTTTGAATTATATATAGATATAAAATAAATTATACTTTGAATAATAATTAAATTCAATTAGTTTGCATAAAAATAATAATGAGAACATTAATTTTTCAAAAAATTAATTTTCGAAAGAATACTTTATGAGATATACATTTCTACTTATAGTAGTATATTATTAATGATGAATTATGATTGATATTCTTAATTGGTGTGAAATAATTTAGTTAGTAAATGATATAAAATAATAATAACAATTTCTATTATTTCAAAATTTCTTTTTTAATTAAAATATATTTTCATTGTTTTTTCTAATTTTTTTAAAAAATAAATTTATATATTATAAAATTTAATAATAATAAAAATAAAGATAAATTTTGAATTAATTATATTGAAATTGACATAGTATGATTATTTGATCATTTTCTAAATAAGTTTCTTTTTAGTTAAAAATTACTATCCTAAAAAAACTTGATATTTCTATGAAATTATCCATATATAAGAATTATAAAAAAGACAAAAAATATTTAAGGAGATAAAATATGAATATACAAAATAGAACTATGATTTTTAAAATATTCATTGATCTTATAAATATTTTGTTCAATAGTATTAGAACTAATTAAAATGTAAATTTTATAAAAAAATCCACATTCATTAATTTATTTTAATTAAATATTTTATATGGAAATTTGGGATTGTATTTACTTAGAATAATGATATCCTTTATTTTCTACTTATAATTAATCAATTTATGTTGTTAAATTGGTATCTAAAATAATTTTATAATAAATTTAAATTTAAATCATAAAACATCATTTCTCTAAAAATAGTATTTACACTATTAAGTGTATTTAATTTAAAATTAACATTTCACACCACTAGTTATTTTGATAAACTGATTTTAAAATTTAGAATTATAAGTATCAAATTAGTAAAAATTTCATTCTGAATATTATTTATTATAATTAATAATTAAGGATATAAATTAATTACCAAGGTAAAAATATATTAGGGTAAAGATAAAAATAAAAAAACCAAAACCATAAAACACTAAATATTTTCACAAATGCATTGTTTGAGGGTGTTTTAGACACAAAGTCATCTTTATATCCTCTTTTTTCAATTCAGTAGAATTTTTTACTAGAATATTAACCTTATATAATTTTATATGTAATGGTTACATGAAAAACGACCCATTCCATCCGTTATAAAAGGTTAAGATATTCACCACATAAATAGACACATTTACATTTAATTTATCCTAGAACCCATTATATTTTTATCCTCTTTGATCCATATCTCACATTCATTCACTGTTTGTATGCATATACCTTCTTTTGCAAGGAGACTTCTTGAAAAAATTCATGTCCCTCTTGTGAGTATTATCACAAACTTAGTTTTTCTTATTAATTTTCTAATTTAATATATAATATTACCACAATAATATAATTATATTTGTTTCATTTATATACAAAAATGTTAATATATTAAGGGTATTATCATTTTTTACTTATATAACCCATCAATTAAGAAAAACAAAATCGTTGTTCGTGTGCTGTTCGAACTACCACTTCCACAACGCATCATGTTTTGTTTTCCTTATCTACCTTAAAAGTATAGTTCAAAAGATAGTTTAAAAGGAATAATAAGATTTTTATGATATTATTAAGGTCAATTTATGGATAATTAATAAATCTAATCATGATATGATTAATAAAATATAACTGTTAATTTTTTTCAATTAAAATATTTGTAATAAGTGGATAATCATTTATTCTAATTGTGTAGTGTTTTATTATCCATTATTTATTCTCCTAATTCAATAAAATTTAGATAAATCATATTAATAAAAACTAAATAATATTATCATTCTTATTTTATTATGGTATTACAAAAAAACACATCATAATCATTTATTAAAGTAGGGTATGTTCATGTTTGGGTCAGTTTGACCAATTAATAGGATGATACTATGAATTTTTTTCATGAATGACTATAGAAACATAATTAATTGTATAATATGGTATAAATGTTTAAATAATTATTATTATTATTGTTTTTTATTTTTAATATCAATATTTAATTTTTTTAATTAGGAAACCACCCTTTGATTGTCAAGAATCATCGAAACAAGCTTATTATTCAATTCATCTTTACGAATATGGCCTAAAAATCCCATAAAATAATTTTGAAACATATTAAATAATTAAAAATAAAATATAAAGTTATAATTAATAATATAGTAATTATTAACTTTTAAAAAATAAAAATCACTGACACTACTTTTATGAAACTAATATAAATGATCAAAACAATAAATAGAAAATCTTGAAAATTATAATAATTCATGTAGATATTGACAATATATGATTTGCATGAATGAAATATATTTGATAGAGGTTCAAAATTAAGTTATTAAGATATATATGTTTGTGATATATGAGGTAAATTTATGTTCATAGAGTTAGGACCTGTGGTAATTATTTCATCTCAAATTTTCCCCCTTTGAGACACAATTTCTATTACGCATCAAATTTCATTTATATGTTTTATATAATATATATTTGAGATATAGAATAATTATTTATATTTTAATCATTTTATTTTAATATAAATTATAATAACACTCCTTCATTGGGTTTTGATAAATGTTTTATTGGTTCTTTAATGGGTTTCTTGATCTAAAATCTCATTCTTTGATACATAATACATTTCTTCAACATGATTCCATTTTATAGTTTATTTACATCCCATAGTTGTATTTTTGTATTTATTTGGATTTAATATCCAAATTTTGTTCCCTAATTTAGGTTGATATTCATTTAGCTATTCTACAAATAATGATGTTTTTTGGAAACTAAATTTCCCTTCATTGAGTTAAGATCCTTCTTTGAACTTATTTCATATAAGATTGGTACATTATTCCCTTTTATTGAATTATGTGGTATTATATCAATTTTTATAGCGATTTAAATTCCTAAAAACTATAACCTTTGACAAATATTTCATATTTCTTGAGATATGTTCTTTAAAATACATCTATTTTTTTCTCTTAATGGATTATGGTCACGTTACTTCAGTATTGATATAGTCATATACACATTACTCTATAAAATTTGGAAATAACATTTTACATAATTTATATTAGAAAAATTTTCATATATAAATAATTTTATTCTATTAATAGATGGAATTTTTTTTGTTCTGTTTGTTTTAATTTCAATACGAGTTATTATTGGAATATTTACTATATATTTTTTAAACATCCACCTTTTTCCTCTTGTTGGGTTATGATCATGTCATACATTTTATTAACATATGGAAGAGTATTAAAATTCCATATATTTTTATTAATAAAATTAATATTAGTGAGAATTTTACTGTTTCATTTTTGACTATAAAAGTACTTTCACTAGAGGGGTTATGATCATTTAATCCCTTTTATTGACATGGGGAAAAGTAATAACATTCTTGATGATTATTGATGGATAATATAGGTTGGTTATTTTTTTATTTATGTATATATAATCATACAGATATATTTTATCATTTATTATTTGGTTCCTTACAGAATCATATAAAATTTCATGATGACTCTTATGGTGAATGCATTGGACATAAATCAGGGATGGGTGGGGCCTGAAATTATATATCCCCTCAATGCATCAATATGTCTCATGAGACAAAACAAGTTTGTTTATTTGGTTATTCCTTCCAAATTAAAAAATAAATATTTATTATTATCTTAATGAAAAGTATGGTGTCTTGGCACAAGTCCTTGATAGTGAGTTTTTTAAGTCCATAATTATGAATTCCATCAGTATGAGATCAGAATTATTGATATCAATGTTTTTATTTATTTTTAGGTATAAATAATGATCTTGTTTTGATATTAATTATGTATTAATTTTATTTACCTATTTTTTACATAATATTTATGAATGTTTAAACCATGATTTTCATCAGTTATATGATTATATTACTATGAGATTTATCTCACCCCTTTTTATGCTTCAATTTCCCCATGTTATAAATAAAAATATTACACATGAAATTTTTATAATTATAGATCATTTAAAAGAATTTATGGGAAATTTTGATGAATTTTTATGTATTCAGTAGTATCTTATATTATGGGAAACAATATACATGTATTGGGAAAGATATGGATTTTTTTTATTTTTTTCTCTAATTCTCTAAATAACTAAACCTAAAATGATCTTTTATATGTAAGATATTCAATAATAATTATTTATTTGGAAATTATGGATGGTCATATCTAGTATTTTATAGCCGATATCGAAGAAAATATGTAATTTATGTGTTTATGAGCATTAAATCAGGCATTAATGGCACATAGAATCCTAATTGGTATCAAAGGAAAGTTTTATAAAGTTATGTAGATTAGGATGTTTTTCATGGATAATTTAAGGGTTCATAAGTTATGATTAATTATAATTTTTATGTTACAGATAACCTTTTGTGATCGTATATTATTTAATTCATTGAAAATAATTGAATTTTTATTTTTAGTTTATGGTGAGAAAACATTAGTGAAAATCCTTGTAATAATACAACTTATTTGATAACATACCAATGTTTCTGGTAAAATAGAGACTGTGTGTTTTTTCCTAATATCAAATACCAGTCTTGATACTAGAATGTGGATGTTGTTTTGGAATAGATGTATCTAGGTGTAAAATCATCAAAAAAACATTGGTTGATAATTGACTTGATCATCACTCTAATGCATAATGAATGGTCCAAACACTCCACGCCATTCTAGACACACTAAAAGGATATTCTTTAGTTAATAATATTCTCTTTATAACCAATTATAAATTATTTATTCATAATTTTATTTAATATAGTTATAGAACCTAATAGAAAAATGACCCTAGATAACTAAGGAATGAACAAAGAGAGTCACAGGTAAATATGAACATATCATATATTGAAAAAAAGTTTCATAGGGGAGGAACAATTCAGATTGTGTTATATTAATATTTTGGATATTATGCTAACCATTTTAAATTTATTATTATTTTTAAAAAAGATTAGGGAAATGAAACTGAGAATGGTTTTTTCTGAGAAAAAATTGTGTAATATAAATAAATATAGCAAAAGAACTTAAATGGTTTAATACCTTATTATTTTACTATTGGGATGGAAAATTTGACTTTCCTAGTGTTACCTAAGGTAATGAGATTCATATTTTAACAAACATGAAACTATTATATATTATCAATAGTGAGTGATATTTATCAATGATATAATGGAATGTTCTCAAGGTTATGAGTATTATGAGAAACATTTAAGGATTGTTCAGTATAAGTTTTATTTTAAATGTTAGGTGAAAAATATTAAATGGAGTTAAAAACCCTAAAATATTATTTTATAACAATGTTATATATAAATGATAATAAAATTATAAAGTGTGGTTTAATTAGGAAAATATTAGTTAGGTATTATTGGTATCCTCGAGATTAATAATTTCTTCTTGATATTTTAAAACATATTCATATCATTTTTTTGGATTATTCTATATAGTTATTATTATATGAATTAATGGTTAATAACATTCTAGTGTTAAATATAGAGATAATTTTTAGACGAATATATAATCTCATTGTGTTTTAATGCCTTTGATAATAAAATATGTTTTAGGAATGGTATGTTATTGATAGTATATGTTTAGGGTATATACATACTTGGGTATATGATTGTAGGGATAATTAATGTTTATTTACTAGAGATAAGCTTTATTTCGAGGGCATAGATTATAATGATTATTAGGTTTAGAATATTTTAAAATAGTTCATATTAATTTGGGACCACTATTTTAAGGATTATGTTAATAAAAATGAAAGAACCATACTGAATTTAACTTAGGATGAATCATGAATTTTATATGTTAAACTAGGGGTAATATAGGTGGAACCATGTTTGAAAAATGTGGAGTTAAGAGAACTATAGGACTACATGAAAGTGTTATAATGTGGTACATTGTGACGTTTCTTTTTTATGTGGTTATTTATTATAATTCACATATAACTATCATTACTCATGTTAGCTAATTTTATCTTTCGTAATTTATTGAACTAGATGAACTATGGGTGTGAGGGACAATATAGAAATTAGCCAATGAAACACCCATCCAAATGGAAACCGGAGGGTAAAATGTTGTTAGTATTCCAAACCAGCAACAATGAAATATGATTGACAATATAAGCATTTTCAAAGTCCCAAACCAACAAACGAAGATAAATATGGTGTCTCATGAAAAAATAAAATAATGATTATGATGTATGAAAGGGGATTCAATTTTCTATATGTCAAAAATATTAGAAGATGTTACTCAGAACATATTGATTCAATAATTTTGTTAATTTATTTTTATGTTTTTGATGCTCAGAAACACCCAAATTTATGTCACTAATAATGTAATTTTTATATTAATTTCATGAAATTAATATTCATTATAATGTTAATTTTGTAATCAAAAAAAAGTCCTAAATCCATAGGAGATCATTTAATTAAGTATTCTGGATGTTTTTGGAAATGATTTTTGAAACACTGTTCATACCCTACATTTATAAGAACAATGTGTGGTTTGAGAACCCTACATTTAAAATGAGATGTATGTATCATGAGCCATAAATTTTTGGAAAACTATAGATCCAAAAACCTACATTTGTAATAAACCTTATATTCTAAGAATAAGAATATGGTTTATCAACCCTACTTTTATAAAATAAGATACATTTTCAACCATACTTTTGAACTTTTTCATCACATTGAGGAATCATACATTTGACAATTCAATAATGGAGTTTTAAATTAAAGATATTATCTGGGGTTTCTAAAATGTCCATAACATAAGTAAATATAACATAAAATACATTTTATGATGGATTCAATGTCTCATACTCAACTAACTAAATTATTACTATTTCTAAGGGAAGTTATGACTATTGAATGTTTTAAATTTAAATATTTTCTATTTATTTTGTTGTATTTTTTAATATGATTTTACCTAGAGCTATTTGATCATCAATATAAATACTGATAAGGTCATTTTCTAAAATAGAGGTGAACATATATACATAGAAAAGAAAAGTTGTGTGTATATAAATGTGTATCTTCACCTTATGAGATACACTTTGGATACATACGTGTTTTGATCTAGTCACTTCTATTTCCATCATTGTTTTTATTCCATATCGTTAAATCATGTTATGAAAGCATGACAAAGCATTTTCATGAGATACACTTTGGAGATATACATATAGAAACATCTATATGGAGTTTTCATTAATATTTTTTAAAAAGGTGTGTACAACATTGAAGACTATTTTAATACAATTATGAATTATTGAAGATCAAATTTTTAATATCAATTACAAGCTTCAATTGTGATAAAAACATATTTTTTCAATCAAAACAATTCGTAATGATTTATTTTAGTATCAAATTCTCAGAACCAGTCCGTTTGTTGAATGAGTGTCAGGTTCACAGATTAAACAGTGGATTTAGGGATCCCTGTAAAAAATGATAATTATTTATATAATCCTTATTATAAAGGCTTCAACTACATGTAATATATTTTGGAAGAACCTAGAAAACATACATAGTAGAAAAAAATCTGTAATATCATTGAGAGAGTGTTATTGGAGTGTACTAGGGGATATATGCTCCCAAAACCACTATAAAACTATTTTTTATTCTCTTATATTTATCAACATCATAAATTACCGACAAAAGATTCATTTCATATCGATAGGATTATTTTGAGTCTGTTGGGGATTTCAACGAATCACAATTCACCTCATCTTTTGTCTTTATCATAGTTAAACTCATCCAACAATTCGTATAAATGGATGATATTTATTGATATACTTAACTTTTTAGAAATCCTTGAAAATAATTTTGTTTTTATCTAATACAGGAAACTAAAATCAATGGGTCAGGATCTATTGAAAAATTTCTCATGGTGAAAATCCTTGAATGTTATTTTGTTTCTATTTTATTTCTAAAAAAAATATCAATAGGTTGGGGTTTATCATTTTACAAGATAACAACAATAAATTTACATGTAATTATTCTATTATGCTATATAAAAGGATGTAACAAGCCTGAGGTAATGGTTAAGATGAATATAGGTCTTAAAAATGGATGATCTCAAATAAGGTATACCGATGATCTATGCTCCTAAAATTCATGGTGATAACTAAGGATGCTGAAAATATCATAATATTATTTATTTGAAAAATATTTTATAAGATATTATTATAAATTTTTCAATACCTATGAAATTATTAAATAATACATTGAAAAATGGGATAATGATCCGAAAAGCTAATATGATCTTCTTTCAAAAGAAATGAATGTTATTTTCTATTTTTTAGGGGTTCATTAGTTTAATTGGGTTTCCAAATGTTCTACTGCATATGGTATGTGGAAGACTATTTATATTTCCTATGAAGGAAATAAAAATATTAGACAACTGAGACACAATAAATAAAATTTAAAATTTTATACTTTCAGAATAAATGATATTAGAATCATTACTCAGATGAATGGGCTATTGATAGAAATTTTCCATAATATAGATTCTTTAGGAGACTTAAAGAAATCAGATCAGGCATTAAATGTAATGAGAGTTTTACCCTCTAAGTGGCATGTAATATCATCTACTATATGTAAATAAATGATTTTTAATGAATTTAAAATGATCGAACAAATAGAAACCTTGATGATGTATGACTGTAATATGGAAATACAAAGCTAAAATCTTATCAACCATGAAGAATAAGCTATAAAAATACATTGGATTAATCATTAATTAATCTAGTTTTTTACAATGATCTATAAAATCTTATCAAAATGTTTGAAAAAACTATAAAAAAAATAAATGGATTGAAGAGAATATATGTTTCAAATAAAAATATAATGGTAATTCATGGATAATGTATTATTTACTAAAATCTCAAAGGACAACCAACAATAACAAAAATACAATAAAATTATGAAGGCTATATAGAGTGATTATTTTATTTCAAATGATGAATCTTATATAATCTCTATGGTTGAGTATAAAAAAATAGTATGTGTTATGGATCATACTGATGAGGTACAATCTTCCCACTCTCAAAACTGTTACCCTAAAAACATTCTTATTATTAATTAAATAATTATTTATTTATGCTAAAATGTAAACATTATAGTTAAAAGAAATATCCTAGAAAACATATAAAATATTATTGTAGAATCCATTTTGTGGAATGTAACCCTTTTATGTCATTTTATGTGTTTAAATATGTTGTGTAATGGTAAGGAGAGTTTGGGAAGGTTTTGGAAATGTTAAGAAGCCATTTAAAGGGTACAGAGTTTGAGCACGATTAAGAGAAACTGTGAAAAATCCCCAAGAAACAGTGTCGCATGAGACAGTGGGATTTTCATGGTTTTCACATGGTTATTCTTATCATTTTATGTGCTCTTAAAGGTAGTATCATCCACACAGTTAGTGCATGGTTTTCCAAACCATGCGATCTAACCCTGTGCAATGGCAAAATGACATTTTTAATAATCAATATCTCTCATGATTTTACCTATTTCACTCATTTCTTCTCCCATACAACCCCTACATGTTATTACTTATTATCTAGGATTATATGGGCTCTTCCACCCATTTTGGATGAAAATAAAAGGGATTTGTTGGTGGTTTTAATGCGGTTCTTCTTGGGTAATTCTTTTCTCTTGTTTGTTTGTAGTTTTCTCTTGATCTTCTCTTCTCTCTCTCTCTCTATCTCTCTCTTAGTTTTCTAAATATACACTCATCTCATATAGATATTGGGTTTTTGTTTCCTAAAATCATGATATTTTGGTTTTTTGATGAATGTAAAATGGATCCGTAGTGGTTTAGTAGAGGGTTTACCTGGTTTTGGTGTGAGGTTTTGCGGCGGTTCGATTTCCCCAGAACCCTAAAGTTAGAACCTTTTCTCTCAACTCCACTTTTTTAGAACTCGAGGAATTGATTTAAATTAATTTTTTTTCTTGAAATAAATTTTTTAATATTATGGGAGAATCTTGGTGGAAACCCATTTGGTGATGATTTGGGGATTTTGGGTAAAACATGATATTGTTGCAAAAGGGGTCTTATTGTGTGATTTAAAAATGATGATTTTAAAATAAATAATTGATTGGATTGTGGAAAATGTTTTATGAATGATATATTTAAATAAATATTTTGATTTATTCAAATTATTATTTCCATGGAAAATGGTTAGAGTGTGTTTTCAATAAATGGGTGATTTATTGAAGTGATTTGAAAAGTATTGGAAATGTTTGTCTGTATGATGTGTGTCCTTGTATGGCCTTGTGATAATTGGTTGGTTATGTATTCTGTATTCTGTTGATTGGGTGTGAAGTTGGGGGGGGATTCTCAATATAAATGTTTATTGATAGTAAATGGAAGAGCCACCATTATGGATAAGTGGTTGGGAAGTACCACTAGACTGGGAATGTTGGGAATGGCCTTGGACGAGAAGTTCCACTATGTTTAGATTCCTTATAAGTGTCATTATTCAATATAAAAATGGTTGTGATAATATGTTATAGTGAAGTGGATTATGGCATGGTTGTTTAGTTTTCCATTTTTTTATGTGGATATGGGTAAAGGTGTCTTGGTAAGGGTGTGTTTGGCTTGTGGTAATTATTACACTATTTAATAGTTTGTATAAACTATTTTAAACAAATTTTTAATGTTTTTATCATCTTGGAATGACTAGAAAATTCAATTTGGGAAACAATAATAATTGTTTTTACTCACCCCCTACATTGGAACTTCTGTGCTTTTGAAGATTTTATTTTTTGTAACTCAAGTAAGGATAAAACATCTAATTTTTCTAGCAGTTTGTTGTTATGATTAGAGAATTTTGTGGTTCCTTAAGCATGGAGCTTGACTTGGAGCTATGGATTTGTGTCATAGCTTCATGGTTTATGGTCTTTTAGTCTTCCTCTTGGTACTCTGATTATGTATTCTTGTGGCTTGGTTGTACTTGTATTTTGGTTTGTCGAGTTGGAAACCATGTTGACATGCATCATGTAGTTTGATTGGTTATAAATTCCTTGGTTGGTTGGTTTATTTTAATGGAAAATTATTCCCTACTTTTCTGTTAAGACATTGGAATTAATTTCATACCTTTGGAACATTTTTAATGTCACCTAAGGCTATGTAGAATCTCACCCCCTTCCCAATCCAATGAAAAAGGTGTGGGATTTTACAAGTGGTATCAGTTTGTTTGGTCCTTGAATTTTAAGTGAAAGTAGTTGTTCAAGCATTTGGTGTAGAATTTTGGTCTTCATTTTGACATTTTTTCTTGATCTATTCATTGAGTATATATGGTAGGAAGGTATAGGATATTTGGAACATGAAATGTAAATAATAAAAGGACATAACTAACCCTTTTATGATAAACTTCAAATTACAAGGGAGTTGGGTACATAGTTGTTTTGGAGACACTTAGAGTCATTAGAAATCCCATTTTCATGGGTGTAGCCAGTGATATGAGCATGGAATTCGTGGTAGAAATGACTTCCCACTAGGATGCATATTTCATTGTGGTATAATGATTTATGGTTTGATATGAATATGTAAATTTTTAAAATATTAATTGATTTTAAAATAGACAGATTTGAAACATGGATACATTTGGTATTTTGAAAATGTGTTAATTTTACTATCATGGTGGATTCTATAAAAATGGTGAAACATGGGAGATGTTAACTTTTGGAAATCCTAGTTTTGAAAGTTTCTATTTAATTTAATTGGAATTGTAAACCTTTTCTTGTTAACGGAGTGAGGCATAGTCTGGTTTTGTCTTGATAGAAATGGAACCGGGTAGGCATCGTAGAGACCAACCAGAGATGTCTATTAAAAATGTGGTTTCACCTAAACCCTAGGTGAACTAGAATCTACAGAATAGTATAGTGAATTCTTTCCAAGCTATAGAATGTGGGAATAAAGAGGACAATCAAAACCATGTGGATCACGTGGTTTAGTTCTAAAAGAAGGCTCAAATTATCATTAGGGGTGATTCAAAGCCGAAAAGGGTAGAAGCATGGTTGAATAGAAATAATATAATATTTGAATTCTTGGGAACACTAGTGGAGCTAAATTTAAAGCTTGTGACTTACATTTTAGAAGATATTTCCCTTTAGTTGTTTGAGTTAGCGGTCCAAGTTGGAATGGGACAAGGGGTGACATGGGAGGGGTTTTATGAATTATTTAATAAACATTTCCACCCTTTTGACACCCAACCCTAGTTACCAAGAGCTTGTGCATTAATTTAATATATTGTCATGATTACATGAAATCAAGTCCCAAAGTCTGATCAGTTTAGATGTTTTGTAAAATAGATTACACACATGAAAATTTCATTACAATTTCTAACATAAAACATACCATAAATAATCCTTTGAGAATACCATTATTCCTGTAGGTTAACCCTACATATCATTCATAAAACACTTCTCGACATCCCAATAAAATAAAACATAAGAAAGTGTGAGCTCAGATTCTCAGTAAGGATAACAAATATAATAGATGCTATCATAATTAAGAATAAACATTTATGGAAAGGTACAAAGCTAAAACACAAGACATTTTAAAAAAAATTCATAATAATATGGCAATAATAAATCAAATAATTCCATTTAAACATTGAAAAAGATATTCTACTTGTCAAATAGTCACATGTAAAATCAATAACTAATCTCATAATGATGTAATGTATAATACTAGACATCTTAACCACTAAGTCAGGGCCTCATTCCAAGACCATACACAAATATTCTATCAAGGACATCTTCCAAGGAACTAGTTTGTCTCATGAGATGTACCGATGTATCGAGGGATATATAAGTCCACTACTATCACTTACTAATCCAATGCCTTCCTCATATGAAAAGGTTGGAACATTACATAGTCATTTGTATTCAAACTATAATATGAAATGGAAAAACAGAAACCATGAATGGTATAAAAATAAAAAATTAATAGTCAAACATATCATAACTCATTTAATACATCCTAGAATACTGTATTATAAAAAATAAACCTCAATAAATAATAATATACAATAGATGAAAATAATTAGTAAAGCTCTTTGAGAGAAATATCTATTTTTCATAAAATCATTAAAAAAGTAGAAAAATCGAAGTAATTTAAAAGATATTTTTGAATAAATGTATCCCATAACACTTTTAAACTTTTTAAAATAATTAACATTTTAAAATAATCATGTCCATAAAAATAAATCCTTGAAATTATTTTGAAAACATGGAAAATAATTAAATATATTTAGAAATATAAATCATTAAAACATTTAAAATAATAATATAGTTAAAGATTTTATTCCATAAAAACATAAAATATTCATTTTTAATACATTCTAATGAACCATATACATGGATGATAAATATGTCCTAGTAAATACTTACTCATCAACAATCATGAATAATAATAAGATCCAAGAATTAACCATTACCTTATGTCTGATACTCTTTTTACGTGTCTGAAACTCCTGTATAATGTATTTAAGAATATTATTAACATTAATATAAATAATAATAATATTTATGATATAATATATGGTTATTTTATGTTTTTATATTACCCATTTATTAATAATTCAATGTTAATGCCACCTTTCAGGTAATAATCATTTTTTATCATATGTGTTTTGATTTATTATTTTTTATCGTATTACTTAGATCATATTTTAATTACATACCGAATATAAAATTTGATTTATATATCATATATATTCTCTATATAAATATATATAATAGATAGATACATAATATTGAATACACCGTTCATGTAGACGGTACGTTGTACGTACGCATGAACAATGTTTCTGCTTCCCTGTCGTATTGAACTGAAGTAAGTGAATGAATTATATGTATATATAAATATATATATATATATACATATATCATAACAATAGAACTATTATTTAATATATTTCAGACTTATTTATAATATTTTTTCCTATAATCATTCTTGGATAGTGAACATGGAAGATGAGTCTCATCGTGTCGTGGAGACGGTAAGTTGTATGTACGCACAAGTGACGACATCATTTCATTAATGGTTAAATGTTAAAAAATTTGATGGAATATGAATTTTAAAGAAACAATATCATGTTATATTTATTTTTTACAGCCATTATATTCATCTTTATACACATGTAAATAAATTGTACATGAAAAACAGTTCACAACATGGTGTGGAGATGGTAAGTCATATGTACGTACGCATAGTGATGTTGTTTTTCATAGGATTGGTAAAAGGTGGAATATTCTTGTACCATAATTATAATAATATCTTAGTATTTGTATGGTATTGGGGATATTATTTTTGTATAGAAACAACATAGAAATTGGAAGTAGAAGAAGAAAAAAACATTGAAAAAAAAGATAAAACAATTACCTCTTTTTGGGTGTCTCCTTTTGATTTTCACAAAAGGAATCCTTTGGATGGATTTATTTCTAAATTGTGGCCTCTAGAATGATATTAGAGATTTTTTTAGCGTAAATTGGAAGTGTTTTTTCAATAAAAGGGATTTGGATGTGATAATTAAAGAGAAGGAGAAGTGCCCCTTTATAAGTAGGTGAGAGGTACTTTAGGAATAGCTTGAAATATTAATTTATTATAAATTGATTTTCAATTTATAATATATAGAAAGGAATTTATTTCTAGTAAAAGTTGATGATGGGTATAAATAATCTTATCCATTAATTTTTAGACTGGTTTAGTTCATGAAATTAACATTATCTTTTGGGATTAACCCATAGTTAAACAGTTTAAATTTTACTCTATCTTCTTGTATTTTATACTATAGGGTTATTTTAGTTACTCTAAATTTCCAAGATAATAAAAAGTGGATAATTAATGATATTTTTCACATTATCTATGAAATTTGGTCAAAACTTCTATTTTTTTATTTTTATATCATTTAATAAAATAGTATTTGTTTTAAAAACCCATTTTTGACAATTTTGACACTATTTAGTAATTAATTTTTATAGTCATAACAATACTGTTACATAGAAACAAATTAATTAACATAAATATAACATTTCATATTCATGAAAAAAATATTGTATGGCATAAAAAGTTTAAAATTTTATATTTTTTATATTTGTAATATTATTTATTAAATTCATTCATTAATAAAAAAATACTGAATCGTTATTGTGTCTTAAATAAATTTTTTTATATAATGTCTAAAAATTTTAAATAAAATACCATGATGTAGTAAATCATTTTATATTTCTAAGGAATATTTATAGTTGAAAATATCACTTTTTAATTAAAATTGTTTTATAGAAAGATTCATGTTTATGATATATTTCTCTTTACTTTAAACTAATTCTTATAACTTGTCATTATCACTCCCAAGTGGATCCATGGGGTCCCAAAATCGATTGAAGGATGACCATGGTGGGAAATGTATCATCCATTAGGATTATGATACGTTTTGGGGTATTTTTATATTATTATAATATTATTTTTACTTTATTTACCTGATTTACTCATTAACCATGGTAAATAAAAATAATTGTTGAAGTTATTGTTCATAATGTTCAAAAATAAAAGTTACATATTTACAGAAGATTTAACTTCTGATTCCAAATAAAAAACCATTTTTCCAAATTTTGAACATGGAAATGGCATAAAATAATTTAAAATTAATTCCTGTTGTCAAAACCCAAAAGCAGGTTTTTAAGAAGTAAAAAACTATAAAAAGATTGACAGAATTTTATGTACAAATTAAATGCGAAATTACTTCCAATGTACTAAATTATATTAAATGATAAAAATAAAATCTAACTATATTTTAAAACCACTAAAATTTATAATTTACAACTATAAATTATTTCAATTAAAAAAGTTGTTTTCAATTAATATTTAGTATTTTTCAATATTCGTCAAAATATGAAAGTTATCTAAAAAGTACCAAAAATTCACCCAAAATACATTTTTCATGTAATTATTCTAAATAATAATTATATTTAATCAAATTGAATATATACAAGTGTAGAATATTGGATTTAAAAATGGTTCTCTATTAAAAGGCATAAAAACTTCTTTTTTCTGAAAAATAATTCCTTTATCTGAAAAATTGAATATTTTCTTATATTATGTCTAAGAAACACATAATATGAATGTAAAAATTATATAGGATATGTAATATTCAAAATCTGTATAATAATATTCATAACATCTTTTTAAAACATCTAGTTTGATTGGTCATGATGCGCTCAAACTTGGTGTTGTGTATAGATAAAGCTATTGAATTATTAAGAAGAATCGTACCGTGGAAGCTTGGGGTGTTACATTATACCCTCCTTAAATAAATTGAATCCTCTAAATTTTTGAATTGGGGTTCAGTAACCATGGTTTGATTATTAAAAATCATTTTATTTCAATCCCATGTCTATGAAATGTATTAACAAGTATACTATTTCAAAATAATGAAAGGGAAGTATAAATGTTAACGGAAATAACACATAATAGGGTTCCATGTATGAACACAAGGATATTGAAGATAAAAAACTCCATGACATTCTGATGGAGAGTGATAGAGAACATAATCATGATAAAGTTAACAGTAACTGAGCTATAAATCTATGATGATCTAAGAGACTATTTGATTCATCAAAAATAAGACTAGTATAGAATTTTTTGGTTTCAAGATCTACTCCCTAGCGTTGAAAAATTAATTTACTTCATAGAAAAGTTTCATCATTTAAATAATTCCTTACACAAATCCTTAAAACATTTAAAATGATGATCTAGAAAAATAGTACCTTCCGTAAAACCTTAAGATATTCCTTTTGAAAAAAAAATTAAACATGTACACTGATGATAAATGTGTCCCAGTAAATACTTACACATAAATAGTCTCTGATAATAATGAGATTGAGGAATTAACCCTTACCTTAGGTCTCATACTCCCCCTGTACATGTCTGAAACTCCTATATAATGTTTTTAAACAAATTATTAACTTATATGAGAATCATAATAATATTTATTATATCATATATTATTCTTTTATGACATTATATTACCCATTTATTAACAATTCCATGTTAATGAAACATTTCGGGTAATAATTGCTTTCTTTATCATACGTGTTTTGACTTGTTATTTTTGATCATATTACTTAGATCACAATATAATTACTTATATAATTTCAAATATGATTTATATATCATATATATTCTTTATATAAATATATATAATAGATATATTAATAAAACAGAACACGTCGTTCATGGAGACAATATGTCATATGTACGTAAAAACGTTGTTTCTGTTTCCTTATCGTATTGAATTAAAGTAAGTGAATGAAATGTATGTGTATATATATAACATCCCAATAGAATTTTTATGCCATATATTTCATACATATTAATAATATTTATTCCAATAATCATTCTTGGATGGTGAATATGGAAGATGAATCTCATCACATCATGGAGAGGTTAAGTTGTATGTATGTATGAGTGACTATATCATTTCTTTAATGATTAAATGGTTTGAAATTTTATGTAATATGAATTGTAAAAAAACTATATCATGTAATATTTATTATTTACATCCATTATATGCATCTTTATACCCATTTAAATAAATTCTACATGAAAATAAATTTACGCCACGACGTGGAGACGGTAAGTCATACGTACGCACGCGTGGAGATATTTTTTTTAGTAGGTTGGGTAAAATGATTAATATGGTTTTCCATTAATTATAAAAATATCTTAGCATGTGGAAGTTATTGGATTTATTATTTTATTATGTAAACAATAGATAAAGAAGAAGTGGAAGAAGAAAAGAACTTTGAAGGATGAGATAAAACAATTTACTCTTTTCGGGTTTCTTCTTTTTATTTTCCGAAAAGGACTCCTTGTGAAGGATTTATTCCCAATTTGTAGGCTCTATAATGATATTATAGATGTTAGGGGAGGAAATGGGTGGGTTTTCACTTAGCCAATGGGCTTTAAAAGTGTGAATTAAAGAGAAGTAGAAGTTTGCTTTTATATGATAGGTGAGGAAAGCATTAGGAAAATATGATTACAGGTCTATATTCTATCAGAAAAGTATTTTTAGACATGTTTAGTTTATTATATTAAACTTATCTTTTGGAATTAACCCTTACTTAAACTGTTTAACTCTTATGAGGTCTTCTGGTATTTTATAATATAGTATTAATTTCGTTACTATAAAATGAAAAGTGAACCTAATGTTTATCATTAATAAATTTTTTAACATTATCTAAGTTAGTTGGCAGAACCATATATTTTTGGTATTTTTATATCATTCAATAAAATAGTATTTGTTTTAAAAACTCATTTTGGACAATTTTGACACTATTTAGTAATTGATTTCCGTTAAGGTCATTAAAACAATATTCCTTTGAACAAAATGCATTAACTCAAAGATAACATGTCATAGTCATCCACAAAATTCTTGATGACATAAAACATTAAAATTATATTTATTTTAATATTTATAATATCATTTATTTGATTCTATCAATAATAAAGAAAAATATTAATCATTATTGTGTCATACATTGATTTAATTACATAATAAATATAAATTAAAAATAAAATATAATGATATAGGAAATATATATTGATTTCTTATGACTATATATAGTTGAAATGATCTCTTGTATAACTGTAATTAAAATTATTTTAGTAAAAGGTACATGTTTATGATATATTTCTATTTAGTTTAAATTAATTTTTATAACATGTCATTATCATGCCCATGTAGCTCCATCGGATCCCAAAATTGACACAATGATGGACATAGTCAGATATATATCATCTAATAGGATTATGACATATGTTATGGTATTTATATATTATTATAATATTATTTTATACACTTATTTACCTGATTAACCCATTAACCATGGAACATAAAAATAATTACTAACGTTATTATTCTTAAAGTCCAAAAACAAAAGGTACCTATTTAAACAATTTTGAACTTCTGATTCAAAATATGGAATATATTTTTTTAAATTAAAAACACCGAAATGGAATAAATTAATTTAAAATTAATTCTTGTTGTGAAAACCAGAAATCCTTTTTTAAAGAAGTGAAAACTATCGAACGATTGACATGTGTTTATATCTAATTTAAATATGAAATTAAATCCAATGACCTAAAATATATTAAATGGTAAAAATATAATCTAATTATACATTAAAACCAGTCAAATGTATAATTTAACACAATAAATTATTTTTACTAAAGAAGTTTTTTTCAATTAAAATTTATTATTTTTCACTATTCATCAAAAAAAGAATGTTATCGGAAAATTCCCAAAAATCATCCAAAAAAATATAGGTCTCAATACTAAATAAAATTTTCATTTCATCAAATTTAATATATAAAAGTTTTAAATATTTTATTTGAAAATTGTTTTCCATTAAACGGCAGAAAACTATTTTTTAATAAATCTTTTATCTGAAAAATTGAATTTTCCCTTATGTTATGTCTAAGAAACACATAAGATGAATGTAAAAATTATATGCGATATATATATTTCAAATTGTGGTTAATGATATTCATAACCTCTTTTTCAAAGGGCTAGTTTGATAGGTCACGATGCACTCAAACTTAGTGTTGTGTATAGCGCAATCTATTGAATTATTAAAAAAAATTACTGTGGAAGATTGAGGTGTTACATTATCATGTTCTTCAACTAATTTCGTCCTCTCAATTTTTTAATTTGGTTTTGGTAACTATGGGTTGATTATTCAAAATCTCTTTATTACAATCCCAGATCAGATAAATGGATTAATGAGACCTCTACTTTAAAATAAACAAATGGGAAGTATTAAGGATACCATAATAACACATAATAGGGGTCCATGTATAAAAACATGGATATGGAAGAGAAAAAAACCATCATATTATGATTGAGATTGATAGAGAACATGATCAGGTAAAGATTAATAGTCATAGAGAAATAAATCTATGATTATATAAGGGACCATTTGATTCATCAGAAATATGACTAGGATATCATTTTTTGGTTTCAATATCCATTCCCTAGTACTAAAGAATTAATTTACATCATAGAGAAGTTTCATCCTTTAACTAATTCCAGAGAAAATCACCTTTCTTTTCAAAAGATAATAAAATTCAAAAATATTCTATTTATATTAATCAAATAAGGTTCCAAATATAAACATAAGCAATTTAAATGAAGAGAACTATGTTATAATAATAACAGGGAATTCATGTAGGCCAGTGGTAGGTGATAGTTTATTGTCACACTTTGGTTATGGATTTGATTCTAAGAACATTTTTTGGCGTGATGGGTTGTCACCCAACCTGCGGGTTTTCTTTTTTCTAAAACTATATTATTAAAAAATTCCAAAAATAATCTTAAGAAATTTTTTACCAATAAACAATATAATTAATAGTTAAAAATAATCCATTCCAACCATTCGATCTATCCAAAATACATCGATCCAAACTCTCTCTAAAAGGTATCTAAATTTCCAAAATCAATTGTAACATTAAATTCCCTAAACAACATAATGTTGCTCTTATTTTCACATACTAAAAATATGATTATCTTCATCATATTAAAACCATAATTAAATAAAAATTTATTGTATTACAATCCTTATATATATCACATTCTTCTTGTCACTATAATATAATTCTAAAATGAAAAAATACATTAATTATTCCAGGTTGATCGTAGTAACAAAATAAGATTGTCCATGATCCATTTTTTTGAGCTATATTTTCTTGATTCATTGGAAAGTCATTTTGATAATGTTACATATTTTTATAATTATAACATTTCACAACCTCGTTATTTCAATTACAATCACAAGCTACATGACCTTTTTCTCAATATTTGTAACAAATTCTCATTCCTTTTAGGCAAGTACTAGGGAAATTTTACCCAAAATTATCACATGAGGGAAAATAATGATTTCTCATTCCTCCTTTATCTGTCTCTTTCTCCACCATTATATTCTTCTCTTTCTTTACATTATTGTCCTAATACTTAGAGAATTCCTTTTCTATCTTGATAAAACACGAGATTGTATATTTATATGATGAGAAAGATTGTATGACCAATTCACATGGGATGAATGGTTTTAACCCATCCAAAACTCAATCAATATTAATTTTTGGGTTACATATGTAGTATGTAGCTTGCCTTGTTAACCTCATAAAGTTAGCCTCATACTTTACAACATTATCATCCCCTTTTTGTATTAGACTCAGAAATTGTCATTCCATATCAGGTCATTATTCATGAGGAAATTATTTTTCTCAAAAATGTTCTTTAAACTCCCTCCATTCAGTATTTTATAATTCATCATCCTCCTTTATGTTTCGAATCAATGACCACAATTTATATGCATCTCCGGAAAGATGGAATACTTCCATAACAACTTTTTCCCTTTCATTACTCCCCAAAGAAAGAAATATTTTCTCTAAGGAACTTTCCAACTACTCAGCTACAAAAGGATTTGTAGTCTAATTTAACTTTGGAGGTTGTTGTCTCCTGAAGCTGTCTAACATTGATCCACCACATTTTGGATTAGGCTTCTCCATACTTGTAAGGTCATTATTCATAACCTAATACCATTTTCACAGTATGGTTATAAGCTGTTCAGTACCAGTTGTGTCACTATCTCTACTATCATAATCTTCTATAAGAGATAAATCCCTATATGGATTATTTGCATTGATACTATTTACATTTCTTCCATTAGGCTCCATTTCTAAAAAATTTTGTACACTGTATTAGGTTATGAATCATAATTCATAACTCTAAACAAGTTAAATACATAACATAAATTGAAAAAATTATGCATATCTAATATATTATAATAAATATGGTTTCCATAAGGATATAATTACTCATAAATCCTTTATAATGGTATGTAAATAAAATGTTTATTATCTTAAGTATACCCCCAAAATATTCAAACTAATTGCATTGTAAGGCTCGTTGTCACGTACCAGGATACCTCAGGTCATGCTGGGAACACCTGGTCAGAGTTTTCACCCCTAGGTACATATGTTCTAGAACCAAGTACACTTTTAGTATCTAGATATATATTTATTTTCAAATAATACCCACCTAATCTCTATTTTAATAAAATATAATTCTCTTCAATACTTGCCCTGAATTTCTATATTACGGTTATGATCCATATATATGTTTTATAAATATATTTCCAAGGTTGTTTATAATCTTCCTATGATACCAACTATAATTCCTCAACCAATGTTACACAAAACAGGTGTATTATTTTAAAACATTTACATGATTCCAAGGAATGAAGTCCTAATGGATATATTGTTTTAAAATACTTGGAAAATAGATTACATACATGAACTTTACATTACAATTTACAATATATAACACAACATAGACTATCCCTTGAGGATGCAATTATTACCCTAGCTAAACGCTTTATATCAATCATAAAACTCTTCTTGGAATCCTGGGAAAACAAAAAATAAAAATGGGGTGATCTCAGTTACTCAGTAAGCATAAACATTATATTATAATTTATCAAAATTAATTATAATCATTTAAGGTACGGTATAAAAATAAAATAAAATCCCTTTTAAAACATTATATTCACCACAAATATCACTACAGGAAAACCGCCTATTAGCGGAGGTTTTTATTTCATATAGCGGCGGTTTAACCCGCCGCTATATGGTTTGCCACCGGTTTACCTTAACCTCCGCTAAACTTGGCATCGACAATCTATTAGCGGCGGTTTTATGCATTTCACGGCGGACAAAGAAAAGCGTTGTAGTACCTCATTTCGCGGCGGTTTTTGGTAAATTTAGCGGCAGTTTTAAGGGCTATTTAATTAGCAGCGGCTATAATCGCCGCAAAATTCAGGCGTGCCAGGATCCTTCTTAGCGGTGGTTAAAACCGCCGCAAATGCCGATGTGATTTCATGGCGGTTATAACCGCCACTAAACAGTCTTCTGAATGCATTTAGCGGCGGTTTTAACCGCCGCTAAATTTATAAGTGGTAAAACAATAGCGGCGGTTAAAACCGCCACGAAATGCTGACCCAGAAAAAAAATGCATTTCTGTTTATACTCCACCACTTCCTTGGAAAACAAACCAAACAACACATACAACATATATATAATAAGGACGAAATTTATGCACCACCTACGCAATATTCATAAACACCCTTTCATTTAATGTTGATAAAAAAGTTGATCCAATTCAATAAAAATACCTAAAGCATACAAAATACCTAAAATTATAGATTTAAAATGAAACACAAGATAAAATCAAATGAAACAAGAGATTGGGGGTCACATGGATTTATACTTATAGATTACAGATGATCAAAATTGAAAATATTTGATTCCATAAAAGTATCCCAATGTTCCCAATGATGATTGAAATCCAGTTAAGTAACATGAATACTATTTGAATTGGTAATGTCCAGTTTAGTCTCCAAAGTTATTCTTGTATCCTGAAAACTATAATATATATGTAGTGCGAGAAAAAAAAGATATAATCATCTAGGTATTAATTAAGTCTTCAATTTTAGGTGAAAATGGTGTGTTAATGTGCTGGCCATCAAATAGAATAAACCATATAACCCCGTACATTTCATCTAAATAATCCTTTGTACACCATGGATTACTCATCAAATAATTGATCCAATATTATCATATGGAACTGTGTTCAACAAAAAATTAATGTAACCCCACTATAGATTAAACGTTACTTTTCCACTCTCACAACCTTATATCTAATTAGCAATGCTCCCATCCCATCCAAACAAACCATGTCACATCACATCAAATCCTTCCCATATACAAATGGGTTATCACATCACACCACATCCCAACATCAGTAACCTAGGCCATCACATGACATCGCATACCACCAGTAGACACATAGTCCATCACTTCATAATAAATCATACTTGTAGACAAATACACTACCACCTAACATCTCTTCCCACCCACAGACACATACTCTGTCAAATGGCATCCAAACTAGAACAAGAGTCTTAAGGTATCATGAATGTGATGGACATAATCATTATCCCCTCCTCCTACCATCAATTACCCCACAATATATCGCATAGAAACACATAACTTATCACTCATAGAAATTCGGTCTAATAGATCAATTCCCACCGAAAGGCACCATGGACATGACATCGTTTCTATGAATTCTCCAACACCAACATGTGTCACTAATTTTGAATGATGTGAGACGATGTGTGTGAACCCATGACTAAATTCCACCACCATCATATTTATTGGTGAAAATACCTATAACTCTAAACCTTTGAGTAGTGGTAATTTTATATAAATTATTCTTGGTGTATAAAATAATAGAAACATTCATGGTATATAGATATCCCACAATACCAAACCTATGTGTCCACATAAACTACACTTGAGCTTATTAGATCACTACACCATAACACAAATCAATAATCACAACCAATTAAATCACTATTTGAATCACCCAAGACAATCACAACACTATCAACACAACATTCCACTTTCCACATACATGTTTCACCACATTTATTTTTTATCCATTACAATTCACATAACACTTTACATTTTAATTTGATTAATTTATAACATATCTATTTCCAATAAATATGTTTTATTTAATAACCTAGATCATTTACATTATCAACATAGTTCATCTCATGGATAACCGAGAAACTGACATATCCACTCCATGATACAACTAATTCAACTCACAAAACTATCATCACAACACCACACATCCACCACTGTTTCCACACCACATTGCCCAACCCATATCACAAAATCAAATACTCCTTAAAACCATCATGAAACTCTATCACCACATACCAAATCAACGAATCTGCTACAAAAACATTATTTTACAACCACTACACCACATCCATGACCTCATAACCATGTACCACAACCTCTTCATAGCATATTTCACTACTACCAAAATCACATACATGAAAATCGACCAACGAATCACATCCCGTTGTACTACACTACCAATCTGGTCAATAACATCACCATACAACTTCCTAAACCATATAGTGAAACACAATAAAATGAATTATCCACAACATCACAGATAATGACTTCAATGAATATTCATGGGAATTATCACATGTCATTTTTACTAATCGTGGTTATCCCCACACAAAACCCTTAGTAGAGTAAGAAATTAATATGGAACAAGGGGGACCTTGTGGTATGGTAAAAATCGAAATATACAAAACCCTTAGTAGAGTAAGAAATTAATATGGAATGTTTTTATGAAAATATGGTCTCTAATGGGTATACCTTCTATGGGGACCAGGGTTCCCAAACACAATTATCCACTTATATTAATTGAAAATATGTGATTCCATAAAGGATTAAAGTGTATGGATCAAAATGTGCCAAAGAAGAGAGGGGAGGGATCACTACTTGTCGTTTTTCCTATAAGGATGAGGAACGGGGATTAAATGGGTTGATGTTCAGTCAGAATAAGAACCTTTAAAACATTATTGTTATAAAATAATTTATATCGATGATTGACATTATGGTTTCTGGAAATAAGGTCTCTCCAGTCTACCACATAAGAAGACATTTGAGAAATAGAGGACATATTTAAAGAGAATATAGAATATATTAGAAGATATGTAACCATTAAGAGAGAATCAGTTGTGCTAATCAAACAAAATAAGTGCATAACATGGAAAACATTACGTGGACCACATGATCCATTCTTGGTCACGAAAATCACATGACCCATAAAACATCTTTTTATCACATCAACAATACTACTCATGGTCCGATGATGCATCGTCACCCTCTCTACCTCTATCTCCTACTGCCACCTGTAAGAACATTATATTGAAAATTAAATATTGTTGCATATTTATAATTAATCTTAAAACCAATAAAAGTTTTCAAACTAAATGATTGTGATTTTTTTTGATTTACCTGCTCACCACCACTCGGTGCACTACCACTAGGGGAATATCTGCTCATCTGCTGATATAAATCAGTCGACGCTTTCTGCATAGTGGATATCTAAGCCCCTTGGTCTTGAACTGTGGCTCGTAGAGAAGAAATCTCCCTCTGAGCATCTTCAGGTATGGGCTGACCATAACCAAGAGTAGATGCGGCTGGAATCCCTGATGGCCTGCTAAAGACCTCAGATGCTACAGGTCCCAAACCCATCCCACGCACTCTACCAGGATGCTCCGTCACAAGGACTTGAGCAACCGGGTCATCCTAGGAGACTGAGTAGGACTGCCTAGGACTGGAATCCCATAGTTCTGTAATTTTTACCTATTAATCAAATATCAATACATATTAACATAATAAAAACTGATAATAAGTTAAAAATTTGACTTCATACCCCAACTTCTTTTCTAGGCTCATTAACAAAAGAGCCATCTGATTTTCAGTGAACATCCAACCACAGTTCAGTCCGGGAGGCTTCGTACCCTAAATTATGTGACTGTATTAAGCAAAGATAAATAAAAAATTCAATATATTAAATAGATAATATTGTATTATAAATATTTAAACTATTTAAAATATTACCAATGACATTCGGCTTCTAGAAAAGCTTTTTGATCTCGTCGTGTGAGGGATGACTTGCTTCGCCCTGTTTGATGCATTCTGTCGTGAAAGATCCTGAAATAAATAAAATGAAATTTAACAGTAATGTATCCAATGTCATCTCCTCTTCATATACATGTATTAATGTAAAATGAGTATAATATAATAACATATATTTCAATACCATCCGCTTCTCATCACATTGTCTATCAACAAAAACATTACACTACTCTTTTGGTACCCCACTGGGTAGCTTGTCATACATTTGTTCCAAGGTCAACGAATTATCGTTGACATCACACCACAATCTCCATTTGAAATCTTTCCATTTTTTACCGAGATTTTTCAAACTCCACTTCCGTGCTATCACATCAGCAACTGTGAAGTGGAAGAACATCTGTATACATAAATTCATTTTGAACATATTAGTAACATGACATTCAATTAAACCATAATGTAATAAAATTAACTTTATTTGAGAATTGAAAACTTCATTTTTCCAGTTTGGAGGCATATGTCTCCAATCGTCATATGAAATGGGAAGAGAAATGGGCTCCGCTGCCAACTGACCTATAATCTGGCCATGTAACCCCATGGAATCATCCGTAGGGAACCCATAAGAATCAAATGGCACGAATATCATTTCGCCATTCAAGTTCCAAACATATGATCTTTTTAATTGTTTCTCTATTGTTTTATTTTTGTCATCTTCGATGAGCAAAGAATTAGTATAAACTAAATGCAATAAATTTATTTAATTAAAATTTATACCTATGACTGTGACCCTCCAGTGTGTCCGGGATGAACTGGAAGGGGTCTATCGCCGCCCAACTGATGAGGCACCTGTAGGGGGATTTGACGACTTAGCCTCTAATGGGAGGCTCTCTTATGGTGTGAGAGATGGTGCAATGGGAGATGGTGCGGGGGTGTAGGCAGCTGGTGCCTCAGATGTCGTGGGGAGTGACCCAGATGGATCGGCATCCGTCGCAGAACTGGAAGAAATAGTATACCGCTTCCTCCTTGGCATTCCTGTAATTTAATCAAATAAAATTAAGTTCAGAATATATATTTAAAAAAAATTATTTAGAAAAAGAAATTAAAAATGATAATAGATTCCCAGTACTAACAAACCAAATATATATAACAATGATAATGAATGACTGCAGAAATGAAACAAGTGGTTGCTGCATGAGTGAATAATTGTACATACAATCATTTTCCCCTTCAATAATGTCGGTTTCCTGCTCCATTGCTTCATCCACTTCATTCATCCTTGTAGGACTAATATTTTCAATATCATGATGGAAAAATAATTCTGCTTCCTGTTGTTGATGACATTCAACTTCAGAGGTAAAATCTTCCACTTCATCACACATATCATACAAATCTCTTTGTATTATGTGAGTAAATACACTCCACCCTTCATCCACAACATCATTCACATAATATACCATTTTTGCTTACGATGCTATGATATATGGATCATGCATTTCACAATCACCAACATCCATCAAGAGAGAGAAGTTCACAGAAGTAAATTGCAATTAATCTCTTTTAACACCTCTGATAAAATCGACCAATTTGCATTTGAATAAAACAACATAAAAATTTCCATGGTAGTTTAATTCAATAATATCATGCATTTTTCCATAGTATCCCACTTCAGCAAATGTAAATATACCACTATTTTGTGATTTCAAACCCACTTCTCGATCAACTGTACGAAATCTAAAGCCATTCACATTATAAGCATCGAACTTTCTAACTTGATTTATAGGACCTCTAGAAAGAAACTTCAAATCTCTTGACAAGTCTGCTCGAGTATCAGTATTCATGATCTGAAAAAAGAAATATAATTTAATATATTTACAAATTGTATGTGTCAAACTAATATTCTTATTTATTGCAAGATTTATGAACTTACACGTCGTGCAAACCATTCTACAAGATCTTTATTCACAGCTTTCGTTATATCTTTCTCATTTCGTGTTCGGCCTCTCATTCGTCTCTTTGTTTGTATCCAAAACTCTTCAATAAATGGATCTACAATTTCACTATTCAGCAGCACATATCTATGTGCCTGTAATAATTCCAATTCTGTCAGTGTCACATTTGAGGTCCTCCCAACTGATCGGCCAATCACAGGAAATATTTTTGATTTCTGATGCATTTGATATTGAGTTTATGTGTCATCAACACGTCCAACTCGATTAAATCTTGTCTCAATAACATCTAAATACCTAGAACAAAAGGTAAGAGATTCCTCGGCCAAATAGCCTTCAGCAATAGAGCCTTCTGTTTGAGCTTTATTTCTCACGTATGATTTCAAATGCCCAAGATATCTGTGAAATAAAATAATAATATTATGCATTTATTTAAATGTCAAAAATTGTTTACTTAACTGGAAAACATATAAATAAAATACCTCTCAATTGGATACATCCATCGATAATGAACGGGGCCTCCTAATTAGGCTTCTTCAACCAAATGCACAGTTAAATGAATCATGATAGTAAAAAACGATGGAGGAAGGATCATCTCCATTGCACAAAGAGTCAATAAAAACCTCTCCTGGAGGTTGTCAAGCTGAAATGGATGTACAACTTTCTCACATAATTGCCTGAAAAATTTTCATAATTGGAGTACAACAGCAGTAACTTTTTCAGGTAATAATGTACGCAATGCCAATGGTAGTAACTGTTGTAACAAAATATGTGAATCGTGACTTTTCAATACATGTAACTTATGATTCTTAAAGTCAACACACCTTGAGATGTTACTCGAATACCCATCAGATACCTTCACATTCTTTAAAATTCGATGGAACGTATCTTTATCCCTATTCTTCATTGCGAAAATGGCCGGAGCATACAGCATAAAGGAAAGCTTTGAATATTTCAAACACCCACTATACAACTCTTGATTTCCATCGTCAACTAAATCATGAAACGCATTTTTATCAGTGATGTTTTCCATTACATTTGGCTCTATAGAATCAAGAGGAGGATCCAATGATATGTTTCAATCTTGATCTACTTGTGTTACAGTCTCAAAAACATCACTTGTCACGTTGCAATTTGTTGCACCCTCTTCTAGTTGTTTTGATATGTTTTGATGCTGATAGTGGTGTCTTGCAGTGCCGAATGCATCATTTATGAGGTTTTTCATTTCATTTTCCATTGTCGATGAACTTGGGACCTCATTCTATGGATTAACATCAGTGCTCCATCTTTCTGTATTGTTCGATTCTCCATGCCAATTCCAACACAAATATTGAACAGGGAATTGCTTTAGTATTAAATGTTCATAAACTTCATCTATCTTCAACCATGTTCTAAATTTACATTTAGGACATGGACATATTATTCTCCCTTCAACGGATCGATTAGAAATCGCAAAATCTAAAAACTCATTCAAACCCTTAACATACTGAGGTGTGTTCCTCGGTAATGTGATCTAGCTTTTATCCATGTATATCACAATGTGCCTACAGAAAATATATGATAGTGTAAGATTGAAGAATCATAATATAATAAAGATGAAAAATTTATCATAAAGTATGCATAATATAATAAAGATGATTCATTGATCACATTTACCACTTACTTAGCATGCCTAGACAAACCAAACAAGTCTGGTCCTTAGGAGACAGCGTGAACACCTCATTGAGGAGCAGTAAGAATATTGAGATATACAATTTTCATAACACTGTCAATCAAACATTTATGTTGCCTCAAACAATTTTTATCCCCACTACATTAATGAGATACATTGGTCCATTCAGATTACTTCCACACCCTCACAAGAAATGCTACAACTTTCTTAAACATCTCATGTACTCACATGATTGTTCATCTCAATTAAATGTTTTATTTTATTTTCCATATCTAGAAATGGGATACCAGTCGGTATTTATAACATCCATCCAAAATCACTAGTATAGAATACCAATGCATGGGTTCCCATTTCTAGAGTTTCCCCTTATTGGATTGTGTTTAATAATCATTACCTTCACTTATCAATATTATAAATCAACAGAAATAATATGGAATATTTTTTTACCATATTTAGTTTCATAATTTGAACAATGTAGTTGATACTTGTTTATAAGCCAATGAATATTCTTCTCACTAGATCCAACATAGTGACAACACATTATGATAATTCCACCACTTAATTTCAATGTTTTTTCATCTATTAACCATTTATTTAGTAAGATACCGAAAACGGTGAAGTCAAATATTTTTTGTACTTTCATCTTTAACCAGCTTTTTCTACATAATTCAAATGTCTTTCACACTGTATAACTAGGTTACACATTGTGTAACTATTACTAGATACAAGTCATGATTCAAAAGTATTTCTCATACATCATTCTAGTCTATGTTAACATAAATATGGGTTAGTTATCATGCATAAGAGTATAATTCAAGTTCCCTATCTCGCAATGTATAAACATTCCTAATAATACATCACACTTACCTTGGAGCCTCAGTCTAGGTAGTTCCATAAAATTCACCCATTAGGGGTATAGAGAATCAGTTCGACTCCATAACCCATGAATTCTTGGGTGGGGTTAGAGCATCAGTCCAAACCGACCTTTGGAAGGATCCTCAGTCCTTTATCCCACCACCAAGCCATGTGCACATGCTTATTTATCCATTTCCACACACACACACACACACACACCATATCGCAACCATACTCAAAACAATACACATAAGAATATCAATCCATAACAATCAATATATGAATTAATAATATTCCAGAACCCATTAACACATTTTTCATATACATTACATAGCCAATTTAGCCAAATTTCCATTCTCATGCCCCATCCAATGAGGCATATTAAATAATTCCCTTATATTAACCCTTTTAACATATTCATGAATTACCTTAAGAAAATCCATTTAACATATTCCTCAATACATAATCCATTACCAATTTAACATATTCATAATTTTGTATACACTAATCCTCTTAAGAATTTCAATGTATTTCATAATTCAATTGGTACAATCATAATTAACTCAATTAATCCCATTTTCATGTCATTACCAAATAATCCATTGTGTAATTATCAACCCTAGGAACCACTTTTAATATTCCATTTTCAACCCAACCAAACACATTAACATCTTTACCATGGGGTCTACATTGTCACATGTCAAATCCACACTTAAAGATATATGGATTGTAATAAATTGCCCGAATCTAAGGGCAAGCCACACCAAGGTATCTTTTCTCGGCCAAGCGCACTCACCGCAGCGAGGAGAATGTAGCGGCACGAATTTGTTTGGATCTGGACCTCAACCTTTTGATTTTGGAAAAGGTACCTGGTGTTGTCCATGTACAGCCAGTCTTATTTGTTGCAATGTAATTCGCTGCATAATTTCTGGAAACAGCACCTCGGAGGTTGTCATCTAGATGACAACGGCTCCAAGTCTCTCGTTTCTCCCTCTCAATCTCATGAAGTTTTGGCCTCAACCTCGGACATGAATCTGAATTCTAGGATGTCTACAATAACTTACACTTCCATGTAATATTAAAATCTTGAAATTATTCAAGCGTCTCTCCTTTCTCTTATTCATGAAGCTCAATGTCTACTATTTCTTCAATTTGTGCCTTTTCCATTAGCATATCTATCAAGATAATGTAATTTTGAACTTACTGAATTCTTGTTGTGTTAAACCCTTCTTATAAACTCATCACAACCCTTCACGTAAACTCATCAAACACACTAAGTATAACTATCTATATCACACATCCAAATTTAAACTTTCAATCTCCCCATCCAGTATTTACTAACAATACACTATAACCAGTGAATGCATAAAATTTCAATGCAAATTTGACAAAAAATCAAACACCATGTTATCAATGGGTACACCAATCAAAATATTTCTAAAAAAAATTAAAATAATTAAGATGATGAATAAATTAGAGTATTTTATTCAATGCACTGCCCCTGCAATTACAAATTTTTTAATAACATTTTTGAAAATTAGCATCACATTGAGTAAATTCAATGTGTATCAAATGCACCTTCCAAAAAAAAAGTATATCAAACGCTACATTTTGCGATTTTCTTACAATTTTTCACTATATACATCACTTTACTATTTATGACTACCAATAATTAATTTACATTGTGGATGAATTTATATGTAATGTACCTAGAAAATCCTAGGATCAAAAAAAACATTTATATTATATTATTATATATCTTGAATCATAACATTCCACTTTATATTCTCATAATAAACAAAGGTAGTTTATTAAAAAATAAAATTAAAGCCACAACAATGTTCACACAATCCAAAAACTAAAAGTCGATCTGAACCAACCCGCCCTCCGAAACGAACCTCAGCTTCAAATAATAAACATATATTGCACAAAATCTTGTAAAAAAGATGAAAAATGTTGGAAAATTCACTTTGGGGTCACAGTCACAGTGAGAAGGGTCGCTGGGAGAAGGGGGTCGCGGGTCGCTGGTCATGGGCTCCGCCGTAGGTGCTGGTTGCGGGGTCACTGGAGACAGGCCGCGTGTTCTCCGAAGTCGTCATGGGGTTGCCGGGGGGGTTGTGGGAAGAAGGAAGCGCGAGGTCGAGAGGGTTGGGGGAAACTGGGATCTAGGTATGGAAGGGTCGAGGGTTTTTTAAAAAAATATGGGTTTGGCGGCGGTTTATTAAAAACCGCCGCGAAACCTTTTTCGGAATACGTTTAGCGGCAGTTTTGTGAACCGCCGCCACAAAAACGCCGTTAAACCCTATTTGTGTTGTAGTGTATAGATAGAATAAATAAAATAATTCCATTTAAACATTCATATGTATATTCTGCTAGTATAATAGTCCCATTTAAAATAAATAATTAATCTCATAATGAGGGAATACATTCTTGAATGGTGAAGATGGGAGGTTAGTCTCATCACGTCATGGAGACGGTAAGTCATATGTATGTAGGAGCAACGATATAATTTCCACAATGGTTAAATGGTATAAAATTTGTCGTAATATGAATTTTATACAAAAAATATCAAGTTATATTTATTATTTACATCCACTATATTCATCATTATACCCATATAAATAAAGTGCACATGAAATACAATTTACACCATGGCGTGGAGACGGTAAGATGTATCTACTCACACAAGGTGATATTGTTTTTCGTAGGATGGGTAAAAGGAGGAATATGGTTGTACCATAATTATTATAACATATCATCATGTGTATGGTATTTTTATTATTATTTTATTATGGAAACAACATGGAAATTATAATTATATGAAGAACTGAACTTTGAAAGAGGTGATAAATGAATTAGCTTTTTTTGGGTGTCTCGTATTTATTTGCACAAAAGGACTATATAGGATGGATTTCATCCTAATGTGTAGAGTCTATAATGATATTAAGGATTTTTTTAATAAGAAATGGGTAGGGTTTGTTTTATACAAATGGTTTGGAGGTGTGAATTAAATAGAAGGTGAAGTGGCCTTTTATAAGAGAGGTGAAGGGCGCTTTTGGAAAATCTTGAAATAAATATTTATTATAAATTTATTTTTATTTTTAAATAGCTAAGAAGTAATTCCTTTCTAGGATAATAAGAGAATGGTTCTATATCCCTTAATCCAATGATTTTTTGGAATGTATAGTTCATGAAATTAACCATATCTTTTGGTATTACCGTTATGTAAACAATTTAACTCTTACCATGTCTTCTTCTATTTTATAATATAAGGTTAATTTAGTTACTATAAAATGAAGTGACAACCTCAAGTGGGTCATTAATTTCATTTATAACATTATATTAGTCATTTGGATGAACCTTAAATTTTTATTATTTTTATATCATATAATAAAATAGTATTTGTTTTGAAAACACATTTAAATCAATTTTGACACAATTTAGTAATTGATTTTTGTTAAGGCCATAAAAACATGATTCCTTGAAACCAATGTCATTAACTCAAATATAACATGTCGTATTTCTTCATAAAATTAGTGTATGGAATAAAAATGTTCAAAGTATTTTTATTTTAATATTTATATCATTTATTTGATTCATTCATTAAGAAGAAAAGTACTGCTTCATTATTAGGACATAAATAAATTTAATTATTTCTTGTCTAAAAATTACAAATAAAATTACATGATATAGGAAATATTTTTAGATTTATAAATACTTTTTATAGTTGTAAATATCACTTATATAACTCTAATTATCATTTTTTTAGTAAAAGATAAATATTTATGGTATATTTATTTTTAATTTAAATTATTTTTTATAACACGACATTATAACGCCCAAGTAACACCATAGAATCCAAAAATCGGCCAAAGTATCTCCATGGTTGTAAATATATCATCCAATAGGATTATGAAGCATGTTAGGGTAGTTTTTTATTATTATAATATTATTTTTTACCCTTAATTATCTAATTTACCCATTAATCGTGGTAAATAAAAATAATTACTGAAGTCATTATTTATAAAGTCCAAAAATAAAAGGTACCTATTTAAAAAAAATTAACTTCTTATTCCAAATATGGAATATGTTTGTCCAAATTAAAAACACATAATTTTCATAAATTAATTTAAAATTAAATCCCTATTTTCAAACCTAGAAAGCAGGTTTTTAAGAAGTAAAAACTATTAAAAGACTAACCAGTGTTTATGTCCTATTTAAATTTTAAATTACTTACAATGATATAAATTCTATTATATGATAAAAATAATCTAATTATACTTTTAAAAACTTAAATGTATAATTTAACACTAAAAATTATTTCAATTAAAAAAGCTGTTTCTAATTAAAATTTATTATTTTTCACTATACATCAAAATATGGAAGTTATCATAAAATATAAAAAATTCATAAAAAATAAATATTTATGTACCTATTAAAAAGAAGAATTTAATTACATAAAATTAAATATATAAAAGTGTCAAATATTATATTTAAAAAGGGTTCTCCATTAAAACGAAAAAAAACAACTTTTTTTTCAAAAAAAATACTTCTTTTATCTAAAAAAATTCAATTTGTTCATATATTATGTGTAAGAAACTCATAATATGAATACTTAAATTAAATGGGATATATAAAATTCCAAATGTGGTTAATAATATTCATAACCTATTTTTCAAATGATTTGTCTAATAAGTCATGGTGCACTCGAACTCAGTGTTGTGTGTAGCGCAAGCTATTGAATTATTAAGAAGAATCATACCATGGAAGATTAGGGTGCTACAACCCTCATATTTTCATAATTTAGAGTACAAGATATTTTTTCCATTTAATGTAAGAGAACCTCTCAGTTACAGATTATGCAGCTAAGTTCATGAACTCAGTGTGGTTTTCACCTGAGGTGGTAGGTAGTACATCGTTGAAGGTATGTACTCTTGATGCTGGTTTGAGGAAGGATGTTTATTCAAAGATATTGATTCTATTTATAATTGATTTCATGGAAATTGTGAAGAGAGAAATTTTAGTTCCATGGGATATCTTTGAAGCTAGAGGTGGGGGAATCCAATTGGTACCCACAAGGAATTGTGAGAACTCTTAGGTTTGGTTTAAGAGGAAGAGGGATGCTTATTTCTAGGGTGGGGTTGTGGTTCTCACAATTAGAAATTTAGTCTATAGCCACATTTCAAAACTATGTCTATAAGCTATAGTCATTGTTTTACTAGTCATAACACCTATTGGTGTGGCTATATAAAAAATCTATAGACAAGGATTAAACATTGGAAACAACTCACATGGTTGGACACCTTGTCTATAGGGTCGATTCCTATGGTATAAAACTTTGGATATAGCCCATGTATACCATGGATATAGATTTAAAATAAATATCACCTAGGCATATTTGGTCTCCTTACCTTCACTATCGGAATCTGTAACCTTACCACTACACCATGGATTCCTTTTGCGTATACGAATATATATTGTGTTATATATTTTACTAAGAACCATGGGTATATCATGTAAATTGTAAATATATACATTACCACCATTTTTTAGGTTTATTATTTTCATGAGAAAGGTCAATATACCTATATCCATGGTTTTGATGAACCATGGCTATAGAAATTAAAAAAACTATATTGTCGTGGTTTAGGAAAACCGAATCTATAGCATTAAAAAAACCCTATAGCCATGGTTTTAAGAGGCTACTACCATGATTTTGGAAACTGTGACAATATATCACAAATTTGTCCATCATGGATATATAATCTATTTCCACAGTAGAAAATTGTGGCTATATCGCATGTAAATCATGGATATAGCCTTGCTATAATTACCTACAGCTACGGTTTTGGAAAAACATGGCTCTTGGACCAGTGCTAAATCATAGTTTTTTAGTAGTGTCAGAATCTGATGGCGGGATCAGTGAATCTTCCTCTAAATCCCTAATGTATGTCGAGATGTTTTTAGGGTGGTTATTTGGGCCACATTGAGTGTGGTTATATGAAACAACCTCGAGAAAGTCAAAATTGTATGTAGATGGGGAATCTTTAGTGGTATGGTCAGAATACTATGAGGTCGGGTGTTTGTGACACTCCTCAGGGTTCGCAGGAATCTTATGCTTTGATTGGTTGGGGGGTAGCAGCATACCCCTCTTTAGTAGAGTAAAGATAGTCATAGTGATTCTAGGAACACATCAAATCCTCAGTAGGAAAATAAAGATCATAGTTTTGCAACTTAATAGTTTTTGGAGCTGAGTGAGTTGTGATGGATGATCAGTCGGGGCCATTCACGGTGTGAGGTATGATTATTTTAAATTCAAATTTGATGAATGTGTTGTTTGATATGGGTTCTTCACATTATTCTATTGATTATCATATCATTTATTTTCTATGTTTAAGTGTGGAAATGATTCCTACTATTTTAAAAATTCAAACACTTATGGGTCAAAGTGAGTTCTGAGCCTTTCTGTGTAGATATTGCTGTATAGATATGGGTGGATATGAGTTGATTTGGGATTTCTCAATACTTGAGATGGATTCTTATGATATAATCCTAGGAATTGATATGTTGGGAATGTTTAAGGACCACATCGAATATTATTTTCGAAGGATTTGTTTCATGATGGATAATGGTTTCAATCATATCATTAGAGGGGAGATGAATGAAAAGTTAGGTGAAACATATTTTTTGGAACTAGTTGTTGGAAAAATATTTTATGAGTTAGAGTCATTATAATAGACATCAATTTCGGGAATGCAGCAGAGCATCCTTCAAGTATTGGTTAATCAATTTCTGGATTTTTTTTCTTGAATAATTCTCAGGGGTTTTATCCTGTGAGAGAAGTGGATTTTATGATTTCTCTCCTTTCGGGTACAATTCCTATATCACTTCCATATTAACGAATGGAAGTAATAGAATTGAGGTAATTGAAAGTGAGGTTGGAGGAGTTAGAAAACAAAGGGTTCATCTGGCCGACGATGTCCCTATGGGTGGTTCCTGTTTTTTGTTAAAAATGTGGATGTAACTCTACAATTGTGTGTTTATTATTGGAGGCTTAATTAGGTTATGATAAATAGCTGATATCCACTTCCACACATTGATGATTTTTTTGGATTAGTTTAGGGGAGCTTAGTGATTCTCTATGATTTAATTACAGTTAGTATATCATCATTTGTGTGTAAAGAAAGAGGATATTCCAAAAAGATCTTTTATAAGTAGATATGTCCATTATGAGTATATGGTTATTCCCATTGTTCTAAAAAATCCACCAGTAGTGTTCCTGGTTTTGATGAATTGGGTATTAAAGAGATATTTGGATTCTCTCGTGGTGGTGTTTTTTGATGATATATTGGTGTATTTCATGACAAGGGTGGCACATGAGTAGCACTTCATGATAGTGTTAAGGATACCAAATGATCATTAGTTGAATTCCAAATGTTCAAAGTGTGATTTCTAGATACAAGATGATTATTTTCTTGGACATGTTATTTCTGAGAATGGTGTTCAGTTGATCTAGAAAAGATTGAGGTTCTTATTTCATGGAAGCCTCTAAAAAATGTTTTTGAGAAACAGAGCTTCCTCAGTCTAGCTGGGTATTATTGGGTTTTTTCCTGATTTCTCATGATTTGACTCACCAATGACAGATTGGAAAAAAAATTCTATTTCTATAGAATGAGAAGTGCCATAAATATTTTGAAGAGATTAATGGTTGTCTTACATCAGCAACAATATTGGTTTTCCAGAACCATGGAAAGCGTATGTGGTGTATTTTGATGCATTGAGATCAGGGTTGGTGTGTTTTCTCATTCAAGGGGATCATGTAGTTTCTTATGGCTCACAACAGTTGAGGTTTCATGAGATTAACAACCCAACACATGATTTTTACTTGGTCGTAGTGCTTCATGCTTTGAAAATTTGGCATCATTATGTTTTCGGTGAGAAAATAACGATGTTTACAAATCATAATAGTTTAAAGAATATTTTATCATAGAGAGATTTTAACTTGAGGGAAAGGATATGGATGGAGTATCTCTAGGTGTTTTATTTTGACCTAATGTATACACTAGGTATGTGAAATTCGGTGGCGAATTTATTAAGTAGTAATTCATATGCTTAGGTGGTCAAAGAGGCATAAGAAGTGGTAGTTGATGTTGGTCCTAGCCAACATGTGGTTGGAATGTGAGGATCAGGGTCACAGAGTGTTTTTATTTGCAGTCTCATTGCTTCTTGATTTGTTTGGGTTGGTTAAAGAGGTGCAGACTTTTTACTCTGATTGTATGGTGATGAGGTTAAAACTCAATATTTGGGAGACCATTGAGGGTTATGGACTGAATGGGAAGTCACTTTTGTGCTTTCAGAATTGGATGGTTGTACTGGAAGATTTTTAAGAGAAAATTCTCAGGGCATATCATCATTCTAGGTGGGTGGTCCATCCTGAAATTCTAAAAATGTATAAGGTGTTGAAACACCAGTTTTGGTAGGATGGTAAGAAAAGGAAAGTGGTAGAGTTTGTTTCGAGATTCTTGACATGCTAGGAATTCATGACCGAGCATCATCAACTGGTAGGTATGGTGCAATATTTACTTATTCATATTTAAAAATGGGAATATATGGTTATGTATTTTGTTACAGGTATCCCAAGAATGGTCATAAATCATTATGACAAATGGGTGATAGTGGATCAACTCACAAAGTCATCCCATTTCATCCCTATTAATGAATCTCATACGGTGGAGGATCTATCCAAAATCTATATCTATGAAGTGGTAAAGAGTCATCATGATCCAGTATTTATTTTATTAGATAGAGATAATAGGTTCACATCTAATTTTTGGAAATCCTTATAGCAATCCCTTGTGAATTATTGGATGATGATTATGGTGTACCATCATCAAACGGATGGGAAATACAAGAGAATGATACAAACATTGAAAGATATGTCACAATCGTTTGTGATGGATTTTTTTGGATCATGGTAGGAACACTTACCATTGGTGGAGTTCTTGTATAATAACAATTACCATACCTTCATACAGATGGCCCAGTTTGAAGCATTGCGTGGGAGTATGTGTCATTCTTCGGTTTATTGGGTGGAAACATCTGAAACTTTGATGGTCGGGACAAGCCATGTCCAAGAGACTATGGAGAAGATCAAGTTGACCAGGAAGAGAATGTAGAATACTCAGAGTCATCAGAAATCATATTCGGACCATTTTCAATGACCATTGTCATTTGAGGTGGGTGGCCATTTGTTTTTTTGAATGACTCATAGGCTTGGACATCATCGATTTGGAAAATAGGGAAAGTTATCTCAAAGGAAAATTGGGCCTTCAAAGACACCTGAGAGAGTTAGAGAGGTGGATTATCAGTTGGTTTTCCACTATGGTTTAGTGCGGTGAAAAATGTGTTATGTATATCTCAGTTAAAAAGTATCAGTCGGATCGGGACCATGTGATTCATTGGGATCATGTTAAGCTAAAAGTGAATGATTCTTTGGTTCACATGCTAGTGTGGATTTCCGATAGGAAATATAATGTCTTTCTAGGTAAAAGCATCAGTTTAGATAGATTTTTGTGGAAGCATGGTAATATTTATGATGAGACTACAAGCAGAAGAAAGGGATGGTCGAGCAATGGCCTTCTCTCTTTCGACAATGAAATGGTTCTCTACTTCCCAAGGATGTAATTTCCAATGGTGGGAAAATTTATCACCCCAATTTTGAGATATATAACTCTTTTTATGACTTTTTATGTGTTCAATGTTGTTGGGTAATGTTTGGGAGAGTTTTTGATGGTTTTCGAAATGTTAGGAAGTTATTCCGCACACTATTTGATCACAGTTAGAGGAAGCTGTGAAGAATCAACATAAAACCATGCAACATGAGATAGTGTGATGCATATGATTTGCACATGTTTTGTCTAATCGTGTGAGATTATATTCGAGGTAGTATCATTCACACAGTTAGAGAATAGTTCACCTAGTTGTGTTGGCTAACCATACACAATGGAAATATGGGTTTTTTAAAAAAATTGGATCGCTTTGGATTTTCCCTATTTCACTCATTTATTCAACCATACGAACCCTACATAGGATACCTTGGGCTCAGGGGTTATAGGGGATCTCCCAACAATTTTGGAATAAAATTAAAGTGGTTTCTTAGTGGTTTGATGGTGGTTCTGACAAGGTAAGTCTCTTCTCTTGGTTGTTTGTGGTTTTATCTAGATGTACTTTTATCCCTATGTATATTGGATTTTTATATCTTCACTTATTGCATTTTGATATGGGGTTCTGGTTTCCCGAAAATTTGAGAGTTCTATTTTTTGATGATATGAAAAGGGATATAGAGCAGTTTTGTTGAGGTTTACCCAACTGTGGTGTGCGGTTTTATGGGGGGTCCATTTTGCTGGAACCCTAAGGTAGGAGGATTTTTTTCTTGAATCCACATTTCTATAATTCATGAAATTTCTGTAATTAATTTTTTTTGAAATTTATTATGAATATGATGTGAAAATTTTGGTGGAAACCTATTTTGTGTTGATTCGGGGATTTTGGGTAAAATGTGACATTTTTGAAAAGGGAGTTTTATTGTGTGATTTTAAAATGTTGATTTCAAAATATATAATGGTTTGGATTGTGGATAATTTTTTATGAAATATTTATTTCAATGTTGATGTTTTTTGTCACGACCCGTCCTCGGGGCCCGTGCTGTGACTACCCCAAGCCCACCTTCTATAGGCCAGGGGCTGGAGACTAGCACCAAGGCGTAAATCCTGGTAAAGGGAAGGCATTTCCTTTGTAAAGTAACAAACAAACAACACAGAGTAAGCAGGCAGAAGTAAACACTAAGTAAAAACTGGTAAAACAGTAAGTGCGTAAAGTAAGTGGGCCAGAATACAAACTCAAACTGAAAGTAAAGTACAACTCGAAAGGGGAAAACAACAACTGAAAAGTAAAGCCGCAACGTCGAGCCGTCCACTGGAAGTCCCACCTGAAGGGTGGGTACAGAAAGCCTCCACTGTTCCTCGGGTCCAGCCGACCGCTCCGAGTACGTCCCGCCCAGTGGTCCACCTCCAGGTACCGTCCTGCTCCGCAAGCCTCCACCACGATCAGTGCTGTCCGTCGTCTGCAACCAACACAACATAGTGCGGGCATAGCCCATGTAGGGGTGAGTATAAGCTACTCAGTAGGGACCCCGAGACCCCTGAAGGCCTCCCAGAATCCACAAAGGATAACCACAAAGGAAAGATACAATCATGAAGTAACATCTGACACTACTTAGGTATATAACCATACATATACCTAGGTCATCAATTCTCGCTCGGCTCCAACTTCCGAGCTCAAGTACAACCCAGTCCACACAGGAAAGCAAAACGTAAATCCACACAGGATAGCACAACACAATCCACAAAGGAAAATAAAACATGATTCAGCTCACACAGGAATACTTCTTTGAATGATGATAAAGATAACCAGATATTGCCACTGATTCATCTAAGTCGTCAGACCCACAAATGATCGATAGGTACTAACCCCCGCAATGACCCACAAAGGATCTGACCCATAAAGTATCGATAGGTACTAACCCCCGCAATGACCCACAAAGGATCTGACCCACACAAGATCGATAGGTAACTAACCCCTGCAAAGACCCACACAGGATCGGACCCACACAGGATCTGTAGGCGCTGGCCCACACAGGACCGCTGAGCACTAACCCACACAGGATCGGACCCACACAGGATCAGTAGCACTGACCCACAAAGGATCGGTGAGTTCTGTAGTCGTCGTCGTCGAATCCACTGAGGATCTCTGTACAGTCGTCGTCGTCATTGTAGCAGTCACAGCCAGCTCTAGGGTTCCCGCACACAGCAAGCTCGTTCGGGAGGGTCCGCTCCACGAGCTGAGAGTCTGATACATCAATTGACACATAGTTCAGAGTTGATGTATCCAAAAGTTCCGTATCGTCAACAGGAACTCAACGTCGCAGATGGCGCGTCAATCGGACGCCCGGTCTGAGAGTTATTAGCTTTTTCGTCCCAGGGGCCCGGTTGGTTTTTAAGGAAAAACCAAACAGACCTTACACCACCTACGTCCAAACCTCGGGCAGAGTAATCCAAAAGATCTGTCTCACTTAGAGGAATTCAACAAAGTCGATGGCACGTCAATCGGACGTCCGAAGCTCAATATATAAGCATTTCCGCTCGAGGGTCTGGTTGGTTACGTGTATGAACCAACCCGGCCGAACCCAAAGTATTCCGAAACCTTGAGTGCGATATACCGAAACGACCGTCTTGATCCAAGTATTGCATCTCCGCTGACGACGCGTCGTTCAGAGGCCCGTAGCTCATGTTATGATAAAAATACCGAAAAGGTCCGGAAACGGGGGGTCTGGGCCTGGACCGACCCCCCCCCCTCCCCGGGTCGACCCGACCCGGGTCCGGGTCTGACCCGGTTGGGCGCGACCCGGCCCGGCCCGGCCTGGTCATGACCCGGCCGGTGAGTTGGCTCGGCTCGGCTCGGCCGAGCGACCGAGTAAGGGAAGTCGCGGGGCGTTATGTCCCCACAGGAAGAGGAGTCGCGGCCCCGCATGGGGCAGCGCTTGGTCAGCGGACGCGGCAGAGCCGCGTCCCATGTCTCGCCGGACCTGCGCGGTCGCGGGTCTGGTCGGCCGCCGCCGCCTCCAGCTGTCGGCGCCGCCGGTGGAGTCCGCGGGCCACCGGAGTTGCTCCGGCGGTCCGATTCCATTTTCCTCTGCGCCGTAGCTCATCCCGAGTCCCGTTCGTCACTGTGAAATCAACAAATCGTCTCTACGGCACGTTTTTTCGTCGTCCACCGTTCCGCACACCAAGAAACACAGGGTGGTGGGTTCGGACTTGTTCGTTGGTCCGCACCCACCGCGTTAGCGGTTTGAAACAAGACCGTAAATCACTGCAATTGATAAACCTCGTTCTGCAATAATAATCTGCTGACCAACTTGTTAATTGGTTGGTCCGCGTTCTTGCCTTGGAGGAAAATAAACATACGTAAAATCAGTTTTCACAACGACCCCTACCTCGTAGCTATCGTTGGACGAGTGTTCTTCGCGGAATTGACCGTCGCGAGAGGAGGTGATCGTCGCGTCACGTCGTCGTGGAAGGGCGTCGCGTCGACGATCTCTGAGGGTTAAAGAAACACACGGATTTAATTATAACAATTAAATACATGCTGAGGATAAAAACTACAAAGGAATTTAAAAGATTTTAAATCTCCTACCTCAAGAGTTGATCGAAGATTTGTCGCGGGGAAAGAACGTTGCGGAAGAAGCGTCAGCATCACGTCGATCTCCGAGGGTCGGGCGTTCTTCATCGCCCTTCGTTGGAGGTTGGCATTCTTCACGTTCTTCGCGTTCTTCACGTTCTTCGCAAAGGAGGATGAAGGCACATAATCTCCAAATCCTCTCAACAAATCGAACCCCAGAAGAAAGGTGTGTTGGTCTTATTTCATTAATATGCCAACCGTTGAAAAATAGGTTAAGAAACGAATGATTAATTCATAGAATTAATTTCAACGAATTAACCGCCCAATTAAAAGGAGAGTTTAATAGTTTAAGAAATGCCCCAGTTGACTTTCATTAATGAAGAGTTTTTGTGGGTGCGTTACTTAGCGGAAAAGAAACGGTGGGGCTCGTGCAGGCCCCACCTCACAAATATCCTACCAAGGGGGTAGGATATTTTGTGTTACACCCTATCTGCTTCAACTTAGCTTAAGAAGCTTACAGTGGCTTTTAAGTGGCTTTATGTGAAATAAAATAAAGTTTTTCGTACCACATTATTTTATTTCATAACTTAAAGCCCAAAAATTTAAAAACCACACCCGAGCAAACACAACTCCAAAAGAGGCGTTTCTAATCAAAAACGGGTGCTGTGATTCCATCGGTGCCCTCGAAATTTGATTCTGAGCACCGGTTCAAAAGTTAGAAAAACTCGCTCATTCGTTCACTGAACTTTCCCGAGCCAAACTTCAGAAAATGATTCCGGGCACACCGGGCCTCGGAATCACGTGCCGTCAGAAACTGCGTTCTTGTAAAATTCCAACGAAAATTAAGAACAAGTATTTCCTAGAAATTTAAAGGTCTTTACATCACTCCCACCTCATGGATTTACGTCCCCGTAAAGATACATCATAAACTAGGGAAACAAATGTGGGTACTGAGCACGCATCTGACCCTCCCGCTCCCAAGTGCTCTCCTGGAGGTTCCCGTGCTGCCATCTTATGCGCACTAGAGGAATCGACCATCCACGTAGGACCCGCTCCTGTCGATCCTCGATCTCCACCGGGACCTCCGCAAAAGTTTCCACATCATCAACGTCTAGCTCCCCATGGTCAATGATGTGAGTCGGGTCGTGCACGTATCTCCTTAGCTAAGATACGTGGAAGACATCGTGCACCTGGTGAAACTGAGGTGGTAAAGCCAGGCGATAATCCACCTCACTAATCCTGTTGAGGACCTGGAAAGGTCCGATGAAGTGTGGAGACAACTTGTCACCTCGGCCAAATCTCTGTAATCCACGTCGAGGTGAGACACGCAAGAAGATGTGGTCTCCATCCTCGAACTCTAGTGGCATACGCCTCCTGTCAGCATAAGAATTCTGCCGGCTCTGGGTTGTCCTCATCCGCTCCTGGATGACTTGGACCTTCTCTGTCGTGGCCCGGACCGTCTCTGGTCCCACAAGTGCTGACTCCCCAGGGTCTGTCCAGCACAAAGGAGATCTGCAAGGTATGTTGTACAACTCCTCGAATGGTGCCATCCCGATGGTGGAGTGGTAGCTGTTGTTGTACGCAAACTCCACCAAGGGTAGGTGGTCCTCCCAGCTGCGACCAAAGTCGAGGACACATGCGCAGAGCATGTCCTCGAGAGTCTAAATGGTCCTCTCCGTCTGACCATCCGTCTGAGGGTGAAAGGCGGTGCTCAAACGTAGCTGCGTTCTGAACGCCTCCTACAACCCCTTCCAAAGCCGGGAAGTAAAGCGAGCATCTCGATCAGAGATGATAGATGATTTCACACCATGAAGCCGTACAATTTCCTGAATGTAGAGACGCCCCATGCTCTCCACTAAGCCCTGCTCTCTGATGGGAAAGAAGTGAGCCGACTTACTGAGTCAGTCAATAATCACCCAGATGGAGTCGTGACTTCTGGAAGTGCGTGGAAGTTCAGTCACAAAGTCCATAGATATCCCGTCCCACTTTCACTCTGAGACCTCCAAGGGCTGTTCCAAGCCTGCCGGTACGTAATGTTCTGCCTTCACTTGCTGACAGGTGAGGCATCGTGAAACAAACTCTGCCACAGCCTTCTTCATGCCCGGCCACCAGTGCTGTCATCTGAGGTCTTGGTACTTCTTCTCCACTCCAGGATGTACCGCCAAAGGAGAAATGTGAAACTCCCTCAGCACATCCTCTCGTAAAGTGACTGGTACTAAGTTACGTCCTCTGAAAAGGACGTCATGCTCTGCTCCAAAGGAGAAGCCATCAGGTGCCTATCCTGAGGATATCTGTGCACGCCGCGTCTCACAGTCAGCGTCCCCACGCTGTGCCCCTCTGACCCGCAGTATTATTGGAGGAGAGACAGTGAGTGACTGAAGGAAGGCTGCTCCATCTCTATCCATGAAGGATATCTGCAAAGCGGCTAGCTGCTCTGTCGCCTCCTTGAGTAGCTGAATGCCCGTCCTCATGCTGAGAGCATCGACAACCACGTTCTCCTTCCTAGGAGTATTGACTATCTAAAAGTCATAGTCCTAGAAGAACTCGATCCATCGCTGATGTCTCAGGTTCAGGTACTTCTGCGAGAAGATGTACCTGAGACTCTGGTGGTCAGAAAAGACTGTAAAGTACTCTCCCATCAGATAGTGTCACCATGTCATCAGGGCGAAGACCACTACTGCTAACTCCAGGTCATGGGTGGAGTAGTTCTGCTCATGTGGCCTCAACTAACGTGATCCATAGGCGATCTCTGTCCGCTCATGAATCAGGACACATCCGAGTCCGGTCCCTGATGCATCGCAGTAGACTACATACCCTACTCCCTCCTCAGGAAACCTCAAGATAGGTGCGCTGGTCAATCTCTGTCTCAGCTCCTGGAAGCTCTGCTGACATCTGTCTAACCACACAAATGATTTCTCCTTCTTCTTCAAAGATGAGAGTGGTGCCGCAACTCTGGAGAAGTATGGCACAAATCTCTGATAGTATCCAGCTAGTCCCAAGAAACTTCGCACCTCCGTCATGCTCCGGGGTGGCTCCCAAGCTAACGCTACCTCGATCTTTTCGGGATCCATCGCAACTCCTGCCTCATAGATGACGTGTCCCAAGAAGTGGACCTCACGTATCTAGAACTGACACTTAGAGAGCTTTCCATAAAGCTGGTGCTCTCGAAGCGTTTGTAGTACAACCCGTAAGTGGTAGGCGCGCTCCTCCTCAGTCGTCGAGTAAATCAAAATGTCGTCGATGAAGACCATGACAAATCGATCAAGGTATGGCTGAAAGATCCTGTTCATGAGGCCCATGAACACTTTCGGAGTGTTGGTCATGCCGAAGGGCATAACCAAGAAGTCATTGTGGCCATACCGACACCTGGAGTTCTTCTTCTGCATGTCCTTGTCCCGAACTCTGAGCTGATGATAGCCTGACCTGAAGTCTATCTTCGATAACCACCATGCTACCTTGATCTGATCGAAGAGGTCATCAATCCTCAGTAGCAGATACTTGTTCCTCACCGTCACCTGGTTCAGGCGATGATAGTCGACACAAAGTCGCAAGCTCCCGTCCGCCTTCTTGGCGAACAATATCGGGGAAGCCCAGGGTGAAACACTGGGTCAGATGAATCACTTGCTCTGCAAGTCCTCCAACTATACCCGTAGCTCCTGAAGCTCATCAGGGGCCATCCGATATGATGGAGTGGATATCGGGGTTGTCCCGGGGTACAGATCAATATAAAAGTGCACCTCTCTACGAGGAGGTAGCCCTGTAACGTCGTCGGGAAAGACGTCCGCATACTGATCCACCACTACAGGAAAACTAGGACTCCGCACGTCAACTTCTCCTAGGATGAGTCTAGCCAACTGATGACTGATGGACTGTCGTCTCCTCTTTGGAAGTCCATCCTGTGCTACGAAGGCTCCCTTCTCGCCAGTGAAGGCAAACCTGCTCCGGTCGGTGTGTACACATCGCACCTTGCGCCTAATACAGTCAATCTGAGCATGAACTGTGGATAACCAATCCATGCCCAAGATGACGTCGTAAGGCCTCGACGCCGCTACAAGAAGATCCCATCCAAAGATCTCGCCTCCTAGAGTAAGGTCACACTGCCGAAACCAGTGCGTAATCGTCGAGTCTGATCCCGTAGGAGTCTCTATCCGTAAGGATCGAGCCATAGGCTCTGTCGGAATATCCGAGCTCCGAACAAGGGCAGCGGCTATGAATGAGTGACTCGCTCTTGTGTCTATAAGAACTGCCACAAGGGTGGAATCGACACAGATCATACATAGAATCATCTCGGGGGCGCCATGGTTGTAGGCCACCGGTGCCTAGAGCTGTGCCTTTCTCTACCCGCCAGCTCCCTATGGTCGGGGTGGACCTCCTGGTGGTGGTGGTGGTAGAGCCTCAAAGCGTCTCCCACCACCTGCTGCTCATCCAGCTCCTCTGCCTCGTCTGCCTCCTCCCTGCGGACCGCCGCGGTCGACCCTCTGCCTCTGCCTAGGTGGCCCCTCAACCGTCTGCTGCTCCTCGAAACGGTGGGTCGGGCAGTCACGAGCCATGTGGCCCTGCCTGCCGCATGTGTAGCACTGTCTGCCTCTCGAAAGACTGGCTCCATGTTGTATGCCCCTCATTGCTGAGCCAGTGTCCTGAGGTCGTCTGCGTGAGGGTCGGGTCTTCCTGGACCCCTGAGTCTTCCGTTGACTGCCTGCCGCAGAAGACTCTGCTACGTGCCGCCCCGCGGTAGGTCTCGCTGCTGATGAATTCTCAACAAGGAAGCTCTCGATCAAAATGGCTCGCTCCAGAACTCCTTCCTAAGTTGGAATGCTGAGGGAGATCAGTGATGGCCTGATCTCATGTCTCAATCCCTGCTCAAAGGTTTAGGCCTGGAAGAATGGATCACGTACCATGTCGGTCGAGTAGCGTGAGAGATCGGTAAATCTCGCCGAGTACTGGGCGATCGTCAAGCAGCCCTTCCACAGCTGAAGAAGCTCCTAGATGCGCACCGCACAGAGGGTGGCTGGGACAAACTCTGAGCGGAAGAGACCCTCAATGTCTGTCCAGAGGAGATATGCTTCATCGTGCACCTGGAGCATCAAGCTCCACCATCGGCCCGCTGCTACGTGCAGTAAGCTCACTGCGAGGATCAACATGAGGTCTGCTGGTGTCCTCACATGCCTGAAAACTCGTACCACTGCCTCCAGCCAGTCCTCGGCTGCCTGGGGGTCCATCTCCCCGCAGAACCTGGGCGGTCGCTGGCGCTAGAACTCATGTAGTGCACTAAGGCGACATGCATCGTCAGCGGCTGGGGCTGGAAGAATTGGTGGCTCGGTGGGTAGAGGTACCGCCGGTGCCTCAGCTGTCAAAGTGCCATGTACCGAGGCCTCGTCGCTCGACGGGCTGTCATCACGTACAACTCTTGGAACCCTAGCTGGCTGCCATCGTGGGGCCATCCTGAAAAGAAACAGGTGCGCCATGGTCAGAACAGTATACCTGGTGAGCTGATACAAAGTAATCACAAAGAAAACTTGTAACACACATGCAATCAATGTTTTCGTGCATTAAGTCGGAAATCGGAAGTCAGGGTCCTGGTGTACGGATACGTTGGTCGTCGCACCAACACTGGGCTCGCTGGACTGATAACCACACTAAATATGCTAAACATTGTTGCTTCACATAGAAGAATGATCAGAGTCTACGGAAGAACCAAACCCCTCTGATACCAATTTGTCACAACCCGTCCTCAGGGCCCGTGCCGTGACTACCCCAAGCCCGCCTTCCATAGGCCAGGGGATGGAGACTAGCACCAAGGCGTAAATCCTGGTAAAGGGAAGGCATTGACTTTGAAAAGTAACAAACAAACAACATAGAGTAAGTAGGCAGAAGTAAACACTATGTAAAAACTGGTTCAACAGTAAGTGCGGAAAGTACGTGGGCCAGAATACAAACCCAAACTGAAAGTAAAGTACAACTCGAAAGGGGAAAACAAAAACTGAAAAGTAAAGACGCAACATCGAGTCGTCCACTGGAAGTCCCACCTGATGGGTGGGTACAGAAAGCCTCCACTGCTCCTCGGGTCCAGCCAACCGCTCCGAGTACGTCCTGCCCAGTGGTCCACCTCTAGGTACCATCCTGCTCCGCAATCCTCCACCACGATCAGCGATGTCCGTCATCTGCAACCAACACAACGTAGTGTGGGCATAGCCCGTGCAGGGGTGAGTATAATCTACTCAGTAGGACCCCGAGACCCCCGAAAGCTTCCCAGAATCCACAAAAGATAACCATAATGGAAAGATACAATCACGAAGTAACATCTGACACTGCTTAGGTATATTCCCATACATATACCTAAGTCATCAATTCTCGCTCGGCTCTAACATCCGAGCTCAGGTACAACCCAGTCCACACAGGAAAGAAAAATGTAAATCCATATAGGATAGCACAACACAATCCACAAAGTAAAGAAAAACAGGATTCAGCTCACACAGGTATACTTCTTTGAATGACGATAAATATGACCAGATATTGCCACTGATTCATCTATGTCGTCGGATCCACAAATGATCGATAGGTACTAACCCCCACAATGACCCACAAAGGATCTGACCCACAAAGGATTGATAGGTACTAACCACCTCAATGACCCACAAATAATCTGACCCACACAGGATCGATAGGTATCTAACCCCCGCAAAGACCCACATAGGATCGGACCCACACAGGATCTGTAGGCGATGGCCCACACAGGACTGCTGAGCCCGGACCCACATAGGATCGGACCCACACAAGATCAGTAGCACTGACCCACAAAGGATTGCTGAGTGCTGTAGTCGTTGCCGTTGAATCCACTAAGGATCTCTGTACAGTCGTCGTCATCACGGTAGCAGTCGCAGCCAGCTCTAGGGTTCCCGCACACAGAAAGCTCATTCGGGAGGGTCCGCTCCATGAGCCGAGAGGCTGATACATCAACTGACACATAGTCCAGAGTTGAAGTATCCAAAATTTCCGTATCGTCAACGGGAACTCAACGTCGCATACGGCGCGTCAATCGGACGCCCTGTCTGAGAGTTATTGGTTTTTTCGTCCAAGGGGCCTGCTTGGTTTTTTAAGGGAAAACCAACCCAACCATACTCCACCTGCATCCAATCCTCAGGCGGAGTAAGCCAAAAGATTTGTCTCACTTAGAGTAATTCAACAATATCGACGGCACGTCAATCGGATGTCCGAAACTTATGATATGAGCGTTTCCGCTCTGAGGGCCCGGTTGGTTTCATGTACGAACCCACCCGGCTGAACCCAAAGTATTCCGAAACCTTGAGTGTGTTATAGAGAAACGATCCTCTTGATCCAAGGATCGCATCGCTGCTGACGGCGTGTCGTTCAGAGGCACGTAGCTCAAGTTATGAGCAAAATACTGAAAAGGTTCGGAAACGGGGGGTCTGGGCCCGGACCGACCCGGTTGGGCGCGACCCGGCCTGGGCGCGACCCGGCCGACGGGTCGGCTCTGCTCGGCTCGGCCGAGCGGCCGAGCAAGGGAAGCTGCGGGGCGTGATGTCCCCGCGGGAAGAGGAGTTGCGGCCCCGCGTGGGGCCACGCTTGGTCAGCGGATGCGGCAGAGCCGCGTCCCGTGTCTCATCGGACCCGCGTGGTCGCGGGTCCGGTCGGCCGCCGCCACCGCGCTGGCGACCCGCGCCACCATGCCGGCGACCCGCGCCGCCGATGGAGTCTGCGGGCCACCAGAGTTGCTCCGGTGGTCCGATTCCATTTCCATCTACGCCGTAGCTCATCCCGGGTCCCGTTCTTTACTGCGAAATCAACAAATCGTCTCTACGGCACGTTTTTTCATCGTCCTCCATTCCGCACACCAAGAAACAAAGGGCAGTGGGTTCAGACTTGTTCGTCGGTCCGCACCCACCGCGTTAGTGTTTTGAAACAAGACTATAAATCCCAGCAATTGATAAACCTCGTTCCGCAATAATAATTCACGGACCAACTTGTTAATTGGTTGGTCCGCGTTCTTGCCTTGGAGGAAAACAAACCTAGGTAAAATCAGTTTTCAAAATGACCCCTACCTCATAGCTATCTTCGGACGAGAGTTCTTCGCGGAATTGACCGTCGCGGGAGGAGGTGATCGTCGCGTCGTCGCGGAAGGGCGTCGCGTCGATGATCTCCGAGGGTTAAAGAAGAACATGGATTTAATTATAACAATTAAATCCATGTTGAGGATAAAAACCACAAAGTAATTTAAAAAATTTTAAATCTCCTACCTCAAGAGTTGATAGAAGATTTGTCACGGGGAAAGAACGTCACAGAAGAAGCATCGGCGTCGCGTCAATCTCCGGGGGTCGGGCGTTCTTTGTCGCCCTTCTTCGGAGGCCGGCATTCTTCTCGTTCGTTGTGTTCTTCGCGTTCTTCGCGTTCTTCACGAAGGAGGATGAAGGCACAAAATCTCCAAATCCTCTCAACAAATCTCACCCCAGAAGAAAGGTGTGTTGGTATTATTTTATTAATATTCCAACCGTTGAAAAACAGGTTAAGAAATGAACAATTAATTCATAGAATTAATTTCAACGAATTAACCGCCTAATTAAAAGAAGTGTTTAATATTTTAAGAAACGCCCCAGTTGACTTTCATTAATGATAAGTTTTCGCGGGTGCGTTAATTAGCAGAAAAGAAACGGTGGGGCTCGTGCGGGCCCCACATCACAAATATCCTACCAAGAGGGTAGGATTTTTTGGGTTCCACCCTATCTGCTTCAACTCAGCTTAAGCAGCTTAAACTGGCTTTTAAGCGGCTTTAAGTGAAATAAAATAAATTTTGTTGTACCACATTATTTTATTTCTTAAATTAAAGCCCAAAAATTTAAAAACCACACCCGATCAAATAAAACTCCGAAAGAGGCGTTTATAAGCAAAAACCGACGCTGCGATTCCATCGGTGCCCTCAGAATTCGATTCCGAGCACCGGTTCAAAAGTTAGAAAAACCCGCTCATTCGTTCACTAAACGTACCCGAGCCAAACTTCGGAAAATGATTCTGGGCACACCGGGCCTCAGAATCACGTGCCGTCAGAAACTGCGTTCTTGTAAAATTCCAAAAAAAATTAAGAAAAGAAATTTCCTTGAAATTTACGGGTCTTTACATTTTTTATTGAAATTATGTTTGGCATGGAAAATGGTTAAAGGGTGTTCTAAATAAATGTGTTATATATTGAAGTGATTTGGCATGTGTTGGAAATGGTTGTCTATATGATGTGTCTCTTTGTTGTGCCCTATTCTTGTTGATTGGTTAAGTATTATTTCTTGTTTTTATTGGGTGTGATGTGGGTTGGATGTATCGCTATAAAAGGTGATGGATAGTGGATGGAAGGTCCACCATTAAGGATATGTGGTAAGGAAGTACCACTAGATTTGGAATGTAGTGGACGACCTTGGAAAGGAAGTTCCACCATGTTTACTTTCCTTGTATGTTACATTATGCAACATAGAAATGTTTTTTCTGATGTTTGATATTGAAATGTATTATGGCATGGTTGTTTTTTACCCTTGTTTTGTGTGGATATGGGTAAAGGTGGATTGGTAAGGGTTTGTTTGGATTATGGTAATAATTGAACTATTTAATGCTTTATATAAACTATTTTATATAAATTTGATAAAGGGTTTATCCATGTGGAGTGTGTAAGGAATTCATTTGGGGAAAACATACTAAGAATTTTTACTCACCCCCTACTTTAGAACATTCGTGCTTTTGCAGATTTCATTTTCTAGGACTCAGGTAAATTTAAAACATCTCATTTTTCTAGCGGTTTTCCATGATGTATAGAGGATTTGGTGGTGCTTGGAGCAATGTGCTTGACATGGAGATGTGGAGTTGTGTCATAAATTTTTGGGTTGTAGTCTTGTAGTCTTCCTCTTGGAATTATCATTATGTATTATTATGGATTGGTTTTTTTGGTTTTTTTGTTGATTTGGAATCGTTTTTGACATTCATCATGTAGTTGGATTGGTTATGACTTGTTTAGTTGGTTGGTTTATTCTAATGGAAAATTGTTCCCCTCTTTTCCATGAATTCCTTAGCATTAATTTCTAGCCTTTGTCACCTCAGGAACATTGCGTAAAGAAAAGTATCATACACTACCTTCTCAATCCTATGAGGAAGGGGTGGGATGTTACACATTTGATTATAATTCCTTAGATTGAAAATTCATGTAAAAAAATTATTGATTTGAAATATAATTCATATAAAATTTATTTTCATCTAAATGAAATTATAATTAAATAATTATTAGTTAAAGTTGATACTTTAGATAAATTAACTATTATTCTTAATATAGGTGAAACTTATTAGATTAAAATTATTGTTAAAAATAAAATTCATAATGGAAAATATGGCTTTGTAAGAAGTGGTGAAAACCCACAATTATATATGAATTATTTTGTTCCGGGTTTAATTTGAAAAATCATGTAAAATTTTAAATTTTTTATTAAATTATTAATGGAATTTATAAAAATGGATATTTCTTTAGAAAACCATAATTTTTTTTTAATAATGTATAAAATTTTAAAATTTTACTCTACATGAATATTAAAAACACTACAAAAAAATAAAATAAAAAATTGGTTCCCTAAAATTTTAGTTCGTAATGGTGATTGAACCAAAATCATTAGGGTACCAAAAAAAACTTTTATTTGATGTGTTTTAAAATTATATGTCTAAAATAAATCATTAAATACTCATGTTATTGTTTAAGGGTATATGTAAATCTCTATCTGAACAAATGAGAGATCAAATATAAAGAAGTTATTTATAAAAAATTCCTTATAAAAAGAATATCTACATCTAGAATTTATTTTAATAATATTTTCATATATATGTTTTTAAAACATTAATTGTTTTATATAGGGGAGAGATATCTTTTTGTTGAATATATCCTTCCTATTTATGTTAAACTATTAAACCCTAGTATGTATAATTGTATTTCTAAAATACGTTTGTGAAAAAACTACATTATTTTTGTAAAAAATTAAAAACATATCATTGTCTTGTTAATATAAAATATTATTTGTTTACATAGTGATTTATTACAAAATAGGTTTCTTATAAAAAATATATTTTCAAAGATTAAACTATGAAATGATTATCTTATATTTTTGGATTTATCATGTGAAGCACTATCTGGAATTTGTTAGAACAAAATGTATCATCAAATCTTAAAACACTGGAATATTATTTTCAAAACCTGTTAGATTATATCTTCTTCGAATTTGAAAAATCTTATTTAAGGAGTTCTAAAATAAGTATGAGATAAATGAACATATTAGAAACATTATGTTTAGAGGAAAGTATTTCTCATAAGAACAAGAAAGATAATTCTTCATTTGATCTATTAAGAGAATAGTTGGTTTCGTATGTTAAGTATTCATTTGAAAATATAATGAGCATAAAATGGTAGATCATGGTTATAAAGAACCAGTTGTTTCTTCATCCCAAATAAAAAAAGTTGAATGTCAAATAAATATATTAGGTTTATGTCTTGTACATTAAATGAATAAAATTTAAAATTTCATGTTGAAATAAATGCGTCATTAAATTCATATGATAATGTTTAGAAGTCATCGATTTAAAAAAGTGTCTTTGATACATTCCAAAGGGTGTATCAGAATGTGAAAAAATGTTTGATTTCAAAAGATGATTTTGAAGAGTTTATGGTTGATATTTTAATAAATTTTGATGTACTATAATGTGAAGCTACTAATAAGGTGAATCATTATAAAATAAATGAGTTTCTATTTAAGAATTGTCTATACTCTTCGATGTATCAAATATCTATAGATTTTCAAAGTAGAATAGAATAGATATAAACTTTTTTATCATATTTATTTGAAAAAGTTCAAAGCATAAGAGTTTGGATAATCTTTTTAATCCTTATAAACACATACTCTTTTTTTATACCTATTATTTATTTGAAATCAATTTTTTGAAAAACTTTTTATCTAAATGTTGTTGTATGTAAAAAATACATGTTATAAATTGTTTCATATATTATATTTTTTTATGGTTATCTAATGTGAGCATGTGCCTAAGGGTTAATTAACTCATTAAACATGTAAAATTAATAAAATAATATGATTTATAAAAATTAAAATTAATTTTTTTTAAAAACTAAATATGGAAAAATCAATCGACGTTTTTTTCTTTCTTGAAAATATTTCAATTCATTGAATATATTTCAGAAACTATACTACAGGGAGTAATTTTAAATATTTTATTAAATTATTTAAAACATTTATTTCAAACCCTTATTATTCATTGAATAATATTTTTCATGGCTTCTTGAATACATCATTCTACATTTAAAGGAACCATAAATATAGGGGGAGTTTTTATTATTGCAGATATTCAAAAAAATTCAAAAAACTCATCTTTTTTGTATAAAAAATTGGAGAAAAATTTAATATAGGACATATTAATATGTGTTTTATGAAATGTTATTTTAAGTTATTTATTTATATTTTTGAATTTGTTTTGAAAATATATTTATTTTAATATTTATTTTATGATTTTTGTCTGGGTTTTGTGATTAAAAAATGGAGACTATTGAGCATGTTTTAATTTAATAAATTTGATAATTTATTTTTTAGTTTTTATTCTGACAAACACCTATATTTACGTTACTAATAATATTTTTATGTAAATTTTTGGTAAATAGAAATCATTAGAAAATTTATTTTAGAAGCATGCACAAATCATTAATCTATGGAGAAAAACTTTATTAACTATTTTGGATGTTTTTTTGATGGTATACATGAAACAATTTTTATACCCTATTATTGTAATCGTAACATATGGTTTGAAAACCATACATTTTGAATGAAACATTTAGATCATGAAACCTATTTTTTTGGAATATTATGGATCAATAACTCTATGTTTGGAAGAAGCTTTTCATTTTATGAATGCATGTATTTTTCATAAACCCTACCTTTTTAAACCACCATCTGTTTTCATCCCTACTAATGGAAGGTTTTCATCAAATAGAGGAACCCTACATTTTACTATTTAATGATTTATTTTGAAATTAATGATATGATATGCATTTTCTACAATAACCTTTATAGAAGTAAATATCACCTCAAATCAATTTTTTGACCAATTTGAAGGCTCATACACAAAAGATTAAATCATACCTATTTCTAAGGGAAATTATTACTATCTTAAATGGTTATAATTCTATTATTTTCTATTTATTGTGAGTTATTTATGGAGATGGTTTGACTTGGGGTTATGTGATCATTAGTATAAATATTGAGAAGTTCATCATCTAAAATAGAGCTAAAATGATATAAATAGAAAATGAAAAGTTGTGTGAATATTATAGTGTATTTCCGCCTTTGAAACTTCACTTTTAAGACATACATGTTTTGATATTGTCCTTAATATAATTGTCACTAATATTGTTACTTATTGTTTAATCCTCTTCTACGAGTTCAAAAAATCATTTTCTAGAGATACACTTTGGAGAAATACATGTTTCAACGTCTTTTCTGTGTTTTATTTACTATATTTATGGAATTTAGTGAACTTATTAACACTATTTTTTTGATGTTGTAATTCATTTAATATAAAATTACATTTTTCAATTTCATGTTGAATCTATGAGAAAAATATGTTTTCTCAATCAAATCAGTCTCTACTTATTTATTAGATTTTCAACTACTTGGAATCTGTCATTGTGTTGAAGGAGTTCAACATATCAGACTAAGCCATGGATTTATAGTTCCCTAAATAATATTTATAAGGACTTGTAAAATTCTTATTGTAATGGTATCATCTGTATATATGGAGTTGTGGATGTCCTTAATAAAAGGAATTACTAGTGAATGTCACTATGATAATTGAGAGAGTGTCGGTGGAGTGGACTAGGGTATCATTGTGTCCTAAACCACTATAAAACTGTAGGGTTATTATCTTTTATTTATCCACTACTAAACTTACCTAAAAATATACACTACATATAGAGAGAGGGATATTTCAAATCATTTAATGATTTTAAATAATTACAATTTACCTCTCTCTTATGTCTTTCTCATAATCAAACCAACCGAACTAAAATATGTGAAAATTTATTTAAAGGGATAGATAATTTATATAATGGTGAAGATGATGGTTATCAAACACTCGAGTGTAAGGATAAAATAGAAGCCGTAAAAAATAATTTCATAAATTATAAGAGTATTTGGAATTATGCAGCTTAATGACCCAATCCAAGTGCCAACAAATGAGATAGCCACCAAAAACCTTGTGAACAAGGAAAATCCTTTAATAATATTTCAAATAAATTAGATAGAGTGTTTTACATCAATAGTTTCTTGTTTCCTATATCATTTATGTTTTTTATGACTACTAGATATAGAGATATAAATTAAATTTCCGATAGGTATGATTATCAACTAAATTATTTTTAGGGTTTGTGGGAAGTTATTCATGTGGATCTAAATTAAATCCCTTATTATAATTCTATGTAAAATTTGGAATAATATTTGTCTCTTTATTAAGAGATTACAATGATTTTTCATATATTTAAAAGTGATTCCATATCATAAATAAACCAATTATAATCTATTGGTTTATAATTAAATATTAGTTCCCTGTAGAAATTACTCTTATCATATAAGTCAACTGAAAAGGAATAAATTTATTTAGGGGATGTAACACACTAAAATTATAATATATTAATATCCTTAAATAAATCTATGTTTTCAATATCATGGTCCACACGCAACATCAAGAATAAATGGCATCAAGATATATTTAGATAAAATATTTAAATTTAAGTATGGTCATTAAAAACAAAGTCATTTAATCAGCAAGAATAAATAGGAATAACCAACATATGAATTATATGTATTGATAAAATATAGTGTAATATTAATATGAATTATATTCAACTAGCTTTCCTAATTCTACAAATATGATCATTTCTTATTTTAAAAATTGTTTTTCTTAAAAATTGCATTTATGAAATATTCTTTTCTATTTCAAGAATCACGTGATCAATGGTAAATTATGTTTAATATTAATAATTTTTTGAACTAATTTTGTTGGAAAATGTCATCAATAAAAATAATAATAGTCCGTAATTGAAAATTTCATTTTCAATTTAAAAAATATTTTTTATTATATTTTATGATTTTATTCAAAAAAGAATGTATAAATTTAGTAATTTTAAATTAATTATAATTAACTTATATTTTAATTTCTTATATCAAAAATAACTTAGTATTAACTTCTTATATTTTTTAAAAAGCCTGATTTATGTTTAAAAATATATTGTTTTCATGAAATGTATAATTTTATGTTTTTTTCTATATATAAGATTAAAATATAATATTAAATACTCTTTAGGTGATGAAATATAACACTTTGGAAAATCATTATTCATTTTATACTAGTATTTGATTTCATGAATACTATTCCCATAATTTTTACAACTAATTAAAATGATTCTTTAAAAATGTGAAAAATATATATTTTTTTAATTTTTGAAAACATTGTTTCTCTAAAAACTATTTAACATGATTAAGTGTATTTATTATAAAATTAAAATTTTAAAACATTTGGAAATTTTATTTGAAAAATTAATTTTCATATTTTTAATTATACATATCAAATTTGGTAAAATTTCAAATCATATTCATTTTCATTAAAATTGACTAATATAGTGAGAAACTAATGACTAGGGTAAAATTAAATTATACTAAAAGAAAAAAAGTTAAAAAACAAAAAACATTCCATTTTTTATCAAAAAGAAATGTTTAAGGTTATTTTTTACCTACAAAATTTTACCCTCCAATTTTAATACATTTTTTTCCTTTTTAACTTGAATATTAACCATATAATATGGAAAATTTAAGGGTTACACCCAAAAATACCCTTTCATTCACTTATAAATTAGAAGCATCTCAACCACTTCAAGACACACATTTAAATGGAATTTCCCCATTAAAATTATTTAATTTTACACTTTTATATCTCACTCCCACTTCCAAAATTGTTTACTAACAATTATTTAGAGAAATGCCTTTATTTTTAAGGATACTTCAAAAGAAAAATTTAATATCTAGCATGAGTATTTTCAACTACTTAGTTTTTATTCATACTTATCGTCTTTAAAATTTATTAGAACAATAATAATATAATAAAATTAGACTAATTTATATATATTAATGTATTAGATTAGTTTTAATTTCCTTTTTTATTCATATAACCATTCTCTTATGGAAAGGAAAACTGTTGTTTCTGTATTTTATTCACTACCTCCTCTACAACATGACGTGTTTCATTTTCCTTCACCACCATAAAATCAAGGATTTAAAGATGGTAATAATGGATATTTTTTTATTGTTTAAGAAACCATTAAAGATATTGTATGAAAAATTATAGAACATATTAATGATATTATCATGGTAAAATCATTAATAAATTTATCATTTAAGATAATTTTCATAGAAGGATAGTATTTTATTGAAATAGTTTAAATCTTTCATATCTATTATTTCTTCTTCTAATTCATATAAATTATGATATATAAAAATCATAAACACTGGATAATATAATAATTATTTTTTATAATGGGATTATAATAAAACCCCCTTATATGCATTCATTAAATTGTGGTATATTTGGGGCACTTTAACCACCTGATTGTATGATACTAGGAATTTATATCCTGAATGACTACAAGAAAATAAATATAGATATTGTAAAACCCTAATATTTTTTTTTAATATTTGTTTCATATAAATTTAATATTTTCTATATTTTTTATTACATGCAATGTCGATTTTATCTTGTGTTACACGCAACATCGTGTTTAACTTAAGTTACATGCAATACTGAATTTATCTTTCTTTACTTGCAACACCATGTTTAAATTAAACATGACATTCTATAAAGAAATTATAATTAAATATTATATTTATCACCTTGCTGTTATAATGGTGGGTATGAATAGTATTAACTAAATTATGAAAATATATGGTCGACACATGTATATAAAATTATTTCTTTGATGATCAATTAATTAGAAATAAAATATAAAAACTACTTAAAAATGAAGGAAGCCTTTTCTCGGAAAATCAATTCTTATGAAATTTTTTTATACCAAAATATAGTAAAAAAATATGATTTTTGATTTATTAAAACTAAATGTATATATTATATATTCAATCATTAATCTTATTTATTTTCTATATAAGAGATATAAATAAATTCAATTTTATGCTTAAAATTTGTATTGTCACCTTTTTGCAAATATTATATATATAAATTTTTTTGAAATTCAAAAAAAAAATTTGAAAACATAATGTTAATTTTTTAAATGATAATTTAATAAATTAAGTAAGGTTATTTTTTGAAAATTTTCTTAAAAGATTATGTTTTTTTATCATTAGTGATAAATATTGACTTTTAATTGAAAAATACAATTTTATTGATATTATTTTTAAAGTTACATTATATATTAAAATGGGTATAAATTAAAAATATTAAAATTATATATATATATATATTAATTCAACATAGATCATTGGAATAATTTTTATAAGAACTAGGGTTTTTAGAACGTGTCAAAATCCCAACCCTATTTGTATTTTTGACTTGTTCCGATAAAAACTGGAAAAATTTGGAAGTTATCGAAATATCCTGACTACACAACATGTGCTCTAAAGTACATGTCATGTATGGGTTATACGAGTACTAGACGTGTACTTTCCGAGTATATGTTGTGTGTTGGCTGTGTTGGAATTTCCAACTACACTTTGTGTAGTGTTGTTCCACACACTGTGTATACTCCCTTCTGTGTACCAGATGAGTTCAAGATGTGTGTCAACCCGTGTAGAGTGCCCAAGCCATGTGTATTTCTCCTCTTAAGTTAGAGTACGGGCAAGGAAACTACACGGCGTGTAGTCCTTAAATACAAGCTATGTACTTTTTTTATTTTCTTAAACGATAAAGCGTCACGTGTTATTTCGTAAGACGTATTCTTCTTCCCCAACATTAGAACACATAGTCCCAAAAACCCAAATAACATACCTAGACATAGAATCATCATCCAGATTCAGTTCTTTAATTTGTTAGTGGTTGCGGGATTGCAACAGTGAGGCTAACCCCATGCACCCTATTCTGTTCTTGATTATTTGCCTCGCACACCTTAAATTCCATCCAAGTAGAGTTGCCGAGATTTGACAGAAATATATCTATGAAGATCAGATTCAAATTGGAACATGATATGAGACATGCCTATGTCTAAAATTCTTAGGTAACTGGTTCATCAATCTTTTTGTGTTTTCCCAGACATTTGGGTGGCACGGCCTATGCCATGTTTTCGGGTATTTTGAGTGAGACCCTAATTTTCCTATTATTGCCTATTTAATTTCTTTTTTAACCTATGGGATGCCTTTGTGTATGCCATGTTACCTATTTTTCTTGAGCGGGGCTGGGAGAGTGGTTGTGGCTCATCGGGGCATTATGGTCAGGGATGCCAAAATGGTTATAATCGAATTGTATTGTTTTAAACTATTGAGTTTAGTTTCTTAAACATTGATATGAAATTTTAGATGCCTCAAATACCTCAGTACGGGTATAGGAAAACACTTGTTTAGTGTAATTCAACTATTTAGATTGTTTTTCCTATTTATGTGTTCTGTTTAAATATGTTGTTTATGTAATTGATAAATTTCATATTATAGAACCTTTGTGTTGTGTTGGGAATTGCCCAAATATTCTTGAGTGATGCTGATCATAGGTAGGGCTTGGCTCAGGTTACATTTTATTGTTCTGACCATGAGATTGGGTGTCATGGGTGTCGGTTTGAGGCAAGATGACTGTCAGGTTTGGCATGGCCAGGGTTACTGGGATGGTGACACCATCAGACATGAGCAGTATGGTCGTAGGGACACAAGGATTCTGATGTGTTGTGTCTTGGGTACTATTTTGGTGATTACCACTCACCTGTAACAATGAGTAGTGTGCACAGATAGAGACTTCATGATGAGGTGGTTTTGACAACTCCTGTGGGTAGAGGCCCCCGTTAGTTGTGGCTTAGGTACTTTTGGTTTGGGATGATTTCCGTAGAAATCCATGTCGAACGTGAGGAGCCCTCGTGGGATAGAATTGAGGCTATCGAGTTGGCGTCAGAGGCTCGTCGTGATTTAAGGGAAGACATCATTGTACCTTTGGTTACTTGATTTGAGGGTAGATATTGATGTCCCTCCGGTTACATGATTTGAGGAAAGACATCATTATCCCTCCAGTTACATTATTTGACGGAAGACATCGTTGTCCCTCCTACTACTTATTTGAGGACAGCCATCGTTTTTCCTCCAGTTAACTACTTTTGGGTGTGCCTTCAAGACGTCATTACATGAGACACACGTTGTACGGGGTACATGGTTCCAGGTTACATAATAGAGATTTTGGTATTGGCAAAAGCAGGTGAAACTTCGTGGTGGCTGTTGAGCACCAGTGGAGTTATGTTTATTTGTGCATCGTACTATTTTCTAATTTATTTAACTGAATTCCTAATTAAACACTTATATTAGGTACACACCGTTGGGTGGTATCCTACTGAGATTCGTCTCACACCATGCACTGGCCATTCTGTACACATGCAGAAATTATGGATGTATGTGCAGGAAAAAGGTCAGCTTCAAGAGCTGGACTGCATTAGCAGTTGCATAGAGATGGTATAGACCTTCATGTCTTACCTAGTTAGAGTTTACTTTATTTTTCTTTCTTTCCTATATCAGCATACTTACTAGTTTTGTATCTATAGTTGGTTAGCCATTGGCACCCATTTTATAAAAATTGATATGTACGATCTGCTTTGGATTCATTTTTTGTTGTTCCGTGGTAGTTAAAATTGTTTAAAATGCTATTGTGTTTACATTCTGCTAATATTGTTTATATTTATTGCTTCTGTTGTTTATTGATATTGATTGTGCTTCCGCTCTGCGGGTCTGGTTCGAGTCTGCTGAGTCGATATTCCACTTAATCTATATTATTATACTCATACTAGTACCATTATTATCCTTCGAGAGGGTATAGCATCCCCACTATACATATGAAGACCCTCACTGCTTATCAGCATCCTTGGGCATTCGGGGAGGTTCACCAATGGTAGTAACACCCAACCCGTTTAGCACTGTTCGAGTGGCTGTTTGGGTTAGGGTCATTATAAAGTGGTATTAGAGGAGTTATTGAAAGGGATTTAGTATTAGTTTCTTGCTGAATAATAATGATATTGAGACTTCTCTTTTTATTTTTTCTAGTTTTACTATTTGGGATATGGTAGATTGAAAATAGGTTGTTACTGGAACTAGGTTTCTAGCTTGTGATTGGGTGCCTGCAGCCCCAATTACGAGTGATGGACCATGTTTCCATGGGTGTGAATTGTTTTTTTCTTTTTCTCAGATTATATTTTTTATGATTTCCACCACGTTGGGTCACTTGGTGTGTGATGTTTTTAATTATGATATAAGACCCTTGACCTGGTCCGGTAAGGGAGAATTGGACCATGGATCGGTATGGAAAGGCTTGTTGTTTAGATTTTTATGGGAATATTTTTAGGGTATTTCAATTTCATAACTACATGTATTCTTTGTGAAGTGATAATTCCATGTGAATAATGTAAATTTTATTGCTTTTTATTCTTTTGAAACATGAATAGGTGAAATTTTTTAGAGAATTGCGTGTTTATTGTAATGTTTTATGTCATGATTTGTATATTTGTAAAATTGCATGTGATAGGGTATTTGGTTCTGGATCTTGTACGAGAAGATATGTACTATGGTTGAGGTGATTTTGATCATCAGGACTGGGAAACTCGATCGTCGGTTTGAGGCAATGTTAGTTATCAGGACGGGCATGGCCCGTGGAACTTTTGCTACATGGATATATTAAGGGCTTGTAAGGAGGCCATGAGGCCAGGATACCATGGGGCATGGATGTAATGGGGGAGATTAATGGTTGTAGTTTTGTGCTGCCTTTTACTTCTTTCTTTATCTGTGTTATATATATATATTGTTATGTGTGTGGGTTGTCTGACCATTTATGGTATTCAGCGGGTTCCTTTTTGACGACTCAGATGGAGAATCCAAAGGGAAATGGTACAGTGCCGCAAGACCAGGATCAGGTTCAGGATTCGGTACTGGAAGATCACGAGCCGAAGGTACAAGCTCAGGTACAAGATCAGGTTTAGGATCCAGTGCAGACTGGACAACAATCGGGTTTGGCAGCATTCAGATCATGGCTCGACAAGTAGCTCCAGACTAGTTTGGTACGTCTCTTGGAGGGGATAAATAGAGGTGCGCAAGGTACAGATCCATCTATGGAATATCTGACGTGAAAGTTCTAGTCATAGCTCCCGCTTCTTTTTCAGGGTGAGGGTTGTCCATAGGAGGTTGAGAGCTGGATATAGAGCATTTAGATTATCTTTGAGTACCTCAAGACGCCTCCAGGGTGAAGGGTCTAGATGGTGACATACATTTTGTGAGGACCAACAAAGCATTGGTGGGATGTGCAGGTTTAGGATCAAATACACAAGGGACTAGCATTGAAATACTTTGAGGACAATCTTTTCGAGCACCTTTATTGAGAGACACTGAGGGAAGAGATAACTCAATAGTTCTTGAGTCTTCAGTAGGGAGACATTTCCTTCATGGACTTTGAAGCTACTTTCACTGAGATGTCTCAGTTTTCACTTGGTATGGTAAGTGATTACGTGGCAAGGGTGAGGTGCTTTGAGGATGGATTTTGACATTCCATTCCGATCCAGGTGAATATCTTTAGGCAGCGTTCATTCTTAGAGGTGGTAAATCAGGCCCTCATATCGGAGGGAAACTGGAGGGATAAGCCCCAGGTTGGTCGGGTGATGGCTTTAGGTGATAGTTCAGATAGCAATAAGTGAGGATGGGATGAGTTCCAGCAGGACAGTTAGTCCAAGGACTCAGCTGGACCACCTTGTAGCAGTTCTTCAGTGGTTTACTTTCATTGTGGATAGTATAGATATGTTCGGACACAATGTTATAAGACTCCAATGGAGTTTCGATCATGTGGACAGTTCAGACATCTTGAGATGTTCTACAGGCAGTCTTCTTAGACAGCCTGCAAGTAAGGACACAGATAGAAGGTGGAATATAGAGTTGGTTCAAGTTCAATACCAAGAGAGGGTAGCTGAGGTTTAGCTGCACACCGAGGATGTGACAGATAAAGCGGGACCCAGTTGAGGGGTCAGTGGCCGGTGACTGAAGCAGCACCGCATGGCAGTCTGGCATCAGGCAGTCGTACTTTAGGCCAGGTGCACACCATGAATATTCCTGGGGCTGAGAATGCTGGTAAGATGATGGCGGTTAGAGGTACACCATGGGTGTGGCCATGACTTTCTCTTTTTCTTTTGGCATGACATGTTGCGGCATGTCTGTTTTGAGTTTATAAGGTTCACAGGATTTATGTGTACTGAATAGATGCTGGTGAGTGGGATTTGGTGCCACATCAGGTGAATGATATATTTTTATGTGTGTGTGTGTGTGCACGTCCGATGCATGGCATTGGGGAATCAAGGATGCGAGTTCCTTGAGGTGTCACGGGCATCGGGGCATCAAGGATGTGGGTTACATGAGGAGTTATGGGAATAGGGGCATCAAGTTTATGAGTTACTTGAGGTTCTAGGCACTAGTTTCATTTTGAGAATCCATGTAATGCATGACCTCATGGAGGCAGACACCGATGCGGTGCGAGATAAGTTTTGGCATCGGAAATGACACGGCCACACCAATGAGGCACAGGGGCGACGATGCATCATGACAGGACCATGATTCCAGAAACAGGTTAGTGAACCTTTTCATGTTTTGAGTATTTTCGGGTGGAGACCAAGTAAGAAATTCCAATTGTGGGGAGCCCCATGAAGAATTTAGCTAGAACCATCGAGACCAGGGTAGTCCAGATTACTTTAATCAGAGTGGTATATTCGGTGTCATCTATGGGTTTCATTTGATAGATTGCGGATGAGCTATGTTATTGTAGAGAAATTATAAGAACCCAAATTTTTACAAAGGGTAAAAATTACCAACCCTGTTTGAATTTTTTACTTGTTCGGAGAAAAACTGGGAAAATCTGAAAGTTCTAGAAATTTCCAGACTACACAACATGTACTCTAAAATACATTCCTTGTATGGGTTAGGTGAGTACCAGCCATGTTCTTACCGAGTAAATGTTGTGTGATGATAGTGTAGAAATTTCTAACTACATGGCATGTAGTGTTGCTCGACATGCCGTGTAGACTCCCTTCTGCATACTGGCTGAGTTCGAGCATTGTGTCATCATGTGTGGAGCACTGAATCCATGTGGCTATCTCTTCGTAAGTTAAAGTATGGACACGGAAACTACATGAAATTTTGTCCTTAAATACATGCCATGTACTTTTTTTATTCGCTTAAATGATAATGTGTCGCGTCTTATTTTGGAAGACGTCTTCTTCTTCACGAACTTCGGAATACTCCGTCTCGAAAACCCGAAGAAAATACATAGACCTAGTATCATCATCCAGATACAGTTCTTCAATTTGTTGGTGGATGTGGGGTCGCAACAACAAGGACAACCCCACTCACCCTATTCTATTCTTGACTCTTTTCCTCACACACTGCAAATTCCATCCGAGCAGAGTAGACTAGATTTGACGGGAACATAGATCTTAGATGATCGACTTTGAATCGAAGCTCGATATTGGACATGCCAATGTCTACGAGTCATAGGTAGGTAGTTCATACCCCTTTTTGTGTTTTCGCAGACTTTAGTGTGGCACGACCTATGGCTTGTTTTTGGGTATTTTGAGTGAGACCCTAATTTACCCGCTATTGGATGTTTAATTGTTTATTTTACCTATGAGATGCCTTTGGGTATGCCATGTTACCTATTTTTCTTGAGAGAGGTCAGGAAAGTGGTTGTGTCTCATTGAGGCATTTTGGTCGGGGATGCCAAAATGGTTATAATCTAATTTTATTCTTTTAAACTGTTGATTTTAGTTTATTAAACCTTGATATGAAATGTTAGATGCCTTAAAGACCTCTGTGCTAGTATAGGACAACACGTTTTTTAGTGAAATTCAACTGTTTAGATTTTTTTTCCTATTTATGTGTTCTATTTAATTAAGTTATTTATGAAATTGCTAAATAGAAAACACTGGAACCTTTGGGTTGTGTTGGGCATGGCCGGAATATTCTTGAGTGATGCTGATCACATGTTAGGCTTGGCCAGGGTAACATTGGGTGGTTCTAACCATGGGATTGGACATTATGGGTGTTGTTTTGAGGTAGGATGACCGTCAGGTTATCCATTTCTTGGGTTACTGGGATGGAAAGACCATCAAACATGAGTGGCATTGTTGCAGGGACACGAGGTGTCAGATGTGTTGTAACTTGGGTACTATTTTTGTGATTACCACTCACCTCAAACTATGAGTAGTGTGCACACCGAGAGACTTCGTGATGACGTGGTTTTGACCACTCATGTGGGTAGAGGCCCCCGTTAGTTATAGTTCAGGTACTTTTGGTTTGGGGGTGCTTTTCGTAGAAATCCACATGGATGGTTAGGAGCCTTTAAGAAATAGCACTGATGCAATCAATTTTGTGGCATAGGATCACCATGATTTGAGGGAAGACATCGTTGTCCCTCCAGTTACTTGATTTGAGGGCAGACATTGCCTTCCCTCCGGTTACTTTATTTGAGGGCAGACATCGTTCTCCCTCTGGTTACATTATTTGAGGGCAGACATTTTTGTCCCTTCGGCTACTGATTTGAGGGTAGAGATCTTTGTTCCTCTAGGTTAATATTGTTGTTCATGTCTTCAAGACATCGTTACTTGAGACACGTGGTGTCAGTGGGCACATGGTGTCGGGTTACATGACAGAGATTTTTTCATTGGACAAAGTAGGTGACACTTTGTGGTGGCTACTGAGCACCAGTGGAGAAATGTTTATTTGTGCATCATACTCTTTACTGATTTCCTTGTAACTACATGCCTACTTAAATACTTATATTAAGTACGAACCGTTGGGTGGTATCATATTGATATTTGTCTCACACCTTGAATGGGCCCTTCAAGACACATGTAGAATTTATGGATTTACGTGTAGGAAAGAGGTCAGCTTTAGGAGCTAGACTACATTAGTTGTTGCATGGAGAAGGTATATACCTTGAGGTCTTCCCTAGTTGGATTTTACTTCATTTTTCTTTATTTCCAGTATCAAAATTCATACTTATTTTTTATCTACAGTTGGTTATCCATTGGAGACCTTTTAATATATATAGATATGTATGATCTGCTTTGGATTCATGTTTTGTTGTTCAGTGGTAGTTACAAGTGTTTAACATGTTGTTGTGTTTACCTTCCACAACTAGTGTTTATATTTATTTCTTTCTCTATTTATTGATATTGATTGTTCTGCTTCTCTACGGGTCTAGTTTGAGTCTGCTGAGTCGATATTCCACTGCATCTTTATTATTAAACTCAAACTAGTACCATTATTATCCTCTGAGAGGGTATAGCCTCCCCACTATACTGATAAAGACCCTTGCTGCTAGTCGGTATCTTTTGGCGTTCAGGGAGGTGCGCCTAAGGTATTAACACCCAACCCGTTTAGCACTATTTGGGTGGATTTTTGGGTCAAGGTCATTAAAATTTTCATATTTAATTTTGATATAAATATATGGAATGTTTTGAACATTTTCTCTTAAAAAACCATTTTTTCATAATGTTTGCTGGAATTTTTTTAAATTAATTTTTCTAATTTAGTAAATGGAATATTAAAAAATGGATTTCATATTTGGAGATAAGATTATTTATATTACTTATTAAGTTCAAATTAATTTTTTAACAAAATTAATAGAGAAAATAGTGCCAACAAATTCTCATAGTTACGGTAAAGATAGATTTACTGTGTGTTAATCTAAAAAGTTAATGGTTAAAATGACCTAAAAATTTGTATAAGATACATTTTATGGAAATATTTAGACCCTATAATTTCCTATTATTAATCAATAATCCATTATGATGCTTGTTTCATGAGAAAAACATGGTAACACATTTTCCTTTCAAAATACTACTAATGTGCCACTCACCTCACTTATAAAAGTCCACCCCCTATCCTCTCATATTTACACCTTCAAAATCATTTTTTCCAGTACCTATCATGATCAATTACAAAATTACCTCCTATCGTCATATAATCCATATTTTTTGGTGAAAATAAATGATATTAATTATTTTTGTACAAACTTATGGAGGTTACCCGAATAAGAGGTAACATTTTTCAATGAGAATTTTTATTTTATTTCATCCTCTACCTCCTTAAATTATTAATAAACTATACTAATATAATAACATAATTATCTTCTATATAATGAGATGTTTTTATTTTATTTCATGACTAACATATATCTTTAATTTCATCAAATTAGTTACAAAATCATTGTTCATGTGTACGGCGAACTACCTCATTTTGAACTAATATCTTTCGTTTTTTAATTAACATGTCTCACTCTTAGGTATAATAAAAGATCTAAATTATATATATAAATTTTATAACATAATTATACCTATGGATTTCTTATATAATATATTTACCTTTTTACTTTCTATTACCTAGGGGTACGATAACGTTCCTTGTGTGTATGGTGGACTACCGCCTCACGAAATCATGTGATTCATTTTTCACTAACGTTTTAAATAGAATATAATATGGATAGATATATGTGTTATACATGATATAATTATGATATGAATGAAATACTTATGATTATAGAAATATAATATATTATTTTCATTCATACCTTTTCACTCATTGAATGATGATAACATTGTTCTTGTATGGTTAAACTATCACCTTCACGAAGTGATGTGACTTTACATTCATCATCATACCACATAGATGATATGTATAATAATATTTAAAGAAAAATATGGTATTTGTTGTATTATAATAATTATAGATAGATAATATATTACTCACCTCCTTTCAATATATATCTATGAAAAATTGAAATGTTAGGCACACATATGTATGACAAACAATCTCCATGATCGTAAAATAATTCATTTACCAAAAACCAAATGCATGATTTGTATTAATAGTACAATTTAAAAATAAATATGATAATTATATAATTATTATTATTATTGATACAATGTATACATGATCAAAGTAAGTGGATAGAAAATATCAAATTGAAACATATAAAAAAGCAGTTATTACACGAAACGTGACTTTAACAATGACATGTTAATAAATATGTAATAAAAGGACATAATTAAATCATATATGTTTTCATATAAATATATATATCTGTGTGTGTGTGTGTGTGTTTAGTTTTATATAAAATAGGTATAATAAATTTCTTCTTATTATATAGGAGGATTTTATGTGTATAAAGGAAGTCATGAATTAAGGTAAATGATTTCTAGTCTCTCTTTTATTTCTGAGAGAGATTTCAAAATTCAAAACTTTGTTCTTTTATGTGGTGTATATAAATACACTATGACATGATATATCATGAATATAATAATTTTAATATATTATGAGATTCATTTATTGTTATTATTTTGTGGGGATTTAGATATAAAGTAAACAAATCAGTAATGGTTATATCTTTTAATCTCATTGTTTATTGAACTTGATTATAATTATTCTTACAATGATAAAATAATATGATGTATCACTCATGAAACCAATGAAATTTACTACTCTTTTTGTGTAATGAAAATAAATTTCCCCCATTTATTTTCCTCTCTTTATCTGATCAAGAGATAAAAAAAGAAAATCTCCTATTTAGTTGAAACCACTTTTTCTTCAAAACCTATGTTTTCTAAAAAATGTTTTTAGTAGTGTTAAAATGAGTTATTAAATAAATTTTTACCCATGTTATAATTTGAAAAAAAAAATTAAAGGAAAATGATTTTATTTTTCAAATAAATATCATTTGGGTTTCACCAAAAATATTAAGGGAATTGTTGTTTAACTGTGTACGATATGAACAGAACTTCTCACATTTATGACCATAATTTTCTTTGAATCTTAGATTAATAGATTTCAAGGTTATTTTTAATGAAAATTATTTTAAAAATATTAAAAAAAATTAAAAAATTTTATCCAAATAGGGAAGGATAATTTCATCAAGATTTGAATTAAATTTTTTTTCAAGCTTTATTTATAAGTTTTCATGTTTACATTCAATGAAAATGACTTCAAAAATTTTTAATAAAATTTTGTTTTAAAAAAGTGATTTTAATAGAATAGTTAGCTTCTTGGATGAATGTTCCAAGGGATTTATATTCTAAAAAAACATTTTATGTAAGATGAGATCCTTTGATGTCACTTAAGATTTACTAGTGACATGATCCAAGGATAAATTCTTATTGTTTCGTTGAATGGTTTTTTTATGATAAGATTTTCATGAAACACATTTCACTTGCATGGGTTATACCATGATAAAATTATCACAAAACCTGTTTACTTTCCACATGAAATTTATAACAAAATTTTTATGAATCCCATTTCATCTCATGGTTTTTAAAATGATTAATTTGTTAGGATTTTGTAGCACATAGATGTACTATTTTAATTTTGTGATGGTGGTTACATTATAACCAAGGAAGGTGGTTATATTCTAACAAAGGATGGTGGTTATGTTATAACTATTGATGATTGGGACCTATATCCCCTCCAATTAATTGGGAAAATATTTATTTCTTTCATGATAGAAATGACTAGAATTGGGAGTGAACCTAGTTCATTATGGGACTTTTTCATATTTTATGATCTTGGGAGTGAAACATAATCACTGTGATGGTTTGGGGAGTGAACCCATTATACTATGAGTAAAGTAAAGCAACATAGGATGGTGGTGTGTCATGTAAGGGAGATATAACCACCTATGGAGTTCCCTGATAGGTTTTGGAAATGATCCTGGAGTACTAATCAAAGGATTTTCTATGAATATGTGTATGCCACAATTTTATGTCTTATGAAAATTTCATGATCTCATGACTCATGTTCATTGATTTATATATGTTTTATATCTTATGGACTTGTAATATTTTTTTAATTACTCAATATTTTGATCTTTAATATACATGGTATGGTTTTCATATATTATCCTCACATTATCCTACCCTTATACTCATGTTATGTATATTTATTTTCCTTTTTACCCTTATTGAGAATCTAAGTTCACACTTTCTTATGATTCCTTACCCCAGGGTATGATGAATGGTTTTTAGTTGGGTATGTCGATTAATTGTAATAAATGGAAATATCTCTACGGTAAACATTCATGATATTTCATTGGATAAAAGTTTTATGTACATGGTCACCAAAGACAATAAACAATTATGTTTCTTAGGAGTGTGTTTATGTAATTTATTGAATATTCATATAATAATATTCAATATCCATGTATTAAAATCTTGGGTGGTAACATTTTTTATCATAGGAAAGGATTAGTTAAACTTTGTAAACTAGGATGATAAAAAATTAATGAGATACTTATGAATATTTCAAATTATATGCGTAGAGATACATAAAAGGATAATTATAAGGGTTAATCAATGTTTAGGAAAATGTCCTGGAATTTTTTGAAGGATAGAGAAAGCGTTTATCAAGAAATTAAATCACAACTTGGACACTAAATTATTTTTTAGCTTTGGTATAGATGTAAATATGTGTAATAACTCTGAAAATGGATCATTCATTGGGACTCGATCATCACCTATTGCACAAAATTGGAACATTCTACGCACTTGGTTAGACACTCCTTGGGGATATGCTTCAGAAATTAAAAAAAATGAAAAATCAGGACGTATTTAAAAATATTATGGATATGAATGAACTATGATAAAATTAAGGTTTCATTTATTGAAAAGAAGGTTTCATGATTTAGAGTACCTATAAGTGATTTTCAATGACATTGTTATTTCCCACTATGATTATTGTTTTTCAAACTATGATTTTTGGTTTATTTGATGGATGGAACCGGAAAGAACCATGTTAATGCTAACTATGATGGAAAATTAGATGATTTTCATCATGAGAAACAAAACATTATTGGACATGGAATGAAAAATCTTTTTTCTATTCTTAAGAAACAATCTAAAGAAATGAATTATACTGAACATATAAATGAAAAAAGGATGAAAAATGTTATTTTGATCCCTTCATGACGCATCTTACACCATTTTTTAGTGGTTCCACTAATCCAATAGTTTCTTAATAGTAGATCATTCCCACTGAAAGGTTTTTTTACATTCCCCAGTGTTCAGATCATTAAAAATCCATTTTGGTTTTTTATTGTTCACAAGGTGAAGCATATTAATTGTGATACCTTATTAGAAATATAATTAAAGAGGTGGTAATTGAATCCATGCAAGGGGTTGAGTTTAAGTTGATATTGTTTTGTATACACTTTCCCCATATTCTTTGAACATTGATGAAGAATGAACTACTTGAGATCAAATAGAAGGATGGTGAATTTATTGGTACCAGAAAAAGTAATTTTACAAGACATTCACGATATTATTTTAGAATAATTATTATTCTAAAAAGAAAAATATGTTGTTTTTTGGTTGATTAATACCATGTATTTGAAGAGAATTATATATAAGAGACTTTAGTATATATGAAGAATTCATTTGATGTGCCCTTAAAGAAAAAATGAAAATCCAAAATTTTGATTATACCTATGGTTTATATTAGATAATGAAGAGTGACACTCCTAAGAAATCAAAAAAATGATATTGTGGAAGTAAATTTTTTCACCTAAATGAAAAAATGTATGGAAAAAATAACTCAGAAGAATTAATAAAAATAACTAGAGGGTTTTAGAAGTGTATGAGGCTTGGATATTGAGAAAAAGAATGTATAAGTGATATGAATAGACTTGTGACAAAAAAGAATAGAGAGAGAACATAAAATAATTCACAACCCACACTCCAGTATTTCAAGTACAAGTAGTTTGGGGATTTTGAGAATAAATTTGACAATTGAAGGTCCACTGTACATGATTAGAAAAAGATATCACTAAAGAACAAATAAAAAAGGAAACTTGTGTACAATCACAAGGAATAGATTTCATCAGGATAATTAGGTCACACATACCCTACCCTCCTTAGTTGATAATTTCCATTTTGATTTTATATGAATGATCTATAAAAAAATCCAATTGTTTATCCTTTAGTGACATTTCATGTGATTATATCCCTTGTCATGGATTCTAGAATAATAAAATCACATTGAATCTGTTGGTGTAAGAGTAAAACACTGATTCCAATGAAAACATTTTCCTATAATATAAGATATTATATATAGAATAAATGGTAGATTAGATTTTGGAAGTGTATATGTCTCCATGTAATATTAAAATTAATATCTATGGATAACACCCTCAATTTATGAGATTAAAGTTCATTATAATTTAGAAGTCATTGACACCCCTTTTAAGGTTCCATGTGATAGAATTTTATCATGATTAATGATATTTTAAAAGACATTAATGGTAATAAAACCATTTAATTTTTATTTATTTTAGTGCAAAAAATATTTAATGATGAATGCCTTTATACTTTTCATGTATATGAATAAAGGTATTGGTAAAGAATTAGGGTTTAGATTGTCTTTGATGTTGAGTTAATAGTGGGTTATAGTCAAACACCTTACAAATTCAACAGACTTTGTCATTATCAATGAACACTACCACAAAATGGGTCAAGGGAAGCATGTCATTTTATAATTAATAAGAAGAATGCCCTAATAAAGGTGGAGGGATTTATCAATGCTAGATAAAAGTGCTGATAAATCGACCCTTTATTAGTACTAAAAAAGATCTTATGAAGGTGTACCCTTTATGAGTGATATTTTTAGAACTGATAAATGGTGGATTTATATACAATTATTGTATTTATGTTCAAAAATAATGTTTATTTTTATATATTAAATAAAAAATTCATGTTTATAATTAATATACTTTTTAATAATTCAAAAATATATATATAATGATTTAAAAAAGTATAAGATTATAATTTAATATATATGTGTTTCTGATGAATTTGGTTTATTTATATATTAATCATTCGTGAATATATGTTATGTATCATCATGAATGTTCATTTATACATTACACTCTTCTTATTATTCATGTTGTCCATTGATGGATCATTTTTAATTATGTATATTTTACTAAGTGTGTATATTTAATTCTTGTTACCCATATATAAACAATATTATGTTTTCAAAACGTATAAAATTACATTAAATATATTTGAAGAATAAATATATTAATTATATTTATAATTATTAAATTATAAGTATATATTAATACTTTTCAAAATGTATTTATTTGTAATTATAATTATAACAATATATATATTTACATAATTATAAAATTACAAAAAATAAATATATTATAATTATATAAATTTTTATAATTTTATATTTATAAATGCATACCAAAATATATAAATATATTTATTTCTAGTAATAATTATAACTATAAATATATATATATATATATAATAAATATATTTATTATACTACTTATAGAGTTAAATATATATTATTAAATAAATATATTTATAAATATATACAGATATTTATAAGTAAATATAAATATTTATAGTTATATTTTCTAAATAAATGTGATTATTATATATATTTACATACAGGTATCTATAAATAGATACAAATATTTATAAATATAGTTATAATTAAATGTAGATATATTTAAATAGTTAAAATTTTATAAGAAATTTAATATATATATTTATTTATAAAATTATAAATATATTTTTTATAATTTTATACATATATATATATATAATTACAACAATAAATAGGTTTTTTATTATAATATTTAATTACAAATAAATAAATATATATTTTTTACTTATAAATATAAATAATTATTTATTTATTTAAATATTTATTAATTCATAAAAAATATATTTATTTATTTCATATATAAATAAATATATAATTAAATAAATATATAAAAATATTGGGAAATAAATCAAAATAATTATTTTTATTTTTATAAAAAAATATATATATATTTAAATAATTATAAAATCATAATAAATAAATTATATATAAATATTATTAAAATTATAAATATTAGAAATATTAATTTGTTATAATTTAATAATTATTAAAATAAATAAATATATATTCGTTTGTAAATATAATTATAAATATATATATTCATATAAATAATTTTAAAATTATAATAAATATAGTTATTTACATCTATAATCTTATAAATATATAGAATTAATATCTTTATTATATACATTTCTATGATTATAAATATAATAAGTATATTTCTTATAGTTTTATAATTATTTAAATTATAATTTTATAAATATAAATATATAATTATCATGTATATAATTTTATATTTATATATAATAATATAAATAAATTACTAACATTATATGATTATCAGCACTTTTTAGTGCTGATAAAGACCTACAATTATCATCACTAAAATAAAACTGATAAAATGATTCTTTATCAATGCTATAATTTTAGCACTGATAAATGCATGTTTTATCACCACTTTCTATTTTAGCGCTAATAAAACATACCTTTATCAGTGTTTTTTAGCTAGCATAGACAAAAGGTTCACTAGTTTTTTTAAAGAACCCCTAACTTTTTCATCCTTCCTCGAACCCCTCAAGCTCTCACGAACATCGATCACTACCATTGTAGCCTCCTACTCCTCCTCCTCCTCCTCCTCTCTCGCCGAATCCTCTGTCACGACCTCTCCTTCCTTGTGCACCTCTCCTCCACTATGTTCCTCTTCTCCTCTACTGTGATTCCCTCCACCATGTCCCTCTCCTCTGTTTTATCAACTCCCTCTACCGTGCACTTCTCCCATGCCGCGTGACTCTCCTCTACTGTTGACTCCTCCTCCAAACACCTCTCCTCCGTCAGAGGACTCCTTCATCGAGAGCTTCTCCTCCTTCATGAACGCACCTCCACCATGTGCTAAACCACACCTCTTCAATGAGTTTTATCCTCTTTCTCATCTATTTCGCATGTTTTAATAGTTCTATATTTATGGAGATATTGTAAATTGTATGGGCTAAATGCCCCCGCTGAAAATTGTGGTCGTTGGTGGTCCTTGTTTGCACACTAAATGAATTTTATATTGGTTGTTCTTATTTCTAGATGTTTTTTCTCATGCTACATTGGATGATAGGTTAGGTAAACCAATTCTTGTTCATGATCAAATGGTATCAATTATGCATTGGTTACCATATTCTACATGTTAGGATATGATGTAGGTATGATAGAAAAATATTCTAATTTATTGAGAAGTTGGCTTCCTTTGTGTTGATGAATTAGCTCAAGATACACCAATGTACATGGAAGTCCATGGGGTATTCAAGTAGGCTACGATAGAGGTGAATATAATCCCTAGAATCCACATGTGAACAATGATTTGAGTGACATCATATAATGTAAACACATGGGTTTCCTTTAAAAATTAAATGTTACACATATCCTTGATACCAAATTGATTTGTTTGTGGAGTTACATTATTATGCAAGATATTCCATGAAGTCACCCTATGAGAAACCCTAATTCCCACCCACATCAGTTGTCTTTCCCAGTACTGGTCTGCAAAAACCTAGTCTATCTCTAATCTCTCCCACTGATTATTTCTAACCCTTATTAAGACATCAGTGCACTCTTCTTCCCTTAGAACCCACGTTGGTGCTATAGTTGAGTGTTTAGATACCTTATGAAGTTTTTATCTCATACAATTATATAACGGGGGTAGAAAAATATTATTATATGAATGAATTTCCCATTTACAAAATTTTTACATATACATATTCCTCCTTTATATTTTCATCTATTTTTCTCTGAATTCCAATTAATTTTCCCTATGCATGAAATAGAAAAAAACATTATAAATTAAGCAAGAAAAAATTCTTGAATAATATGATCAATGAATGAAATATAAAAAATTTAATGCATGAATTATGTCTTTCAAATCCTCCAAGCTAAGAACATTGCTTGTTCCAAAGAGACAAATCTCATCTCATTCAAAAAGGAACAACCATCATACAGTTATTAAAATTCCTTTATAAATAAAATTAAACAATTATCAATTAGATAAAAAAATTCTTATATCATATATAATATTTCTCTTTTAATCCTCACATTTAAATAAAACTAAATTAAACAAATATTTAACATTTCCCATTATGAAAATGGTGGAGCTAATCATAATTTATATTTATATATATTAATTCACTCATTCAATATTATATTTCTATTCAAAAACGTTTGATGTTAGGGGGTGGATGTGGTGGAGGCCTAAGGAATCACCACTTATGATGAGGTAAAAAACATATGGAAATTAACTAGTACCTTGGTAATGAAATATAATTTTACTCAACCTCCATGTTTTGTTTAATATGTATATAGTGAAATTACCCTCCCTCTAAGTGTGACAAGCAATGGTGTGCTAATCAATGAATATCCTACACTTCTACATGAATTATACAAGATCCCATAGGTTGATAGAATTTCCATAATTGAAGTCAACTAGAAAAGTGGATTCAAACTCCACTATAGAATTCTTGATATTGTAAATCCTAAAAAATATGACAAAACTGAACATCAAAGTTTAAATGGACTAATAGAGATTCATTGTCCATTATAAGACTGTAATCTAAATATCACCCAACACATGTAATCCTACAAAAATACCACAATCATTCAAAGCATAAAATATCCTTCAACATTAATTTTCATACTTATACTGGGTGTCCTATATCTAACCCATCACCCTCGGTTAGGATTATATCCTCTATATGGGTCATGTTAAATCCTCAAGAGAATCCTCTTAAATGATGATGATTAAACCCTTCATGGGGTGACATCACCATGGTTCTCTATAACAGATTTTAGGAAAACATGAATATGTGTTTGATAGATAGGAATTTATTTTCTCGCATTATTGATTTACTCCCAAAGAACCTAACACATCATAGAATAAAACTTATAGCATATTTTTATCTTAGTACCATTCTACACATCCCCAAAAAACAAGGTTATAATAAAGTGTTAAGGTGGGTCCCCATTCAATATATTATTTATTTTATTCCCAATACTTCCCAGAATGGTACTCTCCTATTATCGTCTAATGTGGAGATTCTAATATTATTGACATCTAGGGAAGTAAGAACACATACAATGTAACGCCTAAAAATGCTTATTCTGAACATTATCATCAGTTTGGTATCACCAGTTCTTTAGATATAAATCTATGAATTTATTCTTCTTATGTATATTTTTAATCAAATATTTTCTATCCAATCATTAGATTCATGGTTACAATGAATCATTAACTAGTAATCCATCCCACAAAATATTTTGTGTAATTACTCAAAAAATAGTTTCCATGTGCATCCACTTTTTTTATGTTCTAGTGAAACATCTTATCCTATTACATATGTATAGTGTTTGTGAATTTGGGATCCATCTTGGATTATATTAAGGATATTCATTTAACTTGGAACCATAAAAATGAGAGGTTATCACCAGCCTATTTGTGATTCTAGTAACTAATATCATCTCAGCCTAGCACCCAACACACCTTCACATTGATAAAATTCATCTTCTTGATCATGATATGTGAATGGATAGACATAATCTTGGTTTGACCAACCTAGACACTCCATTCATCTCTATATTTATTCTTTATAAATCTCACAAATAAAGGGTTCAAATTTATAATGTCCCATTATAGCCTCACATGCATTCTCATCATGTCTTCAAAAACACTCCTTAAATTAATACACCTTATTTATCACATTCATCACTCTCTTCAAATAATCATAGCAGAATATTCCCTAAATTATCACCCTAGATGAATGCCTTTATGATTTTTTCAATATCATTCTTGGATCCCTTATGTTATTATATTACTGAGAGGATTTTCATTAGAATTGATGTATTTAAATTATTCAACTATTTTATCCTTCCCCCAAATGATAGATAGTAGATATTCTAGTTGTAAATGATCCCATTTATATGAATAATGAATCATTCAAATAAAACCATCCTTACTTTTCAATTTTAAATGGTTTTCCCGATATACTCTATTGGTAGGTTCCACCATTGACATCAAATCATATCTTAAATGGATATATAAATCTTTCATGGTAAAATTTTTTACATGTAAACAATTCATTTCACTTGAGTTATATGTTGTATGCTCTGGTTGTTATAGGATGCCCTAATCATACTGGAACCATTAATGAAACATTTCCTCCCAAAAATAATTAATATAATGTTGTTAGAGGTCATGAAATGAGAAGTCATTCTGGCAGTAAAACTATTTTATTATAGAATGATCTTCCTATCTATTGTGCCACAATATATTCTTCTAGTGAGAGCCACTTACTGCTCTATAAACCCTCTTGGGAAATGTTATATTATAACAGTAAATGATATTTAAAAGGGGATAGATATAGAAGATCATGCTATGGATCTCATAAACTTATTGTATCTAGATTCTTCATGACATGACCAAGACATGTCACACTATGACACATTTAAATTCTAATTAATGTATTAACTCAAAACCAAATATGAATCCTACATTATTCCATCATTTCCCCCAATCCTTTGGGGATATTTGTTTCATCTTTAGATACCCTTCATCCCGTATTTGTTTGATTTATCTATTGGCATAAATAGATGAATTAATAGTGATCCATGAAAAGATTCTCATCTATTCTCCTTGGTCTCATCAATGTTCATCATATGGAGAAGGCGCAAGAAATGACATTGGACGGTTCACAGAATATTGGGATGGGTGGTTGATAGAAATTTTTGGGCTCTATATTGTTGAGGATTCCCTTACATGGTCTTGGATTGGTGATTATATATTTTTTTGTACTTTTACAATGGTTGAGAGAATCTTATATTGAGTTAGGGTTTTATAAAATTTGATTTATTTTGTTTAAATTGTAGAAGTTTCATGATTTTCCTTTATTTGGTTTGATATTAAGGATTAAGATACCCATAATGCCTCAACTCAAACCATCGGGTTGGTCCTGAAGAGCCATAAGATCACATGTGAACCTCCCAATTAATGGATTTAGGTTATATCATCAATGAATTAAGGTTATATCATCAATTGTCCAATGATAAAAGGTATATAAATATGATTCAACAACACATACCCATTAAATTCTTGTTGTTAAGGGTAGATCCCTATTTGATCAAGAAATTATGACAATATGGTAGATTCTCCACCGACCTATAAAGAAATGAGGATTTCGTCATCAGATCATCAAGGAAAACATAGATCCAACACAGACACACACACTCACACACACTCATTTAATAATGAAGAAGAGAAAATGACATGGATCAATGTAGAACTTATCGCTCAAACACCACTATATCAGTAAAAGGTGTATAGATCAAGGGGAGAAGGATGGGAGAGATTTAGAGACCAAGAGGGAGGTCAATAATTTTAAATAGGTATATGGGGGGGTCATATTTGGGTGTAAGAGGTGAAAAACATTTACAATTAAAACCCATAAGGTGTATTAATTTCACCCTTCAGTTGGGCGCACTGACTAGTATGCAATATGAGGCTTCGATTGTGAGACAAGAACAAGCTACTGCTTCTAGTGATGAGTAACATAAGGAAATTTATTTTGTGACAAGAATGACACGTGAGAAATTTTTTATTATGTAATGGGTTAATCTTTATAGATTTTATTAGGTGTAATTATAAAGGATGGAACCAATAGTAGTTTATATGAAAGACATATACATTGTTCTTGGGGTGTATAACCAATTGATTTCATGTGATCCAATGATCATTGGGATAATACAGTGTTTGTAGTAAACATGAACTTGACTGCTTCATGTTTGAGAGTGTGGTCACTGACTATGGAACATATCTGTTGGGACTCTGGTGTTGTGGTGAAGGATAATTTATATAACTGGATAATGGAATCACGAATAAGGGATATCCAATAGTGGGGAGCACAATATAAAATTCTTATGTAAGTTATTATTATTACACAAACCATTGTAACAATGTTATGGAATCATACAACACTGATTGATTTGCGATGAATCTAGGTGTTTTCTAGGTATATTTTATAATGTGTCTCCATTGGGATCTATGTATTTTGGAAAATTCATTAGTGTGTCTTTTAAAATGATTTCAGTGTTTTTAAATGTTTCATAGAGGTTTATCGCTCATTTTAAATGACTGAGCTTTTGGGTCATAAAGATGCCTTGAATTTTTATGAAAAAATGAATTTTGGTTTTGTGAAAGAATGTCTGGAAATGATTGATTTATATTAAAATGTGTCTGTTATTTTTAATCATAATTTTTGTAAATGGTTCTTTTTTAATGAGATTTCACGTGAGATTTTTTAAATATTTTTCTAAGGTTATTTGAACTTTAGTTTTTTCATAATCATTTATATATATATATATATTTAAAGAATTTGGAAAACCATTACATTATATCAATATTTTATATATTTATTTTGTTAAATACTATATCAATGAATCAAATAGGATGGATTTGAATAGATAATGGATGGATTCCAATTTTTTCACAAGATAGTATGAATATAGAGTGAAAACGTTCATAATGATTGAGAAAGATCATGTCTATGACCCTTCTCAAATCCTTTTTCCATGTTTATACTATTTTTATTCAAAATATGTTGGTCCCGATGAGTTCGAAGAACACTTGATCAATCAAAGAATAGATCAATGTTATAAATGTCTGAATAAACATGGGGAAAAAGAAAATGTACCTAGTGGATATGAAAATAGTGTGTTTTATGGAACATATAATATGATTACAATTGTGTACAATGACGAAGACTATATCAAGGATATTATAATTGATGTGAACGATGATGATGATCGCATTGAGGAAATGAAAAAGATAGTTGAAGATGAACTCTGTGATTTCCCAAAATTATTTAAGCAGTTAAAGTGTTTTGAAAAGAAACCTTTGTATGGTGGTTGCACTAAATATAACATATTTTTATCCATACTAAAGATGTATAATTTGAAATTAAGAAACAGATGGGGTGAATCCAGTTTTATATAATTAATTTCTCTCTTGAATGACATGCGCCCAGAATATAATGAGTTCCTAATCCGAACATATAAGGAAAAACAAATGCTACATTTAACAGGTATGATATCTGAACAAATACATGCATGTCTGAATGACTATATAGTATTTCTCAAGAACCAAAAATCACTTAGAGAATTCAAAAAGTGTAGTGCTTCTCGATACAAGAAAGATGAATTAGGTTATACGAATGTTGTATGGTACATTCCAATCAGTACAATGTTTAGGTGCTTATACAGAACTGATGAGACCACATGGTAATTGATTTGAAACAAAGAAAGAAGAAATAAAGATTAGAAACTACATCACCTGTCAGACTCTCCTCAGTGGAACATAAACGATCATGAGTATCCTTATTTTGGAAATGAGCTGAGAAAACATCGTCCGACAATATCGACAGATGGAGTGAATCCTTTTGGTTTTCAAAGAAGTAGTCATAGTACATGGATGATTATTTTCGTAAATTATTCCATTCCATTATGGTTATGCATGAAATGAAAACACATCATGTTATCTATGGTTATATCAGGACCTAAACAACCAGGTAATGATATTGATGTTTATTTTTCTCCATTGATTGAGGATTTGATATTATTATGGGATTCAGTTATTAAGTTGTATTATGATTTTTGAAATCAATAGTTCACTTTGAGAGCCATTTTTTATGGTATGATAAATGAATTTCCTACTTATGTTAATTTTTCAAGATATATGATTAAAAAAATTCATGGGTTTTCGAACTGCAATCAAGGTACACAATCAATTAGGTTGAAAGATTCCTCGAAAAATATGTTTCTATAAAATCAAATATTTCTACCCCAATGACATAAGTATTGATCCTGGAAGACATCATTTGATATATATTTATAAGAACAAAAAGAACCATATCCACTAATAGGTGATCAACTGTTTAGGAGTGTAAAAGATGTGGAAACTAATTTTGGTAAACCATATTTGAAAAAACTTACCAAAAATAGTTGGAAGAAGAAATCAGTTTTTTTGAATTACCATACTAGAATTTTCTGCATGTTAGACACATTCTTGATTTTATTCATGTTGAAAAAATGTATGTGATAGATTCATTGTCATGTTAATAAATGAACTCGAGAAAAAATGATGAAATTAATGCTAGGTTGTTCATTATTGACATGGGAATATGACCTGAGTTAGTGCAAGTGATGGGTGAAAATGAATGTTTCTTCCACTAGCTACTTAAAATATTTCTAGGAAGGAGATATATCATTTTTACTACCTCATTAATTATATAAAGGTTCCATAGGGGTATTAATTGAATATCAAGAACATCATGTCAATGGCTGATTTAATTTTAATGGGTTTGAAATCACATGACATCCACATTTTTATGCAAGAACTAATTGTTATAGATTAATGTTGAATTTTCCCAAGAATTTCTATTATAAATTAATTAATCTTAGTCTCTTTTTCAAATATATAAATAGAAAAGTTATTGACCTGATGAAATTGCTGATTATGGAAAGAGAAATTGTCTTCATATTATGTGAATTTGAAATTTGATTCCCACTGACATTCATTGACGTAATGGTTTATTTTATTGTTCACTTGTGGATAGATATTCGACTATGTGGTCCTGTACAGTATAGATTGATGTAACCCATTGGAAATTATATGAATATTTTGAAAGGGTATATCAAAAATCAAAGTCATCTTGAGGGTTGTATTATAGAGCAATGTATTGTTGAGGAATCCATTAAATTATGTACAGAATACCTCTTCGGTGTGGAAAATATTGTTCTACCAAAATATCATCACACTAGGCGGCATGAGGGTTAAGGAATTTATGAAATATTGGTTTTAATATTCAATATTATAGATTGGGAGTAGGACCACCTTTATGTTTTGCATAACTGTTTGGAGGATGACCCATATTTCAAAACACACAAAAAAATATTATGCATTTGAATCCATTAAGTGATGAAAAATGGATATCAGATACACATAATAAATAGTTTATAAGATGGTTTTGAAACTAAATATTTAAGGAGTTAGATGAAAATATGGACTCAATTTTATAATGATTGTGATTGCTATCTGGAGGACCAAGTGTGTATGTATTATCTTATAATTATTATTTAATTAATGGTTATACATTATATACTAATGAACATTATGAGATAGTAAAATGAAGAATTGTGGAGTTACACTTGTGGCTGAAGCGATGAATTTTCCTGGTTCTAAGTAAAAAAATACAATTTATGCAAATATTTCATACATTGGCATAATCATACAAATATGGGGGTTTGATTATAGGAAGTTCCATGTGCCTATTTTTCAAATAATGTGGGATGATGACCAGAGTGTTGATAAAAATAAGAGTTAGGATTCATGAAATTTGATTTTAGTAAGGAATGGTATAAAGACAAAACATTTATAATGGAATCACATGCAGTAGAAGTATTTTATATAATAGATACCACAAACCAAAAGTGGTCAGTTGTTCTGTTATCGACTAAAGCCACTGAAGTGTCAGATGAAAATTCAACGGAGGATGACCCTTTCATTGGGAAGTCATAATCACTTCACCGCGTTCCCAATGTAGATGACATTTTGTATGTTAAGGGAGGCCACAATTAATGGATTTTGATTGTCTATAGTGGGTTAAAATCCTTTCATCGATTAAAAAAAGAATGTTCAATAATTAGGTTTTATTGTTTTTGTAATGTACATAATGTTACCTTATGTTATTATTTGTTCACAGCTACATTTATGTAATCTAGATTAAATGTTAAACCACCTCTATAGATAGTTACTTCTTCATGTGATGATGTTCCTAATCCTGAGGTACAATAGGTCTCTCAAAGAGTTTCTTTTCATAGTGTTGAGAAAAAACAGGTCTCTCAAAGAGTTTCTTTTCATAGTGTTGAGAAACAACATGTCTCTCAACCTTCTATTTATCGCAGTTCACAGGACTAGTAGGTTTCTCAACCTATTGCTACTATTGGTCCTAGTGAAGTGGCACAACAACCATCATCACATGCTGATACTTGTGATCTAGAAGAATATATTGATGATGTTGAAACTGAGGAAATGGTAGGAAAAAACTCTAGCAGCATAAAAAAAATAGGAGCATCATTGTTTGACGTTGTCAAGAAAAATATTTAAGGAAAATGTGAAATGCATCAAATATGAGGTAGGATGGAATAAGTGGGTCTATCATGATAACACCAACAAGGATATGTCTGGTAGTTATAATGGAATCGTCTCTTAGAAACATGTGTTGATTGATATAATGTCATGGAACCATGTTGTCGCCATGATTAAGTCACTGATGTGGTTGGATATTACTATAAAATTATGATATCATTTCTTTAATTTACTAAAAAATAAAATAATGAAACATTGACTTAATCTTCATCACCCCTTGTATAGTACATTTATAGTGGATGACTCACATAAGGATTGTATACTAAGTTTTTCTGGAAGAATATAACATAGGGGTTTTCACACTTTTAATGAGATATATCTTATAGATGTTGAAGGGAAAATAAAGCTGCACCCACCTCCAATTTATGCACACCTGATAACCCGAAGAGCTTGGGATGCATTTACTAGACATTGTGTGGAGCAATCATTTTAGGTAAATTGTGCTTTGTAATATTCTTTTTGATGATGCATGTATTAATGACATTGATTTATAGTTTTTTATTTATGAAACTACAACTGAGTGCTGAAAATAAGGAACAAGTAGAAAAACTTGTGTACCCCTCCCAAAATGCAAGAACGGTGTATGTTTCATTTGAGAAAAATTGGAATGTATTATAAATCTACCATAATACTTTTATGTGACATAAAATAACACAATAACTATGATCCACTGTTTATATATAGATTGGTGAATCCAAATGAAAAGTTACTTCCCTCCCATGCCATGTTCTATCGAATGAGGCACCTGTAAAAAAATATGGGATACTAATAGATGAAGACCCACAAAAATTGTGGTAAACATATGTTAGTATGAAATAATAAATATTTTTTTTAATAAATATTACCTAACAATGATTGCTTATCATCCCATATTTTTAATCTGAAATATTCATGGGAATTAGAAACATCAAAACTAGATTAATACATACTTTTAGTGGCCTTGAAGTAGGCTGAAATGTATGGCCACATCAGATGTTCAGGTTTTGGGGTGACACACTAATCATTTTTTTGAGAAAAAAATAGGAGGATAAAAGTGAATAAATCAAAAATAATGAGATAAAGAACATATATCCTTGAAGAACATATGAAATCGTAGAGAGAGTTCATGGAAAATTTGATGGTGTAGGGGCCAAGAGAAGAAACAACTCAAAAACAACAAGTGCATGAAGATCTCACCCCACCCCCACTAGCATTGAGGTGAGTCATTCCCCTCAAAAACCTACCTTATCTAAGGTAATAAATGTTCTAATAATTTTTTCTGGGAATTTTGAATCAGATAAGCACAGATACCTTTCTCGTACTGATATTTTACAGGGTTAAAATGAAATTGATTTATATCTATCAACACCCACCCATCACCTTGTAGTGAGGGCTGTAGTCTTTAATATCTAAAACTCCATGATAAACAATAGACCAATTCCAATAGGTCATTTCAAATTATTGAATAGATTATCCAATGAGCTGATTACCAAGATACCTGTTCCAATTGATGATGAAGATTTTCACAAGGTCGAACATGATATTAGAACATTCATCACATGTCCATAACAACTTGTAAAAAACATGTCGACAAGGAGTTATTAATTTTCAATTTATTTTTCAGGATTAACCATTAATATTTAATGAAAACATGGTTTGAACTGATTAATGTTATTATAGACAGACAAAGGGAAGGTGGTGAAATTAAAGAACAGCTCAAAACCATATCATGGATCAACCAACAGATTGAAATGATCTAGAAAAATTACCTTAAACCAACCCATTATATATATGAATTTATTATTAGTATAGGATCATGTGGATATAAAGTTAAAAGATAGTGGTACCCACAAATGTTTTTTGATGAAAATATGTACGGAGGGGAATATCCAAATTTCCTTAGTTTTAACAATGTAGGTTAAATCTTGCAATATGATTGGATAGGCGGATCAGTAGTAAATGTATACATGATACATGTTTTCATGATTTGATTTTCCAAAATCTGATATACTGTGTTAATTATGGCTAAACACATTTCATATTTTTTGTAGGAATATATATGAAAATCAATTGAAGTTATTTCCCCATGAACACAAATTTGGACTCATTAGTCCTCACATCACCTCTACAGAACAAAAAAATAGAATCTGAGAAATATAGTGAAATAGTATTAGGACTTCACAAATATTTTAAAAAAAAATAAAGGATGATAGACTCTTATTAATACCAACGATGTAGTGGTAAAACTCTAAAATTTATTTATATTAAAAATATTTTAATTTCTTTCACTACTTATTCCTTTTTGCCTTTTAGAGAGTATTGGATGAACATTGTGGTCAATTTACATACTCTAAAGATTTATTTAATAGATTAAATTCAAGGATATATAAAAACCAACCACAAATAATGGAGTCTGTCAATTTTTAATACACTACATCCAAAATTTTAGAACTAATTGTCTAGTTATATAATTTATTTTATCTTTTAATGAGAATTATGTTATTATAGGGCGGTGCATGAATATTTTCTACATCATGGAATGAAGACAGGGAAATAAACAAGGAATATCACAAGTACTATGACTAGATAATAATTAGGGTATATATAATAATATTTCATTATACAAATACATATAAAGAAATAATTATTTTTCTCAGAATTTATTTACTTTACGAAACTAAAAAATGGAAAAAGAATGCTGCTGTAATGTTTGTAAATTTATAAGACAGATTTTATTCCATTAACAAACCAACATCACTGAAGATGTATTTTCAAAGATAATTACTATTTCATTTATAATATTTATTAATCATTTCTGTAATTATATATTTCTAGCACAACCATGATTCCTAAAAGACTCCTATTCACAAGATAATATAGATTTGTTTAAAAACAAATGGGAAACTTATATTATGGAGGAATGTACAAAAATTGCATGAAGATGTGACTGGAATGACTCGAAGTTTCTATTTTTATTTAAAATTGTCAGTATTTTTATTATGAATAAAAAGTGCCATACTGAAAACTAAGCTACCACATTAGTATTGATTTGATAATTTATAAAAATGATCCATAATTTATTGTTTACATGTGGGAATCAACCACACCTAAATCTGACACATGGATCAACCATTATGACTTTATGTGTGTATTGTTATATTAAATTAACAACAAATTTAGCAAAAGGAATAATTGAAATACTAAAAAACTAAGAAAACACGTTTGGATTGTTTTTATACTTTAGGAAAAGAATCCATCAGTAATTTTAGATGTGTTGGAATCAACCCCAGCTCAATCCGATGAATGATGTGATCAATATGATTAAAATTGTCTGTTATTATTTTAAAATTAACATTTTCTCTCAAAAAGTATCACTCACTAAAAACCATGAAAACTCACTCCGAATGTCTTTATAATTTTGGAAAATGATTCATATGCTCTTTGTGATGTGTATAATGAAATATCATGTCAATCTGATGCATGATTCGACTATTATGACTTGAATTGTGTATTTTGAGTTAAAAATGAAATTTTATTAAAAAAACACATCTAACATACTAATCAATGAGAAAAAATATTCATATTGTTTGGATAATTTAGTAAAACGATCTATAAGTATTTTGTGACATGTATGAATCAACCACACGTCAATATAATGCATGGTGTGACTGGTATGACTCAAAGTTTCTTTTTTTATTTAAAATTGATATTAATTTTAGTAAAACACACAACTAGCATACTAAAAATTGATCAGTGCATTCATAATATTTTTATAATTTATGATAATTATCTATGAGTTATTTTTGACGTGTAGGAATCGACCCCACTGTAATAAAAACCGTGATGTTATCGGTATAAATACAAATTTGTCTTTTTATATAAAATTGACCTTAATCTAAGTAAAAAAGGACAACTGACATAATGAAAACCCATAATATGCATTCATGTTTTTTTGATACATTAGGAAAATCATCCAAGAGTCATTTATGATGTGTAGAATTCAACTACACCTCAATCTGATTCATGGTGTCACCGATATGAATAAAAGTGTCTGTTATGAGTTTAAAATTTACATTTTATCTCAAAACGTGTCAGTCACTAAAAACCAAGAAAATGATTTCTGCTTATTTTAATAATTTAGTATAGTTATTTTTAAGTCCTTTAAAATGTGTTTAAAGTAGTCTAACATCAAATTTAGGCATGATGTGACCAGTATGACTCAAAAAGCATGTTTCTGATTTGAAATTGTATTTTGGTAAAAAACACAACTAACATACTAAAAACCAAGAAAATGCATTTGGATTGTTTTATTACCTTGTGACATGTTGGAATCAACCACACCTCAATCCAACAAAATATGTTACCAGTATAAATCTAAATCTATTTTTATTTAAAATTATCATTAATTTAAGTAAAAAGAAAAAGTGACATACTGAAAACCAATCAAACGCATTCAGATCTTTTTGATATATTAAGACAATGATCTATGAGTCATTTGTGATGCGTAGGAATAAATCGTACCTCAATCTGACACACGGTATGAACAATATGTCTAAAATTGTCTGTTGTCGGTTTAAAATTGAAATTTTAGCTCAAAATGTTTCACTCACTGAAAACAAAGAAAACACCCTGTAATTCCCATCATAATTTAGGTGAGTGATTCGTATGTCCTCTGTGATGTGGGTTAAGTAGTCTCATATCTAACTGATGCACGGTGTGACCGGTATGACTCAAAATGCGTGTTTCCAGTTTGAAATGATATTTTAGTAAAAAAGAAAACCGTTATTATGAAAACTGAGAAAACACATTCAGATTAATCTGATAATTTATAAAAATGATCCATGAGTCATTTTTGATGTATTGGAATCAACCAAACCTCAATCCGGTGAAATATGTGATCGTTATAAATCCAAATATTTTTTATTTCACCAATATCTTTCACTCGAGAATTTTGATGGCTCCTTATAAACCCCCTCATGGAATAAAGTATAGAACTCCAATATATACTAATGATGTTGTAGAAAGACTGATATTGGGACCTCAGAAAGATGATGAGATGGTATAGATGGTCAGATACATTCAGTGACATGTACGAACTTCACAAAGTTGAAAAAACATTATGTTGATAATAATCAACATGGTGTATAATTTGAAGTTGGTAATTATTTATATCAACAATTTTTTCCACATAATAAATGATGGAAAAGTAAGACCTTTTTATATTGTTCCCATTAAAATACTTTATCATATCAGGATAGTAGATTATTATTTTTAACATCCGTTGAATGTGCCCCTAGGTTAATGATTTTCTTATTGTATCACTCCAAAAGAATTACACATCTGATCCATCACATGTACAAAACAAATAGATCATACATAAGAAGCATGATATTTCTTCACATGAACAACTGGAAGATATTCTTCTTTGAATAGAGAAATCTTTAAAAAACAATAATAGTCACATGGTCAGTTTTTTTGTAGAAACATCCATATTGATTAAGATAGATGGTAACTGGAGGATGCAATGAGGCGAAAGTATTATTAGTTGTTATTTCCAATGAGATAAATTTAAAGGAAATTTTTATTTAAAGAGAGAGATAATGTAATGACTCAAGATTTTGTGAAATATATTTTCCTATAAATTTAATATTTTCTATATATTTAATTACACTCAATATCAATTATATCTGTTGTTACAAAAAACAACGAATTTACATTATGTTACATGTAATAATAAATTCAGCATGTGTTACACTTAATACCGAGTTTAAATGAAATGTGAAATACTATAATAAAATTATTATTTTAAAAGATATTTATCATATATCAATTTGAATAGAAAGTATGAATGGTATTAACAAAATTATATAAATATATGGTCTACACATGTATATAAAATGAGTTCATAGATGACTAATAAATTACAAATGAAAATAAATACAAATTGAAAATAATGTTAATCTTCTTCTATGAACTATTTTTATGAACAAAAACATTATCAACCTCAATAAATAAAACAATTTAATTTTGACGAAATATTTCCATGAAATTTAGATATTATATATCAAATAATTCATCTTATTTATTTCTAGATAAGATATAATTATAAATCTAATTCTATTCGTAAAAACTATATTTCACCTTTTACACGCTCAATTTAAAACTAATTTTTGAAAAATTTAAAAAGTTATTTGAAAACATAATGTTCATTTTTTAAATAATTATTTCATAATTTTATTAGGGTAAATGTTTTATTACATTTTTAACAAATTAATTTTGTGGTGAATAGTGAAAAATAATGAATTTTAATTGAAAGCTTAATTTTCCTTAAATTTATTTATAAAGATAAATTATTTGTTTAATTGGTTTTAAATTTAAAATTATTTGAATTATATATCTATTAATTCAATACATGTTATTTGAATCATTTTAATATTGAATTCGGATATAAAATTCTTTGTAAACTATTGAACATTTTCTCTTGGAAACCCCACTTTCTCATCATGTTTATGGGATAAATTTTAAATTATATTTTTACCCTTTTGTGAATCTAATTTAGAAAAATGGATTCAATATTTTAAATCATCATAATTAAATATTATCTAATTAGTTTAACTTAATTTTGGACTAATATTGATAGTGATAACAGTTAAATTTATTGACAATAGTTAAGATAAAAATGGGTTTACCGGGGGAAAAACTAAAATGATAAGGGTCATAATGATCTAAAAACAATTATGCAATCCGTTTTTTTGAAATATATCAACCCAATAATATTTTATTCTACATAATATTCCATTTTTTATCAATTTTTTATAATTAAAACATGGGAATAACATTTTCTTTCAAAACATTACAAGTGTTCCACCCACCTCACTTATACAATCCACCAACTATCCTCTCTTATTCACATATTTAAACCCTTTTTTGGCCAAGAACTGACCCAAATTATTATAAAATGCCATCCTCTCTTAAGATAATACATATTTTGGATAGAAATACATCCTATGAATTATGTTTCTACTAACCTAAGGACCTTACCTAAAGAAGAGGTAACATTCTTCAATGATCATTTTTATTTTATTTTTTCCTTTAAATCACTAAATTATTAATAAGAAATAATGATATAAAAAAATCTATATATTATAAATACCTACAAGTTTTTATGTAAAGTTAATTACCTTAAATAATCTCCACATCTATCAAATGGGTTATGAAATCATCGTTCTTGTGTACATCGGACTACCGTGTTGTGAACCATCGTTTTTTTGTTACCACCTATCATGGTTGGGTATGATGATGAATATAAAGTATATATATATATATATGATATTTATAACATAATTATACCTATTTATTTATTATATCATATATACCTAGTTAATTTATATATTCTATATGGGAAATAATAATGTCACTTGTGTGTATGGTGGACTACCACCTCGCAAAGCGATGTGATTTTTTTCACTAATACTTCTCATTCAAGATAATAAGGATAAATATATATGATATAAATGACATAAATATATAATTAAGTACATATTTATCACTAAAAAATATTATATATCATTTTTCTTTTGACCTTTTCACTCATTGAAAGATGATAACATTGTTCGTGCACATGTCGACTGTCGCTTCCACAGAGCGATGTGGATCTCTTTTCACACACACACACCATGGAAGATATATGTAAGTATATTTAAATATTTAATATGTTATTTATTATAGTATTATCATTATGGAAATATAATAAATTACTTACATTCTTTCCATAATTATTATTGAAAAATTGAAATATTACTCATGTGTACGTATGCCCTACTATTTCAATGATTGTACCATAATTCATCACTCAAAATCATTTTTCATGATTGGTATTAAGAGTATAATAGATGTATAAATATGATAATTATGTCATTATTATTATTATATAAATAATGTATCCATTATCAATGTAGGTGTACCAAAAACAACTAATCAAAACATATATGAAAAACAAAGTGGTTGTTTCCCGAAATGTGATTTTAAAATAAATTTTTTAATAATAGTGTAATAAAATTAGATAAGTAAATAATATATGGTAATAAATATATATATAAGTATGTTTATGTAATATATGTATAAAAATTTTTATTTATTATATAAGAGTCTTGGATGTGTATGAAGGATGTTAACAATTAAGGAAGGGGATCTAAAGTCTCCCATTATTTCTAGAAGACATAGGAAAATTTACTACTCATTTCATTTAAGTATTGTATACACTTCCCCATTATCATGTTATTTCCGGAATATAATTATATAAATTATATTATATGTTAAATTTTATATTATTATTTCATTTGTATTATGATTCAATATCATCAATGTGGTAAGGATTTTATGTTAAAATCCCATCGTTTATCGATATTGTTTATTATTTTTCTTTAAATGATGAAATATAATTATATATCCCTCATGGAAATCAAGTATTTTATTATCCTTTTTTTCTTTATGAGGATTCATATTTTTCCACTATATTCTTATCTATATTAACAAATTAGTTAAAAAAAATATTTTTAACACCAACTGTTTTTCATTCAAAAACCCTTTTTCTTCTAAACTTGTGTTTTCTAAAAATGTTTTCATAAATGTTTTTGACATTATTACGATGATTTATTAATGATATTTTTTACCCAATTTATATTTTTTAAATTTTTTTAAATGAATATTCATATTATTTTCCAAAAACTACTCGTTTGGATTTTACTGAAAATGTGTAAGGAATCTTTTTTTTAATATTTGTATGACATGAATGTAATTTCCCACAATTGTGAAAATAATTTTATTTGAAAATTAATTTGTATTTTTTCATTTTTATTTTCAAAGAAAATTAATTTCAAGATGTTTTATATTTTTAAAAGTTTTTTTAAATGTAGGAAGTATATTTTCTCATAAAATGGTTTAAATGGATTTTCATGATTACTTTATATTATTTTAAGAATGTTTTCAATGAAAATTATATCCAAAATACCTTATAATGTTTAGTTTTAATAGTGATTTTCAAAGAATGATTATTTTCCCTCAAGTATTGTTCCAAGTGATTTATCTTTCAAACTAATTTACTATATAAGATAACATCCTTTTATATTACTTATTATTTCTTGGGGACATGCTCCAAGGGTTACATTCATATTCATATATTAATGGTTAATTTTTATGATAAAAAGATGTTTATGAAACATATTTCTCTTCCATGGGATAAACAATATTAAAATGAATATGAAAACTTCTTTTTTTTCGTTGGATTTTATTTTATTAAATAATGAAATTATTATTAAAAATGTTTACTTTACACAGGTTATTTTATGAAGAAATGTTCTTGAAAACAAAAATCATTTCATTGGTTTTGATTTGATGAATGTTTTATGATCATGTGGAAAATGAATGTGTGAGTTTCATTATGTGATGGTGGCTATGTTATATTCAAATATGGTGGTTATGTTATAACAAAGGATCATGGTTAGGTTATAACAAAATATGGGTACACTACTAAACAATTGTCCTTTAACAGCACTGGTATTTATAAACGCTACAAAAAAGCATTCAAAATTGGAAAAAATCTCAATGCTTTATTTTTAGCACTGATCAAGGGTACCATTTTTCAGTAATTTTTTTTGTTAGCATCGATAAAGGGTACCCTTTTTCAGTGCTTTTTTTGTTATCACTGATAAAGGGTACCCTTTAACTGTGCTTTATTTTTAGTGCTGACAAAGATATATTTTATCGGTGATTTTTTAGTGTGGATAAAGGTACAAATAAATAAATGAAATAATAAAAAAATTGAAATTGATTTGATTAAAAATAATAATAAAAATTTTATTAATTAAATAATTGTTCATAAAAATGAATAAATTGATTTTAAATTATTAAATATTAAACATTTTATTATGTAGATAATTATGATAATTAATGTAAATAAATTGTATATATTAAATATATAGATATAAATGAATGTATATAAAATATGATTTATATATTATAAAATATTTATGTTATTTACATTAAACAACCATATATTTAGTGAATAATAATTTATAATAATAAATTAATATGAATAAAAAATATAGAATAATTGTATAGTGTAATGGACAAATAATTTAATGTGTCCTTTTATTTTTCTATTTAACATAAATCAAATTTCTTTTATTTATTTCATATGTAAATAATTAATGAATTTTTATATAAAATGAACACACACAAAACTTATCAATTTGTTCAATATTGTAAATGCATACTTATTTTTTATTTATTAATTTTCACTCATTTTTAACATATATGTATGCACTTTAAATTAGATATAAATATTTTTTTTCAAAAATATTTCTATAATTACAAATAAATAATGATAAAATTCAAAAGTAATATATTTACTATATTTATATTTATATTTATTTATTAATTATATACATATTTAGAATTTTTAATTATTTATAATTATACTTATAAATCCTTTATTATTTCTTAAGTAATAAGATCTGATAATGGTATCCCTTTATCATCACTTTTTCACACTGTTAAAGATAAGGCTTTATCAACACTAAAAAATTGCTGATAAATTAAATTTTTATCAGAAAAAAAACTTTGGCACTGAGAAATATATATTTTATCAGCACATTGTTAGAATTGATAAAGTCCTAACTTTATCAACACTAAAAAACCACTCAAAAATATGCCTTTTATCAGTTCTTGTTAATTAAGAACTCATAAAGGGAATCTTTATGAGTTCTCATTTATAAGTGCTGATAAATGTGTCCTAATATTTTTTTTAAACCATTAACATTTGCGAACCCATCATGATATAAAAATATTTCCACAAAATCCACCAACTATTGGTGTTCCTCCTTGGTTAATCAAATCTCGAATCACACCACTCAACTACCTCCAGTTTCTCGAACATCATCTGACCTTCTATGTTTAGTTGTAGTTAGGGTTTTTGAGGTGGATTTTTATCAACCTAGGGTGGTAGGACTCTATATTTTCATTATGTATTTTTTTCATATTTGTTTTCTTATTCTAGGATGCCATGAGTTATTTATGGTCTGGTCCTTGTATAATATATTTTGTTTAAATTATGAACAGAATGATTTGTTTAGATTACGAATAGAATGATTTTTTCTTATTATTTTGTGTGGGTAAGAGCATTGCATCGTGAGAAATTTTTTTTATTTCTGAATAATTATACTATAAAATAATTCTGAATAAAATAAAATATTTTTTTCAATATTTGTGGATACTTTTTCGGGTTACTCCACATGAAAAGGATTCAGGTCACAATATATATAAAGGGAAAGTTAGTTTATAGAATAGTTAGAAGAAAACATTTTTGTATCTACATAGTCTCATTAAAAAGTAACTTAGTCGATTATAATGAGAATCACCACACTATAAAAATTATTTTCATTCCATTATTTATTCCAAATTCAAATTTAAAGTAAACATTATTATTTGGATTTGAATATTACTCAGCGGCTACACAAAATTAATCCTTAATGTCTCTAAATAATAAAGGATGAAAAATAAGGCTGGAATAATCTAATAGATCAATTTGATGTAAGATAATTTAAACCATTCATATTTTTAATTTCAATTAGAAATTTAAATTTCTATTCATATAGAATGTCAGACTGGTTACAAGTTTATAGAGAATATAGATAAATAGTTAATAGAGAATAATTTCTAGAAATTTACAATGTGTAATAGAGGTAGGGGATTTATGAATCATGAAAAATATCTAGCCATTAATTTTGAAAAATTAGCACTATAAATTTGTAAGTCCCACTAATTTTTTATTTAATGAAGTTGTAAGAAAGTAATAATAATATACAATTCTATTACATTAATAGGTGATGAAGATTTTTTAGTTTTGTAATAAAAGTGAAAATTTTCATAGATTCAACCCTCATCAGTGAAATTAAATTGATACTAATGACTATTTATATATACATAAATATAATTAAAATTGTTTGGGGAGGGTAGAAATACCAAAAAAATACTACCATATATATATATTTACAACAGTTCAGAGGGGGTTAAATACTACAAAAATCCCACTCTACATAATACACACACACACACACACAAACAGATATATATATATATATATATATATCTACACACACACACACATATATATATATATATATTATTACAATAGTTTTGGGAGGGGGATAAATGAAAAAAAACTCTTACTCTACACCAATATAGAATAACTCTGTGAGACTCAATCCCGAGACCTCATCAAGACCCCATAGAGTCGCTGCCAGCTGATGGGTAGATCGGATGTTAAATCCTCCCTAGATTCCTTGGTATGGGTTAGTGTGGTGATATTACATCCCAAGAGTATTCAAATTTTTTAAAATATTTGATATAACATTAATTTTAATTGTAATAATTTCTTAGTATGCTACATCGATTGTTCCAAAAAAAATAGAATTAATGTTATCATATTCTATATAATAGAAATTATAGAAATTTGTTGCTTGATACTCACCCCCTTCTCTTTTATAGAAAAACATCATCCTCATCACCATCATCTTCCGAACAACCATAATTGAAATTTGTTTCATTAAACTCTTCCCCCGTCTCTTTTATGTTTCTTATACTAATATGAGAATTAGTCATCCCACGGATGACTACTACTTAGAGTATTTCAAGAAGCATACGTGCATGTCAAAAATAGATAAAGGATGTTTCAAAAAAATGAAATGATAAATGTTAATGAGATGAGATGATGAGCAAGAGTTGTCTAGAAATTTCACATTTGAAATAATTCATCGTATGACACCTACCATTGTGAAGTAATTATTTTTATAAATCCAATTGCCCAATTTTATAAACATACAGAAATTATTTGAAGCAATCAAATATTGAGTTTCCTTTATTATAATTATCTATAACTTTCACCTTTGGTAATGAATATATTTTGTATATATATATATATATATTGTACAAAATTATTCTTTTATGAAACTAATTGGATGGATTTGAACCAAAAATGGATGCACACTATTCGTTAGACAAAGGAATACAAATATTTATTTAAAGAGTTCATCATGTTTTCATGAGATCACACAGATGAAAATTCTAAAATACTATTTTATTGTTTATGTTGTTTTTAATCAAGTTAAATTAGTATGGAAGAGTTATAAGAACATTCAATTTTTCATGGAAAAGATCAAAGAAATAAATGTTGGACTAAACATGTGGAAAACTGAATATGGAAATAGATTGGGATGATACTACGATTTCTGAATCATTTGAAAAGAATAAATTTACAATAAATGATGGATATCACAAGGATAAAATTATAATGTAAATTGAATATGACATTTCTGATTCTCTAAAGTTGTTTAAGGAGTTAAATTGTTCTTCCCTGAAACCATTTTATACAAATTTTACTAAATACACATCATTGTCAGCTGTATTGAAGTTATATGATTTGAAATCTGATAGCATATGGAGTGACAACAACTTTACAAAACTACATGGTCTTCTGAAAGATATAATAATACAAAAAAATGAATGACCATGAAAAATATATGACACTAAATGAATGTTATGTTCAATGGTCATGATCTATAAAAAATACATGTTTTTTCAAATGATTTCAAATTTTTTCTCCAATACCATGGATCACTCATAAAACGCCCTTTGTGTGGTATAGATGGATATAAGAAAAATGAATCAAGCTCATCAAAATATATATGTTTCTTTCCTATAATTCCACTATTTAGAAGACTCTATAGATGTTTGGAAATCACGAGGAAAATAACATGGCCTGAAGATACAATAATTAAAGATAAGAATCTACATCATCATATAGATTTACCTCCATGGAAGAAAATTGGTTATGAGTTTCCTAAATTTAAAGATGATCCCTGAAAATAATCCTTGAGTTATCTACACTGGTAATAAATCCATTTTATATATAGTGTAGTACTCAAAGTACATGGACCGTGATGATGGTAATTTATAACTTTCCTCCATGGTTATGCATGAAGCATAAATAAATTATACTGTATCTACTTATATCTTGACAAATAATCATGGTAATGATATTGGTGTCTATTTGCATCCATTGATCTAAGATTTTAAATTGATATGGGATACATGTGCTATAATGTATGATGCTCATATAAGTGAATAATTCATATTGTGGTCCAGGTTGTGTGGAATAATAAATTACTTCCTCACTTATGGAAATTTACCAGGTAATAGTATTAATAGAATGTTGGGGTATCCCATTTTTGAAAAACACACAAACATAGTTCAGTTGAAACATTCCTCAAAGACATTATTTTTAGGACATCCGAATTTTATACCTTGATTACATAAATAATAATTTTGGATGATAGAATCCAATATGAATATCGAACAAGGAACAACACTATCTCTAGTAACGGGTGGTCAATTTTACAAAAAAAATTAAAAAATATTAATACTATTTTCAGTAAACAATTTTTGAAAAAACATAAAAAATAAGGTTGGAAGAGGTGATGAATTATCATTGAATTGCAGTATTGAAATTATTTGTATGTCAAAAATTTTCATAATGTCATGCAAATAAAAAAAATATGATAGTGTTATTGGATCATTAATAAATATTCTTTGAAAAATGATTGACGTCATCAAGGCTAGGTTAGACTTTATTGAAATGGGGATAAGGGTATAGTGGTACCAAAGAAGGGTAAAATATTAACTTTAATTCCTCTAGTAGCTTAAAATCCATCCAAAAATGAATATTTTCATTTTTTTTCCTCTTCTTAAATAGTGTAACAGTTCCAAATGGGTATTCATCAAATACCAGGAATGTTGTTTTAGTGACTAATTTCAAGTTAAAATGAATAAAATCACATGACTGTCATGTTTTGATGAAATATTTTATGTGTTTTTCTTTCTATTTCATTCTGCCTCAAAATGTATGACATACATTAACCAAACTCGAGTTCTTTTTCAAAGCGATGTGCGGTAAAGTTGTTGACCTAGTGATGTTTTCCATCATTAATAATGAGACTGTAATCATATTTTGTGAATTTAAGATGTTCTTCCCACCATAAGTATTTCATATTATGTTTTACATAATGGTTCACTTTGTCAGAGAGGTTCAACTATGTGCTCATGTCCCTTATAGATGGATGTACCCCATTAAACAGTATATGAATACTTTGAAATTGTATTACAAGAATCGAAGTCATCCAAGAGGTTGTCTTAAAGAACAATATATTATTGAAGAAGCAATTAAATTAAATACTGATTACCTATTAGATATTGAAATCATCGGTCTCCCAAAGGCACTTCACAACAAATTCCTTATGAGAAAAGGTATTTATAGATGAGATGAGGTTATAATTACCTTGACAGAGTAAGAGAAATAAAATCATTACATATTACATAATAGTAAAGATATTGATCCATACATGTAATCCCACAATGATATTGTTTGAGATTTTAATCCATCAAGGGATAAAGGAGGGATATCAAATATATGTAATCAATAGTTTATAGGATGCTTCAGAGATCAATTTTTTAAGGTGTTATCTAGAAATCCAAATTCAACTGTTGAACGATTTCAAGGGCTAGCCAGTGTACCGAATACAAATGTTACATGTTAAACTATTTTTATAATCAATGGTTATACATTCTATACAAAAGAAGATGATAAATTCACTACAATTCAAAAAAGTGGTGTTACTCTTATGGCTAAAGTGATGCACATATCTCGTTCTATGTGTAAAACTCCAATTTATGCAAATATATCATATTTTCACATTATTAGATAGATATATGAGTCAGATTGTACAACATTTCAAGATCCACTTCTCCATTGAAAATGGGTTGACAATATTAATGGAGTGAAAGTTGATGAAATGGGATTCTTGAAGGTGAATTTCAGTTTGGAAGTTAAATAATAGAAGTCATTCATAATGCAATAAAAAATAGTTCAAGCATTTTATGTCTCTGATCTAAGAAATAATAATTGGTCAATTGTCCTGATGGAGACTAAATTTATTTTTTAGTAAGATGAAAATTCAATACAGGCTAACCCTTTCATTGGTACATAATAATAAGTTCATGTCAGTCACAATGGGGAAGATGTTTTGTACTTTTCGGGGACCACAAAGAGGGGATTGGGATTCTCAATAGAGGAACAAAAACCTTGAAACCTTTAAAAAAATAAAGAGAGTTCAATGAAAATTGTAAACTATTTTTCAATATATTATGTTTTTCCTCATAATATTATATGTTCTCTATTGCGTTAACATAATCTAAATTAAATGTTTGACTACTCATGAAGAAAACATCACTTATACATAATGATGCTACCAATCCCTTGAGAGAAAAAACTATAATAAAGGAAACCTTTTGGAAAGATGTAAAGGTAACATTACAATATAATTTTATTATATATGTGGATTATTATTTTTCATGTTGATGTGTTTTGTTCGAAGATGATCATTCAGTTTTGGATATTCGATAAACAAAGTTCATGGAAATTGTAGTAACATTGATAGTTAAAATTGTTTTGAGACTTTAAGATGTATTGGAATCAACCACACCTCAATCCAACTCAGGATGTGACTGATATGACTCCATATACTTCTTTCTAATTAAAATTGACATTAATTTTAGTAAAAAAGAAAATTGACATATTGAAAACTAAGAAAACAAATTAATATTGTTTTATACTTTTATAAAATGATCTATAATACATTTTTTTATTTCTAAGAATTAGCCGCCCCTCAATATGATAAATGATGTGCCCAATATGACTCAATGTGTTCATTGTCACCTTAAAATTGACATTTTACTTGAAAAAGTGTCACTCACTGAAAACTGAGAAAAAGGGTTCAGATATTCCTAAAAATTCAGTGATTCGATTCATTATTCATTTTTGATGTGTAGGAATATGTCTCATGTCAAACCAATACATGATGTGATACATATGATTCAGAGTGTATGTTTCAATTTTAAAATTAATTTTTAGTAAAAAAGAAAAGTGATGTACTCAAAATTGAGAAAACATTTTTTGAATATTTTGATACCTTAGGAAAAAAATCCATATGAGATTTGGAACTTGTAGGAATCAGTCATACCTCAATATGATGCATGGTGTGACCAGTTTGAATCTAAGTGCTTCTTTATTTAAAATTGATATCAATTTTATAGAAAAAACTAATCTACTCAAAACAAAAATAACACATTCATATTGTTTTTATACTTTATTTAAATGATCCATAAGTGATATGAGACATGGATGAATTATTCACACCTCAATCTGACACACGGTGCGACCATTATGACTCCAAGTGTGTGTTTTTATTTAAAATTGACATCAATTTGGGTTAAGAGGCCAACTAACCTACTCAAAACCAAGAAAATGTATTCATATTATTTAAATAGTTTAGGAAAATAATAAATATTTTATTGTTGACATGTGTGAATCATCTTCACCACAATCTGACACACAATGGGATCAAAATGACTCAAAGTGCATGTTTCAATTTTAAAATGACATTTTATAAAAAAAATAACAGTGACGTACTCTAAACTAGGAAAACAAATTCAATATTTTTTGATACTTTAGGAAAAAGATCCATAAGTCATTTGGGATTTATAGGAATTATCTGCACCTCAATCTGACAGATATGACTTAAACTACTTCTTTTCATTTAAAATTTTCATCAATTTTAGTAAAATGGAAAAGAACCCTACTCAAAACCATGAAAACACATTCAGGTGGTTTTGATAACAAATGAAAATGATTTATAAGTCATTTGTGACATGTAGGAATCAGACACACCTCAATATGATACATCATGTGTCTAGTATGACTCAAATTATACACTTTCATTTTGGAATCGATATTTTAGTTGAAATAGTTTCACTCACGGAAAACTGATCAAATGTTCTCATATTATATTGATAATTTTAGAAAATGGTTCATAAGACATTTCTGACAAGTAGGATTTTGTTTCACATCAAACTGATACATTATGTGATTAGAATGATTCAAAAGTTTGTTTTTCCCACTTTAAAATCACATTTTAGTAACAAAGAAAACATGCCGTACTCAAAACCAAGAAAACATATTTATATTGTTTTGATACATTAAGAAAATGATCCAAACATCACTTCAGATATGTTGTAATCATCCACACCTCAATTATAAGCATGGTTAGACCAATATGACTCCAATTTCCTCTTTTTATTCAAAATTGACATCATTTTCTGAAAATTAACAATTTTTATTAATTTATTTATTTATATTATTACTGACATAAAGAGTGTTTTTTTATAAACGTGTGTTCTTTTTCTTGAGAATAAGCACTTTAATAAGTGTGGATAAAGGTATACATTATTAGTACTCCTATAAGAATTGTTATAAGAACCTTTTTTGTGCTTTTATATTCCCTAATAAATGGTTCCTTTATTATCACTTAATTAAAGCAGTGATAAAAGACAAGGGATTTTAACCTCAGTCATGTAGTAAACACATTACTAGTGATGATAACATCCCCTTCTAGAACTATTAAAGGCCAGTTTTGTTGTAGTGGTGATACCTATGTCTCCCTCTAATGTATTGGGTAAATATTTATCTCTCATGAGACATATAAGACTATAATTTGTAGTGAACATGGTACATCAAGGGACTTTGTTGGCTATAATTGTCTTGGGTGTGAACCATGGATACTATGATAGTTTCGGGAGTCAACGCATTATACTATAAGAAAAGGGTTTCCATTGATGATGGTGGAGTGTCCATCCCATGAGGTTTAACTACCTATGGAGTGTCATGGTATGTTTTTGGAAATGAGACGTGACTAATAAAGAAATGATTTTATAGATTTATGTGTATGCTGAAATTATATGTCTTATTCCAATGTTATGCTCTAACTACTCTTGATCTTTTATTTCCTAATGATCCCTATCTTATTAACCTCCAATATTTATGTAATGATTAATTATTTTGATCTTATATATATAGGGTGTAGTTTTCATATGTTATTCTCATATTTTATTTCCTAATTATCCCTAAATGGGTTGATATTTTTTTGGAAACATTGAATTTCATTCACTATATTAGAGTGTTATGTATATATTATTCAAACAAACTAAACTGTTATGAACCTCAAGCATGTGTTGGACTAATGTATTGAATATTATTATAAAAATATATATATCTATGTATGAAAATTCAGGTTCATTAGAGTTATAATATGATATAAATATCTAAATAATGATATTTTGGCAATCTTATATCACTATTTAATTATTTAATTAAGGAAACACCGTTCGATTATGATGAATCACTAAAACATGGATATTATTAACATTATATTAAATGATAAAAAATACAAAACTCATGAATAGAATTTAAAACATTATAAATAATTATAAATAATCTTATTAGTAAATTTAATGATATATTAATGAATAATTTTTAAAATAAGGATAAACATGGACACCACTATAATGAGAATAATATAACTAACCAAAAATATAAACACCCAATGTAGAAACTTGTAATAATTCATATAGACAATTACTATTTTGAAATATAATAAAAAAAACAAGTATTAAATGAAAGGTAAATGGTGTTTTAAAACCTTATAAAAGAATGTCGTGTAAAATACAAATATGCCTCAATGAAAGGATATTGGGACGAAGTCCATTACCCCATGTATGAATTGATTCGTTAATTCATTAATTTCTTGAATAATAAAATAAATTTAATTTCTAATTTATTCAGGACATTTTTTAAGTTCATTATTACTTTTATATCACTTATTAACACATGATAAACATTGCAAAATCATTTAAGTTAATAATAGTCATTTTGACAATATTTAGTACTTGAGTCAAAAATGAGATTCTTATAATTACAAGTTGTCCATGTGGTCAAAATTCCATTATCTAAAAAATTATATTCATAATTTAGATATCATACATATCACATATATCCAGTATATATATGTATTTATAATAGTACATGACATTTGGATATAATAAATGAAATGCATCGTTCATGGAGACGGTAAGACTTATGTACACATGAAGCTACATTAATTTCTATTTCATATTCAATGGAATGAAAACGTAATGATACATAGGTATATTATAACTCCATTATAATAACATATATAATTTCATTAAATCTATATTTTATACATTCCGCGTATGGCATGAAGGATTCATATCACTTTGAGGGGGCGGTAGTCCTCACTTCCCCAATTAAAATTATTGTTTTTACCCATTATGGAATCCATAAGGGTGTGATATAAATGATACATAAAAAAGAATATAGAAAACTTAAACATAAGATATTTTATATATAAATACAGTTCCATTATAATGGCCACCATGAGAGGTGGTTGGAGATAATTGAACATTCATCGTTTCGTGAGGCAGTACCTCACCGTGTATAGAAACAGTATGTTCTTTACCCATTAGACAGAGGCGTGTGTAAGTGTAGTTAAAATACTTCTCATAAAAAAACATATTATATATAGGATATAGTTATTTTTATGTTAAAAAAATAATAATAAGATCAAAGGGAGTGAAGAAGTAAAATAAAAGAAGGGAACTTAAGGGAAGACGTTACCTTTAAATCGGGTAACTCCCATTTGTTTGAACCAAAAGGATTTCTTTAAGTTCCTTATACAGAAGGTAAGTTTTATATGTGGAATATAGAGATGTTGGAAACTTAATTTGGTATATTTTGGATGATCCAAGGGGCATTAGAGGTATGAGTAATGGGTTAGAAGTGGTGTCCTTTTATAAGAGGGAGGAGGGGCGCTTTAGGAATTTTTGAAAGTATTATTTTATAATAAAATTATTTTCTATTTTAAAAGATCCGAAAATTATTTAATTCGAATATAAGGTGTATATAAGTCGAAATATAATCATCCAATAAGAATTTGTCAGGTTTTTGATATTTTTTAATCCTTATCTTTTTTATTTAACCATGTGTTAACTTATTTAACTTTTATCATGTCCTCTTATATATTCATACTATATGATTAATATATTTACAGTAAAATGACAAGAGACCCAAAATGGATCATTAATGTCATTTTTTACATCATATATGTCATTTTTCAGAATCATAGAATTTTAAAACTATTTAATCATTTAATAAAACATTGATTTATTTAAAAACTCTTTTATGTCAATTTTAATGCAATTCATATCATAACATTTTAAAAAATCTAGAAGAACTTTATTCATTTGAAAAACCATCATTAATTCAAATAAAACAATTATTAATAATCTATAAAATTCTTGTATGGAATAAAAAGTTTCAAAATATTTTTATTTAAATATTTATAATCTTATTTATTTAAAAAATTCATAAATGAGGTAATCATTACATCATCATTGTTTCATAAATAACATTATTTATATGATGTCTAAAAATTAAAAATAAATAACAATGATGTAGGAAATCTTTTTAGATTTCTAATTAATCTTTATAGTAAAATATATAAATTATATAATCCCACATTAGAATTGTTTTGGCAAAAAAAAATATGTTTATGAAATTTTTATTTTTACTTTAAAGAAAAAGTTATTAATGTCATTATCTTACCCAAATAGATTCAAAATGACAAAAGTTCTGCCAAAGGATTTTATTATTTTTCCATGAATCATCCAATAAGTTTAGGACAAGTGTTAAGATAATTTTATATTATTATAATTGTATTTTTTACTTTTAATTTGTGACAATCGGGCCCCGGTGAGAGCACAGTCACCCCGCCTTAACACGGCCGTCGGGTCCTGGCCGACCAGGTACCACCAGTTTCCCCCGCAGACACATGGGCCCCGCCATAGGTCCCACCGTAGGTCCCACCCACGTGCCCGAAAGGGTTATCTGACTAATGACAGTTCCCACATGCCAACACTTGTCCTTTCCAGTGTACTTTGTCCTCACTCGCACACATCCTGGGAAACTTCTCAGAAGGTCCGAAAGGGTTATCTGACTAATGACAGTTCCCACATGCCAACACTTTTCCTTTCCAGGGTACTTTGTCCTCACTTGCACACATCCTGGGAAACTTCCCAGAAGGTCACCCATCTTGATCACTACTCCAGGCCAAGCACGCTTAACTATGGAGTTCTAATCAAACAGGCTCCCGAAAAGGAAGGTGCACCTTGTTTACATGAGTCATATCATTTAGTCATTTAACCCTTTATCAATTTGGGATGTTACAATCACCCCCCCTTTAGAGCACAACACCCTCGTTGTGGGCCCTACAGCTCAACCTAGGAAGTGCACCACACTTAAGACTGGGTACCACCTCTGATACCAAATGTGACGACCCGCCCTCGGGGTCCGTGCCGTGACTACCCCAAGCCCGCCTTCCATAGGCCAGGGGCTGGCGACTAGCACCAAGGCGTAAATCCCGGTAAAAAGGGAAGGCATTGCCTTTGTAAAGTAAACAATAACCACAGAGTAAGCATGCGGAAAGTAAACACTAAACAAAAGCAGAGTACAACTGAAAGTGCGGAAAAGTAAATGGGCCAGTATACAAACCCAAACTGAAAGTAAAGTACAACTCGAAAGGTAAAATAGCAACTGAAAAGTAAAAGCCGCTACACCGAGCTGTCCACTGGAAATCCCACCTGAAGGGTGGGTACAGATAGCTCCATTGTTCCACGGGTCCCACCGTCCGCTCCGAGCACGTCCCGCCCAGTGGTCCACCTCCAGGTATCGTCCTGCTCTGCAAGCCTCAGCTAAGGTCAATGATGTCCGTCGTCTGCAACCAACACAACGTAGTGCGGGAAAAGCCCATGCAGGGGTGAGTATAAGCTACTCAGTAGGGACCCAGAGACCCCTGAAGGTCTCTCAAATCCACAAAGGATAAACCATGAAGAAAGGTACAATCACGAAGTATCAACCGACACTTCTTAGGTATATGCCCATACATATACCTAAGTCATAAATTTCAAATACGTACCAACCTCCGAGCCCAAGTACAACTCAGTCCACACAGGAAAGTAAACATATTCCACACAGGAAAGAAAAACGTAATCCACACAGGATTGCACAACACAATCCACACATGAAAGCAATAGGATTCAGCTCACACAGGTATACTTCTTCAAAAGACGATAAAGATGATCTCTGATCCATCTAAGTCGTCGGAACCATGAAGGATCGATAGGTAACTAACCCCCGCAAAAGACCCACACAGGATCGGGCCCACGTAGGACCTGTAGGCGCTGGTTCACACAGGACCGCTGAGCGCAAAGACCCACACAGGATCGGACCCACACAGGATCGGGCCCACACAGGACCTGTAGCACTGATCCACGTAGGATCGCTGAGTGCTGTAGTCGTCGTCGTCGAATCCACACAAGATCTCTGTACTGTCGTCGTCGCAGTCACAGTAGCAGTAGTAGCAGTAGTAGTCACAGTAACAGTCGCAGCCAGCACTAGGGTTCCCGCACACAGCAAGCTCGTTCGGAGGGTCCGCTCCACGAGCTGAGAGTCTGATACATCAACTGTCAAAAAGTCCAGAGTTGATGTATCCAAAAGTTCTGTATCGTCAACAGGAACTCAACGCAACAGACGGCGCGTCGATTGGACGCCCGGTCTGAGAGTTACTGGAATTTTCGTCCCCGGGGCCCGGTTGGTTTTTATGGCAAAACCAAGCCTGACCTGAGGTCTATCTTCGAGAACCACCATGCTCCCTTGAGCTGATCAAAGAGGTCATCAATCCTCGGTAGCAGATACTTGTTCCTCACAGTCACCTGGTTCAGGCGACGATAGTCAACACAAAGTCGCAAGCTCCCGTCCGCCTTCTTGGCGAACAAAATCGGGGAAGCCCAGGGTGAAACACTGGGTCGGATGAACCCCTTACCCTGCAAGTCCTCCAACTGAACCCGTAGCTCTCAAAGCTTGGCGGGGGCCATCCGATATTCTGGAGTGGATATCGGGGCGGTCCCGGGGTACAAGTCAATATAAAAGTCTACCTCTCTGCGAGGAGGTAGCCCTGGAAAATCGTCGGGAAAAACGTACGCAAACTGATCCACCACTGCAGGAAAACCAGGACTCCACACGTCAACTGCTCCAAGGATAAGGCTAGCCAACTAATGAGTGATGGGCTGTCCTCTCCTCCGCGGAAGTCCATCCTGTGCTTCTAAGGCTCCCTTCTCGCCAGTGAAGGTGAACCTTCTTCCGTCGGTGCGTACACATCACACCTTGTGCCTAAAACAGTCAATCTGTGCATGGACCGTAGATAGCCAATCCATGCCCAAGATGACGTCTTAAGGCCTCGACGCTGCTACAAGAAGATCCCAGCCGAAGCTCTCGCCTCCTAGAGTAGGCTCACACTGCCGGCACCAGTGCGTAATCGTCGAGTCTGCTCCCGTAGGAGTCTCTAGCCGTAAGGATCGAGCCAACGGCTCTGTCGGAATCTCCGAGCTCCGAACAAGGGCAGCGGTTATGAAAGAGTGACTCGCTCCTGTGTCTATAAGAACTGCAGCAAGGGTGGAATAGACACAGATAGTACCTCGAATCATCTCGGGTGCGCTGTGGTCGTAGGCCTCTGCTGCCTGGAGCTGTGCCTGTCTCTTCCCGCCAACTCCCTGTGGTCGGGGTGGACCTCCTGGTGGTGGTGGTGGCAGAACCTCAAAGCGTCTCCCACCACCGGCTGCTCGTCCAGCTCCTCTGCCTCGTCCGCCTCCTCCCTGCGGACCGCCACAGTCGACCCTCTGCCTCTGCCTCGGTGGTCCCTCAACCGACTGCTGCTCCTCGGTGTGCCATCATCTATCTTCTCCGATCGAGATGCTCGCTTTACTTCCCGGCTTTGGAAGGGTTTACAGGAGGCGTTCGGGACGCAGCTACGTCTGAGCACACCCTTTCACCCTCAGACGGATGGTCAGACGGAGAGGACCATTCAAACTCTCGAGGACATGCTCCGCGCATGTGTCCTCGACTTTGGCCGTAGATGGGAGGACCACCTACCCTTGGTGGAGTTTGCATACAACAACAGCTACCACTCCACCACCGGGATGGCACCGTACGAGGCGTTGTACGACCGACCTTGTAGATCTCCTTTGTGCTGGACAGACCCTGGGGAGTCAGCACTTGTGGGACCGGAGATGGTCCAGGCCACGACAGAAAAGGTCCAGGTCATCCAGGAGCGCATGAGGACAGCTCAGAGCCGGCCGAAGTCATATGCTGACAGGAGGCGGAGTCCACTAGAGTTTGAGGATGGCGACCACGTCTTCTTGCGGGTCTCACCTCGACGTGGTATTCGGAGATTTGGCAGAGGCGGAAAGTTATCTCCGCGCTTCATTGGACCCTTCCAGGTCCTCAGCAGGGTTGGCGAGGTGGCTTATCGCCTGCCTCTGCCACCTCAGTTGCACCGGGTGCACGACGTCTTCCACGTATCCCAGCTGAGGAGATACGTGCACGATCCGACGCACATCATTGACCATGGGGAGCTTGACGTTGACGATGGGGCGACTTTCACGGAGGTCCCGGTGGAGATAGAAGATCGACAGGAGCGGGTCCTACGTGGGCAATCGATTCCTCTTGTGCGCATCAGATGGCAGCACGAGAATCTCCAGGAGAGCACATTGGAGCGGGAGGCTCAGATGCGTGCTCAGTACCCTCTTTTGTTTCCCTAGTTTTTGATGTATCTTTACGGGGACATAAAGCCCTGAGGTGGGAGTAATGTAAAGACCCGTAAAATTCAAGGGAATTTTTTTTCTTAATTTTCTTTGGAATTTTACAAGAGCGCGGTTTCTAACGGCACCTGATTCCGAGGCCCGGAGTGCCCGGAATCAATTTCTGAAGTTTGGCTCGGGTACGTTCAGTGAACGAACGATCGGGATTTCCTAACTTTTGATCTGGTGCTCGGAATTAAAATCTGAGGGCACCGATGAACTCGCAGCGCCGATATTCGCTTAAGGAGACCTTTTACGAGGTTGCGTTTATTTCGGGATGAGAGTTAGTTTTTGGGAGATTAGAATAAGTTAAATAAAAATTGTGGATTACATATTTTTATTTAAAATTATTAGTTAACTCCTCTCAAAGGAAGTTAGGGGTGGGACCCACACCCACTTATCCTCCCTTGAGAGGATTAAGTGTGGTGGGGCCCACACAAACCCTAAACTTTTCATCTTCTCCCAACTCCCTTAACCCCTCTTTAAATGACATGAGTTATTTAATTTTTGGAGTTATCCTTTTTGAATTTCAAACCTTTGAAATTCATTTGTTAAGTTTATGAATAAATTAAGCTCTTCTCTCTTTTTGTTGGGTTAGAACTCTTTATCCAACTTGAGAGCTTTTGAGAGCTTTTCCTTTTTCTTCAACTTTGACGAAGAACGCTCAAGCTCCGACGAAGAACGCCGCTCCTCTCTTCTTCATCTTCCGTGTCAAAAAGAGGGAACGCCGCTTCCTCCTCGGACCTTCTTCGTCGGCATACGAAGATTCGCCAACGACGTATCTCTTCAGGCGTATCTCTTCGTCAACGGATTTGACGAACGACTACCGCGACGCCCGACCTCCGCGACGTTGTCTTCCGCGGGACGTTGACAAATCTTCGAACCTATACCCAAGGTAGGGGTTGTTGATTTTTGTTAAATTATTTTATTCTTGCTCGTGGTTCTAGAATGACTAACGTGAGGATATTGAAAATTTAAGTTGTGTTTTAACGTGAGGGGGCCGGACCGCATGAACACGGTCGAACCCCCTCCTTCGTTCTTGGTGTTTTATTTTGCGGATGAATCAAGGTGGCGTGGTGCCGTCGCACCACGCGGATATTCGCCCAAATCTTTTTATGCGACGCTGTCGCGCCGCGCCATGGAAGAATCATCAAGAACGCGACGCCGTCGCGCCGCGTTGAAGGAAATCAAAGGCGCGGCGGAGGGGCACGGTGCCGTCGCACCGCGCTGGACGACGAACACCGCGGCCGGTTCCGGGCCGCGGCGGAACGAGAAGACAGGCGGCAGGGCCGCCGGTGTCGGAAGCCGAAAAGGGGACCGGATTTTTCCGGTCCCGTTGGAGAAAATCGGCCGGCAGTTGGCCGGCCGGAAGGTCAAAGTCCGGGGGAAATAAATTCCCCCGGCCAGCATTAAAACCCTCCTCATTTAAGAGGAGGGCGGTTTCCTTGAGGGGGGGCAGGAGGCCCCCCGGTTTCTTCAAGCCGGCCCCCACGTGGGGGGCCGTTTTTTTAAAAGGGCGCGGCATAATGCCGCGCCGCCTCTCCAATCAAGCGGGGGCTTGATCCCCCACCGCGCGCTGCCTCCGTGCGGTGCCAAGCCGCCGCGCCGCCGGCCGGCCAGCCGGGCTGGGTCGGACCCGGGTCGGCTCGACCCGGTTCGGGTCGACCCGGTTCGGGCCGACCCAGGGGGGGGGGGGGGGGTCGGCCCGGACCCGGACCCCCCCGTTTCGAATCAGTTTCGGTCTTTTGGCCATAACATGAGCCACAGACCTCCGATTGACGAACCGTCTGTGGCAACGCGATCCTTGGATCGAGACGGTAGTTTCGGTTTATCGCACTCAAGGTTTCGGATTACTTTGAGTTCGGCCGGGTTGGTTCGTTCACGAAACCAACTGGGCCTTCGGAGCGGAAACGCTCATATCTTGAGCTACGGACGTCCGATTGACGTGCCGTCAGCTGTGTTGTGTTCCTCTTAGTGAGACGGATCTTTTGGCATACTCCGCCTGAGGTTTGGACGCAGGTGGAGTACGGTCGGGTTGGTTTTGCCTTAAAAACCAACCGGGCCCCGGGGACGAAAATGCCAGTAACTCTCAGACCGGGCGTCCGATCGACGCGCCGTCTGTTGCGTTGAGTTCCTGTTGATGATACGGAACTTTTGGATACATCAACTCTGGACTTTGTGACAGTTTATGTATCAGCCTCTCAGCTCGTGGAGCGGACCCTCCGAACGAGCTTGCTGTGTGCGGGAACCCTAGTGCTGGCTGCGACTGTTACTGTGACTACTACTGCTACTACTGCTACTGTGACTGCGACGATGACAGTACAGAGATCCTGTGTGGATTCGACGACGACGACTACAGCACTCATCGATCCTACGTGGATCAGTGCTACAGGTCCTGTGTGGGCCCGATCCTGTGTGGGTCCGATCCTGTGTGGGTCTTTGCGCTCAGCGGTCCATTGTGAACCAGCGCCTACAGGTCCTACGTGGGCCCGATCCTGTGTGGGTCTTTTTCGGGGGTTAGTTACCTATCGATCCTTCGTGGGTTCGACGACTTAGATGGATCAGAGATCATCTTTATCGTCTTTCGAAGAAGTATACTTGTGTGAGCTGAATCCTATTGCTTTCCTGTGTGGATTGTGTTGTGCAATCCTGTGTGGATTACGTTTTGCTTTCCTGTGTGGAATACGTTTACTTTCCTGTGTGGACTGAGTTGTACTTGGGCTCGGAGGTTGGTACGTATTTGAAATTTATGACTTAGGTATATGTATGGGCATATACCTAAGCAGTGTCTGTTGATACTTCGTGATTGTACCTTTCTTCGTGGTTTATCCTTTGTGGATTTGAGAGACCTTCAGGGGTCTCGGGGTCCCTACTGAGTAGCTTATACTCACCCCTGCACGGGTTTTTCCCGCACTACGTTGTGTTGGTTGCATACGACGGACAGCGTTGACCTTAGCTGAGGCTTGCAGAGCAGGACGGTACCTGGAGGTGGACCACTGGGCGGGACGTGCTCGGAGCGGATGACGGGACCCGTGGAACAGTGGAGCTATCTGTACCCACCCTTCAGGTGGGATTTCCAGTGGACAGCTCGGTGTAGCGGCTTTTACTTTTAAGTTGATGTTTTCCCTTTCGAGTTGTACTTTACTTTCAGTTTGAGTTTGTATACTGGCCCATTTACTTTTCCGCACTTTCAGTTGTACTCTGCTTTTGTTTAGTGTTTACTTTCCGCTTGCTTACTCTGTGGTGTTTGTTTACTTTACAAACACAATGCCTTCCCTTTTTACCGGGATTTACGCCTTGGTGCTAGTCGCCAGCCCCTGGCCTATGGAAGGCGGGCTTGGGGTAGTCACGGCATGGACCCCGAGGGCGGGTCGTGACATAATTACCCTATATACCTTTAACATCGGTCTATAAAAGTCAAAAGATACAATTCACCAAAAATTATTTTCATATTATTGAACCAAATTTTACTTACTGATGACTACCATGTATGTCAGACTTTTGAAATTCAATTCACATGAGTGGTAAAATTTCATTCAAATGGAAAAGTCAGTTTTTAACTACTATGTAGTGTTTTCACTATTCATTAAAAATTGAATGTTTTTTTGAAAAATACCAAAAAAATAACCCAAAGGTAATTTTGAAATTACAAATTCAAAAATTATTTCCATTTTACCAAATTGATAACATATAATTTTTATTAATTAATTTAAAATTAATTTCCGCTGTCAAAACTAGAAAGCATGTTTTTAATAAGTAAAAACTACAAAAAGATTGGCATGTGTTTATGTCCAATTTCAAAATGAAATTACTTCCAATGAACAACATTGGATTAAATGGTAAAAATATAATCAAATTAAACTTTAAAATCATTTAAAAAGATAATCTATCCATATATATAAATTATATTAAAAGGCAGTTTTGAATTAAAATGCAGTATTATTCACTATTCAATAAAAATGACCATTATCTGAAAAATACCAAAATTTCATCCAAAGTAAATTTTGATATCCTGATTCTAATGAAGAATTTTATTTTGTCAAATAGATCATATAGAGGTGACAAAACTAGATTTAAAAGTTGTTCTCCATCAAAAGGCAGTAAATCAATCTTTTAATGAATGTTACAGTATTTATGCTTAATATATGATTCATTCACATTTTAAGACTTTTAATTTTATAAGACAAATGTAAAAACATTTAACAAATATGTATTTTCATATTGCAGTTAGTTCTATCCATTCTTGCAAATAAAATGGCTAGGAGTTAACAACGATTTCAAATAATGTTATATTATTATTTTTCAATATAACTCAGCATTGTGTGCAACGTGATATTTCAAAGAAACCCATTTTTGCGTATCAGGTACACCATCGAACAAAGAACCCCCTTTAAAGTAAAATTATTATTTAATTCAAAAATATGAAAATGTCATATTATTTATTTACTGGGTATGTTACATCTTCCCCCCCACCCCTTCCCTTTGGAAATTGTTACCTCACCATTTTATTCACTTGTCAAATAAATTGGGGTATTTTTCCCTCATAGAATTATCATATTCCCATGTTGCCTCTTCAACAATATAGTTTTCTCACAAAACCCTTACCATATTAATTACCTTATTCTATAACACTTTCTCTCTTCGGTCAAGAATCTGGTCTGGTTGTTCCTCATAAGAAATATTATCTTCTAACTGAACTACATCGGGACTCAAAACTTATTATGGATCTGGTATAAACATTCTCAATATTGAAACATGAAAAACATTGTGTACCTGAGATAAAATTGGAGGTAAATCCACTCTCTAAGAAACTGATCAAACTTTATCCAGGATTTTATAGGGTCCAATGAACCTCAGACTCAACTTTCCCTTCTTACCAAAACGCATCACACTTTTCCATGGAGAATATTTCAGAAAGACATGATCACCTGCCTCGAAAGAAAGATCCTCAATCCGGTTATCCGCATAACTTTTCTGCCTGCTCTGAGCTATTCTCATGTGCTTTTGAATCAACTAAAAATTTTTTCCATCTCTTACACCAATTATGGCCCCATATAATTCCTTTCACCTACTTTATCTGAAGAAGCTAGAGTTCGACACTGCTTTCCATATAATGCCTCAAATGGAGCCATCTATTTACTGGAATGAAAACTGTTATTATAAGAAAATTCAACCAAATAAAGATATTGGTCCCAACTTCCTTGGTAATACATTGATAAAGTATGTAACATATCTTCCAATGTCTTAATTGTTCATTCTGACATCCCATATGATTCTAGATGAAAACATGTACTAAAATTTAATTCAGAACCTAATGACTTCTGAAGGCCTTTCCACAAGTTATAAGTAAACCTGGGATCACCATCAGATACAATAAAGAGGGTATCTCCATGTAATCTGACTATCTCTTTAACATACAACATATAAAGTTGATCTAAAGACAAAGTATCTCAAATAGGAAGGAATTGAGTAGATTTAGTCCACCAATCAATAATAACCCAATTTTCATTATTACCTCGAGATGACTTTGGTAATCCCAGAACAAAGTTCATGGAAATATTTTCCCATTTACACTCTAGAATTGGTAAATACTAAAGCATACCTTTCAATAGTTGTTGCTCTAAATTATCCTAGTGAAAATTTAAACACTTCACAGTAAAGTCAGCAATATCCTTTTTCATTCCATCCCACTAGAAATACTCCTGAAAATCTCTATACATCTTTATACTGCCATGATGAACTAAAAACAAAGAACTATGATCTTAACATAATAACTCATTCTTAAAATTTGAATCACAAGGCATGCATAATATCTTCCTAAACCCAAAAAAATCATTATCAATGTTAAAATCGGGAAACATACCCTTCTAAACCAACACTACCTTTTTCTGCAACTCATTGTCTTCCTTCTGCGCTTGATAAATCATGTCTGATAGAGATGATTTCCCTGAAACATGAATCAAAAAAGTGTAATTTTGTAATTCCCTGACCCAGTTACCCAGAGTCAGTAAATTATTTTAATACATTGGCATGATACAAGGAAATCCTTTCCTAAAAGACCGACCAATTTAGAAGTCATGAAAATCGATTACATACATGAATGTTACATTAAATTATAAAATGAAATACAACAACAACATTGTATCCACTGAACACATTCATATCCCATAGACTATCCATGTAGGATATTCATAATATAATTCTTGTAAATCATGTAAAAATAAAACCTAAGAAAGGGGTGAGCTCAGATTCTCAGTGAGGGTAAAAAATTTAGTGGAAGATAACATAAACAATAGGCACAATGAATAATTAAAAACACTTGCCTTTATAAATAATAAAAATTAATACTTTATGGAAGAAATATGAGCTGAGTAATGAATTTCATAATAAAACATAGTCATGAGTATTCTACTAGTCGAATAACCACATTTCCAATTAATATTATTTTTTATAATGAGGAAATGTATAATTCTAGACATTCTAAAACATTTTTTCAAGGCCTAGGCCAAGATGTCTAAAAATTATTAAGTCCTCATCCAAAACTGTATATCAAATTAGGAAAGGCCTCAGCTAATTCCATGTCTAATTTTTTAATGAGACCTACCGATGCAACGAGGATCTATAGCAGTTCCACCCGTCACTTACTATGCCCAATATATTCCTCATATGAAAAGGTTGAAACATAACATAAACATTCATATTAAAAATATCATAGGAAATGTCAATACTTCATCCATAAACCATGAATGGTATAAAAATAACGCATCCATAGTCAAACATATCACAAAACCATCAATACAATATAGAGGATTTGTATCATAACAAATCAACTTCAAAAAAGTTTAAAATCCATCAAAGGATGTTGGCATAGATGAAAATTATTTGTAAAAATCTTTGAGATAAATATCCCTTTTTCATAAAAACATTTAAAAGTCACACATTTTAGAATAGAAGATGTTTAAAGATATTTTTGAATCAAATTTTCTCATACCACATTGAAACTTTTTAATGTAATTAACATTTTAAAACATTCATGTTCACATTAATAAATCCTTAAAACCATTTTGAACAAATGGACATTAATGAGACTGGTTTAGAAGAATAAATCTATAAAAAAGTTAAAATGATGTTTTAGTAAAAAGTCCCTTAAAAATAATCCCTTAGAAAACACTTTTATGAAACATGGACATGGATAATAAATATTTCCCGGTAGATAATTATGTAAAAACACTATCAGTTAATTAAGAGATACAAAATTAACCCTTACCTTGCACTTTCCTTTAGTTGAGGGTACATTTAAACTCTTGTATAATACCCATAGTATGTTATTAAATTATACCAGAACCATATTCATATTTATTATATCATACATGATTCATTTATGACTTTATACTACCCATTTAATAATTATTTCCATGATTAATTAATATTTCAGGTAATAATCGCTTTCTTTATCATAAATGTTTTAACTTGTAATTTTTGATCGTATCATTTAGATCATGATTTACATACTACCAGAATATAAAACATGATTTATATATCATATATATTTAGAATATAAATATGTATAATAGATAGATATATGAAATAGAAAATACCATTTATAGAGACGGTAGGCCGTACATATGCATAAACATTGTTTCTGTTTTCATATTGTATTAAATGGAATTAAGTGAATAAGATATATGTAAGTATGTATATATATATATATATATTAAGTAGAATTATTGCGTAATATATTACATACTTATTAATAATATATATTTTTATAATCATCATTGAATGGTGAATGTGGAAATGAATCTCATCGCGTCTTGGAGACGGTAATCCGTACGTACGCACGGGCGACAATATCATTATATTGATGTTGAAATAATATGTCATTGGATGTTATATCATATATAAAGATTAATTAACTTGTTATATTTATTATTTACACAATTTATAATTATTATTATTCCCATCCAAATAATTATGTTTTTGAATAACAAACTAAACCACGACATGGAGACGGTCAGTCGTACGTACGCACGTATGGTGAATTTGTCATTTATAGGATGGATAGGATAAATAATATTGTAGTACCATATTTATAATAACATCACAGTATGTATAAGATACTGGAGTTATTATTTTGTTAAGAAAACAACAATTAAAGAGGAAGTGAATGAAGAAAAGAACTTGAAAGTGGGTAGTGAAATTATTACCTCTTCTTCAGTTGTTTCCTTTTGAGTTTATCAAAATGGATCCATAGGTTGGATTTTTTATTGCATTAAGGCCTCTAGGTTAAAGGTGGGATATATGAGAGGATATTTGGACAGGTTTTGGCTGAGCCAAATGGATTTGGAGGTGTGAAATTAAGAGAAGGGGATGTACACTTTTATGAGAGAGGTGAGTGTCACTTTAAGAAAATATTGAAATATTATTTTATAATAAAATTATTTTAGATTTATAATGGCTTAAAAATGATTCGTTTTAAGGATTATATGGTTATGGTTCAAAATCCTATCAACCAGTAGGTTTTAGACATGTTTAGGTTACCATTTTATCCCTATCTTGTATATTTAACTCTTAGTTAAATAGTTTAACTTTTATTGTGCCTTCTTGTATTATTACATTATATGGTTAATAAACTTACTCTAAACAACCATAATTACCTCAAGTGGTTAATTAATGACATATATAATAATATTTAAGATATTTTTTGAACATTAGATTTTTAGGAATATTATATCAACCAATAATATAGTATTTGTTTTAAAAATTAATGTATGTTAATTTTGACACCATTTGGTATTTTGTTTTTTTGAAATTTATAACAACCTTATCACCTTAAAAAAATATCTAATCAACCCTAACATTTCATATTAACCTATAAAATTATCAAAATTCATCAAAAGTCTCAATTTAAATTTATTTGGATATTTATAATACCAATTATTTTAATATTTCATTAATAAGGTAATTATTGTATCATCATTGTGTCATAAATAAATTAAATTATTTAATGTGAAAAATTATAAATAAAACTCCATTAAGTATTATATCTTTTTATCTTTATAATTAATATTTATAGTATAATTTATACTATGTGTAACCATATTTAAAAAATGGATTAGTTATTAAACTTTAAATTTCACTCTTTTAACTCTTCTTTAAACAAAATAATAATAAATGTCCTAATCTAATCCAAGTGGCACAAAGGGGGTCATATAGTATTTATAAGGTCGTTTTTGGAGGAATTACATTTATCCAATAGAATTAGGACATGTGTTAGGATAATTATGATATCATTTTTACCCTTAATTACCCTATTTACTTTTAACTGTGGAAAATAAAAGTCAAAAGTTACTATTCCTCAAAAATAATTTCTTCTTATTGAACCAAATTTTACTTACTGATATCAACCGTGTCTCTCGTAATTTTTAAATTCAACTCACAGAAGCGGTAAAATTAATTTTTATGCAAATTTTCAAATGCTCCTAGAAGTTGGGTAAAACAAGGTTAAAAAGTTCAATAAAATTTTATACACCTAATTTTATTATAAAATGACTCCAATTAATTTCATTGAACTTATATAGGTATTATATATCTATTTTTACTTAAAATAAATTAAAATAAAATAATTAATTATTTAAATAAAAAGTCTGTTTTAAATAACAATGCAGTGTTTTTCACTATTCATAAAAAAATTTAATTTTTTAAGAACAATACCAAAACATCACCCAAAGATAATTTTGATATTAAAAATTTAAAAATTAAGTCAATTTTACCAAATTCAAAACATATAAGTTTCATTTATTAATTTAAAATTAATTCCCTTTTTCGAATCCAAAAACAAGGTTTTTTAAAAGTAAAAACTATCAATAGATTTACATGTGTTTATGTCAAAAATAAATGTAAAATTACTTATAATGACCAAAATTATATTAAATGATAAAAATATAATCTAATTATTCTTAAAAAACTTTATAATTCATAATTTAACACTATAAATTATTTCGATTAAAAATATTGTTTCAATTAAAACATAGTATTTTTCACTATTCTTCAAAATATGAAAGTTATCATAAAAGTACCAATAATTTATCCAAACTAAATTTTTATGTACCTATTATAAAGAAAAATTAAATTTAATTATATTGAATATATAAAAGTGTCAATTATTTGTTTTAGAAAGGGTTCACAATTAAATGGCGGTAAAATTTCATTTTTTTAGAAATACATCTTTTATCTGAAAAAAGGAATTTGTTCTTATTTTATGTCTAAGAAACACATAAATGGATTTTAAAATTATATAGAGTATATAATATTCAAAATTCAGTTAATGTTATTCAGGACGCTTCTTGAACGGCTAGTTTGGTAAGTTGTTGTGCGCTCGTACTTGGTGTTGCGTGTAGCGCAAGCTACTGAATTACTTTAATGAGAAAAAGTACTATGAAATCATGGGGTTTTACATTATACCCTCCTTCAATAAATTTCATCCTCTCAATATGAAATTTTTCGTCGAAAATAAAAAGTTAAAAATAAAAAAATACCTTTGTGGAAAACCCACATTGAAAATTGGGTAAATAAAATTTAGTCATAAAAAGAGGGAAATAGAATGAAAGAGTTACTACCAAATTATGATCTTGATTAGGAGAATATTGGTGGGAATAATAGACACATAATTTTAGGGAAAACGTAAATAGTTATAGGGAGTGATTGAGTTCATCAATCACAAACATGTATGAAATTGAGGGCCTCAAAGCTATCAATCTATGATGATTTACAATATCGTTAGATCAACATAAGATTTTAGGATAACACATTTTTTGTTTTGAGATCCCTTCCCTAAAGTTTAATTATTAATTTATTCATAGAATAAGAGGACAAAGATATACTTTACAAGTAGTGTTTCATCTTTCAACTAATTCCTACCACAAACTCCTCTTTCAAAGAAAATGTTAATATATTTCAAAAAAATTCTATTTATACTAATGGTATGGGGTTAAAAAATAATGAATTTATAATTATTTAGTCAGAATATTTAAAACAACTACATTATAAAATCACAGACATCATGTATTCTAGTTTTAGGTGATCCACCTTTGTCACCCTTTGGTTGCGGGTTCTAGTCCCGCGGCCTTGCCGAAGGCAACGGGTTATTGCCCGACCTTCGTGTTGTCCTTTATATGATAATCCAAAAATAATATCAAGAAATTATTTAACCTTAAAAATAGTATCCAATGTCAAACTTAATTGATTCCAACCATTAGACTTATCTAAAATACTTCTGTCCAAACTCACAGTCCAAAATTTATAAGGAAGGTAAACACAATGAAGAACCTTTTTGCTATGTAATAAAATGTGAATACCTTCATCATGTATTCTTTTAAAACATTATAACACCCTGAATTACCATAAAACCTTATTTATTACTTTTATCCTCCCTTATTATTTATAGAATACTAGATATACTATTTCTATCCAAAAATGTTATAAACTCCAACAATGATGGAATATACAAATCCTTAATCTGTTTCAAGGTAGTCAAGAATATCCAATAAAATTTATCCAAATAAATCATATATTATTCCAAAATCACTACCTCAGTGTCAAAATGATAGTATGGTTTATCATTCTCTCAAACATATATTTTCCAAAAAAATTAACCTGCTATTGAGTCACTTTTCTTGGTTCCACACAATCTCACGTTCTTAACAAAATAATAATGCATTACAATCCTTTAATACTCTATAATTATTATAACATGTACATCATTAATACAATACTCAAATGACACAATACATTAATAACAAAATAAAAAATCTAATCATTACCTCCATCTTTTGTAGTATAATAACTTGATTATTATCCAATAGCATCATTTGGGGTATACTCTAATGATTTGGACATTGTTTCGCATAGTGCCCCACTCCTTGAAAATGAAGCATTGTACATTTGAAACTTTTTTTATCCTTGAAATCACATACATGGTGTCGTTTTTCTCCACACATATAACAAACTCTCATTCCCTTCAAGCATTTACCAAGGTTATTCTTTACACTTTTATCACATATGGAAAAAATCATTCTTTTCCCTCTTCCCTTTATTCATCTTTATCTCTTCTATACTTTTCTTCTCTTTCTTCCCGTCAAAGTCGTAGGACTCAAATAATTCTTTACTTTTCTTATTAACACATGATACAATTTCTTCATATGATAATAATATGTGGGAGAATATTTCCCTTTTAAATTTTGGCTTAATATCATGAATAATATGATCCTTCTTAATCATTTGATCATGCATATTACTAGAATTTTCATTCCTTATACTATGCACCATTTGTAAACAATGGAATAAACTATGTTATTTTATGAATCACAATACATAATTCCACACTTGTAAAACACTTAACATAAATTGACCAATTTATGGATATAATCAATAATCATAAAATTTATTTCTTTAAGTACGTATATACTCATAAATCCTTTATAATGGTCTATAAAGAAAATGTGAATTATCCTAAACATATCCACCATGAGTGTCGTAACCAAGAGTGCAGCAAGGCCCGTTATCTTGTACCAGGATACCTCAGGTCAAGCCCAAAACTCCTTGTCAGATTTTTCACATCTAGGTACATCTGTTCTAGAGCCTCCTCTACCTACTCATATCCAGATAGGTATGTATTTATTGGAAAATACACAAAATCTCTACATTACCATAATTCAAGAAAATTCATTTATACTAATCCTAAAATAATATCTTAGGGTAATGTTATCAAATAAGATTTTTTATAAACATAGTTTCAAAGGTATGTACTAAACTTCCTCTAATACCAACAATAACGCCCTAACCATAGTTACATAGAGTCAATGCATTATTTTAATACATTGGCACGATATAAGGAAATCATGTCTCTAAAGACCGATCAGTTTAGTAGTATTGGAAATAGATTACATACATGAATGTTACATTACATTATAAAATTAAAAACAACAACGAAATTGTATCCATTGACCATATTCATATCCCATATACTATCACTACAGGTCATTCATAATTCACTTCTCGTTAATAATGGGAAAATAGAACATAAGAAATGGGTGAGCTCAAATGCTCAGTAAGGGTAAACAATTAAGAATAAGATAACATAAACTATAGGAATGGTGAATAACTAAAAACAATTGCATTTAAAAATAATAAACCTGAAAACTTTATGGTAGAAATATAAGCTGAGTAAATAATTACATAATAAAACATAGTCATGGGTATTCTTCTAGTCGAATAACCACATGAACCATTATTATTATTTTCATAATGAGGGATTGTATAATGCCAGACATTCTGAAACAATTTGTTAATTCCACGGCCAAGACGTCCAAAAATGATTAAGGCCTTGGACAAAACCATATATAAAATTGGGAAAGGCTCAGCCAATTCGACGTCTAATTGTCTCATGATACCAATAGATTCATCAAGGAGATATAGCGGGCTCCAACCATAACTTACTATATCCAATACAATTATCATATGAAAAGGTTGAAACATAAAAAAATCGTTTTAAAAATAGCATATGAAATGTTAATACTATATACATAAACTATGAATGGTATAAAAATAACACATCCACAGTCAAAAAAATCACAACACCTTCAATACAATATGGAAGATTTGTATCATAATAAATCAACTTCAAACATGTTTAAAATCCATCAAATAATGTTGATATAGATGAAAATGATTTGTAAAACGCTTTGTGAGAAATATCCTTTTTTCATGAAAACATTTAAAAGTCACACAATTTAGAAAAAAAGACATTTAAAGACATTTTTAAATCAAATTGTCCCATACCACATGGAAATGTTTGAAATGAATTAACATTTTTAAACATTCATGTCCATATAAATAAATCCATAAAACCATTTTGAACAAATGGACATTAATGAGAAAGGTTTAGAAGAAAAAAATCTCTAAAACAATTAAAATGATATTTTAGTAAAAATTACCTTAAAAAATACCTTTTGAAAACACTTTTATGATACATGGACATTGATAATAAATATTTCCAAGTAGATACTTATGTAAAAACAACCTCGGATAATAAAGAGATTGAGAAATTAACCCTTACCTTGCATTTTCCTTTAGTCGAGGGTACGTTTAACCTCTGGTATAATGACCATAGTATGGTATCAAATTATTACAGAACCATATTAATATTAATTATATCATACATGATTAATTTATGACTTTATACTACCCATTTAATAATTATTTCTATGTTTAATTAACATTTCAGGTAATAATCCCTTTCTTTATCGTACGTGTTTTAACTTGTTATTATTGATCGTATCATTTAGATAATTATTTAAATACATCTAGAATATAAAACATGATTGATATATCAAATATATTTAGAATATAAATATTTATAATAGATAGGTATATGAAATGTAAAACACCATTTATGGAGACGGTAGGCCGTACGTACGCATAAATGTTGTTTTCGTTTTCATATCATATTAAATGGAAGTAAGTGAATAAGATATATGTAATTACATATATATATATATATATTAAATAGAATTATTATTTAATATATTACATACATATAAATAATATATATTTCCATAATCATTGTTGAATGGTGAATCTGGAAATTAATCTCATCACGCCATGGAGACGATAATCTGTACGTACGCACGAGCGACAATATCGTTATATTAATGGTGAAATCGTATGTAATTAAATGTTATAACATATATACAGAATCCTTAACATGTGATATTTATTATTTACATCATTTATAATCATTATTATACACATCCAAATAATTAAGTGTTTGAATAACAAACTACACCACGACGTGGAGACGGTAAGCTGTACGTACGCACGTATGGTGACGTTGTCAATTATAGGGTGGATAGAATAACAAATATGGTTGTACCATTTCTATAATAAAATATAATTATTTATAGGGTAATTTAGTTATTATTTTGGTATGGAAACAAAAAAGAAAGAGGAAGTGGAAGAAGAAAAGAACTTGAGAGAGGGTGGTAAAATTATTACCTCTTCTTCGGGTGTTTCCTTTTGAGATGATCAAAAGGGCTACATAGGATGGCTTTATGATCATAGTAAGGCCTCTAAGTTGAAGTTAGAATAATTTAAAGGATATTTGGGCAGGTTTTGGCCGAGCCAAATGGATTTGGAGGTGTGAAAGTAAGGTAAGGGGAAGTACCCTTTTATAAGAGAGGTGAGGGCCACTTTAGGAAAAGCTTGAAATATTATTATATAATAAAATAATTTTCGGTCTCTAATGGCTTAAAAATGATTTATTTTGATCATTTGGTGGTTATGGGTCGAAATAATTTCAAACAATAGGTTTTAGACAAGTTTAGGTTACCATTTTAACCTTTTCTTTCATATTTAACTCTTAGTTAAATAGTTTAACTTTTACCTTGTCTTCTTTTATTCTTACACTATATGGTTAATAAACGTATTATAAACATCCAAGAGTACCTAAAGTGGTTAATTAATGACATATATAATATTATTTAATCCCTTTGGAAAAACCTTATATTTTTAAGAATATTACATCAACAAATAATATAGTATTTTTTTTAAAATTAATTTATGTCAGTTTTGACACTATTTGGTATTTTGTTTTGGTGAAAGTCATAACAACCTTATCACTTCAAAAAAATTATCTAATCAACCCTGAAATGTCATATTAACCTATAGAATTATTATAATTCATCATAAGTCTCAATTTAAATTTATATGGATATTTATAATATCAATTATTTTAATATTTTATTAATAAGATAATTCCAACATCATCATTGTGTCACAAATAAATTAAACTATTTCATGTCTAAAAATTATAAATAAAATTTCATTATGTAGGAAATATTTTCATATTTATAAAAAATATTTATAGTCGAATTTATATTGTGTGTAACCCTATATAAAAAATGGTTTAGTTATTAAAATTTGAATTTAACTCCTTTAACTATTCTTTAAATAAAATAATAATAAATGTCATAATCTATTCCAAGTGGACCAAATGGGGTCATAGTTTATTCATAAGGTTGTTTTTGGACGAATTATATTTATCTAATAGAATTAGGAAATGTTTTAGAGTAATTATGATATCATTTTTACACTTAATTCCTGATTTAATTTTAACCGTGGTAAATAAAAGTCAAAAGTTACTATTTTTCAAAAATTATTTTCATCTTATTGAAACAAATTTTACTCACTGATATCAATAGATTCTCTTATATTTTTAAAATTCAACTCACAGAAGCGGTAAAATTATGTTTTATGAAAATTTTCAAATGCTCCTTGAAGGTGGGTAAAAAGAGGTTAAAAAGTTCAATAAAATGTTATACATCTCATTTAATTATAAAATGACTCCAATGAGTTACATTGACCTTATATAGGTATTATATATCTATTTTGAATTAAAATAAAATTAAATAAAATTAATAATTATTTAAATAAAAAGTTGGTTTTAAATAATAACATAGTGTTTTTCACTATTCATAAAAAATTGAATGTTTTCAGAAAAAATACCAAAATCTCTCCCAAAAATAATTTTTACATTCCAAATTAAAAAAATGAAGTCTATTATAGCAAATTAAAAACATAGAAGTTGGATTTATTAGTTTAAAATTATTTCCTGCTGTTAAAACCAAAAAACGGGTTTCTAAAATGTAAAAACTATCAAAAGATTGACATGTGTTTATGCTAAATTTAAATGTTAAATTACATATAATGACCTAAATTATATTAAATGATAAAAATATAATATAATTATAATTCAAAACCTTTCCAATTCATAATTTAACACTTTAAATTATTTCGATTGAAAAAAGTTGTTTTCAATTAAAATATTGTATTTTTCACTATTCGTCAAAATATGAAAGTTATCAGAAAAGTACAAAAAATTTATCCAAACTAAAGTTTTATGTCCTACTTCAAAATGAGAATTTATTTTCAGTAAATTTAATATATAAAAGTTTCAAATATTGGGATTAGAAAGGGTTCTCCATTAAAAGGTGTTAAAATTACATTTTTTAAAAAATACTTCTTTTATCTGAAGAAAAATGAATTTGTTCTTATATTATATCTATGAAAACAAATAATATGGATGTTAAAATTATATAGAGTATATAAGATTTAAAATGAAGTTAATACTATTCATAACGTCTTGTAGAATGGCTAGTTTGGTATGTTATGGTGCGCTCGAACTTGGTGTTGCGTGTAGTGCAAGCTACTGAATTACTTTAATGAGATAACATACTTTGAAATCTTGGGGTGTTACAAATTTCTTACACTAAAAACTTTTATTCAAAAGTTCAACAAATCATTAATCAATGGATCTTGTTCCAAACTTAACATGGTTAATATATCATTACTCTTTCGACTCAAAGAATCAACCACTTTATTTTTCATTCCTAGATGGTAATGAATTGTGCAATCAAAATCATTGATTAATTCGATCCATCTCTTATATCTCATGTTCAGTTCTTTCTGAGTGAATATATACATCAAACATTTTTTGTTATATATATTTCACATTTTACTCCATACAGATGATGCCTCCAAATTTTTAAAGCAAAAACAATAGAATCTAATTCCAAATCCTGTGTAGGGTAATTTAAATCATTAGGTTTCAAATGACTTGAAGCATAGGAAATTAACTGATCATTCTGTATATGGACACAACCAAGTCATTTTAAAGAAGCATCATTGTATATGACAAACTCACCATTTCTAGAAGGCAGTTCCAAAACTAGGGCATTAGCCAATATTCTTTTCAATTACTGAAACCCATCATCACATTCTTTTATCCAGATAATCATAACACTTTTTTGAGTTAACTTAGTCAGTGGGCTAGATAACCATGAAATATTTTCAACAAACCTCTTATAGTAACCCATTAATCCAAGAAAACTGTGAATCTCGGTTATATTTGTGGGTCTTGGCCATTATTAAACAACTTTTGTTTTAGTAAGATCAACATTATGTCATTTTTTAAAACAATGTGACCAAGGAATGAAATTTGTTGTAACCAAAAATCACACTTGCTAAATTTCCCATACAGTTTCTTTTCATTTAAGTTCTACAAGACAACCCTTAAATTACTTTTGTGGTCCTCATTAATTTTTTAATAAACCAAAATATCATCAATAAACACAACCATAAACTTATCCAAGAACCCATGGAAAATTATATTCACATGATCCATTAATACAACATGTTCATTGGTTAACCCAAATGGCATAACTAAAAATTCATAGTGGCCATATCTAGTACGACACACAGTCATCAGAATGTTTTCATCCATTACTTTGAACAGATGGTACCCAAACCACAAGTCAATCTCCAAAAAATACAGAGCTCTCTAGAGCTGATCAAACAAATCATCAATATGATTAAAGGATACTTTTTCTTAACAATGATGTTATTCAATGCTCTATAATCATTGAAAAGTATCATTGAACCATATTTTATTTTAGTAAAAAAGATAGTATCACCCTATGGTGATGTGCTAGGTTGAATGAAACCTTTATCTAACAACTTTTTAAAAGGTTTCTTTAACTCTAAAAGTTTAATTTCAGCCATTCAATAAGGGGGTTTTGAATTTGTCATAGCTTCCAAAACTAAGTCAACATTAAATTCAAATTCTTAGTCTGGTATTATACAAAGAAAATCATTAGTAAAAACATCAATATACTAATTTACCACTGAAACATAATTAATCTGAACAGTTCCTTTGTTTTCAAAAATACATGTAAGGTAACATTCATTTCCATCTTTTACTAGTTTCTCAGCTTCTTGATTAGTTATCAAAAGTAAGGGTTAATTCTTGTATCCAAACAAAAATTCTTTCTGAAAATAAACTTATTTATCTCTGCAGTCAATCTTAACCTGATAAACATAAATCCAATCCATACCCAAAATAACATCAAACTATACTAGAGGAAAAAATATGGTTTTCAGGTAGATTATTTCCGCACACAAGGACAGGAAGGTTATTATAATTTCTTTTTGTCTCAAAATTTCCTCCCAGTTTTTTTACCAAAAGTTTATGATTCATATCATGAGATGGAATTCCCAATTCACTAGAAAAATTCTCAGAAATGAAAGAATTTATAGACCCTATATCAAAAAACACATTGGCATAATATGAAGAAACAAACAGTGTGACCGATACTACTCCATTTGATCTCCCAACATCATTTTAAGTAGTTTCAAAGGATTTCACCACCCATTTCTGCTTGTAGTCTAACTTATTTCCCTCAGTTGAGTTCTTCGTTGGACAATCATTTTCGTAATGACCCATTTTATTGCACCTAACACATTTTACTGACTGTAATTAAAATTTTTTCTTACCATTACCCTAATCTTTTTAGTGATGTTACAAGCCTTATGCCCCATTTTACAACATTTTTATCACTTAACAAAATTCAAAATACATTCCCCAGCATGCCTTTTAACACAATTTTTACAAACTGCAAACTTATGTTTCCCACCATCAGCCATTTTTGGAGAGTTCTTTCCTTTATTTTTTCACATCGACCTCTTATTCTGTTGTTTTTCAAAGAACACCTAATCATCAGAAAAATCCATTTCCACTTTATCTACACATCAGATAAGTTTTTCATAACTTTTTAACTCATAGGAAGCTAAATCACTTTGATACTTTGGCTTTAATTTTGAGGATAAATGATTGATTTTACTATCAAGATCTTGTATGAAATTTTGAGCATACATTGTTAGTCATGTGAATTTTGCTTCATAAGTATACATTGATTCATCCTCTTTCCTCAATTCCAATAATTAGTTTTCCATCCTAAGTCGAACCACCTTAGGAAAATATTTCTGAAGAACCAGATATTTTAATTCATCCGAATTAAGATAATCAATCTCCCCAATATCCTGATATTTTTAACCATCAACCACCAATGATCGGAATTTCCTTCAAAATGATATATATAAAGGCAACCATTTGATGTTCTGAACAATCCATGACAAATAAAATATTCACCAGTTCTTTAATCCACCCTTCATCTAGAATAGGGTCAGATGATCCTCTAAATGATGGGGGATGTTGCCTCATTAAATTCTCCACTACTGACATGTTCCATTTTTGTTGATATGTCTAATCTTGTGCATGGATACCACCCCTATTTATACCATGAGTAAATTATTCCATCACTACAATAAAATTTTTACTTTTGATTCTGACCATCTTAGGTTGTGGATTTGGGAGGTTGTCTTCCTCCTGATGTTGTCCCATCATAGCTTCCTTGTTTCCTCTACGGAAAACCATTATAAACATAGAAATTTCTTAAGCAAAGAAACATGTTAATCTGAAAATGCTATATCATTTCAATAATAACATAAAATAATTTATGGATATTGATTTAACATATCATAACTCCTAAGGTTTCCTAAACTTACCTTTGATACCAACTATAAGGCCCCAACCTTAAACATTACATAATCTTGAATTAATTTAACAATTAACAATGAAGATCTTTCCAAGTTTAGAGTTTTATAGGATTAGGACACACCTATTACATTACATATCAAGTATTAAAAAGTATACACTTCTACTCAGTATCTATTTTTTTATAAAATAAAAATTATTAAATGAAAACAATATTTCTTTTCTTGATATAAATCTTCTTGAATTCTTATTTTGTCTTACTCTACCTTATACCCTGTGAAAAACATTTCAAAAACATGGGATTAGTATAAAAATCTCAGCAAGGATTATAAAATAAAGAAACAAATCATTTTTCCAACAATACATAAAAAACAGAATCCCTTTTACACACCTCATAAATCATATGATTTTTGAATAACACATAGAAATCATAAATCGTTATGGTAACTTGTTGAATCCATATCAAACTTATATTGTAACATTCATAGCTATATATAAAGTTTCATTTGGAATATCTATCATAGTAAATTCCTTAAATCTCTTAGGAGAAACATTAACGTTTACCTCCACCGTGTTACACAATTCATTGGAGAGTTGTCTCATGCTCACCCACCCTAGGTTTATCATGGAACCACCCATATATGTAAAAAATGATGAAAACCATAACATAATCGTAACAAATAACACATGCATAAAGGAAAGATAAAATTTACATATTGCAATAAAAATATATCATTTCAATATATTGGAATAATAAATCCATAATCAAAACCATTTTTAATAACAAAATACGAAAAATATAATATATGGTATTTATTTTCCCTTTAAAAAAACACTATGGCGTGTTAAGGATGCGAAGATCAAATAATACTCACAGTGACTGAAATGCCATTGTCACTGCATACGTTAAAAGGAAACAGTACTTTTTTCATTTAGTAAAACGCTTTGTAGAAAAATATTCCATTTGAATTAAATGGAATGTCAAAGGTGTTTATACACCGTATAAAATAAAGTCATGTATAAATAAAAATATGTCTCAATGAAAGGATATTGAGACGAAGTACCTTCCATAGTGACTGACTTGATTTTTTCGTTCTTTAATCATCTAAATAATAAAATAAAGGTAATTTATACTTGATTTAATACCTTTTTCATGTTTCTTATTCCTTTTATATAACTTATTACCATGTTATAAGCAATACATAATCATTTATGTTAATAACGTCCCTTTTGACAATATTTGGTACTTGAGTCAAAAATGAACTTCCTATAATTACATGTTGTCAACAATACATTATCTCCATAATGATATTCATGATTTAGATGTCATATATATCATAGATATCCAGTATATATATGTATTTATAATAGTACATAACATTTGGAGATAAAAAATGAAATACACTATTCATAGAGATGGTAAGCCGTACGTACGCCTGAACGCTATTTTCGTTTCTATTTCAAATTTAATAGAATGAAAACTTAATTATACATAGTTATATAATAATTCGAGTATAATAACATATTTAATTTTAGTAACAACATCCTTTATACGTTCCACATATGGCATGAACTAGTCGTATCACATTGAGGGGGCGGTAGTCTGCATTTCCTCAAATGAAATTATCGTATTTACCCATTAGGGAAACCACAAAGGTATGATATAAATGAAAACTAAAGAACCATATAGAAAACATAAACCTAATATATATCATATATAAATACACTTCTGTCATAATGGCCACCATGAGAGGAGGTAGGAGATAATAGAACAATCATTATTTCGTGAGGCAGTAATTTTCCTTATACAGAAACAGTATATTCTTTAACAATTAGATAGAGGTTTGTGTAAGTGTAGTTAAAATAATTCTCATAAAAACAACTTAGTATATTGATTATACGATTTTTTATGTAAAAAATTACAATAATATTATATAGAGTGAAGAAGTAAAATAAAAGAAGAGAACTCGAAGGAAGACGTTACATTTAAATAGGGTAACTCCCTTTGGTTTGAACCAAAAAAATTTCTTGAAGTGTATTCTTCCTAAGGTAAGGATTATATATAGAAGCTAGGGATGTTGGTAACTTAATTGGGTAGAGTTTGGACAATCCAAGGGGCTTTAGAGGTGTGAGTAATGGGTTAGAAGTGGTGTCCTTTTATAAGAGGTAAGAGGGGCTCTTTAGGAAAGTTTCAAAGTATTATTTTTTTATAAAATCATTTTCAGTTTCAAAAAGACAAAACATATTAAATTAGAATATAAGTTGAATATAAGTCGAAATAAAATCATCCTATAACAATCGGATAGGTTTTAGAAATTTTTTAATCCATATCTTTTTTATTTAACCCTTTGTTAACTTACATAACTTTTACCATGTTCTCGTACATATTCATACTATTTGGTTAATATATTTAAAATAGAATGCCAATTGAACCAAAATGGACCATTAATGACATCTTTAACATCATATATATTATTTCTATGAATGAAATATTTTTATTACTATTTTATCATTTAATAAAATATTGATTTATTTAAAAACTCATTTTTGTCAATTTTAGTACTATTCATATCATGACTTTTTAAAAATTTCAAACCAATGTGATTAATTTAAAAACGTTTAATTAATTTAAATATAACAAGTCATATTAATCCAAAAAATTATTGGATGGCATAAAAAGTTTCAAAATAAATTTATTTTAGTATTTATAATCTCATTTATTTAAAACATTCAAAAATGAGGTAATCATTACATCATCATTGTATCAAAAATAAATTTATTTATATGATGTTTAAAATTTATAAATAAAAAACCATGATGAAATAAATATTTTGATATTTTTAATGAATATTTATAGTCAAATATATCAATTATATAATCCCACATTAAAATTGTTTTGGAAAAACAATACATGTTTAAGATATTTTCATTTCAACTTTAAATAAAAAATTATTAATGTCATTATATTACCCAAAATGATTTCAAAGGACAAAAGTTCTAAAAAAGGATTTTATTGGTCATCCATGACTCATAAAATAAAGTTAGTAAAATTTTAAGGAAATTTTATATTGTTATGATATTATTTTTACCTTGAATTACCATATTTACCTTTAACTATGATAAATAAAAGTCAAAAGTTATTATTGACCAAAAAATATTTTCATCTTATTGAACAAAATTTTACGTACTAATGACAAACATGTTTATTGGATCTTTTAATTAAATTCATAGAAGCGGTAAAATTTCATTTAAATGAAAAAGTCAGTTTTTAACTACTATGAAGTGTTTTTCACTATTCATAAAAAAATTGAAAGTTTTCAGAAAAATACAAAAAATTCACTCAAAAAAATTTTGATATTACTAATTCAAAAATTATATCTATTTTACCAAAATTAAAAAAATATAAGTTTCACTGATTATTATAAAACTAATTAATGTTGTCAAAACTAGAAAGCTTGTTTTTAATAATTAAAAACTACAAAAAGATTGACATGTGTTTATGTCTATTTTCAACGTGAAATGACATCAAATGACCAAAATTTTATTAAATGGTAAAAATATAATCCAATATAACTTTAAAACCATTTAAAAATATAATCTAACCATATAAATAAATTATATTAAAAGGAATTTTTGAATTAAAATGAAAATATTTTTCACTATTCTTTTAAAAAATGAACTTTATTAGAAAAAAAAAATTTCATCCAAAGTAAATTTTGATGTCCCGATTATAAATAGATTTTTAATTTTTCAAATAGAACATATAAAAGTGATAAAAAATAGATTTAAAATGGGTTCTCCATCAAAATGTGGTAAATCGAACATTCCAAGAATATTAGAGTATTTATGCTTAAAATTGGATTCATTCAAATTTTAAGTCTCAACATTTTATTGGATAAATGTAAAAACCTTAAAAAACATGTATAATCATATTTTAGTTAGGTTTATTAATTACTTACAATATAATGTCTAGGAGTTAACTACCATTTAAAATAATACTATATTATTTTTTTCAGTATAACTCAATGTTGTGTGCAACGTAAGATTTCAAAGAAACCTATTGTCGGGTATCAAGTATGCCATCAAACATAGAATCCCCCTTTAAAGTAAAATTAATATTTAATCTACAAATATTAAAGTTTCATATTCTTTATTTACGTAGGATGTTACAAATATATATCCACATTTATATGAAACCATGGTAGTAGGTTTTGAGTGAACACAAAAAAACTCAAATAATTTGCGAGAAAGGACTACTACCATGGTTTGGTAAACAATTTCAATATCCACCGAAGGCCATAGTTTAAACTATACCCATATCCACTGAAGACGATCATTTAAACCTTTTCTATAACCACATAAGTTTATAGTTAAAGACGTGTATATTTCTATATATTTACATAGTTTAAACCAATCCCACATTCACCTAAGGCCATGATATGAAATAGTGGTTATAACCACTTTTTTCCACAGTTTCAAATGATAGATATATGGTTTTTTTAATTATTAATAATTATAATTATATGTAATTATATATATAGACATTTATTATTTTTTGAAAAAGTGGTAATGTTTTGGAAATATTATAGAATAGGTCATAAGATCAAACCTCATTGTTTATAATTATTTTTTTAGGATAATACCATTGTTTCAAATAGTGGACATATCCACCTAAGGCCATAATTTCAAAGTGTGCCCATAGAATCCTAAGGCCATAATTTTATACTTTTTTCCTATCCACCTAAGGTCACTTTTTGAATCCTTTTCCATAGCCACCTAATTCTATGGTTTAAACTGTAGCCATAGCCACCTTATATCACAGGTTAAACTACAATTACATCCACCTAAGGCCATGATTGAAACCTTGACTATATTAACCTAATTCCATTGTTTAAACCATGGTTATATCCCCCTATTTACTTAGCATAAATTGTGGTTAGAGAATAAAACCTATTATAGAGGCTATAACATCCATGGTTCATATAACTTGTGGCATTAGGGTATGGCTATGTTTTTTAACTTATTGACATGGTTTTAAACCATAGAAATAGAAAGATTTTGTAGTTGTGATGCAATGGCCTCAACAAGTAGAGTTTTAACCTGTGGATCCCATTTATTAGAGATTAAAGGGGAGATAAAATCAGTAACATTTTCTCTTGACCAAGCCCAATATGAGATTTGATAACTAAAGCACAGAAGAAACTATTTATTGGGAAAGATCAAACTCATCGAGATCACATCCCAAAATATGTCAGTTGAACCATCCAAATAAAATCTCACCAACACACACCTTACCCATGGGGAAATTTCTGGTGACCTAAATATATATATATATAGAGCCTAATAGTATGAATTTTTATAATGATTATATTTAGCTTCTATTACATTATAATGATAAAATAATAAGATTAATAAAATTTAGATTTTGATATGGTGAAAATATATTTTTTTTGTATATGTATAGTTTTAATATAGAAACTATTTTTGAATAATTCAAGAATTTATTAAATAGATTATATTTTAATAACAATTATATTTTATAATATTTATTAAATATAAATAATAATAAAATTCTCAGAAGTCAAATTTAATTTTTATAAATTTTTGAAAAACTATTATTGTAAAAAAACACCACTATTTTAATTAATGGGTATTTTTATTTAAAAGATTAAATTATCATAGTTATAGAATTATTTTGAAAAAATAAATATTATTTTAGAAATTATCATGTCAAATTATCCAATGGTTATTTTTTCATAATTTTCCATGAAATTTGATATTTTGGGTAAAATTAAATATTGTATCTGTTATGAAATATAATGATGAAAAAGTGCTATAATATATTATATAAATGTTATACATGACCAAATATATATTCCACCATAAAAATGATGATTTTTAGTTATTTGAATTAATTTTTAAATCATTAATGAATATTCCAAGAACTAAATTAAATTTTAAAGTCCTAAAAGAATGTTTTTATAAAGATGACGCACTTCCATTTCACCAAGGTTTTTATTTTTATTATTTCAGATCTTATAACTATAAAACAATGATATCCACAGTTATATAGAGTAAACCATGGGAAAACCCATTGTATGATTTTTAGTTTGCATTAATTTATCATCTAAAATCTAAAACCTATGTTTTGAAATTAATAAACAATTCCAATTATATTAATATATAATCCCATCAAACCTCTCTTTCATCTTCACTGAAGACACTTGTGTTATGAAGTTAATATTCTATTCACTCTCTATATTTCACCCAAGGTGAAATAAATCTCTTAATAATCTCTTCCAAATCATTAAGAATCACCCACTCAATGTTTGGGATCCTCTCGTACTCCTATTTATTCACGAAAATTATTTATTTATTGTCTTTTTATTTTAAAATTTTTATATTGGGATATGGTTTTACAAATCCCCATTATTTTTCTTAAGATTTCCTTGTAATGATTTAGAACCTTTTCACTCATTCACCCACTCTATAAATATTTATATAAAGTTGTCGTGATGCTAAAATTACCCTGTGATTATCCATAATTAACATTTTTATAATGAATATCCATCTCCATATCCACTTAAGGGTATTCACCTAGTTCTACATATCCTTCATGTTTTTTTATTTACATGTATATAACATGCACTCATTAATCATGGTGTTAAATTTAATGAAATACATACTTATTTTGTATTTTCTATGAGGCACACATATAAATGTACATTATATGAATTTTTTGGGTGGTTATAGAATTATATATCCATCAAATACATTGGGTGATGTTCTTATCTCTTGATATTTCATGTATAATTCACAAGAGGTTACCATTAGCATACTATGTTATATTGTCTTGGTGGTTACCCTTGACTTATGTTTATGGTGTCTTGTTTTATGTTTTTTCGTCTTTACTATGGTTATTTCATGTTTTCATGTTATATCATGTCTCATTTTTCAATAATATGGTTTTCAACCCTTTTGGGTTACCTTTATATGCCTCTTGTATCACATGTACTACTTTAACTTATTCTATGTTTTGTTTATTCCCTTACTATACATTAAAGATCACCCATTCAATACGTATATATCTAGGTTATCATATAAATTTTTATAATATCCAATGAATATAAATTCATGTTTTGGAGTTTTAAAATAATTATTTTGTAATCTTGTTTTAATTTAGCATGTCATATACATAATTTTTTAATTACATTAGGCATCATATTATTCTGAATTTGTATTAAGTGTATCTTTATTTAGTAAATCAAGAATTAATGTGTATAAAAATATGGGATACTATATTATGATAAGTTATAAATACTATAAAATTTTCTTAATAAATAAAATAATTGAAATAAGTTTATATAACAAGAGATAAAGGACATACATAGAGTTTCTGGAGTTGAGGTAAAATATTTCTACTCTCACGTTTATTTCTATGAGTTATATGCCATATTCAATAGATTTTTTAATATGGTAGGTATAGTACCCATTTTACATGTCTTATCATGAAAATATTTATTATCATGATATTTAATGATTTATATAATTTTATTATATCATGGGTCTTATGATTGAGATGTTACCAAAGCAGTAAGGGTATTATGTAATAATCTCATTGTTTTTCGAGATTGTTTATAAATATTTTTTCTGAATATAAATATTATAATGTACCCCACAATAAACAAATGAATTTTATTCTAATATGGTTATTTATAAAGATTACATATTTTCTGTTCATTTTCTTCTCTTTATTAAAATAAGAGTCTAAAATTATGGTTTCAAGGAAAACCAATTTTATTTATCACTCTGTGAAAAATATATTTTCTTACGTATCCAAGATCTCTAAAAATATTTTCTGGAATATTCTTCTAATATTATACTGTGATAATTGAAATTCATTTTATCCTATTATGGAACTTTTAAAAAATGGTTTAACAGTAATTTTCTCTTTGTTTTCTGAATGATCTAATTTTTACATTTTACCAAAAATGTGAAATTAATCACTATTTTATTGTATACAAAGTGAATAAAATTTCCTACTATCATGAATTATCAATGATTTAATTATTCATTTATATGTTTTCTTGGTTAATTTAATATAAAAATTTTCCTAAATATTTTGTAAATTTATATTTTTTAAATGAGTGATTTCAAATGAAAATGGGTATTTTTTCTCAATAAATAATTTATATCATTTTAATGAAATTTTTCATCTACTAAAACTCCCTTTGATGATTCATATGATTTACTAGGGATATAGTCCAAGGATACCATCCTTATAATTTTTTCTAGGTGATGTATTATTATGGTAAGAAGAAATTTTTGAAACCCATTCTCTTTTAAATAAGTTTTTATAATGAAATGGTTATGAAAAATAGTTTCTTATCCATTAGTTATACTATGATGAAATTTTTATGAAACTTGATTCCTTTCTGTAGGTTAAATAGTGATAAACATGTTATGATATTATAGAACAAATATATATTATTTTCATTATGTGATTGGTGGGAGCATAAGTATATACACCTATAATTCATTGGGTAATGATAGATATCACATGAGTTAAATTAGGCTAGAATGGGTATTGAACATAGTTAAGTAGGTGGTTCTATACACAATGATTGTCTTGGGAGTGAACCTTGATTAATATGATTAAATGGGGAGAGAAAAAAATCCACTATGATAGTCTTTTAAGTGAGACTTAACAAATAAGGAAATGATTTTATGTTCTTCTGTGTGTGACACAAATTTATGTATTATATTAATTTTATTTTATCTTGGATCATATTATTTTTTTAATTTACTAATTTTGTATTATAAGCTACCCAGATTTATTAAATGACTTAGGATTATGATCATTGATAAATGGGGTATGGTTTTTAAATGTTAATATCACGTTCTCAAACCCCAATGATCATGTTATGTCCACGTGACCATTGATAACTCCCTTATTTACCATTATTATGAATTTTAGCTCAACCTTTTTTATGTTTCCTTCCCCGTGTTATGAAAAGATTTTTTAATTATGTTATTCATTAAAAAGTTTACTAGATGTGAATAATTTTTTGGCGATTAAATCTATTTTTATGAACCAGTTTTTTATTTACCTATTTTTTACGTAAGAGTTTTTCAAAATTCTCTAAAATTCTAAACCTAAAATGTTGTTTAGTTTATATGTTATCCAATTTTTCCTTTGATTTTTTTATCTAGATTGGTGAAATAGGATCAAATTTATTAATAAAAAACCAGAAAGGTAAGTATTTTGTTTTTGGAACCAGATCTTGGAGTGTGGGATCTGGGCTCTCAGATATGGTATCATTGTTTAGTCTAGAAAAAATAGAGTCTTGGATAATTTTATATGAGGTTAAATTTAGGGTTATGGATATTTTAATGGGATTATAATTTTTAATTTTGATCATATGTTCAAAGTAATTGACACCCTCTTTGAGGTTTTTAACTGATGGTATTGTGAAAATATTTTAATCTTTTAGTAGGTTTTAGGAAGAATACTCTATTTTGGTTTAAATACCCCTTTTGGTTAGTATATGATTAAATGTTAAGATAATTTTTATCTATTTGATAGTTGGATGCAGATAATCTTGAGGACGAATAGTGATTCATGGATAAGGTGATATTTTTTAGGACATTTATACTCAAGCTAAGGATTACCTTACATGTTAGTATTTAAATTTTATTCATGATGTTTTGGTGAAGTTCACCAAATTATAAGATTTTATAGCAATTTATCATAGTGATTAATAATATATTATGACTTGTTTAAATGATTCATGGAATATTTAACCCTTAGTATTAACATGTGATTTAATATGTAATATTATTTTGTAATAATGAAATAAAATTCATGGGGATTTAAGATAAATATAATGATGTCACTTTTGAGGTTAAAATATTATTTAATGTTAAAATTATTAAAGATAATTTGGATTAAGGGTTATTTATTTCTGAATTAGTTAAGATGAATTGTTGGTGTTATTGTAAAAATTTTGGATTAAAATATATTATTTCTTCATATCAATCTTTATAAATTTTGGATAGTATCTTACAATGGGTAACCATTTCAGTTTATGTAATAATTTATTGATATTAGGAAAATATTTTTATCATTTTAAAAATTATGTGATTCATTAGAAGTTGAATTTAGTGCTTTAGGAATGAAAAATTCATCATTAACACTCATCATTTAGAGAAAATGGTGAGATTGTTGTTGAAATTTATTAATTTATAAAATCATACAATTCAAGTAATTATATTAAATTATATTTTTAGTCTATATTATAAATTAACTCCTAATTTAGAGGAAAAAGATCATGAAACAAAAATTAGAAACTATTACATTAATTTTATAGAAGTGATGGTCTTTTTCATACCTAATTGATTTGTGGTTTTTTTGTAGTTAACTTTCTCATGATCATTCACATTATTGTGATCAATGTTCTATATAACTCACCATCATAATTTTGACATTAAATTTCCCCCCATGTTCATATTTTCCATTTCCACTAATGTTCTATTTGAAAACTATGTTACGTGTTATTCTACATGACCATTGGGTATACCTTTCCCTCTTTTCCATAGGAAGTTTTATTAACACTTTTAACGATGTTAGTATTTAATAGAGGAATTTTAAAATTTAAATACCTTGATTACCAAGAATAAATTCAAATTTAAAAGAAATAATTTATTATAGGGGGAAAATGTAACACCCAAATATTTTAAAAGAACACTATGTTCGAGAGTGTATAAAACATGCAACACTCAGTTTCAATGAACCATAAAATATTATTATTTTATAACTATTATAACATAGCAGTTGAATTAGAATTCAAAATTATATATTAAAAAATTATTTAAAAAATTATTTGAGGTTCATAATCAATAAAAATTTATTGATCAATTCAAAAGAAATAAGCACTCAAATTTTGGAAAAGTCATTTTTTCAAAATAAATTTTTGTTCATAAATTATTTATTTTATGTGAACATTATAATTAATTTTTTGAACTTTAAGAAGTTTAATTTGATAATACTATATATTTTTTAAATAATAATACCAAAATTATGTAACTATGAATTTTAGTTGATATTCTGAGAAGTTATATTTTCTAGTGAATGGTGAAAATAACAATTTTTATCAAAAATATTATTCTTTTTTTTATGAATTTAAAATGTTATATTTTTTTAAATGTTTCAAAATTAAAATTAATTCCATTAAATTATTAATAATCCAATTAATGTCATTGGAGTCAATTTTATGTTAATGTTTTTTATAAATATATTTTTAAACATTAAAATAGATATTTTATGAAAATAATTTTCTATTGAATTTTTTTTTTATTATATTAAATTAATTTCAAATACTTTTGGAATATGAATATTGAAAATTTGATTCCATATTCATAATCATGAGTTCTACATTTGGTAAAAATTTCCCTTTTATTTTTTATTTATATGAATAGTAACCATAATAGATTTTTGTTACAATGGTGAAGAAAGAATGTGTTAATTAGGGATAAAAGTAATGTGATTAGGATTAAAATTCCCCAAAATACCTAAAATCACATAACTGTAAGATTCTATTTTTTCTTTGACCACATAAAATTAAAAATATGCCTTTCTTAATTTAGCATTTATTTTCTACATTATATTATTCAAGTAAAAGATAAAGGTAAAAATGTCACTTTCTTTTGCATAATATATGTATATATTGTGATAGGGATAAAAAATATATTAATTTATAGATTTTTATTTGAAATATTCATATTTTTTCATGTTAATTTATTTTTAGTTATTATTTTTGATAAAATTAACTTATCTTCTTACACAATGCTTGCACAGTGGTTATGAAAGAAGAAAAAAAATTAATTAAATAATTTTAACAAATCTAAAAAAATAATTTTTTGTTTGATTTATACTATCCAATTACTTTTTAGATATATATATATATATAATTATATATATTTTTGGGGTTTATATTCATATTCTATTACTTTCATGTTTTTTTTTAAGTCAAATTATGTGAATAGTTTGTAAAATAAAATTAAATGAATTTTATTTTAAATATAATTTTATTTAATTATTTAAAAATAATAAAAATATTTAAAGTGGATAGTTAAGATTTTTAATGTTTTGAAATACCGCCCCTTTAAAATTTATGGTCCAATTTTCACTTTATAAATAAAATTAAGACACATTAATTTTGAAAAAGTCATTACCTTGGTTTATGTTAAAATTGTTTATCCAAGGGGTTAAACCAAAACTCAATGTTTAAAATGATATATAAACTTATAAATATATGGTTTTAAGATTTTATTAAGACCATATACTCCATATATTTTAATTAATTTAATTTTTTAACTATTTTACATGATTTGGACACATATTATGGTATACTATTTCATGTATTTCCAAAAATGTCATTAATTATATCTTTTAATATATAATATTTAACTAAATGATTTGAAACTACAAAAAATATTATTTTATGAAGATAAAATTTAGTATGGTTTTAAATAATAATCCATGGTGATTTTATGTGTTACTTTTATTTTTAAAGTAACATTCATTACTATAAATAGTAAAAGACTCTTTGATCGCGATAATTGTCAAAAAGATTAATGGGGGTTATAACCAAAAGATATGGGTGGAAACCTCAAATAAATAAGTGAAAATTTTATTATATTAATGAATTTAAACAAATAATAATCTTATATTTTAATTATATCAATCAGGATCCATTCTAAAATGAAAATTAATTTATATTAATTAAATACTTTATAAAATTCGATGAATTCTTATCCCTTGCCTATAAAAGGGCACCCTCTCCTCTACAATCAAAACACAAAAATCATTTTGTTCATCCAAATAAAAACTAAATCCCTTCATAAATTTTTTATGCATGTTATATATGTATTATTTTGTAATGAATACAATTATTATATCTATTAAGGTGTAAAGAAACTGATATTTTCAAAAGAAGAGGTATAAATTTTATACAAATGTTTTATTTTTATTTCATTTTCTACCTCCTTCAAATATTCATAAAAAATTATGATATAATTACATAATTATATATAATATACAAAGAATATATTATGTTAATGTATAAACCTATATTTATATTATCATCCGTCAAATTAGAAATGAAACCTTCATTCATGTGTACGGTGCACTACAGCCTCACAGACTGATGTAATTTTGTCCCCATCACATCCCCACAAGGTTGATTATAATGATGAGATTAATTTATTAATATATATATATATGTGATAATAAATAAATTATTATAATTATTTATTTATAATATATTTAATATTTTCTTTACATTATATCTATTAAAAATGATAACATCATTCATGCGTATGTGTAGATTATAACCTCAAGGAAGTGATGTGATTCGTTTTTCATCAACGCATCACATTGATTATATATATATATGTGTGTGTATTTAAATATATAATAAGATATTTTTGATATTATTATAATTATATAAATATAAAATAATAGTTACTTTATTTCTATGATGTTATTTGAAAAACGGAAGCGTTATTGATGTGTATTTAGACCTACTGTATCTATGATTGTAATATAGTTCTTTTTTCTTAAAAAAAATTCATGATTGGTTTTAAAATTATAAATTTTATATAAAATTAATAATTATGTAATTATTATTATTCTATGGATTATATAATTATTTCCTCATCAACTATGTTCATCCTACCAATGTTGTTTTGGGATATGAACTGAACATCCTCTAAACACTCCATATAGACTTGACTAAATAAGTAATTAAATGTGCCATTGAAATAAATGATATAAATGGTTTAGGGTTAATTTTTCAAAACAAAAAATGATAATTAATAATTAAAATAATTGTTATATGTTAATTATACATGAGATAAAGGATATCCTTGGAATGTCTAGGCTTGAGGTAAGGGCTTTCTAGTCTCACTTTTTTTTCTAGGACACATATTCCATATTTACAACTCATTTATTTTATATGATTTATATTATGACACTTTGATATCATATATAATTAATGTAATTTTATTCACTATACTTAATGTATCATTTTATTTTAATCATTCATGGGGGGTTTCAATTTAAAAGTTTCCAACGTAGTAAGTGTTTTATATAGCAATCTAATTATTTTTCTGGATTTTTTAGGATCATGTTTCAAGTGTTGAAATTTTATTCACTACCTTGAAAAAACTCATGAATTTTCTTATATTATATTTATTTCTATAGATTACATATTTTTATTTTCCTCTATTTATTAACTCAAGAGACTGAACTAATGTTTTTAATGAAAATCAACATTATTTCTCTCTAATATCAAAAATCATTTTCCTTCCATCTCAATTATTTCTAAATATAAATTCATTGAAAAATTATTACGTTATAAAATTATTTTTAATGTTATTTTAACCATTATTTAATTTTTAAATAATGGTTTGAAATTAATCTTCGTGTAGTTTTTCTTAATTTGGTATTATTGACTTTTAACTAAAAATATGAAATTACTCTTTGTTTGAATATAAAAGGCATGAAATGAATTTACCATCATTATAACCACTCAATTAATTGATGATTAATATATAATTTAACAAATTTATTATCAAATAAATGTTTTCCATTAATATTAGGTATGTTTTTATATTTTAAATAACTAATTTGAAAGTAGAAATAGTATTTTCCTTAAAAACCTATGAAATTTTTTATTTTTGATTTTATTTAGAATTACATATTATCAACTGGGGATATTATCAAAGGATTACATCCTCATTATTTATCATTATTTTTTTATGATTATGATGAAAAGATTTTTATGAAACAGGTTTTCTTTTCCAAGGGTTATTCTATGATGAGATGATTATGAAACCCATTTATTTTCCACAAGTTATCTGGTGATGAAATGTTTATAAAATCCATTTTCTCTCTATAGGTTATAGTATGATGAATATTTTATGATATTATGGTATAAATGTGTATTATTTTTTATATCTTGTGGGTGAAACCATAATTATATATTCTTCCAATAAATTCGAAATATATGGATATTTCAGGATATAAATATGACTAGAATGGGGATTAAACCTAGTTTAGTAAAGGATTTTTTCCACTAATATTGTCTTGAGAGTAAAACATAACTATGAAAATAAAATGGAGATGGAACCCAATCCACTATCATAGTCTTGGAAGTTATCTTTCAGTTCAATGTAAATTATTTTCTATTTGTTTTGTGTATACAACAAAATTATTTATTACGCGAATCCTATAATCACATGTTTCATGTTCTTTGATTCCATTGTGATTAATGTATTATAAACTACCAATATAGTTTTCATGTGTAACCTCCCATCCCTCACCCATGGATTGCTAAGTGGAGGTGACAATATTAGGCCTTATGTGACATCCCCCAGACACCAAAGGTGGGTAACAAGTTCTAAAGGCTTTATAAATAGTTGGGGGATGATTTTCCCTATAAAAATAAAACAACCTAACAAATAATATAATGGCCAAAAATCTACTATATGATGCATAAGAATAATTTAATACAACTCATGTATAACCAAATACCAACTAAACCCAAATAAAACCATAAATCATAAAAGATTACAAATAAGAAACCAAAAAATAAGACTATTGTATAATTTTGGAATCCAAAATCTACAAACTCAAATGATCTAAGACATGAACTCAAAAACTCCCAATAACCTCGAAGATCCAACATTACAATCCATTTCAATTGTATCATGACATGTCACTAAAGAACTGGGATACCTTTCCTTTACATGTGTCTAGATATACAACATTTTTAAATGTAAAAGGGTTCCCCAATATGGGAGAGTGTAAAACTCACTATTATTTCCCGAATGACTTCCCTATTCACACTACTAGGATTGAACATGTTAGATCATTTATATAAAATTGTTTATATAAAAAATTTAAAATAATTCATCTCAAAACCAAAGTCAATTCTATAAAAAACATGTTTCTAAACCAAAATAATTTTACCATGGTAATAATCTAAGAAAAACATTCAAAACCAATTCTCAAATCCCATTAGGCGTAACCCATTTCATTACACATAACCACACAAGCAAGACAAGGTGGTAGTTCCCTACTCATGAGTGGCTATCATCCATCCACCAAGTTATCACTAAGTGTCCAATCGCCTTGTTCGCTAAGGGAACATTCAAGTTATATAGGGTCACATACCTTGTACCCCCGTGGTAAACGCCCCTTATTCAAGTTCATGTTGAAAGAATGAACTCACACCAACATATGTACGAAAAAACCATGCGAAACCAATTATGTCAAACCATTTCAATAAAAAAAATATTTTATTCAAAACACTAATAGAAACCATTTTTATAAATCAAATCCAAACTCCCATTTTAAGATCATCATTTTATAACCATGTAACCAATTTCCCTTTCCACAATCAACCAATTTCCACAGTTTCAAAAACCATCACTAATGAGGGTTTCCGCTAAACATTTCACATATTATTCCAAATTCAATTCATGAAAATAATTAAATTTTCAACTAAACCTTTTTTTCTAATCAAGAGGAGTCAAGAGTGAATCCACCAATATAGAAAACTTTATAAAAGATAAATAATGCCACGAAAACTCCAAAAACATGTCTTAGATCTTCTAAAACCCTCCTTAGATATTTTTACCTAACATCGACATAATCATATCTCATCTTGATTGAAAACCCAAAACATAGGTATATCCATAGTAGATTATATTCATGAATCCAAGAGAGGGAAGACGAATAAATCTAAGGAAATCCACAAAGATTGAGAACTTACCATGGAATCTGGCATCCAACGCACCAATATATTCTAATAGACTATTGATAGATCAATGGGAAAGGTTTCTATAACCTATAGAAGAAGTGGGTCTCAAGTTATGGTCTGTTTAGGGGAAAACAAAAGGTTAAGTTTCTAATTCAGGTTCGATACACACTTTTAGTTGGGAAACTTGTACGTTGGGTGGTGTGGTAAACTATTTTCCAACCGTGTGGGTGCTACTGCCTTAAGACACCCCTCACAAAGTTGTCTCACGTGGTTATAAAAACTATGCACTAACCATGCTTATCCCTTCTCTTACACTTTGCATTATTTAACCTAGGTGGTCGCTTGTTTTGTCCAAAAAATATTACAACTGTGTGCCTTCCCATTGAACACTATTTTCCAATGCACGGTTTTCTTGATATGTTTTATGGTTTCTACGAACTGTGATCAAACTATGCACCTCCATAAAATCCCAAAAAAATATGAATTTCCTCCGAACCATTCCCAAACTTAACCCTATTACATTGTAATACATAAAATACATAAATACTGGGCTAATTATCTAAAACTAGGGATTCCACATTCATCCCACAATTTTTATTTTCTTCCTTGTAAGGGAAAAACACCATTTTACTAAAAGAACTTGATCTATTTCTAATTCATTTTTTTCATCCATTCACGCTTTTCTTACTAAATCTGACCTTGTTTCTATAATACATGCACTTGACCGGTGCTTTTCCCACACAATAGATTCTCTTGCCTATCAACAGTCTACAGTGGCACATGAACAAACATAGCATCTGGATCAATGTTTGCGTGATATCATCAAATCACATTGTTAGGATCAGGCTGATACTTCCTCAATTGATATTTATAAAACATATTATGCACCAAACTGATCCTTGATGGAAAATACAATCGATATTCCACCTCACCAACCTATTAAAGTATCTCAAAAGGGCTTATGTATATATGAGATAAAATTCTGTTGTTCCCAAAAAATCTATTCCCAAGCCATGAAGCGATTATCATGAACATGTGGTCACTCACCTCAAATAAAAATGCCCACAGACGATGATCTATATATGATTTATGGAACCTGTTAGTCATCACCATACTCTTTATAATCAACTGAATATTATTCATTTTCTCTTGGACAAGGCTTTGTCCAACATATGATGTTTCACCTACATCCACCCAAAAAAGTGGAGAATTATAGGGACACCCATAAAATTCTTTAAAAGAATCCATATGTATCGAGGAATTATAACTATTGTAATATAAAAACTCCATTAATTGTATGCGTTCCACCCATAGGCCACCAAAATAAATTACACATGATTGAACCATATCATCTAATGTTTTTATTTTCCATTCGAATTTACCATCCATATGAGGTTTATATTCCCTTCTCATAGTCATATGTGTCCCAAGTGATTACTGTAAGGATTTCTATAAATAAGAAAAAACGTTCGGATCTCTATCAGATACTGTTGAAACTGGTATTCCATGCCTCATTACAACTTCTCGAATAAATATTTTATACATTTCCTCCACCATATAAGATTCATGAATTAGGAAGAAATGGGACAACTATGTGAGATAATCCACTATCACCTATATGGAATCATGTTTCAATACTATACATGGGATACCTATTACAAAATCCATGCCTATCTTCTACCATTTGAAAACATAATTAGTTAACGATTGCAATATATCTACCAGACTTTGGTTCTCACCTTAACCTGCTGACAAGTGAGGTATCTCATAAAAAACATACCCACCTTTTTTCATGTCAACCCACCAAAATTTTTCTTTAAATTCCTTGTACATTTTTTATTCTAGTAAGAAAAAACCATCTCAAAAGATAGATAGAATGAAGAATTTTTTCCTGATAATCCAAATGTACCACCATCCAATCTCAAACCAAAAAAACTAAACTCACATCTAGCTTCCATACCACAATTTTCTCCCCACCATTGAGTTTTGACCACATAGAAACACATTCAGAATCATCTATTTGTGCCTATTTAAACTTCTCAACCAAATAAATAATAATGAAACTAGAAATAAAACATTAATGCTACCTCGGTCATCAAATTACAAGTTCATGTTGGTTATCACTGACATCAACTACCATTGATTTGATTCTTTTTTCAACTGGCCCTTTCATATTCTTCTTAATGCATCTTCCACTTAATTTCTATTACCCAATTTATACATCATGTCAATGCCAAAAATTTATATATACTCCATCTGTCTTATTTGTATTAGGTTCAAATATATTTTTGATAAAATGTGATTCAAGATATTATGATCTGTAAAAACCAAAATTTCTCACCAAAGAGATAATGATGCCAAGTCTTCATTGAATATAATACATCAGATAATTATAAATAAGTTTTTGGGTATTTATCGTTAGGAAACCATAAATTCCATGATCCATAATAAATAAAATGATCTCTCTATATGATAACAAATACCAACCCAGATCCTGAAGCATCACAATACACCACATACCACTGTCCTAATTCTAAAAAAATCAAAATTAGTGCTGATGAAAGGAAAACATTACACCGTTGATAAGACTTATGAAATTATTAAATTCATTTAAATATAAAAAATTTCATTTTCAAATATATAATTGGGGAATCAATTCATGAAAATCATAAAAAATGTCGATAATAACCCACCATACCATTGAAAACATGTATCTAAATCATATTCTTTGGTGGTTTATAAGAGATCACCATCTATATATTTTCTAGATCCATAGAAACACTTTTTATATAGATTAAATAGACAAGGAAATATACCTCTTATATCCAAAACTAATATCTTAATAGTTAGACATACAAACAATTGTCCCGCTTGATACCCAACATTATCTCTAAGCGTTTCTCATGCTTAGACCTTGTCCTTGAATACACCAGTATGTCATCCAAAAACACCACCACAAAAGAATATAGATACCATTGAAATAAGAAATTCATAAATTCCATAAATACGTCTAGTGAATTCATAATAAAAAATGGAATAAACACACACCCATAATAGTCATATCTACAAATAAAATATTTTTTGTAATATCCCCCTTCGGAACCCATAATTGGTGATATCTTAAATTCAAATAAATTTCAAAGAACTATTGGAATCCCCTCAATTGATCAAACAGATCATCAATCCATCAAATTGGATACTTATTCTTTATCATAACTTTATTAAGATTATGATAATCTATGGAAATCCTTAAAGTTCCATCGGCATTTTTCATAAACAAAACAAGTTCATCCCATAGAGATGTACATGGACGAATGAAAACTTTAATTTATAACTCATAAAAGTATACATTTTATTACCTAATTTTTATGTTTCCATTTGATTATAATGAAGTGAGAAAAGACACTTTCTTATAATATGATCAATCATAGACTCTACTTCCATTTTCTGTGGAAACACATTGAAATTTTCATAGAAAACATCTAGAAACTGATAAAAATTTGTAGGAAAGACACTATTCTTGATCTCATCCATTGATTAAAAATTCAATGCTGCTAACTGGTATGAGGTATATTCAACCCCCGGTGTGAAAAAACCTATAATACATACCTTCTCACTCGGTTATCCTCTAAATAGATGTTCAATGTCATCATCAGTTATAAAACTAACCGTTGAGGTATAAAAATCCATGTGATCATTGAAAATAGACCAATCCACACATATGAATATTTCATAGACATCCACCTTAAGCGTAGAGATATCCCATCAGAATTTATCCACATTGATATTTATAGAATGTGCTTACCATATAAAGACTCTAAAATTCTCTTTAACCAAAAGGAATTTGAAGTTTCAAAACATAAAAAATTGTCTCAATAAGAAACCCCATAATATTAACATCATGAGAAGAAATAAAATAATTGGATGCATCTGTATCAAAAAATATTACGTAGGAGTGTAATTAAAAATTATTATTCCTATAAACATCGATACTCATGGTTGATTATCCATAATCACTTACCCATATTCGTAAAATTACTCACTCACTATATACTGTTCATTATTATTATGTTCAGATTTCATTGGTTGAGGAGATATGGTATTCCTTGAATCAACCTATCTAGATCAGTTCTGCTAATGAGAATTATTATCCTACACTCATCCCGTCAAAGCATACGATGTTTGTGAAACATGAGATGTGTCTCAAGCACCCAACCTTGGAGAACTATGACAATATCACTAAATATGAACCATATGGTTTTAATTTTGAATTTGTTATCAAATCTCACATTATGTGATCAAACGAACCATATTGAAAACATTCTGACTTACACTTTTGGTTAGGGTGAAGATTCACTAATACAACTAGCTGATTCTGAGTCATTCCATAAACTTAAAAATACCATTCCTAATTCTTCTTATTCCTTTCATTAGAGTTCCCCCTTTTCCCTAAAGGTAACAACATGATTACTCCACCCATATTACTCGTGATTTCTCTTTCTACCATTATAACATTATTGAACATCTCTATATACTCCCTTATTTAAATCATAGAAATCTTCAACATAATATATATCTTTAACCTTGATTCACAAATTAACTCCTTAAAGGATCAAATTAGAGACACTTACTATGTAAAGAAGAATAAATTCATGAATTTAGATGTTTACGCTATCAGGGTGCAGTTTTCTTACTTCAAGAGGAATAATTTCATTGTTCTAGAAATCATGAATGTTTCAGAATAGAAATTTTTTAACAATTATTTTAAATCCCAACATGAAATGCCATTGTCTAATTTATAATGAATAGTAAATTCCTACCACTAGCATAAAAGATCCTCTAGCATGTACATTACAAACATGACATTCAAAACATCTGTTGTGCTGAGGAAATTCAAGATTTTATTTATCCAATTCAGCCACACCACTAATTTTTTCATTTTTGAATCACCCTGAAAAATGGGTGGATTCTATTTTTTGAAATGAACAGAATGATCTAATTTCCTTGGATCATCGCTTTGTTTCCCTCTATCTATTTCCAATAATTACAGGATAATACATTGAACCAACAGTTTCTTCGCCTATGGCTCAAGTAAAACAACATTTTTTACTACCTAATCTGGTTGGTTTCTTCTACACCTAACCGGTTCCATTTTTTATAACCATTATAAAATTAAATTTTGTCTCACTCTATATATACTAAAAGATTATCAAAATAAAATTTACCATATCTCACATATCATAACATTTCTTTCCAAACATCAACACTTTTTCTCTTTCAAAACTTTTTTTAAAATTCTACCATGTTTTCAAAAATTAAACCATTTTCAAATATGACTTCCTTGACTTTTCAAGATCTCACATTTAAAAAATACATCAACAATTTTAAAAAATCAACATTTTTTATAATATCATAAACCATTTCCCAAAATGAATTAAAAACTCCTAGTCAGAATTAATTTTTGTTAATGCATGTCCTCCTATTGTCATTGGAAAAACTGATGACAATGAGATAACAACTCCTAGAAGTGTCTCAAACACTAATTTATCTAGCTCCTTGGTAACTTAAATTTAAACAAAAATAGATTAGCTACTAAAACACATGTCTTATTTTCTCCTATCGACCGGTCATGGTTCTGGTTCTATGCTAATGTGTATAGCAGCACTCGGGTCGAATCCTCAGCGATGATACTTTGTAATAGTCGATTGTTTTTAGTTGATTGTAGTTTTATTGGGGGTTTTTTCAGAGCTTAATTTAAATGAATAATTTATTATGATTGATTTACCAAATTTATAATGATTGGGGTGAGTTCATCATTAGGTTAGTTAAGCTTGTGATATCATTGATCTTTTCTTTATATTTCATTTAAATTAACACCCATGTCACAAGTTGACATTGATTTGAATTCCCAAGTGTTAAGGCTTTAATCCAAGCCTTAAATTTACTTAGGGTCCTAATATTGATCATATATTGTTTATGGTAGTTTATTTATGGTTTCCAAAATCCATGGAAACCACACATTAAACAAAACAAGTCATTAATCCATGACATGCTAAGTCCAACAACATACACAATGTTAATTCAATGAATACTCGTCGAGCAAAAGCTCTTAATCTCTTAACATATGTAAATTAAAACTCACCCCAATGAGAGATTTACTCTGACATTAATATGGTTATTAATCTGGTAATATATGTTTATGGAGATGAATTATAAATAGAAGAAAAAGAAAGTGACAAGATATGAGTAGTGCGCCGAACACACACACACAAACAATGATGAGAATTAAAAATAGAATTTCGATTGAATGAGGAAGAAAAAGAAGGGAAGGGGATTCAACTATATTTAAAATATTTTAAGAACAAAAAAATTAAACTACAGAAGGTGGATGAGAATAAGAGATATTGAAAAAGAAACATGCATTAAAATAGAATTACAAAAACCAAGACTTACAAGATTGCAAACGAATAAAAACACAAAAGCGAGTGAAATCAAAAAGAGAAGGAAAGGTATATCAAGTAAAAACATTATTATGACAGGTCCTCCCAAGCCTTTGGAAAGGCTTTGGTCGTTCCAATTGATGCTGTTATCTTTTGAAATGCCAACCCCTCTCAAGGAGAGAAGGGGAGAGTATTTATAGCCCAAGGAGTGGACTGTTTGCATTCCCAATGTTTCCCTCCACTTGCATCTCCATGTTGGCTATTCAGACAGCTGAATATCCAGAATGATCCTTCTTCCTAGTTGTAGATAATATATTTTTCCGACCTATATCAAAATTTGGAGTCATTTGGGCCTATTTATCCAAAGTTATGTCTGTTTATTAAACAAATTTAATCAGTCCATTTCAATCCAAGATTTTTGATGTCTAAAATGTTAAAGTGTTTATGAATAGGAATATGCCTTCAAAACCGAATTATGTCTTCAATAAAGTCTGCCACTTATATCTCCTCTTTCACATTGAAAATTCTCATCTTTATTGGATGCTTAAATCATGAGATATGTCATGCATACTATACTGATTTTATTTCCCGTCCAGAATGGTGGGATGGACTTCAAAGCATATGTTGGGCCAATTTTTTTTGGAGTTGGGCCTTGAAATTTTTATCCAAGACTCCCTAAATTGTCCCAAAAACCTTTGAGGATAATGAAGGAATTTTAACTTCTAGATTGATCCACGTAATTCAATCTTCATGACTGGTCCAGTTTCTTCACAGATTTCGTAGGTCATCTTGTGTGGTAAATGTGGTCCTTAAAATGGAATAATTAGCACATACTCCCTTATAATGAAATGTTTTATATTCAATTAGGAATCCTAAAAAACAAGAAACACACAATTTGGATTATTAGGGTGAGAGTTATAAATAAAATAGTAAACTGACCCAATTGGACTACTTCTAAAAATGCTCAAAAATTATACTTAGTATTAAAACATTAATATTTCACACAAATTATGCACAATTCATATAAAATAAGTAAAGGGGGTATATAATAAGACATGAAAATATTAAAAACATCATCTACCAATTTTATTCTCTATATTTAATGTGTCACAGATCCTACTCCTTGATATCATCCCAACTAAGGGACTAAACCAAAATGATTTTCTGACACCAACATCGACAAACCAATACCATTTGTCTCAAAATGAATAGTATACCATTCAACACTAATAACATTTGTAACATCATTCCCCTCACAAATTCTCTTGGGAAAAGGTGGTTACATTGTTAAGAATTATGTGACATCCCCATGATAGAAAAGGCTAGAAATAAATGACAAGGGATTAATAAATAGTTGAGGGATGATTTTCCCATTGAAAAAAACAACCCAACTAAGAATATAATGACTAAAAATATAAGATATGATGCCTGGGAATGGTATAATACAAATCATGTATAACCAAGTAAAAAAACCAACCTATAACAATGAAAAATATCATAGTATAATGAGGAAAACAAAAACCAATATCAGAGTAAAATACAGAAGCAAAAACCAACAACTCTCAAAGACTCCAATACAAAAACTCAGCAACTCCCAAAAATCTCTAAGTTACAACTCCAAAATCCATGTCCACTGTATCATGACCCATCACTAAATTAATATGAGAATTTCCTTTAACTATGACTCAATATATAATATCTGTAATATTAAAAAATTTCCAAATAAAGGGGTCAGTATAAAACTCAGTAGAATTTCCCCAATGACTTCCCAACTCATGACACTAGAATAGAACTTGATGTCAAATTTATATAAAAAAAATTATAAAAAAATAAAAAATTTCTTCTAAAAACCAAATTCATTTCTAATAAAAATATTTGTCTAAACCAAAAACATTTTTCTAGGGAAAAAAGCTAACCAAATCCATCAAAAACATTTATTAAATCGCATTTTTCATAACCCATTCGATTCTACAAAACCACATAAGAATTATCATCCATTGATTGAGTTTAAAGACCTGGTATTTCCATGTAATTGTTTTTAAATATATGAGAATTTTACGAGTCTGTGAAAATTGACGACATGGGATTCTGAGGCCCGAAGTTCCCAAAATGAATTTATTAATATTATTTCAGGTACATTAAGTAAACGTGCGAGCGGGTTTTTGTAATGTTTGAACTGGTGCTCAGAATATAAATATGAAGGCACCGTTGAACTCGCAGCGCCAGTATCCGTTTACTGGGACTTTCTCCTCAACGGTAGTGGGTTGAGAGTGAAAGATAGTTTTTGGGTTTTTCATGTAATAATAACATAAAAAAATTGTGTCACATTTTATTTTTATTTACTACACCCATTTAGGTGTTTGGAGGTGGGGTCCAACGAAACTAAACCTCCATGTGGAAGTTAGAAGTGGGGATAACCAGACCTTAACATCCCATGAGAGGTTATGGTGGTGGGGACCACCCGGGACTAAACCCCCCTTTTATTGAGAGAAACTATTGACCTCCCTCATTAATGAGGGAGAGCCTCTTGACCTCCTCCACCTTAATTATTTCAAGGCTCATACCATTAATCCTACCAAAACACCACTTAATTGAGCCAATTTAATTTAATCTAATTTGAATTGTGCCTACCATTAAATTGGGGAAACACTTTTTATTATTGGATATATATTTTATTTGGTAGAATTGGGGAGAGGAGGAGCTTTGGGAGAAATATTCTCCCATGAAGAATGCTTCCTCCATGAAGAACGCCAACGACATCGACCTTCTTCCTCAGAACATCCTTCGACATAGGACGTGTTCGTCTACAATGAATCAATGTCCGACTTATCACGCCAACGTCAATCAACATCAAACAAGGTAGGGTTTTAAATTAATTATGATTTTATTCCCATTATTATTTCCTTTTAAAAACAAGGAACGTCGATCAACTTATTATCAATTTGATCCACATATGTTTTCCTTGCGGGTTGGGAATAAATTGTTTCGGGAAGTTGTAGGGATGGTTATTTAATTCGAGATTCTTCTTGATTAATATCTTCATTCTTGATTCATGATTAAATTATAGCCACTTTTTACCACTCTAAAAGAGGAGGGTGTGGGCCAAACTAACATGGCCCGAACACCCTCCGTCATTCTTCCTTGTGGTGTTCATCAGAATGATGGAAGATGACGAAGGCGACGAAGGCAATGATGTCGTGACCCGCGGCCACCACGACGCTTGCCGCCCCTCGCAGTGCCCTGGCTGAACCGGTCGAGCCACCCCGGTCGCACCACCCGTCGTCCGCGCCACCCACCGGGGGTACCGTCGGCGGCCCTCCGAGCCCCCCCCCCCCCCCAGCCTGTGTCGCCTCCAACCTCCCGAACCGCTCGCGCCCCTCCCAGTGCCCAGGCCGAAAAGGCTCGCGCCCCTTATGGCGCCCCGACCGCTTTCACCTCCAGGCCGAACCAGCCCCGGTTACGCCACCAACAGGTTGAACTGGCCCCGACCACACCACCCCAGCCCCCGGGCCGAGCTGCCCCAAGTCTCCGCCCTCGCGGAACCCTGCGGGCTACGACACCCACGTGGTGCCCTCCGGGATTAACCACCCTCGTGCCGACCCATGGCCATTCCACGCCCCCGTGGCCGGTCCACTCCATCACGACCCTCCATGGCCCCTCGCGGCCTGCTGAGCTGGGCCCAGTGAGCCGGGCCGAATCCAATGGGATGGCCCACCCAATAGGCAAGGTCATCTTAGACTTGGTCGGGCCGGGTCGGTCCAACCAGGTTGAATAGGACCCGGGCCCATTATGACCATTTAGTTTGTTTTGGATATATCCTTGGCACCAGACGTTCGTTTGACGAACCGTCAGCAGCATTGGTAATCTCGGAGAATGATATTCCCTTTGAGTATACCCCACTGTAGTTTGGGGTATAGTTGAGATACTATCATGTTGGATTATGCACAAATCCAACCGGGCCCCCGGGATTAAAAGGCTAATAATTCACAGATCGGGTGTCTGATTGACGCACTGTCTATTGCGTTGAGACCCCTATGATGTGGCAGTCTTTTGATATACTTCTTCATGGTAATTAGTGAAAGTTGATGTATCGACCAGTAGTTCGTGGGTCAGACCCTCCCAGAGACGAGCGATCGTAATGCGGAGACCTAGTTGATGGATGAGACCGGATAACTACTGACCGTTTGTCTCATAGTGACTCTACTAGCCCAGTGGGGAGTGCCTTGGTGTCGCAGAAGACCCACAGTGGAGGACTGCACTTGGTGATGCGACAGATCCATGGTACTTGACAGAAGGAGTACCTCTACAGGCTATGAGGGGGAGCACACTTGGTGACGTAGCAGACCGACAATTGGGACCGCCTCTGTGTGACGCAGTAGACCCACGATAGAGGACAGGAGGAGTACCTCAGTAGTCTAAGGTTAGTGGGAAGTGCGCTTGGGGTTGCGGCAGGATCATTGTACTCTATTGACCAGGAGTTCTCCAGAAGCCGAGGTTTCAATAATATGACTGGGGATGTTACTTGATACTACACCTAAAATAAAATCCCAGTTGATCTGAGTCAGTAATTTTGTTTTTCCCTCAAGATTGAGATGGATCACTTGATAACTTAGGAATATGTATGGGAATATACCTAAATAAGATTATTTGTTGATTTCATACTTTGTGGTTTATACTTGACGGATTATGTGAGAACTTGAGGGTCTCGGGGTCCCTACTGAGTATCATTATACTCACCCCTGCACTGGCTATTCCCGTACATCATTGTTTTGGATGCAGACGACAGACAGCACTGACAGAGGCTGAGATTACGAGGATTGGATGGTACCCAGTGGTGAACCATACATCCTGTCAGTACCAAGAGGAGACGAATGGAAGAGGAGTTATGAGGAGGCAATCAGTACCAACCCTTCAGGTAGGAACCTCGGAGGATGAACAAGTTTTTGTTTTCCTCTTTCTTCAGTTGTACATGTACTTTCGGTTTCCTGTACTTTACTGTTGGGCTTATATTCTGGCCCATTTTACTTTTAGCACTGTTTTTTTATACAGTTTAATTGGTGTTTCGTCCAACTGTGTGCTTGCTTGTTTCTGTGTTTACAGGTTATAAAGGAAATGCCTTCCCAGTTTTAGGGAATTTTGTCTTTTGTGCTAGTCCCCAACCCCTGGCCTATGGAAGGAAAGCTTGGGGTAGTCACGACACGGGCCTCGAGGGACAGGTCGTGACAAATTGGTATCAGAGGAGTCAGTTATACAGCATAACTTAGGACTCTAATCTTTTCTATGAAGTAATTGTGTTATGTTTATTGAATGTAGTTTTTAGTTCATGATGAGGTGACGCTTCTCTGGGAAGACTTCGAGAGCCTGTATCGGGAAGAGTTTGTCCCAGAGACTCTTCACGCAGTGCGCATTCAAGAAAAACTTCATCTACAGCAGGGCATCATGATTGTAACTCAGTACTCAGCGAGTTTCACCGACCTCTCACGTTACTCCAAAGATATGTTGTGGGACCCATTCTACAGCGCCTGGATCTTCGAGCAGGGACTCAGGAAGGAGAACAGGGCTTTAGTGATCTCACTCAGCATCCCAACATAGGCGGGGGTGTTAGATAGGGACCCCTAGTGGAGAGTTTCCTTGTTGAGAAGACACCAGCAGCGAGACCCACTACCAGTCATTATGTAGCGGAGTCTTCTATAGTTGGTAGCAGACAGACGTCATAGAAGTCCAAGAGGACAAGACCTACAGGTGGATGACCTCATGACTCAAGATCAGTTGTGCGGGGCACCGAATGCAGAGACATACCTTCCTGGAGTGGTTAGGGTTACTCACATGGTGGGTAGGGTCGCATGGATCGTGATTTTCTGACCCACCAATCAAATAATCTACAGATGTTCGAAGGACCGCACCAGAAGAGAAAGAGATTCGATCGAGGTAGACATGGCCGAGGATCTGGTCGTGCAGTTGGTGGTGAGATACGATTCGAAATATTACTTCCACCACCACCAGGAGGTTGACCTTGACCCCGGGGAGCTAGTGTATAGGGGAGATCTCAACTCCAGGAAGCTGAGGCTTATGATTACGATGCTTAGGAGATGATATGAGGTATGGTCTATGTCTATTCCACCATAGTTATAGTACTTATAGACACAGGTTCAAGTCATTATTTTATTGCAACTTCCCTCATTCAGAGCTTGGAGATTCTGACAGAGTCATTGGCTCGATCCTTACGGCTAGAGACTCCTACAAGAGTAGATTCAACAATTACACACTGGTTCCAGTAGTGAGAGCTTACTCTAGGAGGCCAGAGATTCGGTTGGGATCTCCTAGTAGTGGTGTCGAGGCCTTACAATGTCATCTTGGGAATGGACTGGTTATCTATAGTTCATGCTCATATTGAATGTATTAGGTGCAAAGTGTGGTCTGTATGCATGGATGGGACCGGGTATACCTTCACTGTTGAGAAGGGAGCCTTTGTAGAACATGATGGACTCGCTCGGAGCAGAGTGCAGCCAATCACTTATCAGTTGGTTAGCCTTACTCTCAGAGCTATTGATGTGCAGGTTCTGAGTTATCCTATAGTGGTGGACGAGTACAAAGATGTTTTCCCTAATGTCCCAGGTCTACCTCCTCAGAGATAGGTGGACTTTTACATTGAATTTTACCTCGGGACGGCACCGATATCTACACCATCATATTGGTTGGATCCCATGGAGCTTCACGAGCTGTTGGTATAGCTAGAGGACTTGCATGGGGAGGGATTCATCCGGCCCATTGTTTCACCTTGGGCAGACTCAATCCTGTTCGAAAAGAAGTCAGATGGGAGATTGAGGCTTTGTGTTGAAAATCGGTGCCTGAACCATGTTACCATGAAGAATAAGTACCAACTCTCGAGGATTAAAGACCCCTTTGATCAGATGAAGGGAGCACGATGGTTCTCGAAGATAGACCTTAGATCAGGCTATCACCAGCTCAGATTTCAAGATGAGGATGTGTAGAAGATGGCTTTTAGATCTCGATATAGACACTACAAGTTCTTAGTTATGCCTTTCGGTGTAACCAACTCTCCAGCAGTTTTCATGGGACTCATGAACAGGATCTTTCATCCATACCATGATCGTTTGGTCATAGTCTTTATTGAAGAAATTCTAATCTACTCATCTACTGAGGACGAGCATGCCTACCATTTGTAGGTAGTACTGGACACACTCTGAGAGCACTAGCATTATGGTAAGATCTCGAAGTGCCAGTTCTAGATCCGAGAGGTTTAATTTCTGGGACATGTCATCTCGAAGGCTGGAGTTGTAGTAGATCCGACAAATATTTAGGCAGTACTTGCTTGAAAACCACCCAAGAGTGTGATGGAGGTACAAAGTTTCCTAGGTTTGGCTAGATACTACCTGAGATTTGTCCCAGATTTCTCCAAAATTTCAACACCACTATCAACCTTAACAATGAAGAGGGAACCCTTTGGGTGGTCGGAGAGATACCAGCATAGTTTTTAGGAGCTGAGGCAAAGGCTGACTAGTGACCCCATCTTGAGACTTCATTAGGAGGGAGTAGGGTACGTAGTCTACTACAACGCATCAGGGACCTGACTTGGATGTGTCCTGATGAAGGAACAAGAAGTGATCGCATATGGTTCTTGAAAGCTGAGATAGCACGAGCAAAACTATGCAACCCATGACCTAGAGTTAGCAGTAGTGGTCTTCACCTTGAAGATGTGGCGACACTATCTGATGGCGAACGTTTTACAATTAACTATGATCACAAGAGTCTCAGGTATATTTTCTCTCAGAAGAACCTGAACCTAATACAACGACGTTTGTCTTGAGTTCCTCTAGAACTATGACTTCAAGATAGTATATACTCTTGGGAAGGGGAATGTTGTTGCAGATGCACTCAGTAAGAGGTCTGGTATACAGCTGCTAGGTGAGGCGACAAACCAGCTGGCTGCTTTGAAGATATCCTTTTTTGATAAAGATGGGGCAGCTTTTCTTCAGTCTCTTATAGTCACTCCCCTACTTCTTCACCGAGTTAGGGAGGTATTGCATGGGGACATTGACTGCGAGGCACGACATGCTCAGATATCCATATGATAGGCACCCGAAGGATTTTTTGAAGGTGGGGAGCACATCATCCTCCTCAGAGGACATACTATGGTACCAGTGTCACATCAGGAGTAAGTGTTGAGGGAGTTCCACGTATCCCCTCTAGCGGTACATCCAGGAGTGGTGAAGATGAACCAGGATCTCTGACGACAGCACTAGTGGCTGAGAATAAAGAAAGCAGTCGCAGAGTTTGTCTCTCGATGCCACACATATTAGCAATTGAGGACAGAGCATGAGGTACCATTAGGCTTGGTTCAGCCTTTATAGGTCCCAGAGTGGAATTGGGATGAGATATCCATGGACTTCGTAATAGGACTTCCACATAAATCTAGGGGACATGACTTGATTAGGGTTATCGTCGACTGACTCACCAAGTCGGTCCCCTTCCAACCAATAAGAGAACAGGGTTCAGTAGAGATCTTGGAATGCCTCTATGTGTAGGAGATTGTGCGACTAACAGGATTACCCATGACGATCGTCTCTGATCGTGACGCACGTTTTACTTCCCAGCTATGGAAGGGGTTGCAAGAGGATTTCTGGATGCAGCTTCGTTTGAGAACCGCCTTCTATCATCAGATGGATGGCCAGACTGAGCATACCATTCAGTCCCTCGAGGACATGTTGTGTGCTTGTGTTCTCAAATTCGGTCGCAGCTAGAAGGATCACTTTCCTTTGGTGGAGTTTGCGTACAACAACAGTTATCACTCCACCATTGGATTGTCACCTTTTAAGGCGTTATACAGGCGACCTTGGAGATCACCTTTGTACTGGACTAACCCAGGGGAGTCATTACAAGTGGGACCAGAGATGGTATGGGCTACCATGAATAAGGTGCAGGTCATCCAAGAGCAGATGAAGACTACACAGAGCAGGCAGAAGTCCCATGCCAACAGGAGACTGAGACCTCTGGAGTTCGAGGATGGCGACCACATCTTTCTACGGGTCTCACCTCGGCGAGGTTTGTAGAGATTTGGGTGAGGCGTCAAGTTATCTCTAAGGTTCGTCGGACCTTTTCAGGTCCTCAGCAGAGTTAGCGAGGTAGCATACCTCTTAGCACTTCCACCTCAGTTGCACCGGGTGCAAGACGTATTCCACGTATCCCAACTGAGGAGATATGTGCATGACCCTTCTCACATCCTCGACCATGGTGAGATGGACGTTGACAATGGGGTGACTTTTACAGTGGTTCCAATAGAGATTGAGGATCGATAAAAGCGGGTCCTTCATGAATGATCGATACCTCTGGTGCGCGTTCACTAGCAACACGGGAACCTCCATGAGATCATATGGGAGAGGGAGGCTCAGATGCATGATCAGTACCCCCACTTGTTCCCTTAGTTTGAATTATGTTTTAAGAGGATGTAAAGCCTAAGGTGGGGAGAATTTAAAGACCTAGAATTTCCATGTAATTTTTTCTAAATATATGGGAATTTTATGTGTCCGAAAAAATTGACGGTTCGTGATTCTGAGGCCCGGAGTGCCCGTAATGAATTTAAAAATATTATTTCTCGTGCGTTCAGTAAACGTGCGAGTGGGTTTTGCTAACTTTTGAACCGGTGCTCAAAATTGAAATCCAAGGGCACCGTTGAACTCATAGCACCGATATTTGCTTAAGGAGACTTTCACCTCAATGGCAGTGGGACGAGAGTGAATGATATTTTTGTGTTTTTTGTGTAAGAATAAAATAAAAATAAAAGTGTGTGACATTTTATTTATATTTTCAACACCCATGTGAGTGTTGGAAGGTGGGGTCCACAAGAACTAAATCTTCATGTTGAAGTTTGAAGTGGGGACCACCAGACCATAACCTCCCATGAGAGGTTATGGTGGTGGGGACCACCTGAACCATAACCTCCCATGAGAGGTTAGGGTGGCAAGGACTACCCGAGACAAAATCGCCCTTTAATTGAGAGAAACTCCCCCCCCCCCTCATTAATGAGGGAGAGCCTCTTGACCTCTTCCACCTTAATTATGCCAACACACCACTTAATTGAGCCAATTTAATTTAATCCAATTTGAATTGTGCCTTTGATTAAATTAGGGAAACACTTTTTATTATTCCCTATCTCATTAATTTGGTGTAATTTGGGAGAGGAGGAGCTCTGGGGAGAAAGCTTCTCCAACGAAGAACGCTTCATCCACGAGAAATGTCGATGACTTCAACTTTCTTCCTCAGAACTTCTTTCGACATAGTACGTGTTCATCTACAACGAATCAACATCCACCTTCTCGAGCCAATGTCAACCAACATCGAACAATTTAGGGTTTTTAATTTAGTATTATTTTATTCCCTTTATTCTTTCCTTCTAAAAACAAAGAACACAAATCAAATAATTATCATGTTTTTCCGTGGATTTTTTCCTTATGGGTTGGGAATAAATTGTTGTGGGATGTTGTATGGATGGTTATTTAATTTGTGAATCTTCTCGATTAATATCTTCATTCTTGATTCATGTTTAATGTTTAACCACTTACTACCACTCTAAACATAGTGGGTGTTGGCTAAACTAACAAGGACCAACCTCCCTCCGTCATTATTCTTTGTGGTGTTCATCGGAATGAAGGAAGATGATGGAGGCGACAAAGGCAATGATGCCACCACTCGTGGCCACCGTGACTCATGCCACCTCCTCACAGTGCCCCGGCCGAACCGGCCAGGCCTCCTTGGCCTACGCCGCCGTCGGTGCCCCAAACTGCTCAATCCCCTCGCGGCGCCCTGTCTGAACTAGCCCCGGTTGCACCTCCCCCTGGACGAACTGGCTCCAGCCGCATCACCCTGCCCCCGAGCCGAGCTTCCCCAAGTAGCCTCCCTCGCGGCTCCCTCCGGGCCGAGCTGCCCACGAGGCACCCTTCGAGCTGAACCGCCCTCGCGCCGACCCGCAGCCGGTCCGTGCCCTCACTGCCCACCGTGCCCCCTCGCAGCCTGCTAGGTCGGGCCCAGCGAGCTAGGCCGAATCAAACGGGTTGGCCTGCCCAATGGGCAGGGTCGACCTGAACCGGGTTGGACTAGACCCGGGCCCACTACAACCCTTTACTTTCTTTTGGCCATATCTTTGGCACCATATGTCCGTTTGAAGAAGCGTCAGTGGAACTGGTAATCATGGATCATGAATCTCCCTTTCAGTATACCCCAATGGAGTTTGGGGTATATTTGAGATATGATCAGGTTGGATCGTGCACAAATCCAACCGGGCCCCTGAGACTAATAGACTAATAACTCATATACCGTGTGTCTGATTGACACGTCGTCTGTTGCGTTGAGACCCCTATGACATGGGGGAACTTTGAGATACTTATTCATGGGACTTTGTGACAGTTGGAGTATTGACCAGTACCTCATGGAGAAAACCTTCCTAGAGACGATCGAGCGTAGTGAGGAGACCTAGTAGCTAGCTGAAACATGATGAATGTTGATTGTTTGACTCGAAGAGACTCTACTAGCCCAGTGGGGATTGCCTTGGTGTCGCGGCAGACCCACGGTGGAGGAGCGCGCATGGTGAAATGGCAGACCCACGGTAATCGACAGGAGGAGTACACCTGCAGGATACGGGGGGAGCACCCTTGGTTATGTCGCAGACCCACAGTGGGGAGTGCCTCTGTATGACGTGACAGGCCCATGGTACTCGACAAGAGGAGTACCTCAGTAGTCCAAGGTTAGCTGGAAGTGCGCTTGGTGTCAAGGAAAGCCCACTGTACTCAATTGAGCAGGAATTCTCTAGCACCTGAGGTTTCGATAATGTGACTGAGTATGTTACTTGATACTACCCCTAAAATAAAATCCCGGTTGAGCTGAGTTAGTACTTTTGTGTTTTCCTCATGATTGAGATGGATTATTTGATATCTTAGGTATATATATGGGAATATACCTAAGTATTGTTATCTTTTGATTTCTTACTTTATGGTTTATCCATGATGGATTTTGTGAGAGCTTGAGGGTCTCAGTGTCCCTACTGTGTATCATTATACTCACCCCTATATGGGATATGCGCACACTTCATTGTGTTGGATGCAGACGACGGACATCGCTGACGAAGGCTGAGAGTACCAGGACTAGACGATACCCAGAGGTGGACCATACGGCGAGTCGGTACTCGGAGGAGACGGATGGATGAGGAGTTCTAAGGAGGTGATATGTACCTACCCTTTAGGTAGGAACCTCAGAGGATGAGCCAGTTGCTTTTTTCCTTTTTCTTCAGTTGTACATGTACTTTCAGTTTCTTGTACTTTACTGTTGGGCTTATATTCTGGCCCCTTTTACTTTCAGCACTCTTTTGATATACAGTTTACTTGGTGTTTCATCCAGCTATGTGCTTTCTTGTGTGTGTGTTTATAGGATATAAAGGCAACACCTTCCTAGTTTTAGAGAATTACGCCTTTGGTGCTAGTCTCCCGCCCCTGGACTATAGAAGTCGGTCTTGGGGTTGTCACGGCACGGGCCCCGGGGGACGGGTCGTGACATTGAGTCATATATACGTTTCCATTTTCATATTTACCTAATGGAACATTCCCCTTATACAAGGTCAAGTCCCTTATACCCCAATGATGCACGACCTTTATTCGGGGTCACATCGAAGGCATGAACTCACACCAACCCTTGTATTCCCAAACCATGCCAAACGAATATCACAAAACCATGTCCATAAAACTATTCTTTTATTAAAAACATTTCAACAAACAATTTATATAATTTATAACTACACACCCATTTTAAAATCATAATTTTAAAACCATGTAACCACTTGAACATTCCACGATCAAAAAAATTCCACAATTTTAAAAACCATAACTATTGATGGTTTCAACCAAAAGTTTCACATATTTTTCAAAATTCAATTCATTGAATTTAAATAATTTTAAACCAAGACTTCTATTTCTAATAAAGTGGAATTGAGGATGAATCCACCATCCTCACAATGTTAGGTAAGATAGAATAATGGCACAAAACTCTAAAAACAAGGCTTATGTCTTCTAAAACACACTTTAGATATTTTTCCCTAAAATCCACACAACCATATCTCATTATTATTTTCATCAAATAACATGGTTCTATCCTTAATGGATTATATTCATGAATCCAAGAGAGGGGAGAAGGATAGAGCTAAGGAAACCCACCAAGAATGAGAGCATATTAATGAATCTGGTCTCCAATGCACCACGACTCACCAATGGATCACTCTTGAATCAAATGGAAAGGTTTTTCCAGCCTATGTAGGAAGTAGGACATGATTTATTGTATGATTAATAAAAAAATTAGAGGTTAAGATTATAATTAGGATTAGATCCACCATTTAAGGAGGACCACATGTTCACTTCTTGGGTAGGCCACACGATTTGGAAAACAATGATCCAACTATGTGGGTGCTACTGCATTAATCCACAAATCACATGTTTGGATCTCACAATTGGACAAGTTGTGTAGAAACCGTGTTTATCCCCTTGGTTCCACATTTCATGGTGTCATCGGGTTTAACCGCGGTTGGGCCAATTTGTGAAGAAACTATTCACCTACCTATTTAAATTTGTTTTCCCATGCCCAGTTTTCCAGAGGTGTTTCAGGGATTATCATATTTGTGCTCAAACTGTGAACCTTAATAAAATCAAAATGAATTACCAAATATCATCCAAACCAACCCAAACATAACATGGTTTCTTTATATTTATTAAATAAATAAATAAAGATTCAGTTACCTGAAACTGTAGGTACTACTCCATGAATCATGATTATGATCTTTGACATGTACGATACGGTTTTCAAAATTTCATGTTCATGTTCTCATACAAGTATTATCATTTTATTCTTAAGTGATAATTTATATATCCCATTTACCCTTATAGATATTTTTATCACACCTTTCCTACATTTCTATTCCCTTAGTTAGGAAGAATGGTTTTAAGTAACATATGCTTAAAATGGTTACAATCTGTGATGAACTTTTGGGAGATGATATTGATTTTTATGAACCAGTTGTTTCTATATCCATGTTTTTAAGTAAGATTTGTTTTCTAATTATTCATGTCTCTTATCCTAAAATTTCCTTTTTTATATAAGTTTTCCAATATTTCATTTGATTTTTCAAGGGTTATATGATTAAAGTTGGGTCACGTTTTTTAGTATCCAACCTGTAAACATAATGATTATATTTTTAGGATTATATTAGAGGGAACATGTTTTGGGGTATCAAATATTACTCCCAAATATTATACATGTCAATTCATGATATATAATCATTTACTCGATTCATTATAGATATATATAATTTGGAGACCACCAGTTAATTAATGGTAATAGTTATTTAAGTGTTTGGGTTCACTTCCTATTTATATTCGTCTGATGAGATAATACTTTACCCCATAAATTCGAAGGATATAAAATTTCTACTCCACCCATTAAATAATGGACAACCATACATATTAATTCTATATGAACATGATAACAATATTAATTCCATCATAGGTTAATTAACCTATGAAACAAAATGGGTTTCATGAAAACATCCATAAGACGTTATCGTAATCCATACAGAGAAAGAAGGTGGATGATATTATTTGAAAATATTCATAGTGATGAATAAGAAACATTAAAGAATATTTTGAAATAAAAAAACATCTACTAGAGAATTAAAATATAAATTATGAGAAGATAAATAAATCCCATTACATATTAGATAACTTTTACTTTAAAATGCTATATTTTATAAATAAATAAAATAAAAATCTCATTTGTACACAATGAATACATGAAGGTAATGTTTATTAAATAAAACCAAAAAAATATTATATAAAAAATACATTAGTATAGACATATTTAAAAAGGATATTTTTTTAAAACGTTATAAATATGGATAGAGTTAGCAGAAAATGCTCATAAAAAAGTTAAAAGAGTATAATTCTATAAATAATTTTTATTTTCTTACAAAATAAATTAAGAAATTATATAATTATAGTTAAATAATATATATAATACCATATATAGTATATGTACATAGAGGGAAAATATTCCCAATTGGAAAAAATAGGAAGGTCGGTTTCCCTATCATTCATCACTTCAGGTATATAATAAACCAAATAGAATATTTAATGGAGATAAGGCATGTAAAAACCATGAATAACCATAGGTGAAGAAAATATAGTGTATTTGATAAATATTGATCTTAAAACATCCGTAGATAGAGGTTTATTTAAAAATTAATAACTCAAAAGTGGGATTGGAAATAAAACATGTAAAAATTCGATAACTTTTAAATAAAAATATCATGATGGATAATAAACTATATTGTGTTTAAAAAAAATTAATTTCATGAAAAATATGATGAAAAATATCAATGGAAAGTATATACACCACATAAAAAATATAGGTGGGGAATATGGAACATATATCAATGAATGTAAATTGAGATGAAAAACACTTTCCTTTACACCTAACTTCTATGAAACCACTTCAAATAATTTTATAATAAACATAAAATTATTAATAAATTGTTTAGAAACATTATTAAACTAACACCCTGAAATTATAGAGTATGAATATTGTATTTGATAGCGTGTATGACATGCGACACCAAGCGTTTAAGGGAATATAATACCATAATAATTTAAATATAATTAGTATTTAAAATATATTTCACATATTTTATATTTTTTAATGCACTCCACACTGATTTATCTTGAATTACATGCAATAGAAACCTTCTTTGATGTCTTGTGTTACACACAAGATCAAGTTTTACCAAAAAATAATATATTATTAAAATATTATTATTTCATATAATTAGATATAAAACATCCATTATGAATAGTATTAACTAATTAATGAAAATATATATTTTACACAATTAATTAATTAGTTGCAAATTAATTATAAATGACTATAAGAATCGATTGAATATAATGGGACTATTTTTATACAAAACTATTTTATTGGTCACAAAGCTGTTTTACCCTAATAAATTAAATTCTTTATAATTATTGAGTGATATTAATGTTATATATATATATATTATTAAATAAAATTATTTATTCATCCAATTTATTTTATAGGCTTAAGGTAAAAAATTCAATTTTATGCCTAAAATAATATATATTTTTAATAAAGAATTTTAACCACCTTTTAATGGAGAACCAATTTTAATTCTAATGTTTTATCCTATTATAAATTTATTATTTAAAAATAAACATCAAATTTTAAATCAAAACTAAAAAATTATCTTATGGTGATTTTTTTGTACTTTTTAGTGAAGATTCATTTTTTAATGAATAACGAAAAATACTGAATTTTAGTTCAAAAATGATTTTTCTTCAATTTTTTATAAGGTTAAATTATATTATAAATATGTTTTAAAGTATAATTAGATAATATTTTTATCATTTAATAATTTTTATTTCATTATAATCAATTTAACATTGAAATTGACTATAAAAGCATAGAAAATGTTTGGACATTTTTACCTTAAATATCTACATTATTATCCTATTTGCAGGATTAAATTTAAATTTATTTATTCCACATAAGTGATTTGAATTTGAAAAAATGGATTCCATATTTTGAATTAGAATAATTTATAATTTTTAATAAGGTCAACTATGTTTTTTACCAAAAATATTATTGAATGTAATTAATATTAATTACAATTATTAAGGCTAAATTAAGGTTAATAAAGAATTAAACCTTAACCTTAAGCCCCAAAATGAGTTATAAACTTGTCCAAAATAATTTTTATGGCAATATTGCGACCATATATTGTATTTTAATGAATTGGGTCTATCAGTGTATCCACTTTCAACCTTAAAAATGTGGTAGGAATTCTGTTGTCAAAATATTACATGAGAGTCACTCCTCCTCCACTATAAAAAGAACTCCTCTACTCCCACTTACTCACACATGTCATGAAACATTGGAAAGATGAATATCTGACCAAATAGGTCCTAAAAATTCCTCCCATAATCCTATAATCCTATTATTTGGATAAAATCATTCCAATTAAGCCCTTTGGTGCAAACCAAAAGGGGTTACCCGATTAAGAGGTAACATCTTTCCTTAACCTTTGTAATGTTATTTCCATTATCCACTCCCTAAAATATATTTATTCTATTATTATATAATAGAAACAGTATCCAAAATATACTAGTATGTTTTTATGTTAATGTTTCAACCTTCACTTACACATACATCCATCTAATGGTTAACAAAAATACTATTCATGTGAATGGCGAACTGCCACCTCACGAAATGATGATAGTTTGATATTCCATTATGGCCTCTCATTGTGGTAATTATGATGTAAAATATATTTATATATGATATATATTATATTTATAATATCATTATTTTTCTTTAATTATTTTATAATGCATACCTTTATACATTCTATTTTTTGTAAATACGGTAACATCATTTGTAGAAGTGTGGACAACTACCACCTCAAACCGGTGTGACTCATTCATGCTATAAATGGAATGTATAAAAGATTATTTTAATAAACCTATATAACATATATATAATAATTAATTTATAATATACATATGAATCATTCACTTTTGATTCTTTTAAATACAAAACAGAAATGAAAGTAGCCTTCATGCGTACGTACGTCCTAACATTTCCAAGAATAGTGCACTTCATTACATATCTCAGAATATTATAGACTATTCTGAATACATATGTATTGAATATATAAGATAATTAAGTCATGTTATACATTGTAGATATGATTAAATCATGATATATTTTATGGTAACAACAAGTAACAAGTCAAAACATACTTGAGAAAACTAGGGAATTAACACCTGAAATGTTTAAAATAATGCAAGATTGTTAAAAGGAGGTAATAAGATATTAAAATGAGTTAATATATGATATTATTAAAATATTATTGGTTCTGGTGTTTATTATTAACATATTTTAAACCAATATTCAATAGGAAAAATACCACACAACAAAAAAGAAACATTAAGTTATGGTATTTTGTCTAAATTTGAATTCCATTGAGACTTATTTATTATTATGCATGAACTCACTTTTATATGGTATATAAACTGCCCTTTGAAACATAATATCAGGAATTTAATTATTCTCATGATATTATAAGTTTTATTTAATTTCATTTCCTTCTTTAGAATATTATTCAAATGTTTAAGAATGGCATGAGACACTTTGGAATGTTTAATGATGATTATCCACAAGAATGTTCTTAATGATTATCTTTAAAATCTTGCTCAATTTTGTAATTGTTAACTTTCCCTTAAAATAATTGTTTTATTATAATAGATTTCATATTAAATTTCCGTATATATATATAATTTATATTTATATTTCCAAAAATTTATATCATATCACATACACTGTTTAATTTGATAGTAATTTGATTAACTGGGAAATAATTGATAAATCTGGATCTTTTATTCAATATAGAAATTTGATAAGAAATTATATTTATATTGATTAATTGATGTATGTAATTATTTGTATTCGTAATTCTAGGTAGGGATTAGAATTTATATATCCCCTTGATGCATCGATAGGTTCTCATGGGATGATTAAGTTTTCCAAATTAAACAGTTTTTGATCTATAGTTTTAACCATCCTATGAAATTTCTTAACAGTATAGGTTTTTATGCGCCTTATACCTAACATCCAATAATTCATCATTTACACTATATATATTTTATTTATTATTTATCCGTTATATTTTTAATCTACATATCTATGGATGTATTCTACTCTCAATTTTTTGATTAAGTGGCATGTGTTTCAGATCCTCACCTTGCCATACTGTTTTCCATAACTAGTTATTTTAATAGAATATGTTATCATTTATTTACCATCCCATTTTAATTTATTCCTATTTATTTATTAGTTCTTTTTATTTACATACCCTTACTGAGAATTTAAGCTCACCCATATTATTTTTTCTTTCCACAGGTTCTGAGGAAGAAATATTTCAATATACTTTCAAGGATGTACTTTATTTTCTATTTATTTACCATGGTTGTATTTCTTATTTTCCAATATATTAGGGGTATTATGTTTGTAATATGGATTTCTAAGACTACTAAACTGATCAGTCCTTCTGTATTATATTCCTTATAATCATGCCACTATAATAAAATAATGCACTAGTAATGGGCTTCCAGGGTCGGGGTGTCACAGTTGGTATCAAAGGAGGTTTAGCAACAACTATGGAAACTAGATTTAAAAAACTAGATTAGCGAACATAAGCCTAAGATAGAATTTGATGATGAGTATATAATAACATCATAAGATTTTGGTAATGTAGATATTATGTTGGTATTCCTAGAGATATATCCCTGACTGGATACTATATGTGGATATGGTTCTGGCATAGATGTTACTAGGAGTAAACACAATGTTAAGGTGTTTCAAGCCTGACTTAGGGTAACCTGGTACAACAAAATAGGCCTTATTGCACACCTAGATTGAGACTCATATGGGATATGCTTAGGATAGCTCACATTTTCTATACCTTCCATTATGAAGGATTTTAATGTAAATATTTACCTTAAATTTACAAAGTTTATGATTCTAGGATATACGATTCATAAATTTATGTCATGTGTTGTACCATAATTGTAATTATACATTATGACTTTATGATTCAATCCAGTATGTGCCATATTTTTGAAATATATCCTCGAAGGAATATCGATGTCAATAATCATAGACAATATAGAGGTTTTCCTACTATAAAAGTCAATGTAGATAGTATTAGAACTGAGCAAGTTATAAATATATGGGAAGCTTAGTCAGGTTATGAAAAATAACAATTCTTGAATCGAGAAACATATTCTATATAGAGAGTCTACTATTATGGATTTCTTTGTGTGGTAGAATCCTCTATCATTTAGTGGGACTACTAATCTAATTTTATCTAGGTAGTAGACTATGTATCTAAAGAGTATATTTACAACCTCATAATGAAACAAAAAGGAAAAGGTTACACTTTAGTATATTGTCTCCAAAGTGATGTTGATCAATGGTGGTCCTTGATCTATAATACTAGTGAGGATGAAAAAATGGAATTCATGGATTAGAGATCATTTACGGATATATTATTCAATAAATACTTCCCTTGTAATAAACAAATTGAGATGAAAATGATGTTTCTTATATTAATGAAAAAGGAAGAAGAGATTATTTCATATTATGAAGTTACCTTTACAAGGTTATCCATATATGATATAGATTACATACATAACATAGAGTGCAAGATTGACCACTTATTTTAAGGTCATAATCCAAATCATGGAAGGGCACTGGTTTCAAAAAATTTCTCATCATATGAAGAGGTAGTTTTATGTGCCATCAAAACCAGAAATGATTTCTCAAGATCATATGTATTAAAGGGAATCCATGAGAAGAAGAGTTTATCTAAGCACCATAAAATGGGGAATGAGTCAATTAATTTGTAGGGAATGAAGCATTTTCCATTATTTGATAATTGTGGATAGAATCACCCTGGTAAATTCATGAAAGGATTGGGAGTTTTTTATAAGTGAGGAGAAAAATTTTTCTAGGAAAAAGAATACAAAGAAAACAAGTAAAACACTACTATTCAACATTACAACTACAATGAGATAGGGAACTATAAAAATTAATAAAACAAGAATTAGTATAATATACCTACGAAGAAGTTAAGGGATCATGTTTAAGCATATTTTATTGACACAACCACAGTGCAATGATTAATTTATGTCTGTATTTGGATCTATGAAATATGTTGTAAATTTATTTCATTGAAAATTTTCTCATAATATATATTATAAAATATATGAGGACTATACTTTATAAGTTTTTCAATCAATATTTGATATCATAAATTTAATGCTACCAAGAAAAGTTATTCAGTAGAAAGTTAAACTTCTTAGAGAACACATGATTAAGGGAGACACAACCCTTTATATTTTCATGATGTTGAGATAATGATGATGAAATTATTGATTTGGATAAGTGATTAATACATTTGTATATATTAATTACTTTTCAAAAAGTGTTTTATTCTATATTTAATGGAGTTTACAACACTTTTGGATTTATGGAATATATCCAATAACATTTATCATACATAAAAAATAAGTATGAGTTCATGTTTCAAATAGGGTTTTATGGTGATTTGAGTTATTACCATATTTCAAGAGGATACATGATGAATTTATTCTCATGTTTAGAAAGTGAAAATTTAGATTTGGGCCATGTTCATTAAAGGATAATGATAATTTCACTTTGGAATTCAGTGACCATATTTCTAAAGTGTGGGGTAAAAAAATTGTAAGGGTAAACCATTTATGAAATGGTTTAAGATGAACATTAGATCTTGTTTTTGATACTAATATATTAAATAACTATATGATGAATCATGTTATACAAGGTAAAATAGAAATAGTTCAATGAATGGTGGAAGTATAATATTGTGATTAAATAGATATACCGTGTAATTATATTTACTTATATTCTTATAGAGTGAAAGAAAACCTTAACTATAGAAAAAGGTTTTCTAAAAAAATGTCCTCCTAGTACCTTTATTTAAAATTTATCAAATGTCCCATTAGATCATTGAGGATTTATGGCCATGTGATTGTTAAATTTATCATAACCACGTCCTCTATAACTCTTCATCAGAACATTATTGTTATCTTTTTCCCCTATATCAATGTTTTATTTTCCAACCAATGTTCTCCTACTATGAAACCTAGTTATGTGATCACTACACTTTCCTTTGTCTTTTATTAAGAAGATTTTTTATTAACCCTATTCACAATGTGGGTCCTTAGATATATTTTATCATAAATCCATATATTACTAGGATCAATTTTAAATTGTGAGCATGAAATTTAATTATGGTAGGGAAAATATATCACTGAGAAATTATAGAGCATGAATATTGTAATTGATAACATTTATGACCCGCAACACCAAGCGCTCAAGGGAATATAATACCCTAATAATTTAAAATATAATTAAAATTTTAAATATATTTTACATATTCATTATTTTTTAGTTCACACAACATGGAGTTATCTTTAGTTATATGCAAGAGAAACCTTCTTCGATGTTTTTCATTACATAGAACACCAGGTTTTACCAAACACTAATATATTAGTAAAATATTATTATTTAATATAATAATATATAAACCAGCATGTATGAATATTATTAACTAACTAATGATAATATATTGTTTACAAAACTAATTCATAGGATGAAAAATAATTATAAATAAGAATAAAAAACAATTAAATATAAATGAATTATTTTTATAGAAAATAATTTTTATGCTCAAATAGCTATTTTACACTAATAAAATAAATTAATTAAAATTATTGAGTGATATTAATGTGATATATATATTATTTATTCGATAAAATATGTTGGATATTCATCTAATCTATTTCACAAGATTAAGATAAAAACAACCCAAATTTTATGCAAAAAAGAACTGTATTTTTATTAAGGAATTTTCCCAACCTTTTAAAAGAGAACCCATTTTAAATATAATTTATGGCCCTTTTATTAATTTAATATTCTCAGATAAACTTACTATTTTGAAAATAAACATAAAATATTTCTTACGGTGAATTTTTCCATGGTCTTTGACTAAGGCACCACCTTTCTAAAAAAACATACATTGTCATCCGGTCTGTAGCATTAAATTTCAATTAATTTATAACACTTATGTGATTGGAATTTTGAAAAATAAATTCCATATTTTTAATCAACATAATTTATAATTTCTAATAATTTAAACATTTATTTGACCCAAACAATTAGTGAATATAATTAAAATTAATTACAATTATTAAAGATAAATTAAGGTTAATAATGAAATAAAACTTAACCTTAAGGCCCCAAAACAACATATAAATTTTTTGAAAAGATATTATCTAGCTATATAACTACTCTATATTATATTTTATCTAATTTTTTTCATCATTGTATATACTTTAAACATGAAAATCATTGTAGTAATCTTTTGTAAAACTATTACAAGAGTGTCACTCCTCCTCCACTATATAAAGGCCTCGTATCCTCTCATTTCTTTTCACCTATAAATTTAATTTAAATTGACCAATCCCTAAAACAATATATTCTAAACATCCCAACTATAATCCTTGAATCCAAACATTGGGTAGATAGGAATCCAAGAAATCCCTTTGGTGAAAACCAAAAGGAGTTACCCGATTAAGAGGTAACAACTTTCCTTAATATTTTTAGTTTTATTTCCATTGGACACTTCCTAAAATACAATTATTATATTATTATATAATAAAAACTGTATCCTAAATATACTAGGTCTTTTTATATTATTTTTTCTACCTTAACATACACAAAATGTCATCTAATTGGTAACTAACATACAATTTATGTGAATGATGAACTACCGCCTCATGAAAGGATGATTGTTCATTATTCATTTACTGCATATCATGCTTGTAATTATTATAAACAATATATTTATATATGATATATATGATATTTAAAATTTATTTAGTATTACTTGGTTATTTTATAACATGTAATTCTATACATTCTATTTTTTGTAAACATGATAACATCATTTGTGGAAGTGTGGACCACCTCCCCTCAAAGTGACGTGACTCATTCACGTTATACATGGAATGTATAAAAGATGGTTTTAATAAAAATATGTAATATATATAATAGATATATGATTCCAGAATTATAATGTAAATATATATCATTCACTTTTTATTCTTTTAAGTACAACAATGAAATGAAACTAGTGTTCATTCCTACGCACGGTCTACCGTCTCTATGAAAGATGCACTTCATTTCTTATATCCAAATTTTATAGACTATTGTAAATACATATGTACCGAATATATAAGATAATTAACTCTTGTTTTAAATTATGATTATGATTAAATGTTGAACTAATTAATATTAAGAACAAGTAACAAGTCAAAACATAATTGAGGAAACTCAGCAATTAACAACTGAAATAGTTAAAATAATGAAAGATCATTAACAAATGGGTAATAAGATATTATGAGAATTTAATATATGATATTATAAATATGAGTATGGTTATTTTTTATATTATTAAAATATTTTAAACCTCTATATAGGAACATAAAAACCATACATTAAAAATAGATGTTTATGGTAAGGTATTTCATCTCAATTTACATTCCATTGAGACTTATTTTTTGTTTTGCACCAAATAACATTATATGGAATATATACTTCCCTTTGACACATAATATCATGAATTTATATATTCTCATGATATTATAAGTTTTATTTCATATCATACCATTCTATATATTTTTATTCAAATGTTTGAAAGTGGTATGGGACACTTTGGAATGTGTAAAGATTATTCTCTTCAAAAATATTCTTAATGATTATCTTTCCAATATTTCTTCCTTTTGTAATTTTTAACTTTCTCTTGAAATAATAATTTTATTGTAATAATTTTCATAATAAATTTCCTTGAATATCCATATTTTCATATGACGGATAATTTTATTTATAAAATTTTTTATCATATCACATCCGATTTTTTACTATGAATGTTATTTGATTAAATGGAGAATTGTTGATAAATATATATATTTTATTCAGTAAAAAGACTTGATAAAGAATATACCTTATTTTGATTAATTTATTAGTAGTATTCTTAGTATTGTTAATTATGAGTGTGTCTTGGACTTTATATATCCCATCGATGCATCGACATGATGTCATGAGATGATTATGTTGGCCAAATTAAATGATTTTTTATCCATAGTTTTAATTGTATTGTGAAATTTCATGACTATATAGGTTTTCATGGGAATTAGACAGAAATTCCAATAATTAATCATTTCATTCATATATATTTAAATTATTATTAATTCATGATATTTTGTATCCGTATTTTTGTAGGTGTATTTTATTCTCAGTTTACTGACTAAGTGTCATGTGTTTCAGATTCTAACCTTTCCATATTGTTTTTACTTTATATAGTTATTTTAATTGTATGTTTAATCCTTTATTTACCATTAAATGTTAATTTATTCTTAGTGATTCATTATTTATTCTACTTTACTTACTCCTTCTATGAATTTTATCTCACCCATATTATGTTTCATTTCCCTAGGTTATGAAGAATAAATATTTGAATAATCTTTTAAGAATGTAGTTTGTTTTATTTTTTATATTACATGCTTGTATTTACTATTTCCAAATGTATTATTAGTATCATATATGTAATCTGGATTTCCAAGGCTAATAAATTGATAAGTCCTTTAGGATTTGATTCCTTATAATCATGTTACTGTAATAAAATAATTCACCAACTCCTGTATTCTGGGGTCAGGGCATTATAATTAAAATCTAATAAATTTTATACTATGGATGTATAATACTTAATTACACATATATTGTTTATTTTAATCATGTGAAGTTAGTTATTTCGATTGTTTCATAATAGTTTCATAATTACCCAATCCTTCGTCATTTATTGATACCCATTTCATAATTTCATAATTATAAAATGTAATATAAAATTTTTTTATGATGTTTTAATCATTACACTGTTAATTTTTTTAGAATGTGTGGTTATGGTTTTGGAGAAAGGAATACATGATGAACATGTTTTGGGTAATTAAATAATAACTACATGTTTCATTAAAATTTGAATTATTTTTTTTCATACATAAAAACCCATATTAATGAAATATATAACACGTTAATATCATATATTACCAATATTAATGTCTTACAACTTATTTATGTTGAAAATTTGTGATTTTGGTTTAGCATCATTCATGTAAGTTGTTGAAATAGTCAGAAAAAGAACATTTTACACTTGTAAATGAGTAAGTGCATTTATATTTATCATAAGAATAATAATTTTAATAAAACCTATATATAGTTTGATGAGTTTTATAAATAGTGGATATGATATAGTAATTGAAAATGTTATATAATAAATTATATACTTGCATGATGAATTTGCTACTTCTTAACTTCATCTCCTTCAGAATGTAGGATTTAGGCTTCCCTCATGGAACTCAGAGATGCACAATATCTTGGAAGAAATGTAGATAATGATATGGTTCAAGGATTCAAGGTATAATTAAAGTAATATATTAGTTTTAAGGGTTTAATGGGAAACAAACTTATAGGTGAAAATGAGAAATATTAATTTCGAAACATTAGTTATGTGAAGGGTAAGGATAGAACACATTAGAGTTAGGTATTTTAGGTGAGGAAATGTTAGTTTGAAATTTATTATTGATTACCACACATAAAATTATGACATCTAGAATGTTTTAATATAATTTTAATTTTCAAAAACCGAATGCACTTCAATTTAACAAAAACTTCCACTTTTACCTTGTTTAGTTATTTACCATGGTAATTATTTTTTCACTAAAAATATAAGATAACCAATGACTGCTAATGTTAAATGCGAGGATTATAAATATAGACAACATTTAAATAAATTAAATTTATAAATATTTAAGAAAAATAAATGATAACTTATTATATTTATATGAATGGTATTTATAGAAAATAAACGTTTTGGACTTTAAGTGATATTAACATAATAATATTTTATATTTCATTACTTTATATTGTAATATATAATCTCTTATATTCATTAATCTTATTAATTTTATATTCTATAAATATTTATATAATATTTATTATTCTCTTTCCTATATTTATTATTTTAGTATGGGTGATGATCTTCCAAGAAAACCTTGAGGATAAATATTTAATATTAATTTTATTTTTATTTACTTGTAGATTTATTCCATTTTTAATTTTTTTTAATGATTTTTTATATCTGATTCACATGTGTATTCAAATTTTTTTATTAATTTTTAGATTTATTTAAAATAAAATGTCTCAAAATTTGTTTTAGTTAATTATTTTTTGTGAAATAAGATATTAACCATAATATTATTTCCATGTTAAAATAGATAGTAAAATCAGGGGATGTCACAACTCATTATTTTCATCATGTTGTTATGTTTTGATGTTTTTTCATAGTTATTGTGTAGTTTTTTCATATTAAAAATAGTAAATTCTCCCATAAATTGAATTTAATACCTTTGGTATAATTCATTAACATGTGGAATATTAATAGTGGGATTCATAGGTTACTATAAATGTGAACGCTGACATGGGAAGAATTGTGGATGTTTTGGGTCATTATGAAATGATATTAAAGTGAATTTTTTGATAGATTTTATAATAATAACTAGTGTGAGTTACACTATTTTGTGGAGGCTGTAACACTATTTGAATTTAATGGGTAAAGTGGACCAGGAAAACCCACCATGGATGCAGAGGACACATATTAATCTAATATATTACCTTCATCACTTTTGAATCATTATTGAGTGAAAGTATATTTATTTCAAGCTATTTTTATAGGTTCAATATGTATCATGTCAAGATAGTTCATGTTTCTTGTACATGTTGAATTTATTTTTGATTTTTTAAAGGGTGTATCTGGTCTAGAAATTTAAATTTTCTCATATCCTTTGGATTATAAAATTTTCAAATTTACTATGGATATTTCATTCATAAGATTTCCTCATATATCCTAGTTATTGTAAGGGTAGCGTGATCCAACTTAAATTCATAAAAGGATTTATCCAAGAGTTGGTTAAATATTTATGACTATATTCTAAGAGTTATAATGGTATAACCTATTGAGTTATGAGGTGTTTAAATATGATTATGTAACTCATTTTTTTGAAATAATATTATATATAATATTAATTTATTTGTGGATATATTGAACTTTTTCTACCACCATTTTTTTAGTAAGGAATCTAACTCATGATGGAATCATTATTTATTTCATCAAGATGTGTATGAGGTATCATGGGACCAATTCTGAGCGAATTCAAGATAATGTTTATTTTAGAAACTCTTAGGTAAGTGTAAAAAACATGTGTTATATACTATTAGAGTGGTTAGATCTAGTTTATTATAATTTAAAATTTTATTTATTAATTTTTTATACTCCCTTGATTTTCTAGTGGATCTATAGTTAATAGAGTGACATTTTAGGTGAGCCTTATTGACAAAGATACTTAGACTAATTACCCATTTTCCTTAAAATTCAATTATGAAGGTGATGATGAAAGATAAAATTATTAATAATACCTTTTCTCATACAAATGTGATTATAGAGTAGATTCATCAATTTATTCCACATAGTCTGAGAATATACATGATTTCTCATTTTTTTAATACATTATTCCTTTTGATGTATGAATAAAAAATAAAGTGTGCCTATCGCATTTACTAGGGCTAATAGTTCTTCATATTTATTTTTAATTTAAAATATAATATGTTTCCCAGTAGCGGTCATGGGAATTGGTTGTTATTTAGTTGATCATTTGTGGCTGGACAACATGGTCATTACTGTTACACTATGTGCACTAAAATCCCTTAAGGTCTTGTCATAGTGGACTAACATGCCTCCTATTTCATAATTTTATGTGCAATGCATGAATGAAACAAGTCCCACATGTGGACTGATGTTTTAAATTATGAACCTGATAATAAGGTTGATCAATGTTCCATGTGATGAGTGATTTTCCAATTGAATTGGTTGGATTCCCTATAGAAGAAAAAACTATGCATGTGGGATTACCAAAGTGGATATTATCATGACACAGAGTGATGTTAGGTGGGAGATCACATCCTACTATTCGTATTAGAGTAGGGTGTAAGATCAAGTCCATATAGAATTCATTGAGAGGGATAATTTTATACACTATGTTGCTATTTTCCTAAATGACTTTTAATAAGGGACAACCCACCCTACAGTGTCGTCATGGGATGTGCACTTCATGTCTATCCTGAGTCCCACATTATGTGTGGATTTCAAAATTTAATACCTAATTATAAGGTTAATCAATACTCCTTACCATGAGGTATATTTTTGTGTAATGTGTGGGATCACCTAAGGAAAAAAATCAATCATGTGGGATAAGGAATAATGTAAAACAGAATAGTATAGTAGATTTACAAGGTTTAGCCTAAATATTCTACTTCTTAGTAAAATTGGAATGTCCCACCAATTAGTGATTCTTCCACTATTTGCCTAAGTGGTTACAACTAATGACCCACCACCATATCAATATAGAGTCACACTATTTTCTATCTTCGAGAGTCCCACTGGAAGAAACAACTCTTAACAAAATAAATTATGATCTAAATATAAAAGGGCTTCATTTACCTTAAGGTGATCTCTTCACTTATTGATAATGATATTACTCATTGAATGTACTAGATCAATATGGTCTACTCATGTACACATTCATGTGTGTATTCATAGGTCTTATTCAGAATATGGTCATTTTAATTTCTCTACATTTTTGATATTTATACAATATTTATCCCCTCATAACTTTTAATACTCAATAACATAGGTCTATTATTCTATAGATGGTTGATAGATTCAAAATCCTCTTTCTCACATTGATACTAAAAATTATGGAGCTCTTGGTTCTTCATAATTATCACACTCAATTTTCTTGAGTTCTCTCTCAGAAAACATCTCCTCCATTTTTTTTGAACCTATACACTTTTTAAAATACTAATGTATCAAGAAAATTTATTTTCCAATATGGATCATGGAAACTCCAACATTTTAAAATGATAGGCCATCCTTTTTCAAATATAGAAAATATATTCTTTTTTTATTTTATTTTGAATTCTATTTCAAAATATCAATCAGGTATTCCCATTTAAATTTCCAAAATACTCATTATTATTTCCTTATTTTAAGTCTTAAAAAATTATAATACATTAATATTCATTAAAGTATCAACATATGTGTGGCACAATGATGTAAATGTTTTTATTGTTGTGTGGAGCTCATCTCCAAGCCCACAACTCCCTTAGTTGGCCTTCCTTTAATATCTTCTTGGATCATAATTATTTAATTTGGTTATTATATTTAAATCCTTAAATAATATAAAAGGTATATATTATATTAGTATCATGTTTCAATTATGGAAATATTATATCTTCATCAATCAGGATATATTAAATTTCTCTATGTATTGACTCATCTAAAGTCTAATGAGGATCATTCAATGATCAGAATGACTCATTTCAACACTTAAGGTACTCATAAAAAGTCATAATTGACTCATCATAAGTCATGTTAACTCTTCCAAACCCAATAAGGCCACATATCCAGTTTTAAATCACCCTTACTAACCAATAAATTACTCATCTTAACTAATCTATGACTCTTTTGAACTTGGGGTTTTCTCATATATAGTCTATATCGACTCATCCAAAGTATGTATTTATTCATCTAAAGTATTTTGTACTTGACCAAATATTAAATATTAATTTAAACAGATAAATTATAGAATTTATTAAAATAAATTCATATCTTCTACCATCCATCAGATGGTTTTAAAATACTTCTCAAATATTCATAAAATATCTCAAGAAATAAACAAAACTACCATAATCCCTTGATATATAAGTTTTTATGGGAATTAATTCATGGATGTTTTCTTCAATTCATTAATTCCTTTAATGTTAAATATTAAATATCCTTATTTAGAAAAGGCTTTAAGCTCACTTGAAACATGTTATAGATAACATTTTTTCATCTATCAACTCTTACTGTATATTACCTTTAAGAACATATCTACATTCATAAATAATAATTAATGCACTGTCAAGAAACTTTCTAAGTTTATTGAATCATTCCACATAATACCTCTAAGATACCACCTCAAACCAACTATACCACTTAAAATAGTTACAACTCCATCATCAGATATCTTTTCAATACATATTTACACTATCATCAATCAACAGGGAATATCACCATATGGAAAAAAATACTACTCAATAAAATGTGAACTTTAATCTTCCCATTTTTTTGTTTTCAATACCACCATGCACTCTTCATGTCATTATATATATATATATTTCTCCAACACTAGTTATTAATACAAAATAATAAGGTGATGTATTGAACTTTTTATCTAATTCTTATTCTTCTAAACATCTTCTTCTCCTACCTATTTTATTTAGAATCGTTGCTTATTCCACTTTTGGGAGAATAAGGGAATCACATTATTTTTTTATAAAAGATCTCGTAGTTATTCTTATTTATGTCTATATGGGATAAATTGATATAGAAAAAAATATTGATTTAATCAATTTTATCAATGTTATCTATAAAAAACCATATATGTGATACCATTCCCATATTCTCATTTTAGAGATGTTCAAAATATATTTATCTAAATAAATTTAAAATTCACTCAACAAAACAAATATATCAAAAAATTTAAGTGAAATACATATAAACACTCTCATTCTCTCATCAAATAACTAGAAAAAACTCCCATTTTATAAATATGTTTAATATAAATAAAAATAATTATTGTAATTGAGATTGGAAAGACTAATTATTTAATTTTAAATTGATGAATATAAATTACAATTTCACTTCCTGATATCTTAATTTCATTTTTACTCCACCTCAATGGATTCACTCAACTCCTCTTTATATTCTTTAATATACCTTATAAAGGAAAACTTCTTCATCATGAAATTATTACATCCTTTATGCTTATCGTTTAATTTCTTACATGTTATCTCAAATAATTGTTTTTGGGAATAATAATGGGAATCTTAGTTCCTCTACAATAGTAGCATGGATCTGAGATTCTTCTCAACCAATACCATTTTTTTCCAATATCAAAATGAGATATTTTATTTCCCCTCTTAACATCCTTTAAATTTTGTATGATTATTTATTTCCCCTAATAATATTATTTTTACATAAATATCTTCTCAACCTTAATAACCATGGAAAAATTCATTTCCTAATACTTGGATAACCTTCATCGTCGATTTTTTTGGGCTGAAAGAATGGTCTTAAAGTCATTTTTACCATGTCTATTCTTTCCACACTTTTCACAAATATGTACTTGAGTTTTTATATCTCTATTTTTAGAAAAATTATCAATAATGTAAACCAATTCATAATTATCCACTTACATTGTTTTAAAAATAGTATTTAGTTGTTCTCTATTTTTTATTTTTCATCTCTAATTGGTTTACCTAAACTTGTAAGATTTTTATTTCCCCTCTACCTTATTTCTCAAACTTCTTATATCATGAAATATATTCCTTTTACCTAAATTTTTACATACCTTTCATACCATATGGAACTTATCTTGTAATAATTTACATGAATTCTATTACTTTATGACCTTCTTTTTCACATCTTTGTTATATTTCTTTTAAATAATATAATCTACATTAGGTGGATATATTTGTTAACTTTTTTTTCATTTTTACATATTTAAAAATATGTACTCATTTTCTCAACATAACCACCCATTGATTTATTACACTTTCGTATAAATAACATATCATAATCGTAGGATTTGAATTATCTTTCATTACATTCAACTAGCATAGTAGGAGTCTCTAGATTGTGTTCTCCAACTTTGAATATAAATATATATAAAAAACAATTGGGGTTATCCTTATTAAATCTAAGCCTACATTTTCTTATAATTAAGTGATATCCAAAACATATTCCTCAATTCCTTTATTTTAGAATATTGTCTCTCAATTGTTTTTGGTATAAATAGGTTTAGTTGGCTTTTTAACACCTGTTTTGGTAGAAATAAAAGATTTATTTGGGGACAGATTAGGTGAAAACTCAAATTTCATGGTGGAAACCATATATTATCCTACTTAATAATATTATCTTTAAACTAAATATCCTTTTATAAATATTTTTTAATCTTATTAATATCATCCTATGCTATGTGACAAAGGGATTTTACATTGTCCATGTCTTCCAATTGTCCATCTAACATCTCTTTATGATCACTCGACATCTTATCTTTCTTAGATTATCCCAAATTTTACTTCTTAATATAATAAAAATATGTTTATATCTTTTTAGAAAGTTTTTTCTCTTCTTAAATAGTAGTATTCTTCTAGTTTAGTATATTTATCTTCTATTTCTTGAGTTATGTAATATACTCAAAAAAAGATTCAAACTAATCTTTGAAGCTTTATTCAAGATTTTTACTTTCTTATCCATCATCAATACTTGATATATAAAATCCCATATCAGCATTGGAAACAGATTGAATTAATAATATGATTGGAATCTTGAAGAATCATCTTTTTTGTCTTGTTTATTAAACTCATTTTTTACAGCTGGAATACCTCTTATTACTTTTATGTTTTTTTCATTTTTAATTTCTTGTCCTCCTCGTCTGATTTAGATTCTTCAACCTTATTATTTATAAAATTATTTTCAAAATTATCAATGTCAATATAGTTTTAAAACCTTTGTAGTTTCCTTCCATTTACATTATACTTTATTTTATGTAATTTTATTGACAAAAGAGTAAAAATTTTGTTGAAGTATTCTTCTTCATTATTATCATCATATGAATCACATGATTATGATACTTTTAAAATGAATTTCACTTTTCTAATATCTTAAAAATCCATATAATAATTGTATTACTTTTTATGAGATGTATCCTATATAATTTCATAATCTATGATAATTTTGTGATGATAATTTAATGAAAACTATTCTATATTGACACACATCATTATAGGTTGCAAATTCCTAATGGAATTTGAATTATTTTCGTTTAATGGATGTTTTTTATAAATAAGAATTAGAATGGGTTTATAGGTGTTTAAACATATCTAATATGTGTTTTTAGATGGTTTTTATGGATCTAGTGATGTCTTTAGTGTTTCAGAGGACATCGTAGGATAGGACCTGGGATGAGTTTATGAAAAATAGCATTTATATGTATTTAATAGTGTGAAGGGGTCATTCACACACTTAATCCCATCCATGGGGTGATATAATTCCATAAATAGGGGAGAGAAAGAATGGGGTACATTAGAAAGATATTTCATGTAATGGACGCTTAGTTAAAACTATGACACATGTTATCTAGTTTTTTTTAAAGTGACTAAGGGGTTTCTAGAATAGAAAACTCATTATGTTTATTCTCTTTAACATCATGTGTATTGGGGTAGGCCAAAACCCATTATTACACTTCACTTAATTTGGTTCTGGGTGGTTTGGTGATGATTCATTATGAAAAATATTTATAATATCTCTTCATATCTTCTGATTTTATTTTATCATTCCCTCTTTCTAATTTATATTCAGTTTGGCTGGGGTTTAGATAAATGATTACAATGGACAATAATGAAATCATTGTTCATAATTGGGCATTAATGTGTGTCTCTTAAATGATATCTTGATAGACTAAATTCATGTTTTCATTCATCATTTTCTAAAGTATATGTTTCATTGTTGGTTTGTTTTGGTTTTTTCCCACTTTTGGGTGAAATTGGCCCTTCATTCAGGAAAATAAATTAGGCCTCTGAGGTTTAGCGGTGTGTTAAAAGTGAATTGTATCTAGTTACTCACATTTCCAGCATTGTCAGACTACCTGATGCATTTGTAATCAGATATTCCTTTTAGGTTTGTTTAGTTTCAGTTATTTAATTAATTAAGTTATGGTATTTAAGGATAATGTAGGTGCTCATGGACTCAATGAATTTTTTGTGGGATTGGGAATATTTATCAAAATGTCGGTTGAGGCATAGGGATTTGACCCTAATATATCTCTCGGTTAATTTGTAAGTTTATATATTTTTTCTTTATTTTTATTATCTCTATAATGTTTAATTATCTATTGTTAGTTTCCCCATAATATTTACATGTCTTTATGTCATCCTAATAGCCAACATGTACTTTATATTTTTCTAAAGGGTTCAATGGTGGTTCCTTGGTGGAATGGTCATCAGTTCCCCTCCTTAGGGTTTGTTTGTAGGAGTGCATTTACTTTTTAAAATTCAAACTTATATATGTTATAAAAATTAAATTAAATTTTTTTTTGAATAAAATGGATTCATATTAACCCAAGACTATTACATGTATTATTATATTATTTTTAACTTAAATATCTAATTAACACAAACCTGGAATCTAGAGTCCTAAAGTATTTAAATACTAGATTCATAATACATCAACATGAAACTAAAGATAAAATATTATTATTTTAATTTATATAATTTCCTTAAAATTCTCTTTGAGATTCTAAAACTTCATAGGATAACTATATGAATAAATAAATAAAATGGGTGACCTATAAATCCCAATTTGAGAATAAACATGATAAAAGGGGAAAGTGTATGATTGAAATAGAATAACGTGATATTCTAATAGAAAATGTATCTGAATGATCACGTGGAGGCATGATTTATATAATATATAATCAAATAATCATGTAATAAAATGAATTTTTAAACCTCATAATATATGAAATCATAAGCATATGTCAAGGCACACTATTGACACATCATAACATAATTGATTCAGTCCCATAATTGATTAAGTTTACTCCCTAGTCCTATACTAATCATATCATGAGGTGTAAACCTTACCCAATGCATTGAAAAACTATATGGGCACACCCATAATAACATCTACATCAATGTTTTTTCTATATAGGGAAATGTAACATATAGAATAAACATAATAACACCTCATGCAAAGAAATGGGTTATAAAATATTTCATCAAATAATAATAAAAAATATATCATAGGGATTTAAAATAGAAGAATGAATTAAATATTTTGAGTGTTCTTATTTGGATAAATAATTAAAAGTCTCAAATAAATAGTTCATTTAAAGAAATTTTCATGTGAAATTTAGATAAGTAATTTTGGAATTGAAATTCTTTAGTAAGGTTTACAAAAATGGTAATGAATCTTTAAAGATGTTAAGAAGGCCATTCTTTCATAAAACTTGAAGTGGAAATGGAACATTATATATGAAATAATTATTATTTATTTAACTCCTTTTATGATTTTAAATATTTCATTGGGTGGTTCATAAAATTATATTAGAAATATAATGGTCTCTCAAATTGAATTTACATAAAAGAATGATTTTAGAAGAAAACTTCTAATTTAGGTATATCCCTAGTAATAAAAATAAGTATAACATGGGTATATATTAATGATATATATATTATTATTATTATTATTATTTTTTCATTACAAAATTAAATAAATAAATTAGGCTATAGAGATATAAGGAATAACCTAAATAAAAGATGGTAGTTTAGAGGCTTCCCTTACCCTTAGTCCGGATTCATTCTTGATATTCAATTATCATCCTAAAAGGCCCAATTAGATTTATTAAAAACTTCATTAAGAACATAATTAAACTATATTTGATCTCTTATTAATATTTTATGTTATTTTAGAGCTATTTAATTAAGATATCATGTCTGTAATTATTATCCCAACGCCATTTTTGTTATGGTTCTAAGGTTTCATCACTCCTGGATAATCTTGGAAGTTCTTTATAAATTGATTACATAACCAAATAAGTGTGATAAAAATATTTTTACTTTGTTCAAAAAGGTAAAAAAAATTAAAAGTGAAATTTTATTAAAAAAATTCATGGGTCATAAATTATAATTATTATCGCTATACAGTTAATTCACTTAGGTGGTTTTTCCAACCACTATAAGCTTAAATGGTATTATTTAACCATGGTACCATTAATTCATTAAATAATATGAATAAATATATGAAATAATTTTTTAGATAACTTTACTATATAATAGATTTACTAAAACGATAGTTGAATGTGGTTGTATAAAACAAAGTATGTTCTTTGTGGAGGTGGTTAAAAGACCGTAATCTGAAAAACGTTTTAATTTTATAATAGAGTGAAAAGTTATTGGATAATGGATATTACATTAACACAATAAAATTATATTACATTTATTATACAAGAAAAAATATTTCTTGTTGAAAGGGGGATATGGTGAAGGTTAAAAGGGGAAATTTATTGAATGTGATGAGTTGAGAATTTCACTTCTCTAAATGTTGTCCCCTTAAATACACCTTAAGGAACATTAGTTTTTCCTTCTCGTGATACCATCACTATTATTATATTGGAAATAGGGTTGGGAAGATAATTGGGTAGGGATTGGTAAAAATAAAATGATTATTATTTATTAGAAGAAGTGGGTGTGATGAGTATTATTTATAAGGTGAGGAGAGGAGAGTTTTATAATATAATATTCAATGGTATATTATTTTTTCTAAAGACATTAAATAGTGATGATTATTGTGACTGAATATAGTAATTATAGTATTTTGGTGTGAAATAATAGTCACTTAAATCATCCATGACTCATTTATATATGTATTATTCATATAATATAAAATACCATATTTAGTTCTATTTCACTATTCTCCAAAAAATGAACTATTTTACAAAAATAACAAAATAAAAATCTAAATTTTTTTCAAAATGTGAATTTTAAAAATGTAATACATTTTTCAAAAATATGTTTCTAAATATTTATTGTTTAATTATCAAATAAAATCCATATTTATTTGTAAAATACCAATTTTAAAATTATGATCATATTTTGGACCCTATGAAAAAATAATTATGGTCAATAAAAATTATATTATCCATATTATAAAATATATTATTATTATATAAACATATTTTACAAAAAATAAAAATTATTTTTCTTTTTTATATTTATCATCAAATTGAAAATTAAATGTATGTTTTTACCAAAATTTAAACACTTATATGATCAATTTTAAAACATTTATGAATTTGTATCAATCACTAAATATTGTATATTTTAATTTAATATGATAACTAAATATTATTTTATAATTACATAGTTATGGTTACTATTATAATGGTGTGTTTATTACTCCTAACCATCATATTACTATTTTAACTGTCATATTATTTTTCTAACGGTCATATTTTAACTGGTTATATGGGTTTCTATGTTTCTTTAAATACCTCATGTAACATTCATTATTCATTGAATTTTACTTTATCTCGAGGTTATATATATTTTCATTTTCAATATCAATATTACATTACTAATATTCTCATTCGTTTCTACTTTATTGTTTTTTAGTGGGATCATTCTAGGCATCAGGCATATCCTAATTTCCAAATTAATGTTATCTTATTTTTTATTTTCCTCCCATTGTAACAATTTCAATTATAATGAAAATATTTATTTTTAAACTCTAATGTTTAAGTCTATATAATAACATTTTTTGTTTTATCTTTTGTTTAATGTGGATATAATATTATGTTAATAAATAAAAAAATATATAATTAGAATGGAAATTCCTTTGATAAAATTAAATGTTATTCAAATAATTTCAATAATATTTAGTGATTTAAAAAAGGTTTTTGAAATTAAATTTAAAAATAGGATTTTAAAATTTCTAAGATTTTTTCAAAGGCCCTAGAGTGAGTAAATTAGTATGAGATTCCTTTAGAAAATGAATTGAAATGGGAATATTTTGCTTAGTTTATAAAACGGGTGACTAAATAAATAGGCTTGAGTATGATGCCCTATTTTTCAAATATTGTTTTTAATTTTGATTCCCATTTGTGAGTGTTTATAGATTGTGTATGTTGTTTCATGATGATTCCTGTATTGTGTGGATTGCCTCGTGAGAACTTGTTTTTCATGATGACACGTACATGTTGTGTGGGAAGTCCTGTGGGAAATTTTCTTGAGGTATGAAAGTGATGGTTGGACTAGAATGAAATGATGGACCCCTTGGAGGGTCATGTTGGGGATCAAATTTGATTGAGATATGAGAATACATACTAAGGGAAAATGCCTTAATGGTTAATTTCTTAGTTTTGAGATGGGTTTCATTCCCAATTTTCTATTGCATATGTGTGTTTGATGTGACCTCACCAAAGATTGTGGGGATGGGAAATTGTGTATGTGGCCTTCTTAGAGTCTTCGGTGATAGGTTGGTGTTCTTGTTACCTCCCTATAGATTTAGAGGATGAGTCAATGTATTTTTGACCTTCCAAGAGTTTTTGGGGATGGGTCAATGTGCATGTGACCTCCCAAAAGTTTATGGGGAGAGTTTAATTTGATGATTGTACACTATAAAGTGTATTCGTTCAAGGAACTTTTCAAACAAGTCTTCTGTTGATGTTCATGACTTAGACCGTTCCATGGTACGGTTCATTCAAGAACTTCTTAGGGATCTAGGTAATAGGTTGACCTAAAAAATAGATGATATACCTCCCTGAAGTTATGTGGGATGGTTTAAGGCTCATGTCTGTATGATTCTACCCTATTCCATTGGGTAGTGATTTAAGAATTTGATGACACCTCACCCTGAGTATTTTAGTGAATGATAGACATAATTTAAAATAACACCCAACCATATGTGTTTAGGTATTCTTCAAGGTATATTTTTTAGTTACTTATTCCTCCAAGGATAAAGTTGAAGTAGTTAGGGTTGGGTTTTATGGTATTCTAGTCAGAAATTGTTATCCTGCCTTGTATGATTCTATGTGCACTATATATTATTTTTCATTATGGAATTGTTTCATGAACACTATTACTCTATTATTATGTACATATTTCACAAACATCCTCTTGATCCTAGTAGTAGTCAGTATGTTTGTGGAATTTGGGATTCTTAGTTGGTCATTAGACTCAACTCATACCTATGTCCATTGGAAGGATTTCAATGTACATGAAAATATCTTCATGTTTTATTTTAGGACACAATTATCTCATGGATCTGGACACATGATACATGTTTGGAGGGTCATGAGGGATTAGGATTCTAAAGGAAATTATATGAATAGTGTTGGCTAGTATGCCATTTTATTTATTTCCTTAATATTATTCTTGTTTTTTGAATTTTTTTATTTTTCTCCATCATGTATATAGATTTACTAGTTTTTATTCTAGTATATAAGTTCCCATTTGGATCTCTATTTATTTTTCAATAGGGTTTTTTGGATTTTTGTTACATGGAAATTTCATGTCCAATTTTAGGGATATTTGAACAAGGTCCATAAGATTATTTTTGAGTTATTATACTCCCCACGACTATTATAGACCCTTGATGCCAGTTGGAAACCATTATAATATGGGGATTAGATTCTGAGATCATATATCATCCCCACATGGGCATCGTTTAGGATTACTTTTCTAGGGAATTACAAAGTGGTATCAGGTAATCATTTGGATAGGTAATATAGTTAGAGGTAGAGTTAGGGTGTTATGACATGGGAGTTAGATCAAGCATATGTCTTATTATTCTAACATAAGATGAGACCCATGTTTCTAAGTGAGGTTATATTTCAAGACAATGCATTTTATAATGATTGATGGGATGGTTTGGCACGATATTGCCAATGTGGGGTGGATGACAGTTAGGATGAGTCAGAGGTTTACTTTGGGAGAAAATTATTTTCCCATCCATCATGATAGTTTCTTGATAGGGGGATAATAAACAAACATATGAGATGTGTTTTTTAACATCATGCCTCGTTAAAATCTATTATTATTTGAATTATATTAAAATTATAAAAAAATCTTCATCGTATATATTATAAGGGGTTATTAGATTAATATGGATACAATCATATCATTAACTGACAGTGATGTTCCTGTATAGAATCTATAGGGAAATTATTTTAGAATGGGTTTTTTACGAAAAAACCCCAATTTTGAAATAAAAAACTCATGTGGTGGAATGAGGGGTGTGTAATATGGTTTTATGAATGGATTTTATCCACAACGACTCATGGAGCTAGTGGTTATAAAATGGTTTGGTATTTTATATTTTCATAATAATCTAGATATGGGGTTTTTGAAATTAAATTTCAAATTTTGTCTGGTTTTTTTTTACAAAATTGATTTTTGAAAGAAGGATCGGTTTTTTGGAAAAGGGACGAGATAGGTTGGCGATTTGGGAATTTTTATTTTTGTGAAATTACTTGGATTAAAATTGGTATTTTCAAACTTTGATGAATTTTTGGTATATATAAAATATTTTTGAGACATGTTTTTTAATGTAAGTGATGAATACCTATGTAAACTATTCTTTCTTGGATATTTTTTGTTATCTAAGGAAACCTGGATTCTGAAATAATGTTATTATATTTTAGTAAATGTTTGTTTATAATTTATAATGTCATTTTGGCAGGTGTGGATGATCTAGTCATATTATTGGAAAAATAATCCAATGATTTTGTATTCTAGTTTTACTGGATTATTGGCAGTTTTCTAGGAGATACCCAGGTCATTAATTCATGCTTTCAGTGGGTGTTCCAAGAATTATTGTGCGAGATTCTTGTGTTAGTCTCATAGTTTATATTTTTGGGATCATGTAGTAGGATGTTTTCCATAGGGTTTAGGTAGTGGACCCCTACTATTAATTTTAAAGGATATGTTCATTGAAATAGTTAAATAATGTTTTCCCTAGGATATTTATATGGTGGGGAACACACTGGTTTTATTTAGTAATTGGTAGTAGATCCATATAGTGGATTTAACCATAAGAATTGGGATGTTTTTGATGAAAAAAAACATTAGTGTATTAGGTCCAATGAGTGCAGTAGGTCATTGTATTGGTGTTTGGTAATTATTGTTTTTTTCTTGACCCTTAAGTGTGAGAAAGTTTCCACGTTCAGTCATTCTGTGTGGTAAAGGATTATATATAGGTGGTGGATTTTGGGTTTTTGATTAGTGGAGGGTGTCTTGGGAAATTATGTGGTACATCATTAAGATAATACCTTATTATTCACATGATTCAAATGGTGATATCTAATTTATAACATGATTCAAGGGTGTTCACTTGATTCAGCACAAGATTTTAGGAGTAAGTCATGTGAAGAAATGTTATAAAGTTTCTTTTTGGAGCATCTAGTGCATTTTTTTAACTGAAATGTAGAATTGGATATGTTGAAAGTTAGAACCTATAATTAAGTTGTTGTTATTGAATGTAATTCTTTATGAGGAGACACAAAAATAAGAGTCATAAGTTCTAGGGTATAGGGGGGTATGATTGATCTAGTCCCATATAAAAGATCTGATTAGATATTAGAATATGATGTTTGATTGAGTCCATGTGTGGATAAAAAATATGGCTTAGTGGTGGGAGTTTTTGTTCTAGAACCTAGATTTATATTGGGTTAGAAATAATCTTAGGATGAGTGGGATAGGGAATCTATTTGTTCTCAAGGTGCAGTAATATAGTGGATATGGTTTTTTATGAAATCAATGGCGGAATCACACCTAGTGTCAGGATAAACCTTAGTGTGGGTATTTAGAAGATGTATTGATGACTCTTGGAGTGATTAATCATGTTTAGGTGATGCAATTAATCCCATTGGATTTAAGGAATTATAGTTGGGTGATCTAGTGATGTATTGTAGGGTGAGGCCAAAGTATTATGTGGAAAGTTATCATTGGGAGGAAAAACCAAAAATTTTTCCTGGAAATAGATGTGATGAGTAGGGAAATGTACTATATTCATCACTCACATTCCAGATGATGTGGTTAAAGGATCGAACAATTGTTTTGTAAAAATGATTGTGTATCCTCGCTCGGTGTTGTGTGTATTTTAGTGAAATTTTGTTGGGTGTTGGATATGGAATTAATTGTGTTTTAACTAGGTTGCTGAACAAAGAAGTCTAAGGTTTATATATGGAGAACTACCAAAGATTCATAAAAATGAGAAGCATTATATTTAGGATTTTTTAATGACCTCCATCATTATGAGTAATAAATTATCAATGGAATTTGACTTTTCCTTTTTTTGGATGTTTTGTTTTGAGAAATGAGAATTGAAATGGGTTTATAATAATTCAAATGTATCTAATGGGTGTTTGTAGATGGGTTTTAATTCTTGGGTAATTTATTTGGGGTTTCAGAGGATGTCAAAGTAGTGGTAGAGGGTCCAAATTATGAAAAATAGTACCAGTAGGAATTTAATTTCATTAAGGGGTCATTTAGACAATGAATTCAATTCATGACATGATAGTGGGTAATGAAATGGGAAGGGAAATGAAGGGGATGTTGACCATAAAATCATTGTATGAACACTTTTTTCACATCATGAAACATTCTATCATGTTTTTTTAAGTGTTTTAGGGGATTTTGAAATAAAACCCCCTCTTGTTTCATAAATTGGGTTTTATGAACATTGAGGGAAGACTGAATCTCCCTATCTCCCTTCACTTTATTTGGTTCTAAGTCTTTTGGGGACATTTAATCATGTAATTTTTTTATGATCTCCTCCTCTCCTCTCCTTGTCCATTTTCATTCCCTATCATTGAATTCTATTAGTTTTGGCTATCGTTTTTATGATTTATCTATCTAAATAATGCAAAAAATTATTATTTTTCAGATGGATTTTTTGTGAGGCTTGTAGAGGATGTCTTATAAAACCATATTCAAGATACCAATATTCATTTTCAAAAAGGAATGTTTTCCTTTCATTTCTTTATGGTTCTGGCTAATGTTTTGTGAAATTTTCCATTGATACAGGTTTATAAATTGGGTATTTTATGTTGTCGAGGTTTAGGTGTGTGATGAGAGCGGATCAAAGTAGGTTGCTTGGGATTCCGATGTCATTGGACTACCTAATGAGTTTTCAATCAGATATTCCATTTTGGGTTTTTTGTTTTATTTATTTTATTAATTAAATTGATATATTTTATGTGTGGAATAGGTTCTAATATACATGATAAAATATAGTATAGGATTAGGATGATTTATCAAAACTTCAGTTTAGGTAGGGGCTTGACCATATTGAGTCTCTTGGTTAATTTTTTGTTTTATATTTTTTCACATTAGTATTATATATATTTTTTAAATATCTTTTGAGAGTTTCCCCATATGGTTGGAATTTCTTCTTTGTAGTGACCCAATACTTTTTACACATATTATTATATAATTATTAAGTATAAATATCCATTAATAAAATATAATGATCATAAAGACCAATCATATATGTAATTCTAGATTCTTCATACAAAAAAAGAAATTAAAACATGGAATCCTTATTTAATACACCATAGTGAGCTCCCAAAATCCATTCGAACTACAAAATCATCATAGGATAACATGGAGAATACCTGAAAGAAAGGGGTGAGATAAAAATCATAGTAAGGGAATAAACATGATAATGAATCACAATATATGAGTCAAAGTAATAACATGATATCTTAAAAGAGAAGGTAAATTAGTAATAAAGTGGAAGCATAATAGAAATATCATGGTATCATAAGATCAAGGAAACATAGGGAAGTTGTAGTTATATAATACATGAAGTAAACATAAGTCAAGGATAACTTCTAAGATGACAACACATTGTGGAAATAGTTACATAATAGCTTATTTTCACTCCATAATCTCATACAAGATGTCTCATGAATATACCACATTACCCAATTAATTAAAGGAATATTTAATTTAAAACCCTCCAATCATATTCATTTCCTATAGATGAATATACATGACACATAAGGATATCAATCATGAGGAAAAAATATAATAATTACCTCTATAAAGAAATGTGTTGCATAATTTTTTGTCACTACATTATCAAAAGAGATTCCTCAAAATAACAAATTTGGGAGATGGTAATGACACATGTATTACCCCATCAAAGTAAGGTATAATAATATATGTATACATATTAGATACATATATAATAAATTTATAATCATTCTATAAGATTCTGGTTTTTTATTTGTGGTATGGATAATATTATATTAAGTTTAAATTCTTAATTATGGCCTAATGTGAGTTCAATTTGAAGACATGGTGGTATTAGGGGTGTTTGGGGCCTATTTGGATCCTTGAAATTAAGTTTTCTAGAAAGAAGTAATTACACATGATTAGTAAAAAATGTGTGGGACATGAATTATAGTCCGAATAACCATGTGAGTCCTGGTAGAGGGAAGGAAGATCCCATATGGTTTCTCAAACCATGTGGATGGAAGAGCACACCCATATGAGAGATTATCTATTTTTTGATAGATTTTTTCGTAATGGTTTTTTCAAGGTTCTTAAAAACTAGGTATAGTGATAGTATGGGTGCCCCTTAGTATAGTATAGGCCGCATAATTAGTGCACAGTTTGGCCAACCATGCATCCAAACCGTGTGGACTAGGAAATTTTGGGGAAATGACCATAGTACCCTAAAAATGTACTAAAAACCTAATTTTATTTACTTTCTCCTCCCATTTGCATCAGCACACCATTGGAGATCATCTTGAAACTAAATCGAAGCTTTTTCACCCCTCTCCTTTATCCATTCTAAAAATAAATCTTGTCGATTCGATTGGATCCACATCAATTAGTAACAAATTCATTTTGTTCCATTATTCATTTTTCTTTGTATCAGCTACAATATTTAGGATCATGCTTATATGCCATATTTTTAAGGTTTTCATATGTTATTTATTTTTCTCCTGATCTGATTTGAATCAAGAGATGACACAGGATGATCATTCGACTACATACCTACAGTAAGTGGTCTAATAATTTTCCCTCAATGTTAGGGTGTTTATATATATGAGGATGTTCTGGAAATCCGTTTTTCTAAGAGAATTCCTTGAAATGGAATTTATTCCTTGAATAAAATATATTGGAATGACCTATGTAACTAAAAATCACATTGATAAATGATTAAATGTTAAGGACCTCAAAATTTAAACCACCATTTGGGCTAGTTGTCTAATTAATTTTAAAACCATGGGTGTTATATGATTTTATCACCTTAAAATTGTGATGTTACCCATTGTTAAGGGATGCTATTTCAAGAAAATTATTTTTAATTTAGATTTATTAAAAAATGGTAATGGAATACCACATCCCTAGGTAATGGAAATGTAATTTCTTTCTTAATCATGAGTTGGTTCTTATATTGATAATTCCCATTTGCAAAAATTTAGGGGATAAGAATTATATGATTAGATCATTCCTTTATCCAACTTTTTAGGTGAGGTTTGATTGAAATGATCATGATGATGAATCATGATATAATTAAATGAAATTGATTTAATTTTATCATATTCTTTATGTGGAACATGGGTTCATATATGAATTTCATGGATGGAATCATTTGGCTACTACTTACTTATGCCTGAGTGACACCTGGATTCTCTAGTTTATTGCTAAGGATAGACTCAAAGGGTTGATTCCATATACACTAGAGTGATACATAGAATACTTATATAAACTAACAAGGAATAAATCAATGGGTATTTTATTATATATTCTATGGGTGACACTTGGGTTCCCTTAGTGGACCGAAAAGGATGGACTCATAAGAAGTGATGTTACACCACACATAGGGTGATACATGGGTTCTGATGAGTATCACCATGGATGAACTTTAATGGTTATTTTTTCAAGTTAATCTTGTAGAGATACCTTATTTTCAAATAAGGAATGTTAATGATAGGATCATGATCATAATTGAATAATTAATGGAATAATTTATGTGTCGCATCATCAAGGACAAAGAATAAGCATGGATTTGGTCAAAGTCTTACACCTTCTTGATGGCATGGTTAGGTGACTCATAATAACATATGGTTATAGGGGATTATATTCTTCTTACTCTGTCCCAAGACTTATTTTTTTAATTAGACACGAATGAATATTTATTCAAGGACCTTCTCCTAAATATGATGTAGGTAGTAGAGGATACATTTATATGTGAATCAAATCCGTTATGGGTTCTTTACTTTCAGTACTTCATTGACTTATTATATTACTACCTACACAATATTATTATTTAATGTTATACAATTTGATAGAATTAGACACTTTTTGTGGTGGCCTACAAGGATGTTATCTCAGACCCTACTCGGGCTTACTTTAGTACCCAAGAATATTATAAGAGTACGGGTATCGATAATGGAAATCACCCAGATATGGGTTCTAGATTGTTTCCTTGGATAAGAGGACCAAAATATTGAGTTATAGCTCATGATGCTAGCTTGGATAGTTTTTGGTCTTTTGTTATTTTGATATATGTATTTTACTTTTTATGTACACCTATTTTGGATTATTTTTATACATGACATTACATATCATCTATATATTACATTACATCTATAATTGCTGTATATACATGTCTTTGAATTCTTATCTCCTGTTAAGTTATTTATTTTGTGATTGATTTATAGATTCTAATATTGATTTGTATTAATACTACCCCTCTGTTCTACTCTAATAAGATCTAATAGTCTCTCTAAAAGAACACTCTATACCCTCATTTGTAGTTAGTAGCCACCAGTGATTAAGGATATTCACTTGATGCCTTGAGGCCAACTGAACTCATGGGACTTTTTTGTGGTATCTTTGTCCAAGACATTACGAAGAGGTATTTAATGTTTCTTTTTTAGTTTTATTGATTATTTAGTTCAAACATATAGGGATAAGAAGTTATAGGAATTTTGTAACGAACAATGTCTAGGTGTAGATAACCCATGTATAGAAAAAAACCCAATTTTATTGAATAAAATTGTTATTTTTTGTAATTTTTAAATTATAGTTTATTTGATTCCATTTTTGGGTGATGCACTAGAATTGTGATGTTATCATGGATATGATTGTGGTTTTTATTTTTTTTTCAACTCGATGAGATGAGGGTATGTCATAGCATGTATCATTTTAGTCACTTTATAGGATTCACATGCCATTCTATATGAGATGCATTGATTAATTTCATGATGTGGTGATATGTTCAGTGATAGAAATACCTACTGTTTAATGAGTGATTGGGTTGGAAATTTGAGAACATGGTTTGTACATAAATTTTTTGTTGTAACCTAAGAAATGTTTTCCTAATTAAGTTATAGCAGACACCATAAGCATCTAATTACAACATGTTGATTCATGGGCCATGAGTCACATGGATTGAAACATGTTGTGGTGTGGATTTAGTGGATGTCATATTTCAGTTCATGAAGAGTATGAGACCATATAGATCAAAATTATTTAACCATTCGGTTTAACCAGTTAAAATTAATGTGAAATAAATTTGAGAATGAAATGGAAAATAAAATTGTTTATGGCAGAGAACGTAACCTAGACCCAGCCATAGTAGTGGGAAGTAAGTAGTATCTCTTGTTTTCATATCATATGTACATCACCCACAACTGAATCATGGAGTAGGAATATAGATTTGGTTCTTTTATAATAATACTACCAATAATATTGTAATATATATGCTTTTTTTAATCTTGATCTAATGTGTGCGCTTGGAATTTGTAGAGATATGCCACCATGACATCCTCCAGTCATGTTCCAAGAGGTTGTTGGTAACCATGGTTTAGAAGCACTGGTCCATGGGACACCAGTACATCCTCTAGTAGTTCTATAAGAGGCACTAATTGTAGAAACATATAGAGGTTTTGTAGAACATTTACACAAAAACCTTATTCATTTCATGCAGACTGTTCAGGGAGCACTGTGACCTACCACGAAAATGGAGTAGTTGATGTGTGATATCTAGATGTAGAATCCACCCACATTTTTAGGGGATGGTGAACCACAGATTACATATCAATGGAAATTTTATATGAAATCTATATTTGATCATCAAAAGTCACCTCTTGTGAGGATAGTAAAAATCACTACTTGTATGCTACGCGTTTACACCAAGAGATAGTAAGATGTCATTACTCATAGAGATAATCATCCGAATATGTCTTGGAGGAATTTTTATATGTAATTGTTGGATTAATTTTATCCTCCAACATTGAGGGATGGTAGATCCTGGGATTTTATGAAATTGGAGTAGGGTGTGTTATCAAATATAGATTACTCGGTGTATTTTACAGAACAAAAATGCTTCACACCTATTCTGATGGGTGAAGAGTTATCTAAATATAGTGGATTAAAGGATGGTATAATGTTTTCATGTGATCTTAGGTGGATTTATTTTAGAAGAGTACCATTTCTAGAATAGTGAATCAGACATTTATCACAAAGCATAACCTGGGAGAGGATGGGGGTGAGAGTTAGGAAAATTTGGCACATAGATTTGGTATTACATCGACCAGGAGTAGGAAGAGTCATATAGAGCTCTATCATGGTGATGTTACTATCTAGAGAACATACTAAGGTATCCATTTGAGGTTTCACTAGTGTGGTAGAATGGGATGTACATGACCTCAGTGCATGAGAGAACCATTCGAGGGTTGATCATGCGGTAAGATGGGCAATCTATAGCACTTTTTTATAACTTTTTTTCCACTAGATAGTGAGAGGGAGTCTACAACAACTCCACATATAAGAGAGGTGTCATGATCATCTCATCAGGTTGGGATTTGGAGTATAATAGGCCAATCAAGTCGAGGTGGTGGTCATGGTCATGGTAGTCAGACACTAGTTTTATAGAAATAATAGGGTTGATCTTCTCAGGGTAACAATTCTATATCAAAGTGTCGTGGATCATACTATATATATAGAGTGAAACCATCCCCAAATAGGTAGAGTTCAAGACCACCTACTATGATAGGTATTATTCTAATAGACTATACTTCAGTACCTTATCTTAGTTTTATATCAATAATAGAGTTGATCTTCTCAGGGTAGCCATGTTATTTCAAAGGGTTGTGGATCATGCTAGATATATGGTGTGAAACCGGCCCCTAAAAAGTAGAGTCCCAGAACACCTACTGTGAGAAATATTATTCTACTAGACTATACTTTAGTACCTTCTCTTTTCGATATAGGCAGTTCTCATAACTTTATATACTTTGTCATTATGGAGAGCCTTGGGCTTAGAATTCATTGATCTGATGGATTTATAATGCTTTATTCTCTGTTAGGAATTTGAATGGGGGATTTATAATTTTTCAGGGAGTTCCTCCATGAGATTTGAAGGTTTCACTTCATATGGGACCTCTTTTTCCTCAAGATGATAGGTTTTGATACCATTCTTAGGATGGATTGGTTGGTACCCTTTCCTGATTTCATTGATTTCTATTGTTGAAGGGAAACCTTCACATCACTCAGGGGTAGAGAGTTTATCCACAAAGGTGAATGGGGTGTCTATGAGAGTGGAGATAGACCTGAACAACATAGGCTAGGTGGGATAACAACCCATAATGTATGTTTATATCTAGATTGTTAGGGAATACACCAGTTTTTTTCATCCAGTGGATTATTATTTCTGAAATGTTTTCCAAGATGACTTTTACAGATTACGTATAGTGATATAGGTAGAGTTATATATAGATATAGTGTTAAGAGATGCACTATTATCCAGTCGTCATTACGTGATGGATACTACTAAGATGCAAGAGCTCAAAAGGTAGTTATAGGATTCAGAGGCCTCAGGTTTTATCTAACCCAATAATTCTCTATGGGGTTTGCCAATCCTTTTTTTGAAAAGGAAGATGGTACCCTTAGCCTATGCGTGGATTACCAGAAATTGAACTAGTTAGCAGATAAAAGCCAATATCCTATATTGTTGATATATTATCTTTTTCAACAGTTCTAAGGATCTAAAGTATTCTCAAACTTTTATTTGAGATCTGGTTATAATAAGTTGCATATTATATAATCATACATACCTTTCATATATTTTCATAGCATATAGAGTCTATATGAGTATTTGGTTATTTTTACAATCTCATGAACGTTCCAGAAATTTTCATGGAACTGATGAACCAAGTTTTCCATCCTAATATTTATTTGTTTATTCATGGTATTTGTGGATGATATCTTCATTTATTCTCACATTCAAAACAACCATTCCAAACATCTTGAGATTTAATTTGATACGCTGAGAGAGAATAATTTATATGCTAATATCACAAAGTGAAACATCAGAATGGATTAGAGTCACTTCCTTGGTCACATTGTCTGAGACACATAAGTATGAGTTGAATTATAGAAGGTGAGAGCAGTAGATTCCTAATAGAATCCCAATAACATATTTGAGATACTAAATGTATTTTAGAAGGATTCGTATTATAGGACTTTCATAAAGAACTTATAATGTTGGTAAGTGCCACTCATGGGCTTTACTAATAAGGGTGAGATGTTTTCATGGTCAAATGCATGTGATTCAGCCTTTCATAATTTAAATGGGAGATTGACTTCAGCAGTGATACATATTTTTTGATAACCAAGTTGAAGAAACAATATGTATTATGAATCAATGGGTATATTTCTTATAATAGTGTTGATACATGGAGATTTAGTTTTGGTGTATGGTTCATGAAATTTGAGGCCACATGAGAGGAATTACCTAACTCATGATCTCTAGTTAGTTGTAGTTGGTCATGCTTTGCATTGTTAGAAACACTCTTTTCTGGGGGAGAATTTTTTAGTGATCAGGGACCAAAAAATCCTCAAGTATATATTTACACAGCATGATATGAATCTTAGGTAGTGAATGTGGGTTCAGTACCAATAGTATTTTGACTATGACCATTCCTACGATCTTGGTAAATGTAATGCAGTGGCCAACTCACTGAACTAGAGGAATAAGGTATAAGAAGTTCAGGTGGCCAGTAGTGAGTGGAAGCTTAGGGATTTGTTTCCATGAGATGCACTTAGAGATAAAGGGTAGTTAGGGTTACAATTTTAATCATCCTTATATGTGACCTATACTCTAATATATATAGTGATGATGAGTTAGCTATCAAATTTAGTGGGCCTAATACTATAGGAGAGTGTTGAATGTGAGGAAAGACCTCATCGTTGGAGAATAGGCGAGGATGAAATTCTTTATATACATGGTTATGTATTGTTTTCATAAGACATGTGTGATAAGTTGATTTGAGAATTTCATTCTTCATCATAGTTAGTGAATATTGGTCTCACCTAGTTGTATCGATATTTACATCTCCAATACTGGTGGCTGAGTAAGAAAAATTATGTAGCGGGTTTTTTCAGGAGGTATTCTACATGTTAGAAGGTGAAGGTGCGACACTAGTGACTAGCTAGACATTAACAGTTGATTCCCATTACCAAGTGTAAGTGGGATGACTTTGTGATAGATTTCATGATCAGGTTATCAAGTTCTCTTAAAGGTAGTAATTCTTTTTGGTGTTTTGTTGATAGGATCCAAAGTTTCACATTTTCTATCAATCAGGAAAACCCTCAGTGAAGATGAGCTTGGGAGGTTGTATATCATCGATATATTATGACTTCATTGGGACTTGTGCACTATCATTATAGAGAGGGATAACTAGTTTATGTCCTATTTCAGGAAGTGTCCTCATAGGGTGTTGAGTACCCATGTGCTTTAGATCATAGTGTACCACCCTTAGACTAATGGAAAGTCAGATCGTATGACATTGGTTGGGAAACAAGAGGATTAGGATATAGGGTAAACTTTCACTATGATATGTCTGGCCATTACAAATTCTAGAGAGTTAGTCCAGTAGCCTATCAGTTATAGATAACTCAGAGGTACTGGTCTATGAACAATGTATTCCTTGTATCTCAACTAAAAATTATTATTCGGAATTATGTCATGCTTTTTATCAATAGGATGTTGAATTATAGGTATATGTGTCCATTGAGAAGTATCTTATTCATATTTGGGGTCATAGAATGAAGGTTATATGAAAATATTTATTTCCTCTAGTATGGGTGTTATGAAAGAAAGGCCATGTACAAGATGATACCTAAGAGTGGGAGACTGATGTACAATCATACGGGCTAGAGTTGTTTGTAGATGATGCTTCACTACCCTTGGAAGGGATATTCGGGGATGAATTTGAGGGGAGTCTGTAAGAACTTGGTTCTTCCATTGAGGTATAGATCACATAAAATTTGTTTTAAATGCTTATGTATTTTAAAATATGAGCATCCATTGAGGTCATGGTGGTATTAGGGGTGTATGATGCTAGTTTGAATCCCAGAGCCTGGGTTTTTTGAGAAAATATGGTAGGATACAAGATTATAATAAACCATGTAGGAAAGCCTTCATGATCTGACTAATAGTGTGAGGCATGGGAATATAATAATAGGAGCCTCCGCAATTTTTCAAATATTCTGGATGGATTTGCATGCCCATGCGGGATCACTTATAGTTTTTGATATAATTTTTTTTCATGTGTTTTGCATTGTTAATCAAACCGTGTTTAGTAACCGTGTGGGTGCCCCCTTTGTACAAAAGAGGGAACTTGGAAGACACATGGTTTGGCCAACTATGTGGACAAACAATGAATCCCAAAGAATTTTTAGGTAAATGACCATATTTCCCATAAAAATTTATAAAAAGATACATTTATTTCACTTCCCCTCTTATAGAAAATAGAAAACCATTGGAGATCTTCTTGAAGATAAATCATATATTTTGATCCCTCTCCTCCATATAATCTCTAAATCGAGCAACATTAGTATCATTAGATCTTCGTCTTTGATTAATCATTTCTTTTTCAATTGTTCTTTATTTGTCTTAGTATTGGATACACTATTTACGTGTAGGATAATATGCCATATTTTCAAGTTTTTTTCCGTTATTAATTTTTCTCCTCAAATAAATTGAATTAGGATCTTATATTAGACGAGAAATATTATACAGACCAATGGTAGGTGGTCTCAGGATTTTTCATTTAATTTGTGCTGTTCATATATATGTTGTTCTGTGTGCCGGGTTTTCCAAGTGATTCCCTTGAAATGGAATTTATTCCTCGATTAAAATGGATATGTATGGCCTATATAATTAATGAGTCCCATTGATAAATGATTAATGGTTAAGGACTTAAAATTAAAACTCCCTTCCCCAACTTGGGTGAGTTGTTTAATTAATTATACTATCATGGGTGGAATATGATTTGATCACATTCAAAGTGTGTTGATACCCCTAAATAAGGGATGTTAATTGATGAAATGTAATTGTAACTTTGATTTATTAAATAAAGGAAATGGAATACCACATCCCTATGTGATGTCCAGGTATTTGTTTCATTAATAATTAGTTTCTTATTATATTTATAATGACCACAAGAGATAATTAGGGGGATAATCATTCTAAGTATAGCTTATGCATTTATACACATTTTGAGGTGAGGATTAATTTAAATGATCATAGTGGTGACCCTAGAGATAATTAAATGATATTAATTGAATTTTATCATATTTATTGGGTGAAAAATCTGTTCATATATTAACTTCATAGACAGAATCATTTGGTTACTACTTAGTTATGTCCTAGTGACACTTGGACTCCCTAGTGGACTGATAAGGATAGACTCAGAGTGTTGATTCTATATATGCTTGAGTAATAATTATAATACTTATATAAAATATCAAGGAATTATTTAGCGTTTAGTTGATTATATATTCCAATGGTGAGACATGGGCTCCACCAGTGAATCAGAAAGTAATGACTTGGTGATTAGTGATTTTATACCACACATAGAATGATACCGAGGTTATAATCAGGATCACCATAGATGGGCATGTAATGTTCTTGGATAATGTTATGTTAGGAGTGATACATAGATTCCAAAAAAGGAATCCTGAGGATTGGATTTGGTTCTTAATTGTATAATTAATGAAATGATTTATATGACAAGTCTTCCAATACAAAGTACAAGAATGGATTTGGTCAAAGCCTTACCCCTTCTTGATGGCCTGGTTAGATGACTCTTGATCATATATGGTTACAAGGGATGTTGGGATTCATGCAAGTTACTATGAATTATTTCATTAAATGATACATTATTGCATGTTTATTTAGAGACATTCAGCTAAGGCTGAAGTAGGTAGGAGAGGATGGGTGTCCATACGAACATAGACCTTTATGGGTTTTTTACTTTAAGTATATCCTTTAAATGTTTTATTACTGATTTTACATTTCTGTTAATTTATATTCACTATCTATATGTAATTAGACATCATTTGTGGTGGCTTACTGGGATTTTATCTCACGCCCTACTCAGGCTACCATTGGTACCCAAGAAGACTATGTGACTGTAGGTATAGATAAGGGAAATCACTATATAATGGGTTCTTGAATATAGCCTAGGAGTAGAGGAGCACATGACTGCTCTGGGGATCGTGATTCTTGAATGGGGAGTTTTTGGTCTTTTGGTATTTCTATATATGTATTTTACTATGTATGTAAAACTATTTTGGTTGCTTTTTATACGTGAGAGGACATATCACCGGTATATGAGATTAATTCTTGAATTATTGTATATACTTTTCAATGGATATTTATCTCAAGATCAGTTATCTATTTTTTGATTTATTTACTACTTATGATATTGATTTTTATGACTACTACCCATTTGTTACACTCTAATAAGAGGGAATAGTCTCCCTACAGACACACCTAAGGCCCTCCCTACTAGTTAGAAGCCTCTAGAGTTTAGGGTGATGCGGTTGAGGCCATATGGAGAACTAGGATTGGGGAACCTTTTAGTGTCATCAGGTTTAGGTATGTTACACAATCCATAACATTAAATAGAGATAAATTACATTCGAGTGATAGTGGTAAAAACATAAAGAAAAGGGTAGGTTTGAAATATCCCTTACCTCAAGATCAATTTGTTACATGCATTCTTTATCAGCTATAATAATAAAATTATCTCAAATATTTCTTTTCTTAATACATTTTTTTATATTTATTATTTTTTTAATTTATTTTCTAAATTTCATAATAAATTACTTAACCAATTAATTTCACATTATATGTTCTAATGATAAACGGATCATATGTCCAGAATCCCTTTCGTAAGTTGGCTAATGTCAAATTGATTATTATTTGATCATACCCAAATTTGTAATAATGATATAATTATTATTTTTATATAGAAAATATACTTTTAATACCAACAATGAAATTTGGTATAAAAAATGAACTATATTACAATCATACATACTGTAAGTCGTACATACACATGACTCACATTTCCATTTATTAAAGATCGTGATGAAAAGTAGATGAGTTCTATTTTACCATTATATTATTATCACTATATCATAAAAATAATAATATTTTTTTAAAAACCCTTACACATACCATTCATGTTGTGTGTTAAAAAAATTAACCACATCACTTCGTGAGGATGTAGTCTAACGTACACATGAACGCCATTATCATTTATCAAATAGATGGTAAAGGAAGAAAATAAATGATATATTTATTTTCCATAGGGATTAATATTTCATGAATATCATATATCAACAAAAAAATAATCCTTATTACCGTTCATGTAATGTGTATGTGAAAAAATAAATGTGTCACTTCAAAAAGTGGTAGTTCATCTTATACAGGAGTGTCATTATTATATTCCCTAAACAATGAAATGTAAGAAGTTTGGTGTGATATAATAAATAAAAAATTATAATTATAACAAATATATCATGTATAATCATTAAAAACATAATTATATTCAGCGGGAATAAGCGGTGATGGAAAATTAATTATGTATGTTCACAAGGCAGTGATTGATCGTACACACGATCAATAGTTTCATTTCATATTTGAGGGAGGAGGATGTGGTTGAAGTTTATGACCTTAAAATAAAAAATATATCATTACTTTAAATATAATAAATATTTCATACCCTAATGGTTTAATAATATTAGAAGTAGTTATATGAAGATGTGAAATAAAACACTGGGTTAAGGACGTTGCCTCTTCCTCTGAAAAATCCTTTCGATTTCCACCAAAGACTTCTCTAGGATGGGTTTATGACAAAAATAAGGTTTTTATTATTGTATAAGGGGATTAAGGAAGTGATCGAGGAAGGTACTATTCTATCAAATAGGTTTTGTATACGTAAAGAGGAGCAGAGAAGGTGTGGCTGTTTATAAGTGTGGTAGATGACACATTTAGAATTTTTATAAAGAAAAAACACCACCCATGTTTTTCTCATTCCATAATGATCCAAAATTGACCATGTTCAATGATTAAAAAATATGAGGTATAAATATGAGAAAAAAATATGAATTAGATAGGTTTTTTAATTATAAACCAATATATTTTTAGTTTAAACCTATGGTAAAACTATTTTTACCTCAAACATGGTAAATTATTTTTACTGTTTTCAATGTTCATGATGGTGAAAAATTAAGATATCCTAATTATAAAATTTAAATTATTACTATTAAAAATATAGAATCAATTTTTATAAATTAAACTCACATACCTTGTAGATTTCAATTTAAAATTAATCTTGAAGATGTTTTGAAAAAACTGGGTTTTCAATAAATGCATTTTTATGGAAAATATGACCTCGTATTTACTATATTAAATTTAATAATAATTAAATTAATTTCAATTAATTTTTTATTGATATGTTATATATATTTCATTTAAATAACTCTTTATTAGTGGTTATATTAATTATTTTATATAGAGAAGTATTATGAACTTTAAAAAAAATTTCACAAATAAAAAATTGTTTCGAAGCCTAAAAATAAAATTATACTAAAATCAAGAATAAATATTTTTTAAATGTAATTAATTGGATTAAATATAACTAAATAATACATATGTTACTTTATAATAAAATATAATGAATAATTTGGATTCTAAATTACATATTTTTTAAAAAAGAAATGAGTGTTCAACAAAAAATCTGTATTTTCACTATTCACTAAAAAATCAATATTTTCTAAAAAATACAAAATTTCTTCCATAATATAATATAGGTATTCAGATTTAAAAAGTATTTTTATAAAAAAAATTCTAAAAGTTCCAAAAATTAAATATAATATTTTCTCCCAAAAGGTAATATAAATCATTTCTAAAGAAAAACTATTTTTTGTAGAATAGTATTTCTTTATTAAAAGTTGACTTCCTATTTATTAAGAATTTATAAGTAAATTCACATTCTATATGAAATATATATATATATCATAAATTATTTAATAATATTCATACAGGCTAATTTAAAGTCATAGTTACAATAGTAACTTCTAAATAATAATGTTTTAGTGTTATATCATTGTTCCTTTAAACTCGATATTGCATATTAAATATGCTATCGAACATAGTTTTCATTTTTGAAAATTTTGGTGTTACATTATTACCCATTAATTAATTTCATCCTCAAAATTTCATATTACATACTATACTGAAAATATATGAGGGTACTTCGACTTCATTTCCTCTTCTAGTCCCCATTTTTCTTCCTCAAACTTGTGGTTCCAATACAACACTTTGACCAGGCAATTTTTTTGGTTTCATGTAACTTTTTCTATATGTTATAAGATCCTCACTAGATCCTCCTCATATGAAAGGTATTTATCCAATGGTACCACATCTAGATTCAGTACATGTCAGGGTTTTGGTATGTAATTTTTCATGAGTGATACATGGAACATGCCATGTACATGAGATAGATTAGGTCGAAATACTAGTAAATTTTCCACCAATACAATGAGATCAAGGTTATAAAAATTGGGGTTGTATCTAGTATAAATCATTCCATTCTCCAAAAACCTCATGAATTTCTTCCATAGTGATATATTAAGGTACATCTTATCCCCTAACTCAAACTCTAGGTCTCATAAATCATTATTTTAAAAGGTTTTATATCTAATTTTTATGTATTTAAAGTAATGTTGATTTTTTTAAACCTTATCTATAGTTTCTTTGGAAATATCATTTCCTATTATATTATACTCTACAAATCCATCACATCATGTCAAATTTTGACCTTACTTAGCATACATTTCCTCATAAGGTTCCATTTCATTGTGAGAATGGAATATGTTTTCATATGAGAACTCTATTTGAAGATGGTTTTGATCGCAATATCACTGTAAATCCATTGAAAAATAAATCAACATATCTTTTATAGTTTTTATGATTTTATCAGACTAATCATCCATTTTAGTGTCATAAGTTGTACTGGAACTAACTAATGCACCCATCCCTTGTTGAATTATTCTCTTCAACATTGGTGTAAACCTCCGATCATGTTATCATACAATAGATAGTGGAACTCAATGAAATATTACCAATTCAGTAATTTATATCATAGAAATTTTTCCAAGAGGGAAATCTTCCTTGATAGAAATAACATGTGCATACTTTCTAAAGAGAATGAATACCATCCAGAAGGATTTATTTCTTTTAAGTTTCCGAAGGGGTTGTATGATGAAATCCATGTTAATGATTTCCCATCTTCATATTGGTATAGGACATGGTTGAATCATAACCTTAAAATTTGATCATTCATCCTTGAATTGTTGGCGTACAAAGAATATTCATATAAATTCTACAATCACCCTCTTCATGTCTATTTGAAATTTAAAATATAGATGTTTTATCATTTCAACCACATTATTCTCAAAAATGATTCTTAGATTATTCATAATGGTTATAAATGAATTTTAGAACATTTTCCTTGTGTTTAAAGACAATATAAGATCACTGTATTGGTTTTTAGTAATTTTTTGTGTGATTGAAGTAAATTGGATAGGGAAACTTGCTTCAAAAGGATGGTTTAAAGAAAATACCTTAAGTGAAAGTTGAAACTTCAGGAGATTCATCAATATTCGATATAAATCAAACTAATCAGTTTATATATTTTAAATCAAGTTTATATTAATTAAAGAAACTTGGAAAAACTTTATATGATTTAAGTGTGATTTATACAAATCGTTAAAAACCTAAACATTCATATCAATGTGTTGTATGATAATAAGAATATTATGGTAAGATAAATAATTATATAGAGAGATAATCTCTCTAAGAAATTGTTAAATTTAATATTAAAATTAAGAAAATATTTTTATATACAACCAAATAAACAATATAAATTTATTTTAAATGGATTTCATAAAGTTGGGGGTGGGGGTGGTCAGTGACCAATGTGGTGCAATGAATTATATAGAAAAAACATTATAGGTATTAATCATACTTCATTATTTTTAAAAATAAATAATTTTTTATTTTCTTTTGATAATAAAAATATAATTATCCCTGGAACTATTAGAAATTATTTTTATTCTTTTTAAATTACTTAGTTTACATCAATAATGATTAATAATGATTAAGGTCACCAATACAGAACTCATATAGGATACTAATTTATATAATATTTTCCAAAAACATAAATCAATTAAAAAATATAAACTAAATTCTGTTGGTTAAAGTTGGTTTGATTAAGTTGGTTTTGGATAGATTGGTTACTCATACAGACCACTACTTTTGAGCATTTGATGTGTTTTTTAACTAATCTATCTCTTTTAAATTCCAAAAATTTATTTTTAGTATTTTTTTCCATATCTAACATCAAAATGACATGTTTTTCATTAGTACATGACATAAATGAATCAAATGTAATTATACCAGAGCTTTAGGACAATTTGATATTATTTTTTTAATTTTGATCATATGATGTATTTTAATAATTGAATATATCTTTTAAATGAAAAGAATGAATTTTCAATAATTCTAATAAAAACATGAATGAAAATGATACTTGGATTATTCTTAAATATAATAAATATATCAAATATAATGGTACTATAGTTTTTTAGAAACAAAGAACATTTTCTTATTTATGAGCATGTGATATGCAGTTCGAACTTCCTTAACACTTGAAATGAAAAAAATTATTTTATGTGATTTTCAACTACACTATGCATAATAATCATATAAAATTCATTATTTTAATATATAAATTTATGAAATATTTTTTCCTGGAGTTTTAGAAAAATATGAGATCATTTTATTATATTTAACTACATGAAATTTGTATTTAACTAAAATATATCAATTAAATTCAAAAATTACATTTTTCCATATTGACCACATTATACATTAGAATGAAATGAGGGTCATTTTTACACGTCATAAATGAATCTAATAGAATTTTCAATGATTTTTATGATAAAAAGATGGACATCTTTGTCCCAATAATTTGACATTTGTTTTTAATAAAAATATCTATTTTAAACTAAAAAATGAATTTAAAATCACTCTAACCATACCAACTCATGGAATGACATATAGTTCATTAAAATTTATGAAAATAATAATGTATTGTTTTCCTTTAGTTTAAAATAATATGTGATAATATGATCATTTTACACTATGTGGCATATATTTTATCTAAAATTTATTTATAAAATAGAAAGAAATCATTTTCAACCATTTTGATCACACTTCACCAGTACATTACAAATATTTTATTTATAAAAATATTATGTAAATCTAAAAATATATTCCTCGATTATAATGAAAAACATAATAATTTTACATAGTTGTATGTATATGATGTAGGCTTTGATCTTCTTTAACAATTTATATGAAAAAATAAACTTTTGGTCATTAGAACAACACCACATAATATACCGACATATGTTTCCTTCTGAATAATCAAAAATAAATTAATAGTAATTTTCTATGATTTTAATGATTACCAATTTCTTTTTGTTCAAATTTAACCATGTGATAGAAATATTAAACTAAAATATCGCTTTTAAATTAAAAAAATGCATTTTTTCATTCCAACCACACTATGAATAAAAATGGTATGAATTCAATTTCCTATTTAATAAAAATTTATATAATATCAAAGTCTTTGAGTTTTAGGATAAAATAAGTGGATTTTATCAATTCTAATCATGTATTTTTTTCCAAAAATATATTTTTATAATTTAAAAAAGTAATTTTCAATAACTTTGACCACATTGTGGATTAATATAATTCATAATTAATTCTTATACACCTCAAATAAATAAATATTCATTTTTTTATATATTTATTACAATTTGAGATCATTTAATTGATTTTGATCATGTGACAAGCATGTTTAACTAAAATATATCTTCTAAATTCTAAAAAATTGTATTTTATATCATTCCAACCACATCTCATGTCAAAATAATGTTATTTTTTTAATATTTGATATAAATTAATTGTTAATATGTTTTTAGATTTTCAAAACAAACCAAGAATGTTTGATGTTTTTTGAATTTACATATTAGTAAAAATGAAAAAAAAAATCTTTAGTTTATTCTAACCTAAATAAACATAAAAAATATGCATGGTTCATTCATAAAAGTCATAAATTAATCAGTGATCAATTTCTTATAGAATCATTGAAATATGAGCTATTTTTTTTAATTGATCATGTGGTTTCTCATGCAGGACATAAATTAGATAAGAAACATAAATGAATAATACATATAGAAATAATTATACAAAACTTTTATAATTATTTAGACAAAAATTATCATGCTCATTCATCCCCAGATTCATATAGTACATCTTACACAAATTTTTTTCCATTTTTATCTAAATATTTTAAAAACCATATAATTAAAGAAATAGTTAATAAAGATTTTAATATAAATTTTATTAATTAAAAATTTTACATATATAATAGATACATTTAAAGAGATTGTAAATATTTTAGGGGATGTGACATTCTTCATAAATTTACAAACATAATAAGAACATTTTTAGCCTGTTGGTAATTTTGGACATTGTTAAAACAATAATGATTATAATAAATATTTTATAAAATTTATTATAATGTTGAAATATTTTTCTATGTTTTTTAAAATATTTTCATCCATTATAATCCATTGGTTTCATATTTGTGTTGATTTTCCTTAATCTATTGTCTATTAAATATTTTTAAAATACACTACCAAAGAAAACATGAAATTTAATATATATTATATGACATGTATTTAAAAGAATCTATAATATTGAAAATATGTTATTTTTTATTTAAAAAATAACATGATTCTTATATAATATTTAAAATATCCAAGAATTTGATAAATGAAATATATCCTCAAATTTACTCAATTTAGCTTAATTAGCATATAATCATCCAATGAAAAAATTAAAAATTATTGAGTACTTAATATTAACAAAACAGAATTATCATAATATTAATCAGATTATATGGAATTAAGATTTCAGGATAGGTATTAAAAAAAGTATATCATTTTTTATCATTGATTCAAAAACTTCGTAAAACTATTTTACTAATAATTTGATCCATATCCATGATGATTTCTTATAAATAATGAATATAGGGGAACACTAATTCAAAAATATGATCAACAAGTCTAATGAAAGAACAATGGTAAAAAAATATCTAAAATATAGAAACACTTTTATAATTATAATATAAATAATACAACAATGATTAACTCAGATATTTTGGTACAATACCAAATATATATATTTATGACAGAGGCTTATAACTAGTCATTCTTCATAATTTGGTATTTACTAGACACACCAATAAATTCAATATATAGTGTATTAGGTATATCTTCTAAAAATATAAAATCTTAAGTATTCCCCTCATTGAAATATTAATTCACAAGATGCATTAACGTCATTAATTGTGTTATGGTCATTAGTGGGTAAAAATTTGGGTCTATAGTTTGATTTTAGGATATAGTAGTTGATCCCTTTGATTTCAAGGACACTATTGTTCATTTCTTCTTTTATCATTACATATAGTTGTTTATAAATTTTTTATTCATTTTAAAAGATATTGAATATAATATAAGACGGAAATGGAATACCCATTTCTTATCGTTTGACTTTTTATAACTGATCATCTATGTTTTAATATTTCAAATAGTGTGTTTGAACATTCAAATGTCAACATCATTAATAGGAAAAAGTATCTAATATCTCAAATCATGAGACACTTTATATCTTAACCCTCACATAATTTTCCAATAATGGTGTATTATGAAGGGTGTTAACATGAATATTATATATGATACCTCTTGAATTGATTCAATATGTGGGTGTTGGTAAATATAATTTATAAACAATTTCACTCTAAAATATTTTAGAACAACTAAATAATTGATAAATATTTACCATATAGATATTATAAAATATTTCTGAAAAAATAATTTCATATTTTATATTTGGAATGTGAGTGTAAAAATTATCCTCAAAACTAAATGTTTAAAAATCTAGTTGTGGTTATTGATTCTCTAATTATTGTTATAACATTAACATCTCATTTTCCATCTTTAGTATTTAATTTTCTATAAATAGTTCCCCATTTTATTCCTTATATTTTCCTTAGTGTCCATAATATTCTAATTTCACTCTTTTTGTTATTATGTGGAATAGGTTCATGTTAATACTTACATAAAGTTTACTCCTAATGAGACACCAAAAACTGCTACATTAATACATCCATACATTTATGGATTATATAAAACCACTAAAATAATTCTTTTTAAACTGTGGTATATAAATTATCATGTGTCTAAACAAGATAATGAAAAACATATTTTATGTTATTATTTTTTAATATATAATATAAAAACATATCATATCTTTTATTATTACACATTTTTTTATACTTTTTAGTGTTTTCATCGATAAGTTGACCCTTATTTTTAACTAGGAATATTTTCACACAACATCACAAAGAATTGTATTAGTGATAGGTTCTAATTAATCAACCTAAATATCAATATATTTACATCAATAATTTTTTATATTAATTCTTTTAATATAAATACAATGTATATTTTAGTTTTTTTCAAGTATCGTATACCCAATCGTTGATTTATAGTATGGGTATATTGGATTTTTTCTAGGTAAATTATTATCTAAACACATTTTTAATAATGTATCATATATCAAATTTAATCATTAATATTTTCCATGTAAATTTAATTAAGTCAACTAACAAGTCACATTAAATCACTCCTCTTCGAATTAGGATATGAAATTATTCTATCATACTTGGGAGATTAAGTTGGAATACAACATTAGGGGTGATGATTTATGTTACCATCAACATGTATCAGGTATTAAAGGGGTATTGTTGTTTATAAATCCCTATACACCATTCTCATATCTTTAGAAACAAAATATATTCTAAAAACATCCAATATAAATCTAATATTAATAAATAATATGTATTTTCAGACATAATCTGATGGGAAAGGGATAAAAAGTGTAACTATAGGATATTTTAATGTCTCCCCAAAAATAGACCTTTATTTAATATGAAATGTTGTGTCAATTATCTTTGTTGATTGGAACATTTAGTTTTGTAAACCCCAATATAACTTATCAAAATTTATTTTTAGGGTTAATTTCCTAAACATTGTCATTCCATCCATCTTGAAATTTTTTAACTTTTATTATTGATTTAATTACCTTCAATAAAACTATCATTTGCTAAAAAGATTATTTTCCTTACCATATCTTTTTTTTATTTTCTAAATAAAAAAATTTTATGGTTGAGTAAGAACCTTTAAAATATCAGAGACCAAAATAAAACAAACCACAAATATCAACACTAATGAATAATTTAAAAATAAATATAATATGACCATATGATTGAATAGAAACAAAAAAATTAAATTTTAATAGTTTATACATGTTATTGACACAAACTAAAATCTAAATAAATCCATGCACCCCAATGAAAAGGTTTCCATATTCTCCACCAACCATATTTGCAAGGAACTAGTGTAATCCAAACAAAATATTTTTTCATATAAAACCATTAAAACCAAAAAAAAACATCATCATGGATATACCAGCTAACAAAAGATATCTATAGTCATCAAATACATATGTGTAACATAAAATATAATATTTTTACTCATCTATAATGTTTTAGGTGAAACAACTAATACAAATTTTTAGAACAGTACACACATCTATAAAAATAATAGAAAATTCCATTAGAAATAAAAAGGAAAGAGAAAATTACACTTAGGAACACATCCAAGATCACACAAAATTGCTAAAAAACACTTAAAAACATATATGAGAACCATAATACCAAACCAGCATGTCTTGGTTTAGTGTACTATAAAGAAAGTTTAAATTTTTAATTAGACAGGTCATCAATATCAAACCATGACCATTGAAATAACCTATAACCAATCCTTCAAAATCACAATTAAGAGTATAGAAACAGTTAAGTTAAAACATCATGAGAAACTAGTGAGATGGATGATAACCTCATCACTAGAACTAAACATGATCGGGTAAGAAGAAATCAAAGACACCACATAGATACTGAACCAATGAAATGATGTCCACTTATAAGAACCATTGAGAAATTCAATGAACATGCATCAATCATAATCTTCATTTTTAAAATACCATAAAAATACCACCACCTAACTATCAGATCAATATGAATTGAAGTGGTGTATGACACCAGCTAAGATTCCTCTACTCTAAACACATCTACCAACATTATATGAAACCACCTCAAACACCTTACTAAAAAATTGATATGCGGTAAATCACAATGAGATTGGTAGAAAGAGTATAGGAGGGTGAATAAGAAAATAAGGAAGATTCTTTAAGGTCATTACTATTAAAATCCCAAACCACTATTTAAATTTCATGAAAATCTAATATAGGGTTTTTTTGTGAAGGTTCGTATTACAAGAGTAATGGTAGTAATAGTTTGGGACCACGATGTGGTAGTGAACATTCCATAAGGGGTTGTACTAGATGGAAAGATCGAGAGTAACATATATGGAGAGTATAGAGAAAAAGATAAGAAGGAATACCAATATTTTCAACTGATATTATTCTGATAAAAAATGGTTCCATCTATCAAATATCATTTTTACGCTTTCTAATTAGGTGTAATTTGTCCCCCACCTTCATAATGACTAAAACATTTCACATCAAGGTGAGTATCATGATAAGTAAAGATGAAATTTTATAAAATACAATTAAATCATATAAATTAAAATATATTATATTTATATTAAACACAAATCATATGGATAGAATATATATTACATATAGAACACCTAGTAATGAAAAAACATATAATTTGTAATCTTCTTTTTTCCTTAAATATTTGATGTATTTTTACTCACTATAAATTCTTTAAATTACCTATCTATTATCTCTTATAGTATTTAGGTAATCATATCCATTAGTTATAGAATTAAAGTTTATGTTTTTCTATGGAAAGAATCATACGCCAATGAATTGAAAATTAATTCCACATTTTTTCATTATTAAAAGAACACTCGACTAATTACTATTTTTAGGATCTTGTATATAACCATCAAAAATATTATTGATTTCATTATTATATGATCATATTTTAGATTTTTAATGATAAAAATATGACTAGAGGGGGGTGAGTGGTCATTTTATTTTTTTAAAAACAAAATCAATTAGTGTTTAAAAAATAAAAAATTATTGTGAGTCCAGCGTTCTTGAAATAAAGGGCAACATAAATAAATTTCTAGAACATAAGTATTTGTAGTGGTTCAGATAAAAAATATCCTAGTCCACTCCTGAACCTCTTCTACTCCTAGAAGATATTGGTACCCACTCAGAATAACGCTATTAAAGGTGTGATAACACTTTTACAGACATTACCATTTAAAAAACGAGGAGGAACAACCCAATATGTTATAGGATAGCATCTTTTTCTGCTTTCCAAAGTTTTGATCAGGAGTTACAACCCACCTTTACTCATAGGTGTTGCAATAACCAAATGAATTCATGAATTTATTTTTATTGGTAAAATCATAAACCAGACTAAATGAAATATAAGTAGAAGGAAAAAATATACACAGATAAAAACTGATACATTGAAATTAGTAGATGATTAGAAATGTCGTAGTTAGTGAAGACCAATGATCATTGATCACTTTGAAGTAAAAAAATTCAATGTTTAGGTTCATCTGTGATCACATCTAGAGTAAAAAATCATAGAAAGTTTTGAACAATTCCGAGTATGAAGAATATCAAAGTTGTATTTCGTGATTTATAATGAATGATCTTCACAGGGATATATTTTTATTCCATCAGGATATCTCCTAGATCATAAAAAAATATCCTGTAGGAGCATGTCTATGTACAATATTTTCACAAAACTTATTATATTATAACAAAAATATAAAATGGTAGTAACTTTTTGGGTTAATGTTGTCCTTTAATAGAGAGTATAATAAGCCTTTATATTTCATTATAAAATATTAAAAAAATAATTTAATATTTTTAGTAAAATAATTAAACTAAAAGGTATAAAAATGTATAAAAATAAGAATTTACAAATCAAAATAAATTATAGAGTAATATTTTGAAAGATAAAATATGTTCAAACTATAGATAAAACAGGGGATCATATTAATTTTATTCAGTCAGCATATATGTAGGTAAAAATAATATTACAATTACTTTTAAACATTAATTCAATATTATTTCAATAGAAAATGACAAAACATTTCCAAAAATAATTATTTTAATAACATCAATTAAAAATTATAAATAAAAACATTTTATATAAAATTTTAACAAACGGTTGATTATTGTTCTACTGTTGACACAGAGAGTGGTGGATTACTTTTTCAACATCTTAAAACAATGAATGGTGGATTAATATTCTAAAATTGAAAATTGAGATTGGTGGAATTAAAATGGTTAAAAAATATAGCAGATTATACAATATAACTTACAAGGAAAAAAATAAAAATACTCAACCAAAATTAAACAAATTCCATGACACATAGAAACCAAATCATTCAGGATGAACTATAAAAACTTTCTACAATTGGTTATCCAAAAGTGACTCATGCCTCACCATTGGAGATTTCCTATGGTAGAAAACTATAAAAACTATCAAACATAATGAATAAATAGAAAAAAAGTTTAAATAAAAAAGAAAACAACTTCAAACCAAATGAAAAATGTACTTTACCTGATTAAAGAAGGAGAAGACGTCGTGTTGGATCTTAAAAAAGATTCTTCATAGTATCTGTATAGAAAAAATAAAATACTACCAGAGGAAAAAAATAACTCACATTTGATGAAAAATGGTGACACAAGACCAAATTTTGGTGTATGATAGTGGCTTGTGACTCACCATTGCTGTCTGAAGGTGGCTCATGACTCACTGTTGGAAATTTCCAATGGTGACTCAAGACTCATTTATGAAATAAAATAGTGGAAATAAAATAATCTACTATTGAAGAGATATAGTTTCAACATCACTAAAACAACCATATGAGGATTTGAACCATTAAAGTAAGGGAGTTGATTGATGGCCCCATAGAGGAAGAAGAAGAGGATACTACTATTGAAACTATAATCAATGTTTGAGAATAAGATTATGAGACCTGGGGAGAAATACCCATGAGATCTACAAGATTCAAAATCTTGGTTAGAAGCAATATATTCTTTTGAGATAGATGTAGGCATACTATAAGATGATGAACGATTGTGGAATAAGATCAAAATAATTCAAAAATAATAATTTTGTGATAAAAAATGAAATGTGGGATTTTAAAACCAGTAAAATGGTTGATATTAGATATATAAGAAGGCTGAGATCATATTTGAGTTTTTATGTTCATATGAAAATTGAAACTCAACAACATTCCACTTACATTTGGAAAAGTGGAAGAAAATTGTTATATTAAATAAGTGGTGTAGATCCTCAGTTCGAGCTATCTACTAAGGATTGTCACTCGTTACACAAGGGAAACACATGGGACTGTAGGCTAGCGGTAGACCTAGATCAAACTATGTGTGATCCATATGACTTTTACATGGTCCCACATTCCATGAGTATTCATTATGAACATAGATATCTAAAACCTTCTTGTGTACTTCCTTTGGTGGGGATTCTCATAGGGTTGACCCAATGTGTCTCTTAAGTGGTTGACTGCTTGCCAGGTCGCTCCCTAAATATGGAAATAATTTTTTAAACCAAAAGTTTTTCACATAATTAAATAAAAATATGATAACATGATGTATTAATTTAAAAAATTTACATAAAAATATTAAAAACAATTACATAACCAATTTTAGAAAATGTAAAAAAATTGTTAAATAAAAAACATTAGAATTTAATAAAATGTTAATAGATTGTAATTTATCAAAAAATATAAGAATGTCAAATTATTAAATCACCAATTTCAAATAAAAACATACTCACCATTTTTGTAAATTAAAAAACCAAACCGTTATTAAATTTTCAACAAAAACCAACTATTTTTTGAAATATTTCAAAAACAATATTTTAATTTATTCTATAAAATAGACACCATTTAAAAAATATTGAAATATTTTAAAAGTAACGATTTATGAAATTAAAAATATAATATAATTAATATTGATTAGAATATTTAAATATTTAAATTTTAAATAGTATGAACTAAGGACCATTTGATCTGAGTGAAAAATATCTATCAAAAAAGAACTTTTAAACAATGAAAAAATTATTCTTCTTTTATGTCATGTTCAAAAACCCAAATATTAAAAAACTTATTCAATGAAAAATGAAACTAAATTCTGTGAAGAGATAAATAAAACAATATTATTCTAAAAAAATGAAAATTTATTTTAATTAAGAGTTTTAAAAACAAAGTCCCTTTGAGTTTAGGCATATAAAAATTATGATTGAAAACATATCAAAAAATTAATATTTTACTGTCAAAATTGTTTGTGACAATTTTAATAAATAATTTTGGTTTATAAAATTTGAACATAGTCTTAAAATAAATTATTTATTCTATGAAATCTAACATAATTTTTACATAATTACAAGAGTCCCCTAGTAATAATTAAATCAATTTTAGAATAAATTTATTATTCAAATAAATTTAGAATTTTGAAAATATTTGGACTAAGAATTATGAAAAAATAAATTATAAATCACATAAGATATTTAGAAGAGAATAATATACTTCCCTAGTTCAACTATTGAAAACTGATTTCAAACCGAATTAGTAATTTTAAGAATGCATAGGCTAATTGTATAAAAACTTATTTTAAAATTAAATAGTAATATATTATTTCATGTAATGAATTATGTGTAACTCCCCCACAATTCATGAATCATTAAATATAGATAAATCAATTTTGTTTAAAAGAATTATAGAAAAGTAAACATATAGTTAACATATTTAGAACTAAAATTTAAACTATGTAAACATATATAAAATTAATTTCTAAAGAAAAATTGTATAAATTAATGAACATGCATGAAATCCGAAATAAAATTATTATAAAAAAGATTTTAGATATCTTGTATGACAGGAAATCAAACTATAGTAAAGTAGATAGCGTGCATTCTGGTTAAAAAAATATGGGAATGGTGACCATTATGGGTCCAATAGGATTTCAATAACATCCTTTTGGTACCCATGCTGTCATATGATTAACAAAATTCAGAGAAGGTAATTTTACCACTCAAATCATTTTTAAACATTTGTTTTTTGCTGAATCTGAATACAAACAATTAGATAAAATAGTTATAGTGTGCCCAAAAATTTATTTAAATCTCAATGAAAATTCATTTTCATAATTTCCTTTCATTTTAATTTTAAATCAAGTTACAGTAGAAATAATTCCTTTTAAACTTCTGAAAAAAAACTCGTATTATTTGTGTTTGGTGTAAAACTATTATAACCAAAACCTTTCTTGTTACTATTTTGTTTTATCATTGAAATCATTTTATCATATTTATCTTTACCTTTTACAAAATTAGGAAAATACTATTTTATATTAACAACGTCATTTTTGAAAACCATATTCTCTTTTTGAATAGTTTTTATATCCATGTAAATCATTTTATAGAATCTTGAAGCTATGTTTTTTTATTTTTGTTTTATTTACTTAATTCCATTAATTCATTTTTTACTTTAGTCAGATAATTTATAACTACATTAAATATTCAATCATAGTGGTTATCATTTACTTCATGAAAATATTTATGTCTTTCATTTTCATCTTTCCATTTTAAAATCTCAGAATCGCAATTGGGATGCCCCAAAAAACTAAAGTAAGAACCTTGTATTTGAAAGTGTGTATGACATTAGATAGTAAGTCTGTATTATAATATAATATCCTTATGATTTATAATATATTTACTATTTAAATTATATTCTATATATTTCCATGCATGAAACACAGAGTTATATTACAATGTATATGGCACTAGGTTAGCGTACATCATACACAACAACTACCATCCTCTATATCTTTCATTGCACTCAAAAGCAACCTTCTTCGATGGGTTATTCTATACGCAATGTCATGTATTACTGAGAAAAAATCTATAATTGAAACATTTTTATTTAATTTAATAAGATATAAACTGCCATTATGAATATTATTAATTTATTTATGAAAATATATGGTTTAGAAAACTAAATCATTGGTTACAAATAATCAATAAATTAATATAATAACAAATTGAACATTAAAAGCATATTTTTATAGAAAACAATTTTTTTCTCACAAATTTGTATTACCCTAATAGAATAAATTAAGTACAATTATTTATTTATTTTAATATAATAAATATGTTACATATTCTATCAATTATTTTTCACATTCATCCAATATATTTTGTAAGCATAATATAGGATCAAACCCACATTTCGCATAAAAACATATATTTTTATTCTGGCATTTTTAACAAACTTCTAATGGAAAACTTATATTAAATATTAATTTTGACATATATATGAATTTAATTTGATAAAATAAAAATAATTTTTGAATTCAAACGTTCAAAATTATCTTATGACGAATTTTTGGGGTTCTTCTGAGAAACATCATTTTTTAGTTAATAGTGAAAAATATTGTGTTTTTCGTTAAAAACTACATTTTCGTTTAAATAATTATTAATGTTAAATTGTATTATGAATTTTTTTAAAGATAAATTGGAAAAGTATACATCTATTAATATAATTTGTTTCATTATAATTAATATAAATTTTAAATTGATTATAAAAACATGACACCATTTTGAACTTTTTTTCTACTAAAATCAATTAACATGTTTGTCTATGAGATTAGAATTAATCTAAGTTTTATGCTTCTATGATTTTACTTTGGAAAAATTAACATAGAAAATTGTAATAAAGATAATATTTTTGGTCTAATAATATCAACTTATTTTTTTACAAAAAATATTTGTGAAAATGATTAAAATTAATTAGAGTGATTAAGATGTAATTAGGCTTAAAATGGACTAAAACCATAAGTTTAAGGGCCCAAATGACCTATCCATTTTTTCAAAGCTCAATGGGGAGAAATGTTTTATCTAATAACATTCTATTAATTAGTTTTTGTCTTTTTTATGCCTTTTTTAGGTAACAACATGTGTAATTCTAACTTCTTTTCAAGAATACCATGTGCATCATTTTCCTTCCCTAAAAAGGACACTATATCTACCCATTCCCCACACATCTCAAGCCTCATAAGTTCGTAAAATACCTACCTAAATATTCTCCAATAATTACTATACTAGACCTATAAATTATCTCTTTGGGTAGAAACCCTTCCAATAATGCATTTTGGTTTAAACCAAAAGAAGTTTCCCAATTAATGTTTTTTCTCAGTCTCTCTAGTTTCATTTCCATTATCCAACCCCTAAAATGTTCTTATTATTTTCTTGTATAACAATACAAGTATATTCAATATACTATTATATTTTTATTCTGATATTTTAACATACCCAAACATACACCACCATTTAATGGGTAACTAACATAATGTTTTTGTGGATGGAGAACTACTGCCTCACGAAATGATGATTATTCATTCTTCCATTACTACCTCTAATGGTGACCATTAAAATGTATATATTGTATATACATGTTATATATGATATTTATTGTGTTTTTATACTTATTTAAAGATTTTATAATATATACATTTAGTACATTATATTTTACATCAATATGATAACATCGTTTGAGGAAGTGTGGACTACTTCCCCCTCAAAGCGATGTGATTCGTTCATAGGATACATGGACTTTATAAACAATTGTTTTAATTAAAAATATGAGCCAAAAAACCTATATTTTTTTCCTTAAAAAAATAATTTTTTAGATATATATATATATATATCATTTTTTTATTACCCCTTTACAAACTTTAATAGAAATAATTTTGTTTGTAGACGTGTAGATGACCGCCTCCTCAACATGATGTGATTAAGTTTACATAACGTAATTCTATATATAATTTTATTTGATTAAATAATATTATATTAATTATATAATTATCATTTTGGAAAAATTTGAGTTGCTTACCTTCCTTCCATAATGATCATTTAAAAATGGGAATGTTAATCATCCGTACGTGCGTCCTACCATCTCCATGATTGTAACATATTCTAATTTTCATAAACAATTTAATAATTTATTTTAAATTTATAATTGATGTAAAAATATGATAATTATTTCATGGTTATCATTTTGGAGAGGTTATATAATGACCCCTTTGACCATAGTTAACCAACAATATTGTTTTGACACATAAACCAAATTTGGTAAAAAATAACTGATGTGAACATAATTGTTTGAGTAGTTTCACACAAAAGGGTAATAAGAGAAATAAAATTAATTATATACATAAAAAAGGTTCTAAAGAAAGTTTAAAATTAACATAAAATTATTATATAGGAAGTTAAAGTATGTTCACCTGAATCGAAACTGAAGGTAAGGGACTCTCATCTTAATTTTTACATATGTGAGATAAATATCAAGTTCACTACTTACATATTTTTTGTAGTGTATCTAAATCCATTCTTATATTTTATCATGAATTACTTTTACCTCCATGTTATTTAATAATTTCATTCAATATTATTCATTCATGAGGTTTATGATTTAAAAATGTTTCAAATTGGTTTGGGACACTTTAGAATGTTAATGTATTATTTTCCTCAAGACTAATAATAATGATATCTCTATATAATTTCCAATAAATGAAATTATATAACCATTTTTTAATAAACCCTTTCATTATCCTATGGTTAATCATTATTATTTTCAAGTGTTATTACTATTTTTCCACTCTTTGGTACTACGATGTTTTTGGAAAATGTGTTTCAGAAAACCAGACTTTATATCTCTCTTTAGTTGGAGAAACTATTTTATTATAAAAACCATGTTTTATTAAATGGTTTTCAAAAATATTTTTAAAATGATTTGATAAGGAAATTTTTACCTTTTTTTATTTTACCAATGTTTGAATGGAATCTTCTTATAATTTTTCTAAAGAGTCATTTTCAAACCTTTTTCTGAACCAAAGGAATATTCTTTTTACCTCATACGACATGGATAGATTCATCCATTGTCATTTCATTGAAGCCTCTTTTTCATGTTTAAAATTACTTATTTTAATGAAAAATATTTTTCAAAAGGTTTTACAAATGAAAAGGATATTTTCCACAAGAATATTTTTAAAATTTCATCTTTTATTACATCAATGAAAACAACCCTTTATTTTACTCCACTTTGGTTTGTTGTATTTATACCATCATTATTAGCCTTCTGGATAGTTTATTTTATATTTGGACTAGGGTTGAATTTATATTCACTTCCTTTGTTTATTTTTTTATTCACCTTGATGTATTAAATTTTCTTTGATCATTTAACTTTTAATTTCTTCTTATTATCCATTTCATTTTCTCATGGATATTACTATTGCCTAAACTATATACCATTTTACCTATGGTGCCTACTTTAACAATTATTTTATTAATTGGGTAATTATTGATAAATATATATTTCTCATTAAATACTGTTATTTAATAAGTCATATTAGTTATTTTTATTATTAAATATGAGGAATACTTTATATTTGCAATCAAGGGTGGATTCAGGACTTTATATAGCTCCTTGATGCATCGACAGGTTCTCACAAGACAAATAATTGTTTAAATGGTTTTCTACACTTAGTATTAAACTGTCTTGTGGAAGGCCTTGATTGTAATAGGGTTTCCTGTTCCTGAGACATGATATCCATAAAGAAATTAATTTCCTTCATAGTATTTTTAGTTATTATTCATCTATGAGATTTTGTGTTGACATATTTATGGATTCATTTCATTTCAGTTTATTGATTAATGGAATGTCTTTTATCTTCATACCATACCATATTTATTTTTTATTATTTAGTTATTTGAATGGAATATGTTTCCATAAATTGCCTTTCCATATTTCTTATGTAATTTCATTCTGTTTATTGATTATGTGGCATGTGTGTTTAGTTATTTAACATACCATATTGACTATTCACATTGATTCATTATTACTTCCACTATATTTTTTCCTTAAGGAGAATTTTAGATCTCCTTTATAATGTTTTTTTATCAAAAATCCATGAAGCATTCTATGAAAGTTATACAGGAATATAGTTGATTGATTATACATCATCGTCAATGTTTATTTGATTAGAAGAAAAACAAATTCTATAATTATTATATCCATTTGTAATACAATTATCATTTTCATGTCTAGTTTACCAAGACTGCTAAAATGATCAATCCTTCTGGGCTTGATTCTTTGTAATCTTGACAATGTATTCATTAGAAGACACTGAATTTGGGCTATCTGGGGCTGGGTCACTATAGTTGGTATCATATGATGTTTAGTAGAAACCTTGGGAACTAGAATTAGGAAAACCTATATTAGATAACATAACCCTTGAGTAGAATTTTAATAACATTAGAGGAAAACCCTATAATTTTTTTAAAGTATAGATTATGTGGCTATTCTTAGTGATACACCCTTTTTTGGATACTACAAGTGGATGTGTTTCTGGAACATATTTTCCTTGGAGTAATAACTTCGAGAAGGTGTTTTGGTCTTGAATTGGGGTTACCTGGTACATGACAATGGGCCTTACTGTGCACCCTGTTTGACATTCCCGGGGGATATGATTTGGATAATCCATGTTTTTATTACAAACCATTTTAAAAAAATGAATGGATTTTGACAACGAATAATCAAGGTTAAACCTATGTTTTAAAACTAAGGTTTCATGATTTAGATATCTTATAGATAATTATACACTTCTCTCACTATGACTATTTTTTCTCACACTATTATTTCTGGTTTTAGTCAATGGCTGGAACCCGAAGTATTTAAGTTAACATCAAATGTGAAGGACGTGATAGTGAAAATGAGAAACAAAATTATGTGTTTATAGGAATGAAGGATATCATGTTTATCCCATTAATGTTTCACAAAATATTATTAAAAATACATACCTTTACTAACTCTCAAGAACACCAAATAATATAATGATAGAGGATGATAAGACCTTGAATGGTAGAGACTGTGTAGAAAATAAGGCTTGACCTTCAACATGCGAGAAGTGTGGAAGGAGACACCCAAGAATTTGTCTCAATAGAACACATAAATGATTTATTTTTATGAAAGAAGGACATAAAGAAAAGGATTATCAAGGAAAAATAAAGAGTAAGATGGATGGAAATGAAGCTCATCCTAAGAAATCCTTTATAGTTATTTGTCATAAATGATGGTAACATAGATATTACCCAATTTAATTCCCTACCGTAGATGATACATTCTAGACCATAAAAGGATCTATGTGGAAATAAGTGGATAAAGTATTTGTGTATTGAGTTTGTATTGAAAAAATTAGTTATAATGTTATTTTGTGATTAACCTAATTTCATGTGTGTCAATCATATATATTTTAAAAATTATATTAATATATTTTTCGAAAAGGTCAACCTATAAGATGGGTGAAAACCAATCAAATACGGCAAGGTCGTGGGTCTCAAACCCATGACCGAAAGATGATAAGGGTTTTACGCCAATAATTAATCTACGTAGTGTCCTTGTTAATTTTCATGGTTTTTAGTTAAACAATTTAATAAATATTAATGATTAACCAATAGTAACAATTTTGAGGATTATAAATTATTTTGGTAACCATATATATTTTTTGAGATATTTAAATACAAATAGGAAGATTTTTCACTCTTTTATATGCCTTACAAACGTTTAAATGTTTATTTTAGTGCTTTAGAAAAAAAATCATTATTGGTAATTAATTTTCTTAGAGTAAAGGGGTTAATTATAATTTTATAAATAAAATAGAAAAAGTTAGGATTGTTCATATGATATTGAAACCTATCATATAATAATATTTGTTTTATATTCTTGGTCAGTAAAATAATTACCCAACATTACTAAAAAAATTTAGGAATACAATTTTTTCTTAATACCTAAATTTCTTTTGAACCGATGTCCTTCTAAATCATAAAATATTTATGGATTTAAGGACCTCAACAATACATTGATCATTCACTTGTTTATTATTTGATGACCCCATTCAATCCCTCTAAATATTAACATTATTTTCCTCCATACACGTATATCTACTTTCCACTAATGTTCTCCAATTTTGAGAGCTTGTCACATGATAGTCTAAGTGACCTTTTCACTTCACATTATCTCTTTTCTAGAGGTTGTTTTATGAACCCTTATCATGATGTGGGAGTTCAATATAGGAAAGATAAGACAATATATCACCGTGACCAATTTTGAATTGCGAGTACGTATTTTAAATAAGGTGAGGAGAATGTGACGCCTTGAAAAACTAAAGTAAGAACTATATATTCGAAATCATGTATCGCATGCAATAGCAGGTGTGTAATTTAATATAATATCTGTATGATTTATAATATATTTAATATTTAAAATATATTCTATATATTTAATTTCATGAAACACCAAGTTAGATTACAGTGCACACAAAAATGTGTTCGTATACATCATACGCAACAACAAACTTCCTCTAGAACTTGTGTTACTTGAGAAAGCGAACTTCTTTGATGGCTTGTGCTATACGCAATACTGAGTATTACAGAGAAACAATCTATAATTAAATCATTATTATTTAATATAAAAAGATAGAAACTATCCATTATGAATGGTATTAAATAAATTATAAAATATATGTTTTAGAAACCTAAATCATTGGTAACAAATAAATTTGAAATGAATATAAGAACCAATTGAATACTAAAATCATGTTTTTAAGAAAAGAATATTTTTCACACAAAGATTTAATACCCTAATAGATTAAATTGATAAAAATTTTAGAGTAATATCAATCTAATAAATATGTTATATATTTTATCAATTATTTTTTATATTCATCCAATAGATTTGGAAATAATAATATAATATCAAACCCAATATTTCACATAAAAACCTATATTTTTATTCATGAATTTTCAACCGCCTTTTAATGGAGAACATATTATAAATATTAATTTTGACACTTTTCTGAATTTTATTTTATAAAATAAACATAATTTTTTAATTCATAAAGTCATAATTATCTTCGTCTGAATTGTTTGGATTTTTTCAAGAATCTTCATTTTTTGTGAATAGTGAAAAAATACAGTGTTTTAGTTAAAACTGCCTTTTCATTTAAATTATTATTAAGGTTAAATAATGTTTTAAATTTTATTTAAATTAATATCAGATCAATTATAAATAAATTAATTTAATTTAGTTCATTATAATCAATATAACACTAAAATTGAATATAAAAACAAAATAGTCTTTTGAACATTGTTTTACTAAAACTCGTTAATCCACCTGTCTGACAGGTTATCATTAATCATAATTTTTCCAATTATGTGATTTGAATTTTAAAAATATGACATAAATTATTTTAATCCATATAATATTTTTTCTATAATAATATCAACTTAATTTTTTACAAAATTGATTAGGGAAAGTGAATAAAATTAAATACAGTGATTAAGGTGTAATTTGGCTTAAAAATGGACTAAAACCTATGTTTAAGGGCCAAAAATACCAATCCACTTATAAAACACTAATTTTATGGAAATATTTCAACCATTAACCTTAAATTAATTATCTTTGAGGTTTTATTACTTTTTTAGGTAAGAACATCTGTACACCTAACTTGTTTTCAAGAATACCATGTGAGTATTTTTCCTACCTTTTAAAAGGCCACCACCTATACCCATTAGAAACACCTCTCAAACCTCTTAATTTCTTCATATACCTACCCAAATATTCTCCCATGATTCCTCTATGATACCGAGATGCATCCCTTTGGGATGAAATCCTTACAACAAAGCCTCTCAGTTCAAACCAAAAGAAGTCACCCGATTAAAATGTAATATATTTTCTCAATCACACTAGTTTCATTTCCATTCTACAGACCCAAAAATATCTTTTTTTCTATTATTTTATAAAAACAACAGTATAAATAATATATAAGGATTTTTTTTATTCTGCTATTTTAACCTACACTTACACACACTGTCATCGAATGGGTAAAAACATAATTTTTTTGTTTACTGTGAACTACTGCCTCACGAAACGATGATTGTACTTTCTTCCATTACCACCACTCATGGTGTCCATTATGATGTAAAAAAATTTATATATGTTACATATGATATTTATTTTTTCTTAATACTTATTTTAACCTTTTATAATAAATACATTTTTTACTTTCCATTTTACATTAATATGATAACATAGTTTTAGATAATGTGGACTACTGCCCCCTCAAAGCGATGTGATTCATTCACAAAAAACATGGAATGTATAAATGATGGTTATAATTAAAAATATGAGACATAAAAATATATATATTTCATTAATGATATAATTACATTTATATATATATATCATTTTTTTATTACCCTTTCATACACTATAAAAGGGATAACGTCATTCGTGGATGTGTGGACTATCGCCTCCTCAACATGATGTGAATTCTTTTACATCACATAATTATATATATAATTATATATGATTAAATAATATTATATTTATTATATAATTGTAATTTTATAAATATTTTATTCACCTACCTTCCTTTCACAATTATCAATTAAAAATGGTAATATTTCTCATACGTATGTACGACCTACCATCTCCCAGATTGTATCATATTCTCATTTTCATATCCATATTTAATGAATTATTTTAAAACTATAATTTATGTAAACATATTATAATTATGTAATTTTTATCATTCTGTAGATGTTATATAATGACCCCTTTCACCATAGTTGACCAAAACATTTATTTTGACACATAAACTAAATTTGGTCAAAAACGCCAGATATAAACTTAATTGTTTGAGTTATTGTAAAAGACATGGTAATAAGGGAAATAAAAGTAATTATATACATGAAAAAGGTTTTGAATAAAAATTAAAATTTTCATAAATTCATTATACATTAAGTTAAATGGTGTTCACTAGAAATGAAACTCAAGATAAGGGATTCTCATTTCACTTTTTACATCTGTGAGATAATTGTCATTTCACTACTTACATATTTTTTGTGGTGTATCTAATTACATTTTTATATTATATCTTGAATTAATTTTCTATTCATGGTATTTAATAATTTTATTCAATATTATTCTTTCATGAGTTTTATTATTTAAAAAAGTTTCAATGTGGTTTGGGACACTTTAGAATGTTTAAATATTTTTTTCTCTAAACTAATCCTAATGATCTCTCAATGTAATTTACATTAAAAGAAAATTATATAACCATTTTTTAATAAAACAAATCATTCTCCTCTGGTTATTAAAAACCATTTTCATGTGTTAGTTCCATTTTTTCACTCTTTGGTACTAAGATGCTTTTAAAAAATGGGTTTCAAGAAACATGAGATTATATCTCCCTTTAGTTAGAGAACCTATTTTATTCAAAAAAACATGTTCTATTAATATGTTTTAAAAAATTATTTTAAAATTATTTAGTAAATAAATTTTTACCCTTTTTTCTTTTACCAATTTTTAACGTAATCTTCTTATCGTATTCCTAGAGATGAATTTTCTAACCTTTTTATGTATAAAATAAATATTCATTTTACCTCATACAACATGTACGGATTCATCATCTTTCATTTATTTGAAGTCTCCTTTTCATGTTAAAAATGTTTATTTTTAAATTAATATATTTTCAAATAGTTTTACAAAAGCGAATGATATTTTCCTCAAGAATATTTTTAAAAGTTCATATTTTATTTCATCAATGACAACAACCTTCTACTTTACTCCACTTGGTTTTAATGTATTGATACCATCCTTATTATTCCTCTGGAAGGTTTATTAATGATTTTTAGAAGTATAGTATACTCATTAGCTTACTTGATTTATTTTTAGTTCACCCTAAAATATTCAATTTCATTTGATTATTTAACTTTGAATTTCTCCTTATTATCCATTTCATTTTTTCAGGGATATTACTATTGCCTAAACTATATAAAATTTTTTATATGGTCCCTACATTGACAATTTTTTATTAATTGGGGAATTAATGATAAATCTATATTTCTCATTCAATATGATCATTTGATAAGTAATATTAGTTATTATTATTATTAAATATAAGGAATTCTTTGGATTGGCCATGAAAAGTGGATCCTAGAATTTATATAGCTCCTCGTTGAATCGAAAGGTTCTCATTAGGAAAATAATTGTGAAAATGGGTTTCTACCCTTAGTTTTAAACCATATGGTGAATGTTCTTAAGGGTAATTTGTTTTTATGTTCCTAATACATTAATTCCATAAAGAAGGCAATTTCTCTCATAGTAGTTTCAGTTTTTATTCATCCATGAGATTTTACGTCAATAAATCAATGGATATATTTCATTTTAGTTCATTGATTAATGGAAGGGTTTTTAGTTTTATACTTTTTCATAATTATTTTTCCTTATCTAGTTATTTGAATGGAATGTGTTTCTAGTTATTACCTTTACATATTTCTTATGTACTATCTTTCAGTTTATTGATTACATGGCATGTGTTTTTAGTTATTTACCTTTCTATATTGACTACTAAAATTGATTAATTATTTATTTCACTATATTTTTCCCTTACTGAGAATTTTAGCTCACCCATGTTATGTTTCATTCCCCGGGAATGCAGGAAGCATACTATAAATGTTATGCAGGAATATACGTGATGGATTATAGATCATCCTCAAAGTTTATTTGTTTAGAAGAAAAAAAATATGTTAAAATAAATGTATCCATTTGTAATGAAATTCTAATTTTGATATCTAATTTACCAAGACTACTAAAATGATCAGTCATTTATGACTTGATTCCTTGTAATCATCCCAATTTAATTAGTAGAAGACGCCAGCTCTAACCTATCTGGGGATGGGTTTCTACAAAAATTAATTTTATATTCTTCATTCTATGAAATAATGATATTCACATTCTCACATTCCCGTTTCAGTTTTTCAATTTATTTTATTAATTATTAGTTTTACATTTAAATTAACTATATTTTTTAATCATTTTGGAACTACCATTCCTAGTTTATTCATCTTCTTTAAGAAATTTTTTATTTCTAGAATTATTATATTCAAAATCATAATTATAATTTGAATCAATACCTTTTTAATTTATAAATAGTTCATTATGATCAATATTTGAATTATTTATCAACTAAGTAAAAGGTGGGTCATTTACCTTGCACTGTATACCCATCAGGGAAAAAATACCTATTTCATTCTCATTTCCAAATTCACTTCTTGAGTTAGAACTATGTAATCAGTCCCATCCACAAAATAAAGTGTGTTTTTCTTTCCTACATTTTTCTTTTTACTTCTTTGAATATATGAGTTAGGGGAAATATTGTCAGATGTGACCGTTGTTTCTTTATTCATAAAAAGTTAGATCTAAAACATCATTACTCTTACTTGAATTTCATATCTTGTAATCCTTTTCATTCTCCTTTCCTAACATTCTCTTTCCTCCATTATATTTCATAAATTTGAAAATTTTCTTATTGAAGTGAGTCATGTCCTTGTCATTTTCTTGGAACTCAGAATCATTTGATTTAGAGGTATCATTTAATTTATATTTAAATAAAGTACCTATTATTTTTATAGACTCCCAATCAAAAATATATTTCATCTCTAAATCATACTATATAAATGTTCTTATAAGTTCATCTAAATTATAATCCTTAAAATTTGCACTATCATCTATAACCACCTTATTTTCACGACATCTATTTAGAATAGCTCTCATTACTCTTTCCACTTGAGCAGTGTTGTCCAAAAAATCTCCAAGAGAACTCATAGAATTACTCATAATAGTTAAATAGTGAAAATTTTGGTTTACATATTTTTCATATCCAATCTTGAAGTCCTAGCATTATGCTCGAAGAATATCTATCGTAGTTATTTTTTATCTCTTCAGACCCATAATGAGTAACTTGAAGTATCCTACAAATATCATGGGCTATATTAAAAGATGAAACATGGATATAAGCAGTTATACTTATATAATATTATAAAATATTTTGAACTTTATTTATATAATCATATTTTACTATTTAATTTCCTTACAAAGTCTCTAGATCAACTTTTGGTAGCTTATAATGATTATCCATGATAGTCCAGTGATCCTAACATAGTTGTTTCAAATAGGATTCCATTATATATTTCTAGTATACATTGTCACTCCCCTCAAAGAATGGGGTTTTTTGGAATTCATCCATTTTTTTCATTAACATGTTCCATATTAAAATAAAAAAAATTTCCATAGACTATTAATTTTAGGAGACCACGTTATCACAGAGTAAAAAAAAGAAATGATTAGATGGGTTAACTCTCCTTTAATAAAGGTCATTCCTTATAATACCAATTCTGGGATCATTAGTGAAGGAAAATATGACTACAAGGGGTGAATAGTTGATTTGAATTTTTAAAAATAAAAACAATAAGAGTTCATAAAATAAAAATATGTAGTGAGTGTAGAGTTCTTGAAATAAATTGTAGCAAAAATAAAATGAAAGAAAACAAGGATTTATAGAAGTTCATATAAAAAATAACATGCTCTACTCCACAACCCCTTATACTCTTAGATGGTATTAGTACCCACTAAGAACCTCACTTTTAAATGTGTGAGAATATTATTATGGACAATACCTTTTAAACAACCTTGAGGAATAACCATATTTTCTATAGGAGACTAATTTATTTTTCTTATTTATCATTTAATCATGATTTTACAACCCAAACTTCCTTTTAGATGGTGTAATAACCAAAATAACGTATCCCTTTATTTTTATTTTAAAAATCATAAACTATAGTAAAATAAATATTAACGGAAGGAAAAAATAATACAAAAAATAAAAAAAAATATAGGATAATTAAAAGAATATTATAAATGTTGAAGATGTTGAAGCTCGATGATCAATGGTCACATGGAAGGAAAAAATATGAATGTTTTATTAATTTTATGATCAAAACTAGGATACATAAGTCATAGAAGTTAATGAAAACTTTATAGTAGTAATAATGAAAAATTTGTATTGTGGTTTTTCTGTTAAATGATGTGAAATGTTATATGTATTTATACCTTGACTATATCCTTAGAATCATTAAAACAAATTTCTTCTAGAAGAATTTCTAGGTCATGTATCTACACAACCTTAGTTAGATTATAACAATATTATAATATGTTTGTTATCTTTTTTATTAAAGCCACACTTCAATAAAATGTAAAACCAGGATTTATATTTCTTCAGGAAATATTAAAATACTAGGTATAGTAAAATTATAAATATTATAATTTATAAATCAAAATAATTTTTAGAGTAATATTCTGGAAAATAAAATCATCAAAAACTATAGTAAAATAGTGGATCGTATGAATTTTATTTTGCAAGAATATGTGTATATAAATATAAAATTACAATTATTTTTAAACATTATATTAATTTTAATTCAACATAAAATAATAAAACATTTTAAAAATTAATTATTTTAATAACATCAATTAAAAATAATAAATATAGATTTTAATTTTTTTAAAAAATGGAAGATCATTGATCAACCATTGAAATAAAGATCAGTGGCTTACTTTTTTTACCACTGAAAATAGAGAGCGGTGGATTAATTTGATACTACTGAAAATAAATACTTTTAGCAGTCCAATGGTGGAAAATATATCACATTCTACCGTTTTACTTACATGAAAATAAATGAAAAGAGATAAATAAAATTAAACAAATTCCATGGCACATAAAAAACAATAGAATCATGGGAAGCAATTAGAATTTACTACTATTTGTTGTCCAATGGTGACTCATGGCTCACCATTGGAGATGCCCAATGGTGAAAATTTTAAACACTTCTAACCACAAGGAATAAAAAGATAAAAAATATTTTAATAAAAAGTAACATTAAAGGTAATGAAAAACCTATTGCACCTGATCGAAGGTGGAGAATATCTCATATTGAAGCATAAGAAGAATTTTTTCCAATCTATGTATAAAAAATTGAAAAACAACAGGTGGCTAGAAAATGACTCAACATTGATGTATAATAGTTACTCATAACCCACCATTTCTATCCAAAAGTGGATCATGACTCACTATCAGTTTTCAATGATAACTCATAACTCAACAATGAAATTTAACAGTGAAAAAATGATCCAACATTGAAGAGAAATTGGGTCACCATCACTGAAGTAATTTGAGGAGGCTTTCAACTAGGGAAGTAAGTGAGATGATGGAAGACCCTGAAGAATATTAATAAGAATATCTTACTATTGAAAATCAAATGAAGATACGATAATAATATATTGAGACCAATTGATACAAACTCGTGAGCTCGACAAGATTCAAATTCTTGGTTTGAAGCAATTGTGTTTTTTAGACATATGTTGATGTATAGGAAGATAACAGATGGTCGGGTAATAAGATAGAAATAATTCAAAAACAATATATGTGTGAGAAAAAAATTTGGGAGTTCAATAAAATGAATAGATGATATTAGATAGATCTAACGACCAAGATCATATCCATGTTTTTAAGTTCGTATGAATAGTGTAACTCGAATACGTCCCACATTGATTTGGAGAATTATAGGGTTACCCTCATATCAAATATGTTGTGTTGATCCTCAATTAGATTTGGTTATTGAGGATCAACATAGGTTAAAAATGACCAAAAATGGGCCTACGACCCAGCGGCCGACCTATCCCAACCAATGCATGATCCACTGGCCTTATAAACAGGACCACACACTATGAGAATTCACTATTCACACCGAGTTCCAAATCCTCCTTGCATAATACCTTTAGAGGGCCTTCCCATGGGGTTGACCCGATGGCTCCCCTAAGTGTTTGAGGGCTATCCAGGTGGCTCACTAAGGATGGACCTAATTTTTTTAAAAAAATATTAAACATAAGTAAATAAAAATATAATAATATGTAGTATTAATTTAAAACATTTACATAAACATTACTAAAAAATTACAAAAAAATTTTAGAACATGTGAAAAAAATTATTAAATCATAAAAAAATTGAGAATTGAATAAAACGTTAATAGATAGAAATTTATCAAAATAGATAGGACTATTAAAGTATTAAATCACTAATTTCAAGTATTGTTTTAATATTTTTATTTTCCCTTAAAAATCATTTTTATCTTTCCAAATTCATAAAATATTAATGAAATCCTATTATCAACACATCTATTATAGAACATTGGCACATTAATTTTAAAAAATTCCAACATCCATATTTTTTATGATCCCAAAGTAATATATAATAACATAAATAAGAATATATTCATTAATACCAGATACATGCATTGTTTCAACCATAATAATGACACTGATATTTATCATTGTATTACATTCACCATGTTCTATTACATGTAACGTATAATTTTAAAGACATATATTTTCAAAATTTAGGAGTTTGTACAATTGTATGTATTTTCAATGAATAATGGTAAAATATAATTTTTTATATTTCCTAGAATGAAATTTTGAGCACAAAATTATATTTCAAATGTGGTGTTTAACCTTGGTTGGTGATATTGGAGCTTTTTTTTATTATTTTTTTTAAAAGGTTGGGGCCGAAGCCTCATTTTTATTAATAAAGCAAAGCAAAGACCTCTTTTAACTGGGTAGAGGGAGACCCATTACATAGCCCGAAGGCCCAGTGGGCTTGCAGCCCATTACATAGCCCGTAGGCCCAAATTTTTACAATGATATTGTGTTTTTATAGAATATAAGTTATATTTATTTATTTAATTATTTTATTTTAATGAAATAATTTTAATTAACTAAATAGTTCTGTAAGTGTTTTCGGTGATGTGGATATATTAGAGAAAATTATAAATTTAAATAATTTGTTATTATGATTGATAAGGAACATCATAAGAATTAATTGGGTATTTTTTGTGCGAATTAAATTGGAAGTAAAAAAATTATTATTGTGTGGTTAATTCATGGATTTAATGATTAAATTCAGAGGGAATTGAATTGGAATGGATAAATCAATTTTTTTCTAAAGTTGTCATTTACTTGGAAATTATCTAATATTCATGATTCTCTCTCAAAAGAGAGAATTCTTTATGTGTAGTTTCAAGGAATAGTTAAAATAAATGATAATGAAGAGTGTTATTTTAGATGACTGATCGGTGGTTATTATTAAAGGATAGACATATTAAATTTTTCATCAAATAACGGTAAGTGAATTGAATTATCATATCTTATAAATCCATATGAATCTACCATACTATGTATTTTCCATATTGGGTGGATGATTCATAATAATTTGGAACAACGAATATGTTATAAATTTAAATAAGTGATGAAAGATGAATATGAAATTAGTGGAATAATCATTCTTATTGAATAATTGTAATAAGATAAATTATTAATTTGTGTGGAATTGAAATGAAAAAATTATTTGAAATACAATTCTATAGAATATTGAATTTATAGATCCTGGAATTGAATAAAGGTATATCAATATGGATTGATACAATTGATGATGAATATTATTCATTAATCATATATGAATTATTTGACACATTATTTATAGTGGAATTATTATTGATAGTTTTTTATGAATATCTCTAAGATAATTGTTAAACTTTTTGAATTTTCACTAAATTGTTCATGCATGAGATACATGTACACATGAATATCAGTCATGTAATATATATATAACATATTAAATAATGTATATATATATCATGTAATATTTATATAGTCATATTATGCATGTATTTTCCACTCAACAATATAGGAATACAATATGTGTGTGGGTGTGTGTGATATATATTATTTATCCTTGATGGTATATTCATTGGAATTGGATTCATTTCTTGGAATTTATCTATTTTAATGAATTTTATATATAAATACTGAAATAGTTAGAAATGAAAATAATGTGTTATAAATTTAAGAATCATCTGACTTTAGCTATATAAGTGTATGGGATCCACTTCTGTTGGTGTATATGGAATACTTGTGAAGCCTATGTTGATTTATTCTTCTTCTAGAATCATTGTTCATCTCACCTGAGAAGGTGTCAGTACCCATTCAGTTTCTTGAGTATCCTCAAGATATGATCTTGGTTCCATTATATGACATAATCCCTTGGAGGTAAGGTTCTTTCTTTCATTATAGCACATTATCTTCCCTAAAAATTTTCATGCATCAATGAATAACAAGGCTATTGATATACATGTTTTACAAGTAATATGTTATATTTTTTTACAATTTTTTAAAGATTTATCTACTATGTTTTAAACTTTATTTCATACAAATAGTAATTTCATGTTCATATGAAACCCATCAATGGTATAAGTGGGTTTTTCTATGATGAAATATGTCTTTTATATACTTTAATCTATTATTTATTACAAGAAAACACAATTAATACAATCCTAGAAGATTGTGAGACTTATTCTTCTTGTTAAATTAGGTACATAATAAATTTAATTGCATAAGGATACAAAAGAAATTATTTATAACTCCATAACATGCTCATAAATTTCCATTTCTCTTCTAAAACTTATTGGGATAACATGGGGACACACATAAAAAAGGGGTGGCCCATAAATCCCAGTAAGGGAATAATCAAATAATATTATAATTGAAAGTGGTGCATATGAGTCAAGAAGAATAAAATAGTGACATATAAATGTGATAATAATAATCATGAACATTGAATAATGTTATATGATGATAACATCAAGAAAACATAAAGAATTTGGAAATAATATAAAAAACAACATCCTAAACATAAGTTAAATTTAATAAAAAAATCATAATATAGTGTGATTAGGATAACCTCATTTCCTCTATATATGGCATATCATGAGATAAAAACACTACCCAATACATTGGAGGGCTACATAATTTTGGGCCCACCCTTCATATTCATATCATATAAAATAATTAATGTGACATAAAGATCATAAAAAGTAAATGTGTATTTCATCAATTTTAGTCCGATGATTATGGAATGTGGATTAAATATATGGAATTACACAATAAATTAAGGGTAGGTATATTAATTTGAATGTTTTTTTAGTGAAAATGGGGATATCTAATCACTAATCAAAATTTTGTTATAGAAAATCACCTGATAACTTTGGTAACATAATAGGTGTACAAAATGATTAATGGAAGTGTTTAATTATAGTTAAAGGGGTGTCTCATTACTTGTAAATAATAATGAAGGTAATAGGGATGTGTAAAATCATATTCTCACCTGAACAATTGGAATTCAAGGTCATAATACAAAGAAAGTTCTTGAATAAAGAGTAGGAGGAGCATATGTATTACCTTGAGAGGGTGTTTCTAAAAGCTTAATAAGAGCTTAATAGGAGACTTGAAACACCTTGGGAGGGATTTAGAGAATGATATGGAGTGTAACTTAATGTTCATTGATATTTTAGTGAAGAGTGGTGTGAGGTTTTTTCAATTTTTTTAATGAAAGAGATGGAAATATTTATTGATTTCTAAACATAGATTTTGGACTCTATATAATAATATAATGAAAACCACAAACCTTATCCTTGTTTTTCACTATGGTTTCTACTAAAGAGGATTTTCTTTTAATATTTTTTTAAGTATAAAAATATAAATCATTAAAATAATATTATTATTGATGTATAAGATAGTCATTTTCAAAAATATTTTCTTTTATAACCTTAAATTATAATATTGGTTTTGCAGAGTTCCTCAAATGATTATAAAATTAATAAAATAACTTACATAAATTTGTTTTAAAATTGAAACATTGTTTTTTTAATGGATACTCTATAGGTTTTATTACATTATTTTGGTATTTTATGATGTCATAATACATAATGAATCTTTAAACTATATTTAATTTTAACCAAAATATTGGATTATTTCAAAAAAAATATGAACAATTAACCACTAGATAATTTGAACATGGTGATTTAAAAAATAATATTTATTTTATAGAAATAATTATATATATATATATATCATATTTTAACCTTTTAAATCAAAAGAGTCATTTCTTAAAATAGACTAGTTTTATGAAAATAACTGTTTTTTAACACATATTTAATTTACATTGGTCTTTATTAAATTATATTATCATTTGAAAATAGATAAATATTATTTAATAATATTATTATTTAAAAGTAACATTTATTTCAAAATCATTAAATTTATCAATTAGATTGTTTTAATTAAATCCAGATATTCACCAAAAATAAAATTTTGTGTTATTCATTTAAAAAATCTAATTTATATCCAATCAAATATAATCATATATAAAAATTAATAATGAAATGGGATAAATATAGTCATTACATTATTAAAATGTAAAACCAAAAAAATCATACTACTAGGGTTTAGATGTATAACCAATTATTACACTAGCTTATGCCCTAAGGGAAAGGTGTGTGATGGTGACACTTTATTGGAGTGGTTGGTAGAACATGGATTGGACCATGGTGTTCATAATATTGAACATATCCTATAAAAAGTATTTTTTATAATATAGTTATTTAATCTCAGTTTGGACTTAGTTAATGGAAAATACCAATGACGTTGTCTCCCATGGAATCTTTGATAAATGGGCTTCATAGGGTACGATCCTACTAATATTAGTGGTCATTATATAATATCTATGTTTTCAATGGTTATGAATCTTAATGGTATTTTAAATCCAACAGTATGTAACATTCAAAAATAACCAATCTAGTGCACATTGTTTCACTATAGTAATTTATTTTCATACAATAAAATAGATACAGGTACATTTATTTCATCTCCTCTTATGGTTCCTGTGTTTCTTCCTCAAATATGTGGTTCTATTGTACCACTTGGAATATGTGAGTTTCCTTTTTTAAAATTAACTTATTATCTATTATATATTATCTTCATTTCCTACTCATCATATCAAAATATTTTTCTCCAAGGTTACCACCTCTAGATTTAGTACATTTTAGGTTTCTATTATGTAATTCCCCAAGAGGGATACATGGAATGCATCATGTACATGAGATATATTTAGTGGAAGTGGTAGTAAAGAAAACATAGTTTTGATATGATCTAGAATATTAAAGGTGTCAATGTATCTTGGACTATTCTTTACCTCCTTCCCAAAACTCATTATTTTTTCACAAAGATATATGAAAGAATATTTTATCTCCAACCACAAAATCTAGGAAACATGAATAAATTTCTTCATATCTTTTAAATATATTTTTTTGGTTTCATATTATGTTGAATGGTTTGAATCTTCAATGTCATCTCTGGGATAATATCATGTCCCATATGCTTCCTCAATCCAACATCATCCTAGAATTTTTCTATTCAATATCTCTTCCCATACAGTGCCATATAATGTTCCATTTGAAATCTATAATAGAAATAGTTATTATGTAAAAACTTTACTAGGGGAAGGTTCTAGTCCCAAAATCCTTATAAATTCATTAAACATGATCTATTAACATACACTATAGTTTGAATAGTTCTTTTACACATGTCATTTTCATGAGTTTGATAAGTAGTAGTAAAACTCATCTTTGTATCAAACACCGGCATAACATTTTTCCAAAACGTTGAGGTAAACCATGGATATCAATCAGATATAATGGATAGTAAAAATCCATGAATTCTTAACACTTACCTAATGTTTATCCTGGAGTGTTAGTTAAGATATAAATATTTCTTGAATAAAATTAAATGTGCTAAAATTATTAAGAGATCGACTAACTCCCCTATGGAGACACTATATTTAGATGTATTGGGAAGTCCTAGGATGAAATATATGGTTATTGTTTACTATTCCATTATTGGTATGGGAAATGGATACATAAGAAACTTATATATATGTATATATATATTATGACTTAACTTATTAGAATACCATGAATCAATAAATAAATTTGAAAATATCCCACTTCATGTTATCTGGACAGAAGTTTTGTTTCAAATATCTATACTTATTAATTATTCCTAGATTAATAATGATGATTGAGTTATGAACATCATCCAAAGTTTCCTTATTCATCTCTAGATTTTATGAAAAAAGAATCTGATTTAAAACCCTGATAAATCTCTCTTTATAAATCATGAACTCTTGAATGTCTCCTTCCTTTTTCTATATAAAATAATATTTTTTTGGACCTAATTAATCCTATAATGAAGGAATAGTAATGTATTTATTTAAGAAAGTAATGATGAATATTATTTTATTATTCCATTGTCCATCCTATTTAGGCCCAAAATTATTTGTCCCATTTGAATCCTCATTATAGATAGTCAAGTAGGTTCCTTTTAACTAAGAGATTTTTTCACTTTTCATTCCATCCTATGATGGTAATAGATTGAAAATTAATAATAATTGATTATATCTCACAACCTATTTTGTTTATATTGAGATACATTTTTTTGAATACATACTTGAGACTTTTATGATCTGTAGATATTTCATACTTCTTCCCAAAAAAATAATTTCATAAATATTTAGTGTAAAGATTACTATATCTAACTCTATATCATGGTTTGGGTAGTTCTATTTGTGAACCATTAATTGGTGGGAGGCATAATCTATTGCATTGTCATATTGCATGATTACAAAACCCTATCCCTTTTTGGATGCATCACTGTTGATCAAAAATCCTTCTCAACTAGTTGGTAATTTGATAAAATGTGCAGTGATTAACCACTAATTTAACTTTTTAAATCTCTCCTCACATTCATTCATCTTTATAAACTTCACTCTTTTCCAAGTTACCATGGTAAGTGGGCCTAAATTTCATGATAATTTCTTAAAAAATTGATGATATTACCCTAATAAACCAATGAATCTACAGATCTCCATCAAAGATATTGGTCTAGGCCATTCTTAAATTACATTTTTTGAAGGATCAAAAAATATCCCTTTTTTAGTGATAACAAACCATAAGAATGTTTATTTTCAATCAAAAACTCACATTTATTGTACATTTCATATAATGTTCCCTATTTAATGGTCTTTATTAGAGTATTAAAATTCTTCCCATGCTCCTACATGCAATTGGAGTATATAATAATGTCATCTATAAAGACTACAATAAATTTGTTGAGGTAATCCCTAAAGAATATATTCATCACATTAATGATGATAGCTAAAAAAACTAGTGATTCTAAATTTTATCACTATAAACATGTAGTACCAATATGTTGTATGAAAATTAGACTTCAGGATATCCTCTATAACGCCTCGACTCCAGAAGCCCAGAGCTGGGGCATTATTTTATTACATTGGAATGATTAGAAGGAATCAAATCCTAAAGTAATGATTACTTTAGTAGTCTTAGAAGACCATATTACATTCCTAAACCCATAATACATTGGTAAAATAAAATCAAACATGATAAAATATAAAAATAAATAAACTACATCTTTAAAATATTATTCAATGTTTTATTCTTTATAACCTCGAGAAAGGAAACCTAAGAAAGGGGTGATCTCAGATGCACAATAATGTTACATAATATAGTGGAAGAATAAATAATAAGGCACGGTGAATAAAAAATAAAACATTCCATTATAATATAATCTTGATCATAATATGAAAGTAATACATGCTGAATGAATAATACCATAATAAAACATAACCATGGATATTCCACTAGTAAAATAATCACATGGATTATTAATTAATAGTTTCAAAATGATATAATGAATAATTCAAAACATCATAACCAGACAATCAATGCCTCATGCCAAGACCATACATAAACAATAAAAACCCAAACTAGTTTGTCTCATGAGACCTACTGATTCATTTAGAGGCTTTCAATAATTGGTCCCCAACCCGTAGGGCTTTCATTAACTGAATCCCAACCCATAGGGGTTTAATTAACCATTCCCCATCCTATCACTTACTATATCCAATTCATTACTCAAATGAAAAGGGTAAAACATAACCAACATAATCATTTATAATAAAACTAGTGTACGAAATGTTAAGAAATTAACCATAATACATGAATGGTATCAAAATAGTATGTCCACAGTCAAAATAGATCATAAACCATTAAAATGAAATATTTTATATGATATTATTAGAGATAAATCTCAATCAAACATAAGACTCAACAAACAATGTTGACATAGATGAAAATACACTAATAAAGCACAAAAATTTCATGATAAAAATAATATTTTACATTAAAATAATTTATTAAAAAGCCAAAAATTAATAAAACAAGACATTTAAATATATATTTTTAAATCAATGTGTTTCATAACACATTGAAACATTTTAGATAAATTCAAAACTTGACATTTCAAAATATTCATCCCGTTATAAATAAATCCATAAACCCCATTTCGAAAACATGGATATGAATGATAAATATTTAGAAGAATAAATCTTTGAAACATTTAAAATGATGTTTCAGTTAATTATTCCTTACATAAAACCTTAAAAAGATACCTTTTTAAAATATTTAAAAAAAACATGTACATGGATGATAAATATGTCTTAATAAATACTTAGATACAAACAATCTACGATAATAATGAGATTGTGAAATTAACCCTTATAAAGAACTTATCATTAGAGCAAGGAAAAATTAATGACATAATAATGTGTGATGAATATAATTCCACATAATAATGTATAAAAAATATAATTTCATTCACACATATTCTTGGAAAAACATAACCAATGACATATATGTTTATCTCACTGAATGTAAATTTAGTTAGGTTATCTCTTACCTCGGGTTTGACTTCCTTAAAATTTATTAAAACCTTATGTATAATGGTTTGAATTGAGTAATTAATTTATTAAATAACTAATCTCTTATTTATAATACCTTACATAGTCTTTTTATAACATTTTACACGTATTTATTAATAATTATTTGTAATTTATATTGTATTGGGGGAGTTCTTTTCATGGTTTCCATGGTCAGTTTATTATAGTCTTTCTTTTCAGAAAAAACTGTAATATATAATTGATACCATTAATATATTTAGGTCATTTTAAATAATTACATGTTAATTGAAAATTCTAATGATTGTGGTAAATAGAAACAAAAAGGTTTTGTCTACCAAGGTGGTGAATTCACACACCACGGACGACGATTCCGTTATTTAAGAATGAAAGAAAAAAATAAAAGATTTTATGATTTATTTACCATAAAAAAAAATTACAATATATATGATACTATAATTTTGATCAATCACTGGATATGAGGTGAGTACAATGTAGAATTGGAAAATAATTTAAAAGAGAAGAAAATGGAATATTACCTCTTGAATCTTTTCTCCTTGAGAACCTCATTGGGATCTTTAAAGAGGCCATTTTGTGAGACTTAAAGATCTAGAATGTGGAAATAGATGACTAAAAGGTAATTTAGCTTATTATAGTCGATCAAGAAGGATCAGGATGATATATATTTGTGATGGAAGGAGCCTCCTTTTATAAGTGAGGTGAGGGGTAACTTAGGAATTGCTCAAATTATAAAAATATAATAAATATTTTATAGACTTCAATACATCCACAAAGGAATAAAAACTAAATAAGGTTACATTTTATAATTAATATTATCATTTTCTTCATTTTCTAGTAATTTTCGGAATTTTAAATAATTTAATAAAATATTTTATTCATGAAAAATAATTTTTTTCAACAAAAAAACTATTCATAAATATATATTTAGACACATCAAAATAAAGTTAAAAATTAGAATAAATATTTTAAAAATATCATACACACATAATATTAATATATGGAAAATATTAATTATCTTAAAAACTTAAATTAAATTTATTTTATTATTTTGATTATCAATAATTTGATTTATTCTTTAATTAAATTAATACTACATCATCTTTTTGAATATTATTATATTATTTATTTTATGTCTAATATTAAATTTAAATTTATATGATAAATATAATTTTATTATAACTACAAAGTCTATTCTTATTTTAATAAAACATTTAGAAAACCGTATATTAAAACATTATACAAATTAAGAACTATAATGTGACAACTTGACATCCTATGGAAATAAAATATTATAAAGGATTTAATGTTATTAATGTGGGAAAAAAATGTCCCAAATTCGAATAGAAACATAATGATTCTATATAATTATGTAATAAATTTTAGAAAATATATGTTTCATCTAACAATTCTTATAATTTTAATTAAGAGCATTTTATTTATTTTCCTTTTTCTTGCACAAGCAGAGCATCAGCATTGCAGAAGAATTAATGTTAATCATTTAATATATAAAAAATAAAAATAAATTACAATAATAAATATAAATTAATTATGTTTGAAATAAAAATATATATACGTGAATTATGGGTATTCAATCATATACACAATAATACAACTTCTTAAATTGGTTATTTTTTCTTTTCTAACCCTGCGCAAGCATGGAAAATGCATTTGGATAAGATTAATATTAATTTTCTATAACATTATAAATTAACAACAAAAAATTTTAATAATGCAAATTAATTAAAAATACACTTGGAAAAAATTATTTATCACTTAATTATTACATATAAGAAACCAAATTTTACATTGCCAATACTGCACATGCACTGCGTCGGCACTGATAATAATATTCATTTTTATCATGAAATAAATTATAACGTACACATTATAAATAATTTATATAAAATATTTTTATTATTAAATCATAATTTAGTAATTCAATAAATTTATTAAATATTATGTCATAATTGTTTCTTCACATTATCATATAAAAATATGATATTTAATAAAAAACTGTGTTTTTTTACTATTAACCAAAACATAATCTTTTTTAGAAAATTATAAAAATTAAAGCTAACCAATTTTCCACACATAGAATAAAAAATGAAATCCATTTTTAGAAAATAATTTTCTAAATATGAGATATAAAATTCTTATTTAAAATCCTTATTTACTCAAAAAATAAAACTTTTAAAATTATAACTGATTTTATGAAACTTTATAAAATTAACTAACGTCTCATAAATTTATATTACAATCATAAGACATAAAAATATGAACATATAATTCTATTTTATGAAAATAATTTTTTTAATCATTATATTATTTATAAAAGTTTAAATAATCATTCATGTTTTATAAAAAAACTAATACTTAATTAATAATTTCTAAACCATTTAGCTACTTATACTATGATATAATTATATCATAATTTAATTTATAAGATGCGTCCATTTTATTTATACATTCTTGGGTGAGGTTACTATTCATTTAATTGATTTACTTATCATAAGAGTCATATTACTATTCTTAAGGGTAACATTACTATTCAAAAGGGTTGAGTTACTATTCACTAAAATATTAAGTTGATTCTATCAGACTCAAAATATATTACTGATGGAAATCGTGTATGTCCATTTTTCTAAATTCAATTCACAAAATAAGGAAAATTATGTTTAATGGCTAGGTTATAACTATTTTGTATAAATAATAATAATAATAATAATGTTTTTTTCATAGAGACTCAGTGTTGTGTGCATTACATTCTAAATTAAATTTATTTGTAAATCCTTAGGGTGTTACATTATTCCCTCTTTCAGAAAATTTTGTCATCGAAATTTTAAATTTTATTTAGAAAATGAAAAAAATATTGATACTAGTAGGATAACATTTGTTATTTTTTTCAAGATCCTTTCCCAAAAGTTAAAAAATTAATTAACTCTATAATAATGTAAGTAAATATGAGAATTTGAAATGTTTCTATAAAGAAAATATTATCCTTCAGTTTTTCCTTTAACTATTCATACTTTAATTCATGGCAGAAGTTGTACAATAGGGTATAATAATCTATAAAACATTGTCTAAATATTAAATTCATCCATTTCACAAATGGTTAACTTTTCTAAAATATCATAATCCAACACTTTATAATGAAGGTCACGTAATGTTTCATAATGAACTTATTAAAAAACAAGAAGTGGCTCTTATTAATCACATAAAAACATGTGAGTACATTCTCCTTGTATTCTCTTTAAGCATGGTAATAACATTTATTACCATAAAACATTATTTAATATGTTCATGCTTCCTTATTCCTTATGTAAAACATAGGAATTTTAATATATTCCTTATGTACAAAATGTTATAGACTCTACCACTTTTTCTACCATCCATTATTTAGATCTAATATAGTAAGTTCTATCCAATTTTCATTATCAAATAAATCATCTATTTATTCCGAAATCATTATCTCAGTGTCAATAACATATTAACAGTTATCTTTCCATCACCAAATATATTTTTTGAATGTTAAATTTTCTAATAAGACACTTTTTCCTTGGTAACATTCATCATACGACCTCCAATCCTTAATGAAAGAGTAATATAGTATAATCCTTATATATTCTATAATTATTATAACCAAAACATCATTGATTAAAATAATCAAAATACATAGTTCTAGAATATAAATAGAAGAACATTAACCATTCCTCTTCATACATGGAAGTTACATAATCTTGACCATGATCTATTTTCTTCTTTTAGTGTATATTCATTTGATGCATGGGACATTGATTTTAATAGTGTCTAATATCCTTGCAATTGAATTATTGTACATTGGAAAACTTTTTCATAACCTTGAAACCACAATAATGGAGTCCTTTTTCTCCACAATTTTAGCAATCTCCTATTACTTTAAATAATATAACATGGTGTTTACTTCCACAATCATCACATGTGGTAAATTAATTTTTTTGCTTCTTCCATTTACCTATCATTTTCCTAGTTTTCCTCTTCTTATCATTCTTACTTCCAAATCGATAATACATAGAGAACTATTTTTCATTCTTTTTAGGACTTGATATTATCCCATCATATGATGAGAATGTTTGAACAACTAGTTCCCTTCAAAAGGATGGATTAAACTCATAGAAGAGACGATCATTCCTACAGATTAGAGTATATGCATTGATATGGTTCTCATTCCTTCCCATAAGCACCGTTTGTAAAAAATTTCATACGCTAGATTAGATCATAACATTATGAAACATAATGTATAATCCCAATACTAGTGAAATACATAACATAAATTGAAAATTTTGTGCATAGATATTCTAATTGTTATAAACATGGTTTATTTGAGGAGATATTTACATTTAAATCCTTCATATTTGTTTATAATGAAAATTTAAATTATCCTAAGAATATACCTCGTCAGTGTCAAACTAGGTGCGTAGTAAAGCCTATTTTCATGTACCAGGTTTTTCTGATTCAGGCCTGGGACACCTTGTCACAGTTGTTACCCCTAGGTACATATGTTCAAAAACCACATCCACTTGTAGTATCTCGACAGGGATGTATTGCTTATAAGACCCACATAAACTCCACCTTACTAAAATTTTAGGATATTCATAAATACTTATACTCAAATTCTATCATATGGTTACTTTATCTAATCATTTTTTTCTTAATATAGTGTCCATCATTGCTGCTAACCATTCTTTAATACCAAATATAATTCCTTGACTCTAAAATATCAGATTTGGTGCATTATTTTATTGCATTTTCATGATTAGAAGGAATTAAATCCTGAAATACCTATCAGTTTAGCAGTCTTATAAGACCATATTACATCTATGATACCCAAAATACATTTGGAAAATAAAATAAAACATGATACAATATAAAATGAAATAAAATCCATCCTTTAAATCTTATTCAAAGTTATCTTCTTTATAACCTGAGAAAGGAAACATAAGAAAGGGGTGGTCTGAGATACTCAGTAAGGGTATGTAATATAGTGGAATCATAAATAATAATTCATGGTGAATAACTAAATAACACATTCCAATAGAACATAATCTTGAGGATAATATGGTAGGAATAAAAGATGAATAAATAATTCCATATTAAAACATAACAATGGATATTGTACTAGTCAAATAATCACATTGATTATCAATTAATAGTTTCATAATGAGGGAATACATAATATTGGATATCATAACCATACCATCAATGCCTCATGCCATAATTATACATAAATAGGTAAAACCCAAAACTAGTTTGTCTCGTGAGACCTATTTATGCACCAAGGGGATTTTATTAAGCAGTACCCAACCCATAGGGATTTCATTAACTAGTCCCCAACCCATCATGTAATAATTAAAAGGCATTCCTCATATGAAAATTGTGAAACATAACCAACATAAACATTTTTATTGAAACTAGTATACTAAATTTGAATACATTAACCATAAACCATGAACGGTATCAAAATAGCACATACATAGTCAAAATGGATCATAAACCATTAAATAAAATATGGTAAATTATATCATAAGAAATAATCCGCAATAAAATATAATATCCAACAAATTATGTCGAAATAGATAAAAATAAACTAATAAAATATTTAAAATTTCTTGATAAAAATACCATTTTTAATATGAAATTATTTATCAAAAAGATGTGTATTTATAAAATAATACATTTAAAAATATATTTTTGAATCAAAGGGTAACATAACACTTTGAAATCTTTGAGCTATATTTGAAAGTTGACATTTTGAAATATTTATGTCCATATAAATAAATCCATAAAACTAATTTTGAAAACATGGAAATGAATTAGAAAGATTTAGAATATAACATCTTTAAAACATTTAAAATTTTGTTTTAGTTAAAGAGTCCTTAAAAACATTACAAAATATATATTTTTTATTATTTTTTAAAAAACATGGACATGGTTGATAAATATGTGTGAATAAATACTTACGTATAAACGATCTCTGATAATAATGAGATTGTGAAATTAACCCTTACTCAAATCATATCATTAGAGTGAGAAAAAATCAATGAAATAATTATGTGTGACGAATATAAATCCGCACAATAAAGTATAAAACTATCAAAGTTAACTTATTAATATTCTTGAAAAACATAACCAATTACATAGATGTTTAACTCAATAAATGGAAATAGAATTAAGATATCCCATACCTCGAGTTTGACATCCTTCCAATTTCGTCAAACATCTTATATAATGGTTTTAATGGTGTTATTAATTTATTAAAGAACTAAAATCAAGTATATAATAACTTACATATTATTATTATAACATTTTACACCCATTTATTTACAATATTTTGTTATTTTCATTGTTTTTGTTACATTCTTTTCATGGTTTCCCATGTCAGATTATTATGATCTTCCTTGTCAAAAAGAAATAGTAATCTAGAATTGATAACATATATATATATAGTTATTCGTAAAAATTTACATGTGAATTAAAACATCCCATGATTGCAGTAAAGTGAAATGAAAACTCACCGTCCACAAAGGTGGTGAATTAACACCCCACAAACGAAGATTTCATAATTTAATAATAAAAGAATAAAATATGAGATTTTATGATTCATATACCCTAAAAAAAACCATTATAGTATATATGATAATGGAATCATCATGAATCATTGGATAGGATGTGAGGATAATTTATAAGTGAGAAAGAAATTTAAAAGAGAAGAAAAAAGAATATTACCTCTTGAATCATTACTCCTTGATAAACTCCTTGTGCTCTTGGAAGTCGTATTTTTGTGAGACTATGAATTTAAACATATGAAAAAAAGTTTCAAATTTGAATTAATTTTTTTTATTATATCATAAAAGCATAATATCCATCTAGGGAAATCATTAATTAACATAAAAAATATTAAAATAAATTTATTTTGTATTTTTAATATCATTAATTTGACTTATTCATTAATTAAATTAATGTTGCATCATATTTGTTAAAGTATTTATGGTAGGTATTTGTTGTCTAACACTTAAAACTAATATAATATAATTAAGATAATTTTATTATATTTTTGTAGACTATTCTTTTTCCAATAAAACTTTTAGAAAACCTCATATTAAAATATTATACAAATTAAAATCTATAATGTCACAACATGACTTTATTTTTAAATAAAATATTATAAAGGAATCAATGTAATTCATGTCGGTCCAAAATGTCCTAAATTGGAATAAAAACATGATAATGGTCAAAATTTCTTATATAAAATATTTTATTCAAAATATGGGTCATTTAATAATTCTTACAATTTTAATTAAAAACATTTTATTTATTTTTCTATTGCTTGAAAAAACACTGGTTCAGTATTTCACAAAAATTAATGTTAATTATTTCATATATATAAATTAAAAATAAATTAATTAGGTTCAAAATAAAATTATATATTCATTCATTAGGTGTATTCACTCATATAAAGGACAAGAAAACTTCTTAAATATTTTATTTTGTCTTTTCCTACCCTATGTAAGCAATGTACATGTATTTGGACAAGATTAATATTATTTTAGTATAAAATTTGAAATTATCAACCACAAAAATATATAATACGTTAATAATGGAGTCATAAAAATTATTTTTATCACTTAATTTTTATTTGTAAGGAACCAAATTTGACATTGTCAATGCTGTGTAGGCACTACGTCGGCAATGGTAATAATATTTCTACAAATAATGTAATAAATTATAAGATACCCATTATAAATTATTTATGTACAATACTACTCTTATGGAATCCGAATTTAGTTATTCAATAAATTTAATAAATTTTATATCATAATTAATTCATCACACTTTTATAAAAAAAATAAAGTATTTTATAAAATATCTATATTGTTTTTACTATTAACCAAAAAATTAAACTTTTTCAGAAAATTCTAAAAATTAATCCTAACAATTTTTAAATATTTTAAATCTTTAAATTAACACTATTTTATAAAAATAAATTTCTAAATATGAGAAATTAAATTCTTCATTAAAATCATCATTTACTAAAAAATATTGATTTTAAAATTATAACTTATTTCATGACACTTTGAAAAATTAACTGAGGTATCATAAAATTATCATATAATAATAAGAAATAAAAATATTAACTTATGGTTCTATTTTAGGAAAATACTAACTGAAACATTATTTTTATTAATCAGGAGAAGGGCTAAGATGCCCACAACAAGGCTTCAAGGAGGTCGAAAGTGGTGGAGGTCAAGGGAATCACTTTGTATGATAGCTTTACATTCGGTTGGAAGGGAACCCTTATAATTATAAATAATAAGAGTATCTACCAGGATTCCCTTATGGGCTAGAGCATCTACTGCAAAATTTGTCTTCCTCTAAATGTGATGAAGGATTTTTCCCTTCTTCGTCTCCAAAGTGAATATACGGATTGTGTAGACTAACTCCCAAGGAAGTGTGTGGCGTCCCTGGACATATTTCACTAGGACTGCTAAGTCAGATTCAACTTCATCCACTGCGATCCCGCATCTCCTACAGATCATAAGACCTGATAAGAGCTCCCTCGTCTCGGCACCCAAGGAGCATTCAGGGCATAAAAAGGAACTAAACCACAGTGTAGAACCAAACTCCATGAATTACTAAGAACCCCACCACCCCTCATAGCCCCATTCATGAATGAGTCATCCATATTCTTCTTTAGGCCACCAAGAGGTGGCACCCACCTGATCCAATGGACTTTCATCTTATGAGCCATGCATGGCTTATGAAGAAGGCATCAAATCGTAACAAAACCCTGGAACCCTTTCAACAGTGAATCCAATTCAGGAACCAGATACTTGAATCTCACTTGAAGGAAAATCATGGAACTATTGGGGCCAAAGTGTGCTTTGTTGTGGGCCTCCCAGATGGTCCAGCAGATGGCGATAAGGATGACAGTTTGGAATTATGTTCCATAAACATAGAGTCCAAACCACCCAACCAAGAAGCAAGGAATACATGAAAAGAAATGTTCTCTATGTCCCGGCATGGGTTAGTCATGAAGAATTTACAAATATACTTCACCCAGTTTCTCTGAAAGAAGAGGTGAAGTGTAGACTCTTACTACAGATTCATGCAGCAAAAGCAACGGGAGTTTAGGGGGATACCCTTTCTTTGAATGTTATCATCAGTAAGAAGGACCTTGTTCCTAATGCGCCAGATAAAAAAGATCATATTTTTAGAAATCTCCATGAACCACACCTTTGGAGGACCATTCATCCCAATCAATTTCATCATGGAAAAGACTCTTGTAATCATGAGAGGAGAACCTACCCGAACTAGATCCGTTAAAGAAACATCGGTCTAGTTTGTTACTCATGAAGATACCTTGGAGCACCCTCATATAGTCTGAATTGAGAGTCAGAAGAATGAGCTCTTGCTTCCCAATTGGTTCTCTAAACAAGATATTTGGAAAAGGGTAGTTTAGAAACACAATACTTTCACCATCCTTGTTATCAGTCCAAGAATTAATACTTCCATCCCCAATTATCCATCATCTAGCATCCCACAAAGTCTCAAGACGATGAAACATGCACATTTCAATCCCAATAGGATAAACACCATGGTGAGTAGGTTTTTTCCACAGATCACAGTATTACTCCAGGAAAACCACTACCCGCAGAGACTCTTTGACCCGAATATCCCATGCCAACCTACCTTGCATGCCCTGCATGGTTTCGCATTGATCCTGATGTCCAACCCCTCCCCCCCCCCCCGACCACTAGTTTTTTCAAGTGAGACCAGGAGGCCCAGTGAGAGTGGTTGTCTTGGTTAGCATCCCAAATAAAAGAGTTAAGAGTCCTTTCCATTCTAATAATAATTCCTTTGTGGGGATTGATAATGGAGAAGATGTGTGTAGGGATATATGAGAGGACATTATTAATCAATGTGACTCAGCCACCAAATAACATAAACATATTTTTTTAGTTTATGACCTTACCCAATAGGTCGTCCATGATTTTAACAAATTAATGCCTCTTGATTCAGCTGCATGCAACCGCGACACCAAGATACAACATTTGAAATAACTTCTATTGGCATCCAAAAAGGTTCTTAATATCTCTAATTCTTATTTTGGAGCACTTATTGGAGATAAAAATATGTATTCTCATTGTGTTGATAAACTATCCACTTAGCCGACCATAGATGTTCAAAATCTCCATGATTTTTGATAGGTACATGCGCTTTCTATTAGTAAAGATCAAAATGTAGTCAGCAAAGATATGGTGGAAGGGACCTTGAAAACCGCACCTGCATATAGAGGGATGAAGCCCTCAATTCTCTAAATCGTTAACAAGTTTCCTGGATAAATCATCTTGAGGAAAAATAAAGAGACTCGGATATAGAGTATCACATTGTCAGATGATGCGAAGATATTTAAAGAAACCAAACATTTTACCACAAATCGACAGTGAAATCCAAGAAGAGGAATAACATCTGAATTAGAGAACGCAAAACTATTCTTGGAACCTAAAGTTCCGCATCACCCGAAGGATGAAACTATACTCCTTTTTATCATAAGATTTTTCCATATTTACTTAAAATATAACATTTAAACCCAAGGATTTTTTATGAATATTGTTCACCATTTCACTAGAAATGCCAACCACCCCTTGAATACTCCGTCCCAACAAAAAACCGTGTTGTTCCCTAAAAACAAATCATGGAATGACACCATTTAGTCTTCTTGAAAGAATGGGGGCCAATATTTTGTATGAAAAATTGCAAAGAAAAATGGGTAGATATTTTTTGATGATTACGGGGACCTTCCTCTTTGGAATCAGAACCACTCTGGAAGGGCAATTTCCCATGCTTAACGCTCCTCCACCGAAGAAATCCTTAATGACATCAACCACCTATGGTCCAACCACCTCCCATGCTGCCATGTAAAAAAAGCTCGAAAAACATCCGGTCAAGGTGCATTGTCTTGCGGTATCCTTAGAGCTGAATCATCGATCTCTTCCTCCAAAGGCACTGTCGACAGAAAAGCGTTATCATACATCCCCACCAGGTAAGCTAAGGATCCCAATAAGTCCTCGTTGGTTTGATCTTTTCAATAGTATAAAAAATTGGATTCAAATTCCCCAGCCAAGTGAACTTGAAATTGTTACAATGCCATTTTTTCCACCACCTCGACGTCTGAGGTGAACATCCCATTTCCGAGGATCGGGTTAATCTTCATACCCCTCTTTTCCTTAATTCATGCAAGAATGAAGGAAGAATTACAATCCCCTTCTTTCAACCGTCTCACCCAAGAACGTTTTTTGTAAGAATACATAATCTTCAACAGCCTTTTAGAAAGGAGAGTAACAGAAGCTATTTGGGGGAATCCTTCCCAAACATGAGATATTTTTAGATGCCCACTGTCACTAGGTCCATCTATGAGAAAACCTATGCATTCGATTCCAGAAAAATCACCATGGAGTGCTGAAGGAGATCCGGGGAAAGATGGTTGGAGATACAGAATGTCGATGAGGGAGGGGAAAGTGCTCTGGAAGGACTCAGAATAGGTAGAGAGAGTGAGTCCCATGAAACCACAGTGGACCCGTGATTTACCAAAGAAGCGGAGGAGACAAAGGCAAAATAGCCATGGCAGAGTTTAGGAGACAAAGTGATAAGATATGATTGAATTGAAAAAGGAGCCGACCGAGGGGAAACCACATCAGAAAAGGAATTCATATTGGAGGTACCATCCATGTGAGTACTGCCATCATTTTTTGAATTTGAAATAACCATTCCAACATTCATATGTTCCATCATCTCCGTTGATGAGAAGGAAGGGTCCACAGCCAGTCTGACCTGGGAACCGGCTCTAGAAGAGCCCACCTTCATATGTTTAATTCTACTAATGACCTATGAATAAACATTAAGCCCGCAAAAACCACAATACATATGAGAATTCTGATAAAAAAAACATTTTCTACCTTTAAAAACCTTCATTCGTATTCAACAAGACACGCGAGGAATGGGCTGCTGAGAGTTCCATCTCTACAGAAAGATATTGGTGGGAGGTAGCCTGTATGTACTCCGTGCTCTCATCAGATAATAGGGATTTTATCAAAGAGTCACCCACTTATTTTAAGATCTTCAAGTTGTGAAAAGATAGCGGGAGGCCAGGTAAACAAATTCATATAGCCTCTTGTGGAGACTCTCTACTGAAATGATAGTCTCATGACCACCTAGAGAGGAAGAACTGCCAAGATCCACACCTCATATGCTAACAAGTGAAATCCACCACAGAATCTTCTTTCGATTACAGATGAATGTTGAAATCCAACTAAGAGTGTTCTGAGACTTCATCAAGATGAAGAAGAAACCCATAATCCACAAATTCCTTGAAGAACCCCAGAGAAGGTTTGTTACAACCGAAGTGAGACACTAGTAAAAGGTCATGGTAATAGGAACCCTCTAGAAGTTCTGTCGCTGAGGGTTCTGCCACAGGAGATCTGTCAACCATCCTGTCAATTTTTTTCTCCCCCGAAAGTGGAGGAATAATCCTGAAGTGCGCTGGGGATGAGGAAGGCTTCCCCCCATCTATTGAATCCCGAAAAGCACCACATAGAGAATCCCTACAAGAAAACCCTTTGGTTGCCTCGCTCGATGCCCCTACAGACGTTGTCCAAGGTAAGGAAGCACCAGACAAGGAAGGAAGGGGATAACCACCAAGATATGGAGAAGAGCAAGTGGGAGGTGCCGAGAGAAATGAAGGAGATGAGGGAGCCATCGACACTAGTGGAATGAGCGATCTATTTTATGAAAATACATTTTATTTTGAATCATTATATTAATTATAAAATTTTAAATAAAAATTGATGTTTTTTTTAAATACTAATAGTTAATTAGTAATTTATAAAAAAATAATTTACTTATACTATGATAATATTATATCATACTTTCATTTATATGATGCCTAAAGTTTATTTATACTTTCCTGTACGAGGTTATAATTCATTTGACCAGTTTACTATTCATAAGGGTCATATTACTATTCATAAGGGTGACATTTCTATTCAAAAGGACCAATATAATATTCACAAAAAAAATTAAGTTGATCCTATAAGACTCTAAATATCTTACTAATCGAAACTGTGGAAGTCTGTTTTTCGAAATTGAATTTAGAGAAGTAGAAATTTTCTATTTAATGGCTAGGTTATAACTATCTTTTTTAAATAATTATAAAAACAAATTTTTGTTTCATAGTGAGTCAATTTTGTGTGCAATACATTATATATTAAATTTATTTGTAAATCTTTGTGGTGTTAGGTCCTTTTTCTTTTCCCTAATTCATAATATCTTGCCTAATGATCAACCTTAGAGAAGTACTAGGATCCACTAAACTCATTAAAAAAATCCTCAATCCATGTAAGAGGAGAATTCAACTTTATTTTAATCTATTTGTGCTCACAATAATAAATGCATAGGTGAATTGGACCATCCGTAATCTTGATTAAATGGACTGGTATACCCCCAAGTGAATTACTTGGGTGTATGAACCATTTATCTAGATTCTCCTGTAATTGTTTCTTCTTATCCTCAAGTTCATCATTTTTTGTTTTTTATGGAGACTTAAATATTAGAAAATATACAGTTATAAGTTTGATTGAGAACTCAATACTTCATCTTGGATGAAGAACATGAAATTCCTCAAGAAACACATCTGCGTATTCCCTCAAAATTTAAAATTCATCAATGATATTAAACCCATCGGTCTCGATAATTTGAGCTACATACTCTTGATTATAAATTTAAATAATCTTATTTCCATTGTAATAATTTGGAAAATTTACAATGTATATTTTTTATTCTAGGTGATGAGTTAGAATGAGATTCTGGGGCCTAGGGAGGGTCTCTATTAATTTAAAAAAAATATTTATTATATTATATAATATGCTTTATTTTTTATAAAATAATGGAATATCTCTCAAATGGATTCCTGGATTGGAAATCTAAGACATTTATTAAAAATGAAACATGGGTTTTAAAGAAGGTGTGATATAACCATTTTGAACATTGAGTTTTTGTCTTGAGCGCCATCTTGGGTTGATTAATAAATATATTTACTTGATTTGATTTGATTTTTATTAATTAATTAATCTAAACCTAAAAATATCTTATAAAATTCCACTTTTGAAAAATCAATAGGGTTAGATGTATTACCCTACGGATTAATAGTGGAGCCATTGGAGGAGAGTTCTCAGACGAATTTAAATAGATCATGCTCTGACAATCGGTGTGCCCAAAGAGCATATGGATCAATCCAATGATAGTGAATAGAACTTTTCTTTATCATCAATTTATCCAATCTAGAGGTAGGGTGTTTTTTTATTGTATTTAATCCCCATATTGTTAATCCTTTGTCAAACATGAATCAATACTCTTAACAAATTGATTCATGGGTCGAATGTTGAATTGTGGGTATTTCATTACCTTCCTATAAATTAAGAATGAATATTGTTTTGATGAATCGTGATTATATTTTAATTGTTCATCATTATATTAGAAATTGAATGAGGCTAATCTAGACAATGGCCAAGGTTATTTCCCCATCTTTATTTTTTTATTTCTTTCCCCATTCGCTGCATGTTCATCAACAGTATTTTCTTTAAAAAAAGGGTTGACCAATACCAAATGATTGCTCATTTTGAAACCATCCTTTGGCACAAAAGATCGATAATACTGGTTTTTGTTTTTAATTTATAGAGTGGTTTAAGATAAGGGTTGAATATGGAAGATATAGAATGAATTGGGATTAGTGGTTTCTAGTTTGGAATTGTGGAAATGGTTCGAAGAGAATATAGTTTATTATTAGTAGACTGGGTTGTCAGAATCTAGCCATCAACGATGGAAAAACTCAGTAAATGTAAGATTAAAATTATATGGTGTGAATCATGGCTGGATCGAAGGATTTGGAGGCGCGGGAAGAAAATTCATAAACAACTATTTGGTTTTGTAAAACTCCATACTACACAACATTTAAATAGAAAAAAACATGCCATGTAGTAACCTGGATATAGAATCCATGGTTTCAGAGGAAATAAAATATCACACTCTCTATGGAACCCACAACACAATGTATGACTCATAATCAATGACCCATTGTGTACTCTCAAGGTACACTAATAGGTACACATTCATGACCATAGTACACAAGCATGGTCTAGTACATGGACACAACTAGAGTACTTAGACACTTCTAAGTACACTGGAACATCCTGGATAAACGGGCACAAGACAGAGTATACGATAAGTCTTGAAGAGACAATACATGTCGTGTACTTTTCATATTGTATATTGAGGACCTTATTCTCTTTAATTTAGACCAATTTTTATAGGGTTCATTCCTTGATCTATCCCAATGAGGGTACAATTGGGAATCACATCTTGATAAAACGTTATGATGCCCTATATGGAGTTTTTCTTGGATATTGTTTCAAGAATCCATAAATGTGTACTAGGGTCATATCATCTATCATGTCATATTCCCTAGGTGGGTTTTTAGGAATCGCCATGACCAACATACCAAGACATCAATCTCCCACTTAACTGGTTATTCCGTATGTGTTCCGGTATTCACCCATAACCCCTGGGAGAGATCCCCTATTTATGTATCGATCTCTTCAATGTTCCATCACATACTTCTCCATGGTGGGGCCCAGTGAGAACAATCTCTCATATGAGTTCCGTCAACATTATTTGGCTCATGGATCAAGGTATCTTTAATATGAATTTCTTTTAAACCTTATGAAAAATTCTCAACACATAGTGTGGTTGTGACCTTACATTGACACTTAGTGTCTATTTCAAGGAAATCTGGGTTATTATTATTATGTGTCATATTTTTATTGGCATGCCTCTTTGATAATGAGATGAATACTCTCTTAATTTTTTATATTTTGTGATTGTGGGTGTCCTATTGTGTATTGTTATAATTACCCTTGCATGGGATTTTCTCTCGCATTCCATGTATTATGTTGATGATAGGTTGTTTGAATGTTTCATAGGTTGATTAGGAGTATATAGATCATAGTTTATCTATATAGGATATAGTTAATACTAGGTTTTTCATTTGATTTTGGACCCCTCCTTCTAGAATGTTGGACTTCTTTTACCATTTTGGTGGGATTATAATTGGAACTTTATACTTTCTATTACTTGATTATACTCTAATTGTATGACATATTTGTATGCGTTAATTTTAGTCTCATGTACCATGCAGGTAAACTTATATAATAGTGTACTTCACACGATTGGAATGCGGTTTGGCCAATTGTGTGGCCAAACTATGTGACCTAGTAATTTTGGGGAAAAATAAATTTTTTCAATTAAATTCTTTTGAAATTAAATCATAACTATTATTTCCTTCATTTAGTGATTGAAGGTAATTTTATTCCCCCCATGGAACTCCCAATATCTTTTCACCTAGGTTTGGTGATAAATTCCCCATCTAGAATATGATGTTATCTTTATTGATATCATTGGATGCATTCCAGTAATATCTTTATCCATATTTCTCATTTTATTGTTTTTCTTTCTCTCTATGGAGTTATTTAAGTGCAAGCTCATATGTCCTATTTTTAGTTCATTTTTCTTTCTTTCCATTTTCTCCCTATCTATTACAAACCAAATGTTGATACCAGATAAGTTATCCTCTACAGGAACAACATAAGAAGTCTTGTCTTTATCCCTCAACATTTAAATATTGTAAAATGTGTTCATTTTGATGAACACCGATTTCACCAATCATTTACCCAAAATTTAATCCAATTTTAAATGGTATCCTTTATTAAGAACCATATGAACTTTTTGGGTCCCCTTAAACTGTCTCCACCCCTTGAGGTATGCCAATAGATTTTCCATTTTAATCATAAATGTGTAAATGGCCGTCCATAATATATATGATATGGTGTGACATATAATTTATGATATTATGAGTGAAATGGATAACTGTGGTGATATAGAATGGATAACACACTTATAAATTTAAGATGAATTGAATAGAGGTGAGTGGTATGACCATATCACCTAATTAAATTGGGAAATGATTATTCTCTTATTATCATTTAATTTTAATGATTTATGAATGAATAGTTTCCTCAAATTATAGCCTTGACTATTTTGTAATTGATATAATCATGCATGGATACCCTCATGTTAAAATTTGGGCACGACGAAATTTATGTATTATATCGCAAGCATGGAATACTTTTTTCTATTGTGGTTTCATATGCATAGAGTCCCTTATACTAATGTGACATACATGTATGTAGAGCCTCATTAATTATGATACATGGGCACGGAAACCCTACATCTATGATATGGTCATGGAGTTCCAACGATTATGATTTTGACATAACAACCCAATAAATAGGATATAGTACTTGGGACCCTATAATTATGATATGGTCATGGAGAAACTATAAACGCGATAACAGTATAAAGACCCTCTAGATATGACAGATCGGCATGATGACCCTTACATATAAGATTAATCATGGTGACCCTATTATTACATACGGGCAAGATGACCCATACACTTATGTTTGGGAATAATGATAGTTATTAATATGAGATTGAGCATGGAGACCCCACTGTTTTGATTCAAGCATGGAGACCATATTTCTGTGATATTGGGCATGGTTTCCACTATTCTTATAATACTAGGCATTTCATCCCTTGATACTAGTTATACTCATGTTACAGCTTATGGGTGACTTAGTTATGCCACAGGTGCATGCTAGTAGAAACATCTATATATATATGGACGTCAAGATCACTATGTATACAATAGATATATGTTAATACACCTAGTTACTTATTCAGAGACTATCTAACATAGCCCAAAGAAGGTACTATTAGCAAGGTGTCCTTCTAGAACCAGATCTGACCCTTAACATCTTATTACTACATTCCATTATTATCATCACACTATAGTATTGTGTACATTGATTATATATTTATAGACATTATTGGTGGTGTACTACTGAGTTTATCTCACACACTATCTAGGAAAATATTTCCACCTAGGAAGATTATGTGAATGCAGGTCAGGAAAGGGGCAAGAACCCAATTGTTGATACTTGATTTTCTTATAGCATGGGATCAGGGAAGTAAAGGACCCAACTATGGCTCGTGGTGCTACTAGAGATATACTTTTTGGTCTTTTTGTATTTTTTATACATGTATTATATAACATTATTGTATATTCCATTTTTATAAACATTTTAAATATCATCATGTTGTATACGATACTATATTTTATTGATACTAGTTATTTATGTTATTTGTATGCTTTACCTTCTGCTACGAGTTGAAAGTTATTTATAATTATTATGCTGTATACCTATATATTTAATTGTCATACTACTTTGATCATGAGGGTATAGTCTATCCATTGTACCACATTGGAACCTCGTTGTAATTTATAAGCCTCTGGTGTATGGGGAAGCATGCTTGAGTCCATGTGAACATCCAGCTCTGGGAATAGTTTATGTGGAATTTGGTTTGGGTAATCACAATGTGGTATCAGATCTTTTCATTTTTTTCTTTATTGTTTGTGAGTTATAGATAGTAGATTAACAGTGTATTGGGATTTGTTAATGAAATATGAATTATATAAGTTATCCAATATATAGTAAAAATTCAAATTACCTGGTATGGGACATGTTGCTTTTTATTTTTATTACCATATGTGATTCAATTCCACCGTCGGGTGATGCGTATGATGTGTGATGTTACTATTATGATTTCGAATTATATTATATCTTTTCATTGACATGGAAATGAAACATTGAATAATTCATCATTTTAGACACCTTACAAAATTTATACGACATGTATTTTTCCATTCCACATTTACTTATTATGTGTATTTCCTACAACATGTTTTGGTGCTTATTTCAATGTTCATAAATTATGGAAAGACTTCATGTAGGGGCTTGGTAACATATTATTTGGAATAAATGGATTCCACACTTTAGTTTATGAAATTTATGGTCCCTTATAAACTATAAGTGGTGATCTATACAGTTATCTGCCTCTAAATAAATTTTTATATACAAATGAGAATTAAATTAAATGAAAATAAATTCCAAAAATGAATGGGACACAATTAAATAGGGATTCCGATTTCATGTTAAAGGGAGATTTACTCAATAAATTATAATAAAAAATCTATGTACTACGACCTTGGACTCAAAATATAGATCTTGTTCTAGACCTGACCTTAGTAGTGGGCGGTAAGTAGCGTCTATTATGTTCTATATAATTGATCTTATTTCTCAAACATAACTATTTGTGTAGGTAGAGGGGGTGTGACTAATAAATAATAATGATTTTACCTATCCAATTCATGATTATAAAATTTTTACTATGATCTATTATATTTTATGCACGGGTTACAATTTTTAAGGTAATACCACCATGATGACATCTGGTCATTCCCTAAGTGGGTGGTGACAACCATTCTATCAAGGTGGCAGTCCCAAATCCCCTATTCATAATTCCAATAGTTCCACATACAAGGATCTCCACGACCTTCCTGTTCAATGGGAGATCTTACAAGGGAGTTTGAGCAGCAACATCAGCCTATTTTTTCATGAGATGCAGGCCCCTATCCTATAGATTTATGGCTTCATACAGTCATATCTATTTTCTATAATCTTAATACACCTCTTAATAGGATATTTAAACTATCTATTTCTGTACTTCATGGATCTAAAAAATGCTGGTGGGATATTTTGAACCAGGCATGTGAGTTTTGTGATTTGATTTGGAGGTACTTTGAGTCAAACTTCTATGACTACTTATTCCCTAAGACCCTGACATTAGATCATTATCAGGAGTTCATGAACCTACAATTGTTATCTATTATATTTATAGACTAATCACCTCATTTTATAGATCATTATTACATTTTTCAAATCTATGCCTCTGATGAGCCTGAGAATATGAGATCATTCATGGATGGGCTTAGGCATACTATTCGTTATTAAGTAAATTTTTTTCAATAGACCATTATATTTTATATATTGAAATAGGATCTTATAAATGAGATAAACCTAAGGGATGTAGATAGTTTGAGCTAGGGAGGTTCAAAACCAATAATTATTTATGGTTCGACTAGCAGTCGAATGTAACACTATGAGATTGTGTGTGTGAGCAGCGACTACCAGGTGACACCTTCTGATAGTTATTTGGTTTTCCAGTAGTATGGTATTCCTTATCATATGAATAGCCATTGTCTTAGAGACCCCATAGAATTTTGAGTATGTGGAATATTGGGAAATATTTAGCAATTTGTTTCAGGACATTACGCTTTGTGTCGAGTGGGAGAAGATTTATATCATCTACACCTTCAAGATAGAGATCTGAAGCACCTCACCAGGAAGGTCGATGGAGTACTACTGACCATAATGGTAGTGGATAAGTCTATGGATGAGGTATCTAGGCATTTGATATATAATACCAGTAGAGAAGACCCAATTTAGGTAGTCAGATTGTAGCATAGGGTCATGGATCAGGCAATATTTATTTAGTGGAACTTATACCAAAGTAGTGGGGTTTCAAGATATCAATTGTTTGAGGTACTATCCTACTAGTATATACCATGGTTTTTTTCTATTAGATAAAGTTAAATTACACTCATTATTCTCTATATAGATTATGGAAATCCTTGGTCTTGATATTCTATACTCTGATGGCATTATGAAACTTGACACCCTTATGTGTATACTTTAAGATATTGTACACAAATTCAGAGAATTCCCCTTGATGTAGGAATCCATTTTTTCATATGGGAACTCTTAATCATTGAGATTATGTTCTTTGATTTCATTCTTATTATGGACTATTGGGTCCCCTGTCATTACTAAATGGATGGTTATTGTTGTAGTGTATCATTTACATCGCTAGAGGGCGATAATTATACTCACAAGGGTGAGTGGCATGTGTAGGAAGGTAGAGCTGGACTTGAACATCATGGGATAGGTGGAGTGACAACCCACACTTCTGGAATTTTTATGGAATATCGATAATTACTTCAAACTAAATTCTATCCTATATTCAATAGCATCATGGATGATTTCTGCTAATAATTTTCTAGACTACCATTTGAGCAAGGGAAATATTTTAATATCAAGCTAGTTCTTGGAGATGTACCAGCATCCTTTCCTCCATATATGATGGCTACTACTGAGTTGTAGGATCTCAAGAGGCATCTACTGAACTTATATGCCAAGGGTTTTATATTGCTCAGTACTTCACCCAAGGGTTCACTAGTCATTTCCACCAAAAATGTGAACGGAACCCTCAGTATTTGTCTGGATTACTGGAAGTTGAATCGATTTACTATAAAGATCTGACATCCCTTACCTTGGATAGATGATCTCTTCAACCAGCTTCGAAGAGTAAGGTTTTTTCGATGATTTAATTGAGGTTATTTGATCACCAAATGCATGTTAGACCTCTAGATATTCCATATATGGATTTTTGTAGTTAGTATAGTTTATTTTAGTATCTTGTTTTGTTGTTCGATCTTAAGAAGGTGACTTCCATCTTTATGTCCAATATGTATAGTGTTTCCATCCCTATTTGGATTGGTTTGTTGTGGTATACATAGATGACATATTAGTGTATTATAATACTCAAAGTGACCATGCCACTCATCTTGAGATCATTTTTGAATACACTGATAGAAAACTTGTTGAAGGCTAAGACTAGTAAATGTTATTTCTGTATCAACAAGGTTCACTTCCTTGGTCATAAAATCCCAGTGCCAATAGTATTAGTTTACCCATAAAAGGTGAGATAAATAGTTTCTAGGGAGTATCCCATGAATTTCTTTGACATAATAAGTTTATTGTGGCTAGATTGTTGCAACAGGTATTTCGCACTGGACTTCTCATACATAGTTTCACCTCTTGTGATCTTGAATAAGAAGGGTGTGATGTTTATATAGTCATAATACTATGATTCATCCTTCCAATAGTTGAAAGAGATATTGAAATATATCATGATAATTATTCTTATAGAGTTGGTTAGAATATATATAGTGTATTGTGATGCCTCGGGTATTTGTCTATGAGACATTCTGATGTTGGAAGGCTGATTCACTACATATAGATCATGGAAGCTAAGAACTCTTGAGAAGAGTAACCTAACACATGATCTTAAGTTCATAGATGTTGTTCACTCCTTACTTTTTTGGAGGCATTACCTTCTAGAAGATCATTTTAAGGTGTTTAGAGACCATAAAATCCATAGTTGTATTTTCACACTGAGTGAAGCGAAGCTTAGGCAGTGAATATAGGTTGAATACATTAAATATTTTGATGTCGATCTTTCTTATATGCTGAGAAAGTGAAATGTTTTTCTTGATTCACTAAACAGAAGGACTCAGACATAGGATGTTTAAGAGGGTAGTTGCGAGTGGAAACATTTGAATCTATTTTCTTATATACACATAGAGGTTCAAACCATCATGGAATGTCTATAATTTCATCACTGTTAGTGACCTCTTCACTTATGGAGGGATTAAAGATGAGGCGGTTTTTTGATCCTAAAGGATTGGTCCTATGAGAGAGTATGTCTTCCAAGGACCTACCTCCAGATTATTCTATAAATGGTGGTGACTTTTTATGTATACATTGGTGTATTTAGTCCCTATAGAATTGTAATAGGAGATGATATAATAGTAAAATTATTAATAGTGGGCAGTTCACCAGGGTATCTCCAAGATGTATCGTGATATGCACTAATAGTATTTGTGGCCTGGGATAAAACGTTAGATAGTAGTGTTAATCACTAGGTGGTCCACCTATCAACAGGTAAATGAAGAACACAAGTGGACTACTTTGTTAATACAGTCATTACATGTCCCAAAATAAAAATTGGAATATGTCTCGATGGATTTTTTTCATCATCTTACTGAGGTTACCTTAAGTTAGTGATGTAGTTTGCATAGTCATGGATAGGCTGACAGAGGGATCCCGCTTCCATCTTATCTGGGAGAATTTATTAGTTGATGGGATGGGAAAATTGTATGTCTATGAGATTATATGGCTACACGGGGTCCCTCATCCTATTATTTCAAATAGGGATGATCATTTCAAATCAAGGTTCTGGTAGGGGTTATATAGAGACATGGGAATACAGGAGACTCTAAGCATAGCTTCCCACCCCCAATATAATGGGCATTCATAACTAACAATATAGGTGTTAGAGGACATGCTCTAAGAAATAATCCTTGATTTAGGAAGTTTATGGGAGAATCATACCCCTCTCTTCAATTTTCCCAATAATAATATCTTTTAGGTGTTAATTCAGATAGATCCTTATGAGTCCCTATATGACAGGTCATGTCATTCACCACTATGCTTGTTAGAGATAAGAGATGTAGTGTTAGTGGGTCCCCATCTAATTCAAGAAATTTTAAAGTAGTTTAATCTTATTAAAAATTGGATTTCTACATATAATTCTAGACAAAAATTGTATGTTGATCATCATAGATGGCCTCTGGAGTTCATGGTTGGGGATCATGTTTTATTACAGGTATCACCCATATGTAGGCATAGATAGATATAAAGGTAAGGGAAGGTGTCTCCATGATTTTTCAGGCCTTTTTTAATATTTTAAAGAGTTTTTCTGGAAGCCTATTGGTTTTTATTGCCACATAGGTATCATTCCATGCATGATGTCTCCCACTTTTCACAGCTTCAATATTATTATTCCAACCTGTCTTATACTTTTAATCCCAATGATTTTGAGATAGATGTTGATTTTTGTTGAGTATTCTATATACATCATTAACTAGAGCATGAAAGATATTAGAGGCCTATATATCCATTTAATATTAATGTTATAGTAGTGTGACCATATATAAGATAATACCTAGGAGAGGGAGGTTGATGTATGTGTTCAATGACCAGAGTTTTTCCTAGACAGTTCTTTACTACCTATGGAAGTTCAACTCAAGGATGAGTTCATTTAAGGGGTGACAAAATTAAGAAACTATCTTTTTTAACATGTATGGATCCTTTATTGTCTAATTTATATCATTGGTTTTGACCTAATATATATTACGGGAATGTCTATAGGGGAAAATGGGTGTGTATGTGTCTTGTTCGGAGCCTAAAACCCATACCTATAGAAGAAATCACAGGGCCGCATGGTTAGTAGAAACTGTGTGGGGAATTTCAATGTGAAAAATTGGGCATATGGTTTTCTGGAACTGTATTCCCAAGGCCACACACCCATGAAGATTGTCTACAAATTTTAGTAGAGGCATATCACATGGATTTTTCTTTATTAGTCAACCCATGATCATGAACCATGTGGTTAAACTTTGGGAAAGTTTCATTCACACTATTGGAGGAAGGTTTGGCCAACCATGTGGCCAAACTATGTGGAAATGTAATTTTGGTAAAAAAAAAATTTTCCCTCAAATTTATTTAAAAGTAAACCCTACCTCTTATTTCCTTTTTCCATCAACAAGAGTCCATTTTCTTCCCCCCTTTAATCTCTCAAGCTGTTTCAACCTCGGTTTAGAGATAAATTCTTCATTCGTACTCCAACTCGATATTCATTTTTCTCATTTGTTGTGTTCCAGTATGATCTTCATTCATCTTGTGACTTGAAACGTTATTCTTTATCTTGATGGAGTTATTTAGATACATGCTCATATACCCTATTTTCAGGGTCTTTATCTATTTTACATTTTCTTCCAATCTTAACCACACCAAAATGATGATAATGGATGAGTTCTCCTCTAAATCCATATGGTATGTGGTCTAGTCTATATCCCTTAGATTTGATATGTGATATAATATCTTTTTTTATGTGTCACACTTGTTTCAATGTACTTTTACCCTAAATTTAATATGATTTTCAATGGTTTCCTTAATTGATAATATTATGACCATATTAGGTCCCCTTCAATTTTCTCCACCCCTTGTGGTGTGATGAACAATTTTACACTGTAATAAAAAATGTCTAAATATAAATCCATCTTCTATAGGTTTGGACTGAATTCTAGATTGTGATATTATGAATGAAATGGATAATATTTTTGATATATAATGACTAAAATACTTATCTATCTAATATTATATGAATGGTGGTGAGTGCTAATTCCACGTCGCATAATTAAATGAAAAAATAGTTATACCCTTGTTATTATTGAATGTTAATAAGTTATGAATAAACTATTGGCTCTGATTAAATCCTTGAAAACTTAAATTGATATAATTAGGCATGGAGACCCTTCTGTTATAATTTGGGAAACATGAATGTTATGTATTATATCAATGCCATGTCATCCATTATTATACTATTATTATATATTCATGGTGTCCCTTTTACTAATGTAACATAATGGAATAGAAACCCTCATTGGTTATGATACATTGGCATTATTCCATACTATTATGATATGGTCATAGAGACCTTACAACTATTATACGGGAAAGGGGACCCTATAAATATGACATTGGCATGGTGACCCTACTATTATGATATGGGCATAGAGACCATAAAAATATTATATGGTCTTAGAGACCCTCTTTATATGAAATTTTTTTCTAAGCCCCTTACATATATAATTTAGGGAAACTGTATTATTACATACAAGCATGATGACCCTTACAATTATATATGGCCATGATGACCCTTATTGATATGACTCTGGGCATAGCAACCCCATTGTTGCGATTCAACCATGTTGACCCTACTACTGTGATATTGGGCATCATTTCCCCTACTCTTATAATACTATGCATGGTTTCCCCTACTCTTTTAATGTGGGTAATTGAGTCCTTTTATACTGGTGATAATTATGTTATACCAAATGGATGCTCGAGTTACACCTCAGGTACAGTCTAGTAGACTTATCCATATATATAGTTGTAGACATCACTATTTATAGAGTCTATATATGTGTATCATTTTAGATACTTATTCAAATACTATTTGTCTTAGGCTGAAGTAAGTACTATCATCCCGGTTTCCTTCTAGAACAAAATCTTACACTTTAAATCTTATTACTACTTTCCATTATTATCTTCACACTTCTATATTATATAGACTGACTAGATATTTATTGGAATCATTAGTGGTATCCTACTGAGTTTATCTCACAATATATCCATTCCACTAATGATACCTTGTAAGATTATGTGTATGGAGTTTGAGACATGGGAAAGATCGCATTTGATGATACTTGATTTCATTATAGCATCGGAGCGGGGAAGCATGTGACCAAGCTATGGCTCATAATGCTACTGGAGGTTGATTTAATGTCTTTTTTTTTGTCTTTTTGATGCATTTATTATATATTATTATGTTCTTTTATTTTTCCCTATATATATGAGAAATCATAATTCATTATATGATTCTTGATATTTTTTATACTAATTATTTATGTCATTTATACGCTTTACTTCCCGTTTTAAATTTTCAGATATTTATAATTATTCCTATATTTATTTATATATTTTATAGTTGTGATACCCTATTCATGAGGGTATAGTCTCCCCATAGTACCACTTATGACCCTCACTTAAATTGTTTATCCTCCGGTGTGTAGGAAGGAATGCTTGAGGCCATCTGGACCACTAGCTCGGGGAACTGTTTAAGTGGCATCTAGGATAGGATGTCACATATTCTAGTTGAGTATTTATCTGAACCCTTGTGTTTAGAGACTCCTATTAGAGGATATTAAATGATCACATGATTTTGGTGACTATATGACCTAATTTGTAGAGGAGAGAGATTATTTTGGTATCTCTTTATATCAATGATGAGACGTTATGATGTTATACTATTTATGGAATCATTATACATAGTTCATAAATTGATTAACTGTTTCTGGTGGAGGATGTGGTTTTTCTGCATTGATGTGATGAATTTATCCTTCATGGGTGAAAAAGAAGCCCATGGAGAGTATTATTGTCCCACAAGTAAGATGGTATCATTGATTACTCAGAATTTTTCTTCTATTTCCCTTGAAGAATAAAACCCCAAAATCTTTCAACTTCCCATCGTGGTGGTAGAGTATGAGGTTTTATTCCTTGAAGATGTGTCAGGCTTACCCCCACACTGAGAGATTGAATTCTGGATAGACTGAAACATAGGGTATGACTTGAAATCTATGATATCATGACTATGTCTCCCATAGAGATTCATGAGCTGTAGGTGTGGTTAGAGTATTTGTGGATAAAGGGATTTTTCATCCTAGTGGCTCACCTAGGGCAGACCCAGTTTTGTTCAACCATAAAGAAGATGGGGGATTGAGGTTGTGTGAAGATTATCATCACATGAATTTGGCGACTATGAAGAATAGTTATCCTCAACTGAGGATCAATGACCTCTTAAAACAGTTGGGGTGGTGATATGATTTTCGAAGATTGACCTCGGTTTAGGTTATCACTAGCTCCAAGTTCAAGATGAGGACATATCAAAGATGACTGTAACGTCTCAGATCCGGTATCCACACAACGGATGCCCTAAACCTGGTCAATCGCATGACCTCAAGAACATTTCCCCATATTCTAGAGGCTTCCAACTAGCAGTGAGGGCCCAGGTCTGATAGTGGGGAAACTATGCCCTCATTTGTCAAACCGTAGCGCATCGAAAAAAATATAATATACAATAGCAGAAGTAGTAATCAATATGAACCAGAAATGAACAGCCGTAATAAATGATGACCAATAGTTATATAGATAATGATTCAGCATGTCACTAATTCTATGAAATCATCCAAAACAGGATACACTGCAATATAGTACAATGAAACTCAAAGTACAAGTACATCAAAACAAAACAGAATAGTGCAATAAGAACTCAGTCGCATAGCAAGCCTAAGCTTGGTCTCATGCTTTCCTACTCCTCTAAAACTATCATGTACCTATATAGGGACCCTTGCCCCTATAGATAATTGTATCAATATAGTCTATTTTGGCCGAAGACATGACCCAAATAGGGTGTAAGAAATAAATCCCAGTAGGCAACCACCACAGGCCCGTTCCCAACTGTCAGTGAAAATGTGCAACAACAGTGTGTAGTAAGAAAATGCAGTAAACTAGTAAGTACACAAAGTAACTATCACTACCAGTTTCATTACCATTTTAATATTTATTAATCACTTCCAAGCTTATGCTTTAGGTTGGAAAGTATAACATACGAAAATCACCTCAGTGAATACTAATGATAACCACTGTCCTCAGACATATTAATCCTTACCCTTAGGTAATCAGGACCAAATACTTGTAGGTGATTGACCTCAGGCATACGTCATATTGGCCTTAGGCATAGAATCTACTTCCTATAGACATAAACAAATGTTACCCTCTTGCTAACCAAACACTACCCACAGGCTAATAGAACATGACCTTCACTCTAAAGGAACCAGGATGTGCCCCAAGATTAAAAAATAAATTTATATAAATTTTCTCTCAAGAAAATTAAATCCACAATAACATCATGACATACCCTTGGGTATCCTGGCCCAATAGTTAAATATAGGAATGCACCCGTGGGGTGGTCCTGGAACCATGTAGTGACCCCAAGCAACATTTTTAATTTATCAACAAGTTATCTATTCAATTCTAGATATATTTCAGCAAAGGCCTCAGCTATACGACACCCCAAACATTGGTGTGTAGCACAACAGTACACAATTTCATCACCACGATTTTTAAATAATATCAGACCACCTACCTTGATAGCCCCTGATCGATATATGTGAATGACGCCTCCCGAAATGCTCATGAACGATGTAGATCTGGGATAAACGTTTACTCAATAAAACTCAAATAACTTTCCCTCGGGAAATAATTTTTAAGAACTACTCAAGGAGAAGGAAGGGCTTACCTGTGCGGTTAAAAGGAGATCGATGTCGTAGGAATCAGGTTCCCGGTGTGCAGTCGAGAGATCCTCCAAGGTCCGGCCGTCTCTCTTGTGCTCCAAACAAACCCATTTCCTCCTCTTCCGAATGAGGAGGCTACTGCCAGTTTTAAGCGAAAAAACAGACTATACAGTGTGTACTATCAAGTACACGGTGTTTACTTTTCATTTTTTAACTATTCAACTGGTGGATTCTTTCCACCGCGACACCGCTCATCTGTCGACATGAGTACACGGCGTGTATTCTCGATTACATGGCGTGTATTGTCGCTCTGCTGGTGGCTGCTTCCACTGCCTTACTATTCACCTATCGACTGATTACACGGCGTATAAATACTATGTACATGGCGTGTTGTCAATTTTTACACCCTTCATCACTGGAAGGCCTACACGCCCTGTGTACCCACCCCACACGGCGAAAGTACACGATGTGTGGAAAAGTACACGGTGTGTACCCACAAAATTTGGTATTTTTCCCCAATTTCCCTTATTTCCTCAAAAATACTCAAGGAAAATGGAAGATAAGAAACCCGTACATCAAGAATAATAACTAGGTTCTTACAAACTTCCCCCCTTAAAGCAATTCGTCCCCGAATTGCCCTTCCAAGGGTGGCAAAGATAAAGATCAGAACAACTCTGGCCACTAAGCACGTACGTCAGTCCCCCACTCCCAAGTTTTATCTCCCACTCGGCCATTCTTCCATAGCACTCATATGAGAGGAACTGACTGGCCTCAGAGAACCTTTGTGTTCCTATCAACAATACGAATCGGATGCTCCTCAAAGGATGCATAAACTTAAAGCTAAACCTCCTCAGGCTAAAAAACATGAGACGGGTCTGAGTGATAACGGTGTAGCTGAGATACATGGAAGATGTTATGCGTGGCCCAACACCTCTGTGGTAACTGTAACTGATAAGAACCCGACCCGACACTCTCTAGAATCTCAAACGGCCCCACATACCTCAGTGAAAGTTTACCCTGTCTCTTGATCTGCCTGTGTCCCAACCTCAGTGAAACACGTAAGAGAACTTGATCCCCGACCATGAACTCCAAGGGTCATATGCGGTGACCAGCATAAGAGTTATGATGAGATTGTGCAGTATCCATCTGCTTCTGACTCAAATGGACCTACTCTGAAGTCTCCTACATGAGATGTGGTCTCAGTAAAGCTTTCTCATCTGCCTCTAACCAGAACAAGGGTGATCAGTATGGCCTACCATATATATCCTCATAAGGTGCCATCTCAATAGTTTCCTGAAAACTGTTATTGTAGAAAAACATTACCAGGGGTATGTGACTCTCCCAAGAGCCCCCAAAGTCTAGGACACATGCACGCAGCATTTCCTCTAGCACATGTATCGTATGCTCTGACTGGACATTGGTCTGAGGTTCGTAAGTTGTGTTCAGAAGCACCTGTGTACCCAGTTCCCTTCGAAAACTCTTCCAGAAACGAGATTTAAAATGAGCATCCCTATCTGAAATGATAGAATGAGGGACCCCATGAAGACGTACTACCTCTCGTATATACAAATTCATGATCTCGTCAACACCGAAGGTCTCCTTGATTGGAAAAAAGTGAGCTACCTTCGTAAGTCTGTCCACTACAACCCACATGACATCATTACCTCGAGATGACCTCGGCAACCCAGTCATGAAATCCATCGCGACATCATCCCATTTCCACTCTGGAATGGGTAACTTCTGTAACAGTCTGGCTGCCCTGTGATGCTTCGCCTTCACCTAATGACAGGTGGAACATATCGTAACAAAACAAACAACCTCTTATTTCATACCTGGCCACCAATACTAACGTCTCAAGTCACGGTACATCTTGGTAACACCGGGATGCATTGCCCAAGCCGAAGCATGAAACTCCCACATCAACTCCTCGCGTACATCCCTGGGAACCGACACTCGTCCATGGAAATGCATCACCTCATCTTCACCTATCGTCCAACCAGGAGGATGGTCCTCAGTTACGACCGACTCCCGTAGAACTAGACCTTCTGAATCTGATAGCTGTCTCATCCTCACTCTATACAGGAGGGTAGATGTCATAGATAAGGATGAAAGATAGGTTTTCCCATGACTATCATGCACTTCCAAATGCATCTCAGAGAACAAATCCATAAGCTTCCACTCTCCACTAGCCCCCTACACTACCTATGTCTGAGTTTTCCTACTCAGTGCATCAACTACTGCATTACTCTTACCAGGTGTATAGGCAAGCTCAAAGTCGAAGGACTCAATGTATTCAACCCACCTTCACTATCTTAGATTCATGTTACGATGGGTAAATATATACTTGAGACTTTTTTGGTCCGTAAACACCCCAAAATGTTCTCCCAAGAGATAATGTCTTCAACAGCGTAACACATGAACAACTGCAGCCAACTCAAGATCATGCGTCGAGTAATTACTCTCATGTGGCCTCAACTGCCAAGACTCGTACACAACTACTCAGTCACCCTGCACCAATACTTCTCCCAACCCAATACTTGATGCATCACAGTAAACTGTATAGCTCTTCCCATGCTCTGTAAGTATCAGGACTAGTGCTGAAGTCAACCATCCCTTCATCTCTTGAAAGGCTGTCTCGCATGCTTCAGACCAAAAAAAAATTCACACCCTTCTTATTAAAACCCATAAATAGAGATGATAAGTAGGATAAGTCCTATATAAAGTTCTTGTAGTAACTAGCTAGCCCCAAGAAACATCATATCTCAAACACATTCTTAAGCTACTCCTAGGATACTACTGCTCTCACTTTCTCTGGGTCTACCGCAACTCTTGCCTCTGAGATGATATGACCTAGGAAGTGTATCTGGTCCATCCAAAAGAGGAACTTTGAGATCTTAGCATATAGCTGATTCTCCCTCAGTGTACTCAATACGATCTCAATATGGGTAGCATGGTCGTTTAGAGTGTGAGATTACACCAAGATATCATCCACGAATACTTACACAAAATAATATAGATATGGATGGAACACACATTTAATCAGAGCGATGAAAACTACTGGTGCATTCATGAGTCTGAACGGCATAACTAAGTACTTGTATAGACCATATCTACTCCAAATAGCTATAAGTGGTATGTCTGATGGTCTAACGCATAACTGAGGATATCTGGATCTCAAGTCAATATTTGAGAACACTCGTACTCCTCAAAGTTGATCAAAACGATCATCAATCATTGTCAAGGGATATTGGTTCTTTACCGTCAACTAGTTCAGCTTCCGATAATCCACACAAAGTTTGAGGGTACCATCTGCCTTCTTCGCAAACAGGACAGGAGAACCCCAAGGAGAAGTACTGGGTCAGATGAAACTCTTTGCCTGCAACTCCTCTAACTGCCTCTTGAGCTACTGAAACTCTGGTGTAGACATCCTATAAGAAGGAATGCACATCAGTGATGCTCCGGGAACTATCCCAATAGAGGAATCCACCTCTTGCTCTGAAGGAAGATCTGAAAAGTCATCCAAGAAGTCATACCTGAAACGATCAACCACTAAAGGGAAATCCTTATGACAAGTTCCCTGGTCATCCAGATACAAACCAATAATCTGAGCTGTCACTCCACATCACCCACAATGCTCGGGTCTAACTCGGCTCACCAAGTCATCCCATTCACCCTTGTATAGAAACTCTCCACCCTTTGGTGGCATGAAACTCACCCTACGATGATAGAAATCTACAAAGGCTCGAAAGGGTACCAACCAGTTTATCCCAATAATGACATCATAGGTCGCCATCTCTAAGACATAGATGTCCCACAAAAAGTGAACCCCACCAACCTCTAGGGAGAACTCCCTGCACTGACGCATACCGGCCATTCTAGTTCCCAACGGTGTATCTAGCATCATAACATCATAAAAGGAAGAAACAGAAATACCAAGGGTCTTCACAATGGGCACAGATATAAAGATATGTGTAGCACCCGTATCAAAAAGTACTGAAGACAAAATAAAAGCAACTATAATAGTACCTTTGACAGTGTAAGGTATGAGATCCTACTTCTGTTGGGTCTGTTGCACCGCATATGCCTGCCCAGTGCTGCGGCCCTATGACACAGCCTGGCTACCCTGAGCTGACACGCCCTGCTGCCTCTGAGATTCTGGTGTCTGGTTACCATGGACATGACCACCACCTCTGCCTGTATGTCCTGACATATCCCAATTTTCTGACTGGTAAGAAGCTCCTGGCCCTACTCTCGCATGAGAAGTCTGCAAAAAATCCCTCTCACTAGCCACTGGTGGAAATGCCCTGCAAAACCGCTGGAGATGAACCATCTTGCCGCAAGCTCGGAACTCCATTGGGTCACATGGACACTAAGGTTGCTTGTGCTCCTCTTTACAGCACTGGTAGAACATGACCTGGCTGCCTGAAGAGTTATTCTGGCTAGTACTGCCACCATGATAGAAATCCATCTGTCACTTCCTTTTAACGGTAGAAATAGTACCAGAAACTAGTGACGAACCACCCTGGCCTACACCACTAGCTTCCGGAAAGTTCCGATCAGTAATCAGTTATTGGTTCACAAAATCATGCACTTTAGGGAACCTGAAAACATTCACCAGTGCTCGGATGTCACACAGAAGACCATCCACAAAGTGTCTCACTCTCAAAGTCTCATCACCCACCAAAACGGGTGCAAAATGATGAAGCTCAGTGAAGTGGGCAGAATAATCGATCACTGACATGGTTACCTTCTGTAGATTCATGAAATCTCGATCTCGATATTCCCTCAACATCTTCGGGAAGAAGAATTCATATAAGGCTTCCTGAAAATCTTCCCACGCTATGTCCATGTGATGCTCTGTCTAGGTGGTAACATCCCACCACCTCTTGGAGGAATCACGCAGCATGTATGTAGTGAGCTTGGCCCTCCACCCTGGAGGGGTCTCAAGATGATTGAAAATAGTCTACAACTAAACCATCCATGAATCAGTAGCTTGTGGTCTTCCATCCCCAGAAAACGTAGGTGGATGCTACTACTGGAATATAAAAGTCATCTCTGCCATGGATGTGGCAACTGGAGGTGCTCCCTGGAAGGTCTGCATGAACCGCATGATGCCTTCATGGAACTGTGCATCTGTGCATGTGTCTGGTATAATGGCTGGAGCCACATCTATCACTGCTAGAGGATCCACTGGTATCCCATGTCCTACCATCTCAGGAGTAAAATCGTTGCCGCTCTCTTGGAGAATAACCGATGGACATCTCGGTGGCATGACTCTACAAGGTCAAATGCACACCTTAGATCAATATTATCAAAGACTGAAAAATAGAAGGCCAAGAAGAGAACAAGATAAGAAAAGCATTCATGTTTTATAGAACAAGACTACACGACGTGTATATTAACTACACGACGTGTTCCCTTAAGTCTTTCACATGGGTATGTACTTTTTCCAGAACTAGTCGTGTATCACCCCAACTACATGGCGTGTTGTCTTAACACTTGGTGTGCACTTGAATCCTTCTTCCCTGCCCGAGTCCTTGTACACGGCTTAATCCACACAGCTCTCCTAAAACAAAACTACACGGCATGTCCCACATGTACACAACGTGTACTCTACAAGCATTCATCGGCCCGTGTTGTTCGTCACACATCCTGTGTACCAAGGTCACACTACACGACGTGTTCTAAATAGACACTACGTGTACAAAGAAGCCCCAGACGGACCCATGTTGCTCGCTACATGGTCAGATACATGGATGACACTACACGGAATATTCTAGGCAGACACAGTGTGTACTAGGAAAGATAATACTGACCCATGTTGTCTGTGACATGGTCGGAAACCTGGTTCAGACTACACAACGCGTTCAAGGTAGATACTTCGGGTTTGTTTTAAGGTTTCATCCATCTCTGTTGTGAGTTACATGGACGGACACCGGGTTAAAACTACACGGCGTGTCCAACAGGTAAACAGCGTGTTCCCCCAAGACATTCCCTACACCGTGTCCCCGCCCACACGGCCTATGACACGGGAAGAGACTACACTGCGTGTACTGAGGGTATACGACATGTACTTAAAATGTTTTAATTTCTTCCCAAATAGAAGAACACATGGCGTGTGTCCATTGAACTAAACGGTGTGTATGCTGGGATTTCTTGATAGTAAGCCTGAGAAACTACTCCAGAACCCAAAAAAACACGGAAACAAACACCTAAGTGCCAAATTCCGATTAATAAGGGACCATACTCCCCGCGAATCAATTCTTGGAATCTTATACATGTTATAAAAAAATAAACATGTCAATGATCCATAAAATTATGGTCAGTGAGGTCCCATACTCCTCAAGAACCAAAGTTTGATGTTCATTATACCATACCTCACATAACCATACCTTATCAAATAGTAGGTATTTATCAAAGCAGTTATCACAACAGCATGCTTTTCTAGAACAAAAACTATGACAACAACATACAATCTCTAATGCACCTACATGGCATGGAAAAAATGCATGACATGTGATTTATAGCATGTTCATAAATGATGCATGAGATGGTATACCCTCATCTCATCGTGTTGCAACTAAATAGAACTCAGGTAGAAAAATAGAAATAGTACACAACAAGTGTATCACCCAACAGTGAAAATCAAATCAACTGTAAAATTTCAAAAAAATCAAAATTGGAACACAAGGTAAATTGGATTTTCCATGTACATGGGTTAGCTACTCCAGAGCATAGATTATTACCAAGTACCTATTATGTCTTTTCTCTGCCTATAGGCTCCAAACAGTAAGTCAAAGAAAAGAACTTCCTCTTATACCACTTTGTAATGTCCTGAATCCGGAAGCCACACAACGGGTGCCCCGATTCTCGTTGGTCACATGACCTCAAGTGCATTTCCTCAAATTCCAGAAGCTTCCAAAGAATAGTGAGGGCTCAGGTATGATAGTGGGGAAACTATACCCTCATTTTTCAAATTGTAGGGAAGCAGAAAAGAAATATAACATACAAAAGCAGAAGCGGTAAAAAATATGAACCAGAAATGAACAAATGCAGTAAAAGATAACCAAGTGTTATATAGATAATGATTCAGCATGTCACTAATTCTATGAAAGCAGCCAAAACAGGATACACTGCAATACAGTCCAATACAAATCAAAGTACAAGTACAAGAAAACAAAACAAAATAGTGCAACGAGAACTCAGCCACATCGCAAGCCTAAGCTTGGTCCCATGCTTTCCTACTCCTCTACAACAATCATTTACCTGTATGGGGAACCTTTCCCCTATCGACACCTGGATCAATATATTCTGTTTGGGCCGAAGGCATGACCCAAATAGGGTGTGAGAAATAAATCCTTGTAGGCAACCACCAAAGGCCCATGCCCAACTGTCAGTGAAAATCTTCAACAATAGTGTGCAGTAATAAAATGAATCAAACTAGTAAGTACTCATTGTAACTATCACTACCAGTTTCATTGCCATTTTAATATTTATTATTCACTTCCAAGCTTGTGCTTTAGCATGGTAAGTATAAAATATGAAAATTACCTTAGTGAATACTCATGATAACCACTATACTCAGACATACTAATCCTTACCCTCAGGTAATCAAGACCAAATACCCGCAAGTGATTTCCCTCAGGCATATTGAACATTTCCCTCAAGCATACGTGATATTTCCCTTTGGCACAGAAACTATTGCCCACAGGCATAAACAAAGGTTACCCTCAGGCTAACCAAACACTACCCACTGGCTAATAGAACACTGATCTCATGATAAAGTAATTGGGCCAATCCCCAAGCATAAACAAGAAATTTATAAAAATTTTCTCTCAAGAAAATACAATCCACAATATAATCATGGCATAACCTCAGGTATCCTGGCCAAACTGCTAAACAATGGAACGCACCTGCGGGGTGGTCCTAGATCCAAGCAGTGATCCCAAGCAATAGTTTTAATTTATCAAAAGATTATATATGAAATTATAGATATCTTTTAGCAAATCCCTCATCCATATGACACACCAAACATGGGTGTGTAACACAACAGTACACAATTTTAACACCACAGTTGGTAAATAACATCAGACCACCTACCTCAATCACCCTTAATCATTATACGTGAACAACGCCTCCCGAAACACCCCTGAACGATGTAGATCTAGGATAAATGTTCACTCATTCAAACTCAAATAACTTTTCCTCGAGAAATAATTGGTAATAAATACTTAAGGAGAAGTAAGGGATTACCTGTATGATTCAAAGGAGATCAATGACGTAGGAATCGGGTTCTCAGGGTGCGGTCGGGAGATCCTCCAAGGTCTGGTCATCTCTCCCGTGCTCCAAACAAACCCACTACCTCCTATTCAAAATGAGGAGGCTACTGCATGTTTTAAGAGAAAACAAATAGACTACACGGAGTGTACTCTCAATTACATGGCGTGTACTTTTCTTTTTTTTAATTGTTCCACTGGTGGTTTCTTTCCACCGCGGCACAATTCAAATATTGACATGAGTACATGGAATGTATTCCTGATTACACGACGTGTACTATCGCTCTGTTGGTGGCTACTTCCACTGCATTACCATTCACTTGCCGACTAATTACAGAGTGTATAAGTACTATGTACATGGAGTGTCATTGGTTTTTACACCCTTTATCACTGACAGGCCTACACTCCCTGTCTACTCATCCCACACGGCCAAAGTACACGGCGTGTGGAAAAGTACACAGCGTGTACCCACAAAATTTTGGGTTTTTATACAATTTCCCATTTTTCCTCAAAAACACTTGAGGAAAAGGGAAGAGAAGAAACCCATACCTCAAGAATAAGAACCTGCTTCTTAAAATGAAATTCTGATGTCTCTATAGCTGGAATTAGTACTTAGTGATTCCTTTCATAGGATAAACACTATAGAACTTTTCAATGTGATCATGAACTAGATCTTTTATCCCATCTTATATCAGTTCATCATGTTCATCATTGATGGAATGTTTGTTTACTTAGGGTCATTGGATAGGCATTCTATATACCTAGGGGTGTTCCTTGACATACTCGGATAGAACCATCTTTGTGGAAATATCTTTAATTTCCAATTATGGATCAAGAGGTATACTTCCATGGATATTTCATCTCAGAAGGTAGAAAATAAGTGGACCTAGAAAAGGTTGAGGCAGTGCTAGTTCTGGAGTGAACCAAGATTATGATTTATGTATGGAGATTCCTTAGAATAAAAGGGTAATATCAAGGATTCATACCCTATTTCTCTAGGATTTCCAAATACTTGACTACATTGACACAAAATGTATAGATTTTATTTTGTATGGAAAGTTTCTAATCATATTTTTAGGAGTTGTAGTAGAGTTTGATGAGTTCCCCCATATTAAAACTATCATAGGAGATTGTTGAGTTCGTAGTGTTCTGTGATGAATCGGGAATAGGTATTGTTTGTGTTCTAATACAGTTTCAAGAATTGATTTCCTATGGGTCCCATAATTTGAGACCACGTGAGAAAAAAGGTGTGACCCACAATCTGGAGCTGGCAGTAATGGCCATCACCCAGATGATGTGGCGACACTAGCTTATGGGTGAGTGGTTTATCATCTATTCTGGCCAAAATATTCTCATTGATATATTTTCATAGAATTATATTAATGTGAGACATATTCAGTGGCTAGTGTTCCACCATGATTATGACTTTGAGATATTCTATACTTCTAGGAAGAAGAAAGTGGTGGTAGATCCTCATAGCAATAGATCTTGTTTGAAGTTATTGATTGAGTCATAAGAGTAATTAGACTTTTTGTAGTTGTCTTTAGTGGATGAGTATAGTTCTTATGACATTCATTTGATAGTTTTTACTACTATTCTTCTATATTGTATTAGGGAGCCTCATATTGGTGTTATATGTTGTGAGAAATTTAATATTAATATATCCTATAGATATGAGCCTAATGGCATTTCTAAAGGTATGGATCATGTTATCCTTTTCTAATAAAAAATGGTTGTTGGGACATTGAAAGATGATATTTTTAGGGTTTCATATACCCCCTTATTGGTATATCTAGGCGTGTTGAAGATGTACCAATACATTTGATGTTAGTTATGGAGTATGGGAATGAAGAAGTGCGTCGTAGATTTTGTTTCTCAAAGCCTCGGTTGTTAGTAGGTGAAGGATGAGCATTGGTTTCAATTGGTTTTAGACCAAACCCTTTATGTGTTGGAGTGGTATTGGGATGGAATCACTATAGAATTTATGAATTTTCTACCACAATTTCATAGAGGATATGATTCCATATGGGTGATAATAGACCAACTCACCAAGTCGGCCCACTTCTAAGCCATATGAGAGTAGAGCTCAGTGGAGAACATGGGATGCCTTTATAATTAGGAGTTTGTATATCTATAAAGAGATCCCTCAATGATCATTTCATATTATGATACTCGCTTAATTTCATAGTTATATATAGGATTACAGGATTCCTTTGGAACTCATTTTCATTTCAAATGACATTTCACCCCCAAACATATGGACAAACTAAGAAGATCATTCATGATCTCGGTGAGATTCCTCAAGCATGAATATTTTACTTTTTTCATAGTTTATTGGATCAAATACCCTTTTTAGTGTTTTTTTACAAAAATAGATTCCACTCAACTATCAACATAGAACCATTAGAGTCTTTGTAAAGGAGACTGTATAGGTCACCACTTTATTTGACTAGTCAAGGGTTGTTATCACTCATGGGCCCAGAGTTGGTATGAGTTGCAACAGAGAAGGTGTAGAGCATCTAAGAGAATATAAAGACTACCCAGTGTCATCAGAAATCTTAGAATACTAATTAAATATTTCATTGGAGTTCACTAAAGGGTGACATATATTCTTGAAGGCCTCACCTTATAGAGAATTATAGATATTTTAATGGGAAAAAAATTTATCTATGAGGTTTATCAGCCATTTCAAGTACTATGTAGTGTTGGTGAAGTATAATACCACTTGTCCCTACCAATGTGGTAAGACTGGGCACATGATGTATTAAATGTTTCGTATCTAAGGAGGTATGTTCCTGACCTATCACATGTTATCGACTGGGGTGAGATGGACAGTGAGGTTTTAGCTACCTTCATAGAGTACCCATTAGATATCGAGGATCAACAGCAGAAGATCCTTCATGGGTGAGATAATCCCTTGAAACTAGTATGATGGTAGTAAGAAAATATGGAGGAGACATCCTTGTAGCGGGAGAATAATATGTGGGCATATTACCCTCAATTTTTTGATTAGTTTTTATTTTTATGATGAAAATCTCTAAGGTGGGGAAAATTTAAAGGCTCTGTTTTTTCATTGAAAAAAGAATTAAAATAATATTTTCAAGTATAGGCACTGCATCAACATGTTATTCTAATGGTTGGGCGGATTTTCATTAATTTAATTAATATATTAACTCAGGTATACATATTTTTTAAAATAACAAAATAACTACCAAATATAGTCCCAAATTAGATATTTGATTCCACCATTAAATTTGGAATGTGATTTTTACCCTATGAGTGGTAAAACCTTTATCTACATCACTTTTTTGGATTAATCCCCATCATGGTAAGATTAATTAATAAATTTATTTTTTATGTCATTTTTATTAATAAAATAGGCTAAACTAAATACTCTATTATAAAATCCCACTAATGAAAAAAAGGTTATCCAAAAAACACTATGGATTTAGTAGGGAGCTGTAAGGGGATATTTTTCAAGAAAATGTCAAAGGATCAATCTTTAGAAATCAATGTGACAATGGATCTCATGGATATCACCTAGAATAGAAATATAGAACCATTCATCATCAAATATTTATCCAATCTCACGGTAGGGAATTTTTTTTCGTATTTAATAAAATTATTGTTTATCTTTTTTCAAACATGAATCAATCCCCATATCAAATTGATTTTCATCCCAACTATTGAATTAAAGTTATTAAATTATCTTACTTGAAATTTGTAATGGATATTGTTCTGATGAATCTTGAATATTTTTTTCATTATTTGTTCTAAAGGAAATGGATTTAAGACAATCCAAATAACGGTAATGTTTTTCTCCTCATTTTTCTATTTTATGCATTTATTCACATATTATTCACACATCTACCAATGATGTTTTCTTCAGATTGTGGTTTAAAAAATACCCTATGATCAATCATTACACAACAATATTTTTTCACAACTGATCGATACCATATGTCTGGGTTCATAATCGATAGTGTGATCAATGTTTCATGTCAATTATGGGTCATTGGGAACATAATGGGATCAGTTATTAACTTTTCAGAATTCAAGTGATGGTATAATGCGATGTTTTATGATTTTGAGTGGACTGGTTGGATGGGATTTGGACATTAGTGATCGCATGGAATGATCAAAGGTAGATTCATATTCTCTGAAAAGAACCAATGTTGGATCAAAAGCATTAGAGGTATGGGATGAATACACATGAAGAACCAATAGGTTTTGAAATAAAATGAAACTATAAGATGTATAGTCCAAATAAAACACATTTTTTACTGCATTTGATATGGAGAAAGGTGTTTTAGAGGAAATAAAAAATCACACACTGTGTGGTACCGACCATATGTCATGGGATTCATGACTGATGAATCATTGTATACCATTGAAGTACAGAGGCATGGACATGTCCAGGTATATGGGCATGACCAGAGTATATGGGTGTGACCTAGTACTTGTACATGGCTAGAGTACCCAAACATTTCCAGGCACATAGTCTTGTCCTAGATGCATGGGCATGGTCCATAATAAACTAGGAGGCTCGAAGCAGATAGGACATGTCATGTACTTTGATTAAACATTATGTACTTTACATAGGGTGGGATAAAGACCACATTCTCTTCAATTTAGACTCATTTATATAAGTTTAATTCCATTGATACATCCTCATGAGGGTACAGTGATGCATCAAATCCTAAAAAAATGATGTTATCCCATAAGTGGGATCAGTCTCAGATAGAATTTTAGGAATCCCTCTATGTTTCCTGAGGTGGGATCCCCTATTGAACCTTTTTCTTGGGTGATGTTTTAGGAATTTTCCTGACCAACATACCTAGGTGTTGATCCCTATATAGAAAGTTATTACAAATAGTTTATAATATACTTTAAATGCCTCGGGAGAGATCCTATATGTATGTAACAATCTCTTCTGAGTTTTAGTCTGTACTTATTCATGGTGAATCTAAATGATTAGGACCTTTCAAGTGAGCACCATCAGCATTACAAGGATCATGGAGTGAGTTCTCATAGAGGACTATTTCTTTGAAATCATGACTATAATTCTATGTTGTCAATGTGGTTATGACCTTACCTTGGGATCTAGTGTCTATCTTGATCAACTTTAGGTTATTATTGTTATGTACCATTTTATTATTGAAAATCCATTATGATTACGAGTTGACAACTCTTTGATTCCTTATGTTTGGTTATTTTGGGGTGTCCTACAAGAAGTTGTTATACTCACCCCTGGATGGGATTTTCCTATACATTTCATGTATTATGCAGATGACACTAAATTCATTGAGGTTCTTGGTGGATCAAGGGAAGATAGATCATAGTTAAGCTACACAGATTGGAGTGTGTACTAGGTGTTTCATTTAATAGCATCCCCATCCTTCTAGTAGTTATGTTATTTTTTATCATTTTAGTGGAATTTTATTTTCCCCATTATGATTTCTATTATTTTTTTCAAAATCCTATTACGAGATATGGTTGTATTACTCCATTTTGTTATTAGTTTAGTTTTTATCTCTTTTCAGGGTGTTAGTGGATTAGAGATATGTATTTGTGTGTACATATATCATAGGATAAGGCCACTCATATGTGTGTTATATCTACTCAGTTCTTTTTTCCAACCCTCATCCTATTGGAGGCCAGATTAAGGTTTCACACTTTTCTTATCGCTATCTAGGAGCTCCCTGATGGGACATTTTGTGATAATAAGGTAACAATATTCATGGCTAAGGTGATTGAAAATTCAATATATTTTTTTTGATGTTGTCTCTTTAAGGTTGAGCGATAACCAGCGGGATAAAAAATGATGGAAAATTCAAAAATTCAAAATTCAAAATATTCAAATAGAAAAAAAAACATGAGAATATCAGAATTCACTCACGTCAATTGAAGTCTCGTCACCTTAAACTATCATCAGGAAACCCATTGTCATCGTCGATGTTCTGGATTCACCCTCAAGGACGACATCCAAACACCACTAGTCACTACAGCCCATTTGAATCCATTTTAGCCACTATAAAACATCATCACCAAGTCTTCTTCATCCCCTAGAGAAGAAGAAACAACAAAACCACCGATATAGAGATCACCACATCTAATGCATACACCATCAACACAACATCATCATGAACAACACTGATGACCGCCACCATAACCAAATATCACCACTAAAATCCACCCTCATAAAAGATGAATAAATCCATAGAAGAAACAAAAAACCATTCATGAATGTTTTCAGAAATAAACATTGATCAAACTCGAAAACCCAATAACATCTCCATTAATGAATTTGATGCCAAATCAGAATGTCACCATCATCGATGGGCTCACACAAGGAACCAAGACCTCCTACAAACAGATCCCAAAAACCTCATTGTTACTATTGATCTAGATCCAACATGGATCAGAGAAGAGGAATGTGAGGTCAAAGCAGGTGATAGAGCAGCAGAGGGCTCCCCATAATGACATCACTGATGAGGTAGAAAACTAGGAGCCATCAAACCAGAGAAAGACAACATAGAAATTACATGAAATCCATCAACTACCAAATCACAATCCCAAAACATCATTGAAACCACTTCTCCATAACTGACTTGGAGAGGTGCAGAGGTGTGTGTGGTCATAGAAGGATGAGTATCCATGGGTTTTAATATAAAAAAACCTATGTAAGGACTTAGAATACTCCAGAAGGAATACATCCTCATCAATAAAGGGAACCAGAGTGCCTTTTCCAAAGTGGGCCTGGGGAATGTGACCAAAACAAGGAGGTTTTAATTGAATAGTTATACAAAATTTTCTTGAAAATAATGAATTCTTAGAACCAAAATCAAATATCATATTAACTATCCATGAAATTATATATATTATGTGTATCACCACATAGTTTTTATAATCCACCATAATAGTTATGATGGAATAGTCTCACCCTTTTTCTCTAGGACATTGAGGTTGTTTCCTTAAATAATAATCAACTACACTTGGCTTAGTACATATATTCACATCACTTCATTGTTCTTTCTTATTGAAACATTGGAAAATAGGATGAGAGTTGATAGATAATTCCTTTCATCCATCACATTTTTGGGTTTCTCCCATTATCATTCTCTAGGAAGGTACCCTTACTTCTTTCACCAAAAGAATTTTATTTTCCCATTAATAAAATATTTTGGATTATTCTTCTCACACTTTTTACAAGTTTGATTTTGGAAGTTCTTTCGCCCCTGAGATTTCTCTATCAAACCACAAGAATTAAAATCCATTCTCTACTTTCTATATCCTGACCCATGAGACTGATGTGACCCATGAGATTCAGTGATATCTGTTTCGACTTTCAGGTAACATCTGCTAATTTTATCATAATTTTATGAGTTTTGATTTTCTAATGATTTTCGTATAATTGGATTTAACCCAAAAAATAAGGGGTCAAATTTACTTTTGGTTTAAATGTTAAATTCATATGTGTATCGTCCAATTATTGTGATGTTCACCTCACATACCTAGATGGATTCATCATCCTTTTTCTTAAGGCCCACGAAATCCCTCTACATTTTTATTCCAAGAGTGTGAGGAAAATATTTATTGAAAAAAAATTAGAATCATTTCCTCCCCATTTCCTTGATCTCCTCATCATGATTTATATCTTTGATCAATTTTATTCATTGATAAAAATCCCCCTCTATATGAAAAAATAATACATGAAATTCTATTTATTAGAGAATTTAAGGATAAATAATGTCTTTTCAATGAATTTTATCCATTATTCTGTTATTAGGGGATTGAAAGATCCATTAAATTTCGAAGGCATTTCATTTCATAAAGGTCTCAATTGAAATATTATCTTTCTTAGTGAGGTACGGTTCTTCCTCTTGATTAAAGTGTCTATTTAAAAACCATGTTAATTGATATTGTATTTTAAGGATGTTCTTGACTCCAACTTCTATCAGTTGGGAATCTCATTTGGTCATTCATCATATTGCACCTTAGATTGGGTTTTGACTCGATTTATCCCATTTCTCACCATTGACTAAAATAAGAGGGAAACTCAGGATGAAGTTTTTTAAATTAAAAGATATATGAAATGGAAACTATAAATAAATTAATAGATAACTCATAAATGACATATATTCCTTAATAAATGAATTTTTTTTAGTTTTAATCTTAGTTAACTGTAGTTAGTTTCCAAACATAAAATATTACTACCAATTTTGTTCCCTTCATAATGCTTCTTAACGAGCTTATAAATTTACAAAATTATATCCCCTAGGAGTGTTAAACCATTGGTTTAGTATGGACTCATGGTTGTGCACTAGGTGATGATGGATTCATTTCACAATGAACCCTTATCAAGATTATTGCACCAAGGTACAACTGTGTCCATGCTACATCCGCTTGTTATATCTTGATAGATATTTATTTTCACGGAAACCACTTAATTTATAACTCACCACAATTTTAAGGATGGTTTCTTATGGTTGGTCTGAAAATCAAGGATTAAACAATAGTTTTATAATATTAATCCCTAAAACATTCCAGATTCTCTTCCAATATTAACTATGATAACCTATGTCTTCTATACACTTTAATTCATGATTAATTACTTAAAACAAACTTAATATAATCCCATAAGATCTTAAGTCCTAGTTTATTTGGGAAATTAGGTACATAGAACAATAAAATGACATTGAGTACAAAGAAATTATATAAAAATCATTGAAATTATCTTAAATTTCATTTTCTCTTATAAAAATGCATGGGATAACCTAGCGTCATACATAAGAAAGGGGTGATATATGAATCACAATAATGGATTAATAAAATTATAGCATCAGTTAAAGTAGTATATGTGTGTTAAGAGGTGTAACATTGTAACTCCCTGACCCTAGTTACCCAGAGTCGGTGCATTATTACATAACCTTGGCACAATCACAAGGGATCAAATCCTGAAAGAACAATCAGTTTAGTAGCCTTAGAAGTACTAGATACATTCATAAGTTTTACATTACATCATGAAATAAAAAACATCAACAACATTTTTTCCCCTTTTGAAAACAATTATATCCTTATATTATCCCTATAGGTCAACTGTAAAATACTTCTTCATATCCTTGAAAAAATAAAACATAGAAAGGGGTGATCTCAGATGGTCAGTAAGGATAAAAATATAGCAGAAACTTTCATAAATAAGTATAAACATTTAGGGAAATGTATAATAAAAAAACAAAATCCTTTATAACATAAATTATAGTATAATATGGAAAAGATAAAATCAAATAATGTCATTTACTTATTCACATTGATATTCTACTAGTCGAATAATCACATGCAATATCAATAACCACTTTCATAATGATGGAATTCATAATGCCAAACATCATAACCACATAGTCCAAGTCATGTGCCAATATTACAAATAATATTTTGTCAAGGTCTTGTGCCAAGTCAATAGTTTGTATCATGAGACCTACTGATGCATAGAGGATCTATAGCGGGCTACACCTATCACTTACTAAGTCCAATGCAATCGTCATATTAAAATTTTTAAATATAACATAAACATTCATATTAAAACTAGCATACGAAATGTCAATACCTTATCTATAAACATTGAATGATGTAAAAATAACACAACCATAGTCAAACACATCACAAAACCTTCAATACAATATGAATGATTTGTATCAGAATAAGTCAACTCTCAACAAGTTTAAGATTCATCAAAGGATGTTGACATAGAAGAAATGAAAACTATTTGAAATAAATACCTCTTTCAATTTTGAAATCATTTAAAAGTCACATAATTATAAAAGAAAAATTTTATTTTGAAAATAATATTATAATCTTGCATGGGATGCTTCGACGATGATATAAAGGCAGAAAATAGCCACACCCACCGTATAAGTAAAAAAAAGGACATTCTTACATTAATTTTGTCGAAAAGGTTATAAATTACCTTGTTTGGAAAATGACAGAAAGATAACTTTCAAAAAAATATATGGAAAAATAAGGGTATAAATGAATTTAACCCACAGTCTAGTAAATAGTAAAAATGTTTTCAAATACATTTTTAAGAAACATGGATGTGGATGATAAGGATGTCCCAATAGATACTTACATAAAAACAACCTTGGATAATAAAGAGATTGTGAAATTAACCCTTAACTTGTAATTTTCCTTATTCAATGGTATGTTAAACTCCACTATAAAAGTTAAAACATTATAATTAAAATCTTAAATAACTATATACAAAAATATGATGTAATATATGATCTTGTAATATTTATTTGTTAATAATATTTCAGTAATATCATCATTTTGGGGGTTAAGTGATTGGTTTTCTTTATATGCTCAGTTACATAAGCCATGTTTGTAATGGATAGGATGTGTTTTATTCAAAACATAATGATATTATTTTCATAAAAAAAATTTAATCGTAAAATGAAAATTATTCTTGAAGGATTACGATGGGGAATGAATCTCATCACGTTGGTGGAGACGGTAATCCGTACGTACGCACGAGTGACAATATCATTATATTGATGGTGAAATCATGTGTAATTGGATGGTATATAATATATAAAGAATCATTAACATGTTATGTTTTTTATTTACATCATTTATACTCATTATTGTACTCATCCAAATAATGATGTGTTTGAATAACAATCTACACCATGACGTGGAGAAGGTAAGCCGTACAAACGCACATATGGTGAATTTTTCATTCATATGCTGGATAGAATTATTAATATGGTTGTACCATTTTTATAATAACATCACAGTATATAGAAGAAACTTGAGTTATTATTTTATAATGTAAACAACTAAGAAAGCGGAAGTGGGAAAAGAAAAGAACTTGAAAGAGGTGATTAAAATATTTACCTCTTCTTCGGGTTCTTCCTATTGATTGATCGAAAGGGCTCCATTGGTTGGATTTATGACCAAAGGATGGCCTCTTGGATGAAGGAAGGAATGTTTGGAGGATATTTGGGCAGGTTTTTTCCGATCCAAATAGATTTGGATGTGTGAAATTAAGATAAGGGGAAGTACCCTTTTATAAGAGAGGTGGGAGTCACTTTAGGAAAAGCTTGAAATATTAATTTATAATAAAATCATTTTCGGTTTATAATGGATAAAAAATTAATTATTTAGAGGCTAAGGAGAGGTTGGGTAAAAAACCTCTCAACTAATAGTTTTAGATATGTTTAGTTATTTATATTAACCTTATCTTTGAGATTTAACTCTTAGTTAAATAGCTTGACATTTACCATGTCTCTTTGTATTTTTATATTATATGGTTAATAAACATACTATGACAAGACAATAGAACCCCACGTGGTTTGTTATTAATATATATAACATTAAATAATTCCTTTGGCTGAACCTTATATTTTTATGAATATTATATCAATTAATAATTTAGTATTTATTTTAAAAACTCAATTATGTCAATTTCGATACTATTTAGTATTTGTTTTTTTTGAAAATCATGACAACATGATTACTTCGAAAAAAATTTATTAATCAACCCTAAAATTCCATATTAACCGAGAAAATTAGTGGAATTCATCAAAAGTATCAAATTACATTTATTTGGATATTTATAATATCAATTATTTTAGTCTTTCATTAATAAGTTAATTACTACATCATGATTGTGTCATAAATTAATTAAATTTTTTAATGTATAAAAATTATAAATAAATTACCATTATGTAGAAAATATTTTTATATTTCTAATGAATATATATATTCGAATTTATCTTATCTATAACCTTATATTAAAAATGGTTTAGTTATTAAACATTCAATTTAACTCTATTAACTCTTCTATAAATAAAATAATAATAAATGTCCTAATCTAATCATAGTGGACAGGGGATCATAATTTATTCCTAATGTTGTTTTTGGTCGAATTACACTTATCCAACAGAATTAGGACATGTGTTAGTGTAATCATAATATCATTTTTACCCTTAATTATCCTATTTACATTTAACCGTGGTAAATAAAAGTAAAAAGTTACTATTCACCAAAAATTATTTAATCTTATTGAACCCAATTTTACTTACTGATGTCATCTGTGTCTCTTGGATTTTTGAAATTTAACTCATAGAAGAGTTAAAATTATGTTTTATGCAAATTTGCAAATGCTCCTAGGAGGTGGGTAAAAGACGGTAAAAACTTTAATAAAATTTTTATATATCTAAGCTTACTATAAAATGACTCCAATGAATTACATTGAACTTATATAGTTATTATGTATATATTTTTACCTAAAATAAATTTAAATAAAATAAAAATTTGGTTTTAACGAATAACGCAGTGTTTTTCACTATTCATCAAAAATTGTATGTTTTCAGAAAAATAACAAAAACTAACCCTAATCTAATTTTGATATTCCGAATTCAAAAATGATGTACATTTTGAAAAATAAAATTTATAAAATTTCAAAAAGTGGGTATTAATATTCATAACTTCTAGTTTGATTGGTCACAGTATTTTAGAATCTCGAAGTTACATACAATGCAAGTTATTACATTATTCAAAGGGAAACGTACCGTAGAATCTTGGGGTGTTACATTCCCCCCTCCTTAAAATAATTTCATCCTTAAAATTTCTAGAATATTACTACATATAAAGATTCAGTTGGTTCTTCATCATAAGTTCCTCGTGTTCCAAAGTTGCCTCTTCCATCTTATGATGTCTCCATAGCACTTTTACCAGATGAGTCATTTAGTTTCTCAACACTTGTTCTCTAGTATGAATAATTTTGGATAGATCTTCACAATAAGAGAGATCAGGTTCCTATTCAATTTCCTCATAGGTGAGTACATGCATTAGGTCAGGCATGTATTTTCTCAATAGTGATATGTGGAACACATCATGAACTTTGGAGAGACTTGGAGGCATTGCCAAATTATAAGCTTCAACTCGAATTCGTTCTTGAATTTCAAAAGTTCTGATGTACCTGGGACTCAATTTACCCTTCTTATCGAAACTCATAACACCCTTCCATGGAGATACCTTCAAGATAATATGGTCTCCTACTTTAAATTCTTAATCCTTCCTTCAATTATCTGCATAGTTCTTTTGCCTACATTGGTCTTCTATGATGTGGGTTTGGATAACCTTCGCCTTTTCTATTGATTCCTCAACTAGTATTGGGCCTATGAGTTTTCTTTCACCAACATCATCCCAACAAGTTGGTGGGTGACATATCATTCCATATAATGCTTTATATGGTTCCATCTGAATACTTTAATGGAGGCTATTGTTATAGTAAAATACTACCAGAGGTAAATATTGATCCCACATTACTTGAAACTCAAGTGAAAACGTTCTCAACATATCTTCTAAGGTTTTAATTGTCTCTTCTGATTTTCCATTAGTTTGAAGGTGGTAATCAGTGCTCAAATAAAGTACAGTATCTAGGGACTTCTGAATACTTTTCCAGAATCTTGATGTAAAATGGGGTTCAGGATAAAAAACAGTCGATAGTGGTACTCCATGAAGTCTTACAACTTCATAATATATAGTATTTCCATACGTACAAGTGGTAAATCTTTTCTTATATCAATAAAATGTGTTGACTTGGTTAGAAGACCAACAATGACCCACATTGCATCATTCCTTCTAGGATTCTTTGGTATCCCTATGACAAAGTCCATCATAATATAATCACATTTCCACTCAAGTATGGGAAAAGGTGGCTTGACTCCTCCAGACTATTTCCTTTTAGCTTTCACTTGTTGAAAAATCATACATCTTGACACAAAATCCGTAATCTCCCTTGTCATGTTGCCCCACAAAAAATGTTTCTTCAAATCTATATAAATCTTGGTGCTCCCAGGGTGTATAGATAAATTGTATCTATGAGCATTATTCAACAATTCCCTTTTTAGATCTAGTATCTCGGGAACACAAAGTCACTTCCCAAATTTCAAAATTCCTTCTTCATATATGAAGTCACTCAATCTCCCATCATTCACCGATTTAATCTTCTTTTGAAAATCCTCATCATCAGTCTAAGAACTCTTTATCTTTTCTAGTAAAGATAGTTTGAAAACCATTTGAAAAAATATTGATGTTTCACCTTCCATGGTTATTACCACATCCATATTTACTAGATCCATGAAAATAGAATCCCTTTTAACTCTCATCTTGTTCAAAAATCCATGATCATTTATGCTCAAAGCATCTGCCACATTATTTGGCTCTCCTAGGAGATAGTGTATAGTGAAATCATAATCATCGAGTACATCAAGCCATCTCCTTTGCCTCATGTTCAGCTCTTTTTGTGAGAAAATATACTTCAAACTCTTGTGATCAGTATAAATATCACATTTTTCATCAAAGAGATAGTGTCTCCATATTTTCAGAGTAAAGATTACAGCTTCTAACTCAAGATCATGAGTAGGATAGTTTTTCTCATGAATTTTTAGTTTTCGTGACGCATAGGAAATAACTCTATCATTCTATATACTGACACAACCAAGTCCTTTCTTTTAAGAATCACTAAAAATAATAACCCATCATTCCTTGATGGTAGAATCAAGATATGAGAATTAACTAATATTCCCTTCAGTTATTCAAAACATTCTTCACACTCGTTTTTACAAACAAATTTAACCCCTTTACGTGTGAGCTAGGTTAATGGGTTATCCAACCGGGAAAATTTTTGGACAAAATTACGATAATAACCCGCTAAACCAATAAAACTGTGTACCTCAGTTATACTCGTTGTTGTTGTCCATTCTTGGATTGACTTGGTCTTTGAAGGATCAACAAATATTCCATCATTAGAGAAAATATGTCCATCAAAAGAAATCTCTTGATGCCAGAATTCACACTTCCTAAACTTCCTCTATAATTTATTTATTCTAAGAGGCCTTAGGATAGACTGCAAGTGATTTTCATGATCTTCATAGCTTTTTAAGTATACCAAAATATCATAAATAAATACCACTAAAAATTCATCAAGATATTCCTTGAAAATATATTCATTAGATCCATGAAAACATAGGGTGCATTAGTCAATCCAAATGGAATTACTATAAACATGTAATGCCCGTACCTGGTTCGAAATGCTATTTTCGGAATTTCTCCCTTCTTCACACATAACTGATGATATCCAGATTGAAGGTCAATATTTGAAAAATATTGAGCTCCATGAATTTGGTTGAATAAATCATCAATGCATGGTAGGGGATACTTGTTCATTATTTTTATACCATTGATCTATCTATAGTCAATGCACAACCTCGTAGATCCGTATTTCTTCATAACAAAAAGGATAGTGGCTCTCCATAGAGAAACACTAGGGTGCATAAATACCTTATTACTCAATTTTTCTAGTTGTTTCTTTTGTTCCACTAGTTCAAAAGTGGACATTCTATAAGGGGTCTTTGATATAGGTCTTGAACCAGGAATTAAATCAATGGAAAACTCAATTTCTCATTCTGGAGGATGTCCAGGTAAATACTCTAGAAATACATCAATATATTATAGCACAATAGGTATGTCCTCTGTTAAAACATTCTTTTCCCCACCCATAGTTATTTCATTAACTTCTTCCCCAATAATTTAATTTAGTAGAGCTAATAGTGGTGGATCTATATAAGAATCAGGTGGTGATGTTAATACTCTAAATATAAGGTACTCCTTATCATCATCAAAAATTGTAACATCTTTCTTCCTACAATAAATTTTTGCACCATGGTCTAAAATCCAATCCATTCAAAGGATTATATCAAATTAAATCATGGTTTTGACGATGAGATCAGCTGATAAAGAACATTTATATTCCCTAATGGAAACTAATTCACAAAACTTGGTTGAGTTGATACTTCCCTTATGTGTTTTGACTGAAAACTCCCTTGTTAATTCAAATTGAAAATATATAATTCTCTTAGAAAACTAGGAAGATAAGAATAAATACGATGATCCAGAATCAAATAAAGAATTGGATAAACCTGAGGAAACAATTAAATTACCTATCACCGCATCTTTTGGAGGTTCAACCATAGTAGTAGTGGTCGCATAAACTTGGCCTTGCTCCCTTGGACTTTTCTGAGGTAATTTCCCTTGGCACTTAGGACATTCATTTTCATAATGCCTCTTTTCTCTACCACTTTAGTATTAAACATTGACAACCTCTTTCTTCTCCTAGTAATCACGAGCTTGGTGGCCTTTTTCACCACACTTGTAACAGACCCTCATTACCTTCAGGCAAGTATCGAGGTATTCCTTCCCATATTTACCATGGTATGGATATTCAACATTTCCATTCTTATCCTTATTTCCATTTCCATAGTTTTCAGAATATCTATTTTTCTCTTTCTTTTCTTTAAAGTCGTAAGTCTAAGAGAATTCCTTTTCTATCTTGATAGCGCATGAGACAATATCTTCATATTATGAGAAGTATTTTGAGACTAATGCTCGACCAATAAATGGTTTTAACCCATCAAAGAATCAAGAAATCTTACTCCTTGGGTTACTTATATAATTAGATGCATGCCTTTCTAACCTTGTAAAGTTAGCCTCATACTTTGTGACATTCTCATCCTCCTTTTTCCTCAGAATCAGTAATTTTCTTTCCATATCCACTCGATGGTCACAAGAAAAGTATTTTTATGAGAAAATATTTTTAAGATCACTCCATTCCATGTTCTATACTTCTTCATATTCCTTTTTGTATTGGATTAATGACCACCATTGATCTGCATCTCTTGTGAGGTGATAAACTGCCATGAAAACTTTTTCCATTTTTCTACTCCCCAAAGAATGAAATATTTTCTCTAAGAAATTTATCCATTGATCATATACTAATGGATTTTTACTCCCATTTAATGTTGGTGGTTTTTTCCTCATGAAGTGTTCTAACATTGATCCTCCTCATTGTAGATTAGGGTGCTCCATACGGGTAAGGTTATTATTCATAACCTGAGTGAGTTGTCCCAGTATGGTGATAAGCTGATCAGTACCAGTTGATTCACCAAATCCACTATAATTATCTTGAGTATGAGGTAAATACCAACATGGATTATGTCCAAGGACAAAGTTTCCATTCCTTCCACAATGATCCATTTCTATACATTGGAATACACTAGATTAGTGTATGAATCTCAATACATAATTCTAAACTTGTAAAACACTTAACAGAAATTGAACAGTTTTAAATATAATTTATAATCATAAAAATATTTTCTTTGAGAAAGTATATACTCATAATCCCTTCATAATGGTTTGTAAAAAAATTAGAATTATCCTAAGCATATCCCCCGGGAGTGTCGTAACCAAAAGTGCAGCAAGGCTCGTTGTCGTGCACCAGTACTCGTTTGAGTCTAGTTCAAAGTGGAGTTTTTAGGTTTTACCCCAAGGTAAATCTATGCCAGACCCACCTCTACCTTCTCATATCCAGACAGGTATGTATTTCTTGGAACACTCATAAAATCTACACATTACCAAAATTCTAGGAAGTTCTTATATACTAATCCTCAAAGTCTATATTAGGGTAATGTTCTCTAATCAGAGTTTTTCTAAATCTAGCTTCAAAGGTTTTTACTAAACTTTCTCTGATACCAAATGTAATTCCTCGACCCCAGTTACCCAGATTCATTGCATTATTACATAACTTTGTCATGATCATAAGGGATCAAATCCGGAAATACCGATCCATTTAGTATCCTTGTAAGTACTAGATACATTCATAATTTTTACATTACATCCTGAAATAAAAACATTAACAAAATTTTGTCCTCTTTTTAACACACTTATATCCTTATCCAATCCCTTCAGGTCAATAATAAAATACTTCTTCATATTATTGAAAAAATAAAACATAGAAAGGGGTGAGCTCAGATGCTCAGTAAGGATAACAATATAGCGGAGACTTTCATAAATAAGCATAAACATTTAAGGCAATGTATAAGACTAAAACAAAAATATTTATAACATAAAATTTAGGATAATATGGAAAATATAAAATCATTTAATTCCATTTACTTATTCCAATGAATATTATACTATTCTAATAATCACATGAAATATCAATAGCCACTTTCATATTATTGGAATGCATAATGTCAGACTTCATAACCACATAGTCAAGGCCTTGTGCCAAGACTACAAATAAGATTTCGACAAGGCCTTGTGCCAAGATTCTATTTTGTCTCATGAGACCTACCGATGTATTGAGGAGAAATAGCGGGCTCTACCTGTCACTTACTAAGTCCAATTCATTCCTCATATGAAAAGGTTTAAACATAACATAAACATTCGTTTTAAAACAAGTATACGAAATGTCAATACTTTATCCATAAACCATGAATGGTGTAAAAATAACACATCCACATTAAAACATATCACAAAACCTTAAATACAATATGGATGATTTTTATCATAATAAATCAACTTCAATCATGTTTAAAATCCATCAAAGGATGTTGACATAGATGAAATGAAAACAATTTTAGATAAATACCTCCTTCTATAATGAAATAATTTAAAAGTCAAATAATTATTAAATAAAACATTTATTTTAAAATTATTATTATAAACTTGTATGGGAATATTCGACGATGATATAATGATGGAAAATAATTGTACCCACCGAATAAGTTAAAAAAATACATTCTTACTTAAATTTTGTCGAAAAGGCCATAAAGTGCCTTGTTTAGAAAATGACAGAAAGATTTCTTTCAAAACATATATGGTAAAATAAGGGTATAAATGAGTTTAACCCATAGTCTAGTAAATAGTAAAAAAAATTGAAACAAATTTTTAAGAAACATGGATGTGGATGATAAAGAGTTCCTAGTAGATACTTACGTAAAAACAATTTCGGATAATAGAGAGATTGTGAGATTAACCCTTAACTTGTACTTTTCCTTAGTTGATGGTATGTTAACCTCCTGTATAATAGTTAAAACATTGTTATTAAATTATACAAGAACTATATACATAAATATGATTTCATATATGATCTTGTAATATTGCATTTTTAACAATATTTCAGTAATATCATCATTTCGGGTGCTAGCTGATTCATTTTCATTTATATGATTGGTTATGTAATCGGTGTTTTTATGGATAAGATGTATTTGATTCATATACATAATTATATTATGTTTATAAACATTATTTTTAATCACAAAATTAATATTATTCTTGAATTATTCCGATAGGGAATGAATCTCATCATGTTCGTGGAGACGACAATCTGTACATACGCATGAGCGACAATATCATTATATTGATGGTGAAATAGTATGTAATTGGATGGTATATCATATATAAAGAATAATTAACATGTTATATTTATTATTTACATTAGTTATACTCATTTTTATACCCATCCAATTAATGAAGTGTTTGAATAACAAACTACACCACGACGTGGAGACGGTACGTCGTCCATACGCACGTATAGTGACATTGTCATTCATATGAAGGAAGGAATAATGAATATGGTTGTTAGATTTTTATAATAACATAACATTATATATAATATAATGTATTTATTATTTTATAATGTAAAAAACAAAGAAAGAGAAAGTGGAAGAAGAAAATAACTTGAAAGAGGTGATGAAATATTTACCTCTTCTTCGGGTTTTTTCTTTTGATTGATCAAAAAGGATCTTTAGGATGACTTTCTGAAAAAATTAATGCCTCTAAGATTAAGGGAGGGAATTTTAGAGGATATTTGGGCTGGGTATTTCCAATAAAAATGGCTTTCGAGGTGTGAAATTAAGAGAAGGGGATGTACCCATTTATAAGAGATGTTAGGGTCACTTTAGGAAAAGCTTGAAATATTATTTTATAATAAAATGCTTTTCAGTTTCTAATTGCTCCAAAATGAATTATTTAAATTATACGGTGGGTATGGTTCTAAAACCTTTCAACCAATAGGTTTTAGAGAGGTTTAGGTCATCATATTAACCTTATCTTTTAGATTTAAAACTTAGTTAAATAGTTTGACATTTACCATGTCTCTTTGTATTTTTAGATTATATGGTTAATAAACATACTATAACAAGACAAGAGAACCAAAAGTGGTTCATTATTAATATATATAACCTTATATATTTTCTTTGGTGGAACCATAGATTTTTAGGAATATTATATCAATTAATAATATAGTATTTGTTTTAAAAACTCAATTATGTCAATTTTGACTCTATTTAGTATTTGGTTTTTCTGAAAATGATAAGAGCATTATTACTTTGAAAAAAATTATTTAATAAACCCTAACATGTCATATTAACCTATAAAATTAATTAAATTCATCAAAAGTCTCAAATTACATTTAGTTAGATATTTATAATATAAATTATTTTAATCATTCATTAACAAGGTAATTACTGCATCATCATTGTGTCATAAATTAATTAAATTATTAAATGTATAAAAAGTATAAATAAAATACCATTATGTATTAAATATTTTTAGATTTATAATTAATTTTTATAGTATAATTTATATTGTTTTTAACCCTATATTAAAAATGGTTTAGTTATTAATCTTTGAATTTAACTCTTTTAACTCTTCTTTAAATAAAATAATAATAAATGTCATAATCTAATCTAAGTAGACCGAAGGGGTCATATTTATTTCCTAAATTTTTTTTGGTCGAATTACACTCATCCAAAAGAATTAGGACATGTGTTAGTGTGATTGTAAAATCATTTTTACCCTTAATTACCCTATTTACTTTTAATCGTGGTAAATAAAAGTAAAAAGTTTCTATTTACCAAAAATTATTTTCATCTTATTAAACAAAATTTTACTTAATGATTTCATCTGTGTCTCTCATATTTTTGAAATTCAACTCACAGAAGCAGTAAAATTATGTTTTATGAAAATTTGCAAATGCTCTTAGGAGGTGGGTAAAAGTCGGTAAAAAGTTCAATAAAATTTTTATATATCTAAGCTTAATATAAAATGACTCCAATGATTTACATTGAAATAATATAGATATTATGTATCTATTTTTTCCAAAAATAAATTTAATCAAAATAAATAATTATTTAAATAAAAATTTGGTTTTAACCAATAACGTAGTATTTTCACTATTCATCAAAATTTGAATGTTTTCAGAAAAATACCAAAAATTCACCCTAAGATAATTTCAATATTACAAATTCAAAAATGCAGTCCATTTTGAAAAATAAAATTTATAAAATTTCAAAAAGTGGGTATTAATATTCAAAACGGCTAGTTTGATTAGTCGTGGTGTGTTATAATATCGAAGTTGCGTACAATGCAATCTATTGCATTATTCAAAGGGAAACATATCGTGGGAGCATGGGGTGTTACAAACATGGTAACATAAATAGGTTAGAATCATAATCATGAACATTGAAGCATAGTATAAGATGATAACATTAAGACAACATAAGGAATGTGGAAACAACATAAAACATAACATCATAAATAGGACTCAACAATAATCACTGAGAAATCATAAAATAGTATGATTAGGATAACCTAACACTATCCATGAATGGTATATCATATGATAAATAAATTACCCAATGCATTATATGGCTATGTAATTTTGGGCCCACTCATCACATTCATATCATGTACATGCATGTGAGAGCCACATAGATAATACAACATAAAAGTTCTTTTCACCACTTTTAATCCAATTTTTAAGTAGTGAGGGTCACATATTGGGAAATCCACAAACATTTAGTATAGGTACATCTAGTTTAATGTATTTCAGTTAAAATGGTTATGGGTATTCACTATAAAAAATTTTAGCAAGGAAAAGTGTAGGATAATTTCGACCGCATAACAGGTGTACATTAAGATTCATGGAAGGGTTTAATGAGAGTGTATGAGGGTATATAATTACATTTAATTAATTAGGATTGTATTATATATGTTGAAATACATATTACAAAACGAAAAATTGGAAATCAAAAGGCATAATAAAAAAAAGTTCTTGAAAAAAGAGGAGAGGATCCCTTACCATTTAAGGGGATGTCTAAAAGCTTGGGAGGAGCTTCTTAAGACATTGGGGAAACATCATGAGGGATTTATAGATGGTTATGGAGACTAAATTAGTGTTAAATGGGTTTTTAGTGAATTATATTTGGGTCTTGGGTTTTTATTTTTAGAAAATTATTGGGGAATAATTTATTAATTTCAAAACATAGTTTTTGAACTCTATAAAATAAAGAAATAAAAAACACAAAAAATTATCATGGTTTTTTATCATGTTTTCAATAAAAGGGGAGTGGTTTTAAATATTTAATAAGGATCATAAACGAAATAATCAAAATAATACTCTTCTTGATGTGTAAATTATTCACGTTAATAAATAAATGACTTTAAAAAATTTAAATAAAATATAGGTTCTGGAGGATTCATTATAGAATTATAAAACTAATAAAATACAATAAAAACATAATATTTTAATTTGGAAACATAATTTTGGTTGTGGATACTCATTATATTATTTATTTGATCGTTTTTATACTTTTATGTTGTCATAATACATAATTTATATTTATACCATATTTAATTTTCACCCAAAAATATTAATGTCTTATAAAATTATGAAAAATTTACCTTTGTGTAATTTTGAAAAGTTGTTTTAAAAAAATATTTATTTTATCAAAATAATCTTCCTTAAATTACATTATAATTTTTATATAGATAAATATTATTTAATAATATTATTATATGAAAATAACATTTATTTCAAAATTCATGAATTTATCAAATAGAGTGTTCTAATTAAAGCCATTTATTTTTTGTTTATTTGTATCAAAATATAATTTTAATCAACTCATATATATTTATATATATAAATTAATAATTAAAATATATACATATAATAATTATTTTACTAAAATGGAAACTAAAATAATTAATATTATTAATGTATACATACATTTCATCTTATTATACCGACATATACCATGTGGGAAAGTTGTGTCATGGTAAAACTTTCTTGGGGTAGTTTGGAGAAAATGGTGTGGGTTGTGATTTAAATAATCTTGATCTTCTTTGGTAAAAATTTTAATTTGGTCTTTAATTATTAAATTTCATTTTAGTATTGTCTGTAAGAAAATCCTAATATAGCATCCCACCTTTTTATCACATAAACTTTCATTACATTTTACAAAACCGAGGATCTTTAAGGATTAGTGTCTTGGAAACCAGGAACTTTAAACATGAAAACATAAAAGATTCTTCTTAAACACTTGAAATTCTTCTCCTCATGTTCATCCTAGGTTCATTACTGCATCTCATAACCTGGGGACATACATCAAAAGAAAGGGTGAGCAGAAGGACCAGTAAAGGAAACAAGAGAAACATTTTACATGTGAACTTGAGATACTTTAATAAGGTCATGAAAAGAACATTAAGGAGTTAGAAAGAAATCATGAGGCATATCATAATAAAAATAAAATTTTTCATAACTTGAAGATGTGGCTAAATCATTTAATATTGAAAATAATTTAGTTTCACCAAGGTCCATCCCCAAGGTGTCATTAAAAATTACCAAGGTTATTCACCAAGGTATCAGTCTAAAAATTCATCTCTAGAGATTAAGTCTTTACCCAATGCATTGGAGCGCTATCTGGGCGCACCCTTCACATGTATTTATTATCATGTGAGCCACACATATCATCATAAATCATTTCATAAACAACTGATATAGCATAAAATAAATGGGTTTCATTTCATAATCATAATGTTTTAAAAACTGCTTTAAAGACATGATCTTTATGTCACTTTAACCCCACGGAAAGGGAAAGCGGGTTTCACGTATGTAAATCCAAGAATTTAAAATAGAAAATTTTGATATATATGTGAATACCCCTATATAAATAAGAGATTTCAGTATTCACTTAATAAAATAAAATATCTTTAAAAAAATAGAGAGACATTTTGAGACGAAAATTCTGCAGCACAACGACTATGTTACAAGGTTTTTAGAAAACATTGAAAAGAGAGGGGACATGGTTCAAACATTCATAAATGACCCATAAAACAGTATAGGGACATAATATAAGGGATTTAAGAACATGGTAATGAAATTTTAAAATATACCATATGAAATGAAGAACATGAAAGGAAGACGAAAATAAGATTTATCTTATGAAAAATTCAGCAGCCTAACAGCGTTACATAAACTTCAACCAAAAATGAATTGATGATATCAAATAGGGTCTCTCATCATATAAACATAAAAGATCAGTATGATAGATATAGAGATCATACCCCAACATAATAAAAAGTAAATTGCAAGACTTTACATGGAATTAGAACTTTGAAAAGGGAGAAAGGTGCAAGGACCACTTAACAATTCACCAGCCTAACGACGCCACTTAAACTTCAAAATAATGAATTGAAGAGATAAAATGTGGTATCTCATAATATGGTCATAAAAGATCAGTATGATAGATATAGAGATCATACCACAACATAACAAAAAGGAACTGGAAAGAATTGACATGAAAGTAGAACTTCAAAACGAGAAGGGTGAAGAACCACTTAAAAATTTAACAGCCTAACGACGCCACTTAATACATCAAAATACTGAATTGAAGAGATAAAATGGGGTCTCTCATCATATGATCATAAAAGATCAGTATTATAAATTCAGATATCATACCCAAACATAATAAAAAGTAACTTGAAATACTTTACATGAAAATATATCTTGAAAAATGAGAAGGGAGAAAGAATCCATTACAAAAATTTCGGCAGCTGAACGGCGCCACTTAAAACTTCATAAAGCGAAATAATGAGAGTAAGAGGGGATCTATCATTATGTGAAAATGAAAAGGGAAGTAATATGAGTATAAAAGAACACCCTTTAACATAAGAACATGGAGCATAAAAGAAATTACATAAAAGAGATTTCTTGAAAAGAAAGAGAGAGATCGGATCCCTTACCTTAAAACGTAACTATTAAAACTCAAAGGTTGGGACCTTGAGGGCTTGAGGCACCTTGGGAGGACTACTTTGTAGGTAATGAGACCAGAACTTCGTTGGGGAAGAGTGGGGAGTCGAATGGATGAGAGGATGGCTTGTTATTTATAGGGAAAGTGAGGGGACAAGGCATTAATGGCCAAGGGACACCTCATTAGTGGTTTGGGAAAAACCATGATCTTGCCCATGGTATTGGCCACTTGGGACACCTCATACATTATCTTACTATTCATAAGTCGACCATATTGATTACATATTTAATACATCATTTAATGATGTCATTAAACACCTGTAACTTAAAAACTGTATTTTCACTATTCATCGAAAATTCAACTTTCTCAGAATAATCCCAAAATTTCACCTTAACCAAATATCAATGCTCTGATTTCAAAAATGAACTCCATTTTATAAAAAAAATTCTAAATATTTTTAATTTATATTTTTAAATAAATACACTATTCACCGAAAATTCATTTTTTTCAGAAAAAACCCCAAAAATTACCATTACATAATATCGGTGCTCTGAGTTCAAAAATGAAATCCATTTTACAAAAATATTTTTTAAAATATTTTTATTTTAATTTTTAATTAAAAAACACTATTCACTTGAAAAAACTAATACTTGAATAATAATTTATGAAATGGTTATTTAACCATTTTATTGAATCACATTACTTAATCAAGGTGCCTAGATTATATTAATACTTTCTTTAAGTGAGATTACTAATCCATTTGGACACATTACTAATCCTAATCATAAAATAACGATTCATAATTTTCTATTCATCAAAAATTAAGTTAATCTTATTAGACTCTAAATTTCGTACTGAGCATAATTGTAGAAGACCATTTTTTAAAAATCATTACACATTTTTAATTATTTAAGGTTTACATAAACATTTTTAAAATATCCTTTTTCTAAAATCCATCAATAATATGCATACTATATTTATCCGGTCATTTAAAAATTCATAAACTTCATCATAAGAAGAAATACCAATTTTTATTTAAAACAAAGGATTACACAAGGCAGTTACGGTATCCTTACATAGCCCCTTATCACACCAGCATAGGATCTAAGTGTAAGGTGTGTTAAGGTGAGATAATCTGAGGGAGGCTCGGCTAACATTTCACGAGTAGTAATTTCTATCAGTTTGAACTTCTTGCAAAGGCGATTCCGTTCTAGCTTCACACGATGAAGTTCGGCTTGGGTTTGATCCAGAGCAAAGCCCAGTGGTGCTACCTCCTTCCCAAGTTCTATTAGATGGGCTTCGATCGGTCCAAGACTACTGGGTGAGGCCATCGATTCTTCTTTCTATAATAATTAACCATGATTACTTGTATTTAGAGACAATAATCAAAACGTTTAGTTTCCAGGGGTCATGTTTACCAATGGTCATATAACAGTCAAAACCCAATGGCCTCATTTTAATTATACTCATGTTATCAAATGAAACATTTTTGTTGAGTATAAAAAACAAAAAAAAATAACACATAAAATTAGGAAACAAGATTTATTCAAAATTTCGGGTCGTTACAATCTTCCCCCCTTATGAAATTGCGTCCATGCAATTTTTTAAAATTGGGTTTTGAAATTTCATTGAAAGTCCCACATCCGAAAAGGAGTTAGTAAAACAATTACTTTAAAAGAAAAAAAGGTAAGTACAAAGGTCACCCGAGTTACCCCACACTAGGATTCCATGTACGAAAACATGGACATGGAGGAGAAAACAGGGGTCAAGTTCTGAGGGAGAGTGATAGAAAACATGATTAGGAGAAAGTTAACCATAAGAAAATCCCAAACTTATGATGTGTGTAAACGGTCTTTGATTACCCAGTAGGAAACGTAATCCATCAACATTTTTGTTTTACGTTACTTTTCATAATTTTGAGGAATTCATTTACAACATAAAACAAAAACATAAGAAAATATACCTATCTTCATGTAGAGTTTCATCCTTTAATAAGTTTCTACCCAAAACTATTCTTTTCTCCAAATATGAGCATTCAAAACTACTTGGTCTCATCAAAACACAAGAATCATCTTCTAGAGAATCACATAATCCACAAAAGATTAACTATCTATTTCTTCAATCTTTAAACATTATCCCAAAAATTGAAAGTGTAAGGTAAAACAACTCATCAAAAATAAATAATCCCATAAGAATGGAAACTACTTTTAAATCTTCAAAGTTTCATGGTACTACCCAAAGTTCATCATAGTCTATTCCATAAATAACGGTCCATAAAATTCCTCAAAATAAACCAAACTAAGATTGAAACCCAAATACAAGAAGGATTTGATAACATAGTCTTCCAAAATAAACTTCATTGTTCGTCTCCAAACAACATCAACCACTCCTAACATCTTATAACAAAAGTATCTAACCTAAACATATTTTACCTAAGATAGGTTAATCATTCCCATAAGTAACCTAAATTACTATAAGTCCACCTTAAATTTATCTATTCTTCAAAATATAAGTCAACCTTACTCCTTAATGAAAATACCGTAGTAATCTATTTACCTCGATCATATAGGGTCCCCAAAATAGTGAACATCTTCCAAAAAAATAATCATATTTTAATCCCCTAATCATCCCTGTCATATTAATACGACAATCGTCACATTTCCTATCACATTGGTTGTTGGGACATGTTCTTCCATTTCCCACCATTAACTAAGAAGAGAAAGCATAATTAGGGGCTTAAGTACTTAGCCAATAATCATGAAAAGGAACTAAAAGCATATAAGGATAACTTGTAGAATAAATGTATACCCTAACTTGTGATCCCCTAGGTTCCCATCTAGGTTATCCATGATCATATATTCTTATGTGAATCTTTATTTTATTTTATCTTTGTTCCTTTAAAAATAGTTCATACTAAGCTTATGAATTTACCAAAGCATATCCCCTAGGAGTGTCGTAACCAAGAGTGCAGCAAGGCCCATTTTCGTGTACCAGTTCTCGTTCGAGTCTAGGTCAAAGCGGTGTTTTCGGGTTTTACCCCTATGTACATCTGTGCCAGAGCCACCTCTACCTGTTTGTATCCAGACAGGGATGTATTTGCTTGGAAACCCCTTACTCAATACTCACCAAAATACCAGGAAGATTTCCTATATTTAAACTTTTCTATAGGGTTCTTCCTAGAGTTTTCATATCCTAATTTCCACAAATAACTAAACCATCCTTTGATACCAACTATATAATCTCGCCTTTTTATCACATAAACTTTCATTACATTTTACAAAACCGAGGATCTTTAAGGTTTAGTGTCTTGGAAACCAGAAACTTTAAACATGAAAACATAAAAGATTCTTCTTAAACACTTGAAAGGCTTCTCCTCATGTTCATCCTAGTTTCATTACTGCATCTCATAACCTGGGGACATACATCAAAATAAAGGGTGAGCAGAAGGCCCAGTAAGGGAAACAAGAGAAACATTTTACATGTGAACTTGAGATACTTCAATAAGGTCATGAAAAGAACATTAAGGCGTGAGAAAGAAATCATGAGGCATATCATAATAAAAATAACATTTTTCATAACTTTAAGATGTGGCGACAACATTTAATATTGACAATAATTTAGTTTCACCACGGTCCATCCCCAAGGTGTCATTAAAAATTACCAGGGTTATTCACCAAGGTATCAGTCTAAAAAGTCATCTCTAGAGGTTAAGTCTTTACCCAATGCATTGGAGCGCTATATGGGTGCACCCTTGAAATGTATTTATTATCATGTGAGACACACATATCATCATAAATAATTTCATAAACAACCCATATAGCATAAAATAAATGGGTTTCATTTCATAATCATAACGTTTTAAAAACTGCTTTAAAGACATGATCTTTATGTCACTTTAAACCCACGGAAAGGGAAAGTGGGTTTCACGTATGTAAATCCCAGAATTTAAAATAGAACATTTTGATATATATGTGAATACCCCTATATAAATAAGAGCTTTGAGTATTAACTTAATAAAATAAAATATCTTTAGAAAAAAGAGAGAGACATTTTGAGATGAAAATTCTGCAGCATAACGGCTATGTTACAAGGTTTTTCGAAAACGTTGAAAAGAGAGGGGACATGGGTCAAATATTCATAAATGACCCATAAAACAGTAGAGGGACAGAATATAAGGGATTTAAGAACATGTTAATGAAATTTGATAATATACCATATGAAATGAAGAACATGAAAGGAAGACAAAAATAAGATTTCTCTTATGAAAATTTGGCAACCTAACAGCATTACATAAACTTCCACCAAAAATGAATTGATGAGATAAAATAGGGTCTCTCATCATATGAACATAAAATATCAGTATGATAGATATATAGATCATCCCCCAACATAATAAAAAGGAACTTTCAAGACTTGACATGGAATTAGAACTTTGAAAATTGAGAAAGGTGCAAGGACCACTTAAAAATTCAGCAGCCTAACGACGCCACTTAAACTTCAAAATACTGAATTGAAGAGATCAAATGGGGTCTCTCATAATATGGTAATAAAAGATAAGTATGATATATATAGAAGTCATAACCCAACATAACAAAAATTAACTTGAAAGAATTGACATCAAAGTAGAACTTCAAAACGAGAAGGGTGAAGAACCACTTAAAAATTCGGCAGCCTAACGGCGCCACTTAAAACTTCAAAATACTGAATTTAAAAGATAAAATGGGGTCTCTCATCATATTATCATAAAAGATCAGTATGATAAATTTAGAGTTCATACCCCAACATAATCAAAAGGAACTTAAAATAATTTGCATGAAAATAGATCTTGAAAATGAGAAGGGAGAAAGAATCTGTTACAAAAATTTCGGCAGCCTAACTGCGCCACTTAAAACTTCATAAAACGAAATAATGAGAGAAAGAGGGGATATCTCATTATGTGAACATGAAAAGGGCAGTAAGAGGATTATAAAATAACACCCTTTATCATAAGAACATGGAGCATAAAAGAAATTACATAAAAGAGATTTCTTGAAAAGTAAGAGAGAGATCAGATCCCTTACCTTAAAACGTAACTCTTAAAACTCAAAGGTTAGGACCTTGAGGGCTTGGGGGCACCTTGGGAGGACTCCTTGGTAGGTAATGAGACCAGAACTTCGTTGGGGAAGAGTGGGGAGTCGAATGGATGAGATGATGGCTTGTTATTTATAGCGAAAGTGAGGGGACAAGGCATTAATGGCCAAGGGACACCTCATTAGTGGTTTTGGAAAAACCATGGGCTTGCCCATGGTATTTGCCCATGGTATTAAACACTTGGTACACCTCATACCTTATCTTAATATTAATAAGTCGACCATATTGATTACATACTTAATACATCATTTAATGATGTCATTAAACACCCTTAACTTAAAAACTGTATTTTCACTATTCATCGAAAATTCAACTTTCTCAGAATAATCCCAAAATTTCACCATAACCAAATATCAATGCTCGGATTTCAAAAATAAACTCCATTTTATAAAAAATAATTTTCTAAATATTTTTAATTTATTTTTTTAAATAAATACACTATTCACCGAAAATTCATTTTTTTCAGAAAAAACCCCAATAATTACCATAACATAATATCGGTGCTCTGAGTTAAAAAATGAAATCCATTTTATAAAAATATTTTTCTAAATATTTTTAATTTAATTTTTAATTAAAAAACACTATTCACTCGAAAAAACTAATACTTGAATAATAATTTATGAAATCTTTATTTAACCATTTTATTGAATCACATTACTTAATCAAGGTGCCTAGATTATATTAATACTTTCTTTAAGTGAGATTACTAATCCATTTGGACACATTACTAATCCTAATCATAAAATCACTATTCATAATTTACTATTCATCAAAAATTACGTTGATCTTATTAGAATCTAAATTTCGTACTGAGCATAATTATAGAAGACCGTTTTTTGAATATCATTAAACATTTTTAATTATTTAAGGTTTACATAAACATTTTTAAATATACTTTTTCTAAAATTCATCAAAAATATGCATACTATATTTATTCAGTCATTTGAAAATTCATAAACTTCATCATAAGAAGAAATCCTAATTTTTATTTAAAACAAAGGATTACACAAGGCAGTTACGGTCTCCTTACATAGCCCCTTATCACACCAGCATAGGACCTAAGTGTAAGGTGTGCTAAGGTGAGAGAATCTGAGGGAGGCTTGGCTAACATCACACGAGTAGTAATTTCTATCAGTTTGAACTTCTCGGAAAGGCGATTCCGTTCTAGCTTCACACGATGAAGTTTAGCTTGGGTTTGGTCCAGAGCAAAGCCCAGTGGTGCTACCTCCTTCCCAAGTTCTGTTAGATGGGCTTCGATCAGTCCAAGACTACTGGGTGAGGCCATCGAATCTTCTTTCTATTATAATTAACCATGATTACTTGTATTTAGAGACAATAATCAAAACGTTTAGTTTCCAGGGGTCATATTGACCAATGGTTATATAACAGTCAAAACCCAATGGTCTCATTTTAATTATACTCATGTTATCAAATGAAACATTTTTGTTGAGTATAAACAACAAAATAAAATAACACATAAAATTAGGAAATAAGATTTATTCAAAATTTCGGGTCATTACACCTAATGATGATATATCTTTCAAAATCTCTGATAAATGGGTTTTATAAGATATGGTCCTACCAGTCAAGGTCATCACTCCTTCCATCATTTTCAATTGGAATTTACCAAAACCATTTATATAATAATATTAATGGTCACTATACAACATCTATGTTATCAAGGATTATTATGCTTAATGGTCTTTTAAATTGAACTGGCTATAATAGTCCAAAATAACCAAAGCAGTTCATGTGTTTTCTATAAAAAAATTATTAATAAGGCACTGATTCATTCAAAAAGGGAGTTTAATTTATGAATATTCAATTAATTAAATTTTCTTTAAGGTATTCACATGTTTTAAAAAAAATTAATGAAAAATGGTTTAGAGCATCTTTTAAAATCATTTGAAGGATTCTGAACCTTATGTGAGCTTTGTAATGGTAAATATGATTTTCCCTTTCACATGTATGTTTTTTAAAGGTAATACAAATAAATAAATCGTTTCTTAATGATTATACCCTTATGTTAACCGTTATATAGAGGTAGGTTGTGTAAAGGTTATGTCCTTGGATAATATGTTAATCAAATTTAAATTTGACTTACCCTTGCATCATAACCTTACCTAGGTCATCTATATAAAGGTAATACCCTTACATTGATGGTATGCATAAGGGTAACCCCTTTGTAAATTTTACCCAAATGGGGTATGTGATGGTAGTACCCTTACACAAGGGTTTTTAAGGTATTTTTTTTACCATTATACAAGGGGTTAGAGCTTCTTTGTAAAGTTCAAAAATGCTTACCTTTATGCAGCATATGAATATTTAGATTTACTATATGCAAAGGAGTTTTGTAAAGGTAATACCATTACATGAAGGGGTTTTTTAAAGTTAATCTATGTATTACCTTTACCTGGTGGCTAAAACTATATCACGCTTACACAGGGAATCTCTGTAAGTGTAATATTTGGATATCCTTACAAAGAAAAGTAATTATATTTATGGGTATCTAAAAAATTGTTAAAAACATTATTTTTAAAATATTACAATATTTTTTGGTTTATAAGTTTTTTTTAAATCATATTAAAAATTATTTTGGGATATTTTAATTTATAAGGATTTTATAAATTAATTAAATAATTATAAATTGTTTATAATTAATCAAATAAATTTTAATAATGAATTTTTTCAAAATATTAAAAATTAATATTTTAAATTACCTACTAGAAAATTATATGGAATGACTAATTATATAAAAATAAAATTTTTTATTTATAAATCATATGTAACAATTTATAAAGGGTTATAAATTATGAAATAAGGGTAAAATATAAAAAAATTTATTTAAATTTAGAGTTGTTCATAATTAATTATTTTGTATTGTTAATAATTAAACAAACTCTTATTTGGATATTATTTAAACCAAATTAAATATTTTTTATGATTGATGTGATGAAGGATTAAATAATGATCATTCTTATGATATTTAGTTTATGTAAAAATTTTAAATAACAAAAATTAAATTAGATGTTGTTTATAATTCTTAAAATATCACAAATTAAAATTTGAAATTACATATCATATAAAATATTAATGGGTTAATGTTCAAATAAATATGAAAAATTTATATTATTTATAAATTATATAAATTATAACGGTAATTTATTTGGGAATGTTTAATAAATGTATTATATTTTGGAAAAAATGAATTTTTTTTTATTTGTTAACCTAATAGGATATTCATGTTTAATAAATTATTTTTGAAATATGAATATTATTTAGGCCCATTTGTATGATAAATTTATTCTAGGATAGATCCTTCCATATCATTCCAGGATTGATATCATAAAATTTAGCTTCCATCTACCTTGAAATCAGTTTATATTTTTAATTATGATCTTGAGAATAATTATTGGGAAGTTTATGCATATTAGTTGTCATAGTTTTTCATGAATTGAATTCTCTATTGAATAAAGTTTTCCTTGGTAGAGAGACTTTGGGTCAGATTATCTACTTTAATAAAGGATTACCTTGGCTTGTAAAGTTGACGGGGTTGTCTATGTATCACTTTGGGATAAATCATGTAGTGTTTTTAAATCTCATATATTTCTCTTCCTCTATATAAAGTTCCCATTTACTATATGAATATGATTAATTTTGATTTTTATGAATATACTTGACTTCTATTTCTAGGTGAATATAATAGAATTGTGGATTATGTAATTAATTACACATTAATGTGGTGTGAACACATTAATTTTGTGGTTGGAATAGAGATTTCAAAACGAAAACATTATATGCAGGCATACTCAAAATGGAATAAAACATCAGAAAACAATTATTAAATAGTATGTAATAATTGTGATTTTAATATGCATATGATACATATTAAATAAATAATACATTAAAAAAAATACCCCTTAATACTAAGTGTGATATTCCTTTCAAAGAAACAATTTTCAAGATCCTGGCCATCTAACCTGGTATGTCATGTCAAAGCTAAGTTCTCTAGGATTATCTTGTGTCAAGGAAGAAATTTTCGAGTTGTTATGAATTTTCTTGTTGGGTAGGTCATGCCAAATATGTTTTCCCCTTGGTCATCCTATGTTATATTATTATTTAAATATTATTTGGGGTACACTATCCAGGTTACCCTAATAGGATTAGGAAACTGGAGGAGTATACTTGACTGAATCCATATTAAGAATTTGGTTAAAGGGGTATCCACTCACCTATCCAATATTTTAAAAAGTTGTGATTGGGATGATTCCCTACATAAATAACTATATGGTGATTTAAAATAAAAAAAATTAAACACATTACCTATTGAAATATGGATCTTGGATCACTAAATGGATATGATGTATGTGGGCATCAATTTTAGTGGTAGAAATTTCATTAAAAGCCCTTGATGAAATGATATAAGACATTATATTTTTCTGATTAAATATTAGGTTATAGAAAAATTCACCATCATCATTCAACTGAAATTTATATTAATCCTTGAAATTAAAATCTTAATGTAATGAAATCTTAATACTGGTAGCTTAAGAAATGTTCTTGAGAAAGAAAAATATTCCATGCATTAGAAGAGTTCCTTCCTGAGTAACCAAGTGTTAAAGTTGGTTCAAAATGAAAATTAATATGCTTATGGAATCTTTGAATTGTTCATTTAATGTTTCAAATAATCTAGATACTAACTCGCCTAAATAAATACGGTCTCATATACTCAATATAATTTTTTGTGTTAATGATATTCAATATGATTCAATATGTTTCGAAAGAATGTATATTTTTTATAAGGATTATTTTGGTTAAGGAATTAATTCTATCTTCATCTATGGAATATTTCTAGAAATACGGATGAATTAAAAAAAATTACCCCACATTTTAAATTTTTTGATAATATATTAACTTTTCATATGATTTCAATGTTTTGGTACTATATAGACAATACAAGAAGGAAAAACTTCAAAACTGGCAGTGATAATGTTGGAAAGTCAAATAATATTTCTTCAAGAATCCAAAAAAGGTCACTTGAAATTTACTTTATATTATCAATAAGGAGTAATGATTTCATATGATGAGATTATCATTCCACCTCTGAGGTGGCGCATTTCGGGTGGTGGGGAAATGATCCAATGAGGTTCATCACCCCTCCCTTTTTCTAGAGACAGTTTTCTATCAAATCCACCATTTGTTTTGTTTTGACCCATTCTGTGTCATTATCCTTTAAATAAGGTTGGATTAATCCCATTCAGACTAGGAAATTCATCCATTTCGCATTGAAAAAGAGAAGCCACAATCAGATTTATCCCAACAAGTGATTGTGTTGGGGCATGTACTTGTGCAATCTCTCCTCCTCAGATATGACTTCCTCAGATGGTCTCTAATGGGTTTATTCGTGAATCCAGAAACACACTACAACCCTAGTATCCATTATTCATGGACCGTCATTCCAAAGGTAGGTTCTCATTGATTCATGGTTCATCTAATGACACTTGAGGACTCCATTGGTCAAGAGGATCTGATGCGAGGCTCGCTACACCATTCCAAGGGAAGATTATTGTGTGTTCTGGGACTCTCTTTTAGATTTAATTCGTGTTCATATGTTTGTGAATCCTTGGTTCATTCCTGATGATTTTGTCTCCATGCTACCCTTGATTTGAAGGATCATTTTATGTATGACTATATTTGATGCTATGGAGGTAATGCTAACTTGACCAATACAATAAGGCTCTATAGAGTTTATCGTCATCTAGGGGGGACAGAAGGTGACTTGATTTTGGGATCAGACCCATAATATGGGTTTCATACGTATCCTCATGAGAGAAATCCAAACCCAAGTAGTTCAAAATCATGTAGGGAAAACACATGGGAGATTCCCATTTGGGGGGAATGGTTAGGTGGAACCTTTTTGAGAAGGCACCCTTTTGAGATCCGGCCTTCGAGCAGGCATCCTATGCATCCTAGTTTGATTAGGAATCAGAGTTCTCATAGTTCAGGTGAGATGGGGCTTATGAATATGAGCTTCCCATTTAAGAATACATGATTGGGTATACCCTTTTTGGGAGGGTACCCTTTTGATATCGGGCCTTCAGGTAGGTGTCCTACATATCCTGGTTTGATCAAGAATCAGAATTTGTGTAGTTTAGATTGCGTAGATGTTGTAATCATCAAAAACATTTAATCCCACGTGATTCATGGTTGGTTTGAGAAACAAGAGGATGTGAAATATTCAACAAATCACATGCTTCTTCTCTTGCTGGTGGGAGAGGGTGAGCCTACGGTGGAAAATGTCACGGTGACCATTAGCGAGGGCACGGAGAAATGAACCTTTAAATGTGAAATCAAATTAATAGTCATGTGGCTCAGCCTTAGAAGATTGGGGACTTACATCAGTGGGAGGACCCTAGAATACATTCTAGGAAGGGGAGGAGTTTCATCCTCGTAAAAGGAGAAGCAAACATAACTCCTTCGACTGATCACTATTCCTCATTGGATAGAAAAGAAAGTGATCGCCCTTAATCCCTAGAACATGGAGGTTCACGTAGGCATCCCAAGGTTGGACTCTAGGTTACCATGGGAATGTAGACCCACAATAATTCCCAAATATCAAACCACTGTGGGGAGATCCTTGGTGACTCAGATTACCATGGGTATTTAGACTCAAATTGGTGTGCTGATGCACCCAATGGTCTGATCATACTGGTATGGTGGCTTTGGAATAGGATTTGGCCTGATGTCATAGGACTGGTTTACAAAGGGACCATGGAGTAATGGACGGTAATAGAGGGGTGATTTTGAAATCGGAGGAAATAATATCTGAAAAGACCTTATTCCATGTACTGGTTTCTTGTGTGTGATTGGGGAGGTTCCGTACACCGTAGTGGTATGCTAGCAGAGGGGTCATCCGCGTATCGATGTGGTATTTGGGCATGGGTATAGAGGACTTCATACCATAGTGGTATGCATCCCATAACATCGCTTTGGGTACCATCTTTGTACTAATGTAGTACACGCCACTGGGTTCAGTCTGCATAGCGATACACTATCCAGAGAACCATACTAAAGGAGGGTCTTGGGGGTTTTCATTCACGGGAGTTCATCCGTGAGAAGTATATAGTTCACAGTTCCACCAATTAAGTTCTCAGTTCTCTTTTTATTATTATGTTTTCCAGTTTTATCATTCACATCCAGATATACTTGTGGATATCATGGTTCGCAATTGGAGATTCATTGATGAATCAAGAAAGTATCCAGAATCATCTCTGGGTTCTTTCTCTCAACCTCTGGTACCCCTTTAAGATTTCTTCATTTGTTCTTTCATTATCCTCTATCCTTAATTCGTTATGTGCTTCTTTTATAGAGCATTGGGGTGATTTCATATATGGTCCTGTGAGACCATTTGCAGAGGCCCATGAAAAGATATCCGGACCCACGAAAGACTCAGTTAACCAGGGTTTGAGGAGACTACAACTTACGATAATGGTTCACGAAACCCTACCCGTTCACTTTGTTCATGAACTGCTGAGTTCACGGTACGGTACATGGATGGAATTTATACACATGATTCATTCGGTGTTGTGTTCTGTGGTCCTCTGTTCTTTATGGCCATCTCTTTACAAGTCAGCACCTCACAGATCATTCCACTTACCTGGTGGTTCGCAACCTAGGTGGACCACAAACCTTTCCTGGTGACGATACGCGGGCCATTTGAAATGATTTGAAAACCTTAATTCCTTCAATTTTCTTCTGAAATCTGCAACTCAATTTTATTCCATTAACTTTCTAGACATGTAGAAGTACTTTATTCTTTCTTCAATTTGATTTTAGGGGTATTTTCTTCCCTTGGAAAATTTTTTAGGACCTTAAAATTCCCCTCGATCAGAGTGGAGCTCGTTCGTAATGAAAAGAGGACTATTCGGATGTAGAAGAAGTCCTGAACAGATATGGTTCATGGTAGAATATATAGTCCTTGTATTAGGGGACCACACCTATATATAGGTTCCATGTCATTAGTCTTTTACCATTTCTCATGGTGAAAAGTTTTCTCACCTTCCCCGAGATTCCTCTGCATTCATGTACCGTGCTCCTTGCTAAAATCCTATTCGAAAACTAATTCGTAGCTACTACAATCTGATATTTTCTCCATTTATCTATCTTCATAACACATTTTTGTTTTTGAAAACAGCATTGTGGAATTTTAAAACTGATATACGGATTCCACATAAGATAACTCTACGCGGCTTGTATGTCTGCATACCGAGCTTGAATTGGAAAACCGAACATTAAGAACTAGTAATCCAAACATAAAATTTAATCCATAACTTATGAATCATGAACTTAATGAGTCCTAGGTTTGTGATATCCACCTCTCTCAAACCTTCATTCTCACCAAGAAATTATCTAAGGGCTAGTTCCTCACGGATGGTTCCACATACTATGGTTATACGTGGTGAAATGAATCCATGTTTTGTAGCTATAGGCGGGGTTGATTCCACGTATCATGGTGCACGCAGAATGTGACTACCATGTACCATTTCTAGGATAAGTATATAGAGCCTTATGTGGACATATTTTAAGTCATTTATCCATTCTTCCATATCCTTTATCCAATAATTTTTATTGCACTAAATTTTTGTCGGCTTCTTGATCTTCATGTTCAAGAAACAATGGCTACTTTACAGGCTGTGATAAAACCATAGAAGAATTGTGTAACCATAGTGGGGAACAATGAGGATCATCTTTGAGCCTACATTATTCCTCATAAAAACATCATAAAGGATTTCTTGACACCAGAGGTCCTAGCCTATCTGATATCTATACAATTACCACTTTATAGATTTGGTCTCCCTGATGATCTTCCTCTACCATTGGCTGACCATGATACCCCTTTTATCCTCTTAGAGGCACCACAAAGACATGATCATGAAAAAAATTCCCAAGTATGATAACTCATATCCACTCTGATTTAGGAGATCTTCTTCATACTAGGAGGATCCGCATGGACTCATGGTAATTATGGGTGTCACGAATGTGTCCTGAGACTAGGTGCATGAGATTTCCCATTAATTACAAACATCTCCCAAGAGAATACTAATGGAGGGTGGAGCACCAAGTGGGATATGCGGATCGGTGGAAGTTTCTTAGATGAATGGGTCTAGGAAGTCTACGTACATCAGACTTTCTTGGATTTCCCTTACCAGTTAGAGGTGGTAGCTCTTATCGGGCAGCTTGGGTTTATTCGTTTGCAGTCTTCTCCCTAGGGGAAATATTTTTTGAGTTGTTGAGCTAGTGGTGTTCAACCACCAACACGTTCCACATATTTCATGGGTCTGTGAATTAGCTTATGGGAAATCCACCAGTTGTAGGGCTCCCCATACTTGGATAAATGTATGGAGAGTTTTTCCCGAAATCCACTACTTGGAATGACATTGACCATTTCTCCCATTTGATAAGGATTTTACTGGTCATGGTAGAGGTATTACTTGATCATCCCCTTCAAGATCTTTCACTTATCCCATTAGAGGTGTTGATAAGGTTATTATTATAGGAGAATGGTCCTAAGACAAAGGATCTCCGCATTTGAACTCATCTATACCGTCAGTGCTTCCAGACTCCAGGGTTATATTGTGTTACCCTTGATGTGAGACGATATACCACATGGGGATATGAGCTTCAGCTAGCTGTATCACATGTTATTAGATTAGCATTTTTGTTTTCCTTGTTTTTTAGTGGATGGTTTTTCCCATCCGGTGATGTCTATACTAGGGTCTGGGCCTGTACTTTGATGATGGTGGTCACGCTGGAAGAGGTTCAACCCAAAATTTTGGCCCTTCCCACTCTCGCCTGGCTTTATGAGTTGTTGGGACAAATATAAGAAGGTAGGCCCCTTCATCATCACAGTGGACCATTTCATTTTTTACGGGTGTATGGCAGAACACTTCCCCTATTATGAATACCAGTATACTACAATGGCTCCTCATTCTAACTTTTAACCATCCCTTCTCAACATTTTTGTTGTTTTTCCTAAGACTATAAGTGTTATTAATGTTTTTGGTCTATTGAACGATTCTTATAGTTTCTTTTTTGCACCACATATTACCCCTAATTGGTCATTAAGAGGTTATAGGGTTGGTTCTTTGGAGAAATTCTTGTACCTCATCACACTTCAGGATGGGATGCTCACCACTCGTATAGATCGATTATTCATTTGTAAGACATATCCCCCTTTCCAGTTTGACAGGAAATTCAGATGCCTCCAACAAACTGCGATATTTCTAGATATTAAATTAAGGGGAGAGTCTTATCCTATAATTATTATCCATTTATGGCTTATGATTGTGCATGAAGGTGCTGTTATGAAAGTTATCTTTCCTGACACAATGAGATCCACATTTTGGTTTCTGGAATATACCCAAATGTGGGAGGATTGTTACCCCAACGGGATGCTGAATGAACCAACTCAGGGATTTCAGAAACCTTTAACTGTTCCCTCGCACCATCCATACCCCAACTACAAGACCACACATTACTTATACTATGAATATTGTGACAGTTATGCCTTCTACTTCTATCTAGAAAGCAGCCACGATTGATACACCACTTGTTCCCGCCCTTGTGGTAAGAATATGCTCGATTCACAATCAGAATATTCTCAGAGAGGATTTATCAGTACAACATATCTCAGTGGGAAGTGATTCAAACTACTCTCCTCATATGGATACTTCCCAAGACCTTAACGGGGCTGGAAACAACAGAGTATCACCAATCACCCTGGAAGTCGAGGCTAGTCTTCCTCATCCGGCATCAGTGGTTGAGTCATCTGAGGTAAAAGAGAGTCCCCCATCTTGGGTGGCCTGTCTTAGGTCCCTCCCCACTCCTATGACGACACTTTCTGGTTATAGACATGTTGCGGCATAGGAGGATCAAGATAATAGTGTAGCAAGGAGGCACCATGCAGTGCGAAATCATGCATGGAACCAGTTATGTTATCTTTCTATGAAGACACCTAAGGACAATTCTGCAGACGATACTGACAATTTTCAGTAGTTATTCACTATTTTGGGTTCCGGAAGCTTTTATTTTCAGCACTTACACCTCCTCATATACCAAATCGTCATTTCCTGAGAAGACCTTACCTCCTGTGAGGACAAGCTGTCAAATTTCAACTCTTACCATCACCATGTGGAGATCTTATGAGTTGTTTCAGAAGAATTAAGTAATCTAAAGGTCGAGGAGGAAAAGTCTCATGATTTGGTGGATATCCAAGAGGAAGAGATGTGGGGATGTGAAACACATGCAGAAAGGTTGAGGGATCAATTGGACTCTTCGTCTGCAAACTAAAAATCCATCCCGAAAAAATGGTGGGACCTTAAATTTATTCTGGAGTGGGTGTATCTTACGGCCAAGGATGAAACGAAATAGAGAGATCCATTAGAGAAAACTATTGAAAGACTGAAAAAATCACATTCCATGTTTTTGGAAAGGGATAATTGAGGCTTTTTTTAGTTCTATACCAAATCATGATATGTACTCTTCTCCATTTTTTTGATAGTCCGAAGAGACTCTAAACTGGGGATACTCCTCCATTTTTGCTAAACTCAATGAAACTGAGTTTCCTTTAAATATTTTTTTTCCTTTTCCTGTCATGTAAATTGATCACAATCAATCATGTAAACATCGTTCTGATAATGTATTAATTTTAATCCATGATCAGTCAACTTGAATAATCAAATTGGGCTCTAATTCTTTCCTGAGCCATGGGACTCAACAAGCGTAGTTCGACTATTGTTGAGGTTTTATGGAAAACCTCAGGAACTTTTATGCCTTTTTCATGGTTACCCTAATTTTTTCCTAAGAATTATTGATATGGGTTTAGTAGGCATAACTTTACTTTTTCATAGGTCTCCCTTTGAAGGTTTTAGACCTAACAAGCTTCACACCTTTTTTGATGGATCAATGTTTTTTTGTTTGTTTTGAAGAACCAATACTCAACTTTTACCCATAGGTGCCTTCTTCAAATTTTACCTCTAGAAATTACGGTGTCTTTTTTACTTGAAGTTCACAGTCCTGCCAGTCAAACTCATTACTGATGTTTTAGGTCAAACATCTTTGACCAAACATAGCAGAAAGGGGCCCAAATTTAAGTCGTCATTTGGTAATGCTCTAATGTCTTTCAGAAATGTATTAAAAAAATTTCTTGACCTTAGACATGTGAATTTGGATATGCATGAGGCTTGAAAATTGTTTTAGGCATATGTAGGTAATAAAGGACTCTCCTTGGGAAAAATTTTCTTTTGATTGACAGACATTTTTGTGGAAAACATATGCAAAGTCGTCGGGGCATGATGTGCATAATCAATCAAAGGTGTCTTCCAGAATCTGGCCTTCCATCCCTAATGGCATTGGATGGATTTTCAATAATTTGAATTTATTTTGATGTTGGGAGCCACAGTGGGTGGTTGTCCTAAGTAGCGGTGTTTAAAATTATTAGGTACATTCATATCATCTTTTAGTAGGAAACTTTTCCGACACTGTTCTTACCTTCATGGGGGGAGAGCTGGTGAATGGTCAGTTTAGTTAGAAGACTTTTTTTATATCAGGGGAATTTGGAATGATTAATGTATGTAAGCTGGTATTCAAATGTTTTCCAAATATGGGGGGGGGGACAAGACATGAATGTCATCCAAGCATACAAGAATTGGAAAGGACTCTCCTGATAATGAATTTTCCTTTGATTGATAGCTTTTTGTAAGCGATATATGCAAAGCCTTTGGGGCATGATGTGCATAGTCAAACAAAGGTGTCTGCAGGACATTGTCCCTCTATCATCGATGGCTATGAAGGATTATGGAGATAGGTAATTTTATGAATATGGTATGTAACCTTCTACAAGTGGTGTACCTAAACACAAAAGGGGTAATTTTAACATGAATTCTTTCATAGAAACATGGAAATTAAGGGGGAAGTCTTCTTTTGTATGTTAATAAACATCACACATATGGATGGTGTATCTTTAGAAACCTCAAAGGGACCAGATATGAATTGAGACAACATGTTATGATATATCTAGGATGTGTGTAGGGAGGAAAATATAAACCATGACTTTGAGGGCCCTTGAATTAGGAGGGATGGAATAAAGATTAGAATCCATTGGGAATACTTAGATTGGAGAAGACTCTCCTAGGGACAAATTTTCCATTGATTGAAAGCCATTTTTTTATAGGAAACATAGGGAGAGCCTCTAGGGCATGATGTGCATAGTCATACAAAGGTGTCTGCAGGACACTGTACTTCCATCTCTGATGGCCTTGGAGGTTCATGGGGATTCAAGATCACTCAGACCAGAGTGTTTGGGGTATTATACGAGTGTATCTAGACATTTTGGGGACATTTAGGCTGCAATTTAGTCATGGAATCAGGTATCATTTACATAGATCATCCTCATATGTAGGGTGAGGTGTTCGTTTCATCTTTGGGTACCCTGTCATTTAACATCACATGTCCAGGGCTTGGGGTTCCTTATGGGGGAGGAAACTGTGACATGCCTTTTAGGTTCGTGCTGTAAGGACCAAATTCTTGGACCGTTTTTCCATAATGTCATGGTGGATATCTTGTTAAGATCCCTAGATCACATGAGCTATTCTCAGTGTGAGAAATAAGGTATTATGAGGATTCTAAGTCATTTCCAAAGAATAGAAAAATACACATCAAATGGAACTTTAGGCTTAAACAATTTCTATAAAGTTTAATGTCATACAGTGAGGAATAATTTAGCCTTGCAGTTTAATGTCATGCGGTGAGGACATGATGCTACATAGTTTAGAGTCATGCAGTGAGGATGATTTTGACCTTGCAGTTTAATGTTGTGTGGTGAGGACAAGATGGTATGATGTTTAGATTAATACAATCATGAAATTTTTTTTGTCATAAATACCTTTAATAGTTTTGAGTTAATTGCAATCAGGATGTTCTGGTGTTCCTTATATGTGAGTGATGACAGAAGGTGTAAACCACAGTCCCAGGGGAAACTTGAATTAGGAGAATGGACATGGGGCTTGGAAGCCATTGTGCATACTAAGATAGGATAGGAATATTTTGGGGATTAATTTTTCTTTGATTGACGACTATTTTTGTGGGCAACATATGCAAAGCCACCGGGGCATGATGTGCATAGCCAAAGAAAGTTGTTTATTGGACACTAGCCTTCCATCCCAGATGGCCTTGAAGGATTATGGGGATCCCAATTTTCTCAGGGTATGGAGTTTGAAAAGTGGGAAATATTTTTCTTGGAAAGTAAAGAATACCTATACCAGGATTAATTGTGATTTAATTAAGCTTACACATAGGTCTAACTCATATGTATAGGGGGGAGTAGGATTTTTTTGACTTCTCATGAGTGGGGGCATGTTCAGGATCTCATGGAACTGAGAATTAGCCCACACATAATTATTGAGGAATATCATAGTTTATTGTCATGTGATTAAGACCTTTCATGGACTCCTCATACAATTCTGACCTAAAAATAGGGAAAGGGGTTTTTTTATGATCGTGGTAGGGTGGGGATACCAGATTCAGGCATCACTATGTATCCTGCAAGGGTAGGAATCAGGCCATACATAGTTTTGAATGTTTCCTGTATCGATCAGGCTCAGTTCATGTGTAGGGATATGTGAGATCATTTTCATTCTATCCATCACAGTTTCTAGGTCTACCATGTTACTCTATTGTTTTCATTCATAATATAATCCCTACGGCTGATCTTAAAATCACTTGAGTTACACTCGATGTGAGAAAAAAGGGGTGATAAGGGTTTCCTATACAAATTTGGGGAGACAAAGGGCATGATGGAGGCATTTTTTATGGTGGGGGATTGGACAAGATCAAGGGTCAAGGAGTCGATACGTATCCCAAAAATGAGTGGGAATCAAGTCATATATAGTTCTCTAAGGGATTGTGCAGTTTATTTTCATGTGATTAGGATGCTTTGTGTCATGCAGTTTAACGTCTTAAAGTGAGTACATGATTCACAGTTTAATTTCATGTTTCAGGGACGATTTCCTTATTGTTTAATGTCATGTGGGAAGGGAAATGACTCATAGTTTATGGTCATAGAGTTTGGACCATGAAATAGGGTATTATTACTCATAATTTATGGTCTTAGATAGATTTTTGGTATTATTACTCATAGTTTAGGGTCTTAGATTTTGGACCATTCCATGACATATTACTACGCAATGTACTTCTTCAAGAACTTTGCATTTGTGGGAGTCGTGATGAGCTATTTGTCCATTGATATTAGGGAGTATGCTCTATTGGAATAGACCTTATGTATGACATATGGTCCTTCCAACTTTGGTTTAAGCTTTGGGGGCTTCTTCCTGAGTATCATTGGGGTTCTAATGACTAACACCATTTCTCCTTTGAGGAAATATCGATGGTGAATCTTTTTTGTTAAAGGATCGTGCGATCGGGTTTTGGTAGATTTCCAAATGCTGTAAAGTGTGCAACATTTTTTCATCTAGCTGCTCCAATTCATAAAACTGTCTCTGGGACTTCTTGTCCATGTGAAGTTGATGAAAAATGGCCACACGAAGTGATTTCACTTGGATTTAGATAGGCAACACTGACTTTTCCCTATATACTAGTGAGTATGGGATTGCCTGGGTGGCGGTGAGGGTCATAGTATGATAATCCCATAAATCATGAAGTAGCTAGTCTGGACACGATTTATTATTCTTATCAACCATCTTTTGGGTATCTTGGACATGGTTTTGTTAAAAGCCTATATCTGCCCATTGGACCCCATGTAATAATGAGACGAATGGTTCGATTTCATTCCACACTACTATTATAACTTTTCCAACTCATCAGATTAGAAGTTTGTGCCATTGTCTGTCAGTATTATATGTGGGACACCAAATCTGGCGATGATGTTGGCCATCATAAATATAACGATAGTTTTCAACCTAAATTATTTAAGGGTTATTGCTTCATCCCATTTGGAGAAGAAGTTGATTGCTGTGATTATGAACTTGAACTGTCTGGATGTAGTAGGAGGATATAGTCTGCCAACATCCATCCCTCTAGAAATTAATGGCCAGGATTACTTAGCTATATGAAGTAAATCTAGGGGTCGGTGTTTGAAATTGGAATGAACATATCAAGAATGGCACTTCTTGGTGAATATGGCACAATCTTGTATCAGAGTGGGCCAGTAATAACCAAGCCTTCAGATTTGGTAAGATAGCATTGTTGTTGATTGGTGAACTCCACAATCTCTAGCATGCATTTCTTTAATTAATGGAGTAGTCTCTTCTCCATTGATGCACCTAAGAAGGACTCTATCAAGGCCTCATTTGTAAATAACCTTTTCTTAGTTTACCCCATTGTACAAGACAAATTGGACTGCCCATCTTCAGACTTGCTCTCTTCCAGCCCTATCTGTTGGGAGTTACCCATTCCAAAGGTAATTTGAAATGGGCATCATCTCGCAAGTGGTGTGACCATAAGGCTAAAAAATGGACTAATTTCATATATTTCCTCTATATTTATCTATATTAATGGAAAGGCCATCCAAAGGTGGGAAATTCTAATGATCGTTTCATCCAATTCTGGATCAGAAAAGGCCATGGATGCATTCACCAAAGCGTCGGCTTGGGAATTTTGAGACCGGGGGACATAAGTCAATGTTGGTTCTGATAGAAATTTTTCCATCAGTTCACGAGCATTATTTATAAAGGGAACCAATAGATATTTCTTAATGGCTTAGTCATCATTGACCTATTTGATGACTAGCTCTGAATCACCCAATATCATTAGGTGTTTGGATTGTACATGAAATGTCAGTTCCAAGATTGCAATGAGGGCTTGATATTCTGCTTCATTATTTGTACACCCTTCAGAAACTAGGAAAGAGTAAGTCAATATGACTATTTTCAGGGATACAATTATAATTCCCAACCCCACTTTGTTGAGCTTGGGATCCTCCATACTTTTCCCTATTGGGATTTTGGAAGAACAATCAAAGTAAATTTACCACATCTGGGGATCCTCCTTGATGGAAATAATTTTCTCACCTGGATGTTTGACATCTAATGGTGTTGTTTATTCTGAGGGGTGCTCGGCCAAGAATTATGCTAATGCTCGGCCTTTTATGGCCTTCTGTGGGCAGATACCATATGTCACATTATTGTACGATGACCTTCCATCATGATATGAATCCATTTAGTGTGGGACGGTAAAGGATATATTAGAGTGGGTTGTATCGGGTGACCACTTGGATCTCATGGTGCTATAACTAATGCCTGATTTTATGAACCACAAAATTATGGCTAGGCAGTTATTTTTAATTTTTGAATACCGAGTTTTAGCATCAATCATTGTTCGAATGAGGTAAGAGATGTTGTTTTCACTGCTGTTATCATTCTTCTACATGAGGAAGGAACCTAATGACCACTCCAGAGTGGTTATGTACAAAATGAGAGGTCTCCCCTCAACTGGAGGCATCAGCAACAACAGGTTTAGGAGATATATTTTGATATTGTCAAACAATTATTAGAAATCATTATACCACTCATACGTAACTCCATTCTTCATGAGCCTGGTGAAAGGTAAGAATTTACCTGCTAGGTGGTCTGTGAAGCACCGAATGTAGGCAAGGTTCCCCTGGAGACCTCTCGACTCGGTGAGGTTGCCAGGTGGGGATATTCCAAGGATGTATTTTGTCTTCTCGGGGTCGACTTTGATGTCGCGATAGCATACGACGAAGCTGAGGAATTTTCCAAAGGTGCCGCCAAAGGTGCACTTTAGGGGATTCATTTTTAAACTATGCTACCACAATTTGTTGAAGATAGTTTCAAGATCAAAAAGTTTGTTTGAGCACTATCGTTATTTAACCACCAGATCATCGACATAAAACTCAAAAAGAATTCCCAGGAAGGGATTGAAGATCCAATACATGGCGCATAGATATGTGGCACCAACCTTTTTTAGAACAAAGGGAATCACATTATAACAGAACATTCTTTGAGGGGCACTAAAAGTGGAAGCTTCTTCACCCCCCTGAGCTATCTGGATCTACTTGTATCCAAAATATACATTAATTAAATAGATACCTCCATATCTAGCTGTTGCGTCGATAAAAAATTCTATTATCGGGACCGAGAAATCGCCTTTTGGGTAATGCTGATTAAGATCCCTAAAGTCAATTTATATTCTAATATGTCCATTATTATTTTTGAAATGGATTTTATTTTCCATACAGATCAGATATTAGACCTCCCATATAAAGTTAGCTTTGATAATCTTGTTAAATTCAGCCTCTATTTTGGCAGCATGCGCTGTGTTGGTTTTTCTGGCTTACTGCTTATAGCCCCGGTGATCTTCTATTAAGACTAGATGATGAGTGGAAACATCTGGATTGAGGCCTGGCATTTCTATGCAATCCCAAGAAAATACATCTCGATTATTCTTTAGGAAGGAGTTGTATGCCTCCTTCTCCTCGTCATGCATAGCCACACTTATCCAAGTGGGTCGCATGTCGTTTTTAGTGCCTATGTTTATCTCTTTAAGTTCATCGATTGTGGTGAAGAAACCTTCTTCGAATGAAGAAGGGGAATATTTAAGGTCTTATTCTTCTTATTCTACTTCTTAATCTTCATCATCATTTTCTCCTTCTTCTTCCTCTTCTAATTGAGAGGGGATTTTTTAGAAAAACTCTTCAATTCTGGGAGAGAAATCATATTTTTCCTTAGTGAGTGAGCCAGGGTACGTATGGGGTATTGAGGATGTGTTGGGATCATTTTTTGTAGGGTTTTCCTAACATCATCAGTGTCAACCTACTTTTCCATGCCTTTGGACTTGGCATTCATAACTGAGACCACGGAAATAACTAAATCTGCATCTGAACTTTCCCTTATTCATTCAACTTTGTTGATGGGTAATACATAATCTTCCCCAAGTTGCTAGAGTAGGTCAAAGAGAGCCATTTCCAATCCATTTGAGGCAGTGATTCAATCAATTCTGTTGTTCTAAATATGTTTTACATCTGATTCATAAAACCCTGTGTTGATATAATGCAACTCATGTGAATAAAATGGGGATTTATCGGCATCCAATCTCTTTTTCCCATTAATGAAATATTTGATGCACTGATGGTCTGATGATAGAATTGCAGCATGGTGATGCAGCCAAGGCCTCCCTAACAGGATGTTGAAGGTCATACTTTTCTATACTACCAAGAGCATGAAATACGACATGAGGTCTCTGAGCTGAGTTTTATGCATGATTTGTCCCACCGGTTTCTTCTCTCTTTTTTCATAACCCAACAGAGTGGTAGTGATGTGGGTAAAGTTGTCTTCAACATAGCCCAACCGACGAAGCGTTCATAGGAGTAGGAGGTTGAATTTAGAGCTATTTTTGATGAAGATCCTCCAGAAATCAGTTCCATTTATCTTTTTGGACACATAAGGGTTTGATGTTCCCTTCACTACTACAAAACGGGACAAGGGAAGCACTACACATTTATCAGCACTTTTTAAAAGTGCTGATAAAGACCCCCCTTTATTAGCGCTTCTGTAAAAGCACTGGTAAATGGTAAAATAAAAAAAAATATTAATATATAAAGCTATAAATATATTTATATTGATATAAATTTAATATTTTTTTTAAATATGTTTTAGAAATTATGAATGGAAATCAAATATGAATGTATATGATATTTAGTAAAATATGATTATAAAATAATTCAAAAAATATGTTTAATTAATAATTATGTAATTTTTATCCAACAATAGTCATGTAATAACACTTTGAGTATAAAAAAATAAATAAATAGATAAAAGATCTAAAATATGTTGAAAACACAACTCAATCATCAAATGACCATAACTTTTGATCAGGGACTCCGTTTGAGCTCTACAGCATATCAAATCGAAGCCTACAATGATTTCTACAGCCCTGTAGACTGGTGGATCCCGTAAAATGATTTTGTAAGGCTAAAAAAGGCCCATAAGGCCTCTAAAACTGAGTTTTCAGTTGGGGTACCCTAGTTTTTTATCATTCAAATAGATATAACTTCTTATACCAATGTCTGATAAATGTGTACCATATATCATATCGAATATCATTTCATTTTCTTCTATTTTACTGATTTTGGAGCTGAAACGGACTCCTCTATTAGAAGTTATGGACGTTTTAACAATCAAATGCCCCTAACTTATGATCTGGATGTCCGTTTTACTTGTACCACATATCATATCAAATATCGATTCATGTTTGTCGATTTGGCTAGTTTTGGAGTTGAAACGGACTACTAGATTAGAAGTTATAGTTGTTTTTACATTCTCGATGACTTTTCACATCCACATTTCTATGTATTCATTCATAACTATATACATATATATATATATATATCTCTGTGTGTGTGTGTTGTATATATGTATTTATTTAGTTAGTTATAAACACACATAAAAACACATATTCTATAAATGTATTTGAAATTAATCTTACAAATATATATATTAATATAAAAATAAATATACAGATAAAAAATTATAACTATAACAATATATATATTAATATGGATATGTATTAATATAATAATACATATAGCTATATATATATATAACTTGATATATCATTAAAGGGAGAACAAAAAAATGGATAAGTGGTAAAGTTGCAGCATGCAAGGGGGGAGGTCTTGTGTTAGAATTCCAGTGGCAGCAGGGGCGCACGGGCGCAGCGAAGTGGGGTGCAGCGTGCGAACCTCCAATGAATTATATATTTTTTTTTAAAAAAAAAATCAATTTTTTTGACATTTATCAGCGCTAAAAAAAGCACTCATAAAGGGGTCTTTTATCAGCGCTATTTTTAGCGCTGATAAAAGTAACCTTTATCAGTGTTTTTTGAGCGGTGATAAAAGGGACCCCCCTTTATTAGCACTGCACTTTATAGCTCTCATAAAAGCACTGATAAAAGAGACTTTTGTAGTAGTGCTTGTATGATGGCATCTTTATCCATTTCTATTAGGAGATGATGACATGACATTCTTCAAGCTAGTCTCTATCCGATATACTTCGTCTACTACTACATTGGCCTCAAACTCTTGGGGAATTAGTAAGGCTTTGATGAGTGCCTCCCTAAGATCTACAGACAAAATTAAAGCATCTAGGTTTGACATCTTTGCTAGTACTAAAGCCAGTTGCTTTAAAATTTCATACTTCTACTCTAATGGTCGGTGCTGGCTGGCTTGGGGTTTCCCTTTCTCAGACACTTTAGTGGTTTGTGATTTGGACAAGTATGGTTCAGCCTCTATGATAGGGGTTGGTGGTGATGCGGTCCTTTCCGGGTTTGGATGAACTGGTTTGTGAGTATTCCTTTGGCAAGTTGATATTTTTTCTTCCCATAATGTATATTCCAAGATAACTAGGCTTGGATTTCTTCCGATGGGCGTGGAGGACCATTTTTGTTCTTTTGTGTCTTCTATAGGGTCCTTCCGTGAGTTTCCACAATGTTAACAGTTGGACTTATGGTGTGGTCGTGAATTTGACTCCTGCCATGATCGTCCCATCCAGGAAACCCCCATCCTTAGTGACCTCTTCCTCCGGCTCTCTTGTTGGGTGTAGGGAATTCAGGTTCATGACCATAGTCTCCATGCAAGAAGGGGTCCATCAAGTGAATGACATTAATAGAGCTGAAGATCAGTTCTTGATCTGATTCTTTTTCTATCTGACTGTCTCCTTTGGATTATGCTGTTTGGTGGGCCAGTTACGATTGAATCATTTGTGAAGGTGGTTCCTATTGTACCAAGTCTGTTGTCTGGAAGTTCTAAATTGTCAACACTAACTTCATCTTTGGTGTGAGCTCATCTTCTTGCTCTTTCTTTCTTCACTTTTGGCCTTTAGAGGGATATGGGGCTGAGGAATATGGTTGTGTTATATTGGGAGCCTTTGGGGGAAAGAATGGTTGTTTCAACTATGCTTAGAGGATTTCATGGACTCAGTTGATGATCTTCCAAGTCATCCAATTTTCAATAATTTCATATTTTTATTGGTGACTATTTTTCATTCCTCTTCCTCTCTTGGGTCTGTGGTGGAAACATATGCCACTTGTGCTGGTGGTAGTCCCAACTTGACATGCCCAGAATACAACATATTTTGTAGGAGATCATTGAAAATGAAGCATTCTTGGATTGTATGTCCCATTATTCTATGGTAGGAACAATAATTTAGATAGTTGTCGATACGCACTTCATCATCTCTCTTTGGCTCTTGTACTTGGGGAAAGTTTCAATTCATGGTGGCTATGAAGTAGCCACAGACCTGGTCATCTCGGAACAAGTAAAATTTATTTCTTAGTTCTTCGAACTGATTTCATTTAGAACCCCATAGATCATATTACTGAGGTGGGGGTGGTTTTGGTGTCTAGGGGGTCCTGCACTATTTGGTGGGGGCCTCACAACTGGAGCTGGTGATGGGGATGGCTTAAGAGTGACAGAAGCCGCTTCTGTTTATCCAGTTCTTTTCCCAGGGGCTGATGGGGACACTAAAGACTTAAGATTGGTTTGTCACAAGTAGTCATATATCCTTTTGTAAATCGTAGAGAAATATCAAAACACACTTGTGTACTTCATAGGGATGAGTGGTGTTCACAATTCATCCTGAAGGTTATCGATGCACATGGAGAGAATCTCATCCTGTGGAAGTGGTTGGTTTAGGGAATAATCAGGCTTTTCCAACTGGCAATGAGTTTTGAGAATCTTTTATTCTCTCATTGTTTTCAGTTCATGAGATCACTTACCATCATCATAGGCAGTGTTCAACTAAACTGGAAGAGTAACTGTCACCAGAGGCCCTCCCACCCTCTGATTGAGTTGGCTGGAAATCTAGTATACCATATAAAAGTCGAGCCCGGTAGGGTTCGTTTGAAGAACCTAATTTTTAATGCTTCTTGCTGCTCTGAAGTTCCATAATGGGGTTACAATAAGAGGAATAGGGCATCAAGTGTTTTTCTGGGTCCACCAATCCATTGAATACTGGGAATACGAGGTTTCCTAAGTTTGGTAGTGGCAGAACATTGCTTACCCAATCAAGTTAAGGTTTTCACCTTCGCTATATCGGAGCACTCCACCCCTCCATGGATTCTTGTAGAGATATTAATTGATTGATAGTTTTCAAGATCCCTTGATGCATATCTTTTTGAGATTGATCTTCGACTGTTGCAGTAGTGTCCAAGACTGGTCATGTCGGTGCTGCTATAATTTTTGGGTGATACCCACCTAAGGGTATCCTTTGGGGGTTCACCTAAACATATTTTGGCTGCCTTCTCAGTGGGGGGAAGACTTACTATCCTTCTGGGGCCAGGTTTATGTAGGTTTCTTGACCCAAATATGGATTGGATAGGCCTCCAATCTTGGCTTCATTTTCCAGGATAGGTGCTAGTGGTATGAGCAGCTCTTTTGGGAGAACCTACTGATGTTTCACTATGGGAACACATCTGGTGAGATATCTCCCTCAGTGTTACTCAACATTAATTCACTTTAGCTCTTTCATTTCTTCCTCCTTCTTGGTGATCCTTTCCTCGAGGGTGAGGGATGCATTTCCAAGGGGAAAAGGTGGATCATATACAAACATGGATTTATTCTTCTTCTATATGGGGTTTCGCATGGGCGGTAGTGTCATATTAACTTAGGGGTTCCTAGATTTAAGACCAATCTCTAGTTCCAGATATGCACACCATCAGACTCGGTGTGGGATGGCTCTGGGAGGGAACTATATTTCTTTGCATCCTCTCCCTCTGTGTAATATCCTAGGAGATCCATGGGGTTAATGTTTACCGTGTTCACTGAGGCATACAAAATTAAAGGAGTTGTTCTCGGTGCCGAATGGTAGGAAGGCTTTCTATTTCCATTGTTGGACTTTATCCTTCCATTTTGTGATATTCTTCAGGTTTCATGGCAAATATTGACCCGAAGGGAGCCCTAGTTTTACCTCGTAACGCACCTTTGTCTGTAAGGGTGTGAACTATGAGAAGGGGTGGAATGGGTGACTCCTATGTCCACAGTTCTTCCTAGATAGTGGAAGATAGATGTCCACTATGTGGGGACTTGAGATAAAAATTTCCCTAGATTTGTGGCTAGGGTTGTTCTTGTTCTTCCATTGATGCGCTATGGCCTGGATTTGTTGGTCTTACGGGGGAATTTTGATTTAAAAATTCCCTTAGACATGTGGATTGGGGTTGTTCCTACATTGCGGTGGAAGCTGCCTCTATTTCAAACTTTTCAATTTCATGTACTCCTGTGCGGGTGTTAGTTGAGTATGGAATTTGGCATGCATAGAGTCTATGGTCTTTTGGAGACATTAGCACTACTTACTAGTTGTATTCCCTTAGGCAGGAAGCTTACTAGATGTTTTTGGTTGCCTGACATATAATCTTTTCGATGGCTTGATATCTTCATCCATGATGATATTGAGACTTTCTCTAGGCCTGTTTTTGTTGAGTATCCCATCTTTACTGAGCTTGGGTTTCATTTGATATCTTCCTTTGGTTGATGACATTGTAAAATGTCATTTATAATGGGGTTTGATGAAATGGATAAGAGGTGATGTGTAGAGCTCTATGTTCTCCCCATCGGGGAATGTGAACTCTAGTGGGGGCACTACCAATGAGGTGACATAACTTTTGCAGTGCATGGAGGCAATCCATTTCAAGGTTTTTCTTTCACCTTTCTAATTGCGGCTTCTATGTGGATGGGAGGGCTTCCCAGTCTATTAGATGAAAAATCTCCCTTATCGTGTTGACATTGTAACACCCCGAGATTTTATGAAAAATATTCTTTTTAATTTCATTAATGTCTTGTATTGTATGCTACACCAAAAGGAGCTTGCACAAAACGTATCCTTGACTTGCCTTGCATTACACGCAATCGCGACCTTCCTCGATAGCGTGTGTAGTACGCAATAACGAGTTTCACTAAAAAACAATATGCTATTAAAATATTATTAAAACTAGCCGTTATGAATAGTAATAACCACTTTTTGAAATTTTGTAAATTTTATTTTTCAAAATGGAATTCATTTTTGGATTCGTAATATCGAAATTAGCTTAGGGTGAAATTTTGGTACTTTTCGGATAACTTTCATTTTCTGATGAATAGTGAAAATTACTAAATTTAAATTAAAAACAACCTTTTTAATCAAAATAATTAATAGTGATAAATTATTAATTTGAGTGGTTTTAAAGTATATTTAGAATATATTTTTACAATTTAATACAATGTTGTTCATTGGATGTAATTTCAAATTTAAACCAGACATAAACAAGTGTCAATCTTTTGATAGTTATTATCTCTTAAGAACACGATATTTGTTTTGACGACGGGAATTAATTTTTAAATTAATTAATGCAACTAATATTTTTTGAATTTGGTAAAATAGACATCATTTTTTAGTTCATAATATCAAATATATCTTAGGCCTAATTTTTTGTATTTTTCTGGAAACATTCATTTTTTGATGAATAGTGAAACCACTAAGTGGTAGTTAAAAAAAATGAATTTTTCATAAAACATAATTTTACCGCTTCTGTGAATGGAATTTCAAAAATCCGAGACACATGGTTGATGTCAGTAAGTAAAATGTGGTTCAATGAGATGAAAATAATTTTTGGTGAATAGTAACTTTTTACTTTTTTTTACCACGGTTAAAAGTAAATAGGGTAATTAAGGGTCAAAATGTTATTATAATTACCCTAACACATGTCCTCATTCTATTTAATAAGTTTAATTTGACCAAAAATAACCTTAGGAATAAAATATGATCATTTAGTTCCACTTGGATTAGATTAGGACATTTATTATTAATTTATTTAAAGAAGGGTTAAAATAGTTAAAATCAAAGTTTAGTAAGTAAATAATTTTTAATATGGGGTTATAAATATGATAAATTAGACTATAAATATTTATTAGAAAGATAAATAGATTTCCTACATAATTATATTTTATTTATAATTTTTGGACATTAAATAAATTAATTAATTTATGACACAATTATGATGCAGTAATAACTATAATAGTGCAAAATTAGAATAATTGATATTATAAATACCCAAATAAATATAATTTGAGACTTTTTATGAATTCCACAAATTTTATATGTTAATATGACATGTTATTATTGATTTAATTAACGTTTTTAGAACTAATCATTCTGTTATAAATTTCACAAAAATCAATTACTAAATAGTGTCAAAATTGACAAAAAATAGTTTTTAAAACAAATATTTTATTAGTAATTGTTATTTTATTCCTAAAAATCTACGGTTCGGAAAAATGACTTAGATAAGGTTATATATATTAATAATATACAACTTGGGGAACGTTTGGCTTATTATAGTAAGTTTATTAACCTTATAGTATAAGAACACAAGAAGACACGGTAAAAGTAAAATTATTTAACATTATGTTAAATCTAAATGATAAGGTTAAAATAAGAACCTAAACATGTCTAGATTATATTGGATGAGAGGATTTCAATCCATCCCCACCTTAGCTTCTAAATATATCAATTTGGATCTATTTAAAACCGAACTTGACTTTATAATAAAATAATATTTTTAGTTTTTCCAAAAGAGCCCCTCTCCTCCTTATAAAAGGGCACATCCTCCCCCTCTTCCTCACACCACTTTGAGCCTTCAAGCTCGGACGAACCCTACCAATTTCTCCTCTCCACTTCCCTAGAGACATATTAGAAGTTCTGGTCTTCTTCAATGACCTATTTTAGTTCCCTAAAAGAAGGTCTCAAAGAAGCACTTCATGTCCGTTACCGATTCTTTCATCTTTATTTCTTCTTCCACATCTTCTTCTTTAGTTGTTTCATTATGAAGTAATAACATCAGTATCACTCATATACTAATATGTTATTATAAGTATGAAAAAACCCTATTTCACCATCTATCCATCCTACGTAAAATGAAATCATCGCGCGTGCGTACGTAAGGAATACCGTCTCCACGCTGTGGTGTAATCTATTTTCCACCACCACCTTACTTGGATGGGTATAATGGTGTACATAATAACTATATATGATTATTGTAAAGTGATATTGATTCTGAAATAGTATAAATACACTCCAATATAATTCCACGATCATGATAACAATATCATCGCTCGTGCGTACGTACAGACAACCGTCTCCACGACGCGATGAGATTCATTCTCCACGTTAACCATTCATGAATGATTATAAAGTATATATAATAAGTAATAATGAAATATATGACATAATAATGATTCTGTATTTATGTGTATATATATGTATTTCATCTACTTAATTCCATTCAACTCAATAAGGAAAAGAAAACAGCGTTCATGCGTACGTACGGTCTACCGTCTCCATGAACGGTGTATTTCATTCAATTTACTGATCTATTATATATATATATATATATATATATTCTGAATATATATTATATATAAATCATGTTCTATATTCTGGAATTAAGTAATGATGATCTAAGTAATCATATTAATAATTACAAGTCAAAACACGAACGACAAATGAAACGATTTTACCCAAACCGCTCTTTAAAATGGAATTTACAAAAGAATGGGTAATATAAAGCCATAAGTGAACCATATATGATATCATAACAATGAGTATGATTCTGGAATAAGTCAATAACATTATTTAAATCATTATACAGGAGGTTTAGACACTTATGAAGAAAATATGACCTAAGGTAAGGGAAATATCACAATCTCATTTTTATCCGAGATTGTTTATACTTTGGTATTTACTGGGGTGTATTTTATCATCCACATCCATGTGTCCTCAATATGTAAGATTTATATCCTTATAGAATATTTTATATATAATTTTACCCTTTGGTAAGTTTTTAGTAAAAGATATGAAAGGAATCTTTTTTTCGTTTTTCATACGAGGTACTTTTTGACTTTTCCGACAAAAGTACGAGAAGAATGTTTTTTTAACTTATACGGCATGAATGGATTTTTAAAAAATTATTTCCAAGAAGCTTCATTTACATGTTTTCAAGTTTATTTTTAATCAACTTCTTTTAGTATAAAATTTTATGACATGATAAGAAAGGAAAAAAAATTTGACGTAGAAAGGATATTTTCCTCAAGAATAGAGTTCAAGTGTTTTATCAAAAATTATTTTCCATATAAGATAATATAGGGTTCTGTTTATATCCCTATTATTACATTGATTTTTATTATGTTGTGATGGACTTATTTTTAGGAATTACTTTATCTTATATGAATTGTTTGATGATGTCACGATGTTTAAGATTCCCATTTTTATTACATGGGTTATGCTATGATGTATGGTTTATGATTTTGTGGCACACATAATAATGGTATAATTATGAGATGGGTGGGACCTATATCTCCCTAAAATGAATTGGGTAAAGATTTTATATCTCATGAGATAGAAATGGCTGGAATGGTTGGATATACCGGTTCAGTGAAACAGGACTGAAACGAGGAGTGAACTCGGTTCAGAAAGGGACTTTGTCCACTAAGATAGTCTTGGTAATGAGTCTTGACTAATAAGAAATGATTCTCTATGATTATCTGTGTATTCCACAAAGTTTTATGTTTTAAGTTAAGATTATTGGGATTACATTTTACTACTATGATTTATCCCATGTTATGAAATTATGATCTCTTTTGCAGGTTAAGATTTCCAAAAGATACGTTCTTATGAATATGACGTGATTGATATTTCTTTTGTTTACCCTTACTGAGCATTTGAGCTCACCCTTTTATGTTTTCTTTCCCCAAGGACATAAAGAAATGATTTAGGTTAAAAAAAGAAGATCTTTATGGGAGATGATGAAGATCTTTCACCACGATTAGAAGATTATATTCCAATTTTCCAAAGACACTAAACTATTACGGTCCTTGTGTGTGTGTTTTTGTTATGTACTAAGTATTCCGCAAAAGTAATGTAATGTACATGTACGTAAGGCTTTGGGTCTCTACAGTTGGTATCAGAGGAAAGGATTAGTCAACCTTTAGACACTAGGATGTGAAAACATTAGTGAGATCCCTAGAGATATTTCTGTGGTATGTCTAGGGATGTCTCTAAGGTTAAGTATACGTATAGGTTATAGTCCTAGAATTGCGCTAACGATCTTAGAATTTAACCTAAGATGTTAGATATTGAGGGTACTCCCCCTTTAATATGTTTTTTTCTCTAGCATAATTTTTGCCTCTCACAAGATTCTTTTTGTGTTTTAGTTAATGGAGGGAAACAAAAGGAATTTGGTTAACATTGAATCCAATGGACAAATTGGTGACTATGAACAACAAAATTGTGCAATTCCTAGAGAGAAAGATATTGTGATTATGCTGAATCAGTCATCGCGATATATGATTAACAAGGTGAAATTTAGTGGTATTCCTAATTAATCAAAGAAGAGGAAGATAAACTATTATTCATGTTCTCATGTTGAGGAGCATAAAGAAAGGAAGATTGAGATTTCTAAAGAAGGTAAGAAGAACCTTGAGGAATACCTCAAATGGAGGGACCGATGTTATCTGTGTGGAGAAAAGGGTCATAGAGTGACAGACTGTTATGGAGTTCAATGTCTTATTTGTGGAGAACATGGGAATTACCCAACTCAATGCCCTGACCTAAAACGTTACTTCTAAATCAAGGAAGGACTTATTCCAGGACAATCATTGAAGTGGATGGACTGAAGTGTTTATGTATTGGTATTCAAGAATAATGTTGTTGAGGTACTTTTATGGTATATTGAAATATTTATGTATTGGTCTATTTTGGTTTTCAATAATTTTAAGGAACCGGTAACAATGAAAAGTGATTAAGATATTTTAGAAATTAGATGATATGTGCATAATGAAGGGATAAGAAGAAAATGAAATGTTTGACAGTATTCATGAGCTCATGATTGATATAAAGACTAAGTGATATCACGGTTTGAGTATATAGAATTTTGAGGATTTTGGTATGTGGAAAGTGTTAACTTTTAACTGCATTCATGTTTTCACTAAGGTTCAATAGATATTCATCCCTCAAGATAATACATGATTATGGTATTCACATGTTTGTAATTTGACCAACAAGATATATCTTATGATATATGGGGGATAAATGATGGCATTCACGTGATAATTTCCTTTATACTATGAGCTTGGACCGAAGTATTTTAGATAAGCCTAAATATTGGAATGGATTATGTTGGACATAAGTTAGTATTGTTTAAGGATAAAACTTTTTTGATATTGTTGATGGGATGTTATAGTAATATAGCTTTAGAAAAAGGACAACCTGCAGGACGGGCGACAGCCCATCGCGTCGAGCAAGGCTGTGGGAATTGAACCCACAACCGAAGTGCGACTGGCCTTTATCGCCTACCACTGGCCTACAGGAAGTCCCTGTTTAGTAGAAACTAGTTTTATTATATTAAGCAGTATGATATATGAAGTATAAGTCCATTTTAGGAACCATATATGATCAATATCACTATAGATGGACTTATGTATTTTTTCATAACTTTTCTAACCTTTTGTTTGGGACAGGTGGAATGACCCATCATTCTATCACATGATCTGCTAACACATCATGAATGAAAAATTCAACTTCATTTCTTTAAGAGATAAAGTGGAAATTGTCCAAAGAACGACCAACGGTGAGACTATACAAAAATCACGAATGTATTTCTTCTAATTCCAATTTCATCAACTTTAGGGAAATGATTTTGAAAACTAAAAATGTTGTCCTAGTGCTCTTATATCTGATGAATCAGATTGTACCTTAGATTGTCACAAATTTATGGCTTTGTGATTGCTGGCTTTTCCATAGCCATGTTCTCTATCACTCTCCATCAGAACGTGATGGTTAGATTTTTCTTCCATATCCATATTTTCACCTATGTGGAAACCCAGTGATTTGTTTATTAGGGTAACCGTTACATTTCATAATTTTGTTTTTAAAGATTGGTTTTGGTATTCCTTTTTACGATGTGGGTTTCTATTAAAGAAACTTTCGAATAGTAAACCATTTATAACCCCGACGAATTTCGAGGGTGAAATTCATTTTTAGGGGGGTAGAATGTAACAACCCGAGATTTTATGAAAAATATTCTTTTTAATTTCATTAATGTCTTGTGTTGTATGCTACAACAAAAGGAGCTTGCAAAACACGCATCGCTGAATTTCCTTGCATTACACGCAATCGTGACCTTCCTCGATAGCGTGTGTAGTACGCAATAACGAGTTTCACTAAACAACAATATGCTATTAAAATATTATTAAAACTAGCCGTTATGAATAGTAATAACCACTTTTTGAAATTTTGTAAATTTTATTTTTCAAAATGGAATTCATTTTTGGATTTGTAATACCGAAATTAGATTAGGGTGAAATTTTGGTACTTTTCATGTAACTTTCATTTTCTGATGAATAGTGAAAATTACTAAATTTTAATTAAAAACAACCTTTTAAATCGAAATAATTAATAGTGATAAATTAATAATTTGAGTGGATTTAAAGTATATTAAGAATATATTTTTATAATTTAATACAATGTTGTTCATTGGATGTAATTTCACATTTAAACCAGACATAAACAAGTGTCAATCTTTTGATAGTTATTATCTCTTAAGAACACGATATTTGTTTTGACGACGAGAATTAATTTTTAAATTAATTAATGAAACTGATATGTTTTGAATTTGTTAAAATAGACATCATTTTTGAGTTCATAATATCAAATATAGCTTAGGCCTAATTTTTGGTATTTTTCTGGAAACTTTCATTTTTTGATGAATAGTGAAACCACTAAGTGGTAGTTAAAAAAATGAATTTTTCATAAAACTTAATTTTACCGCTTCTTTGAATGGAATTCCAAAAACTCGAGAGACACGGTTGATGTCAGTAAGTAAAATGTTGTTCAATGAGATGAAAATAATTTTTGGTGAATAGTTACTTTTTACTTTTTTTACCATGGTTAAAAGTAAATAGGGTAATTAAGGGTAAAAATGTTATTATTATTACCCTAACACATGTCCTAATTCTATTGTATAAGTTTAATTCGACCAAAAAACCTTAGGAATAAAATATGATCATTTAGGCCCACTTGGATTAGATTAGGACATTTATTATTAATTTATTTAAAGAAGGGTTAAAATAGTTAAAATCGAAGTTTAATAAGTAAATCATTTTTAATATGGTGTTATACATAAGATAAATTCGACTATAAATATTCATTATAAATCTAAAAAAATTTCCTACATAATTATATTTTATTTATAATTTTTAGACATTAAATAAATAAATTTATTTATGACACAATGATGATGCAGTAATTACCATAATAGTGAAAAATTAGAATAATTGATATTATAAATACCCAAATAAATATAATTTGAGAATTTTTATGAATTACACTAATTTTCTAGGCTAATATGACATGTTATTATTGATTTAATTAACTTTTTTAGAACTAATCATTCTGTTATGATTATCACATAAATAAATTACTAAATAGTGTCAAAATTGACATAAAATAGTTTTTAAAACAAATATTATATTAGTAATTGTTATTTTATTCCTAAAAATCTAAGTTTTGGCCAAATGACATAGCTAAGGTTATATATATTAATAATAAACAACTTGGGGTTCGTTTGGCTACTTATAGTAAGTTTATTAACCTTATAGTATAAGAAAACAAGAAGACACAGTAAAAGTAAAATTATTTAACTTAATGTTAAATCTAAATGATAAGGTTAAAATAGGAACCTAAACTTGTATAAATTCTATTGGATGAGAGGATTTAGACCCATACCCACCTTAGCTTCTAAATATATTAATTTGGAGCAATTTAAAACCGAACATTAATTTATAATAAAATAATATTTTTAGTTTTTCCAAAGGTGCCCCTCTCCTCCCTTATAAAAGGGAACCTCCTCCCCCTCTTCCTCACACCACTTTGAGCCTTCAATCTCGGCCAAACCCTTCCAATTTCTCCTCTCCACTTCCATAGAGGCATCCTATAAGTTCTGGTCTTCTTCAAAGACCTATTTTAGTGCCCTAAAAGAAGGTCTCAAAGAAGCACTTCAAAGAAGAGGTAATGTCTGTTTCCGATTCTTTCATCTTTATTTATTCTTCCACTTCTTCTTCTTTATTTTTTTCATTATGAAGTAATAACATCAGTATCACTAATATAATGATATGTTATTATAATTATGAAACAAACCTATTTCACCATTTATCCATCCTACGGAAAATGAAATCATCGCGCGTGCGTACGTACGGAATACCATCTCCACGCCGTGGTGTAATCTATTTTCCACCACCACCTTACTTGGATGGGTATAATGGTGTACATAATAACTATATATGATTATTGTAAAGTGATATTGATTCTGAAATAGTATACATACACTCCAATATAATTCCACGATCATGGGAACGATATCATCGCTCGTGCATACATACGGACTACCGTCTCCACGACGCGATGAGATTCATTCTCCACGTTAACCATTCATGAATGATTATAAAGTATATATAATAAGTAATAATGAAATATATGACATAATATTGATTCTGGATTTATGTATATATATATGTATGTCATCTACTTAATTCCATTCAACTCAATAAGGAAAAGAAAACAGCGTTCATGCGTACGTACGGTCAACCGTCTTCATGAACGGTGTATTTCATTACATTTACTGATCTATTATATATATATATATTCTGAATATATATTATATATAAATAATGTTCTATATTCTGGAATTAAGTAATCATTATCTAAGTAATCATATGAATAATTACAAGTCAATACACGGACGACAAATGAAACGATTTTACCCAAAACGCTCTTTAACATGGAATTTACAAAAGAATGGGTAATATAAAGCCATAAGTGAACCATATATGATATCATAACAATGAGTATGATTCTGGAATAAGTCAATAACATTATATAAATCATTATACTGGAGATTCGGACACTTACAAAGCAAATCAGACCTAAGGTAAGGGAAATATCACAATCTCATTTTTATCCGAGATTATTTATACTTTGGTATTTACTGGGGTGTATTTTATCATCCACATACATGTTTCCTCAATATGTAATATTTATATCCTTATAAAATATTTTATATCTAATTTTACCCTTTGGTGAGTTTTTAGTAAAAGATATGAAAGGAATATTTTTTTCTTTTTTCATACGAGGTACTTTTTGACTTTTCCGAAAAAGTATGAGAAGAATGTTTTTTTAACTTATACGGCATGAATGGATTATTAATACATTATTTCCAAAAAGCTTCCTTTACATGTTTTCATGTTTATTTTTAATCAACTTCTTTTATTATAAAATTATATGACATTATAAGAAAGGAAAATGTTTTTGAAGTAGAAAGTATATTTTCCTCAAAAATGGAGTTCAAGTGTTTTATCAAAAAATATTTTCCATCTAAGATAATATAGGGTTCTGTTTATATCCCTATTATTACATTGATTTGATTATGTTGTGATGGAATTATTTTTTTGAGTTCCTTTATCTTATATGAATTGTTTGGTGATGCCACGATGTTTAAGATTCCCATTTTTATTACATGGGTTATGCTATGATGTATGGTTTATGATTTTGTGGCACACATAAGAATGGTATCATTATGAGATGGGTGGGACCTATATCTCCCTCCAATTAATTGGGTAAAGATTTTATATCTCATGAGATAGACATGGATGGAACGGTAGGTTATACCGGTTCAGTGAAACAGGACTGAAACGAGGAGTGAACTCGGTTCAGAAAGGGACATTGTCCACTAAGATAGTCTTGGCAATGAGTCTTGACTAATAAGAAATGATTCTCTATGATTATGTGTGTATGCCACAAAGTTTCATGTTTTAAGTTATGATTATTGTGATTACATTTCACTACCATGATTTATCCAATGTTATGAAATTATGATCTCTTTTACAGGTTAAGATTTCCAAAAGATATGTTCTTATGAATATGACGTGATTGATATTTCTTTTGTTTACCCTTACTGAGAATTTGAGCTCACCCTTTTATGTTTTCTTTCCCCCAGGACATAAATAAAGAATTTAGGTTTAAAAAAAGAAGATCTTTATGGGAGATGTTGAAGATCTTTCACCACGATTAGAAGATTATATTATGAGTTTCCAAAGACACTAAACTATTACGGTCCTTGTGTGTGTGTTTTTGTTATGTACTAAGTATTCCGCAAAAGTAATGTAATGTCCATGTACGTCAGGCTTCGGGTCTCTATAGACATGGTCCATATACCCTTCGTAGGATAGGAATTTTTCTTTCAACTAATGAAGGTTCGTCCATATATTAGGCGAATTTCATGCATGAATTACATTGTTAAATTTCCTGGTATTTCAAAATGAGAAGTGGTCATAGGGAAATACATCACTGGGATATTATCCCTATCTAGTTGTATTCTCACAAGTAGTATATCTTATTATTGTGTCTTTGGGGGGATCATTTACTTGATATTCCAAGATCGACCGATTCATAATATTTTTTTCTTAAGAAATCGGACTGGTGGGAGCCTCATTGATTTGCAGACGGTGCGAGGTTGGCTAAAAAGATGAGCATGGCCCCAAGCCATCCTCTGGTTGAGAAAGAATATCACTCGTTATAGTGTCTGAATCCATCATTCCAAGCGCCTTAGCATAAAATGGATTTCTCATACTTGTTCTAGCACGGGTAGGTCCTTCTTTCCAGTATGAATTTTGGTTGCAGGGAGGACCTTCGTAGTTGGTTCTACAATGGCAAGGGCTACCATTGTAAATTGATTCCCAACTATAGGAAATTATTTTATGGCGTATTCCTTGTGGAGGACCTTTAGGTTGGGCTACAGTAAGGAGAGGACCTTCTTGCCGCTTGATGTCACTATGGGTAGGACCTTCACAGCAACTTCCATTGTTGGGAGGGCCTTCGTAATGACCATCATCATGGAGAGCACTACCATCCTGGCTTGATACCTGGCTGCAGGGATAATTTTTGTAGTGCACATTCTAGAGAGGTCCTTCAGGATGTATTTCAATGAGGGGAGGACCTTCTCATTGCTTGATGTTACTTTGTGGAGGACCTTCACAGTAACATCCATTACGGGGAGGGAATTCACAATGACTGTCATCATGGTGAGGACTACTATCATGACATAATGTCCGACTATAGGGTGAAGCATATCTGTAGCTTATAACCTTGGGAGGACCATCAAATTGAATGACAACAAGGTGATGAACTTCTTATTGTCTGATATCTAGGTCGAGGGGAGGGCCACCACAACATGCATCAGGAGATAGAATCTTCTGATCGATCATTCCTAGCCTACAGAGTGAGACCCCATGGGTGCTCTATGGAGGACCTTCAGAGCTGCTGGTAGCAACATTGTGGGGAGAGCCTTTTTAACTACTACTTACACTTCCATATTTTGGTAATGTATAGATTGTTTCTTGAGACTTTATTAATATATGTTTGAGGGCACTAAGAACCCCAGCTTCCACCAGAGGAGGATCATGTATGGTCTCTTAATTCTCTGGTTTCCTTTGGCGCATTTCATTTTTTGAGTGCTCCCTTATGGGTAACCGGGGACATATTCTGTTTATAATGTCCTTAATATATGATTACCTATCTTTTTGTGTCCTGTGATGTTGTTGGGATATGCCGATGGACATATTGAGTATTTGTATGGATATATTCCTGCCTTGGAGTGGCCAACACATTGGACCAACGTCCCCCGGTTAGAACGAGTATTTGTTCCCAGTCTGGTTGTCCGTATATCACAAGATATTTTTTTTGACCCTCTTGGAATAGAGAATGGATTCATAACTGATCCAGAGAGACTAACTCATTTTTCATGTGAGTCATTCTGTTCGAGGAAACTGGGTCGTGGGCCCGATTTCTCACATTTTCCACCAATTAAATAATTTATTGGAATGTTTGGATGATATGGTCTGGGATCGATGTCTAATCTTCCATAATTGCGAGAATATGATGACACACATATTTGTCTGGAATGGGTATGAAGGAACATTACAATGTCATAGTACGGGTTTGTACCCACTCCAGTCCTCCATGAGTTTTGGGTAGATACTGGCAATTCTCTTACACCAGGAAAGAGTAAATATTCTTCCACCAGTATCCTTCTCTGTTTGCCACTGTATTTGACTGGTGGACCTCATATTCAGGATTATGGATTTTTATCTACTTTCTTGCCACTGTATTTGTCTCACATGCTTTGTATGGATCCGTAAGAATTTGACTATGCTCGTATTTGTTTGCTGCCCTATTTGGATGGTGTGATTTGTATGAAAGAGTAGGTATTTTTTCCTAAGTATAGATGGTTTCTTCCCAATTTTGATGATGGGCTTGATATGCATTGGAATATATCTGCACCTTCTTTTAGTGTGTCACTCTGTCTTCATGCCGGGACTGGTATACACTAGCAGAAATGTGCATGTGCTCATATTGTGCCACCCTATTTTTTAGGTGGGCTTGAGTATAGGGGGAAGAGTCGTATGTATTCCTGTTTAATGCTACTACGTTAGTATATAGGAGTTTCTTCTCAAGAACTTGGGTGATAGTGTGTTCCTGGTTATATATTTTCCGCCCTTGGTGGGCAGCCCAAGGGGCCCGGTTCTCCTTTACTTTAGTTGGTTCCCTCGTCATAAGGTCCCCTTCAGCGAGAGGAGGCTTGGCCATCCGGTGTTGGCGACAACATTATCTGGTGGGGGACCATGAGTATTACCCCTATGCAGATGAGATGAAGTTTTCAGCATTGACTCCATCTGCCTCCCTAAAGTAAGGGAGGTACTTGTTGTCACATTTTAGGGACAGGTTTCTTAAATGGTTTGAGATAAACACTGGGGATGCCTTGTGATGGGGTGTTGGCTGTAGGTGAGGAGGTGGCTGGCGGACCTTTACAGAATGGAGGTCTTGTTTTGCAACCTCCACTATGGGGATAATACCATTTGGGTGGTACTCCCTGATCACCATGTTGGATATCCATCATTGATAATGTTGGGTAGGATAGGGGTTCCTACTCTTCATTGGGCCCCAAGACGCCTGCAAGATCATTGATGCGTGTGTCTGCATTGGTCGTCAGGATTTCATTTGGATTGAAGGTTTCTCTGCGGGAACTTGTGACATACATATATGGAATATAGACCAGAAAACATCATCAAAGTATCATTATTTTAAACATGTGCATATTTAGTGATTCAGCTTGGCCCCCTTCCCCTCATTTTTTGTTGTGGGGTGAAGGGGTTTTAGTGGGGTAATACCACCACCTTGGATAAGGATTTGCGTCAGGTTCACCATTTTGTTTCTACCTCTAAGGTGGCACATTTCAAGTGGTGGGGAAATGGTCCGATGAGGATCATCCCCTGTCCCTTTTTCCATAGATGGTTTCCTATCAAATTAACCATTTATTTTTTTCAACTCATTCTATATCATTATCCTTTAAATAAGGTTAGATTAACCCCATGAGGATTGGGTAATTAAACCATTTCACATTATAAAATTGATTCGATTGTATGGGGTCAAGTACTTGTGCAATCGTTCCTCCTTGGATATAACTTCCTCGGATGTTCTCCAATGGCTTTTTTTACGGAGCCAGAAACACCCAACATCCCTTGTATTAATGATTCATGGACCTACTTTCCAAAGTAAGGTGCTCATTGAATGATTATTCAGCCAATGACACTTGATGACTCCGTTGGTCGAGAGGATGGGAAGCCAGGCTCACTGCACCCTTTTGAGGGAATATTATTCCCTGTTCTAGGACTCTCTTATAGATTTAAGTCTTGTTCATGTGTTCTTGAATAATTGGTTCATTCCTAAAGAGTGTGTCCACAGGTTACCCTTAATTTGTAGGATCGTCATAGACATGCTTATATTTGATGCAACAGAGGTACTGCTGAATTCATCCATACATTAAGGTGCTTTGGAGTTTTTCGTCATCCAGGGGGGATGGAAGGTGACTTGATATTGGGATCGGACCCGTACGATGGGTTTCCTACATATCCTTCGGAGAGGAATCAGAACCCACGTAGTTCGGAATCATGTGGGGCTTATGCATGGCATCTTCCCAGTTGGGGGACATGGTTGGGTGGACCCTTTTTGAGAGGGAACCCTTTTGATTCGGGCCTACGAGTAGGCATCCTACGTATCTTGGTTTTTTTTAGGAATCATAGTTATTCTAGTTCAAATGAGATGGAGCTTACACATGTGAGATTCCCATTTGAGGAGACATGATTGCGTGGACCCTTTATGGGAGGGAACCCTTTTGAGATCAGTCCTTCAGGTAGGTGTCCTATATATCATAGTTTGGTCAAGAATTAGAGTTCTCATCATTCAGATTGTGTATATTTTCTAATCATCACAAACCTCTTATCCTACGTGAGTCATAATTGATGTGAGAAACCAGAGGATGTGAAAGATTCAACAAAGAACATGCTTCCTCTTTTTCTGGTGGGAGAGGGTGAGCCTATGGAGGACATGGTCAGTGTGAATGTGGGAGAGGGTGTGGAGTGATGAACCTTTTAATGATAAATGACATTAAAGGTCGTACGGCTTGGCCTTGGAAGATTGGGGATATACCTCAATGGGAGGTCCCCCAAAAATGTTCTAGAAAGGGGATGAGTTTCATCCTCGTCAAAGGAGAAGCGAACATAACTCCTTTGACTGATCACTACTCCTCATTGGATAGAAAAGAAAGTGATCACCCTTAATCATTAGAACATGGAGGTTCACATCGGTATCCCAGGGTTGGACTCTAGGTTACCATGGGAATGTATACCTACATGAATTTCTGAAGCCCGAACTGTTGTGGGGAGAGCCTTTGTGACTCCTTTTAACGTGGGTATGTATACTCAAAGGGGCACGCTGATGTACCCGATAGTCTGATCATACATGTTTGGTGGCTTAGAAGGAGGCTTTGGCCTGATGTCGGATGACTAGTTTGTGGAGGGACCATGGAGGACTAGACGGTAATAGAGGGGTGATGTTGGAACTAGAGAAAATAATACCTGAAAAGACCACATTCCAAATTCCGGTTTCTTGTGTGGGATAAGAGAGGCTCCACATACCGTAGTGGTATGCAAGAAGAAGATTGTTCGTGCACCTATGCAGTACACTGGCATGGATATGGAAGACCGTGTACCATAGTGGTATGCATCCCATCACACCACTTTGGGTTCCATCTGCATATTGATTCAGTACGCAACACCATGTTCAGCCCACATAATAATACACTATGCGGAGCACCATTTTTAAGGAGGTTCTAGGGTTTTTTTCATGGGGAGTTCATTCGTGCGAAGTATATAGTTTGTGATTCCACCATTTGGTTCGCAGTTCCCTTTTTATTATTAAGTTTCCCCATTTTATGGTTTGCATCCTGATGTACCTGTGGAGTGTGTGGTTCCAATTCATGCTTCGCTGATGAATCTAGACTAAAGCTCGAATCTTCTTCGAGTTCTTTCTCTCAACATTTGGGTTCCCTTCATGATTTCATTTTCCATTCTATCCTCAATCCTCAATTCATTTTGTGCTTATTTTATAGATCATTGGGGTGATAGCATCTATGGGAATGAAAAACCATTTGCATAGACCCATGAAAAGATATCCTGACTCATGGAAGACTTGTTCAATCAGGGTTTTTAGAGGCTATGGCTCACAGTAATGGTTCTCTGAACCATTCCCATTCACTTCGTCCGCGAACTACTAAGTTCGCAGGATGATATTTGGATGGCCTTTATGCGCATGATTCCTTCAGTGGCGTGGTTCGCTGTCCATTTTACTCACTGGACATCGCTCTGAGGGACAACGCCTCACGAATCTTTCTGTGTACTAGTTGGTTCATGATTATGGTGGTCCGCAAACATTTCCCGGTGATGGTACTTGGGCCACTTTAAATGCTTGTAAAACATTAATTCCTTCAAGTTTCTTTTGACATTTGCAACTCAATTTGAGTCCATTCACTTACTAGACTTGTATGAGTACTTTCTTCCTTCTACAATGTGATTGTGTGGGTATTTTCTTCCCTTATCAGAATTTTTTGGACCCTACAATTATCTAGAATACCAGAATGATTTTTTGAAATGCTTTTGAATTTTATGTCAGATATGGACATTATAAAATTTATTCTTTTATTTTGAAGGGTATGTATTGCTTAATGTATATTTTTAAAAGTTTTCTAAATATAAATTATTTCAAAATTAATAAAATAATTTTTAGAGATTATATATTTTATTCATAGAATGAAGTAAAGAGATACTACATTAAAGATTTAAATATAACATATTTTATCAATCGCAAATGAATCTACAAAAAATATGTGTATCTTTATCTCATTTATCTTATATGATAAGAGAATATGTTTGATCAAAATGATTTTATATAAAAAAAGTTGAGTTGATTAATTCAATACACATGGTTTATGATTCATAAATTTTTATAACATGATCACATAAGAAGATATGTATAGACATTTCTATCTAAGATAAAATTGTTTATCAATTTTATTAAAATATGAGGGAAAAAATCCTACCACCCATTGGCGGTATATTTTAATAGTCTTATTTTCAAATAAAAATTTTCCAAACACAAATTAACCAATATATTATATTGAAACAATAATTTATTAATTAGATATTCATACTAAAATATAATAAGTGTTATTTCATAAAATGAAAAGTAGTTTATGATTTGACTTTGAATGATATTATGAAGATAATATAGTCTCTAAGAGGCTGGTGGGAGTATTTTTGGAGTTACAGAGGTTAAAAGTTAATAAATAAAAATTTTACCATATTTTTAGTTTATTTGATTATTTAATTTATATACTAATGACTTAGGATACATGAAAGTAAACAAAAATTAAAATAGTTGCATTTAGATGTTGTGAGAAAGTGAATATCATTTTTAACTAAAAGATTACACCATTATAATATCATAGTGATTCTTTAAAAAATATCTTAAAAAATTTTAGGCCATGGGATGGTAAAAAGAATAAGGAGTTTTATTTAGTATCCATAACAAGCGTACATCACTATTCCCTAAATGGTTATTACAGGTAGTATAGAAATTGAATCACTTAGAATCCTAAAAGAGTTTAGGGTATTTTGGTTAAAATAAATTCAAATAGTTACATTAGGTATTTTAAAAAAGTGGATATTACTTTATACAAAAAAAAATTAGGATGTGATGGATAATTAATAATGTAAATTGAAAAATTATTTATAAAATATTTTAGGAAAAAATTTGATTGAACGGGTTCCAAGGATAAAAAAAATATATTTACAAAGAGTTATAAGTAGACAATAGAAGTTAACATTATAAAATTTGATGTTATGAGGTTTTAGAGTTTGAATGTATGTTTAAATATTTGAACGTAAGGAATATGATTCCTAAGTCTCACCATTATTTATAATATCTTGATTCTTAAATGTTACTCACTAAGAGGTTATTGGGAGTATTTTATCATTTGGTTAAATCGTAATGTGATAGAAATTATATAAGGATGTAATGTTCAAGAACCATTTTTATTACCACAACATGAGAGTCGTGTAGAATATTTGGATATTAAACACATCAGATGTGGATGTAATGGTTGTAACCAAATCGTGTTTTTATAATAAAGGAAATTACTATTTATCATTCATTAATTTATGTTGTAACTTTACATTAAATAATAGTCAAATAAAAAATATACCTTCATATTATATACATTGATTTTTACTAATATATTATCATCATGGAGTATAATGGGTTGTGATGATATGTAAAGGTTAACATGAATGACATCATGTATTCATTATAAAAAGTCTTATATAATATATGAAGAATATATACATGTAGTAATAAGTAGATACATATTACTTCGATTGTTCTGCAAAAGTATATCTCATGGAATGTCATGTAGTCATCGATATACTTATGGGTCTTTTCTTATTATCAATACTTTCTACCTGAGTTTGGTAATATACCTAGCATGAGAACCATCAAACTTTGAAACCCCTCATATTCATATTGATATATGAACATAGATAATCGAGGGTGATTGTGAATATTATTGATCATGTCATTGGTTAGACTACAACCAATATGATGTTTTCCTCTTGTATAATAAGAAAATATATATTTACCTTCATTGATTTAGGCGAAGGAAATACATGGCCTTGATTAGTTATTTCCATATGATGTGTTAAACTACCTGGATAAGTGACATGTGATATACTTATTAGATAGATGAATAACAAGTGATGTATTTATCTACATGGTTTATTCTTTTGTGAGAATCATAAAATAATGGGAGACCATTAATAGAAAATATGTTCTATGTCTAGTGCTCACTCAATGACATGGAAAATGGATTATATAGGTATACAAGTTATTTAAATGATACATCTTTTGGTGTACATCTTCATATAGAGATATGAGTATCATTGATGAAGATCACACCAAACCCCTTAGTACCTTGAGGTAGCACTAATGCTTCTCTAGAGGCCACTACTTACTTACCTATATTAAATTGTGATTTCATAGTCTTCATCAATTCTTCTAAGGCCTATAGGTTCACACAATAATTCCCCTAGATAAGGATAAAAATTTTCATAATTTTATTCTTCAAAATGAAGAGAGTCTGAAAAAAACTCGATCAAAAAATGTTTTCAAGGATTCATAATGAGTTTTAATGTTTTTTATAAAGTCCATGTATTATTTTAGTACAACTAGGATATTGTTGGATTTTATCTAAAATGTATACTCATATGATGCATTAGAGATATATATAATATATAATATACTATTAAAATTTTGTATAATATATATATGCATATGATGCATGATTTTTTCCATGCATGTGATGAATGAATAATATATATATATTATTTCTCCTAGATGGGCTATTTATCATGAATTTAATAATTTATTTCCATTAATTTATTCTATTGAATTAAATAAATAAATACCCCAATAGTCTGAAATGTATACGATGAATTATGAATTAAAGCATTCATGGGATTTGAATCTCTAAGAGGATGGGATCCTCTTATTTTGGTGTGTCTATGAAACTTCTGAATCCTCTTCTGATTCTCTCTTTTTCAAAAAAACTATTCATCACACTTGAGAATTCACTATCACTCCTTTAGTTTCTTGGGTATCTTCATGATTTGATCATCGATACATTTCCTGGTGTACCCCCTAAAAGGTAGTGTTATTTCATTAACATCTCCTAATGATCATCCTCAAACATTCCCCTTCGTCAATGAAGAAGAAATATATTTTTTTACACAATTTAAGGATATGTTGATTTATAGTATTATTTACATTTTAATTTATTGAAGATATATATCATATTTAATGAATTTTCATTTGATTCATATAGTTATTTGATGATCATTTAAAACCCATCATAATTTTCCAAGGTGAAATTAGATATTGGAGTAGTGAAACCCTATAGAAAATTATTTGGAAGACATATGATATAATTCTTGACTTCTTACACTATCCATGATAATTTGGCATGGGAACCATTAAACATTCTAGGAAAATGTGTAAAAAGTGTTTCTAAGGTTTGGGGGACATATTGACAGAAACTTACATAGGTTCATTCCATATATTAATGGTTTTTCTCCATATTATAGATTTATATTACCATTGGTAGTGACTTATATGGAGTGGTTTTAATTCTAAAAGGTTCATTACATATTGGGATGGGACCATTCCATTTATAGTAAGGGTTCTTGAGAACCCATGGGTTTGAGATGTGGAGGTTCAATAATGATAGGATAATGTTGGTGGAACATTAATTTATTATGAACCCCTGGATAGACTTTCTAGAAATAATTAATGGAATTATGGACTTAAATAGATAAAGTGGGTAATGTAATTGAATTAAAATGTGTCTTTTATATGATTTAGTCATGTGAGGAGGTAATAAATCATTAATATTCCTAGGATATGAGGAGTGTTAGTGATATGATAAATTACTCCCTAGGATCTGAATATATAGTATACTCTGGTTGGAGTACGGTATAATCTATTAATGACATGTAATTATATTTACAAGGACCTTCGTATAAATGGTGACCTATCTGGGAAAATCCATTCATTATAGGGTGTATAAATCCATTTATTATATGTGACTATGATTTGGATGTTGTCACTTGTGAAGTGGTAGTTATTTCTAAAATATGATGATTAAGAGGTGGAGGATGAGGTTGAGGATGAAGTTGAGGATGTTATGGGTGATATATAAAACCATATTGGATATATATATATATATAGTGTGTTCGTGAATATTTAGGCTAAGTATATTATATTACCTGAGGGTATACTCCAGGTAATACAATAAGATCCCCTAATGATGGCCAACTATCTAACCAATTACCATTCGAGGTATTTGATTTTAAGTTGTGTATATGTAATCTGAGGTGGGGAGGGAACTGGAGGGTGGAAGTATAAAAATACAAAAAGAGTCCCCAAGTGTGGTAAACTGAGAAATTGATATGAGATTTCATGAGGAGATCCCTTATGGTTGGACACCCAGAAACAAGTGAGAGTCTCTACAGGTAGACAATGGCCCAACCAATAGATTTTGATATATAGAGATTTCTATACTGGTGTATATCTACTTGGTGAAGGAGTTATTATAGTTAGTTCCCTATGAGTAGATGACTATATGAGGATATTATAATGTGGTCCCTATAGGTGGAAAAGTACATAGAATTATATTGGTGGTGGTTGTTGATACAATATTGTTTATATGATAATGTGTAAACACGATATGATGTGTTTTTTAAAATGTGATGATGTTGTAAGTAATACATGTGGTTGATTGGTTGGATTTTTTGGTGATAGTTGTAGATTGATTATTTTGTTTTAATTATTTCATACATCAATTCATTTTTATGATTCATCCATATTGACATGCTAGAGTTCCAAGGAGTAAACTACTAAGTATATTTATATTCTCATCACTTATTAATATTTATTATTTTTTATATTATATTTATAGTGTTAGTGGTGGTGTTAGGTAATCATAATCTAGATGCAAGATAATTATTGGTGTAGTAATAGTATATAATACCTTGTGGGGAGACCCAATAATTCCATACGTGCATTTTACATCATTTTGTGAGAATATTCTTTATATCTCACCATAAATCACACCCTAGAACATATAAGTTTCTTGTATTTAAATATTATATACATAACTAACTTATTTATAAAATTTTCAACATATTCTATAAATATATTTCTCACATGATACCCTTTTGAACACATCATACATAATACTCTTGTTAATAAAATAGGGAATGAAAACATAAGAAATTGTGATCTAATAAGACGAGTAAGAGTATACATAGGAGATAAAAATCAAATATCACACATGATAAAAATATTAGCATGTTTTCATGAGAACATAATCAAGGTAAATGGTAATAAAATAATACAACCATACCTAATAAATCATAAATCATAAAACATGTTCATATTATAAGGTTTTTAGCAAAAAAAACAGGACAAGATTCATAGGGGAGTGGAAACAAGTGTCAATAATAATGATCTATTATAATATAACATATGTGTGTATCATAACATAATATTATATAACAACCATAATAATATAAATCACAACATATTTCAAGGATAACCACTAAAATATTCACATCATAATAGTCTTGGTTATCTACATTACCATTACATAGATGACTTGGGATAACCACCTATATAACATAAAATAGTGGAAATGGGCTAACCACACATATCCCATCTAGAAATCCTGAGATATAAAACATTTTTTGAATTCTTTTAGGGGTGATATAGGACCCCACTAATCACATAATGTTCATACATATATATGTGTTCCATAAGAACTTCAAAACATTCATCATTATAGAATTTCATGATTAACCCATGAGAAAATCCATACGACATTATCGTAATCCATCTAGATAAATAAATTAGATGTTATAATAAGATAATATTATAAATGAAATGTAATAAACATCAATGATTGTTGAAAAATATCAAAAAAAACTTCTATAGGAACATAAAAAATTACCTAGATAAAGGAGAATAAATTTCCATTACGTTTTTTATATCTTATGAGAAAATATTTTATAAAAATGGGAATATAAATTTCATTAGAAAAATAATTATAAATCAGAGAGTATAACTATTAATTAAAACTAAAAAAGATGGATGGAAAATATTTTAGTATAGAAAATTTTAAGGAATAAGATTCCTTTTGATGTTTTTTTAAGAATATCAATGTTGATGGAAAAAGGATCACACCAAAAATGATAAAAACGATTCCTTTATAAAAAAACATAGTTCCATTAAATAAGATATTAAGAAATTATATAATTAAAGATAAATATTTTGATAAAAAACTAAATAATATGCTGATGGATGAAAATTATTCTCAGTTGTAAAGAAGGGCCAAGGTTGCTCTCTCTTACAAGCATCAATTAGAGTAAATTATAACCCAAAGGGGAAGTTAAATAGTAATAGAGCATAATAAAAGTTTTAAAATTAAAAATAGAATAATATATTGGTGTATTTAGAGAGAATATAATATAATATTTCTATATGGAAACTTAGTCATAATAATATCATATTCAAAATGATATTAGAAAGAAAACCCTCATGACCCTTGTAACCTCTAAATCAAAATCCTATTAAAGGAATAAAATTATATAAATTGTCAAATCTTCTGAAATAAAATAAAAATATGTTATAATTAAATGATGGTTAATTATAAACACCATATAAATAAAAAAGGTGGTGAATATATAATATATATCAAGGATAGAAAATTGAGATGAGAAAACACTTACCTATTTACTCCCAGATTCAATGACGGCAATTTCACATCTTGTATAATAAATAAAAAAATTAATCAATTAATAATAACCATATTAAAATATATTAACCTTTTATGTGATTTAATTATAATCATTACTTAAATATATATTTGGTTGATATTTTTTATTTTCATTATTAGAAATTAGTAATTATGATTATTTTGTACATGTTTTGTAATAGTGATGTCAGTCCCCATTCTATGATAAAACATTCATCATTAATATATTATAATATTTATTAAAATAATTTATTTTCAATGATTTATATACCCATTTGTTCATTTGATATAAATTATGGGTATGTTTTGTGAGAATGGAATCAACTTGCTTGTTTTGACTAATTAATCAACAATAAAAAACTACTTTATAATGACCAGTAAATTTTTGTTTCATACATAAAAACTCATATTAGTTATATATATTACTCATTAATATCATATTTTACCATTATTTAATTCTTTATACTTATTCCTGGTGAAAAATAGTGATGTTAAAATAACATCGTTCATGTTGGTGGTAGAACTCTCCCAAATATAAATATGTTATAATGGTGAATGAGTAAGAGTTTAGTGTTATATAATAGTATTATCATTTTCTAAGAGGAATATGGATGTTAATATAAAATAACAACACTATATTATGAGATTTATAAACATCTAATATGACAAATTAATTTGAAATTTATAAGGGGAATATAGATACATACTTAATGAATCCACTCCTTATTAATATGAGATCCTTTGGAATAATGGATTTAGGTTTCCTTCTTGTAACCATAATATAGAAAATTTATTATAATTATTTTAAGAGATATAGATTTGGTATGTATTCAATTTATTTTTAGTTAATATAGTAGTTTGAAAATGGTGTATGGGATCTCCTTTATAGGTGGAAACGAGGGACGATTATTTAGAAAATTACGTTAGGTAATGTATAAAGATAGAATTAGATGTGAGTTAGAAAAATAAGTTGTGGAAATTTTGGTGATATATTTATGTATTACACCCACACATAAAAAATAATTACAGTATCAATAAACATCTTATTAATTAGAAAAAAAATCAACCATGATAATTTAACTCGTTTTTCCATGTTTTATTTTTTTTACCACATTAATTATTTATTACAAAAAATCTAATATTAAACCTATTACACAATTTTTTCATGATAATTAAATTTTTTGACTCAATTTTAAATATTCCAATTTCAATATTTGATAAATTTAACATCTAAATAAAACATAAAATATTTAATAAAAACTTGTTTTGTTAAAAAAGGAGAACATAAACGTTAAGTGATCTTCTTATTATTTCCTATGAATTAATTATTAAATAAATTTTAAACTATATAAATACAATATTATATTTATAATTTAAATTATATCAATTTATTTTATATAGATAGTATTTTCAATACACTTTTAAAAATAATTCATTGAAAATAAACCTTTTTCCTTTACTGTGGTAACTAACTTTTACCTTAGTGAATTATTTTTCTGTTTAAATAAAATGAACATAGTAAAAAATATAAAAATTAAAATTATATATATATATATATATAATATGTTATATTATTTTTAATTTCAAAAATAAATAAATTTTGATTTTAATATAATACACATAATGTGGGAAAAATTATTTTTATTAAAACTGTATTTTTATGCTTAAAATGAATTTACACTTATTACATTCCTAGTAATAAATATTGTTTGAAAGTAAATTTATTATATATATATTTAATAAATTTCATATGAATATTTACATAATAGTGACCAATTTAACATAAAAAACATTACACAAATAAAAACAATTCTTTGAAAAATTTATTATTTTATCAGTAAGTGGTTTTATATTTAATTAATAATTAGTTCATGACTCTTTATTCTTTTGAATAGAAATACGAACAAAAATTGTATTAAGCATCATACATAAAATATGTTAAATTATAAAAACACATAATAAAAAAATGTTTATAGGAAAAATATTTTTGTTTAGCAAGGAATTATTAAACAGTTATTTTTTTTTTATTTCTTAATTATTTCTTTGATATTATTAATTTATTTAAATAATAATCCTCATGTAGTTGTGGTGGATCTTAAGTGGAAAACCCCATAATCCTATATCCAAAATTCAGCGTTCGAATCCTACAAATCCATTTGGGAATTTACGACATTGGTGGTGACCCATCCACGATTCTAGCAGGCAGTGACACAGGCATGGGGCCGAAAAGCATGGACATAGGTATGATACAGGACTAGTGACATAGGAAGGATTATGTAGGAATGTTGCTGCAATGTGCCTTCGGTTTATGTTCATGGGCTACAAGGCCTTGGGCCTCTAGTATATGTAATGTTTATCCCTCTACACATATATAAATAAGAATTTTCTTTCATAATAAATAGAGGCTTCAACCCCAAATTTGTAAAAAACTAATAATCCTCATAGTTTTTGAATTCATTTCGCTAAAATCATTATTTATAAGTAATAAATTTTAAAAAATATGTAATTCATAAAAAAACTGTTTCATTATAATCAATGTTATCTCCAAAAAGAAAATACTTACATTTATTTCTATTGAAAAATTAATTAATTATTTAATACAAGTTATTTATAATGAAATTTTAAATATTTTATCATCTAAATAAAATTTATGAATATCCACTATATATAGGTAATTCCTAACTTGAAACATGTTTACTAGGGTTATACCAAAAGTTAATATACACATTTTATAATGTCTATATAAGGGATATATTAACCCCATTACCTACTATAAATTCATATATTATATCATCAAAAAGAAAACATATCATTCCATACATTTAAATTGAGTAATTTTCTAAATTCTTTCTCATTTCATAATTTTTTTTCATTGTAGGTTTTTTCAACTATTGGTAATTCTCAAGGGTGAAATGATATAGTAGATCTGTTGGTTTTAAAGATATTATTTCATTTTATTTATAGTCCCATTTTAATTTATTAACTTTTAGTCGATTTAATAATTCATGTTATGTATTACTCGATTGTATATAAAAATGGATTCATGTACCTATTTCATAATTTTCCACAATGAATTAAAAAATATTTTTAGTCTGATTCTTATATTTTATGACTCATAACCAAATCAATTTTAATTCTTTTTTAATTTTATAATAATATACTGCAGAAATATAAACATATATTTTAAGAAAATAAAATTCGTCATAAAACCTTAAGAATTACATTCTCCCCCCACCTAAATAAATTATGTCCTCATAATTTTAATTATTACTCGCTAATAATACTAACTAAGGGTATCCATAAGATATAAAAGACTCAAGATAATAACATAAACCTTGTTATATTAGGTCATAAAATAAATCTAATATATTACTTCATAATATGAATATCCTAATATTGAGTTTCTTCTGAACCATTTGAGATAAATATCTCTCATGCTTAAGTACTAATACCCATATAAAGAAAATTGTTTTCAAAGGGAGTTTTTAATCATACTTTTATTGATATTTGACAATGAGAAGATTTGGAATATTAAATAATATTTAATTTTTTCAATAATTGATACTATAACTATGTAAGTATACTCTATCTATGTTGATTATCATATAAAATTCCACAAAGGAAAGAAGTATTAGATATATGTGATCTATGTAACATCATGTTAATGTTTTCAAGTACCCTTTGACCCTCCTTTTTGTTCATGATTTATTTAGAGTTTTCCATAGATGTTTTAAAGGGTAAATTTAAAAAAATATGGAAAATATGGGTTGTGAATGGTTGGAAAATAGTTTTCCCAAACCATATGTCCACCCACTGTAAACTATGAAAACCCATATAGTGGGTGTTTTCATGGTTGGTGCATGTTTTTACAAACCATGCTCCCACCAAGTAGAAATTATGAACCACATCATTAGGGAATGTGGTTGGGGTGTATGGTTTTTCTAATCGTGTGGCTCATCCCAACTAACCGTGCATGTTGGACTTTTTATTTATGAAAATTAATAAAAAAATCTGAAACACCCTTTTTACCTCTTTCTCATCCTGAACACATTATTACTCAAAATCTTAGGTCTTTTAGGATCTCATGAACAATTGTTTCTCCTCTAAACCCCTTTCTAGGTTGTTTGATTCTTGGATAAACTCATCTGATCCCTCTTTAGTAAGTGATATTCTCTCATTCCTTCTCTCTCTCTCTCCCTCTTTTTCTTTCACCCATAGAGTTGTTATAGAATCATGTATTTTATGGATCTAAACTTCTATGTTTTGGATCTTGAATGTTGGTTTTATTCATTTATCTCTATTACCATCATTCTTTAATGTTAAATCCCATTGTGGGTGTTGTGATCCATGATTCTCTAAAAAAGGTAGGTGGTTCCATTGAAATATTTCATGTAATAAACCTCATATTTTCATTATTTAAATTAAATTTATTTCAATTGGATTATGAAATACCAATTCAATATGAATTTTAATTTAAATTATTTTAGTTTGTATTTTGAGGAAACCACATAATTGCAAATGAGTTTTAATTTTGGTGTGCTTTGGAAATTGATGGAAATTTTAAATTAATTTTAGAATTTACACAGAAAAAGGATTAAATTGATTTATTTGAAAACCTAGGATTGGTTTTATTTTTAAAGTAATTAATTGATGAAAAATCCTCGATTTGGTTGGAAATTGAATTGGAATATTGATATTTACATTGGGAAAATTTATTTTGAAGTGTTTTAAAATGATTGATTACCAGTTTTTTTTGATGAAAATTTCCCTTAAGTGGATGTGGAATTAATTTTCCCTTAAGTTAGAGTGAATTTAATTTCTCCCTTAAGTGGTAAAGGATGTAATTTTTCTTTGAGTTCGGGTGTTATGATTTGTTTGATTGATATATATATATATATATATATATATATATATATATATTGTTGATTGGGAACTACAATGTCCTTGCCTATTGATTTATATAAGATGTTTTATATTAAATTTTTATTAAGAATTTTTTGGAAATGTTTACATATTTTGAAATGAAAATAATGTTTTGCTTTAAAGTGAAATTGTACTACCATGCATGTTTTGTTAAAAATTGAAAAAATTATTTTGTCTATTTTTATAGAATTTATTATGGAACACTTTGTGAGGCCTCAAAATATTTCATTTTTTCCAACATGGGAATATCTATTTGTAAAAGTTCATTTTCTGTCGGTAAAACGTTTTACCAACATATATGTCCCTGTCACTAAACTATCAGTAAAAACTCTATCACTAAATGTTATTGCGATAGATAAAATAGTTCTGTTGAACATATAATTATACCAATAGATAATATATATGTTGGTTAAATTACTTAGCAATATATTCATACAACAAATTTATCTGTTGGTAATATTATTATCAATAATTATATATTTCCATCTGTAATATTATTTTTCACTAAAATTCCACATTATTTCTATTAATCTAATTATTTATAATATATTTATTATATAATAATTATGAAATTAACTTAAATGAAACTCAAACAAATTAAAGGTTTATTTGAAAAAACAAGTTTAAAAATCATTTAAAAACATGACATCAAAAGATCACAAGAAGCCTGAGTCCGCTAATCACTTTTTATTAGTATTTTCAATAAAACACTTTGAGGTTAAGTGGGAACCATTACAAACTGGAAACTAGACTACACCGATCATAGAAAACCAAAAATCCAACAAACATATAGAATTCAAAATTCAAACCCACAGACTTCCAACTGTGACGTGCCATCTGCACCTCGAGCTGCATGGTAGGGCATGAGAAATGAGGCATGTCAAGTTGTCTTCACCATCATGCAACATCACGGCACCGCTGTCACGCCAATAGACTGTTGCAACAGCTCCATCGCCACAACATCTTCCCCAGCAATGGACCAAATCAACAACCAGGTCATCACAAGAAACCCAACCCCACACAATCTGGAACAAACAAATCCAATTGCTTGACAGCATAACCCCGAAGATGCAGCAGATCAAAACCTGGGCTGCTAGGAGTATCACAAGGCACCACCTGTCTGACATAGATTGCTGGAGAGGATCCCTCACCCAACATAGAGAAATGGTCTACCTCCAAGACAAGGAAGCTAGAAAATCACCCATGCATGCATCCTATTGCAGAAAATCTGGAAAAAAGAGAATAAAACCAATAGAAAAATAGGCATCAATAACATAGAACATCAGAGGAACAGTCCTGGCCTGTGCAAGCCGTATGTCAGATCAACCCCAGAAACGGACATCAACCCCTGTAACAGAACCACTACATGTAAGAACATAAAATTGTAATGTAAACCATGAAAAAAATTCAAACCATGCCATGTGGATCACTGCATCATGATTGGAGACAATAATAACACAATCTAAAAGAAAACCAAACCCACAAATCAAGAACATATGGCCAAAAACCACCAACTGTTAAGACAAGATTCTGGAAGGGAAGGAAAAACTCAGAGTCGGCCTCTTATTTAATTCAAAATTGGAGGACTTACAAGATAGCAGCCTCATGTAGATATATGATCACATATTAATCCAAAATGATTTGAATCAAGATAAGGTGAGTCATGTGGTCTAACATATTTTGAAGCCATCATTTGTAGCTCCATCAATACAACAGTCCTAAACTGCACACAAATCCATCAAACTTCAAATAAAAAATAATAGCTCCAAGAACAAAGTACTCAATTCCCATTCAAAACTAAAAGTGAAAGAAAAACAAACATATCCTCACTCCTGATATGTGCTAAAAAGTTCAAGACAAATAATATAAAAATTCATCAAAATAAGAGAAATCAAATATTAATTCATATAATACATAACAGAGAAATGAAATAAAGGATTTACCTGAATAAAATGGTATGGAATATCATAAAAAAAGGTAAATACTTTGAATTGAATACATTATATATTCATTCATATCAATAATTGACCAATTTAAAGTCATATTACACACGAATACCTGAGTGATCAAGAGGACTCATAGGCTTGTGAAATAATTTTGTTGATAATCCAAACCAATTCACCCTCCCACGAGATGATACAAACCTGATCATTTTAAATAAGTGCTTTTTCTTTTCCTAATAATAACATGATAAAACATATATAGGTTGAATTCATAGTCAATCAGAATTCCCAGCCTATATTTTATAAGCATATAAAAAACCTTTATCCACATGAAATTTGAGATGAACAAAATAAATACATATCATAATAATAAGTATTACACATAGTTTTCAATTACACAACATTACATAAATTGTGCTCAAGTAAATTCTTGAATTTAACTAGAATATAATACTTGAATTACCATAAAATTTCAATTAATAATCAAAAGACAACATAGTTTCAATATTTTATAAAAGTATCTCAAAATGAACAAAAGAAGACCATATAGAAAAATGAAAATAAGAAATAAGAATAAGTATTTTATGAGGTTTTCACAAATGGTTGCAAGAAAGAAGAATAAAAATCAGCAAGTATATTGTTTCGATCAAGGACCTTCGTTTATTATTAGTGTTGATTATGACTTCATATAGAGTCAGTTGAGGAAAGATTAAGGCACAAAAGCTGAAGCAGCAAAGCATTCCAACTGCACTCCAACCTCAAGGGTAACCATGGGTCTCCAATATAACAGAATATTAAGAAGCCTCATTTTATAATTAAATAATCCAATCATTGGGTTGCAAGATCTCTATATTTAAAGGTGTTCTATGTTCCATTACCTTTCAGGCTACACTTTAAGGTGCTGATAGTACTTCAATTGAGGAAAGATGACAGCCACATGTAACATGAGTTGGGGTACTGAAGTTTCTATGAACTATATTAAGATAAAGTATTCATGTGAATCACTAGTGCTATAATAAATTTCAAAGTGTTCTCAAACAAAAGCATCTGTAGATATATCTATTATAACTAGCTATCCAATACAAGAAGCCTACTTGAATATTAAATCAGTGCTAAAAGTGATAAACCAGTAATAAAACATAATCTTATAAAAATGTAAAGACTGAAAAATTGAGGGTATAAAAAAATACAACCAAATAAATGAAACTTAATCATAATGTCCAAGTATGAAACCCATGATTCATTCCCATGAGAAGACTGAAAATTAGCCCCAAAAAAATCAAAGTCGAAATCATAGATAGCAGTTCAGGGAGAAAGAAAAAGTTAAATCTATTATCCAAATACTATAAATTTAAAACTGTTATCTATAATAGAGATTACGGAAATGACACAAAAAAATGAGATGCAAGAAATGCCATTGGGTGGCTACCAAGGAGAAATGCTGGAGTCGGGGTAGTGAACAACTCACATCGGAGGTAACATCTTAGAGAGGCAGCGATGTTGGGGTCGATGGAGTACTAGCAACAGAGGGATCGAGGGGAGCAGTGGTGATTGATGGGTTATGGGTGAGATGATAGTGAGTTTGGGGGGAACAATAATGGTGGGGTTGGGTTGAGATGACAGCACGGTGCTGCGGAGTCGAGGGGAGCAGCAGGGTCGGGGGGGGGGGGGCAGGGTAAAGGTAGTGGGTCAGTCGTGGATCAGGGGAGCAGCAGTGGAAGGGTGGGGGGAGAAGCGCTGCGAATCATTCTAGGGCACAATGGGGTTCGGGGGAGATGAGGGTGGGGGGATTTTTTAAGCATTAATTGGTCTAATAAAAATAATAGAATTTTCCATGTAATAAAAATATAATATTTCTTAAAAAATAGATATAATCTCAAATTTTTTATCATTTATATTAATTTTATAATATTCATCATCATTTCATTATATCATATTAAATAATTATTATTTTAATTAAAAATTTATGCATATATTTTTATTATAAAATGATTCATTAATACTAAATAATTAATTAAAATATATATTTAATTATTGATAAAAGATTTCTGAATATTGAAAAATTTATTTTAATGAATTTTTTTACAGTAAAATATTTATTAGTAATAGTAATTAATAACAATAGATTTATTTATTATAAAAAATATATTTTTATAGTTATGATAAAACAACAAATTTAATTGTTAGTAATGTTTCTGTTGGTATTAAGTAATTAATTTCAACAGATATATCTGATGGTAAAAATAATTGTTGCTATGTATAGTTAACACTATCAAAAGTTAATATCTGTTGGAATTACTCAATTTTACAAACAATTATGTTATCTATCATGAAACTTCTATTTGTAAAAGAAATTTTTTTGTAGTGTAGTAATTTATCTCACATCTAATCATTTATATTTGGATTTTGTAAGTATTCTACTACCATGTTTGGGTGAAGGTAAAGTTTCTCTTAGAGGAGGTGGATGTTATTATTCTTTTGGGATTGGAGGGTTAATACATTTCAGATTTTTGAGTTTAATCTCATTTTTTGGTACTTTGATGATGTATTTCTTGGGTTTTAATATACCATTTGACTTCAACTGTCTCTTTTGGTATTATTATTTGAGCATACTAATATGTAACTATTTATTCCATTGTTTATGTGAAAAACTTTTCCTAGTTTTATCATGTGTGATGTCAGGTGCTAGTCACTAACCCATGGGGATTGGGAATGACCTTTGGGCTATGTCAGTTCCTACTTGGGTATAATAGTACCAAGGTAAATATAATTATTCATGAAAATGTGGTATCAAAGTTATCAGTTTTGTATCTTTCCTTGATGTCATTATGTATTTTGAGATCATTTGAGACTTAAGAGGTAGTTATGGTTGAGTTTTTTCTAGATCTCATTGTAATGATCCTTAAATAACCATGGGTAGTTTGAGAAAGTCAAAATGAGGATTAATTATATTATTTTCCATAATTTTAATTTGGAATGGTTGAGATCCAAATCTTATTTATCTGTCTTGTGGGATTAATTTTCATGTTATTCTGATTTAAGTGTTGATCTAAAAAATATAATGATGTCTTATTTATTGTTTTTTTATATTGTATATCAGCATGCCTCTGAGAAGACATTTGAATATAATCTAGGAGAAATATTTTGATGAACCACAATAAGAAAATACTCTTGCGAAAAATAATATGGCTGAGGTTATTTTGTGTGGTATCCAATATTTGGGACAAGAAACTACACCCATTCCTATTTGGATCCAACTGTGGACCCTCATAAGGATGAATTCTAGAGTCTTTCCCAAGAGTTCCTTCGCTATAATCCACTAGTTTTCCATGGTTCCCATGATCATAAACTTGATGAAGATTGGTTGAGATGTAAAGATATTTTTTGAGTTTTTAGAGACTCCTGGTGTGATTAAGGTGAAATGTTTCACCTTCAAGGAAGAGGGACCTTACATGAAATGGTGGGACTAAATGGTGATGATGAATAATCATCAAGGGTTATAATGTAAGTACATTGATGTTATTTTCATTAACTAGTTCTATCTAATTTCTATGGTTCTTTCTAATTTTATGGAGTTTTTCAAAATTAAATGGGATTACAGGACCATGAGAGAATATGAAAATTAATTCTATGATCTTATAGATTTTTCACCTAAGATAATATCAAAAGATAAGATTAATACTTGAGGGTTTAATATGGGACTTTTATCGGATATTTTTTATTATATTTCCTTATGTAATATCACTTCTTATACTAATGTTCTAGATAGGATGTTGACGGTTGAGATTGATCTAGTTGGTATGTTAGGATTGAATGGAGCTCCTTTTTCTCCCATCGGTAGTTCTGTGAATTCCCATAAAGGGAAGAGAAACAGTGATGTGTCTCTTGGTGTATCTACAGAATAGGGTTCATCTATACATCCTTCTATTCTTAGAAGAGGCCCTTTGATTTTCTTTTAGTGTGTCAATCATGGGCACTGAAAATGGGGTTGAACTGAGGCACCCATGATATTTGGATCATATAGATGCTCAAGTCACTTGCATAAGTTCTTTCATATCTATTTTAATACACATAGTAGAAAAGGATCATCAGCACAAAAAGTAATATACTGAAATTATATGCTTTAAGATCCAATAGGTTCCATCCACAGGCATCTGAAGTGAAGCTTCTTCACACAGTGGAAGCACCTCCAAAGGAAGAAGATATAGGTCTAGAAAATATGATAGGTACCATCATTATAGATTTATCTTTATTTACTACTTCATTTGTTATTGGTGTATCTCATTCATTCATTTTGACTTGTATTACAAACCTACCAAATATTCTTGTAGATCTTTTATCTTATATAATGGATATTACTTCACACCTCATAACAAAGAGAGAGGGGTCTTATTTTTCTTTCTTATGTTCTCTATTTATCAAAGAATGATATTACTAGGGATTTCATAGTTCTTCACATGAATCCTATTGATTTAATTTTAAAGATGGATTGGGTAATTTCCAATAATGAGAGAATTGATTATTATCTTTCACGGGTCTCCTTTTTTCACTCAATGGGGTGTGTCATATCATTCAAGGAGAATGGGAAATAAGGTCAAGTTGAGATGGTCCATCTTATCTATAGTTAGGGAAGGTAATATTAGAGTTTGATTTTGATCTGGATTAAGAATATTTGAGTGATGATCTCCCTCTAGTTTTCACCGAGTATCCTAACATTTTTCATTATTAATTATTTGGTTCTCCACTGATATGGGAGGTAGATTTTTCTATTGATTTAGTGCTTGGTACGCAACCAATATCCATACCTTCTCACCATATGTCACCAAATAAAATGAAAGATTTGAAGACTCAATTGTATGATCTTTTAGAGAAAGACTTTATATGCCTGAGTGTGTTACCTTGGGTGATGGTTATTCCCTTTGTAAGAAATCTAAGGGAAAGCTGCTCCTAAGTATTGATTATCGATTACTCAACCATGTTATGGTAAAGAAAAATTATCTATTTCCATGTATTGATGATATATTTGACTAGTTGAAAGGGGTGAAGTGGTTCTCGATGATTGATCTTTGATATAGTTATCATCAGTTAAGAATAAAATAATCTGACATTTAAAAAACCTCCTTCTAGAGCTGTTATAGCCATTATGAGTACCTTCTCATTCCATATGGTCAAACTAATTCTCCTTTAGTCTTTATATATTTGACGTATATGATATTACATGAGAATATAGATAAATTCATGGATGTATTTCTTGATGAATTCCTTATTTACTCTAAGTCCAACGAGGATCATGTGTTTCATCTTATAGTAGTTACATAATTGTTGATAAATTACCAAAATTATATCAAGCTATCAAATTGTGATTTCTATATTTAGGAATTGAATTTCATATGAAACATGGTGTCAGAACATGGTATCTCAGTTGATCCTAGGAGGGTGAATGTTGTTTTGAAATGGTAGAAACTGTATAATTTTGTTGATATTCAAATATTCTTGGTTTTATCAATATATTATCAGTGGTTTATAAAGGATTTATAAAAATTTTCTTCTCAATTGACTGCTCTAAAATATAAGGGGGTGAATTTTATTGGGATGAAAAATTTTGATGTTATTGTTTTACTAAAATTTCATTGGACTACTACACTAGTATAGACTCTTCTAGAGGTCGGGCAAGACTCTGTGTTATTCTATGATTGATCAGGTTCAGGTTTGGGTTATTTTTTATATATGGTGATTATGTTGTTTCATATGGATCTCAATAGATTAGTCTACATGAATAACTACCCAACCCATGACATTCAACTTGAATATGTGATTTATGCACTTAATAGTTGGCATCATTACTTTTTATAGAAAGGATTATCATGTTTTACAACCATAAGAGCTTGAGTAATATCTTCTTTAAAAAATAATTAAATATATTCTAGAGAAATTGGGTAGAGTACCTATATTATTTTTATTTCAACATAGACTATACCCTATGGAAGGGGAATGTCATCACATTTTCTTTGAGAAGGAAACATCTAAACTGGGATATGAAAGAATTATCAAAATAGTGGAACTTGATGGCTAATTTTCACAATTTTATATTGTAGTTCATAAAATGGGGGTGTGGTCATTTTTTCCAGTTTTCTGTTGACATACACTCTTCTCAAGACCATTATTTAGAATCATCAGCTTCATGATGAATTTTTTAGCATTAGTGACTATCTTTATAGTGGGGAGACCTTTTTTGAGTGTTCATTATCCAAAAAGGGTGTGATATGTTTTTGAAACTACTATTATGTACTCTTACCTTAATAAAATATTTGTTGGTGTTATTTCCATAATTCATAGTGGGTAGATCACCTAGAAATCAAAAATATTTTCTATAATATGTAGCGTCGATTATGGTGTCTAGGTATGAGATGGGGAATAGATGATTTTGTATCTCATTGTTATACTCTCTAACTTGTCAAGGATGATCACCAGAGCCCTTTGGTTTTACTTCATCCACATCTAGTGCCAAATTGGTAGTGGAATGAAATTTCCATGTACTTTCTGGCTGGGTAGCCACACACACAGAGAAAGATGAATGTGACATCGATTGTGATTGATTGAATAACAAAATCAGCTCAATTTATACCCATTCATGATATATAAATATTTCATAAGTTCGGAATATCTATGTGAGAGAGGTTTTTCATTTACACATAGTTACATCTATTGTAGTCTCTAATAGAGATCATAATTTTACCTCTCATTTTTTTAGAGTACTTTAGGAGTCATCGGGATCTCATTTTCATTTGAGTATAGAAAAAACATCTATGGATGGATGGAAAGACAAAGAGGTCTATACAGATTCTTGAGTATATACATCATTCCTATTTTTTCAATTTTGGAAAGGTTTGGGATGACCATTTGGGACTATTTGAGTTTACCTATAATAATAGTTACCTATATTTGATCAGAATGGATTTTTTTTGAGACTTTATATGGTCATCCATGTAAATCTTTGTTGTGTTGGTCAAAGATTGGTGAAAGTTCCATGGTTGGACCGAGATTTGGTCTAGGGGATGAAAACAAAGATTCTATTGATTTTATAGAGTATTTTTATGACACAAATCCAATATAGATCTTGTTTTTATCATCCTCATATACCATTGGAGTTCTTAGATGGGAAACAGGTGTTCTTTATAGTAAACCTACATTTAAGTCATTAGTGGATTGGGAGGAATGTGAAGCTTTTTTCATTTTCTGGGACCTTTTAAGGTTTTTGAGAAGGTGAAAAAAGCATCATACCATTTATCACTTATATTATAGTTTATGTCAATACATAATATGTTTCATGTATCATAGCTATGAAAGTATCTTTTTGGTCCATCTTATGTTTTGAGTTGGAGTAATCTTTATATTGAGCCTGAATTATCCATAACTGAGAATCTAAATAGAATAGTTTATTATAAAACAAAGGTAATTCATTAGAGGGTGATACCATTGGTTTGAGTGCTATTGTAACACCCCAAGTAAATAAATAGTATGACATTTTCACATTTATCCATATTTGTGACTAAAATATTAATATAAAATTAAAGGGGATGCTATTCTCTATGGCGTACCCAACACGCAACAATGAGTTTCTTGGGAATCTTACGTTGCACTATAATAATAAAATAATATTATTTTAAATGGTAGTTATCGCCTAGCTGTTGTGATGGCAGGAATGAATAGAACTAACTACAAAATGATTATATATGTTTTTCAAATATTTATACTTTTTACAATAAATGTTAGAGGATTAAAAATGTGAATTAATCCAATTTTAAGCGTAAACATTCTAATATACTTTAAAAGGTCGATTAACCGCCTTTTGATGGAGAACCTCTTTTAAATCCTCTTTTTGACAATTTTATGTGTTATATTTGACAAAATAAAATTCTTCTTTAGAATCGGGACATCAAAATTTACTTTGTGTAAATTTTTGGTATCTTTCCGATAAAGTTCATTTTTTTAATGAATAGTGAAAAATGTTGTATTTTAATTCAAAACCTCTTTTAAATATAATTTATTTACATGATTAGATTATCTTTTGAATTTTTTTAAGTAAAATTAGAATATATTTTTACCATTTAATCCAATAGTGGTTGTTGGAATTAATCTCACTTTGAAATCGGACTTAAACTAGTGTCAATATTTTGATACATTTTGTTTCATAAAAACACGCTATTTGTTTTGACAGCGGGAATAAATTATTAAATTAATTAATGCAACGTATATGTTTTGAATTTTGTAAAATAGACATCATTTTTGAATTCAGAATATCAAATATAGCTTAGGGTGAATTTTTGGTAATTTTCTGAAAAACTTCAATTTTTTATGAATAGTGAAACCACTAAGTGGTACTTATAAAAACTGATTTTCCGTTTAAATGAAATTTTTCCATCTTTGTGTTTTGAATTTCAAAAATCCGACATACATGGATGTCATTAAGAAGTAAAATGTGGTTCAATGGGATTAAAATAATTTTTTGGTGAATAGTAACTTATTAAGTTTTTAATCGCGATTAGAGGTAATTAGTGTAGTTTAATGTAAGAATAATGTTTTAATAAAATGAAATGACCTAGACACATGTCCTACCCTCAATGTATGTGTCATGGACGAACAATAAAATCCATGGGTCAACTTGGGGACCCCATGGAGCCACTTTGGTTGGAAAATGACATAAATACCTTTTTATTTAATGTTAAAGTAAAATGACACAAACATGAGATGTTTTAATAAAACAATTTTTACAAGGGGTTATAAAAGTAATATTTTTAACTATAAATAGTCACTGGAAAGATAAAAATATTTCCTACATTATAGTATTTGTTTTATAATTTTTAGACATTAAATAAATTAAATTATATATGACATTATGATAATGTAGTGATGACCTCATTATTTAGCGATTTAAATAAAATGGAAAGATAATGTAAAATATAAGACCTAAACATGTCCAAAACCTATTGTATGGGTGGAGTTATAACCCTTATCACCTTATCCTTGAAACACATCAACATGGGACCATTAAAATCCTAAACTCATTCTAAAATAATGTAACATTTCTTTACTTTCCAAGAGTGCCCCTCCTCTCCTCCTATAAAAGGCCCCCACCTCTACCTCTTTACCCACACTTCAAATGCCTTTGGCTCGGCCAACCCCTGCCCATTTTGTCTCTCCACATCCTTCTCTAACTCCTTGAAGCCTCACTTTTGGCAGAAGTCTTCCCAAGGAAGCCTTTGAGCTCAAACCAAAGGGAGTTACCCGATTTTAAGGTAATGTCTTCACTTGTTTCCTTTTGTTTTATTTTTCTTCTCCAACCCCCTAAACTCTTTTTATTCATTTCTTTTGTAACAACTACAGTATCTACAATATACTAGGATGTTGTTATAAGAATTATTCGAGCTACACTTACACACACCTACATCTAATGGTTAAAGAACATACTGTTTATGTGGATGGCGAATTTATGCCTCACAAAACGATGATTGTTCAACACTCATATATCACCTTAAAATGTGGCCATTAAGATGTCACTATATTTATATATTATATATAATATGTTTATGTTTTACTTATGCTTCTATATTTTTCATTTATGCCATATCCTTTATGGTTACCATTATGAGTAAACGTGATATCTTCATTTTAGGAAGTGCGGACTACTGCCCCCCTCAAAGTGATTTGATTCGTTAATTCCATATGTGGGACGTATAAAGGATGTAATTAATGGTACTATATATGATATTATACTGGAATTATAATATACCTTTATATCATTGTGATTCCATTCTATAAAATACGAAATAGAAATGAAAGTAGCGTTCATGCGTGCGTACGGCTTACCGTCTCCATGAACGGTGCATTTCATTTCTTACCTCTAAATGATTATGTAATATTACAAATGCATGTTTATACAGGATATATATGATATATATGATATATAAATCATGATTATAACTCTGGATATAATGGATACATGAACAACTTGTAATTATAAAGAGCATATTTTGACTCAAGTACCAATGATCGTTTAAACGACCGTTATTAACAAAAATAATTACATAGTGTTCATGACATGGTAATAAATAATATAAAAGGAATAATGAACTTGAAGAAGGTTCTTAATGAATTATAAATTAACTCAAGTTTATTATTCAGGAGATTAAAGAACGACCGAGTCAAGTCAGACACGAGGTAAGGGATACTACTCCTCTTTTTCTTTTTTAAGTACACCCTTTTATATCATTCCTTTTAAGCTCATATTTCTTGTGATTGGGATGTTATTTTTTTTACTATTACTGTAATTTTTATTTTCATATGATGAGAGACCCTATTCTCTCTCATAAATCCATTTTGGAAGTTTTGAGTGGCGCCGATAGGCTGCCGAATTTTTGTAAGAGATCTAACCTCTCTCTTTCTTTTTAAGTACTCTCCTTTATGTCACTTCTTTTAAGCTCATATTTGTTATGTTGGGGGATGTTATTTTATATTAATATTTCATTAAACTTTATGTTAATATGATTAGAGACCCTATTTTCTCTCATCAATCCATTTTGGAAGTTTTAAGTGGTGTCGTTAGGCTGCCGAGTTTTCGTAAGGGATTTTTCATCTCACTTTTATTCCTGTGAGATTTATGTTACATTTGCCACAATTTCCTTTGAGTGGTGTATGTACTACCCATTATTTTACTCATTTTGTAATATAATTTCATTTATGAGTATTTACATCAATGTTGTATTGTCCTTCTTTCATGGGGTGCATGTCTCGAAAGATACCCATGTCGGTAAGGGAACCTTTCACCCTCCTCTTTTTAAAAGACTTCTGTTGTTATGTATTTTAATTCACATAATATTATGTTGGGATATGTTCTTATATATCCTTATTGATTTAAATTTTATGTCCAAGTGATGATATACCATTTTTATCTCTCATCAACTCATTTCCTGAATTTTGAAGTGACACCGTTAGACTGTCGAATTTTACCAAGGGATCTTTTTAACCCAATTTCGATTTCTTTGGGTTCAACATGTAGTTATTGAATACGTCATCCTTTGAATATGTGTGAATGATCTTTTATTGTTTTACAATTAATATCCACTTATATTGGGTGTATTTATATTTGTCACACATAATTTTGAGATTGATTTATCCTTAATTTAAGGATACCTTCTTTATAAGGGATTTCATCACGTTTTACATTTCTATTGAGACTTCATTGTTGTTATGCACCAATTCACTCTTATATGGTGTATATACTGTCCGTTGGAATATTATATCATGAATCAATTTATTATCATTAAATTTTATTCCTCAATTATTGTATTCAAGTGTCTCTAATTTTGGTAAAAACCCTTTAACCAAAATATCACTTTAAATGTTTTAATGATTTGTTCTTATTAATATCCATGTTTTCAAAATCGTTTTAAGGATTTATTTATATGGATATTAATGGTTTAAAATGTTAAAATCTTCAAGGTGGTATGGGAAACTTTGATTCGAAAATCTCTTTATTAAATGTTTTAAATGGTTTTGAAAATGGTTTTTTTATAGATTCATTATTTCAATATCCTAAAATGTTATATTGTGATTGAAATGTGGAAATGTTATGTTTCCTTTATGCATGTTTTATGTGATACTTTTATGTTATGGTTCTAGGTCATTGTTATGAAAACGGGTGGTTCCGTGATAAACTAAGGGCGGGTGAGCCCGATATAGCTCTCCAATGCATTCGGTAACGTGAAGGAGTGAAACGTTAAGGTTTCTCTGAAGAGATTTAGGGAATATACTATGGTGGGTATTCGAAATGTAACCAAGAGGGTTACTCCCTACGTAAGAATGTTATGAATGCCTAAAGTTACCTTTTATGTCTTATGATTTCTATGTTTTATTCATGATTTGATGAGGTATGTTAAAGTGCCTATGTTTTATGGGTAAAGTATGATTTTATTCTTAAGTATATATGACTCATGTTTCCTTTCCATATTTTTTATAATACTTACTGAGATGTTTATGCTCATCCCAAGTTTTTTTGAAATGTTTTTCACAGGTCAATGGAAAGGTACATGATATGATGATAGTGTCAAGGAAGTGTCAAGAAAGAATCCATGCTTTATTTTTAAATATGTTTCCATTAATGGTAAGAAAAAGAATACTATCTTTTATGTAACCACTTTGTTTAAATGTGAAATGTAATGCATGTTTTATGATCTAATTCTCTAAAACTCTAAACCTGAAAAGATCATCAATGTGTAATCTTTTAATAACTCATGATTAAGTAAGGTTTAAGGTTGGGGCCTTCTAACTATGGAAGTAAGCATTTGATATTCATGAAATGTGGGAGAAAGAGGAAATGCTGAGAGAGAAATGGCCTCATATTTTTTATATGGAAGCTTCTTGGAAGAATTTTTAGGGATATAAATTTTCTATGATGGAGAGGTTGTAACATCTTGTTAATATTTTTAGGTACTCCATCGACCTCCTTTTCATTTGTTCTTAAATTAGGGTTTGTATTGGGTGGTTTTAGGTAGGAATTTGAAAAACATTAGAAAATTTTGAGATGTTCATAGTTGGCACACAGTTTTCACAAATAGTGAGCCCTAGTATGGACCATGAAAACCCAAACAGTGGTAGTTTCCACAGTTAGCAAATGGTTTGAAAAACTATATTCCCACCAAGTAGAAACTATGCCCCCCATTTTAGGGGTTCATGGTTAGGTTTCATAGTTTATCTGACTGTGCGGACCTTCCTATCGAGCTGTGTGCGTTAGAATTTTTATTTCAAAAAAATAAACAAAAATTTCCTGATACCCCTTTTTACCTCACACTGGAACCTAACTTAGGATTTCTCAAAATCCTTGGTTTGGGAGTCTCTCGGGAACAATTTTTGGCTCCTCCAAACCCCTTTCTAGTAATATCTAGCTTTTAGAAACTCATTTGATCCCTCTCTTGTAAGTGATCTTTTCTCATTACAACTCTCTAGTTCTCCTTTCATTCCTCCATAGGGTTGTTAGATGATCATGTTTTCTATGGATATAATGTATTTTAAATTTATATCTTGATTCTATTTTTGGTTCCTTGATCATCATTGACTTCTTTATTCATTTGAAAATACTTTTTGGGTGTTTATATCTGTGATTCCATGAAAAAGGTAGCTGGTTCCATTGAAAATTTTCAAGTAAAAAAACCTTGAATTTATTTATTAATATTAAATTTCTTTCAATTTCATTAAAAAAAGCAATTTGATTTGAATTGGAATTATAATTGATTTTTTATTATATTGATTAAAACCCCAATTACAAAGGAATTGGAATTTGGGGTGTGCATTAGAAATTGATGGAAATTATAAATTAATTTGAGAATTTACATGGAAAATGACAAAAATTGAATTGTTTAAAACCAATGATTGGTTTTATTTTGAAAGGAATGAAATGTTAGAAAATATATGAATTGGTTTTAAAATTGAATTAGAATATTGAAATTAAAATTGGTAAATTGAATTTTAAAGTGTTTTAAAATGATTGATTTCTAGTTTTTTGATGAAATTTTTCCTTATGTAGGATAAGAAGTGATTTTTCCTTAAGTGGGAGTGGCTGTAATTTTCCTTTAAGTGGGAGAGGATGTAATTTCCATATTATTGGGGTTTATATGAGTTTTTTATTGATATATATATATACATTATTGATTTTGATATACTTTATTCATACCTATTGATTTATTGAAACTATTTTATCTAAAATTTTTACTAATGTATTTTTTGAAATTTTTTAATCATTTGAAATGAAAATAATGTATTGGTTTAAATGTGATATTCTACATGTATGATTATTTAATTAAAAATTGAAATAATTATTTGGTCCATTTTTATGTAATCTTATTATATAACACTTTATGAGACTATACAAGGATTTTATCTCACACCCAACCTTTTTCATCAAAAAATTGAAGATTTTCTATAACCTGTTTCTAGTAAAGGGAAAGTGCCTCTTGGAGGAGGTAGATGGTCCAAAGCCTTTGGGCTTGTAGGGTGGATAAATTTAGGATTTTTGAGTTTTATCTCATTTATTTTGTTATTTTTAGGATGTAATTTATGGGTTTTGATATACCAATTTGAATTCTGGTGCTATCTCCTTTGAGAAATTCCTTTGAGAATATTGATATGTAACATTTTTTCGACTTTTTATGTGGAAAAACCGTTCTCATTTCTATCTTGAATGATTCTATGTGATATTCACCAACCCATGGGGATTCGTAACTCCCTTTGTACTATGTATGTGTGAGGTCGGTTACTAGAGTACCAAGGTACCTGGGCTAGTTCTTGACAATGTATCTTCCCAAATAACTCAAATAAGAAATAGTTGAAGACATTGGATATAATCATCAAAACTCCTAATTTTCTCACCAATAATTCAATATCAAATTTTTTAGGTGGTGAATCAATATTTTTAGAATACATGCATGATATGAAAGGATGGGAAGAACTAGAATCAAATAATACATTCATAGATCTATATTGGAGTATATGGGTACCTTTAAACACTTCATTATTAGGGTTTACATCAATGTTAGTGATTTAAAATGATCTTATTAGTTCCCTTAGTCGTTGATATTATTGATGTATATTATACTAGAAAAATCTTGGATTTGGGCACTAATTTACATAATATATAAACCCAACACATTTTAAAAAACTGAATTTTTTTGGTATCTTAGCAGGAATCTTATTTCTCTCTATAATGTTAACCAAAATCTCCATTTTTCCTTTTTAGTATGTTTCTATGTACCCTATTACTGCACAATTAAAAATTATTCTAATTCCTTTAATAAATTTACCTTGGTTTTCTACATTCATGTCATGTTGGAAGATGAATATTCTTTCTTTTATGGTATTTATCATGTAAAAATCCATAAAAAGACATTTTTCACATATTTGGTGTGTTGTTAAGTTTATCTAGATTTTTGTTGTAAATCATAACTCAAGATATGTGTTTAGGCATAACCATAATATTTTAGTCTCTAAATATAATCCCTTTTGGTTGATTATTGGGAAAATCACCACATTTTACATCACACCCATTTTTAACTCTGTTCCTCCTTAACAAATTGTTTCTTTAAATAAAGGATAGTTTTAGTATGAGAAGACTTAAATTCAAAAATGTATAAAATATAAACTATAATATAATAAGAAGAAACTCATTAATCACAGGTATATGCTAGCTTTCGAATCCCTACGTTTCAATCAAGTTTATCCATGGTTTTTTTCCTATTATGTTATCTAACATATTAAGTTATAGATTAAATCATAAAATATAATTTAAATCCTTTATAATTTTTTGTAAATAGAATTTGAATCAACTAAAGTGTATATCCTTGGAGTTTCAAACTAAGTGAGAACATAGGCACTATAACACCCCAAGATTTTTTGAAATATTTTTTTCAAATGAATTTAATCTTTTTTATATTTTTCATTACACGCAACACTGGTTTTATCTTTCATTACATGTAACTCTTAGTTTTCTTTTGTTATCCACAATACCATGTTTGTAACACCCTGAGATTTTATGAAAAATTTTATTTTTAATTTCATTAATGTCTTGTGTTGTACGCTACACCAAAATGAGCTTACACAACATGCATCCCTGATTTACCTTGCATTATACGCAATCACAACCTTCCTCGATAGCGTGTGTAGTACGCAATACCGAGTTTCACTAAACGAGATATTATTATAATATTATTATGAACTAGCCATTATGAATAGTAATACCCACTTTTTGAAATTTTATAAATTTTATCTTTCAAAATGGACTTCATTTTTGGATTTCGGAATATCAAAATTAGCTTAGGGTGAAATTTTGGTACTTTTCGGATAACTTTCAAATTCTGATGAATAGTGAAAATTACTAAATTTTAATTAAAAACAACTTTTTTAATCGAAATAATTAATAGTGATAAATTATTAATTTGAGTGGTTTTAAAGTATATTTAGAAAATATTTTTACAATTTAATACAATGTTGGTCATTGGATGTAATTTCACATTTAAATCAGACATAAACAAGTTTCAATCTTTTGATAGTTATTATCTCTTAAAAACACGCTATTTTTTTGACGATGGGAATTAATTTTTAAATTAGTTAATATAACTGATATGTTTTTAATTTGGTAAAATAGATATCATTTTTTAATTCATAATAACAAATATATCTTAGGCCTAATTTTTGGTATTTTTCTGGAAACATTCATTTTTTGATAAATAGTGAAACCACTAAGTGGTAGTTAAAAAAACTAAATTTTTCATAAAACTTAATTTTACCTCTTCTGTGAGTGGAATTTCTAAAATCCAAGAGACATGGTTAATATCAAAAACTAAAATGTGGTTCAATGAGATGAAAATAATTTTTGCTGAATAGTAACTTTTTACTTTTTTTACCACGGTTAAAAGTAAATAGGGTAATTAAGGGTAAAAATGATATTATTATTACCCTAACACATGTCCTAATTCTATTAGACAGCTGTAATTCGACCCAAAACAACCTTAGGAATAAAATATGACCATTTAGGCTCACTTGGATTAGATTAGGACATTTATTATTAATTTATTTAAAGAAGGGTCAAAATAGTTAAAATCAAAGTTTAATAACTAAATCATTTTTAATATACGGTTATACATAAGATAAATTATACTATAAATATTAATTATAAATATAAAAAGATTTACTACATAATGGTATTTTATTTGTAATTTTTAGACTTAAAATAATTTTAATTTATTATTGACACAATGATGATGCAGTAATTATCTTATTAATGAAATATTGACATAATTGATATTATAAATACTCAAATAAATGTAATTTGAGACTTTTTATGAATTACAATAATTTTATAAGTAAATATGACATGTTATTATTGATTTAATTAACTTTTTTCGAACTAATAATTCTGTTATGATTTTCACAAAAATCAATTACCAAATAGTGTCAAAATTGACATAAAATAGTTTTTAAAAAACATAATATATTATTAATTGTTATTATATTCCTAAAAATCTATGGTTCTGCCAAGATACTTATATCATGATAGTTGTATCATTAATGGACCACTTGGGGGTCACTTGGATGTATATGGTAAGTTTATTAACTATATAATATAAAAATACAAAGTGACATGGTAAATGTCAATCTAATTAACAAAGAGTTAAAACTAAAAGTTAAGATTAATATAATGACCTAAAATTGTCTAAATTATATTTGATGAGAAGATTTTGACCCATACCCACCTTATCTTCTAAATAAATCAATTTGGATATATTAAAAACCGAATATGACTTTATAATAAAATAATATTTTTACTTATTCCAAAGGTGCCCCTCTCCTCCCTTATAAAAGGGCACCTCCTCCCTCTCTTCCTCACACCACATTGAGCCTTCAAGCTCGGAAAACCCCTGAAAGATTATATTCTAAACTTACCTAGAAACATCCTAGAGGTCCTGGTCTTCTTCAAATACCAATTTTAGTGCCCTAAGAGGAGGTCTCAAAGAGGCGCTTCAAAGAAGAGATAATGTCCGTTACCGATTATTTCAACTTTATTTCTTCTTCCACTTCTTCTTCTTATGTTGTTTCATTATGAAGTAATAACATCATTATCACTAATATAATGATATGTTATTATATGTATGAAACAACCCTATTTCACCATCTATCCATCCTATGGAAAACGAAATCATCACGCGTGCGTACGTACGGAATATCGTCTCCACACCGTGGTGTAATCTATTTTCCACCACCACCTTACTTGGATGGGTATAATGATGTAAATAATAACCATATATGATTATTGTAAAGTGATATTGATTCTTTAATATAATACATACACTCAAATAAAATTCCACGATCATGGGAATGATATCATCACTCGTGCGTACGTACGGACTACCGTCTCCACGACGCGATGAGATTCACTCTCCATGTTAACCATTCATGAATGATTATAAAGTATATATTATAAGTAATCATGAAATATATGAAATAATAATGATACTGGATATATTTATATATATATATATATATGTATTTCATCCAATTAATTCCATTCAATTCAATGAGGAAACGAAAACAACGTTCATGCGTACGTACGGCCTACCGTCTCCATGAACGGTGTATTTATTTCCATTTATAGATCTATTATATATATGTATATTCTGAATATATATTATATATAAATAATGTTTTATATTCTAGAATTAATAAATCATGATCTAAGTAATCATATGAATAATTACAAGTCAAAACACAGACGACAAATGAAACGATTTTACCCAAAACGCTCTTTAACATGGAATTTACAAAAGAACGGGTAATATAAAGTCATAAGTGAACCGTATATGATATCATAACAATGAATATGATTCTGTAATAAGTCAATAACATTATTTAAATAATTATACAGGAGGTTTAGATACTTATGAAACCAATTGGACCAAAGGTAAGGGATAATTATTCCAATCTCATTCTTATCCGAGATTTTTTATTCGTAAGTATTTACTGGGGGTTATGTTTATTATCCATGTCCATATGTTTTCAAAATGTTTTCATAAAATTATTACTTTCCTTACATGTATTTTTAAAGACATTTTTACCCTTTTCTTACTTTTACCACATCGTATGGAAGGAATCTTTCTTTTGTTTACCATACGAGGTACTTTTTGACTTTTCCGACAAACGTATGAGGAGATTGTTATTTTTAACTTATACGGCGTGAAAGAATTTTTAAGGTTTTATAAAGCCTTATTTTCATGAATCTTACTCCGAAATATCTCATGACTATTTTCAACAAAATACTTTCTTTTAAAAATGCATGACATTTTGTAAAAATAAAATGATTTTAAAGAAGAAAGGTTATTTTCCTCAAGAATTCAATTCAAGTGTTTTATTAAAACCATTTTCCATGTAAAATAAAATTATTTCATATGTTTATGTTTCAAGTATAATGTAACTATGATTTACATGGTTTCACTTTTCTTATTATGAAATGATATCCATTTCTTTTATATGGATTATGTGATGATGGGATGATGTTTTTGAAACCCATTTTATTCATTGGGTTATTATGAATGATGTATGTTTATTTTGTGGCACAAGTAAGAATGATTTAATTATGAGATGGGTGGGACCTATATCTCCCTCCAATGAATTGGTTAAAGAATTATATCTCATGAGATAGACATGGCTGGAATGGTAAGTTAATCTGGTTCAGTGTTACTGGACTGAAACGAGGAGTGAACTTGATTCAGAAAGGGACTTTGTCCACTAAGATGGTCTTGGCAGCAATATCTTGGCTACTATAGAAATCATTACATGTTCTTAATGGATTCCACAATTACATGTTTTATTCCCATTCTATTTTATCATGATTTATGTTCCATTATGATCTAAGCCTTATGTACTTCTTTGTTTTATGTCGTTGCTCAATATTTTCAATGTTCATGTTTTTTTAAGTTCATATGTATATGTTATGTTTTATTTTATCCATGCTTACCCTTACTAAGAATTTGAGCTCATCCTTTTTATGTTTTCTTTTCCACCAGGATTAAAAGAAAGATTTTAGGTAAGGAAACAAAAAATGGGAAGATCTTTATGGGAGATGTTGAAGATCTTTCACCATGATTAGAAGATTATATTCCGAGTTTCCAAAGACACTAAACTATTACGGTCCTTGAGTGTTGGTTTTTACTATGTAATAATTATTCCGCAAAATTAATGTAATGTACATGTATGTCAAGTTTCGGGTCTCTAAAATTTTTATCTTGGGTCACACACAGCACTGAGTTTAAAAAAAACATGACATACTTTTAAAAAAATTGTTAACTAATATGATAGTTATCACCTAACTATGGGAATGGTGGGTATGAATAAGATTAACTAAATTATAAAAATATAAGGTTTCAAATGCATATATAATGAATTATATGGTGACTAATTAATTAGAAATCAAATTTACAACCTTTTAAAAAATTAAGTAAATCATTTTATGAAAAACTCTTTTTATGTACATAAATGTGTTTTAACTAAATAAATTAAATGACTCACTTTTTGTGAAATATTAAAATTAATGTTTTATATAATATATCCAATAAAATTTTTAATATTCATATTATGTGTTTTCTAGACAAGATATAAGAATAAATCTAATTTTATGCTTAAAACTATATTTTCTAAAAATATGTTTTCTCACATTTGGAGAAATTATTTTAAAATTAATTTTATGATTTTTATAAAATTTATTTTAAAGAAATTAACTTTACTGATAAAATTAGAATATCAAAATTATCTTATTTTAATTTTTTGGAATTTTTTTGAAAATTTCATTTTTTGATGAATAATGAAAAATACATAATATTAATTGAAAACATCTTTTTCATTTATTTTTTATAAATTTGAATTATATTTTAAATTATTTTTAATGTAAATTTATATAAATTATATATCTATTAAATTAATTTATGTCATTTTAGTAATTTTCATAAGGAATTTTCATATAAAAACCTTGTAAATTTTTTACCATTTCTAATTTGAAAAACTACTTTCTCATCATGTCTATGAGATTAATTTAATATTAAAATTTTCGACTTAAGGGAATTGAATTTATATAAAATGATTATATATTTATAAAAGTCTTAATTTATATTATCTATTAAGTTGAATTTATTTTTTGATCAATATGAATACATAAAAATTTATTTGTCACGGTTAAGGTAAAAACTAATTTACCGGGGGTTAAACTAGGATGATAACGGATAAAAAGATCTTAAAACTTTTAAAAACACATTGGTTGGATATATTTTGACCTTATATTTTATAATTTTATAATTTCTCATTTTGGAACCTTGTGTCATGTGAAAAACGTGGGTAAACCTTTTTCTTTCAAAAAATCACATGTGTGGCACTCACCTCACTTATAAATTCCCCCCATTCTCCTATCTACTTCACACAATCAAAATATTTTGTTTCATATAATATATACCCAAATAACTTCTCAAATTACCTCTTCTTATATTATAAAACTTATTTTTTTCATAAATACTACCTATTAAGGATTTTGATGCAATCCTAAGGGGGCTACCCTAAGAAGAGGTAGCGTTCTTAAACAATCATTTTTATTTTATTTCTTCCTCCCCTTCATTTAATTATTATTAAAAAATGATGATATAATAGCCTTATTATATTTAATATCATTATATTATATTATTTTAAGTTCATTATATACAAACATCTCCTCTACCATCAAATTGCTTATGAAATCATCGTTTGTTTGTACAATGGACAACCACCTTGCGAACTAATGTCATTAATTTTTCTATTACCACCTCTCACAGTTGGGTATTATGATGTATATTAAATATATATATATTATATTTATAACATAATTATACCTATGTATTCTATATATCATATATACCTTTATACATTCCATTCTGAAGTGGATACGATAACGTTACTCATGTGTACAGTGGAATATCTCCTAACGAATTGATGTGATTCATTTTCACTAATATTTTACATTGAAGATAATATGGGTACATAAAATGAATATATATTATATAAATGGAATAATTTTGATATTTTTGAAATATTTAAAACAATTAAAATATAATATATCATTTTATTTCTTTTATTTTCACTCATTGAAATAAGATAATTTTATTCTTGTATGTGTTGATTATTGCCTTCACGAAGCGATGTGACTCTCTCATTTCATCACCACAACACATGGATTAAGTATATAAGTATATTTAAATTAATAATATTTTATTCATTATTTTATTATTATTATTATATAAATATAAAATTTTATTATCCTTATTTCCATAATGATCATTAAAAAAGGGAAATATTACTCATGCATAATTATGACCTACCGTCTCCATAATCACAACATACTTAATTTCTCAAAACCATCATTCATGATTGGTGTTAAAATTATATTTGATTTATAAATATGATAATTTTTTAATCATTATTATTCTGTATATTATGAAACCATGATCAAAATCATAGGACCAAAAATAAAAAGTCAAAAAATATATGAAAAACAAAGTGATTATTGCCCGAAACGCTAATTTAACATGGAATTATTAACAAATGGGTAATTAAAGGTCATACTAAATAATATATTGTATGATATATATTATTATGGCTATTTGATATTTTTTTAATAAGAAAATATTTATTATAAAAGTGTTTTTAATGTGTATGAAGTAAGTCAAGAATTATGGTAACAGATTTCCATCTCAATTTTATTTTCTATGAGATACAATCCATATTCACCAAAAGTTTCATTTATGTGGTATATATATTAACCATGAATGTATATTATGATTATTATAAACATAATTATTATAAGTTAAATATTTATTTCATGATATCTCTTTCATGGTTCTTAAATTAAAATGTTACCAAATTGGTAAATATTTTATGTTACAATCTCATCATTTTTTGGGATTGTCTATGATTATGTTTTTAATGAGAGAATATTATGATCCATATCTCAATAAATCCATGGATTTTATTTCCCTATGGCCATTCATGATATTTTAAACTAATATTACCATTTTTTAACACTTTAGTAACTAAAATAATTGAAAGAATATTGTTAGGAAAATCCAATTTTATTTATCTTTTTAGTTAGTAATCCATTTTCTTTCAAAAAAATGATTTCTAAAACTGATTTCAAAAATGTTTTTTAAATTATTAAAATGGTTTGATAAAAACATTTTTACCCCTGTTTGAATTTTTAAAAAATGTTTTTATAGGAATATTTATGTCATTTTCTAAATAATTCCTGTTTGGATTTTTCTAAAAGTTTTAAATGAATCTTTGTTTTAATTTGTATGATATGAAAAAAATATCCCACCATCATCAAAATTATTTTCTCTGAAGCATACGTTATAAGTTTTCAAAATTATATTCAAAGAAATGTATTTTCAAAAAATATTTATTTTCAATATTTATTTTTCAAATCAAAAAGGATATTTTCCTCAAGAAATGTTTTAAATTATTTTTTAAGAATTCTTTATAATTTTCAAAGAATATATGAAATGAAAAAGTATTTTGAAAATGTTTTAAGTTTTAAAAAGTTTTCTTCAAAGATAAAAGGCTATTTTCTGAAGAAAAAAAATTCGCAAGTAATCATTCAAAATAATTTTACATATAAGATGACATATATAAATGTTACTTATACATTACAAGGGGTATGATCCAAGGATAAATTAATTATTCTTTTTCTAAATGATTTAAGTTTATGATAACGATATTTTTATAAAACTTTCTTCACTTCCATAGTTTATACAATGATAAAATACTTATGAAACCCAGTTATTTTTTCATGGGTTATGCTTTATATGTGATTAAATGATTATGAATCCTGTTTATTTTCCAAAGTTTATGTTATGATAAAAAAATTTGAAACCCATTTAATTTCATGGGTTCTGTTATGATGAGAATTATATGATCTTCTGTCAAATATATGTATTTTTTTATTTATGTAATGGTGTTTACATTATAACCAAGGACGGTGTTCACATTATAAAAAAGTAAGTTTGTTACATTATAACCAAGGAAGGTGGTAAAATTACAATCACAGATGGGTGAGACTGGTATCTCCCTCCAATTCATTTCGTAAAGATTTATATCTCATCAATTAAATAAGACTAGAATAAGGAGTGAACTCAGTATAGTAAGGGAAATGTTCTTTTATAATGGTCTTGGGAGTAAACCACGACTACTATGATATTTTGGGTAGTGAACACATTCCACTATAAGGAAAGGGAATCCATTGGGGATGTTGGTGTTTCCTACCTAGGAGGTTTATCCACCCATTTAGTTCCCTGCTAAATATTTTTGAAGAGCATTGACTAGAAAGGAATGTATCTTAAATGTTTTTTCATATGCTACAATCCTATGTCTTATTCCAAAGTTATAATCTCATGGATCATGTTATTTGATTTCTTTATGGTTTATATCTTATAACACTTCAGTCCTTATGTCATGAATCTTGATACTGATCATTGATATGCAGGGTATAGTTTTCATATGTTACTTTCATGTTCACATACCCTTATGTTCATGTTCTGTTTATATATTGCACTTTTTTACCTTTACTGAGCATATTAGGTCAACCTTTCATATGTTTCCATTCCCCATATTATTAAGAAATGTTTTAAGTTGGGTATGTTAATTAATAGTAATAAATGGGAAGATATTTTAGCGAGACATTGAAAATATTTCATAAATTTGGAATATTGTGTTCCAAGTTTACAATGGCACTAAACTATTGTGTTCCTCTGGAGTTTTTTTGTGTAATGTAATGAATATTTATCTAAAAATATTTAATATCCACGCATGAGGACCCTGAGTTATCCTAGAAACATTTATTGTTCATTGAGTGATGCTATATTAAATTCCTAACCACCCCTCTTCATGTTTTTTACCCCTAATGTAATTATTTTCAGAGAATATATCCACTTGTTTTTATACAGGCATGGATAACATTTCTAGGAAACCACACACTCTGTATTTTACCAAAATTTTAGGATGTTTTCCTATATTTAATATTACCCCTAGTTTTAAAAAAAATATTTTTTAGTCTAAATCTCTAACAAAATTAAACCACGTTTTTATTCTAACTAAGCTGACCCAAGAATTTCATATAGGAATTTTACATCATTTTATATGAGTATTTTTAACTTATAATAATAAATCATATCCCAAAACCTATATATTTAGTGTATTTAAATATTATATATATAACCAACTTATTTTAAAACACTTTAGAATCTATTTCAAATATTATTCTCACATGATACCCTTTTTTACTCATCATACATAATACTCTTATTTATAACACGGTGAATGGAAAAATAATAAAAGGTTATCTCAGATGCTCATTAATGGTAATCATAAGAGATATCAATCAATTATCGTAAATTATCATAAGATAATCATGTTAATATGAGAGTATAATTAACATATATAGTCTTAAAATAATAGAATAATAACTAATAAAACAAGGATCATAAAATATGAGTCATAGATTAAGGCGATTAGCATTACATAAGTCATTATTCATAAGATAGAAGACACATGAGTAAATAATTATGATCCATTAGAACATGGAATAATTATTTCACAACATAATAATGTGGAAAAAACTTAAGAATATAAATCATAACATATTCCAAGTATGACCACCATGACATTAACATCATAATGGTCAAGGCTAACCACCTTTCAATAATATAGTTGACTTGGGATAACCCCCTGCATCCCTTAATATAGTGGACTTGTGGTGAACACCTTCATTCTATCCTAATATAATGATATATAAAAAATTTATTAATACATTTGAGGGATATATAGGACTCCACCCATCACATAATGATCATTCATATGTATGTTTGTCACAATAACATGAAAAAATTCATAATATCATTATATATTTATTAACCCATGAAAAAAATAGGTTTCTTGAAAACATGAATAATAAAATATCATAATCCATCCAAAATAATATAATGGATGATATCATCAAATAATATTCCCATTAAATCATTGGATTCATCAAGGGGTAATTAAATAGATGAATTCTATTTTTATAATAACATTAAAATTTATTTAGGAATGAAAAATAAATACACTTTATATTTTTTATATATTTTAAGAAAATATTTTATAAAAAAATTGAATATAAATTTATTTTTAAAAAACATGTAAACATAGAGTATAATATTCATAAATAAAACTAAAAATGATCTTAGGAAAATCTGTTAGTATATTAATTGATTAATAAAGAAGGTTCCTTTCATATTTTGAAAAGAAGGACAATGTTGGTGGAAAATGATTGTACAAAAAACTTTAAAAGAAGATTCTATTTGTAAGTAATGTAAATATCATTGAAATATAACTTATTCAGAAATATAATTATTGATAAGGATGTTCATAAAACAAAATAAAAAATATGGTCATGGATGGAAAATACTCTCAATAAAAAAAGTTGTAAGGTTGGTTCCTCTTACAACTATTACATGTAGTTAATCATGAAAAAAATGGGTAGAGAAATGGATGGAGGAATTTTAAAAAACATGAATAAAATTATTATAATAAAATATATATTTTTTAGAGATAAATATTATTTAATTTTCCAAGATGGAAACATAGTTATGGAAATCTAGAATTCAAAGTGTTATAGGAAGAAAACACTTACGTCTTTTGTAACCATGGAATCAAAAATCCCATAAAATAAATAACATTATATTTTCTGGTATATAAATTAGAATTAAATGAAAAATATGTTATAATACATTAATGGTTTAGTCTATTAATCACATAAAGAAATAAGGTGGTCAATATAGAACATATATAAATGATTGAAAATTGAGATAAGGAAACCCTTGCATTTTATTCTTTATTTACATGAAAGTATTTTAACCTCTAATATAATAAACATAAAATGTAAATAAATTACTTGATAACCTTATTTATATATTTTAAACTTTTATAATAATCATTAATAATAATTACTTATATATAAATTAGTCATTTAATACTTAATTCCATCATTAGATGTTAGTTATTTTGATTATTTTATACATGTTTTGTAATGGAAATGTCGGTACCCATTTTATAATACCAAGTTAAAAATTAAAATATTATAAAAGGTATTTAAATAATTTTTTTAATGATTTATTTATCCCATTTTCACTTCATAGTAATTATTCATACGATTTTGGGGAATAGAATCCCTAACGAGCATGTTTCATGTAATTTACTGATAACATCAAGTTAATTTATAATGAAAATAAATTATTTGTTTCATACTTATATAACCATATTAATAAATTATATTACTCATTAATATCTAATATTATAATTATTAATTTATTTATTATTATTCGTGGTGAAAAGGGTGACCTTGTAATAGTCATTTATGTAGGTCGTTGAACCTTCCCAAATAAGAACATGTTATACTAGTGAATGAAAAAAAAATTAGACTTATATAATAGTAGTATAATTTTCTCCAAATCCTAATGATGATATGTAACATCATTATAGTGAATTATTATATTTAAATATATTAGATATTATAAGGTTATTCAATGATTAATAGAAGAACATAGATACTCGATGAATTTTCCCCTTGACATGGATTCCTTTGGAATGATGGATTCAGACTTCCTTATTGGAACCAGAAGCTTCCCAATGTCATACAAGTCTTTAAAAAAGGGAAAATATATAGGTACTAAAAATATTTTTGAAGCAATATAGTGTTTGAGAAGGGGTAGAGTAGATCCCCATTTATAAGTGAAAATAAGGGTCATTTCTTTATGAAACTAAGTTAGGTAAAGGATAAAGACTGAATAATATAGGTGTTAGGTAAGATAGATGGGTAAAATTCTGTTAAATATTTATCTATGAATATCATATTAATTAGAAAAAATTCTAGCAAAAAGAATTTACCACTTTTTACCTTATTTCATTTTTTTAACATTTTAATAATTTTTTGTCAAAAATATAAGATGAATCCTCTTCCAAATTTTAAAATTATCATTAAATATTAATAATTAAATTAATATAATTTAATATATAAATATGATAAATTTAACTTTTACATAAAAACATAAATATATAGAAACAATTTGTATTATATAAAATGGATTATTTAAACATTAACTGTTCCTATTCTTATTTCATATCAATTACTTATTAAATAATTGTTATCATACATAAACATTCATTATATTATTCATATAAAATATATAAATTTACTTTATTTCTATAATAATTACACAATAATTTAAAAAAAATAAAAAATAACCCTTTTAACTTTATCGTGGTAACTAAATTTTACCTCGGTAAATTATTATTATTTATCTAAAAATATAATTGTGATAATTACCTAAGATAAAAATGATGATTAAAAATATAGAATAAATTTTATTATATTAAAATTTTAAATTATATAATAATTAACTTTAATATAAATGACATAACATGGGAAAAATTATTTTAGTTCAAATGTCCTTTTGTGCATAAAACGAATTTATTCCTATTACATGTCAAGTAATTACTATTATATAAATATTAAATTATTATATATATTAGTTATATGGTATTTAAAACTCAAACAATACATGCACTCTGGTACCCTAATCAGTCAAGCCCCATCCCTCCCTATAGGGAATGAGAAGCACCCATTAGACCTATTTTAATACATATTTATATCTGGAAGGCCCAATTCTTGATGGATCAATGCCCAATCGAATATTCCCTAAATTACCTTGAATTAGATGACTTAAAATTACCAATGTATAATACATCAATAGTTAATTTAATCTATCTTTATGTAACACCACCCCATTTTAGTAGTCATTTTACTATAGTAACATTTTGAATTTTCCTTCCCCCCACCATCTCCCTATCAAAGTATATGAATTATGCTACCCTGTTGTTCAATATGGAAGGGAACATATATATAAAATTTCAAAAATGTATATGGAAATAGGGAAAAAATTTATTTTCTGGGACACCCATCTCTCTCTCAACCTGCCCAAGTGGTAGTACCTGCATGCCACCCCACTGCATCACCTTCTTTTCACATCACATCATCATAGTTGTCCACCTGTGAAAATATTCATGTGGTGGGGAATGTATCTATATTAAATTAGATATCTATTAGGAATTAAGTTTTATTGATATGTACCATTTTCCCATACATCATTCGAGGCCACCCACATGGTAGCACCTATACATTACTATGTTGCACCACCTATCTGTTATGTCAATCCATTAGACTAGTCCAACCACGATACCTGATAGCAATTTATTGTGGAAAAGAGGCCCTATAGACAAAAGGCCATTGATGGATCAGATTCCATATGACTCAAAGGCCCAAATATGTTTCCTAAAATCCCAAATGGGTTGAATATTATCACTACTACAATACTATTCTAATACATGTTGTAGCACTATTACAGACCCTTCCAAAATACAACCTACATAGATTTTAACTTCAGTCTTCTATATAGGTTTTTTGGGTGATTAACACTAATTAAAACCCTAAATTTTTATGAATGTTAATTTATTCTATATGTTATCAATATATTCCCTTAAAATTAATTATTAATAGTGATAAAAGTTAAAATAAGAAAACACATTACACACATAAAAACAATTATTCGAAAAGTATTTATTTTATTATAAAGTGGATTTATGTTTAATTATAAAAAATGACTTAATTTTTTTTTCATTTTATTAATTTTATAAAAAATAAATTTTATTAAACTCTTTACATTAAATGTGTGAAATTAAAATAAAATAATGTTTCTATACAAAATATATTTGTTTTCACCTTGAATTATTAAATTATTATTCCTTATTATTCCATAATTTTTTATTGGATATTATAAATTTATTTTAATAAAAATTTAATTTAATTTATTAATACATTTTATTGATATCATTCTTTAAAAGTATTAAATTTAATTAAAATAAATAATTTTTAAAAATAATTTTTTTATAATCTATGGTATTTTCACAGAAGAATTAATATAATTAAATTCTATAAAGAAATAAATACGTTTATTGGGAAAAAATTACTTATAGTCAATATATATATATTATAAGCTAAATAAAAATTATACATATCAAATATATATAGGTAATTCCAAATTTGTAAGATGTTTACCAGTACAATACTAAATGACTATATACCCCTTTTATAATGGTTATATTACCTTCACTGCCTTCTATAAATTGATTCATTTCTATCTTTACATATAAAACATCCCATTCCATAAATTTTAACTAAATATTTTTCAAAATTATTTTTCCTTTCATGATGTTTTCTTTCATATTTGGTTATTTATTCTGATGGTAACTCTCATGTGAAAAGATGAAATAGGGTATTTCCTAGTTTTAATGATTTTATTATTTTTTTATTATACCATTTAAATAATTTTACTTTTAGTATATTTTATAGTATGTGTTATGTGATACATTGTTTCATGTACCATTATTATAAAATTTAAATTCCTAACATTAAATTAATGAGTGTTCCAAGAATATTTTATTTGAGGGAACATTTTTCAAAGGCATATGGAAATTGGTTTTTACTTGGTTTCAACATGAACCACATAAGGTAAATAAACTTTCATCATTTATATCTATCATTTGTGTGTAACTCTTAAGCCAAAAAATCATAACCTATTGATTTTTAATATTATTTTTGTTCTTTACTTCATATAGAAACCCAAGAATCAATTTAAATTTTAAGGGAGACAGTTAACTAACATGCTGATCTTGGACTCAACTATGAATGATAATAATGTGTCTACCATGACGCAGGAAGATATTATTCATAATGACTTGAAATACATATTTATCACTAAATCTCATATGATCTTTAGTGTTATGAGGATACCGATGAAGCACTCCTTCTTTAAATGGAGTCTGCCATAGACGAACATGATCAAGGTGAGCATAGATGGGGCTATTCATAGGTATTAATGATAAGAGATTTATAGGGTAATTTATAAGAACCGTGTAGGATTTCAAATTTTTCATTCATTCATTACCTTGGTTTATATATTTCTATCCAAGATGATCTATTTTCCATTAGATTTCTTGTTAGATATGCTTAAAAAATTTGGATGGGATCACATCTTGATTAAAAGATACTCCCTGATAGTAGTTAAGGAACCGGAAAACCAAACACATAATGTACCATTGAATATCTACATGGATTGGGTTGCCTTCTTGAATACTCTAGAAAAGATGCACTTCTAGGTTCTTCACATAAATTTGGAAGGTAATATGGTTTAAAATTCCCATTCTAAGGAGGTTGTTGAGGATAATGTCTCATACATGTATTTTTTATCTTTTATAATACATTTTTCACTTACATCACTTTAATTATATAGTTTATATATATACCAATACCCATAAATCATGGTAGAACATTTTCGACATGCATATCTTATTATCCACAAATGTGTGCAGGGGATCTGTTTTTGGTTTTAATATATTTCCCTAGGATCATATCATTGGCACGATCCACATGATTCTAATAATTATAGACATATAATTTATATAAAAAAGTAGGTTTTTTAAAAATGGGGTGTTACACCTTTAATGAGGTACATAGATTTCATTAGACCATATGGTTTTCTAACATTTCCATTTTTATTTTATTTGTAGTTTGAATTTGTATATCATGGGATGTGTTGCAATACCTTATCCATTTATTATGGATGGGATTTTTTGTACTATTCTTAGAGTTTTGGATATTTAATTTATAAAGGGTAATAACATATCTATATTTGTGATGATATTCTCTTGGTTTGATTTTCTAACCCATGGCCTATTGATGATGGGATTTGGGGGGTCACACTTAAACCCATTTTTGATCAGATATAGTCCTGGTGGGGGTGTTTCATGGTAAAATGGTATTAAATCCATATTTATATGATAGAGTTTGGATTAGGAACTAGATAATATTTAATGTTTGGTAATGTGGTATAAATACATAAACCATGTAAGTGATGTTGACTAGAGAAACTATCTTGATGAATAAAGGCTCAAGTGATCTAAATAATGAATATATAACTTATGGATCTATATTTAGGGGATAATATTATAATAGTAGTTTATTCATATAGGTTTTGATTAATGAATCATGTAGTTCCACTTAATTGTGATTGTTTTTATTATTCATATTGGATTATAGTCCATGGGGTGGTTAATGATGTGGAGATGATGTAACACCACAAGATTTTGGAATATTTTTATTTTCTAAATTAATACAGTGATCAAGAGTTTTCCCCACATGCAACGCCAAACTAAAATCATTTGTTAATGGATAGATAAATATTATTAAGAAAATTTAATAATAATAAAACCTCTAGATAAAAATATTTTATTTAGTTTTAAATTCATAAAATATAAAATTTGGAACACATAATATTTTGAAATGATATTTTCTAATAAGTGCGGTTTTTCATTATGTATGTTTCATTTTCATTAAAAAATTAAATTAATTTTTTATTAATTTTTTTTCATAATTAAGTTAATTTCGAAATTCCAATTATCAAAATTAGTCTCGTATAAAGTTATAATTTTTTTCCAAAATAATTGATATTTAAGTGAATAGTGAAAAAAAATACTAATTTTCTTAATAAAATCAATTTTTTGACATTATTATAAAAAAATATTCAATTATATTTGTTTGAAACATTTTATATATAATAATATATATTTATAAATAAAAATAAATCGTTTAAAAAACTATGATTAACTTATAGAACATATGTTTAACAGTTTGGAAAGTTAGATAATATTTTACGGTAATAACTTTTTTTATTTTTCTTACATTAAAATTTGGTTTTCCTAAATTATAGAAATTTAAACCCAAAAAAAATAATTTCATATTTTTTGTAAAATAATATAATATTATGTAAAAAAAATTAATTTTATTTTTAGGCATAAATGTATATTTAATAAGATTGGAGTTAATGTTCCTGATAATGGTGAAAGGGTTCTTTTTGAAAATTTGTTTTATTAAAGTTTTGAAATTTCTATATAATAAATTTAAATGAATTATTTTATATAAATATTTTTCTATTATTTTTTCACATGTATAAAAATAATTTATCACTCATTTAATATTAATTTATGTTATAAAATATTGAGAACACTTAATGGCGAAAACAACATTTTCTACAAAAAAAGTATCTATACAAAATATTACCATTTAGAAATTAATTTGATATTATTTAGAAATTAAATTAGATGATATTGACCATAAATTTATTTATATAATAAAAATGTAAATTAGGGTTATATTATATTTTTAGTAAAATATCGACTTCTTGGGTAAAAAACTGCATACCGTGGAACAAACAAAATCAGTAAGATAAAAAATAAAGTGTTATAAAGATTTAAACATGCTTAAAAAATGTTTCAAAACTATTGATAGAAACTATCTTTACCTTATATCACCCAAAACACCATTATTTTTCACTTTTTAAGACATTTACCCTTTAATAGTGACATTTGATTGTTGAACAATAATGGGAATTATCAAAAGTTTCATTTTCTTCATTTATAAAGGGAGATAACATCCACCACATCATGTTACACATATACTATATAATTTTATCCCAAAACTCAAAAACATAAATTTACCAATAATCATATTGTAATTTAATATTCTTATAGTCTCAATGAGATATCCTAAAGCCTCTATTTTGAATGATATTTCCAAAAAAATCAACTTCTCAACATGAGTATTTCTTACTCCTTAGTCTTTTATACATAATATTATAGTTATTAAAATATCATAACCAATATAATATAATTAAAAAGTGTGATTATTATATTAGGATTTTTTATATTATTTTATCAACCATTATTCAATATTTTCCATCCTCTAAGAAAAACAAAACAATATCGAATGTGGGTATGTGTAGACTATGACAAATGTGAAGTGATGTTGTTTGTTTTTCATCACTGTATATCATGGTTAATAACAAAGATATATTCTATAAATTAATATTTTGAATATTATAAAATTATAATTTATAAATAATAATTTATTATATAACTTCATTCCATTCCATTCATTGAGAAATAGAATCGTAAATCGAGTGTATATATAGACTACCGTCTCTATGAACAATGAAATTCATTTTTCATCACCACCCTACATAGATATATATGAACTAATTTAATTAATTTAAATTATATATATGAAAATTTTTATCTTATATAAAATTTATATTAACATTATGTAAATACTCATAAAATAATCATAACTCGCTCTTGTTTGGGTCAGTGTTTACCACCTACATGAATGATGCTATAATATTTAAATCATGAAAGATTGATAAATGTTATATAAATTTAATATCATTTAATAATAATTTATTTAAGTTGTTTTAATTTTCATTTAATATTTTTATTAATATTTAAAACATTTAAATATATATCACCATTCGATTGTTAAATACGTTAGAACTAGTTTATCGTAATTTTATTTTTCACGAACTATATCCATGACACAAACCTAATGAAATGGGACTTAAGTAATAATTTAAAGATAATTATTATTATATCTTGAATAATTTTTTAATTATGTATTTTTTTTATAATAATGAATAATAACCCCAATATTATAAAACTAGTTTAGAATGATAATTATTACCCACACCTCATACCATAAATAGATAATAACTAACTAGGATACATATAGATAATAATTTTTAATTAATTATATAGAAGTTTATAGATATTAATAAGCTTCAAAAATAATTTATTAAGATAGTAATTTTTGTTACACATGATGTTAGAGCACGTTAGAGTATGCATTAATACAATGTTAGGGATATTTGTCTTAATTGTCAATTCCATTTGAAATGTATGATATTTAACCATAATTTATATAATAAGGTGTATTCACATCTCTATTTCCATCAATTATAATGAATATATTTCATTTAATGGTATCCCTCTTATGTAATTTTGATTATTAAGGGTTTTTGTTTACTCAATTTTCATTCATTGGGTTATGATTGTTCTTCTTGAACATATTCTATATTTGTTAGATACATTCTTTTATTTGATTGTATTCTGTGGTATTTTATTCTTTGGTGGATTTAAATTTCTACCACATAAACCCCATTCAAAATTTCACTTGATTTAAGAATTATAATATCCACAAGAAATTTGATTGTCTTAAATTTATTTTCATTATGTAAAATTATTTTTCTTTTAGAATCATTATTTTATGTTTCATAAGTTACTCATTTTTCTATTTAATAATATATTCCCTCTTTTATCATTCATTAAAATTATTTTTTTAACTCAAGGATTATTTCATGAAGAATTTTTTTCTCAAAGTGATTTTTTTATAAAAAAGAAATTTCTCCTTTAATGTATTTTTTCCTCAATTTCCATGTTCTTTATTCCCAAAAATGTTTTTCATTTTTATATTGAAATCCAAATATGTTTTTACTCATGGGATTTTTCAATTTTCCAAAACCATTTCTTATATGGAACTTTAACTACCACATTTTATTATGTGGGTTTTCAAAAAATCTATTCAAAAATTTTAAAAAGGGTTTATATTCTTTTATAATCAAATATTTTATCTTTCACTCCAAATTTATTATTTATAACTATTAAATATTTTATAGGATTGATTTTTTGTTTCTATTAAAAATTAAATATTTTCGATTTTTTGACTTCACCTTATCAAAAATGAATTTGGAATATGTTCTGAAACATTAACATTTTATGAAAATTTTAAATACATTTTATAAAAACTCTTTTATGGTTTCGCTAACATATTCATTTTTATCTCAAAATGATTTATTTCATTATAAATTATTATTCATGATTCACCTTAAAATGTTCTTATAAAATAATCCTTCTGTGTGTTTAAATTTTAGGTATCAAACATTTACATTCATGAGGTATATTTTTGGGATACAATTTCGGAATGTTGTGGAGCCCATTTTTGTTTCCATTGGTTAATAATAATGTGATGAATGAAACACATTTTTTTCCCATGTGTTTTCATGATATATTGAATCACTGATAATTTTTCCACATGACATGAACAATCATGAGTACCCTACTAACCCGATAAACAAGTTTTCCCTAACATTTACCAAAGGGAAATCCAAATCCACACGGGTCAGTGACTATCACCTGGCATCATACAAAATTAAAGTGGTAACGATTTTTCTACAAACATTGTAGAAGAAGATAAATAGTATAGTATGGATACAAAAAGAAACTGCATATGGGGAATTTTACCATAATTCAAACATGTATAAACAACCCAAAGTACTATAACAAAGTACTATCAAAATAGTAAGATAAACATCCCAAGTCCCAATGGATGTAACTCTCCAAGTTTATAGATCAACAGATATACAAAACTCTAATTAGTTCTTTACCCCTTCTCGAACCAAGAAAAATATAATCTACAAACACCTAAATGCACAGGTAGGGTGTGATCTAAAAATACCAATAGGGTCTCGCCAAAGATTCCATAACAGATGATAATAATAAATTAACATAATAGAACATTCAATTTAAAACAAAAAATTTTGTAATTTCATTGGAATAAATGAAAAAATTCATGATTTACATTTAAAAAAGATTAAAATAATTTATGTAAAGGATTTAATTTTAAATTGATTGAACATTTCTAAACAATGGATCTCTTCACAAATGTATAAAATAAACCCTTTTATATAAAATATTTTATGTAGATGACAAGGAATGTAAAAAATTTCATGATAATGTCATAAATTAATTTGAAATAAAAACAAGTGAGAAACGTTGTTATATGTCTACGAATGTATGATAGTTCTGGGCTATAGGGAATCCATACTCAAGGTGACATGCCAATATGTACATTTTTCCCTCTGAACTCGGGCCAAATTGGACCCATCACCCTCTCCTAAGGGATGTGATGTGCTGCATTTATGTTTTGGAAAATTGTAAAGTGAAAAGTATTGTCCAAATAACTTTCTGACTACATAATGCATGTATGTTCTCTAGTACAAAATAATAATGGAAAATTTATTTTAAGAATACTTAAAATACAATCAATTCCATTATTCATTTCAAAAATTCAAATTTCTATTTAAAACCATAACAAATATTTTTTAATAAAAACATTCATTTCTCTAGGATAGAACCCAAAGGTTCCCATAAAAATCATTTTAATCCATTTTCAAAAATAGGTATTTGAAATCAATTCACAATTCAATTTCACAATACATTTTCACAACTTCTCCATCAATTTCACAATAAACCCCCAATTCAATGGAATTATTGTTTCCCACATCTTTTCCATCAAATCCATTTCATAATTAAAATTAATAAATTAATTGAAAAACATTCCATAAAATATAAAATTCATGTTAAATAATTTAAATTTATCAAATTCCCATAAACACACCCCAACTCAGTGGAATTTGGGTTTTTCCAATTTCATTCCAAAAAACGTTTTTAAAAACTCCAATTCAATGGAATTGGGTTTTTCCAAAAAAAACAATTAAATACATTTAATTAAAATAAATAAATTTCATTTAATAAAAAAATTGAAAATAAATTATCATGTATAGTGTTAACTTAAATTGGGAATCATGATGGAACCACCTACATTTCTCACTAAAACAGAAAGTGCCAACAAGAACGAAGGCATATAAAGTCTAGTAACTCAACCTAGAAACAGGATTCGACAACATGGTATTTAGATCCATCAATATAAATATAATCCATAAAAATTCATGGAGTAAAACATAAATAGATGAAGATATAAGAAAACTCTTACCCAAAAGGTCACACTGCATTTACAACCACAACTGATTGAAGAATGAAATTACCCAGAAGGTTAGAGGGCTCCAAAAACACTCAAGGAAGGCTCCTGAGTTAATAGAACAAAAATATAAAAAGGAGGAAATAGAAATTTCAGCAAAGCATCCTATTTTAAAACAAAAATCATGTCATTACATGACGTGAAACCCAATTACACATAGTGTAATTGACAATTCCTATAATTCCCAAAAAACCAGTCACATTTTGTTAAAAATTGATTTATTAATATTTTAGAACATAAACATCATGTATATACATTACACAGTGGGTAAATCCCTAGCAATATACTGAACCAATAGGTTTAAAAAATTGAGAATCCAACAAATCTCTGACTTCACCATTATAGGTATCCTCCCAATTCTTTCTCTTCCCTGCATAGTTAAATAAAAAAGGAAAGCCATGAAGAGGTTTAAAAAATACCTTACATAATGGTAATGGGATGTTACAACCTCCCCAAAGTAAAAACCTTATGTCCCTATAAAGCATGTTAAGAAGATTCCAAGTTAAAAATATGGGTCCATTATACTCCCATCAGTTCCTCCCTCTCCCACATCTCATGAGAATAATAATTTTTCTTCCATAGAAGACGAACCAAAGTTATCACCCTCCCAAAAAATACCTTGTCTCAAAATCAACTATCCTAACTATCCATTAAGTCATGGATAAATCAATCTCAACCTCAAGATCACTCCATCCCAGAACATGAGATGAATTAGATACATACTTTCATAGTTGTAATACATGGAAGAAATTATGTATCAATGTCAGCTGCAATAGATGAACTGAATGGTAAACAACTTTTCCCACCTGATCAACTACCTCAAAAGATCCCACAAAGTGAGGAGAATGTTTTCCTTACCAATCCAGCCATCGATGACCCAACCGAGGTGATAATTTCAAGAACACCTTATTACCAAATGAGAATTAAAATGGTTTCTGTCAATGATCCTCATAATAAAATTACCATATATGTTTCATCAACATTATCTGATGAAACCATTGAATATTATTTTTCATATCTATGACCAAACCTGGTCCAACTAACGAACATTCACTAATACCAAACCAACACAATGGAGATTATCAAGACCGGCTATACAAATCCTAATAATTATCTATTCTAATCCTGGAATAGTAACTATTGTTATAAGATAACTCAACCGGTCAAAAGTCACTATCCCAAGATCCCCCAAAGTAGAGAACATAAGCACAAATAATATCCTCAAGAATTTATATTTCACTTTTTTCTGTCTATTTGAATATGGATGGTTTGTCATACCCAAACAGATGTGATATCTCGTTAATTCTTAATGGCCTCTCCAAAAATGAGAAGTGAATAGAGGATCCCTATCTAAAACTATAGAAGAATGAAATCCATGAAAATAAAGAATATCTTTTACATAGATTTTTCCCTACTTCTCACCTTTGGTTGCATCATGAATGGGTATAATGTGTTCCAATTTAGTCAGCCTATCAATCATAACCCATATTGAATTCTTCTTTCTCTAGGTATATGGTAACCAACAACAATGTCCATAGAGATTTCATCCCACTTCCAAGTTGGCATTGGAAGTGGCTGAATAAAACCAATAAGTTTCTGGTGCTCGGCCTTGACCTGTTGGAATTTGTAACAATTACAAAAAAAACATAGTAATGCCACATCTCATACATGGACACCAAAATTGTCACTTCATTTCATAGAACATATTTTTGGTTCTTGGGTTCATAACCCACTGGGAATTATTGAAATCCCCCATTATAGCTTTCCTTACCAAATATCATACCACAAAACGGTTCTAAAAGAATATAATTCCCTCTTTGGATAAAGAACAATCAAGCATGGTCTCACCACCATTTAAAGGGTATATAATGCTACAAAACTCATCATCAAGATGTTTTTCCTAAAGAATTAATTCAAGAAGGAAGGTGTCAACTAAGAACTTGACAAGGAATCCTTGGTCCCAGATTCTCAGACTCTAATATGAAATTATACAAATAGATCCATCAAGTTCCACTATTATGATGATTCCTTCATGGCATGGGTCAAAATATTCCTTCTCAAATCATCTGCAATGAAAATCTTTTTCCCCAGGGTATAGGAAATGTAGAAATAGAAATATTGTAGCTATTTCTCCAAATGCCGCTAGCAGAGATTTAAATACTTTTGAGAGAAGATATAACTAAATATCTTGTGGTCAAAAACATGGTAAACATTTCTCCATAAATGTAATGATACCATATCTTAAGCACGTGCATCATAAATGAAAGTTAATGGTCACTTATAATTATTCCCATGTGGCCTAAGCTGAAGATATCTATAAGAAATAAACAAATCACCTTTCAAAATAATACAACCCAAACCTAAACCTGATACATCACATAATACCACATAGATCTATCCTACCTATGAAAAGAGTCTACACTAGTGAAGTAGTAAAAATTAGTTTAATGCTGAAAAATGAATTATAACATTTCTAATTACAAGAAAAATTTACTCCCTTCTGAGTTAGTGTAGTCATTAGATAATCCAACTTAGAGAATTCATTCATGAACCAATGATTATATCCATCTAAACACAAGAATCTCTGAATCTCAAAGATGTTCCATGGTTTCTACCAAGTTATAAAATCTTTCACCTTCTCAGGTAAAAATGATTTTCCTTATTCGAACACCATGCTTCCTAAGAACATCACTTCCTGAATCTAGAAATCACATTTCAAAATCTTTTCATAACGTTGGTAATTTCTCATCAAACTCATAATTATTCTCAGATGATAAACATGATTCTTCTCAAACAAATATTAAAAGAGGATTTCATCCACAAAGGCTACCACAAAGGTATAAATATACTCTTAGAAAATCCTATTCATTAAATCCCGGAAAACTTCATGAGGATTGGTTACACTAAAGGGCATGAAAAGGTACTAATAATGACCATACCTACTCTGAAAGATTGTTTTATAAATGTGATATTATTTTATCCAAAATTTATGGTATCCAAAACAAAGATCAATCTTTCAGAACCACTTGACCCACTTCAACAGATCAAAAAGATCATCAATATGTGTCAAAAGTTACCTTTTATTTATTGTAACTAATTTTAGTTTTCAACAATCAACATATAGGATAACTGAAGCATCAGTTTCTTAGAAAAGAGAATAGGTTCCACCTAAGGTGACACACTCAGTCATATGAATCATTTCCCAATAATATCATCCAAGTGGGTCTTCTTTTATTTCATTTTAGTTGGTTCCATATGGTAAGAGGGAATATAAACTAGTTGAGTACCAGGAATTAAGTACACAGAAAAATTAACCTTCATTTGATACCGCTTTATTAGGAACCAACCCGATTACCCTAGGAACGTGTCAACCAATATGGCCATGATATATCTTGAATGGTTTTCTTGATCCCCACAAGTCATTGAATATAACCTAGAATCATAAAAAATGAAAGTGGTAATGATTTTTCCACAAACATTGTGGAAGAATATAAACAAGATAGGTTGTAACCAAAATAAACTCCATAATGAGAAGTTTAATATAATTAAAATAGATAAAAACAACCCAAAGTACTAAAATAAAGTACTATAAAAACAAAGATATAGAAAAACCCAACCCTGAAGGATGCAACTATCCAATTCCATGGATCAATAGCTATAAAATCCTCCAAATTATGCTTTATCCTTGCTCAAACATGGAAGAATAAAATCTATAAACAGTCGAAGGCACGGGTAAGGTGTAGGCTAAAAATTCCATTAGCATATCACTGAGGATTCCATTACAAATTCCAATAATAAATTAAATAAAGAGAGTTATCAATTTATAACATATAGGTTTGTACTTTCATAAGAATAATCAAAATAATTCATTCTTTACATTTTAAAATATGCAAATAATTTCTTAAATTGATTTACTTTTAAATTGATGGAACATTTAAAAAATAATTGAACTTTTCACAAATCGATTAAATAAACACTTTTATATACATTATTTTATATAAATAGTAATTCATGTAAAATAGTTCACAACAAATTGATATGTTCATTTGAAATACATACATACAAGAAACATGATAATATGCCTAAAAATTATGGATGGTTCTAGGCTATAGGGACTCCACACTCAAGGTGACATGAAAATATGTGCATATATCCCTTTAAACTCAAGCCAAAGTTGAATCATCACAATTTTATAAGTGATGTGACATGGTGCATTTCTATTTTGGAATGTTGTAAAGTTTAAAGTGTCATCCAAATAACCTACTAACTACCTAAGTCTTGCATGTGATCTAGTACAAAACAATGATGAGAAATTTATATTAAGAATACTTATAATACAATTAATCCCATTCTCCATTTCAAATATACCAATTTCCATTTAAAAACCCCAACACTTTTTTAATAAAAAATATTAGTTTTTTCAAGATAGAATCAAAAGGTTCCCCTCAAAACCATTTTAAGAAATTTCAAAAATAGGGATCTGAAATCAATGTCAATTTCAATTTCACAATCCATTTATACAAACTTTCCACCAATTTTACAAAAAACCCCCAATTCAATAGAATTGGGGTTTTTCATAACATTTCAATTATATAAATTTTCCAATGAAATTAAATAATTTAATTGAAACACTTTCCATAAAATCCACAATTTAAATTTCACAAATTTCCATAAACACACCCCAACTCAATGGAATTAGTGGTTTTCCAATTTCATGTCAAAACCCCTTTTAAAATACCTAATTCAATGTAATTGGTTTTTTCAACAAAACAATTTAAATTCATTTAATTAAAATAAAGAAATATAATTTAATTAAAACAATTGAAATTAAATTAATAAATTTAGGGTTAACATAAATTGGGAGTCATGATGGAACCACCTACCTTTCTCATAGAAACAAAAATCCCGCAAAAGAAACTGCCAATAAGAATGAAGGTATAGAAGATCTAGGAGCTCAACCTAGAAAAAAGATTTAACAACATGGATTTTAGATCTATAAATCTCAAGACGATCCATAAAAATCAATAGAGTATAAGAGAACAATACAAAGAGATTGGGATAATGCTTACCTGCAAAGTCACATTGTAATCGTAACCATGATTTATTGATTAATGTAACATCCCAAAAGGGATAAAGGGCTCCCAAAATTCATGGGGAATAATTTTGGGCTAAGAGAATGAAAATATAGAAAGGTATAAATAGCAATTTCAGCCAAGAAGTGAGTTTAAAAACAATAATCGGGACTTTACCCAATGTGTAACCCAATTACACATTGTTTAATTTAAAATTTCCATAATCATTTAAAAACACATCTACTTTTTTAAAAAATATATTTATTAACATTTTTAAAATTACACATCATGAAACTACATTACATAGTGTCTAAATCCTCAGTAAGCAGATGAACCAATAAGTTTAAAAAGCTGAGAATCCATAAATCTCTAAATTCACCATTATCAGTATCCTACCAATTCATTATCATCCCTACCAAAGTAAATAAGATGTAAATCCCTGAAAATGATTAAAATATAACTTTCAGAAGGGTAACAAAATGTTATAACACACATGTGTATAAATGATTATTGTTGGTGTCTTATATAACCCAATAACGCATTGGTTATGGTTTTTTATCTCATGAGATAATAATATTTAGTATAAACATAGTATGGGTTATTTAAGTTCACAAGATTGAGTTTGAACCTGATGTATGTTACCTAGGTTTATAATATTAAGGATGAACTTGATGTTGATTACCTAGGTTTGAAATATTAATCATGAATCTTATGTGTATTTGTTAAGATCACAAGATTTATCATGAACACATTTTGGTTAACTATGTTCACAATGTTATGATTTCTTATGATAATGCTTCTTCCATAATTTTGTGTTATATGGCTATATTATGCTTCATGGGTCAGGTTTACTAGATAATTTTTTCATGATCTTTTACCATGGTATATGTCAGTTTATCTGAGATTTAAAATATATATTTCATGAATTATGGAAAACTGTTATTATTTTATATTCTTTTAAATATTATATTTCTCTCTTACACATGCTTTTTCACAAAGTTTTGATCTTAAACGTGATAACATGTTGATTTGTTTTTTCATTATGAAGCATCTGAGCTCACCCATTTCTTTTTTACCATTCCTTTGGTTGTGAAGATGATAATAACCTATGATAATTCTAAAATGGAGACTTGTGTTGTTCGATTATCGAGAGAATATCACATGTTTTGTAAACTAAGTTCCCATGAAACTATTCCTTGAATTCACTAAAATATATGATCTTGTGATTTTGATATTGTTTATGAGTTGTAATGTTGATATTATTTTAATTTTTTAAAATAAAGATGGATTCATCTCAATTTTTATCAAATATAGTGTTTAAATAAAAAATAGCACTAAACCAAATAGTGGAAGATCAGGGTGCTATATTTGGTATCATAGTGGGGTTTAGTTATTTTTTAGTATTAGTGTAATTAATTTTGGGGATGTGGGTAAGATAAATTTAGTGAAAACCCTAGGGGTATGTTTATATATATGATTATATCCCAATATTTTATTAAATTAGAGATTATGTGGTTCAACTAAAAACTAAATATGTATCTTGATATTGGTAAGTGGATTCGGCTATAGAATATATTCCCCTAGAGGCCATCAACCTAAAAAACCTAGTTAATTATCAAAAAAATATTAACTATAGTGCATGATGAGTGGGCCTAAAACATAAAATATGGATGAATATCCATGGTGATATGATTAGGTTAATCATATTCTCCTTATGAGACATTAGGAAGGATTTATTATGTTAAGAAATTAGGATAAGAAGTACGAGAGAAAACAATATAAAGATACCTTCATTTAATTAAGAGTGATTTAGGTTTAAATGAAAGCTATCAAGAGGGTTTTGAAGAGTAATACATTTCATGGTTGAGTTTTTCATAAGATTATTTTTAAAAATTACCTTATGAAGTTAATATTGATCACCCATGATTAACCCTTTTGGTTTTAAAAATGGATGGATCTTATAGGAATCAAGTTAATAATAAACATGATGGATAATATAGTAACTATACAAATAAGAAAACAAGTGGTATATAATGTTTTGTTTAAAATGTTATGGTTATGATTACCCAATAATCTGAATTTATGACTAATAAATTGACTCTTTTCAAACATAAGAACATAATAAATAAGAGAGGGATGGAGTTTCATAAAATATCATGTGGTAAATATGATTAAGGAAAGAAGATTAATCTTCCCACATTTCAATAATATTGGAATAATTTCCCAACTGAATGTATCAAATAAAACAAAAAATAATTATAGTGTGGTTATACTGGCCATTGAGCTCATGACTATTGATCTAGGGTGAAGATGCTGATCAATGCAATAAAGGAGAGGAATTTCCAATGCTTATAATGTAAGGAGTTTTTCATTATGCAAATAGATACCCAAATCAAAGGGATAATAAGGATAATAAACATCATCATCCTCTTAAACTAAAATAATATGATAAATCAAATTCAAAGACTACTATTGAAGTGTATATTAGTAATTATGTGGTTCTAGGGATTCTACATTCAATATTTTTAGATGTCTTGTGTCATGTAAGTTCCACCAACTATTAGCTATCTAATTATTAATAAAAAACCCCTTGTTGGTATCATAATTATTTCTATAGAATATTAATCTTCTTCATTGTTTGTGGGATTATGATTCACCCAAGTCATATTGTCCTTTATAAGAATTTGATGTGATTTTAGAAATGGATTTTCTATCATTACATAAACTCTAAATTAATTAAAAATATAGTTAAATCACATTTCAAAATAATCTACGATCATCCATAATTTCAAGGATGATTTTAATCTTCCTTTTGGGAAAAATTATATTATACGAATTATGATAACTAATTATGAGAGAGAAAACTCAATATCAAGAATAATCCAATTCTGAGGAAAAATACCTGCACCCTATATTTATAAGGATGATATTTATATAGAAATTAAACATTGATAAATGAATAAAATTATTATATCCATATATATATTCATTATTATATGATAATCAAAATTATTAAGTAAACGTTTATTTAAGTAGGGAGAATATAATACCCTGAAAATGTTTAATATAATATTCTAAATTAACACTATGATCGATAACTTTCTATTCATGCAACATAAAAATAAAATGATCCACGAATTATTAAATAAAATTTAATTATAATAAAACAACTAGTAAATAAAATTATTCTAATCAAGTATAATTGAATACAAAATATAATTAATAACACTTCAGGTTTTAAAAAGATATGTTTAAATAATAGTAGTTTTATATTATATATTTTTGTCTTCATTTAAAAAATTAATTCATAAGTTTTAAAATTTTAATTTTAAAAAAATGAACTTCATATTTGAATTATAAATATCAAAAAAATTTGAAGTTTGCTTTTTTATATTTTTCTAAAATAATTTATTTTTTGTGAATTTTGAAAAAATACCAATTTTTCTTATATCATATTTTTTGTGAAATTATTATAGCATAATAATAAAATAAAATACTTATAATGAATTTCTATAATATATATATATATATTAGAAAATTGAATTTAAAAATACTATGTTGGATTTTTAAAACCCATGTTTAACGTTTTGGAAACTTATATAATATCTTACTCTAATAATTTTTTTATTCACTTGGTTTTCATCCCATGTATAAATAAAGTCCAAAAAATGTATTTAATATTTTACATAAACAATATCATATTATAAACCAAGGTCAATTTTATTTATAAGAATAAAAGTATGATTAATAAGATTAATCATAATTATCATGATTATGGTGAATGGTTTATTTTCAAAGAATTATTTTATAATTTTGATTAATTTTTATCAAATGAATTATAAGGATATATTTTAGATATACTCTTATATAATTTTTTTTCAAAATTATAAAAATATTTTATCACTCATTTAATGGATAATTGATTTTCTAAAAGATTAAGAACACATAATGATGAAAACAATATTTCCGAAAAATAGATTTTTTTCAATATGAAGTTTTAATTTAATAATTAAAATTATTTTTTTAAAAATTGATTATGTTATAAAATTATTAAATTATTTTTCATAACATCAAAAATTTATAAGAAGGGATATATTGTATTTTCAATAAAATATAGATTACAATGGTAAAAAATAGTTACCATGGTATGAAAAAAAATGTAAAAAATGTAAAAATCTAGAAGTAAAAGGATATAAAAAATATTTAAAACAAGCATGTAAATGAATTTTACAGTCAATTTTTAACTTATATCACCCTAAAATCTATTATTAGTCACTTTTTCATCCATTGACCCTGGAATAATTCAATTTAAATATTGAGATATAATGTGTATTCAAAAAAAGATCCTTTCTATTTCTTATACAAGGGAATCAAATTAACCACTTTATATTAAACATATCCCTTCAAATTTCGTCATAAAACTATTACAGTTTCCCTTAATAGAATACTATCTCATGTTTATAAACCTATGGTCTCAATTAGATATCATAATCCCCCCATTTCCAAGGATATTTCAAAAGGAATCCTCAAGTTCTAAACATGTGTATTTCTTAGTCCTTAGTCTTTTATTCTTAATATTAATTTTATAAATATCTTATAGATTCCAAAATATATTAAAACCAGTATTATTAATAAAATAGTATGTTATTATATTAATTTATCAACAGTTATTCAATCCTTTCTCTCTATTAATAAAAACAAAACAACATCCTTTTTGCATATGTGTAGACTATTTCCACTGTGAAATGATATATTTTTTTCATCTCCACCTCTCATGGTTGGAAACAATGATGAATTTGAGGAATAAATATTTTTATTATCTAAAATAATAATTCTTAAATTATAGTTTATCATATACCTTCATTCCATCTCATTTTTTCAAAAATATAATCGGTAATCATATGCATGTGCGGACTACCACCACCCTGAATGAAAAAAATTTATTTTTCATCATCACTCTGCATCTATGGTTCTAAATATTAATTTAATGAAGGTAATTTGTAGTTATAAAATGTTGGAGGTTATTTATAACTTATAATAACAATGTAAAAAACATTTCCTTACTCATTAAATCATTATAACACGCCCTCATTTAGGTTGGTTTTTACCAGCTATTTGAAAAATGTTATAATGAATAAATCATTAATGAATTAGTAATTCTATATATTTTTAATAAAATTTAAATATAATTTATTTAATATTTTTTAATTTTTTTAAAGGTGTTATTAATATTCAATATATTTATTAATATATCACTTTTCGATCATTAAACATGTTGGGACTAGTTCATCGCAATTTCTTTTCCATGAACAATACCCATGTATTTAACCTAATGGAATGGGACATAATTTATAAGTGAAAAAATGATTATTATATATTTATTAATATTTTAATGATGTAATTTTGGATATGAATTAATAATAACACATATTTTATGAAATTAGATCAAAATGATCAAGATTACTCACACTAGATGTAAAAAATATGAAATAACTAATAAATATATATATGAAGAATAATTAAAAATTATGTATATAAAACATTATCTATATGAATAATTTTTTGGAATAAGGAAGTAAAATAGTTATTTTTATTATACAGGATGTTAGAGCGTGTTTGAGTAAGAAGTAGCACATGTTAATGGTAATTTGTCTCAATTTTCAATTCCATAAAACATGTTAAATATTTCACCCCCATTGGTTTTATATGATCTAATCACTACCCTATTACCTTCACTATAACTAATATATTTAATTTCATGATATTTAAATTCCTATTTCATTATAACAACCTTATGTTCTTTTGATTCTTACGTCACCACTGTCATAAAGGTTTTTGTTAACTCAATTTTCATTAATCGAGTTATGATTATTATTCTTAAACATATTTCATGTAAGTTGGGTAAAATATACTAATTGATTTTATTATTTAGAATGTTCTTTTTTTTCTAGGTATTTCAGTTTCATGAACATAAACCCCTTTAAAACATCTTTTGATTCTTGAATTATGAAATCTGTAACTTATTTGGTTAAAATAAATGTCTATTTTGAGTTAAAATGTTATTCCTTGAGCATCATTCTTCTAAATTTGATAAATTATTCAATTTTCAATTTTTTGATATATTTCATGTTTTATCTCGAGGTAAAATGAAATTTTTAACTCACGGATTCTTTATTGAATAATTTTTCTCTCAAAATTATTTTTATAGGAAAACAATCTCTTTTAAAGACATTTTTCCTCCATTTTCATATTTATTATTCCCAAAAATATTTTTCATTATTATTTTAAAACTGAATGTGTTTAATCATGTTACCTTTTATTTTTCTGTTACCATTTTTAAATAGAACTTTTACTACCACATTTCATAATATAAAATTTCAACATAGGTATTTTAAAATATAAAAAAGCTTTTTTATTTATTCATAATCAGATTTTTTTATATTTCACTCCAAATTTCCTTTTTATAACCTTTATATCGTTTTAAGTATCCATTTTAAAATTTAATTTTTTACAATATTTTCACATCAGTTTTTTATATATGATTGTTGACAGTGATCTGTAACTTCTTCTTTTACAATAATGTTTAAAAAATATAAGATCTATTTTTTTATTTCACTACCATTATCCATTTTATATCTTAACGTTTTATTTAGACAGAAATGCTTTTTAATGAATAAAAATATAAATTTAATTATAAAATAATCATTTGGGTGTTTTAATTTTGTGTATCAATCGTTTACATTATTGAGGTCAATTTTTTCAACACTATATGTAAATATTATGAAGAAAATTTTTTCCCATGTGGTTATTATGATGTAAGGAATGATACACATTTTATTCCCATTGGTTTTTATGATATATTAAATGGTTTATAATTTATGGAACATATATTTATAGATGATGTTATGGGGCTCTATATCACCCTCTGATACATTGATTAATGTTTTATATCTGATGAGATAATAAAATTGAGTGTGTACCCAATCTGGGTTAGTTAGGATAAAAAGTTGATTATGAACCTTATGTGGGGTGTCTAGGATAACAATATTGAGTCTAAAACCTATGATGATTATGGAGGTTTGAATGATTTATAATTAACTCAATGAGGTTATCTATGTTTATAATGTTATGATTTTCTATGTTTATACCAATACCATAATTATATGTTATATAATAATGTTATGAGAAATGAATCATGATTACTATATAATATTTTCATATGATTTTTATATGGTAGATATTTTTCAAATTGATATTTCATTCCCTTCTATATTGTCTAGTAGATAAATATTATTTTTCTATGTTCTTATTAATAATATATTTCTCTTATGCTCATGCTTTCGCACATTATTTTGATTTAACCCTTGATGACATGTTGATTATTTTTTTCATCACTGATATTATGATCTCACCCCTTCATTTGTTTTCCATTAACAATGTTATGAATATGATTGTAACCAATTAAAAGTCTATAAGGGAGTTGTGAGTGGTTATATTATGAATAAATGTTCACAAGTTTTATAAAATAAGTATCCAATGTAACTTGTTCTAAAAGACAAACCTTACAATCATGGTATTGTGAGATCATTTATGAGTTTTAATGATTATATTATGGTAATTATATAAATTAATTATATTCCCATAACAATTTTGATCATAAGATATGTTAAGAGAAACTATAGTTAGCACTAGACCAGGGAGTGTGGGACTAGGAGATTGTGTATGTGGTTAGACATGTGCATGATGGTTTTATGTTTATAAATTCATTGTGTGTTAATGTAAATTTTTCTGTATCCTTGAGATAGTATTTATTTATTTATTTATTATTAAACATGATTTAAGATTTCAATTTGTGGTTTAATAAGAGGAGGTGTATCAAGAACCTGAAATTATGCGTTAGAGAGTAAAACTAGAATCTAGTAGGGCTTGGAAGATGGATTTAAGTGAATTCCAAAATCATAATTTTCAAATTTATAAGAGGTTTATTTCCACTAATGAGAAAAATAATTAGTTATAAAAGTTTAAGGCATCTTTTTATCTAATCCAGATAGGATATGAGAATTGTGTCCCTTTATTAGTGAGTTTTTTGTGAGGTTTAGAGCATCAGTAGTTGATGATTTTTTTTAACATCATTATATGGGTACAGTTGAATATAGTCAATTATGATATTTTTTTAAGAATTATATCCAAAAACATATAATTAATCTAGAATATAATAGGATTTTATGGTGATACAGTAAGGAAATTCCTCATCTTAGTAGTTTTTTGTATGTTTCATGAATTTAACGTGATAATATCCCAATTTTATAACTATTGAAAAGTTAAGGTTTCATTATTTTTAGACGGATTTGAGAAATGATATCTTCAAGTTGTTTGATATATTAAACCTAGGTTAATTTACAATGATATAAGAAAATAATAACATGGAATGGAATTTTTTTAACAAGGATGGGATATTTTTTATAGAGCACCCAGCAAGGCATATCCCATAGTGGAGATAAAGGGAAAGGTTCCTGATTTTCAAAGAAATTATGATTTTTTTGGTTCCATGGGTATCAAATTATTGAGTGATGTCATTTATCTTATGTAATAGTATACAAAAATCTAGAGGCGCCTAAGTATTTTTATGTTTCTGTTGTGGTGGTATGGGAAATGAAATGTCTATATGCCCATATTTTCATGGAAGATAGTGGAGGGGCAAGAAGAGAACAACTATCAATGGACCACTCATTAAACATTAACTATAGTATTTTCCATTGAAGAAACATGATATATGAATATTGGGACCACCAATATAGGGTGGAATTGGAAGATGATATCATCGAGTAACTTATTATAGAGTTAACTAGAGAGGAGGTAATGCTGGGTATTATGGATAAAGACGAGGAGCAGTTGGAAGAGGGGAACTCTAGATTATGAAAATTTAAGATGTATATGGACCTATCGTATTAGAGGTATGATTTTTATTTACTCTACCAATATTTTTATTTTATTAAAACCAGTGCTTCACATTATTTGAGCAGCCCTTCTCTTTTTTATGGGTTAGGGATTCTAGTAGAGAAATGTTAAAGGCCATTGGAGTTGATTACTCTAGTGGGATTCCAAATAAGGTTGGATGAAATATATAGTTTTGAGTTGTTTTTGGGGTGAGATTGATTCTTTGGGAATCAAATATTGTTACAAAAAATAATCAAGGGATATTATCCGAATGATGTATTGGATGTATTCAATACAATCTTATACCTATTGTTAACATAGGGTGATTTTCTCCTGTTTAAATAGTGATCGTGTTGCATTTATCATGTGTGTAGACTCATATTATGGGGTGATATTGATTGAGCTAGGGTATATTATATCTCAATTAATTTACTTGATGGTTTTTTCAACTGATAAGGAAAGGGAGAAATTTCCTTGAGTTGTGACGGATTATATTGATTTGAACTCAATAGAGGTTATGATATTACCTCTTAGTGAGAGATTGAGTTTAGGATTGAGCACTATATTTATGTTCCTCTTATTTATATTCAATAATATCATATGGTTCTCATGTTAGGTTTTAACTATGATAGTTTTTTCATATTTAAATATATTGTTGTTTTTAAAATTTGAAAAGGAGACCCATTGCATAAATTTATCTACACGTGAGAAGAGATATTTTTTATATATTAATTTGAACCATAGGGAAATTCATACGTTATAAAATGAGGGTAAAAGGAATTCAGACTGGGGTAGTGAATCAAGGTGATACACAATCATAATTACCCAATAGAAAGTGTTCAATGGCTATTTCATTAGGGTTTTTTGTGGCATGTAAGGGGTTTCCCTTGATGGTTTGGTTGAGAGGGGAGATTTAAGGCCTCACTCAATAATATGAATGCAATTTTCCACCTTCCCATATTCCATAGAAACTACCAATGGTTCCCTTATCTATAGCTGGGTACAGAATAGATTTCTAATGGCTGGTAATCATCTGGATTTTCAGACCCAATGACTCTTGGGGAATCGTGTTAGTCGAGAAGATGGTAGGTCGGGCTCATCAACCCCATTTTGGGGGAATTATTCCTTACTCCAGTACTCTCTTATAGATTTAATAAATGTTCATGAATCTCTTTCGAATCTTGATACAGAACCAGTTACACTAACAAAATGACTATAGGTTTATTCTCTTTCATGTGTAAAGGATTGAGATCTCTTTAGTGAATCCATATATATGTATCTAAGATTATCCATCATTTTTTGTTAATGGGTGGCTGCTTGTATATTCTGAACCCGTATAACCAAGTGATTTAGAATATTTTTCCATGTAGGAAGTCGGTTAATATTCTAAGGAGGGTATTGATCCATTATGAGGTGTTCTACGTGTCATGGTTATTACATGACTAAAACCCCACATATTTTATTTGAACCGTGTAGTTTAATGTCATGTGAAAAAGACCCATATGGGTTCTCTAGGATACCAAATATTCAAGCTGGAATCATGGAGGGAGATCCTATGAAACCCTACTATAGTGGGAATCAGAGTTGTCGTAGTTCAGTTGTTTATGGCATGTATAGTGAGATCATCCAGATCATTATAGAGACTCATGGCACATATTATATTATTATTGCAACTCCCTAAGCTCACATGATCCATGTTCAATGTGAGAAAAAGGTACATAAATTGATCATTTCATTTCTCATGATGTAGGACTTATGTGATGGGACTATCTTAGGATTATTTCATATGGAACTCGAGTCTTGGAGAGGCAACATATGTATCCTAGTTTTGGAATGGATTAGAGTCATTATAGTTTGATTAGTTTCTCATTATGCTAATGGATGGGGTAAAATGATCATATCTTGGGAATATAGGGTCATAATGGTTGAGGTGTTAGATTTCTAGAAGGACTTGCACTGGAAGGTGTGTTTATTTGAACTAGGGCCTTAAAAAGGCATCCTACATATCCTAATTATTGTAAGAATTAGAGTCATCATATTTCAGTTTTTTTGGGACTTACACACTGAGGTTTCCCTATACCATTTTAGAGGTTTATAGTGCAGATGTTATGATCATTTTAATTCTCTAATGTCACACAATCTATGATCATTGTGAGAAAAAAGTGATAGAAAGTGATCATTTCATTTTTATGAATAAGGGACATAGATGATGGGATTACCCTAGATGATCAATATGGAACTCTAAACTCAGAAGAGATTACCTAGATATCTTGATTATGGGAGGAATCATAATTTTCATAGTTCTATTTATATCGGGGCATACACACTAATGACACCCTGTTGATTGGAGCTTACACACCGAGGACGAATAATTTTATCATGTCCTGGGTTACCCTGCTGATCTTGACTTCTTTTCTAGAGCATGTCACATGACCCAGTTATCTTTTCCTAGAGTAAATCACAAGATCATAAAGGTTTTCTCTAGATTCCATCACATGACATGGCCAACTTGTCCAGGGAGTGTCGTATGATCCAACTAACATTCCATGGTTTCACTATCGAGAGTCATCTTGACACATATGGAGGGTGTAACAAGATCCAGTATGAAATGTCTTGAAGTATGTTGTATATATTTTCTAACATCCCTGTGAGGTATCGTGAGACTTGGTCAACGTGACTGGAGGGAGTAGTAGGTCCCAGATGACTTTTTTAGATGGCATCTCGAGACCTTGGTTGTTATGCTTGGGTACAATAATGAGATATAACTGACATGATATAACTCCATTATATGATTCATGTGATGTATTTAAATGATGTTGTAAGTGTAAAGTGATAGAATTATAGGGTTCTTTGAGATCAAAGTGATTTTTATGGGGGGGCTATGTTACATGCTCTGACATGTCTAGAGGAATTCACGTATCCTAGATAGCATGTTGAGGGAATGTTTCAAGATCTGGGTGATTTTCTTCAGTTCTATAGTGTGTCTTTGGGTGACCCGCATGTAGCACATGATTTCCAGTGAATGTGTTTTCTCTAAAGTCTTCCACTTTTGATTTTGGTCCTAACCATTGTATTGATAAGTCCTTAGGTTTGTTCAGTATCATTTCCTTTGAGTCTTGTGTGATCTATAATACATGAAGTATATTCTTCTCTTTTCTTTCTAGAGATCCTTCGCATGGTCTATGGATGATCACAAGAATTTATTTATGACTGGGGCATGACTAATCCAACTATTCTTTGGTATATTACCTGATAGAAGGTTGTCCAATTGCATGATTGGTTTCTCCAAAAAGTCCACTGAGATCGAGAGTAAAATTTTCTGGATTCCAAGCCTCCAACCTGTATGATAACAGTGCATTTTTATTGTTGGGGAGGGGAATTTATAGGCATTGCCACCTTGTTTGTTCGGATCTTTGTGAGGTGTATCTCGAATGAGTCCAGGATGGAGTCAGTGAAGGGGTCTATCACCACACGGCTTCGCAAGCCTCTATCATGGACCGCACCGAGGTTGTCGCCTAATTTTCAGTGACGACGAGTCCCTCTCATCAACACCTTCATTATTAGATTATATCCAATTAATGGGGACTCATTTGATCACCTGGATGAGTCAAAGGACTTCCATGTCATCATGTTGACATGTCCAAGGGACTTCATAAGATCCAAGTTCATGTTGAAAGTCATCCGTGAGATGCTCATTGAATTATATGTTGGTCTTCCAAGACAAGGATGGTTTGTTTGTGGGTCTTGTGGGCCCACATGGTGGACTCCCTTAGTGAATTTTGAGAATTTTATGATCAAGAGTTCCTTCACCTCCTCCCTCTTTTATTTCCTTGGTTTTATGTGACAAAGGTTGGGAGTCATGCACGATTTCATGATTGATTTCAAGAAAAGTTACTCTATTTTTTTGGGATGTATCGCATGATTGATAAGGGTCACGTAGAGGTGTGTGAGCATGTCATGTAAAAATATATTTGTTTTCCCATAGAGAACCATAAGGTCTGATGCACATACCTAAGTACTTCCATGTTGTGATGCTCATAAGATAATGGGATTTTGTGAATGAGGTGGACATGTCTCCAGGGACTCGTGGTAACTTGCAATTCTCTAGGTGTGTGTTACATGTCCTGAAGTGACTACTAGAAACTCTAGCCTCCTACAATTTTAATATCTTTTTTTATTTTAAAAATTTCAAAGATTATGTGAGTTTGTACAAGTAATGTCTAGGATATTTACTTTATTTTTGGATGATGCTTTTTGTGAGAAATATGAGTTGTAGGGGGAGTGTGCAAGAATGTCAAGGAAAAATCTATCTGTTTGTTCTTAGAGCATTGCGATGTTGCCTAGACATACTCGTAGTCCTCCATACAGCAAGGTTGACAAGATAAAGGGATTTCTAGAGGTGATTCAGACATTCCGTTGATGTCCTGGGCACGTTGCATTTTCTTTAGTGATTGTGAACACCCATCAAATTGTCCCCTTTTATCCCCTTTTGTTTATCCTACAACGGTTCAGGGGAATTTCAAGTTTACTTTGATATCATTAAGGGATTTTATTATTTCCAATGATGATATGGTGCATGAGCACTTATAACCAATGGGGGTCACCTTCTTTGAAAAAGTTGCTCCTATATTCTGAAGGATTTCATATGGTTTGTCAGGAAATTTCAAATGACAAATCATGTGGATTGGGGAGCTCATTCAGTTGTGACCATGTGGACATTAGTTGTATGAGGGCCTTCATTAGAGAAGAAAGGTTTATTGATAGTAGATCCATGTGATTTTTCATAGGTTATGTGTTTTGCGTGGAGTCCTTGAGTGACCTTGAAATGGTCACGTGATCATGAGTTCTATAGATCCTCATGCACTGCATAAGTCTTGACTCCCTTTATTTGATGGGGAAGGTAATATTAATATCCATGTATTTATTCCTTTTTGATGTTCATGCTTATTTGGAGAGTATAAACAAATCCCCCCCCAGGCCAATGCCCGTAGGGACAAAGTCTCGATTATGAGGAAAACTAATGCCTACCCAAGTCTTCAGTGGTGTTGAAAATCAGTATCCTATATGATTTTTGGTCTTTCGAGCATCATTCAAAATTAATTGAAATGTCTTCTATATATGGTTAGAGTGTAATTCATTCCACCAGCCAGACCTTCTCTAGATATCTATTGTTTTTTCCTCTATCGCGAGACCATGTAACAAACCCTGATCATGATCCCCATTCGTGAATCTACACCACAAGTATTTTTTTTCATAGATCTTTCATAAGTTTATTTCCTGCTCAAATTCTTTTCCATATTGATCATGAACTATACATCAGTAATTTCTTAGACTCTGACTATGAGGATTGTGGTTTCCAAAGGACTTCATGAGATTTACTGGTCTAATTATTCGATCGCTTGTGACTCTCATGACCATGTTCATGTAACATGATAATGAGTCTTTAGGGAATTCATGTGGAACACATGACACTCTGCGGGGGTTATACACTGTGAGAGTCCTCTATAGGCCCGGAAATCCACAAACTTATTATGCAGTTTTCAAATCTTCTATTGAGTCAGGTGTTGTGTCTGACGCCACTGAAACCTTCATGCCTTTATTCCTGATAAAATTCTATTTTCTCTTTGTCTAACACTTACTTATTTTTAGATGGCTTATGATTCTCATCAATCTATCACAAGGCTTCGAAGTGGGAGGAAAGAGTATAAATTTTTCATCACAATACCATAGTGGAGAGTGTGGATCCCTCTTTTTGTCATTTATTCAGGATGTTTCAATAGGGTCTGATGAATTTTATGGGATAAAAAATCTCAAACTCTCCCCTCACAAAATGAATTCCCCTTTATGAGTTTAGCCACACCAATGAAGCTTTTATTCCTCCATCGAAGTCATTGTTTAGACATTCTTCCTAGATTTGAAGGTCCCAGAACACTTTTCAAGAGAATATTTCTCTATGGGGAACTTTATCTCTAATATGGAAACTGAGTATGGTCATGTACAAACATTTATGCCAATATAATTTAATAGGACTTACTGTGCATCTGATAAGGATTTCTATATTTTCCATTAAATAATATGGTAGTCTGCCTCTGATTTAAAATTTGATGGATCTCTAGCCAATAATTATGATTGGGGGAACCTATAGACTGGAAAGGGTATGGCCCTTCTAGGTTCAATAAATTATTTCTTAATTTCTCAAGGAGCTGCATAAAATCAGAATGTGTGAGGCTTCTTGGATATTGCATACAATGACTTATTATAACAAGAATTTGACAATGGAGCTATTTAGCTGTGTTATTCCATATACAAACACTTTCTATATTACACATGGCAAGGTTGGAATCAGTCTTTATGATATGGAATTGATTTCTGGTGTGCCTATACGTGGCGGTATGTATGACGAATTATTTCCCCCAAAATCCTCTTAGGATGATGTGACAAGGACTCCTCGTTTAAACTGAGAGTTGATTAGGCTAGTAGAGAAGAAAAATCCAAATAGGGTGCTTCCTAGATCAGATATCTCTTTCAATACATGGTAAGAGTACTTCATTAATTATATTAGGTCTAATAAAGTGGTCATAAATCTGAATTCATGGCATGTGATGGATTCTCACGCACTGGTTACTTATTGTCCCACTATTAAAGGTAGGATGTTTAGAGATTATGGATGGGAGGTTATCCCTAGCATTGATTGGTTGGTCCAAATTGTTGTTTTCCTTTCCATTTACCTGAGAGGGTAATTACTTCTAATGAAAGAGAAAGGTGGTGTTAGGGTCTCCAATTTTACGATGGAAATTTGATAGTTGGATAATATCATATGGGAATGGAAATATATATGTTTTTAAAATTATACCACCTATTGTACCATGTTTAAAAGGCATAATACCCTTACAGAATCTTGGTCCCCTTCCTTGAAATATGGGGTTGGATGGGGGATCATCTAGGTGGTTATGAGTACTTGAACATTCATAAAATCCCTAATATTTTCTTTGTACCATATCTAAAATGAATTAACGGGTTAAGACCCATTGTATTGAATGATTGAGAATTCAATGATTTTATGAAATGCCATGAACTTTTCTCCTTCATGAAATATGGACCCATGCTAAAAAGAAGTTTTGTTAAAAATGATAAGTCTATCCATGAAAATTTTATATATATTACATCACTTCGTGAGGGTGTTCTTTCTACTCATATCGATGAGGACCTCATTTCTAAGTGGTACGCTCCATACTGGTTTAGCTTCCAATTTTTGTGCATCCAATAAATTTATCCTTTCTCTTTCTATGTTAGAGCTGAGGAACACCAGATGGTATCTCTCTAATTTTGGCTAATGTTTACTGAAGTAGAAACCTATGCAGAAATATGCCTTCCTCCTCATGATGAAGTGATTAGATTATCCCCGGGTTATACGGATGTTTGGATTCAATAATATCTTAATGGCCAATTATTTTATTTGTTATGTGAGGCATATTGACCACTAACTTTTGAATACAATACCAGGCCTAAAAAAATTTGCATTAAAAAAGTTTGAAAGCTTCGGTAGCTCCTCACAAGGAAGTAAAACATTTACCATTTACGTTAGATGCTTCTACTACCATGGATACAAGGTATGTGTGTAACTTGATGTTTCCTATCCTATCTCATAAATGGATGATCTAGATGGAGAAGGATTATGAAGCCTTCCCTGGGGTATACTATATGTCCCACAGGTTCTTTTGGATTGTACTGCACATCATGGTATTACCTTTAAAGAACATCATGAGGAAGTGAGGGCCTTACATCGAGATATTGAAGCGATTTTGGTGATTCCCTGGGGTCATATACTTTATTCTTCACAAGTCCGCTAAATTTTCTTCCTAGTCATGCTTTAGATTGTTGTGGATGAACAGGGATACCATGTTGCTGAGGAAGTGGGGATTCTGGGTCTATTGTGTCCCTTAAGGTGTCGTAATTCCTTTGTAACTGTATTGATATCTTTTATATACATGAACATGGAAGGAGGCTACTGAAAATTATCTAGCCCTATCATCTTTTGAATATACTCCTTAAGGTAAGGTTTTATGAGAGAAAATTGGTGGTGACCAAGGAACTAATGGTGATGGGTCCCTAGATCAACAAGTATTGATGAGGGTTGTAATTTCCACTTTTGTGGTGACAGCTCCAACTTCAACAACTTTTTGATTCCCTTCTCTAGAAAGGAGGAATAAAAATAAAAGGAAGAAATCCACATTGTCAAATCCTTCTCCTTCATAACCCTAAGTAATCAGGGTATTTTACTCCTAAATTTATCTTAGATTATTTTGGGAATAGATTCTTGATTTTGCTAAAAACTTACAGGTCCCCACCAGGCTCATTTAGAATAGAATGTGTATGTTTCCAAGTATGTGGAGGAGCGTTGGGTGGCTCAAGAAAATATTTCACTTCTATAATGAATCCATCATGAAAAAAATTTGGTTATGGTATGTTCAATCATTATCGTTGCTTACCTCATCCTCCTTAGTGAGTGTTTCCTCTGATCTGACATGAGTGGATGCAGTTTTGGAGGGTTCAGACATAGGTATCTATTCTTCTACTACATTAGCTGGCATGAAGGTGAGTTTTAATAAATTCATAGAATAACCTTTTTTTAAATGTATCACAACTCATAATATTGAATTTTACTCTTGTTTTCTTTAATAATAAAGAACTAAGAACATCTAAAGAATAATCATCGGAGGTGTCATGAAGTCATCATTCCCATAGAGTTGCATCTTCTTCTAAGGATGGGGTTGGGTTGATGGATGATGTCAGTGAAATGACTAATGAATGTGTGTTTTAAGACTTAGTCATATCTTCTGGTACTTGTAAATACCATATCATTCATCCTATAAATTACATACTCCTTTACCCTTTACTATTGCATCCTTTCCCCAAAGTTCAGAGGCTTTGACGCCTACTCCTCTAAGAGTTCCTCTAATTTACTGGGTATAATAATGTGGGGGCTGGTTCTCTCCCCTCATCATTATAGACTATTGAAACAATCATATCACTGAGTGATCTCATTACAGAATATGTTATTGTCCCCAAGGTAAACCTAGAATAAGTTCCCATGTCTGCATCACTTTACCTATCAATGAGATGACTGTTGTGGAGTAAATTTTGGATTTTAGTGTTAGAAACCTATTTGGGTGAGTTAAAAGATCGATTAGGTAATCTTTGGTTCATGTTTCATGCCCTTGGATACAAATGTTTTGACTATTTTCCCTCCATTCTAAGGTAAAAAAAGTGATTATTTTGTGAGAACAAAATATCACCCTTTAATTTAGGGTGGAATATGATGATGATTCATCTTCAGTTAAGAAAAATTGGAGTGAATCTATGAATGAAGCTACCCAATTTTTAATGGATGGTTCTACTCATCGGGACACAATTAATGATGGAAATATTCAAACTGATCATCCCCAATCATAAATTGACCAACATTAGTCTAAAATTGACCATCTTTAGAAAGAAAAATCCCAGTTTTAGTATGTGTTATAGGTATTGGAAAAGACCATGCTAAAGTAGTAGGGACTCTTGGACATGGTAATGAAAGACCTAATTCATGTTTTTTACAAAGAAGATATATTGAAATGTGTAGTAGAGGAAGATACTGAACATTTCAATCAACTGCACCAATCTATGGCTTTATTGGAGTAATGACTTGATTATAATAAATAATCATCTAATTAGATGCTATAACAACTGTAAATTATTGCAGACAAATGTTTACTTATACATCCATAAGAGATGATCCAACATTTGGTGATCCCTTATTTTATATGATATCAATTTGATGAAATTCATGTGATATAGTCCAATCTATTTTAGTTCACATTGTACATGACTAATCATTGATATGACATTATGTGAATCACCAATTATACTCATCCCTTTCTTTATATTGAATGAAAATGAATGCCTAGAATTGAATGTTGAAATTCTAACAGATTACCTCTAAGAGATTCCTATGAATTCCCATTGTCATGGGATTATTTATTGATAATCTGATCTAGCTATATTGAAATCCCTTTTTGCAGAGGTATTGAATGGATATGATATATTTCCCAATAAGGGAGTGCTTTTTCTTTTTTTAAAGCTGTAAGGCTTGGTTAGAGTAGCTCGATCATGTCAAGACCATGTAACATCTTTACAATCTCTTACAAACTGAATAGTTATTGTGCATTAGTTTAGGGTCTTTTATCATGTACCTTCTGTCACTTTATTTTAAGGTCTTTCAGATTAGAACTAATATTTCGTTAGTTTAAGGTATTTTATCTCAAACTATATATCACACTAGTTTAGTTTCATTTAGCTCGTACATTATATTACTTATGTTTATGGTATTTTAGCTCAGACATAATATATGATTTTAGGATATGGTGCATACATTCCAGGAATGACCTAAAACACTCTGAGGTTCTAGGGTCTTCCCTAGTGTTTTTGAGGCTCATGAGGATTGGAAATCCCTTTTTACAAAGTGATGCATTTCATTTATAGTCATATGCGCATCTACAAGAGCCATAGGCATGCATGGATAGTCAAGAAAAGGGTCTCTGAATTTGGGTATCTTTTACAATGGTTATGGAATATTTATGGAGGTAATATGGATGAGGGTGAAATTCTAGAGATAGTAGTCCCATCTGGGTAGTTGGAGTGTGGGTTATATAAATCCTAACTCAAATTCTTGTGTATGTGAACATGGGATTATGAATACATGCTTGGGATGACCCATGACACTCTAAGGTTCTGAGTTACCTCACAGAGTTGTGAGGGATCACAAGGAATAAATATACTTTTTAAAAAAATGAGATTCATTTAATTGGAGGGATAGGGTTCTTATACGTCAGTAGCATGGACACGATAAGATAATTTCCACTTCTTTCTGAGGGATATGAAATATGTTCGAAGAGTCAAATGTCTAGTTGATGAATCTGGATATGAGAGGAAAGAAATTCAAGAAGGGTTCTGGCTCCCTAGGGTAGTTTAGCTCTTAATGTGAATCTCAAGCTCTAGGAAATTTGTTTTTGAATGACAGGGCATGGTCCATCAAAGGTTACAGAATGGAGTGTTCCATTCTATCCTTGAGAAAGGGTACAAAACATGGAGATGTAACTTCAAGGATGTTGAATCCCATTAGATAGTTTTGTACAGGTATTTTAAATCACATTTTAATGTGATTGATCAAGAGAATGGTATCTGACAATCACAATGGAATTAGTTTGACACACTGATGTATTGATTGTTATCGCAGTAGTGTCAGGGCTCAAAAGGATTGGAATTTCCTTTCTATAAAGTGGATCACTTGGTTGATGGTCATAGGCACATATACAAGAGTGATAGGCATGCATGCATAGTCAAGAAAAGGTTTGATTGAAGCTGTATATCCTTTCCATGGGCCTTGAATTGTTTACAGTGATCCGAGACACCCAAACCATGAAGTTTTATTTACAAAAAAAATTAATACCTCAAAATAGTTCAAACACCATAAAGGTTTTTTCACTACCTAGAAAACATATTCTCAGAGCGAGTAGATGTGAAACACATTTTTCTATCTTTTTCTTGGACTATTTGGTCCAGTGAGCATAGTTTCAATTTTACTAGGGCTATAAAGAAGAACCTATGAGATTTATTCTATATAATTTTGTGCCTCAACTATTTTCCTAAACTATGTAGATGATGAGTTTAGTGGATAGAGACTTGATGTTTTCTCAGGTAACCCATTGAGGGTTTTTGACCTGACAAGTTTCTCATCTTTTTCATTAGTATTTTAAGGTCTAGTGATTTGAACCATTATAGGCTAGGTTGTATAGCTATGACCAGAATGTATGTAGTTTAAGGTCCTGAATCACATGGACCTAATATGGGAGAAGTTACAAAAGAGGTTAATTACGACACCCATGGTCGAGAGTCCTCCAACATCTATCTGAGAGGAGATGGAGATTTTTTAAATCATGACTCGAGTTTTCTTAGGCCATGAGTAAGGATATGGGACAGTCATAATGGGATTAATCCAGACACACTGAGGTGTTGAGTGTTATCGGTTCTATGATAGGGCTCCCAAGGATTGGATTGTCCTTTTTATAGAGTGATGAATTTGGTTAATGAACACAGGCGCATATGTAAGAGCGATAAGCATGCACGCATAGCCACGAAAAGGGTCATTTGATGTTATATATCCTTTTAAAGGTCCATGGAAGGTTGATGGAGACCCATGATGCTTAATACATGATGTCTGGTATGTGGACTTGTGGTTCTCTTGAAAGACGGTGGAATCACCTCGTACTTGGGTTGACCGAGGTTAGTCTCTTATGTTCCTTTGATAAAGAATGGAATTGGAAGATGGCCTACATAGTTTGTTGTCATGTAGTGGGGACATTATTTCCTTTGTGCAGTCTTAATGTCATGCGATATGGACATACTTCCATGTAGTTTAACATCATGTGATAAAAATTACTTCCATTAAGTTTAATGTCATGCGGTATGGACAAACTTCCATGCAGTTTAACATCTTCCAATAAAGATGTATTTCCATTAAGTTTAACATCATGCAGTAAGGACATATTTCTGATGTGAGAGTGGGGAAATATTGTGGCCAGACCTAAAGATGGATACTTGGGCATCACTTCATATCTCATGAAGTTGTGAGTCAAGCCACACATAGTTCTTGAGTGGTAAATACTCTACATAGGTCTGGCCCATATGTAGATATGGGAAATATTTCTATTAACCATTGTAGTTGGGCTTAGGATTAGAGATCCATGAATCACTATGTTTCACATGAAGATGAGAATCAAGCCTCACATAGTTCTAGAAAAAAAATTTAATTTAACATCATACTGTTAGGACGAAAGTGAACTGACATGAATTTATGGGAACCTTGTGGTTGGGACCAAGAGTGGAAGTTTTGGCATCACTACGCATCTCATGAGGATTAGAATAAAACCATGTGTAGTTCTTGGAGAATCATATCGTTTAACATCGTGTGGAAAGGACATCGACCGTTCAGTCTAATGTCATGTGGTGAGGACTCATTATATTCATTTTATATCCTTGCATTCAGGACCACAATAGACCTGTTATGTACCATTGTGCATTGCTTGTGAGGTTAAGTCCTTATCAAAATTCAAACGCTCATGTGAATTATGCTTGATGTGAGAAACAAGAAACGGCGTGAGATTCTGTTATGGTGCAGAGACATAAGGGGTATAGCAATGGCCTTTTGTATCCAGTAGTGGCTAGAGAAAGATATAGGATCGAGGTGTCCCTACATATCTCAGTATAAATGACAATCAATTAATACATAGTTCTAGAAGGAAAATGAAGTTTAAAGTCATGTGGTAAGGACGTTAGGTCACCCATCATGAAGGGGGAAGTTCTAGATCCATGTAGTTTTACATCATGTAGTAAGGACATTGGATCACCCAATGTGGAATGGATAATAACCCTATTGTTGGGCCCAATAATAGAAGTATAGGTATAACTGTGTACCATGTGATGATAGGAATAATCCATTTGTTGTTATAAAAAACTTGTGTAGTTTAACATATTGTGGTAAGGACAAAAGTTGGCATCCACTTTAACATCTTGCTGCTGGGAAAAACATGTACAGTTTAACATCATATATTAGGATGAACCTATATAGTTTAACATCAGGTAGTTAGAAAAAAAGACGTTGCATAGTTTTATGTCTTGTTGCTGAGACAATATTGTACAGTTTAACATCACATACTTAAGATGAGTGATGGGACTTACACTGATGTGGATGCCCTGGACAACAGCTATGAAATGTATTTCTTGAAAAATCTTGCATTAGTGGGTGGTGTGACACACTCCCCATCCATGGTGTTTAGTGAATAGTCTCCATTATGATAAACCTTATTTATTATATAAGGTCCTTCCCACTTAGGTTCCAACTTCAGGGGCTTCTCTCCCAGTATTATTAGTGTTCTAACAGCCAACACCAATTCTCCTTGGAGGAATGAACTTATGTGAACCTTATTATTAAATTCCCTTGATATCTGATTATTATGAATCTCTTGATTGTGTAGTATGTGTAACCTTTTCTCATTTATTCATTCGAACTCATCTAGACACTTTTACGATTTTTCTTCTTTCGAGATTTGTCCACAAATAGCTATTCGGGGTGAGGGTAGTTTGACCTCTATGGGAAAAACTATCTCAGTCCCTTACAATTGTGAGTAAGGAATTTCCTCTGTGGAAGTACAAGTGGTGGTATGGTAGGCCCATAAAGCATGGATGAGTTTTTCTTGAAAATTATTTTTATCCTTATTCACAATATTCTAGAGTATATTTCATATAGCCTTATTCAAGGCCTCTGTTTGTCTATTTACTGTTGTATGATAGTGAGATGAGTGACTAGACATGATTTTGTGCTCCCGGTACAACATCATCATCTTTTTGGAACATTATTTGGTGTTTTTTTACTTTAATATTGTTTGAAGGACTCAGAACCGGGTGATGATATGGGACTTTAAGAAGTTGATGATATTCTTCATCTTGGATTCCTTGAGGGGTATCACCTCATCCCATTTAAAAAAGAAGTATATAATAGTAAGGATGTACTTGAACTTCTTATCAGTGGCTAAAGGATATATCCCCACAACATCCATCCCCCAAATGGAAAATGTATAGGAATATTTAGATGTTTGTAGCACTTCTGAGGGTTGATGGATGAAGTTTGTGTGAGTCTAGCATGCATGACATTTCTTTGTGAATTTCATGTAGTCATGTATCATGGTTTTCTTGTAATATTTTGACCTCATGATTTTGTGGGTGATCCCTATTATATATTGATGGGAACCACATGAGCCTACATGGAATTCTTTCATTTTGGTGGAAAATTATACTTCTACTATGAATCTGAGGAGAATTCCGAAAAGGCATCATTTGTAGAGTACTTTTTTCTTGTTTGGACAATCCTATAGAGTTAAATTTTCTACCTGACACTGAATCTATTTCCTTTTCACATGATCTATCATGATAATCCTATTTTGGAGATAAACCATTATAGGATCCATTCACCCATTGGTGGTCATTGGTTCGTCACGCTCTGGGGCGGTGCTGAGCAGATGGATTTATTCCATATCGCATTCAACAATCGACAAGACTATTCTTCTATGCGCAATATAGAAGGTTGATTCTTCCTGGTCAGTGTCGGCTAGGATGGTGGATGCATTATCCTATGTGATAGTAGATGAATTTTTTGATTGGGGAATATAATTCAATATGGGATCTAGGGTGAATTATTTTATCAATCCTCTAATGTTACCAGTGATGGGGGTCAGTTATTCCTTTTTAATGGAACATTATCCATTGATTTGATTTATCACTAGTTTTGAGTCCCCTTTGATATTTAGGCTGGCTATGTGTAGCTGTAGGGCCAGTTCCAATCTAGAGATGAGGGCTTTGAATTTTTCCTCATTATTTTTGTAGTCTTCGGGTAGTGAGAAAGAGTAGAGAAAATGACTTCTTATGGAGAGACAAATATATTCCCTAGACCATGCCTATTGAGATTCAATTTTTCCATTATTCAACCGACAGGACTCTGGGAGGAACCATCAATGTACATCTCCCATGCTTGTGGAGTGTCATGGGCAAAAGATACCTCATTATTCAAGAGATCAGAGTCCTATGGTGTGTTTTTTGGGGCAGGATGTTCTATGAGTAAATTAGGAAGGGATTTCCCCATTTCCAACTTAGATGATATGAAATGAAGGTCATATTGCTACAGAATGACTTCCCATCGATCCAAGAACCCAATCATCATTGGGAGTCCAGTTATTTACTTGAGTTGTTCAATATGAGATACTAGGTGGACTTCATGGTGTTGTAAGTAATTTCATATAATTTTCATCACAAATATGTCCACAAGTCAGTTATTTTCTACCTCAGAATGTCTTGTTTCAATACCTAGCATGGTCCAGTTGAGGTAGTAGAGAATATTCTTATTCCTGAATCATTATACCCTATGAAAATGGTGCCTAATTAGCATTTCATGGCGGCCACATATAATATGAGTGGCCTTCCTTCCACCAGAGGCATCAAAACTGGTGGGTGTAGTAGGTACAACTTGCGACTATTGAAGGTTTTGACATTCATCATCTCATTGGTTGGAAACTCCCTTATTCATTATCCTAATGAAGGGGGAGATATTTTGTGGCTATGTTTTATATGAATTACCAAATTTAGGAAAGTTTCCCTTGGAGTCCCCTCAGTTATTTGAGATTTATAGGAGGTGACATTACTAAAATAGAACTAGTCTTCTCTGAGTCAACCTCAATGTCGTGGTGGAATACCATAAATCCCAGGAATATGCTTGATGTTACCCTGAAGTCACACATATGTAGATTCATCTTTATATTTTGTTATCTCAGCTTGCCGAATATTATTTAGAGATCCATAAATTGATCACATCACTATAGGGATTTAATGACCAGTTCATCGACATAACATTATTCCATCCTTCCTGAAAATGTATTAATGATATGAATCATGGAGCACTAATCTGTGGAACTAGTATTATTTAAAAAAAGGTAATTAACTAATAGCAGAATATCCCTTGATGTTATCAAAAGGTATTAGCATCTTCATCTTTGGGGGCCATCTTGATCTGATTGTACCCTAAGTAACCATCCATGAAATAAAGGGCTCAGAAGCCATCTGTTGAATTGTTCAACAGCTCTATGATCAGTAATTGGAAATCATCCATAGGTAAATTTCAATTAAGGTCTATGAAGTTAATGAAAACCATAATATACCTATTCTTCTTTAGGGAGGTGATGATGTTGGTAAACTACCTTGGGTATTTCACTTCCCAGAAAAAGTTAGATTTGATCAGTTTGTCAACTTCCACCTCTATATTGGTGGAATTAGAGGGGTTAATCCTCTAGGATACCTATTTAAAGCCTAGATGCTCATCTAGTAGTCTGAGATAGTGTGTAGACACATCTGGATCTAGTCTGGCCATTTCTGTATAGTTACAGGTGAACACATATCAGTGATTCTTTAGAAATGAAATGTTTATATCTTTCTCTTCAAAGGGAATAGAGGCACTAGTCAGAGTAGTTTGTGGGTCATCTTATGTTCCTAGATTTATCATCCTAATCTCATATATGGTGGTGGAGACACATTCCTTGAATAGTAGAGGGGAGTTCCTGAGATCATCATCATCATCTTCCATTTCTGAGTTTGTGGATACATTTGTAGGTGAAGACGGTAATTTGGGGACTTCTCCATCAGTATAAGGGTAAGGGATGCTATTGGAAGATACGTCATCACCCCCATCCATCTGAGTTGTTACAGAGAGATGCTGGATTTAATTTTATTTTACATTTTCACTGAGGACAGTAGAGACTTGGGGCTCTGGGATTAGATTTTCTTCTACGACCATGTATATAGGGAGCACATAATCATTTTTGTGAATTCTCTAGGGATTCACAGGGGTGGTCCCCAAGACATTGGGATCTGAAATATGTAAATCATCATTCTCTGATTTTTTCTTGTCTCCCTTCTTATAGAAATCTACTTTAGAATATATGGCTCCACAAATCTAAAATGGGGAATTTTCTCCATGTAGTATGTCGACATTTAAATTGATTGGGTAATTTAGAAATTGATGAAATGTGGATGGAACCGTCAAGTGGATATGGAGCCATAGAATTCCAAGAAAGTTGTTATATATGGTTTCTTATTGGATAACCATAGACTTAGAGTCATATGTGAGTTCCCCAAATTGTGCTCCGAGATTGATATTCCCAACAGGTCTTTACTCGTGCTTATCATATCCCTGAATGGTTAGCATTGTAGGGGATAATTCCCCTTCACTCTATCCAAAATGTCAAAGAGTTTGAACTGGGATAAGATTGGTCCCATATCCATTTTCAAACAGAACCCTTTGAACATTTACATTATTGAGTTTTCCCAAAATTTATAAGAGTATGATGTGCCATTGGATGGCTGCCTCATGGTCATAATTAGTGAATGAGATGACGACATGACATCATAGGGACATATTCTCCACTCAATAGATCTAGGATATAGAAACCTCTTTCTAGAATTCTTATGGGCTCTATAGGGCTTTAAAAATTGCCTCCTGGTTTATTTTGATAGGTAGAGAGCATCGAGGATTAAGAGCTTGGTTGGGACTGCAAATAGTTGTTTAAGAACATTGTACTTTTTTGTAAGAGTTCTATGATTCCTAATACTGGGCTACTCTTGGGCATGTGATTTGGGAACTGGAGTGTTCATGATAGATGGACCTAATATTTTTTTAGAGGTTGAGGGGGTATCTGCTACTAATGGTGTGGGTCCCACCAGCCTTCCACATTACCTGGGTTGATTATATTGAACCCCCTCTAAGTATTCTTGTAAGACAATCAGATATAGGTGGTTGTTGGAGGGATATGATGCAACTATTTCTCTCATTTTAGACTTTTATATAACTATCCCTTGAGTATGAACATCATATATGTCTCTCATGGGGATATAACTAGAATATTGAGTCTGAAGACGTCCATCATATCCATTGTATCCTCAGATCGGGCGCATACTACCTCTCGTTCCCTAGTTATATGCATGAAAACCATATTCAAGGGCATTATTATCATCAAATAAGGGGTATTCTAGGTGTATATCATTGGTATAACTAAATATAAGATCTTCATATGATGAGGGTTTTGTTTGGTGGGGCAGTTCCCATCCTTCAGATGTTTTAGGGAAGAAATTTACAAGCATTAGGGCTTGATTTGGGAAAAAATATGACTATTCTTTTCTTATCTCTTCCTGATTATAGTGGTCACTCCCACCTTTTGGAGGAACATCTGAAGTCGCCTTCTTTTTTGTGGATATATCATTAGTTTTTACAATTGTTCCATCAAAGGGGTGTGAGACAGATCAACTATTTTCCGAGTTATCTAGTTGTCAAATTTTTGTATTCGTCTGGCCGTAACCTTCTACCAAAAATCCTCTTCTTCTGACTGAGTGATGGTTATACATGCCACTTTCTATGGGAAGTTTTCTAGCATCACCTACCCATAGTATACCATTCCATTAAGTATGTCTTTGAAGGAAAATAATTTAGGGATATTATGATTCATTATTCTATGAAAAGGAAACTTGTCAGGGTTGTTAGTGGGGTTGAGTTCATCAAGCCTTCTAGGATGTGGAATATTGAGAAGGTTATTATCCATGGATGCTATGAAATAATAGGGGACTTGTTCATTTTTGAATAATTATACTTGTTCCTCTGATCCTCAAATCTCAGGTGACCCTAATTTCTCTGTACTTTTGGATGAGTATGATTATGTGGTTGTCTCTACTTATCAAGAGGTGTGGGGTGGTTTGGTGCTTGTGTGGATGATTAGATGGGAACTACTAAAAGCTTAAGAATGACAGGTACAACTTCTGATCTTCTGGGATTTTTCCATTATGTTGTGGGCATGGGTCAAGTCTTGGGTCAAATTTTCAAAATAGCCACTTCAAGACTTTCTTCTATTTCAGTGAACTCTAGGAAATCTCTTGAATATTTAATAGGGATTAGGGGTGTCTTCAACTCATCACTAGGATTTTCAGCATAGAGTTTCATTTGATTCTCTTATGAGATAGTGATGCTGATTGAATTGGTTAAACCTTTCTACTTTTCAACGAAATCAGACACCCTCTTGTTCTCACATTACTTAAAGCTTTTCAAGTCAATGATCATCATTTTCCTTAATGTTGAACTGAACTGATAAAGAAACTAATGATGATGTTCTTTCCATCCTGTAACAAATCTTTTTGGTAGACTATTTAACCAAACAATGGCTGGCCTTATTAGTGTTTGTAAGAAACACCTCAGTTTTTTTGCCTCCTATTGATCCTGAGGGCCCAATATCATCCCACATCGGGATACAAAGTGTGTGAGATGCTGTTCAATTTTTTCTACACCATCAAAGGTTGAAAAGGTTTTATTTTAGAAGTTTGGTGGAGGTAGGGTATCATCTACACATTCAGGATAGGCTTCTTTTTAGGTTTTATCAGTGTTTTTTTCCTTCCAAGGATTCTATTAAAGTAGACAGGGATTCAATGGTGTTAAGTAACTCTGGGGTAACTACTATTTGAGACACCTCCCATCCAAAGGGAGTGGGTGGGGGCTGAGGAGGTGGTCCATCTTTCATCTCCTGCTAGTCCTTGATTCGTCCTATAACTGAAACATTACTCTGCTAAGGGAGAGGCTATGGAAAAAATATAGGGAATCCCCCATCATCTTCAGAATCCTCATTTATGTAGACTGGATGTCTCAATATGGATCCAAACTGATATTCTGATATTTATCTTACTAGTTGATCAACATTGGGAGGGATAATATTCATCTCTAGCTAGAGATGATACCCAGTAGGAATATTTCCCCTATGTAGGTACTCATTGAGTTATTGGAGAGCCTTTATTTGACTCTCATATTGTGAAAAAAAATTCTTGCATAGATGGAAACTGGGAGGTAGTCACGTCTTTCCCTTTTTCTTAGAGAGTATTCTGTTGGGGAGGTGGAAACTCATTATTCAGCGGTGCCAAATTTTTAATCTTTCTTTGGTTCTAGGTGCATGAAAACTCATTTGTTACATCCAAATCACACTCCTCCTAGTGTGAAATTTTAATGTTGTTACCTTTTATATATTATGTGAAATTTTAATGTTGATAGTGAGGACATTCATAGAGGGATATTATGAAATGATGGTTTTCCATTGCTTTCCATGCAACAAGTATATTCTGTACAGCTTCCATGAAAGTTGTTATTTGAACCCTTGGCCTTATGGGTCTGTTTTCCTTTTTCATATGCTCCTCTCATATGGTCCTATGAATAGGGAATTTGTGGTAATTTACGGTCATAATTGACAAGTGAGCCCTGGCGAGCATAGGTTTGTCTTGGGGTTGGAGGAATAGGTGGGACACTGATCATTGATTTCTTCCTCCCAACCTAGAGAAAATAGATCCTCTTTATGGTGATGATGATAATGAAAACTCTCCCAAACCTATGGGGCGGGGGTCATTTAGGTCCACCGTTGGTAATGATTGGACCTATTTTCGAGAATAAAATGACTCTAGTCGGAGACTTGATAATTCTTGGGCCATAAATTAAGATATAAATTCTCCCAAACTAATTGGGTGGGGGTGATCTGGAGTCACCATTGATTCTTCTAGGACCCTATTAGGGGATTTTGAACCTATAGATGGTGATTGAGATATAAATTCCACTAACCTAGTAGGTTGGGATTCACCTGAAGCTATCGAGGATATGTCCTAAATCCTCTTAGGAATTGATGATATAAGGAGTGGAGGTGGTGTTAGCTATGCCCCTACACCAAGGGGCTGGGTCCATAGCTAGAAAGCTACTATGGAAACTACTACTACTGTCTTCATGATGTCACATAGTTGTGCTCTCGTGGGAGCTGGGTGTGATGGCCGAACATGTTGAGAATTATTTCACATGAGAAGTATTATAGGTGAACGCAACTTTGGTTTTCATGTTTAGAATTTCCTTCTATTGTCTTGAGGGGCCTAGTTTGAGATATTTTTGGCAATAATTTTTTCCTATCCATAGTTTACAAGCACTATGGAAGTGTGGTAATTATGTTGGAGTGACCAACTAGCCCAAACATTACCCATACCTAATATTTTACCAGAGGCTATAACATTGCATGATTCCACATCTGAGTGGTTCAGTTATTATAGGGTTGAAAAAATTAATCCCTTTATATTGTCCCCTCCCTAGAATACATATTCATTACTTGGATTCGGATATCAACTTTTGAAGCATCATGATGCAATGGCATCAAGCGTGTTTTATATTTGCACTATATTTTTCAGTTTTCAATCCTAGGCTATGGAGATAACATCTAGGTTGAGCTAACAAAAGATTATAATGATTATGTGAAGGTGACACTTGTATCCTGGATAAGGGAGACATTTATCCTTCTGTCACTAATGAGTATCCCACATATTTTGGAATAGGTAAGGAACGAACTATTTTTTTATGTCATATGGGATCTCATAGCTAGAAGTAGAGAGGGGGAAGAACAATATGGGGATGTTGTTTCTTTCTAACACTATCTATATTTCAATGCCATCCTCCTCATCATAAAACTTACATGACTCTATTAGGTTAAAACACAGAATATGGCTCAGATGTTCTCTTATTTATGGGAGTGGAGTGTTGCTATAAGTTGATGGGGAACCATATACCATTGACCTCGGGGTTTCCACTATAACCTAGTGATCCCCATTTAAAACAAGAATATGAGCCTGGTATGATTATGCATCCCCCATCAGAATATGCTGACCGACCACCAGAATGGGAGAATTAATATGAGTCCCCTTCTGTATGTATTTGAAATGATGCTAGTACATTAATTCATCGATGAAAGTATGAATAGGTGCATTACTTCGGTGATATTCAATAATATACCAAGAAGATTCACTAAAATTAATATGAGAATTTCCAAAGGATTGTTTCTTTCTCACTTGGTTAGAATAAATTAGAGCAGGGATATATTCCCAGTACTAGGCATTTGGAATATTCCACTAGACCTTTTTTACTATAATATTAGCCTATCCTGAGGCATGTGCCCCTCCCACATGGTGATCCCTGGCCATAAGGGGGTATGGCCCAATCCTAGTTCTTTGGAATATGGTACTAGACTTTTTTGATGAGAATGTGCCTTTTTTCTGAGGCACATGCCACTCTCACCTAGTGAACCCCAGTTGAAACAGTAGTATGATCCCGGTCTGATGCCTCTCCCTTTATGAAAATATATTGATAATCCTCCAAGGTGGGAGAAATAATGTGTGCTTGATTCAGTACAACCACTTTTTCTCAATGATCAAAGTGTTGAGTTTTCATGGTTATAGGGATATAAGTATGTGCCTATCACTTTATCTGAAATAGTTCTAGATTATGCTGGAAGAGATCTTAAACTATTGCTAAAATATATTGTCATTTTAGAAAAGTGTGTACAAGAATATAAGCATGTACATTTTTCATCCCTATTATCTACTAAAATATTTCTTCGATCGAAGTGGGGATATGTGATCACTATTTTCTTCCTTGTGCTATTAGAGTATATTGATAGAACTCATGCAAATGGGTAGGGATATGTTCCTCCCACATTATTGATGTGGGATTATGGACATGGACTTATTCTAAGCTAGTAGGGGTATGAGCCTACTTGTGGGTTCCTGCCAGAGTATGCTAGAAGGAATCATTTGAAGAATTGTGGGTTATGATCCCTCTACTTGATATCTGAAATCTTCCCCCTCTGATGACTCATCCTTATAGCTCTTGCATGGAAATCATACGCAGATATCTGTTGGATGGTACCCCTAGTAGGTTACTGATGGGTACCGGATGGATGATGCTAGCGATGGCAGTTGGAAGGTTCCCTCCTTAGGGGCATCAGAACTATAAGGGAGCTATATCAGGATTCCTATTCCACCTTCATCCTAAATAGAAGGTGAAAGTGGTCATGATCTGGGGATAGGCTCCCAAAGTGGTTAGTTGTAGCGATGAGGGATACTGGCTTAGTAGTAACCTTTGTCAGGCGATGTGGATTCACCAGTTGTAATGCCTGAAGAATCTCATGGGAAGCTTCCATGGTCTAGATCATACCATTTTGGTGGTACTCTCATACCATCATATTTTTTCACCTATCATTGGAACTATTGATCAGGTGATATTTCTTTGTACCCTGTGGGGTTCACAGTAGCTGATGATTTATCAGAGAAAACACTGGATGATGAATATAGTGCCTTGGAAGGGGATGTTATTGATTAGATCCCTATCTGCAATCACATAGAAGACAATGAACAAGGTTACCGATTAGTGTTATATCATAGTCATAAAAATGATAAATCAAATATGCATGGTTAACACAATTTTCATGTATTCCCCTTCTAGTCATTTTTCTCATGTGGACTTTTCAGCACGAGGATGGACTTTCAAGAATTTCAGTACATGTTGGTCTTACTACGTTGTTTTTATAGGTTTCTTAAAACAAAGTTACCTATGATATTCATGTATGGAATGTCGGTGTTGTTTTCATATGTGGATTAAGAAAATTAATTGAAACACTATAACCCAATTGTTTTTCATTATAAACATTCACGTTGGCTTCACCATTTTTGTTTTATTAGGGATTTCATTGCATGGAATGGGTTTCCCTTTATGGTTTGGTTGATATTGGAGATTTAAGGCCTCACTCAATCCTATACATGGGATTTTCCATATGTCCATCTTCCATAGAAACAACCAATGGTTCCCTTATCCATAGCTGGGTGCAGACCTGCTTTCCAAAGTCTGGCGATCATCTGGGTTTTCAGGCCCATTGACTCTTGGGGACTCATGTTGGTCCAGAGTATGGGAGGTCGGGCTCCTCATACCCTTTTGGGGGGAATTTTTTCCTACTCCGGGACTCCCTTATAAATTTGAGACATGTTCATGAATCTATTCCCAATCCCAATATAGGTTGGGTTACCCTAACAAAATGATTATAGGTTAATATTATTTCTTATGTAAAGGATTTGGATCTCTTTAGTGAATCTATTTGTATACATTCGGGGTTCTCCATAATTTTTCGATAATGGGTGGTTTTTTATATATGTTTAAGTTGTATAACAAAGTTCTTGAGAATATTTTTCCATGTAGAGAGGTGGTTAATATTACAAGGTGGTTATTTAGCCATTATAAGGTGTCCTACATATTCAAGTTATTACAAGAATCAAAAACCATGAAATTCATTTTAACCATGCAATTTAATGTCATGTGTAAAAGACCCATGTGGGTGCTATGGGATATCTGATATTCAATCTCAAATCAAAGAGGGATGTCTTATGTATCCTGAGTATAGAAGGAATAATAGTTTTCATAATTCAATTTTTTTGCGATTGTATATTGAGGCCACCCTTGTCATTATGGAGACTTGTAGGGCAGATGATATGATTATTGAGACTCTCTAAGCTCACGTGATCCATTATTAGTGTGAGAAACAAGGTACCACAAATGATAATTTCATTGCTCATGATGTTAGACTTATCTACTAGGACTATCTCAGGATGATTTTTTATGAAAATCAAGTCTCAGAGAGATATCCTATGTATCTTGGTTATGGAAATGATAGGATTCATTGTAGTTTGATTAGTTTCTCAATATACTGATGGATGTGGTAAGATGATCAAATCTTAGGAATATTGGGTCATAATTTTTGAGATGTTGGATTTGTATAATTAATTACACCAGAAGGGGTGTTTATTTAAAATCAGGCCTTAAGAAGGCATCCAACTGATCCTAATTATTATATGAATTAGAGCCTTCATGGTTAATTTTATTTTGGGGATTATGAACTGAGTCTTCCCTTTCACATTTTAGAGGTTTATAGTTTAGATGTTATGATCGTTACAATTCCCTAATCCCATGTGATCAATACTCATTGTTTGAAACAAGAGATAGGAAGTGATGATTTAATTTATTTGAATAATGGATTTAGATTCTGGGATTTCTCAAGATGGTCAATATATAACTAGAACCTTAGGGGAGGTGGCCTATGTATCCTGAATATGGAAGGAATAAGAGTCATCATAGTTCCCTTTATATCAGTGCTTATACATTGAGGATTCCATGTCGATCGGGGCTTACACACCAAGGATAGAAAACGATATCATGTCTTGGGATTCCCTGGTGATCTATCCTTCTTATCTTGAGGGTGTCGCATGACCCACATGAATTTTTCTAGAGTAAATCGCAATATATATGAGGTTTTCTTTTGAGTCCATCACATGGCATGGTCGACTTGTCAAGGGAGTGTCATATGATCAAACTGATGTTCTTTGGTGTCATTCGAGAGAGTCATCTTGACACATATGAAGGGTGTCACAAGTGACAGTATGATACGGCTCAAAGGTAGTCATATATCATGTCTAACATCCCTAGTATGTATTGAAAGACCTAGATGACATGTCTAGAGGTAGATTCAGGTCTCAGTTGACTTGTCTAGAAGGCATCATGAGACCTTGGTTTTCATGCCCAAATGAAATAGTGAGATGTGACTAACATGATAGAATTCCATTATATGATTTGGGAGATGTATTTGAAGGAATTTTAAAGTATTATTTGATATACTTGGAGGGTTTCATGATATCAAAGTGGTGTCTACAGGGGGAATTGTGTCAGTTGATCCAATATGTCTTGAGGTCTTCTTGTATCCTAGATATCATGTTGAGGGAATGTCTCAAGATCTCAGTTATGTTCCATGGAATTTTTTAATGTCTTTGGGTGACTCGCACGAAGAAAATGAGGTCCAACGAGTTTTTTTTGCCTTATGTATTCCACTTTTTATTTTGGTTCTAACCTTGTATTGTGAAGGCCTTATGTTTTTTCAGTATTTGTTCCTATGAGTCTTGTGTGATTTGGAAGACATGTAGCTTATTCTTCTCTTATCTTGTGAGATATACTTTTTGTGATATATGGATGATCACACGAATCACTTTTTTCCTAGAACATGACCACTCTAGTTGTTCACTGGTAATTACATGATGTATTGATAGTCAGTCGTGTGATGAGTTTCTCAGAGAAGTCCATAGAGATTGAGAGTTGAATCAACCAAAGTTTACACCTCTAACTTGCGTGATAGTGGTGAATGTTTCATGATAGTGTGGGGAATTTATAGTAATTTCCACCTTGATTGTTCAGTGATTTTTTCGGAATTTCTAATGAACATCCAGGATGGAGTCGACGAAGGGTTATGACACCATGTAGCTTCGTGAGTCTCTATCATGGACCGCTTCGAAGGCATCTCCTTATTTTCAGTGACCGTGAGCCCCTCTCATCAATGCTTTCATTATTGTATTATAGAACATTAATTGGGATTTTGTTGATCATGCATATTTTTCAAAGAACTTTCATGTCATCATGTGGACATGTCCAAGGGCCTTTGCAATATCCAATTTCCTTTTGAAATGTTTCTGTGAGATTCTTGGTGACTTTTGTGAGGGACTCACGAGATATGGAAAGATTTTCTAAGGGTCTCATGGGACCGCGCTGCAGTCATACTTAGCACGTCATGAGAATTTTACGATATTGAGTTCCTTACGCCTCCTCTATCTTTTTTTCCTTCATTTTATGGGAAAAGGGTTGGGAGTCATGTGTTGTTTCATGAGTGATTTCGAGGAAAATTACTCTATTTTTTGGTGATGTGGCATGTGACCGATAAGGGACAGGTGGAGGTGCATGATCATGTCATGGAAAAATTTATCCATTTGTCTTTAGATCACCATAGATACTTATATACATACATGAGGACTTCTATACGGCAAGGTTGACACGACAAAGGGATTTTGTGAGATGAGGCTGACATGTTTCCAGGGACTCTTAGTGTCTTACGGGTCGCTAGGGGTGTGTCGCATGTCCTTTAGTTACTACGAGCACAAACAGGGGTAGTTTGCAAGAATGTCATGAGAAAATGTATCCATTTTTCCTTAGAGCATCATGGAGTCGCCTGGATATACCCGAGGACCATTGTGTGGTGAGCTTAACAAGCCAAATGTCTTTTTCAAGGTGAGTCGGACATGTCGTTGAAGTCCTGGGTATGTCACCTATCCTTTAGAGATCAGGAGAACCTCTCTCATAATCCCCTATTATCCCCTTTGTTTTACCCTACAATGTTTTGGGGGTATTGTGAGTTTTCTTGGATAAAATCAAGGAATTTTATTCTTTTCAATAATGATATAGTGAATGAGCTCTTATGACCATTGTGGGTCTCCACTATTTAATATATTCCTCCTATTTTTCAAAGTATTTCGAATAGTTTGATAGGTGATTTCAATGAAAAACCATGTGGCCTAGGGAGCTCATTCAGTTTTCACCATGCAATCATTGATTGTCTGGAGGGCCTTCGTAAGAATAGTTATGTTTGTTGAATGGATCCCCACTAGATTTTCTAGAGTTTATGTTCTATATGTGGAGTACTCATGTGACCTTGAAATGATCACATGATCGAGTGTTCTATGGAGGCTCATGAGATCTACAAGTTTTTAATCCCATTTTTTGATGGTGAAGTTAATACCCAAGTTCAATTATTTCTTCCTTTAATACGTAAAAACTCATATTAGTTATATATATTACTCATTAATATCATATTTTACCATTATTTAATTCTTTATACTTATTCTTGGTGAAAAATAGTGATGTTAAAATAACATCGTTCATGTTGGTGGTAGAACTCTCCCAAATATAAATATGTTATAATGGTGAATGAGTAAGAGTTTATTGTTATATAATAGTAATATCATTTTCTAAGAGGAATATGGATTTTAATATAAAATAATAACACTTTATTATGAGATTTATAAACATCTAATATGAAAAAATAATGTAAAATTTATAAGGGGAACATAGATACATACTTAATGAATCCACTCCTTATTAATATGAGATCCTTTGGAATAATGGATTTAGGTTTCCTTCTTGTAACCATAATATAGAAAATTTATTATAATTATTTTAAGAGATATAAATTTTTTATGTATTCAATTTATTTTTAGTTAATATAGTAGATTGAAAACGGTGTATGGGATCTCCTTTATAGGTGGAAATGAGGGAAGATTATTTAGAAAATTACGTTAGGTAATGTATAAAGATAGAATTAGATGTGAGTTAGAAACATTAGTTATGGAAATTTTGGAGATATATTTATGTATTACACCCACACATAAAAAATAATTACAGTATCAATAAACATCTTATTAATTAGAAAAAAAATCAACCATAATAATTTAACTCGTTTTACCAGGTTTTATTTTTTTACAACATTAATTATTTATTACCAAAAATCTAATATTAAACCTATTACATGATTTTTTCATGATGATTAAATTTTTTGACTCAATTTTAAATATTCCAATTTCAATCTTTGATAAATTTAACTTCTAAATAAAACATAAAATATTTAATAAAAACTTGTTTTGTTAAAAAAGGAGTACATAAACATTAAGTGATCTTATTATTATTTCCTATGAATTAATTATTAAATAAATTTTAAACTATATAAATACTATATTATATTGATAATTTAAATTATATCAATTTTTTTTATATAGATAGTATTTTCAAAACACTTTTAAAAAGAATTCATTGAAAATAAACCTTTTTCCTTTATTGTGGTAACTAACTTTTACCTTAGTGAATTATTTTTTTATTTAAATAAAATGAACATGGTAGAAAATATAAAAATTAAAATTATATATATGTAAAATATGTTATATTATTTTTAATTTCAAAAATAAATAAAATTTGATTTTAATATAATCCACATAATTTGGGAAAATATATTTTTTTTAAAACTAAATTTTTATGCTTAAAATGAATTTACACTTATTACATTCCTAGTAATAAATATTGTTTGAAAGTAAATTTATTATATATATTTTTAATAAATTTCATATGAATATTTATTTAATAGTGACCAATTTAACAAAAAAACATTACACAAATAAAAACAACTCTTTGAAAAATTTATTGTTTTATCAGTAAGTGGTTTTATATTTAATTAATAATAAGTTCATGACTCTTTATTCTTTTGAATAGAAATACGAACAAAAATTGTATTAAGCATCATACATAAAATATTTTAAATTATAAAAACACATAATAAAAAAAATGTTTATAGAAAAAATATTTTTGTTTAGCAAAGAATTATTAAATAGTTATTTTTTATTATTTCTTAATTATTTCTTGGATATTATTAATTTATTTAAATAATAATCCTCATGTAGTTGGGGTGGATCTTAAGTGGAAAACCCCATAATCCTATATCCAAAATTCAGAGTTCGAATCCTACAAATCCATTTGGAAATTTACGACATTGGTGGTGACCCATCCATGATTCTAGAAGGCAGTGACACAGGCATGGTGCCGAAAATCATGGACATAGGTATGATACAGGACTAGTGACATAGGAAGGATTATGTAGGAATGATGCTGCAATGTGCCTTCGGTTTATGTTCTTGGGATACATGGACTTGGGCCTATGGTATATGTAATGTGTATCCCTCTACACATATATAAATAAGAATTTTCTTTCATAATAAATAGTGGCTTCAACCCCAAATTTGTAAAAAACTAATAATCCTCATATCTTTTGAATTCATTTCACTAAAATCATTATTTATAAGTAATAAATTTTAAAAAATATGTAATTCATAAAAAACCGTTTCATTATAATCAATGTTATCTCCAAAAAGAAAATAGTTACATTTATTTCTACTGAAAAATTAATTAATTATTTAATACAAGTTATTTATAATGAAAATATAAATATTTTATCATCTAAATAAAATTTATGAATATCCACTATATACCGGTAATTCCTAACTTGAAACATGTTTACTGGTGTAATACCAAAAGTTAATATACCCCTTTTATAAAGTCTATATAAGGGATATATTAACCCCATTACCTACTATAAATTCATTATATTATATCATCACAAAGAAAACATATCATTCCATACATTTAAATTGAGTAATTTTTTAAATTCTTTCTCATTTCATAACTTTTTTTCATTGTAGGTTTTTTCAACTAATGGTAATTCTCAAGGGTGAAATGATATAGTATATTTTCTGATTTTAAAGATATTATTTCATTTTATTTATAGTCCCATTATAATTTATTAACTTTTAGTCGATTTAATAATCCATGTTATGTAATACTCGATTGTATATAAAAATGGATTCATGTACCTTTTTCATAATTTTCCACAATGAATTAAAAACTATTTTTAGTCTGATTCTTATATTTTATGACTCATATCCAAATCAATTTTAATTCTTTTTTAATTTTATAATAATATACTGCAAAAATATAAACATATATTTTAAGAAAATAAAATCGTTCATAAAACCTTAAGAATTACATTCTCCCCCCACCTAAATAAATTATGTCCTCATAATTTTAATTATTACTCGCTAATTATACTAACTAAGGGTATCCATAAGATATAAAAGACTCAAGATAATAACATAAACCTTGTTATATTAGGTTATAAAATAAATCTAATATATTACTTCATAATATGAATATCCCAATATTGAGTTTCTTCCGAACCATTTGAGCTAAATATCTCTTATGCTTAAGTACTAATACCCATATAAAGAAAATTATTTTCAAAGGGAGTTTTTAACCATACTTTTATTGATATTTGACAATGAAAAGATTTGGGATATTAAATAATATTTAATTTTTTCCAATAATTAATACTATAACTATGTATGTATATTCTATCTATGCTGATTATCATATAAAATTACACAAAGGAAAGAAGTATTTGATATATGTGATCTATGTAACATCATGTTAATTTTTTCAGGTACCCTTTGACCCTCTTTTTTGTTCATGATTTGTTTAGAGTTTTCCATAGATGTTTTAAAGGGGAAATTTAAAAAAAAATGGAAAATCTGGGTTGTGAATGTTTGGAAAATAGTTTTCCCAAACCATGTGTCCACCCACTGTAAACTATAAAAACCCATATAGTGGGTGTTTTCATGGTTGGTGCATGTTTTTACAAACCATGAGCCCACCAAGTAGAAATTATGAACCCCATCATTGGGGAACGTGGTTGGGGTGTATGGTTTTTCTAGTCATGTGGCTCATCCCAACTAACCATGCATGTTGGACTTTTTATTTATGAAAATTAATAAAAAAATTCCCAAACACCCTTTTTACCTCCTTCTTAGCCTAAACACATTATTACTCAAAATCTTAGGTCTTTTAGGATCTCATGAACAATTTTTTCTCCTCTAAACCCATTTCTAGGTTGTTCGATTCTTGGATAAACTCATCTGGTCCCTCTTCAGTAAGTGATATTCTCTCATTCCTTCTCTCTCTCTCTCTCTCTTTCTTTCACCCATAGGGTTGTTATAGAATCATGTATTTTATGGATCTAAACTTATATGTTTTGGATCTTCAATGTTGGTTTTATTCATTGATCTCTATTACCATCATTATTTAATGAGAATTCCCATTGTGGGTGTTGTGATCCATGATTCTCTAAAAAAGGTAGGTGGTTCCATTGAAATATTTCATGTAATAAACCTCATATTTTCATTATTTAAATTAAATTTATTTCAATTGGATTATGAAATCACAATTCAATATGAATTTTAATTTAAATTATTTTAGTTTGGATTTTGAGGAAAACACATAATTTCAAATGAGTTTGAATTTGGGTGTGCTTTGGAAATTGATGGAAATTTTAAATTAATTTTAGAATTTACATAGAAAAAGGATTAAATTGATTTATTTGAAAACCTAGGATTGGTTTTATTTTTAATGTAATGAATTAATGAAAAATCCTTGATTTGGTTGGAAATTGAATTGGAATATTGATATTGACATTGGGAAAATTTATTTTGAAGTGTTTTAAAATGATTGATTATCAGTTTTTTTGATGAAAATTTCCCTTAAGTGGGAGTGGAATTAATTTTCCCTTAATTTAGAGTGAATTTAATTTCTCCCTTAAGTGGGAAAGGACGTAATTTTTCTTTGAGTGTGGGTGTTATGATTTGTTTGATTGATATATATACATATATATATTGTTGATTGGGAACTACATTGTCCATGCCTATTGATTTATATAAGATGTTTTATATTAAATTTTTATTAAGAATTTTTTGGAAATGTTTACATATTTTGAAATGAAAATAATGGTTTGTTTTAAAGTGAAATTGTACTACCATGCATGTTTTGTTAAAAATTGAAAAAATTATTATGTCTATTTTTATGGAACACTTGGTGAGACCTCAAAATATTTCATTTTTTCCAACATGGGAATATCTATTTGCAAAAGTGCATTTTCTGTTGGTAAAACGTTTTACCAACATATATGTGCCTGTCACTAAACTGTCGGTAAAAACTCTATCGCTAAATGTTATTGTGACAGATAAAATAGTTCTGTTGCACTTATAATAATACCAATAGATAATATATATGTTGGTTAAATTACTTAGCAACATATTCATACAACAAATTTATCTGTTGGAAATATTATTATCAATAATTATATATTTCCTTCCGTAATATTATTTTTCACTAAAATTCTACATTATTTATATTAATCTAATTATTTATAATATATTTATTATATAATAATTATGAAATTAACTTAAATGAAACTCAAACAAATTGAAGGTTTATTTGAAAAAACAAGTTCAAACATCATTTAAAACATGACATCAAAAGATCACAAGAATCCCGAGTCCACTAATCACTTTTTATTAGTATTTTCAATAAAACACTTTGAGGTTAAGTGGGAACTAATACAAACTAGAAACTAGACTACACTGATCATAGAAAACCGCAAATCCAAAAAACATATAGAATTCAAAATTCAAACCCACAGACTTCCAACTGTGACGTGCCATCTGCGCCTCGAGCTGCATGGTAGGGCATGAGCAATGAGGCATGTCAAGTCATCTTCACCATCATGCAACATCACAGCACCGCTGTCACGCCAATAGACTGTCACAACAGCTCCATCGCCATAGCATCTTCCCCAACAATGGACCAAATCAACAACCAAGTCATCACAAGAAACCCAACCCCACACGATCTGGAACAAACAAATCCAAGTGCTTGACCGCATAACCCTGAAGATGCAACCGATCAAAACCTCGGCTGCTAGCAGTAGCACAAGGCACCACCTGTCTGACAGAGATTGCTGGAGAGGATCCCTCGCCCAACATAGAGAAATGGTCTACCTCCAAGATGAGGAATCTAGAAAATCACCCCTGCATGCATCCTCTGGCAGAAAATCTGGAAAAAAGAGAATGAAACCAATAGAATAATAGGCATCAGTAACACAGAACATTAGAGGAACAGTCCTGGCCTGTGCAAGCCGTATGTCAGATCAGCCCCATAAACGGACATCAACCCCTGTAACAGAACCACTACATGTAAAAGCATAAAATTAGAATGTAAACCGTGGAAAAAAATTCAAACCATGCCATTTAGATCACTACATCATGATAGGATACAATAAGAACACAATCTAAAAGAAAACCAGACCCACAAATCGAGAACATATGGTCAAAAACCACCAACTGTTAAGACAAGATTCTGGTAGGGAAGGACTAACTCAGAGTCGACCTCTTATTTAATTCAAAATTGGAGGACTTACAAGATAGCAGCCTCATGTAGATATATGATCATATATTAATCCAAAATGATTTTAATCAAGATAAGGGTGAGTCATGTGGTCCAACATATTTGGAAGCCATGATTTGTAGATCCATCAATACAACAGTCCTAAACTGCACACAAATCCATCGAACTTCGAATAAAAAATAATAGCTCCAAGAACAAAGTACTCAATTCCAATACAAAACTAAAAGGGAAAGACAAACAAATATATCCTCACTACTGATATTTGCTAAAAAGTTAAGGACAAAGAATATAAAAATTCAGCAAAATAAGAGAAATCAAATATTAATTCATATAATACATAACAGAGAAAAGAAATAAAGGATTTACCTGAATAAAATGGTACAGAATATCATGAAAAAAGGTAACTACTTTGAATTGAATACATTCCATATACATTCATATCAATAATTGACCAATTTAAAGTCATTTTACACACCAATACCTAAGTGGTCAAGAGGACTCATAGACTTGTGAAATAATGTTGTTGATAATCCAAACCAATTCGCCCTCCCACGAGATGATACAAACCTGATCATTTTAAATAATTGCTTTTTCTTTTCCTAATAATAACATGATGAAACATATATAGGTTCAATTCATAGTCAATCAGAATTCGCAGCCTATATTTTATACGCATATAAAAAACCTTTATCCACATGCAATATGAGATGAACATAATAAATACATATCATAATAATAAGTATTATACATAGTTTTCAATTACACAACATTACATAAATTGTGCTCAAATAAATTCTTGAATTTAACTAGAATATAATACTTGAATTACCATAAAATTTCAATTAATAATCAAAAGACAACACAGTTTCAATATTTTATACAAGTATCTCAAAATGAACAAAAGAAGACCATATAGCAAAATGAAAATAAGAAATAAGCATAAGTATTTTATGAGGTTTGCCCAAATGGTTGCAAGAAAGAAGAATAAAAATCATCAAGTATATTGTTTCGATCAAGGACCTTCGTTTATTATTAGAGTTGATTATGACTTCATATAGAGTCAGTTGAGGAAAGATTAAGGCACAAAAGCTGAAGCAGCAAAGTGTTCCAATTGCACTCCAACCTCAAGGGTCACCATGGGTCTCCAATATAACTAAATATTAAGAAGCCTCATTTTATAATTAAATAATCCAACCATTGGGTGGCCAGATCTCTACATTTAAAGGTGGTCTATGTCCCATTACCTTTTAGGCTACACTTGAAGGTGTTGATTGTACTTAAATTGAGGAGAGATGACAGCCACATGTAACATGAGTTGGGGTACTGAAGTTTCTATGAACTATATTAAGATAAAGTATTCATGTGAATCACTAGTGCTATAATAAATTTCAAAGTGTTCTAAAAAAACATCTGTAGAGATATCTATTATAACTAGCTATCCAATACAGGAAGCCTACTTGAATATTAAATCGGTGCTAAAAGTGATAAACCAGTAATAAAACTTAATCTTATAAAAATGTAAAGTCTAAAACATTGAGGGGATAAAAAATACAACCAAATAAATGAAACTTAATCATAATGTCCAAGTATTAAACCCATGATTCATTCCCATGAGAAGACTGAAAATTATCCCCAAAAAAATCAAAGTCGAAATCATAGATAGCAGTTCAGAGAGAAAGAAAAAATTAAATCTATTTTCCAAATACTATAAATTTAAAATTGTTTTCTATAATAGAGATTACGGAAATGACACAAAAAAATGAGATGCAAGAAATACCATTGGGTGGCTGCCGAGGAGAAATGCTGGAGGCAGGGTAGTGAACTACTCACATCGGAGGTAACATCTCAGAGAGGCAGCGATGTTGGGGTCGATGGAGTACTAGCAACAGAGGGATCAAGGGGAGCAGTGTAGATAGAGGGGTTATGGGTGAGATGATAGTGAGTTTGGGGGGAACAATGATGGTGGGGTTGGGCAGAGATGGCGGCATGGCGCTGCGGAGTCGAGGGGAGCAGCAGGGTCGGGGGGGGGGGGGGTAGGGAAAAGGTAGTGGGTCAGTCGTTGATCAGGGGAGCAGTAGTGGCAGGGTGGGGGGAGCAGCGATGTGAATCATGCTAGGGCACAATGGGATTTGGGGGAGATGAGGGTGGGGGGATTTTTTAAGCATTAATTGGTCTAATAAAAATAATAGAATTTTCCATGTAATAAAAATAAAATATTTCTAAAAAATAGATATAATCTCAAATTTTTTATCATTTATACTAATTTTATAATATTAATCATCATTTCATAATATAATATTAAATAATTATTATTTTAATTAAATATTTATGAATATATTTTTATTATAAAATGATTCATTAATACTAAATAATTAATTAAAATATATATTTAATTATTGATAAAAGATTTTTGAATATTGAAAAAAAAATTAATGAATTTTTTTACGGTAAAATATTTATTAGTAATAGTAATTAATAACAAAAGATTTATTTATTATAAAAAATATATTTTTATAGTTATGATAAAACAACAAATTTAATTGTTAGTAATGTTTATGTTGGTATTAAGTAATTAATTTCAACAGATATATCTGATGGTAAAAATAATTGTTGTTATGTATAGTTAACACTATCAAAAGTTAATATCTGTCGGAATTACTCAATTTTACAAACAATTATGTTATCTATCATAAAATTTCTATTTTTAAAAGTCATTTTATTTGTATTTTAGTCATTTATCTCACATCCAATCATTTATGTTTGGATTTTTTAAGTATTCTACTGCCATGTTTGGGTGAAGGTAAAGTTTCTCTTAGAGGAGGTGGATGTTATTATCCCTTTGGGATTGAAGGGTTAATACATTTCGGATTTTTGAGTTTAATCTCATTTTTTGGTACTTTGATTATGTATTGATTGGGTTTTAATATACCCTTTGACTTCAACTATCTCATTTGGGATTATTATTTGAGCATACTAATATGTAACTATTTATTCCATTGTTTATGTGAATAAACTTTTCCTAGTTTTATCATGTGTGATGTCAGGTGCTAGTCAATGACCCATGGGGATCGGGAATGAACTTTGCGCTTTGTCGGTGCCTACTTGGGTATAATAGTACCAGGGTAACTAGGATTATTCATGAAAAAGTGGTATCAAAGTTATCAATTTTTTATCTTTCCTTGATGTCATTATGTATTTTGAGATTATTTGAGACATAAGAGGTAGTTATGGCTGATTTGTTTCTAGATCTCATTGTAATGAGCTTTAAATAACCATGGGTAGTTTGAGAAATTCAAAATGAGGATTAATTATATTAGTTTCCATAATTTTAATTTGGAATGGTTGAGATCCAAATATTGTTTATCTGTCTTATGGGATTAATTTCCATGTTATTCTGCTTTAAGTGTTGATCTAAAAAATATAATGATGTCTTATTTATTGTTTTTTTATATTGTATATCAACATGCCTCTGAGAAGACATTTGAATAGAATCTAGGAGAGATGTTTTGATGAACAACAACAAGAAAATACTCTTGCGAAAAATAATATGGTTGAGGTTATTTTGTGTGGTATCCAATATTTGGGACAAGAAACTACACCCATTCCCATTTTGGATCCAACTGTGGACCCTCATAAGGATGAATTCTAGAGTCTTTCCCAGGAGTTCCTTCACTATAATCCACTAGTTTTCCATGGTTCTGATGATCATAAACTTGATGAATATTGGTTGATATGTAAATATATTTTTTGAGTTTTTAGAGACTCCTGATGTGATTACGGTGAAATGTTTCAACTTCAAGGAAGAGGGGCCTTACATGAGATGGTGGGACTAAATGGTGATGATCAATAATCATGAGGGGTTATAATGGAAGTAAATTGATGTTATTTTCATTAACTAGTTCTATCTAATTTCTATGGTTCTTTCTAATTTTATGGAGTTTTCAAAATTTAATGGGATTACAGGACCATGAGAGAATATGAAAATTAATTCTCTGGTCTTATAGATTTTTCACCTAAGATAATATCAAAAGATAATATTAAGACTTGAGGGTTTAATATGAGACTTTTATAGGATATTTTGTATTATATTTCCTTATGTAATATCACTTCTTATACTGATGTTATAGATAGGATGTTGACGGTTGAGCTTGATCTAGTTGGTATGTTAGGATTGAATGGAGCTCCTTTTTCTCCCATCGGTAGTTCTGTGAATTCCCATAAAGGGTAGAGAAACAGTGATGTGTCTCTTGGTGTATCTACAGAACAGGTTTCTTCTATACATCCTTCTATTATTATAAGAAGCCCTTTGATTTTCTTTTAGTGTGTCAATCATGGGCACTGAAAATGGGGTTGAACTGAGGCACCCATGATATTTGGATCATGTAGATGCTCAAGTCACTTGCATAAGTTCTTTCATATCTATTTTAATACACATAGTAGAAAAAGATCATTGGCACAAAAATTAATATACTGAAATTATATGCTTTAAGATCCAATAGGTTCCATCCACAGGCATCTAAAGTGAAGCTTCTTCACACAGTGGAAGCATCTCCAAAGGAAGAAGATACAGGTCTGGAAACTATGAGAGGTACCATCATTATAGATTTATCTTTATTTACTACTTCATTTTTTATTGGTGTATCTCATTCATTCATTTTGACTTGTATTACAAACCTACCAAAAATTCTTGTAGATATTTTATCTTATATGATGGATATTAATTCACACCTCATAAAAAAGAGAGAGGGGTCTTCTTTGTCTTTCTTGTGTTCTCTATTTATAAAAGAATGATATTACTAGGGATTTCATAGTTCTTCACATGAATCCTATTGATTTAATTTTCAAGATGGATTGGGTAATTTCTAATAATGAGTGAATTGATTATTATCTTTCACGGGTCTCCTTTTTTCACTAAATGGGGTGTGTCATATCATTCAAGCATAATGGGAAATAAGGTCAAGTTGAGATGGTCCATCTTATATAGAGTTAGTGAAGGTAATATTAGAGTTTGATTTCGATCTCGAGTAAGAATATTTTAGTGATGATCTCCCTCCAGTTTTCACCAAGTATCCTAACATTTTTCATTATGACTTATTTGGTTTTCCACTGATATAGGAGGTAGATTTTTCTATTTATTTAGTGCCTGGTACTCAACCAATATCCATACCTTCTCACCATATGTCACCAACTAAAATGAAATATTTTAAGACTCAATTGTATGATATTTTAGAGAAAGACTTTATATTCCAGAGTGTGTTACCTTGGGAGATGGTTATTCCCTTTGTAAGAAATCTAATGGAAATCTTCTCCTAAGTATTGATTATCGATTAATAAACCATGTTATGGTAAAGAACAATTATATATTTACATGTATTGATGATATATTTGACTAGTTGAAAGGGGTGAAGTGGTTCTCTATGATTGATCTTTGATATGGTTATCACCAGTTAAGAATAAAATAATATGACATTTAAAAAACCTCCTTCTGGAGCAGTTATAGCCATTATGAGTACCTTCTCATTCCATATGGTCAAACTAATGCTCCTTTAGTATTTATATATTTGATGTATATGATATTACATGAGCATCTAGATACATTCATGGGTGTATTTTTTGATGAAATCCTTATTTACTCTAAGTCCAATGAGGATCATGTGTGTCATCTTAGAGTAGTTACAGAATTGTTGATAAATTACCAAAATTATATCAAGATATCAAATTGTGATTTCTATATTTAGGAAGTGAATTTAATATGAAACATGGTGTCAAAACATGGTATCTCAGTTGATCCTGGGAGGGTGAATGTTGTTTTGAAATGGGAGAGACTGTAGAATTTTTTTGATATTCAAAGATTCTTGGTTTTATCAATATATTATCAGTGGTTTATAAAGGATTTCTAAATTTTTTATTCTCAATTGACTGCTCCAAAATATAAGGGGGTGAATTTTATTGGGATGAAAAATTTTGATGTTATTTTTTTACTAAAATTTCATTGGACTACTACACTAGTATAGACTCTTCTAGAGGTCGGGCAAGACTATGTGTTATTCTGTGATTGATCAGGTTCGGGTTTGGGTTATTTTTTATATATGGTGATTATGTTGTTTCATATGGATCTCAATATCTTATTTTGCATGAATATCTACCCAACCCATGACATTCAACTTGAATATGTGATTTATGCACTTAATAGTTGGCATCATTACTTTTTATAGAAATGATTATCGTGTTTTACAACCATAAGACCTTGAGTAATATCTTATTTCAAAAATAATTAAATATCTTCTAGAGAAATTGGGTAGAGTACCTATAATATTTTTATTTCAACATAGACTATACCCTATGGAAGGGGAATGTCATCACATTTTCTTTGAGAGGGAAACATCTAAATTGGGATATGAAAGAATTATCAAAATAGTGGAACTTGATGGATAATTTTCACAATTTTATATTGTAGTTCACAAAAGGGGGGTGTGGTCATTTTTTCCAGTTTTCTGTCGACATACACTCTTCTCAAGATGATTATTTAGAATCATCAGCTTCATGATGAATTTTTTAGCATTAGTGACTATCTTTATAGTTGGGAGACCTTTTTTGAGTGTTCATTATCCAAAAAGGGTGTGCTATGTTTTTGAAACTACTATTATGTACTCTTACCTTAATAAAATATTTGTTGGTGTTATTTACATAATTCATAGTGGGTAGATCACCTAGAAATCACAAATATGTTCTATAATATGTAGCGTCGATTATGGTGTCTAGGTATGAGATGGGGAATAGATGATTTTGTATCTCATTGTTATACTCTCTAACTTGTCAAGGATGATCACCAGAGCCCTTTGGTTTTACTTCATCCACTTCTAGAGCCAAATTGGTATTGGAATGAAATTTCCATGTACTTTTTGACTGGGTAGCCACACACATAGAGAAAGATGAATGTGACATCGATTGTGATTGATTGAATAACAAAATCAGTTCAATTTATACCCATTCATGATATATAAATAGTTCATAAGATAGGAAATATCTATCTGAGAGAGGTTTTTCATTTACACATAGTTCCATCTATTGTATTCTCTAATAGAGATCATCATTTTACCTCTCATTTTTTTAGAGTACTTTAGGAGTCATCGGGATGTCATTTTCATTTGAGTATAGAAAAACATCTATGGATGGATGGAAAGACAAAGAGGTCTATACAGATTCTTGAGTATATACATCATTCCTATTTCCTCAATTTTTGAAGAGTTTGGGATGACCATTTGGGACTATTTGAGTTTACCTATAATAATAGTTACCTATATTTGATCAGAATGGATTCTTTTGAGACTTTATATGGTCATCCTTGTAAATCTCTATTGTGTTGGTCAAAGATCTGTGAAAGTTCCATGGTTGGACCGAGATTTGGTCTAGGGGATGAAAACAAAGATTCTATTGATTTTATAGAGGATTTTGATGAAACAAATCCAATATAGATCTTATTTTTATCATCCACATATACCATTGGTGTTCTTAGATGGGAAACAGGTGTTCTTAAAAGTAAACCCGCATTTAAGTCATTAGTGGATTGGGAGGAAAGTGAAGATTTTTTTCATTTTCTGGGACCTTTTAAGGTTTTTGAGAAGGTGAAAAAAGTATCATACCATTTATCACTTATATCATAGTTTATGTCAATACATAATATGTTTCATGTATCATAGCTATGAAAGTATCTTTTTGGTCCATCTTATGTTTTGAGTTGGAGTAATCTTTATATTGAGCCTGAATTATCCATAACTGAGAATCTAAATAGAATAGTTTATTATAAAACAAAGGTAATTAATAAGAGGGTGATACCATTGGTTTGAGTTCTATGGAAGGAAATATTTGATATTCATGAGATGTTGGAGAAAGAGGAATTGCTGAGAGAGAAATGGCCTCATCTTTTTGATATGGAAGCTTCTTGGAAGAATTTTTAGGGATATGAAATTTCTATGATGGAGAGGTTGTAACATCTTGTTAATATTTTTAGGTACTCCATCAACCTCCTTTTCATTTGTTCTTAAATTAGGGTTTATATTGGGTGGTTTTAGGTAGAAATTTGAAAAACATTAGAAAATTTTGGGATATTCATAGTTGGCACACAGTTTTCCCAAATAGTGAGCCCTAGTATGGACCATGCAAACCCGAACAGAGGTAGTTTCCACAGTTAGCAAATGGTTTGAGAAACTGTATGCCCGCCAAGTAGAAACTATGCCCACCATTGTAGGGGTTTATGGTTAGGTTGCATAGTTTATCTGACTGTGCGGCCCTTTTTATCGAGTTGTGTGCGTGAGACTTTTTATTTCAAAAAATTAAAAAAAAAATCCGGATACCCCTTTTTACCTCACACTGGACCCTAACTTAGGATTTCTCAAAATCCTTGGATTGGGAGTCTCTCAGGAACAATTTTTGGTTCCTCAAAACCCCTTTCTAGTAATATCTAGCTTTTATAAACTCATTTGATCCCTCTCTGGTAAGTGATCTTTTATCATTACAACTCTCTAGTTATCCTTTCATTCCTCCATAGGGTTGTTAGATCATCATGTTTTCTATAGATATAATGTATTTTAAATTTATATCTTGAATCTATTTTTGGTTCCTTTATCATCATTGACTTCTTTATTCATTTCAAAATACTTTTTGGGTGTTTTTATCTGTGATTCCATGAAAAAGGTAGCTGGTTCCATTGAAATTTTTCAGGTAAAAAACCTTGAATTTATTGATTTATATTAAATTTCTTTCAATTGCATTATAAAAAACCAATTTGATGTGAATTGGAATTATAATTGATTTTTTATGATATTGAGGAAAACCCCAAATTACAAAGGAATTGGAATTTGGTGTGTGCATTAGAAATTGATGGAAATTATAAACTGATTTGAGAATTTACATGGAAAATGACATAAATTGAATTGTTTAAGACCAATGATTGGTTTTATTTTGAAAGGAATGAAATGTTAGAAAATATATGATTTGGTTTTAAAATTGAATTATAATATTGAAATTAAAATTGGTGAATTGAATTTTAAAGTGTTTTAAAATGATTGATTTCTAGTTTTTTGATGAAATTTTTCCTTATGTAGGAGAAGAAGGGATTTTTCCTTAAGTGGGAGTGGATGTAATTTTCCTTTAAGTGGGAGAGGATGTAATTTCCATATTATTTGGGTTTATATGAGTTTTTTATTGATAAATATATATATACATTATTGATTTTGATCTACATTATTCATACCTATTGATTTATTGAAACTATTTTATCTAAGGAGTGTATTGATCCATTATGAGGTGTTCTACATGTCATGGTTATAACAAGACTGAAACCCCACATAGTTTGTTTGAACCTTCTAGTTTAATGTCATGTGAAAAATACCCATATGGGTTCTCTAGGATACCAAATATTCAAGATGGAATCCTGGAGGGAGATCCTATGATACCATACTATAGTGGGAATCAGAGTGGTCGTAGTTCAGTTGTTTATGGCATGTATATTGAGGTCATCCAGATCATTATAGAAACTCATTGCACATACTATATTATTATTTCAACTCCCTAAGATCACATGATCCATGTTCAGTGTGAGAAAAAGGTACATAAATTGATCATTTCATTTCTCATGATGTAGGACTTATGTGATGGGACTATCTTAGGATTATTTCATATGAAACTCGAGTCTTGGGGAGGCAACCTATGTATCCTATTTTTGGAATGGATCAGAGCCATTATAGTTTGATTAGTTTCTCATTATGCTAATGGATGGGGTAATATGATCATATCTTGGGAATATAGGGTCATGATGGTTGAGATGTTAGATTTCTAGAAGGAATTGCACTGGAAGGTGTGTTTATTTGAACTAGGGCCTTAAAAAGGAATCCTACATATCCTAATTGTTGTAAGAATTAGATTCATCATATTTCAGTTTTTTTGGGACTTACACACTGAGGTTTCCCTATACCATTTTAGAGGTTTATAGTGAAGTTGTTATGATCATTTTAATTCTCTAATCTCATACAATCTATGATCATTGTGAGAAACAAGTGATAGAAAGTGATCATTTCATTTCTATGAATAAGAGACATAGATGATGGGATTACCCTAGATGATCAATATGGAACTCTAAACTCAGAAGAGGTAACCTAGATATCTTGATTGTGGAAGGAATCAGAATTGTCATAGTTCTATTTATATCGGGGCTTACACACTAAGGACGCCCTATTGATTGGGGCTTACACACCGAGGATGGATAATTTTATCATGTCCTGGATTACCCTGCTGATCTTGACTTCTTTTCTAGAGAATGTCACATGACCCAGTTAGATTTTCCTAGAGTAAATCACAAGATCATAAAGGTTTTCTCTAGATTCCCTCACATGACATGGCCAAATTGTCCAGGGAGTTTCGCATGATCCAACTAACATTCCATGGTTTCACTTTTGAGAGTCATCTTGACACATATGGAGGGTGTAACAAGATCCAGTATGAAATGTCTTGAAGTATGTTGTATATCTTTTCTAACATCCCTGTGAGGTATCGTGAGACTTGGTCAACGTGTCTGGAGGGAGTAGTAGGTCCCAGATTACTTTTATAGATGGCATCTCGAGACCTTGGTTATCATGCTTGGGTACAATAATGAGATATAACTGACATGATATAACTCCATTATATGATTCATGTGATGTATTTAAATGATGTTGTAAGTGTAAAGTGATAGAATTATAGGGTTTTTTGAGATCAAAGTTATTTTTATGGGGGGACTATGTTACATGATCTGACATGTCTAGAGGACTTCACATATCCTAGATAGCATGTTAAGGGAATGTTTCAAGATCTGGGTGATTTTCTTCAGTTCTATAGTGTGTATCTGGGTGACTCGCATGTAGAACATGAGTTCCAGGGAATGTGTTTTTTTCTAAAGTCTTCCACTTTTGATTTTGGTCCTAACCATTGTATTGATAAGTCCTTAGGTTTGTTCATTATCATTTCCTTTGAGTCTTGTGTGATCTAGAATACATGCGGTATATTCTTCTCTTTTCTTTCTAGAGATCCTTCGCATGGTCTATGGATGATCACAAGAAGTTCTTTATGACTGGGGCACGACTACTCCAACAATTATTTGGTATATTACCTGATAGAAGGTTGTCCAATCACGTGATTGGTTTCTCCAAAAATTCCACTGAGATCGAGAGTAAAATTTTCTGGATTCCAAGCCTCCAACCTGTATGATAACGGTGCATTTTTATTGTTGGGGAGGGGAATTTATAGGCATTGCCACCTTGTTTGTTCGGATCTTTGTGAGGTGTATCTCGAATGAGTCCAGGATGGATTCAGTGAAGGGGTCTATCACCACACGGCTTCTCAAGCCTCTATCATGGACAGCACCGAGGTTGTCGCCTAAATTTCAGTGACCGTGAGTCCCTCTCATCAGCACCATCATTATTAGATTATATCCAATTAATGGGGACTCATTTGATCATCTGGATGAGTCAAAGGAATTCCATGTCATCATGTTGACATGTCCAAGGGACTTTATAAGATCCAAGTTCATGTTGAAAGTCATCCGTGAGATGCTCATTGAATTATATGTTGGTCTTCCAAGACAAGGATGGTTTGTTTGTGGGTCTTGTGGGCCCACATGGTGGACTCCCTTAGTGAATTTTGAAAATTTTATGATCAAGAGGTCCTTCACCTCCTCCCTCTTTTATTTCCTTGGTTTTATGTGACAATGGTTGGGAGTCATGCACGATTTCATGATTGATTTCAAGGAAAGTTACTCTATTTTTTTGGGATGTATCGCATGATTGATAGGGGTCATGTAGAGGTGTGTGAGCATGTCATGTAAAAATATATTTGTTTTCCCATAGAGAACCATAAGTTCTGATGCACATACCTAAGTACTTCCATGTTGTGATGCCCATAAGACAATGGGATTTTGCGAATGAGGCGGACATGTCTCCAAGGACTCATGGTAAATTGCAATTCTCTAGGTGTGTGTTACATGTCCTTAAGTGACTACTAGAAACTCTATCCTCCTAAAATTTTAATATCTTTTTTTTATTTTAAAAAGTTCAAGGATTATGTGAGTTTGTACAAGTAATGTCTAGGATATTTATTTTATTTTTGGATGATGCTTTTTGTGAGAAATATTAGTTGTAGGGGGAGTGTGCAAGAATGTCAAGGAAAAATCTATCTATTTATTCTTAGAGCATTGCGATTTTTCCTAGACATACTCGTAGTCCTCCATGCGGCAAGGTTGACAAGATAAAGGGATTTCTCGAGGTGATTCAGACATTCCGTTGATGTCCTGGGCACATTGCATTTTCTTTAGTGATTGTGAACACCCATCAAATTGTCCCCTTTTATCCCCTTTCATTTATCCTATAATGGTTCAGGGGAATTTCAAGTTTACTTTGATATCATTAAGGAATTTTATTATTTCCAATGATGATATGGTGCATGAGCACTTATAACCAATGGGGGTCTCCTTCTTTGAAAACGTTGCTCCTATATTCTGAAGGATTTCATATGGTCTGTTAGGAAATTTCGAATGACAAATCATGTGGCTTGGGGAGCTCATTCAGTTGTAACCATACGGCCATTGGTTGTCTAAGGGCCTTCATTAGAGAAGGAAGGTATATTGATAGGAGATCCATGTGATTTTTCATAGGTTATGTGTTTTTCGTGGAGTCCTTGAGTGACCTTGAAATGGTCACATGATCGTGAGTCCTATAGATTCTCATGCACTCCATAAGTCTTGACTCCCTTTATTTGATGGGGAAGGTAATATTAATATTCATGTATTTATTCCTTTTTTATGTTGATGCTTATTTGGAGAGTATAAACAAATCCCCTCCCAGGACAATGCCCGTAGGGACAAGGTCTCAGTTATGAGGAAAACTAATGCCTACCCAAGTCTTCAGTGGTGTTGAAAATCAGTATCCTATATAATATTTGGTCTTTCGAGCATCATTTAAAATTACTTGAAATGTCTTATATATATGGTTGGAGTGTGATTCATTCCACCAGCCAGACCTTCTCTAGGGATCTCTTGTTTTTTTTTTCTATTGCAAGACCATGTAACAAACCCTGATCATGATCCCCATTCGTGAATCTACACCACAAGTATTTTTTTCATAGATCTTTCACAAGTTCATTTCCTGCTCAAATTCTTTTCCATATTGATCATGAACTATACGTCAGTAATTTCTTAGACTCTGACTATGAGGATTGTGGTTTCCAAAGGACTTCATGAGATCCGCTGGTCTAATTACTCGATCGCTTGTGACTCTCATGACCATGTTCATGTAACATGATAATGAGTCTTTAGGGAATTCATGTGGAACACTTGACACTCTGCGGGGGTTATACACCGTGATATTCCTCTATAGGCCAGGAAATCCACAAACTTATTATGCAGTTTTCAAATCTTCTATTGAGTCAGGTGTTGTGCCTGATGCCACTGAAACCTACATGCCTTTATTCCTGATAAAATTCTATTTTCTCTTTGTCTAACACTTACTTATTTTTAGATAGCTTCTAATTCTCATCAATCTACTCACAAGGCTTTGAAGTGGGAGGAAAGAGTATAAATTTCTCATCACAATACCATAGTGGAGAGTGTAGATCCCTCTTTTTGTCATTTATTCAGGTTGTTTCAATAGGGTCTGATGAATTTTATGGGATAGAAAATCTCAAACTCTCCCCTCTCAAAATGAATTCCCCTTTATGAGTTTATCCACACCAATGAAGATTTTATTCCTCCATCGAAATCATTTTTTAGACATTCTTCCTAGATTTGAAGGTCCCAGAACACTTTTCGAGAGAATATTTCTCTAGGGGGAACTTTATCTCTAATATGGAAATTGAGTATGGTCATCTACTAACATTTGTTCCAATATAATTTAACAGGACTTACTGTGCATATGGTAAGGATTTCTATATTTTCCATTCAATAATATGGTAGTCTGCCTCTAATTTAAAATTAGATGGATCGCTAGCCAATAATTATGATTGGTGGTACCTATAGACTAGAAGGGGTATGGCCCTTCTAGGTTCAATATATTATTTCTTAATTTCTCAAGGAGGTGCATAAAATCAGAATGTATGAGGCTTCTTGTATATTGCATACAATGACTTGTTATAACAAGAATATGACAATGGATCTATTTAGCTGTTGGATCCCATATACAAACACTTTCTATATTACACATGGAAAGGTTTGAAACAGTCTTTAGGATATGGAATATATTTCTGGTGTGCCTATATGTGGCAGTATGTATGACGAATTATTTCCCCCAAAATCCTCTTAGGATGATGTGACAAGGACTCCTCCTTTAACCTGAGAGTTGATTAGGCTAGTAGAGAAGACACATCCAATCCGGGTGCTTCCTAGATCAGATATCTCTTTCAATACATGGTAAGATTACTTCATTAATTATATTAGGTCTAATAAAGAGGTCATAAATCAGAAGTCATGGCATGTGATGGATTCTCATGCAATGGTTACTTATTGGCCCACTATTAAAGGTAGGCTGTTTAGAGATTAGGGATGGGAGGTTATCCCTAGCATTGATTGGTTGGTCCAAATTTCTGTTTTCCTTTCCATTTACCTAAGAGGGTAATTACTTCTAATGAAGGAGAAAGGTGGAGTTAGGGTCTCCATTTTTACGATGGAAACTTTGATAGTTGGATAAGATCATATGGGAATGGAAATACATATGTTATTAAAGTTATACCACCTATTGTATCATGTTTAAAAGGTATAATACCCTTACAGAATCTTGGTCCCCTTCCAAGTAATATGGGGTTGGATGGGGTATCATCTAGGTGGTTATGAGTACTTGAACATTCAGGAAATCCCTAATATTTTCCTTGTACCATATCTAAAATGCATTAACGGGTTAAGACCCATTGTATTGAATGATTGACAATTAAATGATTTTATAAAATGCCATGAACTTTTCTCCTTCAAGAAATATGGACCCATGCTGATAAGAAGTTTTGTTGAAAATGATAGGTCTAGCCTTGAAAAATTTACATATATGAAATCACTTCATGAGGGGGTTCTTTCTACCCGTATCGACGAGGACCTCATTTCTAAGTGGTATGGTCCATACTGGTTTAGCTTCCAATTTTTGGGCATCCAATAAATGTATCCTTTCTATTTCTATGTTAGAGCTGAGGAACACCAGATGGTAGCTTGTTAATTTTGGCTAATGTTTACTGAAGAAGAAACCTATGCAGAAATATGCCTTCCTCCTCATGATGAAGTGATCAGATTATCCCAGGGTTATACGGATGTTTGGATTCAATCATATCTTAATGGACAATTATTCGATTTGTTAAGTGATTCATATTGACCACTAACTTTTTAATACAATACCAGGCCTAAAACAATTTGCATTAAAAAAGGTTGAAAGCTTTGGTAGCTCCTCACAAGGAAGTAAAACATTTACCATTTACATTAGAGGCTTATACTGCCATGGATACAAGGTATGTGTGTAACTTGATGTTTCCTATCCTATATCATAAATGGATGATCTAGATGGAGAAGGATTATGAAGCCTTCCCCTAGGGTATACTATATTTCCCATGGGTTCTTTTGGATTGTACTGCACATCATGGTATTACCTTTAAAGAACATCCTGAGGAAGTGAGGGCCTTACATCGAGATATTGAAGCGATTTTGGTGAGTCCCTGGGGTCATATACTTTATTCTTCACAAGTCCTCTAAATTTTCTTCCTAGTCATGATTTAGATTGATGTGGATGAACAGGGATACCATGTTGCTGAGGAAGTGGGGATTCTGGGTCTATTGTGGCCCTTAGGGTGTCGTAATTCCTTTGTAACTGTATTGATATCTTTTATATACATGAACATGGAAGGAGGCTACTGAAGATTATCCAGCCCTATCATATTTTGAATATACTCCTTAAGGTAAGGTTTTATGAGAGAAAATTGGTGGTGACCAAGGAACTAATGATGATGGGTCCCTAGATCAACAAGCAGAGATGAGTGTTGTAATTTCCACTTTTGTGGTGACAGCTCCAACTTCAACAACTTTTGGAGTCCCTTCTCTAGAAAGGTGGAATAAAAAGAAATGGAAGAAATCTACATTGTCAGATCCTTCTCCTTCATAACCCTAAGTAATCAGGGTATTTTACTCCTAACTTTATCTTAGATTATTTTTGGAATAGATTCTTGATTTTGCTAAAAACTTACAGGTCCCCACCAGGATCATTTAGAAGCGAATGTGTATGTTTCCAAGTATGGGGGGGTGTTGGGTGGCTCAAGAAAATATTTCACTTCTATAATGAATCCATCATGAAAAAAAATTCGTTATGGCATGTTCAATAATTATCTTTGCTTACCTCATCCACCTTAGTGAGTGTGTCCTCTGATCTGACATGAGTGGATGAAATTTTGGAGGGTTCAGACATAGGTATCTATTCTTCTACTACATTAGCTGGTATGAAGGTGAGTTTTAAAGAATTTACAAAATATCATATAATAACCTTTTGTTAAATGTATCACAACTCATAATATTGAATTTTACTCTTGTTGTCTTTAATAATAAAGAACTAAGAACTTATAAAGAATAATCATCGGAGGTGTAATGAAGTCATAATTCCCACAGAGTTGCATCTTCTTCTAAGGATGCGGTTGGGTTGATGGATGATGTCAGTGAAATGACTGATGAAGGTGTGTTTTAAGACTTAGTCATGTCTTCTTGTACTTGGAAATACCATATCATTCATCCTATAAATTACATACTCCTTTACCCTTTACTATTGCATCCTTTCCCTAAAGTTCAGAGGCTTGGACGCCTACTCCTCTAAGAGTTCCTCTAATTAAATGGGTATAATAATGTGGGGGCTGGTTCTCTCCCCTAATCATTATATACTACTGAAGAAATCCTATCACTGAGTGATCTCATTACAGAATATGTTCTTGTCCACAAGGTAAGCCTAGAATAAGGTCCCATGTCTGCATCACTTTACCTATCAATGTGATGACTGATGTGGAGGAAATTTTGGATTTTAGTGTCAGAAACCTATTTGGGTGAGTTAAAATATCGATTAGGTAATCTTTGGTTCATGTTTCATGCCCTTGGATACAAATGTTTTGACTATTTTCCCTCCATTCTAAGGTAAAAAAAGTGATTATTGTGTGAGAACAAAATATCACCCTTTAATTTAGGGTGGAATATGATGATGATTCATCTTAAGTTAAGAAAAATTGGAGTGAATCTATGAATGAAGCTACCCAATTTTTGATGGATGATTCTACTCTTCGGGGCACAATTAATGCTGGAAATATTCAAACTGATCATCCCCAATCATAAATTGACCAACTTTAGTCTAAAATTGACCGTCTTTAGAAAGAACAATCCCAGTTTTAGTATGTGTTCTAGGTATTGGAAAAGACCATGCTGAAGTAGTAGGGACTCTTTGACATGGTAAAGAAAGACCTAATTCATGTTGTTTACAAAGAAGATGTATTGAAATGTGTAGTGGAGGAAGATACTAAACATGTCAATCAACTGCACCAATCTATGGATTTATTGGAGTAATGACTTGTTTATAATAAATACTCATCTAAGTAGATGCTATAACAACTGTAAATTATTGCAGACAAATTTTTACTTATACATCTATAAGAGAGGATCCAACATTTGGTGATCCCTTCTTTTATATGATATTGATTTGATGAAATTCATGTGATATAGTCCAATCTCTTTTAGTTCGAATTTCACATGACTAATAATTGATATGACATTATGTGAATCACCAATTATACTCATCCCTTTCTTTATATTGAATGAACATGAATGCCTAGAATTGAATGTTGAAATTATAACAGATTCCCTCTAAGAGATTCCTATGAATTCCCATTGTTATGAGATTATTTATTGATAATCTAATCTAGCTATCTTGAAATCCCTTTTTTGCATAGGTATTGAACGGATAAGATATATTTCCCAATAATGGAGTGCTTTTTCTTTTTTTAATGCTGTAAGGCTTGGCTAGAGTAGCTCGATCATGTCAAGACCATGTAACATCTTTACAATATCTTACAAACTGAATAGTTGTTGTGAATTAGTTTAGGTTCTTTTATCATGTACCTTCTATCACTTTAGTTTAAGTTCCTTTATATTAGAACTAATATTTCGTTAGTTTAAGGTATTTTATCTCAAACTATATATCACTTTAGTTTAGGTTCATTTAGCTTGTACATTATATTACTTAAGTTTATGGTATTTTAGCTCGAACATAATATATGATTTTTGGATATGGTGCATACATTCCAGGAATGACCTAAAACACCCTGAAGTTCTAGGGTCTTCCCTAGTGTTGTTGAGGCTCGTGAGGATTGGAAATCCTTTTTTAAAAATTGATGCATTTCATTTATAATCATATGTGCATTTACAAGAGCCATAGGAATGCATGGATAGTCAAGAAAAGGGTCTCTTGAATTCGGGTATCTTTTACAATGGATATGGAATATTTATGGAGGTAATATGGCTGAGGGTGAAATTCTAGAGATAGTAGTCCCATCTGGGTAGTTGGAGTGTGGGTTATATAAATCCTAACTCAAATTCTTGTGTCTGTGAACATGGGATTATGAATACATGCTTGGGATGACCTGTGACACTCTAAGGTTCTGAGTTACGTCACAGAGTTTTGATGGATCACAAGGATTAAAGATCCTTTTGAAAAAAAGTAGATTCATTTAATTGGATGGATAGGGTTCTTATAAGTCAGTATCATGGCCACGATAAGATAATTTCCACTTCTTACTGAGGGATATGAAAGATTTTCGAAGACTCAAATGTCTAGTTGATGAATTTGGATATGAGAGGAAAGAAACTCAAGAAGGGTTTTGGCACCCTAGGGTAGTTTAGCTCTTAATGTGAATCTCAAGCTCTAGGCAATGTGGTTTTGAATGACAGGGAATGGTCCATCAAAGGTTAGAGAATGGAGTGTTGCATTATATCCTTGAGAAAGGGTACAAAACATGGAGATGTAACTTCAAGGATGTTGAATCCCATTAGATAGTTTTGTACATGTATTTTAAATCACATTTTAATGTGATTGATCAATAGAATGGTATCTGACAATCATAATAGAATTAGTTTGACACACTGAGGTATTGAGTGTTATTGTAGTAGTGGCAGGGCTCACAAGGATTGGAATGTCCTTTCTATAGAGTGGATCACTTGGTTGATGGTCATAGGCACATATACAAGAGTGATAGGGATGCATGAATAGTCAAGAAAAGGTTTGATTGAAGTTGGATATCCTTTCCATGGGCCTTGAATTGTTTACAGTGATCCGAGGAACCCAAACCATGATGTTTTATTTACAAAAAAAATTAATTCCTCAAAATAGTTCAAACACCATAAAAGTTTTTTCACTACCTAGAAAACATATTCTCAAAGCGAGTAGATGTGAAAAACATTTTTCTAACTTTTTCTTGGACTATTTGGTTCAGTGAGAATAGTTTCAATTTTACTAGGGCTATAAAGAAGATCCTATGAGATTTATTCCATATAATTTTGTGCCTCAACTATTTTCCTAAACTCTGTAGATGATGAGTTTAGCAGATAGAGACTTGATGTTTTCTCAGGTAACCCTTTGAGGGTTTTTTACCTGACAAGTTTTTCATCTTTTTCATTAGTAGTTTAAGGTCTAGTGATTTGAACCATTATAGGCTAGGTTTTATAGCTATGACCAAAATGTATGTAGTTTAAGGTCCTGAATCACATGGACCTAATATGGCAGAAGTTACAAAAGAGGTTAATTAGGAAACCCATGGTCAAGAGTGCTCCAACATCTATCTGAGAGGAGATGGAGATTTTTTAAATCATGACTCGAGTTTTCTCAGGCCATGAGTAAGGATATGGGACAGTCGTAATGGGATTAATCCAGACACACTGAGGTGTTGAGTGATATCGGTTCTATGATAGGGCTCCCAAGGATTGGATTGTCCTTTTTATAGAGTGATGAATTTGTTTAATGAACACAGGAGCATATGTAAGAGCGATAATCATGCACGCATAGTCATGAAAAGGGTCATTTGATGTTATATTTCCTTTTAAAGGGCCAAGGAAGGTTGATGGTGACCCATGATGCTTAATACATGATGTCTGGTATGTGGACTTGTGGTTCTCTTGAAAGATGGTGGAATCACCTCGTACTTGGGTTGACTGAGGTTAGTCTCTTATGTTCCTTTGATAAAGAATGGAATATGGAAGATGGCCTACATAGTTTGTTGTCATGTAGTGGGGACATTATTTCCTTTGTTCAGTCTTAATGTCATGCGATATGGACATACTTCCATGCAGTTTAACATCATGTGATAAAAATTACTTCCATTAAGTTTAATGTCATGCGGTATGGACAAACTTCCATGCAGTTTAACATCTTGCTATAAAGACATATTTCCATGCAGTTTAACATCATGCGGTAAGGACATATTTCTGATGTGAGAGTGGGGAAATATTGTGGCCAGACCTAAAGATGGATACTTGGGCATCACTTCATACCTCATGAAGTTGTGAGTCAATCCACACATAGTTCTTGAGTGGTAAATACTCTACATTGGTCTAGCACATATGTATATATGGGAAATATTTCTATTAACCATTGTAGTTGGGCTTAGGATTAGATATCCATGAATCACTATGTATCACATGAAGATGAGAATCATGCCTCACATAGTTCTAGAAAAACATTTCAATTTAACATCATACTGTGAGGAAGAAAGTGAACTGACATTAATTTATGGGAACCTTGTGGTTGGGACCAAGAGTGGATGATTGGGCATCACTACGCATCTCATGAGGATTATAATAAAACCATGTGTAGTTCTTGGAGAATCATATCGTTCAACATCGTGTGGAAAGGACATCGACCGTGCAGTCTAACGTCATGTGGTGAGAACTCATTATATTCATTTTATATCCTTGCATCCAGGACCACAATAGACCTGTTATGTACCATTGTGCATTGATTGTGAGGTTAAGTCCTTATAAAAATTCATAATCTCATGTGAGTTATGCTCGATGTGAGAAACAAGAAACGGCGTGAGATTCCTTTATGGTGCAAGGACATAAGGGGTATAACAATGGCCTTTTGTATCCAGTAGTGGCTAGAGAAAGATATAGGATCGAGGTGTCCCTACGTATCTTAGTATGAATGACAATCAATTCATACATAGTTCTATAAGGAAAATGAAGTTTAAAGTCATGTGGTAAGGATGTTGGGTCACCCATAATGAAGGGGGAAGTTCTAGATCCATGTAGTTTTACATCATGTATTAAGGACATTGGATCACCCAATGTGGAATGGAATATAACCCTATTTTTGGGACCAATAATTGAAGTATAGGTATAACTATGTACCATGTGATGATAGTAATAATCCATTTGTTGTTCTAAAAAACTTGTGTAGTTTAACATATTGCGGTAAGGACAAAAGGTGACAACCACTTTAATATCTTGCTGTTGGGGAAAACATGTACAGTTTAACATCATGTATTATGATGAACCTATCTAGTTTAACATCATGTAGTTAGAAAAACAAAGACATTGCATAGTTTTATGTCTTGTTTCTGAGATGATATTGTACAGTTTAACATCACATACTTAGGATGAGTGATGGGACTTACACCGATGTGGATGCCCTGGACAACTGCTATGAAATGTATTTCTTACTAAATCTTGCATTAGTGGGTGGTGTGACACACTCCACATCCATGGTGTTTACTGAATAGTCTCCATTTTGATAAACCTTATTTATTATATAAGGTCCTTCCCACTTAGGTTCCAACTTCAGGGGATTCTCTCCCAGTATTATTAGTGTTCTAAGATCCAACACCAATTCTCCATGGAGGAATGAACTTATGTGAACCTTTTTATTAAATTCCCTTGATATCTGATTATGATGAATCTCTTGATTGTGTAGTATGCATAACCTTTTCTCATTTATTCATTCCAACTCATCTAGCCACTTTTACGATTTTTCTTCTCCTGAGATTTGTCCACAAATAGCTATTCGGGGTGAGGGTAGTTTGACCTCTATGGGAAAAACTATCTCGGTCCCTTATAATAGTGATTAAGGAATTGCCTCTGTGGAAGTACGAGTGGTGGTATGGTAGGCCCATAATACATGGATGGGTTTTTCTTGAAAATGATTTTTATCCTTATTCACAATATTCTAGAGTATATTTGATATAGCCTTATTCAAGGCCTCTGTTTGTCTATTTACTGTTGTATGATAGTGAGATGAGTGACTAGACTTGATTTTGTGCTCCTGGTATAACTTCATCATCTTTTTGGAACATAATTTGGTGTTTTTTTACTTCAATATTGTGTAAAGGACTCAGAACCTGGTGATGATATGGGACTTTAAGAAGTTTATGATATTCTTCATCTTGGATTCCTTGAGGGGTATCACCTCATCCCATTTAAAAAAGAAGTATATATCAGTAAGGATGTACTTGAACTTATTATTGGTGGCTAATGGATATGGCCCCACAACATCCATCCCCAAAATGGAAAATGTATAGGAATATTTAGATGTTTGTAGCACTTCTGAGGGTTGATGGATGAAGTTTGTGTGAGTCTGGCATGCATGGCATTTCTTGGTGAATTTTATGTACTCATGTATCATGGTTTTCTTGTAATATTTTGACCTCCTGATTTTGTGGGTGATCCCTATTATATATTTATGGGAACCACATGAGCCTAAATGGAATTCTTTCATTTTGGTGGAAAATTCTACTTCTACTATGAATCTGAGGAGAATTCTGAAAAGGCATCATTTGTAGAGTACTTTTTTCCTGTTTGGACAATCCTGTAGAGTTAAATTTGCTACCTGACACTGAATCTATTACCTTTTCACATGATCTATCATGATAATACTATTTTGGAGATAAAAAATTATAGGATCCATTCACCCATTGGTGGTCATTGGTTTGTCACGCTCCGGGGCGGTGCTGACCAGATAGATTTATTCCATATCACATTCAACAATCGACAAGACCATTATTCTATGTGAAATATAGAAGGTTGCTTCTTTCTAGTCAGTGTTGGCTAGGATGGTGGATGCATTATCCTATGTGATAGTACATGAATTTTTTTATTGGGGAAAATAATTCAATGTGGGATCTAGGGTGAATTATTTTATCAATCCTATAATGTTACCAGTGATGGGGGTCAGTTATTCCTTTTTAATGGAAGATTATCCATTGATTTGATTTATCACTAGTTTCGAGTCCCCTTTGATATTTAGGCTGGCTATGTGTAGCTGTAGGGACAGTTCCAATCTAGAGATGAGGTCTTGGAATTTTTCCTCATTATTTGTGTAGTCTTCGGATAGTGAGAAAGAGTAGGGAAAATGACTTCTTATGGAGAGACAAATATATTCCCTAGACCATGCCTATTGGGGATCATTTTTCCATTATTCAACCGACAGGACTCTAGGAGGCACCATCAATGTACATCTCCCATGTTTTTGGAGTGACATTGGAATAAGATACCTCATTATTCAAGAGATCAGAGTCCTATGGTGTGTTTTTTGGGGTAGGATATTCTATGAGGAAATCAGGCAGGGCATTCCCCATTTCCAACTTAGATGATATGAAATGAATTTCATATTGCTACAGAATGACTTCCCATCGATCCAAGAACCCAATCATCATTGGGAGTCCAGTTATTTACTTGAGTTGTTCAATATGAGATACTAGGTGGACTTCATGGTGTTGTAAGTAATTTCATATAATTTTCATCACAAATATGTCCACAAGTCAGTTATTTTCTACCTCAGAATGTCTTGTTTCAATACCTAGCATGGTCCAGTTGAGGTAGTAGAGAATATTCTTATTCCTGAATCATTATACCCTATGAAAATGGTGCCTAATTAGCATTTCATGGCGGCCACATATAATATGAGTGGCCTTCCTTCCACCAGAGGCATCAAAACTGGTGGGTGTAGTAGGTACAACTTGCGACTATTGAAGGTTTTGACATTCATCATCTCATTGGTTGGAAACTCCCTTATTCATTATCCTTATGAAGGGGGAGATATTTTGTGGCTATGTTTTATATGAATTACCAAATGTAGTAAAGGTTCCCTTGGATTCCCCTCAGTTCTTTGAGATTTATAGGAGGTGACATTACTAAAATAGAACTAGTCTTCTCTGAGTCAACCTCAATGTCATGGTGGCATACCATAAAGCCCAAGAATATGCTTGATGTTACCCTAAAGACACTCATATGTAGATTCATCTTTATATTTTGTTGTCTCATCTTGCCAAATATTATTTAGAGATCCATAAATTGATCACATCACTATCGAGATTTAATGACCAGTTCATCGACATAACATTATTCCATCCTTCCTAAAAATGTATTAATGATATGAATCCGGGCGCATTAATATGTGGCACATGTATTATTTAATAAAAAGGGAATTAAAGAATAGCAGAATATCCCTTGAGGTGATCAAAAGGTAGTAGAATCTTCATCTTTGGGGGCCATCATGATCTGATTGTACCCTAAGTAACCATCCATGAAATAAAGGGCTCATAAGCCATCTGTTGCATTGATCAAGAGCTCTATGATTAGTCATCGGAAATCATCCATAGGTAAATTCCAATTAAGTTCTATGAAGTTAATGAAAACCATAATATACATATTCTTCTTTTGGGAGGTGATGATGTTGGTAAACTACCTTGGGTATTTCAATTCCTAGAAAAAGTTAGATTTGATCAGTTTGTCAACTTCCACCTCTATATTGGTGGAATGAGAGCGGTTAATCCTCTAGGATTCTTATTTAAAGACTCGATGCTCATCTAGTAGTATGAGATAGTTTTTAGACACATCTGGATCTATTCTGTCCATTTTTTTATAGTTACAGGTGAACACATATCAGTGATTCTTTAGAAATGAAATGTTCATATCTTTCTCTTCAAGGGGAATGGAGGCACTAGTCAGAGTAGTTTGTGGGTCATCTTATGTTCCTAGGTTTATCATCCTAAGCTCATCTATGGTGGTGGAGACACAGTCCTTGAATAGTGGAGGGGATTTCCTGAGATCATCATCATCATCTTCCATTTCTGAGTTTGTGGATACATTTGTAGGTGAAGACAGTAATTTGGGGATTTCTCCATCAGTATAAGGGTAATGGATGCTATTGGAAGAGACTTCATCACCCCCTTCCATCTGAGTTGTTATAGAGAGATGTTGGATTTGATTTTATTTTACATTTTCACTGAGGACAATAGAGACTTGGGCCTCTGAGATTAGATTTTATTCTACGACCATGTATATAGGTAGCACATAATCATTTTTGTGAATGATCTAGGGATTCACAGGGGTAGTCCCCAAGACATTGGGATCTGAAATATGTAAATCATAATTATCTGCTATTTTCTTGTCTTCCTTCTTATAGAAATCTACTTTATAATATATGGCTCCACAAGTCTAAAATGGGTAATTGTCTCCATGTAGTATGTCGACCTTTAAATTGATGGGGTAATTTAGAAATTGATGAAATGTGGATGGAACCGCCAAGTGGATATGGAGCCATAGAATTCCAAGAAAGATATTATATATGGTTTCTGGTTGGATAACCATAGACTCAGAGTCATATGTGAGTTCCCCAAATTGAGCTTCGAGCTTGATATTCCCAACAGGTCTTTACTCGTGCTTATCATATCCCTGAATGGTTAGCATTGTAGGGGATAATTCCCCTTCACTATATCCAAAATGTCAACGAGTTAGAACTGGGATAAGATTGGTCCCATTTCCATTTTCAAAATAGCACCCTTTGAACATTGACATTATGGAGTTTTCCCAAAATTTATAAGAGTATGATGTGCCATTGGATGGATGCCTCATAGTCTTAATTAGTGAATGATATGATGACATGACATCATAAGGAAATATTCTCCACTCAATAGATCTAGGATATAGAAACCTCTTTCTAGAATTCTTATGGGCTCTGGAGGGCTTTAAAAATTGCCTCCCTGATTTCTTTTGATAGGTAGAGAGCATCGAGGATTAAGAGCTTGGTTGGGACTGCAAATAGTTGTTTCAGAACATTGTACTTTTGTGTAAGAGTTCTATGATTCCTAATATGGGGCTACTCTTGGGCATGTGATTTGGGAACTGGAGTGTCCATGATAGATGGACCTGATATTTTTTTAGAGGTTGAGGGGGTATCTGCTACTAATGGTATAGGTCACCCCAGCCTTCCACATTACCTGGGTTGATTATATTGAACCCCCTCTAAGCATTCTTGTAATAAAATCAGATATAGGTGGTTGTTGGAGGGATATGAGGCAACTCTTTCTCTCATTTTAGCCTTCTATATAACTTTCCCATGAGTTTCAACTTCATATATGTCTCCCATGGGGATATAACTAGAATATTGAGTCTGAAGACGTCCATGATATCCCTTGTATCCTCAGATCTGGCACATACTACCTCTCGTTCCCTAGTTATATGCATGAAAACCATATTCAAGGGAATTATTAACATCAAAGAAGCGGTCTTCTAGGTGTATCTCATTGGTATAACTAAATATAAGATCTTCATATGTTGAGGGTTTTGTTTGGTGGGGCATTTCCCATCCATCAGATGTTTTAGGGAAGAAATTTACAAGCATTAGGGCTTGCTTTGGCGAAAAATATGACTATTCTTTTCTTATCTATTCCTGATTATAGTGGTCACTCCCACCTTTTGGAGGAACATCTGAAGTCTCCTTATTTTTTGGTGGATATATCATTAGTGTTCACAATTGTTCCATCAAAGGGGTGTAAGACAGATCAACTATTTTCCGAGTTATCTAGTTGTCAAATTTTTGTATTCGTCTGGACGTAACCTTCTACCAACAATCTTCTTCTTCTGACTGAGTGATGGTTATACATGCCACTCTCTCTGGGAAGTTTTCTAGAATCACCTACCCATAGTATACCATTCCATTAAGTATGTCTTTGAAGGCAAAGAATTTAGGGATATTATGATTCATTATTCTATGAAAAATAAAATTGTTAGGGTTGTTAGTGGGGTTGAGTTCATCAAGCCTTATAGGATGTGGAATCTTGAGAAGGTTATTATCCATGGATGCTATGAAATAATAGGGGACTTGTTCATTTTGGAATAATTATACACGTTCCTCTAAACCTCAAATCTCAGGTGACCCTAATTTCTTTGTACTTCTATGTAACGCCCCGACCCCAGTAACCCAGAGTCGGTGCATTATTACATAACATTGGCATGATCACAAGAAAGATCAAATCTCGAAAGACCGATTGGTTTAGTAGCCTTGGAAACACTAGATATATTCATAAGTTTTACATTACATTATAAAATGAAAAACTACTACAACAACATAATGTTTCCACAATCCACACTATTAACCCCTCATAAAATCCCTGCAGGTCATTCATAACTTACTTCTTCACATCCTGGGAAAAATAAAACATAGAAAAGGGGTGATCTCAAATGCCCAGTAAGGATAACAATATAGCGGAAACTTTTATAAATAAGAATAAACATTTAAGGCAATGTATAACTAAAACAAAAGCCTTTTAAATATTAACTTTCAACATGGTATGGCATAAATAAAATGAAATAATGTCATTTACTTATTCACATGGATATTCTACTAATCGAATAATCACATGCAAAAATCAATAACCACTTTCATAATGTTGGAATGCATAATGCCAGACTATCATAACCACATAGCCAAGGCCTCGTGCCAAGACTACAAATAAGATTTTGTCAAGGCCTTGTGCCAAGACACTAGTTTGTCTCATGAGACCTACCGATGCATCGAGGAGCTATAGAGGGCTCCACCCGTCACATATTAAGTCTAATGCATTCCCATATGAAAAGGTTTAAACATAACATAAACATTCGTATTAAAACTAGCATACGAAATGTCAATACTTTCACCATAAACTATGAATGGTATAAAAATAGCACATCCACAGTCAAACATATCACAAAACCTTCAATACAATATAGAAGTTTTGTATCATAATAAATCAACTTCAAATAATCTTAAAATCCATCAAAGGATGTTGACATAGATGAAGTCAAAATTCTTTTTAAAGAAATATCTCCTTTTATTTTGAAATAATTTAAGATCCATATAAAATAAAACATTTTCTTTGAAAATATTCTTATAAGCTTGTAAGGGAAGCTTTGAAGATTTTATAACGGCGGAAAATAGCCGCACCCGCCGTATAAGTTAAAAAAACATTCTTACCTTAATTCTGTCAAAAAGGTTAAAAAGGACCTTGTTTTGAAAACGACCGAAATATTCCTTTATAAACAACTTATAAAAGTCAAAAAGGGTATAAATTACTTTAACTCATATTCTAGTAAATAGTAAAAATGTTTTGAAATGCATTTTTAAGAAACATGGATGTGGATAATAAAGAGATCCCAGTAGATTATTACGTATAAACAACCTTGGATAATGAAGAGGTTGTAAAGTAAACCCTTACCTTGTACTTTTCCTTGGTTGGGGTAGGTTAACCTCCTGTATAATGGTGAAATAGTTGTTATTAAATTATACAAGAATCATATATAATAATATGATATCATATATGATCTTTTAACATTGATTTGTTAATAATATCTTAGAATTATCGTCGTTTCGGGAGTTAACTTACTCATTTTCTTTTATATGTTTTGTTACATAAGACATGGTTGTTGTGTATTATTCATATCCAGAATGATATCTAGTTCTTAAACATCAATTTTAAATCATCAAATGATAATTATACTTGAATGGATACGATGGAGAATGAATCTCATCGCGTTCGTGGAGACGGTAGTCCGTACGTACGCACGAGCGACAATATCATTCTTTTGATATTAAAATAATATATAAATGGATGGTATATCATATATACAGAATAATTAACATGTTATATTTATTATTTACATGAGTTACACATCATTATTATACCCATCCAAATAATATTATATTGAATAACAATTACACCACGACGTGGAGACGGTAGTCCGTACGTACGCACGTATGGTGACATGTTATTCAAAGGGTGGATAGAATAATGAATATGGTTGTACCATATTTATAATAACATCACAGTATATGTGAGATACTGGAGTTATTATTTTATAATGGTAAGAACAAAGGAAGAAGAAGTGGAAGAAGAAATGAACTTGGAGAAGGGTGGTGAAATCATTACCTCTTCTTCGGGTTCTTCCTTTTGATTTGATCAAAAGGGCTCCTTAGGTTGGCTTTATGACCAAACTAAGTCCTCTAGGTTGTAGTGAGGGATGTTGGGAGAGTATTTGGGCAGAGTTTGGCCGAACCAAAAGGCTTTGAAGGTGTGAAAAAATGAGAAGGAGGAGTGCCCTTTTATAAGAGGGGTGAGGGGCACCTTTGGAAAGGCTAGAAATATTAATTTATAATAAATTCATATTCGGTTTCTAATGGCTCCAAAGCTTATTATTCAAAGGTTAAGGTGGGGATAGGTCTAAAACCACTCAACCAATAGAATTTAGACAGGTTTGGGTACTTATATTAACATTATCTTTAAGTATTAACTCTAAGTTAATTAGTTTCACTTTTACAATGTCTCTTTGTATTTTTATATAATATGGTTAATAAACTTACTATATACATCAAAGCGACCCCCAAGTGGTACATTAATGATGAACCTATCATGATATAAGTCTCTTGGCCGAACCATAGATTTTAGGAATTTAATATCAATTAATAATATAATATTTGTTTTAAGAACTCTTTTATGTCAATTTTGACACTATTCAATAGTTGAGTTTTGTGAAACTCATAACAGATTTATTACTTCGAACAAAGTCAATTAAATAAATCCTAATATATCATATTATCCTATAAAATTAGTTTAATTCATTAAAAGTTTCATATTATATTTATTTGGGTATTTATAATATCAATTATTTTAATTTTTCACTATTATAGTAATTACTGCATCATCATTGTGTCATAAATAAAATAAATTATTTAATGTCTAAAAATTATAAATAAAATATCATTATGTAGGAAATATTTTTAGCTTTATAATGAATATTTATAATCTAAAATCCAACATATATAACCCTATGTAACAATTGTTTTTCTAAAAGATATATGCTTGTGTCATTTTTGTATTCATTTTAACTTAATTAAAATAATGTGTCATTATCACTTACAAGTGGATCCATGGGGTCCCAAAATAGACCCAAAGATTCTCATGGTCGACCATGTATTAACCAATAGGGTTAAGACACGTTTTAGGGTAATTTAGTATTATTATAATATTATTTTTTTAACCCTTATTTACCGGATTTACCCTTAACCATGGTAAATAAAATATTTACCGCAGTAATTATTCAAAATGTCTAAAAATAAAAGTTACCTATTTACACAATTTGAACATCCTGATTTCAAATATGGAATCCATTTTCCTAAATTCAAAACACAGAATTGGCAGAAATTAATTTAAAATTAATTCCCGCTGTCAAAACAAAAAACGTGTTTTTAAGAGATAATAACTATCAAAAGATTGACACTCGTTTATGTTCGGTTTAATTGTAAAATTATGTCCAATGACCAACATTATATTAAATGGTAAAAATATATTCTAAATATACTTTAAAACCACTCAAATTCATAATTTATCACTATTAATTATTTTGATTAAAAAAGTTGTTTTTAATTAAAACTTAGTAATTTTCACTATTCATCAAAATATGAAAGTTATCCGAAATGTACCAAAATTTCACCTTAGGCTGAATTTGATATTCCGAATCCAAAAATGAAGTCCATTTTCAAATATAAAATATATATAATTTCAAAAATTAGGTATTACTATTCATAACGGCTAGTTTGATTAGTTATGGTGTGTTAGAACTCGGTGTTGCGTACAACACACGCTATCACATTATTCAAAGAGAAGCGTACCGTAGAAGCTTGGGGTGTTACATTCTCCCCTCCTTCAAATAATTGCGTCCTCGCAATTTCTAGGGTATTACTGCATAAAAAGACTCGGGTGGTTCTTCATCATAAGTTCCTCGGGTTCCCACGTTGCCTCTTCCATCTTATGGTTTCTCCACAAAACTTTTACCAGACGCGTCGTCCGGTTTCTCAGCACTTGTTCTCTCGTATCAAGAATCTTGACGGGCTCTTCGCAATAAGATAGATCGGGTTCCAGTTCTAATTTCTCATAGGTGAGTACATGCGTCGGATCAGGCGTGTATTTCCTCAATAGAGATACGTGGAACACATCGTGAACTTTGGAGAGACTTGGCGGCATTGCCAATCGGTAAGCTACAACCCCAATTCGTTCTAGAATTTCGAAAGGTCCGATGTACCTGGGACTCAATTTACCTTTCTTACCAAAACGTATGACTCCCTTCCACGGAGATACCTTCAGAAAAACATGATCACCAACTTGAAATTCCAAATCCTTCTTTCGATTATCGGCATAGCTCTTCTGCCTACTTTGAGCTGCTTTGATGTGATTTTGGATTACTTTCACTTTTTCCACCATTTCCTCCACCAGTTCTGGGCCTACAAGTTTTCTTTCACCAACGTCATCCCAACAGGTTTGTGTACGACATCTCTTACCGTATAACGCTTCATATGGTGCCATCTGAATACTCGAATGGAAGCTATTGTTATAGGAAAATTCTACCAAAGGTAAATATTGATCCCACATACCCTGAAAGTCAAGTGAGCAAGATCTCAACATGTCTTCTAAGGTTTGAATAGTCCATTCTGATTGTCCGTCTGTCTAAGGGTGGTAAGCAGTGCTCAAATGAAGTTCAGTATCCAGGGATTTCTGAAGACTTTTCCAGAATCTTGAAGTAAAACGGGGATCACGATCAGAAACAATCGATAGGGGGTACTCCATGAAGTCTCACAACTTCATTAATATATAATCTTGCTAGACGTTCCAGGGGTAGATCTTCTCTTATAGCAAGAAAATGTGTTGTCTTGGTAAGACGATCAAAAATAACCCATATTGCATCGTTCCTTCTAGGAGTCTTTGGTAGCCCCATGACAAAGTCCATCGTAACATTGTCCCATTTCCACTCCGGTATGGGAAGAGGTTGCATGACTCCTCCAGGCTGTTGCCTTCCAGCTTTCACTTGTTGACAAACCATACATCTTGACACAAAATCAGCAATCTCCCTCTTCATGTTGTCCCACCAAAAATGTTCCTTCAAATCTCTATACATTTTGGTGCTCCCAGGGTGTATAGAGAAATTGGAACTATGAGCATCATCCAGCAATTCCCTTTTTAGATCAGGTATATTGGGAACACAAAGTCTCTTCCCGAATTTCAAAATTCCATCTTCATACACAAAGTCTCTCAATCTCCCATCATTCACAGCTTTAATCTTCTTTTGGAATTCTTTATCATCGGTCTGAGAACTCTTAATCCTTTCTAGTAAAGATGGTTTGGCAACCATTTGAAAAAGCATTGATGTTTCACCTTCCCTGGTTATTCCCATGTCCATCTTCACTAGATCCATGAAAATTGGATCCCTTTCAATTCTCATATTGTTCAAAACTCCATGGTCTTTTCTACTCAAAGCATCTGCCACCTTGTTTGCATTACCTGGGTGGTAGTGTATCGTACAATCATAATCCTTGAGTAATTCAAGCCATCTCCTTTGCCTCATGTTGAGTTCTTTTTGTGAGAAAATATACTTCAAACTCTTGTGATCAGTATAAATCTCATATTTTTCACCATAGAGGTAGTGACTCCATATCTTCAAAGAAAAGATCACTACTGCTAACTCGAGATCATGAGTAGGATAGTTTTGTTCATGAATTTTCAACTGTCGTGATGCATAGGCAATAACTCTATCATTCTGCATAAGGACACAGCCAAGTCCTTTCTTCGATGCATCACTATAAATAATGAACCCATCATTCCCCGATGGTAGAGTCAATATAGGAGCATTGACTAATCTTCTCTTCAGTTCTTCGAAACATTCTTCACACTCTTTTGTCCAAACAAATTTAACCCCTTTACGTGTGAGCTTTGTTAATGGGTTAGCCAATCGGGCAAAATTCTGGACGAAACGTCGATAATAACCTGCCAAACCAATAAAACTACGTACCTCAGTTATACTCGTAGGTTCTGGCCATTCTTGGATTGCCTTGGTCTTAGAAGGATCAACAGAGATTCCATCTTTAGAGACAATATGGCCAAGAAAAGAAATCTCCTGAAACCAGAATTCACACTTGCTAAACTTCCCATATAATTCATGCCTCCTCAGAGTCTTCAAGATAATGTGCAAGTGATTTTCATGATCTTCGTAGGTTTTGGAGTATACCAATATATCATCAATAAATACCACCACAAATTTATCGAGATACTACTTGAAAACTCTATTCATTAGATCCATGAATACAGAGGGTGCATTAGTCAATCCAAACGGCATTACAGTAAACTCGTAATGCCCGTTCCTGGTTCGAAATGCTGTTTTCGGAATGTCTTCCTTCTTCACACACAACTGATGGTATCCAGATCGAAGGTCAATCTTTGAAAAGTATTGAGCTCCATGCAGTTGGTCAAATAAATCATCAATACGAGGTAGGGGATACTTGTTCTTTATCGTTATAGCATTGATCTCCCTGTAGTCGATACATAACCTCATAGATCCATCTTTCTTTTTAACAAAAAGAACAGGGGCTCCCCATGGAGAAACACTAGGGCGAATAAATCCCTTATTACTCAATTCCTCTAGTTGTTTCTTTAGTTCGACTAACTCTACAGTGGCCATTCTATAAGGGGTCTTCGATATAGGCCTTGATCCAGGAATCAAATCAATAGAAAACTCAACTTCTCGTTTTGGAGGATGTCCAGGTAAATCTTCTGGAAATACATCTACAAATTCTTTCACAACAGGTACATCCTCTATTTGAACATTCCTTTCCTCACCGACAGTTATTTCATTCTCTTCCTCCCCAATAATTGAATTAATTTGAGCTACTGGGGGTGGATCTAAATAAGAATTAGGTGGTGACGATTCTGCTCTAAAAATAAGGTGCTCCTTATCATTATCATCAAGAATCGTAACCTCTTTCTTCTTACAATAAATCTTCGCATCATAGTCCGAAAGCCAGTCCATACCGAGGATTATATCAAACTCAATCATAGGTATGACGATGAAATTAGCAGATAAAGAAAATTTATGTGCTCTAATGGGGACTGATTCACAAAACTTTGTTGCAACGATACTTCCCTTAGGAGTTTTAACTGACAACTCCCTTATTAAATCAAATTGGAAATATCTAATTTTCTTAGCAAACTGGGAAGATATGAAACAATGCGATGATCCAGAATCAAATAATGCATTTTCTAAACTTGAGGAAACCATTAAATTACCTGCCACCACGTCTTTCGGAGCTTCTACCTCAGCAGTAGTGATAGCATAAGTCTGGCCTTGATCCCTTGGCCTTTTCTGAGGTAAGTTCTCCTGACGCTTAGGACATGCATTTGCATAATTCCCCATCTCCTTGCAATTGTAGCACTGAACGTTGGTAGCTTCCTTCTTCCCCTTGCAATCATGAGCTTGGTGGCCTTTTTCACCACACTTGTAACAGACTCCCATTCCCTTCAAGCAAGTACCAGGATGTTTCTTCCTGCATTTACCACAAGATGGATATTCAACCTTTCCCTTCTTCCCCTTATTTCCATTCCCAGATTGATCAGCAGGTCTCTTCTTCTCTTGCTTTGCTTTAAAGTCATAAGACTTAGATAATTCCTTTTCGGTCTTGATAGCACATGAGACAATGTCTTCGTACGATGAAAAGGATTGTGAGACTAACGCTCGATGGAGAAATGGTTTTAACCCATCAAAGAAATGATCAATCTTACTTCTTGGGTTACGAATATAATCACCAGCGTACCTCGCTAACCTTGTAAAGTTAGCCTCATACTTTGTGACATTCTCATCCTCCTTTTGTCTCAGACTCAGAAATTGCCTTTCCATATCTGCTCGATGGTCGCGAGGGAAGTATTTTTCTAAAAACAGATCTTTGAACTCCCTCTATTCCATATTTGATACTTCATCATCTTCCTTCGTATTTTGAATCAATGACCACCATTGATCAGCATCTCCAGTGAGGCGGTAAACTGCCATGATAACTTTTTCCCTTTCACTGCTCCCCAAAGCCTGAAATATTTTCTCTAGGGAAAATATCCATTGCTCAGCTACTAAGGGATTTGTATTCCCATTGAACGTTGGTGGTTGTTGCCTCATGAATCGATCTAACATTGATCCTCCATGCTGCGGATCAGGGTGCTCCATACGGGTAAGGTTATTATTCATAACCTGAGTAAGTTGTCCCAGTATGGTGATTAGCTGATCAGCACCAGTTGCATCACCAGCCCCACTATAATTATCTTGATCAGGAGGGCAATCCCTACATGGAGTGCGTGCATTGATACGGTTTCCATTTCTTCCACTAGGCGCCATTTCTAAACAATGGCATAAACTAGATCAGTTTATGAATCAAAATACATAATCCCATACTTATAAAACACTTAACATAAATTGAACTATTTATGGATATAATCCATAATCATAAGAATGTTTTCTTTGAGGAAGTATATACTCATAATCCCTTCAAAATGATTTGTAAAGAAAATGAGATTTATCCTAAGCATATCCCCCGGGAGTGTCGTAACCAAGAGTGCAGCAAGGCCCGTTGTCGTGCACCAGTTCCCGTTCGAGTCTAGCTCAAAGCGGTGTTTTCGGGTATTACCCCTAGATACATCTGTGCCAGAGCCGCCTCTACCTGCTCGTATCCAGACAGGGATGTATTGCTTGGAAAACTCACAAAATCTCTACAATACCAAAATTCTAGGAAGTTCTTCTATACTAATCCTCAAAGTTCATCTTAGGTCTACGTGCTCTAATCAGAGTTTATCTAAATCTAGCTTCCAAGGTTTGTACTAAACTTCCTCTGATACCAACTGTAACGCCCCGACCCCAGTTACCCAGAGTCGGTGCATTATTACATAACATTGGCATGATCACAAGAAAGATCAAATCTCGAAAGACCGATTGGTTTAGTAGCCTTGGAAACACTAGATATATTCATAAGTTTTACATTACATTATAAAATGAAAAACTACTACAACAACATAATGTTTCCACAATCCACACTATTAACCCCTCATAAAATCCCTGCAGGTCATTCATAACTTACTTCTTCACATCCTGGGAAAAATAAAACATAGAAAAGGGGTGAGCTCAAATTCCCAGTAAGGATAACAATATAGCGGAAACTTTTATAAATAAGAATAAACATTTAAGGCAATGTATAACTAAAACAAAAGCCTTTTAAATATTAACTTTCAACATGGTATGGCATAAATAAAATGAAATAATGCCATTTACTTATTCACATGGATATTCTACTAATCGAATAATCACATGAAAAAATCAATAACCACTTTCATAATGTTGGAATGCATAATGCCAGACTATCATAACCACATAGCCAAGGCCTCGTGCCAAGACTACAAATAAGATTTTGTCAAGGCCTTGTGCCAAGACACTATTTTGTCTCATGAGACCTACCGATGCATCGAGGAGCTATAGCGGGCTCCACCCGTCACATATTAAGTCCAATGCATTCCCATATGAAAAGGTTTAAACATAACATAAACATTCCTATTAAAACTAGCATACGAAATGTCAATACTTTCACCATAAACTATGAATGGTATAAAAATAGCACATCCACAGTCAAACATATCACAAAACCTTCAATACAATATAGAAGTTTTGTATCATAATAAATCAACTTCAAATAATCTTAAAATCCATCAAAGGATGTTGACATAGATGAAGTCAAAATTCTTTTTAAAGAAATATCTCCTTTTATTTTGAAATAATTTAAGATCCATATAAAATAAAACATTTTCTTTGAAAATGTTCTTATAATCTTGTAAGGGAAGATTTGAAGATTTTATAACGGCGGAAAATAGCCGCACCCGCCGTATAAGTTAAAAAAACATTCTTACCTTAATTCTGTCGAAAAGGTTAAAAAGGACCTTGTTTTGAAAACAACCAAAAGATTCCTTTATAAACCACTTATAAAAGTCAAAAAGGGTATAAATGACTTTAACTCATATTCTAGTAAATAGTAAAAATGTTTTGAAATGCATTTTTAAGAAACATGGATGTGGATAATAAAGAGATCCCAGTAGATTATTACGTATAAACAACCTTGGATAATGAAGAGGTTGTAAAGTAAACCCTTACCTTGTAATTTTCCTTGGTTGGGGTAGGTTAACCTCCTGTATAATGGTGAAATAGTTGTTATTAAATTATACAAGAATCATATATAATAATATGATATCATATATGATCTTTTAACATTGATTTGTTAATAATATCTTAGAATTATCGTCGTTTCGGGAGTTAACTTACTCATTTTCTTTTATATGTTTTGTTATATAAGACATGGTTGTTGTATCTTATTCATATCCAGAATGATATCTAGTCCTTAAACATCATTTTTAAATCATCAAATGATAATTATACTTGAATGGATACGATGGAGAATGAATCTCATCGCGTTCGTGGAGACGGTAGTCCGTACGTACGCACGAGCGACAATATCATTCTTTTGATATTAAAATAATATATAAATGGATGGTATATCATATATACAGAATCATTAACATGTTATATTTATTATTTACATGAGTTACACATCATTATTATACCCATCCAAATAATATTATATTGAATAACAATTACACCACGACGTGGAGACGGTAGTCCGTACGTACGCACGAATGGTGACATGTTATTCAAAGGGTGGATAGAATACTGAATATGGTTGTACCATATTTATAATAACATCACAGTATATGTGAGATACTGGAGTTATTATTTTATAATGGTAAGAACAAAGGAAGAAGAAGTGGAAGAAGAAATGAACTTGGAGAAGGGTGGTGAAATCATTACCTCTTCTTCGGGTTCTTCCTTTTGATTTGATCAAAAGGGCTCCTTAGGTTGGCTTTCTGATCAAACTAAGGCCTCTAGGTTGTAGTGAGGGATGTTGGGAGAGTATTTGGGCAGAGTTTTGCCGAACCAAAAGGCTTTGAAGGTGTGAATAAATGAGAAGGAGGAGTGCCCTTTTATAAGAGGGGTGAGGGGCACCTTTGGAAAGGCTAGAAATATTAATTTATAATAAATTCATATTCGGTTTCTAATGGCTCCAAAGCTTATTATTCAAAGGTTAAGGTGGGGATAGGTCTAAAACCACTCAACCAATAGAATTTAGACAGGTTTGGGTACTTATATTAACCTTATCTTTAAGTATTAACTCTAAGTTAATTAGTTTCACTTTTACAATGTCTCTTTGTATTTTTATATAATATGGTTAATAAACTTACTATATACATCCAAGCGACCCCCAAGTGGTACATTAATGATGAACCTATCATGATATAAGTCTCTTGGCCGAACCTTAGATTTTTAAGAATTTAATATCAATTAATAATATAATATTTGTTTTAAGAACTCTTTTATGTCAATTTTGACACTATTCAATAGTTGATTTTTGTGAAACTCATAACAGATTTATTACTTCTAAAAAAGTAAATTAAATCAATCCTAATATATCATATTATCCTATAAAATTAGTTTAATTCATTAAAAGTTTCATATTATATTTATTTGGGTATTTATAATATCAATTATTTTAATTTTTCACTATTATAGTAATTACTGCATCATCATTGTGTCATATATAAAATAAATTATTTAATGTCTAAAAATTATAAATAAAATATAATTATGTACGAAATCTTTTTATCTTTCTAATGAATATTTATAATCTAAAATCCAACATATATAACCCTATGTAACAATTGTTTTTCTAAAAGATATATGCTTGTGTCATTTTTGTATTCATTTTAACTTAATTAAAATAAAGTGTCATTATCACTTACAAGTGGATCCATGGGGTCCCAAAATAGACCCAAAGATTCCCATGGTCGACCATGTATCAAAAAATAGGGTTAAGACACGTTTTAGGGTAATTTAGTATTATTATAATATTATTTTTTTAACCCTTATTTACCGGATTTACCCTTAACCATGGTAAATAAAATATTTGCCGCAGTAATTATTCAAAATGTCTAAAAATAAAAGTTACCTATTTACACAATTTGAACATCCTGATTCCAAATATGGAATCCATTTTCCTAAATTCAAAACACAGAAGTGGCATAAATTAATTTAAAATTAATTCCCGCTGTCAAAACAAAAAGCGTGTTTTTAAGAGATAATAACTATCAAAAGATTGACACTCGTTTATGTTCGGTTTAATTGTAAAATTATGTCCAATGACCAACATTATATTAAATGGTAAAAATATATTCTAAATGTACTTTAAAACCACTCAAATTCATAATTTATCACTATTAATTATTTTGATTAAAAAAGTTGTTTTTAATTAAAACTTAGTAATTTTCACTATTCATCAAAATATGAAAGTTATCCGAAATGTACCAAAATTTCACCTTAGGCTAAATTTGATATTCCGAATCCAAAAATGAAGTCCATTTTCAAATATAAAATATGTATAATTTCAAAAAGTAGGTATTACTATTCATAACGGCTAGTTTGATTAGTTATGGTGTGTTAGAACTCGGTGTTGCGTACAACACACGCTGTCACATTATTCAAAGAGAAGCGTATCGTAGAAGCTTGGGGTGTTACATTCTAGATGAGTATGATTATGTGGTTGTCTCTACTTATCAAGAGGTGTGGGGTGGTTTGGTGCTTGTGTGGGTGCTTAGATGGGAACTACTATAGGCTTAAGAATGACAGCTACAACTTCTGATCTTCTGGGTTTTTTCCCTTATGTTGTGGGCATGAGTCAAGTCTTGGGTCAAATTTTCAAAATAGCCACTTCAATACATTCTTCTATTTCAGTGAACTCTAGGAACTCGCTTGGATATTTAATAGGGATTAGGGGTGTCTTCAACTCATCAATAGGATTTTCAGCATAGAGTTTCATTTGATTCTCTTGTGAGATGGTGATGCTGATTGAATTGGTTAAACCTTTCTACTTTTCAAAGAAATCAGACACCCTCTTGTTCTCACATTACTTAAAGTTTTTCAAGTCAATGATCATCATTTTCCTTAATGTTGAATTGAACTGATAAAGAAACTAATGATGATGTTCTTTCCATCCTGTAATAAATCTTTTTGGTAGACTATTTAACCAAACAATGGCTGGCCTTATTAGAGTTTGTAAGAAACACCTCAGTTTTGTTGCCTCCTATTGATCCTGAGGGCCCAATATCATCCCACATCGGGATACAAAGTGTGTGAGATGCTGTTTAATTTCTTCTACACCATCAAAGGTTGAAAAGTTTGTGTTTTTGAAGTTGGGTGGAGGTAGGGTATCATCCGCACATTCAGGATAGGCTTCCTTTTAGGTTTTATCATTGTTTTTTTTTACTTCCAAGGATTCTATTAAAGTAGACATGGATTCAATGGTGTTAAGTAACTCTGGGGTAACTAATATTTGAGACACCTCCCATCCAAAGGGAGTGGGTGGGGGACGATGAGGTGGTCCATCTTTCATATCCTTCTAGTCCTTGATTCGTCCTATAACTGAAAGATTGCTCTGCTAAGGGAGAGGCTATGGAAAAAATATAGGGACTCCCCCATCATCTTCAGAATCCTCATTTATGTAGACTGGATGTCTCAATATAGATCCAAACTGATATTCCGATATTTATCTTACTAGTTTCTCAACATTGGGAGGGATAATATTCATCTCTAGCTAGATATGATACCCAGTAGGAATATTTCCGCTAAGTAGGTACTCATTGAGTTGTTGGAGAGCCTTTATTTGACTCTCATATTGTGAAAAAATTTCTTGAGTAGATGGAAACTGGGATGTAGTCACGTCTTTCCCTTTTTCTTAGAGAGTATTATTTTGGGGATGTGGAAACTCGTTATTCCGTGGTGCCAAATTTTTAATCTTTCTTTGGTTCTAGGTGCATGAAAACTCATTTGTTACATCCAAATAACACTCCTCCTAGTGTGAATTTTTAATGTTGTTACCTTCTATATATTCTTCTTCATCAATGTCTATCATGTTGATAGTGAGGACATTCGTAGAGGGATATCATGAAATGATGTTTTTTCCATTGCTTTCTACGCAACAAGTATATTCTATACAGCTTCCATGAAAGTTTCTATTCGAACCCTTGGCCTTATGGGTCTATTTTCCTTTTTCATATGCTCCTCTCATATGGTCCTATGAATAGTGAAATTTTGTTAATTTATGGTCATAATTGACAAGTGAGCCCTGACGAGCATAGGTTTGTCTTGCGGTTGGAGGAATAGGTGGGACACCGATCATTGATTTCATCCTCCCAACCTAGAGAAAATGGATCCTCTTTATGGTGATGATGATAATGAAAATTCTCCCAAACCTATGGGGCGGGGGTCGTTTGGGTCCACCGTTGGTAATGATTGAACCTATTTTTGAGAATAAAATGACTCTAGTCAGAGACTTGATAATTCTTTGGCCATAAATTAAGATCTAAATTCTCCCGAACCAATTGAGTGGGGGTGGTCTAGAGTCACCATTGATTATTCTAGGACCCTCTTAGGGGATTTTGAACCTATAGATGGTGATTGAGATATAAATTCCCCTAACCTAGTAGGTTGGGATTCACCTGAAGTTATCAAGGATATGTCCTAAATCCTCTCAGTAATTGATGATATGAGGAGTGGAGGTGGTGTTAGCTATGCCCCTACACTAAGGGGTTGGGTCCATAGCTATAAAGCTGTTATGGAAACTACTACTACTGTCTTCATGATTTCACATAGTTGTGCTCTCATGGGAGCAGGGTGTGATGCCCGAACATGTTGAGAATTATTTCACACGAGAAGTATTCTAGGTGATCGCAACTTCGGTTTTCATGTTTATAATGTCCTTATATTGTCTTGAGGGGCCTATTTTGAGATATTTTTGGCAATACTTTTTTCCTATCCATAGTTTACTAGAACTATGGAAGTGTGGTAATTCTGTTGGAGTGACCAACTAGCCCGAGCATTACCCAGACCCCATATTTTACCAGAGGATATAACATAGCATGATTCCACATCTGAGGGGTTCAATTGTTATAGGGTTGAAAAAATGTATCCCTTTATATTTTCCCCTCCCTAGAATACATATTCATTACGTGGATTCGGATATCAACTTTTGAAGCATCATGATGAAATGGATTCAAGCGTGTTTTATATTTGCACTATATTTTTCGGTTTTCAATACTAGGCTGTCGAGATTACATCTAGGTTGAGCTAACAAAAGATTATAATGATTATGTGAAGGTGACACTTGTATCCTGGATAAGGGAGACATTTATCCTTCTCTCACTAATGAGTATCCCACATATTTTTGCATAGGTAAGGAACGAACTGTTTTTCTATTTCATATGGGATCTCGTGGCTAGATGTAGAGAGGGGGTAGAACAAGATGGGGATGTTGTTTCTTTCTAACACTATCTATATTTCGATGCCATCCTCCTTGTCATAAAACATACATGACTCTATTCGGTTAGACCACAGAATATGGTTCGGATGGTCTCTTATTGATGGGTTTGGAGTGTTGCTATAAGTTGATGGGGAACCATATACCGTTGACCTCAGGGTTTCAAGTACCTCTCTATACAAAGGTTTCAAAGTTTGGTTCACCTCTCTATACAGAGGTGTCTTGAAAAAGGGAGTATTTTCTTGACCATGGGGGAAATCATTTTGGAGAGTTTGACCATGGTGGATGTTAGGAGAAGAGTCCATGTGATCTGTATCTACACTACCACAAGTATGACTATCATGTTAATGAATATATTATACTTTTTCATTGATAGAAGAGTTGACAGAACCATGTAGTTTTGAAAATGTGTCTCAAACAACCTCAGAGAAACCATCATTGAGAAGATTAGAAATATGGTAAAGGTTTTTCATTGTGGATGGAATATTCCAACCTAATTTTTGTGATTGTATAGGGATATGAGCCTATTGTGTGACGGTTTATTAAACATTTATATAACCTCCTAGTGCTATAGGAGTATGATACCACTAATGAGAAACTATTTTAGATTTTTAATAAGTTATCTATTTATTGATAGGAATATGGGAATGTCCTGAGGCATCTGCCACTCTCACTTGGTGAGCCTTAGTCAATATGGGAGTATGATCCTAATCTTTGGCCTTTGGTATATTCCACTGGTCTTTCATGGTAAGAGTATGAACCCACTCTAAGGCTTGATCCATTATAACCTAGTGATCCCCATTTAAAACAAGAATATGAGCCTGGTATGATTATGCATCCCCCATCAGAATATGCTGACAGACCACCATAATGGGAGAATTAATATGAGTCCCCTTCTGTATTTCTTTGAAATGATGCTAGTACATTTATTCATCGATAAAAGTATGAATAGGTGCATTACTTCAGTGATATGAAATAATATACCAAGAATATTCGCTAAAATGAATATGAGACTTTCCCAAGGATTGTGTCATTCTCACTTGGTTAGCCTAAATTAGAGCAGGGATATATTCCCAGTACTAGGCATTTGGAATATTCCACTAGACCTTTTTAACTATAATATTATCCTATCCTGAGGAATGTTCCCCTCCCACATGGTGAGCCCTGGCTATAAGGGGGTATGGCCCAATCCTAGATCTTTGGAATATGCTACTGGACTTTTTCGATGAGAATGTGCCCTTTTCCTGAGGCACGTGCCACTCTCACCTGGTGAACCCTGGTTGAAACAGTAGTTTGATCCCAGTCTGATGCCTCTCCCTTTATGAAAATATATCAATAATCCTCCAAGGTGGGAGAAATAATTTGTGCTTGATTCAGTAAAACCACTTTTTCTCAATGATCAAAGTGTTGAGTTTTCATGGTTATAGGGATATAAGTATGTGCCTATCACTTTATCTGAAATAGTTCTAGATTATACTGGAAGAGATCTTAAACTATTGTTAAAATATATTGTCATTTTAGAAAAGTGTGTACAAGAATATAATCATGTATATTTTTCATCCCTATTATCTACTAAAATATTTCTTCGATCGTAGTGGGGATATGTGACCACTATTTTCTTCCTTGTGATATTATAGTATATTGATGGAAATCATGAAAATGGGTAGGGATATGTTCCTCCCACATTATTGATGTGGGATTATGGCCATGGACTTATTCTAAGCTAGTAGGGGTATGAGCCTACTTGTGGGTTCCTGCCAGAGTATGCTAGTAGGAATCATTGGCAGAATTGGGGGGTATGATCCCTCTACTTGATATCTGACATCTTCCCCCTCTGAAGACTCATCCTTATAGCTCGTTCATGGAAATCATACGCAGATATCTGTTGGATGGTACCCCTAGTAGGTTATTGATGGGTACCAGATGGATGATGCTAGCGATAGCAGTTGGAATGTTCCCTCCATAGGGGAATCAGAACTATAAGGGAGCTATATCAGGCTTCCTAGTCCACCTTCATCATAAATAGAAGGTGAAAGTGGTCATGCTCTGGGGATAGGCTCCCAAAGTGGTTAGTTGTAGTGATGAGGGATACTGGCTTAGTAGTAACCTTTGTCAGGCGATGTGGATTCACCAGCTGTAATGCCTGAAGAATCTCATGGGAAGCTTCCATGGTCTAGATCATACCATTTTGGTGGTACTCTCATACCATCATATTTTTTCACCTATCGTTGGAACTATTGATCAGGTGATATTTCTTTGTACCCTGTGGGGTTCGCAGTAGCTGATGATTTATCAGAGAAAACACTGGATGATGAAGATAGTGCTTTGGGATGGGATGTTATTGATTAGATCCCTCTCTGAAATCACATAGAAGACAACGAACAAGGTTACCGATTAGTGTTATATCATAGTCATAAAAATCATAAATCAAATATGCATGGTTAACACAATTTTCATGTATTCCCCTTCCAGTCATTTTTCTCATGTGGACTTGTCAGCACGAGGATGGACTTTCAAGAATTTCAGTACATGTTGGTCTTACTACTTTGTTTTTATAGGTTTTTTAAAACAAAGTTAGCTATGATATTCATGTATGGAATGTCGGTTTTGTTTTCATATGTGGAGTAATAAAATTAATTCAAAGACTATAACCCAATTGTTTTTCATTATAAATATTCACATTGGCTTCACCATTTTTGTTTTTTCCGGGTTTTCATTGCATGGAATGGGTTTCCCTTTATGGTTTGGTTGATATTAGAGCTTTAAGGCCTCACTCAATCCTATACATGGGATTTTTCATATGTCCATCTTCCATAGAAACAACCAATGGTTCTCTTATCTATAGCTGGGTGCAGACCTGCTTTCCAAAGTCTGGCGATCATCTGGGTTTTCAGTCCCATCGTCTCTTGGGGACTCGTGTTGGTCCAGAGTATGGGAGGTCGGGCTCCTCACACCCTTTTGGGGGGAATTTTTCCTACTCTGAGACTCCCTTATAAATTTGATACATGTTCATGAATCTATTCCCAATCCCAATATAGGTTGGGTTACCCTAACAAAATGATTATAGGTTAATATTATTTCTTATGTAAAGGATTTGGACCTCTTTAGTGAATCTATTTGTATACATTCAGGGTTCTCCATCATTTTTCGATAATGGGTGGTTTTTTATATATGTTTAAGTTGTATAACAAAGCGCTTGAGAATATTTTTCCATGTAGAGAGGTGGTTAATATTACAAGGTGGTTATTTAGCCATTATACGGTGTCTTACATATTCAAGTTATTACCAGAATAAAAAACCATGAAATTCATTTTAACCATGAAATTTAATGTCATGTGTAAAAGACCCATGTGGGTGCTATGGGATATCTAATATTCAATCTCAAATCTTAGAGGGATGTCTTACGTATCCCGAGTATAGCAGGAATAATAGTTTTCATAATTCAATTTTTTTTGGGATTGTATATTGAGGCCACCCTTGTCATTATAGAGTCTTTTAGGGCAGATGATATGATTATTGAGACTCCCTAAGCTCATGTGATCAATTATTAGTGTGAGAAACAAGGTACAACAAATGATAATTTCATTTCTCATGATGTTAGACTTATGTACTAGGACTATCTCAGGATGATGTTTTTTGAAAATCAAGTCTCAGAGAGATATCCTATGTATCTTGGTTATGGAAATGATTGGATTCATTATATTTTGATTAGTTTCTCAATCTACTGATGGATGTGGTAAGATGATCATATCTTAGGAATATTAGGTCATAATGGTTTATATGTTGGATTTGTATAATTAATTACACCAGAAGGGGTGTTTATTTAAACTCAGGCCTTAAGAAGGCATCCAACTAATCCTAATTATTATATGAATTAGAGTCTTCATAGTTAATTTTATTTTGGGTATTATGCATTGAGTCTTCCCTTTCACATTTTAGAGGATTATAGTTTAGATGTTATGATCATGGAAATTCCCTAATCCCATGTGATCAAAACTCATTGTTTGAAACAAGAGATAGGAAGTGATGATTTAATTTATTTGAATAATGGATTTAGATTCTGGGATTTCTCAAGATGATCAATATATAACTAGTTTTTTAGGGGAGGTGGCCTACGTATCCGGAATATTGAAGGAATCAAAGTCATCATAGTTCCCTTTATATCATTGCTTATACATTTAGGATTCCATGTTGATCGGGGCTTACACACCGAGGATGGACAACGTTATCATGTCTTGGGATTCCCTCGTGATCTATCATTCTTATCTTGAGGGTGTCGCATGACCCACATGAATTTTACTAGAGTAAATTGCAAGATATATGAGGTTTTCTTTTGAGGCCATCACATGGCATGGTCGACTTGTCAAGGGAGTTTCGTATGATCAAACTGATGTTCCTTGGTGTCATTCGAGAGAGTCATCTTGACACATATGAAGGGTGTCACAAGTGACAGTATGATACGACTCAAAGGATGTCATATATCATGTCTAACATCCATAGTATGTATTGCAAGACCTAGATGACATGTCTAGAGGGAGTTTCAGGTCTCAGTTGACTTGTCTAGAAGGCATCATGAGACCTTGGTTTTCATGCCCAAATGAAATAGTGAGATGTGACTAACATGATATAATTCCATTATATGAGTCGGGAGATGTATTTGAAGGAAGTTTCAAGTATTATTTGATATACTTGGAGGGTTTCTTGATATCAAAGTGGTGTCTACATAGGGAATTGTGTCAGTTGATCCAATATGTCTTGAGGTCTTCTTGTATCCTAGATATCATGTTGAGGGAATGCCTCAAGATCTCAGTTATGTTCCATGGAATTTTTTAATGTCTTTGGGTGACTCGCACGAAGAAAATGAGGTCCAACGAGTGTTTTTTTCCTTATGTATTCAACTTTTTATTTTGGTTCTAACCTTGTATTGTGAAGGCCTTATGTTTTTTTAGTATTTGTTACTTTGAGTCTTGTGTGATTTGGAAGACATGCAGCTTATTCTTCTCTTATCTTGTGAGAGATCCTTTGTGTGATATATGGATGATCACACGAAGCACTTTTTTCCTAAAACATGACCACTCTAGTTGTTCACTAGTAATTACATGATGTATTGATATTCAGTCGTGTGATGAGTTTCTCAGAGAAGTCCATAGATATTGAGAGTTGAATCAACCAAAGTTTTCACCTCTAACTTGCATGATAGTGGTTCATTTTTCATGATAGTGTGGGGAATTTATAGTAATTTCCACCTTGATTGTTCAGTGATTTGTGCAGAATATCTAATGCACATCCAGGATGGAGTCGACGAAGGGTTATAACACCATGTAGCTTCGTGAGTCTCTATCATGGACCGCTTCGAAGGTGTCTCCTTATTTTCAGTGACTGTGAGACCCTCTCATCAATGCTTTCATTATTGTATTATAGACCATTAATTGGAATTTTTTTGATCATTCATATTTTTAAAAAGACTTTCATGTCATCATGTGGACATGTCCAAGGGCCTTTGCAATATCCAATTGCCTTTTCAAATGTTTCTGTGAGATTCTTGGTGACTTTTGTGAGGAACTCACGAGATATGGAAAGATTTTCTAACGGTCTCATGGGACCGCACTACAGTCATACTTTTCACATCACAAGAATTTTACGATATTTATTTCCTTACGCCTCCTCTATATTTTTTTCCTTCATTTTATGTGAAAAGGGTTGGGAGTAATGTGTTGTTTCATGAGTGATGTCGAGGAAAATTACTCTATTTTTTGGTGATGTGGCATGTGACCGATAGGGGACAGGTGGAGGTGCATGATCATGTCATGGACAAATTTATCCATTTGTCTTTAAATCACCATAGATACTTCTAGACATACATGAGGACTTCTATACGGCAAGGCTGACACGACAAAAGGATTTTGTGAGATGAGTCCGACATGTTTCCAGGGAATCGTAGTGTCTTACGAATCGCTAGGGGTGTGTCGCATGTCCTTTAGTTACCGTGAGCACAAACAAGGGTAGTTTGCAAGCATGTCATGAGAAAATGTATCCATTTTTCCTTAGAGCATCATGGAGTCGCCTGAATATACTCGAGGACCATTTTGTGGTGAGGTTAACAAGCCAAAGGTCTTTCGCAAGGTGAGTCGGACATGTCGCTGAAGTCCTGGGTATGTCACCTATCCTTTAGAGATCAGGAGAACCTCTCTCATAATCCCCTATTATCCCCTTTGTTTTACCCTACAATGTTTTGGGGGTATTGTGAGTTTTCTTGGATATAATCAAGGAATTTTATTCTTTTCAATAATGATATAGTGCATGAGCTCTTATGACCATTGTGGGTCTCCACTATTTAATATATTCCTCCTATTTTTCAAAGTATTTCGAATGGTTTGTTAGGTTATTTCAATGAAAAACCATATGGCCTAGGGAGCTCATTCATTTTTCACCATGCAATCATTGGTTGTCTGGAGGGCCTTCGTAAGAGTAGGTAGGTTTGTTGAATGGCGCCCCACTAGATTTTCTAGAGGTTATGTGCTATATGTGGTGTACTCATGTGACCTTGAAATGATCACATGATCGAGTGTCCTATAGAGGCTCATGAGATCTACAAGTCTTTAATCCCATTTTTTGATGGTGAAGTTAATACCCATATTCAATTATTTCTTCATTTTTTATTTTTTTGTTTCTTATTTGGTGGGAGCCAACAAAAACATTATTATAAAATGTGGCTACCATTTTCTTAGGTTTGAGAAAGGACATGTTGTTGGATATAGTATACAGTGATAATTTTGGTTATACGGTGACTTCTGAGAGTGTTCCGGGAGGGGGAAAATGTTATTTCTTATTTTCATTAATTTTTAAAGGGTGATTATTCTTTATGAGATTATTATTTAATAACATACATAGGAAAATCGGAGTGTGATTTTTTACATAAGTATTCTATGATTTCATAGTAATTCATTTATCAGTCTTTAACTATGATTTCTATAGACTCTCTAATTATAGTGTAATTTTGAGAGTTTCCCAATGGTTTTTTAAATCCTATACATTATATGGATTTTATAATTTAAAAATAAATATATCAATTTAGTTACTGGTATTATTTTTTCACTTCCATTTTCATTATTGATTCCCATAATATTTTTATCACAATCGGACCTTTATTTAGAGACAGATCTATTTCCTCCCCGAAAAAGGGTATTATAGGAAGGTTTTCCATGTTTATTTTTTATTGGATATGGGTGGTTCATTCCAAGGGATTTCAATACACATCAATATGTTTGACTAGAAAAATTGTTTTACTCTATGGAATAAATAGTAAAAATTATATTTTGACTCATGAGATGACAATAAAGTTGTTGAAGAAAAAAGTCGATAGGATAAAAAAATGTGAGATGCTGATTAGAAGGATATGAGGGATTTAGTGAAAAGAATAATCTATATTTACTTGGGAAATAATACACTATAAGAAGTGATTAATCTAACAGGTCTAGAGTATATCTGGGTGGTTCTTGGAAGAAGGTATAAATTGAAATCCCTCAAAAACAATTTATATCAGAAAAATAGTTGTACCATTATTGAATGAAAAAGAATAGAGATTTAGTAAACCATATGAAGGAATTATCTAAACTTATAAAAAAATTATATTAAGTGATATTCAAGAATAATGATAAAGGTAATCCAGTTCTTATTGAAGTAGAAGATAGAGATAATGATTTTCTTCACTTGGTTTTGTTATAAGATTCATATGATAATATCATCACCAAATTATTATTTAGGAAAGAAAATATAATGTTGTATGATTTTAGTTTATCTTTTTTGATGAATGATTCCCAATGAAAGTCCAATTATAGTTATTATTTTAGTATTAGTGGTATTCAGGATGTGACAGATGGATGTGATAATAAAAGAGGTTGATCATAGGAAAAGGGAAATTTTAAATGATTCAATTATGAGAAGGAGGTTCATGTGCGGAGGTTATCTAAATCTAGGGATAATAAGAATAAATATCCTAAGAAGATGCATGACATTGATTATGATGATACTAGTGAATGTATTATATAATTTGAGGTTGATTTACTTTTAGTTGGCATTAATTATCATGGTTCAAGTCTATACAATGAATGGATAATTGATTCAGCTACCTTAGACCATGTTACACCAAAGAGGGAATTATTTTCTTTATATGAAAAATTTTACATTGGTATATAGAATATTGTAAATTAACATTTTTTGGCTTCATTGGTTTTTTTGATATTTTTATCACCACAAAGGCAGGTTGTGTATTGATATTGTGGGATGTGCAACATGTGAATAGTATATTCCATAATTTTTTACATGTTTTTTCTGTTGATAATGATGGTTGTAGAAGTTTTTTTGTAATGTAATATAAAAATAATCAAGGGGGTTTATGTTATATTCATGAGGAAATATGGTATACACGCTTTATAGGACCAATATAAATGTTTGAAATTAAGTGAAGAACTTAGTTTCTAAGATAACTTAATTTTTTTTCATTGATGATTTTCATGAATGAGACAAATACCATTGATAAGGATGATGAAATTTTGGAATCAGAAATAGTCAGGTAAGATTTTTCATGTGTTACACCTAATTCAATTTCATCATAGGGAACCACTAGTGAAGAAATAATTCAAATCCAATATTTATGTGATGTGATGAGAGTTACAGACAGCTCAAAGAATGTTGAGAAGAGGTTAAAATTATTTTTAGTAGGTACTCTTATTTGTGTGGAAATCACTATTATGTGGGGTGTATGTGTTTTTGGTCTCATTATTGTTTAGTGGGGTATTTTAGACACAGGTATGATAAATAATTCTTCATGGGATTTATTTTTAAGTGGAGATTTTAGGTTTATGTCAGAGTAGTAAAAGAGAGTCATCATATTTTCTATAAAGGATAGTGTTTGGATCGATACTAACCAGTTTTCTTTCTAAATTATTTTTTTTGGAATTTGATCTTTTTATTTGATGGGATTAGTGGGTATATTATTAGTATTCATCAAGGATTTATTTTTTCAAATTAAAATATATAGTGGTTTTTAAAATTTGGAAGGGAGGTAATAAAATAACTTTATTTTCATGAGAGAATAAATATTTTTTATATCTCATTTCAAATAATATAAGGACATTAGTATGTTATAAAATGTGGGTAAAAGGTGTTTAAATTGGTGTAGTGACTAAAGGTGATACATAATAAGAATTTCACAGCAGAATGTGTGCTGTAATTTAGCAAGAAAACATTGGAAACAATTTTCTTATGCATGGGCTATAGCATATAGTAGTATATTTCCTATAGAAGCTATTCAAGTTATGTGAATACTTATTGGAGTTTTTAGAGAGATTATATAATTATTCATTGTGTTCTATTTTATATCCAAATGGTGAGTTTTTTTTTCACATGACAATTATTATAGAAAATATGGTGACATATCATGATATGGTTTTCACGTAGTTTTTTTTTACTCTTAGTGTAATTCATATTTTGGGATTTTTCTAGATTTTTGTAGACTCTCTAATTGTAATTTAATTTTCATATTTTACTCTTTGTTTTTTTAATCCTCCACATTTGAGGGATTTTATGATAAATATATAGGTCTCGATTTATTTCATGATATTATTTTTATGATTCCATTTTTATTGGAGATTCTCATAATATGTTTGTTACAATACAATTTTTATCCTAAGACCAATCCATTCCCTCGAAAGTATCTTGAACATATTTTGACAATTGAGAATATTTATTTATAATAAATTCAAATGATGTTTTATTTTCTATATTTTTCTTAAATAGGTTCTCCAATGTTGTTTACAAATAAAGATAATGGGGGCTTGATATTTTGTATAGATTACCTGTAGTTGAATGAAGTAACAGTGAATAATCACAATATTCTTCCTATAATAAATGATTCATTCAATTAGTTTAAAGGGGTGATTTATTATTTCAAGATTGATTTATAATCTAGATATCATCAGATGATGCTCTAAAATAGGCTATAGGCCCATGGACAAATCTATTTTGAGGTGGGATACAACTATTATATTCATGTTTAAAATAATCCAAAATAAATATAATTCATGGATATATTACCCACACAAGAAAACTCATATAGATATGAGATAAAGATTATTTGAAAAAATTCATAATAATAGAATCTCATTGTCCAAAATATTTTTATTTTGGAATCCAACGAACTATAACTCTCAAGCTCAATATAAAGAATCCCACCATTATTCATGATTATGGGTGACATGAAGGGAGGAGGTGTCGTTCATGATTCCAAGGGGAGTGTGTTTATGGAATTCATGGCTCATTACAGGAGTGGAAATTCCCTATAGGAGGAGGAAAAACTAGTCCTTTTGGGGTTCACCCTTTTCATTCAGTAGAATATCCATATCTCTCATGTGGAAACCGACTCCATGGTTATCCATGACTCATTTCCTGTCAAAGGCTCCATCCCCGGTTTGATCTCATACTCCATTGAGAAATGAAAATCTCTCCTCAAAAATGATATTAATGTCACCCACACATGGTGGGAGGGGGAAAAGTGGTGGACCACCTAGATTGTTTTAAAAATCATGGTACCGATGTAACTTGTCCTTCCCACATTTCTAATTTTTAACACAATGGGGTGAACCTGATTTGAGGGGATTCCCTTGGCCTTCATCATTTTGGGCCTCCCTATGTCCCGGTTGTATCTCGCCTCCCAAATAAAAAAAAAATTAATGATGATGATGAGAAAAAAAATTGAAACATATTTTCTCAAACATTGTTGGTAGGATATATCATACAAGTGATTTATAGAATGGTTGTACCAATGAGACTTATATATGTTTTCTAGTGAATTATATGGATTTGGATCAGAGTTTTAAAAGTATAATTATTTCTTTATGATATATATAAATTTCACATTATGGTACAGAATTATCAGATTGGAAAATAGAAATATTAGTTAAATAAGGGATTAAAAAGAAGATGTTTTATCTCAATCTTAAACATTTTTGGCCAATAATATTTTGAAATAAAAAATGAAAACACTAATTGAATTGAAAGATAAATTTTATTTATATGGATGAATTATTTCCCATTTGATGTTGTACACATGTTTTGAATATAATTATTTAAGAAGGCTTGAATGTTGTTGATAATACATTTAAAAAAAAATAGAGAAAACATTACTTATGTAATAATTTTCAAGGGTTGAATAATATTCTGCCATGATTGTGATAAAATCAGTTCAGATAGTATTAGTTTAGTTTTGAGATTGGTCATTCCCACTAAGTGGAATTCCATACATATGATGCTTGAAAGTAATTTTAAATTATTTTTTTCAATAATTTTTATACTAATAATATAAATTTTAATATTTTTTCATTCATAAGAAAAAATAAAAAGGGGAGAGTTGTTCAGTGAAATTTCAAATTATTTTTATGATATAATAAGTTTTATTTTAAGATCCTCATGTCCTATATTAAATTAATATTTTTGTAGTTTTTTAGGATTGAGATGATTTTATTGGATATAATTAAAAATAAATATTATGTAATTAAATCAAAGTGTTTCTATATAAATAATAAATTTTATAAATAATAATGTTATTATATAATTTTACATAAAATTTTAGTTTTGTTTAATCCTTGTATTATGTTCGGAAAGTTAGAGTATAGCTACAAAAGTTTATAACAATTTTATTATGAAGAGAATATTGTTACATTGAAATGTAATTTATATAAAATTTAAAAAATTATGAAATGGATCACACTATTATTTCACCAATTAGAGGAAATGATCCAATGGTTGAATGTTCTGATTATTTAGTTAATTCAAAAAGCATCAATTTTAACGTGATTGATGTTAGTTTTCAATATCGTTATTCAATGTTTTAATTTTTTATTTTTTATATGTAGTATTCTTTTAACTTTTTTATATATTTTTAATAATCATGGGAATAAATTTGTTGGACTAGTAAATTCTAAATAAAAATTTAACATTTAATTAGAAATTTCAATTCTTGATATGATGTTTTAATGAAATATTAATGTATTGGAATGGGGGAAGGAATAAATTAGATGATTTACTATTTTAACACTCATAGAATATTATTTTTTGAGTATTTTCATTACCATTATGGCTTTAGAGTCAGCCTTTATCATTAGTGGATGTTTGCTGAACAATAATAGGAGTCACCTTCCACTAACAAATATTAAAGAATTAATATTCACTAGCTTTTGGATTTATAAACATGAACTTATAGGTAATGTATTCCATTATATACAAATATTTTTCACCATGTTATATAAATATTTCAAAAAAATTATAATAACATTTATTTATATAATTAGATGCTGAGAGAGATAAATTGTCCTTTGAGGAATATCGTAATGCTATAACCTAATGAAAATAACTTTTTTATTATTATCATTAAAAGGAAATTGGGAGTAGAATAATTTTTTTCATTTTTGATTTTTAATCTTTTGATTTATTTATAATATTTTTATTTTTATTTTTATTTTTGTGTCATGAGGTACTCAAGTGGGTGGGAAAGACAAATGGGTGACAACATGTGACATTGAAGATAAAGCATAAAAAGTTGAATCTCATTGGGGAATTTATTTTTTATTTGTAAATATATTTTATGATAGATTGAGTATTTTTTTTAGTATTCAACTTATATCATGACATTTAGAGTTAAATTATTAAATTATAATACATTATTTATTTTAGTATTTATTTTATTTTTTATTCATAAAAAAAATTCATATAGCTAATGGGGCTACTCATGGGCTTTCCAGCATCTGTTTTTGGTTGATATAAAACCACAATAAAATAAATAAAATTAAAAAAAATTAAGATACCCATGGGCTTAATCATATCTATTGTGGGGTGGTGTGGGACTACATATTTCTAGATATATATTATATGGGATTTTATGGGTCAGGTCCACACGTGTTAAATCCCATATGGGTTAATCCCATCCCACCCCATCCCATCTGTTTTACATTACTGTCATCATATGAGGGTTAATGATTAAAATATCACTATGATAGTTTCCGGTGTTCGTATAAGAATTTCTAGTTTTGATTAATTTTTTTATATAGTTACTAATGCACTTTATGTATTTACATGGAATATGAATATGGTTTTTAAATCATATCATGATGATTTAATGGGTTTTTATGATGATAGTATTTTGGTTTATTCAAATATGGGGGAAAATCATGTACTGTATCTCGAGATGGTGTTAGAAATGATCAGAGAAAATAAGTTTCATGGAATGATATCAAAATATTTGTTTTTAGACATGTGTGGTGTATTTTCATGGTCACACTATTTTTGATAATGGTGTAGAAATTTACCCAAGGAATGTTAAGGTGATTATTGTCTGGAACCCACCAAAGAATGTTTCTAACATGAGGATTTTCTTAAGATTACCTAGTCGATATAGGATGTTCATACTCTATTTTTCTCAATTTTAGACTCTATTATTATATTTTAATAAGAAAGTGAGTTCTTATGTATGGATTTAGGGGTGTCAAGATACTTTTAAAAGGTTCAAGGATAAGTTAATGAGTGTTCTAATTCATTATCTTCCAATGGAGGATATTATTTATGAGTTCCAGTATGATATCTCTCATCAGGGTATTGGTTGGTCTTGATGAAAGATAAATTAGTTTTCGTTTATGGTTATACAAAGTTACTCCCTCATAAAAGTAATTATACTACCAATTATTTAGATCTTGTGGCTATGGTGTTTGATATCAATATTTGGAGACATTATTTTCATAGAGAAAACATTTTGTTTTATAACAATCATAACTGCTTGGAATATATATTTCATTAGAAAGATTAAAATTTATTAATGATAATTTGTGTTGAATTTCTTTATGATTATGATTTTTATGTCACTTGTACTATTAGAAAGGGAAATATTGTGCATGATACCTTGTGTTGGAAGTCTTAAACCGATGATCCTTAGTGAATGGTCATGAAATAGAATGTGATGGATTTTTTAGAATCTCCTCAACTTTGTTATAAAGATATGGATAATGGAGGTTCTGTTTATTAGATGGTGGTAGAATATTCCTTAATGTGGTAGGTATAATACTCAAAATTATTAGATTATCAGGTTGTTATTTAGAGAGATCAGATTATGAATTTCGATGCTTTAGAGGGTTGGTCTAGGGATGAGAAAAATTGTGGATTGTTTAATGATAATTTTTTTATATAGAGTATATAAGAATTGGTTATTCTCAAATTACATATTTAATCTTTAGTAGTGAATCTAGGATTTTCAAATATATATCAAACAATGAAGAGGATTTTTTGTGGAATGGGATGAACAAAAAAAATCCTGAGTTTGTTTCTCAATGTCATATACTCTTGAATGTGACACCCACTGAGTCATTGGTATGTATTTATTTTGATTTTTTATTTTGATTTTACTTATTTTTAGAGTTTCTGGGAGTTGAAGGTTAAAATTATATCCTTCATTTGAAACATCCTTGGGCATATAGTTAGTGTTAACTTCACACCAAATCGTTTAAGGGGGAAAGGGGATCACAATGGAATTTTTCACAGTTAGTGCATGGTTAATAAATCTATATGGGATATCTAGGTAACTATGTGTCCCAGTTTGTATATAAGGTTGCCCATTGGTTGGCGTATGTCTTGTAGAAACTATACGTCCAATCCATGTGAAATATCCCATTGAATTCAGTAAGATCTTTACATTATTTTTTTGTTTTCTAGTGGAAGTGGGATGAAAGATCTATATATTTTATTACAGTTTTTACTCATTATGTAATAGGTTTTGATTTAATTTGGTTTTTCATTGATATATTGATTAATTTTTATCATTTTATACTAATTAATTTATCAATATTATTAAATAGTTTTGTAGAGCTTTATATGGTAGAGGTGGTGAATATTAATATAGTTATAAGGATAAAAGTTCATGATCATGATTCCAAATTAATATCATAGATATAAAAAGTATTAAATAATGAATTGGTGATCAGTTGTTTCTTAACATTATATTTCACTCATAGATTGTTGGTAAAACTAAACGGATGATCCATGCATTATAGGATATATTAACAGTTTTTATTTTATAATTTTTAGGATCATGGGTGGACCGTTTATCATTGGTGTAAATTTTTTATAATAATAGTTATCATTTCTATCTTTTTATATAATATTAAGATTCTTATTATTAATTATCATTCCATTCATTGTTGTGTTTGGTTAAGAATATAAAAGTTATTATAGTTGTTATAGAGAAGGTGTAGGATACGATAGATCATGTGAAAGTTATTTAGTATCACATGAGGACTAATCAAAGTAGAAATAAATATACTACATATCAGAGGAGGAGGTCATTGAATTTTTTAGTTATGGATCAAGTGTTCCTATTACTTTCTCCTAATTATATACATAAAAGTTTTCGTAATGGAAGAAGTTTTTTACCCAGAATTATTTATTCTATATAACGTTTTAGAATGATTATGGGAGGAATATTATCAGTTATTTCTTACTCGGTGGTTAGAAAAGGTTCATGATGTATTTCATGTGTCATATCATTAATATTATTATCATTAATATTATTATCATTATCCTTCACTTGGCATCGATTTGATCTATGTGAAAATTGGGGAGGATATGAAAATTATTGAGTACATTATAGTAATTTTGGATAATGGATAATAAGTTATATATATGTAGGATTTATTCATTTATTGAGTGTTATTTATAGGAATTTCATTATAGAGGAAATCACTTGGGAAAGGGAATCACATATGTGTGATATATTCTTAATTATTTCGAAATGTTTTCATTGTATTATTAATGTTGAATAAAAGTGTTTGTGTGGTTTTGTCCCATTTAATGTAAATGGTTGAATATTTTGGAGGGTGAAAATTTTAATAGTGAAGTGTGATATAGAGGCCGTAATTTTGAAATTTTTGAGTTTTTAAAATTTTATGGATTTTCATAGAATAAGCGTAAATTTTAATTTTTTTAAAAATTATCATAATGAAATTTTAATAATTACATTGAATTTGGGATTCATTTTTTACCCTTGGGTAGTGGTTTTAAAATTTTTTAATGTAATTAGTTTTTTCAAGGATGTGGTGTTTTGGTAAAACAGTAAAAATATTTATTTAATTAATTATTTCATTTATATTAACTTAATTTGATATAATGAATAGCGGGACATGTGATAAAGGTGATGTGAATATGATAGATATTATTTTATGAAATATAAATTTGGATTATAACAAACTAGTTAATTTAGAAAATTTAAGAGTGTCTAGATTAGAAGAATTAAATTGAAAGTAATATATGATTAACATGTGGTTAATATTCACATGAATGACAATAGTTTGATGGAATTAAATAAGAATGAATAGAGAGAATATTTTTTCCACTATTAGAATTTCTTTTGAAATTCACTAATAAATTCAAATCTCTCTCAAAAGAGAGAACTCTTGGTGTGGAAAATCATTACAGAATTAAAATAGAGGAGAATAAAAAATACTATTTTGGATTAATTATTAGTGGTGATCATTAGAGAATTAAGATAATGTATTTAACCTGAAATTGAGGTAGCTGAATTTAATTCCTTTCAATTTAAAATTTATTTGAATATTCCAAGAGTATACTTTTCAATGTTAGGTAGATGATTTAGGATAATATAAAAGAATGAATATGTGGTAAATTGAAAAGGTATATGAAATATGAATATGAAATTAGTTGAAGAATTACTCCTTTTGAATAATTAAAAAGATATAGATTATGAATTTTTAATTATTATTTAAATTGATAAATTATTGAATTGAGATTTACAAATTATCATAAATATAATTATAAGAATATTGAATATTGAATTGTGAGAGATAATAAAAGAAGAATAGAGGATATGATTATAAATTTATGAATATGATGTTAAATATTGTTCATAATTTATATGTGAGGTATGTAATGATTTTTTATGTTCGAATTGTTAAAGATAGTTGTTAAATATTTATGAGATAATTATTAAATTCCTCAATGTCAAATTAGATTAAATAGTGGTGTAGTCCCATAGAAAACACTTAAGAGTTAATATGATTGAATTCACGACTTCTTACATAGCCCATGTGAATTTCATATAGGGGAAACATTCCACTTTATAGGAAAATGATTAAAAAGTGTTTTTCTGGGATAGGAGATAAAGTAGAAATAAGTTTCATGGGGTCATTCCATATATATATATATATATATATATATATATGGGGTTATCCCATATTATTAATTTTTATGACCTTTGGAAGTAACTTACATGTATCGATGTTAATTTAATAGGGCTCATTCCATATTGTCATGAGGTCAGGTAATTTATAGAAATGGGTTTTTTAGGCCAATGTGATTAACATATGGATATTTAGGGATAAGGTTATAATGGTGATAGAACTAAATTTTACTATAAAACAATATATAACCTCTATAACATGAATATATGTAAGTGTGTATGTCAAGAAATATGGAGGATGACATGGTTTGATTGAAAGGTGTATCTGATATGTGTTTGGTCATATTATGTGATTATATATCTTGTGTATTCCAAGGATATGAGAAATAATTGTAATGTGGTGAATTAATCTCTATGATATGAATTTATAGTATACCTATGTAATGACATATTTTTTTGGAATGGATGAAAATCCAAAGAAATTTGAACTTAGGGAATTTACAAGATTGGTCATTTTTTAAATCAAGATTCAGAACATGCTTTTGACTGTTGGAATAGTTCAAAATGTTGTTTTTGGACTTGGGTAAAGGCCTGAGAGGTTTCTCAAGAATATTATTAAGTTTCCAAAACATCAAAACCTATAAATAAAGTTTTTTAGGATCCTATAGGGGCTCATAGGTTTTATAAAATCATACATCATCCAGAAACAACCCAAGAAGTTGCAACAAAGAAGAAAAAATGCCTCTCACATGCTGCACATGATTTTCCCATATCATGCACATATCTCATATGGATAATTCCTTTTTGGGTAGTACCTAAGAATAATTAATCACATGGTTGGTGCACTATTAGGGTAACCATAAAACACAAACTGTGTAAGATGGTTTCTCAAGCAAGGGGTGGCCCATAGTTAGCACATGGTTTGGCCAAATCTTGTGAACAAACTGTGACACCCAGTTTTTAGGGGTCAAATGACTATTTTTCCCTTAATAAATATTTTATTTAACTTTATTCTCCTTTCTCATTCTATAATTCATGTGAAACTCCTCTTTATTACCTATGATCATTCCTCCTCTCCAAGCTAGTCCTCAATATAACCCATCCTTCCGTCATCCGATTCATATGTCATTTATCTCTATAGATCTGTATCGATAAGCTCTCAAATCCTCTCTGATATATTTCAAGTTATTCATTCCATATTTTGTGCTATTTTTGTATGAGATCATTTTCTCTATTTTTTTGGAGAGTTTCCATTTCTTATGTCCCTTACAAACTATAACAAATCTGAGATTGATATTGGATGAGTACGTGGTCTATGACTTTTTCATTAAATTTCAGTCATTTTATGAATAGTGTTGTTGCATCACATGCTATCTTATACCATGCATTACTTTATAATTGGTATCTTCATATAAAATTGAACTTTGTACCATGAAATATGTCATTTTATTTCTGTTTGGTAGTTTAGAGGATGTGAACATCATATATGGACACCCCATGTGTGTTTCGACATATTTTTTTATTTTTAATTAAATGTTTTAAATGCCTGGAATTTCTTCAAAGAATTCAGCTTGGATTGGAAATGGATATTCACCTTATAGGCTTTATTCCAAGTGGTGTGATATCCTCATAATATATAGGATGAAACTTTATAAAAATATTCACCTTTTTTATGTTTATTTGATAATATATTCTTAAATGTGAATTTAGTTATGCCTCTTATATTTATGTTTTATTCTATTCAATGAATTTTTGTTGAATGATGATATGTTTTTATAATATAACCCCTTTAACTAATTGTGTTGTCTTATAAACTACAATTTAGTGATTGGTTATTTGAATCGTGCTTTGATGTTGTCGATTTTAGGGTTATTTATGCTTTGTTGTTTTTATAATTATAGAATGTCTAGGAAATTTCCTCTTTTGATGTTTTTAAATGTAGTTTCTATCTAAATTAAAAATTAAACAACGTCCTTCTAAGGTCTTGGCTTGAATTATAAATGGGAATTTCCGTGTAAGTATTTTCCCAATTGATCATGGAACATTCTACGTAATTCTTTGAACCTTTTAAAATAATATCCATGTTTTGTTTAATTTGATGGAATGTTTAAAATGGAATATAATATTCATGATGGTTTTTTTTATATTAAATTAAATTAATTGGTTTAAATGAAAGGTCTCCCTTACAATGGTTTATAATGGTGGTAAGGTGACACCTATTTCTTATGCTTTGTAAATTCTTATATAAACTATAAGGTCTTAATGGAACTGAACTTGAATTATGTAATGCATAAGAGGTATTGTAATATGTATTATATTATAAATGTAATAATGACTTTATATGGAATTGATGAATGTAAGGAATGAGAGGTATTGACTCATGTTTTTTTATTATAAAAAATGATTATTTTGTGCTTACATATATATATATATTTATATATATGGTATTGATAAAATAGATGGATGGGAGGTTTCTCCCCATGTTAGTTATAATTATATTACACCTTTACGTAGGTTTTTGAAAGATGGTAAGGGTTATGTTGAGCATGTTTGTATCATGCTCCTTTGCATCGAGTGTTGATCTTGATGTATTTCACTAACACTACTATATGAATGTTGGGATTTATGCGCCACATACCTTGATTTGAGTGACTCCATGGAGGAAGACTCATCATCTAAAGTGTTTTTTAGGACATATCACATTCTATTGGTATATAGGGAATGTAACCTATTGCATGAGCTTATAAACTCATGTATACTAGTTATAGATGTTTGATTTTTTTCCTGGTCTAGCCAGTAAATATTATTCCTTGTATAAGACCACTTATGTCCACACGTACATGGTTTATATAGGTGGATGAGATATATAACTATTATATGTATTTGTTATTACTATATACATATAGTTACTATTAAGAAACATATTCTGGATATAATCCAAAATAGTTAAAGCGGTCGAGTTCCATTAGGGACCTAGATGGGTGGTTGTTTATTTATTTCGCACCACTAGTTTATCTTTTTTATTAAACATGCACTACTTTAAATTATATTTCAATGACTAGATTAAGTTATAGGAATCATGGGGTGGAACGTACTAAGATTAATATATCATGCCATGATCGGGCCATCATTGCACTAGGGTACCTAGGTATACCTCATATTTGTTAGACCTTTGTTGATTGCATCAGTTAGCTAGTACTTGTGATTTAAAAGCACATTGGTTTATTGGAACATGGGATTCTTGTGAAGATCTAACTTGTGGATTTTATTTTTGTTATTTTCTTTTTTTTGATATTCAAATATACCTTGCTACTTGTTTTATGTCTATTTTTTCAGTTATATGTCATTATCTAGATATGCATTCATATGTTATATATTGGTTTTGTATATATTTTATGTTTAGTTTATATTATTCTTCTTCTGCTATGTCATTCATTTATTACTAATTCTAATATTATTTATTATTTATTATCTAATAAAATAATGAGATACTCTGATCTTGAGGATATAATCTCCCCACAGTCACCTCCTTACACCCTTGCTACTAGACCGTCATCTCTGCCATATGGGGAGGCATGCTTGAGGCCATTTGACCCACTGGTCTGGATACTGTATCAATAGTCATTTGGGAAGAGACATTATAAAGTGGTATTAGAGTAGGTTTATTTTCCATTATCTTACTCTAAAGAGGATAATATGAATATTGGTGCTTAGAAAATATTCGTTTTCGAGATTCATCACCCCAACTATGGAGAATATTTCAAGTCTCTAGGGACGGTATTGTTGTTCATGTTGTTTGATATTATAGTTAATTACGATTTCACCTTTAGTGATTGGGGTAATTTCTAGTGTATATTGATTTATGTAAATTTATGGTATTCTACCCTTGGCCTAGTTTGGAAAGTATAAATAATTCCAAGCATCATTATATGCATTTAGAAATTCACATGTCATGCATATATTAGGCCATGTATTTGAATTTTTAGATCCACTTGATGTTTTGATTTTTGAACCTTGAGTGTTATTTCATTATTAATTTGTACATGTATTGGTGATTTTATTTAGAATTCCTATAATTAAAATATTCTTGGGTTCTTTATTTAGCACGTTAAACTGCTTCCATGCTTAGTTGATTATATGCCATTCTTTCTATTTATTTAGACTTACTTGGTTGTGTATTGTGATTTTATGACTATTAAAATTCTCTCTATGATTAAATATTATTATAAAAAACTATTTGTGATTTTATATAATTTGTTTCAAGGGATAAATTTATGGATTACTATTAAACGGGAGCTTATTTTTAGTTGTAAGTTGTATGAGCACCTTATAAGTGGGAACAGGTAGCTCATATACTAGAACCATCTTTGATATTTATTCATGTTCAGAAACACTTGTAAAAAGTGAAAAATTCTACTAAATTTCAAACTGTTAAGGTGAATTGGTTTTGATTAATGGGTGAAAAATTCTCAGATACAAAGTGTATGGGAGATTTATGAATTGGTAGATGGCCTCACATATGACTACACTATTTAATATGAGCATTTTATATTCTGAAATGAAATTTTTTTCGATTAAATGTGAGATATAAATTGGTCTATAAAGTGTATTGGCACTTTATAGGTTGGGGTGGTGGAAACCCATGTAATCGAACCATTGTTTATTTATCAATCGTATATTTTGAGGTAGTTTAAAATGAAAATTTTGTTTAATTTTAGTCTGAAATGAATTGGTTACCTTTATAAAATGCATAACATGACCTAAGTAGATCATTTGGGTAATTTTTCAAATGGTATCACCCATTTGGGGATTTATAATTTCTTTAATTAAGCAACTAATTTTGGGTCGCATTCTGAAGAATCCAATTTAGACTAATGGGTCCCTCATAAGTTACCTTATCTTATATAACTTAAAAATAAATTTAATTGATAAATCGCCTAATTTTTTATAGGATTTCAATAAATGGTTAATGTTTAAAAAGTAATTTTTTACTAGACTTATTCATTATTCCTTATAGATTAGGCTGAATCATGTTCCAGGTGATTTTGTTTTATAATTGATATTGGAGGCATAGTTTTTAAATCTTTAAATGTTTAATGATTAAAATTTAATCAATTTAAAAAATAGAAATGGAACCAAAGGTGGTATCCCCTATTTAGAACCTTGTTTAAGGGTAGTTTCAATTTTTATTTGAGTATCCTAGAACAGAAATGTGATCATTTTCCATAGGCATTCCTTCTTTTTAGAAATGGTAAAATTGATAGGATCTTGTGCCTAGTGACTTCAGTTAGCATAACCTTGTAGTAGGTTCAATAATTTTTCTTAATGGTTTGTCCCAAGGTAGGTGACACCATTATAGATTCTGTTTGTTTCTAATGATTTGAGTTTTTGGCATTGGGTGCAATTCGGATTCCATTTTCCATAGTAAGACTCTTAGTTTCTGAATAAAACCCTTTTCAGATAGGTAGTCATGTTTTCTTATCCTTTTTATGGGCATGAGAATCAAGTAATTCTTGGTTTCATCCTGTTAGACATGGATCAGGCATGTTTGGCTGCTTTATAGGTCATGTGACCCTCTATTCTTCCATTGTGATGGAAGACTTGCTATGTTGTCATTCTGGTTAATGGTTGTATGGGTAAATATGACACTAAACTAAATCCCCTCTACAAGCCATCTGATACAAGAATGTATAGGTAGGACTGCCTATGGATAGTATCAAGGTTATTTTTGTCTTTTTTTGAAACATGAGGGTAGTATGAATTGATATACAGGGTACCCTTGAAATATATAATGTTGTAGAGAACCTGTTGATCTTGGTGAATTCATTAAGCCTTGGGTTGTTGATTACGTTCTAGAGTCATCTCTATAGTGGAATATCCTATAGGTTAAATAAAATAGTTCATCCCAATGCTTAGGAGGACTTCCTAGAGAATGGGTGTTTTGACACACTAGTTAGTTTGGTTTTGGATTTCATGTAAAATGTTATGAAAAACATGAGTGTGGATCGTAGGAGTTCCATGTGTACTTTTAAGGTGAATCTAACCTAGCGTGTCTGTGATAAGTTGGTCTATCTCTTCTTCTAAAAACTAGGAAACTCCTAAGGTTGGGATCATCATGATGATTCTTGTAAATACATGTTACTTCTTTCTCTAAAACACAATATATATGGGTTTTTTCATTTATAAAACCTCTTAAAAACATAGTTGGTTGGGAATTATCAATGGTGGATGTGTGTGAATGATCATGGAAATCCATGGGTTGTTTGGAAAGTGAAACCAATCTTCTTTCTTGGAAAGTCGGGAAATGGTGGTTAGACTATTCTTCTTTTAGTCTTCTTGGTTTCTTCTTAGTGTACTCTTCTAAAAGAGATGATCATGTACCCTATCTTGAACTTGTCCTTTATTCACTAAGAGATAATCATTCTTACACCACGCTAAATATTTAAAAGATGATAGGCTTGTTTGGTGGTTTTCTCAATGTTGGACACTATATTCTTGGTACTTATCATGTCTTGGTTAGTCCTTAATGATACTTAGGTTCTTTTTTAGGAACTCCATGGACATACTCTTGGACGCCAAACATTTTCCCTTAATGTGACCACCAGGAGAACTCCACTCTAGGATCATTCAAAGTTCTAAAGTGCACATGGTGAACTTTTACCAATATCTCACTTTTAATATGGAGTATTTAGTACCTTGGTTAAGTTCTTCAGATTCCAGTTCATTGATTCTGAGGTTATCCTTTACTAGTTTTGGGATCGAGGGTGTTACTTAAAATGGTAATGAGTTTCAGTGGACTGAATCTGGGTTGCACATTTGTTCATGCTAACGATCAACGGATTAAATGTTTAGGAGATAGCTTGACCAAGGAACATCACTATAAGTCGGGTATAAGAATTGGTGAACGTGTTCATTGCAAACACAAGAGGCCATGGAATAAGGAATTAAAATTTTGGTTCTAATGTGTAGGTCGTCTAAGACGGGAATCTTTTAGAATGGTCATTTGGAGTGGCCTTACTCATGATCCTTCTGGTTTGATGAATATAGTTGGTGAAGAACCATTTTAAAGATTTTGTTCACGTTAAGATGGGTGTGGTGTAAAGTTTGGCCATGTCTTTCATGGAAAGCATGTACAATAGGTTTTAGTTATGTCAATTAGGACGCAACCATATCTTTATGATGAGGTTTCTATTGTGACCTGAGATTCAATCAGGTTTTCTCAGATAAATAAAACATGTATGGATCATTGTGAGAACACTTAGAACGTTCTTTGTAAGAAAATTCTGATGGTGGAGATGTCATGGCACAGAATTTTCCCAATTTCTAATTTTAAGGTCTATGGTGGGGAGCACCTTTCGCCAAATTTTTAATGAGATAACGATGTGATGATGTCTATAGATAAATGGGATCCAGTGAGCACTATATATATGTTTCGGTTGGGAAATGAGTGTTTTCTTGAGTTTTAACATCTTAAGTATAGTGTTCTTAAGTAATTCTCTAAGGTGCATTAGCTATTTAGAAATTAAACATGGTCATTTGAATGATACTTCACGACCCTTATAGGTTGGGTGACATTTACGTTGCTCCTAAAGGATTCTCTAAGAGACACATGTTTTTTGAATGGATGAAAATACAAAGGAATTTCAACTGTTGGCATATACTGTAAAATCTATTTTAATAACTAATCTTATGAACATAATTCCAAGAGTTTGAACACTTCAAAGGGTTGTTTTGGACTTGGGTAAAGGCTCGAGGGGTTTCTTAGGTATCTTGTTGAGTTTCGGGAGAACTGGACCCCATAAATCATGTTTTACAGGGGTTGATTCAAGTCTATGGTTTGTATGAAACAATGAATCCTCCAGTAATAGACAATTTAGTTGTAGTGAAGGATCAGAAACTCCATGCACGAGTTGTATATAGTTTTCCCAAACTGTGTTCCTATATCTCTTGACTAGTGCCTTTTTGGGAAGTTCCTAAGAACTATTCATTTCTTGGTTGTTGCATAGTTAGGATAACCTTGTGTCACAAATTGTGTGAGCTGGTTTATTGACCAGGGGTGTTGCAATGTTGGAAAACGGTTTGTACAAACCATGCGGCCAAACCAAGTGACCTAGTTTTTAGGGGTAAAATGAATATATTTCTTTTAAATTAAGTATTTATTAAACTTTCCTCTCCTTTCTCCTCTAGAACCCATACTAATCCCCCTCCCTTTCCGATGAGCTCTCCTTCATTCCAATCTAGGCTTCAAGATAAGTCTTTCATCAATCATTTGATTAAACTATCATCAGTCTTTATGGATCTATATCGATAAGCACTCAAATCCTCTCAAATCTAATTATGTTTTTTTGTTCCATATTTTTTTCTATTATGGTGTGATCTCATTTTCCCTATTTTCATGGAAAATTTTTGTTTCTTAGATCTATTATAAACCATATTGAATTATATCTTGATATTGGATGAGTAGGTCATCCTAAGTATAGGGTAATGTTTTATGATTGTTTTTTAATTTTCATCTTTATTTAATAGTTTTATTGTACCACGGACTGGCCTATACCATGTGTTTCTTTATAATTTGTTTCTTTATATAACATTAAGCATTTCCATGTGGCATACATCCTTTTATTACTATTTGGTGGTTTAAAGGATGCTAAAATCGTATATGGACACCCCATATGTGTGTCGGCATGTTTTTTCCATTTTAATTAAATGTTTTAACAAACGGAACTCCTTCCAAGTGTTTGTATTAGATTGGAAATGGATTTTCCCCTTTTAGACTTTGTTTCAATTGGTGTGAGAACCTCCTAAGTACTAGGTTGAAGATTTATAAATTGGTTCACCTTGTTGGATGGTTCTTCTTTAATAGATTCTAAAATTTGAATTTAAGTATGACTCTTGGATTCATGTTTTGTTCTGTTAAAATATTTCTTGTTGAAAAATGTCATGTTTTTATAATAAAACCCCTTGAATAGGGTGCATCTTATTCTAAACTAAAAATTAGTGATTTTTTATTGTAATCATGAATGTTCGTTATAAATTTTAATGTTATTTATTATTTGGTTGTTGTTAGAATTTTTACATGTTATTTGATTAAATGGATTTAATACAATATAAATGACCAATTAACCATGCTCCTTCTAAGAAATTGTATTTCTTTATAAATGGTAATGCCCATATTGGTATTTTCCCAAATGACCATGGTACCTTCTAAGTACCCTTTTGAACCCTGTAAAATGAATTTCCAAGTTTTCTTTAATTTTATGTAATGTTTAAAATTTAAAAGAATATGCTTGATAGTTTTATTTATCTTAAATGAAATTAAATGTTTTAAATGAAACGGATCCCTTGAAATAGTTTATAAGGGTGGTAAGTCCATGCCTATTGCTTTTTCTTTGTAAATGCTTACATGAACTATAATGTATTAATGGAATTAAAAATTAATTTTGTAATTCATAAGAGGTATTTATTTATGTATTAAGTTATAAATGTAATTATTCTTTTATATGGTCTTGATCAATTTAAGGCATAAGAGGTATTTTCTCATGGTCTTTTATTATGAAAATTATAATTCCTTTAATATATAGATATAGACTTGATACAAGAGATAGATTGTAGGTTTTTACCAATGTCAGATATAAATTTTTAACACCTTTACATAGGTTGTGGAATGATTGTAAGTGTTATTTTAAGCATGTTGGTATCACACACCATACATCAGGTGTTGAGCATGATGTCTCTCACTAGTGATACTATATAGACATTTGGCTTTACATGCCACATACCATGATTAGAGTGATTATATGGCAGCAATTCACTATCTTGGGTGTTGTTTCATGATGTATCTCACTCTATTGGGATGTAGGCCATGTAACCTATTTCTTGAACTTATAGGCTCATTTATACGGTTTATGGATTTCCAAGTTATGCCTTAGTTCAACCAGCAACTAGTATTCCAGGTATATGGCCACTTACATCCACACATACTTGGTTCATATAGGTTGATGAAATATATGACCATATTATGTATATATTACTAATATATATATACTTATACTGTTGAGACACTTATTTCGGCTATGTGTCGAAGCATATATAGTGTCAAGGTGTCCCTTAAGTACCTGGGTGTGTGGATTTTTATTTATTTAGAACTGCTAGTTTATCTTTTTGGTTATACCTACACTTATTTACATTATATTCCATGGATTGGATTCAGTTTTAGACACTGTGGGTAGGAGCCTACTAGGATTATTATCTCACGCCCTACTTGGTCTTCTATTTCACTAAAGTATCCATGTAGACCTCATATTTGTAGGACCTTGGTTGATTTTTTTGAGTTGTTTAGCTAGTACCTATGAGTTAGGAGAACAGAACCGAGATGGGTCCCAAGATTCTTGTGGAGATCATTGATAGAGCAAATATTATCAATTAATTTACATTGAATATTATTGTTTTATATCCCACCGAAGTGTTACTTTAAGATTAATTGTGGCATTTTGATGATATTGGTAATATTTTGAACATAATTTTAAAAATGGAACATTTTGTATTTTTAACTGTTTAAATTATTTCTATAGTTTGGGCATAACATTTTCTACACTAATCCAAATTGAAAAATTATTTATTTTTTATAATCTACACATACAGGGATTCATTTTATCCTTTTGGGCCAAAAGATTAATTGGTCATATGGAATCTCAAACGAAGCTCACAAGAGGGAGTATGAAAACTGATTACAGATCTTCCATGTTTTGGTGTGGGGTACCTAACTAATTCTTGGTAAGCCCAATTGTTGTGAAATGTAGTGGGTGGACGAAAATGTTGTCATAGAACATCTTTCATGAAGGGAAGGCCACGAGAATTAGTTGTTTTAAGGGTCCTTAAAGAATCCTAATCTAGAGGTTTTCAATTTGGCGTGTCTGACTGGACAGAATAAATTGTGGGAGTAAAATTGGCATAAATCTCGGATTACTTATCCAAATCCACTGATATTTTGAGGGAAAACTCCCAAGAGAATTATGAAAACCATTAAAAAATGGTGAAACATTTGAATATATAATTTAATGGGGATACAATGCATCAACCTTCAGGGGAAAAAATATGGCTATAAAAGGAGGAGAGCTCCTCCCTCTCAAAGCATCTCTCATTCAACCTCATTCATTCTAGGACACCAAGGAGGAGAAATTTTGGGATTTATTTATTTTATTTTATTTTATTTTCCATATTTTTGTAATTCCTTCTTCTTCCCCATTCATCTCAATTACCCATACCATGGTGGGGAAACATTCTGAGTGGTTGGGAAAGGGTAGATTTTCTATTTTTTAATTCTTGAGTTCTTGAACGTAATTGAATGAAATCTCTTAATCCCCCACACTTAGGACTTGGACTCCTGGACAAGTAAACATCAAAATCAAATCAAATCAAATCCAAAACACACACCAATGAGATCTACCAAATCCATACCAATAAATAAAAATATATCATGCCTCATCAAAAAAAATTATTTCAAGTTCTCCATTTTAGATTATTTAATATATTTCCACTTCATTTCTTATCTCATGCACACAAAAACAGCTACCTCACATGAATTTTTGCTCATATCACAAATGTAAATGCTCAAAAAAGATTTTCGCATCCAAACTCACACAAGAGTTACCATAGGCTTGATAAATTCTTACTTCTACACTCGATGTGAGTCAAGGACATGTGTTTCTCATGAGGGATTTTCAGGGTTGTTCTATGGATTTTGGTTGGTAGGATTTAGATATTAAAAATTATGTGGCTAAAAAAGGAGGTCTTGGTTATTTATGAAGAAAAATCACAAGATTCTAATTTTCACTAAAGAATGGTCTCCTTATCTCCCCTTTGTAAAAAAAATAGGCTCCATCATCATTCAATTAGATCAGGATTTCAGCAGTAAAAATTTCAATCTTTTTAAACATTATTTTTCTTAAAATCTCCAGATAGGCACAACTTTCTTTTTACATCGGAATCTCTAGAAAGTCATAGATTCTCTTATCATGAAAGTTCCAGAAAAGGTATATCTTTCAACAGAATAATTTTTCAACAGCACACACATCTCCTCAATAATTGATTTTTCCACCCAAATATTCACCAAATGAGGTAGAACAACCCAAGATAGCTTCCCCCACACTTAAGTTCAACTAGATCAGGAAATTTTACTTCAAGAGCAGGTTGGATAGGGTAAATTGTATTGTAATGTAGCTAACCAAACAGTCTATTCATGCCTTCTAAGGGCTACATGGATTAATATAAGGTAGTCTATAATGAAAAAGATTATTTTGAAAAGGGGGCTTAAACCCAAATAAATGCCTCAATCACTTAAAACACATGTACCCCAAACCTTCAAGTTTTGAATGGAATAAGTCAAATTCTGGTTAAATTAATCATGGTATAGTTCTATAAAGAAATGAGGTGAATGAAAATAATATGATAAAAATAGTTCAAAATACTCATAAGAAAGTGATTTCAAAGATATATATAGTGAAATATGCCATGAGATTTAAAAATCAGAGTATGTTTCATGAAATTCCAAAAGACTTTAACTTAAAACAAAGTCACTTAAGCATTAATTTAAGATAAATTTCATGGAATAGATTGGTTCACTCATTAAATGGGTTTCAAAATTAGAAATGATAATCACTTCAGCTAAAAGTTTTTGACAACATGCAAAAACTAAAAAAACATACAAAAATTTTAAAAACAAACAAATTTTTTTAAAAGTAAACCAAACATCAAATAAAAATACAAAACTATAAATCCCCCTCCCCTAGATAAATGATGTTGTTTCCTATGTGAATTAAAATTGATTTAACATTTGAGAATATTTTTGATTGATTCAAAACAAAAAAGTAAGTATAAAGGAGAGGTTCAGCCTGACTTATTCGCAGTGCAGCTTTGAGTTAATCACCTAAGTGTTTCACTCTAAAAACCTACAAAAAAGGAACAAAAAACTGAAGATTTAAATTGAATGAAACAAAAGTAGAAATAGGATTAGAATATAAGGATAGATCTTGGTTTAATCCCCCAAGTGGGCCTTGGGTTTTGACTGCCTCCAGAGGGTCATTTATAATTGTTTATCCCCAATCTGATGGTGGGTGAGGTTTATTGCTCATGAACCAACAAAAATTCTTTTTCCCAGTATACATTTGTTCTTTTTTGTTGATTACTACATTTATATTTCATACCAAGTCCACCCCCACTACAATGAGATAAAACATGATTGGTGGCTTTAGGAAAATTAATGATTCCTCCTATTTCTTGGTTTCCGCTTTCACAATATCTTCTTCATTAACCAGTGTGTTCTCAAGGAATGCTGCATTAAAGGAATAATCAAAGGGAATGTCAGAGTTTAATTCTATTAGAAAAAAATTAAATCATGAAGAATCAACATAAAATTCTTCCCTTTAAAATTAAGCAGCATGTGTCTCATTTTTCTCCATAAAATCCACTTTGATCTTCACACGTACTCCCTCCAATAAATTTTCAATAGTTTCAGGGAGATCTAGATGTTCCTATTCAGATGCATATTATACCTCTATGGAAATAAAAGTGTTGGATGAATCATAAATTTATTCTTTAATGGGAGGTTCCACTTATAGTTTACTTTACCTAAATATAGGTAGTTAGTAAGACTCATCCATATTTACTTTAAATTCCACTGCTAGGGTGGTTTCTTCCTTCAATGTTGCTGAATCTTCTACATTATAAGGAATAGTTGGATCAAGCAGTTCCTCACACTCATTACAGAATTTATCTAGATCTTTTTAATCTCCCATATTTATTTCAATAGCTAAATATTATTCATCAATCTCCTCCAAAATTGATTGAGTTGGGTTCAATGGATCTTCTTTTAATTTCATCAAAACCTCCATGGGTTCTTCAACTTGAAGGATTTTTTGGGCTACTTCTCCCATCAATTTTTCTGGTTCTGGTCCTTGTTCTCGCTCTAGTTGTTGATCTTGGTATGCATGTAATTGTTCCTATATCCACTCTATTTTGGTCCCCAGGTTTGAACTGTTTGACTAATTCTTTCAAATTGGGCTTTATGATCCTTGTGAAATTCTTCTTCTTGGTGTTTCACTTTGATCATTTGTTGATAAAATTCCATAAAATACTTCTGAAGTTCAATTAATTCTCTTTCCAAACCCTCCACCATTGGGTATTCGTGGTTCTCTTTAAGGTTTTTAATGAGATCATTGAATTTATCCTCTTTGATGATTTGGATTCGATCTCCCAGAATTTGTTTAGCCAAGAAAGAAACTCTATACTCTATCAATCAAGGCGATTAAATAGTTGGTTCATGAACTTGTGGATAATTGTTCCATGAATTAAAAAAATAATCATTTGAAAACAACATTGTAAAAGATTTTTTTAAATTATTTTTTAAATTTGAAAAAGTCAAATATTTACAAATAAATTGAAGCACTACCTCCTCAGTAACGACACTAATTTTGACACATGCCTGTTATAGGGCATGGAAAAATAATTATTTACTAAGTTAAAATGCAGTAATTTTTTTGACCTAGGATGGATCTTGAAGAGGAGTACACACAAAATAGTTTGTCACTTTAAAATGAGGGTAAAAATGTTGTGCTTTTGAAAGGAATTTTGAAATTCAAATGATTGAAAAACTATTATATTAAAAGGGTGATTAGGTCGGGGTCGGTTTCTTAATTATAATTCTATCTGTATTCAATTTAATTCAAACTTCTTCTTCTTAGTTGATTAAAGTGAGTTTCCTCAATAGTTTCCTCTCACTTACTTGGTAAATTATGATTGTGAGAGAAAACATTACCAAGATCTCAGTTTGGTCAACTCTCCTTCCATGTGAAAAATAGTTGTATTGATTGTCCTCAATTAACATGGGAAATACCTGATAGGGTCTTGTTTATCCCAAACAATCAAATACATTCACTACCCCTTTTACATGTACTGACGATCGTCGAGTACTTCACCACTAATTCATGGTCTATTCCATCGTATATAAATAAGAAATTAATGGAGAGAGATAAATATTATTTTACCAATGAAAAAATCAATAACGTAATTAAAATTAAATAATGACTACACTTGATAATAAAATCCTCTATATGAAAATGAAAACAACTTTGAAGAAGAAAGAAATTGCATTCAATTATATTTAAGAACTCAATCATTACAAAATATAAAACATACCCTTCCCCAATCACTCAAAATGTTTACCCCACCATGTAAGGGTAATATAGATGAATGGGGAATAAAAGGAATTAAAAAATATGGAAAAAAATAAAGAAAGCCAAAAATTTCTCCTCCTTGGTGTCCCAGAAGGAATGGGATAGAAAGAGAGGTGCTTTGAGAGGGAGGAGTTATCCTCCTTTTATAGACATCATTTTTCCTCTGAATTTTGACGCATTTTTTCCCCATTAAATTAAATCTTTACGCCTTTAACCCTTCTTTAATGTTGTTCATAATTATCCTGGGAGTTTCCCCTCAAAATCGCATCGGAATTGGATAAGTAATCCAAGATATATGCCCGTTTTACTCTCACAATTTATTCTGTCTAGTTAGACACGCCAAATCTCAAACCTCCGGATTAGGATGATTTAATGACCCTTAAAACAGTCAATAACTACGGAATTCCTTTCATGAAATATTTTCTAAAACTCCTTTATCATCCACCCACCAATTTTCACAACAATTGTGCTCACCAAAAATTAGTTAGTGACCCCACACCAAAACATGGAATATCTGTAATCTGTTTTCATGCTCCCAATTGTGAGCTTCGTTTGAGATTCCATATGAATGATTCATCTTTTGGTCTAAAAAATGAAATGAATCCCTGTATGTGGAGATTCTGTAAAAGAAATATTTTTTCAATTTGAATTAGTGTAGAAAATGTTATGTCTAAACTACAGAAATAATTTAAAATAGTTAAAAATCAGAAATGGGCCATTTTTACAATTAAGCTCAAAATATTACCAATATCATAAAAATACAACAATTAACCTTAAAGTAACACTTTAGTGGGATTTAAAACAATAATATTAAATGTAAATTAATTAAAAAAAATATCTATCAATCACCCTTGGGGATTTTATTTTATTTATTTCCTTTTATTTTTATAATGTATTGTTCCTTTCTTTCTATTTTATGTCTATTGTTTCAGTTATGTAATGTCATCTAGATATTCATCCATCTATTTTATATTGGCATTTTCTATCTTTTATGTTCATTTTATATTGATTATTCTACTAATTCATAATTTATTTATTACTATTTCTATTGTTGTCTATTATTTATTATCTAGTATTCCATTGTGTTACTCTTATCATTAGGGTATAGTATCCCTAATATCACCTCCTTACACCCACTCTTCTAGTCAGTGGCCTTTGGCTTACAGGGAGGTGTGCTTAAGGCCATGTGACCCACTATTATTTTTACCATGTCAATGATCAGTTTGTCCAATATGTTAAGACCTAATTGGGAACATAGTAGAATATTTGTATGTGTTTTGATTGTAACCCTAGGAACTTTAAATGTATGGTGGCCTTGTTGGGAGAATAAATTAGTGGTTTGGGGTCTAAATCCATTTTCAATATGTGGAAGTGATGTGGAAGTTGTAACTAGTGATGTGTAAGTATCTTAGGAAATTAGATGGTGGTTTTAGTGGTGGTGGAGAGCTGAGGGATGATATGGATAATCATAGTTCATATACATGGAGCAGTAGTGATGAGGAAAATTTAATTTAAGAAACTCCTTGATGGTAGACACTAATTAATACAACAAAAATCCTCAAGGGTTGAGTTATAGACAAATTATTCACTTTGAGGTTATGTGATGTGGGATGGTGTAAATGTATGTCTATGAGGGAGAGTCCCAAAGAGTGGAAAAACAATAATACAATGAGAGTCCTCAGGGATGGACAATAACCCAACCTATCAAGAACCAACCTGGGAAACCCATGGTCTAGGTCCCTGATCCAACTTGTGACATAGTTGAAAGCACATTATGAATTAACATGGGTGGGATACTAATTTCAGGGAATCAAAACATACATTGTTGGGAATTATTTCTCCTAATAAAACAAAAATAAAGAGGGTCTTACACCAGAAATCCCAACATGACCACTCCATTAGTAAGGGTGATATATATAAAAAATAATAATTTTTTATAATGATAAAATGAAAATAGGGAAAAAATTAATGTCAGTCAAATTTATTTTAAAAAAAATATTGTGATTTATATCTTTCTTAACAGTCAACATTGATCCTTAAGTGAACAGTGATACACTATAGAATTATTATTTTTACAATTGACCATTAAAACATAGATGTTAAATTGAGGATATGAATAAGAATAAATAAATTATGAAAAATATGTATAAAATATTTATATTTTTTAAATTTATTTATTAATTAAAAATAAATAGGTACTCAATTTTCAGTAAATCCATTTTATGCTTCAAAAAATGGTATCTTAAAAAAATGGTTTATATTTCTTTTTATGAGTGAAGATTATAATTGATTTTGGCCATATTTAGAAATTATATATTATAAAAATGATTTAATTTTTGAAATAATCATTTCAAAATTAGCTTATAATAATATTTTGGGATTTTTCTGAAAATTTTATTTTTTCAATGAATAGTGAAAAAATTCTGATTTTATAAAAACAAACTTTTTATTAAAGTATTTAAAATGATAAAATTTTTTAATTTGTTCCAAATTTAATTATTTCCTTTTTATTTAAAATAATCCTATTAATTTCTTGTGAATCAATCTTATTTTTTATTTTGGAATAAAAATATTTTTATACCTGAAATGAATTATTCTGAAAAATCGTTTTGCTTCAGGTTTTTACAGTTTATTTTAAAATTAATTTCTTAAACTAATTTTGACTAAATATGATAAAATGGATTCCATATTATTAATCAGTATTTCAAAAAAAATTAATTAGTTTAACTTTATTTTTTTCAAAATGAATAGTACCCTTGGTTAAAATATTGTTACCATGATAATGGTAAAACAAGTAATACATTGTCAAAACAACGAAAAAAAATGCTTCAAAACCATACATACAATTTTCTACACTTCATTGGATGAGTTTAATTTGACCAAAAATTTTAAAACGTTATAAATATGTAATTTTTTGTCATTTTTATTTTATAAATATCTTTATATTATTTTAAGTAATGTAAATTTTCAAAATGTCTCTTATAATATTTTTGAAAGTGATAAAAACCAATTATGAATTGTTATAAAAGTTTTTTTGAATATTAATATATTTTTTATGATTTTATTTTATGTTTTATTTTTATTGATGAAATAATTACCTTAAATAATTATAGAACACCGACACCGTGCTTGTGAAAGCAGCAGAAAAATAAAGTAAATGGTTTTAAGAACATTAAAAGTCGTATATTTATAGATAATTTATGGTGTTACATGAATTTTTTAGATATATATAATTTATTTTTGATGTTTTAAATGATTATATTCAAACTATATTATTATCTTGATACGTCATTTTAGGTAGATTATGTGAAATATCCTGAAAATGACCTTAATGGTATTTAATGCTCAAAAAAACTTTATTAAATAATTAAAATATAATTAAAGTATTTACATTGGAAAAGTAAGTAGGATACAGTCAATATTATCATCCATTGTTTACTTATTGGGAACACTTCCTTTAATAGTAACTTTATTAACCCTTAATTTGAAAAAAAAATTGTTATCATAGAAATAATTAAATAGTGTTATCTGGGGTAAAACATGGAGATAAGGGTTAAAACATAACCTAAACTTTTCATGATTTTATTCAAGGAGGGGACTCAAAAATTACTTCATTATAGATTCTAAATATATCAATTTGGTTCCACTTGAAAATGAAAATAAATTTATATTAATTTAATACTCTAATTAATTCAAATGGTGCAACTCTCCTCTCATATATATGGACATTACCTCTATATTAATTATCACACTTCGTGAGCCACTTATAATTAAAAACCCTAATAAAAACTCTTATTAACTTCTTTATAAAAAATTTTGAGGTTTTATGCTTCTCAAAATACCATCCCTAGGGTCCTTAAGGAGAGATCCAAAGGTGGTTCTTCAAATAGTAAGTAATCACTTAACTAAGTGTTTTCATTTAACTTCTTCTACTACCACCTTAAATTATATCCTAAAAATTCCTATATAATAAACAATTATCCAAAATATATTGAGATATTACAATTTTAATGGAATAACCTTTTCAATCTATTTTTTTACCAAAAATGGTAAACAAAAGCATCATTCATGTGTATGTGTGAAATACGACCTCACAAACCGATGAATTTTATTTCATCACCACATTTAATGGATATTTATTATTATTGAATTCATTTTTATAAATTTAATTCATGAAATAATTTTGATTATTCATTTATAATATATTATATAACTTTATGGGATATTATTTCAAGGATTGTAATAAGGATAATTATAATAATAATATATAAAATTTAAGGTATGTTTATGATTATATAAATATGAATTATTATTTAAATTCCTCATTCCATCTTTCAGAAAGTGGAAACATCACTCATGCATACGTATGTATTACCATCTCTACAGAGTGATGTAATTCATTTTTCATCACCAATTTATATTAACGGTTATAAGAGTTTATATAATGAATAAATAGGATAATTATGTAATTACTAATATTCATGTTTTGATAAAATACATTCAAGTACTAAAACCCTCAAATTGAAACACGCTTGAGAACAAACTAGTTTTCATCTGAATGTCATTTTTAATGACGAAATTGTTAGTAAAAGGATAATTAGAAATTATAATGGAATTATATAGAGTAATTTATGCATGAATATGGTTTTCTAATTTATTTATAACAAATATATATTTATTATATAAGAGTATTGAAGGCATAAAATGTAGGATAAGGCTTATGGTAGTGGATTTATGTTATAATATTATTTCTTTTTAGAATTTTCATTTCTAAATTTCCATTAAGGAAAATTTTATGAATCTTATCCTTTAAAACAAATATAATTTATTGTCCTATATTTCTTCCTCAAATTTTAATTTAATAGTTTCACTTTTTCTCTTTGTTACTGAAAATTAACAAGAAACTATTTTTAATAAAAACCAACCTTAATTCCCTTTTGGTCTGGAATTTTTTATTATATGTCCATATTTTAATTAATATGTTTTAAATAATGTTTTTAAAATTATCAAATTTTTTGAATAAATTAATTTTTAACCATATTTTGTTTTATATAAAAAGTTTTAAATAGGACCTACTTATTGTTTTATAAATAAAGTACTTTTTACCAATAGTGTGATTGGAATATTTATTTTAACGTATACCACATGAAAAAGATTTACCACTATCTTGACTAAAATTTAGTTTGAAGCTTACTTTACAATTTTATATGGTTATTTTTAATGAAATTTTTTATTCAAATATTCCAAAAAAATAATCTTTTGAATTATTTTTTTCAAAATGAAAAGGGTATCTTCATCAAGAAATTTTCCAGTGAACTTTTATATATACTTTCATCAATTAACACATACTTTTATGTTATTTATGTTTCACTAGGGACATGACATAATGATAACATCCTTATTATTTATATGGATGGTTATTAATTATGGTTATTAAATATTTATGAAACTCAATTTTTTTCTATAGGTTAAGCTATGAAGAAATGATAAATGGTTTTAGGACCTTTTGTTATACATATGAATTGATTATGATAATGTGATGGTTGGGTCCAATATATCACTCTAATTCATTGAGTAATGTGATATATATAATTATATATATATCTATGTGTGTGTCCTCAGATTATGATGATAATCATGGAAATGATTGAAAATATCAATGTTCATATTTTGATGTGTGAGTATGATTTCTTATAGCTCTTATCACAAGAATATGTGTAGACATTATTATGAATAACTATATTCAAATTTTATTTCATGATTATGTTTTCTTCAAGATATACATGCAATATTACGAATTAAAATGATTTCAAATAGCTATGAACACAAGATTATGATTTACCATTCTTATACTTCCACATTCCTATGTTATGACTCTTCAATAATAATTACTACTTCAAGACCCTTTTTAATAATTCTTCTGGATATAAATTGATTTTGGAGTTTGTGGTCTATGGATTTCTAGATATGAATCCTTTATATTGATAACATGTACGTGATTATTTCATCATATCCTTATGGTCAACTTATTCTCTTATGGTTGATATCTCCCATGCTTACCCTTACTGATAATCTAATCTCACCCTTTCCTACGTTTTTATTCCATAGGTTTTAATGGAAGGTTATAAGTATGGTATGGCTTGAAGCATTCTAATATAAAGATCTTCATGGAATATTATGAATATATTTATGAAATAATTTGGTTATGCATCTAGTCTGTAGATATACTAAACCTTTATGGTCATCGGTCATGTTTATTTGTGACGTGTATTATAAATTTATCTATAATAAAGTAATATTTATCTTTTTATGATTTTTTCGAATAATATATTATTAAAGAAGTGTTTATTTATTTTTTGATATTAGGATTATAAAACTTTAGTGATAACCTTTTGGATAATTTAAATTATATTAGAACATCATAAGTTATGGAAAATAAATGAATGTGGTTTCCTATTAATTACACCCTTGTCTGAATACTATAGAGTGGATATGGATTTGGCATAGATGCACATTAGGGTAATAACTCTAAAATGATTAAATTGGTTAATAAATTGATCATCACCAATACATTATGAGTGGGACTAAGATGGATCACCTGTATAGATACTATCAAGGGATATGCTTAGGTTAATTCACATTTTCATTATGAACCTTCATGAAGGATTTTGATATATAATGACTATTAATGCCCTAGGTTAAACTTAAGGTGTCATTGATTGAAAATAATGTTTCATGATTTGTACGTACTATTAATGATTTATCATGATTATACAATTTCTAACTATGATTATTATTTCTCACACTCTGAATTTTGGTTTTGTTTAATGGTTAGAACAAGGAGGAATCAAGTTAATGCTAAATGTGATGGATAATGTAGTGAAATTACTCATGAAAAATAAATTAAAATATGATATGGATTTTGAAATATTGTTGGTATGCCTAACCCACTATCTATATATATGATTATCAACCCAAAAAAGGTTTTGTTTATGATCAAACCAAATAAAGGAAGATTGTAGTTTCATAAAGACCATGGAGGAAAGAAGATTCAACTTCTTATATTTTGAGAATATTGAAAGAAAAACTTAGGGGAATGTCTCAATGTAATACGAAGATTATTTTGGTTTATAAAATAAGTATATATAGTAAGTAATTTATAAGGAAAATTAAATATTTCAATGGAGGTAAATAAATTATATCATAAGGTACCATTTATAGTTTAATGTCTTTCATGTGGGGAACTTGGGAATTATCTGAATCAATGACCTAATACAAGGGATAAATCCAATACAAAGTAACAGATTATTTGATGTTGATCACTAAATAGTTATAATTTAAGTTTCTATGTATTAGGATTCAAGGATTATATTATATAAGTGTTTTGTCAATGATAATCTGGTCATAAGAGTCATTAAATAACTGAGGATTGTTCTGTAGTTATTTTTCATTAATTTTTTTCTAGAATATGTTGAATTGAACTGATAACCAAGAAAATTTATTTAGTGGTAAGTTTATATTTTATGAAAACAGGTGATTGAGAGATAAAGAACACTTAATATGTTCCTAATGTTGAGAAAATGATGTTTAGTTAGGATAATTATTTGATTGGTATTGATAAATTAAATTGGATATTATTGGTGATCATGAAATTTAATAGTGATTTTATGATAAAGAGAATTATGTGGAATTTTATTACATTTTTTGGATTTATGTAATTTATTATATAGTGTGTGTAGAGTTAATTTTTGGACAAATTAATGATTTTATTACTATTTTATAGTGATTTAGGTTATTTTGGGAAATTATTAGCATATTTATAAGAATTTGTGATCATGGTATTTAGGTGGCTGGTATGTGATAATGTGATATACTTTATGTTATTTAGTTAAAAATGTTAATTTTGATCCTCGAAAGAAAAATATGATCAAATATTATATATTTTTTTTATTTTGAATTTGGTCATGAATTTTTGAAAGGAGTCTTAAGGTTTTATATTTATAGAATTTTTTATGTTGAACATTGCATGATTTTTTTGATTTTTTAGAGATTAATATCTTATTTCATCATATAAATATTTATCCATATTGTATAATTTTTTCTAAACATTTTTGTTTTTTAAAATATATAGAGACATAATGAAGACTATTCATTCTTTTATAAGTCATATGATTCCTTAAAAGTTAATTTTAGTTCTTGATGAATAAAAAAATTAATATTTAATATTTATTTCATGGAGTAAGATATGAGATATAAGTTTAAATTAATCGAAGCCCAATCTAAATAAGAAATTGTGCTTTTGAAATAGAAAGAAATTGAGTAAGTCTATTTTCTTATGTTCTCTATCTTGATATTAAAAGGATCACTCAACCCTAGGAAAATGAACATGAAATAAAAATGTTGTCCTTTTATAATCATTTCTGATGAATTTATTGTATTCTATATCCCTTAATAGTTTATGGTTTTGTGGTTATTAGATTTCTCATGATCATGTCTTATATCATTCTATATTATTCCTAGAACATTATATTTCTCTTGTATGTCTGTAATTTCACTTCCTGATAATGTTCTCATTATTTGGGAACCCAATTATGTCTTATTTTATGAAACCTTTCTGTTTCCCACTTCCCCTATTCAAAGTAATTTTTATTATCACCTTACATGATGTTGGTTTTCAAAAAATAAATTTTCAAATATTGAAACTTTGATTAACGAGAAAAAAATTATGAAGGAATACTTTATTTAAGAGGGTATAATATAACACCCCCAAAATGTATTTTCAAAGAATATTATTCTTGATATATTTCTTAACACATGACAGTGATATTTAAGAGAACTTTGATATAATATAAAATTATGATTATTTAAATTTGGCCATTACAAAGTAGCCATTAAATTGGAAGTATGAAAAGAAATGACCATATTATGAGAAAAATATATATAAATTTTTATATGAAAAAAAAAATTATTTGTAAATTCACAATAAATAAGTACTAAATTTACAGTAAAGTCATTTTATGCATCAAAAATGTGATTTCTTCCAAAATGGTTTTATTATTTTTTGTGAGTCAATGATATATTTAATTTCTACCAATTTAATAAAAAAATATTTAATAAAAAGGATATCAATTTTTAAGTCATTGTATCAAAATTATCATTTGATGAAATTATATTATTTTTCAAAAAATATTAATTTTTAATTGAATATTGGGAAAATAATGATATTATTAAAAAATTTCTTTTCTATTAAAGTGTGGAAAAATTACCATTTTATTGTTAATTTATTTTAAAATCTCATTAGTTTAGTTTTTAAATATAATACAATTAATTCCATTTAAATCAACATTATGATTGATTTTGGTATAGAAAAATTATGCTTAAAATGAATTTTTCTATACAACTATTTTTCATCATGTTTTATGGGTTTATTTCAAAAGAAATATTTTGACAATAATAGGGACTTAATTTGAAAAAATAGATTCTATATTTGGAATCAGAATGTACAAATTTCCAAAATATGTCAAATTTATTTTTGGTCATAATGAATAGAACCCTTGATAAAAATGTTGTACCCATGATAAGCATAAAACGGGAAGAATAACGTTAAAAACTAAAATAAGGCTTCAAAATCATTCATACACTTTATTTCATTTCATTTGATGATTTTAATTTGACCACCCTATTAAATATTATAAAATATAAAATTTTAGAGACACTCCTCTTTGTTAATGACCTTATATTATTTTATGTAAATGAAAATTTCAAAATGTCTCTTTATTGCTTTAAATATCTATAATATTTTTTGATAAGGATAAAAAATAGTTACGTATTATATAAGGTTATTTTGAATATGAATAAAAAAATTATGATGGTAATTTATTTTTAATATTTAATCATGAAAAAGTTACCTTAAAATATTAAAAAAACATTAACACGGTTCTTGGGAAGTAGTACCAAAATCAAATAAATGATTTTAAAAATAATAAAATAAATATTTTTATTGGTGAGGTATGGTGTTACAATAAATTTTTAGATAAATATAATTTATTAATGTTGTGTAAAAAGTGTATATTCAAACTACATTAAAATCTTGATATTTTTTTATTATCAGTTATGTGAATTGTTCTACAAATGTATTTAATGGTATTATATGTTAAATAATATATTATCAAATAATTTAAAATTCATAAAAATAATATCCTTTTCTAATTGAATGTGATATAGTCAAGGATATCTACAATTATTCACTTTTGGGTCCCCAATCCTTTTACATAAATGTTATTGACCCTAATTTTTAAAAAAATATTATTATCATGGTAATCATTAAATAGAGTTATTGAGGGTTAAAACTAAGAGATAAGGGTTAAAATATACCCTAAAATTTTCTAGATTTTACTTTATGAGGTTATTTTAATGTATCTCTATCAAATATCTGAAGTATATAAATTTTGTGCCACTTGAACCAAGAAATCATTTTATATTAATTTAATAATTAATATATTTCCAAGGGTGCCCCTATCCTCTCTTATATTAAGAAATCACCTCTAATATCTTCCTCAAATATCATGATACACATATCTTGAATAGCTATAACATCCCGATATTTTATAAAATATTTTTATTTAACTAATTTTTCTTCGATAACTTGTGTTACATAGAATACCGAGTGTAAAAGTATCATGATACTCTATTGAAAAATTATTATTTAATTGTGATCATTATAACCTAGCCATAAAATTTTTAGTAAATAATAGTAATAAATGATTTATGAAATTAAAATAAATTCCACACTCAAAATAAATTTATTTCTAATTTCTTATAAAATAATCACACAATTTTTAGTATTGTCATTTTATTCTTCAAAAAATTGTTTACTTCAAAAATAGTTTTTTTTTCTTTTTATGAGTGAATATTACAATTTATTTCAAGATATTTTAGAAATATATATTTGAAAAATTTTACTTTATTTTTTAATTCATCATGTAAAAATTATCTTAATGTTAATTTTTGAGAATTCCCCAAAATATTGATTATTTTAATGAATAGTGAAAATTCTGATTTTTATTGAAAATTGTACTTTATTATTAAGTATTTAAAAATTAAAACTCTATTTTTTATTAGATTTAAAATTTCATTAGTTCCTTTGGTTTTATAAAAAACAATTATGTTTATTTTAAATTAATTTTAATCATGAATTTAGTATAAAAACATTTTATACTTAAAAGGGGAATTTTTATGAAAAATTGTTTCATATTGGGTTTTTCCAGTTTAATTTTAAATTAAATTCTATTACTTCTATGTTTTGAATTTTGAAAATTTTATTTCATATTTGGAATCATCTGTTCCAAATTAAGTAAATACTTTCCCATTATTTTTGGACAATATGAATCATGACCTTGATAGTTTTTTGTTACCATGGTAAAGGGGAAATCGTGTAATTAAAGTTGAAAATAAAATGATAAAGACTATAAAATGAACCTAAAACGCAAATTATTTTATTTTATGTGGATACATAATCTATAATCATCCAAGATTTTGTTATATGGAATTTTATGTCCATTTTGTTGAGATTATGATTTTTGTAGAATTTTATTTCAAGAAAATTCAAACATGTCACACTCATGTTTTTAACAAATATAGTAGTTTTAATGAGGTGTTATCTATAGGATATTTATATATATATATATATATATATTCTTTTTAAATATCAATTATTTATATACATCATGGTAATTCATTTTTAATTTTTCGAGAAAAAATAATTACCTTAAATTCTTACACAAATTACAAAGAGTAATTATTAAATTAAGGTAAATATAAGATAAATAATAAATAAAAATATTAAAAGTAATATAATATTAATTAAATGATGTGACACATTAATTTTTTAGAATCAATTTTTTTTATTGATGTGTTAAAATTATTCTTTCGAATTTAATGTTTTATCTTGATATTATTAAAGTCAATGTAATGAATAGTTTTAAAAATTATCATTATTGATATATTATAATAAAAATACTTTATTGATTGCTATAAAGTTCCTAAAAAATTAATTTTATGATAAGTAATTAGGATATGGTTTATAATATAATCCATGTTCTATTTATGTAATTTTTTCTCAATTATAGTGACTATATTAACCATCAGAGAGTAAAAGTCCTTATTGTCATGATAAGTTTTGAAAGGGGTAATGAAGAGTTAAACCCAAATGATTAGGGTTCAAATGTGACCTAAATTGGCCCAAAAATTATTTTATGATGTTATTTTCACCTATCATCATCCTATAATATAAATAAATGAGTTTGTAACCATTTTAAATTTAATATTAACATAAATTAATTTAAAAAATTTAGAAATTCAATGAGTGCACCTCCCCTCTCTTATTAAAGAGAACCCCTACTTATCTTAGATTAAAAGTTTATAAAACAATTTTATTAGTAAATACCTATAAAAATAACTTCTTATAATCACTCCCCTAATTATAGTGTCCATATATTAGGAATATCACTAACCTAAGTGGGCATAATCTATTAAGAAAAAGAGGTTGTTTGAAGACGAGGTATTGTTTTTAATCATTTTTCTCTATTTTATTTCTTCTTCCACATCATTAAAATATTCCTAAAAAATTATGAAATTATAAAACTATAAGAATAAATATAAATTTATTATATTAAATTAATTTTTTAACCTATATTCATCTACTCTTCTATCAAATAAGAGATGAAATTTTCATTCGTGTGTATGCTAGACTATCACCTCGCAAACCGATGTAATTTGTTTTCCATAACCATCTATCATGGTTAGAATATAATGATTTATTTAATTTTTATATATTTTATTCAATTCATATTTATCATGATGAAAATATAATATACCATTTACCTTCATAACTTTCCATACACCGAAAAATGATAACAGTATTCATGCGTATGTGTGTACTTGCCACCTCCACAAAGAGATGTGATTATTTTTTCATCACCACATCACATGGATGATATATATAAGTATATTTAAAAATTAATATTATAAACTAATGTTATTATAATTATTTAAATATAATATAATACATATCTTCTTTATATAATGATCTTCGAAAAATGGAAATGTTACTCTTGTGTACATACGACCTACAGTCTCCGTGATTATAACGTAGTTCATTTTTTAGGACTATATTTCATTATTTGTTTTAAAAGTAAAATTTTGGTATAAAAATTATAATTATTACATTAATATTATCATGTATATTTTAGAGAAATTACTACTTTGATCATATTTAAATTATCGAAGTTATATTGGACTTATGAACCAAATATCGTTAAAACATCTATTGTGAACATAAATAATTAAATAATTGTTATAAAATAGTAATAAGTGAATTAAAAGGAATAATAATATTAAAAATGGTTATAAAGAAATTAAATAATAACATATTTTTATTATTCATGAAGATAAAGAAAGTATGTGATGTGTCAAACTCAATGTAAGGGACTTTCTTTTAAAAATTATCTTTGGAATTTTCCCTTAAAAATATTTTTTCTTAAATAACCATATTTTCTAAAAAGATTCATTACAAAAGGTTATTAACTATTTCTTTATGATTTTTCAAATTAATTTTTCCCTACTTTTTAATTTTCTTAAAAAATGATAGTATTCTCTTTACAATTTCCAAACGAGGTACTTTATGACTTCTCCAACAAAAATACGAAAGGGATGTTTTTTTTTACTTTTGTGACATAAGAGACTTTTCCCGCTATTATTATACCTACATAAATTTATGTTTACTTTATAATTTTGAATTTTTATTTTCAAATAAAATGGTCTCTTTATTATGTTCAGTTTTTTTATTTTAAATTGGATTTTTATTAAAATGGTATTTTTATAACCAGAAGTGTTTTCTACATGGGTTTTAAAGAGTTTTTCATTGGTATTATTCATTTTATGGTATATGAAAATGGTTTAAAATTTTTAACAAAAATTATAGCTTATTTTTTATCCCATTATAGATTTTACGATGGGTGTGCTCATATAACATTCTAATGCATTAGGTTCTCTAGAGGTGGAAGCTGACCGTATGGTTATTCCATTTGTACGAGTGATGGTAAAAGTTATATTATAATGATATCCCAAGGAACATACATGAAATTTATATGATAGGTTGTGAGTTTTCATAGAAATAATTTATTTAAAAAGGAAATATAAATATTATTTGTTTTAAAACAATTATTATACCCTTTTAGGGTATAAATGTATGCTTTTTTAATAAAACTTTTTTCATGGACTTTCATGTTTTTCATTGGATAGACAGTTTTCATTATTTTAAGGTACCTTACTAAAAAAATTTGTAATCGTACCAAGTTCTAAAATATTTTTCACATGGATTTAAGGGTGAATAGTGACAAAAATGATGTTAAGATCAAATATTTGATGATATATCAGGAAAATAAAATTTTTTTATTTTTGAAATTTTTGTTATATTAGAAAAATAGATACTGATCAGATTTGTCCACAGTGTAAAATATTATTTTTATATGAATTATTTATGAATTTAATCCCTAAAACTCTAAACATAATAGATATTTTGGAGAAAAATTAATATAATTCATGTCTAAAGACACTAGATTATGTGATGTTCATGGTTATGTCATTATAGTTGGTATCAGAATAAGGTTTGGAAAACTTTGAAGATTATGATATTTTTATATAAGATAATATTAAGATTATAGATACCATCATGTTTTTACAAGTTTAAAATTTATTATAAGTTCAAAGTCTAAGGCATCCCATTTTGTGGTTTAAATTAATGGATTTTTAGGATATTAATCACATTTTAGGATATTGGGTTTTTAAGGGTAGGATTTAAAGGTTAAAGTATTATGGAGTTTCTAAGGGTATTATATTTAAAAGGACCATTTTCATTTCTACATAAAATAATTTATTTTATGTTTTAATGATTTTATTTTGTATAGATTAAATGTTGTTTATTAACATGGAAGAAAATTGATCTTTCCCAACATTATTATACTTTACGGGATATTTGATTATCATTATTATTAAAGAAAATTGTTTAAATTATTTTTTAAAACATTATGATTATTCAAATTGACTAAAATAAGTTATTCGAATTATCTATCTCCTTTCATTTCCCAAATAATTTTAGAGTTCATGTTATCATTTTTATTTTATTTCAAAATATAAACTCTACCAACTCTCTCAAAAAATAAAATTACACAATGGAAATGATCATTTAATTTCTGGAAGATAGGGAATCATGTCGGAAGAAAGAAGGGATATTAATGAAATCCTAACATCATGATTTAAGGTATGAATTTTTTTCTAAGTATGAAATAATTTAAGGTTGATAATGATGAATCATAAGGAAAAAATTAATATCTTTGATTGTAGGAATGATTTATTAAGGAAGAAGATGACGAAGAGTGATTAATTATTTAAGAATCAATTTGAAGGAATGATGATCTTATGTATAGATTTTTTAAAATTATGATATAGTTGTATTTTATAAATATTTTGGGAATCATGAAACATCTGGGAATTTTTTACAGTAGGATTTTTTTAATTTTTTTTGAAACATATGTTAGATGGAATCGATACCTTTGAAAAGTGGTGTAGTGAAAAGGTGATGCTTTTTGGGAGACACTTATTAGGTTTTGATATATGTTTGAGGTAGATTTAACTATTAAGATTAACATGTGAAAAATGTTATCTGAGGAAGTATTCCATTATAATTATTGGACATGGGTTTAATTATATTTTTATTCATTAGTGTTTATATGATCTTTGATTTGGAGTTAATTATAAGTTATTACAATTTGGGATGAAAAATGAATGGTATGATATAAACTTTGAGGATAAAACATTTTCTATAATGTTGAATACATTTATTTTACTTTTTAGGATGTTTTTCACATTTTTTAGAATGTTATATGGATTATATTAATATAGTTTTAGAAGAAATATAACCTCAAGGTCGAGTTACAACTCAACTAAACTGAAAAGGACATAAGTTTTCAACCCATGGCCAAAGGGAGAAATGGGTGCATCACCTACCACTAGGATATGTGATATCCTAGTTATTATGACATTGTTTATCATTATTTAAAATATTGTAACTAGATAAGTTTAGTTCATTTTGGTAACTATTGTTTTATCCTATAGATAACCATGGGATTGGAAATTAATTTAGTGATTAAGGGATTAATTTTATTTTGGAATAAGGTTACTACTATTATAGGGAACATTATAAGATTAAGGTTAGCATAATACTATTAGATTTTATATGATAAATAATAGATGACATATCTTTTAAAGGCATATATGATTTTATTGTGACTAATATCAATTCATGTTATTTATAAAAAAATACTATAATATCTTTGAGATTATGTGATTAGGGAAATTATATTCTGGTATGAGACTTCAATAGTAATTGATGTTATTTGGAGGTAATGTTAAAATTAATCTTGGAATATTATGTGATCAAAATATTCTGGTTTTGGGTATCAATAATAGTATGTAATATTATAATAAAATTTAAGGATAGTAATTTATTAAATTATATATGTTTAAATTTGGGTATTGCTATTGAATTTTAGATATTGAAGTAGTGTTCTTCATATAAAGGTTTATTCCTTTTCTAATTTCTTTAGATTTTAATAAATATTTTTCTTTTTGATAATACCTACAGAGAGGAAGGATGGATTTTTATTCTTTCATAGATTATCTGATCCATTAGAATTTTTTTCAAGTGCTTCAATAATAAAAAAAATAATCTTGAATACTACTCATTCCTAGAAAAAGGTTGAGTTCATTATAGAAATTGATTAAATGGTGAAATTATAATTTTCAAGTAAGTATATTCCCTATTTTCTTAGTATAGATGATAATGTAACTACTCATCTCTAGGAAAAGGATTTTGAAACCAAAAATTTATCCATTTAATTTTCTTACTAATAAATCAATGGTTGTTTAACCCTTCACATAATTACTTTTTTTACGATTAACTTTATTATGGATATGTTCTATATCATCTCTATTATTCATTGAGTGTTATTATTCTCTTCCATGTAAAATTTTTCACATCCCACGTGAATTTTCCTACATGTAATGATAGTTATGTGTTACTCCATATGACCTTCTTACTTACATTTTTCTCTTTTCAAGAATAATTTTTATTGACCCCTTTTATGATGTGGGTTTTCAAAAAAGGTATTTTGAAAAGTCAAAACCTTGTTACTAAGCTCGAATTCACAAATTATGAGTTTTTAATTTCATAAGGGGATAAAATTTGACTCCCTAATATTTTATAAAATAATTCTCTATAATTAAATTTATTTCTTTGATAGCTTTTGTTACACGTAACACTGCATTTAAAAGTACTACGGTAAACAATTAAAATATTATTATTCAAAATTGATTATAATAACCAAACCATTAAATTGTTGGGTATAAATAAGAATAATTTATTTATGAAATAAATATAATTGTCTTACACAATATAAATTTATTGGTAAATTATTAGAAAATAATCACTCATTTTTTAATAGTCATTTTATTCTTTAAAAATTATTTTCTTCAAAATTAGGTTTTCTTTATTTTTTAAGAGTTAATATTATAATTAATTTATAGAAATTTTAGAATTTATATTTTTAAAAACTAATTTAATTTTTTAATTAATTATTTCAAAAATTACCTTAATTTTAATTTTTTAGAATTTTCTCAAAATATTAATTTTTCAATGAATAGTGAAAATACATATTTTTATTGAAAATTGTTTTTTCTTTTTAATTATTTACAAATTCAAATTATAATATTGATTAGTTTTAAATTTTTATTAGTTCCATTTGAATTTTAGTAATCAAATTATTTTATTTTAAATTAATTTTATAGTATAATTTAGTATATAAACATTTTATACAAAAAATGTGAATTTTTCTTAAAAATAACTTTTCATCGTGTTTTTTTGTTTTACTTATAAATTATATTATGAAACTTTTTTATATTGAATTTTGAAAAATGGATTCCATATTTAGAATAAATTTTTTTAAATTTAGTAAATAGGTCCCTTTTATTTTTGATCAATATGATTAGTAACATTGGTAATATTTATTACCACGATGAAGGGTAAATCGGGTAATTAATGTTAAAAAATGATATGGACTATAAAATGAACCTAAAAATTGAATTAATTTTAATTTGAAAGACCATTTCTTCCATGATCCTCTAATATTCAGTTATATGTCATTTTATGTCCATTTAGATGAGATTATGATAATAATAGTATTTTATTTCATGAAATGTCAAACATACCACACTCTTGTTTTTAATAAATATAATATTTTTTATATGGGGATATCTAGAGGATATTGTTTAATATAAATAGTCATATAAAATAGAAATAATTTAATTTTATCATGGATATTTATTTAAAAATTTTATTGAAAAAATAATTACCTTAAATTCTTACATAACACTAATAGTAATTATTTAACAAATGTAAATATCAAATAAATAAGAATAATAAATTTTAAAAGTAATATAATTTGAGATAAATAATGTGATAAAAAATTCTAGAGTATATGATTATTCCATTTTTAATATTGATTGTAAGAGTGATATGATAATTATATCCTAAGGAATCTACATGACTTTTCTTTGGTATATTATGTGTTTTCATTGAAATAATTGATTAGAAAAGATAAGATAAATATAATTTGATTTAAAATAAGTATTATTCCAATTTAAGGAAATTTTTTTATTTTTTACAGAACGTTTTTTTCATGATTTACCATGTTCATCACTGGACTAATAGTTTTCTTTCTTTTAATGTCCATTGCTAAGTTTTTTTTCTCATTGACATTTTAAAATGAATTTTACCTGTATATAAGGATGATTGGTGATAAGTTTGAGATAAATATCAATTTTTTGAAGATAATTCATGAAAATAAAACATTTTACATTTAAAAAAATATGTTTGGTGGGAAAATTGGATTCTGGTTAGAAGTGTATACCTTGTAAAATATGGTTTTTTTATATGAGAGTTATGATACAACTCTCTAAAACACTATACTTAAAAGATATTTGGGAATTAAATAAAATGAATTATATTCTAAATAAACTATATTATGTTATTTTTAAGGTCTTTTACTTACACCAAACCCTACCAAAAACTCATATTAACTTCCATAACTACATTCTAGGGGTGTGGGGATTATTTAAAGACCATCTCAAGAGTCCTTAATGAAATATCAAAATAAGGTTCTTCAAAGAGGAGCCAATTTTATAAACACCCTATTTATTTAGATGTTTTTATGTTAATATAATAATCTTACTCATCTCATATTTTCATCAAAGGGGAAACAAAACCATCATTCATTCCTACGTGCATACAATAGCTCTGTAAACAAATGAATATATTTTATCATAACTACCTTTCATAGCTTGTTATTTTTATGGATTTTATTTTTATATATTATATTTATGTAATAATTATGATTAAGGAATAATAATATCTTATTTAAATTCTTACCTTACCATACTTTAGAAAATTATAATATAATTTATGCATATATATGGACTTCCACCTTCACAAAATGGCATGACTAGTTTTTCATTTCCTCTTTACATAGATAGTAATAAGGATAACTATAATAAATATAAATTATATTTATGATATAATTATAATTCTATAAAGTTGAATTATTATTTTCCTTTTTTTCATTCCATCCATCCAAAAGTTGAAATATCCCTCATCGTACGTATGGATTACCATCTCCACAGAGTGATATAGTTCATTTTTCATTACCAATTTATATTAAGAGTTATGAAACTATATTTAATAAATAAATATGATACTTATGTTATGATTAATATTTAATATATTATAAAATAATGACCAAATTATAAGTACCAAAACCATCAAATTGAAACATGCATAGAAAATAGACCATTTTACTCCTGAATATACTTTTTAATGATTTAATTATCAATAAATTAATTATTTTAAATTATAATGGAATGGTAAATATTGATTTATTTATGAATATAGTTCTTGAATATATTTATAATAAATCTATTCTTATTAACTAAGATTTTTGATTTTATACAAATCCAATGATACTTGAGAAAGGTATTAATGTTATAATCCTATTTCTTTTTTAGGATTGACTATGCCAAATTACTGTTGAGGAAACTTTTATTGATATTATAATTTAAACCACATCTATATTATTCTCCTATTATATTTCCTATAATTTTAATGTAATATTATCATTTTCCTCTCTTTGGTATAGAAAATTAATAAGAAAATATTTTTAAGAAAATATAGACCTTATTTTCTCTTTGATCATGAATATTTTTATTCTATGTCCATATATTCTTTAATATTTTTTCAATTAAGTTTTAAATTTTCTCTAATAATTTATTAATTTTATTTTTAACAATGTATTTATTTCTATAAAATGAATATTCTTTTCATTTTATGAAAGAGGAACTTTTTACCAAAGGTGTGAATAGAATCTTTGTTTTAACGTATACCACGTGGCCTAATTTTTCATCTTTCATGAATAATAATTTCTTTGAGAATTCATATACAAATATCCATTATTATTTTAAAATAATTTTTTTCTAATATTCTAAAAAAATATTCATTAAAATGTATTACAAAGTGAAAAGGGTATTTTCCTCAAGAAATGTTTTGGTGGTCTTTTAAAGGATTTTTCATCTATTAAAGCATCCTTTGTTGTTAATTTTTCTTCAATGTGAAAATGATCCAATTATAGAATCGTTATTGTTTATTTATATGGTTATTTATTATTATGATTAAATATTTATGAAATCCATTTTCTTTTTCACATGAAAATTAATGATGAAATAATATTTTTTTTCATGAACTTGTGGAATATATATGAATAAATTATTATTATGTGATGGTTGGGTATGTTATATACCTCTAATGAATTGGGTAACTGGTGTTTGGGATAAAATATATTGGACTAAGGATAATAACATGATTGTGAAAAAAGTATTCTGTGAATCTCCAATGAAAATGGAATTGAAAAGATAAATAGAAATAAATAAATTAAGATATAGATTTAAATGTGGAGAAACACTCTAATTTGAAGGATTAAAAATCATGGGTAAATTATGTGAAAGTCCAAAAATAATAAGAGAGTATATATAGTTGGGGTCCATGACTAGTGGTTGTGATTACCATTAATCTTGCACCAACCAGGGATTAAAACCCCACAACCCCTAATATGAGGATTTAGCACCTATGAGGTGCATGTTTATGTAGTAGGAGAGAGTTCAGCAGAGGTGTATGGGTGCGGGGGTTGGGGTACCAATTCAGCAGATGCGTCAAGAGGCGGGGTTTAGGGGATGATGTTGGTGGGTTCATCAACAGGTGGGCTAATGTGGGTCAGGCGTGGTAATGGCATGGATGGGTAGCTCATCAGGGCGGCTTCTTATGGGGGATCAAGATGATGGAGGAAGACTGGTCTCAGGCCGAGTAGCAAGATATTGAGAAAGATGTGGAGGGTATTATGACGGGGTTCAGGAAAGGTTACAATGAAGACAGGTGTCTCATCAGGGCGTCTTCTTGTGGGGGGTCATGGTAGTAACGATGTGAGTCAGGTGACGATGTAGGTGACTGGGCAGGCTGTAGATTGATAGGTAAGGTCAATGAAAAAAAATTATCTATAGTGAAGATCAGAAGAGGTTAAGGGCTTCTTCTCCTAGCTTGTAGGGCTACTAGATTTGGATGATCAATAGGGCATGGATTCTGACATCCAGACCAGGAAACATACAATGCATGAGGCATTTCTTGCTGTGCAGCCTCAGATAGTGTGGGATCTTGATTAAAATATATATATACTACGTGGGTCTCTCTTATGGTGTCATTCTTCTAGGCCTTCATAATTCCATGTACTAGGGATTACATCTAGAACTACAAGTTGTTTAAGGTTCTCCCTCAAACATTGAAAGGGGATTATCGAAAACTAAAATAAAATTATTAGGGCTTCAGGATTTCAATGTAATTAGAGAGAATAAAATCAAAGTAAAATCCAAAAAAAATAATTATAATTAGATAATATGAATCCCATTTGAAAAAAAAAACATCTTTATTTAGATCAAAATTTTATTTGATAATTGTATCATGACAAAAATGTCACACCTCATAGATCAAAACCTGAAAAGATGGTATCATTAAAAAAAACATTTAATAATCTATTTCAAAACTCAATTTTCCACTACTCATTCCATAAAACACATCACCCACATATTTTCTTTCTACCACACATTTTTTATCATCTTATGTAGAAACCTTGAAACTCCCTTTATAGGCCATTCTAGCCACCCGTTTGTTACATATTTTTAATTTAAAATTAAGATAAAAAACTCCATCTCGATTTTCAATATGTAATGAAATCTACTAGATTTGAAGAAATCAAATCTATGTGAACCCAACAAAAAACCACATGTGTTGAACCTTAATAAACTCCCCCTTAATCCCATCAAATAAGGTTATCTTATCAAAAAATATTAGTTAGATTAAAGGATAGATGGTATCAGACAAACCATCCTCCACTACAAAAAAATATGACAATTCCCTTTTTCAATTATGATAGAAACTTGACATCCCCCCCCCATTTTTAAAAAATATAAATATTAAGTATTCATCATAACTATGTATTATCCTCCATTATGAACAATAAAATAACCCACAACACTTATCTTCACTATAAAATTGATCTCCAAATAAATAATATTAACTAAAAAATTAATATATCCCTATACTCAACATCCTTCGAGCATTCTTTATCTCTATCACCTTGATATTTGATTTCTATCCCTTCTTCACTAGTGGCACTCTCTGAAGAAAATTAATTGAGTGTAATACCTAAAAAACCTAACCTAACCTACTTAGTCATCTAAATATTCATCATCTTTATCAATGATATTCAACTCAAGTGTGATGATCACCTATGCCACAAATATGACAAAGTCGTTTTCACAACTGTATTCATCACTTCACTGCACACCCTTACATTGGTTTGGTAATGTGGGCCAACCATTCTTCCCCACACATATCCAATAATTACATAAAAATTATTCATATTACATTACCAAACAAACTCTTGAACCCACCGTTATTATCATTAAAGGAATATAATAAATTATGGTGTATACCTAGCACATGTCACTCATCCCTCAATATCAGTATACAACCTATAATCATAGTGACACAAATATCAGAAACACTAATGAAACTTGGAAAATATTTTCTTCCCATATTCAACCTACCAAATTAACATTCTTTATATGAAGATAATATTTCTCAATTTGGTGAAATATGGTATGACGCTACTAAATCAACCACCCATTTTTTGTGTAGATCTGACCTACAACAATATGTGCCAACTGAAAGTAAATCACCATAATCCTTTATAACTTATAAAATACTATCATCATAATTATTGTTACCTATATTCATTTCTTCCATGATATTTTTCAACATGTAGAGGTTTATTTTTACATTTCCCAACTTATTTAAAAAGAATCACTTGATTTTCTTTATTGTCTTAATTGGAACTCTCATATTACCATGTCCATTTCTAATAACCATAATACCACTATTACATGAATATCACTATGATTAGTCTTTTGATGATTCCTGATCATTAGAAATGATGAAATCACATCATCTAAATTCATAGTTTCTTTTCGAAACAATAATGTTGTGAAGATATTATCATATGAATTGAGTAAAAAACCTAAGAGAACAAAATATTTATCTACTTATTCCATTTAAATATATACCTTGTTACACTAATCTTCAATTTAGACCACCACCAAACACATATCCAACAAAATATTTGTGAACTCATCCAAATTATTACCTAAATATCCATTTCCTAGAATTCATAAATAGTAAAATTTATTTTTTAGACAAAAAAAAAATTGATGGATATTAATTTATACCTACTTTAAAGATTAACTCTAATCTCCTCTGGATCTATTAGATTCATCACCCGCCATAGTGTTTTATCATCCAAAAACATCTAGATTATTCTTATCACTAACTCTTTGATAACCTTAAAATAACCAATTCTCATGTTTTCTATCTTCTAGTAATTTTTATTTAGTTCATTCACTCTCTTCTTGTAAAGAAAAATATTTTTTACTCATTTAATATATATACTAAATTTTTTTTTCTTGTTAAACAGTTTTATATGGGAATAAATCCCTTTGTGTGAATCACCCATATACAATAAGAAATAAATACATATAACCCCCTTAAAAACCAATAATTGGGAAACAAATAGATCAGTCTCATAAAATAACATGATTGTGAAAAAATATTGTGTGAATCTAAAATACAAACAAAAGTTAAACAATAAATAAATCCACTAATAATTAAAGAGTATAAAAATCCAAGAAAAATACCAAAACATTAATTACAATGAGGTCATAGAAAGATTATATGAAAAAACAACCTTTTCTTTATTAAACATATTGTGATAAAACATCAACCCTTGGAGATCAAAACCAAAACAAGTAACATAATTTCAGAGACTCTAACAATTCATTGCATGACCTGATTTACCAATTATCAAAACACAAAAAATTTCAACCTTATATCTTCAATCTACTATGAATTTTTTCTCATATTATGTGGTACCCCTTAAAATCCATTTATAGGCCTTGTTAGTCACCCATTAATATCTATTTTTGAATTGAGAATTATGATAAAACCCCATCACAATTTTAAATATGGAATGTAATCCATCAGATTTGAAAAAATCACATCCATGTGAAAATAAACACAAACCATGTGGGTTGAACCCTGACAATGTGATATATATATATATATATATATATATCATAAGATAATGATGATAATAGTGGACATGATTTTGAATATATATGCTCATCTTTTGATATTTGGGTATGATTTATTCTTGATATACTCACAATAATATACATGGTCATTATTGGGAATAATTATGTTGAAATTTTGATGAGTGGGTATGATTTCTTCTAGCTATACTCAAAATATTATGTTAGGAAATTATTGTGAATAAATAGTTTTATAGGATTATGATTTTATATTATTATAATTCGATATGCCTATATTATGACTCTTGATTTATGATTACTATTTTGACACCCTTATTAATCATGCTTCTGAATATGAATTGATTTTGGATTTTATAATCTATGATTTTCTATGTATGAATATTTTATTTTGAGAACATAAAATTGATTATGTTATCATACTCTATTAGTCATCTTGTGTTGTTTTGAATGATATCTCTCATGTTTACCCTTATTTTGAATCACAGCTCGCCTTTTAATATTTTTTCTTCCCAAAGTATTGATAGAAGGTTCTAAGTATGATAGATCTAGAATTGAAATAATATGATGATCTTTGTGGGAGATTTTGAAGTTCTTTTAACAAGTAAGTTGACTATGTATCTAGTATCCAAAGAATATAAAACATTTCTGTCCTCAAGCATGTGTATTTGTGATATGTATTGAATATTCATCTAAATTATGTAATATTTATGTATTTTATGCTTGGTTATCCACAATAAACAATTAAATCTAATTCATATCCTTAAATGAAACCTCCTAAGGACATTTAGTAAGTCCCCACATCTATAAAATGAAACATTAAATACATCTCAACATAGAAAAAATTGAAACTCTATAGTATAAGTGAGGACATGGCATAATACATTATAAGTATTAAATATCCAAAATAAAACAAGGCCTATAACCACCCATCTCCATACACCAAGTGAAGAATATTCACTTACTTCCCCCTACATACCCAAACCAGAATCCAACTACAAATTTTCATATCATGTGGAACCTTGATTATAATATGATAAGTGTGAGAGAACATTCCTAATAGGTGTCCTCCCTAAAACCCATAAATAAACTATATAATTAAATCCATTTCATGATATTTTTAAATACAACTATAAATTTAAGAATTTACTTTAATTGAAAATAAATAACATGATCTCATAATTAAAAACCATTTCATTCATGATAAGGAGGTTACACATTAAAAAAATAAAAAATTTAATTAATCATTTAATGAAAATGGATCATTTAACATAATAAATGATTTTTGAACTTTTATTTGGAAATAACCATGTATATAAAAAATATAGGATAAGTAAAATCATTTATAAATAAAATTTCATTTTAAATAAAAAAATATTAATTTATTATTTTTAAAAGAAATACAATTTTAACAAACATAATTCATAATAATAATAATTATTTTAAGGTATTATCATTATAAAACAATCATAATTCAACTATCATGGAAATATAATAACCATAATCATCATAATACAATCAATAATTGATAATCATGGGAATACATGGTAGATTTGGAGACAATATAATACAACACATGTATCAATACATTTTAAGGTAAATAACCTTTATTTATGCCTTTTTATGTGTATAAAGTGGTTGGGTAAGGTTTGGGAGAGTTTGGAGGGGTTTTGGGAAAGTTTGGTGGATTTTCAAAGGGTGCATGGTTTGAGAACGGTTAGTGAAAACCAGGAAACTTCTCCAAGAAACCATTCATAAGGATATGGTGGGATATGTGTGGGTGTATAGTTAAGGTGTGTGGTTTATAAATGGTTAGTCCACCCTAGGTAAATCAGGAAACTTGAGATAATGGGTTTTCTAATAGTTATCACATGGTTTTTCTAACCTTGTGGGTCAACTATGTGGGTCCCCTTTGGGGTAGTAGCATGTGCATGGTTAGCACACAATTTTCCTAACTCTGTAGCTAAACCATGTGTTGGTTAAAAGTGGGTTTTTAAAAAGGCCTCATGTTATTTTAACTATAAATCCCTAATTTCTTCCCCAATTTAAACCCACGCTCTATATTTTCTCTTCTCTGGGGATGGGGAATCTCTCCCACTCATTTTGTTAGTGTTTCGAAGGGTTTTCTTGGTGCTTTGAAGGGAAATCTCCTTCGGTAAGTCACTTTTCTTGGAATTTTCTTGGTTTTTCTTTGATCCAATCTCTTCTCTCTCCCAATTTCTTAGATCCAATTCATTTCAGTTAAATCTATAATTTTTTTGCTAATAATGGTGATTTTTGTCTTAGTTTTTTTAGGGGAAGGAATCTAAGGCGGTTTTGTGAAGTTTTCACCCATATTTCATCAGATTTTATGACATTGGTTGTTTTCTCCAAAAACCCTAAATGTAGGTTGCTTCAATCTCAACACCTCTTTCTATAACTATAAGTCTTTATTTTAAATTAATTTCTTTTCTTGAAATTTATTGTGAAATTGTTGTGTGGAGCTTGGTTAAAATCCATTTTGTGAGGATTTAGGGATTTGGAGGATAATGTGATTTTATTATTCAATGTGATTGGTTGTTGAGTTTTAAAATGATTATTTTAGAGTTAGTTTCTTGGTTATATTTATGGAAATGGTTTGTGAAAATATTTTTCAATATAATTTTTGTTTTATTAGAAATATAGATTTACATGTACGTGGTTAAGGATTTTTTCAATAGATGGTTTATTTTATAGAAATGGTTTTGGTATTCTTGGTTGACATGTCAGTTTAGAATTATTAGATTAAGTGGTTATGCATGATTAGGATGGGATGGATAATGGGTGTGAATTATAACCATCAAAGGATTGAAATGTGGTGTGAAGTACCATAATAAAAAGGGTATGGGTTCAGACATGATGTTCAACCATCAATTGTATCACCAAACTTTGGTGGTAGATTCGTGTGTATGGTTGAGGTGTATGTGTTGGGTTAGGTGGAATGGAATGGGTTATTCCAATATGAAATGGGTAAAATGATTAATGGATTTTCTGATTTCTTACTTGTAAATAAAAAATGTGTTTATTTGGGAAAATTATGTGTTATGGTTTGTTTGGTTTTGTGGAAATTATTTCATTACGTAAATATTTTTATATAAAATATTTTGTATAAATGTTCTAACTTGATCTATCCTAGTGGTGTGATTATGGAATTCATTTGGGGAAATCCTACTAAGTATTATTACTCACCCACTTCTTTGGAACTTGGGTGCTTTTACAGATGTTTTATTCCAAGACATAGGTAAAACTAAAGCAACTCATATATCTAATGGTATATCATGATGCTTAGATAGTCATGGAGTTGGATATCGGATATTGGCATGGGGCAGTCATGTTATGTTTTTGTGTCTTTAGTTTTGTTTTTCATTCATATTCTTGGTACTCAAATTTGGTATTGTTACAGTTTGTAAATTATTTTTGGTATGAGTTTGACTTATAGAACATTGTTGACATGCATTATGTAGTTTTTTTCTTAAATGGAACATTTGGTTGGTTGTTTCTTTCACTAAGGGAAAATATCCCCCATAATTCATGAATCCCTCAGTATTTATTTCTATCCTTTGGTGCCTTGGAGATTTTGTTTAAGACAAAGTGGTACTTCTGGATTGACTCAAGTCAATAAGGAGAGGTGTGATATTAAAAGTGGTATCAGTTTGTTCAATACTTTGGTATCAGTTTTTGGTCATAGAGTTGACATTAATTTTCATTTTATTCCTTGAGTTGGGATGGTAGAAAAGAGTAGGATTTTCGGAACTTGAAATTTATATCATAAAAATATGTATCTAACCTTTTATTATAAACTTCAAGTTAATAAAGAGTTGTGTTCATAAGTGTTTGGAGACACTTATAAGAGTTTGATCTCATTTTCATGGGTTAAGCCAAAGATAAGAGCATGAAATGATTGTTATAAATTTCTTCCCATGATGATTTCATATCTCATTTGGAGTAATGATTTATATTTTGGTATGAATGTGTTCATTTTTTAAAAATCTGTAAATTGAGTTTAAAATGTGTGATTTTGAAAGAGAATGGTTTTGGTATTTTGGAAATGTGTCAATTTTCAATACATGGTGGATTTTTCAAAAAAGATTAAACATGGGAAATGTGTATTTTTGAAAATCATTTTTGTGATAGTGTAACGTGATAAAATTTGAAATTGAAATCCTTTAGTTTCTAGAGAGTGATACTTATGGTTCTTGTGTTTTGTTGATTGAAATGGAATTGGGTAGTTTTTGTAGACACCAATCGTAGGAAGCTACTAAAAATGTGGTTTCACCAGAACCAATGGTGAACTAGCAGCTCGTGTGGAGCATAGTGACATTGTTTCAAGTTGTGGATAGTGTGAATAAAAGGGATGAGTCAAGGTATGTGGACCATTAATTTTAGTTTCAAAAGTAGTATCCTCCCATCATGCTGTGTGTGGGAACCCTAGAGCTGGTTGCGACTGCATCGACTACTGTACTAGAATCCTCTCTGGGTTCGAAAGTGACGACTACTGTACTGGGATCCTCCGTGGGTTCGATGACGATGACTACTGTTCTTGTATCCTGTGTGGGTTCAGCAGTATTGACCTTTGTACTTGTATCCTGTGTGGATCCGAAAGCTTAGATGAATCAGTGACTACATCTGATCATCTCTATCGCTATACGGAAGATGCATACATATGTGAGCTGAGTCTTGACTTAAATCATTATCAGTGATGTGATTGACTTGCTTTCCTATGTGGACTGGGTTTTGATTTCTTGTGTGGACTTGGTTGTGCTTGGGCTTGAGAGTTGGAGCCGAATTTTAATTGATAACGTAGGTATATGTATGGGCATATACCAAAGTAGGGTCGGTTGATACTTCGTGCTTGTATCTTTCCTTTGTAGTCTATTCTTCGGGGATTCTGAAAGACCTTTGGGGGTCTTGGGGTCCCTAATGAGTATCATATAATCACCCCTACATGGGATATGCTCAGACTATGTTGTGTTGGATGCAGAAGACGGACAACACTGACCGAGGTGGAGGCTTGTGGAGCTGGACGGTACCTGGAGGTGGACCACTTGGCAAGATGTACAGGGAGCGGACGGCCGGACCCGAGGAGATGAAGAGACTATCTGTACCCACCCTTTAGGTGGGATTTCTGGAGGATGAATCGGTGTTGTTGATTTACTTTACTGTTGTTGTACTTTCTTTTTAGTTGCACTGTACTTTCAGTTGGGTTTGTATACTGGCCGATTTACTTTTCATCACTTACCTTGTACCCAGTTTTACTTAGTGCTTACTTCACTTGCGTACTCTGTTGTGTTTGTTTACTTTATAAAGGTAATTCCTTCCCTTTTATCGGGATTTACGCCTTTAGTGCTAGTCGCCAGCCCCTGGCCTATGGAAGGCGGGCTTGGGGTAGTCATGGCATGGGCCCCGAGGATGGGTCGTGACAAATTGGTATCAGATGCATCGGTTCTACCAAAGAACTCAGGACTATGATCTTTCCTTTCTGTGAAGCAATAGTGTTAAGAGTATTGAGTGTGGTTTTCAGTCCAGGGAGTCCAGTGTTGGTGCGGTGACCAATGTATCAATACACCAGGACCTTGACCTCTGATTTCCGACTCAGTGCATGAATACACTGATTGTGGGTGTGTTTCCTTTCAAAAGTTTTCTTTGTGATTACTTTTTGTCTGCTCACCAGGTATACTATTTGACCATGGTGCACCTGTTTCTTTTCAGGATGGCCCCACGAAGGCAGCCAGCCAGGGTTCCTAGTTACGTTCGGGATGGAATCCCACTGAGCGACGAGGCCTCGGTGCAGAGCCCCAATACAGTGGAGGCACCAGTGGTACTACTACCCGTTGAGCCACCGATGCTATCAGCCCCAGTGGCGGAGAGTGCACGCCTCCTGAGTGCACTGCACGAGTTTTAGAGATAGAGGCCATCCAGGTTCTGCAGAGAGATGGACCCTCAGTCAGTTGAGGATTGCTTGGAGGCTATCATATGAGTCTTCAGATTGGTAAGTACACCAACAGACCTTATGGTGATCCTTTCCATGAGTCTCCTGCACGCAGCAGAAGGTAGATGGTGGAGCCTAATGCTCTAGGTGCACGACAAGGTATCACTACTTTAGAGGGACTTCGAGAGCCTCTTCTGCTCGGAGTTTGTTCTAGCCACCCTCCGTGTGGTGCACATCCAGGAGTTACTACAGCTGCGATAGGGTAGCATGGAAGTAGCACAGTACTCAGCAAGATTTACCGACCTCTCATGCTACTCCACGGACATGGTACGGGACCCATTCATCCGGTCTCGGACCTTTGAGCAGGGACTGAGGCATGAGATCAGAGCTTCTACGATTCCCCTCAACATCCCAACACAGTCGGGGGTGCTGGAGCGAGCCCTATTAGTGGAGATCTTTCTCGTCGAGTAGCCACCAGCAGCGAGACCCAGCACAGGACGGTACAGAGTGGAGTCTTTTGCAGCTGGCAGTCGACAGATGTCGCAGGGGTCCAAGCGGACCAGGCCATCAGGTGGGTGAACTCAGGATATAGGTTCGGCTATGTGGGGCACACGACACAAAGCCAGCCTTATGAGGAGTAGACAGTTCTATTCATGCGGCGGGCAGGGCCACATGGCTTTTGGTTGTCTGACCCGCCATGCAGACAAGAAGCAGACAGTGGAGGGACCTCTCAGGCAGAGGTAGAGGTTTGACCATGGCGGTCTGCAGGTGGCAGGTGGACGAGGCAGAGGAGCTGGCCGAGCAGCGTGTGGTGGATGACGTTCCGAGGCTCTACCACCACCACCCCCAGGAGGTCCACCCCAGCCACAGGGAGCTGGCGGGCAGAGGCAGGCTCAGCTCCAGGAAGCGGAGTTTTACAACCACGGTGAACCTGAGATGATTCCAGGTACTATATGTGTCTACTCCAACCTTTCTACAGTTCTTATAGACACGGGTGTGAGTCATTATTTTATTACCGCTGCCCTTGTTTGGAGCTCAGAGATTTCGACGGAGCCGTTGGATCAATCCTGATGGCTAGAGACTCCTACGGGAGCAGACTCAACGATCATGCATTGTTGACGGCAGTGTGATCTTACTCTAGGAGGTGAGAGCTTCGGCTGGGATCTTATTATAGAGGCGTCGAGTCCTTACGACATCATCTTGGGTATGGACTAGTTATCTATAGTCCATGCTCGAATCGACTGTATTAGGATCAAAGTGCGGTGTGTCCGCAAGGATGAGACCAGGTTCACCTTCACCGGAAAGAAGGTAACCTTCGAAGCATAGGATGGACTTAAGTAGTGGAGATGATAGCCGATCACACATCAGTTGGCTATTCTCATCCTCGGAGCAGTTGATGTTTGGAGTCCGAGTTTTCTTGTTGTGGTGGATCAGTATGCGGATGTTTTCCCTGACAGTATTCCAGGATTACCTCCTCGTAGGGAGGTAGTTTTCTATATAGACATGTACCCTGGGAAATCACCGATATCTACTCCAACATATCATATGTCTCCCACCGAGCTTCGTGAGCTCCGGGTACAACTGGAGGACTTATAGGGGAAAGGTTTCATCCGACCCAGTGTTTCACCCTGGGCTTCTCAGATTCTGTTCTCCAAGAAGGCGGATGGGAGCTTGCGACTGTGCGTCGATTATCGTCTCCTGAACCAGGTGACCATGAGGAATAAGTACCCTCTTCCGAGGATTGACGATCTCTTTGATCAGCTCAAGGGAGAATGATGGTTCTCAAAGATAGACCTCAAGTCAGGATATCACCAGCTCAGATTTCGAGATGAGGATGTGCATAAGACGGCCTTCAGGTGTCGGTATGACCACTTAGAGTTCTTGGTTATACCCTTCGGCGTGACCAACGCTCCAATAGTGTTCATGAGTCTTCTGAATAGGATCTTCCAGCCTTACCTCAATCATATTTTTGTAGTCTTCATTGACGACATATTTATTTACTCAACTACCAAGGAGGATCACGCCTACCACTTATGGGTTTTACTGGATACACTCCGAGAGCACCAGCTTTATGTTAATCTCTTGAAGTGCTAGTTCTGGATTCGACAGATTCCCTTCTTGGGGCACGTCATCTCAGAGGCGGGATTTGCAGTGGATCCCGTGAAGATCAAGGTAGTACTTGCTTGGGAGCCACCCAGGAGCATGACAGAGGTGCAGAGTTTCCTAGGTCTTGGAGGGTACTATCAGAGATTTGTGCCAGACTTATCCAGAGTTGCAGCACCACTTACATCTTTGACAAAGAAGGGTAAACCATTCATGTGGTAAGATAGATGTCATCAGAGCTTTCAAAATCTGAGGCAAAGATTGACCAGTGCTCCCATCTTGAGGCTGTCGGAGGAGGGTATAGGGTAAGTAGTTTAGTACGACGCATCAGCAACCAGAATGGGGTGTGTCCTGATGCAGGATCAAGAAGTGATCTCTTATGTTTCACGGTATTTGATACAGCATGAGTAGAACTATGCTACCCATGACCTGGAGTTATCTGCAGTGGTCTTCGCCCTGAAGATGTGGCATCACTATCTGATGGGCGAGCGCTTTACAGTCTACTCTGACTACCAGAGTCTCAGGTACATTTTCTCACAGAAGGACGAGAACCTGAGACAGCAGCAATGGCTTGAGTTCCTCCAGGATTATGACTTTGAGATTGTCTATACTCTTGGGAAGGGGAACATTGTGGCTGATTCTCTCAGCAAGAGATCAGGCATTCTGCTACTTGGAGAGGTGACAGAGCAGTTAGCTGCTTTGCAGATATCCTTCGTGGATAGAGATGGGGCAGCCTATCTATAGTCCCTTACAGTAACTCCTCCACTACTTCAGCAGGTCAGAGAGGCACAGCGTGGGGATGTTGACTGTGAGGTGCGACATGCTCAGATATCCTCAAGGCTGGCACCCAATAGATTTTATGAAGGCGGGGAGCACATCATCCTCTTCAGGGGTCGTACCATGGTATTAGTTGCACTACAGGAGGACGTTCTGAGAGATTTCCACACTTCCCCTCTATTGGTACATCCAGGAGTAGCGAAGATGTATCAGGACCTCGGACGACAGCACTGGTGGCAGGGTATGAAGATGGATGTAGCAGAGTTCTTTTCTCGATGCCTCACTTGTCAGCAAGTGAAAGCGGAGCACCAAGTACCGGTAGGCTTGGTATAGCCCTTAGAGGTCCCGGATTGGAAGTGGGATAGAATATCCCTAGATTTCATGATGGTGATTCCACGTACTTCCAGAGGGCGTGACTCTATATGGGTGATTGTCGACCAAATCACCAAGTCGGCCCACTTCCTACCAATTAGGTACCAGGGCTCAATAGAGATCTTGGGATGCCTCTACATCCAGGAGATCGTATGACTTCATGGTGTGCCATCATCTATCGTCTCCGATTGAGATGCTGGCTTTACTTCCCGGCTTTAGAAGGGTTTATAGGAGGCATTTGGGACACAGCCACACCTGAGCACTGCCTTCACCCTCATATGGATGGCCAGACAGAGAGGACCATTCAGACACTCTAGGACATGCTTCGTGTATGTGTCCTTGAATTTGGTCACAGCTGAGAGGATCACCTACCCTTGGTGGAGTTTTCTTACAACAACATCTACCACTCCACCATCGGGATGGCGCCTTACAAGGCACTGTACGGCCGACCATGCAGATCACCTCTGTGCTAGACTGACCCGGGGGAGTCAGCACTCGTAGGACCAGAGATAGTTCATGCTACAACGGAGAAGGTGAAGATCATCCAGGAGTGGATGAGGACTGCACAGAGCAGACAGAAGTCCTATGCTGATAGGAGACGGAGGCCACTAGAGTTCGAGGATGGCGACCACGTTTTCTTATGGGTCTCACCTCGGTGTGGATTACGAAGATTTGGTTGGGGTGTAAAGTTATCTCTGTGCTTCATCGGACCATTCTAGGTCCTCTTTAGGGTAGGAGTGGTGGCTTAGTGCATGTCCCTTCCACCTCAGTTGCACCGAGTGCATGACGTCTTCCATGTGTCTCAGCTGAGGAGATACATGCACGACCCGACTCACATCATCGACCACGGGGAGCTGTACATCGATGACAGGGCTACTTTCAGGGAGTTCCCAGTGGAGATCGAGGATTGACAGGAGTGGGTCCTGCGTGGATGGTCGATTCTTCTTGTGCGCATTCGTTTGTAGCATGGGAACCTCCAGGAGAGCACATGGGACTGGTAGGCTCAGATGCATGCTCTGTACCCTCATTTGTTTCCCTAGTTTATGTTGTAGCTTTACGGGGACGTAAAGCCCTAAGGTGGTAGTAATGTAAAGACCTGTAAATTTCAAGTAATTTTTTTTCATAAATTCTTTGGAAGTTTTCGAGTATGTGGCTTCTAACAGTACTTGATTTTGAGGCCCGGTGTGCCCGAAATAAATTTCTGAAGTTTAGCTCAGGTACGTTTAGTGAACGAACGAGCGGGTTTTTCTATATTTTGAACTGGTGCCCAGAATTGAAATATGAGGGTACCAATGAACTCACAGTGCTGGTAATTTCTTAAGGGGACTTTTACCACAGTTGCGTTTTAAGTGGGTTTGATGTTTTTTTGGGTTTAATTAAGAGGTAAATAAAATTGTTGTGAAATTTTATTTTAAATCTAGGGAGGTTAATTCCTCCCATGGGTAGTTAAGTATGGGACCCACAACCACCTAACTACCCAAGTGTGGATGTTATAAAGGTGGGGCCCACACGAGCCCCAACCATTCAATTTTACACTGACTCTTTAAAACCCCCCTCATTAAATTGGAAACCCCCTTTTTTATTACCAACGCGTTTAATTAATGAGGAACATTCCTCTCCCTCCCTTTTAATTATCTGCCAACGCATATAATTAATGGGGATCTTCCCTCTCCCTTCCTTAAATTAATTGTCAACATGTTTAATAAATGTGTTTATTTGAATTTTGGGAAGTTACTTTGCATGAGAAATAAAATAATAGGAGGAGCCTATTATTTTAATTTGGGAGACCTTCCGTTGTGCTATGGAAGATCGAGAAAGCTCTTGAGATCTTGTAAGAACGTCGGCCTCTGACGAAGAACGACATCTCCTTCGACGAAGAATGCTGGTTCCTCAAAGAATGACGACGCGCCACCCATTCTCTCTTCCACGACAAGAGAGGAGACGTCGCTTCCTCCTTGGCGCACTCTGACGTCGCCTACGATCCCTTTCCCCACGATGCTGTCTACTGTGACACCGACGTACAACATCGATTGTTGAGGTAGGGAAAAATTTGAATATTTTTATTTATGAGATTTATACCCTTGTACTTGGCGTTTAAATTGTTGGGTGACGATTTGAACCTCTAACGCGGTGGGTGCGGACTAACGAACAAAACCCGGACTCACCGCTATTTTGTTCTTGATGCGCGGGGTGGTTAGTGATGACAAAACGGGACTACAATGAGAAATCAAAGCCTTTGCAGTGGAGCTCAGGTCCCGTAACGACTGCAGGCGCAGACGGGAGCAAGAACGGACCACCGAAATGACTCCGGTGGCCCGCGGAGTACCGTGGCGGGGGCCGACACTGGTTGGCCCCCTGAAGGCGGCGGCGCCTGGACGAGCTGCCAACAGAAGCCACCGTGTCATTGGACGTAGTAGCGAAGGGAGGATCCCGTGGCCCGCGCGGGATCCGGCGGAGACCGCGGTGCCAGCATGGCGCCGCGTCCGCGGAACAGCCCCCCCCCCCCCCCCCCCCCCCCGCTTGGCTCGCTGGCCGAGCGAGTGCACCCCCCCCCCCCCGGCCGGGCCGGGGTGGGTCACGGGGACTGGGCCAGGCACAGGCCCAGGTCAGGTCGACCCGGTTCGGGTCGACCCAAGGGGGTCGGACCGGGCCCAAACCCCCCACTTCGAACCATTTTCAGTCTTTTGTCCACAACTTGAGCTACAAAACTCCGATCAATACACCATTAGTTGCATAGGAATCCTTGGATCGAGATGGTAGTTTCGGTACACTACACTTGAGGTTTCGGAAAAGTTTGGTTATAGCCGGGTTAGTTCGAACCCAGAACCAACCGAGCCCCTAGAGCGAAAACGCTTATAACATAAGGACCGAACGTCTTATTGACATGTCGTCAACTACGTTGAATTCCTTTTGTTGAGACGGTTATTTTGGAATACTCCACTTGAGGTTTGGACATAGCTGGAGTACAATCGGTTTGGTTTTAGCTTAAAAATCAGTCGGGCCCCTGGAATGAAAAAGGCAATAACTCTCAGACCGGGTGTCTGATTGACGCATCGTCTGTCATGTTGGGTTTCTTTTGACGAGACAAAAATTTAGGATACATAAACTCTGGACTTCATGATAGTTGATGTATCGACTCTCTTGCTCGAGGAGTGGACCCTCCCAGAATCGAGCATGCTGTGTGTGGGAACCCTAAAGTTGTCTTCGACTGCATCAACTACTATATTGGAATCCTCTGTGGGTTCGACAGCGATGACTACCATACTAGGATCCTCCGTGGGTTCGACGGCGATGAATAATGTTCTTGTATCTTGTGTGGGTCTGGTATTATTGACCTCTGTACTTGTATCCTGTGTGGGTCCGGCAGAGTAGCTGGTCTTGTATCCTGTGTGGGTCCGACAGCTTAGCTGGACTTGTATCCTGTGTGGGTCCGACAACTTAGATGAATCAATGACTACATCTGATCATCTCTATCGCTATACGGAAGATGCATACCTGTGTGATCTGAGTCTTGACTTCAATAATTATCAATGATGTGATTGACTTTCTTTCCTATGTGGACTGGGTTGTTCTTGGGCTCGAGAGTTGGAGTCGAATTGTAATTTATAACTTACATATATGTATGGGAATATACCTAAGTTGGGTCGGTTGATACTTTGTGACTGTATATTTCCTTTGTGGTCTATTATTCGTGGATTCTGAGAGACCTTCTGGGGTCTCGGGGTCCCTACTAAGTATCGTATACTCACCCCTTCATGGGTTATGCCCGCACTATGTTGTGTTGGATGTAGACGACGGACAAAACTGACCGAGGTGGAGGCTTGTGGATCTAGATGGTACCCTGAGGTGGGCCACTTGGCGGGACGTACATGGAGAAAACGGCCGAACCCGAGGAGCTGAGGAGACTATCTGTACCCACCCTTCAGGTGGGATTTCCAGAGGATGACTCGGTGTTGCTGATTTACTTTTTTGTTGTTGTACTTTCTTTTCAGTTGCATTGTACTTTCAGTTGGGTTTGTATACTGGCCCATTTACTTTTCAGCACTTACCATGTACCCAGTTTTACTTAGTGCTTACTTCACTTGCATACTCTGTTTTGTTTGTTTACTTTATAAAGGCAATGCCTTCCCTTTTATCGGAATTTACGCCTTTGGTGCTAGTCGCCAGCCCCTGGCCTATGGAAGGCGGGCTTGGGGTAGTCACGACATGGGCCCCGAGGATGGGTCATGACAGTAACTCTAAACTTGTAACTTCTTGTGATTATTCCCATACCCACGTACTTTGGTCCATGCCCGTATACTTGGAATTCTCTATGTACTTGTCCATGTCCAAGTACACAGTCTTTCTTGTGTACCATGTTCATGCCCATGTGTTAGATGGTGTCTATTCCTATTTACCCTATGGGATACATGCTAGGCCTCCATCACCAGGTCACACATCTTGAGGTAGGGACTACATGGCATGTGATCTATTTTCTAAATATGTAAATACTAGAACTGTAGAAGGGGGACTACATGGTGTGTGTTCATGGGACTACACGTCATGTAGTCAGGGTTTTCACATAAATCCAAAGTGGTTCTAGGTGTCTCACCTCACCACCTCCACCACTGATCCCACCTCAATAACATCTCTAAATCATGGATCTAAGATTATTAAGTCCTTGTGTCTCTACTATCTAGAATATAGTCTTTGATCCACTCGAATAGTAGCTACTATTTCACTATGATGTCATCGTGTGTCAAACTGTGAAATAGGAATTGTCATTCTAATCCTGATCCACCTCAAATCATCTATTATTATCATAAATCCACAATCACGCCCTCAACCATTAATACAAACCCATTTTATCAATATATTTCACTAACTAACAGTCACAAAATGATCGAATAACAAGTATTATTCGAACCACTGAACAAGGAAATACTAGAAATTAATAATGCGAAGAACAGTGTATGAAATATAAGAAACAAAAAAAATGAATTAACCCCATTCATTTTTCATGTTGGACATTATTTTTTTATAATTATGAATGAAGATCCACAAAATAAACAATAATGATAACCTTCCCAAAATCCCAAGTAAGTAAACTCACTGTCGCAACACGATCTACCCATGAACCATTATGTTGGTTGATTTGAATTGAATTCATGATGGGATAATCATATGGGGAATTAATAAAAGAAAAATAAATCCCTACATCAAGTTAGTATTTATCACTGATGAAAAACATATCGGTGTTTTCATCATTGGTGTGATCCTCAAATTTTGTTAGCGAAAATGATCCTTGGTCTATTGTTGTTCTCCAAGATCTCCTCTAATGGCTCGACTCATAATCCCAAAGTTATGTGGTTAACCCTAGGGATTTATTATACTAAAATATTTATAGAGGATATTAAGTTTCTACATTTAGATATAAAAATAATAATTAATTAATTAATATTATTATTTTCACCTATGACATCACTTTATCAAAATGCTTGATTCCGACAAATATTATGTGGTGCCTATGGTGAAACTCTCATTCTAGACTCAATAGAGAACTTATATTTCCCATATGATTCCCCACTCAGGAGTTATCCCACTATTTTAGGAAGATTTTGTATGTGTGATATAATATATTAAATATTTTTTATTATATTTAATATATTTATTATAAAATATTATTATATATTTTCCAAATCATTCAAGGAAGAAATAAATAATTTACCTGAAATTATTGAGGAAACATTAACACTACATTAGATTTATCATAATAAATATCCTAAAAGTGATTCATCTAAAAAATCCTTTCACCCATTTACATCATCATGTTAGCCCATAATTACAATAGTTTAACCAATATCAATCTTAGTATAACCTAGGTTAATTTATGTCAGGTTATCTTATATTTCTCAACCTAATCCCATGAGGTAACCAGGAAATCAATCATTCATAGAGAATTGTAAAGAGTATATGATCAACCAAAGCATATCCCTTGAGATTTTTTATCCAGATGTTACATTATAGGCCCACTCATCGTGTATCAGAGTGATCATAAAGAGTATGACCATAAGAATATAAACATGGCATAAGAAAATGATATCATAAGATTGTGTATTCATAAACATGTGGAAATAACCTAAAATATGATATCATGCACATAAGTCAAGGTTTACTCCCAATACCACCATCATAAAGGGGAAAAATTTCTATGGTTGATTGAGTTCACTCCCTGTTCATATAAACATAGCATACAATGTCCCATGGTGGATTGGGTTCACTCCTCATTCCCATAAAAAATGGGAAAAGTCCCATAGTGGATTAGGTTTACTCTATAATCCGTCACATAACATCTCATGAGATAAAAATATTTACTCAATTCATTTGAGGAATATCTAATTCAATTATCATCCATCACATGACATAGTGTGCTTAAGATAATCACTTGTATACCATACATAGAGTATAAAGTCTCTTAGTGGATTAGGTTTTCTCCATAATCCCATAGATAAAATATAATAATATATACATTTTTACTCAAAGAATTAGAGGGAAATATAATTCTAGTATTACCCCTAATATAAATTAAAATTATACATATGTGTGCCACATGAAGAAAATAAACCATTCATAAATCATAAGAATGATCAAACCACCTGAGAATGACGTGGGTTCTGTAATCTTCTCTAATATCATAACATAAGGCTATTTCATAAGGATTCCCAAAAGAAAAATAAATTAAATATTTTTGGATGTTCATATTTTTATGAAGAAATATAGTTCTTGAATATTGAGTTCTAATGAATAAGAATTATTGAGAATGATCAAGGATAAGTAAGAATAAAAATGAACTGCATAGGTGATGCTTTTTGAAATAAGTATTTGATATTTTAAGGAAGGAAATAACTTATAATTTCCCCTTATAGCACAATTTAAACAGTATATTTTTTCATAAAATAATTATGGCTTTAAAATATGATCATGGTGAAACATTCTATGGAGGTAATACTTTTCATGAAATAAGAAATCATAAGGTTCCCATTTTTTGTTTTAAAAACACCTTTACTAACATCCCACATCATAAAAAAATAATAATAAATTATTTTGAAGTGAGGATACGGTAAATATTAAGTTTACATGAGATAACACTTAATTTGGTTACCATTTAAAATGGATAAAATTATCCTGAAGGTAAATTTTGAACAGGGATGGGAACCATTGTTTAAGATAATGGGAATTATTCTTAACATAAATATATTTTCAAGAAGTATTAGAACAAATAAATGAGGAATATTTTAATAAAATGTGATATAAAAAGATAAAAATATGGTATACCATATAAAAATATAGAATAAACTCAATGTTAAACATTATAACTCAATAAATAAGATTGAGTTATCAAAGACCTTTATATTTTTGGGTAGACATCAAACGTATCCTAGAATAAGGAATACCATAAAAGGAAGTGAAATTTCCATGTTCAAAAATAATTTATGATAATATATATTATAGGGGTAGTACTAACACTATAAAAATGATTATTGGTTCATAATTTCAAATCATGACTCAATTAATATTGATTGAGACATAAACCTTTACATCTAGGCTTGCACCTGAGTCGTATGACATTTCAAGAAAGGAATTTGATTTGGAATACCATATCCTATGAATCAAAAATAAATCAATAATAAAATATTTATAGTATGGTAAATAAAATAAAAACTATAAAAATGATACATGGTTCATAAAACGTAACATGTCTCAACAGGTCATAATTAATACCAAGAAAACTCTTACAACATGTGGAACGTGAAACCATTTAAATAGATATCTAAAAATTGATCTTCAATTAAAATAAATAATATTTATTTCATGATATAATATATTAATAAGGAATTATAGACATGAAATAAAATAAATTAGGTGAATAATACAAAAAATTTCTCAAACAAAGGACTTTGAGATGAAAACCCTAACCTTGTTACAGGTTTGTTTTTTACTTTCTCTTAACATCATTGGATACATGATCTTATCTTAGAGATATTCTTGGAAAACATGGCATGTTGATAATTTAAATATAATAGGAGATTATAGATGAATAAATTAATTCTATGAGAGGTAATATTAATAGATCTTTAAGTGTAAATCAAATGGTAATAGTATCATTGAAATGGTGGAATTGATCCCTATTAATAAGTGAAGAAAAGTGAACTTCTGGTAATTCCCTTTATACTTCCAAGATATCATTACACTATTCATTGGTAAATGACCCTAAAATTTCTTTATAATGGAGTTTTAGGTGGTTGGGGTTGATAAATCCTCAACAAAGACTTTACACAATTGTTTTAGACATCTTTCATGTCTTTTACTATTGCTATTTATATTTAAACATTTCGATTTTTACCTTAGTAAATATTTTTTAACTAAGTAATTTATATTTTATTTAAAAATATAAGGTCTCCCATATTACCAAATATTGATTTTTAAACCTAAATTTTATATCCATTTAGTCTAATTAAATTTCTAAATGTGATAAAATAAAATCTTAAATTCAAATATAATGTATATATTAACAGTTTTAGAGAAAAAAATGATTTTTAACCATTAATTGTTCCTAATATTATTTATTACTGATTACCAATTGAATTAATTTTAATATAATTATATATAGGTTTAAAAATTATATTATATTAATCATATAAATTTCATCAATTAAATTGATTAGATAAAAATTACAAAATATTAATAAAACGATTATTTTAAAAATAGGTTCAACATTATCTTGGTAATTAACTTTAATAATCATATTATTATCATTATGAATCAAAATGAAATTGAACTTTTTAAATAATATTGACAAGTTAAAATAAAATTAGAAATTTATTTTATTAAATTTATTTTCTAGAAGTGATAATGTCTAATTTTTAATATGATGGAATAAAAACAATTTTTATTGTGGAATATTACTTGAGTTTTTAAAATTTTAAACATGTGTTTTATAAATTCTACATATTATTTTTTCATTATTTATATTAATTATTAAATATATTTTTCTATATTAGAAGTTTTTATGAAACTTTGAAATCATTATTGTATTATAAATGTGATATTTTTTTACCAAAATCTGTATTTTTACTATTCACCTAAAAATTAATTATTTTTAATAAATCCCAAAAAATAATATTAATATAAAATTAATATAATGAATCCAGAAATTATATTTTCATTTCCAAATTAGATTTATATAATTTTCTATTTTAATATTTAAATAAAATCATAAAATACAATGAGAAATAGTTTTTATTGGAAATTTTATTCTTTAAAAGAGTATTTGTTCTTATTATTAATTTCTATAAAACATTAATAAATTTGGTATTAATAAATCAATGTTATATTTTTTTTAAATCATCATTTGAAAACAATATAATTAATTTCCTTTAATAAAAATCCATGTCCATAAAAATTTAAATTCTTAAATACAATAACGAATTAAGTAATTTTTTTAAAATAACCTTTATATATGTAAACCTTTATATTACTATATTTTATAATTTAGTTACTCATATAAACACCTACTAAATAGACTACAGATCTTAATGGTCTAAACATTTTACAGTTTTTTTAGTTTAATATTTTGTATGGAGCGGGATATCAAACATTTTTTATTTAAGTAGAGGAAAACATATATTAAATTCTTGGGTTATTACAAACTTTAGTTGGTATCAAATCCAATATGTAAAAAAATATGTTTTTAGCACCAAATATGTCAGTAAAGTTTGAACTATTATAAAAGGGGGTCACTTCATAGGTATATTCACACCAAGAGAATCTCATTATAAAGGGCCCACCGGGCCTTTGAAAACTCCTTTAAGAATCCAAATTATGAAATCCTCTTTGAAAACAAAATCACATAAACATATTCAAAGTATCTCAATTAATTAAATAAACAAAAAAACTTAAAAGAATAAAGAACAGATTTTATTTAAATTTAACCCTATTAAATTATTTTGAAAAAAAATCATTTAAACATAAGTTACTCTCTTTATAATTCAATGAAAATAAAAACACCCCTTTAATGATAACATTCTTTTTAAAAGAGACTCTTATGCATTTAAACAACCACCAGGTATAGAGAATTTATATGAAAATGGGTTTTTATCATAGAAACATAATAAATCCATATCTAAATAAAATGTAAACTAAGAGATAAACCAATATATTTTGGAAAGTAAAAATAGATACACATTTCACAAATAATGGTTTAAAAGTATACTAGTAATAGTTTATTTAAATTTAAAGAGTTATGAATGGAGAAACCTCCATGAATTGATGACTCATAAATCAATATCATGCTCGTAGTGACCTCCTTTGGGTCCAGAATCACTTAACCAAATGAGAAAAACCTTTAAATTAATAAACTCAGAATTTGAAACCAAAAATCACAAGATGAAAAAATTGATGACAAACTCATGATATGGAAAAATAGCACTGAACATCATACAATATGGTTTTGGTCCACTCCATAAACACTCTAAGACCAAATACACTAAAAATAATTATTTAATCACCCAAAAAAATGTAAAATTAAACCCAAATTCCATAAAAGACCTAAATAAACTCATAGGGAAACATGCCTAATGACAAATCGTGAATGGAGGCATGAGAACCCCTTCTTAGGATGTTCTTTATAATATACACATAAAATAATCAAGAAGTTGGATTGTTGCACTATTACATGGTATAATAATCACCCCAAATCCCTAATATAGAAAATAAAAAATAGAAAGGAATAATAAAGAAGAAAAATAAGGATAAGGCGGAGACTTTACATTCAATTAATATAACAAAACCCTTCTAAATGACCCAAATTGAAGGGATGAAAAGTGGGGGAATGGGGGATTTAATGTGGGTGTCACAGCTTTTATTAATCGATTGAAATAAATAAACCTTCAGGGGTTCCAAATAAGCCTCCTATAAATTTATCAAAAGTAATTACTAAAAAAATAAGCCACTAACTTAGTTTCGTCCTGACCATACTTTTAGCTCTATGAGGCCTCCTTTCCAGGGTCTTGTGGAAGCATGGCCCCTCTAGGTCATAGAATGACTTCTTTGTGGAAGTGATATTGACCTACAGCTAACCATTGTCATAGTTTTAGACTTCTAGGTCATATCAGGACTACCATGAGGAATTGTAACCAATCCTCTTTCAAATTGTTTTGTGCCATGACACTCTTGGGTCACTCTGTGATTGCCTCTTTGTACAGTTATCATCCCTAAACCAAATACCATTGTAGTGTGACTCCTAGAAATTTTGTTTTAATGACCTTACTATTAAATATTTCAAGCACCAACACCACATTAATTACTCTAGTTGTTATTCCACTATAATAATACTCTCAAAAAACCTAAAAAGGCATTCAAAACATGATCAAAACACCTCACCCTCAATCAGAATCCAAAATTTAAATTTCCTTAGGCTTTCACTAACCTATACTGATATAGTTTATTACAATCTCTCCACTATAAAAAACTTTCTATCCCTATAAATTCCTTTTTAATACCCATGGATAAAGTCACTTACATAACATGGGACAACTCTCATACTAAAAATCTTAAAATCAAACATCATAAAACCATTCATCAAAATATCACACACAATCAGGGTTCTTAGAAAAATAAAAAGTTTATCTTACTCCAAAACCACATATCAACAAAATTATAGCTAGAAAAATGAAAAATAATAATATATAAAAATAAAATTATAAAGAAATCAATTCAAATAATCAAATACTCTTAATCCTGAAACATTATAAAATTAGTATACCCATAAAATTACAAACCATTTTTATCAAATAAAATATTCCCATAATATATAAGGACTAGAATATTATAAAATATAAATCATTCACTTTTTAAATAAAATATCTTAATATATTAAAAAAATCAGGTCATAACCCACCAATCACCACTTACAGGAACAGTACTCGGTATCATCCTTACATGACCAAAATAAATATCTCTAATGCTAAAAATGTAATCCCATTTTATAAACCTAGATTCTTTTTATTTTAAATGTAAACTGAGTGAAATTATTCTTTTTTCACTAGGTTATATATTACTAACATAAAAAACATTTTTCTGAAGAAAAAAAGCTTTCAAAAATTACAAGTCTATAATTAATCACATGAAAGATAACAATATTATATTTACATTATTTAAAAGATAATTTCCCATAAAATGAACTAATAGACCCTTAACAATTTTGTTTCTAATAAAATAATTCATTTATGAAAAGATATACTACTTATTTAGTAACAAAAACTAAGAATTTCATGTTTGTAAACTAAAAAAAAGGAAGTTCGTATTTATAAATAACGGTCAAAAATACAAACAACTTAACAAAGAAAAAACATGTATATAATGATTTTTTTTTTATTTTTGAAAAGGATTTTGACCACATTAAAACTATTTAATTTAAAAATAACTTCTAACACACCAATTAAAATTCCAAAATTATCCCCCATGGAACCAAAATTCCCTTATAAAAAATTTGAATAAAGATAACCATTGAATTAAAAAGACATACATTTCACGAACCAGCATAGATACCCTTATACCCTAATACCTATGCGGATATTGACATATTTCAAAGGGTGTTCCCAATACCCATGGGTTAGAGACTAAATCATAAAATCATATAAGAAAAATAGGTAATGATTAGTGATAAAAAAAATAGAGGAAGTTAATAGATACAGGTTAGTATACTCAATACTTCAAATAGAGAAAGTACTAGAAAAAACAGGCAAGACAACACCCAAATAGTACATCATCAAGAGACACAATGGTTTCAAAGATAAAACTATAAGATAAACCCATGTAATAAGTCGATCACATCTATACTGAGTACCACCATCACTCCAGGTCCTAAATATTAATAACATCCCCCAAAACCAAGTGGAACGTTTCTTTTGCTCGGACCTGGCATAAGATATTCGATAAATTCCTAAAGGGAAAGGTAGGGAGTGGGGTATAAAGCCCAGTAGGGCCTCACCATGTGTTCCATAATAATTTCTATACCAATTAAACCAATTATTATATTTATATTAATAAAAATAAGGCATTTCATGGCATTCACATATTTTTAAAAAAAACATGCTTTCATAATCAAATGATGGAAGATATATTAAAACAGGATTAAATGAAAATTTTATAATAAAACAGTTATATAAAAAAACATAAATAAAATAGTTCTATAAATCAATTTAATTTAATAATAAAAATAGGTATATAATGTAAACATTTATCAAGTTCCTGGTAATAGGATCCTCATACTATTCATCAGTGATCTCATCTCAAAGTGTGCACATGTCTCATGACTCAAGTATTTGGGACTCAACTCACCATCAAAGAAAAAATCATTTCATAGTTTGTTTAATTCATTATTTTCATCATCAACAATGTGTTATAGGTTTATATCCTAGCATGATTGTCAAAATAATACACTAACTACCTGGCTCACAGGTTCTTCAATCAAAAAACCAATCAATCATGGTAAAATAAATCATTTCAAATCAGTTCAAAATACAATTTTACACTTTTATTTTTCAACATGTCTTTATCATTTAAAAATAAATCATGTTTTTAATTAATTCATGCCTTTTTAAATCACCTTTAAATTGAATCCAATTTTCTAAAAAATCAATTTCCAAATCAATCCATTATTTTTATCAAATCCACCAAAAAAATAAATTCCACTAAAATTAGTGGGTTTTCACAATCTATATTCATTTTTTCAAAATCATCCATCGATAATAAAAAATGAAAGTTTTTAAATAATTTAAAAACTCATTTTGAATCAATCTAGAAAATAACTGGTTTTAATTGTAGTGAAATAACATATGGAACCACCTACCTTTAATTAGTGATCAAATCAACACCATCAGTAGGAAAATCCAATAAATAACAAATGTAGAGGAGAACAACAAGGATATTCTGTATAAAAAACATCAATATAAAACTCTAATTCAATAAAAAAAACATGTGATCATGTTGTTTCCAAAGAGGGGTAGTGGGGAGGAGGAGAAAACCATAATTTGGGAACTCACTAGGGATCAAAATAAAAACCAAGATGCTTGGAAGGGAAGAAATATCCCACTACACACAAGATGAAGACTACAGTTCTCATGAGAAGTGTATATAGATTTCCTAAACAAATCATGTGTGCATCACAAATAAAATAGTTGTTCATGATTCACTTAAGTCAAAAATAAATGTTTTATGGCGTAAAGTTGTCTAGTTTCACACACACCAAAAAAGGCATCAAATTTGGAAAAAAAATACAAAATAAATAAATTTATGGTGTTAGATCACCCTTTATGATATAAAATAGTTTGTGTTATAAGAAAATAATATGGTTTGTGGCCATTAGAAAATTTACATTATAAATAAATAATTTACAATGTAAATTTTTTTGTAACCAACATCCGAAAATTAAATCCTACAAAAACACTCACAACCTCAAACTCACCCTGGACCTAAAAAGGAACCCTCTAAAAATATTTTTACATTTATAACTAGACTCTGTTAATCCTAAAAACCATACATCCCTGGACATTAGTGTATTCTACCTAAAAACATATATATCCTCAAAATTTCCAAAATTTACACAAACAAAAAAAGAATCAAAAAAATAATCAAGGAATAACTAATAAAACGGAAAAAGATATTATATCCTCCTCAATGTAAACACTTTTTGTCCCTATAAATCATGTTAATAAGATTCTAAAATAAAGGGATGGGCCCAATGCTCCCTCATTAGTGGATTATTCTCTCATTTATCATATGAATCAGAGTCAAGATATCATTGCACATGGACCAAAGGTATCATTATACCACAAAGAACCTTGGTCTCATTATCAAAAATTCTATATAGATGCATTATCTTGGATAAATCATTCTCAACATCAAGATCCTCCCAAATACGAAAGTTATAAGGGTCAAAAAGATACTTTCAAATATATAATACATGAAACACATTGTGTATTAAAGATAACTGATGTGAAAGTGATAAATAGTAGGCCACCTTCCCCACTCTCTTAATAATTTAAAAATAACTCTTACTAATGGCCAATATGAATGGACTGTTTAGATTCTCAATAATATATTGAGAGCTTGCTCAATGGAATTTAAAGGATGATGGGATCATCATCTCCCACTGGTTGAGTTATCATATAACAACAGATTCCACTCAAGTATACAAATGGATCGATACGAATCTCTAAATGGGAAGTAATGTTTAACTCCTACTTGTTGGGATGAATTTCAAAAAATTAAGATACTTGGACATGATCTTGTGAAAGATATGATAGAGAAGGTTTAATACATATAACATCATATAAAATACGATCAGGTTTGGTAGAAGATATATACTGAAAACCGATGAAAGGACCTGGAGTTTGATATTGGAGACAAATTTTTCCTTTTAATATCACCATGTAATAGTGTCTTATGGTTTGGAAAGAAATGGAGGCTTAGCCCTAGGTATATTGGCCCCTTTCAGATCCTTGATTTCATAGGGGCAGTGCATATCGACTTGAATTTCTACCAAATATAGCTCAAGTTCATGATGTGTACCATGTATCTCTCAAAGTACATAACTGACCCCTCAAATGTACTAAATCTAGAGGTGGTACAAATGAAGAATAGCCTCTCATATGATAAGAATCCAGAGAAGATCATGGACCATAGAGACAATGTTATATTCAATAATACAACTCGCCTTATCAAAGTTTTGTGGTAGAATCATATGTATGAAGAGGTGACAATGGAACCAGAGGAAACAAAGGATCAAAAGTACCCTAATCTATTCTAAATAGAGAATATGAGTTGAAATTTTTTGGAAAATGTCCAAAATGGGAATAATTTAATGATACTATGTTCATTAGTAATATTTATTTCTTAAAAAATGTATGTTGTATTGTTTTATATAAGTATTATATGCATAGTACACATAGAGAAACCAACAAAACTTTAATTAATTAATAAATATCATTACATTAGTCAGATATGAAACCAATGAAAAATAAAAACATTAAATTAGGGAAAATATATAAAATTTAAAATATAAAATGGGAAAATATGGATCACCAAAATCTCCTAAAACCATTACCCCCATGGCCATCACTATAGAAATTAAAAAGAAAATATTAATAAACCAATCAAAATCTTAGAAAATGAAAATATATAACCTTGAGTGGAGTTTTAGTGAATATTAATATAAATAATGAATTGGTATTCATTTGAAGAAATGTGACGATTGGAATAGTAATTTGACCATTGGAATTGTAACCTGACCATTGATAATAATAACATGTCTATTGGAAATAGTAAACTGACTGTTGGAATAGTAATATAACCTAAAAATAATAAATTTTGATATAAATAATATTTATCATGATTAATTTAATTTTATAAAAATATTATAATGAAAAATAAACCATGATTAAAAAACATCAAGAAAATATAGGCACATTTTTAATAAACTATATATTACAGTATTTCGTAAAAATCAGGTTTTTTATATTAAAGATTAAAATTGAAAATTTTAGAAATTTATTTTTATAATATTAATACCACATTTGAAATTATAATTTTTAATTTTTATATGTTTTATTTTTTGGTAATTTTATAAAATAATTTAATTTTTAGGTAAAGAGTAAAAATATAAATTTTCTCATAATCGATGTATCTTCAATTAAATCATTCATGATGTAATAATAAACTAATTATTTACAGAACTAGATTTCTCTACAAAATATATTTAATTCCATAAATTATTTTTTAAAATAAAATAAACCTAATTTTCCAAACCTAAAAAGCATTTTCAAAAACCTAAAGTGAAAATTGATCCCTTAAAATAATAATTGTTCCTTTTTCTACATTCATTTTAAATAAAAAAAAGTGAATTCGAATTGTAAAGATTTTTAAAGTACCTAAACCATTTTATTATATTTATAAATGATTTATGTTGTCAAAAAGTCACTATTTCATGTTTGAAATTTGATATAGTATTTTATTTAATATTTCAATCTAAAAATACCCATCTTTTCAAGTTTAAATAACACATCTTCCTCCCCTTGGATACCACTCCTCGTGAACTTGGCAGATAAATTGTTTTCCCAAATACTCACTTTTAAGCCATTATCAAACATAGGGACATATTTAAGTAAACCAAATCTATTCATCAATTAATTCTAGTGTTGTATAAGAGAAGTCACACTAAGGAAAGAGTAAGTTTTTTTCAAGATCTTCTCTTGTTTTCTTCTTCTCATCTCGATTTTCCCAATTTATTTTTAAATAAAATATTTTAATATTTAATTGTGTATAATGTTAAAATTATATTATTGTTTTTAACCTACTATAAAAAATATATATTTTGTATGTGTTTATATTTTATACCTCTTTTTCATCATATTGGGACAACAATCTCGTTAACAGGCGGTTAAGAACCAACAAGGAAATTTACAACTTATTTCCTTGTAAAGAAACCAATGTATGGTTATAATAAATTATTTATTATAAATAAATAAATAAATTATTTATTTTATTATTTTTTAATTTAATCTTATTATGTATAAGTTACCTTGAAAAAAATAAACAAATCAAAGGGAAACAAGAAATGTTTAAGGAAAACTTGATATCAAAATGGTTCAAAATGAACAAAGAAATTTAAGAAATATAATACAATGATTATAATTGATAAATAGTGACATAAATTAACATAATTCACTTTTTTTCATTGTTTTAGTAAATATAGTTTTATTATTTAGGAGGTGTAAAAGTGATAATATAAAGAAGGATTTTAGGTAAGGGGATTTCTCAAACCCAACTCCCTTTCTTGGGTTATCCCTCTTTCAAATAATTTTCATTTTGTATATTCCTATAATTTTACTTAAAATAAAATCACTATTCTTCCCTTTTCCTTTGGTTATATACATATTTCCACCAGGATTTATAAGACAAACACAAAGATTTTCTAAAAATACTTTTCTTTCCAAAAGACATTTTTACTCCACTTAAGTTATTTCTTATTTACTAAAGAATGATTATATTTATAAAAAATATGATTTCCCTAATTCCCGTAGTAACCCCAAGTTTATTCATGAAATTATTCTTGATTAAATCCTTATGAAACCCATTTTATACCATGGGTTATTTCATGACTATGATAGTTATATGTTCTATGTAGCATGTATGATTATGTAAATATTATAATGTGATGGGTGGGCCCATAATTATATATCCCTAAAATTCATTGGATAATGTGATGTATCTCATGATATAATGTGTATTATGAATAAACATGATACTATCTTTGTTCATAATTATGATTTTTATATTATGCGCATATTTTATGTTTGAACATGATGCTAGATTTATTCACAACTACATATGGTATTTGACCACAGTTACATGATGTTTAATTTTTATGCATCTCTACATTCCAAGACATTATCAAATATTTCTCTCACTGTGTTTATGATGATAATATCCTTATGATATAATGAAGTTACTTATGCTCACTCATGTTTTATTTATTCATGTCTCTTATTATTCTTCTTATTATGATTTTATCTCACCCATTTTATTGATATATATCCTTAATTAAAAACCTATAATAAGTATACTGTGAGAGATTTAGAAGGATAAAGAATAATAATTTAAATAAATATTTCTATTTTATTATTTTCAAGTGATGTTTCATCCTAATTTCTTCAAGATACTATACTTTTTTATCCATTGATTTGTAACTATTATGTTGCTTATCATTAAAATGATGTAATGGTCATTTAAGAAAAATTATGGTCACTATTTTTGGTGTTAGAGGTAGAGTTTAGTTAATTTAAGAATTTGGATTAGAAAACATTTGTGGCAACCCATAGGATAAGTCTATGTGTAGGTAAATATCCATAAAGATTTTTTTACAATAATTCTAAAAAAATAGATCTCATAAGATACGATTTTAGAAATAATTTTCACTTAGAAATAAATAATTTTATTCAAGATTTATTGACTAATATTTTTCTCAAACCTTTTATATTTCGTAAAATGGTGGGAACCAAGAGAAACTAGGCCCACAAACCATGTGCAGGACAATGTAAAAAAATTTCGAACAACATCCCCATTTCCCTATGGTGTGGATTTCAAAACATGATGGTGATTCTTACCCATATATCTCAATATATAAACAATAACTTGAATAAACTGGAATTTTTTCTTTTACCCATGAAGGATAATCTCTCCATTGAGTCCATTATGTAGAAATAACCACTTATGTTTAGTGGATGTTTTGATCTACTTGTCATAGAATAGTGGGTTAACTCAATAAAGAAAGTATTTTTTGTTTTCCCCTATTTTGAGAAGTTTAAGGTGACTTCTACCATACATTATTTAGATGGAGAGGTAAATCAATATTGGGTTTTAATAAATAACATTAATCTAAAGGATAAAAAGGAATATATGGAGTATGGGTAATTTAAGAAAATATTTCATAACATGTATTTCCCATAAACTCCTCAAAAAGATATATAGAGATAATTCATAAAGTTTAAGAAAAATAAAGTTGAATATAACATGACTTACAAGGAAATTTTCATAAGTATTGTAATATTTTACTTAGGTGTTTTTTTCAAAAATGATAGAAAAATAGATAGATTATTTAGTGGATTAAAACCACACCTTTGAAAGGCTCTATCTATCAAAGAATTTGGGAGTTATGAAAAAATACATTCATGTTCCCTCAAAGTAGATATGGAGTTTGGAAAGTTGTACCGTGGTTATAGAGATAATAATATAACAATTTATTTTCATGATGGTTGGTCAAATGAAAAAGGAGGAAAAAGGATCCAACAACCCACATGTCAAAAATGTGGGAAGAAACATCATGGTAATTTCCTCAAAGGGAAATGGAAATTCTTCAACTGTTGAACAGTAGGTCACCATGCTCATGAATTTTAAAGAGGCGTGAAGAAACCTTCCATCAAGATGGATAAATGGAAGGAACCATATAATGCACCACCCATGGTTTAATTCTTCAACTATATAAAGTAAGGTAACTATAAAATATAATTCATTAAACCATGCACCCTTGAGGGGAATTAGAATCAACAACAAATAAATATAATATATAAATGGAAATATTATTCCATTACTACTATATAATTAAAGTGTAAGACCAAATTCATATAAGGTACACTTCCTATTATCTTAATAATGGAAATAGATATATTTAATTCTGGTTCTAAGAAATCATTTATATCTTACATGTTTTCTAAAACTATTGAATCAAATCCCTGATTCCATCAATAATACATATCTATAAAAACACCTAGTGGTGTGATCATTTCCACCCTAGTGTTGGAATCTTCTACTGTTAGTGTATATATGAGTATTATTCTATTAAATCTCATAATACTTCCTAAGGTGGAATTAGAATCTATACTAGGCATGGATTGGTTCTTATTTTATAGATCACACATCAACTCTCTTGAAAATGGAATCTCTTTTCATATTCAAAACCATCCCATGCTTTTATACAAACAAAAGTAAGATCATGAATCACCTTTGGAAAATTCCTCAAAAGTGTGGGTGTTAATGACCTTTGAAGAATCATAACTTCCCTAAATGATTGATTCAAATGAAGGTATCAATCTAGAGTAAATCCCTATTGTATTGGAATACACTAATTTATTTATTAAAGATTTTCCCAAACTTCCCCCAGATCATGTGGTTAAGTTATTAATAGAACTTGTACTTAGATCAACTAATATCTCTAAATGACCATACAGGATATCCCTAATCAAAATTTATGAGTTAAATAAAAAGTTATAAAATCATTTAGAGAAAAGTTTTTATACAACCTATTGTATAATCATGGGATGAATTGGTGCTCTTTGTCAAGAAGAATGATGGGTCAATGCGGCAATGTATTGATTACCGAGATCTCAACAAGATCACTATAAAGAACAAGTATCATCTACCAAGGATTGATAACTTATTCCATCAACTACTAGGGGATTAGTACTTCTCAAAGTTGGATCTTCATTCTATATATCATCAACTGAAGGTGAAGAAGGAATATATTTGGAAGATAACCTTCCATACAAGGTATGGGCAATATGAGTTTATAGTGATACCCTTCAGACATACTAATTCCCCCACAATCATCATGGATTTGATTAATATATTCTTTAGAGACTACCTAAAAAAATATTTGTTACTTTTTATCAATTATATTCTCATTTAATATAATATAAAGGATAAATATTAAGAGCATATAAGTATTTTTTTTAAATATATTAAGGAAGGATAAAATGTATGCTATTTTTAGTAAGTGATACTTTTGGATACCGCAAGTCAAATTATTGGGGCAAGTGATCAAAATTGACGAAAATTATGTAGACCCTTAAAAGAAAAAATCAATTTAGGAATTTCCCAAACCTAAAAGTATCATGGAAATCTGTAGTTTTCTTTTCATTGTAGGGTACTACCATCATTTTGTGATAATTTTATCACTATTTTCTAGCTCGCTACCTAAGTTAACACGGAAAGGAGTAAAATATGTATGGATGGAATAATGTATGGATATATTTATGGAACTAAAGAAGAGGCTAATCATTTTTAATGAACTAACACTACCAAAAGGTGTATAAGGTTTCATTATATTTAGGGATTCTTAGAAGAAATTCATGGTTTTTATACTTATATAGAATGATTAATTGATATCCCATGCCTCAGGAAAGTTGAATATCCATGATAAGAACTACCCAACACATGATATATAGCTATAAGTTATGATATTCACCTTAAATATTTTTCAAAACTACCTATATGCGTATAAGTGTGACATATATACAAATAAAAATATTCTAATATTTATATTCACATAAAACAATATCAACCTGCATAAAAGAAGATGGCTAGAGATAATCAAGGACTAGGATTTCTTGATTCACTATCATCCAAGAAAGGTGAAAAAGGTATATGATTCTATTTGTAGAAAATAACATGTTACTTTATCTATTATGTAGATTGAGAAAGACTCTATCTTCATGGATATACAAAGTATGGATCTAAAAATCAAAATGGCATGGATTACATCCTACCTTTCCCAAATTATTTCCCAACCATCTATTTAATAGAAGATCAAATAGGAACAAAAGAATAATGTGGAGCTTAAAATGAATGTTGAATAGGTAAAGGAAGGTAAGATATGTGAGTTCCACATTGACGAGGATGTTTTCATTCGATATGGAACTTGTATTTTTGTGCCTTCATCGCCTGAGATAAAGACGGGTCTATTGAATAATGCATATTTCTCACCTTTCTATACATATTGGAAGTACCAATATGTAATTATATATTCAAGAGAACTTTTGGTTGGAAAACATAAATAAGAATATATTGCATTATATCTCAAGTTATTTGATATTCTATAAAGTTAAATCCAATAAATATACGTCCAAGAGAATGATGAAACCATTTCCTATACCCATGTGTAAATGGAAGAAAATCACCATGGAAATTGTCACTCGTATCCCAAATATATCTACAGAAAACAATATGGTATGGGTAGTGGTTGATTGACTCACCAAGAATACCTTCTTTATAGTTATTGAGGGATATTTCTCATTGGAATAACTTTCCATGATATACATCAAGGAAGAGGTGAGGCTTCATGGTGTTCCACTTTCGATCATTACTTATCATAATCCAAGGTTCACTTATAAATTCTAGAGATTTCGTTAAAATACTATAAATACTAAATTTAATTTCAATATAGCCTATCACCCCCAAAATGATGGCCAGCTGAAAGCACAATTCAGATGCTCAAGGACATGTAAAGAGAATAATCAATGAAAATTAATGGAGGATGGGATCAGCATCTCTCACTAGTTTAGTTCTCATATGACAATAAATTCCACTTAATTATTAAAGTGGATAGATATGAAGATCTATATGGGAATTAATTTATAACTCCTGCTTATTGGGATGAAGTTGGAAAAAAATCCAGTTCGACCATATCTTGTGCAATAGATAATAGATAAGGTTCAAGACATCCAATAATATATAATAGCTTCTCAAAGTCAGTATAAGAAATATGATAAAACCCAATGAAGCTACATTGAGTTTGATATTATAGAAATAAATTTCCTTCAAATATTACCATGGATGAGAGTAATATAGTTTAGAAAGAAAGGTATGCATAGTGCAAGGTACATTTTCCCCTTTGAGGTCCTTGATTATATATTATTAGTACCCTATAAAATTTAATTCCCACTAAATATGGCTCAAGTTCATGATTTTTTCCATGTATATCTCCTAAGTAAGTACATACATGATCCCTCACATGTATGTAATCTAGAGGTGGTACAACTAAAGAATGACCGATCATCTGATGAGTGGTTTTTGAAGATCATGGACCATAGAGACAAAGTTTTATGTAATAAGACAAATCACTATGTCAAAGTGTTGTGGTAGAACCATAAGTATGAAGAGGTGATGTGAGAACCAAAGGAAATAATGAAACAAAATTACCCTAATATATTATAAATTGATAATATGATTTTAAATTACAAGGAGGAAATTAATAAAGTGGGAAAGAATGTAATGACACTGTTTTTATTAGTAATATTTTTTTCTAAAAAAATTGTGTTATATTATATTATATAAGTATTATATGCATAGTGAACATAGAGAACCCAATAAAACTTTAGTCTAATAATAAATATAATTACATTATTTATCTAACAAACCAATGAAAATGTCAAAAATGACAATTAGAAAAATAATAGAATAGAAAAGCTAAAATAGAAAAGTATTGATCGCCCAATCCTGCTAAAATCATCACCCCCATAGAAAACAATATATAAATTAAAAAAAATAGTAAACATGGGATTTTTATTAATGATTTTGGTATTATAGTTTTGTGTTAATATTGTGTATTATTGTGATATTATAGTTTATTGGTTTTGGGGTATCCATGAATTACAACTAGGCATGTAGGTTCTGATTTCATGAATATGCTTTTTTCTTACATACTAATTCAATTAATTAAATTTTGTTGGTAATATGTGGCTTATTATTATGTAATATATATATATATACTGACATTTTAATTAATTAAAATTATTAGGTTATCTTTTTTTATGTGTCTATGACTATGAATAAATGGGTAGCCTCTTGTGATGATTCTTCTTTTAGTGATCTTTCATATGAGGCTATAATTACATGATTTTTGTAGTTATTTAAGATGTTAAACTAATTTATAATCATTTTTTTGGAATATTAGATAAATATTTTATGATGTAATCTTAAAGGACCACCTAGGGAAGTAGTTCAGTATACACCTTTAATGGAGGTTCTTCATGTAGTACCTTCATATTTTTAAGAGAGTATAGTTAAGAAAGATCTAATAGTTGCATTGATAGTTTATGAGGGGAACTTCTTCATCCTAGTGTCTTTTGGATAGTTCATGTTTAGGGAGGATTATATTATTTTATGATGGTAAATTATGCTTGGTCTTTCTAGCTTCAGTATCCCCCATCCTTCCAGGGTATTGGAGAACCCCAACATGTTGAGGATTGGATCAATATCATAATGGTAATCTTTTATCTAGTGGAAAATCTAGATGATCAATTGGTTAATATGGATAATTTAATGATTTAAGGACTTGTGAGAAGATGGTGGGGTATAATGAACCAGTTGGGGATAAATGAGGGTCTGACTTGGTAGATCTTTAAGAATATTTTCTTTTAGGATATTTTCAAGATATATAAAAACTAGATAAATCTTCAAAGTTTATGGAACTTCAGTCAGGGATGACATTTGTATCTTCCAATTATACTCATTTCATGGAGATTCTTCACTTCCCTCATTTGTTAACTATAAATGAGGTATATAAGGCCTAGAAATTAGAGATTTAGATTTTACAATAGTTGAGGTTATTTTTTATTAATTTCAAATTGATAATATAAACTGAAGTTTTATGCAGGGCCCTGGTGATCGAGAAGGTTCTAGAAGAATATAGATAAGTAATTATTATTTAAAAATTAGATTCACTAAAGATTAGGAAACTTAGAAATGCATTAGATGGATTTTATATTAGTGGTAAGAGGAAGGTTGAGGATATTTGGAAAGTTTGATGTAAGCATTTCAAGTGGATTGGGTTTTCTTCAGCACCCTTTAGGGAAGGATGTGTCCCCATGTGCTTCAATTGTGGATAGAGTGGACATTATCAAAAGTTTTTTGCTAAATATCAAAAAAAGTGTCTTCAATGTTGAAATATGGGACATGTTTAAAATTTATTTCCAATGTTATTGTAAGAAAGTGTATATAGATATTTTAGTAATATGTGGGCTATTAGTCATGGGACTGACAGGGGATATCAGCATCAGGTTCAGTTTCTACAGGGCTTAGTTACTTGATTGAACCAAGGGTCTTAGATACAAAGTTATTAGGCCAAAATGGGGAGATTCTATGTCATGTACCATATACTAGATGATGGTGTAGAGGGACCTTCTATAGTTAGAGGTATTGTTATGATTACCTCTCCACTTTTTACTACCATGTTTGATATAAGATATTCCCATTATTTTTTATCTTGTTATGCAGCTATTAGGTTAAACTTTTCAGTTAAATTATCTTCTATATTAATTTCTCTTTATATACCCTTGGGGAAGAAGGTATATCATATCTAAAGATTTCTAGAGTGTCATGTGCTAGTTTCTGGTTATGTATATTTATGATATTTCATGATCATAGAGATGACAAGATTCGAAGTGATTTTTGTTATGGATCGGTTAAACAGTTATCAGTCACACATTGACTAATAAAGGAGATGAGTATACATTACTAAAAATAAGGGGTAAAAGTTTATTTTAACTGGTGAATGTGATGTTAGAGAATGTAGAATAGGACTGAACCTGAGTTCTTTTGGGGCTATTATAGCATAAGTACCATGAATGGTTCTTATGGAAGATCATATAGTAGCTTTGTCCCCTTTTCCTCAAGTGGTGGGCTATTATAGGAATGTATTTACATATGATTTATTAGGGATTACTCTTAATATAATAATTTAATTTGAGATTGAACTTGTGTTAGGATAATATCCTATATCGATTCCTTCGTATTGTATGGAACTAACTGAGTTAAAGGAACTAATGGTACAACTTAAGTATTTGGAGGAAAAATGCTTTATTATACTGAGTACATACCCTTGGGGTTCTCTAGTTTTGTTCACTAAAAATTTAGATGGGTGCCTTCAGCTATACATGGACTACAGGAAACTGAATCAGGTTATAGTAAAGAAAATGTACCCATTATTGGTGATTGATGGTATTTTTGACCACTTGAGGGGATCTCAATAGTTCTCTAAGATTGAATTGTGCTTAGGATACCAACAGATATAGGTAAGAGAAGATTATATACCCAACATAGATTTTAATAGTAGTTATGGATTATATAAGTATCTTTTCATGCCTTTATGGTTAATAAATGATTAAACAATTTTCATGGATATCATGAATAAGATATTTCATCCATATCTTGACTCTTTTTCATTGTATTCATTAATTATATCCATATATACTCACAGACCCCATAAATACGTGTTAGGAACATTAAGGTTATGTTGAGTATACTACAATCACATAAACATTTTTTATGGATTTAAAAGTGCCACTTTTTTATTCAATATGTATGCTTCCTTAGTCATGTGATTTCTAAGGTGGGAATATCAGTTGATCTGGAGAAGGTGGAGGTAGTGATATATTGGGAACACCCTGAGGATTTGTTCAATATTAATAGTTTCCTAGGTTTAGTTGGGTGATATATATGATTCAATACTTATTTTTTCTATTTGATGGAAACTATGAGTGGGATTACAAATAAAGGGATGAAGTTTCAGTGGATAGATCAATGTGAATAGGTCATCCAATAGATAATGAAGATATTAGGGATTAGATATATGGTTTACTATAATTATTTAGGTGTTGGTTTTTTAGATTTTTTTAGTGCAAAGATATTTGGTGGTTTTTTATGGGTCACTTAATCCCTGACCTCATGAGAAAAACAACCCTACGCACTAGCTAGAGATAGTGGTTATAGTCCATGACCTAATGTTTTGGAACCATTATCTATTCAGTGAGAGGTTTTTTTCCTACATAGACCATAATATATTTTTTTATATCTTTTCTAAAAAGTACTTGAATCTTCATTAGAGGCATTGATTTGATCATCTGCATAATTTTAACTTGGATATGGATTATACTACTATAATGGGTGATGTTGTTGTAGATTCTCTTAATGGAAAGATATAGAAGCATGGAAAGTGGCATTTAGATGAATAAAATAGATTTATTATCTTGTTGGCTGAATAGTTTGTGGGTGAAGTTAAGGATCAAGGTGTGATGAAATGATCCCCATTAGTTATCAAATCTGCCTTAGTAGACCAAGTTAAGGTCATATAAGATTTTGATTTCAAGTGTTCAGTGATTTGGGAATGGTTTGTGGGGAATGATATAGTTCTAGGATTGTCTTTATATAGGGACAATGTAATCTATATTCATGGTACAGTTATAGTTCCTACTTCCATGAGGGAATATATGATGAAAAATTTCATGCATCATCATGTACATTTTGTCATAGATTAAAAATTATGTATCATGATAGAATATATAGTTATAGTGGCTAGGTATGAATAAGTAAATCATTATTTTTGTCTCTCATTATCTTACCTTTCATATGATTAAGGTCAGTCATCAGCAACCAAGTGGTTTTCATTAACCTCTTCCCATTCCCATATGGAAGTTAGATGAGGTGATCATCGAATTTGTTCTAGGGTTTCTTAGGAACCTGATAGGTCATGATACTATATGGGTTGTGGTTGATTGGCTACAAATATGGAACATTTATTTTTTATCTAAGAGACTTATTTTATATATGTGTTGGGAAAAATCTATGTTAAAGAAGTAATATTATTGCATTGAGTTCTTACGAGTATAGTATCTGAACGAGATTCCCATTTCATAACATAGATTTGGAAAGGATTACAAAAGGTGATGGGGATTACATAAAGTTGTGTATGTCATATCATTTATATTAGGATGAGAATTTAGAGAGGATGATCCCTATTTTATAGGATATTCTTCTGGATTGTGTCCTATATTTTGGTGGATCTAGGGATGATTTCCTAACCTTTGAAATTTTTGATTATAATAAAAATTATTGGTATTAAGTTTGTATGGAACCGTTAAAGTATCTTTATGGTCAATTGTGTCATTCACCATTGTGTTGGCATGTGGTAGGTGAGTCAGTTATTTTCAATATAAGTGTAGTCCCAAAGACCTATGATTGGGTCTAATTTATTTAGAAGTGATTATGACTTATTAGAGAATGTAGTTCTTATATATTGACCAGAGTTGAAAAGTCTTTGAGTTCACTATGGGTGATCATATTTTCTTGTAGGCGTCACCTTAGTTATGGCATCAAAATTTTTGGAAATAGAGTAAGTTGGAATTGTGGTTCGTAGGACAATTTGATATTATTTATTGTATTATTATATAGGCCTACTGACTAGATATTCCCACACTATATTGAGTTATGAATAATATGTTCTAGGTGTATCATATTCATAGGTAAAATCTCAATCTTGTTCATATGATTGACAGTAAGGACATTGATTTAGAACCAGATGCATTATTTGTAAAGCAACTAGTATGGATTGTGGACTAGAGTGAGAAATTTTTAAAGGGGAAGATGATACCACTTGTTCAAGTTATATAGAAACATGGATGAATCCAATACGATACTTGGGAGTGATATTTAGATGTTGGGGTGAAGTGGATTGAAATTTTCAAGAAATATCAATAGAGACACCTCTAGAGTACAATAATTCCTTAAAGAGGGGGTTTTTTAACATCCTAAAAATTTCAAGGTAAGTTATGTTTATGTTTAGTGTATCTTGGTTGTCTTTTTATATATTTTTAGTAATGTTAGTGGACTTTAAAATATGATAATCATAAATGAATGAACTTAGGGGAACAAACCAGAAACTTAGATCTTCCATTATAGTTCCACCAACTAGACGGAGGAGGTGTAAGTATCCTTGGATGAACTTAGGTGATACCAAAAAGCTAGTATAAATCCACCAGCTAGTGGATGTATGAGGCAGTATCCATAGCTTATGCCTATAGCTATCAGTTGGTTGGTGTTTCCTAGATGGCTTGTTCGTTAAGGGAGAATTTGTAATTTCATTATAACATGCCGTTTTGACTTCACCTTAACCTTTTTCAGCCTTCATTCATACATAAAAAGTTTTAGATCCATACATCTCATCCCTTAAGTCTTATTCATTATGACATCTGTGAACCCATGAGAAAGAAATCAATAAATGAAGATAAGAATTTTATTTCCTTTATTGATAACTTTAATCATATTACATATATCATGTTTATGAAACATAAATAAAATAACCTTAATATGTTCAAGAGTTTCAAGATAAGTATTAAAAATGAGTGTGGTTACTCCTTAAATATTATTTAAAGAGATCATGTTTTTAAATAAAAAAATAGAAGAATTGAATTTTACCTTTAAAATCATGGTATTCATCATGAACTTAGTGAAACATACGCACTATAATGACTCATTCCTTATTCATCCCACAATTAAATGATTTATAATAATGGTTTAACCTTCTTATATTTATAGGATCTTTTTGGTTTATAGTTTTAGATAACTAGGTAAAAAATTAAGTAAGAAAGTGGAAACTTTCATATAGTATACATTTTTTCACAAAAGCATAGATTTAATTTTACACCCATGTTTCATTTAATACATTTTTATGAAATTTAATATGACTCATAATAGTATAAATATCGACCTTGCAAAAATTTATAATAATCCTTATATCCTATAAAAAAACATTGAAAAATGTGATGAGAAAAAATCTTTTTAAGGTATATAAAAATAAAGTAATCCTATTATTCCATTGAAAATTATGAAAACCCATGAGAAATTTAATATTTTTCATAGTAAAACATTAATCACATAAATAAAACATTTCCACAAGTGAAAATGAATTTTTACTTAAAGAAAACCCTTTAAACTGATTATAAATCATAATAAAAATCATGAAGGCGTCTTAAGGAACATGGTAACTCATGAAAACATTTCATTAAAAAGTAAAACCTTCATCATTATAAGTTTATAACCTTTCCTTACCTCATTAAATAAAAATATATACTTAAAATACACTGTTACAAGAAAAATATAGGTGTCCTGAAGTATCTTATTAATAAACCATCTTCACTCATTTTTAAGCAATGTTAGGATCACCAAATCCTTTTCAATTCCAAATTAGTAACCTACCCAGTTATCTCCATCATTTTTCTCCTTCAAAGACAATTAATTACCTAATGAATTTGAGAGATATATCCTCCATAATCATTAGATATATATGGATTACCTATCATCATATATATTTCTCAAGTATCATATAATAAACCAAATATTTTTGTGATTTCAATTTTTCATTATGAAACCAATAAAAATATTATTTCAACCCATAATAAAAACACTTTCAATTATCTCCTAATGATGTGACAATGTTTTTCCCTTAGAAAAACATTTAAAAAAGTTATGATTCTCAAAATATTGAAAAACAATCTTAGAAAATAACCTTGTAAATTTTTAAATTAATCTTGATAATGAATAATAGCTATGATTCCAAAAAAATAGGTTAATTAATATATTCTAAAAACATTTTCTTTTTTACTTTTTGTAAAAAAACATAGAAATTAAACCATATAGAAAATATTAAAAAAATTAATTTTAAACCTTTGTAAAAAAAATAAAATATAGTGAATTATTAAATTTATAAAAAATTAATAATAAATAAATTCTTAAATATTTTAAAATAAAGTATAAATTTAGGAGAAATAGTTTAAAATATTTTACATAATGTTTTAAATTAAAATACCTTACCTTAAGTCTCGTCTATCTTTATAAATTCTATAAATCCTAAATAATAAAATTATATTAGTTTTCTTGTTTCTTGTTAACATTTTTCGTGATAATTTCATTATTATTATTCCTTTTATTTCATTTATTTTATTTATTAACATGCTTTATTTAGTTACTAAAATAGTTAAGTTCACATTGGATGTTTTGGGGTTCTTGAGTTTACAAACTCAAAACCCCATCTGTTCATTAACCATGGTCAAAGGGGCTATGGATCCATTATATCCAAAAAATTAAAAAATTCATATTTATTATATATATACATTATATACAATTTTTTAACCAACCATGTAATGTGGTTATAAAAAATAAACCACATCGTTTCATAGAGATGGTAGTCTTTACATAAGCATGAATGATGTTTTAATTTTTCTAACAAGTGGGAAATAAATTAGATAATATTCTACATTTACATAACTATAAATATGTTATAAATTTCATATTTATTCATTATTTAAATTCTTATTACCATATATATAATGTGAAAATATAGAACAAATCACATTATTTGTGGAGGTGGTGTTCCCTAAGTACACCTGAGCGACATTATTTACTTCCAAAGGATGGAAAGGGTAAGAAGTTAAGTAATATATTAATTTTAAAAAATAATTATTATTTCATAAATATCATATATATTCATTTGTTATATCATTTTAACCATTCATATGGTCCAGTGATGAAAAAATAAATGCATCACTTCATGGAGGTGGTAGTCTACAAGCACACACGAGTGATGTTTTCATCTCTCACAAGATATAAAAAAATGATAAATGGTTATACCATAATAATAATAAAATTTTAGTTTATTTAAGATACTAATGTTATAATTTAATAATTTTTAAAGATTATTTGAAGGAGGAAGAAGAAATAAACTTGAAATTGGTTGGTTAGGACTTACATCATCTCCCCAGATATCTCCCTTTGGATTACACCTTAATCCTTATAGGATTGGTATTTTGTAAATACTAGGACCTATAGTACATGTGGGAATATTTGAGGGATATTTTTTTAGGTATTTTATTTACTAGAGTTCCAAAATGTGTGATAAAGGGGGGAGAGGAGGTTCTATTTTATATGTAAGGAGAGTGGAACACTTGTAATTTTTCTAAACCTTTAAATATTATAAATTCTTAATCATGGGAAAGGGGATAAAAAACTATAAAATTTATAATATAAGGTGATAAATGTAAAAATACCATCACACATTACGAATTAAGGTAATATTTGTGGCCTTATCACTTAGTTTTTACTATAATTTACCTGATTTACCATTTACTATGGTGACACATTTTTACTATTATTACTATTCATAATGACCAAAAATGAAATTGACCTCACTACAGAAATTAGTATCATGATTCAAAATATTTAATTAATTTTTTAGTATTCAATTATTATAATTATTCAAAATTATTGTTAATATAAGTTCAAAAAATGCAATGAAAATAGTTTTTAGATAATTGTGTTTTTAACCATAAAAATGAACTTATGCAACCACCAAATATAATGTTGATTCCAATGAAATTATTTATATTATTCTTAATAAAATTTATATTATTTTAATTTAAAACCAAATCTGAAATCTAATGTTACTTTCAAATTACTTGTTTTAAATAAAAAATATAATTTTGAAAAAAACAGCATTTTTAACTATTCACTCAAATATCAATATTTTCCAAAAAAAATCATAATAAGATATATTTTATGTAATTATTCCAAAAAATAATTCATTTTTATTATATTTAATTTATAAAATAAATAAATTCATCTTTTAAATAATACCATGTAATTCATGAAAATCCAATTTAGTAAAATAAAACTATTCCTTTTTCTACTAAAAACTTTTATAAAATTATTTATAAAACAATGATGAAGATAAACCCATAAAATTAATACTTATAAAACATAAAATTAATTTATATCAAATATTACCATAGTTTTTACATTCTTCCCCCCTTAGGAAATTATTTCCTCACAATTTTATTCATTACTTAAACAACTAAAGGTATTTTTCCCTCAAAGCATTTTTGTATTCCAATATTGCTTCTTCAATACTCTGATTATTCTAGAAAACATCTACATAGTGAATCAACTTATTTCATAGTACCTTATCTATGTTATCCAAAATATAATGCATATTTTCTTCATAAGAGATATTCTCCTCAAACATTACCACTTCATGGCTCAAAACATAAGATACATCAATTTCATACATTCTTATAAAAGAAACATTAAAAATATCTTGTACTTAAGATAAAATTACACATAATTTTTCTCTATAATAAACTAATCTTACCTTTTTTATAATTTGAAACAAACTAATAAACTGTGGACTTAACTTTTCCTTTATTCCAAAGTGGAAAAATCTCTTCCATGGAGATACTTTAAGAGAAACATGATCACCTATCTCAAATGAGATATATTTCTTATTTTGATTTACAAAACCCTTCATCATAATCTATGATTTCCTCATGTTCTGCTAAATCATTTTACTTTGTCTATCATTTCTTATACTAGTTATGGTCTAGAAAACATCCTTTCACTGACTTCGTCGCAACTTGATGAAGGTTAATACTTCTTTATATATAATGCCCCAAAATATTCCATCTATATACTTGAATGAAAATTGTTATCATAAAATAATTCTACCAATGACAAATATTGGTCCCACCTTATATGATAATCTAATGATCAATCTAGAATCATAAATTCTAAAGTCTAAATTTTTCATCATGATTTTCTATTAGTTTGAGGATGAAATTTTATAATTAAATTTAATTCAATACCTAATGGAGTTTGAGTTTTTTTTAAACGTGTAATAAATATAGGATCATGTTCAAATAAAATAGTTATTGGGACTCCATGTAATATAATTATCCCTTTAAGATAAATTTACAAATTTAATCCAAAGACATAGTATCTCAAATAGAAATATAATGAAATGATTTAGTTAAATGGTCAAAAATCTCCCAAATCACATTTTTACCTAAAGATGTATTTGGTAATTTCACCATGAAATCCATATATATTGTCTCCTATATCTATTTTTGAACTATAAAAGGATAAATTATTCCCTTTGGTAGTTTTATCTCTACTTTAACCTATTGACAAGTCAAACATTTCATGGTAAAATTATATATATCTTTATCTATAAATTCCCACTAATAATATTCCCAAATATATTTATACATCTTATTACTACCAGGATTAATGGAAAATATGGAGTTATGAGCTCCACATAACAATTCCTTCTTCAATTTGGAATCACTTTTCATACACAACTCCTTTAAAATCTGATAACACCTTCTTTATTAACATTAAACTCAATAAACTTACCCTTCTTGAATAATTATACTCTTTCTTGAAAACCCATATCTTTCTTTTGAGACTGCTTAATTATTTCTGATAAATATTACTATGCTAATACCTAATAGAAAATAGAATAATTTTTCATACACATTTTATAGGACAACATTCATTAAATCCTTCACTAAAGGGTCATTTTCCACGAGTTACAAAATTAATAATTCATTATGTTTTCGACTCAAGCCATAAGATACCATGTTTTCTTTACGAGGATGATATTGAATTGTGAAATCATAATCCTTAATAATTTGTATCCATCTTCTCTTACCCATGTTCAACTCTTCTTGATTTAATATATATTTTATTATTTTATGATTAGTATATATTTCACATTTCTATTTATATAAATGATACCTATAGATTTTTAAAAAAAAATACTATATATAGTTCAAGTTCATGTGTGGGATAATTCATATCATATGGTTTCAATTGATGAGATGTATATGAGATAACCCAATCATTCTACTTCAAGACATAGTCAAGTCCCTTAAAATAATTATCATTATAAATAAAAAAAATTATAATTTCTTATTGGTAAGGATAGAATTGAAGCATTAACCCATATTCTTTTCAATTCTTTAAATAATTTATCACATTCATTTGTCCAATTTAATTTAACTACTTTTTGAGTTAACATAGTTGGCTTGATAATTGGAAAATTTTATCCATAAAATGTTGATTTTAATACACTAATCTAAGTAAAATTCAAAAATTAGTGAATTTTTTAGGCCTTAAACACTCTTCCACTACTTTAGTTTTAGTAGGACCAACAATTATTCCACATTTAAAAACAATATTTCCTAGAAAAGAAATCCATTATAGACAAAATTCATATTAACAGAATTTTCCATACAACTTATTTTTGTTTTAAAGCCTGTAAAACAATCCTTATGTGTTTCTCATGATCTTAATAGATTTTAGAGTATACCAAAATATTATTGACAAATACAACCACTAATTTATCCAAATACTCATGGAATAATTTATTCATTGGATCCATAAATTTATTTGTTGTGTCTATTAACCCAAATGGAATAACTATAAACTCATAATTATTATACCTAGTTTTGAAGGTCATCCTTGGGATTTACTCTTCTTTAACCTTTATCTAATGCCACCCAGACCTAAGATTAATCATAAAAAAATATTTTTCACCTGGATCTAATCAAAAAAGTCATATATATGAATAAATAGATACTTTTCTTAAAATTGATGTCATAAAATGATACATAATTAATGAAAAGTCTCTTGGAACCATCATTATTTTTAATAAATAGAATTATATAACCTAAAGGAGAAGTGTTTGGGTGGATGAAAACATTTTCATCAACTCATTTAACTTCTTTTTTAGTTCTAACAACTCAAAGTTATCCATTTATAAGGAGGTTTTGAAATAAGATTAGCATTAGGAACATAGTATAAGGTAAAATAAACCTCCTAATCATGAATAAAACAAATAAAATCATTAGGAAATGAATTTATATATTTATTCACTATAGGAAAATCACTAATTTTAATAGTTTTCTTTCAACAATATGTGTCAACTAACTCTCACTCATATATTTAATCATTTTATCAGTTTCTTAATATATTATTAATAGAATGAACTCATTCATATATACAAATTGAAACTCAATCTAAAAATTTAATATTACTTATTTAGCTCTTTTACCTATATTAGAATGATAAAATGAAATACAATCTATACCTAGAATAACATAAAACTCTATAATGGTAAAGAAAACAAGGTTTTTTGGAAAAACCATTCCACATATGAGAACTGGAATATTTCTATAAATTATTTTTTTCTTTAAACCAACCCTATTAGTTTTTAAAAAAAGTTCTAAATTCATTTCCTGAGATGGTATTTACATTTTAATTTAAAATTTCCCCAGTATAAAATAGTTTTTAGACCTATAATAATATAATACATTAGAATAATATAAATAAAAAAGAAAAGTAAATAAATCCCCTTCATTTCATGGTCCAATATCTATTGTAGTAGTATTAAAAGATTTTCTATATATTTTTTTATTTATGTATTATTGATTCCCACCTTGAGTAACTAACTTTGGATATAAATTATTATAAGGACCCAACTCATTGAAACTGAAACATATAACTACTATTTTACTATTTATTTTCTCACTATTAGTATAATTTCAATGATTTTCCTTACAGTCATGATTCAAATGACTCAACTTACCATATTAGTAAAACTTTACCGATCTTAACAAATATTCTTTAAATTTTATTTTACCATATTTTTTAAATTTGGGGGGATTACCTCTAGATTTCAAGTTTTAATAATTATCCATTTCTTTCCACCATAATTGATTCATACTTTTTGTCAACATAAAGAACATAAGTGATGGAAAACTAAATATAAACTTTCTCAGAAAAAAAAAGACAAATTACAAATAAATTTTAAATTCATGAGAATCTATTGATCTAAATAAAATTGGTTTTAGACCTATGTAAAATCTATTAATATTACTCTCATGGTCTAGAAGAAAATTTGGTGCATACCTGGACAGTCTAATAAAATTTCCCACATAAGCATCCAATGATTCTTATTCAATTTTCATCAACTCATAAAAAATTATTTACATTATAAGATTTATAAATTTATGAAAATTATTCTCAAGAAAATTATCATTAAATTATATACACTTCATGGAATCAATCTCATATTCTTACTTAGTATATTTAATTAGTAACCACCATTTATTGGCTTCACCTTCAAAAATATAAATGTAAATATTTACCTTTTGATGTTCTGTATATCTCAAAACCTCAAATATCTTTTCTAGAGCATTTATCTATACTTTGATTTTCACAAGGTCTAAAGATACATTGAATACCAATGGGTGATATTTCATGAAATGCTTCACTATAGAAATGTTCCTATATGGATAATTCAGTCGCTCTCTTTCACAAGATCCACTATTAATAACCTATGTCTTGTGATTCAATACTTACAAAAAAATCTCTAGTCCAGAAATTAAAATTTCTTTATTTAGAAGTTTATTATCCGATTGATTCCTTTATACTTTAGATACCCTATTTCCTCTACAAAAATGATTCTGAGCAGACATGTATTACATGATGAAACATGGAAATCTTAATAAAATATATCATGATAATATAACTATAAAATAGAGACTCTTTAATGTGTATTTAAAAATTCTTATAAAATTTTAAAGGTATTCAAAACCTTTTCTATTATACCAACTATAATAACATGTGCCTTATTCAACCCAAAATTACATGATTTATAATAATGGATTCACCTTCTTACACTTCCAAGATCATTTTAGTTTATAATTTTAGATAATTAAGTAAAAACCTTACATAATAAAGTAGAAACTTTTACATAGTATAATTTTTTTCCATAAAAATAGATCTTTAAGTCTACACCATTATTTCATTCAAGAAACTTTTCCTTTATTTAATATGAGTCATTGTAGTAGAAACGTTGAACTTGTTAATAAATTACTCATCCTTAGATCCTATGAAAAATATTTGAAAATTTTGGATAAGAAAAACAAATCATATTATGGGATATAGAAATAAAGGAATTGTTTTAGTCCTTTAAGAACATGAAAACCCATGGGAACTTAAATTTTTCATAATAAAACTTTGAGAACATAAATAAACATTTCTATAAGTGAAAATAAATATTCACTAAAACAAAACCATTAAAACATATTATAAAACATATTAGAAACCAAAAAGTCATCTTGAAGCATGTGAAAACTCATGAAAAACATTTCTTTAAAAAAAACCATTCACCGGTTGAATTTCATAACCATTCCTTACCTTATGAAATCAAAATATTTTTTTAAAAAAAAAGAAACATAATATAGGTATCTTGGAGCATCATATTCATAACATAGGTATATTCATTTTTATTCTATTTTATACTAACTGAAGCCCAATTAATTTTATTTAAATAACATACCCATTTATCCCCCTAATGTTTCACCTTCAAATACTATTCATTACCTGATAAATTAGAGAGCTATATCAGGCTCACCCATATCCATGAGTTATATTGAGCTCACCCATCATCATATATAATGTTTAAGTACCATATCATTAAAAAAATTAATATTTCACTTTTTCCTCATAAAACCCTTGAAAAAATAATTTGAACGCATAATAAAAACACTTTTAGTTATCTCATAAATTTGTGAAAAGGTTTTCATTTCCTTATAAAATAAATTAAAATTTTGGAAAAACTTGAGAAAAATATTTTATTTAAAAATAAACATGGAAAATTTTAAAGGAATATTGATAATGAATAATGGATATGAAAACTAGAAAAAGTAGTCAATTTGTATATGCTAAAAACATTATTTTGTACTTTTGTCAAAAAAAATTATAAATTAACCCATATGGAAAACATTGAAAATATTAATTTTTACAACTTTAGTAAAATATAATAAAAATTACCTTTAAAATATTTTAATAATAAATTATAACATTAATAAAATGGTTAAAACAACATGGATATTGAAGATAAAGAGTTTAAAATGTTTTAAATAACATATTAAAAGAAAATCTATTACCTTAAGTCATGTCTAGCCCTATATATTCCCTTACCCAAAAATAATAAAATTATATTAGTTTTATAATTTTTTAATAACATTTTTCATGTTTATTTAATTATTATTATTCCTTTTATTTCATTTATTTGAATATTTTATTTGGTTACAAAAATATTCAAATTCACATTGGACGTTTTGGGATCAGTCAGTTTATAACCTCAAAACCACATTGGTGCATTGACTGTTGTCAAAGGTTTTATAGTTCCATTATCTATATAATAATAAAACTTTTATATTTATCATATTTATACATTATATACACTTATAAAACTAAACATATATGGAAGACATGAAAAATGAACCACGATGTTCTATAGAGACAGTAGTTCATACGTACGCGTGAATGAAATTTTTATTTTTCTAACAGGTGGAAGAGAAATAAATTTGATAATATTTAAATTTTCTATATTCATAATTACATTAAAAATTTTATTTTTTAAAATTATTTTCATACTTATTACTATCCTTATGAGGTTAAAATGAAAAATGAATCATGTTGGTTCATGGAGGTGGTATTCTGCACGTATGCACGAGTGACGTTATAAATTTCCAACAGTTGCAAAGGGAAAGAAGGTAATTAATATATTAATTTTATATAATTTTAGTTATTTCATAAATATTATATATATTAATTTTTCCATTATTTTAACCATCCACGAGATCCAGTTATGAAAAATGAAACACATCGCTTTATGGAGGTGGTAGTCCACAAATACACATGAGTAATGTTTTTATTTCTAATAAGATGGAAAAGGATATAAAAAAAGATTGTACCATAATAATAATATATTTTAATTATACATAAGATACATGTTTTATTATTTTATTAGGTCTTAATAATATTTTAATTTGGTTGAAGAAGAAGTAAACTTAAAATAAGTAGGTTAGGACTTATACCTTCTCCTAGGATATCTCCCTTGGGATTACATATTAATCCTTTTAGGATTATACCTTTTAAATTAATGGGACATATATAAAATGGGTATATATTTTGGGGATATATTTGGGTAGGTATTTTCTAAAATATAATGATTAAAAGGTGTGATGAAGGGAGAAGATTAGGTGCCCTTTTATAATAAGAGTGGTACACTTGTAATTTTTCAAAAAAAGATATTATAAAGTATTAATCCTGGGAAAGTGTCTCCAAAACTATCCAATTTCAAATATAATGAAATAATGTTTGAAATACCATCATATAATAATAATTAAGATAATATTTTTTTGGTATTATCACTTAGTTTTTACCTTAATTATGGCAATTTACCCTTTACCATGGTGACATATTTTTACTATGACTACAAGTCATAAAAATCAAAAATTAAATTGATATCATTACCAAAATTGAATATACTAATTATAAATTTATAATATATTTTTTAATATTTAATTTTTATAAATGGTAAAAAAATATTTTTAATATAATTTTCCAAAACGCAATGAAAAACAATTATTTAGAAAATTGTATTTTTAAGAATAAAAATAAATTTATATCAAAATAAAATATAATGTTTATTAATTAGAAATTAATTATATTAATTTTAATAAAATTAATTTATGTTGATTTAAAAAAATCCAAAAAATAATATAACTTTAAAAGTACTTATTTTAAAGAAAAAAATAGGGTTGTGCAAAATTCATCATTTTTCACTATTCACTAGAAAATCAATATTTTAAAAAAATCTCAAAAAATAATCCTATGATATATTTTATATTTTGATTCAAAAAATTAATTAAATTTTATCAAATTAAATTTTTCAAATAAATAAATTTTTCTTCTAAATAAAATCACGTAATTCATTGAAAAACAATTTAGTTAAATAAAACTATTCCTTTTTTTATTGAAAACTTTTATAAAATTATTCATAAAACTATGATAAATATAAATCCATAAAATTAATATTTATAAATCAAAATATTAATTTACTTTAATTATTACCATGGTTTTCAAATAAATAACAATAAAATAGTGTGGTATAATATAATAATAGGATCTTGGTGGAGATGACTCGAACAATGTTGATAAATAATTATAATTCTCGATATTTTTTGAGATGAGATATTGGAGTAGTAGTTAATATTGAAAATACTTTCCTATTGAGAAAAAAATTGACATTTCACCATATGATATGTATTACATTAAGACCCAAATTTTTAAGTATTTAAGGGTTTTTGGAAGCCTCTACATTATCAAAGTCAAAGGTGAAAATATTGGGGAGTTTGATGGAATAGGTGATGATTTAATATTAATCAATTATCCACCAAATGGAATATAATTTCAATGATAAAATACATAGACAAATAATAACATGGATACTAATGATTTTAAAGTGCTGGAACATGAAAATAAATAATACACACATGAAACAGTAAGTATCAAAGGTGATGAAGATGAATCAGTTTTGGTTAAATAGAAAGATGAAGTAACATAAAATAATAGATTTTTTAATGATATTTAGGATGAAGATGATGATTCTTCCAACTCAATTAATAAGTAAAAACTCATCTCATCTCATCTAAGGATAAGAAAATTAGTTGAAGTCCAAAACATTAGTGTTGATCAAGGATAATTAGTTTAAACTTTGAGAACTTTAAGGATAGCATCACATATCTCACTCTTTTCCTAGGTTAACTGAGAGATGTTAAAGAATATATGGAGTATCTAGAATGATTCAATTTTGGTAATGGATAATTAGACCAGATAGATAAGAATAATACATGGGGGTTGGTACCCAAACTAAATGATAAGAACATCATTTGAACAAAATGGGTTTTCTAAAATAGATTTAATGAAAAAAGGTGAAGATATTTGAAATAAATACAGAATTGTATTTAAATGATATTCTTAGGTTGAAGTAGTTGATTTTTATGAGATATTTTTACTAGTTTCTAGCCTAGAAACCATAAGAATATTTATTATTATTACTTCTCAAATTCAATGAAATATTTTTCAAATGGATTTCAAGTATACCTTCCTCAATGGTAAGCTAGAAAATGAAGTTTATATTTATAAAACTTGTATTTTATTTCCAAGGGTAGATAAAATTCATGTTTAAAGGTTAAATAAATATTTATATGGGTTGAAACAAGCTCCTATATCTTGGTAATCTATGCAATATACGTACATAAAGAAACTAAAATTCATAAAAGGTAGATTGGATACCAACCCCTACATAAAATTTGACAATAAGTTATCTCTCATTCTTATTTTTTATATAGATGATATGATTTTTTCTATAAATTATGAAGAATTGTGTGAAGAATTTGTTGAGTCAATAAGGTTTTCCTTATGACTTTTCCATTCCTTCTTGTTTTGAAAATCACAAACACCTTATCTTTAAGAAAATTGCTTTCTTAAGAAAAATCGCTTTTATAAGAAAAATCGCTTTTATAAGGAAAATCTCTTTTATAAGAAAAATTATCCTTATCATATTTTTATCCATATTTTTCTTAAGTATGAGATTCGGATTCATTTTCTCAGAATCATTGAAACTTTGATATAAAGCATTTTGTTTTAGGATTCGGATTCTGGATAAGAACTATAAAAAAGTTTCATTCCGAATTCCAGATATGAATTCTGACTAAGTTCTATTCCAGATTCAGGATACGAATTCTGAAGAAGAATTTTCATTACGAATTCTGATGACGAATTCTCATTACGAATTCTGATGACGAATTCTCATTACGAATCCTGATAATGAATTCTCATTACGATTTCTGATGACGAATTCTCATTACGAATCTTGATGATGAATTCTCATTACGATTTCTGATGATAAATTCTCATTACGAATCCTGATGATGAATTATCATTACGATTTCTGATGATGAATTCTCATTACGAATCCTGATGATGAATTCTCATTACAATTTCTGATGACGAATTCCTATTCTGAATTCTCATTCCGAATTCACCTATTAAACAGAATTTGAGTATCTTTGTTTTATACACTCTGAATTAATTTAGACTCCGAAAAATATCTTTGTTAGACTCCGAACTTTTATATTGCTTACACTTCTAAAATTTGTCTACTCTTTACTATTGTTCTTTACACTCTGAACATTCACTCTGAAGTTTTCATTCCGAACTTTTATGTTAGAGTTAAAACGATGTCGTACATTCTATTATACTTGTTTTGTTATAAAACGATGTCGTCTGTTTTTTTTTTAAACTAACCGTTGTCTAAGTGACACGTGTACAGGTCCCTCCGATCTTTAAGGAAAATATGACCGTTGGAGAAGGATCCGACCTTACCTATAAATAGGATCTCATTTAAAAGAGCTCAAGGCTGATAGCTGATGAAAGTGCTGAAAGGCTGAAAATTTGCTTGAAGTGATTTCTAGAGAGAGAGGCTCTTATTAACTCTCAAAGCTTCGTGCGACTCCGAATGTTGGTGATTACATTCGAGGGCTTCCGGGGATAGGAAGACAGAGGTGCCGACTACCTTAAAGTTCGAGGGCTTTCTTGCTGAGGAAGACAGAGGTTTCCAACTACCTTGAAGTTGAGGGCTTGCGGGGATAGCAAGACAGAGACTCTGATCTTCGTATCGAGGGCTTACCCTGGTGTGGGTAAGACAGACTTTCTTGAAAGTATAAATCAAGGGACCTTTATCCAAGGTTGTTGGATACCCTTCTCTTTGGGTTAAAAGACTTATATGTTGTTACTAGTAGTTCTACTACTTGTTTCTATTCCGCTGCATTTTGTAATATAAGGAAAGTATAACTTTCTTATACTTCCTTACTTGTACTCTGATTAATTTAGATTCTATACGCTTTAAGGTAGAATCTCATATTGTAACCTTTTGTTAAGTTTCAATTTCCGGAACCATATTTTCGGAACATAATTTCGGAATCTCTTTCCAAGTTTGTATTCGGTGTTAGAGGTGTTGTGAATTTTCTTAGGTTTAACTTTGTTAAACTTAGCCTTTTTTCTTTGCTTAAGGAAAACATAGTTATTCTTAACTAACTTTAGAGGTTCCAAAGGAATTTTTAAAGTATACAATTCACCCCCCCCCCCCTCTTATATATTGAGCATCTACATTACTATTTTGATCCTACAGAATTTTCCAAATAAATGAATGAGTTTTTTGAAATGTCTAATCCTAGTGATATGATATTATTTATTGGTTTAAAAATTTCTCAAGAGGGAGATCATATGTTTCTTTCATAATAAAATTATGATGTATAAATTCTTAATAGTTTTGGAATAGAGGATTTTAGTATGGTTTATAGACCTATCTCAGTAGAAACCAATTTGTCTAAAGATGATCAAGGAAATGATATCTATCAAACACAAATTGGAAAACTAATTGGAAGTCATTTATATTTAAAAACATCAAGACCATATATAGTCTATGTTTTCACACTTTATTCTATATTCCAAGCTCTATAAATATCAAATCTTATTTCTAGTACAATGGTTCTTAGATATATATAAAATTCTTAACTGATTTTTGGTTTAAATATTACTGAAAAGGAATTTCAAATCTATATGTATTTTCATATACAGGTTGAATGGAAATTTTTTATGATCAAAAATTATGGTGGAGTTTTCTTCATTAGTGATAGGTGTTTTTATTATAACACAAAGTATAATTATGTGACCCTAAGAACTGATGAGGAATATTTTTTTGTTGCAAGCCTCATCACTACTCAATTAATGTGGATGAAAACTCAGTTGGAAGGAATCAAGGTGAAATTGAAATTTATACTTATCTTTCATTTTTTTTAATCAAAGTGTTATAATCTTATCAAATAATCTTGTTCGATATTCAAGGATAAAGAACATAAATATCAAACATCACTTCATCAAGGAAATTATTGATAGAATTGAGATAAATATATAATTTAATACTAAGTTGGTTAAAATGGTTGATGTGTTCACCAAACTACTATCGAATAATTCTTTTGAAAGATTGAGGTTGGAAATGGGAGCTTAATATCCCCCCCCCACCTCACTAGGATAAGGTATTGTGTTTTTTCCCACTCTCTCCTTGTGATTTGGAATGTTTTATTATAGGGGAGAAGTTATAATGTAAATCCTATTATGTTTATCTCCTTATGTATTTATAAAATGTAATTATAATGGGGCTGAAAACACTTGGGGGTAATTCTAGAGATATGTTTGTTTCCTATTAAGAGGGAACATATATTGGGGGGGTAAAGGTTTAATTCAATATTTTAGAATATCCATGTGTGAACTATATTAATAGTTATTTTTTTGAAGTACATATAAGAACGTGTTTTTACATGATTAAAAGTGGTTAAATGAATAGGTTGAAAAATATATCTACTTTATGGGTAGCATGATATTGTTATTCAATATTTTTGTTTCTTACACTAGTTTCAATCAAGTAAGCTTATAACTATTGGATGATGAATCATTTCTATGTTGGAAAAGTTTCACAATGATTTATGTTCCTTGATTGATGTTGAAATCCAAAGGGGGGTATTTTTGTGCATGTGGTTAAAGTGGGAATTTTTTGAATAAGGATAAAGTGGATATGGTCTATTGTGTTGTCTTTTTTTATAAATGTATAAATCATATTCAAAGGAAAATGTAATGATTTTGTATTTTTTTCTTAATTAAAATCAAGTAAATGTGATCATGGATATAGAGACACTTTATATACCATATTGGAATATTTTTTAAGGTGTTTAAGGAAGGTTGAAGGTAGTTTTAAGAGGCTCATGATTGATTTCAATGAAGTATATAATTTATATACATATATAGGAATGGTAAATCAAAAGTTTGTATATGAAGTCTATACACTAATTTTGGCTTCACATATTCAATTAGAGTTTTAAGTGTGGTTGATTGAATATATAATGCATGTTAACTTGATATAGTCAATACTTTATTCATATAATTGATCTAACACTTAGAAAAATATATATATAATGTTTCCTCAAGTTTGATACACTAATTATATATTTTCAAAGTTTATTCATGGTTTTTTATTCAGTTGATTGATTGTTCACATGATTTATTGAAGTTTGGTCATGCGGTTTTTCAATTGTTCAAGTGGTTGATTCTCATGGTCAGTCAAACAATAGAATTTGATTGATTTAAACATATGGTTGATCTTATTGATCATTAAAACATGCATGTTTAATTGGTCTACTTCACACAGTAGATCTTCCTCACTATTGGTTCCATACTTAAGGAAATTTTTTATTAATCTTTTGGGTAAAAATTTGAGTTAACAAAAATTATATATTATGAATAAATTAAAATCAGGAAATGATATTTTTCTTTGTTATTATTAAATAGGAATCAAACCATGATTCAATTATAGGTTTTTTATCAAAAAAAATATGTTTCTATGAAGGGAGAAAAATACCAAGCGAGAAGAAGGAAGTCCACATAGAAATGATGCATGATGGAATGAACATGAAAAAAAATAAATTTGTGGGTTTTGTGAAAAATATTTTTCCTCAAATATTAAAATATCATGTGAGAATTAAAATTTCAAGTCTTAAATAAATTTAAAATGAATCCTTGAATCATTTTAGAAGATGTTTGACGAAGTTCATAGTAGAGGATTTCTTCTTTTCGAAAATCATGAATTTCCCATAAATATTATGGAAATAATATTCTTGATGTTATTCCAAGAATATATATATATATAGGATAATAATAATAGGTTTGTACTGATACTTCTAATAAAATATATAATATTTATTGTGTATTGAAAAGTAATAAAATACACAAGAAATAAGTGAGCTCAAATAATTGGATACATAAAAATATTTTTTTGAATGTTTCTCTATAATACCACTATATAAGATCCCCTTTTAGACATATCCTAGGTTATAATTATCTTTATAACTTGGGTAATGGAAAACATAAGAAATAAGTGAGAACAAATGCTTAGTAAGGGAAAAACTTATTAACATTTCATTAAGGGAATGATCATAAGCATGTGAGAAAAAATGGATTTGGGAGAAATATCTTATTAAAAACATAGAAAAATAATATTTATCCATAATTAATAATATAAGTATATGTAATATTAAATGATCAAACATATATCATAACCTAATATTGAGAAATCATGAGTCAATAATCATGATATAAAACAGAAAATAGGAATTATCATGACCATAATAAATCATAACATTATGAACATAGTCATCTACATCGTTTCCACACTCGTCCTTATGAATATAAATAATCACATCGTGACCATGATCAGTCTTGTGAACATAGATAACTACTTTATTTCCATGATGAATCTAGTGAACATATCTAACAACATCATGTACAGGCTCGTTATTATGAATATAGCAAACAATATTGCATGCAAAATCAATATTCTAAGCATATATTAAATGAAATTATACCCACACAAAATATTTTGAGCATATTTGAAGCACAATTTCACCCACACACATTCTTGTGAGTTTATCTTAACCACAATTACAACGTTGCACAATTTTATGATCATAGATTGACCGCAATTACACCCATGCACAAAATAACTATATCCTGAGATATTAAACATTCCCCAACACTTTGGAGGTCTCTATAGGACCCAAACATCACTTAATGAAAAACCATACATATGTATTCAAAGATAAAATAAAAATATTCAAATTTCAAAAATTACTTAATTGACCAATAAAAAAGAGATGTGTTTTAAGAAAACACCCCTAAAACATTTAATAATCCATCTAGAGAAATAAGGCATATGGTAGTGTAATTACATATCCCCATTGAAGCTTAAAAACATCAAAATATGTTGAAATATTTTAAAATCACTTTTATAAGAAGAAAAATTTGAATGGTAGCATATAAGAATGGATCGAAAGTTTTATCATTCGATATCATGAGTTTAATACCCCAAAAGAAAAAAAAATTTAATTCAATTTAGAAGGTAATTCATGAAAATTAATTTCCATGTACATAAATCCTTTTAATAAAAAGAATAAAATTTTATTGAAAATATAAAATAATTTTTTATAAAATGTTTTTAACATTTTCATAAAATATAAAGTTAGTATTCATATTTAAAAGTCATTTTCAAATAAGGTGAAGTTAAAAAATTAATACATTTATTTTTAAAAATAATATTCAATAATGGATCCATGTAAAGAACATAAAGATTATCCAAATGAAATTTAGAGTGTAATATAAAATATATAATCAGGAAAGGAAAAAAAGTTTTTAAAATTTTAAAATATCTTTTTTGAAACCCACATAAAAAAAGATTAGTTTATATTATTTTTGAAAAGAGGTAAATAAAAATATAAAGATCAAAAGGGATAAAATATATTTGGGTTTTCAAAATAATAATGGAAAAATTTGGGGAGAGTAAGAATATTGAAATGGAGGAAAAAAATAATTTTAATAGGATGCGAATTATTGTTAACAATGTTATACTTTTATGTGAAATAAATTCAACAAGTAAGAGTCTTGGGACTAAAAATTCCAATTTACCAAGATTAAAATATAAAGTATCATTTAAATAAATCTTTGGGTGGAGGCAAAAAATATAAAATAAATAAGTTCAAGAAGAAATGTTATAACTTAATGAAATGAGATTTGTGTTAACAAAATCCCTTATGTATTTAGTAATAATTTAATAAAAAACCCCTTAAAAATATTCTGTGATGGGTTTGTAAATATATTTAATTAAATTAAATTTATGATAAAAATCATCCATAGTATAACATCCCAAACTCCAAAACCCATGAACATTAGATATATTACATTATTAGTATATAATTTAAGAGTTCCCTAAGGATCAACTAGTTTAGTAGACTTAGAAGACTATATACATACATACATTACATTTGAAAACATAAGATTCCAAATGAACATATTTCAATAAAAATATTATCCCTTATATAATATCCTTGAAAATTACAAATATTACCCCTCTAGGTTTTCTAGGGAAAGGAAAACAAATAAGGGTGAGATCATATTCTTAGTAAAGTGTAGCATATAAAGGACGCCTTCATAACATAAACATAGCATAAGTGATATGAAAGGAAAAAATAATTAATATGAATTCATAATTAAATGAAACTAAATTTATTCTATATTCATGGAAATAAATGAAAACATGGATAAAAATAATAATAGATATCATACTGATAGAATGCATAATACTAGACATCAAAACATTTTTTCAAGGACTTATAGCAAGATATTATCCCTTTATGGGAAGATATATACACTAAAACCCAACATGTTTTGTCTCATGAGACCTATTTGTACATCGAGGAGATATATAATTTAGGTTCACACCTATGACCTCATTAAGCCGAATGCGGTCACTATAAGAGTCATCAAGACCTTTTATACCAATCCCTAAGGAACATCTTACTAAATAAAACATAGTTATCCATATAATGAGAAATATGGAAATCAAATAATTCCCCATTAAATATAATAATGTGGGTGTCTAGGATAATATCCCTTAATCAACTTGAAAACTGTAGGGTATCATTAAAGTAACATAAAGTATCCTTATTAAATAAATTTAATGACGAGTAATTTTAATGTGTTTTATTGTCCATTGAAGATATTAATTGGGTATAATAGTATTAATTGTTAGGATACCAAGTAAATGAATGGAAAAATCATTCATTATGGTTTATAAAGATCTTGTGAATATTAAAAATCATATCCCTCGGGAGTTTATATCTAAGTGTTCAATATTTGGTCCATTCATCATGCATCAAAGTGATGATTGATTTAATGATAAACCAAAAAATTTTAGGGTGACTACCTCTAGGTGGATCTATTTCACAACTATATCCACTTTCTATTATCGATACAGGGGTTTATTTTCTAGTAAACTACACAAAATTTTACTTTACCAAAAATTAGGATGGTTCTTCTACCATGGAAAAGATTTACTTTTACAATAATTTTGGTAACTATTGAATAAAAATGATATGAGGGAGAGATAATAATATAGAATTTTAAATAACTTAAATTTCATGAGCAATATAGAAAAAATTATTTCATGGATATGTATTTCCCATGAAAAAGTAAATAGTTGGTAAATATAATAGAAGTCTCAAATAATGAAATTTGACAGAGAAAACACCACTTATGGCTTAGGTATCAATTCAATCATAAAATCTTGAAATAAATAACTTAAAATTTACCTTTAAATACCATGAATAAAGTTATTTCATGATATAACATCTTACATAGGTAGTATATATACACTATATATTGGAAATTAGGGGCATAATACAAACATGTCTCAAAGAGGGGAATTTGAGATAAAAAACCTTAAAACTAGTCATGACTTCCATGAATGTACTTTAAAATTATGTATAATAAATATATTCATATTAATCACTTAATTATTAACCTTAATAATATCCATTTTTACTCATACTATTTATAAATAGTCATTCTCTATATGAATTCTTCTGATTTTCCACATCATGTGTTGATGGTTTTGATTGCTTGTACTAGTTTCATAATAGAAGTGTTAATATTCATTATTATTAAAAGTTTCATCATTAATATTTCATTAAATTTACTATTATGGATGATTTATAATAATTTATTATGTTTCAAATTCCTTTCATAAGTGTTTTAGTCTTTATACTTAAAGATGAAATCAATAATAAGCATGTATCGGTTATTCTTGATGATTGAAGGGTGTTTTCTTAATTGATGAATTAAATGTTGATATAGAATCCCAAAAATAAAAATAAAAATTGTTTACACATTTATATTATATTGTACTAGTAATTATTCTCCGTTATACATTCATGATATAAATTCATAGTATTGTTCAATTAGGTGGTTAAACTGACCCAAACATGAACATATCCCAGTTTAATGAATATGTATGTAGTGCTTTTGTTGTAACATCATAATACTATATTAATAATTACCTTAATTAATTTCAATTAGTACGATATATAATAATTACAAAGGAAGTAAAATAAAAAGTATTTTATATGAAAATATTACCTAATTTGAATAAATATTATCCTCATAGTATGCCTATTTTAAACGATTGAATTAAAGATGATCATTTTTTTATCATAAAATTAAGAATTTATTAAATTTTTCATACTAGAACCTAAATTATATCCTAAATATCATATTTATACTTCAATACCATTCTTATATTATAATTATTTGTCCTTAAATATTTCATAATCTACTATCTTTAGACTAGAATTTATTTTCTTTAATTCCTGAAGATATTTTAGGTTTAAATTTTTATATTATTACTTTATAAAACTTATATAAAAATCCAATATATTAAAAAGTGGACACTTCTACTTAGGATCCATTTTTTCACAAAATTTTTAAATTAAAACATGATTTATTTTTATTAAAAAAATTCACAACCTTCAAATTGAATTATTATTTTTTCTTACCCAACCTTAAACCCTATTAGAAACATTTTAAAACATGGTATGAGCACAAAAATATTAGTAAGGTACATAAAAATAATGAACTATAAACTATTATTCTATGAATATTTATAAAAAATTTCTTTTTACAAAATTAGATTTTGGTTAGAAATAAAAATTTTCTTACCCAAAAAATCAAATTATCTACCCAAATAATTTTATAAAACATTTCATAATAATTTAACAATTCAAAAAAAAAGACTCATAAATTTTTATTCTCAATCATGAAAATCTTATGCAAACTTTTTCACAATGTTATACATTTTACCCTTAATAAGTAACATATACTTTCCATTAAATATAAGATCATTATCTTACCTTGAGAAATCATAAAATTTTTTGTAAAAACCCATAGCAAGAAAAGATAAAACATTAAGGTAACTAAGAATATTATATTTCGTATCACCCTTACAAATTCAATAACTATATGGTTGACATCCATATCCAAACCATTGGAGGGATATCATGGGCCCAATCGTCCTTGGTTTATAACGAAACCACCCATCCTTGGTTAATAACATAACCATCCATCTATGTTTTATAACATAATCACTCATACTTGGTTTATAATGTAATTGTCTATTATCATAAAAAAATTACAATAAACAAAACATGAATAAAGTACATATATCTTGTATCTCATTATAAAACTCATAGGAATATCCATTATTCATTTCATAACATGATTAATTCACGTAAAAGAAACAAGTTCCAAGAAAATCTCTTAGAAATAATCATAATCCACACAAATAAATAATAAGGAAAGTATCATTACAAAATATCCTTAGTGTAGCATATGTAAATTCAAGGGGTGTTGGTATTGACTAATAGAAATACAAATAAAAGATAATTAAAAAAAATCTTGAAGAAAATACCCTTTTCAATTTTAAAATTGATTTTAAAAAATTAAAAATTCATAAAATATTCTGAAAATAGTTTTCATTGAAAATAAACTCGAAAAAATAATGTAATATTAAAAATAAAATAATGGTCATGGAGAAACTAAAATACATTCATATTTTAAATGTTAAAAATAAACATTCCTTTCAAACATTTTATAAAAGGGTATCAGAAGTGACCCATTTGGAAAGCATTAAAAAAATTCATTTAATTTCTTTTAAGAATAAAAAATATAATGTAAAATATATTTAGGAAATAATTTATGTTTAGAAAACATTATTCTTGAAATAATTTTAGAAAAATTGGAATTAGAAGTTAAATATTCCCAATCTAAAAGAAGATACAAGATTTGTTTCACTTATAAATAACATTATTATTGTTTCTATAATCAATAAGGGGAAATAAAAACCAAAAATGTAAAAGAAATTCAGAAAAATTGGATAAGAAAAGATATGTGGTTCAAGAAAAATATATTATATGCTTTACCCCAAAGGAACCTTGAACGTAAACAATCTCAAAAAAAGAGATTATATCATAAATCTTTTACCACACTGGTAACTTTTGAATCAAAATTCATTACAATAAAGAGTATGATATGGATCTATAAATCCCACAAATTAAATTGATTAATATTTTAAAATTCATTTATCAATAATTAATTACACCATATAAGGAAATCATGGTGCATTACATGAAACCTTTCTCGAGAAAAAGTGATTGAGACAAAGAGAACTCATATAAAGATCATAACATTTGAAATGATCATTAGTCCATAAAGTGATTATGTGAACACATGTAAATCCATACAAGAAAGTTGTAAATACATAATGAAACAATTTATAGATCCATTCACACATAATCATGGTATAACTAATATTATGAAGTAGAATTATAACCCAATGAATGGAAATTGAGTAAAGAAGCACCTTACCACATGGTAACATTCAAAAAAATACCCATGGATGAATTAAACTGAATTGTAATATAAAATTACATGAATTATAAATGATTCATGATAAAATATGTACAAGGTTAATTATATACACCATATAAAATAAATTAGGTGCATAACATTAAAATATTCCTCAATGAAGGGAACTTGATATAAAATCCTTTACCATGAGTCTGACTCATCATGTGTGTTATTTATATTACTAGATAATAAATTTATGTTAATGTTTTACATTCATAATAAACTTTTTCATATTTATTATTCCCTTTTACCATTTTATAAACAATTACTCAATCAATTAAGTTCATATTATAATTGTTTATGATATTTAGCTCATATGTCCAAAATGGATTCTTTAGGTTGACTATGGTCAAAGTTATCATTATTCCATCATATACATAATAATAATCATGAAACAATTATAATTTTTATACATAAATTATATTTTTAAAACCAATTATAAAATATTTTTATGGAAAATTAACTATGTTACAGTCATTTAAATGGTAGTTCGTACATATACATGACTAACATTTCCATTTTTCAACTTTGTTATGGAAAAAAGCTAAGTATTATTATATATTTATAGAATGATAATTATATCATATATACCATATTATTTTGTTAAATATAATTATAATTACCATCCATGTAATGTGGTGATGAAAAACGAATCACGCCACTTTGTGGAGGTGGTAGTCCACGCATACGCACAGACGACATTATCATTTATAGTGAATGAAAAGTTAATAAATTAGATGATATATTAGTTATAAAAATGAAAAATATTTCATGAATATCATATATAGATACTTTAAATCTATCATTATAACCATCATTGAGATATGGTGATGGAAAATAAATTTCATCAGTTCGCGTGATAGTAGTCCAGCGTTTACAAGAACGAAAATTTTGTTTCCCATTTAATAGAATAGGAGATTGATGTAGGTTGTAACATAAACATTATAACATATAGGTATATGTTATCCAAATATGTTAGTATATTGTCATATTTTAATAATATTTTAAGGATTTTTAAGAGGAAATAAAACAAAATACTCAATTAAGAATGATACTTCTTCTTCGATCAACATCTTAATGTTTATGACAAAATATTTCCTATATTGGTTTTCTGAATAAAGAAATTAATCTAGGATGTTTTGAGGGATTAAATTAAATTATTTGTGCAGGTATTGGTTGAAACAAATGTTTCTTTAAGTTTGAATAAATGAGAATAATAGGAGCCTTTTATAAAAGAGGGGAGAGGCACTCTTGTAATTTCTTAAAATATTAAATTAATATAAATTAATTCATCGTCAACATTAAATTTTTATTATCAAAGAAAGAATTTCCACATAGAAAGTAAAAAACAACTTGAAAGAAACAAAGACCTTGATATTCAGGTAGTTTGAAAATAATGAATCCCAATTACATCTACAACCATGATATTAACCCCCTCTACTGACAGATATTTCATGTTAGGGAAGCACTTGATGCTTGCACCTTATTACTCCTTTGAATAAAGGTATCACACCACATTGTTTCCATATCTCTGGGTGAGAAAATCCATCATATTATTGATAATAATAATCTTTCACCTTCTAATTATGTATTTAATTGATCAGGGTATGTTACCTTAGCTCTGCAGTGAGTTGTGCAACATTAAGTAGTCTCTTTCAATCTCAATTAGGTTGATATTGTTATGTCTACATAGAAGGATCTTTATGATTATATCCATCACCTCTATTTAGAGGGAGTCATAAATTCGAAAATATATAGTGAACACAAGAATGATGGACCCCCAATAGTATTAAACCATTGTAACGCCTTAACCCTAGTTACCCAGAGTCTGTGCATTATTAAAGAACATTTATATGATCACAAAAGATCAAGTCTCAAAAGACTAATTAGTTTAGTAGCCTTGGAAATAATAGATACATTAAAAGGTTTTACATTACATTATAAAATGAAAAACTACAACAACATTGTCTCTATAGGCCACACTCATATCCCATAGACTATCCCTACAGGTCAGTCATAATTTACTTTTTCGCATCTTGGGAAAAATATAACATAAAAAGGGGTGAGCTCAGATTCTCAGTAAGGATAACAATATAGCGTAAGCTTTCATAAATAATCATAAACATTTAAGTCAATTTATAGGACTAAAACAAAAGCCTTTCAAACTTGAAATTCAGCATAATATGGAAAAGATAAAATAAAATAATGCCATTTACTTATTCACATGGATATTCTACTAGTCTATTAATCACATGAAATATCAATAGACACTTTCATATTGATGGAATTAATGATTTCGGACTATAATTTTTGTGTCAAGGCCTTGTGCAAGGACCTAGGGGCTAACTGTAACCAGACTCTAACCCAGAGAGCCTCTGTAACTGGACTCCAACCCAGAGAGCCTTTGTAACTGGACTCCAACCAAGAGAGCCTCTGTAACCTGACTCCAACCCAGAGAGCCTCTATAACCGGACTCCAACCCGGAGGGTCTGCTGTAACTGGACCCCAACCCGGAGGGCTTACTTTTACTGTTCCCCAACCTGAAACTTACTAGTCCAACACATTCATCTTAAGAAGAGGTTGAAATATAACATAAACATTCATATTAAAACTAGCATACTAAATGTCAATACTTTAAAAATAAACCATGAATGGTATAAAAATAACTCACCCATAGTCAAACATATCACAAAAACATAAATACAATATGGAATATTTGTATCTGAATAAATCAACTTCAAACAAGTGTAAAATTTATCAAAGGATGTTGACATAGATGAAATAAAAACTATTTGAGAGAAATATATCTTTCTATTTTTAAATCATTTAAAAGTCACATAATTTTAAAGAAAACATTTATTTTGAAAATATTCTTATAATAATTCAAGGGAAGCTTCGATGATGTTATAATAGTGTAAAATAGTTGCACTGGCCGTATAAGTTAAAAAAACATTCTTACATTAATTTTGTCGAAAAATTCATAAAGTACCTTATTTGAAAAACGACAGAAAGATTCCTTTCAAAAACATATAAGTTAAAATAAGGTTATAAATTACTTAAACCCATTTTCTGTTAAATAGTGAAAAAAATTTGAAATGCATTTTTAATAAAACACGGATGTGGATGATAAAGAGGTCCTAGTAGATAATTACGTATAAACAACCTCGGATAATGAAGAGATTGTAGAATTAACCCTTACTAATTTGGTAACTCACAAAACATACACCCCATGAAAGAAGAATTATTTAATGAAGTTTTAAATAACCATGGATTAAATTATATTTCACAATTAATACAATAATGGCTAGTACATACACCACACAAAAGGAAATAGTGGCCATACAGTCTGAATCTCACAGGAATAAGAAGTGAGATGAAATCCCCTTACCACATTATAATTAATCGATTCATATGAACAAAAGTTAATAACCACCAAATCATTCATATAATACCATTAATATAAAGAGAATCATGATAATATATATCAAATGTAAGTACAAAATACACCACATGTAATAAATAAGTGGAAAACTATGGATATCTCACGTAATTAAAAGTGAGATAAGAAACCTCTTACCTCAAGTCCGACATGTCTTCTATGTTCCTTGTTCTTCCAGAATAATATAATTAAGTTAATTTATAATTGATTAAAAACATTTTTTAAGTTTATTATTCCTTTTATATCACTTATTACCTTGCTATAACAATTAGTTAATTATTTGAGTTCATATTGGATATTTTATCGATGTTCGGAACTTGAGTCAAAAATGAACTTGTTATAATTCCAATTTATCCATGTGGTGAAAATTACATTATCTCTAAATGATATAAATTATTTAGATATCATATATATATTATATATCCAGTATATATGTGTATTTATAAAAATACATAACATTTTGGAGATAAGAAATGAAATGCACCGTTCGTGGAGACGGTAAGTCATACGTACGCATGAATACCACTTTCATTTTAATTTTGTATTTTAATGGAATTAAAACATAATTATAAAAAGTTATATTATAATTAAAGTATAATATAGTATAAAATATCATTAACTCCATCCTTTATAAGTCCCACATAAGTTATTAATGAGTCATATCACTTTGAGGGGGCGGTAGTCTGCACTTCCTCAAATAAAATTATCGTGTTTTACCCATAATGGAAACCATAAAGGAATGATATAAATGGAAAATACAGAATCATAAACAAAAAATAAACATAATATATATCATATATAAATACATTTTTATCTTAATTTCCACCATGAGAGGCGGTAGGATATAATTGAACAATCATCGTTTCGTGAGGCGTTAGTTTTCCATTCATAGAAACAATATGTTATTTAACCATTAGATGGAGGTGTGTGTAAGTGTAGTTAAAATGCTTCTCATAGAAAAATCCTATTATATTTTTTATACTGGTTTTGTTATAAAATAAAGTAATAAAAAGAGTTTAGGGGTTGGAGAAGTAAAATAAAAGAAAAGAAGTTAATAGAAACCATTACCTTTAATTTGGGTAACTCCCATTGGTTTGAACCAAATGGACTTCTTGAAGTGACTTATGCCTAATTTAAGGATTATAACTGGAATATATGGATATTAAGAGCTTATTTGGGTAGGGTTTGGACGATCCAAGGGGCTTAAGAGGTGTGAGGAATGAGATGGAAGTGGTGTCCTTTTATAAGGGAGAGGAGGGGCTCTTTTGGAATGTTTGAAATGTTATTTTATTATAAACTAATATTCAGTTTCAAAAGGTCCAAAACTCATTAAATTAAAATATAAGATGACTCATGTTAGAAATAAAATCATAAAATAATAATTAGACCAGTTTTGTATATTTTTTTAATATTAATAATCTTATTTATTTAAATCATTTATTAATGAGGTGAATATTGCATCATTATTGTGTCATAAATAATTTAATTTATTTGATGTCTAAAAATTATAAAAAAAAATACCATAATGTAGGAAATCTTTTTATATTAACAATTAATATTTATAGTCTAAAATATTACTTATATAACCCCATTTAAAAATTGATATACTAAAATATATTTGTTAATGTCATTTTTGTCTTTACTTTAAGCTAATTAAAATAAAGTGTCATTATCACTCTTAAGTGGCTCCATTGAGTCCCAAAATCAACCCAAGGATTCCCATGGTCGTAAATGAATCATAAAATAAGTTTAGGAAAAGTATTAAAGTAATTTTGTATTATTATAATATTCTTTTTACCTTAAATTACCATATTTACCTTTAATTGTGGTAAATAAAAGTCAAAAGTTACTATTAACCAAAAAATATTTTTAACTTATTGAACCAAATTTTACTTAAAAATAACAACTATGTATGTTGGATTTTAGAAATTCAATTCACAGAAGCTGTAAAATTTTCATTTAAATAAAAAAGTCAGTTTTTAACTACTACTAAGTGGTTTTACTATTCATCAAAAATTGATGTTTTTCAGAAAAATACCAAAAATTCAGCCTAAGATATATTTGATATTAAGAATTCAAAAAACATGTCTATTTTAAAAAATTCAAAACATATAAGTTGTATTAATTAATTTAAAATTGATTCTTGTTGTCAAAAACAAATAGCGTGTTTTTAAGAAACAATAAATATCAAAATATTGACACTTGTTTATGTATAATTTCAAAGTGAAATTAATTACAATGACTAAAATTAGATTAAATGTTAAAAATATAATCTAATTATACTTCTAAACCATTAAAATGTATAATTTAACACTATAAATTATTTTGATTAAAAATTTTTTTTCAATTAAAACATAGTATTTTTCACTATTCATCAAAATATGAAAGTTATCAGAAAAGTACCAAAAAATTATCCAAAATAAATTTTTATATCCCAAATCTAAAGAAGAATTTAATTTCATTAAATTTAATATATGAAAGTTTCAAATATTAGTTTTAGAGAAAAATTCGACATTAAAAGGCGGTAAAATTGCATTTTTTAAAAAATACTTATTTTATCTGAAAAATGAATTTTTCATTATGATTTTCCTAAGAAACACATAATATGAATGTTAAAATTATATAGATTATATAAGATTCAAAATTCATTTAATACTACTCATAATTTCTTTTTGAACGGTTTGTGTGGTACGTTGTGGTGCGCTCGAACTCAGTGTTCTGTGTAGCGCAAGCTATTGAATTACTTTAATGAGATAACATACTATGAAATATTGGGGTGTTACAAACACACATCCACCTCTCATAATACCCATGCTAAAAGAACCATATGTGTTTATTTGTACACCTAATGGGTGGTTACTAGCAGACCTAGCGACCCTGATCAGGCCTAGAGGAATGAAAAAATGATTTACCAGCAAGGGGCGGTCTTAGATTATGAACCTCCTCCCAATTTTTATGAGGTGGGCCATATCAACCAATATGTTTTTTTCTTATAGTAATATCCTGAACTTTTCTTGAAATATCGTAAACCTGAGCGGCATTCTAAGTCCACTGAAGGTTCCATAAGCCATCTAGTAATACTGGAGATCATGTCTTTCGCTCTACTCCCTCTGTTCATTCACCTTGGATCCGGTGTTCTAGAAATTTAGATACATGAACACCTTGAGAGGATATTCCCTGAAATACCTCAATTCAGACCAAATAAATCATGCACAGGCTCCTTCTAAGAGTAGGTGAAGCATTCTCTCCTCCCTCTGGTACCTATAGCACATGAATTTAGATGCTATATTAATACCAGCTCGCATGATGTTCTCATCAGTTGGTAGTGCCCGATTCTTAATTCTCTATAGTAGGAAGTTATAATTCGGGGGAATCTTCTTAAACCACAATAACTCTCCCCAGTTATCCCCATGATCAGGTTTCGTCATCACCCTTCTAAAATATTTCACTATGAATGCTCTTATTGAGGATCCCATAAAGATAAACCTATCTAGTTTGTTATTGATCTCTCTAAGATCGAATAAACTCCACTGTTGAATATAAAAATGTCATTTATGAAGCAATAATGTTGGAAATAAATTCTGAAGGTAATATCCAAAAATGAGAAGCCGAGAAACCCAAGTTTGGATCCAACTCATTTATCATGCCAAAAAAAAATATCACCCCTTCCCACAATCCATCAAGTATGACCTTAGAGATTCAGGATATGATGATAGATAATAGGCCATAAATAATATGATATACCTCTTACCACATCCATGTTTCCTTTATACTTATTTACGATGAACCTCCCCCAAAGGGTCCTCTCTTTAAGAACCTACCTTTACAACTTTTCATACATACCTTTGAGCGTATCTGCAAGGTTTTTGACATTAATCCCTCACTCTATGGTTCTAGTCATCTTTCCCCATGAGGCTAGTGATATTTTCCTTCTCAGTGTGCCAACAAAATAAAAAATGCAAGAATCTCATCAATGTGAGAGATGAGCACCTTAGGAGATTTAGTAGCTGAGAGAGCATGGATTGGAATATTAGAGAGAAAATTGTTGACTAGAGTTATTCTTCCACTAAATGAGAGGAAGTAGTTTTTCCAATTCAAGATTTTTTCAGTGATATTTTCAATAATTTTATCAAAGTGGTTAATGTGGGGTATGCATACGAAATTGATGCCCCTAGGTAATCTATAAAGAATACTCTCTTTTCAGGTCTAAATCATTAGAAAGAGGGTTAATCCTCCTAAACAAGAATTTACTTGAGATGTTGAAACTACTTTTGGAATGATTAATCATCTGTACACTCCATTTTTCAATTGTATTCAAGGACTTTTTTAACTCCCCAAACTGATCTCTTGCTCACATTATCAAACAATATAGTTTCATAAGAAAACAAGTGCCCAAAAATGGTACATTATTGTTTCTTGCATCGGTAGGGAAGAACCTATCCTTGTAAGACACTCATATTGATGAGGTGGTTGAGGAAATATTGGGTGATGATGAAAATAGTCAGGGATAGAGGATCCCCATGTTGAAAACCTTATATAGATTTAAAGAATCCATATTTCTTCCCCAGGAATGAAACTATGATCTAAGAGGAATCAGAAAACATGAACATAAGATCCATGGACCATGGGGAGAAGACCATTCTATCCAGAACCTTAATGATGAAATTCCACTCAATTCAATCATATTCTTTGTCCATGTCTAGTTTGATTGTTATGTTAGAGCCAAGTACCTCTTGGTTGATGTCACTGATCATTTCTTGAGCTAGGAAATCACCCATTGGATAGTCCTCCCCTTCACAAACCCATTTGGTCATCAGACATCCATTTTAGAATATGAGAAGACACTCTTCTATTAATCACATCGGAGTGCACCATGTGTGGAAAATTGCACATGCTTATCGGCCAATAATGTTGAAGAGATGAGGGGTCTCTGATCTTGGTAATTAATACTAATGTGGTAGCATAGGCTAAACGGGGGAGTCTAACTCCCCTAAAGAAGTCCTATACTACACTAACCAGATCCCCTTTAATGATATCCCAAGAAGCCTCATAGAAGGATCCTAGTATGCCATTTAGTCCTGGTGAGATCTCTAGATTAAGCTCTTTCATTGCCTCAAAAATATCCTCCTCTCCGAATATGGTTTCAAATAAAACATTTTCAGAGGTGAAAACATCTTGAGGAACTATATCCAGTAGGTCATCATAGCTCCTCAGAAATTCCCCTTGTATTCGTGGGTTGGTACCGACCAACAAATATTTTAAATGGTATTATTCCATACCTTTGATCATCATTATATTATCTATAAAAGATCCATCCTCCAGCCTAATATTTAGCCTAATAACCCACCTATTAACCTTGATGAAATCATATAATAAATCCATATTATGATCACCCTCATGGAGCCATTTAACTCTTGATTACTTGTGATCCACACATTCCTTCCTCAGAAGCAGATCTGCTAGAGTGTCCTTCTTTTTAGTGTGCCCACATAACATGGTCTCATTCTAATTTCTTTCTAATCCATATTCTATCCATTCTACATATCCTTCGGCCTCCTCAATGTTGTGATAATGAAGGGGTTGATTCAAAATACAGGACTATAGATCATCTTTAATCCTTTGAAGTTTATTATGAATCCCCATCCAAGCATTTCCCTAGGTAGGGTTGTTCTATGAGTCACACATCGCTTCGTGAAAATCAGGAATACAAATCCACTGATGGGAGAAAAGAAAATGAATATCGCAATTGATCTTGGAATAAAAAGTGACTAAAAGGGTAGAGTTACCAGAAATACTCCTCACAAGATGTGTTACCTTATCATTCAGGTAATTGGAGATGGCCTGAAAATTAGAAAGATGGTGGTCTGGGTAACACGATGTTCAGAGATCCCCTCTCTGATTATTGCACCACATAAAGAAGTCGCCTATATAACCCATTTCAAGTAGCCCACATTTATTCATGAAGGAAACAAAATCATGGATATCCTTACTCAGGAAATTTACTCTCCCTTTCTTTTCTTTCTTATCCACTACTATGCTGAAATCACACCCCCCCCCCCACAAACCATGGGGACTTTCCCGAATTAAGGGATCTAAGATCCTACCATAAAGGCTCTCTGATTTGATCATCATAACTCCCATAGACAAATGTGAAATATAGGTAACTAGAACCTATAGTTATTTTTGTGGTAACATACTAGTATGAGGTGGAAATAAGTTTTACTAATATATCATAGTTCTAGAAGATCAAAATATACTAGTTTTTAGGATTGATGTGAAGATATTAATGCATCCTGACTCTACATGCTACAATGAGGGATATTTTTATTTCCTGAACCTCATTATCTATGTATTTGGTCTTGAATTGAGAACCCAGGCCTCAGACACTCTACAAAAGAAAAGAAATCATGGAAATAGTTCATACCTAGTACTAGCCCCAAGTATCTTGGCACCCTTAAACTGGGAGGACAGGCAAGATAAAGAGATTTTCTAAAGAGACTGTATGCACATTACTTTAGATGCATGTGAGTGGGACAAGGCCTTGTGAGAGATAGGATCCTGAGTTCTGCCAGACCCCATCCTCAGAACCCTTGAGTGTGAAATGGAAGAAGGAAGGCTAGAGGCAAGCCTATATTGTGAAAGCCTGCATGGGCTTACTAACCCACCTTCTTGGAAAACTTTTGGCTGGGGATAAACCTATAAAAACTCCTCCAGAGAAGTCTTGGTGGAGAAAAGTGAACCCTATTGGATATCAGAAGAACCACAGAACCGGGGAGACTAGGGAGCTAGTACCAGAACATATCTCCCAAGTTCACAGGGAAGGAAAATCTTGGGGAGGATTGTACTGCATGCTAAAGTTTTTCCAGAGTCCACAGAAATATGGAGAAGTAATTTTTCCCCATTGGAGCCTTCAGGAGTAGCCAGAATAATTAAAGGATTATTGAGAACTAAGGACAATCAATGGAACTCCTTTCCTTTCAGAGAATTTTGAGGAATATAGAGAGTTAATTCCTGAGATCTTTCACTAACTGTAGGACATAATTGAGTAGGAAATGAAATAACGCACTCTTAAGGGGCCTCCGAAAGTGCTGATTTTCACTGAATCAGGCCACTAACCTCAAACAAGGCCTCCGAACATGGATGAAAACCTACAAGTTGGTCTTCGTTGAATAAGATAGAGTGGTTATTCATAAAAATAGGCAAGCAGTGACCTTTTATATTATATAATGAGTATAAACAAGGTGAGGAAGGATACACAAGAGTTTTCAACCAATCAAACATGTCTTGAACATGAAACTGAATCCGGTTTGGAAGTGGCTAAGAAACATCCATATCAACATAGATCCTTGACAACAATATTTCCTCAAAGAAAAGAGTCTTCTCCTCTTCAAAAAGTAACCCCTAACAAATCTCCAATTGACCGAAGGAGATATAGGTTATAAAAGGTTAAGGAGATCCCTAGTAGATTAATCCACACTAGTGTGTGAGGGGATTATACTTCAAAGTGAGTATGCATCATCCACCAGGAGAGGGTGAAATGCCATAGTCCAAAGGATCTAGGGGAATGGAACCATGCCTAAATGAAATATTCCCATTATTCCAACACAATGCAAGAAAATTTTTAGTTAATAGAGAAAATCTACACTAGAACTTACAGCCCCCAAGAAATCACAAAGTTTCGTAAGAGGTAAATCTCTGGCTTGACCACACCAAATCTAGATACTAAGATCCACTTGAGAAGATCTGAAGCATATTCAAAATATAAATTTGTAACATCCAAAAATAGATTATGTGATATATGATCCAAATTAGGGATCCTCTTAGAGGTCTCAGAAAAGCACTGAAAACTCTGGGGTGGTTGACAAAGATCATATCGAAAGGACACAGGGGGCCACTAGAATGAAGCTAGCTGGATGGGACAGTGCATATGATTTGAGGAAAAGGAACGATCCATCGAAATGTATAGAGGGAATGATAGATGGTCTTGATCAACTGATGTGGGTATCTTCAGTAGTAAGGGGATGACAGACTGAGCAACAATGACCGAATCAGTTTGAATTAGCGGTCGTGCGTAGAGCGTGTTCTATGAAGTGAGAGTTGAAGCCATCTCCATTAATATAAATTAATTGTGTTTTCCAAAAAGATCTAAATATTATTAGAATATAAGATTAGTATGATTCTAAATACTCTCATAAAAATAAAATTTGGATAAGTTTTTATCATATTTTTATCCTTATATTTTTGTTTTAACCCTTAATTAACCATTTTGGCAATTAAAGTGATAAAAAAGTTTTTTACTCTTAAGGGGTTAAGAGAGTTACTATAAAAGGAAAAACATACCATAAAATAGACCATGGTTGATTTAATAAACCATATATCATTAACATGGGAAATGATAATATTTTTATGATAGCATCCCACCCTGGGATCCACTAAGCGATGCCCCGAGACGGTTGGCCACAAGACCCCAAACATTCCTCACCATATTCTAGAGGTTTCCAACTAGTAGTGGGGGCTTAGGGTGTGTCTGTGGGGAGAATATTCCCTCATATATTAGAGTAGAGAATAATGGTATGTAATATACAATAAATGGTAGAATCAATAATAACAAACAAGTGGAAGGGGAACAATAATAATAAACCATCCAAAATAAATAAATAAACCATAGAAGTTGAATCATAAATAGAAAAAAAAATTATGATGATCATGATGTCATATAGATATACAAAAATGAAGGAAATGGGGTATATAGGAAACAAGTATATACCACATGCAATAAAAAGTACAAAAAGGGAAAAAATCTATTACTTCCTGCATTTCAAGCATAGGCTCGGTCATCTTCTCCCATACTCCATCCTAATATCTTAAATCAATAATCAAGATCTAGACACTTCCTTTTGTCTACACCTCCAAGCATGAAGTCTACTCAGGTAAAAAAGGTGGCCCAAGTAGGGTGTGAGATACACTCATAAGGCCACCACCAATGGTGTCTATATTAAACCAATACATGCATAATTAATTATAAGTGTGCCAATAATAATATAAGATAAGTAATAAATAAATAAATATGCATATCATCTCAGTTTTCTCATGGATACCTGATTGACACTACCTTCTTTCACCTAATTCGGATGTCTGAACCAAGGGAACCTATAAAATGATGATAAGGTGTATACATGGGTCAATCATAAATATGGTATCAAGAGTGTACCAATCCCAAACATGTGATTTGTATTGGAGGACACATACCTAACTTATAAAATTGGTACAATAAGGATTTAAGATAAGGAAACACTTGAGTTCGATCAATCAGAATCTTGGGCCCATCCAAGATGAACCGTATAAAGAACCTGAGTATCGCACCATGAGTAAAATAAATACCCAATGCCATAGAGTTCATCAAAGGTGATACATATAGAAATCCCAAGTATCACTCTAGGTGTGGTGTTAAGTTTGACCCTCTGATCTCGTCCTAAGTAACTCATGTAGGGGACTGAATATCGCTCGAGGCATAGTGTAATAATTCCCCAATAAGCCAATCTAAGGTGTCTCCCCTAGGGGACCGGTATCACCCATGGGTATGTAAAAAACCTAGGGAAATTTTCCAAGGAAAATCCAAGTATTTATACTAGAATATGTAAAACTATAACATGTTCTAACAGGAAATAATGATGATCCAATCCAATGCATACTTAAATCAAGGCCCCTATATCGCTCTTGTCTTAGAGAGATAGTGTGATTTAACCACCAAGGGCACAAAACATTACCATTATTAATTTCATTGATAATGTATAAAACAAGTTGGATAATTCATTTAATTCATATATGTCAACTATAACATATAGTACATGGCATAAGTCAAAAGGTATAAGACATATAGTAAAAGGTATAAAGCACAAGGGCCAAACTCATGGTCATACAATTCCTTTGAGCATTTCTTAACCCAATATATTTAATAACAAGAATAAAATACCAAAATGGTGTGATTATAAATTTAGAATAAAATAGAAATTGTGCCTTTAAAAAAGGTAACAGCCATGGGTTGTCTCACATTGAGGTTACCAACCTCTAAAATCATTCATAGATCATTAGAGGTGTACTAAGCATGGTACATCAAGTTATTTGATTAATTACGCATTTGAGAGGCATCACTAGAAGGTTTTGGCACATGTAATGATAGTGAACAATATAAATGAAACAAAAACTTAGAGAAAGAATCTAGACCACCTAACTTAGGTTTTTATCACTCTCCTTGTCCAATTTCATCCATTGAATTGAGCTAAAATGATAAATATCAAAAGAAAAATCAAATGACTAGAAAATAGGGAAAATGAGGTCCCACCAAAATAGTGAAACATAGTAGAAGGAAAACTAAGAAAATAAGAAGAGGGGTATGGAGATTACCGAGAGGGATACAATTCACCCAACATTGAAGATATCTAAGTTTATATGGAGGAGGAATAAAAATCCAAATATAAATAAGATAAGGGGATCTCAGGAATGTAGTCTACTATAACAAAATAGGAGGAAGACAGAAATTATTATTACAACATAATAAAGGAAAATATAATTTTCACTTTAAAAATTCGGGTATCATGATTTTTTCTCATTGTAGGCCAAACCGTGTGCCAACTGTATGCCATACCTTTTCCAAGAATACCCCTTGCATATACTAGGTTCATGGTTTGACTAACTATGCATAGTCTTTGCAATTATCCCCTACCAAGGAGTTCTAAAATCCCACATGGGTTTGCAGACATCCTTGTATAGTTTTAGACAAATTGTGTGGCCTCCCCTATGCACTGGGTACCCCCACACAGTTGAGTTGCACAGTTAGTACTAACTATATGCTAACTGTGCGGCTTAGTCTGCATTCCAATTTTCTAAAACTCTAGGATCCAAATGAGACCCAAACTCTCCTGAACCATTTTTATCCATTAGATACCATGATTGGTATAAAACAAGACGTTTTAAATAGTAATAAAAGAGTATTTACCTCTCTGAAAATCCAGGACGTTGCAACCTCCCCTCCTTAAAACAACTCATCCATGGGTTGACCTTCTGAGGATGGTAAGGATTCATCGATAACAGTTTCAACCATTAGGCATGTACATTGGCCTCTCACTCATAGTTCTCATCATGTACACAGCCATGATGCCACGGAACCCATACTAGTTGAACAGACCTACCTTGGAGATTTTTTGTGCTCTGACTAATAATACATATCGAACTCTCCTCGAAGGATGCATCCTCCTCTAGATAAATTTCCTTAAGGTCAAATGAATGATATAGGTTAGAATGATACTAGAAAACTTGTGATATATAGATGACATCATGAATGTCATGGTACCTATAAGGTAGCTACAACTGATAGGCTACCGACCTGACTCTCACCACTATCTCAAAAGGCTCAATATATCAAGGTGATAGCTTTCCCTATCTTCGAAGTCATATATAACCAAATCTTGGGGATACATGTAGAAAGACCTAATGTCCCGCCTCAAACTCAAGTGTTAAATGGGGAAATCAGTATAAGACTTCTTCCTAGACTTATATATATCCAAACATTTTTGAATCAGTTGTACTTGCTTTAAAATCACCTGAACGAGACGAGGACCCAATAGCACTGCCTCATCCACCTCTAATCATCACAAGGGAAAATATAATGGCCTACCATGAAAGGTCCTCATATGGATACATATGAATCATATCTTGGAAATTGTTTTTATTAGGAAAATTCAAAAAGAGTTATGTGATTTTATAAAGAACCTCCAAAATCAAGGACTCGGGAATGGAGCATGTCCTATAACACCCGTATCATCTTCTTAAAAGGATCATTAGTCAGGGGATGATAAGTTATACTCAAAATCACCTATGAACTGAGTACCTTTTTCAACCCCTACCAAAATTGTGATGTAAACCGGGAATCATGGTCAGATATGATAGAATGGGGAATACCATGAAGGCACACAATCTCATAGATATAAATTCTTCCTAGATGATCAATTTATAAGGTAACCTAGATTTGTAGAAAGTGTGTGACCTTGGAAAACCTATCGATGATCGCCCATACTGTATCGCTGCCTCAATGGGATCTCGGCAAGACCATCATGAAATCCATGGAGAAGTTATTCTATTTCCACTCAGGAATGGATAAAGGATGTAGAATACCAATAGGTCACTGAATCTCATCATTCGCCTACTATTAGGTAGATAATAAAGTTATAAAACCAACAATATGCCTATTTATACCCAGACACAAATATTGACAGTGTATATGTTAGTATATCTTGGTAGGCCCTGGTTTAACATCCCAAATAGAGGCATGAGATTCCCATATAAACTCTTCTCATATATCTAAAGGCACCCAAAAATTTACACAGAAGAGTAGGATATCATTCTCATCAACAACCCAACCAAGAGGTGGGTTCTCGCCAAAGATACTATCCCTTAGGACTAGTCCCTCTAGATTTGATAGTTGTCTCATACGGACCCATTCCTAAAGGGAGGATGTCACTACTAAATCTATTAGAAAAAGTTTCTCATGACATTTCTGAACCTCTATGTGCATCTTAGAAAATAGTGTCATAAACTGCCACTCAATACAGGCCTCCTGGACGGATTTTTTCTTAGTCTTCCAGATCAGGGAGTTAGCTAATGTATTACACTTCCCTGGTGTATAAGAAATATCAATGTTGAATGACTTTATGTATTCTAACCACATAAACAACTTGAGATTCAAGTCCCACTATTTAGATATCTATTGTATACTTTTATTGTCTATGTAAATAATTAACCACCCACCCAATAGATAATACCTCAAATTTCATAGAGCATTCACCATGACTGCTATCTCTAGGTCATGTGTAGGGTAATTCCACTCATGAGGCCTCAACCGGTGGGACCTATAAGCTATTATTCGATCTCTTTGCATCAAAACCACTCCTATACAAATCCTATAAGCATCACAATAGAATGTATAGCTCATTCCTAGATCTAAATAATTAGGATTAGTGTTGAAGTCAGTCTCCTCTTCAACTTCTAGAATGGTGTCTCATAAGATTATGACCATATAAATTTTACACCCTTTATAGTCAATCCCATAAGAGGTGCTTCTAATCATGAGAAATATTTAATGAATCACATGTAATAGCTGATTATACCTAAGAAACTATGTATATAAAATACTTTCTAGGAATACTCTTAGGAAACCATGGAAATCACCTTCTCTAGGTTAGTAGATATGCCTACATCTAAAATGATAGGACCAAGAAGTGCACCTTACATATCCAAAAGTGGAATATGTTGATCTTAATGTTTAGATTATTCTATCTCGGTGTATTAATAATGGTATCAAGATGGGTTTCATGGTCATGTATGGTGCTAGAATTCACCAATTTTTCATCAACAAATCTACCAAAAATGAATCTAAGTACATGTGGAAAACTTGATTCATCAATTCTATAAATACTGTAGGCATATGCATTAGTTCAAATAGATTAAATAGATACTCGTAAAAGTCATACCTACTCCAAAACCTTGTATGTGGTATTTATGATTTCTTCACATGCACATGATGGTATCCCAACCTTAAATTGATCTTATAGAAAATTTTGGCGCCTTAGAGTTGGTTGAAGAGATCATCTATTCGTATAAATGGATATCGGTTATTTATCATAATCTAGTTCAAACATCTATAATTCATGCACAACATGAGGGTACACTTATCCTTCTTAGATAAAAGGATAGGTGAACCACGTGATGAAGTGTTGGTTTAAATAAAACCACCTACCTCAAGATCATATAACTATTTCTTGAGTTCCAGGATCTTGATAGGTTCCATCCAATAGGGAGGAATGGACACTGGTACCACACCATCCACTAGCTCAATGGTGAACTACACCTCTCTCATGGGAGGTAAACCAAAGAAATTGTTTTTGAATACATCCTGAAAACAATCCAAAAAAGGAGGTAATTTATCTATCTACATTCCCAAATCACTCATGAAGTGACTAGCCATATAGGTTGTCACTCCACCTATCCCATGAATCTAGGGTCCAGCTCGACTCGCTTATATATCCCATTTTCCTTTATGAATATATGGTTTTCCCTCAGGTGATGTAAACAAAACTCATCAGTGGTAGAAATCAACATGGTCATCGTAAGACACTATCCATTCCATTCTGAGTATGAAGTCGAACCTGGTCATCTCAAGGAAAAAAGAATCCTCAAAGGAAATGGTACCCACCTATCTCAAGTTTCACTCCTTGCACTGGCATATACTCTCTGATTGAACCCCTAACAGTGTGTTGGGAGACATCACACCACAAAAGTACACCATTTTCATCCCAAGGATCTCCATAATTATTGTGGATATAATAGAGTGTGATGCACCTATATCAAATAGGGAAGAAACTAATATAGAGGCTACCAGAATAGTGCCTATGATAATAAAAGGCCCCAGACTCAGCTCCTTAAGAGTAGGTTGTACTACATAGATATGGCCTAAACCATAGGCTTGAGATGAAATATGACTACCCTAAGTAGGTTTGTACTCTTTCCATTGAACCTATGGGTTTTGACTTCCTCAACCAAAGCCACCTCCTCATTCTGATCGGTCGGTATAAGACCAACTCATGGATTAACATGGAAGTACATATCCTATACCTAAATATGGTGTTAATACAGAGCCACTCTCACTGGGTAATAGCTGAAAATATTGGAAGAAGATCTGAAGGTGAACCATCCTTCCACAATATTGCCACTCGACCGAGTTCCTCTAGCATTGGGGATTCTTATGGACTATCCTCCCACACTAGTATAAAACCACATAGATTTTGGTACATGTCATCTAACTGGAACTCCCCCCATGTGCACCCTCAAAAATACATTTCCTGACACTAGAAAAATCATTACACTTTATGGAAGCTGAACCACCCTAGACCACATTACTAGATTCCCTCATGTTCCACTCTGTAATGAGGTCCAAGTTTATTATCTCTATTATGGGGGTTATCCAAAACACATTCACCAGGGATCTTATGGAATACACAATCTCATCCTCAAACCATCTCACAGTCAATAACTCGTCACTGTTCAAGGTTGTCGTGAAATGTTGAAGTTCGGTTAAATGAGCTCAATACTCTAACACGAACATAGAACCCTACTTAAAATGCATGAACTCTCTATCATGGTCCACTCTCAGTGTCTACAGAAAGATGTGATCATTAAAATATGTATAGAATTCTTCCTAAACCATGCCCTGATTATGATCATCTTGATAGATGACATCCCACCAACTCTTTGCAGCGTCAGAGATCATATAGGTAATGAGATTGAAAATCCACTCTATAGGTATCTCCATATGACCGAAGATCGACACCATGGTCCATAAACATGACTTATCATCCTGAGGTCTTCCATACCTCTAGAAGGTGGGAGGATTTTAATACTAGAATTCATGTTTTAATTATTCCATAGAAGGGGTAGGTCATGTATATCACTAGATAAATTGAATAAATTGTAAGAATATATCAAGGAACTGAGCATCGATTCCCAATTGAAGATCAACAGGAGGTTACTCAGGTGGAACTACAAGAGGTAATACTGGTGTCTTAGGGCCCACCACCTTTAAACCATGTTCATCACTACCCTTCAGGCATACAACATGAGGATGTTGTGGTAGAATAACTCTAAAATTTCAAAGAACACTCCTAAAAAATATTTAACAATAGATAGGAAAAGAAATGACAATAAAGAACAGAAAATATCTCTCCTATAATGAGATACACCTCTCATAATTCTCTTAAATCTAGGTCTAGGTTATAAGAAAGTTGATATAGGATCATAGAAGATAGTTCTTACTTCTCACTACTAAGGTCGGGTTATGGTCAAGGTCACACACAACACAACAAAGGTTCCGATATATAGATTTTCAATTACAAGGTATAGAGGAAAACACCCCTTACTTATCAATTTTTATCCTATTTAACAATAACCATTTCATTTTAAAATTTTAATATTACTGAAATTCGTTCTTGTTTATAGATTTTGACATCACAATCTAGTTAACTGCACCACCAATTCCCATTTATAAAGTCCCATTCTCTTTATAATATGAAATTGGTATATCAAGTAATTTAATCATAACATGAATATTCAATATCAATATATAACTAGACATGTATTGTGATTTTATTGAATTATTAACATTCTAAATTTATAGAATTACTTTCTTCATAAATTACCATTGACATTCATCAATAAAATCACAAATATTTATTCCCATATAACTAGTGGTTCATTTCTCAAAAGTGGAATAATTGGTTAATTAAGGTGTCTTCATTAATCTATATAGGAAAACAAAATTTAGATTTATGTGGTCACTTTAATTAATCTAATTAAATTAACCCTAAAATAAATGTTATCACATTTCAATATATATATATATATAAATCAAGGAAAATTCAATAATCACTTGTAATACAAGAAATACACATAGTCATATAAATATGACATGGAATAATGCATAACAAGGGAATTATGATGTTCCTAATATGATAAATTAGATGTTTTACCCTCATCTCAATGGGACCAAGTAAAAAATCCATCATAATAATATCAATACTGATAACATCAACTAGCATGTGCATTACCCAATAGTGAAATCCCTAAAATGTAAAGGCGCAACAAATAACAGCAATGACCTGTCCAAGGTAATTTGGGTTTCCCCTATACATAGGATAAATACTAAAAAAATAGGCTCATTAACAAATTATTATACCTCCTAGTATCCTTTATAATACCCAAAAAACAAGACTAGAAAACAACTATGATTCCACTTTGTATCATCTGTCCCCTGAAGCCACTAAGTTGTGCTCTAAGTAGGTTGGTCACAATACCTCAAGCGCACATCCATATATTCTAGAGGCTACCAACTAGAAGTGATGGTAAAGGGTGTGTCTGTAGGGATATTATGCCCTAATAGATCATAATGGAGCACAGTGATATATAATAAACAAGAAATGGAAGAAGTAATAATAACAGAAAAAGCAGCAGTGAAAAAATAATAATAAACCATCTAAAATAAACAAGAATCCAACAAAATTTGAATCATAAATAGATAACAAATAATAACGATCATGTTTTCATGTGGATATAAATAATTTAATGAAAATAGGTACAGTGTAAATAGAAATATACCACATGCTATATAGAATAAAAAGGGGATTAAAGATGTTAATAATAGAATCTTGAGCATAGGCTCAGTCCTCTACTCCCATTCTCTATCATAGTAACATAAATCAAGCATCGGAAGTTAGACACTTCACTTTGTCTACTTCTACAAGCATGAAGTCTACTTAGGTACCAAAGGAGGCTCAAGTAGGCTATGAGACACACTCATTATTCCATAACTAGGGGTGTCTAGATTAATCTAGTATAGGCATAATAAATTATCTGTGTACCGGTAATAATATAAGCATATCAATAAATAAATAAATAATTATATCGGCATGGGTTCCTCATGGATACCCAACCAACACTGCTGAATTCAGCTTAATCTGGATTTCTAAACCAAGATAACATGTACAAGGATGATAAGTTGTATACATGGATCAATCATAAATAAGGTATCATGAGTGGACCAATCCCAATCATGTGATTTTCTTTGGAAAACACTTCCCTAACTTAGTAAATTATCACAACAAGGATTTATGATAAGGCATCACTAGAGTTTAATCAATTGGCATCCTGGGCCCGTCCAAGGATAATTGTATAAAGAACCCAAGTATCGCACCAAGAGTACTATAAATACCCAAAACCATAGATTCCATCCAAAACGATCCATATAGGCATCCCAAATATCACTCTAGGAATGGTGTAATGGATGACCCTCTGAGCCCATCACAGGTATCTCATGTAGGGGACCAACTATCACTTGAGTCATGGTGTAACCATCTCACCCTTGAGATCATCCTTCATGTCTCCCCTAGGGAACTAGAATCTCCAATGGGTATATAGACCACCTGGTGAACTCATCTAAGGAAAATCCAATTATCACTCTAGATATATGTAAAACCATAATAGGTTCTAAAAAGAAATCATGATGATCACATCCAATGAATACCCAAATAAAGACCCTTCTATTACTCTCAACATGGAATAAAAATGTGATTTAACCACCAAGGAAAAATACCATAATAATAATTCACTACATTCATAACATGTAATGCCCTGACCCCAATTACCTAGAGTCGGTGCATTATTTTAATACATTGGCATGATTACAAGGAATCAAGTCTTGAAGGACTGTTCAGTTTAGCATTCCTGGAAAATAGATTACATACATGAACGTTACATTACATTATAAAATGAAAAAAAAAACATTGTCTCCATTGACCACATTTATATACCTTAGATTATCCTCATAGGTCAGTCATAATATACATATTCGTATCCTAGGAAAAATAAAATATAGAAAGGGGTGATCTCAAATGCTCAGTAAGGATAACAATATAGCGAAAACTTTCATAAATAATCCTAAACATTTAAGGTAATGTATAAATCTAAAACAAAAGCCTTTTAAACATAAAATTCAGCATAATATGAAAAATATAAATCAAATAATTCTATTTACTTATTCACATGTATATTCTACTAGTTGAATAATCACATGAAATATCAATAACCAATTTTATAATGATGGAATGCATAATGCCAGACTTCATAACCACATAGTCAAGGCCTTATGCTAAGACTACAAATAAGATTTTGTCAATGTCTTTTGGAAAGACACTAGTTTGTCTCATGAAACCTATCGATGCATCAAGGAGTTATAGCGGGCTCCACCTGTCACTTACTAAGTCCAATATATTCCTCATATGAAAAGGTTTAAACATATTATAAACATTCGTATTAAAACTAACATATGAAATGTCAATAATTTATCCATAAATCATGAATGGTATAAAAATAACACATCCACAGTCGAATATATCACAAAAACATCAATACAATATGGAATATTTTTATCATAATAAATCAACCTCGATCAAGAATAATATCCAGTAAAGGATGTTGACATAGTTGAAAATGATCAATAATACTCTTTGAGAGAAATTTACCTTTTTCATGAAATCATTTTAAAATTCACACAATTTATAAAGGAAGTAATTTAAAATAATTTTGTGAATCAAACCCTCACATAAAACTTTGAAACTTTTGAAAGGAATTAACATTTTAAAACATTCATGTCCATATAAATAAATCCTTAAAATCACTTTGAAAACATGGACATTAATGAGAAATGTTTAGAAGAATAAATATTTAAAACATTTAAAATGAATTTTTAGTAAAATATCCCCTTAAAATAATCCCTTTGTAAACTATTTTATGAAACATTTAAATGGATAATAAAAATTTCCCAGTAAAAACTTAAACATAAACAATCTTGAATAATAATGAGATTGAGGAATTAACCCATACATTGCACTTTCCTTTGGTCGAGGGTATGTTTAACCTCCTATATAATGACCATAGTATTTTATTAAATTATACCACAACCATATTCATATTTATGATATCATACATGATTCATTTATGACTTTATACTAACCATTTAATAATGATTTCCATGTTAAATTAACATTTCGGGTAATAATCGTTATATTTACCGTACGTGTTTCAACTCATTATTCTTGATCATATCATTTAGATCATGATTTAAATACTTATAGAATATAAACCTTGATTTATATATCAAATATATTTAGAATATAAATATTTATAATAGATAGATATATGAAATGGAACGCACCGTTTATGGAGACGGTTGGTCGTACGTACGCATAAACATTGTTTTTGTGCTCATATCGTATTGAACAGAAGTAAGTGAATAAGATATATGTAAGTATATATATATATATACAGTAGAATTATTATTTCATATATTACATACTTATTAATAATATATATTTTTTATAATCATATTTGAATGGTGAACGTGGAAATTAATCTCATCGCATTGTGGAGACGGTAATCTGTACGTACGTACAAGCGACAATATCATTATATTGATAGAAAAATCATATGTAATTGGATAGTATATAATATTTAAAGAATAATTAAAATGTTATATTTATTATTTACATCATTTATACTCATTATTATACTCATCCAAATAATGAAGTGTTTGAATAACAAACTACACCACGACGTGGAGACGGTAAGCCATATGTACACACGTATGGTGACGTTGTCATTTATAGTATGGATAGAATTAAAAATATGGTTTTAAAATATTTATATTAACATAACAGTATATATTAGGTACTGAAGTTATTATTTTTTTTTGGAAACAACAAATAAAGAGGAAGTGGAAGAAGAAAAGGACTTGAAAGAGGGTGGTGAAATTATTACCTCTTCTTCGGGTGTTTTCTTTTGAGTTGATCAAAATGGCTATTTAGGTTGGCTTTATGATAAAATTAAAGACTATATATTGATGTAAGGGAAGTTGGGAAAATATTTTGTCAGGGGTTTGTTGAGAAAAATGTCATTGGAGGTGTGATTTTGAGAGAACGGGAAGTGCCCTTTTATAAGAGGGGTGAGGGTCACTTTAGGAAAAGATTAAAATATTAGTTTATTATAGAATAATTTTCGGTTTATAATGGCTAAAAATTAATTTATTTAAAGACTTAGGTGTTTATGGGTCCAAATCATCTCAAACAATAGGTTTTAGACAAGTTTAGGTTACCATTTTAACCTTATCTTTTAGATTTTACTCTTAGTCAAATAGTTTAACTTTTACCGCGTCTTCTTGTATTCTAACACTATATGGTTAATAAACTTACTCTAAACATTAAATAGAACCTCAATTGGTTCATTAATTACATATGTAATATTATTTAATCCCTTTTTACTAACCTTTTATTTTTTGGAATATTATATCAACCAATAATATAGTATTTGTTTTAAAAATTAATTTATGTCAATTTTGACACTATTTGGTATTTTGTTTTTGTAAAAGTCATAACAACATGATCACTTAGAAAAAAAATTATCTAATCAACCCTAACTTGTAATATTAATTTATAAAATTAGTTGAGTTCATAAAAAGTCGCAATTTACATTTATTTGTATATTTATAATTTCAATTATTTTAATATTTCATTAATAAGGTAATTACTGCATCATCATTGTGTCATAAATAAATTAATATATTTAATTTCTAAAAAAAATAAATAAAATACCATTATATAGGAAATAAATTTATATTTATAATGAATATTTATAGTCTAATTTATATTGTGTGTAACCATATATAAAAAATGGTTTAGTTATTAAACTTTGAATTTAACACTTTTCACTCTTCTTAAAATAAAATAATAATAAATGTCCTAATCTAATCCAAGTGGGCCAAAGAGGGTCATATTTTATTCCTAAGTTTGTTTTTGGTTGAATTAAATTTATCCAATATAATTAGGACATGTGTTATGGTAATTATAATATCGTTTTTACCCTCAATTCCCCTATTTACTTTTAACCGCTGTAAATAAAAGTCAAAAGTTACTATTCACCAAAAATTATTTTCATCTCATTGAACCAAACTTTATTTAATTATTTCAATCATTTCTCTTGGATTTTTGAAATTAAACTCACAGAAGTGGTAAAATTAGGTTTTATGCAAATTTGTAAATGCTCCAAGAAGGTGGGTAAAAAACATTAAAAAGTTCAATAAAATTTTATACATCTAATTTTAGTATAAAACGACTCCAATGAATTACAGTGAACATATATTGGTATTTTATATCTATTTTGACTTAAAATAAATTTAAATAAAATAAATAATTATTTAAAAAAACTTCAGTTTTAAATAATAACGTAGTGTTTTTCACTATTAATCAAAAATTGAAAGTTTTAGGTAAAATACCAAAAATTTACCCTAAGCTAATTTTGATATTCCGTATTCAAAAATGAAGTCCATTTTACCAAAATAAAAACATAGAAGTTTCATTTATTTATTTAAAATTAATTCTCGTTGTCAAAACCGAAAAAACAGGTTTTTAAAAAAATAAAAACTATCAAAAGATTGGCATGTGTTTATGTCAAATTTAAATGTGAAATTAATTTAAATGACCAAAATTGTATTAAATGATAAAAATATAATCTAATTATACTTCAAAACCATTAAAATTCATAATTTAACACAATAAATTATTTCTATTAAAAGAAATTCAATTAAAACATAGTATTTTTCACTATTCATCAAAATATGAAAGTTATCAGAAAAGTACCAAAAAAATTTCCCAACTAAATTTTTATGTCCCAATTATAAATAAGAAGTTTATTTTTTCAATTTTAATATAAAAGTTTTAGGTATTTCATTTAAAATAAATTCACCATTAATATTCCATAAAATTGCATTTTTGAAAAATACTTCTTTTATCTAAAAAATTGAATTTGTTCATATATTATGTCTAAGAAACGTATAATATGGGTGTTAAAATTATATAGAGTATATATGAATCAAAATGCAGTTAATACTATTCATAACCGCTTTTTAAACAGTTAGTTTGGTAATTTATGGTGCGTTCGAACTCAGTGTTGCGTGTAGCTCAAGCTATTAAATTACTTTAATGAGATAACGTGTTATAAAATCTTGGGGTGTTACGTTTTCTCATCCTTCAATAAATTGTGTCCTCGTAATTTGAAATTGTTATTCAAAAATAAATGGTTAAAATTAGAAAAATACCATTGTGGAAAACCCACATCAGAAATTTGTTTAATAAAATTTAGTCTTAATAAGAGGGAAAAGGAAATGAAAAAGTCACCACCAAATTAGGATCTCAATTAGGAGAACATTAGTGGAAATTAGAGACACATAATTGGAGGGAAAATGTAAATATTTATAGGGAGTGATTGAGGTCATCAATCACAAACAAGTGTAAAATTGAGGGCCTCAAATCCATCAATCTAAGATGATGTAAAATATCATTGGTTAGACAAAACATAAGGTATTAGGATAACACATTTTTAGTTTTAATATCTCTTCCCTAAAGTTTAATAATTAATTTATTCATAGAATAAGAGAAAAAATATATATATACTTGACAAGTAGAGTTTTATCCTTCAACTAATTCCTACCACAAATTCAACTTTCACTTCAAAAGATAATAGAATTCAAAAATATTTTATTTATCCTAATCATATGGGGTTCCAAAAATAATGAATTTATAATTCATTTTTCATACTATTTTAAAAAACTACATTATGAAAACCAGGACATCACGTAGGCCAGTGGTAGGTGATGCACCCTTGTCACCATTTGGTTACGGGTTTAAGTCTCGCGGGCTTGCCGGACACGACGGGTTATTGCCCGACCTCTGGGTTGTCCTTTTTATAACAATACAAAAATAATAATAGTATCCAATGTCAAACATAATCCATTCCAACCTTTAAACTTATCCAAAATACTTCGGTCCAAACTCACAGTATAAAATTTATAAGGAAGATAAACACAATGAGTATCTTTTTTTCCCATGTAACAACATGTGAATACCTTCATCATGTGTTATTTTAAAACACGGTAACACCTTGAATTACCATAAAACCTTATTGATTACATTCATGATCCCTTATTCCTTATAAAATACGGGATATAGTTATTCTATCCAAAAATTTTGTAACCTCCAACAAAGATGGAAAATACAAATCATTAATCAGTTTCAAGGTAATCAAGAATATCCAATATAATTTATCCAAATTATTCATATATTATTCCAAAATCACTACCTCAGTATCAGAACTATATTATGGTTTATCTTTCTCTCAACCATATATTTTCCAAAAAAATTAACTTGCTATTGAGTCACTTTTCTTGGTTCTACAAAATCTCAAGTCCTTAATGAAATAGTATTGCAGTACAATCCTTATATATTCTATAATTCTTATAACATGTACATCATTAATACAATACTCAAATGAAACAATACATTAATAACAACATAAGAAATATAATCATTCCTCTTCATATTCGGTATTATCATAAATTTATTATTATCCAATAGCAGCATTTGGGGTATAATCTGATGATTTGGACATTGGTTTTCATAGTGCCCCAACTCCTTACAGATGAAGCATTATACATTTGAAACTTTTTTTATCCTTGCAATCACGTACTTGGTGTCCTTTTTCTCCATGCTTATAACAAAATCCCATTCCCTTCAAGCATTTACCAAGGTGATTACTTCCACAGTTATCACATATGGTAAAATCCTTCTTTCCCCTCTTTCCTTTATCCATGTTTATCTGTACAATCCTTTTCTTCTCTTGCTTCCCTTCAAAGTCATAGGACTTAGATAATTATTCACTTATCTTATTAACACCTGATACTATTTCTTCATATGATGAGAATACATGGGAGGCTATTTCCCTTCTAAATGATGGATTAAGACTATGAAATATATGATTCTTCTTACCCATTAGATCATGAATATTGTTGGAGTTCTTATTCCTTCCATTGGGCGCCATTTCTAAACAATGGCATACACTAGGTTAGTTTATGAATCGCAATTCATAATTCTAAACATGTAAAATACCTCATGTAAATTGAAAATATTATGCATATAATCTATAATCATAAAATGTTTTCTTTGAGAAAGTATCTACTCCTAAATCCTTCATAATGGATTGTAATGAAAATGTGAATTATCTTAAGTATATCCCCTGGGAGTGTCATAACCAAGAGTGCAGCAATGCCCATTGTTGTGAACCAAGATACCCCAGGTCAAGCCCGAAACTCCTTGTCGGAGTTTTCATTCCTAGGTACATATGTTCCAGAGCTGCATCTACCTGCTCGTATCTAGACATGAATGTATTGCTTAGAAAATACAAAAAATCTCTACATTACAAAAATTCTAGGAAGTTCTTCTATACTAATCCTCAAAGTCAATATTAGGGTAATGTTCTCTAATAATAGTTTATCTAAATCTATTTCAATGGTTGTTGCTAAACTTCCTCTGATACTAAATATAACACCCTAACCCCTAATACCCAGAGTCGGTGCATTATTTTAATACATTGGCATGATTACAAGGAATCAAGTCCCAAAGGACCGTTCAGTTTAGCAGTATTGTAAAATATATTACATACATGAACGTTACATTATATTATAAAATGAAATAAAACAACATTTTATCCATTTAACACATGCATATTCTTATATTTCAGTCATAATATACTTCTTCACGTCCTGGGAAAAATAAAACATAGAAAGGGGTGAGTTCAGATGCTCAGTAAGGATAACAATATAGAGGAAACTTTCATAAATAAGCATAAACATTTAAGGAAATGTATAAAACTAAAAAAGCCTTTTAAACTTAAACTTCAGCATAATATGGATAAGATAAATCAAATAATTCCATTTACTTATTCATATGTATATTATACTAGTCTAATAATCACATGTAATATTAATATCCAATTTTATAATGATGGAATGCATAATGCCAGACTTCATAACCACATTATCAAGGCCTTGTGAAAAGACTACAAATAATATTTTGTCAAGTCCTTTTTCCAAGACACTAGTTTGTCTCATGAGACATACTAATGCATCAAGAAGCTATAACAGGCTCCACCTATCACTTACTAAGTCCAATGCATTCCTCAAATGAAATTGTTTAAACATAACATAAACATTCGTATTAAAACTAGCATAATAATTGTCAATAATTTATCCATAAACCATGAATTGTATAAAAATAAAACATCCACGGTCAAACATATCAAAAAACCTTCAATACAATTTGGTAGATTTTTATTATAATAAATCAACCTCAATCAAGAATAATATTCAGTAAAGGATGTTGACATAGTTGAAAATGATCAGTAAAACTATTTGAGAAAAATATCCCTTTTCATGAAATCATTTTAAAAGTAACATAATTTATAAATGAAGTCATTTAAAATATATTTTTGAATAAAAGTTTCCCATATCACTTTAAAACTTTTTAAAGGAATTAACATTTTAAAACATTCATGTCTATATAAATAAATCCTTAAAATCATTTTGAAAACATGGACATTAATGAGAAAGGTTTAGAAGAATAAATATTTAAAACATTTAAAATGATGTTTTAATAAAATAATCCATTTTAAAACTCTTTTACTAAACATGTACATGGATAATAAATATTTCCCAGTAAAAACTTACACATAAACAATCTCGAATAATAATGAGATTCAGGAATTAACCCTTACCTTTCGCTTTCCTTTGGTCGTGGGTAAGTTAAACCTCCTATATAATGACCATTGTATGTTATTAAATTATACCAGAACCATATTCATATTTATTATATTATAAATTATTCATTTATGACTTTATACTACCCATTTAATAATTATTTTCTTGTTAAATTAACATTTTGGGTAATAATCTCTTTCTTTATCATACGTGTTTTAACTAGTTATTCTTGATAGTATCATTTAGATAATGATTTAAATACTTCCATAATATAAAAATTTATTTATATATAATATATATTTAGAATATATATATTTATAATATATATATTTATAATATATATATATGAAATGGAAGGCACCGTTTATGGAGACAGTAGGTCGTACGTACGCATAAATGTTGTTTCCGTTTTCATATCGTATTGAACAGAAGTAAGATAATAAGATATATGTAAGTATAAATACATATATATATATATATATCTAGTAGAATTATTATTTCATATATTACATACTTATTAATAATATAGATTTTTATAATCATCGTTGAATGGTGAACTTGGAAATGAATCTCATCGTGTTGTGGAGACGGTAATCTGTACGTACGCACGAGCGACAATATCATTATATTGATGGTGAAATCATATGAAATTGGATATATAATAATTAACATTATATATTTATTATTTAAATCATTTATACTCATTATTATACCCATCCAAATAATGAAGTGTTTGAATAACAAACTACACAATGACGTGGAGACGGTAAGTCATACGTATGTAGGTATGGTGACTTTGTCATTTATAGGAAGGATAGAATAACGAATATGGTTGTACCATATTCATAGTCACATCACATTATGTATTATGTACTAGAGTTTTTATTTTGTTATGGAAACAACAAAGAAAGAGAACATGGAAGAAGAAAATAGCTTGAAAGAGGGTGGTGAAATTATTACCTCTTCTTCTAGTGTTTCCTTTCGAGTTGATCAAAAGGGCTCCTTAGGTTGGATTTATAATCAAATTAAGGACTCTAGGTTTATTTGATGGAATTTAGGAAGATATTTGGGAAGGGTTTGGCCGATCCAAATGGCTGTGGAGGTGTGATTTTGAGAGAAGGGGAAGTTCCCATTTATAAGAGGGGTGAGGGTCACTTTAGGAAAAGATTAAAATATTTGTTTATTATACAATCATTTTCAGTTTATAATGGATCCAAATGAACATATTTAAAGCCTTAGGTGGTTATGGTTCGAAATAATCTCAACCAATAGGTTTTATACAAGTTTAGGTTATCATTTTAACCTTATCCTTTAGATTTAACTCTTAGTTAAATAGTTTAACTTTTGTCGTGTCTTCTAATATTCTTACAGTATATGGTTAATAAACTTACTCTAAAATTCCATGGGAACCTCAAGTGGTTCATTAATGAAATATATAATACTATTTAAGCCATTTGGATTAACCTTATATTTTTTGGAATATAATATTAACCAGTAATATAGTATTTGTTTCAAAAATTAATTTATGTAAATTTTGACACTATTTGGTATTTTGTTTTTGTGAAAGTCATAACAACATTATCACTTCGAAAAAAAAATTAACCATAACAAGTAATATTAACCTATAAAATTATTATAATTCATCATAAGTCTCAATTTAAATTTATTTGGATATTTATAATATCAATTATTTTAATATTTCATTAATAAGGTAATTATTGCATCATCATTGTGTCATAAATAAATTAAATTATTTTATATGTAAAAATTATAAATAAAATATAATTATGTAGGAAATATTTTTATCTTTCTAATGAATATTTATAGTCAAATTTATATTGTGTGTAACCTTATATAAAAATTGGTTTATTTATTAAACTTTGAATTTAACACTTTTAACTCCTCTTTAATTAAAATAATAATAAATGTCCTAATCAAATTCAAGTGGACCAAAGAGGATAATATTTTATTCTTAAGGTTTTTTTTGGTTGAATTACACTTATCCAATAGAATTAGGACATGTGTTAGGGTAATTATAATATCATTTTTACCCTTAATTGCCCTATTTACTTTTAATTGCGATAAATAAAAGTCAAAAGTTACTATTCACCAAAAATTATTTACAAATTATTGAACCACATTTTACATACTGATTTCATTCATGTCTCATGGATTTTTAAAATTCAACTCACAAAAGCGGTAAAATTAAGTTTTATGCAAATTTGCAAATGTCCCTAGAAGGTGGCTAAAAAACGTTAAAAAGTTCAATAAAATTTTATACATCTAATTTTATTATAAAATGACTCTAATTAATTATATTGAAATTATATAGGTATTATATATCTATTTTTAGATAAAATAAATTTTAATAAAATAAATAATTATTTAAATAAAAAGTCAGTTTTAAATAATAATGCAGTGTTTTTTCACTATTCATCAAAAATTGAAAGTTTTCAAAAAATACCAAAAAATTACACTAATCTAATTTTGATATTATGTATTCAAAAATGAAGCCTATTTTAACAAATTCAAAACATAGAAATGGCATTTTTTAATTTTAAATTAATTCCCGTTGTCAAAACCAAAAATCGGGTTTTTTTAAAAGTAAAAACTATCAAAAGATTGACATGTGTTTATGTCAAATTTAAATGTGAAATTACTTATAATGACCTAAATTCTATTAAATGGTAAAAATATAATCTAATTATACTTAAAATCCATTCAAATGCATAATTTAACACTATAACTTATTTTGATTAAAAAAGTTGTTTTCAATTAAAACATAATATTTTTCACTATTCATCAAAATATGAAAGTTATCAGAAAAGTACCAAAAAATTGTCCAAACTAAATTTTTATGTCCCGCTTATAAATAAGAAGTTTATTTTTTCAGATTTAATATAATAGTGTCAGGTATTTCATTTAAAAAAATCATCATTAATAGGCGGTAAAATTGTATTTTTGAAAAATACTTCATTTATCTAAAAAAATAAATTTTTTCTTATATTATGTCTATGTAAAGACCCGGAATTTCCATGAAATTTTTTTTTTTAAATACATGGAAATTTTACGAGTCCGTGAAAATTTATGGCGTGTGATTTTGAGGCCCGGTGTGCCCGAAATCAATTTTTAAAGTTTTGTTCGGGTATGTTTAGTAAACGTACGAGCAAGTTTTTATAACTTTTGAACTAGTGCTCAAAATTAAAATCTGGGGGCACCGTTGAACTCGCAACACTGGTATTCGCTTAAGAAGACTTTCACCTCGATGGCAGTTGGTCGAGAATAAAAGTTAGTTTTTGGGATTTTAGTGAATGAATTAAATAAAAATAAGGTTATGTAAACTTATTTTTATTAGTTGGTTAAAACCTCCATGAGGAGGTTGGAGGTGGAGACCACCACACCTTAACCTCCCATGAGAGGTTATGGAGGTGGGTCCCACCCGAGGTTTAAAACTCCTATTTTTGTTTATTGTGGTGGGGACCACCCGAGGTTAAAACCTCTTGAACTCCCCATTAAGTGGGGTGAAACCTCTTGAGATCCCCACGTTAATGGTGCCACCCCCCTTTTTAATTTATTATACCAACACCTCTTGAATTAATGGTGCAGTTCAAATTAAATTAATAAAACATAATTTAATTTATTTTTTCCATTCCATTGTTGGGAGAGGGGTTGGAAGAACACTTGGAGAAATTTATTATCTCCAACGAAGAACACTCCTCCCAACGAAGAATGACCACCAGAGATCGAATAACGAGGAAGTTGTCCCCGAGCCAGGATCAGAAGCACCTTGTGGAGGCAACTAACGTAGGACATCTTCAATCGACGTTCATCTATCCCCAACGACATCATCTCCTTCCTCGTGACCTCCGTCGACGAATCAAATAAGGTAGGGGTTCGAACTTTGTTTTGTTTCTCATCCTTCGTTTTCCATCGAGAATTATTATTCGAAGCCGCATGTTATCACCATAACGCGGAAGGTGTGGGCCGAACAAACACGGCCCGACTCTTCCACCTTCTTTGTGGAATTTGACGCTAAACACGGCATGAGACCAGGATGAGCGATACTCATCAATAATGGTTGTAGATCGAAGGCGACATCCTAAAGAGTGTGTGGCTAATTCCGGAACGATAATCGGGCCACCGGAACTCGACCGATGACCCGCGGAAAGTTTGTTGGCGGATGGAACTGACAAACGTCACCACATGGAAGGTGGCGGCACAGCCGCGCTGCGGGAGGAGTAGCCCATAGATGATGGGCTGCGGCGATGCAGCGGTGGCCGGTGCAAGCCCATCTGCGAAGAAAACCGGCAGCTCAAGCCGTCGGGTTGTCGGGGAAGGCGTGGCGCTACCGCACCGCACGGTGGAACAAAAAGGGTATGCGGCAGTGCAGCGGCGGCTGGCACAAGGTCGACCGCGAGAAAGACCGGCAACCCGAGCCACCGGATTGCCAGAGGAGGTATGGTGCAACTGTGCTGCGTGGGAGGTGCATGGCCAGTCGGCCAGCTGGGAGGAGCGGGATCCGTCGTGTGGGTCTCGCGTGACATGGACTGGCGCTACGTGGCGCCGATTTTGAACACCACCTCGAACGGCTAAGTTGTTTGGGAATCCAGGGAGTTCGGCCTTCCCCTTAGACGTAGCTAGGGAGAACCCCATGGGCCACCATCCACGGGCTTCACGCAGGCCAAGCCCAGCGAGGGCCAGACCCAGCGCGGGCATGATCTAGCGCGGGCCAGACCCAGTGCGGGCCGGACCCAGCGCGGGTCGGGCCGCCCCCGCGAGCCGGGCTGCCCCCATGGGCCGCCCCTGCAGGTCGGGTCAGACCCACGGACCATTTCGGACACCATTCTAGACCCAGGTCAGGCCGGGTCGGTCCGACTGGGTCGAACCAGACCCATACCCGTTTGACCTATTATCCACTCTTTTGCTCGTAACATGAGCTACGGGAGTCCGATTAATGAACCATCTATGGCGATGAAAACCTTTGAGAAATAAGGTTACTTTGGTATACCCCACTTGAGGTTTGGATACAGTTGGTGTATTGTCGGCTTGGATCGAATGTAAATTCAACCGGGACCTCGGAATGAAAATGTCAATAACTCTTAGACCGGGCGTCTGATTGACGCACCGTCTATCGTGTTGGGTATCTTATGGATGGACGGATCTTTTGGATACATCAACTTGGGACTTCATGGTAGTTGATATATCAACACTTGGATTGAGGAGCGGACCATCCCAGAATCAAGCACGCTTTGTGCGGAACCTTGTGGTTGGCTGCACTCCGACTACTATTCATGGATCCTATGTGGGTTCGACAGCTCTGACTACTGTTCCTGGATCCTACATGGGTTCGACAGCTCTGACTACTGTTCCTAGATCCTACTTGGGTTTGATAGCTCTGACTAATGTTCCTGGATCTTGTGTGGGTTTGACAGCTTTGCCTACTGTTCCTGGATCATGTGTGGGTTCAACAGCTCTGATTATTGTTCATGGATCTTGTGTGGGTTTGACAGTTCTGATTTCTGTTCCTGGATCCAATGTGGGTTCGATATAATAGATGATTTAACGGCTACATCTAAACATCTTTATCACTCTACGTGAGTTGTATACTTGTGTGAGCTGAGTCAATAACTTTTTTGTTTACCTCATGATTGAGATGGATTACTTGATAACTTAGGTATATGTATAGACATATAATTAAGTGAGTTTATCTGTTGATTTCATACTTTGAGATCATCCTTGTTGGATTTTGTGAGACCTTGAGAGTCTCAGGGTCCCTAATGAGTATCGTTATACTCTCCCTGCACAGGTTATGCCCGCACCTCGTTGTGTTGGATGCAAATGACGGACAGCACTGACTGAGGCTGAGAGCACTAGGACTGGATGCTACTCGGAGGTGGACCACATGGTGTGATGGTACATGGAGGATACGGATGAACGTGGAGTGATTTAGAGGCTATTTATACCTACCCTTCAGGTAGTATTTCTCGGTGGATGATCCAGGAGCTATTTTCCCATTGTCCAGTATTTGTACTTTGGGTTTCATATACTTTACAGTTGGGATTGTATTTTCGGCCCCTTTTTACTTTACAACACTCTTTTTTTATATAGTATAATTAGTTTTTTTCTACCAGTTTGTACTCTGTTATGTGCATTTTCAGGTTATAAAGTCAATGTCTTCCTAGTTTTAGGGATTTACACCTTTGGTGCTAGTCGATAGCCCCTGGCCTATGGAAGGCGAGCTTGGGGTAGTCACGGCATGGGCCCCGGGGAACGGGTCATGAAAAATTGGTATCAAAGGAGTCGGTTCTACCGCAAAACTTAGGAATCTAATGTTTTCTATTAATCAATAGTGTTAATGGTACTGAGTGTGGTTTTTAGTTCAGGGAGTCCAGTTTTAGTACGGCGGCCGACGTATCCATACACCAGGACCCTGACTTCTATTTTCTGACTCAGTGCACGAAAACACTGATTGCGTGTGTGTTTCAAGAGTTTTTGTGATCTCTTTGAGTCAGCTCACCAGGTGTAACTTTTTAATCGTTGCACACCCGTTTCTTTTCAGGATTCCCCCACGCAGATAGGCATCTAGGGTTATAGGCTTTATACGAGATGGCAGCCCATCGAGCGACTAGGCCTCGGTGCAGGGCCCTATCACAGTGGAGGAACCAGCAGTACCACAACCAGTTGGGCCACCGATTCCACCATCCCTAGCAGTATAGAGTGCACGCCGCCTGAGCGCATTTCACGAGTTCCAGCACCAGAGGCCACCCAGGTTTAGGGATGAGACAGACCCACATGCATCTGAGGATTGGCTGGAGGCTGTGGTGAGAGTCTTTAGACAGGTAGGGTCACCAGGTGACCTTATGGTGATCCTTGTTGTGAGTCTTCTTTAGGCGGCAGTAGAAAGATGGTGGAGCCTGATGCTCTAGGTGCATGATGAGGTGACACTACTCTGGGCAGACTTCGAGAGCCTGTTTCGGGTGGATTTTGTCTCATCCACCCTACGTACAGTGCAGATACAGGAGCTACTTCGTCTACATCAGGGTAGCATGACGATGGAACAATACTCAGCGAGGATCACCGACCTCTCGCGCTACTCGAAAAATTTGGTGTGGGACCCAGACCTTCGAGTATGGGCTCCGGTGAGAGATCAGGGCTTCGATGATCTCCCTCAGCATCCCAACGCAGTCAGGGGTGTTGGAGCGAGTCCTCTTAGTAGATATTTTCATTGTTGAACAGTCACCAGCATCGAGACCCGCAACTGGGAATCACATAGAGGATTCTTCTACAGATGGCAACAGACAGATGTCACAGAGATCCAAGCAGACCAGACCATCTGGAGGACGACTTCAAGACTCGGGTTCAGTTGTGCATGGAACACGAGACAGAGCCAGTCATATGAGGAACAGGCAGTGTTTCACATGTGGCGGGCAGGGTCAAATGGCTCGTGACTATCCGACCCATCGTTCTAATGATAATCAGATAGTATAGGGACCTCCCAAGCAGAGGAAGAGGTTTGATCGAGGCAGTCTGCAGGGAGCAAGCAGACATGGCAGAGGAGCTGGCTGTGTAGCTGGAGGTGGATGACGTTTTGAGATGTTACCACTGCCACTACCAGGAGGTCCACCCTGACCATAGGGAGCAGGTGGACAGGCGAGACCTCATCTCTAGGCAGCTAAGGCTTACAATCACGGTGCTCCGAAGATGATTCGAGGTACGATCTATGTCTACTCTACCATATATGTAGTTATTATAGACACAGGTTCTAATCACTCTTCCATTTCCACTGCCCTTGTTCGGATCTCAGAGATTCTGACGGAGCCTTTGGCTCGATCCTTACAGCTAGAGACTCCTACGGGAGAAAATTTAATGATTAAGAACTGGTGCTGGTAGTGTTAACTTACTCTAGGAGGTGAGAACTTCGGTTGGGATCTCCTAGTAGCGGTGTCGAGGCCTTACGATGTCATATTGGGTATGGAATAGTTATCTATAGTCCATGCTCAGATCGACTGTATTAGGTGCAAAGTGTGGTGTGTCTGCACAGATGGGACCATGTTTACCTTCACCAGTGAGAAGGGATCCTTTTCAGCATAGGATAGACTTACCGAGAGGAGGGTGCAGCCGATCACTCATCAGTTGGCTTGCCTTACTCTCGAAGCAGTTGATTTGGAGAGTCCGAGCTATCCTATAGTAGTGGACCAGTACGCATATGTTTTCCCTGATGATGTCTCAGGAGTACCACCTCATAGAGATGTGTAATTTTACATTGAAATGTAACCCGGGATGGCATCGATATCTACACTAGCATATTAGATGGCTCCTGCTGAGCTTCGTGAGATGCGGGTACAGCTGGAGGACTTGTAGGGGAAGGGATTCATCTAGCCTAATGTTTCTCCCTGGGCAGCCCCGATTCTATTCGCCAATAAGGTGGATGGGAGCTTGAGGCTTTATGTCGACTACCATCGCCTGAACCAGGTGACCGTGAAGAACAAGTACCCACTCCCGAGGATTGACGACCTCTTTGATCAGTTGAAGGGATCATAGTGGTTATCAAAGATAGACCTCAGATCAGGTTATCACCAGCTCAGTGTTCGGGATGAGGATGTGAAGTAGATGACCTTCAGATGTTGGTACGACCACTACAAGTTCTTGGTTATGCCTTTCGTCATAACCAACGGTCCTGCAATGTTCATGGGACTCATGAATAGGATTTTCCAGTCATACCTCGATCTCTTTGTCATAGTCTCCATCGACGACATTCGAATATACTCGACTACTGAGGAGGATCATGCCTATCATTTGCGGGTAGTACTGGACACACTCCGAGAGCACCAAATTTATGGTAAGCTCTCGAAGTGCTAGTTCTGGATCTGAGATGTTCACTTTCTAGTACATGTCATATCGGAGTTTGGAGTTGCAGTGGATCCAGTGAATATTGAGACGGTACTTGCTTAGAAGCCACCTAGAATTTTGACGGAGGTACGGAGTTTTTTGGGTTTGGATAGATATTACCGGAGGTTCGTTCCAGACTTCTCTAAAGTTGCAGCACCACTATTATCCATGATGAAGAAGGGGAAACCCTTCGTGTGGTCAGATAGATTCCATTGGAGCTTTCAGGAGTTGAGGTAGAGGCTGAATAGTGCCCCAATCTTGAGGCTTCCAGAGGAGGGCGTAGAGTACATAGTTTACTGTGAAAAAATTGGTATTGGACTCAGATGTGTTTTGATGTAGGAGCGAGCAGTGATCGCTTATGGTTCTCGTTAGCTGAGACACTACGATTAGAACAACGCTACCCATGACATGGATTTAGCAGCAGTGGTCTTATCCATGAAGATGTGGTGACACTATCTGATGGGAGAGAATTTTACCGTGTACTCTGATCACAAGAGTCTTAGATATATCTTCTCTTAGAAGGACCTGAACCTGAGACAACGATTTTGGCTTGAGTTACTCCAGGACTATGACTTCGAGATATTCTATACTCCTGGGAAGAAGAAAATTGATGCAGATTCACTCAATAAGAGGTCTGGTATATAGCTGTTAGGAGAAGCAACAAAGAAGCTAGCCTCTTTGTAGATATCCTTTGTGGATAGAGATGTAGAAACTTTCCTACAGTCTCTCACAGTTACACCCCCACTCCTTCAGTGAGTTATGGAGGCATAGCGTGCGGACGCTGACTACGAGACACGACATGCTCAGATATCCACAGGTCAGGCACCTGATGGATTTTCTAAAGGTGGGGAGCACGTCATCCTCTTCAGATCACGTACCTTGGTACCAATGGCACTTCAGGAGGAAGTGTTGAGGGATTTACACACTTCCCCTTTAGAGATACATCCAGGAGTGGAAAAGATGTATCAGGACCTCATACGACAGCACTGATGGCCTGGTATGAAGAAGGTAGTTGTAGAGTTTGTCTCTCGGTACCCACTTGTCAGCAAGTGAAGACAGAGCAATAGGTACGAGCAGGCTTGGTTCAGCCTTTAGAGGTCCCATAGTAGAAGTGGTATGGGATATCCATAGACTTCGTGATGGGTCTTCCATGTACATCTAGGAGTCAGGACTCTATTTGGGTGATTATCGACCGACTCACCAAGTCGGCACACTTCCTACCGATCAGAGTGTAGGGTTCAGTAAAGAGATTGGGACGCCTCTACGTGCAGGAGATTGTGTGGCTACATGGATTACCTATGACGATTATATCCAATCAAGACCCACGGTTTACTTCCTGGTTATGAAAAGGGTTTCAGGAGGCTTTCGGGACACATCTTCGTCTGAGCACCGCCTTCCATCCTCAGACGGATGGCCAGACTGAGCGGACCATTCAGACCCTTGAGGACATGTTGCGTGCTTGTGTTCTTGACTTTGGTCGTAGCTGGGAGGACCACTTACCTTGGGTGGAGTTTTCCTACAACAAAAAATATCACTCTACCATAGGGATGGAACATTTTGAATCCTTGTACGAGAGACCTTGCAGATCACCTCTGTGCTGGACTGACCCAGGGGAGTCAAGACTATTGGGAACAGAGATGGTACAGGCTACCATAGAGAAGGTGCAGATCATCCAAGAGTGGATGAAGACTGCACATATTAGGCAGAAGTTGTATGCCGATAGCATACAGAGACCTCTGGAGTTCGAGGATGGCGATCATGTCTTTTTATGGGTCTCACCCCGACGAGGTATACGGAGATTTGACCAAGGTGGAAAGTTATCTCTGAGATTCATCGGACCTTTCCAGGTCCTCAGCAGAGTTGGTGAGGTGGCATACCACTTAGCTCTTCCACCTCAGTTGCACCGGGTGCACAACGTCTTCCACGTATCCCAGCTGAGGAGATGCGTGCAAGACCCTTCTCACATCATCGACCATAGAGAGATGGACGTCAACGATGGGGAGACTTTTATGTAGGTTCTAGTGGAGATTGAGGATCGACAAGAGTGGGTCCTATGTGGATGGTTGATACCTATGGTGCGCGTTTACTGGTAGCACGGGAACCTCCAGGAGAGCACATGGCAGCGGGAGGATCAGATGCGTGCTCAGTACCCCCACTTATTCCCTTAGTTCGAGTTGTAGCTTACGGGTGAGTAAATCCCTAAGGTGGGGAGAATGTAAAGACATGAAATTTTCATGGAAATTTTTTACTTAAATACAAGGGAATTTTACGAGTCTGTGAAAATTGATGGTGCGTGATTCTGAGACCCGGTGTGCCCGGAATAAATTTTTTAAGTTTTGTTCGGTTACATTGAGTAAATGTACGAGTGGGTTTTTATAACTTTTGAACCGGTGTTCGTAATTGAAATTCAAGGGCATCATTGAACTCGCAGCACTGGTATTATCTTAAGAATAATTTCACCTCGACGATAGTTGGTTAAGAATAAAAGTTATTTTTTGGGATTTTAGTGAATGAATTAAATAAAAATAAGGTTTTGTAAACTTATTTTTATTAGTTGGTTAAAACCTCTATGAAGAGGTTGGAGGTGGGGACCACCACACCTTAACCTCCCATGAGAGGTTATAGAGGTGGGGGCCACCCGAGTTCTAAACCTCCTATTTTTGTTTATTGTGGTGGGGACCACCCAAGGTTAAAACCTCTCGAACTCCCCCATTAAGTGGGGAGAAACCTCTTGAGCTCCCCACTTTAATGGTGCTAGCCTCTTTTTAATTTATTATGCTAACACCTCTTGAATTAATGGTGCATTTCAAATTAAATTAATAAAAAAATTTAATTTATATTATCCATTCCATTGTTGGGAGAGGGGTTGGAAGAAAACTTGGAGAAATTTATTTTCTCCAAAGAAGAAGGCTCCTCCTAATGAAGAACGACCACCGGATATCGAAGAACAAGGAGGCCGACCCCGAGCTAGGATCGGAAGCACTATGTAGAGGAAACTAACATAGCATGTCTTCAATCGACGTCCATCTATCCCCAACGGTGTCGTCTCCTTCCTCGCGACCTCCATTGAAAAATCAAATAAGGTATGAGTTTGAACTTTTTTTCGTTTCCCGTCCTTCGTTTTCCGCCGAGGATTATTATTCTAAGCCGCATGATATCACCCTAATGTGGAAGGTGCGGGTTGAACAAACATGGACCGACTCCTCCGCCTTCTTTGTAGCATTTGACACTAAATTCTGCATGAGTCTGGTATGAGCGATACTCGTCAACAATGGTTCTGGATCAAAGTCGATGTCCCAAAGACTGGGCGGCTACTTCCGGAACGAGAATCGGGCCACCAAAACTTTTTTGGTGACCCGCGGAAAGTTTATCGGGGGATGGAACCGAAAAACTTCACTTCGTGGATGGCGGTGGTGCAACCGTACCACCGATGGAGTAGCTCGCGACCGATGGTCCGCGGTGGTGCAGCGGCGGCTGGCGCAAGCCCGGCCGTGAAGAAAAACTGAGGCTCGAGCCGCCCGGTTGCTGGGGAAGGCGCGGCGCAACTATATCGCGTGGTGGAACAAAAAGGGGTCACAGCCCCTGACTACGGCGGTGCAGCGGCGGCCGAAATAAGGTCGGTCGCGAGAAGGACCGGCGGCCCGAGTATAACATCCCATCTTTTTATAACATAAACTTTCATTACATTACACAAAACTGAGGATCTTTAAGGTTTATTGTCTTGGAAACCAGGAACATAATACATAGAAACAACATAAAGCATTCTTCTTAAACACTTGAAAGGCTTCTTCTTTATTTCATCCTTGGTTCATTACTGCATCTCATAACCTGGGGAAATACATCAAAAGAAAGGGTGAGCAGAAGGCCCAGTAAGGGAAACAAGAGAAACATTTTACATGTGAACTTGAGATACTTCACTAAGGACATGAAAAGAACTTTAAGGCATGAGAAATAAATCATGAAATACATCATAATAAAAATAACATTTTTCATAACTTGAATATGTGGCTGCAACATTTAATATTTACAATCGTTTCGTTTCACCAAGGTCCATCCCCAAGGAGCCGTTAAAAATTACCAAGGTTATTCACCATGGCGTCGTTAAAATGGTCATCTCTAGAGATTAAGTCTTTACCCAATGCATTGGAGCGCTATCAGGGCGCACCCTTAAATTTGTCTTTATTATCATGTGAGCCACATATATCATCATCAAAAATTTCATAAATAACCCATATAGCATAAAATAAATGGGTTTCATTTCATAATCATAATGTTTTAAAAACTTCTTTAAAGACATGATCTTTACGTTACTTTAAACCCACGGAAAGGGAAAGCGGGTATCATGTATGTAAATCCCAGAATTTAAAATAGAAAATTTTTATATATATGTGAATACCCCTGTTGAAATAGGAGCTTTGAGTATTCACTTTATAACATAAAATAATTTTGAGAAAAGAGAGGCGTTTTGAGACGAAAATTCTGCAGCACAACGGCTATGTTACAAGGTTTTAGAAAACTTTGAAAAGAGAGGGAACATGGGTCGAACAATCATAATTGACCCATAAAACAGTAGAGGGAAATAATAAGAAGTATATATGGACATGGTGATGCAATTTCAAGGACATACCATTTGAAATGAAAAACATGGAAGGAAGACAAAAATTTGATTTCTCTTATGAAAATTCGGCAGCCTAACGGCGTCACTTAAACTTCAACAAAAATGAATTGAACAGATAAAATAGGGTCTCTCATCATATGATCATAAGATATCAGTATGGTATATATAGATATCATACCCCAACATAATAAAAAGGAACTTGAAATATTTGACATGAAAATCGAACTTGAAAAATGAGAAGGGTGAAAGAATCACTTAAAAATTCGGCAGCCTAACGGCGTCACTTAAACTTTCATAAAACGAAATGATGAGAGTAGGAGGGGATATCTAATCATATAAACATGAAAGGGTACATAAGAGGAATATAAAAGAACATCCTCTCACATAAGAACATGGAGCATAAAAGGAATGACATAAAATAGATTACATGAAAAGAAAGAGAGGGGTCGGATCCCTTACCTTAAAACGTGACTCTTGAAACTCAAAGTTTTGGACCTTGAAGGCTTGGGGGAAACTTGGGAGGACTCCTTGGGAGGTAAGGAGACCAGAACATAGTTTGGGGAGAGTTGAGAGTGAAAACTAAAGGAGGAAAGGGTGGGTATTTTTAGGGAAAGTGAGGGGACAAGGCATTAATGGCCAAGGGACACCTCATTATTGGTTTTGGCGAAACCATGGGCTTGCCCATGGTATTTTCCCATGGTATTGGCCACTTGGGACACCTCACACCTTATATTACTATTCATAATTCGACCACTTTGAATATATACTTAATAAATCATTTAATGATGTCATTAAACACCCGTAACTTAAAAACTATATTTTCACTATTCATCGAAAATTCAACTTTCTCAGAATAATCCCAAAATTTCACCTTAACCAAATATCGATGCTCTAAATACATTTATGAACTACATTTTATAAAAATAATTTTCTAAATAATTTTAATTTAATTTTTAAATAAAAACACTATTCATCGAAAATTCGTTTTTTTCAGAAAAATCCCCAAAAATTACCATAACATAATATAGATGCTCTGAGCTCAAAAATAAAGTCATTTTTATAAAAAAAAATTCTAATCATTTTTAATTAAATTTATAAATAAAAAACACTATTCACCTGAAAAAAAACTAATACTTGATTAATCATTTATGAAACTGTTATTTACCCATTTTATTGAATCACATTACTTAATCTAGGTGTCTGAATTATATTAAAACTTTCTTTGAGTGAAATTACTAATCCATTTGGTCACATCACTAATCCTAAGCGTAAAATCACTATTCATAATTTACTATTCATCAAAAATTAAGTTGATCTTATTAGACTCCAAATTCCTTACTGAACACTTTTGTAGAAGACCATTTTTTGAAAATCATTACACATCATTAGTTATCTAGGGTTTACATAAATATTTTAAAATATCTTTTTTTCAAAATTCATCAACAAAATACATTCTAAAATTATCTGGACATTTGAAATTTCACAAACATCACTAAAGGAAGAAATCTCAATTCATTCACCCGAAAGGATTACACAAGGAAGCTAGGGTCTCGTGACATAGCCCCTTATAACACTGGCATAAGACCTAAGTGTAAGGTGTGCTATGGTGAGAGAATCTGAGGGAGGCTCAGATAACATTGCCCTAGTAGTAATCTCTGCTAACTTGAACTTCGCCCGCAAGCGTTTCCGTTCAAGCTTGACACGCTGGAGTTCGGCTTGGGCTTGGTCCTAAGCGAAGCCCACAGATGCTACCTCCTTCCCAAGCTCTGATAAGTGGGCTTCATAAGGGTCGAGTCTACTGGATGAAGCCATCGACTACTCTTTCTGCATTAACCATTAACATCTTATTAAATCATTAAGAGTAAGTTAATATACTACTCAAAAAGATCGGGTCGTTACATTCTTCCCCCCTTAAGAAATTTCGTCCCCGAAATTTATACTTGAGGCCTAGTCGAAAAGGTGAGGGTACTTTTGCTTCATTGTTTCCTCCAGCTCCCAAGTCGCTTCTTTATATTTATGATTCCTCCACAACACTTTCACAAGGTGGGTAGTCTTGTTTCGTAGGACCTTGTCTCTATGGTCCAAGATCTCCACTGGCTGCCCCTCGTAAGAGAGGTCATGTTCCAGTTGTACCACCTCTGGGTTCAGTACATGCGAAGGGTCGGGTATGTACCTCCTCAAGAGAGATACATGGAAGACATCATGAACTTGAGCTAGGTTCAGTGGAAGTGCTAGACGATAGGCCACTGCTCCTATGCGATCAAGGATTTCATAGGGGCCAATGTACCTAGGGATGAGCTTCCCTTTCTTTCCAAACCGCATGACTCTCTTCCATGGAGAAATTCGAAGGAAGACTTTGTCACCAACACCAAACTCCAAGTCCCTTCGACGATTGTCAGCATAGCTCTTCTGCCGACTCTGAGCAGCCTTTATGTGTTGTTGGATGGCATGAACCTGTTTCGTCATCTCTTGCACGAGATCAGGCCCAAGAAGCTTCCTCTCACCAGTTTCATCCCAACAAGTAGGAGTTCTACACCGCTTTCCATACAGAGCTTCATAGGGTTCCATCTGAATACTCGAATGGAAGCTGTTGTTATAGGAGAACTCAACTAATGGGAGGTGTTGATCCCATCCACCTTTAAATTCCATTGAGCATAATCTCAACATGTCATCGAGTGTCTGAATAGTCCTTTCAGATTGGCCATCAGTTTGAGTATGATAGGCCGTACTAAAATTCAATTCAGTATTCAGAGCATGTTGAAGACTTCTCAAGAATTTTGATGTGAATCTTGGGTCACGATCAGATACGATGGATAGTGGTACCCCATGCAGCCTTACCACTTCCTTCACGTATATCTTGGCAAGCTGATCCAGAGAGAAATCTTCCCGAATAGATATAAAATAGGTTATCTTGGTGAGACGGTCCACAATAACCCATATCGCATTATTTCCTTTGGATGTTTTAGGGAGACCAGTTACAAAGTCCATAGTGATATTATCCCACTTCCATACTGGTATGGGTAGCGGTTGTAATACCCCCTTAAGAAGTTGTCATTCTGCCTTTACTTGCTGACACACCAGGCACCTTGTAGTGTAATCAGCAATCTACCTCTTCATGTTATCCCACCAATAATGATCATGAAGGTCTCTATACATCTTAGTGCTTCCCGGATGTATAGAGAAATTAGAGCTATGTGCTCCATCCATCAGTTATTTCTTTATCTCTGGAATATATGGAACACATAGTCTTGTACGAAATTTCAATACACCTTCTTGGTCAATATTGAAATCAGGTAACTTCCCATCTTTTACAGCCTCAAACTTCTCCGGCAGCAAAGGATCTTCTTTTTGAGCCTTCTTGATCCTCTCTAGTAATGAAGGTTGGGAAATCATTTGGAATAGGGTTGATGATGTCCCTTTCCTTATAATTCCCATGTCCAGTTTTACTAGATATTTAATCAAGGGATCTCCTAGGATCCTCATTGTTGCCAGAACAACAGGTTCTTTCCTGCTTAACGCATCTGTGACTTTGTTTTCTCTTCCAGGGTGATAATGAATTGAACAATCATAGTCTTTAATAAGCTCCAACCATCTCCTTTGTCTCATGTTCAATTCTTTCTGTGTGAAAATATACTTTAGACTTTGGTGGTCTGTGTATATATCACATTTCTCCCCATAAAGATAGTGCCTCCATATCTTTAGAGAAAAAACAACTGCCGCCAGCTCTAGATCATGCGTAGGATAATTCTGCTCATGAATCTTCAACTGTCGAGATGCATAAGCAATTACTTTTTCATTTTTCATGAGGACGCACCCAATCCCTTTCAGAGATGCATCGCTAAAAATAACTAATCCTTCTCCGATAGAGGGTAGTGTTAACACAGGTGCAGTAACCAATCTCTTCTTCAGCTCTTGAAAACTTTCCTCGCATTCCTTTGTCTAGATGAACTTAACCCCTTTTCGAGTCAACTTGGTTAGTGGATTAGAAATCCATGAAAAGTTTTTCACAAACCTCCTATAATATCCTGCTAAACCAAGGAAACTACGAATATCAATTACTGTTGTGGGTTGAGGACACTCCTCCACAACCATTGTCTTTGTAGGGTCAACCGAGATTCCTTCATTGGTTACGATGTGCCCCAAGAAAGCCACCTGTTGTAACCAAAACTCACACTTGCTGAACTTCCCAAAGATCCTCTCCTTCTGCAGAGTTTTCAATATAACCCTTAGATGATCTTCATGCTCCTCACGACTTTTTGAATATATCAAAATATCATCAATAAAAACTACCACAAAGTTATCAAGGTAGTCCTTAAAGACTCTATTCATCAAATCCCTGAAAATAGCAGGAGCATTAGTCAAGCTGAAGGGCATAACAGTAAACTCATAATGCCCATATCTTGATCAGAAGGCAGTCTTTGGAATATCTTCTTTATTCACCCTCAGTTGATGATAACCAGATCGAAGGTCAATCTTAGAGAATAATTGAGCCCTGCGAAGTTGGTCAAATAAATCATCAATTCTTGGAAGAGGATATCTGTTCTTCACTGTGATCCCGTTCAGTTCTCTATAATCAATGCATAGCCGCATTGATCCATCCTTCTTCTTCACAAAGAGAACTGGTGCTCCCCAAGGAGACACACTCGGTCGGATAAACCCCTTCTCCAACAAGTCTTGGAGTTGTTTCTTTAACTCTTCTATATCCACATTTTCCATTCTATACGGAGTCTTTGATATCGGTTGAGACCCAGGTACGAGTTCAATGGAGAACACTACCTCTCTTTCTGGGGGAGGTCCAGGTAACTCCTCAGGAAATACATCCATGTATTCCTGAACAATCGGAACATCTTCTATTTGTATGCTCCCTTTTCCTTCTTCATCATCACCGATTAAATCCATAAAGAAAGCTATAGGAGGTTCTTCTAGATAGGGATCAGTTCGGGATATCTCTCCTTGCAAGATAACTATAGGTTGTTCATTCAAGACTACTGATATTTCCTTAATTTTTCATTTGATCTTAGCATTATACTTTGAGAGCCAGTCCATCCCTAGTATAATGTTGAATTCCATCATGGGAATGACTACTAGATTTGCGATAAGATTGTGCTCACCAAAGTAAACACTAGAGTCTCTAAATACTGTTGATGCAAGGATAATCCCACTTGGATTCTTGACAGACAACTCTACCTCTAGCAGTTCGGGGATTGATTCTATATTCCTTGCAAACATAGAGGAAATAAAGGAATGCGTAGAACTAGAATCAAATAAAGTACTTGCTAGTTTTGAGAGGACGACAAGAGTACCTGCTACCACATCGTTCGGGACTTCAACTTCAGCTATTGTGATAGAGAAAGCACAACCTTGCTCCCTTGGCCTCTGTTGAGGTTGATGGTGATTCCCCTCCACCGCCCTCGGATTTAGACATTGGTTAGCAAAGTTCCCAAGCTGTCCACACTTGAAGCATGTGACTTTGGGTAGGGCCAGAACCATCATTCCTCTGTCGTTAGTGTTGGGAAGCTGAGGCTTCACCTCACTATGACAATTCCGAGCAATATGGCCTCCTCTTCCACACTTGAAGCACTTTCCACTTCCATTCAAGCAGTTCCCCAGATGATTCTTCACACATTTATTGCATGTGGTAAGTTGCATTTGCTTTCCACCTCTTCCCTGATCAAAAGACTTCCCCAAACTGGGTTCCAACGATCTCTTCTTTTCATTTGGTTTAAGATACCACTGTGTCTCACCAAACTCCAGCTCGACTTTCATAGCACTTCGAACTATTTCTTCATAGCTATCATAGTCCCTGTTGGCTAGATTCTTCCGCAGATGAGGTCGTAGTCCACCAAAGAATCTATCAACCTTCCCATTAGGGTCCATGACAAAGCTTGAGGTATAACGGGAAAGCCTTGTGAAGTTCATCTCATAGCTTCCGACATATTCGTTCTCCTTCTGCTTCAGCTCGAGAAACTCTTTCTCCATTATCGTTCTCATGGAACAAGGGAAATACTTGCTAAGGAAAATTCCCCTAAATTCTTCCCACTCCATAGCTTCTATATCTCCTCGTGGCTTCGTGTTTTTGATCAGTGACCACCACTGATCAGCTTCTCCCTCTAGGCGGTAAACAGTAAGGGTGACTTTTTCTTGTTCTGAACAATGAAGTATAGAAAAGATCTTTTCAATGGAGCTTATCCATTGTTCCGCAACCAATGGGTCAGTAGATCCACTGAATGTTGGCGGTCATTGACGCATGAAGGACTCAACAGAGTGTTGTTCCCTTCGTGGTGAGGTCGGCCTCTCAGCTTGATTCAAGTTATTACTCATAACTTGAGTCAGTTGGTTCATCATTCGCATGAATGTTTCCATTTTGGCTTCCATCGGAGGGTCGTCAGCACATGGTGCATTGCGGTCACCATCGGCACGGTTCCTCCTATTTCCCTCCATTTTCTAAAAGAATAAAACTTAGTAAGAAACTTAATTCATTTATTAATCTTTTAACTAAGACTTCATGCTTAGACAATTACACTTTTCTATAATTCCTTCATAATTATTCATAAAAATCTTGTGATTAACCAAACATATCCCCCGGGAGTGTCGTAACCAAGAGTGCAGCAAGGCCCGTTATTGTGCACCAGTTCTCGTTCGAGTCTATCTCAAAGCGGTGTTTTCGGGTTTTACCCCTATGTACATCTGTGCCAGAGCCGCCTCTACCTGCTCGTATCCAGACAGTGATGTATTTGTTTGATAAACCACAAGAAGTTTTCCTATACTTAAGCTTTTCTATAGGGTTCTTCCTAAAGTTTTTATATCCTAATTTCCACAAATAACTAAACCTCCCTTTGATACCAACTATAACATCCCGTCTTTTTATAACATAAACTTTCATTACATTACACAAAACTGAGGATCTTTAAGGTTTAGTGTCTTGGAAACCAGGAACATAATACATGGAAACAACATAAAGCATTCTTCTTAAACACTTGAAAGGCTTCTCCTTTAGTTAATCCTAGGTTCATTACTGCATCTCATAACCTGGGGACATACATCAAAAGAAAGGGTGAGCAGAAGGCCCAGTAAGGGAAACAAGAGAAACATTTTACATGTGAACTTGAGATACTTCACTAAGGACATGAAAAGAACTTTAAGGCATGAGAAATAAATCATGAGATACATCCTAATAAAAATAACATTTTTCATAACTTGAAGATGTGGCTGCAACATTTAATATTGACAATCGTTTCGTTTCACCAAGGTCCATCCCCAAGGTGTCGTTAAAAATTACCAAGGCTATTCACCAAGGCGTCGTTAAAATGGTCATCTCTAGAGATTAAGTCTTTACCCAGTGCATTGGAGCGCTATCAGGGTGCACCCTTAAATTTTCCTTTATTATAATGTGAGCCACATATATCATCATCAAAAATTTCATAAATAACCCATATAGCATAAAATAAATGGGTTTCATTTCATAATCATAATGTTTTAAAAACTGCTTTAAAGACATGATCTTTACGTTACTTTAAACCCACGGAAAGGGAAAGCGGGTATCATGTATGTAAATCCCAGAATTTAAAATAGAACATTTTTATATATATGTGAATACCCCTATTGAAATAGGAGTTTTGAGTATTCACTTTATAACATAAAATAATTTTGAGAAAAGAGAGGCGTTTTGAGATGAAAATTCTGCAGCATAACGGCTATGTTACAAGGTTTTAGAAAACATTGAAAAGAGAAGGAACATGGGTTGAACAATCATAATTGACCCATAAAGTAGTAGAGGTACAGAATAAGAAGTACATATGGAAATGGTGATGAAATTTCAAGTACATACCATTTGAAATGAAAAACATGGAAGGAAGACAAAAATTTGATTTCTCTTATGAAAATTCGGCAGCCTAACGGCGTCACCTAAACTTCAACAAAAATGAATTGAACAGATCAAATAGGGTCTCTCATAATATGATCATAAGATATCAGTATGATATATATAGAGATCATACCCCAACATAATAAAAAGGAACTTGAAATATTTGACATGAAAATCGAACTTGAAAATGAGAAGGGTAAAGAATCACTTAAAAATTCGGCAGCCTAACGGCGTCACTTAAACTTTCATAAAACGAAATGATGAGAGTAAGAGGGGATCTCTCATCATATAAAAATGAAAGGGGAAGTAAGAGGAATATAAAATAACATCCTCTCACATAAGAACATGGAGCATAAAAGTAATGACATAAAAGAGATTACATGAAAAGAAAGAGAGGGTTCAGATCCCTTACCTTAAAACGTGACTCTTGAAACTCAAAGTTTTGAACCTTGAAGGCTTGGGGGAAACTTGGGAGGACTCCTTGGGAGGTAAGGAGACCAGAACTTCGTTGGGGGAGAGTTTAGAGTGAAAACTAAAGGAGGAAAGGTTGGGTATTTATAGGGAAAGTGAGGGGACAAGGCATTAATGGCCAAGGGACACCTCATTAGTGGTTTTGGAAAAACCATGGGCTTCCCTATGGTATTTGCCCATGGTATTGGCCACATGGGACACCTCACACCTTATCTTACTATTCATAATTCGACCATTTTGAATATATACTTAATACATCATTTAATGATGTCATTAAACACCCATAACTTAAAAACTATATTTTCACTATTCATCGAAAATTCAACTTTCTCAAAATAATCCCAAAATTTCACCTTAACCAAATATTGATGCTCTAAATAAATTTATGAACTCCATTTTATAAAAATAATTTTCTAAATAATTTTACTTTAATTTTTAAATAAAAACACTATTCATCGAAAATTCGTTTTTTTCAGAAAAATCCCCAAAAATTACCATAACATAATATCGATGCTCTGAGTTCAAAAATAAAGTCATTTTTATAAAAAAAATTCTAATCATTTTTAATTAAATTTATAATTAAAAAACACTATTCACCTGAAAAAAACTAATACTTGATTAATCATTTATGAAACCGTTATTTACCCATTTTATTGAATCACATTACTTAATCTAGGTGTCTGAATTATATTAAAACTTTCTTTGAGTGAAATTACTAATCCATTTGGTCACATCACTAGTCCTAAGCGTAAAATCACTATTCATAATTTACTATTCATCAAAAATTAAGTTGATCTTATTAGACTCCAAATTCCTTACTGAACACTTTTGTAGAAGAACATTTTTTGAAAATCATTACACATCATTAGTTATCTAGGGTTTACATAAATATTTTAAAATATCCTTTTTTCAAAATTCATCAATAATATACATTCTAAAATTATCTGGACATTTGAAATTTCACAAACATCACTAAAGGAAGAAATCTCAATTCATTCACCCGAAAGGATTACACAAGGAAGCTAGGGTCTCATGACATAGCCCCTTATAACACCGGCATAAGACCTAAGTGTAAGGTGTGCTATGTTGAGAGAATCTGAGGGAGGCTCAGATAACATTGCCCTAGTAATAATCTATACTAACTTGAACTTCTCCTGCAAGCGTTTCCGTTCAATCTTGACACGCTGGAGTTCGGCTTGGTCTTGGTCCAAAGCGAAGCCCACAGATGCTACCTCATTCCCAAGCTCTGATAAGTGGGCTTCATAAGGGTTGAGTCTACTGCATGAAGCCGTCGACTCCTCTTTCTGCATTAACCATTAACATCTTATTAAATCATTAAGAGTAAGTTAATATACTACTCAAAAAGATTGGGTCGTTACACAGAGTCGTCAGGTCATCGGAGGAGGCCCAGCGCAACTGAGCCGCGTGAGAGGCAGCTAGCTGCTCGGCCAGCCGAGAGGAGCGGGTCCCATCGCGTGGGTCCCACGTGACATGGACCGGTGCCACGTGGCACCGGTTTTGAACACTCCTCCCCCCCCCCACCCCGAACGTTTAAGTCATTTAAGAATCCAGGGGGTGCAGTCTCCCCCCTGGACGCAGCTAGGACGGACCCCACGGGCCGCCAGCTGCGGGCCGAGCGCATGCCGAGCCCAGTGCGGGCCAAACCTAGCGTGGGCTGGACCCAGCACAAGCCAGACCCAGCGCGGGCCAGGCCACCCCCACGGGCCGGGTCGGACCCCAGTTCAGACCCGAACCCATTTGACCTATTATCCACTCTTTTGCTCGTAACTTGAGAAATGGGCGTCTGATTGACGAACCATATATAGAGACCGAAACCTTGGAGGAAGAAGGTTCTTTTGGTATACCCAACTTGAGGTTTGAATACAGTTGGGGTATGGCCAGCTTGGATCGAACGTAAATCCAACCGGGCCCTCGGAATGAAAATGCCAATAACTCTCAGACTAGGCGTCCGATTGACGCGTTGTCTATCGCGTTGGGTATCTTATGGCTAGACGGATCTTTTGGATACATCAACTTGGGACTTAGTGGAAGTTTATGTATCGAGAATTTTCTTGAGGAGAGGACCCTCCCGAAGTCAAGCGTGATTTGTGCGGAACCCTATGGCTGGCTGCGCTCCGACTACTGTTCCTGGATCCTACGTGGGTTCGACGGCTCCGACTACTGTTCCCGGATCCTACGTGGGTTGGATAGCTCTGACTACTATTCCTAGATCCTATGTGGGTTCGACAACTCTGACTACAGTTCCTGGATCATGTGTGGGTTCGAAAGCTTTGTCTACTTTTCCTGGATTATGTGTGGGTTCGACAGCTCTGATTACTGTTCATGGATCTTATGTGGGTTCGATAGTTCTGATTTCTATTCTTGGATCCTATGTGGGTTCGATAGAATAGATGATTTAGTGGCTACATCTAATCATCTCTATCACTCTACGTGATTTGTATACGTGTGTGATCTGAGTCAGTAACTTTTGTGTTTGCCTCATGATTGAGATGGATTTCTTGATAACTTAGGTATATGTATGGTCGTATAACTAAGTGGGGTTATCTGTTGATTTCATACTTTGAGATCGTCCTTGTTGGATTTTATGAAACCTTGAGGGTCTCAGGGTCCCTACTGAGTACCGTTATACTCACCCTTAAACAGTCTATACCTGCACCTCGTTGTGTTGGATGCAGACGACGGACAGCACTGACTGAGGATAAGAGCACCAGGACTGGATGGTGCCTGGAGGTGGACCACACAGTGTGATGGTACACGGAGGATACGAACAAACGTGGAGTGCTTTGGAGGCTATCTGTATCTACCCTTCAGGTAGGATTTCCCGGTGGACAATCCTGGGGCTGTTTTCCTTTTTTCCAGGACTTGTACTTTCATTTTCTTGTACTTTACAATTGCGCTTGTATTTCCGGGCCCTTTTTACTTTTCAGTACTATTTTATCATATAGTTTACTTAGTGTTTTTCTTCCATATTTTAATTTATTGTGTTCTTTTTCAGGTTATAAAGGCCATTCCTTTCCCAGTTTTAGGGATTTACGCCTTTGGTGCTAGTCGCCAGCCCCTGGCCTATGGAAGGTGGGCTTGTGGTAGTCATGTCACGGGCCCTGGGGAATGGGTCATGACAGTCTAAGAAAAAAATAAAATGGGTGTTAAAATTATATATAGTATATAAGTTTCAAAATGTAGTTAATATTATTCATAACCACTTTTTGAACGGCTAGTTTGGTAAGTTGTGGTGTATTCAAATTCAGTGTTGGGTGTAGCGCAAGCAATTGAATTACTTTAATGAGATAACATTCTATAAAATCTTGGGGTGTTACATAACATCTAAAACAAGTTGGTCAATTCATCTAATTCAAGTATTTCAATTATGGCATATAGAGCATGGAATAAGTCATAAGGTACAATACATATAGAAAAAATCATAAATAACATAGGCCTAACTCATTGCCATAAAATTCTTTTGAGAATTTCTTAACCCAACATAATTAATCATAAGTAAATTATACCAAAAAATAGTGATTGGAAATTTAGAACAAAAGTAAAACTATACCTTTAAGGAAGGTCACACCCATGGGGTGGATCATGTCAAGGAGACCAACTTCCAAAATAATTCATGGATCATTGGAGGTGTACTAATAATGGTAAATCATGATATTTGATTAATTATACATTAGAGAAGAATATCCAGAAGGTCCTGGCATATAGCAAGATGGAACACAATATAAATGAAACAAAACTTAAGGAAATAAGATAGACCACCTACCTTAGGTTCATAGCTCTCTCCAGATCCAGTGTTGTCCCTAGAATCAATCTCTAATAAGAGTTATCATAAGAATATTCAAAATCCCTAAAATTAGGTAAAATGTGATAGAACCTAAATAGCGTGACAGAGGATAAGAGAAAATAAGAAAAGAAGGATAACGAGTGTAGAGCTTATAGAGAGGAATCCAATGCACCCAACAGTGAAGTAATCATAATTTGGATAGAGTAGGACTCAAAATCCCTAGATGGATAATTTTAGGAGATCTTGGGCATGCAGTCCGCTGGAATAGAAGAGGAGGAATAAGGAAATGGGTTTTAAAGAATAACAAGGGAAAAATGTAATTTCACCTTTAAAATTTTGGGTTGCACAGTTTGGCAGCATGATTGGACAAATAGTGCACCAATCATACATCATCCCATATCCATGAACACCCCTTTCATGGGATAGCCACGCGATTTGGATACATGTGTGATGCCTGTACAATTAGCCTCTGCCAAGGAGGCCTACAATTCTACAAGGGTGTGAGGTCCCCATTGCATGTTTTTAGAATAACCATGAGGCCACCCCTATGCACTGGGTACCCTTCACGGTTGAGTATCAAGGTTAGCACTAACCATGTGCTAACTGTGTGTCTTAGTCTATCTTCTCATTTTATGTAACTTTAAGCTCCAAACGATCCATGGACTCTCTCGACTCTCCTAAATGATTACTTAACCATTAGAGACCATGATTAGCATAAAAAATATAGGTTTTGAATAGTAAAAAATATTTCTTACCTCTTTAAAAAAGACAAGATGTTACATTTATCAATTTTAAATCATTTAATAAATTATTATTTATTATAAAAAACATTAATGTTAATTTTGGAACTATTAATTTAATTTTAATTTAAAAACTACAAGACAACAATGGAATTAAAATACAATTCATTAACAACTCTCTAATATGTAATTTTTTTATAAAAAAATAATGTAACAAAAAAACTTACAAATAATATTATTTTTAGAGATTTTTATCATTTTATTTATTATTTTACTACTTACACAAGCATTGTGTCATTGTTTCATAATAATTTAAGATAATAATTTCATAAACAAAAATTAAAAGTAATTTATATTTCAAAATTAATATTTAAAAGCAAATATATCCTTTGTTTATCCTTATGTGAAAAATTTATAGATAGTAAAACAAATAGAATGATGTTTTTTATATTTCTTTATATAAAATAATATAAAGGTCAAATTCATGGAAAAGGGGAAAAAAGAGGCTATATATAATAATTTTGTATGATTATGGACAATATATGCCGATACAATAAAATTAACTCAAGTGTTAATGTTTTTTTAGTCTTTATAATTTTATTTTTATCCTTAATTACCTTATTTAACATTTACCATAGTAACAGAATTACTAAGGTTATTATTCACAATGTCAAAAAATAAAAGGGAAATATTTATAAAATTTGGTCCCAAAAATTCTAAATTTAAAATCCATTTTAAATAATTAAAATTATATAAGTGGAAGAATTTAATTTAAAATTAAAATGGAAAAATGTGATGACAAATATTTTTTCATAAAAATTCCTTTTAATTAAAAAATTTTTTATATCAAATTCAAGTATAAAATTAATTTCAAAAAAGAATTTGATTATTTTAGATCAAAATGAACTAATTAAATTTTAAAACTAATTAAAAATATAATTTTAATTTTTAAATATTAAAAAGAAAATATTGATTTCAATAAAAATAAGAATTTTTTACTATTCCCTGAAAAGTCAAACTTTTCACAAAACAAAAAAAATTACCTTAAGATAATTTTGATAAGATAATTTAAAAAATTAAGGTAATTTTATAAAATACATTTTCTAAAATTTCAAAAAAACAATTTTAATATTTTCTCACAAAAATAAATAAAAAACATTTCTAAAGAAAACATATTTTTGAAGCAAAAAATGATTTTTTGAAAAAATGAGTGTTTATTTATGAAGAATTCATCAATAAATTTTCATTATTAGACAATTTATATAAATATATATATAATAATGTGGTGAATCCTATTCATAACCATAAATTCAATAGTTATTTTATAATGGCCATATTTAAATAATAATATTCCATGGTTCGTTTATGTTCAGTGTTGTGTGTCACGCACGCTATCAAACATAATGTCCTTTTAAATATTTTGGTGCCACATTCCCCATCCCCCATTAAAAAAAATTCCTCCCATTTTTAACTTGACTTTATTAATGAATGTTTTACATATAAAAATACCTTTGTTCAAATACCACATCATAAAAAGGTTTAATAAAACATTCTCTTGAAAGGAGGGAAAGTGAACTACAAAGGCCATCTGAAATAACACATACCCAAGTTCCAAATAGGAAACAATTAGTGGGAAGTAAAAATATATACATGGAATAAAATCATAATTTCCAAATAATGATGGATATTGACATAGATCATTGATCATAAGAAATTTAATGATCAAAAGAAATTCAACGACCATAAAATCATTAACTAAAGAGGTGTGAAAAAAGGCTACTGAGTCATCAGAAATTTTGGGTAAGAGGATAACAATTTTTTCAATATCCTTTTCCTAATTTTATATAATTCCATTACCATCTAGACTAATAAAATACAGAAATATACTTTCTTAAAAAGTATAATTTTATCATCTATTCAATTTCCACACAATCTCATCTTTTTCCCAAAATGATGAGTATTTAAGATGAATTTGTTTATTCCAAAATCACTAAAATAAACTTCCATCATATCATATACTTTTATAAAAGGATAAAAAGTTATTTCTCATTTAATTAGACATTAAAAAAAACCAAAATGGTTAGAATAAGGTAAGATAATTACAAAAAGGAATAAACCTTTATATAAAGAAATAACATATTAATCTTTAAAATTTAGCAGGAATACCCAAAGTTCAAATTAATTCACTCTATAAATAATTGTCCTTAAAATTATTCAAAATATTCCATATTAAGATTGAAACCCAAAATAAAAATTATTTTTCCACAATTTATTTCATGATTAATTTAACATTTGTCTCCTAATAAAATTAGTCACTCATAAAGTATCAAACCAAAAATATATATTTCTGAATCATATAATCTCTAATATATTATAATAATTTCCATAAATAGCCTGAAACATAATACAGAAATATTAAAATCATATATGGTTTTCAAAATATAATTCATCCTTTATTCCTGAAATAAAACTCATCTTTTAAAGAAATACTTCTATTTACCTTAATCATATAAGGTTCCAAAAATAGTGCACTTATACTAAAATAACATTAATCACTTAATCACCAAATCACTTATCAATCCCATGGTTATCTTTATGATAAAACATATGTTCCCAAAATTGTGGTAACCTATAATTACCTCAATATAAAAATATCATATAAAACCTAATGGTTATCAATAACTTTAAACTTATATCCATAAAATTAAAATCCATTATTCCTCAAATAACATTTTCTCGTGTTAAACTTAAGGGTTACATATACCTCAAACAACTATCGAAAATCCAAAAATTATCACTTTTTTAATACACCATATACTTCAAAATTTTGAAAACAAAACCTATAAAAGAATAATCATTAATTGGTTCATGATCTTCATAATATTTAGAATATACCAAAATACCATTGATAAAATACCATTATATCATAATTCTGAAAACTCATTACATAAACATATCCTTTATTAAACTTCCATCTTAAACCTTTAACCATTATTTATTTTCTTATTCTTTAAGACTCATATTATACAATCTGAAATATGAATCATGTTGTAAGACTAAATAATATAAATTAAATCATTATTCCAAAAATAATAATAATAATAATTCATACCTTTGAAATACTGATCACCAATCATTCTGGTCCTAATTTTGAAGTATGAGGTCCCATAATATTCTAGGTGGAGACCCTATGTTATCATAATACCTCAAAACCTTTCCAAGTTTATCTTATTATTTTATCTATGATTATTTTTTAAATATTGGTTGAAATGGATGTTAATAGAGATTAACATTTGTAAACAATCTCAGGTTTTTAACATAATGTTTTGAAACATCCTCTATAAATTTTGTTTCATAATATCTCGGGATATGGTTTAAATATAGTTTTTAAAAAGGTTTTGAACCTATGATAATAAAAATAATGGATAATAAAATAAAGATATATGTTCTATGAATATCGCTATATTTTTCATCTCAATAGAGTACTTTCATTCCTATCTCAGGATCAACCACTGTAAAAACTCAATAAAGACCCATATGATATTTCCCAAAATGAGTAAGATAGAGAAGCTTATTTTTAATAATATATTAAAATTTATCCCATGTTCCATAATGATATAAAATAATAGAATATTATTGGGATATATTATAAAGTTTTTTATTACAAGTTGAATGTTAGAAAAAGTTTCTATGTTACTTAAAATAGATTTTCAATTATCATTAAAATTGAGTCCTCTAGTAGAAAAAGTAGGTTTGAGTTTGATTTTAATCTTTCAATATTATAGAATATATTTTATGCTATTGAAATAAATTTTATTCAATAACCAATAATTTCATTAAGGATATCACATTGAACATCTAAATAAATTTTAAATGACTTATTCTATGGAACACTTCCTTTCAATCTATAACTCCTTAGGTTTAATATAGGTTATCCATGGTCATCATTCAACTTTATAATCTTATGTTAAAATATTTCATAATATTTTATAAGAACATGTGAATAAATATAATAATATTCCCTGGGAGTTTCAAAACAGGTTCATAGTAAGGGCATATTCATTGTGAACTAGAATGATGGTTAAGAAATATTCGACCAACTCTTTTTGGGTTTATTAAACCTAGATGAATCTATGTCAAAATCATGTACACATTTAGTATCTAGATAGGTATATATTGATAGGAAAACTAAATAATATATACCTTATCAAAACTCTACGATATTATCCTATACTTATACTTTTCCCTAAGGTTTTTAACAAAATTATTTAATCATAATTTCCAAATCTATCAAAACTTTTTCTTTGATACCGAATTTAAAAGACATATATTAAACATTCCATAATATGTGGCCTTTAGACTAGAATTTATTTTCTCTCATCCAAAATATCCTTTAGGTTTATATTTTTATAGAATTAGGTTAGAAAACTTACATGACAATCCCATATATAATAAAGTTAACACTTATACTCAGTATACATTTTTTTCACAATATAAAACTTTTAAAGTAAAATATGATTTATTTTCATGAAATATCCTCACAAAATTCAACTTGATTTATAATTTTCCCTTACCCATCCTTAATCCCTCTAAAAAATTTAAAATGTGTGATGAGTATAAAAAACTCAGTAATGGACTAAAAAGTAAACAAAGAAATCGGTATTCCATGAATACTTATAAAAACAATGTTTTTAAAAATAAGATTTAGATTCAAAATAAACATTTTATTAACCAAGTAATAAAATTATATGACCAAATATTTTCATAAAACATTTCATAAGAATTTAAAAATTTTAAAAAAAAACTTATAAATTTTTTCTTGAAATCATGATAATCTTATGAAAACTTTTTCAGAAATTTATATTTTTCACCCTTAAGAGGTATCATATACTTTCCTTTAAACATAATATCATTATATTACCTTGAGAATTTTTAATATTTATATAAAAATAATATAAATAATAGATAAAATATGAAGGTAAATTGGGAAATCATTTTCCTCATCACTCTTGAAAATGGAATAAACATACATTCGACTTCTATACCCAAGTATTAGATGTATATCATGGACCCACCGGTCCTTGTTTTAAAATAGAACCAACTATCCTTGGTTAATAATATGACCCACCATACTTAGTTTATAACATAACCACTATCTTTGGTTTATAATGGAACCATAATTCAGCATAAACAATGTCCAATAACCATAACATGAATAAAGTACATAAAGCTTTCATCTCATCATATAACTCATTAAAACATCCATTAATCCTTTCATAACATGATTAAATCTTGGAAAAGAAATAGTTTCAATGAAAATATATTTAAAACAATAATAATCTATCCAAATAAATAATGAGTATGATATCATTACAAAATATCCCTAGATGATCACAAGTAATATCAATGGTTGCTGGTGTTGATGAATGTAAATACCATTAAAATATCATTAAAAACATTCTTGAGGAAAATACTCTTTTCACATTGAAAATCACTTTTAAAAAACAATAAATTCATAAAATAATTTGAAAATACTTTTATCTGAAAATAACCTTATAAACTAATAAATGATTCTTCAAAGTAAATAATGGTCATGATGGTGGGAAAATCTATACCCATTTGGAAAGTATTAAAAAATATCCTTTTAAAACATTTTTAAAATAATTTCAAAGATTAAGTAAAATAGTTTTAGGGAATATTTTATGTTTATCAAATAAAATTCCTAAATTCATTTTATAAAATGTGTAGATAACGATTCTTTATCTAAAATAAGATACAAGATCGGTATAACTAATAAATAACTTTCTCGGTGTTTATTTAATTAATAAGGTGGAAATGGAAACCAAAAATTTTAAAACACATTCATAACCATATGATAAGAAAAAATATTTGATTCAAGAAAATAAGATCATATTATTTCCCCCAAAATAACATTGAACATAAACAAACTTGAAAAAAAGTGATTATGACATAAATTTTTTACCGAATTAGTAAATTTTGTTTCAAAAGTCATTGTAAGAAATATTATTATATAAATATAAAAATCTCAAGAATTAAATGGATTATTATGTAAAAATTCATTTATGAGTTAGTAATTACACCATATAAAAAATCATGTTTCATGACATGAAACATGTTTGAGGAAAAAGAGATTGAGACAAAGAAAACTCATGTAAAGATCATAAATTTTGAAATGATAATTAATTCATAAATTGATTATATGAAAATAGTAAAATACAAAAAAAATTATAAATATATAATTAAACAACTTATATATCCGTTCACACATAACCATGGCATAACAAAGATGATTAAGTAGAAGTATAACCCAATGAATGGAAAATGAGTACATAAACACCATAACACATGGCAACTTTGAAAAAAATATACATGGATGAAGTAAAATAAATTATAATATAAAATAACTTGAAATATAAATGATTCATGATATAATATTTAAAATTGCCACCATATACACCATATAAAATAAATTAGGTGCATAACATTTAAATATGCCTCAATAAAGGGAAATTGAGACGAAATCCATTACCTTGAGTCCAAATCATTATGTGTGTTCTTTATATTCCCGAATAATAAATTTATGTTAATTATTTAATTTATTAATAACCTCTTAAAAGTTTATTATTCCTTTTTATCATGTTATAATCAATTACACCATCAATTAAGTTCACTTTAGATGTTTTGATGATATTCAGCTCATATGTCCAAAATGGCTTCAGTATGTTGACTATGGTCAAAGAGGTCATTATTCCATAATATATAGAAAAATAAGAATGAAATAATTATCTTTTTTATACATAAATTATAATTTTAAAATCAATCATTAAATATTGTTATAAAAAATGAAGTATGCTACAATCATAGAGATAGTAGGTCGTAAGTACGCATGAGTAACGTTTCAATTTTTCAACAATCATTATGGAAAGAAGGTAAGTATTATATTATATTTAGATAATGATAATTATATTATAAATACTATATTATGTCTTTAAATATACTTATATATATCATCCATGTGATCTGGTGATGAAAGATGAATAACATCATTTTGTGAAGGATGTAGTAGACACGTACGCACGAATAATGTTATCATTTTATAGTGAATGAAAAATTTCAAGAATGGATGATATATTTCTTATACAGAATGATAATTATTTCATAAATATAATATATATATATATACACATTAAATCCAACATTATAACTATCTTTTAGGAATAGTGATGGAAAACGAATTTCATCGATTCGCGAGATGGTAGTCCGTCGTACACATAAACAATGATTTTATTTCCCATTTGATGGAAGAGGATATGAATGTAGGTTATTACATTAAAATTATAAAATCTTAGTAAATGGGATATATTTATGTTATTATATCATTTTGGTTGAATAATATTTTAAGTATGTGGAATAATAAATAAAATAAAACACTCGGTTAAGAACGATACCTCTTCTTCAAACAATCTCTTAAGGTTTATACCAAAAGCTTTCCTATTTTAGTTTTATAATTAGAAAAATTCCAATAATATGTTATTAGGTATTTAATTAAATTATTTTCACATGTATTGGATAAAAAATGGTTCTTTAAGTGTTAATAAATGATAAGAATATGTACCCTTTTATAAGAGGGGGTAGGGGCACTCTTGGAATTCCTTAAAATATTAAATTAATATAAATTAAATTTGATGTGACAATAGCTAAAAATTAATAATATTAAATTATAATATGATTATAAGTCTAAATAATACCATCCAATAAAATTTTGACAAGTTTGGATCATATGTTTGTCTTTATCTTTTTATTTTAATGCTTCATTAACCCTTTTGACTGTTATAGTGATATCAATATTTTTTACACTTAAGGTGTTATTATAGTTATTATAAAAGGAAAAAATCCCCATAAATAAACCATGGTTGATTTAATTAAACATAATAAATTTTATTGTATAAAGATAAAAATTTTAGTAATTTTAAATCATTTAATAAAATTTTCCTTATTATAAAATAACATTAATGTCAATTTTTGAACTATTTATTTAATTTGAATTTTAAAACTACAAGACAATAATGGAATTATAATAAAATAAATAAACACATATATAATATAGAATTTTTATCTAAAAAACATTTTAATATAAAAATCACTCAAATATTAATATTTTTATAGTTTTTTAAACCATTTTATTGATTTTCGTAACTCCTTACACAAATAGTGTGTTAGTGTTGCATAAGTGTTTTAGATAATTATTTCATAAATAAAAATTATAAATAAATTAACATGATGAAAAAAAAATTCATATATATTTCAAATAAATATTTATAACTGAACATATACTCTATTTATCCTTATGTAAAAAATTTAGAGACAATAAAACAAAGATAATGAAATTTTTTACTTTTCTTTATAGAAAATAATATAAAAAGTAAAAAATCATGGTAAAATAGGAAAAAAGGATATATATTATAATTTTCTATGATTATGGATTATATATAATCATAAAATAAAATTAATTCAACTATTATGGTCATTTTTTAGTCCTTATGATTTTATTTTTAACCTTAATTTCTCGATTTACCCTTTTTTTGTGGTAACAAAATTACTATGGTTGTTATTTATAATGTAAAAAATAAAAAGGGACCAATTTATGTAATTTATAACCCACTGATTCCAAATATAGAATCAATTTTTCAAAATTCAATTCATATAATTATTATAATTTAATTTAAAATTAAACAACAAAATGCGATCAAAAACAAGTTTTCAGAAAAAGGCCTTAATTATAAATTTTTTTAATGCGACATTAAAGTATAAATTAATTTCAAAACCATAATTGTATTATACTAAATAAAAATGAACTAATAAAATTTTAAAACTTCTCCAATATAAAATTTTAGATTTTAATTACTTTAAAAAAATACAGTTTTCAATAAAAAGCAGTATTTTTCACTATTCGCTAAAAAATATAAATTTTTAGAAAATTATCAAAATTCCACCTTAAGATTGTCTTGATATAATGATTTAAAAAATTAATTTAATTTTTTCAAATAAAATTTCTAAAATTTCCAGAAATTAATTATTATATTTTTCTAATAAAAACATTTTTGAAGAAAATGTGTTTTTGAAGTATAAAATGACTTTTCTTAAAAGTGAGTTCTCATTTACAAATACTTAATTGATAAATTTTTATGTATTATGAAATTTTTATATATTTAATAATATGGTTAATCTTATTCAACCCCGTTAATTCAATGAGTAAGTTATTAGAGTCATATTTAAATAATAATATTTTGTGGTTTGTTTAAGCTCAGTGTCATGTGTCATACGCATTAACGAACATAATATCCTTTTTTTACTATAATGGGGTTCCATAGATCCATATTTTTAAGAAGTGAATGAAAATGAAACATGTTGTATTGTAGAGGTGGTAGTCTGTACAATGCATGAATAACAGTTTTATTTTTTAAGGGGTGGGATAGATGAATAAATAATGATAATACCATTAATATAGTAACATAAAAGTATATAAATGATATTGATATCATTATATTACTATGATAGTAATAAATTTTAAAGAAAATAATTAAGAATAAATGATAAGTAGTTAATAATACTCATGTCGAAGACTTTAATTTTTCTTGGAAGTCTCTATAGAAATGAAGGCCTTATGATAACTAATAGTGACTAGAGTGGGATAGGGTTTGAGGAAAAGTAAAGTGATAGAGTTTAGATAGGAAATTATAATGAAACATGAGTCTTAGAGTGGTGGAGATGTTACTCTTTGATAAGTGAGGATAAGGGTAGTTTATGGAGTAACCCTTACATTTTCAATAATTTAAGTTTACTATTAAAGTGTCAAAGGCCACAAAATAGACAAAAATGAGTAGAAATGAGTGTGGTTTGAAACTCAACTTAAACACTCATTTTTTATAAAATTTTGAGTCTCTTAGGGATATTTTTTTAACTTTTATCTTTTACCATAATTTACTTTTAACTTGGTAATTAGTTTCTAACCATAGTAAATAATTTTTATGACAAAGATTAAGATTTACCATTTTACCAAATTGGATACTTCTAATAAAATATTTGTAAATAATTTTATCACATAAAAATTATAAAGGTGTGCAATTTTAATTTTAAAATAAACACAATTAAATGTGTAAAAATTGTTTTAAAAAAACAATACTTTTAATCTTTAAATTTACATATAAGATAAAATTATCGTGGATACCGATTTTAATGAAATAAATTGATTTATTATAAAACAAAAAAATGTCATGAGGATTTAAAGTTAAGGAAAAACTGAAACTCCCTTTAAAATACTTGATTTCCAAGAAGGGACCAAAAGTAGTTTTTAAATGAATTAACGTTTTAGTTAGTTTTAAAAATGTTGGAAATTAGATTATATAATTTCAAATAATATTTTAAAATGAATATTTTTATAATTAAAATTCATATTTTATTTCTAAAAATTTAATATAAACTTCTCGGGAATTCATATATAATGATAAATTCATATAAATTTCATGTTTTTTGAAAGCCTTATTTTTTTATTAAATACCAACGTTTTCAAAAAAATAAAAAATTCATAATAAGATAATTTTGATATGATTAATTCAAAAATGAAGTTATTTATATCAATATAAAATTTTAAAATTAATCTTTAAATAAATTTATGAGTAAAGGCTCTTTAAAGATCACATTGTGTGATAGTTCTAGATATATTGTTTACCTACTACATTAAGGTCTCAAGTATTACATCTCCCCACCCCCATTAAATAATTTCATCCTAAAAATTGGGGTATATATCAAATATTGAACAAATTTGGATAATCATTCCTTATATATTCTATCGGAATCCAAGTTTCCTCTTATAGGTTTTGATTTCTCCAAAGTAATTTCACCAATCAAGTTGTCTGATTCTGCAATAATTTCTCCATATTATCAAGAATTGATATAGGTTCCTCATTATAAGAAAAATCAGCCTCCCAATCTATTCCCTTATATGTGAGAAAAAAAATTATATCTACAATTTATTTTCTCAGTAATTAAACATGGAATACAACGTATACATTAGAAAGTTTGGGTGGCATATTCAATAGATAATCTACAAATCCAATTATTTCTAATATTGAAAAAGATCCAATATACCTAGGGATTAACTTACCCGTTTTACCAAATATTACAACTCTATTTCATGTTGAAAACATTAAAAATACATGATACCCAACTTGAAATTCCAAGACTTTCCTTCAATTATCAGTTTAGCAATTTTTCCTACTTTGTACTACTTTAATATGATCCTAAATAGTCCATAATTTAATAGTCGTCTCCTCTACAAGATATGGACCAACTAAATTTATTTCCTCAACTTTTTCCCAATAGTTTGGAATATGAAACCTTTTCCCATAAAATTATTCATATGGTGCCATATGGATACTCGAATAGAAGATATTATTATATGAAGAATCCACCAAAGGTAAATTCTAATCCCATATACCTTGGAATTTAAGTGAAAATGATCTCAAAATTTATTTTAAAGTCTGGATAATCATTTCAGATTGCCCATCAGTCTGGGGATGATGGGTGGTTCTTAGATGTATATCAGTATTGTGATCCCTTTGAATACTCTTACATAATTTTAATATGAAATTAGGTTCATGATCAGATACAATCAATAGAGGTACCCCATTAAGCCTTATGGTTTCATTTATATAGAGAATTTTATGGTTCTTAAGGGGTAAATCTTTGCTTATTTCTAATAAATGAGAAAACTTGGTAAGATAATCAAGGATGACCCATATAGCATCATTATTGCATAGAGTCTTTAGGTGTATAATGAAAAATCCAATGGAAACATTTTTCCTCTTCTATATAGGTATAGGTAGAGGTTTCATGAATCCCTTGAGTTATTTTATTTCAATATTAACCTACTGGAATACTAAGCTTCTAGACATATAGTATCCAATTTCCCACTTCTGACCATCCCACCATAAATGTTCACCAAAATACCAATACATATTTATGCTACCATGGTGTATAGATTAATTGGAGTTATATACTTTTTCTAGTAGTTCCCTTTTCAACTCTGGTATGGATGGAACATATAACATATTCCCCATTATCAACACTCCATCTTTATAGATGAATTATTTAAATTTCCTATCAATTAATTCTTTAATCTTACTTTTTAAGTTCTCATCATCCTTCTAGGAATTCTCTATTTTTTCTGGTAAGGATGGTTTAACAATTTCTCAAAAAAAGGAAAGATGGCCATCATTCCTTAAAAATCACCATATGAATCTTTACTAGATCTTTGTATATAGGATCCTTTTTAATCCTCATCATGGTTAGAAATTCATATCTACCTTGTTTTCTTTCCCATAGAGGTAGTGTATCAAGAAATCATAGTACTTGAGTAGTTTAAACCATATTTTTTCCTCATTTTGAGCTATTTTTGTGATAAGATATACTTTAAACTCTTATGGTTAGTATATATATCACATATTTCACCATAAAGGTATTTTCTCTATATTTTCAAAGAAAATATGGCATATTCTATCTCAAAGTAAAGAGTTGGATTGTTTTTTTCAGGGATTTTCAATTTCCTTGATTCATAGGTATTCACCTTATCATTATTCAAAAGGATACATCCAAGTACTTTATTATATAAATCACTATAAATTAAAAATCCTTCCTTACCTAATGATAAAGGTAATAATGGTTCATTAATTGTTCTTATATTGAGATCTTCAAAAAATTCCACACATTCCCTTATCTATGTGAATTAACCCCTTTATGTGTTAACTTGGATAATAGGTTGCCCAATAGGGAAAAATCTTGAAAAAACCACTGATAGTAACCTTCTAACCCCAGGAAACTTTGGATCTTGATTATATACATTATTATAGGTCATTATTTGAATAAAAAAATATTAAGGTTTATTAGATATTCCATACATGGAAAAATTATATGGCCAAGAAAATAAACTTCATTGATCCAAAATTCATACTTACTATATTTCCCATATAACACCTTTTTTCTGATGGTCTCCATAATTATCTACAAATGAATCTCATTCTCACCTTTCTCTTAGATTATATCAAGATATCATCAATGAGTACCACTGTAAATCTATAAATATAATAATTTAATACTCTATTCATCGTATCCCTAAATATATAAGGTATATTAGTTATTCCAAATGGCATTATCATAAACTCATAATGTTCATACCTTGTTTGAAATGTTTTCTTTGATATATCATCCATATTCACCCTTAACTGATGAAAATTAGAGTGAATATTGATCTTTGAAAAGTATTTGGGTCCTTAAAGTTAACCAAAAAGTCATCAGTTCATGGTAAAAGATAATTATTCTTTAAAATAATGGCATTTATCTCCCTATAATTGATGCACAGTCTCATAAAACCATCCTTCTATTTATGAATAAAGTAGGGTCTCCCCATTGTGAAACAGTATAGAATAAAAATCACATCACTCAAATCCTATAGTTATCTCTTCAAATCCACTAACTTCACTAGTTCCATTATATAGGGAGTTTTTAAAATAGATCTTTCATCAAGAATAAGTTTAATGTAGAACTCAACTTCATGCTCTGGTGTATGAATAAGTAATTATTATGTAAAAACATCAATGATTTTGTATACCATAGGCACATCCTCCATCCTTTGGGTATCTTCTTTATCCATATATCACCCTTGATCTTCCTTTCTACCTATGATTTCATTAATGTTAGCTACTGGGGGAGGATCCATAAATGATTTATATGATTAATCTTACCTTCTAAGGAAAATATATTCCATATCAAATTTTGGGATCCTAATATCCTTCTCCTATATTTTTTTGCATTATATATTGAAATATAATCCATACCAAGGATTGTATCAAATTTAATCATTGGTATGATAAACAGGTATTAAAATAGGGTACGCCCATGAATCTTAATTAGAAATTTCTAACACATCTTGGTTGTAATAAGACTTATACTCAGTGTCTTGATAGATAAATCCCTTAAAAGGTTATATTGAAATACCTAATATTTTTTGACAACATGGTAGATATAAAAGAGTGTAAAGATCTATAATCACATAAATCATTAACTAACTTTGAGGCTATGATCAAAGTGTATTCCACTAATTCATTAGTAAATTTAAATTAAACTATGGTAATCATATAATCTTGGCCTTTATCCCTTATACTTTTTTGAGTAAAATTCCCTTGAATTTTGGGGAATTTGTTTGTATAATATACCTTATACCTACAATTAAAGTATTTAAAATCAAAATATTTTTCCTTTCCATTGAATTCCTGAGATTTTTGTCCTTTTTCTCAACACTTTTAACAAACTCTTGTTCCCTTCCTATAAGACTGAGGGTGTTTCTTTCTATATTTATCACATGTGGGAAATACCATTTTTCCCTTTTCCCCTTTTATTGTGTTGTTATTCTCATGATTCTTAGTGAGCCACTTCTTCTCCTTATTTCCATTGAATAAATATATCCTAGATAAATCATTTTATATCTTATTAGATTTTGATACTATATTATAATATTATTAAAAGGTCCTGGAGACCAATTCCCTTAAAAGGATTTTATTTAACCCATCAAAGAAATGATCAATATTATTTTCTAGCCTATGTACATAGTCTGCAGTTTGCCTAACTAACCTTTTAAAGTTATCCTTATACTTGGAAACATTTTCCTCCAGTTTTTTTCTAGTATTGAGTAAATTACTTTCAATTTCATCTCTTTACTCATAAATAAAGTACTTTTCATAGAATACCTTCCTGAATGTTCCTCATTCCATAACTATATCTCATATTCATATTTAGTGTTTTGAATTAGTGACCACCATTAGTCTATATATCTATTCAGATGAAAGGATACCATGATGATTTTTTCCTTTTCACTACACCCCAAAGAAAGAAAGATATTCTATAAGGACTTAATCTATATCAATGGATTAGTAGTTCTTATAAATGTTTAAGCCTATTGTTGTATAAAGTGGTCCAACAAAGTTACACCATGTTGTGGATTAGTAGTTTACTCTATGTGAGTAATATTATTTTTCATAATCTGGGTTAACTTACCTAATATCTATATGATCTGATTATCCTCAAATCCAACTTCATTAACTTATTTATGGGGGACATCCATTTATTAACTAAGGTTGTTGATATAGTTATCATTACTATTGTTAGTCTTTGTCTTTCTATAATTGAATATATATAATCATCTCATGATATTTAATTATAAAATTGAATTCCTATTAATCTTTAAAGAGTGTTACATAAAAATATTGATGGATATTTATAGTACGTGTGTCATCTCACTTAGTTCCCCTGAATCTAATCCCCTAGGTTTCTAATATACTTCTTATAATCCCAAATATAACAACCCAAACTCCAAAAACCTAGATCTGGTATTTATATTACATTATTGGTATAGAATATAAGTTTTACTAAAGGATCGCATAGTTTAGTAGTATTAAAATACTAGATAGATGAACACATTACATTTAAAAACATAAGTTAAATTATAAACATATTATGAGAATATTATTATCCCTTCCATAATATCTATCAAAATTTTACATATTAGTCCACTAGGTTTCTTAGGGAAATTAAAAAAATAAGGGTGAGAACATATACTCAGTATTGAGTATCATAAATTAGAGGATTTCATAACATAAACATGGGATAAGTGATGTGGAAGGAATAAAGTAATAACAAGAATCCATAATCAACTAAAAATGATGGAATTATATATCCATGACAATAAATGAAAACATAGATAATAATAATCATTAAAATCATATTTATGGACTCTACAATGTTGGACATCAAAAATTATTGTCAAGTATTTTTTCCAAGAGACTATATTGTCATGGTAATAGGTATACACCAAATCACAACTTTTTTGTCTCGTGAGGCTTATTGATGAATCGAGGGTATATATAATTTCAAACCCTACCCATCACCTAATCAAGTCCAATGCATTCATCATAAGAGTCGTCAAGACCTTTCTTACCATTTTATATGGAACCACTTACTGAATAAAACTTTTCTATTTTTATAATTATAAATATATAAATCAAAAAAGTCACCATTAAGTAGAATAATGTGGATGTCTATGAGAACATCCCTTAGTCAACTTGGAAACTATTTGGAATTTTTAAAGTAACATGAATTACCCTTATCAAAGAGATATAATGATGAGGGTATTTTCAATGTGTTTGGTTATCCATGGAAGATGGTAATTTGTTTCAATAGTATGAATTGGTATGAGACTAAGAAAATGGAAGGAAAAAATCTACATCATGGTTCATAAAGAGCATGTGAATATTCTAAATCATATCCTCTAGGAGTGTCTGTCTAAGTTTTTATTCTTTGACCCATTCGTTATGCACTATATTGATGATTGAGCCAATTCTCAACCAACCCTTTTTGGGTTAATTACCCTTAGGTCAATCTGTTACACATCTGTATCCACCTTCCAATATCCAAAAACATATGTATTTTCTATGAAACTACACAAACTTTTACTTTATCAAAACATAGGATGGTTTTCCCCCATGTAAAAGGTTGAGTTTTACAATGATTTTGGAAAATTTTAAATAAAAATAACATTAGGGGGTATAATAATATAGATTTATAAATCCCTTAAATTTCATTAGTGATATGTTAAAATTTATTCTATGGAAATTTATGTACCACACAAAAGTAAATATGTGGTGAATGTTACATGAGTCCTAAATAATGAAAATTGAGAAGGAAAACCACACTTATGGCTTGTGTTGCAATTCAATCATAAACTATTGAAATTTAGGCCTTAATTTTTTTTTAAAATACCATTAATAAAATATTTTAATGATATAAAATCTCCCATAGGTAGTATATATACACCACATTAAGTAAATTAGGTTTATAATCAAAAATATGTCTAAAAGAGAGGAATTTGAGATGAATAACCCTTACATATTATCCTGAATTCCATAAATGTACATTAACCTCCTATATTACAAACATATCCATATTAGTCGCTTAATTAATAACCTTAATCATATCCATTTTCATTCATACTCTTCATAAATATTCATTACATACATGAATTCTTCCGAATTTCCACATCGATTGTTTATAGTTTTGATCATTTGTAATAGTTTCATAATATAGGTGATTGTATTCATTATTCGTCCAAATTAAATCATTTATAGTTTATTAAAGTTATTATTTATAGATTATTTATAATAAATTATGACATTTTAAATTTATATCATGAGTGTTTTAGTATTTATCCTTGAATATGAAATAGATAATAATCATGTTTCGGTGATATTTGATGATCAAAGTGTGTTTTATTAATTAATGAATTAAATATTGATATAACATCTCCAAAATAAAAAAAAGGTCATTATTTACACATTTATATTATATTTTACTAGTAATTATGTTTCTATATTCATTTATAATATAAATTCATAGTATTATTCAAGTGGGTGGTTAAACTGGCCCAAACATAAACATACCCTGATTTAATGAATGATTATAAGGTGTTTTTTGTAATATCCTTATAAAAAATAAGGTTATTTTTTAATTTTTATTAATTCCATATATAATAATTATAAATTAATTATAATTATGAGTAATGGATAGTAAAATATTATATAATTTGAATAAATATTAACCTCTTAAAACACTTTTTTTTTACAATTGAATTAACAATAATCATTTATTGATCATATCACTAATAGGTTATTCATTTTTTCATAATAAAATCCAAATTATACCATAAAAAACATATTTATCCTTTAATATCATCCTTATATTCATACTATAAATGTGGTGAAGGAAAATGAAACATGTTGTATTGTGGAAGTGGTAGTCCACACAATGCGCGAATAATGGTTTCATTTTTTTAAAAGGGATAGGATAGATGAATAAAAAAATAATACCCTTAATATAGTAACAAAAAAGTATATATGTGTTATTAATATAATTATATTATTCTGGATAGAATAACTTTAAACTAATATAATTAAAAATAAAATCTATGTAGTTGACAATACTCATGTCGGTGACATGATTTGTCCTTGAAAGTCAACTTGGAAATAATGGCCTTATGATAACTAATGGTGACCAAAAGATTTTTAACATTAAAAATGGTTATATGAGGATAAAATTTTTATAGTTTAAAGATTAAATTCGAAGTAAGGGTGAGTCTTAAAATGGTGGAGGTGTTACTCATTTATAAGTGTGGAGAAGGGTTTTTTTGGGCATAAGACTTACAATTTCAATAATGCAAGTCTACTATTCAAGTGTTAAAGACCAAAAAATTGACAAAATATGATATTAAAATAATTTTGGGTCTAAAAACTCCTCAAAAACTTCTCATTTAGATAAATTTTATTGTTTTAGGGATTTTTAACATTTAACATTTACCCAAGTTTACTTTTACCTTGGTAATTAATTTTTAATTTTAGTAATTAATTTTATTAAAAAATATTATGATTGACTATTTGACCTAGTATGATACTTTTGATTTATAATTTTAAAATTATTTTACCAAATAAAAATTTTAAATGTGTTAAATTATAATTTTAAAATAAACATGCTTATGTAAAAATAGATATTAGAAAAATAAATTTTTTAAACTTTAAATTTACATATAAGATAAAATTATCTTATATTCCAATTTTAATGACATTGATATATTTATCATAAAAAAATAAATAATATGAGGCTTTCAAGTAAATCCAAAATATAATCTCTCTTGAAAAAACTTGATTTCAAAGGAAATATAGAAAGTAGTTTTTAAGTAAATTATCATTTTAATTATTTCTAAAAATGATGAACATAATATTTTATACATCCAACAAATATTTTTAAATGCATATTTTTATTCCCTAAATTCATATTTTATTCCTTAAAAAAAATTAAACTGATGGGTAATTCTTATATAATGATAAAGTTTTAAAAATTAAAATTTTCTGAAAACCATATTTTTCAGCTAAAAACTAACCTTTTGAAAAAAAACTCAAATATTTATAATAATTTTGATATGGTGAATTCAAAAATGAAGTTATTTTAGTAAATTTCAAATTATAAAATTAATATTTTAAATAAATTCCAGAATTAAATCTCTTTAAAGGTTACATTGTGTGATAGTTTGAGATATGGTGTTTACCTATTAATGTATGGTCTAATTTATTACACATAGGGTGGTATATACACTACACAAAATAAAACAACTGATGAATGTGGCATGTGTCTCAATGAAAGAAAAGTGAGACGATAAAAAAACCATATCGATTTAGTATTAAAGAAAATCAATGAGTATAAAATAATATTCATGAAAAGACTTTTAAAATACCTGAATGAATCATTAAAAAAGATAATAGAGGCCATTGTGTAGTAATTACACTATATATAGAATAATATGTGTGTGATAAGAAAATATTCCTTAATGAAGTTAAAATAAGACCGAAACCCTTACCTTGACTCTCAACTTCTATGAATGCACTTTAAATTCATGTATAATAATCATAAATATCTTAATAAATTATTTTATAACCTTATTTATATATATAACCTTTTATTAACTTTAATTATAATCATTCATTATACATTCATTAGTTATTTATCATTTATTTTCTTCATCGGATGTAGGTACTTTTATATTGTTTCACACAATTTTCATAATAGAAACAAAAAAACATCATTCATTGATACCAAATTCATAATTATAAAATTATAAAATATATTTAAATAATTTTTTAATAATTTTTTCATCCACATGTCTATTTGATGAAAACTATGGACATGTTTCGAGAGAATAGGTTCCATAATAAGCTTGTTTTGGGAAATTTATTGATATCAACAGATTACACAATAATGATCATCAACTTTTGTGTTATAATTTAATAAAAATATTCATAATATATATTTCTCCTTCATATCATATATATTCATCAAATATATTTTAGAACCAACCATGTAATATGGTGAAGAAAATAAAACATGTCATCTATGGAGGCGGTAGTCTACACGTACCCACGAGCGATGTTTTCATTTTATAATTAATGGAAGGAAATAAAGGTAGATAATGATTTATATTTAAGAAAATTTAATTATACAATAAATATAATATTTATTCATTAAATAAATTCTACTAACAAGTCAATTGAGGTAGTGATGATAAACAAAAATGTCATTCATGAAGGGAGTAGTCTGCACATACGCATAAGCAGCATTTTCATTTTTTGAACAGTTATGAGAAAGTTATAAAATCATTATTCCATTAACATAATAAAATTTCATTATATATATTATAATTATTTAATTATGTTATCCTGGGTGTAATATATTTATTGGAGGTGTAATAAGTACAAAAAGAATAGAAATGAAAAAGGAGTGATTTGGAATTTTTACCTTACTCCTTGGAAAAACATTTTTGTAAAATAGATTAAGCATTTTTAGTTTGGTATTTTTATGAGAGAAGGAACCATAAGAAATTTATAGGAGTTTTTTTAGGTATTTTTTAGATTTTTGTTGAAAAATGTTTCCTAGGGAATGAGGATAAATGGGGTAGTGAAGGTAACCTTTTATAGCTGAGAGGGGGCACATTCTTCCGTAACTTTATTTTAAAGTCATGTCACTTTAAAAGGAAATTATATCTAAAAGTAGAAAATAATGGATAGGGAGTATGTTTAGATTTATAATTCTATCAACCACTCATTTGGATACATGTTTGTAACATTTTTTAAATCTTTTACCTCTTATATTTAACCCTCTTACCATTTTAACTTTTACTATAGTAACTAATTTTTACCTATGTAATTTTTTTTATAACTAAATAAAATTTACCTTATTTTGTAATTTGTAACTTATAATTCTAAATATGAAAACTAATTTATGAGAAAAAATTTCTAAAAGTGATAAAAAGTAATTTTAAAATAATAAATTTTTAATGCATTAAATTTTTTTAGAGAAATATATAAGTTAAGTTATAAAATATTAAATATAGGATTTTAAATTAAGATTGATATCTTTAAATGCATAATTTTACTTTTAAAATAAATATTTGGTAAATAAAATTTCTTCATAAATTTTATGCTATGATTATACCCTAACTATGTCAAAAAATCCATAGTATTTGTAAAAATGGAATTTATACTTTTTACCTAAAAAACAATTTTTCTAAAAAAACAAAAAAAAAATCCTAATAAAATAATTTTATAATAAAAATAAAAATGAAGTTTATTTTTTTCAAAATAAAATTCTAAAATTAAAGAATTTGATTTTTTAATGGGGACATATTATATAATTAAAACGGTTTTTGTAATAAAATAACTTTTTCAAATATTAATTGTTCTTATAATTATTTTCTATAAATTAATAATTAAAATTTTTTATTATAATATTTATATTTAAAATATAATTTATCATAACTTAAAAATAATATATTTAGTTTCTTAAAATAAAATTTCTTGGCTCATAAAAAAGGATATTTTTTAGAAAAATATATTTTTAAGTATAAAATGATATTATTGGTTATATAGCTATAATAATTTAATTTTATCAATTAATTAGTATTGAAAATTAACTTTATTTTCCCTTCAATATATATTTTATAATTTTTTTTTCTTGTATTTATACCTACAAATTCAGAATCTGGTTTACAGCAGAAATATTTATCTTAATAAAATATGTTTCAGTTCATTTTGGTTTGATGTTTCATGTAAAAGGAGATGTTTTATCAATATTTATTTAGGAAGAAATATATATATATATATATATATATTTCGTAATGTTATATATCCCCCCTTAAATAAATTTTACCCTCAAAAATTTATTTATCATTCATTAATAAAATTTTATAATATTGATAAAACTCAGGACGTAATTTCCAAATCACCATCATGGGTAATACTATAGAATTCATTTTTTTCTTTATAATAGTAATGTGATGGAATAATCAAACATTTTCACCAAATATTCATCATTAACTATTTATAAGTCTTATGAGTTTCTAGAAACATAACATTCATAACTTTATTTTTGTGATCATGTTTCTAATGAAGTACTAAAACAAAAATGGTTATAATAATATCCAATAAAATCATAGTAAATAATCATATGAATATGAAATATCAATCATAATATTTATTATACTATGATGACTTCATTTCAATAATTGAATTTTTCAATCCACCCATGATATAATTGGATCAACCTATAACTCCTTCAGTTTAACATAAGTTTTCCACGGTTATATTCCAAATTTTTTACATCATCATCTTCCATTTAAATCCTTTTTAATAGTTTTTAAAGTGAATGTGAATTACCAAATCCAATCATGAGAGAGTATAAAACTAGTTTTGTAGTTGGTACCACTTATAATGCACTGATTGAAGATCAAGTTAATACTCAACAAACCTTTTTCAGTGTTATTAACCTTAGGTTCGTCTATTCTAAATCCTACATCCACTTTTTTGTATCAAGATAGGTATGTCATTTCTAGGAAACCACACAATATATACCTTATAAAAAAAATAGGATATTTTCTTATATGTAGGCTTATAACTAGATTTTTCCCTAATTTTCTCTATTCTTAATCCCTAAAAATAACTAAACTAATTCCGAAAATAACTAAAACCTTTTTTGATACCAACCGAGACACTCTAGTCCCACACTCTTAGGTCCAGTGCTAAAATATATTTTCTACAACTATATTTGATACCAAGTGATACAACACAAGTTTAATTTATATATATATTAATAATTTAAACATTAATTATCATAATAATTACACAACACCATAACCCAAAATTTTAGTGTCTTTAGATATTAGCTATATAAAAATTTATTGTGAACATTTATTTACAATCGCACTAAACTAGATCCCCTTATAGAAATATTCTAAGGTATACACATCTTAAAAACCTGGGTAATTGAAAACATAATAAATTGGTTAGCTCAAATCCTTGTTAAGGGAAAACTTATAATCATTTAATCAAGGGTTAGATCATAATCAAGTGACAAAACATGATCATTGTAGAAATATTTTATTAAAAATAATATAGAATGGTAAGATTTATCCATAATGAATAATAGAAGTACATGTAATCTAAATTATGAAAAATATACTGGGGATTAACACTAATACAAAATAGGCCTTTAACAGTGCTAAAAATTCCCTTTATCAGCGCTAGAGAAGTACTGACTACCAGAGAGAGACTAAAAGTCCTTATCTTTTATCAGTGCTAAAAAACCACTGATAAAGTACCACTTTATCAGTGCTTTTATTTAGAAATAATAAAGGATACCTTTATCAACATTTTTCAAAGAACTTATAAAGTACACATTTATTAGTGCTTTCAAAATAATTGATAAAGGATTAATTTATCATCACTTCCAAAAGTGTTGATAAAGCATCCATTTTTCTGCGCTTTTAAAAGCACTAATAAAGGGTTGTAATATAGTTTTCTATAACAATATACTATAGCATAATAAACATCACCAGATATAAAAAAAATCAACTACCAATAAAGAATTTAAATGAAGTGGAATTTGGAACAAAAATATAAGAAATAAAAAACACTACATTATAGACATTTCATATATTTATTTATACAATTACATAAGTACAAATTATTAAATGCATTCAAAAATATAAATTTATTTTTCTTTTGATTCTTACTCTGAATCATGCTATTCTTGAACAAACCACCCCTGATTGAGCTAAATAACGCACTTTTATAAAAAAAAATCTTATATTAGTAATAATATAAAGAAATAAATTAACATAAAGTGTTAATTTTAAACTAAACTTTGAGTTATACCAAGAATAGTGTGTATCGAATTGAGTTGTGGGTGATTATGAAACATCACACTATTTCTTGTTTTTATTAAATAATTAGATTTATAAAAATTAATTAAATAGGTATAAGAAAAATACAAAAGGTGTAGCCTAGTGGTTGCATGAGAGACACTTTTTGAATTAAAATGTTGATTTTAAACTAATAACACTTCAAGTCATATTAGGCACATCATGTATTGGATTGAGGTTTTACTGATTCCTACTTGTTAAAAATTACTTATTGATAGTTTCCATAAAGTATCAAAATAATTATAATTCATTTTCTCGGTTTTGAGTAGGTCAGTTTTCTATTTTACCGAAATTTATGGAAATTTTAAATAAAAAGAAGAACTTGGAGTCATACCAGTCACATTGTGTCTTGGATTAAGGTGAAGATTATTCCTACACATCTCAAATGACTTATAAATATTTTTTCCTAAAGTATGAAAAAAACCCAAATTTGTTTTCTTTGTTTTGAGTACCTCACTTATCCTTTTTACTAAACTGTCATTTAAAATTGGAAATGCACACTTTGACTCATAATGATCACATAATGTATCGGTTTGATTTATACTGATTCCTACACATCAAAAAAACTTATGAATAATTTTTTCAAATTATCAAGAAAATATGAGCGTGTTTGATTAGTTTTTAGTGAGTGACTCTTGTTGAACTAAAATATCAATTTTAAACAGATAATAGAGTCTTTGAGTTATATTGGGAACATCGTGTGTCAGATTTAGGTGATTCTAGTTCCTACACATCCTAAATTACTTATGGATTGTTTTTGTAAAGTATGAAAATAATACAAATGTGTTTTCCTCCTTTTGAGTAGGTTAGATGTCCATTTTACTAAAATTGATATCAATTTTATATAAAAAGACACACTTGGATTCATACTGGTCACACCATGCATTAGATTGAGTTTTTTCTAATTAGAAATGTGTCAAATGACTTATGGGTCATTTTATTAAATTATAAAAATAATCTGAAGGCATTTTTTCAATTCTGAGTATGTCATTTTCTTTTTTACTAAAATTTCATTTTAAATTAAAAACACACAATTTAACTCATACCAATAACATCATGTATTGGTTTTATGTGAGACTAATTTCTCTATGTCACAAATGACATATTAATCATTGTACCAAATTATTAAAAAAAAATTAAGATTGTTTGATCCGTTTTTATTAAGTGAAACTTTTTGAAATAAGATATTGATTTGAAGTTGATAACGAACACTTTGAGTCATACCAGGAACATCATGTATCGGATTTAGGTGAATTAGATTCCTAAATATCAAAAATGATGTATAAATTATTTTCATAAATTCTAAAAATAATCTGAATGAGTTTACTTTGTTTTATGTAGGTTAGTTGTCCATTTTACTAACATTGATGAAAATTTTATATAAAAGATGCACTAGGAGTCATAACGGTCATATTTTGTGTCATATTGAGGTATGGAAGAATCTTACACATATCAAATGACTTATGGGTCATTGTTTTAAAGTATAAAAACAATATGAATGTGTTTTCTTGGTTTTGTGTATGTAAATTTTCTTTCTTACTAAAATGTCATTTTAAAATGGAAACATGAACTTTGACTCATACCAATCACATCATGTGTCAATTTGACGTGAGAAAAAATCCTATAAAAATTACTTATCAATAATTTTTCAAAATTGTTAATAAAATATGAGTATGTTCGATCGGTTTTCAGTGAGTGACTCTTTTTGAACTAAAATTTCGATTTTAAAATGAAAACAAACAATTTGAGTGATATCATGCACATCATGTTTCATATTGAGTTGTTTAATATTACTACATTTCAAAAATAACTTATGGATAGTTTTGGTAAAATATCAAAATAATCCAAATGTTTTTTCCCATTTTTAAGGAGGTCAATTTTCCTTTTTGATAAAATTGATATCAATTTTAAATAAGAAGACACACTTGGATTCATATCGGTCACACTGTATGTAGTATTGAGGTGATTTTGATTATTATATGTCTCAAATTACATATGGATTGTTTTTATAAATTATCAAAACAATTTAAATGTATTTTCTCAGTTCTGAATATGTCACTTGTCTTTTTTACTGAAATGTCATTTTAAACTGGAAACATAAACTTTGACTCATACTAATCACATCATGTATAGGTTTCAGGTGAGACTAAATCCTACATGTCAAAAATGGATTATAAATCATTTTCATAAATTATCAATTAAATTTGAGTGCATTTGATCAGTTTTTAGTAATTTTCACTTTTTAAATATAAATATTGATTATAAACTGATAACTGGCACTTTGAGTGATACTGGTCATATAGTATATCAGATTGAATTTTGGATAATAATTACATGTAAAAAATTACTTATGTATCATTTTCATAAATTATCAAAATAATATTTTCTAAGTTTTTAGTAGGTTAGTTTTCTATTTTACAAAAATTGATGTAAATTTTAAATAAAAAGACAAACTTGCAGTCATACCGGTCACACCGTGCATTGGATTGAGGTAAAACTAATTTCTACACATCTCAAATGACTTATGGATAGTTTTCCTAAAGTATAAAAATTAATCCAAATGCTTTTGATCAATTTTTATTATGTTGCTTTTCTTTTTTACTAAAATGTCATTTTAAACTGGAAACACACACTTTGACTCATACCGATCACATCGTGTGTCGGTTTGACATGAGGCCAATTAATACATATCACAAATGACTTATAGATATTTTTACTAAATTATCAAAACAAATTTAGTATGTTTGATAATTTTTCAGTTAGTGACACTTTTTGAACTAATGTCAATTTTAGACTGATAACGGATACTTTGAGTCATACCGAGAACATCGTGTGTCGGATTGAGGTGAGTATGATTACTACACATCAAAAATAACTTATGGATAATTTTAATAAAGTATAAAAACAATATGGATATGTTTTCTTGGTTTTGAGTATGTTAGTTGTATTTTTTAGTAAAATTAATGGCAATTTTAAATAAAAAGAAGTGCTTTGAGCAATACCCATCACACCGTGTGTTGGATTGAGGTGCGGCTGATTCCTACATGTCCCAAAGTCTCAAAAAAATCCTAAATACTAATTTTTAAATGATTTACACGACTTTTATTTTTCAAACGTCCATCATTGTATATTGAATCAATGTTCATAGCTGAAAAACCTTTCACATTGTTGAAATCCCAAAGAATATATGAAGCTCATGTGCCCATTATATCATAAGAAGTCACCACAATGACCACATGAGCTTACTCTACTCTTTTAAATTTCAACGATAAAGGTTTTTTCTAATAACATAAGCTAAATATGAATTCCCAAAATATATGTGAAAAAAAATTAAATAATTATTAGATAAAAATGATAAGGAAATTAATTTACAAATAGTGTATAAAATGATGAAAATTAATTAAATAAGTAGAAGGGATTCACCTTTTTATGATGGTTGTGTGTATTATTGATGAATTTCTTTATTTTAATTATCTAAGTTTTATGATCAAAGTCTAATCTCTTTTGAGAATGAGCATCTTTGAACAAAACACCCCAACTCTAATAAAAGAATTCACCTCTATAATAAAAAAATTATTATATGATTAATACTGAAAAGAAATATATAAAACATAAATATGAAATAATAAATTAATTCTATAGACAATAGTTTTACTGTGAAAATATCAAAATTACCTCTTTGATTGACCAGTGAGGGGAACTTTAAGGAAAGTGATAAATGTCAACACTACAGGGGTGAACAGGTTTTGAGAGATAATAATTCTGTGGAATTTTTTGTGAGGAAATGCATGAAATATTGATAGACCTCCCCAAATCAAACAAAATAATCCACCAGTATAAGAGAAAAATTATTATGTGAGTAATACTAAAAATAAACAAATTAATCATAAATATTAAACAATACATTAATTATATAGACAATGATTTTACTGTGAAAACATCAAGATTACCTATGCGATTGGGAATATATAGGGTCATTGCTCTTCCTACAAAGTCATGAAATATGGAAAAAAATTCTAAAATAAATAAAATCTACAAGGAATAATGAAAATAAAATCAACATTCCATTATATAATTTTTCATTAAAATATAAAAAGTATATTGTAGCATTGCCTTTACATCTTCCCAAAGGGTTTCCTTTATTATAGTTTGTTCTTTCGAGGGATTGGTAACATCATAATGTGAAGAATAAATTGTCTGTATGATTAGTCAAAAATTTAATTTAGATTATGTTAATGCAGTAGATAACATATAATATTATGAAAAAAACATAGTATTTTAAAAAACATTTTTACCTTCTCATTGAAATATATTTATTTTTTTAATGGTTTTAGGGATTTATTTCATACACCAAGAATCCAAATCTTCTCTTTTTTCCCCTCTATTGTAAAATAAACTGTATAAATTAGGAATGGAATTAACTGATTGTGATCTCCCAGTGAAAGGTTCATCCCTGATTATATTTTCATCTGACCCGATATTTGTTTTAGTCACCAATAGGACCATTGATCAATTATTGTTTGTTGGATTTGGAACATAAAATACTTACACTTATTATGATTCCATTATAAACCGCTCATCTTTTCCCTCTTCCAAACTAAAATTCACCATCACAAAGCCCACTTCATTAAATTTCACTGCACTCATACATTGTAACAATTATATCCCACATTAATTTCATATCTTCAATCAATAAAGACAAATAGACATTAATATTATTACCATCTTTCTTTGGTCTAGATATAAGCAAAGAAAACATAATGTATTTGTGCTTCATGCATAACCATGGTAGAAAGTTATAATTTACCAACATGATGGGCCATGTACTATGAGTAATACTCTATACAAAAGACATAATTATTACATATATAGATAATGCAAGATGAAAGTTTCTCGGATCATTTCTAAATCTTGGATACTCGTAATCAATTTTCTTCTACTAAGGAGTATCTATTGAATGATCTAAGTTCCCATATTTATTTCTTCATGTAAATTATATCACAGTTTCCTGATATCTATATAGTGTTCTAAACTGTGTAATGATTGGAAAGTACCATATATATTTCAAAGTACTTAATTCATTTTTCTTTTATCGATTTGTGCCATACTTAGGGCATTTTTGAGTGATTCATGATCCTTATGAAACAATATGAAATCATTTAGACAAGAATCTATTTTTTAGAGATCGTCCCCATTGAACATATAATACTTTTAGCATCATATTTTCAACATGGTAGTTCATTTTATTATAGTATAATATCATTCAAGAGTCCAAGTAGTTATATAAAGTTTATGTCACTCCATCCGCTACCATCTTTCAAATTATATAACTTCAATACAGCTGACAATATTGTGTATTTATGTACAATCAGTATGCAATGTTCTATTGTGACATCTATTTAACATATCAAAAAAAATTGGAAAATCATGAAGGACATATTTAATTGTCATTTTTATTTCTTCCATGTAACACCCCAAGCTTTCACGATAGGCCTCTCTTTCAATAATGCAACAGCTTGGATTGTACGCAAGTTCGAGTTCTAACGCACCGCGACTAATCAAAGTAGCTGTTATGAATAGTAATACCTAATTTTTGAAATTTTATAAATTTTATCTTGCCAAATGGACTTCGTTTTTGGATTCGGAATATCGAAATTATCCTATGTTGAATTTTTGGTATTTTTCTGAGAACTTCCAATTTGCTTTGAATAGTGAAAATTACTTAAAAACAACTTTTTTAATAAAAATAATTAATAGTTATAAATTATACTATTGAGTGGTTTTAAAGTATAATTAGAATATATTTTTACCATTTTATCCAATGGTGGTCATTAGAATTAATTTCACTTTGAAATTGGACATAAACAATTGTCAATCTTTTGATATATATTGTTTCTTAAAAACACGCTATTTGCTATGACAGCGGGAATTAATTATGAAATTAATTAATGCAAATTATATGTTTGGAATTTTGTAAAATAGACATAATTTTTGAATTCGGAATATCAATTATATCTTAGGGTGAAATTTTGGCATTGTTCTGAAAAACTTCAATTTTTGATGAATAGTGAAACCACTAAGTGGTAGTTAAAAAACTGATTTTTCATTTAAATGAAACATTACCACTTCTGTGATTTGATTTTCAAAAATCCGACATACATGGTTGTCATTAGGAAGTAAAATATGGTTCAGTGGGATTAAAATAATTTTTTGGTGAATAGTAACTTTTAAGTTTAATTAATCGCGATTAAAGGTAATTAGTGAAATTTAAGGTAAAAATAGTATTATAAAAATATGGAATGACCATTAAACTTATCCTACCACTATTGGATGTATCATGGACGACCAATAAAATCCATGGGTCAACTTGGGGACCCCATGGAGCCACTTTGGTAGTAAAATGACATAAATAACTTTTTATTTAATGTTAAAATAAAAATGTCACAAACAAGAGTTGTTTTACTAAAACAATTTTTAAATGGGGTTATACAAGTCATATTTTTTACTATAAATATTTATTATAAAGATAAAACGATTTCATATATCATGATATTTTTTTATAATTTTTAGACGTTAAATAAATTAAATTATTTATGACACCATGATGATGCAGCGATTACCTCATTAATTAATGATTTAAATAAAATGAAAAGATAATGTAAAATCTAAGGCATACACTTGTCAAAAACCTATTTTATGAGTAGATTTATAACCCTTATCACCTTATCCTAGAATTATATAAGTGTGGGACCTTTAGAATCCAAAAATAAATGTATAATAAAGTAACATTTTATTACTTTCCAAGAGTGCCCCTCCTCTCCACTTATAAAAGGCCCCCACCACTATCACCATACTCACACTTTCAAAGCCTTTTGGCTCGGCCAACCTCTGACAAAATACTCTCCCAACTTCCCTCCATTACTCCTAGAAGCCTCAATTTGGGCATAATTCTTCCCAAGGAAGCCTTTGTCTCAAATCAAAAGAGTTACCCGATTTTAAGATAATGTCTTCTCTTATGTTATTTTGTTTTATTTTGCTTATCCAACCCCCTAAACTCTTTTTATTCATTTCTTTTGTAACAAAACCAGTATCCTCAATATACTAGGATGTTTTTATAATAATTATTCTAACTACACTTACACACACCTACATCTAATGGTTAAAGAACATACTGTTTCTGTGGATGGCGAATTTCTGCCTCATGAAACGATGATTGTTCAACACTCATATAACACCTCTAATGGTGGCCATTTTGATGACACTATTTTCATATATGATATATATATTATGTTTATTTTTTCCTTATGCTTCTTTATTTCTCATTTGTGGCATACTTTATGATTTCCATTATGGGTAAACGCGATAATTTCATTTTAGGAAGTGCGGACTATCGCACCCTCAAAGTGATTTGAGTCGTTAATTCCATATGTGGGATGTATAATGGATGGAGTAAATGGTATTATACATTATATTATAATTTAATTATATTATACCTTTATATAATTATAACTTCATTCCATTAAATATGAAATAGAAATGAAAGTAGCGTTCATGCGTACGTACGGCTTACCGTCTCCATGAACGGTGCATTTCATTTCTTACCTCTTAACATCATGGAATATTATAAATGCATGTATATACTGGATATATATGAGATATATGATATCAATATCATGAATATAATTCTGGATATAATGGATATATCACCACATGAACAACTTGTAATTATAAGAAGTTTATTTTTGACTCAAGTACCAAAGATCGACAAAACGACCGTTATTAACTTAAATAATTACATAATGTTCATAACATGGTAATAAGTTATATAAAAGGAATAATGAACTTGAAAAAGGTTCTTAAGAAGGTAGATATTAACTCTAGTTTATTATTCAGGAGATCAAAGAACGGTCGAGTGAATTCGGACATGAGGTAAGGGAATTTCTTAACCCAATTTCCATTCTTTGGGTTAATCTCCTACTTTCAAATTATGTCATGATATTATTGTGTCCTATCTTGTATTTGTACTTTATTTATGTGTAATTATAGTGAATACACATAATAGATCTACTTTATTAAAAAAATGATCTTTGTAAGGGTCTTCGTCTCAATCTCCTTTCATTGAGGCATATTTTGTTTTATACACAAATTTCTTTTATACGGTGTATAAACCCCTTTGACTTTGACTTTTATTCAAAAAGGAATATTTTTTTAAAAATCGTTTTACTAAACGAAAAAAGTAATGTTTTTGTCTTACGTATGTGGCGACAACGACTTCTCCGCCGCCATGACCATTATTTGTGTTTCGGCTTCCTCTACAAGCCATAACTTTTTTTAATGAAAAATAAATACAAAGTTTTAACTTTCTTTTATTTTGGTATTGAAAATGGTTTTGATTTGGTTTTTATTATATCAATGTGTTGTATTGATATCTTGTGATTGAAACGTGGAAATGTTATGTTTCCTCTATGCATGTTTTATGTGATACGATTATGTTATGGTTTATGATATGTTTAGACCTGTTCATATGAGGAATGCATTGGACTTAATAAGTGATGGGTGGAGCCCGCTATAGCTCCTTGATGCATCGGTAGGTCTCATGAGACAAACTAGTGTCTTGGAACGAGGCCTTGAAAAAATCTTATTTGTGGTCTTGGCACGAGGCCTTGACTACGTGGTTATGATAGTCTGGCATTATGCATTCCATCATTATGAAAGTGGTTATTGATATTTCATGGGATTATTCGACTAGTAGAATATCCATGTGATTAAGTAAATGGCATTATTTAATTTTATTTTTTCCATATAATGTTGAAGTTTAAGTATAAAAAGGCTTTTGTTTTAGTTATACATTACCTTAAATGTTAATGTTTATTTATGAAAGCTTCCGCAATATTGTTATCCTTACTGAGCATCTGAGCTCACCCCTTTCAATGTTTTAATATTTTCCAGGATGTGAAGAAGTATTTTATGAATGACCTGCAGGGATAGTCAAAAGAGGATATGAGTGTTGACTATGGAGACTTTGTTATTGTAGTTTTTCAATTTATTATGTAATGTAACATTTATGAATGTATCTAGTGTTTCCAAGGCTACTAAACTAATCGGTCTTTCGAGACTTGATCTTTTGTGATCATGCCAATGTTACGCAATAATGCACTGACTCTGGGTAACTGGGGTCGAGGCGTTACATTCCATGTGATCTCCATCATAATTTACCCTCGTATTCATGTCAAATTATTCATAAACCGTGGTATCATCTTGATTGGTGTGTACGTTCAGTTTTTTCCCATGTTTAGTCTAACATTTATTTCTCTGACTTATTCCATGAAAAATCAAATGTTCTTTCAACTCTTCTAGACTAATTTTTCTTGAATAACAATAACGTAAACATGGAAAAAGGATTTGAGAAGTGTTGTATTCATTTTCTCTTACAAACTTGATGAACTCTTTAGCTCCATATTCATACTATTTAGTCAAATGATTATCATGCATACATTTTTTATTCATACTCATCCTATAGGGTTCAAAAAATATTAATTTTTTACAATATATAAATAAATACACATAATATATTCATTATCAAATGTAAAAGTTATATATAATTCTAATAAGGTAAACCCAACATTTGATTGTTTCAAAGAATTTTGGTATGCTTTAAAGAAAATGTGTAATTGAATTTAAGAAAAAATTACTCCGCTATAGAAATTTTTATTCTCTAAATTCATTAAAAGGGGAAATTTTTAGACAACTGTCATGCTCATCAACTCATCTCCTGAAAAAACTTCATTGCATTTTTTTTTTGACACACATCATCCATTTCTTATTGACATGCACCTATGTTTCTTGAAATACTCTAAGCAGTAGTCATCCATGTAATTACTACTACTCAGAGTAGTACAAGAAACATAAAAGAGATGGGGGATGAGTCTCAAGTAACAAAATGAAATAACTATTTGGGAGACAAAACTAATAAGGATTTCATTTGTCTATAAAAGATATGGGGGGTGCGTCTTAAGCAACAGATTTAAATACTAACTAATTTTTAACACTCATAAATTTTTTCTTAAAAACCCTAAAAAAATTAAAATGTAATATAGGAAATTAAGGATTAATAACAAATCCAAATATGATAAACATGAATAATAAACTCTCATTCAATCGACTAGAATATATATAAATATATCGATAAAACATTTTAATAAATATAGTTATTTCATATACATATATGTTAATCAAATATTCTTATGGGTGGAACCAATACATGTAGACCTAAAATGATGAATACCTAAAAATAATTTCTAATATATAGAATTTGATAACATCCATTATATTTTTTGGAATAAGTGACGTAAAAACCTAAGGAATTATTACATTTAATGTTAAAGGTATATCAAATATTTGAAAACAACTCAAGACTCTTGGGATGTCATATCACCACACAGACCCATCCTAAGGATTCTAGTGAGGTTATCACATCAGATCTACCCATCTAAAGGATTCTAGGGAGTCTATCTAATACACATTGACCCATCCTAAAGATTCTAGGTAGGTCCATAAAGAAGTTGGAATAAAGAAATAATACACATCAACAAGATATATAAAAAACAAGGGAGAAAAAAATACCAACCCTTGAAACATCTATCCCATACACACTAGCCTCTACCAAGATGGATTGACCCTTATGAGGTCACATTTTCTAAGTGGACTACCCTTAATTCACTCAAAAATATAAGTGTAATCACAAAATTAACAGATCTATAAAACATAACTCCCCATCTAAAGTCTATACTGAACAAATACAAAAATAACTAGTCATTTTAATACACAAGGAAGCAGTCTTATAGGCTTCCCAACTACCAACATGGAAATTGATACATATAAAATTATATAGATGATGTAAAATGGGATGGTACTTCTACAATATGGTTAATTACACTATTTATCCAATGAAAGTAAAGCATTATTCATCCACACTTTCATATAAATAAAAATTTATATCAAAAAACCCCTAAATTAATTCACAATAGTAATTGATAAGGAAAGAGATGCCCGTGTGTCCTGGGAGTGAAGCTAGGAAGGTTCACGGTATTGGTGTTCCACACTCTAAAAATTCCAAGCATCAAAATGAAAAATCTCCATGGCCAAATATCCAGAATGGCTGAATCACCACACTCATAGTTGCAAGATATCCTCCACCCCATCTAGAACCATTGATTTTTTACACCCTGAGTTTCCCAAGAGAAAGTAGAGAAAGACTTATGTTCAAGTAAAATTAGAGAAAGTCTTGCATTTTAACCATGGATTCATTCAAACTTTTAATCATTTGAGCCTTTATTAAAGATTCCATTTAATGTGGAGGAGCAGTAGTAACAGGTGGGTTCTGTGGAGAGATTTGGATATCATGAACTTGTTCACAATGGTTAGGGTTCTTAAAATATATTGGGACACTTTTATTAGCGCTTCCAAAAAAGATCTGATAAAGATAAAGCATTATCAGTGCTAAAGTTTTAGGGATAATAAATATAACTTTTATTTCGGTTTTTTAGTACTGATAAATATCTATCTTTATCAGTGCTAAAAAACATTGATAAAGATGTCTTTTATCAGCACTTATTACTTAAGTACTGAAAATGATTTATAATTATAATTATAAATAAAACATTTTGTAAATATATATATATATATACAATTATATATATATATATAATATATATAAATATAAATATAGTAAATATATTCTTTATTTAAATATATTTATTATAATTTTATAATTATTTAAATATATAATTATTTATTTATAATTATATAAATATTTTTAAAAAATAATATTTATATCATTATATATATTTATATAATTGTATATATTTATATAATTATATATGTATATAAATTTTATAAATCTATAAAAATAAAAATACAGAAAATATATTCATTATTTAAATTAATTTATTATAAATTTAATAATTATTTAAATATATATAAATATTTATTAAGAATTATATAAATACTTTTAAAAAAATAATATTTATTTATTCATAATAATAAATATATAAATGTATAAATATAGTAAATGTGAATTTATAAATATATTTATTTATAAATATTCTTTCACAAATATATTTTTATCATTATTAATAAATATTTAATCTTAAGTGCATGCTTGTTAAAAATAAGTGAAATTGAATAAATTTAAAATAAGTACAATTTAAAAATATTGAAAAAATGGGTAATTTTTGTGTGTGTGTGTTGTATATATGTATATATAAATGAATAAATTATGTATATGTGAAATCAGTATAACACACATTCGATCTATGTTAAATTGAAAAATCAAACTATATTCAATTATATCCTTTACTCTATGCATTAGTCAGTATTTTTAATTCATATTAATTTTTAATTATAAACCATTATTCACTAAATATATGACTATTTAATGTAAAAGCATAATATTTTTTATTATATAAATCATATTAATATACATTTATATATATCAATATATTTAATATATACTATTTATTAACATTATCAATAACTATTTACTTAATAAAATGTTTAATGTTTTTATCAATTTAATTATTTTTATTTTTTATTTTTTTATTTTTTATTTTTCATACATATCTCTATATTTAATATATACTATTTATTATTATTTATAATTTACATATAGTACAATCAATTTATTCATTTTTATAAATAATTATTTAATTAATAAAATTTTTAATATTTTTTTAATAAACAAGCGTTATTTTTATTTATTTAATTATTTAATTTTATTCAAAACATTATCAGCTCTAAAAAAGTGCCAATAAAGGATCTCTTTATGAGAGCTAAAAATAATGCATTGATAAAGGGTACCCTTTAACAGCTCTAAAAATAAAGCATTGATAAAGGGTAACCTTTATCAGCACTAAAACAAAAGTGTTTATAAAAGGTAAAAAATTTCATTGCTTTCTTTATCACTGATACTCTCTTTATCAATGTTTTTTTCTAGCACTGATAAAGGATAGCACTATTAAAGTTAGGTTTTTTAGTAGTGTAAGACTGTAAAATCATGAGACCATAATCATGATCCATAGATTATTAAGTAGGCATATAATTTAGAACAGAAGAACAATAATAATCATAGAAAATCATAACATTGGTAACATAGCTAGTTGCATAATTTCCATGCTAAATCTTATGATCATAGGTAACTAATTCATGTCCATGCTCAATCTTGTGAACATATATAACTACCTCATATACATTCTCAATATTATGAACATAGATATTGGCATCATATCCATTCTCAATCTAGTGAACATAGATAACTTCATCATGACCATGATCAATCATGTGAACATAGATAACTACATTGAGTCTATGATCAATATTGTGAGTTTAACTTAATCTAAATTACACTAACAAAAGATCTCGTGAGTATAGGTTAACTAAAATTACACCCACACACAGTCTTGTAAGTATAACTTAACCATAATTACACCTACACACATTATTGTGAGCATAGATTAACTACAATTACACCAAAGTACAAAATCATTATCTCATGAAATATTAAACTTTACCCAATTCTTTAGAGGGTTATTGTAACGACCCAAAGTTTTTCAATGGAAATTCCCTTCTTATAATTATGTCATAAAATCACATGAAAACGCGACATAATGAACTACTAAGTGCTAAGTGACCTTTAAACATAAGTTTGTCACTTCTGTGTTTGGAATTTTGAAAATCTGACATACACAGTTGTGTTCAAGATGATTTTTGGAGTCTGATAAAACAAAAATAATTTTTGGTGAATAGTAACCTACCCTGATGAATAGTAACATACCCTTATGAATAGTAATATGACTCTTATGAATAGTAAATCATCCAACAAAATAGTAACCTTACCCATGAATAATTAAATAAAATTTAGACATCTTAGAAAGTGACAATGTGACCTTAGTAAACATTTTGGTATTTTGTAAGTCAAATAATTAATTATAGTTAATTAATTAATTTAAAAAATTTATTTTTCTTAAAATTTGTTCATTAATTATCAAATAAATGTCTTCTAGTTTTTCTATAATTTTATAAGACCCTACATAATTTTTGAAAGCACTATAAAATCAGTTTTAATTTTAAAAATAATTTTTTTAAGTAAATTATGATTTTAATTAAATAATAAATTAATGATATTTAGAAAATTATTTTTGAAAATTCGACTCCATTTTTTGGATTCTACACGTCAAAAAATGGTAGGGGTATTTTTTTGGGATTTTTCTAAAATACTTGAATTTTTGATGAATAGTGAAATTCAGTAATTTACAAAAATAAGCTAAATATGCTAATTATAGAGTCATGTGTGATGTTCTGATGATGTAAGCACACTTGGTTCGGGATCACATGATAAAATTACTATTCTTGGTCATTCAAGACTCACTATTCCTTGTCTTAGGGGAAATTAATAAACTAATGAATTTTATATTAAGGAAACCCCTCTCCCCTCCACTATAAATACCACCCTTCACACCCTCATTTCCTCACACCTCTCAATCTCAAAGACTTCTCTAAACTCTACCCAAACCTCTTCTCTAGCCCCTCCCCCGTGTCCAAAAGCTGTTGGTCTCATCAAAAGACCAATCATTGGCCCTTAAGGAGGATCTCAAGAGGAAGATTTAAGAGGTAATTTCTCTCCCTCTTCTTCTTTAATTTCCTTTCAAGTTTAAGTTCATTTCTTGATCTCTCCCCACATATCTTCATATGAATTGTATTATAACTCCATTATTATACATATAATGGAATTTTATGATTCTAATGTGATATTATATCATCCAACCCCCTTTCTCTCTTCCTTTTATTTTATTAAAGATAACGTTGTTCGTGAGGTGTTAATTTTTCACCTTCAAGAACGACATGATTTATTCTTCCATTTATACCTTTATATCTGGTCATAAAAACATTTTTATGGTTAAACCAAAACATTTTATATGTATTATATCCTATTTAAAGTTCGGTAACTAACTTATGACCATATTACTATGTGATAAGTTAAAATAGGTTCGTTATGATCGAAAAACCACCCAAATTAACTCAAATAATCATCATTTAAATCTTATATAATGATTCATCCACATGGATATAATTTGATTCATTATAAGATCATTAAAACTTCTGTAATATAATTAATAACATGTAATATAAGTTCTATATGTTTACCCATGTTCTACCCAAACATCAATTTAAGAATGCAAGTGAACCACTCAAGAAAACCATAAAAACAATCATTCCCGAATAACATTTTTAAACTCTATAACTCATACAAAGGAACATAAAATCACTTAATGAAACCATAATGAACCATATTAATGTACAAAAGGTTCTGTATTTCTAATTAATGAATATAATTTCATTTTATAGGACATTAAAGAGAAGGAAGAATCTGGGTACAAGGTAAGGGGAAATTCTCGAACCCAACTTTCATCTTTCGGGTTCTCCCTCTTTCACTCCATTTTTGATATGGTTACTCCTTAAATATCATTTGTTCATCATTTTCTTTCCATTTCTAGGATATAAATGTTTGTTACTGGTTTTTATGTCAAACAAAATGTTTTTCAAAAGAACTCTTCCTTTAAGAACACACCTTTTACTTCTCCCTCAAAGTGAATGGTTCTTGAAACATGTATGTTATTCCCTCTTTATTTTGGGAACCCAAAGTTTATGAATATGTTTATATGATATGAAACCCATTACTTTCCATGGGTTATTTATGTTCATTTTTTATTCGTGTTTTATGTGGAAAGAATGATAATGATAATGTTATGATGTGACAGGTGCGCCCGGAATTATATAGCGCAATATGAATGTTTCAAAGTGACGGGTGCACCCGAAATTATACAGCCCTCCAATTCATTGGGTAAAGTGATGAATCTCATGATTAAATGTGAAATTATGTGTGAAGAAGATGCTATCTTGGTTCACAAGTATGTGTGGTAGTTAACCACTAAGACATGATGTTTCATTTTTATGCATTGTCACATTTCAAGTCTTATATTTATGATTCCTCTCATGTTCATGATCTTTTTCCCATGTTATGATTATGATCACCCCATGCTATATTTTTATTATCTATACTCTTACTAGGCTTCTAGCTCACCCCTTATTGATTTATATCCTCAGGTGGATACATGTATTAAGGAGAGGACAAGTTCCAATAAGAAGCTAGAGAAGAAGAAATTAAATAAATGTTTATGCTTGATGTTGTAATTGTTATGGATGGTCCTAGTTTTCCCAAGAAACTAAACCTTTGTATCCTCTATGTGTAATACTATTATGTTTTTTATCATTAAAATGATATAATATTAATGTAAGAAAGGGCTGGGTCTCTATTGTTGGTATCAGAGGAAAGGTTTAGTTAATTTGGGAATTAGGATTAGTGAACCCTATAGAAAACCTCTAGCATGAGACTAAGTACAAAAATTCACACACAAATATTTACATAGGGATCCCATATGTTATGATTTTAGTATAAATTGTTCAAATGAATAATTTATGTACTAATGAATTGTTTACTTATTTTTTGTTCTAACCTCTTCTATTTTATAAAATGGTGGGAACCAGGAGAAATCAGGCCAACAACGCGTGCGAGGGCCAATGCAATGATTTCCCGAACGACATCCCTAGTGATTTGGGAGGTGGAGTTCAAAACTTCATGGCGATTATTACCCAATTATCTTAGGTTAAGAACAATAACCATAATAATGGGTAACGTCCTCCTTCACCAAAGAGGGAGAAACTAGCTATCGAATGTTTTATGCGAAAATGACCACCGATGTTTGGTGGATCTTCCAATCCACTAGTTGCGGAATAGTGGGTCAACTCCATAGAGAAGATCCTTTCTGTTCTTCACTGTTCCGAGATGGAGAAGGTGACCCTAGCTGTTTATCGTCTAGACGGAGAATCCGATCAATGGTGAGCTTTGATTAAGAACACCAAGCCAAGGGAGGAAATTGAATAGATGGAATGGGAAGACTTTAAGATAATGTTTCTTAACAAGTATTTCCCAATAACTCTTTGCACGAATATGGAGAGAGAATTCATAGAGCTCAAGAAAAAACAAAGAGAATCTATCACAACCTATGAAGTGAATTTCACAAGGCTTGAAAGGTACGCTTCAGGTTTTGTTATCAACAATGATATAAAAATTGATAGATTCTTTAGTGGATTAAAACCACACCTTTGAAAGTCTCTTGAAATTCGAGACTTTGGGAGTTATGAAGAAGTTGTTCGGTGTGCTCTCAAAGTGGAGATAGATTTTGGAGAATGTTCCCATTGCTATAGTGATAAGAAAAGAAAGATGGAGTTTCAAGCTGTTGGATCTAATGACAAAAGAGGGAAGAAAAATCAACAACCCACATGCCAAAAATGTGTAAAGTTGCATTATGGGAACTACCACAAAGGGACAGGGAAATGCTTCAAGTGTGAGAAAGAAGGAAACCATGCCCAAGAGTTTTAAAGAGACATGAAAAGGAAGGAGAATGTAGCCAATGAAAGGAGAGAACCACCCATGGTTCAATGCTACAACTGTAGGGAGCTAGGGCATTATGCAAACCAGTGAACTAAACCTCAAGTTCTCGAGGGTAATCAGCATCAGCAGCCACTGAAGCCAAAGGAACAAGGGAAGTCATATTCCATCACTAATATGGAGGTGGAGAATGATAATGAAGTCATACAAGGTACAATTTCTATTCACTCAAGAATAGAAAAAGTCTTATTTGATTCTGGTTCTACGCATTCCATTATATCTTGCCAGTTTACTAGAACTATAGAATCAAATCCCTGAAACCTTAAAGTAGAGATATCTGTAAAAACATTGAGTGGTGAAATCATTGCAACACAAGTGTTTGACTCTTCTCCCATTGGCGTATGTGGGAAGATTCTTCCAGAAAATCTTGTAATACTTCCCTTGGTGGAATTTGATGCTATAATGGGAATGGATTGGTTCTCGTTATATAGAGAACATATCAAATGTCAGGAAAATGAAATATCTTTTCATATTTCGAACCATCCAATGATCCTCTACAAATGCAAGGAAGATCACGAATCTCCTTTGAAAAATCCTTCAATGGTGTGGGTGTTGATTCCCTGTGAAGAAGCATACCTCGCCCAAATGGTTGAGTCGAAGGAAAGTTCCAACCTTGAAGAAATACCCATCATAAGAGAATACGGTGATGTATTTCCTAAAGAGTTACTCGGAATTCCCTCGGATCGTGAGGTTGAGTTCTCAATTGAACTAATAACCAGAGCTACTCCTATCTCGAAGTGTCCCTATAGGATGGATCCTATCGAACTGGAGGAGTTAAAGAAGCAGCTGCAAGAGCATCTGGACAAAGGTTTTATACTCCTTAGTGCATCACCTTGGGGTGCGCCAGTGCTCTTTGTGAATAAGAAGGATGGAACAATGCGGTTGTGTATCGATTATCGGGAACTCAACAAGATCACTATAAAGAACAAATATCCTCTCCCAAGGATTGATGACTTGTTCTATCAGTTAAGATGAGCTCAATACTTATCAAAGGTGGATCTTCGTTCTGGATATCATCAGGTAACGGTGAAGAAGGAAGATATTCAGAAGACTGCCTTCCGTACAAGGTATGGGCACTATGAGTTTTTGGTGATGCCCTTCGGACATACTAATTCCCCTGCAATCTTCATGGATTTGATTAATAGAGTCTTTAGACATTACCTTGAAAAAATTGTGGTAGTGTTTATCGATGATATTCTCATCTACTCCAAGAGCAAGGAGGAACATTAAGAACATATAAGACTTGTGTTAGAGACATTAATAAAGGAGAAGTTGTACGCCAAGTTCAGAAATTGTGACTTTTGGATGAAACAAGTCACGTTCTTCGGACATGTGATCACAAGTGAGGGAATTTTTATGGATCCTTCAAAGACAAAGGCAATTGAGGAATGGCCCATGCCCTCTAGTGTCACAGAAATCCATAGTTTTCTTGGATTAGATGGGTACTACTGAAGTTTTGTGGGAAACTTCTCAAGATTGTCAAGTCCGCTAACTAAGTTAACAAGGAAAGGGGTAAAGTATGTTTGGACAGAAGAATGTAAGGGAAGCTTCAAGGAGCTAAAGAGAATTCTGATCACTGCACCTGTACTCACACTACCAAAAAGTGGATAAAGTTTTGTGATATACAGTGATGCTTCAAAGAAAGTCTTGGGTTGTGTACTCATGAAAAATGAAAATTTGATAGCATATGCCTCACGAAGATTGAAGATCCATGAACAGAACTACCCAATGCATGATCTAGAGCTGGAAGTCGTGATTTTTGCCTTGAAAATCTGGCGGCACAACCTTTATGGCGAGAAGTGTGACATATACACCGACCACAAGAGCTTAAAGTATATATTCACACAAAAGGATCTCAACATGCATCAAAAAATATGGTTAGAGCTAATCAAGGATTATGATTTCTCTATTCACTATAATCTTGGAAAGGAAAACAAGGTAGCTGAAGCTCTAAGCAGAAAATAACCTACTACTCTATCCATGTTGCGGATTGAGAAAGACCCTATCTTCTTTGATATTCAAATAATGGATTTGGAAATCATAAGGGAAGGGGATACATCCTACCTTTACCAAATGATTACGAAACTATCCATCCAGGAGAAGATTAAGGAAGCACAAAGGGATGATGTGGAGATACAAAAGAGGGTGAATGCAGTAAAGGAAGGGAAGCTGCCAGAGTTCCATATCGACGATGATGGTGTGATTCAGTTTGGAACGCGGATTTATGTGCCTTCATCACTTGGGATAAAGAAGAATCTATTAGATAATGCACATAGATCAACATTCTCTATCCATCCTGGGAGTACCAAGATGTACCGTGATCTCCGAGAACACTTCTGGTGGGATAACATGAAGAAGGAGATGGCAGAATATATATCAAGGTGCTTGGTATGTCTGAAAGTTAAAGATGAGGGGAAAAATTCCAAAGTTATGAGGTAGTCATTTCCTATACCCATGTGGAAGTGGGAAAATGTTACTATGGACTTTGTCACGGGTCTCCCAAAGACATCAAAGGGAAATATTGCGATATGGGTTGTGGTTGACCGATGCACTAAGACTGCCCATTTTATTGCTATTTGGGAAGATCTCTCGCTTGAACAACTTGAAAAGATATATGTGAAGGAAGTGGTGAGAATTCACGGTGTTCCACTCTCGATTGTCTCTGACCGTGACCCAAGGTTCACATCTAAATTCTCGAGGAGCCTTCAACATGCTTTGAGTACTGAATTAAATTTCAGCACGGCCTATCACCCCCAAACTGATGGCCAGTCTGAAAGAACTATTCAGACACTTGAAGATATGCTAAGATACTACTCTCTTGAATTCAAAGGTGGTTGGGATCAACATCTCCCATTGGTTGAGTTCTCATACAATAATATCTTTTACTCGAGTATTCATATGGCTCCATATGAAGCTATGTATGGAAAGAGATGTAGAACTCCAACCTATTGGGATGAAGTTGGAGAAAGAAAGATACTTGGACCTGATCTTGTTCAAGAGATGACAGAGAAGTTTCAAGTCATCCAGAAGCACATCAAAGCTACTCAAAGGTGGAAAAAGAGCTATGTTGAAAACTGTCGAAGGGACTTGGAGTTTGACGTTGGATATAAATTCTTCCTTCGAATATCTCCATGGAAGAGAGTCATGAGATTTGGGAAGAAATGGAAGTTAATCCCAAGGTACATTGGCCCCTTTGAGATCCTTGACCGCATAGGAACCGTGGCCTATCGTCTTGAACTTCCACCGAATATGACTCAAGTTCATGATGTGTTTCATGTATCGCTAATGAGTAAGTACATACCAGACCCCTCACATGTACTAAACTCAGAGGTGATGCAGCTGTAAGATGATCTCTCCTATGAGGAGCACCCAGTAAAGATTAGGGATCAGATAGATAAGGTTCTACACAACAAGACAACCCATCTTGTCATAGTGTTGTGGAGGAACCATAAGTTTGAGGAAGCAACTTGGGAACCAGAAGAGACAATGAAGGATAAGTACCCTCACCTGTTTATGTAAAGATAAATTTTGGGGGTGAAATTTCTTAAGGGGGGAAGAATGTAACGACCCAAAGTTTTTCAATGGAAATTCCCTTATAATTATGTCATAAAATCACATGAAAACACAACATAATGAACTACTAAGTTCTAAGTGACATTTAAACATAAGTTTGTCACTTCTGTGTTTGGAATTTTGAAAATCTAATATACACGATTGTGTTCAAGATGATTTTTAGAGTCTGATAAAACAAAAATAATTTTTAGTGAATAGTAAACTACCCTTAGGAATAGTAACATACCCTTATGAATAGTAATATGACCCTTATGAATAATAAAAAATCTAACATAAGAGTAACCTTACCCATTAATAATTAAATAAAATTTAGACATCTTAGAAAGTGACAATTTGACCTTAGTAAACGTTTTGGTATTTTGAAAATCATAAATAATTAATTATAGTTAATTAATTAATTTAAAAGAAAATGTATTTTTCTTAAAAAAAATTCATTAATTATCAAATCAATGTCTTATAGTTTTTATATAATTTTATAAGACCCTACATAATTTTTTAAAGCATTATAAAATCAGTTTTAATTTTAAAAACTGTTTTTTTATGTAAATTATGATTTTAATTAAATATGAAATTAATAATATTTAGAAAATTATTTTTCAAAAATGGACTTCATTTTTGGATTTTACGTGTCAAAAAATAGTAGGGATAAATTTTTGGGATTTTTCTAAAATATTTGAATTTTTATGAATAGTGAAATACCGTAATTTACAAAAATAAGCTAAATAAGCTAATTATAGAGTCATGTGTGATGTTCTTCTGATGTAATCCCACTTGGTTCGGGATCACATGACAAAATTACTATTATTGGTCATTCAATACTCATTATTCCTTGTCTTAGGGGAAATTAATAAACTAATGAATTTTATATTAAGGAAACCCCTCTCCCCTCCAGTATAAATACCACCCTTCACACCCTCATTTCATCACACCTCTCATGTTCCAAGACTTCTCTAAATTATACCCAAACCTCTTCTCTAGACCCTCCCCCACATCCAAGAGCTTCTGGTCTCATCAAAAGACCAATCATATTCCCTTAAGGAGGATCTCAAGAGGAAGATTTAAGAGGTAATTTCTCTCCCTCTTCTTCTTTAATTTCCATTCAAGTTCAAGTTCATTTCTTGATATCTCCCCACATATATTCATCTTAATTGTATTTTAACTCTAGTATTATACATATAATGGAATTTTATGATGCTAATGTGATATTATATCATCCAACCCCCTTTCTCTATTCCTTTTATTTTATTAAAGAGAACATTGTTCGTGAGGTGTTAATTTTTCACCTTCAAGAACGACATGCTTTCTTCTTCCATTTCTACCTTAATATCTGGTCATTAAACCATTTTTATGGTTGAAACAGAAAGTTTTACATTTATTATCTCCTTTTCAAAGTTCTGTAACTAACTTATGACCATATTACTAAGTGATAAGTTAAAACAAGTTCGTTATGATCGAAAAACCGCCCAAATTAACCCAAATAATCATCATTTAAATCTTATCTAATGATTCATCCACATGGATCTAATTTGATTAATTATAAGATCATTAAAAATCCTGTAATATCATTAATAACATTTAATATCAGTTCTGGATGTTTTCCCATGTTCTACCCAAACATCAATTTAAAAATACAAGTGAACCACTCAAGAAAACCATAAAAACAATAATTCCTGAATAATATTTTTAAACTATATAACTCATACAAAGGCACATAAAATCACTTAATGAAACCATAATGAACCACATTAATGTACACAAGGTTATGGATTTCTAATTAATGAATATAATTTCATTATACAAGACATTAAAGAGAAGGAATCATTCGGGTACAAGGTAAGGGGAAATTCTCGAACCCAACTTTCATCCTTCGGGTTCTCCCTCTTTCACTCCATTTTTGATATGGGTACTCCTTAAAGATCATTTTTTCATCATTATATTTCCATTTATGGTATATAAATGTTTGTTACTGGTTTTTATGTCAAACAAAATGTTTTTCAAAAGAACTCTTCTTTTAAGAACACGCCTTTTACTTCTCCCTCAAAGTGAACAGTTCTTGAAACATGTATGTTATTCCCTCTTTATTTTGGGAACCCAAAGTTTATGAATATGTTCATATGAGATGAAACCCATTCCTTTACATGGGTTATTTATGTTTATTTCTTATAATTGTTTTATGTTTCAAGCATGATAATGATAATGTTATGATGTGATGAGTGCGCCCGGAATTATATAGCGCAATATGAATGTTTCAAAGTGACGGGTGCACCCGAAATTATACAGTGCTAAAATGCGTTGGGTAAAGTGATGAATCTCATGAGTAAATGTGAAATGATGTGTGAAAAAGATTCTATCTTGGTTCACAAGTATGTGTGGTAGTTAACCACTAATACATGATGTTTCATTTTTATGCATTGCCGCATTTCAAGTCTTATATTTATGATTCCTCTCATGTTCATGATCTTTTTCCCATGTTATGATTATGCTCACCCCATGATATATTGTTCTTATATATCCTCTTCCTGGGCTTCTAGATCACCCCTTTTTGATGTATATCCTTATGTGGGTACATGTATTAAGGAGAGGAAAAGTTCCAATAAGAAGCTAGAGAAGAAGAAATTAAATAAATGTTTATGTTTGATGTTGTAATTGTTATGGATGGTCCTAGTTTTCCCAAGACACTAAAACTTTTGATCCTATATGTGTAGTAATATTATGTTGTTTATATTTAAAATGATTTAATATTAATTTAAGAAAATGTTGGGTCGCTATAGTTATATAGGGCATAACCATCACTTAATGAAAAACAATGCAAATCTGTTCTAAGAAAAATGAATACATTCATATTTAAAAAATTTGTTAATTAAACCATCGAAAATATAAGGGTTTCATAAACATATCCCTATAATATTTCATAATATAACAAAATAAAGAAGGTGGATGGTAGTGTAAGGACATACCCCTAGTGAAGCTTAAAAACTTTAAAGTATTATAAAATAGATGAAAATAAACTTTATAAGAAGAACACATCAAATAGTACCACATAAGAATAGATCAAGAGTTATATTGTTTGATAGTGAAATTTTAATCCCCCAAAAGAAAATTGTATAAGTGAATTTATAGTGTAATCAATAAAAAATAATTTCAAATAAAATAAATTATTTTTAGAAAAATAGGAAAATGGAAGAAAAATATTATAATTGTTTTTTATAAAATTTATTTAATATTTTCATAAAATATGAATTTATGAGACACGTTCGAAATTCAATTTCAAAAGTTCCAAATTAAATGTGGAGTGGAAGATAATACATCCAATTATGAAAGGAAAAAACCTTTTTAATATTTTAAAATACCTTTGTTGAAACCCACTTCATAAAAATGGTAGTAAAGATTAATTTAAAAAATAGGTATAGAAAAATATTACTATCTTAAGGGATATTAAATAATTTTATTTTCAAAATAATAAAGGAAAACATTTATGGGTAGAAATAATATGGACTTTGAAGAAAAATAGTACTTAAGGAGGATGAGAATTATTCTTAAAAATATTATACATTTATGTGAAAGAAAATCATCAAGGAAGAGGATTATAATAAAAATTTTATATTTAATTAAATAAAAAGTGAATGTATCATTTAATAAAATCTTAGGGTGTACAGAACCAAACATAGAATAAATAAGTTCAGTAAGAAACCTTATAACTCAAATAAAAGAGATTTTAGTTAACAAAATCCATTACAACTTTAGTAATCCTTGAATCAAAAAATCTCTTGAAAAGGATATCTTGTGATGGATTTTTAAATACCTTGAATTTCATAAAAGTTATAATAAAAATCAACCATAGTTCAGTATATACATCACATAAAATAAAATAAAAGTGTTAAATACGTCATGAATCTAAAAGAAAGAAAAAGTGAGATTATAAAAAACCCTTATCGATTTGGTATTGAAAGAAATAAAATATTATGAAGTAAGAGTCATGAAAAGAACTTTAAAATCCATGAAATAATAATTGAAAAATATTATATAACACATTGGTATGTAATTAAATTATATAAAAGAAGAATGTGTGCATAATATGAAAGCATACCTCAATGAAGGGAAATTGAGACGGAAACCCTTACCTTAACTATTAACTTATAGGAATGTTATTTAACCTCCTATAGAATAAATTTAACTATATTAATAACTTATTTTATAACATTATTCATATATATTACAAATTTTTATATTTAATTATAATCATTCCTTATATATTCATTAGTTATTTATTGTTTATTTCTATCATCATATTTTGGTAACTTTTTATTTTTTCACACATGTTTCATAATGGCGGTGTCAAATGACATTCATTGACACCAAGTTCATAATTAATATATTATACAATATATTTAAATCATTTTTTATATGATTTATGCATTAATATATTAATTTTATGGAAACTATGGTCATAGTTCTAGAGAACATGATCCATGATGATATTGTTTCGGATAATTTACTAATATCAATGTATTACTTTATAATGATCGTCAATTTTTGTTTCATCCATTCAGAACCATGTTCATGATATATATTAATCCTTATTATCATATATATTTATCAAATAATTTTACAAACATCTATTTAAGGTGGTTTTGAAAATAAAACATATCATCTATTGAGGCAGTAGTCCATACGTACACACGAGTAACGTTTTCATTTTCTAATGAATGGGAGGGAAGAAAGGTAGGTAATGATTTATTTTTCAAAAATATTAATTATTTCATAAATATAATATTTATTCATTAAATAAATTCTTATAAACATCTATTTTAGGTGGTTATGATAAAATAAATATGTCATTCATGGTGGTGGTGGTCTGCATGCACACACAAGCGATGTTTTCATTTTTCAAACGGTTAGGAGGAAGGTAGAAAATGATTACTCCATTAACATAATAAATTTTTAGTATAATTATGATACTTATGTGATTATTTTATCATATTTATAATATATTTATATTAGGTATAAGAATATATAAAATAATAGAAATAAAAAAGGGGTGATTATGAATTTTTACCTTACTTCTTAGAACAACAGCTTTACAAATTTGATTAATCCTTTGAAGGGTGGTTTTTTATGAGATAATTTACTATTGAACATGGATAGTTGTTTTGGGGTGGTTTTTGGGTATATTTTGGTTGAAAAAATTGGATTAATGTGTGAAGAAAAGTGTGTTGGTAAAGGGGTCCTTTTATAGGTGAGAGGGGTAGCATTCTTATAAATACTCATAAATTTATATTAAAGGAATGTCACTTTTAAAGTAATGGGGATAAAAAAGTGTAAAATATTAGATAAGGGAAATTTTAAGTTCTTTCAATCTCTCAATTACTAATTTGGATACATTTTTGTAACATATTTTAAATCTTTTACCCTTTATATTTAACCCTTTTACCATTTTAACTTTTACTATGGTAACTAATTTTTACCTAATTTATTTTTGAATGCCTAAAAATAAAATGGAACTTATTAAATAATTTAGACCTTATGATTAAAAATAAAAAATGTATTTTATTATATAAAATTTTTAAAATTGATAAAAATTAGTTATAAAATGATAAATGTTTAATGCATTAAAAACGGTTTTGGATAAAAATATAACTTGAGTTATAAAATGTAAAATATAGGTTTTTAAATTAAAATTAATATTTTTAAATTTATAATTTTACTTATAAAATATATATTTATTCAGGAATAAGTTTTTATAAATTTTAATTAATTTTTATACTCTAATGATATCATAAAATTCACAGTATTGGTTAAGACAGTTTTTTTCACTGTTCACCTAAAAATCAATATTTTCAGAATAATACTAAAAATTCACCATAAGATAATATTGATATGTTGAATCTAAAAATTAATTTAATTTTTTAAAATTAAAATTCTAAAATTTATAATTTTACCTTTTGAATTGAGTCATAAAATATAATGAAAACTGTTTTTATAGGAAATGACTTTTTGAACTATTATCTATTATTATTATTATCTCATATAAATTAATAATTAAATTAGTGTTAATAAATTATTTATATAAAAAAATAATTTATCATCATTTATTAATAATATATTTATTTTCTTAAAATAAAAAATCATAGTGCATAAAAAATGAAATTTTTAGACAATTACATTTATAAGCATAAAATGATCTTAATAGAGATTTAGCTATACGAATTGAATATAATAAAATAATTTGTATTAAAAATGTCCTTAATTTTTCATTATAAATATATTTCATAATGATGTTATGTCACAACCCACCTTCACTAATATGAAGTAAGGGATAGAAAAATGTCAAACCCTTCCTTCTTCAAGTTGAAGAAGAGATAATGACCCCTGAATCCCACCTTTAATGGGCCCCGGATTGGCGACTAGTACCTAGGGTATAGAATATCACGTAGTATGGAAGGAATTACCCTTTTCTTAAAACAAGATCAGGAGATAAGATGGTAAAACCCAAACAACTCCAATAGCTGATAGTAAAAGTAAATCCAAAAATCCATTCTCATATGCATGTTCAAAATAAACTTATACAAGTACAAGAAAACTCTAAAGAAAAGTACTAAAAGAAAAGAAAATCAAAAACAACAATTCTCCCGACATCCAAGATAGTAAGGTCTGGCATGGTCCCCAAAGTCCTCCTAGAAACCTGAAATTAGTTTTATATACGTAGGGTGAGTAGACAGGTATAGTCAGTAGTGAAAAACAAAAGCTCTTGTGCGCAAGTGGGGAGACATTCTAATGCCTTGTGAGAAAAGAGGTAACTCAAACACCTAGAAAGGAAACTATCCACCCAACCTCACCAAAGAACACTCCCCAAATAATTCAAGTCATTTAAATTAATATTAATAGCACCTTGATATTTGGGTACCCTGCACCGCTTTCTCACTAGTTATTTAGGACATCCTACGCATCATACCTCCCCCACAAACTCCAGTGTATTCCCACTAACGCCCCCAACTACAACCATATTGGCCATCACAATCACACATTTGTCCCACCCCCAACCACAACCATATGGTCCACCATAGCCACACATCCCTCCCACAGACACCTGGGCTACAACAACCACCTTCATCCCCAAAGACACCTGGGCTATAACCACCACTACCACACCCAACGACACCTGGGCCACATCCCAAAGACACTTAGGAAACAAACCTACCTACACACACATGGGCCAAACACCACAACACACCCTTACCAAGGAGTCTTAGGACATTATGAACCTTAGGTAATCATATATTACCTAAATATTCTTGGGTTACATGGGAGAGGGAGCGTAAAGGAGCTAATAACCAGCCACTCATAAGAATGTTGGAAAAAACAACCTCCCTCATGAAATGGAGGTGTTCGGCATGAAGTGCTCAAAATTTGTGGGGTATGTATAGGAAACACATGAACTAAATCTTATACATATAGGTAATCAAGCAATCATCCCAACTTAAGGGTTTTGAAATAAAAAACCAACCTATACACCACCACTCTCGTTGTTATCCCTACATGCACAGATAAACAACACAACCAGAAGACAACCCATTTCTAGAAAAAAATCCCCCATTGTACTCATTCTCATTATCATGTTCAAGTGATTACTTTTTAAACATTACTCCACTACCAGGATACTAACAAGAATAACCACAATCTAAAACAATAACTGAAGTAAAAACTTCCAAGATTGATTTTAATCATTCTTGTAAAGTCACAACAACAAAAGGGATCCATGAGATCCCTCGAAGTACTGAAACAAAACCAAGCCCCAAATACTGGCTCCACACAACATTTGATTCACAAACTAATAACTAAAAAACTATAGGTCCCATCCCCATTAATGTTACCCCAAAAAGCATCAGACAGATAAACCATACATATCACCAAAACAAAGAAAGAAGTTTCCAAAATTAGCCAACACCATTCATTAAGTACCTTCTTTTCTTTTGGTTAACTGGGGTGATCATACAAGGGATCTTGTCCATCGGGCATCCATTTAATCAACAAAGTTTATGTGATTAACCAGTTTCCATGTTACAGCCATTTATACATGAGATCATCCAAAAAATAGAGCTTCATTAGTGTGAAAGAAAGGACCACCAATGGCCATGATTTTTAGTGTACATAAGCCCATACAATTCACAACATAAAAATTAAAGGTAACACAGAAAATTCAACATCATCATTCCCACCCCTTTATTCTTTAAAATGGTTCATTCATTATCTTCGTAAAATTTGGTTTCATCTATATCCCAAAGGATCATCATAATACCCACCCCACATGATACACAATTTAAAATAGACAAAGTAAAACCCATACTTAGATGATAAAGTATCGATGATTCATCCTCACACCAAGAACTGTGCTCGTGCGAGCAGTAGAAAAAACTCCACGAAGGCTGAGCGGGAAGGGCTCCAGCATGGGCGCACGACTCGTCTCCTGAGGAAGTACTTCAAGCACATACAGAGGGAACAAAAGAGACCGAAGAAGATGATCTTAGTGATAAAGTCCTGATCCAATAGTTATAGGATATTCTATTTCAAAGTTCTTGAAAAATGGGTCGTTGCTTGACCACGTGGGTGGAAAGTTTTACACATTTTATTTTTTGAGATTTAATAATTCTCCTTGAAGATTGGGCAGATAACAACTGTGAGTTAATATGTTTCCTTAAGATGGATAAAACACATAAAATGGGAGAAATTGGAAACACACCAAATGGTTAGACTGAGGAAAAAGGCCACACGTTTTGGTAACACAAGGGTCACAAGACTATTGGGGTTTTAAAACATCTTTTAAGGGCTTCAAAAATGGGCTTAAACCACTTTAAAATGGGTAATAAGACTTAAAATATGCATTATGGGAAAACTTAGGAAAGAACCCTAACACCCCACGGTGGCATCGTTTGGGTACGGCACCGATCAATGAAACTGATCGGTAAAATTGATCAGTGACACACTCATTAGGGGCACCGATAGGTGACATCACAGCGACACCCCGTCACCGACACCCACACCCTCATGACTCACCGACGGGGTCCATGACACCCCAAACACTATAATTTAGAAAAGTAATAGACCAGGAGAGTCTGTTCCATTACATCATATACCTCTCAAACTATTTTCTCCCTCAAGAATTAAAGAGTAAACCCTAAGGAAATAGCGGGGTCCGAACAACCACCTCATAAGATACCTCTTAGGGAAAAACCACCCTAGAGTTGTTTGAATGCATGAACAAACCTTGAAATCTAGGAGCATATCTCTCAAATATATCTCCTAAAAAATTACAGAATCACTACTACACTTCTCCCCCAATTAACCACACAAACATATAAAGTTCACACCGTCTAAACTTATGGAATAGGGAGTCCCTTTTCCCATTTCAAGATACTATCTTCTTTGGGCAGCACTGACTCTCCCGCATGGGTTTAATCGCATCCACCTTAATTCATCATTATTAGGGATCAATTACTCCCCTCCCCACAATCAAGACTATTCATACACATTCACAAATTAAAGGAAACAACTCATCTCATAACCAAACAAGGTCAGCATTACATCATAACAAGTCATAAAAACAAAAACATCAAGTAAGTCTCGGAACAACAACTCAAAATAGCTCTTGGTACTGGGTGTGCATCTGAGATTCTCTCCCCCAAGTACTCTCCTCAAGGCCACTGTGCCTCCAAAACACACACAAAAAGTGATGGTCCATCCATAAAGCACGTGGTTTTGTTGGTAAGCTCTGAGGAGGAAGTGACAGAACAGGTACTGTTGCTTAATGCTTCTGAGGAGGAGGCTGCGAAAATGATGGGGAGGCCCTTAAAGATGGATCATAATGAGGAGCAATATGCTTGGATTGATAAACAGGATCTAATTATTATTGGGGGCTTTAATTAAGGTAAGGTTAGTATTGGAGAGTACATTCAATCTTGGGACCAGCTGGCCATAGAATTTGAAAAGTTGATGATGGGATCCCCAAACATCCAGGTAACATCCATCTCATGGAAATTGTTTAGGGAGGTTTCCACTGGGGAACTTAAGTTACTTTTTAATGCATCTAGTTAACCTTGATGATAATGTTTCATTAGGTTTTTATGTCTTTGCTTGGTGTTGTTTGTTCTGTTCTGGTTTGATGTTTTTTTATGGGAACACTTGTCTGGGTTAGCTGCGGATTTGGGTGCTTCAGGTATCAGGATTTGGTCATCTTCAGTCTGGATTCTTTGACATCCTATGTGGATGGACTCTTGTCCATTTCACTTCACTTTTAGGCTGGGTGTATTCCTCCGGAGTTTTCCAACTGGAGGTTTTGGGGCGGTGTCGATGGTCGCGATGTGGGACGTTCAAGGTAATCCTTTCTGAGGTTTGGCCAGTTTTTTTGATGCTCTTATGCCCCTGTTCATGGTTTCTCAGTCATAGTGGTTTTGTTTTTATTTTTTAATGGTGGTATCAGTTGTTTTGAACTCTTGTAATGGGGTACTAGGAACCCATAAAACGGATTTTAATAATGGAAAAAAAATAATTAGCAGTAATGACATGGGAGTCATTGTGTAGATATCGATGAAGCTGGGAGATGTGGAACATTTCATGGATCCTTTCCAACTGAGGTATAAATTCCAGCTAATATTCCACCTCATCGACTCTCCCCAACACTTCAAAAGTCCCAATGAACCGAGGAGAGAGCTTTCTTCCCTTGCTGAACCTTTTCTTCCCACGTCAAGGGGAAGCCTTCAAAAATACATAGTCTCCAACCTTGAACTCCAAGGTCCTCCTCCTATGTTCAACATACGACTCCTGATGGTCTTGGGCTACCTTCATCCTTTTATGCACAAGCTAAACATTTTCAGTTGTTCTCTGCACTACCTCTGGGCCAAGAACACATGCCTCCCCAACCTCAGTCTATCACATTGGTGAACAACACGGGCTCCCATACAAGGATTCAAATGGTTACATTCTAATAGTAGAGTAATATATATTATGGTAAGAAAACTCTAATAATAGAAAATTCCATACCCATGATCCCTTGAAGTCCAAAACACATGCACATAGAATATCCTCTAACGTCTAGATGGTCTGCTCTATCTTCCCATCTTTCTGGGGGTGGAAAGTTGTTATAAGGAATAGATAGGTGCCCAAAGCATGTTGTAGTCCCCTCCAGACTCATGAGGTAAACCATGCAACCCGATCCGAGACTATGGACCTTAAAACTTCATGAAACTACACCACCTCATTCACGTATCTCTATGCTATGTAATCCACCGCACTCAACTCCTTAATCGCTAGGAAGTGAGATGATTTTGTCAGTTTATATACCACTACCCATATATCATCTCATCCTCATTGAACCTTGGGTATTCTTATGAAAAAATCCATCGAGATTTAGTCCCACTTCCACTTGAGGACATCTAAAGGCTGCAACAAAACTCCTAGGACACGGTGTTTATCCTTCACCTACTGACACACTAGGCACCTGGCCACAAACTCTTCCACTACCCATTTCACCCTAGGCCACCAAAAATATTTACTCAGGCCTCATTACATATTGAAAAATCATGGTTATACTACTAGGGGTGAGTTATGGAACTCATAGAGAACTCCCTCACACATCATATCTGGGAAAAACAACTTCCTATGGAAAAGAATATGATTCTGACCATCCTCTAACCACCCTTACAGAGCATTGCCCTGGTCAACCCGATCACGCATCACCTCACTCTCTGAGTCTATCTACTAAGACTCCTTCAATTATTGCAACAGAGAGTAATGTACTATCATCTAAAATAGACATCCTCTACCACCATCTACCCTAGAATCTAGGTGTAAGGTAGCCTACTCCTCCATAACCCTCCAAGTATCCATATATTCCTGAACATCTTCCCTCTATGACTTCTTAATCAAGGCATCAGACAAAAAGTTCCTCTTACTTTCAGTATAAGAGATCTCAAAGTCATAGTCCTAAATAAACTCCACCCACCTTCGTTGTTTCAATTTCAGGTCCCACTGGGTAAATATATGTCTCAAACTCTTGTGATCTATGAAAACCACAAAGTGATCCCCAATGAGGTAATGCCACTACAAATTCAGTGCAAACACTACTACTGTAAGTTATAGGTTGTGGGTGGCATAGTTATGCTCATGAGGACATAACTACCTAAACACATAAGAGATCACTCCTCGTTTCTACATCAACACACACCCCAAGATAAGACTAAAAGAATCACAGAACACTTCAGACATTACCCCTTCCTCTAGAAACCTAAGAACTAAAGAACTGACCAAACTTTCCTTCAGATAGCTGAAAGCTTCCTGACACTGCTCACTCCACACGAAGGTCTGGTCCTTTCTGGTCAAAGCTATCAAAGAAGATACAACTTGAGAGAAGTTTGGTACGAACCTCTGATAATATTCTACCATACCTAAGAAACTAAGAACCTCAGTCATGTTCTTGGGTGTTTCCCAAGAAACAATTGCCTCAACCTTTGATGGATCCACCAATACCACTTTATGAGACACCATGTGTCCAATAAAGGTCACTTCTCATGTCAAGAACTTTCACTTGGACAACTTCCCATAGAGCTGGTGGTGTCTAAGGATCTCCAAGACCATCCTAAGGTGATTAGTATTCTCCTCCTATGATCTTGAGTAGATCAAGATGTCTTCAATGAACATAATGATGAACCGGTCCAGAAACTCATGGAAAACAGAGTTCATGAGCCCCATGAACACAGCAGGTGTGTTTGTAACACTGAACGGCATGACTATGATCTTGAAGTGTGCATACCTGTACTTGAAAGAATTCTTCAATATATCCTCATCTTTCACCCTTAACTGGTGATACCTAGACCGCAGATCGATCTTATAGAACCAACCTGCTCCCCTCAGTTAGTAAAAGAGATCATATATCCTTAGGAGAGGGTAATGGTTCTTGATCATTACCTGATTCAGTCTCTGGTAGTCTATGTACAGCCTGAGACCACTATCTTCCTTCTTTACAAACAAGACTGGAGCACCCAATGGTGACACGCTGGGTCATACAAAACCCTTATTCATTAGATCTTCAATCTGAATTTGAAACTCCTATAACTCATAAGGTGCCATCTGATAAGGATCCATAAAAATAGGACAGGTACTGGGTTGTAAGTCTATCCCAAACTCAACATCATGTTGAGGGAGTAGAGTCACAACCACCTTGGGAAAAACATCTAGGATCTCTCTAAAAAATTATAGAACTTCCACCATCTTAGCATCCATTAATTTTCTTAATAGCTCATCCAACTTAGAAAGAAGAAGTTCCACATGCCGTCTCCCCACCTGACAACTCTGTTCACTAAAAAATCCACACACCGGTCATCCTCTCCAGATAACATGACTCTTCTCTAGAATCATTCAATAACAGCATGCACAAAAAATATCTAGTCTATTCCTAGGATGACATTGTGTAGCTGCATTTTCAGTAGAAGGAGATCCCCACTAGACTGATGTGACCCCAATATCAGTCTGCATCCTTGAAAAACATCAAATATTATATTCAGACCTCCAAATGGTGTACTAAGCACAAGGGGAATGGAGATTCTCTATGTCCAGGCCCAAGGAATGGGATTTACCAGGTGTAACAAAGGAGTGTGAGGCTCCTGAATCAAACAAGGAATAGGAAAGAGTACTAAACAAATTGATTGTACCTTGAACAACCTATTTCCCCACTAGAACTGCTGCCTCTACGGTGTGCAACTACCCATTCCCAACTCCTATGCCCCTTATATATCGGTTGCCTCCCAAACCATTCCCTAGTTGAGGTCCCCAACGAGTGCCCTAAGGTCGGCCTCCTCCTGCAATGTCTTCTCTCGGTGGAGCAAGATCTTGTTTCCCCTGCTGTTGCTACTGAAAATGTCTAGCTGGAAACTGTTGTTGCTGAGGTGGGAGTTGAACCTGCCCACCCCCACCATACTGAACTTCAACTGGGCACCAACTCTAGATGTTCCCAAAACCTCCAAAAGGGAATCACCTCGGTCTCAGGCCCATGGAGAAAGGGTGAGTATCGGGAGATCAAAATTAGAACTGTTGGGGTCCAATACCCACTGGCCAAAACCTGGAAGGCCCCGATGATGGAGTCATGATACTAACAGCCTTCCCCTTTGATGAAACCAGATACTCCCCTCTCGCAGCACACCTACCAATGAGTGCATCCTCTTTACTACATCATCCTTCTTCTGAACCTCCAAGTATGTCAGTAGAGTGAAGGGAGTAACAACATACTTAAGGGAAGGTTGGAGTGCCTCCTCTAAGCATCTTGCTCGCCAATCATTGTCCGGGAAGATTTATAGAGCTAAATGAAGGAGATCCATGAAATTTATCCCTAACTACCTTACCAACATAATCCCTTATTTAGGTAGAGAATATATTTTCTATTTTCATCCTTCATTGTAGAATAAATGAATTCTGCTTATAAATCCTTCTCGAAGTCATCCCATGAAACCTCAGCCTCTATCCTCTTTCCAAGGTAGAGCATCCATAGCTGACATGATGATCCCCTCATCTAACTAACCGCTAATGGAACCTAGTACTCCCTTGGAGCATGGATCAAGATAAAGGTGATCACCAAATCCTCAAGACACCCCTCAGTCTTCAAGTCAGAGATATTGCCCTTGTACTTTCTGAGGGTCTGTTGCTGGAAAGAAAGTAGTGTCTTCTACCACCTATCATCCTCTTACTCTTGGTCAATCCTCCTATGATCGACCAGATCAACCAAATGGTCCTTGGTTGTCCTCACTACTCGTGGATGTCATCCGGGTGCCATAGCTACAAGGAAAACAAGGAATTCATAAGATCAAGTAGTGTATAAGATTCCTTTTAAATTTTGCTTAAACTTTTTATTTATTTTAAATTCCAAAAACACCCAAGATGAACAAGAATACAAGTCATTATGATGCATGTACCATTCCTAGGTTTCCTACCCTGCAATCAGTGTAGCCTCACCTAGTTATTCGGTAGTCCTAGAGTCCCTGCATCGGATCACAGGGGGGGCTAAAATCATGTGTCATAACCGGTCTTCCCTGGCCTATTTCACACACCAATATTGTCTAACACTATTTCCCGACAAACCCACGCAATCCTCAATATGCTGAACCCCAAACTCCATCCTATCTCTCAATCCTAACCTCTGATATCTTTCTTTCATGACCCACCTTCACCAAGATGATGGAAGGGACAACAAACTGCCAAACCCTTCCTTCTTCATGTTGAAGGGGAGATAATGAACCTCATGTCCTGCCTTCAATATGCCCTAGAGTGAAAACTAGAACCAAGGGTATATAATCTCACATAGTATAGAAGACATTGCCCTTTTTTTAAAACAATATCGATAGATAAGATGGTAAAACCCAAACAACTCAAAAATAAGAAAGTAAAAGTAAATCCAAAAATCCATTCCCATATGAATGTTCAAAATAAATTGATACAAGTACAAGAAAACTTTGAAGAAAAGTACCAAAATAAAAGAAAAGTGGCAACAAAAATTGTACCGAAGTTCGAGCTAGTAAGGTCCAACATGGTCTCCAAAAATCCCCTCGGAAACCTAAAAGTAGTTTTATATAAATAAGGTGAGTATATAGGCATACTAATTAGGGAAAACCAAAATCTCTCATGCACAAGTGGGGAGACATTCTAATACCCTGTGAGAAAAGAGGTAACTAAAACACATATCAAGGAAACTATCCACCTAGCCTCACCAAGGCACACTCCCCAAATAATTCAAGTCAAGTAAAGTAATAATAAAAGCACATCGATATTTGGGTACCCTACACTACTTTCCCATTGGTTATTTAGGACATTCTACGCATCAAACCTCTCCCACAAACTCTACTGTAGTCCCACTACTTCCCCCAACTACAACCATATGGCCCATCACAATCACACCTCTATCCTACCCCCAACAACAACCATATGGGCCACTACAACCACACACCTCGCCTGCAGACACCTAGGCCACAACAACCATCGCCGTGCCTAGAGACACCTGGGCCAAAACCACCACTACCATGCCTGAAGACACTTGGTCCTCATCCTGAAGACACTTGAGAAACAAACCTACCCCCACACACCTAGGCTAACCACCACAACACACCCTGCTCGAAGAGTCTTGGACCATTATAAACCTTAGTTAGTCGCAACCTGCCTAAAGAATCTTGGGCTACCAGGGAGAGGGGGCAAAAAGAAGCTAATAACCAGTCACTCATAAGAATGTTGGGAAAACACCCTCGCCCATGAAATGGGGGTGTTAGGCATGAAGTGATCAACATGGGTGGGGTTTATATAAGAAAAACAAGAACTAAATCTTATACATATAGGTAATAAAGCACTCATCCCAACCTAAGGGTTCCAAAACAAACAACCAGCTTGTACACCACCACTCTCGCTTCTATCCCTACATGCACAAATAAACAACACAACCAGAACACAACCCATTTTTCTGAAAAACAATCCCCCATTGTACTCATTCTCATTATCATGTTCAAGTGATTACTTTTTAAACATTTCTCCACTACTGAGCTACTAACAGGCATAACCACAATCCAAAACAACAACTCATAGAAAAATGGCCAAGCATGATTTTAAGCATTCACACTCGGTTCTCTTGTAAAGTCACAACAATAAAATGGATATGTGAAATACCTCGAAGTACTAGAATCAAAACAAGTCCCAACATACTGGCTCCACATGGCCTTTGATTCACAAACCAAAAACTGGACAACCAGAGGTCCCATCTCCATTCATGTCACCCCGCAAATAATCAGACGTAGAAACAATATATATCACCAGAACGAAGAAAGAAGTTTCTAAAATTAGACAACACCATTCATTAAGTACATTATTTCCATTTGGTTAATCGGGGTGATCACACAGGGGATCTTGTCCATCGGGCATCCATTTAATCAACAAAGTTTATGTGATTAACTAGTTTCCATGTTACAACCATTTATACACAAGATCATCCAAAAAATAGAGCTTCATTAGTGTGCAAGAAAGGACCACCAATAGCTACGATTTTTAATAGAAATAATACCATACCATTCACAACATAAAAACAAAGGTAACATAGCAACATCAACATCACCATTCCCACCGCTTTATTCTTTAAAAATTTCCATTCATTATCTTTTTTTAATTTGGTTTCATCTATGTCTCGAAAGATCATCATCATAATCACCCTGAATGATGCACATTTAAAGAGAAACAAAGAAAAAACCCCTACTTGGATGATCAAGGATCTATGTTTCCTCCTCGCACTGAGAATTTTGGTTGCACGAGCAGCTAGAAAAACTCCAAGAAGGCTAAGCGGGAAGGGATTCAGCATGTGAGCATGACTCATCTCCTAAGGAAGGACTTCAAGCACATCTATAGGGAACAAAATAGACCTAATAATAAGATCTTGGTGATAAATTCCTGATCCAATATTTACGAGATACACTATTTCAAAGTGCTTGGAAAATAGGTCATGGCTTGACCACGCGAGTGGGCGGTTTCACACGTTTCATTAATTGAGATTTAATAATTATCCTCGGATATGGTAGAGATAATGACTATGAATTATTATATTTCCTTGAAATGGAGAAAACATGTAACAGGGGTGAAACTTGAAACACGACAAAGGGTAACACCGAGGAAAAAGGCCACATGTTTTGGTAATGCAAGAGTCACATGACTCTTGGGGTTTTAAAACATCTTTTACGGGATTTAAAAACAGTCTTAAACCACTTTAAAAGGGTAATAAAACTTAAAAGAGGCGTTATAGGAAAACTTGTAAAAGAACCCTGACACCCCATAGTGGAACCATTTGGGTGCGCCACCAATCGGTGGCACCGATAGGTGACACCACGGAGACACCCTGCCACCAACACCCACACCCTCCTGACTCACCGATGGGGTCCACGACATCCCAAACTCTATAATTTGGTAAATTAATGGACCAGTAGAGTCTATTCCATTAAATTTTACTTCTATTTATACCCTCTAATTCAATGGGTACATTAAAATGGTTATATTTATCTTAATAAAATATTTCAGGGTTTGTTTTGGTTAAGTGGTTCATGTGAAACGGGTTATTTAATTAATATTTATTTAAGAAGAAATATAAACTAAAATCTTAGGGTTATATAGAAAAACTCAAGATAATTTTCAAAATCTATTGAGAAAAAGAATAAATTTTCAAGAAGGAAAATAAAATACCAAATGAGTGAATATGAAGAGGATGATATCTTATCAAGTAGCCAATCTAAAAAAGTAGTTATTAATAAATTCATAAAATTAATTTTGTGTATGGAGAATCATAAATATCCCTTATGTAGTGAGGAAGAAGAAGGTGATATATCTTACATAGATAAAATTATGAAATTATAACTAGAGGCATGTCTTGTGTAGAATATTATTCTCAAGAAAGAAATCATAATTTTGAAGAAAGTATATGGAAATAAAATTGAAGTTATGGAAGAGATAGTCAAGAAAGAAATTGAACACAATAATGAAATTAAAAACATCAAGATGAAAGATTCTTTGAAAGGAAATAAGGTTAAAGATCTTGAATACTAACTCATTCTAAAAGAATAATATCTAAGTAAGAAAAAATCAAAATGTCCAGAAGATAAAATAGAATTTAAGAATATGAGAGATTATTTCAATAAATTATTGGATGAAAAAGCTAAGACATCAAAAAATAACTGATAAAATGTAATCAAAGAATAAAGTTAAATATTTACCTAAAAATCCACAAATTAATCTTGTTGTGACTAACAGTGTGGGTTGAAACTCGAAATATGTTCATATTTGGATCAAGAAAAGTGATGTGAAACCCTATTCTACAAAAAAATGAAGAGGAGAAACTCTCTAAAAGAACCTCTTATCAAATAAAAAAGAAATCACATCACATGTTTGTCCATTAGCAACAAAATTATGGATATAATTTCTTTTATTATGTAAGAACCAGATTAAATGGATATTATTATTGTTGTAATATTTTTGGGAATAAATCCTATTCATACTGGTATAATATTCTTCTTTTAGGGAGATTTCATGAAGTATGGTGGAGTAGTTATATGAATATAAGAAAATAGTCAAAAAAAGAAGTAATTTTTGGGCAAGAAAAATTAAATCTTTCCATACAAATAGATTTTAGTGTTTTGAAGAAATATGTGTAACATGTGAAGAAAAATCTCACTATACTGAGGAATGCATAAAAAATTTTCTTATACACCCATTATATAATGAAAAGGGTAAGTTAAATAAAAAGGTAAATTAGGGATAAAAATATCTTATTATTAAAGTTTCGTTGAAAGAATAAAATAAAGGAAAACCTTGGATTATTGATAGTGGTTATTCCTCACACATGTTTGGAGACACAAAAAAAATCAAAAACATATATGAACATGATTTATAGGTAGTTAAATTTAGCAATGAATTTCTTTTTGGGGAATTAAATGTGTCTATACTACTAAGATTGAAATATAAAATCTCAAATACAAAGATGTTCTCTATATAGAAGGTATTAAAAAATCTTCTAAGTGTAATCCAATTATGTGATAATGGGAATAAATTTATTTTCAATAATAATCCATACATCATTAATAATTTTAAAGATAAAATATTAATCACTAAAGGAGAAAGAATATGTGTAAATCTATTTTAAATTGGTGATATAACCAATTATTCATACTTAACATCCAGGGATGAGAATGAATATAGAATATAAGACTTTGATGCCTAGGATTAAGTAACTTGAGAAAAATCTCAAAGTTTGATTTGGTGAGTCACATTACCTAAATTAATTTATATATATCTAGTTATGTTATTTTTTAAACATTAAAAAAGGGTAATATTGTTCAATAAACATATAAAATAGTGGAAATTCAGTCTAATGGGCCAATGGAGTTAATTCATGTGGATTTTTTTGGCCCTATGAGGCATTAGTATTCTATAAGTGATTTTTTATTTTTTATTTTCATTCATAACTACACTTAGATGAAAAATTTAATGTTTATGAAACATAAGTCACAAGTTATTAAGATGTTCAAAATCTTTAAAATATAGGTTGATAAAGTGTTGGGAGATTAAATCATACAGATAAGACTAGATAATGGCAGGGAATATACCAATAATTATTTTGAAATTTATCTTGTAATTCCTAGAATCAAGTAATAATTAATTACACCCTACACTCCCCAGTATAATGGAGTAGTGGATAAGATAAAATAAATTTTTATTTTAAATGGGTAGAACAATGATAGTTTAACATAATATTTTTACATTTTTATAGAGATAAGTTTTTTTTCATATTCAAAATATATTTTTACTAAGACCCAAGACACATATAATTACTTATTAAATTAAAAATAAATCCAACTTTTAATTAATTCAAAGTTTTTGGAAGGCCTTGTTTCATTGAGATCAAAAACAAAAATATGGGAAATTTTAATGTAGAGTAAGGATTATTCATGGGATACCTATCCAATGGATGTAGTTATAAATGATGGAGTAAAAGGATGCACAAACTTATTGATTTTTGTGATTTAAAATTTTTTAAAAATGGATCCAAGATAGATATTATAGTTTAAGAATATGATAAAAATATTTGATTTGGTAGCATGGAAATTTATGAAAAACATGTTGATGAATAAGTCAGAATGGGGAAGAATTATATAAATATCGATTCTAATCAAAAAATATATGAATATGAGACTCTTAATAATTATAATATAGGCATTATATATAAAATAATCATGCTGATTCTAAAAATATTGTTGGTAATCAAGAGTTATCATTTCAAACCAGAATAAGATTAAGACTTGAAAATCATAGTACTATCATTTATCAAGTTAAATCACAAACTATTTAATAAGTAGTTTAATGTGAGGAATGAATAAATACTATGAATGATTAACTTGATCAGATAGAGACTAACTCTACTTGAGAGATTATGTTAGGTCCCATAATGAGTATGGTAATATACCATAGGGGGTGAATTGTCTTTCCTTAAAAATATCATATTATAAAATAGTTTAAAAATTCAATGTATAGAGAATAAAAAAAATCGAACATAAAATTTAAAACTACTGTGTGATAAGTGAAATCAGTGGAGCAAAGAATGAAAATATTTTTATAGTAGTTTAGATCAAGTTATCAAACATATACTATTCACAAACTCTATAACTTTTCAAGAGTAGTGGGATCTACTATAAAATAGAATTTTATCAAGGTTCGGACTAAATGTAATCATTTTTATGGGTTTATATCTAACCCGGTCTATTAAACTGGATAGACCATACCCATCACTTTTAGCAGGTTCAAGCACAACCTATTAATAATTTTTTTATTAAGTTCGTATAAATGACTTGGAACATTCTTATTGGTATTATAACCAAGGTAAGGCCTTTTAATAGAGGCATAACCATGTGTGAATGTTATAGTAATTACAACTCAATAAAATAAACTGTAAATGATGAAACCATAGAATGAGTTATAGAAAAAACTTTTGGTGTACAGAAGTAATTTTTGTCACTTCAGTATTGATGTTGAAAAATAATCCTTGGGTAAATCATAAAATCTTCAATAATTAAACAATAGTGGAACAAGTTTTCTTTCAATATTTCAACACCTCAGTAACTCATTATGTAATAATGCATCACTTATTGAGTTCCTTCGACTCTATTTATTAAAAAATAGCAACAGCTAATTTACATTATCAAAATCTCCACAATATGTATCACATGGGTGTTTTCAAATTTTAATATATCTATTTAATATTTAAATGAGTTTCTCTATTTTATGACTTAAAACTACACTTAATACCTACATGGTGAAAACAAAATCATTTCTAGGAAATATATATATATATATAATAAAATAAACATTTTTATTTTGCATAAGATAATTTCAATTTCGTGTAAGATAATAAAAATTTATAATATATATATTTCATAAGATATTAAAAACACACTTAAGATAGATATTTTTCATAAGATGCAATTTTTTGAAGAAACAGTTTTCACCTAAGAAATATTTTTATGTATGAAACATTTTGTGTTGTGTATAAAACATGTGTTCTATATATGAAACATGAGTTATATGTATAAAACATTTAACACTTAGAAATATTTCAATCTTCATATGAAAAAACACTATAAGCCTAAAGAACTCTAGGATACGTAAACTTAATGAAATTATAAATACATAATATAATAAAAATAAAAAAATACAATATATAAAAAAATATGAAAAATGAAATAAATATGTTTCGTGATTATAAAAATTAATTGAATAAGATGGAAAAGCGATAATCTATTATCTTATTCCAATACTTGAAAATAAAAATTTAATTAGAATCAAGTGTACTTTTATAAAAAATTTAATGATAAAGGTGAAGTTTCAAGAAACAAATTCGAGCTAATATGAAAAGGACACTCACAAATGGAAGGGGTAGAGTTTGAATAAAAAATTTCACTGGTGGAAAGGCTAGAATCAATTTGAATGTTCTTGGAAGTGGAAGCATGCAGACATTATAAGTCTTATCAAATTCATGTGAAATATGCCTTCCAAAATGGATACATAGAAGAAGAAGTTTTCATTGAAAAAACTAAAGTGTTTATTTTAGACAAATATAGTGGCATGGTTTGAAGGTTAAAGAAATAATTTTTATGGATTAAAACTGGTCCATGTAGCCTGGCATTCAAAATTAAATGGTTTCTTAAGAGATATGGAATTTTTATATGTAAAGGTTAATATTAAACTATATGTGATATATTTTTCCAAGGTGCTCTCATTTTCATTTTATACATTGGTGACATTATATTTTTAGTTGAAAAATAGTATCTTTGTGAAGAATTTACAAAGATAATTTAAAGTCACTTTGATAATATATTTTGGGTGAGATGAATTGTTTTCTAGGATTTCAGATTACATAAAAGGATGAATTTGTTTTCTTATCCCAAGTTAAATATTATAGAGAATTATTGAAGGAATTTTTTATGTAATATTATAAATAAATATTTGCACCCATTATAGTTGGTACTAAGCTTAAAAAAGATAAAGCAAGAATCAATGTGAATCAAAATGACTTTATAAGAATCATTGGTTGACTGATCTGTCTTAATTCATTGAGGCCTAATATAATTTATATGATAACTCGTTATGAAAAATTTCAGAGTGATCCTACAGAGTCTCAAATGATGGAATCTAAAATAATTATAAGGTATATCAAATGCACTTTAAACTATGGGTTATTGTACATAAAAAAATTATACATGAACTTGTAGGGATACATAGATGAAAAATGGGTTAGTAATTATATTAATAGAATGTATACATATGGTGGAGCATTATTTCTTGGTGAGAGTTGTGTCAGTTATCATTAAAATACATAGAATTTAATTTTTTTTAAGTAAGATCAATGTATATTATATTGCAATAATACATGCATGTACACGGATTCTATGGATGCAGGTTCCACAGGTATATATGAAAGTGGAGGTTGAAAGTCCACTAAAAATTTCTTATAATAATCAGAGTATTATTGATTTATTTAAGAATACATTACAACACTCTTGATTAAATTATATTAATATCAAATTTCATTTTAATGTATAGAGAGTGTAAAATGTTGAAATAAAACTTGAATAAATTTTCATCGAAGATCATATTGTAGATATTTTTACAAATGAAATGTCAAGGGGTAGATTTGAGGAATTGGGGATGAAACTTCATGATTAGCCTTATCCTCTCACTTAAATATGTGTTCAAGATACCCACCCTCATAATCCTTTTAATTATGTTTTCAAAAGGGGAGAGAAAGTACACAACTCTTATTTATTAAATGAGGAGTGTTTCTTTATCAAATGGAGAGTGTTCTATTTTTTTATTTTCTTATAATATGAATCTATAGTTATTTCTAAGTGGGGGAGAAGTGTAATCATGAATTGAAGGGGAATAGAATCTATGTTACTTGGTCAAAATTACTTGTCCCTGAGAGATATAATTATCTCAAAAACATTACCTTATCTAATAGTGTGGTGTTGGGACATTTCTTATAAGGGAAAGGATGTTATATAATGATTCTTATATGCATTATTGAATTATTATTCAGAATAAATAGAAGATAAAATAGTTGAATAAAGTTTAAATCAAATCCAAAGTGTGGGTGAAGTGACCTATGGAATTATTTATGGATTATTTTTTTTCATAGTGTGTGGGAATTATTAGAGGATTTTCAAATGTTTTTAAAGTTGTTTTCAATGTTGTTTAGTTGAGTTGAGAAGACTCGGGATCACTTTAAGTGTTGATGAAATTTTTTAATGGTATTTTATATAATTCAAAGTCATTTTAATATATATATATATATATATATATATATATCATAAGGGTTAGAAACATTTTGTAAGATTTGGGATGATTCTGTAAGAGTAAGGTAAGACTTTTAAGAGACGGGGCGGTCGGGTAAGAGTTGGGAGGACTATGTAAGAGTCAAGAGGACTATGTAAGTGTCTTTCATAAATTATAAGATTAATTTCATAAGGGTAATTCAGTAAGATTCATTTCATAAGATTTGTTTTACTTTTACAAGTTCTTAAAAAGAGTCAACCCTTTACAAAATTTGTGGTTATTTTGAACACTGAGATTTCTAGAATTAATTATTTTGAAAAAAACTAAATGATGTCTGAAGTGTTATTAATTTATTCAAATATCAGAAATGAATTTTGATTCAAGTTGAATAAATAATTTTTAATCTACATTACATGAAGAACAAGATCACACAATGTGAATGACTGAATGAGGAAGAAGCAAATGAAATTGATTTTTTAAATAAGAAACTTTATAAGATTGTTTTTAATTTCAAATGGTATGTTTTTGTGTTGTTAATTATCTCATAAATCACATGATAATGAGCATGTGGTGATTCAAGAGAATTTATCATGTGTTTGAGTTATAAAGTGTTTTTGTGCAGTGAAGATATTCTTCACATCACGAGTGGGTTAGAAAATATTTCAATAAAAGTAGATCTAGTTGAATGAATAGGTGATCACTACTGGTCATTTCTATAATTATAAAATACATATATTTTTGAATTATTATGAATTATGGTCAAAGATGAAGAATTTTCTGACCATTCTTATTTATCATCTGAAAAGAGAAGAAATGAAAGAAAATTATTTATGGATTTACACTTTAGATAATAGTTAAATAAAGAAGAGAATATTTGGTGATCATGGGAACATGATTATGTGTTCATTTGATTGAGTAAGCGCACTGAGGATCTCATTAAACCATTCAATTATCATAATTCTATAGAAGTTAACTTGGATATTAATTTTAGAATTAAATTAATTCTAGAATACTAATAATGCCTATATAAGGGAAGAAATATGAGAGAGAGAGAGAGAAGGTATTATGATGTGACTAAGAAAAAGAGTGAAAAAAATATCCTGAAACCAGGGGTCTAAGATAGAGTAGAAAACTTGAATAGCTTGATCAATTCCATGATTTGAGATTAGAGAAGAATATTGAGAAGAATAACAACATTTGATTCTACATGTATTGAGCAAGGTCGATCAATCTGATCTTATCATTAATATTATAAAAGTTAAAAGTTATTGAATAAGGGGGGATATTTATTTTGAAATTCTTGAAGGCTAAAATATTAAGATCATAAATATTGGTATAATCAAACCATATTCTCAAGTGATCTTATTCAAACTATCCATATCATGTTATAAATAGTGAGATATTGTTACTCCAGTGGGATGATGTGTATGTGTTAGGAAACATAAGGATACAAGAAGATACCTGGCCTACCCACTTATAATTGATTATAAAATTAAAGTGGAAAATCTATATATTGGGATAAAAATCGGACACAAAAAAAAGTAAGTATATACAATAGGACCGAACATTTTAAAAATTGTGTTTTCCTAATATTTCTTTTATTCCTTCATTTATTTAGGTAAGGCAGTGTTTTATATCAATAACATCGAATCCTAAATGATTATAGATTTTTAATTTCTAATAGAAAGAAATTTTAAAATATTATCACCATTGACCCCCCGCCCCCACTCAATGGTGCACCCATTCTATTCGAACATCAGTAACTACTGTAACTTTTTATAGTTTACTTCACCAAGACATCCTAGAATCCTTTAGTTTATAAAGAGACATTCACTTTGGGTTTTGGATAGTATAATATTTTATTTTTTTACTTTAAATTTTTCTAAGTCCTAACATACTCTCACAAACCTCTTAAATACTATATTCTCTTCAAAATATCATAAAAATACATACTATTTCATTTGGGTTTAGTAAATACACATATTTTCTTTAGCGATAATATTTGACAAATAAACTATCATGTGGTACTCTATATGTTTAAATAATTTTCTAAAAAGAATATTTTATTATTTAAAATATTCCATGGAAGGGTGGTGGGATCGCATCACTCATATTTTAACAAATATTTGGATAAAATCTTTTTTTAGGATAAAACTCTTTTATCCTTATATTCTTATCAAACATATTATAGAATCTTATGAATCATAAACCATGTGTATTGAAATATCATCTCATATTATTCCTAACAACTCTTTATTAATAAAAAATCCATTATCATATAATATAAATATAACAAAAAAGACACATCCTTTATTTAGATCAATCTAAGCTTGATATTTCCCTTTACATCGAAATATATGATTCAATAACTCTTTTTTTCATCAAATAAATACAAACTATAAGCTAATTTAAGTATTACCTTGATTTTTAACTCCTATATATTTACAAAACTTTTAAAAGATACATTTAGTATCATAAAACCTTAAAAATCAAAAAAATTAATTTTATAACACTGATACCTAATGTGGGAATTCTATAGAGTTTATGAAACTCCTTCAAGTATTCTAGAAAATACCATCATATAGAAACAATTTCCTTCCTTATTAATATCTTCTTTAGGTTTCAATGACTTTTGGCTGACCATTCAAAGAAACATTATTGGACTCTTCAACTAACTTTTCTAATTTTGGTTTCAACTTTAACCCACTCATACTATTAATATAATACTAGAACCAGAACATCAAATTATAAGTTCACCTATCCTCAACACTTTGGGAAAATAGAGTAAACTTTTATTAAACTCATTCAAATTTTTAGAACATTTCTAACAATTATTTCATAATTAATATCATAGCCAAAACAAGACTCATAGGAAGCCTTTATTCTCACTAAGTGAGATGACATGAACCCACACTCTCAAATACGGTGTTGAAAACACATAAATTGTATACTATCTTTGATACCAAATATATATTCTCAGACATACCTATCCCATAATTAGATGACTTAATGCAAATATTTCATTACATACATTCCCAAAACCTTTTGGGTTTAGAGCTTTAGAGTATTAGGAAAAATCATAAACTAATAAATACAAAGTCTTTCCCAACTAAAGGAAATTTTTAAAACTATATAATAACATAATTAATCTATAAAATTCTTTAACATCTCCCACAAATTCTCCACACATGATATTTTCTTCAAGGCATATCATGTGTAGAACTTTTCTTCATAACCTAAGGAAATGTAAATATAGTAAGGGGTGAGATCAAACTCTAGGTAAGGTTAAGCATAGTGGAAAAAATAAAAGATCATAATTTATTATAATATGTACATAAAAAATATGGTATAAATATATTACAAAAAGTAATTCTATAATAGAATGAAACTGAAAAAATAATATATCCATGGATAATAATGGAAATTAAATGATCACATGGATAATAATAACTGGTTCCTTAGTGATGAAATTCATAATGTCGGATAGCTAATTCTATGCCCTAATATAAGATATCATGATCTTAGACATCATAACCATATCCTCAAGGCCCTATGTCTAGTAAATAATTTTTTGGGGAAATTATACACCAAAATACTCAAGCTAATTTGTCTCATGAGACCTATTGATGAATCATGGGGGTAACAATACTATAACCCACCATTTTTTAATTAATTCCAATGTATTAATCATATAAAGGAATGGATAAACTATAAAATACATTATAAACATACCTTAGTAATCAATAAACATTTTTATTGAAATAACTAGTAAATGGATTATAAATATTTCCCTAATCAATAAATAGAATAGCTTTGTATAAAATCACCCTTAAACTAACACATTAGAGATTAAAGTTATATGGTTAAGTAAAAAATTTCTCATTAAATCAATATATTTCTATCTAGGTTAATTCCCTTTAATAAATGTAATGAAAAAAATGGTATTCATAGAGGAAACGCATTGGAATAAAAATCATGCATATAAAAAAGGTTGATTTGGTAAGAAAAAGGTATTGATGGATTTCCTCAAGTTTAGTACCCTAGAGAAAAATAGTATTGGTAAATTTATAAAGTAATCCATGTCCAAAATATACACCATAAAAACAAAACAAGTGGTGAATACAAATTATATCTCAATAAAAAAATTGATATGCAAACACCCTTATGGTAATGGTAATTTAAGAATCAAAAGAACATAAGAATGATACCATGAAATTAAAATATAAGAAAATTAAATATATTCATGGTACTTAGAGTAAATAGGGTAGTTAATACACCATATAAAATAAAATATTGTGTTAAATATCAAACATGTCTTATAGAATTGAAAATAGATACAAATAACACTTTAGACTTTAAGAAATTTCGAATAAAAACCCATTAAATGATAGAATTTAAAATGAAACATTAAATAATATGAATAATTAGAGTATCATGATACAAAATATTAAAGGGGTAATTATTTACACCATACAAAATTAAACATGGTGTATAATAAGAAATATAATTTGAGGGGTGAAAATTGAGCAATAAACACTTACGGTTTGAGAATTATATAAATCAAAACCCTTGAAAGAGAAATATATTGAAACTAAACTTAAAAATAACATGAAATATAATTCATAATATATTATAAAAAATAATTAGTATATACACCATAAAAATTAAATTGGTTTATATAAAGAAGCATGTCTCAAGAAATAATAATTCAAGCTAAGAAACCCCTTTCAAGTAACATAATCATTCAGGTAAGAATCATTGCACAATTATCACAACTAGAAAAAAGGGTTATTACCACGGTTCAAAACCGTGGAAATAGGCCCCAAAACCATGACCTTATTCTATGGCCATGTTTTTGGCCAACTGTGGCCACTATCGTCGTGGTAGTAGTTCCTAGCCTATTGTCACGGTTTTAACCGTGGCAATAGCTACCTATTTACACAATTTTGAAAACGGTGGCAACAAGCCTCCAAACTGGTCATTGTGGTGATTAACCTATATCCACGGTTTAAACCATGGATATATAAGGATATTTACATGGTTTTAATAGTTTTTATAGCCTTATAAAACCATGGCAATTGTCTAAATCAAAAATTCCACTGGGGGGTTTCGATCCCTGCACCTCCACTTTACAATCCAGCGCCCTAACCACTACACTGTACCCCAATTCAGGTGTGTGTATATATATATTGATATATATATTAAAAAACCATGGGAATATTATCAAAACTGTGGAGGTAGGTCTTCCAGCCAAATTTTTTGCGGGAATTTTTGTTCCTATGGAAGCACGGGAACCTAATAGCCACAGTTTTGGAGAACTATTGCTATAGGGCTTTGAAAAAATTGGCCTATATCCATGGTTTTGAAAACCATGGTTATAGGCCAAAAATGTGGAAATATCCATGGGTTATTTCCACGGTTCTGAAAACCATGGATATAAGCCATGAAAAATAGGCCTATAGCCATAGTTTTAAAACTGTGGTAGGCCACATAACTTTGTCTATACCCACCTATAGCCACGGTTTTAAAACCGTGGCTATAGGTCTGTGGTAGTAGCTCCATTTTATAGTTGTGTATGATATAAGGAAAAATTAAAAAACCCAAAAAATAAGGATGAAATACAATAAAAAGTATTCATTAGGTATAATAAATCAAACTTGGAACAATATATTTCAATAAGAAAGTTTGTAACTCAATGAAAGAAAATTGAGTTAGCACAAACCCATACCTTAGTACTGATTTTCTCTATGCAAGAGCCTAAATTCTTGAATAATAAAATTATGTTTATTATATACCTTTTTAATAACCTTATTAATTTATATTTCATTTAATATGGACCATTTATTATCATATGTTATTTATTTCTTATGTTGTTATTTCTTATGTTGTTTATTTGAGGTTGTTCAATCAATTTATGTATAAATATTTTTGTATGTTGAACATGGATAAAGGTGTTTTTGAATAACTTCATAATCTCAAAAATTTAGTATTTAATGTCATATATTATTTTATTATCATAAAACTTGTATATTTATCTATTTTTTTATAAAATAAACTTATATTAGGAAATGTACTTCGATAAGTTCATTTTACATGGTTAAGTTTATAATGATAATTTATTATTAATATCACTTATATAATGTACAGTATTATATTTATATAATATTAATAGAATAATAAAAATAATTTATGTACCTTAAATATATTTTTAAATTCATCCATGTAAAATGGTGATGAAAAACAAAGTGTGTCACTTCATGGTGGCGGTAGTCCTCATAAACTTGTGATAGACGTTCTACCATTTTTATTAGTGGATGGAAAGGAATAAATAAGGGTTGTTCCACTAATATAATAACAATTAATTATAATAATTATACTTAAATAATTATATTACTATGGTTAGAATATGTTTTGAAGATAAATATTAAGAATCAGATGATAAGGATTAAGTAATACTCACTTTGAGACCTTGAACTTTCTCTTGAGAGTCTCAATAAAAATGAAGGGATTAGGATAGATTATAGTGACCATGGGATTTATGTCATTAAACTTACTTATGTGATAAAAAAATAGGTAAGTTTAAAAGGAAATTTTAAAGGTTATGTGTAACTTTGAGAGGGTGGAAGTTATCCCCTTTTATAAGTGAAGAAAGGGGCGGTTTTGGGAACACCCATTATTTTTCAATAATGTTCCAAAAGTGACAAATAATGGATTTTGGGATGTTATAATGTTGAAAAATACTATATTACTCATTTTAACACTTTTTTTAAATATGTTTCAATTCATTTTCCATTATGTTTTAACATTTCACTATTTTTATGTTTACCTGACTAAATAGTTTTTAACTAATTAATTCACCTTTTATATAAAAATATAAAATAAAAATTATTGAATAATCTAAAAATAATGATTCTAAATATTAAATAAATTTTATCATATAAAATTTATATGTTTAATAAAAATCAATTTTAACATTAGTGCATGTAACGCGTAAAAATGTATTTTTAGAAAAAGTATATTTTTAAGCATAAATTTTATGTCAAGGGTAAAATTATTAATGCATTTGATTTTAATAATATAAATTTATTTTTTATAAAAAAATATTTGGATTTATGAGTAAGACAAAAATTAATTTTAAAAAAATAATATTTAATTAAAATAAAAGACGAAAGAGTTTCTTTTATTGGAAAATATTACTTAAGATCATAAAAATGTTAATTATAGGTTTAATAAATTCATAATAGTATTAAAGAAATATATTTATACTCCTTAAATTCATATTTTATCAAATAAAATTTTTTATAACCTTATATTTCTTTCTTATATAATGATAAATTCATTAAAGTTACAGTTTTGGTAAAAACATAATTTTCACTTTTAACCTAAAAAACAAATATTTCAGAAAAAACCCAAAAATCCATCCTAAAATAATATAGAAATGATGAATCTAGAAATTAGGATTATTTTTTCAAATTAAAATTCTAAAATTTTATAATTTAAGTTTTAAATAAAAATCTAAAAAATATATAATGAAAACTATTTTCATAAAAAATAACTTTATAAAATATTAACTATTCTTATTCTTATTTACTATTAATTAATAATAAATTTTTTGTTAATATATTATTCATATAAATAATATATTTTATCCATGATATATTTATTTTCTTAAAAAACACATAAAAATCAATTTTTATAAAGGTTACACTTTAAATCATAAATCAATATTATTAATCATTTGGGAACATTAATTGGATTTTCATTAATGTATTGGTATTTATAATTACCTTTATTTTTATTTATAAATATATTTCATAATTATATTACCTATATTTTTATCTTCCAATTCTAAAAATGCATTTTAACATTTATATACCATTTTGTGGTTTATTTTGGTTCGGTGTTGCATGTGAAGCAAGCTATTGAACATATTGGGTTCTAATGGAAAATATATAATTTTGAATATTGGGGTGTTATATCCCTCCCACCCTCCTAAATAAATTTCATATTCAACGTTTTATTATTCCCTCGCTGTTAAAATAAGTTAAGAATGCCTAAAAGATATGTATAACTCAAGATAAATTTTCAAATGAGGTATACACCTTAATATCTTAGGTATGATTAAGAAACAAATATTTTCACTTTATCATGTTAATTGATTTCTTCATTTTTACTCCATAAATATTTTCTATATTTTCTTCTTTTCCACACACAACACTACTTTTAGTTCCTTTGATACATTCTCATAGGTGCTTATTTTAACATTTTTGACATGTAGTAAATTGAATCTTATTTCCTTCAACATCTTTGTCTCCTGAACATCCATAATGCACCATCCTTACATTATTTGGTGAGGTTGTGAAATAAAATAAGTTCACATTATTGATCATAATTCTTGATTGCTGGTTTTACATAATCACAAGGTTTATCACGTAATTTCTTAATCCATTAGGTTTCGTGTTAGGAAAATCTCTGCATTGTCCTTGGAATCCAATGTTAGCTTGGTTCCTTTAGACTTCAGTCATTACTAACACTAACAATATTTAACATGAGTGATAAATAGAAAAATATAATTAGTTTATTGTAATTATATAAAAAATCCAACCTCAAAATGTATTATTATTCAAAAATATTATATTATCCATCAATTTAACCTAAATCACTCGCATTTTAATCTAGGTTTTTTTTATATTGGTTTCCCTCATATTTCTTAACCTAATTCCTTAATATAATAAATCCTTTTTAATTTATTATAAATAGAATATGATTAACCAAAGAATATCCTCGAGGAGTATTTATCCAGGTGTGTAGTCTTAGGCCTACAAATCATGCACCTGAGTAAATTAAAATAAATATTTTTAAAAAAAATTGATATGCTGATTTAAAAAATTAAATTATGTTTTTCAAATTAAAATTCTAAAATTTAAAAAATAAACTTTTAAATAAAATCCTATAATACATGAAAATGAATTTATTAATAATGAAACTATTTCCTTTTTGATTGAAAATTTACTTAATATTATTATAATGAATGCAACTGTATAAAATATAATTAATAAATATTAAAAAGGAATGAAATTAATTATTAAATTTACCTATTTTTTTATAATATATATCACATAAAATTAAATTGGTTCATAACAAGAATAATGTCTCAATAAATAGGAATTTAGACCAAGAAACCCCTTTCAAGTAACATAATCTTTGAGGTAAGATTCATTTGATAATGATCATATAAGGAAGAATTTTAGAACCATGAAAAATAAGTAGGAAATAAAATACAAATTATATAATAGGTATAATAAATAAAACTTGGAACAATATATTTCAATAAGAAAGTTTGTAACTCGATGGAAAAAAATTGAGTTAGCACAAACCCATACATTGTTCCTGATTCACTTTGTGCATGTAGATAAATGCTTAAATAATCAAATTAAGATTATTATATACATTTTTAAGAACCTTTTTATTCTATATTTAATTTAATAAGTATTATTTATTTAATATTCTATTTATTTATTATATAGTTTTTACTTATATTAGTTATTTTATGTGGTTCGGTCAATTTATGTGTAACTATTTTGGTATTTTTACCATGGTTAAAGGTATTATATAATAACTCAATAATATCCATAATTATAGGGTTGTATTTACTTTATTTTTATATTATCCTAAAATTTATATAGTTATATAGGTTTTTATAAAATGAACTCATATTAGGAATGGTACTCTAATATGTTCATTTTAGGTGGTTAATTTTGTTATAACCGTTTATTATTAATATCACTTATATAATGTCAAATATTATAATTATATAGTATTAATATTGTCATAAAAATAATTTTTGAACATTAAATACATTTTTCAAGTCATCTATTTTAGGTTGTGAAGAAAAGAAAAGCATGCTGCTTTGTAGAGGCAATAGTCTGCACAAACACACAACCAACATTCTTTTTTTTTTAATGGATGGAAAGGAATAAATAATGGTTGGTCCATTAATATAATAACACTTAATTATACTAATGATACTGAGATCATTATATTACTATGGTAATGATGGGTTTGGAAGAGATAGATTAAGAATAAAAGGATAAGCATTAAGTAATACTCACTTTGGAACCTTGAAATTTATATTAAAAGTATACTTGGAAATGAATTTATTAGTGTAACACCTTGAGCTATTATGATATATTTCTCTTTAAATAAATTTAATTTCTTTGATATATTGATTTACACGCAACAACGAGTTTAAACAAACCATGCTATACTATTGAATTATTATTATTTAATATGACAGTTATCTTCTAGCTATTGGATTTGTGGGTATTAATAGGAACAGCTAAATTATAAATAATTATTTTTTACACATGTATAAAATTAATTCATTGGTTATAAATTGTTTATAAAATAAAATAAAATTACTTAAAGGTTAAAATATATATTTTTCTGAAAAACTGTTTTTATGCACGCAATATGTCTTTAACATAATAAATTAAATTAATCACTATTGATTAATTATTTTAATGAAATTTATAGATAATATATCTAATAAAATATATTAATATTAAATTAAATATGGTTATTAGTAAACTAATGAGAATAAATCCATTTTATGCTTCAAAAATACATTTTCTTCTAAAGGATTTTTATTGCATTTTATACATGAATACTATAATTAATTTCTTAAAATTTTATAAATTTTATTTAAAAAATATTTATAATTTTTAATCAAATTTTTATAATATTATTATGATGAAATTTTGGGATTATTTTGAAAATATTTACTTTTGAGTGAATAGTTAAAAATACATATTTTTCAAATATTATCGATTTTATGAAATTATTATGATATGGAAATTAATTAATAAATTTTAAAACCTTTGGATCAAACAAATATATTTTTATAGAGTAAAATAATTCTTTTAACGCATTATTTTGAATTCAGAAACCCAATATTTATTTTTTCGAACATAAGTTATATTTTATTAAAACTAAAAACTGTTTGTGGGTTTTTTCATTTAATGGTATCGTTGGAAAGATAAATTTAATTTTAGTGTGATAAAAATATATTAAAAACATTAATTTTTTATTAAATAATCAAAAAAATCATTCAAACTAAATTTTTACTTGATCTCAATGTAATATGATTTTTACGCTTAAATCGGGTATTTTCCTAAAAACTGTTTTTCATGTGTTATGTGTTCTTATATTGAAAATAATTTCTGATACCTATAGAAATTTATTCTGATAAAATTTATTCAAAATTTAAAACCATAATTTTAAAATTTTAAAGGGAGCCTTTTATTTTTTTATATATATAATTAATTTATGATGACAAAAATGTTAAGTTATCAAGGTTAATGTTAAAATGAGTTTAAAGTGGTTTAACTAATATATAAAGCTTAAAATGTCTCCAAAACTTGGATAAATGTGATCTCTTGAGCTTATTTCTACCCTATAACGTATTATATTCTATTTTTAGGTACCTTGTTTCCAATTTACATGATTATAATATATATTATATTTAAATATTTTAAGTGATTCCAAGTGTGTCTTTTCCATCACTTATAAAAGGGCACCTTCTATCCTCCATTATTCACAAATTTTGATCCTTATATCCCATACAATACCTACCCTAATACCTTCATATATTCCTTCCCTTAATTCTATATCTTCATTTATTCCTATAATACCATATTGATAAGGATTAACATGTAATCTAAAGGAGGTCTCTCAAAAAAGAGGTAATGGTCTTACCTGAATCTTTAAAAGTTTATTTATTCTTCTAATTCTTATAAATTTTATGCATCCATACGTATATAATGAATCCAATACCATAAATATATTTATATTTTATTATTATTATGAGATAACCATTTTACACCTTCTTTCTTTCAAATGGGAGATGAAATTATTGTCTGTGCGTGTGTGTGGACTACAACCTCCACGTAGCAATGTGATTTAATTTCCATCACCACTTAAAATTTATAGTTATATTATAGATTTAATTAATATATATGGTATTTATGATATTATTATATTTATTTAAAAATGAATTAATATTTACCATTTTTTGTTCCATCTATAGAAATGTGGAAATATCACTTATATGTGTGTACGGACTACCATCACTATGGAGTGATATAATTAATTTTCCATAACTGATTTATATAAATATTTATAAATATGTCTATAATTAATATATATGATATTTATATTATGATTAAAATTATATATATGATGAAACTGTGATAAAAGTGTAAGGATCATAACTACTGAATCAAAACATATATGAAAAACAAAGTAGTTAACACCTAAAATGATGATAATACTAAAAGATTATTAATGAACTAGTGATAAAATGTTATAATTAAAACATGTATGGTATTATAAGTATGAATATGGTTCTTTTATATAATTATAATAAATTTAAATTTATTATACAAGAGGTTAAAATCTCTTATGAAACAAGTCAGTCTTGAGGTAAGGGTTTTATGTTACAATATAACTTTTTACCAAGATTGTTTTTGCTTAGATTTTTTATGATGAAATTATATGATATATATCTAAAAAATATTATTTATATTCTTATCCTTTTTTTATTTATTTAAATCATAATTTTTCCTTTAATTTTACTCTCTCTAAGTACTCAAAGTTCTGAAATAATGTTTTTAAATAAAAATGATTTTTTTTAAATTCAACCAGGAATATTTACTTCCATGTCCATGTTTTCTTTAAAATGTTTTCAAGAATGTTTTTAATGTTATACAAATATTTATTAAAGTAATTTTTACCCATGTTTGACATTCTATAAAAGGGTTTAAAAGGAATATTATTGTCATTTTTTGGATAAGGTATTTTTACCAAAGGTGTGAATGGAATCTTTGTTTTAATGTCCACTACATGAATGAATTTTCCATCCATTATGACTACTATTTCATTTTAATCTTCCTTTAAAAGTTATTATTGTTCTTTAAAAATAAAATTTTTTCCCTAAATTTTTTGAAATGTTTAGATTTTAATGAAGTGATTTAAAATTTAAAATTGTATTTTTCTCAATAAATATTCTAATGATCTTTTAAAGGTATTTTAATTTATGACAACATCCATCGATGTTACTTATATTACGGATATTTTCTAATGATATCATCATTATTCATTCTATAGATGGTTTATAGATATGATGATGAGATATTTATGAAACCCATTTTTTCATGGGTTATGTTATGATGAAATGATAAATGTTTTCATGATATTTTCAAATACATATTAATAGATTATGTGAAATGTGGTTTTATTATATCCCTCTAATGCATTAGGTAATGATTAATGTTTTTAAGCACAAAGAGTACATGAGAAGTTATCCTAATACCTAAAGAGGGTACATAAAAGATTATATTGAGATGAAAAGAGGGTATGTAGGAGGTTATCATAATCCTAATGTCAGTACATATGTAGTTAGACCAATCCTAACATTTGATGAATGTATTAGTGGGTATCCTTGACATAGAAATTCTATGATTATTATTATGACACGCTTTTTATGCCACTCTATATAACATATTCTTGTTCTTATGATATAATCTCATGGTTTATGATATTTGATTCTTCTATGATTCATTTATTATGATCTTCTAAATCCTTATGTAATGATTATGATCTATGAATTGTTAGGTTTGAATTTAAAATGTTAATATCATGTTTTCATACCCTTATGTTCATGATATGCTTACATATGTTTATTGATGGATATCTCCTATGTTTATGCTTATGGAGCAGTTGATCTCACCCATTCTTATGTTTTCCTTCCCCAAGTTATGAAAAAAGATTTTAGGTAGGGTATTTATAATAATTATACTATGTGATAAGAAATTTGTGGGAGATTTTGAAGATATATCATGAAATAATATGATTTTGTATCAAGTCTTAAAATACACTAAACCTTTATGGTTCTGAGTCATGTATTGTTATGAGATGCATTTAATATTCATCTAACATGTTGTAATATTTATGTATATATTATTTGGATCACCTAAGTTGATATAATAGTAGGTTTTATCTATTTTTGGATATTAGTATTAGAGAAATTTTTTGAAAACCCTAGAGGTAAGTCTAAGTATATGATAATATCTTGAATTTTTGTTAAAGTATAGATTTGTTGGGTTTTCCTACAAAATACATCTATTCCTGGATACTGCCAAGTGGATACAGTTGTGACATATATGCACATAGGAGTAAAAACTTTAAAAGGGGTGTATTGTGTCTTAACTCAATCATCACCAGTGTACAATGAGTGGGCATAATACTGCATGCTTATATATACACTCTTGGGATGCTTGGGTTAATTGATAATTTTTTTATAAACAATTATAAAGGATTTGAATAGATAATGACCATGGATGTCCTAGGTTAAACCTAAGGTTTCATAGATTGAAAATAAGATGCCATGATTTATGTATCCAGTGAATTATTTTTCATGATTATATGATTTCACACTATGATTATTGTTTCTCAAACTATGCTTTTTTGTTTTAGTCAATAGTTAGAACTAGGTGGAATTATTTTAATGATAAATGTAAAGGATATTGTAATTATTATACTCCTAATAATATTAATTTTATGGGAGTTTTAATATAGAATATTTTTTATATTATTATACAACATTCTCAAGCTATGAATCATGAGGAGCTTCTAAATGATAAAAGGAGGGAACAACCTACCATTTAGTCCTTCATGAGGAAACATAATACTTCTTTTAGTTTTTCTTATAATCAACTAATTTTTGAGTAATGGACCAGTATCACTAAAAATATATATTACATTCTCTAGTGATCAAAGCATGAAAATTTTATTTTAGTCATTTATTATTTGGAAGGTGAAGAAGATCAATGGTGGAATCTTATCAAGAGCACAAGTAAATAGGAATAAATTGACATTGTAGAGTGGGATGAGTTTAGGATGTTATTTTAAATAAGTAATTTAATCATATTATTTATATAAAAACAGAGAAATAATTCATTAAACTAAATTATAATTATGTTGAATCCATTAGTACCTATGAGTAAAATTTTACAAGACTTTCAAGGTACACTTCTGGGAGTATATTTGAACCTGAAACTAAGATTGATTGATTCTTAAGTGGATAAAACCAAGTCTCTAAAGGTAGTTAGACATAACAGACTATAGTAGTTATGAATAAATAATTCAATGTGTTATCAAGGTAGAAATGGATATTGGATTCACCCATCAATCTCATAGTTTTTATAAGTAAAGAATTATGTAATTCATAGGAAATTCTAATAAAAACATTTAGGGAAGAATATGAGTATTAATTTATTCCAGAAGTGTGGAAAGATACATGGAATAGATTTTCTTATGGGGAAATAGTAAATATTTTTAGTGTGGAAAGTAAGGTCATTGGGAAATCGAGTGTTGAATTATTGAGAAGAGGTTAGATAATGATGAGAATGAAGAGAAAAATCCATGGAATGCACCACCAAATCTCTAATATTTCAAATTCAAGGAGTATAGTCATTATAATAATTAGTTCTTGAATATGAGGATTAATGATAGTGATCAATGTCATAAACCTCTTAATCTCATAGATAAAGGTAAATCTCATGCAGTAATTATTACTGGTGTGATTTATGAGAAAGAAGTGGTGAAAGGTACACTTTCCATCCACTTTAAAACTATTAATGTCTTATTTGATTCTGGTTCTACCAATTATTTTATATCTAAAGAATTTTTTAAGGTTATAAAATTACCACTTAAATGATTAGATTTTAATTAGTATAGAAAAATACTAATGGTATGATGATCACGTCTTAATTCTATGATTTTTATCTAATTGAAGTTTGTGGAAATGTACTTCTTATAAATCTTTTTGTTCTCCCTATAGTAAAATTTGATGTGATTTTGGGCATGGATTGGATCTCTTTATATAAATACTATATAAATTACTAAGTAATGGAAGAAGTATTTCATATTATGAATGAACCTATGATCATTTATCGGTGCAAGTATGAATACAATCTTCCATTCGATAATACTTCCATTTAATGGGTCTTAATTCCTATTCATAATGGTTATTTATCTCAGATGGTTTGGGATAAACTCAAAATTAAATAAATGATTATTTTATGGTAATTTTTTAATGTATTTCTGAAAGAGTTTCCTAGTCTTACTCTGAATCATGAAGTCGATTTTTCAATAGAACTCATACCTAGTGTTACACCTATTTCAAAGACTCTATATAGAATAAACCTAATTAATTTAAAGGAATTGAAGAAGAAAATATAATAGAATCTTGATAAGAAATTAATTTGTCTATGTGTGTCACTATGGGGTGAACCTGTTCTTTTTATTAAGAATAAACATGGATTAATGTGACTTCGCATTGATTATCAATAATTTAACAATATCATAATTTATAATAAGTATCATTAACCTCATATTGATGATTTTTTGATCAACTATGAAGAGAAAAATACTTTTCCAAGATTGAACTTCATTATAGATACTACAAATTAAGGGTAAAAAATGAAGAGTTACCTAATATCGCCTTTCAGATGAGGTATAGGAACTACAAATTTATATTGATTTTATTTGTACTTACTAATGTCCCATATATCTTCAAGGATTTAATGAATAATGTCTTTAAAGATTACCTCGATAAATTTTTGGTGGGGTTTATAAATGATATTATTATATATTTAAAGTGTAAAGAAGAGCATGAAGAACATTTAAGGATTGTATTAAAGACCATGAGGAAGTATAAACTATATTTAAAATTCAAAAATTGTAAATTTTGGTTACAAAATTTTTCATTATTGGGTTATATAATCTCAAGTATAGGTATATCGGTTGACCCTTCAAAGAATGAAGTTATTGATCAATGTTCTATACCAACCATTATGACTGAGATCCATAATTTTCTTAGATTAGTTGGGTATTATTTATGATTTTTAAATAATTTCTTATGGTTATATAATCCACTCACCAAGTTAACATAGAAGGGTGTAAAGATCCTTTAGTAAAATTAATGTGAGGAAAATTTCAAGGATCTAAAAATATGGTTGGTTATCAAACCTGTAATCACACTACCCCATAGTGGAGAAGGGTTTTTTATCTATAGTGATTCATTATAGAAGAGGATAAGATGTTTTCTAATGAAAATTGATATGGTGATAGAATATGTCTATCTTCGATTGAAAATTCATGAGTAAAATTATCCAACATATGACATGAAGTTAGCAATGGTAATTTTTACATTTAAGACAAGGAGGAATTATCCTTACAAGTAAAGGTGTGATATATATACTGATTATAAAATTTAAAAGTATATATTTACCCAAAATGAGTTTAATATATTCTAGAGAAGATGTTTGGGGTTAATTACAAATTAAGACTACTCAATGTAATACTACCCTAAGAAAGTGAATAAGTTGGATAATGATTTGATTTGAAAGGATCATGTTATATTATCTATGATGAGGATCAAAAAAGATCTAATATTTATGTATTTTAAAGGTTGGACCTTGAAATATTTAAGTAAGGGTATAAATATTATTTTTCACAAATTAGTGTTCAACCATCTATCCATGTGAATACTAAAGAGGTGTATAAGGAAGATATAGATATAAAAAATATAGAGAGAATTGTTCCTAAGTTCAACCTTGATTATGATATAATGATAAGGTTTAGTAATATAGTTTGTTTCCTTCAAATACTAGACTTGAATAAGGAACTATTGGATAAACATCATAGTTTATCATTCTATAGTCATCTTGGAGGTATGAAGATGTATAAAGATATGAAAGAATATTTGTAGTGGGATAACATAGAAAGGGATGTTTCGAAGTATATATCTCAGTACTTTGTGTGCCAACAAGTTAAGGTTGAGCATCATAATTTCAAGGTGATGTTACCACTATTACCCATATTAGTATGAAAATGGGAAAATGTATCCATGGATTTCATCTCCCCAAAACATCTAAAGGGAATAAGGATATTTGGGATATTGTCAATCACCTTATGAGGTAAACACATTTCATTGATATCAGATAATATTTCTCTCTTGATTATCTTTTCTGGTTATACATTAAGGAAGTGTTAATCTTACATGGGGTACCACATTCTATTGTATCTTATTGATATCTAAGGTTTACCTTGAAGTTATGGAGAAATATTTAAAAAGATCGGGATATATAGTTGTGTTTAACCACTTCCTATCATCCCAATAAAAATGGTTAGATTGATAGGACCATTCAAACCCTATAAGATATGCTTAGATCATGATCTATTGATTTCAAAGATGGTTGGGATCAACACCTTCCTTTTGTGGAATTTTTTTACAATAATAGATTTCACTTGAGCATTCAAATGGATCCTTATAAATACCAATATAGAAGGAAGTGCATAACTCTAACATAATGGGATGATGTTGGATAAATAAAGATATTATGGCCTAATCTAGCTAAGGAAATGGCAGATAAGGTTATATCCATTTCGTAACACATGAGGGCATCTTAGAGTCAACGATAAAGTTAGGCTAACAATTTTAAGTGGGATATAGAGTTTAAAGTTCGTGAAAAGGTATTCCTATGAATATATCCCTAGAATAATGTTATGATATTTGGAAATAAGGAAAGTTTTATCCCTAAATATATCAATCCATTTAAAATTATTGATTATATTGGGATGTTTGTTTATTACTTGTTGCTACCACCAAGTCTCTATCAAGTTCACGATGTGTTCCATGTATATATCCTAAGTACATCCTTGATTCTGTATATATACTAAAATCAAATTTCATACCACTATAGCATGATATTCCCTATGAATACTAACCTTTATAAATCTTTTATCATAGAGATAATGTTCTATAGAACAAGACTACTCACCTGGTTAAAGTTCTTTGGAAGAATCAGAAATTCAAGGAAGCTACATGGGAATCCAAGGATGTGATGAATTAAAAGTATTATAAAAACCCAAGTAATGTTAATGGTAAAAAAATTATACCTTATTAATATTCTTGAATTATATTTTATAGATTTATATTCAGTGTAATAATATTAAGTAACTTTTCAATAAAAAAGAAAATAGTTTTACTCTTATTAATTTTTTTACATGTATTGTATGATTTTATTTAAAACCTTAATTTCAAATTTTTATAATTTTTATTTTAAAAAAATTATATCATCTTTTATATTATAAATTCAAAATTATCTAAGAGTAAATTTTTTATAATTTCTCAAAAAAAATTGATATTTGGGTGAATAGTAGAAAATACCAATCTTTAAGAAAATTGCCTTTTCTTTCATGTATTTACAAAGTAAAATTCTATTTTAGATTGGTTTTAAAATTTAATTAATTAATTTTTATTAAAAATAATCTAATAAATTTAATTTTAATTAACATTACACTTTATTTTGGTATAAAATCAATTTTATACTTAAAAATTCATTTTTTGGGAAAACCATTTTTCATCATGTTTTGTGGGTTTATTTTAAAATTAATTTCTACCACTTACATAAATTGAATTTGATAAAATTGAATTCATATTTTTAATCATAATTTCCAAAAAAAATTAATGATATCACTTTCATTTTTCATCATTATGGATAGTAACTTTGGTAAAAAACCAGTTTCAACAGTAAGAGTTAAAACATGTTAAATGTGTTAAAACTAAAATAATGAGGCTTAAAATGAAATAAAAAATTATATAAGTATAATTTTATTGTTATATTTAGACCCTATATCATCTCATAATCTACTATTATTCATTTTGGATCCATTTTTATTAAGTAATACATTAATATATTTTATTCTTTTGAAAATATTCAAATGGGTCTTGTACCTCACTTAATAATGGTCATCAATTATCCTCTCTTATAAACAATTAAAGATCCACTTAACATAGAAAATACCTACCAAAATCCATTCTTGACACACCTCTCCACATATTATATTCCCTTTTTATCATAATATTGTCCTAATAAATATTTAAGTATAAACCTAAGGATGTTGTTTGAAGAGGCTGTATAGTTCTTAACTTAGTGTTTTTTTTATTTCTTCTTTTACCTCCTTCAAACCTCTCATAACCATTTTTATATAATAACATAAATATATAAAATATACTAAAATTTTATTATTTTTATGTTATAACCCTTTTTCATCTCATTTTCTATCTTATGGGAAATGGAAACATCATTTGCGCATACATGTGGACCATCACCTCTATAAAGTAATGTGTTTTATTTTTCATCACTAGATCATATGGATGGTTAAAATAATTGAAAAATTAATATTTATTATATTAATAACATACTTATAATTATATAAAGATATTATATAATCTATTTTCTTCCCTTTCCATCCAATGAAAAATGATATTGTTGTTTGTGTGTACGTGTGGAATACTACCTCCACAAAGAGATGTGATTCGTTTTTCATTTCTCCTTATAATAATTTTTATAAGTATAGAACTAATGAATAAATATTTCATTTATATCATATTTATTATTATATAAATGTAAAATATTATCTAATTTATTTCTTTTCCATTGGTTATAAAAATGAAAACATCATTCATGTGTATGTACAGGATATCGTCTCCATGAAACGGTGTGGTTCATGATTCGTGACCAAATTACATGGTTGGTTTTAAAAGAATATATAATGTATAAATATGATAAATATAAAAAATTTAATATTATGAAGGTAATTTAAATATAACTATTTTTACCACAATTAATTCATCGAGGTGGTTTTGTGGATATAAATTGAAAAACACCAAAAAAAACCAATGTAAACTTAACCATTTTAATAACTAAATAAAACAAGGTAATAAATGAAATATATGGAGTAATAATAAACAAATAAACATAAAAAATATTATTTATCAATTATAAAACTAATATAATTTTATTATTTAGGATTTGGGGAATGTGTGAAGCTAGACAGGACTTATGGTAAGTGGTTTTCTTTTAAAACATTTTTTAAAATGTTTTAAACTCTTTCTCCTCTATATCTATGTTTTTTAAATGTTTTAATAATATTATTATTTATTCTTAAAATGTTTTTAATGGTAATTTTTTACTATATTATACTTTATTTACAAAGTTTTAAATAATAATCTTTTCAGTTTTTTCTATATGGGTTATTTTTTACATTTTAAAAACATAAAAAAATGTTCTTTTAATATATATGGATTGAATATATTTTTAAATCATCATAGATGTTATTCATTATCAGTACTCTTATATAATTTAACATCATTTTTAAAATAATATTTTATTCCCACTCTTCTAATAATTTTTCATTTTTAGAGTTTTTCTAAAAGGAATATATATTTCTCTGCATTTTTATGTGAAAATGAAAAGTGATTTGCTTATAGATTCAAATGATTTTTTTCAATGGTTTAATTATGAAAAAATAAAATCCTAAAAAAATTATTCATGATATGGTACTTGATAATTATATATGATGATTGGTGATCCAAATACATCTTATATGATAGGTGAGCCTAATACAACTTATACGGTGAGTGAGCCCGATATATCTCTTCAATGCATTGGGTAATGTTTCTTATCATCAAAAGAAGGAAGGTGGAGTTGTTCAGGGAGGTTTTTCATATTAATTTAACTAGGATCTAGCTATTTCTTATAGTATTGAACATGGGTTATGAATATAATGCTCTAAAATTCCTATAAGAGTTTCAATTTTATTTCTAGGGGTTTTAAAAGTTTTATTTTAGAAAAAATTATTTCCCTAGGTGGATTTTATTTATTTAATATACTCAAATAATAATATGTAAAAGGTAAAATTTATATTAGTTTTATTTTTTTATACTAAAGTATTTATTTATTTTATATCTCTTAATAATATTTTTATTCTCATCCTATGTTTTCAAATGTTTTTCACAGGGTGTAAGGATGATTAATAACAAAGAAGATGTCAAGTTGGAAGTTAAAAACATTTGTTATAAAAAGAAAACATATTTCATTTTAAAATTTTTATATTTTGTGAAAAATATACATTGAGTGGAATTGTCCAGTTAATAATATATGGGTTTTTTATGTAAGAGTTATGACCAAGTTCCCTAAAACTCTTAACTGTAAGGATCCTCAAAATGTAAGGAAGTGAATTATTGTATAAAAACTCAACATTATGTGATATTTTAAGGTTGATTCCTTATAATTAGTATCAAATGGGAAGGTTTATATAAATTTATAAGTTAGTTTAATTTTAATATAATACCCTTATGATGTTATACTTTATGGTTATGTTGACATGATATAGAATTTGAATATTACCATGTTTCTTCATATAATATATGTCTGTTAAGAATGGTTTTCCACATAGGAAATAGGGAAGCTGGAGTAAGAAGGTATAAAGAGGATAATATCCATCCAAATCAGCAACCTGAATTTTTTGGAATTGGAACTGAGTATTTTTTTACAATGATGTCTCATTTTTTTGCATGTTATAAATAGTGATGGAATCCATATTAGAGAGAAATTAGATTTTCCATAGAGGAGCATGTTGAAGGTTGATAATTTCATGAAATGGGTCCCTCTATGTTTTTGTGGAACCTTAGATTTATTGGTAGATGAAGAATGAATCAATACTTTGGAAAAGATATTCAAATTCATTGGATATTTAGAACATCAAATGGTAACCCTTTATATTTTGTATTTTTTTAAGGTAAATTTGTTTGGTGGTGGTCATTGGTTAAGAATATTAGACATAGAGATGATATTTATGCTATTAAATGAGATAAATTTAATAAAAGTTTCCAAGATAAATGTTTCTCAAAAGTTATTCAACTTATAATGGAGAATCAATTCTTGTAATTAAGGGAAAATGAGCATTTAATAGCCACATATTAAGAAAATTTTACAAAAATAACTAAGTACGAACTGAATTATATTAGGGACCTTAAAATTAAATTTAATATATTTTAATAAATATTGAGATCAAGCTTCTGAAGATAATTATCCTAATGTGAATTTAAAAGTTATGAGAAAGTTGTTCATTGTACTAAGAAAGTTGAGATAGAATTTACTGACACTTTTGTTCCTCCTGATGACAAGTGTAAGAAGTGGAAAAGGTAGAAATAAATGGATAATAAGTAAATTAATAAATATGGTCGTAAGCTCCCAGCATGTCACAAGCATGATAAAATACATTTTTGGGAATGTTTGACATGATTTAGAAATTTTTATCGGTGTGGTAATTTTAGTCATATGGATCATGATTGTAAAGAAAGAAGTCATGATCAATCAATAAATAGGGGTAATAGATATTAAACCAATGGTTAGATGTTTTAATTATAATGAGTTAGGAAATTATGCTAACATGCTTCCAAATTTAGTTACTCATGGAGTAAATCGTCAAAATTGAAAGAAAAAAAGGTATAGAAAAATTATTTTCTACTGCTACGGTTGATGTTGTACTATCTAATGAAGTAGTGATAGGAATATTACTTGTTTATTTGAATTATTTCAATGCCTTGTTAAATTTTGGATCTTTGAATTATAGGAATATTAATATTTTTATTAGTGGGAAGGTTTTTCCTAAAATATTGTAGTTCTAACCATAGTAGAGTTTAATGTTATTATGGGTATGAATTGGGTTTTATTTTATCATTATAAGATAGAATACAAATATAAAAAGATTATATTCAATGATTTCTACCTTAGATAACATATCAACAAGCTGAGAATTTGATTAAAGGTATCGGTGAAATTTACCTAGCTGATATTGTTAAAAAGAAATAAACTATTAAAATTAATGATGTTTCAGTAGTAAATTAATATATAGATGTTTTCCTTAATGATTTTCCTATTTTTATTCATTATTGGGAGCTTGAGTTTATTATTTAATTAGTTCTTTATACAAATATAATTTCAAAACACTCTTATCAAATGGATCGAGTATATCTTTTGAATTAAAAAATAAATTGAAGGAATTTATTGATAAAAGTTTCATTCATCAAATAACTTCACCAGGGGCTCTAATGTTTTATTTTTTAAAAATAAATATAGTTTAATGAGGATTTTAATCTATTATATATCCTTGAATAACTTTAATGTTAAGAAAAAATATCATGTACCTCATAGCGATGATTTGTTTTATCATCTCTTGGGAGTGTAGTGTTTTTTGAAGATTGATCTCAGGTCAGGATGCCATCAATTGAAGTTAAAAGAAGAATTTATTTATAAGAAATAGTTTTAGAATATATTTGTGAATTATGAGTTTGAGGTTATGCCCTTTGGCTTATCTAATTCACCTATTGTATTCATGGATCTTATCAATAGATTTTTCCATGAATATTTGGATAAGTTTTCTGTTGGTTTATTGATGATATTCTAAAAGTAATGAGGATCGTGAAATACACCTAAGTATTATTTTGAAAACATTGAAAGAAAATAAGTTGTATATTAAATTTATTAAATGTGAATTTTGGTTACAGTGGTTTTCATTCCTTGGTCATATTGTTTCTAAATATAACATAATTATTGTCCCTATTGAAACTAAGGTGTTCAAAAAATATCCAATACCTATAAATGACATAGATATTCATAGTTTTATTGGATTATTGGGTTACTACTGGTGGTTTATTTAAAACTTTTCTTAGTTATCTATCCCACTAACTAAGTTAACTCAAAAAAAGAGATAAATTCATTTAGATAAAAGAGTATGATGAATATTTCTAGTAACTAAAAAGAATATTGATGAATACAATAATTTTGGACTTATCCTCTAGATATGGTGAATTTATAATCAATAGTGGTTCTTTTTTCAATAGATTTGGTTGTCTTCTAATGCTAAATGATCAAGTAATTATATATGCTTCACGTCAATTGATACCTGATGAGATAAATAATCATACACATGATCTAGAACTGAATACTTTGTTTTTTACTTTAAAAATATTAAGACATCATTTATATAGTCTAAAATTTGAAATATATACTGATCATAAAAGTTTGAAGTATATATTCATTCAGAAATATTTTAACATGAGGCGGAGAAGATATATTTGACTAATAAAGGATTATGATTACATGATTAATTACCATCCAGGAAATGAAAAAAAAATGGCTTATGCTTTAAGTTGAAACGATAATTCATTATTAACCATGATATGTTTGGAACATGATTCTTTAGTAAATGATTTGATGAATATTGGACTATAAATTGAGCATGCAGGAACTTTCTCTATTTTGTTTTTGGTGTCAGTGCAATCATCATTGTCATATAGAATTTATCAATCTTATAAGGATGATCATGATTTTAAAGAAAAGGTAGAACTGGTAAAGAAAGATAAATTTATTGATTTTAAAAATTAATAAGGAAGGTGTTTTAATATTTAAAAAAAAATCTATGTCGGCTATCTCCAGGTTGAAAAAATAATTATTGAGTGAATCTCACAACTCTCCCTTTTTCATCCTGATAGTAATAAGATGTGCATAGACCTTCAGTAGTATTAACGATATGATGGAATGGAGAGATATATTACAGAGCTTGCCGCAAGATGTTTGACTTTTCAGGTTAAAGGTGAACAATAATTACTGAAATATATTCTTTAGCCTTTTCCAATACCAGAGTGGAAGTGTGAAAATATTTCTATGGATTTCATTGTGATATTTCCAAATACATCTCAAGGTAATAATTAAAGTTAGTTTATTACTGATTGATTAACTAAATCTTCAAATTTTCTTCCTATTTGAAATAATATGTATTTAGATCATATTTCTCAACTATATCTCAAAGATATAGTTAGGATATATGGATTTCCTCTCTCTATTTTAATTAACTATGATCCTAGTTTTACTTCTAATCTTTGGAAAGGCCTTCAGAATTTGTTGGGTACTAAATTAAATTTTAATATATATATTCATTCTTAATCTAATGGAAAATCATAGTGAATAATTCAAACTTTATAATAAATTCTTTGATACTGATCAATAGATTACCAAGAAAGTTGGGATAAATATCTTTCATTGGTTGATTTTTCTTATAATAATATTGTTCATTACAGTATAAAGATAGAATATTTTTGAGGAATTATTTATAAAGAAACGTTATACTCCAACTTGTTAGGAAAAATTAGGCAAAAGAATTTGTTGGGACTAGAGTTGGTAAAAGATATGGTCAAAAAGGTAAATATGATTCTTCAATATATAAGGGAGGCTTAGAGTAGGCAAAGGAGCTATGCAGATAACCAGAGGAAATATCTTTCATTCGAGGTAGGAGGTCATGTTTTCATTAAATTATCTCCATGGAAAATGTTATACATTTTGGTAGAAAGGTAAATTTAAGTATGTGGTTCATTAGACCATATGAAATTATAGAGAAAGTTGGATTATTTTATTACTTCATATCCTTTCCTGCAAGTTTATCCTTTATACGTGATGTATTTCATATTTCATTATTAAGGAAATATGGGTCGGATGCATCTCATGATTTAAGACCTGAAGTAGTATAGTTGGAAGAGAACCTTTCACATCAGTAACAACCAATTCATATTATTGATAATAGAAAGAAGGTTTTTTGGAATATGTTATTCATCAAGTTAAGTTTTTTGGTTAAAACTATATGATTTCAGAAAATCACGGGAATCATAAAATGCTATGAAGGAAAAATATCTCCACTTGTTTTGGTAAGGAATAAAATAATGAGGACATAATTTATAATAGAGGGGAATAATTTCATAACCTAGGTAATGTTAATATTAAATAAATTATTTCATTATTTATATTCATGAATTATATTTTATAGAGTTATATCTGTTATAAGAATATAAAGTAATTTTTAAATCAAAAAAGAAATAGTTTTATTCTTACTAAATTTGTTTAAATGTATTATACGGTTTTATTTAAAAACATAATTTCCAAATTTAATAATTTTAATTTAAAAAAAATGATATGAATTTTTATATCATAAAGTCAAAATTATCTTATCATGAATTTTTTAAAATTTTTTAAAGAATTTGATTTTTGGGTGAATAGTAGAAGATGTTGATTTTCAATAAAACTGTCTTTTATTTCATGTATTTAAAATGTCACAGTCTATTTAGAATTGGTTTAAAAATTTAATTAGTTTATTTTGATTAAAAATAATCTATTAAATTTCATTGTAATTTTAATTACACTTGATTTTGTTATAAAAACATTTTATACTTAAAAATTCATTTTTCTAGAAATCCATTTTTAGACGTGTTTTGTGGGTTTATTTTAAATTTAATTTATAACACTTATATAAATTTAATTTGATAAAATTGAATCCATATTTTTAATCATAATTTATGATTTTTTTTAACAAAACTTTCATTTTTTTCTATTTTAAATAGTAACTGGTAAAAAAATTCAAGTACCACGGTAAGAGTTAAAGTAGGTTAAAAGGGTTGGAACTAAAATGATAAGGCTTAAAATGTCCTAAAAGGTTTTATAAATACTATTGTATGGTAATATTTTGAACTTATATCATCTAATATTTGAATATTATTCATTTTTTATCAATTTTCTTGAGTAATACATTAATATATTTTAATCCTTTGAAAATTTCCAAGTGTGGCCTCTCCCTCACTTATAAAAAGAAAACCACTATACTCTGTTATATACACTTAAATATCCTATAAAATTTACCAAAACCTTACCAAATAAATTCCTAACATACCTCCCCATGTCCTATAATTCATTTTCTGATAAAAATACCATTATAATATGGCTTTAAGTATAAACCTATGGATGTTGTTTGGAGAGGAGGTATAGTTCTTAACTAAGTGTTTTTTTATTTATTCTTTTACCTCATTCAAAAGTCTTCAAAAAATTATGATATAATAACATAAATATATCCCATATACTTAAATTTTATTATTTTTATGGTATAAATATTTTTTATCTTCTTTTCCATCTTGTGGGAATTGGAAACATCTCTTGTGTGTACGTATAGACTGACACCTCCATGAAGCGATGTGTTTCGTTTTTCATCATCGGATCATATGGATGTTTAAAATGATGGAAAAAATAAATATATATGATATTCATGACATCATTATAATTCTATAAATATATTATATCATATATTTTCTTAAATGACCATACATTAAAAATTTATAACGTTGTTTGTGGGTACATGTGGAATACCACTTCCATAAAGCAATGTGATTCATTTTTCATTTTCACATTATATATATGGTCATAAGAATGGAACTAATGAATAAATATTAAATTTATAACATATTTTTTATTCTAAAAAAATAAAATATTATCTTCTTTATTTCTTCTTCACCTGTTATAAAAATGAATGTGTCATTCATTTGTACGTAAAGACTACTGTCTCCATGAAACTACATGGTTCATTTTTCATGATCACCTTACATGGTTAGTTTTAAAATTGTATATAATGTATATATATGAAAAATATAACATGTTTATGATTATATAGATAATGTAAATATAACCCATTTAACTATGGACAACGTACTGATGTGGTTTTAAGGTTATAAACCAAACGACCACAAAACATCCAATGTGAACTTAACCATTTTAGTAACTAAATAAAACATAGTAATAAATGAAATAAAATGAATAATAATAATGAAATTATTATGAAAAATTATATTAAGAAAGTGTAAAACAAATAAAAGTTTATTATTCGTGATTTAGAGAACATAAAAATCTATATAAGACTTAAGGTAAGGAATTTTATTTAAAAATGTTGTTTAAAATGTTTTAAACTCTTTCTCCTCGATATCCATGTTCTTTCTCCTCCATATATGTGTTATTTTAAATGTTTCGAGAATATTATTATTTATGATTTAAAAAAAATTTAAGTCATTTTTTATTGTATTTAAACTTATTTACAATGGTTTAAAGAGGAATCTTTTCAATGTTTTTAGTATGGGTTATTTTTACTTTTTATGAAAATGAAAAAAATAATGTTTTTTAGCATATACGTATCGAACAACTATTCCAATGTCATAGTTATTATTAGTAATCAAGATTACTCTACAAGTTAACATGTTTTTTAAAATAATATCATATTATTTATCTTCTATAAATTTTTCAATTTTAAGAGTTTTTTAAAAAGGAAAATATATTTCTCCACATTTTTAAATAAAAATGGAAAGTTATTTACTTATAGATTTAAATGAGTTTTTCAAGGGTTTAATGATGAAAATTTAAATCTTAAAAAAATTATTCATGATATGGTACTTTATAATTATATATTATGATGAGTGGGCCCAATATATCTTATATTATGAGTGATCCTGATATTGCTTATACGACGGGTGAGCCTGATATAGCTCTCTAATGCATTAGGTAATGTTATTTATCTTTAAAGGAAAGAAGTAGGTTGTTAAACAGTGATTTTTATCCTATGGATTTAATTGGGATATTTTTATTCTGATACAAGTGAACATAAATTAATAATATAATGCTCTAAAATTCCTACAAGGGTTTCAATTTTATTGTTATGGTTTTTTAAGGTTTTATTTGAGAAAAAAGTGTTTTCCCCAAGTGGAAATGATTTATTTTGTATTCTCAAAGAATAATGTGGAAAAGGTAGAAAAATTATAGGTTTTCATGTTTTTTACTAGTCTATAGGATTTTTTTCATTTATATCTCTTAGAGATATTTTTTTCTCATCCCATGTTTTCAAATGTTTTTCACAGGGTGTAAGGATGAGTAGAAATAAAGAAGTCGAGTTGAAATTCATGAAGATTTATGATGAAAAAAATGTGTTTCATTTTAAAAGTTTTATATTATGTTAAAAATGGACACTGATTGAAATTTTACTCTTTTTAATATTTGGTTTTTTTATATAATATTTATTACCTAATTCTATAAAAATCTAAATCTTAAAGATCTTATAAATGTTAGAAAGTTAATTCTTGTATAAAAACACAAGATTGTATAATGTTTTAAAGTTGGGTCTTTATAAGTATCCTAATTTGTTTTTATTAGGGGTATAAATTTTCAAGGGAGAAAATTATTTTAAGGGGGGTATAATGTAACACCCCAATATTTTATGATATATTTTTCTTTAAATAAATTTAATTTCTTTTATAGTTTTAATTACATGAAACACTGATTTTAAATGAACCATAATATACTACTGAATTATTATTATTTAATGTGAAATTTATTGCCAAATTGTGGGATAGGAAGGAATTAATAGGACCAAATAAATTATAAAAAATTATTTTTTTCACATATATAAATTGAATTCATTGGAATAAAATAAAAGCATTTTAACTTTAAAAATATGTTTTTTCTAAAAAACTGTTTTTACGTGCGCAATGTGTATTTATCATAATAAATTAAATTAAACACTATTTATTAATGATTTTTAATTAATTTTTTATAAAATAAATTCAATAAAATATATTAACATTCATTTAATAATAGTTATTAGGAAATGAAGGAGAATAAAGTTGTTTTATACTTTAAAAATACATTTTCTTCAAAATGGTTTTTATTGCACTTTGTTTTTGAATATTATAATTAATTTCAAAAAATTTATAAATTTAATTTTAAAAAAATGAATATAATTTTATAATTCATTATTTCGTAATATTTTTAAGGATTAATTTTTACAAATTTTCTAAAAAAATTGATTTTTGAATAAATAGTGAAAAATATAGATTTTTCAAATATTTTCACTTTTATGAAATTATTATGATGTAATGATTACTTAAAATTTTGAAAAACCTCTGTATCAAATAAATATGTCTTTATGGAGTAAAACATTACTTTTAAAACATTATTTTTAATTTGGAAACTCAAGCTTCACTTTTGTGAACATAAGTTGTATTTTATTCAAATTAAAAATTATTTTTAGGACTTTGCATTTAATGGTATAGTTGGAAGGTTTCATTCAGTTTTGTATTGATACAAAAGTATAAAAAACTTATTTGGTTTATTAAATAACCAAAAAAATTGGAAACCAACTTTTTACTTTGTTTTAATGTAAACTGGTTTTTACGCTAAAACTGGGCATTTTTTAAAATACTATTTTTCATGCTTTTTGTGTTATTATATTAAAAATAATTTCTTCCAATTATTTAAATTTATTCTGATAAAATGGATTGAAAATTTGGAATAATCATTTCCAAAAAAAATTATAATTTCCCTTTTTTTTTATTCATATAATTAATTAATCATGGTAAAAAATATAAATTATCATGTTTAAGGTAAAAATTGGTTTAAAGATGTTTAACTAGAATATAAGGCTTAAAATGTATCCAAAACTTATATAAATGTGATTTTTTAGTATATTTTGAACCTATCACATATTATATTCAAATTTTGCGTGCCTTCGTCCCACTTTACTATATTATTATATATATTTTATTTATATCTGTTAAGTAATTTCAAGCATGTATTTTCCCTCACTTATAAAAGAGAACCTTCTCTCCTCCCTTATTCATAAATATTGAGCCTCATATCTCAGTCAATAAATTCCCTAATACATTTTTAGATTACTTCCATCCATCATATAGATTTTGTTCTTCCCCTAAGACCATCCTAATAAGACTTAAGGTATAATCCAAAGGTGGTCTCCCAAAGAAGAGATAATTATCTTACCTAACTCTTTCAAAGTTTATTTATTAATATAATTTCTATACATCTATTTTATCCATCCTAAAATAATGAATCATGTATCATAAATATAATTATATGAAATTTTTATTATGTTAAAACCATTTTTCACCTCCTTTTGATCAAATGGGATATGAAAGTATCGTTCGTTGTATGTGTGGACTACCACCTCCATGTAGCGATGTGATTTATTTTCCTTCAACCATTCACATTTATGGTTATAATGATGAATTTATTGAATATATATGATATTTTTAATATTATTGAATTAATTTAAAGTTAAATTATTATTTACCTTTTTTTATTCCATCCATCGAAAATTGGAAACATTACTTGTGCGTACATACGGACTACAGTCTCCACGAAGGGATGTAATTCATTTTTCATCATTGCTTTATATGAATGGTTATAAATATGTATATAATAAATATGTATTATATTTATAGAATGATTAAAAAAATTTGTATGATGAAACCATGATCAAATTGAAAGTACCATAACTAATAAACCAAAACATACATGAAATATAAAGCGGTTAACACCTGAAATGATGGTGATGATAAAATATTGTTAATGAATAGGTGATAAGATGTTATAAGAAAACCATATATGGAATTATAAGTATAAATATGGTTCTGTTGTATAATTATAATAAATTTAAATTTATTATATAATAGGTTAAAGTTTCTTATGAAGAAAGTCATACTTGAGGTAAGGGTTTTATGTTATAATCTCACTTTTTACCAAAGTTGTTTATGTATAAATTTTATAATGATTAAATTATATGATCTATTTATTTAAAATATTATTTATTTTCTTATACTATGGTTATTTATTTAAATTGAAGTTTTTTCTTTCATTTTCCACTCTCTAAGTACTCAAAGGTCTGAAAGAATGTTTTTAAGGAAAATCAACATTGTTTTCTATTCAGTCATAAATATTTTATTCCATGTCCATATTTTATTTAAAAATTTTTTAATAATGTTTTTACTATTATAAAAATATTTATTGAAGTCATTTTTACACAATTTTGACTTTATATTAAAATATTTAAAAGTAATCTTCTTTTTATGTTCTGAATGGGGTACTTTTTTACCAAAGGTGTGAATATAATCTTTATTTTAACATATACCACATAAATGTATTTTCCCACCATCATGACTATTATTTTACTTGAGTCTTAATTTAAAAGTTTCCATGGTTATTTTTAAAGAAAATTTTTTTTCTAATATTTTGTAAATTTTTATATTTTGAATAAGTGATTTCAAAATAAAAAAGGGTATTTTCACCCAAGAAATGTTTTAGTGATATTTTAAATATATTTTCATCCATGACAACATCAATTGGTGTTACTTATGATTTAATAGGAATATTATATAATGATATCATCTTTATTCATTCTCTAGATAGTTTATGATTATAATGATGAGAATTGATAAAAATTGTTTTCTTTTACATGGGTTAAGATATGAAGAAATGATAAATTTTTTCATGATATTGTGGCTTAAAAATGAATGAATTATGTGATGGGTGGGTTTGTTATATCCATATAATTAATTGGGTAATTATTAATATTTATTATATCAATGGGTACATAGGAGGTTATACCAATCTCAAAATAGGGTACACTAGAGGTTATGTCAACTTAAAAGAGGGTACATAGGAGGTTATCCCAAGCCCAAAGGTGGTATAAGAGTGGTTATCCCAATACTAACATGTGATGAATGTCCTAGTGGGTATAATTAAAATAATATTTTTATGATTATGATTATTCCACACTTTTTATGTCACTCTTTATGACATGTTATTATGCTTATATATGATCTCATGGCTCATTATCTTTTATTCATTTATGAGTCATGTATTATGATATGCCAAATCCTTATGTCATGATTATGATCTATGAATTTTAGGGTATGAATTTAAAATGTTAATCTTATGTTGTCATACCCTTATAATCATGATATTCTTATATGTGATCATTGATTAGTATCTCTCATATTTACCCTTACTAAGAATCTGAACTCACTCATTCTTGTGATTCCTTTCCCCAGGATATGAAGAAAGGTTTTAAGTAGGGTATGTCTTAGAAGAGTGCTTTGTGAGAAGAACTTTGTGATAGATATTGAATATATTTCAAGAAATATGATGATTATGTATCTAGTCTTCAAAGACCCTAAACATTTATGTTTATGGGGAATGTATTGTTATGAGATGTATTGAATATACATATACAATGATATAATATTTATGTATGTAATGTTTGGGTCACCTCACTTAGGTTAAATTATAGTGACCAGGGGATTGAGGTCTTATAAGGGACTTCTAGAATATTCAAATTGGGTAGGGGTTCATGGAAATTTTTAAGGTAATGTGTAACTTTGAGGGGGTGGAAGTGCTCCCCTTTTCTAATTGATGAAAAGTGAATTTTCCAAACGCCTATTATTTTTCAATAATGGAATGGAAATATTCAAGGGTTAATGGTTCAAAAATTAAGAAATAATGGAGTGTGTGGTGAGATAAGGTTGAGAAGCCTCTACCACTTATTTTCACACATGTTTTAAACATGTTTTGTCCATTTACCATTAGGTTTTTATATTTCACCATTTTTGTTTTTACACAAGTAACTAGTTCTTAACCATGTAATTCACCTTTTTATGCCCAAAAATAAAATGTACCTATCAAATAATTTGGACCTAATGATTCTAAATATAAAATCCATTTTATCAAAAAAAAAATCCTATGTATAAGAAAAGTCAATTTTCATATTAGCATGTGTAACGCGTAAATACTCATTTTTAGAAAAGATATATTCGCTACTATAAAATATACCTTTAACAGCACTAGCCTTTATTAGTGCTAGAAAAAAGTGCCAATAAAGGTGTCATTTATCAGCGCTTTTATTTAGCGCTAATAAAAGGTATCCTTTATCGGCGCTTTATTTTTAGCGGTGATAAAGGGTACCCTTTATCAGTGCTTTATTTTTAGCAGTGATAAAGAGTGGTCTTTATTAGTACTTTTTTATCGATGATAAAGGTCTAGAATAAAATGAAATAATTAAACAAATAAAAATTAAAAAAATATATTAATAGTTTTATTAATTAAATAATTGTTGATAAAAATGAATAAATTGAATATACATATATATAAATTATAAATATTAATAAATAGTATATATTAAATATATAGATATGTAAAATGAATAAAATGAAATAATTAAACAAATAAAAATTAAAAATGAGTAAATTAAGAAAAATATTAAACATTTTATTAATTAAATAATTATTGATAAAAATGAATAAATTTAATATACATATATATAGATTATAAATATTAATAAATAGTATATATTAAATATAGATATATAAAATGAATAAATTGTAATAATTAAACAAAAAAATTAAAAATGAATAAATTGTAATAATTAAACAAAAAAATCAAAATGAATAAATAACAAAATTATTAATAAAATAATTATTAATAAAATGAATAAGTTTAATATATATATATATATATATATATATTAATTATAAATATTAATAAAGAATATATATTAAATATAAATTTATAGAAAATGAATAAAATTTAATAATTAAAAACATATTAATGTCTTATTCATTTTTATTGTTCTTTAATTTTTTAATTTAATATATATCAAACGTGTGTTACATTGATTTCACATACATATACATAATTAATACATTTTTATATACATCACACAAACATAAAAATTTACTCAATTAATGAAATATTATATAAAAACACAAACACCTAATATTTATGTAATTTATTCAAATTTTAGTATATTTTAAATTATAATTATAACGTGATACATTTAATATATTATGTTTTTAATTAGTCAATTATATTTATTTATTTTTAATATTATTATAGTTAGGTATTATTCATTTATTTTAAATATTTTTTTTATTATTATTATTTTTAAATTTAATCATTTTCTATTATTTATATATATATATACTATGTTTTAGTATTTTCAATAATTATTCATCTTTACTTCAATATATATCCATGTTTTCTTAATAATTTATATTTAATTAATAAAACCTATCCATCTTTTCAATATTTTTAAAGTGTACTCGTTTTTAACTATTCAAATTTCACTCATTTTTAAAATGCAAGTACTTAAGATTATATATTCATTAATAATGTTAAATATATATTTTTAAATAAATATTGTTTTTTTAAACTTATTTATATATTTATAAATAATTATTTATATTTATTTAAATAATTATAAATTTAAAATAAATTTATTTAAATAACAAATTTATTATATTTATATTTATATTTATATTTATATTTATATTTATATTTATATTTATATTTATATTTATATTTATATTTATATTTATATTTATATTTATATTTATATTTATTTATTATATTTATGTATAAGTATATAAATATACCAGGAAAGTTCAGGACCGAGCGTACTCGATCCTAAAAATTTTATTAAAAATAAAAATGCATAAGATACAATAAGACGTGTGGTACAAAATTACCACCCAACAGAAAAATGACAGGTCATTGGCATCCAATCCAAACATGATCCAAAGACCCACACAAAATAAAAGACAGAAATCCTAAATATCGGTCACGTGACTCCAAAAAAACCATAAAAGGCCATAATTTAAGTGCCAGTCGGCCTTGCAAGTCGTGGCTATCCAGCATGCACTGACCGTCAATGCATACCCGCATCCCGAGGTCATCACAAACCCTCATCCCAATGTCATCACATGCGACCGAAAGCCGTCTGAGAAAAAACCCAGCTAATACCCGCATCCCGAGAATCTCACCCAGCACGTTCTGCACCGTCAATCATTCCCTTGACCAGAAATCATCTCGCCTATCCATGTCAAGATGGTGACCGATCCGAAACCGGCCATCCTCACCGTCATCCCGGAACTGACCGCTCCGGCAGCGCTGCTCACGTCGTGGAGGCCAGTCCCGGCCATACAAACTCCTAAGGTCGCCCCGTCTTGCTCCATCGCCAACCCAAGATCGTTACCATCATCTCGCTGGAGTGTCGTCAGCACCTCTACCAGAGAAGACCGACAAAAACCATCCCTCTTGTGTCTGTCCACCGGGGTCTCTCCCAAGAACGCCGCATCATCTCCAGATATACCGCATCAGTTGCCTTTCAGTCGTCACCGATTTCATCACCAGCCTGCGCAAAACGTCATCCCATCGTAGCAGCCTCCCTTCGCTGGTCAGCCTCAATCGTCGTCGCCCCCGCGAGATCGATAACCCCAAAGGCACCGCCGGGGTCCCAAACCCACCGGGATAACACCGATGTTAATAGTCGCTGCAATGGGGATGCATCACCTCCACCAGCACCCCAAAAACGACCATCATCACCCTTATCGGTCGGGAGCACACTCGACCTCCATCCATGCATCTTGCAGCCATCATCATCTACCTCTCAATTTTCCATCTTACCACCAAATATAATCACGACGTACGTCACTAGAAACCTTTCATACAACATCCGCTGATCCATGCCGCCATCATCTGCATGGTTGGCCTCAACTTTGATATCTGGGTTCGCTGGAACCAGATCCTCTTTAACAGGTGAAACCTCCCCATTAGGGAGAAACCCCTCCATATCACTAGATTTCCCCCGAGATTTCCCCACACCACAGGCTGCAAACATCTGGAAATTCCCAACAATTTCTTCGTTTGGAACGCGCTGAACAAAATTGCCATCGGAAGAGCAATTCTCACGAGAGAGAAGCTCTCCGTTAAAGAGAGATTTCTCCATCTCTCCTTATACACACCATTAAGTATATAAATATATATAATGATATAAATGTATAAATATTATTTTTTTAAAGTATTCATATATTTATAAATAAATAATTATATATTTAAATAATTATAAAATTATGATAAATATATTTAAATAGTGAATATATTTACCATATTTTTATTTTTATTTATATCAATATATATTTATTAAATATATATATGTGTGTGTTTGTGTGTGTGTGTGTATATAAATATATATAATGATATAAATATATTTAAATAATAAATATATTTACTATATTTATATTTATATTTATTTATTAAATATATATATTTATAATTATATAAATATATTTATAATTGTAAATAAATAATTATAAATATATTTATTTATAAATACATTTACTAATGTATATTTACTATATTTATAAAATTATATATTTATAATTATAAATAAAAAATAAAGTTTTTTTAAATTATTTATGTAATTATAAATAAATAATTATATATTTAAATAGCTGTTAAATTATCATAAATAAATATATAAATATATTTAAAAATTGTTTTATTTATAGTTATAATTATTTATAATTTATCAGTGCTAAAGTTTTAGAGCTAAAAAAGGATCCTTTTATCAGTGCGTATTTAGGGTTGATAAAGATGTATTTTATGAGTTATTTTTTTCAAGTGATGATAAAAGTTTCTCCAATCTATTTAAAATAACTCTAACCATGATTGATTTAGTTACGATTCTCAACATCTCATGGAACTCCCCTGTTGTCGGTGCTCCTCCTCTACATTCTCTGAGACGAATCAAGTCTATAATCTAAGGTGTATTATTTTCTCCCTTTCCTCTCTTGTTGATTGCTTTTTTGGGTTCCACGGATTTCATTTTTTAACTATTATAAACCATGAAGAACCCTACTTCTCTTATCCCATGGAGAACCAAGGACATTTTCTAATTACCAACTTCGTATCACTGATGATTGGTTGCATTAATTTGTTGTGCTATTGTGAGGAATATGACTAGATCCTAGGAATTTGTTTTATCATTTATGGTTTGCATATGTTGTTGCAAGTTCTGATGCAAGTTTAAATTGAGGTTGAAAATGAACTTTCTTTTCTCCATTCGGCGTAGCATTGGAACTACTATATAGGCTTTTCTTTTCTGAGGGTTTTAATCCCTCGCTTTCTAGACTCTCTCACCACCTAGTTTAATTTTACTGATCAAAAAAATGTATAAAAAATAAATTCTGATTATAATTCTTTATATATGATATATATGATATATATTTGATATATTTTAACTCTGATTATGGGAAATGGAAATGGGTTGTGCGCTTTACATATTATAGGCCACCATGATTTGTATTTCATATGTTCCTTACTTTTTTCAAAATAATTCTACATTGATAGGTATATTTATTTACAAACATATGTTAATATTATATGAAATTATATTTAATTTAATGTTTTTAATGAAAATTTGGTTCAAACAATATTGATTTTCACTTTATATTATTTGATTTTATGGTATTTTCTAAAATATTTTTGTTTTTTATTAAAGTGATAAAAACAAACACTTATGTTTAGAGAATTATATTTTGGTAATGTAATATGTTAGAAGCCATAATTAAAATTTCATTTAGTTTATTTTTTAATATGAGTGGGTTTAGGTTATACATGGGATAAATATATTTTTTAAAAAATAATAAGTGATGGGTTTTATTTAGTTTTTGAAACAGATTTGTCTTTAGTTTTTTGTTTTAATTAGATGTAACAAATAGTTTCTCATTAAATATATAAATTACTACATGATTTCCTTTAAGGATAAGTTTATATATATTAATTTCACTATATTTAGATCATGTAGGATATGTAAGGTTTTATAATGTATGCCTTTTAGATTATTTTTTGAAAATAGAGAATTTATTGTTTATTAACCATTGAAATATCTTATTCATGATTTAAATAATTCAATACTAATCAAATAAATCCATTAATAGGGGTTTTATATTGGATTTGACCATAATCAATGATATTGAATGGTTTTAGTTATGTTAGACTTGATAAAACATGTTTTATATAGAATCATGATCAATTATTATGTATTACACATGTTATAATAGAAATATTTAAGAAATTATCATGTTTTATTATTCAATTAAGGAATTTGATGTTTATGATACCAGATTAGTTATAGGTTTTATATATGTATTTAATATTTTATTTTTTATATGAAATAGTTCATAATATAAATAATGATAGGATAAGTATATTCTTCAAATTATTTTATTGTAATCATACACAAATGTGGTTTTAATAATCTTTATATTGTAAAATGAAAAAATACACATTTATAAATATTTTTTTGGCTGAGGGAACTATATGAATTATTATAAAATGAAACTTTTTTTTAGACATTTTAATTTTAGGAAATGGAAAAATTGTATGAATTTTATTTAGTAATTCTTTATTTGTATCTTTGTATACATTTTTTACTAGTTATTTAATTAATTTTTTCTGTTTACTGGTCAAATAATTTGTTCTCTAGAGTAATTTTTTGAAAATTATTATATTAAACATAATATATAACTAATTATTTTGTTAAATTTTTATAAATATTTCCTTTTAATATTTTATTTGAATAATCACTTGATATTATTTGAAATTATTTTTAATATACCTATCAATGTATGATTACAATATTTTTAATTAAGAAATGCATGCATAGATGTGATAAAAATAATTTTTATCATAAATTAGAATATGGTGGGTATTTTCTGAGGGATAGGTATGGTATGTTATAATGTGAGTTACTATAGATATTTTAGTGATTCATTAAGGGCTAAGGTGATGCTGATGTGACATTTGTGTTGTTATTTGTTCTTCTTTATGGTTTTTTAGAATTTGGATTTAACTAATGTATTATGACACCTATTATGTGGTCATTTCCAAAGGTAACCAATTATTTGAATACTTCCCCATATTTAAAATGAAATTCCTAAGAAAATGGCTATGTTATACTCATTTCATGAGTTGGATGCAATAAGTACATGTGATGGTTATCCCTGAGGGATAGTCTTGTATGCTAGGGTTCTGAGGTCAAATATCATGGTACCTGTAATGTGGTTATTTCCAAAGAGAGATAAATAATTTTTTCTCCTCCTATGATTCAAATGTTAACCTCTTATTAGTAAAATTATTTGAATTTCAGGGAACAACCATGGTATAAACTTATGGTATGATTAGTATAATTCACTGGTATAAAATAAGGTCATTACATTTGATTATCATGGTGTCCTGGTTAGTACACAATGACATGACTTACATGTGTATTTTGAGTGTTACTAATTTGAACATATACTCAAATATATGAATTGTTGTATATTTTAGGGTCCCTGTTAGTATTTACTTATTTATTTTTATACTCACGCCCTACACATGAACCTCAGTGGATATAGAGATCGTATATTTAAGATATAGGTGAGGGAAAAAGGACCAGTAACATATATTAGAGTCGATTTAGCTCAGTGGGGATGAGTTAATATTCCCATGGTAGTCTTAGGGACCTTTTAGCATTTTGAGATGATATTTGAAATTTTTAATTAAGATGTGGTAATTTAAAAAAAATTAAGGAGACTATTTTCATCCTCACCAGCTTCATCTCCCGAATAGTTATTATTATAATTTTGATACTTGAGTCGCATCCCCCATATCTTCTATATTTCTTGAAATAATCTAATAATTAGTTATCCAAAATGATCACTGGTACCCAGTATGGGATGAATACTACTCATAGTAGTTCAAGCAACATAGGTGCATGTCCAGAAGAGATAGAGGATGAGTCTCATACAGTAAAATGAAATAATAACTATTCAGGAGATGAAGCAGATGAGGATGATAATTGTCTATAACTTTTACCTTTGGATGAATTCAAATGATAACACCTACCATAGTGGATTAATTATTTTATTAAATTCAATTACTCATTTCCTTCAAAATTGATACATGCTAATCATTTTACAAAAGAGTATGAAGATGGAGTTAAATATTTCATCAAGTTTTCCATAGATCATGCATATGGCCCTTCTTGAATCCTTTTTCTGTGTTTATGTTGTTATTATTCAAGACAAATTAAATTTTTGATTACTCATGTATAAAATTTCTTCTAAACATGATGATATTACCAATACTAAAGAATAATATAGTATTAATGATGAAACTGCAGAATTATTAGGGGATTAACAGCATGCTGATGAAAAAAACAATGATGCAGTATCACAATGATGGATAAAATTATCAAGGTAATAACTCAGGGTATAAAATTTAAGGTTGTTTGGAATTAATGCAGCTATCCTAATGACCCCAATAAGTTAATATTCATTAGTTATGTTGGACTCACAATGATGATAAATGTTTTGATTGATATTTATTCATGTAATTGTGTCCAAACTGTAACAAAGGAAACCCTTTGGAAAGATATAATGGTAATCTTATGATATAGTTTATTTATTTTATCAAAAAATTATATAATAAAATATTGATTTAATTTTCATTATTCCTTGAAGAGTTCATTTATTTTATAATATTTCTATAAAAAAAATTTCCTTAATGGCCTCTAGAAAATCCCATAGAGGTTTCTGGACTATTCTTATAAAGTTTCATCTTAGGGATGCTTAGGGGAAATTTATGCCACACCCACCAGTTAGTTATACACACATTATAAAGTAGGAAACATAGACTAATTTCATTAATCTTCATAATAACAAATCATTTCACATGCATTGAAATCGATAATATATTATTTTATATTATTTATCTTATCCAATTTGATTCAAAATTGTTAATTTATGAAATATAAAAAGTGTGATGAAAATAAATAACATGCATCAAAACCAATGTACCCCTATTTCAAATTAAGGATGGGGTAGGCTTCACTAGAGAATAAATTGGTATATATTTTAAATCAATAACAAAAGTTTTATGTGATATAAAACAATATATGTTCCTTTGTTTATATGGGTATTGATGGATCAAAATCTCAAGCAACTTTCATCCCACAACATGTGATATAAAAGGAGGCTCTCATAAATAAGGAGGGTAAAATAATTGATAAAAACATAAAAGAAGTATGGGAAACATGTGTACGTATGACATAATAGTAATTTGTTATTCTTTATAACAGTATTACATAAAAATATATATTTATGTTCATATTTTTTTATTTGGTTTAGACACAAGAATCAGCAGTGATCTTACTAAAATAAAAACTACTTTCAATATCTTTAAAGCAGCCATAAAAATATGGTCATGTTATAGGATTATGTTTTGGAGTGTCTCCTCTAACATATTTCAAGAACATAAAACCACATGAAGATACATATAATATTGTGAGATGATTGAAGACAAAAATAGACTCACTGCAAGATATTATTATTTTTTCTGGTTTGGTAGACCAATGTATGAGAAAGGATCAAAGAGAACTGGCGGTGGAACAAATATTTGCACATAAACCAAATGACCCCAATAGCATTGAGGCTATTCATTCACCCCAATCGCATACCTTATTTGAGGTAATAAATTTTTTCATTAATATTTCTTATAAATGTGAATCAAATAACTTTTGATAACTTTATATTACTAAAATTATATAGGGTATAGTTTTATGTAATTTGTATCTGTCAACACCCATGCACTGCCCTATTGTGAGGGGTACGGTGTATAATATCCCAAGAGACAAGCTACACTATAAATAAATCCCAAAATATCACATGAATATGTGGATTGGGGTAGCTCATTAGATGACTGTTGAGTTACATGTTCCACTTGATGATCTGGATATTACAACGGTCAATGATGCTATTCGAATTTTCATAGCATGGTCATACAATATTATAAAGATACATGAGGTATGTCTTTAAAAAATAATATGAAAAATCTGTAACAGTTGATGAAAAAAGGTCTAAAGTGAGGTATGGTATTACAGATGTATAAATGGATGGATAAATGAAAGGTCGGATCAAGAAAATCTAGTGAATCGACCATAAAATCAAAATGACCTTTCGGGAGTCCTTCTCCCCACCGGTTCTAGAGAAACATTTATTATCCTTACACTTCATACATAGACCACATTTAAAGATGAAAATATGTATTAATTTCTATATTCAAAAGAAATATATGGAACTTTCATGACATATATAATTGGTCTTTAGACTATAAATGATATTCTCAAGCATTAATGGTTGGGAGTGTCAATTTTGAATAGATACATAAGGTACATTTTCATGATACGCCTATCCAAATAGTGAATTAATATGTTTATTAAAGTTAATAACTATTAATTTTTTCTATAGGTGTTTATATTACTACTATATAAAGGAAAAATCATGTGAATCACAATTTGGATTCATTAATCCCCGTATCATTTCTATGGAAAAACTTACTTTGGATAAGGAAAAAAATGAGAAGAAAAGAAATGAGCTACTTAAAGAATTTGAGAAAAAAATATCAAACAACAGACTCTTTTTATACTTATAATACAGAATTAGAACTCTATAATCTAACAATATAAAATATACTTTTAATTTTCACATTACGTATTTGTTTTTGTTTTTTTAAGCAGAACTAGATGTTGATCGCAATCAATTTGGATACCCAAAATATTTAATTTTTGGATCCAATGCATGGATATCCAACAAACCAACCACACATTATGTGTATTGTAAATTTATAATACACTAAAATCAAAATTTAATAGATAAATTTCAAATTATCTTTTTTATTCTGTGTTTTAACAAGAATTTTTTTATGATAGGGTGGTCACTAAATATTGGACAAATCTTGGCATGAAGTCGGAATCTAAATAGATAAAGCCTATGTATTACTAAAAATGGAAATATATAAAGGTATATAAAGAAAGATTTAACTATCAAAAGATATTTAAAAATAATTTACTTATTTTGGTCAATTTTTCTATAATGTTTGAAGCAAGATAATGGCAATGATTGTGGACATTATGTTTGAAAATTTATGAGAGAGATTATAAATCATGAAAACAATAGCAACTTCTAACAGGAAATTTATAAAGTTAATTAAAATTTCAATAAATATATTTCTTAATCATTTTTTTGTCTATATTTTCTCAGTGCTATCAAGATTTATGTAACCTTCATACTCAAAATAAGAAGTAAATTTATTTAGAGATGAATGGGTAGTGTACATGTTGTCAAAATGTTTGCTGAAAACAAATTTAGGTGATTACCTACTATGTTTATGATCTAGTAGGATCGATAACCTTAGAAATATGTTTTAGGTGTAAAGAATTGGTGTCAAAAAAATTATATATTATTTTTGATTTATTTATCAATGATAAGTATAATGGAGGAAATAAATTTGTTTAGAAGCACTGACCTACAAACAATAAAATTGTTGGGAAATTCTAGAGGTGGAGATGGAGGTGAAGGTGGAGGCCGAGGTGTAGGAGGAGTCAGATTCAAAGAATGAGATAGAGGAGGAGTCAAAGACGAGGACCGAGATAGAGACTAAGGAGGATGAGGAGACAAAGCGCGGGATTGTAAACAATAAAATTGTTTGGTATTGGAGTATAATTAGGATCATACCAAGATTTTGTTTGAGAAAAATTATTGAAAATTGTTCATAACACTTGTCACTTAAGATAAGATCCATTGTGAAAGTGTTTTAAGTGTCTTATTGAAAAAAAAATCACTTCTAGTTTAAGTTATTTTATATAGGAATTTAAGTAGAGGAATTTTTTTCAGAAACAAAACAGACACCACGTTCTTTCAAAATGATTATCAAAGGATAAAATTTCTATTAACACATTCTAATTGCTATCAAATATTACTTAAGTTTGAAAGAAACCCCTCACCAAGAACAAAATAAACAAAAATAAAAAAACAGATGCAGTTTCTTTCCCGTGACTTCTCAATACTATAAATAAAGGGTCTTAGTAATAGATCCAATAGTCACTTGAGAGTTATACAACACTAATATAATCATCAAATAGGTATATAATCAAACTCAAATATTTTAATAAATATGTGTGTAATAAAACACTGAAGCAATCAGGTGTATGAGAGAACTATTGGAGGATAACTAGTATTCAGAGATCATGGTCATCGAGGAGGGTTTTTGTCAAATGAAACATGACATCAAATGAAAAGAAATTACCTTATAAAGAAATCCCAAAAAATTAAAAACATGCTTCAAATGAAATTTTGAATCACCAAAAATCCAAATAAAGATCCCTTTGAAAAAAGAATCTAGTATCTTGATCTAAAATATCTAAAAAAATAAGTAAAAAAATTTCATCAATTGAATCATGAATTTTCATAAAATAACAATACAGTAGTTTCACTTTGGTGGTGGTGTAATTATTTGGTCTATTCAATCATCAATTATTTTCATGATATAATATCAAAAATTCTTATGAAATCTATAAAATTAACATTAATTATTCATGTGCACATTTATTATATAAAATGATCCATGTTCATATACTCATTACTAAAAAACTCATAATAATTTTCAATAAAAAATACATGAGAATAGGTATATTCCCATTTTGATGAAAAAATAATTATGATGTTATGTTAGAGTTTATCATCACCCAGAATATTGAAATGTATATACTCATAGCACATGAGCCTCAGCTCGGTTAGTGAGGACTCCTTAAGTGCATCCAGGCAACCCGGGATCAAATCCAGGAAGAGGCATATTTTTCGGTACTGTAGAAGTACTATAGTAGTACTGTAGCAGGTACTATAGTGGAACTATATCAGGTACTATAGCAGGAACTGTACTAGGTACTATTTGGCACTGTAGCATCCGGGACTATTCTCCCGTTTGGGCCTTCGGGCTACCGATTTGGTCCCTGATTCCATTAAGGCCTTAGGGACACCCAGACCTTCAGGTCAGTAAGGCCTTCAGGACACCTCAAGGCCTTTAGGCCACCTTAAGTGTAGATTCAGACTACACAACCCACAAGGAACAAGATCTATAAGGAGGATGAGCAGGGAGTTTTCACCAGAGCGGAATCTAAACAGATTACAAGAATGAGAGGGTATGGAACCTGCCATCGGTACAAGCCTGTGCATGCACAAGAAAGCCTAATCGAATAGCCATGCAAAGGTGGAGAGCTGATTTCACTATTAATATGTTGGGGAGGAGCAGTTTCAAGTAGTTAGTATGGGATATATGTAATGTTTGAAGCCTACAGGCAATTAATTCATCTAAGTCCTATGGGCTATGTAATACTTATGTCTACCGGCCTTGTAAGGGTTCCACCTCACCCCTTGAAAGGTGGATTATCAAAAATCAATAAAAAATGAAGGCCTTCGGGCCATTTGAGGTATATACTCATATATAGCACAATCCAAGAATACTTAATGGAGGCACTAGATTTCAGTGTCATTTGGATGGTATAAAGGGATATACTAATGTTTAGTACAATAAAAATGGGGTAAATAATTTATAATGGATTTTAGTGTCTTATAAAATACATAATGGGTCACACTGAATTTTTTTCCATCAAAGAAGGTAAATTTTTTATCATGAATTTTATACTCTCTATGATAGTGAAAGGGTAATATAGATTTTATTATGTTTCATAAAAACTAATATGTAAATATTTATTTTAGTTCAATAAATGAATGATGATAGTTTTACACTAATGATTAATGTTTTCTGGGAATAAACGACTTCTTCAACAAGGATGATTCACTCTTGAACTAGGATCATGTTCTTAACAAGGATGATTTACTCATGATGATGCAATTTTCTTTTTATTCTATAATTCATTCAGCATTATAGTTTATCAAACAATAATATTATTAGATAACCCAATTTTTTAAATAAAATATAGGATAAAAAGATACTGTGGAATCAACCATACCTCAAATCAATACATGGTGTACCCAGTATGACTCAAATTGTGTGGTTTCAAATTAAAATTGGCATTTTATTAATGTGTTGTCTCATATTTATGTTTAATTTATTTCTTTATAGTATTAATAACATAATAATTGTTTTATTATATAGGTGGATTCTTTTTCTCTAGTTGGGGTGACTTGTTCAAAGCTACTCATGCTCATGAGAGATTTTACTTTGAGGCTGCAACTAAGATAACAATAATAATGAAATGGTCAGTAATGTATACATCCATCATGAAAAGATGAATTTCTAATAATTATTTAGTTATTTTTTTCACCATTTATCTATTATTTTTAAGTTAATTTCCTTATCATTTTTATCTAATATTTTTTTCATAGATATTTTGATAAGTTGTATTTTTCCTTCAATCATCTACAACAATCCAGAAAAGATAAAACATAGTGCTTTTAGATGAGGCATTTTAAGAAGCATGGGGTTTCTTATTCCATACAAATGGAACATTTCTTTATTTTATATCTTTTTGTAGATGGTTAAAATAAAAACACACATCAAATACTCAATCAGACACACCTCAATCTGACACACAGTTTGGTTGATATGACTTGAATGGTATGTTTTTAGTTTATAATTTAAATTTTATTTCAAAACAGACATCGCATACTCAGAAACAATAAAACACATTAATATTATTTTTTACTTTATTATAATGATCCATAAGTCATTTTTTATGTATAGGAATCATCCACACCTCAATTTGATACACGATGTTCTCAGTAATACTTAAAGTGTCCATTATCAGTTTAAAATTGACATTTAAGTCCACAAAACATCACTCACTAAAAATAGAAAAAAATCACTTGGATTATATTAATAATTTAGGGATAAAATAATAATTCATTTTTGATATTTAGAAATTATTCTCATATTAAATTGGAAAACGATGTGACTGGTATGACTCAATGTGTGTGTTTCTAGTTCAAAATGAAATTTTAGTAAAAAACATAGGTGACATAGTCAAAACTAATAAAACATATTCTTATTATTTTGATGCTTTATAAAAATAATCCATAAGTCATTTGGGATGTGTAGAAATCATCCCCACCTCAATCTGATGCATGGAGTGATCGGTATGACTCTATGTGTATCTTTTTATATAAAATTTACATTAATTTTACTAAAAAAGACAACTAACATACTCAAAACTAAGAAAACATAGTCGGATTATTTTGATACTTTAAGAAAATGATAAATAAGTCATTTTTGAAGTGTAGGAATCAATATCACCTCAATATGATACATTATGTTCATGGTATGACTCAAAGTGTCTATTATCAGTTTAAAATTGACATTTTAGTACAAAAAAGTGTTACTCACTGAAAAATGAGAAAAAGTTCTCATATTTTGTTGATAATTTAGGAAAATAATTTATAATTCATTTATGACCTATATAAATCAATCTCACATCAATCCCATATATTATGTGACTGGTATGACTCAAAGTTCATGTTTCTAATTTAAAATGACATTTTAGTAATAAACACAAGTGGTGTACTGAAAACTGATGAAACACATTAATATTGTTTTTTTAATTTAGTAAAACTATCCATAAGTCATTTGGGACATGTAGGAATCATATGAACATAAATCCGACGTATGGTGTGACCGGTATGACTCCAAGTGCATCTTTTTATTAAAAATTAACATTAATTTTAATAAAAAATATAACTAACATACTCAAAACCAAGAAAAAACATTCATATTATTTTGATACTTTCGGGGGAAAATACATAAGTAATTTTTGATCTGTATGAATCATCTTTACCTAAATCTAATACACGATGTTCCCATTATGACTCAAAGTGTCCATTATCAATTTCAAATTGATATTTTAGTTCAAAAAGTATCAATCAATTAAAATTTAGAAAATGAAATTAGATTGCATTAATAATTTCGGAAAATGATTCATAATTTATTTTTGATGTGTAGGAATTATTCTCACATCAAACTTACATATGATGTGACCAGTATGGCTCAAAGTGTATGTTTCCAGTTTAAAATGAAATTTTATTAAAAAAATAAGTGACATACTCAAAACTAAGAAAATGAATTTGGATTATTTTTATACCTTATTAAATTTTTCCATAAGTCACTCGGTATGACTCCAAGTGAATATTTTTATTTAATATTGATATTCATTTTAATAAAAAAAACGGGCATACTCAAAACCAACCAAACGAATTCGAATTTTTTTAATAATTTATTAAAAAATCCATAAGTCATTTTTGATGTTTATGAATCATCCTCTACCTAATCTGATACATGATGTTCCTGATATAACTCAAAGTGTCTCTTATCAGTTTAAAATAGACATTTTAGTACAAAAAAGTGTCACTCATTGAAAACCAAGAAAAAAACTTGTATTGTCTTAATAATTTAGTAAAATGATTAATAATTAATTTTTATGTGTAGGAATTAGTATCACAAAAATAAAACACACAATGTGACCAGTATGACACAAAATGTGTGTTTTCGGTTTAAAATGAAATTTTAGTGAAAAAACACAAGTGGCATACTCAAAATTGAGAAAATGAATTTATATTTTTTTTATACTTTAGTAAAATGATCCATAATTAATTTGGGACATATGAGAATCATCCTCACCTCAATATGATGTAGGTTGTGACTGGTATGACTCCAAGTGTGTCTTTTTATTTAAAATTGACATTAATTTTAGTAAAAAGGATAATTGATATATTCAAAACTGAGAAAACACATTCATATTGTTTTGATACTTCAAGAAAATGATATATAATTTATTTTTAATGTGTATTAATTATCTTCACCTCAATATTATACATTATTTTCTCAGTATGACTCAAAGTGTATGTTATGAATTTAAAATTGACATTTTAGTTCTAAAAGTGTCTCTCGCTAAAAACTAAGAAAATTTACTCATATTGTCTTGATAATTTAGTAGAATGATTCATAATTCATTTTTGATTTTTAGGAATTAGTATCACATCAAACCTACACATTATGTGACCAGTATGAATCAAATTTCATGTTTTTAGTTTAAAATGACATTTTAATAAAAAACAAGTGACGTACTCAAAACTGTAGAAAATATTAATATCGTTTTGATACTTTAGTAAAATAATCCATATGTAATTTGGGATGTGTAATAATTATCTTCATCTCAATTTTATTCCTGGTGTGACTAGTATGACTCTAAGTACGTCTTTTCAATACACAAGTGTCATTTAAGTTTAAAATGTGCATCACGTCACCAAAACCGATCAAATGAGCCCCAATTTTTTCACATAATTCTATCTGATATTACTTTTTTTATTTCCTTATAATTTTTATCTTATAATAATTTAGTTAATTTTAATAGATATAATGCTTCAAGATGAACAATAAATGGTGTGATGTGCAAGAATCAACTGCAAATCAGTCTAATATATAGTGTTCCTGGTTTAAATTAATGTTTAGTTTAAAATTAACACTTGATGTTTAATTTATTTCTTTATATTATTACGAAAATAAGAATTTTTTTCTTATATAGGTGCATTATTTTGATCAAACAGGGGTGGTTTGTTCTTTTATACAGGTGCATTATTTTTCTCTATAATAGTGTTTTTTTCTTGTATTTGTGTTGTAAATTTTATTAAATTTAAATTATATATTTTTATCTGATTTTGATAATTTCTAGTGTTGTTTTTGGTGCTTCAGTTTCATATTGCAGCACACTGCAGTATTCCCTATTTCGGTTGCTGTAGTGTGTTGTGGCAATACACTAAAATATGCCTCTTTATTAGCACTTTTAAAAGCACTGATAAAGGGGCCCTTTATCAGTACTAAATAAAAGTACTAAAAAATGGTGTCTTTTATCATCGTTTTTATAATGTAGATAAAATCATAGGTATTATAACTATGTTGTGGTATTCAATGTTTTTTAAACACTAATAAAGGTCTATTTTATCACTCTTAAAGTCCTCTTTTTTAGTTGTGATTTTTAATATTAAAATTTATATGTAAGATAATATTATTAATTTCATTGATTTTTATAATATAAATTGGTTTGTTATAAAAAAATAAAATTTATGTGTTTTTTCAAAGCAATCCAAAACCGAATTTTACCAAAATGATATTTAATTAAAATAAAATCCCAAAAATAATTTCTTTTATTAGAAAATATTACTTAAGTTCATAAAAATGTTAATCATAGGTTTTATAAATTTATAATAGTATTTCAAAACATATATTTTTACTCCTTTAACATAACTATGATCAATTAAAATGTTTTATAAACTTCTATATCTTTATTATATAATGTTAAAGTCATAAAAGTTATAGTTTTGGTAAAAACTATATTTTCAAAATTAACCTAAAAATCAACTATTTCAGAAAAAATCTCAAAAATTAATCTTAATTTAATATTGAAATTATGAATCTAAAAATTAATTTTATTTTTTCAAATTAAAATTCTAAAAAATGAGAATTTAACTTTTAATAAAACATAAAAAGATAATGAAAACTATTTTCATAGGAAAATAACTTTTTCAAAATATTAACTATTCTTATTCTTATTTCATATTAATTACTAACAAAATTAGTGTTAATAAATTATTTATATAAAAAATGTATGTTATCCATAATATATATATTTTCTTAAAAGACTCATAAAAATCCAATTTTTAAAAATGATACATTTTAAAGAATAAATCAATCTTATTAGTTGTTTAACTACCCTAATTGAATTTTCATAACTGCCTTAGTATTAATAATGAAATTTATTTTTATTTATATATGTATTTCATAAATTGGTTTATTTTATTTTACCCATCAATTCTAGGGTATCATTTTAACAACTATATAATATTTTATGGTTTTTTTTGGTTTGATGTTTCATGTGAATCAAGTTATTTAACACGTTATATTTCTAAAGAAAACATATAATTTAAAATCTTGGGGTGTTACACTTAGTAATTAGGAAACTCAATCATAATGATTATATGAATGGAGACTAAAGTTCCTTTGGTAATTTTGTATCTAATTTCTTTGAAACCTCAAGTGAATCCATTCATGATTCTCATAAGCATCTGGATTCAACTGTTGACCAACTTTAACATTTGGCTACTCGAGAAAGTGTTACTCTAACACATAATATTATTCCTTTTTCTTGAGAAAAATACTTAATTTTAGAACTAGTATGATAATTTTTTTACATTAAGATTCTCTTTTTTAGTATTAATCATAAAGTGGTGATGATGTATTTTTATCTATAACAAAATATATTATCAAATGAGTATCATGTTTTACATTTAGTAAGGACTTTTATTAAATGTTCTCTCACTAAAATGAGGACCCCTTTTAAATTTATTTATATCCAATTATGGAAAATATCTATATTTCATTAGGATTTGGGTCACTTTAGTGATTATCCCAGTAGTTAGATATTTAGGTGGACAATCAGGCCAATCATATTAGATATGAATCTTGAATAGTTTAACAGACAACTCCTTTCCTAATCCATCATATAGATAAACTCGATTATATTAATCTAATAGCTTAATCCTATTAGGATCACCCAGTTAAGTGTAATCTAAAGAAAATTCAAAAAATGAGAACCTAATCCAATTAGGTCCACCTATTACTTTCTTATCTTACATTAATATAGGGGTATAAATCTTTTTCATGACCTATCAGGTTGGGTGATCAAGGTTTTGACAAGTGTTGGACTTAGAAGGAATATGAATTTGAAGGGGATTTAATCTTACCATATTATCTCATGTTATTCCCTTTATATGTATGCATGATTCTAGGGATTTTGTTTTTAATCTTATTCCTTTCACCAAATCAATATTTCTAAACCATGTTGATGTGTAACTCTTTACATAACTCATATCTTATTTTAATAACCCAAATTCAAAGCCAAATATATACATACATGTCCAAATGAATCTCATTAATAAAAGGTAAATAAAACCCTTTTATGTAAAGTCTTATAATCATGTGAAATCAATAATCCCCATAAGAATCAGCTTGGAGTGATAGATAGCCAACCCCCACTCTCTTAGACAAGGAATAAGCCTTCGGGCCAGTGAGTAATCTAATTCAAAGTCCCTCCACCCAAGGATACTTTACTCAATAGAGACCCCAATTTCATCATGATTCTAACACCTAATATTTATAAACTATAATTAACTTATTAATTCAAAATCATAACCTAGTATAAGAGAAAATCAAAGGTAGAATAAAACTAAATCAATCGTCATACCTAGCATATAACTCCTTATATACATCTATGACAATTTATAGAAGAATTTTAACTCTTTAAATTAAATAATACAAATATCTATAATATAACAATTATATTCATGAATAAAGTGGGTAATAATCTAAATAAATGAAAAATTCATATATTTAAACAAGGGATAGATAATTTATGAATAATTCATAAATAAAGTAATTATAATCACTTTATAATTAGTCATGTATATTGGACATTAGATAATTAAATAAATATAAACACTTTATATTCATTTACAAAATTAACCCATTCATATTTATCCTTTACATATACATCATATTAAATATTTTATATTAAATTAAATATAAACATATTATATTCCAATTATATTACATAAATAATTTAAATAATCTAAATATCACATATTCAATATTATTTAAACCTTGATTATATAAATTGTCAAAACTATAAGAACTCATCCTTAAATAATAAATAATCTTGAATTAAGTTAATAATTCACATTGAGGATCTTTTCAGGTTTAGAGTTTTATATAATTATGGCATTATTATTACATTACATCTAAAATATTACAAAGTATACACTTATACTTAGTATCCATTTTTTTCATAAAATAAAAACTCTTGAAAAAAGATTCATGTCTAGTTCCACATTTTAGACAGCATGACTTTTCCATGATCCCATCCTTGACCCTATTCATCTTTAAGTCTAGTGAAAAACATTTCAAGAAACATGGGATAAGCATAAAAAGCTCAGTAAGGATTATAAAATAAATAAATAAAACATTATTCCATAAATACATACCAAGCACAAGATCTTTAACATACCTCATGAAATCATAAGATTTATGAATAACACATAGAAATCATAAATCATAAATGTAACGTGTTTTATCCATAACATACTTGTGTTGCATCTTTCACAGCTACGTAGGGAGTTACGTTTGGAATACTCATCACAGTATATTCCCTAAATCTCTTAGGATAAGCATTAAAGTTTACCTCTGTCATGTTACCCAATGCATTGAAGAGCTATCTCGGGCTCACCCACCCTAGGTTTATCATGGAACAACCCGTATGCATAAACAATTCCCAAGAACCATAACATATTCATAACACATAAAACAAACATAAATGAAAGATAACATTTCCCCATTTCAATCACAATATATAATTTAAATATATTGGCATAAACAATCCATTATCAAAACCATTTTCAATACCAAAATACGTAAAATATTATATGGTATTTATTTTCCTTTAAAAAAACATTACATCCTGTTAAAGAAGTCAAAGATCAAATAATACTCGCGGTGGTGGAAAGGTCATTGTCACTGCGTATGTTAAAAAGAAACATTCCTTTTTGTCATTTAGTAAAATTATTCGTAGAAAAAAAAATATTCCCTTTGAAAGAAATGAAATTTCAAAGGGGTTTGTACACCGTATAAAATAAAGTCATGTATAAATCAAAATATGCCATAATGAAAGAAGATTGAGATGAAGTCCCTTACCATATGTACGACTAGTCCCGTTAGTTATTTAATCTCCTAAATAATAAACTAAAGTTAATTTTTACTTGATTTAGAACCTTTTTCAAGTTTATTATTCCTTTTATATCACTTATTACCATGTTATAAACATTACATAATCATTTGAGTTAATAACGGTCGTTTTGTCGATATTTGGTACTTGAGTCAAAAATTAACTTCTTATAATTACAAGTTGTTCATATGGTCAAAATTCCATTATATCCAGAGTTATATTCATGATTTATATATCATATATATCCAGTATATATATATATATGTGTGTATTTATAACAGTACATAACATTTGGAGATAATAAATGAAATGCACCGTTAATGGAGACGGTAAGTCGTGTGTACACATGAATGCTACTTTCATTTCTATTTTGTATTTTAATGGAAGTAAAACATAATGATACATAGTTATATTATAATTACAGTATAATATCATATATAATTTCATCAAATCTATCCTTTATACATCCCATGTATGGGATGAACAAGTCATATCACTTTGAGTTGACGGTAGTCCACACTTCCTCAAAAGAAATTATCGTATTTACCCATTATGGAAACCATAAAGGTATAATATAAATGAAAAATATATAATTATAAAGACAATATAAATATAATATATATCACACAAAAATATAGTTCCATCATAATGGCTACCATGAGAGGCGGTAGGATATAATTGAACAATCATCATTTCGTGATGCAGTAGTTCATCATCCATAGAAACAGTATGTTCTTTACCAATTAGACGAAGGTGTGTTTAAGTATAGTTTGAATAATTATCATAACAATATCCTAGTATATTTAGTATAATGGTGTTGTTATAAAATAAAGTAATAAATATAGTTTAGGGGGTTGGAGAAGTAAAATAAAAGAAAAGAACTTAAGAGAAGACGTTTCCTTTAAATCAGGTATCTCCCTTTGGTTTGAACCAAAAGGTTTACTTGAATTGCCTTCTTCCTAAGAAAAGTATTCTAGGAGTAATAGAGAGATGTAGGGAGATTAATTTTTCATAGGTTGGATGATCCAAGGGGCTTGAGATGTGTGATTAATGGGTTAGAGGTGATGGCTTTTTATAAGGGGGTGTATTTTTTATTATAAACTTATTTTCGATTTCAAAAGGTCCAAAACTAATTAATTTATAAGATAAGATAAATATTGTTCAAAATAAAATCATCCTATAATACTTGGATAGGTTTTGGATATTTTTTGAATTTTTCTAATCTCATTTATTTAAATCATTCATTAATAAGGTAAATAATGCATCATCATTGTGTCATAAATAATTTTATTTATTTGATATCTAAAAATTATAAAAAAATACTATGATATAGAAAATATTTTTATATTTAAAATTAATATTTATAGTTGAAGAGATAATTTATATAACCCCATGTTAAAATTGATTTACTAAAAGATATATGTTTATGTCATTTTTGTCTTTACTTTAAATTAATTAATATAAAGTGTCATGATCACTCCCAAGTGGTTCCATGGGGTCCCAAAATCAACCCAACGATGACCATGGTCGAACATGTATCAACCGATAGGATTAGGAAACATGTTAGGGTAATTTAATATTATTATTATAATATTTGTTTACCCTTATTTACCAGATTTACCCTTTAACCATGGTAAATAAAATATTTACTGAAGTAAATATTCATAATGTTTGAAAATAAAAGTTGCCTATTTACACAATTTGGACCTCCTGATTTCAAATATGGAATACATTTTTCCAAATTCAAAACACATAAGTGGCAGAAATTAATTTAAAATTAATTCTCGTTGTCAAAACAAAAAGCGTGTTTTTAAGAAATAATAACTATCAAAAGATTGACACTTGTTTATGTCCAATTTCAAATTGAAATTACTTCAAATAACCAAAATTGGATTAAATGGTAAAAATATAATCTAATTATACTTTAAAACCATTTAAAAAGATAATCTAACTATATAAATAAATTAGATTAAAAGGCAGTTTTGAATTAAAATACTGTATTTTTCACTATTCATAAAAAATGAACTTTATTAGAAAAATACCAAAAATTTACCCAAAGTAAATTTTGATGTCCTGATTCTGAAGAAAAATTTTATTGTTTCAAATAGAACATAAAAAAGTGACAAAATCTATATTTAAAAAGGTTTCTCCATTAAAAGGTGGTAAATCGACCCTTTAAAGAATATTAGAGTATTTATGCTTAAAATTGGATTTTTTTTCTTATTTTAAGCCTCTAAAATTTATTGTATAAATGTAAAAACATTTAAAAACATTTATAATCATATTATAGTTAGTTATGTTCATTCATGCTATTACAACGGCTAGGCGATAACTACCATTTAAAATAATAATATTATTATATTATTATTCGGTATAACTCAGTGTTGTGTGCAACGTAAGATTTCAAAGAAACCCGTTGTTACATGTTGAGTATGCTATCAGACATAGCATCTCATTTAAAGTAAAATTAATATTTAATTCACAAATATTAATAAATATGAAAATGTCATATTCTTTATTCACCTGGGATGTTACAAAAACTCTTCTTAATATGGTTTAAATAATTTCCTCAAATAAGGAAACTTAATTTTGAACAATTCAAATTAAATAATTATGAACAATTCATAATTTTAAATATAAACTACTTTATACTATTCTTTATTTTATAATCACTTTATAAATTACACATATAATTTTCATATAAACATTTTATATCTAAATTACAAGCCAAGTAATATAATTATGAAAATTTTTAACTATTAATAATTAATATTATAAAATGTTTATTAAATTAATTTTTCATAAATATTTAATTAATTAATTACAAAAAAAATATATTAAATTATTTTATAAAAAAAATTAAAATTAAATAAATATTTTAAAGTACTTTTTTATAATTTATAAATAATTTATAAACCATAAAATTTAATTCATAATTTAAATTTGAGAAAAATAAATTTTTCTTCTATATCATATTTTATGATATACTTATATCGTAAACAATATCTTATAATTTGGTGTGAGTTCTATTTATCATACTTTATGATAGATAATGTGTGGTGTATAATAACTTGTAGTGCATGTGTAAGAATAATTTAGTGCACACTTCCAATCATGACCTATAACAAGGCATATGTAAGAATAAACGCAATGTGTGAGGACTTGCTTAATATAAAACCAACATTGTGTAATATTAATCCAGAGTATGTTGACTATTGTAACTTATGACATATCCCATGTAATATAAACCCCCCAACACCAAGTATATCGTCATTTACAATACTATCTATATCATACTGACACTTTGTTTTCATCACATGAAATAGTTTGATCATCCCATACAATATCCCCTGTCACATGCTACGATACAAGGAAGAAAAAGTAGTCACTATATATGATATCACATGTTGTTAGGCACATCTATATCACATATTATGATATATTATATCATATATATGGTAATCTAACAAAACCAATATCATTCTTTATGATATTCCACATCGTATGGACTGCTACAGTTTAAATTCCATATTGTTTTTAATGATATCCAATATGATACACAAAACAATATTAAATTTCTTCATTTAAAACATGATTTAATAATTCATTAAGTATGGTGAATATTTTGTACCACTAGTGGGTTTTTAAGGATTGATATTAAAAACCTCATTTCTGAAGATCAACTATGCATGAAACTGAAACCATTTATATACAAAAATGAAGAACATCGTATACCTTATCACTATAGATGATTGTTTTTATTGTCTCCATCCATATATTTGAAGAATATCACTAAGAGGAATCCAGAAAGTGTTCTTATTTTTGGTGTATCCATGGGTTGGACCAAATCACTCATCACTTGGACGGGATCCTTCTCAATTCTCATGATATGATAGTATCTCTCGTAGTAAATGGAGAAGGAGAATGAAACCTATGGGTATGAGAGAATTAACTCCATCAATCAATCATCTAAATTGTTATGGCCTATTTATATAAGCTTCAGGACACTCCCAATTTATTCCATGACATTTACTTATATGTTACAAAATATATGAGTAAATGGAATGAGTTATAACATTTATAACATTCTATCATCTAAACATTCTCTCATTCATTTCAACTTATGAAATGGATATAATAAATGGTAGATTATGTATAGAAGATTCATATAGGTTAACATTTAATAATCAGTTACCAATAAATATTTGAGTTTTAGATTAAATTATACCATATTATTTGACTCACAACACTGAAATATGATATTTCCCTATCATTTAGTATGATATGCTTAAGGTAGTGGCATGGTATATCTATTTCATGCCTTATGATATACTTATATGGTCTCTTATGATATATCTAACTACATAAAATTCATATGGATTTTAGAGCATATCTCATCATAAATATACTATAAGGAAGTATTAGGTGGTAGATTGGCCAGGGATAGAGCTTTTAGGTGTGAAGTGATTGCTAATTCCCACACCCTTTAAGATATATAGTGATTTCCTTAAGGGGAGGTTGATCTAGACTTAATGGTGTCATCTTTTATGTTTGTAGATGGTCGTCATAGAGATCTTAATATGGTGTGTTGGTTTTGTATACCATTTGAACTTCAATGTATATCATTTCCTATTCATTCCTCCCTTGATGTTTTGATTTGGGATTCTAACCCTTTTGGGATTTTCACAGTGAAAACTACTTACTCAATAATATAAATAATGCAGAAAGAAAGTTTGGGGAATTATAAAGTGTCTTCTGGTAGGGCCTCCTCAACCTCATTATGGCTCAAGATATAGGACTTTTCTATACCTATTTAATTGGATATTTTTTATGGTGTTTTATTAATGATTCCCTCCCTATGGGGTTAGTGATATAGATTTGAATTATGTATATATATATTTTTTGTTATTGGTGTTGAGATACTAATAATTTAAAAAAAATTATAGGATTATAAGATCTAAGGAATAATGACATTATTCTTATATTTGGGATTTGGTGAAGTGGGTGTGGGTAATTAAGGACATCTTATAAGTACTCGGCATTAAAACATTATGTGATCTTGAGTTTTTATAGAAGAATTCAGTTTCTTACATTTTTAGGATATTTATTGTTTAGAGTTTTATAGAATTGGGTTATAACTCTTAACTAACAAACCCATATATTACAAAGTAAACACTTCCACTGAATTTCTATTTTTTTTAGATAATATAAAACTTTTAAAATGAAGCATGATTTATTTTCATAAAAATTGTTCATGAATTTCAACTTGACTTCTTATTTGTTTATACTCATCCTTTCACCCTGTGAAAAATATTTTGAAATGTTGGATGAGTGCAAAAATATTAGTAATGGATATAGAAGAAATAAATTTTATATTCTAGTGAAAAACATGAAACACATAAAAAAATTAATTTCTTTCACCTTATTCTTTGAGAATATAAAATAAAATATATCATATGGGAAAAACACTTTTTACTTAAATAAAACCTTTAAAACCCATAGTAAGAAAATTGAAACCCTTATAGGTATTTTAGAGAATTATATTTATAACCTATATTTACTTATGTTAGAAATAACTATATCCAATTTAAATATATAGGAGAAAACTCCCTATTTAACTCCATCATTCTTACCTTTGATGACAAGGAATATTATCCAATGCATTAGAGAGCTATATCGGGCTCACCCATCATATAAGTTGTATCAGGATCACTCATTGTATAAGTAATATCAGGCTCACCCATCATTATATATAATTATAAAGTACCATATCATGAATAAAAAAATTAATCTTTCACCTTTTCATGATAAATCCCGTCAAAAAATATTTTGAACTCATAATTAAAATGCTCTCAATTGTCTCTTAAAGATGAGAAAAAATTTTATTTTTCCTTAGAAAAAAAATTTAAAATTAAATATTCACAAAATATTAATTAAAATGTTTTATTTGAAAATAACCAAGAAAACTTGTAAAGGAATCTTTATAATGAATAATGACTATGATAGTAGGAAAAATTGATCGATCGATATACATTAAAAACATTATTTTTTTCACTTTTTTAAAAAAACTTAAAATTAACCTATATAGAAAACATGAAAAAGATTCCTATTTAAACCTTTATAAAGAAAATATATATAGTCTAAAATGAACTTTAAAATCCTTTTAATCATAAATAATATTGTTATTGAAACATTTAAAATAATGAAGATATAAAGGAAAAAGAGTTTAAAATACTTTAAATAATGTTTAAAATAAAACCCATCACGCCTTTTGTAAATTTTGAAACAAAAGGATGTTGAAGAAGAGAACTTGAAATGGATTTGTAAACAAATTTTATTTTCGTAAATTAATGATAAATACATCCCTGATTCATTTTATATACCATGGAAAAGAAAACATGTTGTGAAAATGTCATAAGTCTCAAAAAAAGGGAAATTGAGATGAGAAATCCCCTTACCTTAAGTATCGTCTAGCTTTGTACATTATCTAACTCCTAAATAATAAAATTATATTAGTTTTATAATTTATTATTAAAAATTTTAATGTTAACTTAATTATTTTTATTCCCTTTTTTCATTTATTACCATGTTTTATTTCGTTACTAAAATGGTTAAGTTCAAGATGGACATTTTGGGGTTGTTCGGTTTATAACCACATCAGCGCGTTGACCGTGGTTAAAGGGGTAATGTTTATATTATGTATAGATTATTAAAAATGATATATTTATTATTTTTATATATTAATTATAATTTTATAACTCACCATGTAAGGTAGTTATGAAAAAATGAATTACGTTACATCATGGAGACGGTAGTCTGTACATAAGCATGAAGGACGTTTTCATTTTTCTAATAGGTGGAAAATAATTAAAGTAGGTAATATTTTAATTTTATATAAACATAAATATGTTATAAATTTAATATTTATTAATCATATCTATCCTTATGACCATGATTAATAATTTAAAATGAAAAATAAATCACATTGGTTCATGGAGGTGGTATTCCACATGTACGCATGAACGACTTTATCATTTTTCAATGTATAGAAAGGTAAGAAAATAGATGATATATTTTATTTAAAAATTATAATTATTTTATTAATATAATATATATTTATTTTTCTATAATTTTAATTATCCATATGATCCAATTATGAAAAAATAAACACATCACTTCGTGGAGGTGGTAATCCACACTTACGCAAAAATGATGTTTTTATTTCCCATAACATGGAAAGGGAGATGAAAAAGGGTTATAAAATAAACATAATAAAATTTTATTATATGTTATATATTTAATTTTTTATATAAAAATTTTTATTAGAGGTTTGAATGGGGTAAAATAATAAATAATAAGAAAACACTCAGTTAAGATTTATACCTCCTCTTCAGACAACCTCTTTAGGTTTACAATTAAAGCCTTATTAGGATGGTATTATGATCAAACCAGAACCTAAAAGATTTGGGGGTTTTTTTAAAGTATATTTTATTGATTTTATTATCTAACAGTATCTTGAATTTTTAAGAAGATATGGAATGGGGTGTCCTTTTATAAGTAAGGGAGAGTACACACTTGGAAATTTTCAAAAGATTAAAATATATTAATGTCTAAATCAATCCAAATGGCTCCAAAATGAATCATATTTGATTAATATATGATATAAGGATGAAATATTTATATAAAATAGTTTTTAAGAAGATTTTATTTAATTTTAACCCTTATCATTTTAGTTTTAACCCTTTTAACATGTTTTAACTCTTATTGTGGTAACTGACTTTTTTACCAAATTTACTATTCATAATGACCAAAAATTAAATCAGTCTCATTAAAAAATTTGGATGTTATTATTCCAAATTTTGATTCCATTTTATCAAATTAAATTTCTATAATTTTCATAAATTAATCTTAAAATAAATCCACGAAATGCAACCAAAAACGGTTTTCCAGAGAAACACATTTTTAAGTATAAAAAAAAAATTATACAAAAATAAAGTGTAATGTTGATTACAATGAAATTAATTGGATTATTTTTAATCAAAATTAAATAGTGAAATTTTAAAAACCATACAAAATAGAATTTTACTTTTTAAATACATGAAATAAAAAAGATGGTTTTCTTAAAAATCGGTATAGTCAACTATTTACTAAAAATCAAATTTTTCTAAAAATTCCCAAAAATTCACTCTAAGATAATTTTTAATTTATTATATTAAAATTTATATCATATTTTTAAAATTAAATTATAATATTTTGAAATTAATATTTTAAATAAAATTTTATAATACATGTAAATAAATATAATAAGAATAAAAGTATTTTATTTTTGATTGAAAATTTACTTAATATTCTTATAATGAATATAAATCAATAAAATATAATTTATGAATATTAATAATTTATGAAATTGATTTATTATTAAAATTAACTAGGTTGTTACATTCTTTTCCTCTTTTTGAAAATTTTACCCTCATGATTTTATTCATTATTTAAACAAGTGGGGATATTTTTCCTTCATAACATTTTATGATTCACATGCTGCTTCTTAAACCATATGATTTTTTCACAAAACCTTAACTTGATGAATAAACTTATTTTAAAACACATTCTCCTACAATCAATAATTTGTACAGGTTGTTCCTTATATAAAATATTATCCTCCAACTGTACTACTTCTAGGCTCAAAACATGAGATGTATTTGGCACATATTTCCTTAATAATGAAACATGAAACACATAATATACTTAGGATAAACTTAGAGGAAATTTTATTCAGTAAGAAACTAATCTATATTTCTCTATAATTTCATATGGTCTAATTAATTGGAGAATTAATTTTCCTATAATATTAAAATTCATAACATATCTCCATAGAGATACTTTAAGGAAAACATGATCGCCAACCTCAAATGAAAGATATTTCCTTTAGTTATATGCATAATTATTTTTCCTACTATGAGATTCCATCATATAATGATGAACATTATTTACCTTTCTAGCCATCTCTTCTACCAACTATGGTCCCAAAAACTTCCTTTCACATACTTCATCCCAATAAGTTGGATTCTGATACCACTTTCCATACAATTTCTCAAAAGGCATCATCGGTATACTGTAATGAAAATTTTTATTATAAGAAAACTTAAATAATAAATGATATTAATCCCAACTTCTTTGTTAATTAATTTAATAAGATTCAATCATATCTTCCAAAGTCTAAATCATTCATTTTGACTATCTATCAGATTGAGGATGAAAATATTTACTAAAATTTAATTCAGTACCCAATGACTTTTGAAGGCCTTTACAAAAATTAGAAGTAAATCTGGGTTTGTGGTTAGGTAAAATATAGATAGGGAATCCATCTAACCTGACTATATTCTTAATATACAGTTTAGAAATATGATCTAAAGGCATAGTATCTCAAATATGAAGGAAATGTGTATATTTGGTTGATCAATCAACAATAACCAAAATGAAATTATTACCTCAATATTTATTTGGAAATCCCACCATGAAATCCATATATATATTTTCCTATTACTAATTTATCCCTAGAGAAGGTTGTGACTCCCTCTAGTTTATATACATGTTTTATTTTAATCTTAGTTTATCTCTTTGGAGGTTCTAAAGGATTTCAAAACTAGTGGAAATATGGTTTTTAACGTCGTCGTAATAGCGTTGGTTTTTTAAAAACCGACGTGAATAGTATGTGCGGGAAATTTTTGGCGTCGGTTTTACAAAAAACCGACACCCAAAACAATTATCTGATGATATTTCGCATCGGTTTTCACGAAACTAAAGCCGAAATTTTTTTAAAAAAATGTTTTGGCGTCGGTTTTGAGTAAAATCGACACGGAAAATAATTATAAAAAACATTTCGGTATCGGTTTTCAGAAAAACCGATGCCGAAAATCCAGTCGACTCACCGATTTTCGGCATCGGTTTTCTATAAAATCGATGCCGAAAATCCAGTCGACTCAAGTTTTGGCGTCGGTTTTCTATAAAACCGACGCCGAAAATAAAAAAAATAAAAAAATTGTGTCGGTTTTTTGGAAAACTGACGCCATAACTTTTATTTTCGGCGTCGGTTATTTTAAAAACCGATGCCGAAATGTTTTTTTAAAAGTTTCGACATCGGTTTTCTCTAAAACCGACGCGAAAGGTCTTTTAAAATTATTCGCGGACTGAAACCCTCATTTTTTTCGATCGTCGAAATCGAGTTCCATTGCGGCGCTTTGGACTCCCGACGACCTTCAAACATGATTTGCGATCTTGGATGGCCCTTGTTGAAGGTTTTGTGCCGTTTTCACAAATTCGGGTATGCGTTCTTCCTCTTTATCCATTTTTTATTTATTCTTCAAGAACCCTATTTTGCGCGATTTTTATTATTGGTTTGATTTTAGTTATAGTTTATCATTATTTTTTGTTTATATTATCATTGTTGGTATAGATTTGTTTGTATTATCATTGTTTGTTTGTATTATCATTGTTTGTATTATCATTGGTTTGTATTATCATTTTTGTGCGATTTTCATTGTTTTTTGTATTATCATTGTTGGTATAGATTTTATATTTTTTCTTCAAACACTATAGTGTTTTTTTATATTATCATTGTTGGTTTGTATTATCATTGTTGGTATAGATTTCATCTCCCTATTTTTGAGTGATTTTCATTATTAGTGTTTGTTTGTATTATCATTGTTGGTATAGATTTTATAGTTGTAGTTTATCATTTTATAGTGTTTGTTTGTATTATCAATGTTGGTATAGCTTTTATTAGTTTATTTTTGGTTTGTATTATCATTATTTTTTGTTTGTATTATCATTCTATCTAGAACTGCTACTATATTCACCATCATATTAATATCGATATATGTATTTGTTAGTACATAGGTATAGATCATACCACAAAATCGTCAATAATTTATACATATTTCCATGTACTCCCACATTTCACTTTTTTCATCCTTTAAATTAATGTACTCTTTGATATTTTTGACACATGCAACATCAAAATATTGCAACTATGTAAAATGAACTAATAAATTTTAAAAGAATGATATTGTAATTAAATTATAATATTAATATAACACACATGTATATAATATGAAAATAAACTGTTTACTCTATTTGTAAACGTGTTTCATATCTGAAGTTTTTTATATGATTATCATTAGTTTTTATTAAATATGTTTTTGTTTACAATTTATCTGATAGATATTTAAATGTTTATATGTTTTAATATATTCATCAATTATATTGTGATATCAGGTATTAATGGATCGTAATTGGATTTATTTATGAAGAACCACTAGTGAATATGAAAATGGAGTTGATAATTTTTTGGAATTTGCTAAACGACATCTTCAAAATATTGATTTAATTTTCTGTCCATGTGTGAAGTGTGTAAATATGAGAAAGTTAAACTCCAGATAAATCAAGAATCATCTCATTTGTTATGGTTTTATCTTTAATTATACACATTGGATCTTGCATGGTGAAAGAACTGAAAATTCAACATCCAATGTTGATGACGATATTCATAATGAGGCAGAGGATCGTATTAAATAATTAATTCATTATTTAGGTGTTGAAACCATCTAAAAAACACCAAATGTTGAATGATTGTATGGAGATTTTGAGAAACCATTATTCCCAGGTTGCAGTAAATATACAGTGTTATCAGCTGTTTTTAGATTAGTTAACTTAAAAGAAAAAAATGGGTGGAGTGATAAAAGTTTCTCCAATTTACTTGAGATTTTAAAAGAGCTACTTCCAGAAGGCAATGGGCTTCCAGATTCCAATTATGAGGCGAAGAAAATATTATGCCCAATGGGATTGGGGTATAAAAAGATACATGCTTTCCCCAATGATTATGTACTGTATAGGAAAGAAAATGAACATTTATCAAGTTGTCATACATGTGGGACATCGCGCTATAAGATGGATGAGAAAGTCAACTCAGATTCATTCTCAGGTGATGTCATGTAATGTTATGAAAAATCAATTTTTTACTTTCCAATGACATCATCCAATATTTTTTGCATACAATTCTGATAATTCAATTCTGATTTATTTTTAGGTACCAGAATCAAAACTCCAACTAAATCAATTTGGTACCTTCCAATAATTCCTCGTTTGAAGCATCTATTTTCAAATTCAATTGATGCAAAAAGGTTAAGATGGCATTCATATGAGTGCATCTCTAATGGTAACTTATGTCACCCTGTCGATTCACCATAGTGGAAGAACTTTGATAAAAAATTTCATGATTTTGGAAGTGAAGTTAGAAATATCAGAATGGGATTGTGTACTGATGGAATGAATCCATATTGGAGCCTCAGTAGCCAATATAGTTCATGGCCTGTTTTGATGGTACTTTACAACTTGTCCCCACATCTATGTATGAAGAAAAAATATGTTATGATGAGCTTGATGATTTCTGGACCAAAACAACCGGGAAATGATATTGATGTGTATCTTACACCATTGATTGACGATTTGAAACTGCTATGGGAGGAAGGTGTTAAAGTTTTCGATGCATACAAGAAAGATTATTTTCTTTTGCGTGCTATGATAATGTTCACTATAAATGACTTTTCTGCATATGGAAACTTATCTGGATATAGTGTTAAGGGACATAAAGCATGTCCAATTTGTGAAGAACAAACTTCATATTATCAATTGCAGAATGGAAGAAAGACAGTGTATATGGGACATCGAAGATTTTTTTGAATTGATCATCCTTATCGTAGATTGAAAAAAGCATTTAACGGTTTACAAGAATACAACCTCCCCCCTCTACCATTGTCAGCTGAAGAATATTATGAAAGAGTGAAAGATATTGATTTGACATTTGGAAAGAGAAAAAGTTCTGGTTTACAAAAACATATCTGGAAGAAGCAATCTATTTTTTTCAAACTACCTTACTGGAGATTTTTTTAGATAAAACATAACATTGATGTTATGGATGTTGAGAAAAACATATGTGATAGTTTGATTGGAACTTTGTTAGACATAAAATAAAATAAAAAAGATGGATTACATGCTAGATTGGACTTGATATTAATGAGAATAAGTTTGGAGTTAGCTCTCGCTGTGAAAGGAAACAGAACATATTTACCTCCGGCTTGCCACACATTAAGAAAGATTGAAAAGATGAATTTTTGTTAGTGTCTTCATGGTATTAAAGTACCCAGTGGTTTTTATTCAAATGTGCATAATTTTGTGTCATTAAAGGATTTTAAATTAATAGGTATGAAATCACATGATTTCCATTTGTTGATGCAAAAAATTCTACCAGCAGCAGTGCGTGTTATATTACCGAAATCTGTCAGAAAGACAATCATCAGGTTATGTAATTTCTTTAAATCCATTTGTAGCAAATTCGTTGATCCAAATTTGTTATATGTGTTGGAGAATGAAGCAACTCTTATTCTTTGTCAACTAGAAAGGTATTTCCCACCCACATTTTTTGATATAATGGTTCATCTATTGATTCATTTGGTGCATGAGATAAGAATATGTGGGCCAGTTTATTTAAGATGGGTGTATCCTTTTGAAAGATATATGAAAATTTTGAAAGGATATGTTAAAAATCCTTATCGACTAGAGGCCTCTATTGTTCAAAAATATGTATCAGAAGAAGTGATTGAGTTCTGTACTGATTATTTGAATGAGGTGGAGCATATTGGTCTCCCTGTATCTCAACATATGACAGTTGATAGAGAAGGTAGAGGGGTTAGAGGCTTAAAGGTAAAGTTCATTCCACGTGATGAAGTGATGCAAGCACATTTATACATTTTGAACAACACAGATGAGGTTCAACCATATATATCCTCACATATTGCTGAATTAAAGTTACGATATCAGAAAACAAATGAAAAGTGGTTGATCATTGAGCATAAGAAGACATTTGTTTCATGGTTTAAAGAGAAAGTCACTCCAGATATATCTGTATCAGAAACATTGAAGTGGTTAGCAGGGGGACCATCTCTTAATGTGATCACTTGGTCTGGTTTTGATATCAATGGCTACACATTTTACACAAAAAACCTGGATGACAAGAGTACCGTTAAGAATAGTGGTGTGATGGTATTCGCTGAAGCAGTGCATTTTTTGAGTGCCAAAGATAAAAAGCCAATTTCTGCATAAACTTCATATTTTGGAGTTATTGAAGACATATGGGAAATTGATTATATTAAATTTCAAGTCACTGTTTTTAAGTGTAATTAGGTTGATAGTAATAGTGGCGTAAAACATGATGAATATGGGTTTAAACTGGTTGATTTGAAAAGATTTAATCATAATGAGGAACCATTTATCATGGTGACACATGCAAAACAAGTATTTTATGTCATTAATCCTTCGAATGATCAGTGGTCAGTTTTTTTGCAAGGGAAAAGATATCATTTAGGTGATGAGGATGATTCTGATGATGCTAGTGATTTACATGAGCCTTATTCATCTATTATGCAATTTCTAGATGATTACAATGAATACAAGACAGAGATAGTGCATGCAGTACGTACCGATCACGATGAAGGCATGTGGAAAAACACTAAATTAGTCTCCAAATTTTTCTGGTAAATATTTATATTTTTTGTCTATTTTTAAAACTTACAAATGCATGCCTCTATTTTTACATATTTATTTTTGTCTTCCTTGTTTCTAATTATTCAGTTTTCTAATGATATGCAGGTACACAAAATTTCTTTACACTTTCTAGTAGCAATGTCAGATACAGATAGAGAGGAGAAGTTACTGAGGTATATCTATTTTGAAATATTATTAAATATTTAGTAATATACTTATTTAATGAAATAAAACTGTTAATTTACAAAAGAAATTGTAGGACTACTGATGCGTCCTCGGCGGGGGAGACTTCTCCAGTTACTACTCAAAAATCAACTTCTCAAGTTGGTAAACGTGGTATTACACGTTTACCAAAACTATCACTTGCTCGTGATGATAACAAAGTACACATCTGTTTTGATGATAATAATAATGCAGTTGTCCCAAATGCAGTTTAGTTTGTCAGTTATATAGCGATGCAGAGCCGTTGGAGGATTAGTATTTTATATCCTGATTGGAAGTTAGTGGACAGGACGTCGAAGCAACAGCTTTAGGAGGCCGTGACGGTAAAATATCTTTATTTATTTATTTTATCTCATTTTTTAATATTATATAGTTTAAATGACATATTTAATTTATTCAATTACAGATGACATTCAATTTTGAGGAAACCAAAGAAATTAGGAAAAGACATCTCTCTTTAGCGGCGGTTCGATGGAGAGATTTTAAAACCAAACTGACAAAATAATATGTTTTTGGAAAGAGAAGGTTTGAAATCCCATGTCTTAAGTATCCATATATAGATGAAGAAACATGGAAGTGGTTTTTTGACAATTTTCAGGAAGAGAAATTTCAGGTATTGTAATTGTTTTATATTTTAAAATTTATGCTATATTTTCCTTATTACTTAGTAATTTATTTTTATGTAACAGGCCTCCAGGAGATCTCATCAGGATATCCAGTATCAAAACGTATACCCTCATACTTTATCACATGGAGGGTACTCATATTTGGAGCAGAAAATGATTGAAGAAAAATTTGAAGCATTAAGAGCTCGATCAAGTAGTGGTTCAGAATAGGTCCAGTATGGTCCTCCATCTCCTCCCACTTTCCATGAGAAATGGAAACGAGCAAGAAGAAGAAAAAATGAACAATATCTTACAGAGGAAGCTCATAAAGTGGCTGATAGAATTGTAAGTAAATATTATTTATTTGTTAACAATTTTACTATTTTATAATTTATAAACACTAATATAACTTTTTTATTTTTCATTTCAGGATGAACTTCAGGAGCAAGAGACACAGGGCTCTTTTATCCCCGAGGGTAGGATGGATATTCTAGCCACTTCTTTGGGAACGTCAGAACACCCCGGCCGTGTTAGTGTATATCAGGCAGGTGTTAGTATTCGGAAGGTTTTTGGTAAGATTAAGCAATCAAGAGACCCAGAAATCGAATCCTTAAAAGAAGAGCTTCATGATATGAAATGGTCTATGGGTGATCAAATTCAAGCAGCAGTACAGAAGGCTTTATTAGAACACTTGGAAAGACAATCACAGTCTGCGCAGCCTTCCAAGGTATATTATTTACTTGTCATCAATTTTTTTTTTATAAATTATAAACACTGATGTAACTTTTTCATTTTTCAACATTCTCAGCCTACTCACCCGGACTACCCTGCCTCATCTGCTTACCCAGCCCCATCTGGGCAGCCTTCCGAGGTATATTATTTACTTGTCATCAATTTTTCTATTTTATAAATTATAAACACTAATATAACTTTTTCATTTTTCAACATTCTCATCCTACTCACCCGGACTACCCTGCCCCATCTGTTTACCCTTCCCCGTCTGCGCAACCATTTGAGGTATATTATTTATTTAATTTTTAATAAATTTTTATATGCTATAAATTTTAAACACTAATATACCCTTTTCATTTTCCTTACTTCTTATTCTGCTCAACTGGACTATCCTTCCCCACCTGCTAACTTTGAGCCTCCACCTCCTCCCTCGGATCAAGCCTTATATTGTGAGTTGTTTGCAGGAGATCCTTATGTGCATATTGTTACGTTAGGACAGGTGTATTTTTTGGGGGACTCGGTACATCATCAACCTATGCAGATGGGTCAGGTTAGAGTATCAGTACTTGTTATTATAGATCCTACTGCTCTACTACCATTTCCTACTGTGGAGATCACCAGTGTTGGGGAATGTATGGGCCATTTTTTTACTTTGGGAAACTTCCCTACTTCGTTATATTTCACATGAGGTATGCATTTTTTTAAATATTAATTACAAATGATTCCAAATTACTTATAATGTTTTCTGACATTTAACTTATATAGGAATATCTGAAAGCAAAAGAAATTGTACAAATTCAATAAAATGTTCAGGAACAGTTGGTTGTAGATACTTCCGATATTTCTTATGGGTTGAAAAGATTATCTGAGTCCTCCTCTTCCTTGAATTTTATCTATGAGTTTCTGATGATGCTCGATATATGTGGAAGAAATTATCAATTGAGAATACTGAAAGAAGATATCATGAATTTAGTTAATTTTGAAGATATTGGGTTGAATGTGGTGCAGTTGTTTTCCATGTAAGTAAATTAACGTTTGAATTTCTATTTCTTTAATAAAAGATTGTTATGTCATTGACTAACTATATTTTCTTTTAAATTAGGTATCAACACAGGATTCTTTTATAAAATGAAACTACAAGAATTTACAGCTTTATAGATCCAGAGCACATTTCCTTGGAAGTCAAACATGTGAAGAATGAAGAAAGATTTCAATATATATCCGAGAGATTATCACAAATAGAGATTCAGTGATGGTTTTTTCCATTGGATGTTAGGCATATTTTTCCCAAATGAATGCACCTTATATTGGTTTTTCTCTTTATTAGGAAAAGTGCGTAAACCATTTTCCAACTTATTAAATAGGTAAGTTGTTTTTTATTTTTAAAAGTTTGTTATGTTTAATTTTTATTTTTTACACAAGTTTTATTAGTTCTTATATAAAAAAATGCAGTTTAGGGAAACATTTTACAAAGGAAAACATGTTAGAAAAGAAACCAACGAAAATCAAATATGTGGACGTACAGGTAATTAGTTTCTATATTTTTGTTATATATTGGTTTTTATTATTAGTTAAATGTTTTATAACTTTAGTGTCATCATCAAAATGGACATGTTGAATGTGGTTATTATATTCAACGATTCATGTACAAGATAATCACAACTGGGGAAACTAAAGATTTTCATAAGGTTAGTTGTATTAATTTTTTTATATATTTTCTGCCACTTTTTTATATTTATTAATTTCATATCATTCAATATAATTGTAGGCATTCAATGATTCATAGTCTTATTCTCAATCTGATATGATCCATATTCAATCTACTTTTGAAAACTTTTTGTTAAGCCTGATTAAGATTTGAGGTATGTATATTGATTAAGATTTGAGGTATGTATATTCTAATATTTCAGGTACGTGTATTTTAATTCTAATTTACTTTGAGTTCTCTCAAGTGCCTCTGCGAAAATACTGTGTGATTGTTTTTGTATACTGTGTTTTTTTTCAGGGGTTTCGATTTTTTTGGAAGTGAAATTGTAATTATTTTATTAAAAAAAATTATTTATGGGGTCGGTTATTTTCAAAACCGATGTCGAAAGTTTTTTTGAAAAAAATGACTTCTGGCATCGGTTTTATCTAAAACCGATGCCGAAGAACCGATTTTCAGCGTCGGTTTTTTATAAAACCGACATCAAAAATCTAGTCTAATCGGTTTTCTGCATCGTTTTTCTATAAAACCGATGCCGAAAATACAAGTTTCACCAATTTTCGGCGTCGTTTTTATAGAAAACTGACGCCGAAAATCCAGTCGGCTCGGTTTTCGGCGTCGGTTTTATAAAAATCCGACGCTGAAAAGCATGTATAAATGAAGTTTCAGAATCGGTGTTATAGAAAACTGACGCCGAAACTCATAAGCAAATTATTTTTGGCGTCGGTTTTGAAAAACCAACGCGAAAACTCTATTTTTAACGTCACCTTTAAAGACGTCGGTTTATAACCGACGTCAAAAATCAATAAAAACCGACGTTAATAAGTGTTTTTGCACTAGTGCAAGAGTTATGGGTCAAAATTTTAAATATTTTGAGAAAATGGGTCGGCCGTATAGTTTGTGCATGGATAGGGTAACTTTATGATAATTGTGTTGAATAGATTTATAAGTTTCAAAGGCGATTTTCATAGTCCGAGCATAGTTTTTCTAACAAAGTGAGTCTCTAATAAAACTGTGCAGATGTATGGGGTTTTATCCAAAGGTTGTTTCATAGCTTGAGAATTGTTTTTAAAACCATGAGGTTATCCCCATGTAACCATGAAATTTATTCGTCAAGGGGTAGTGGATACCACACAGTTAGCATGTAGCTTATCTAATTGCGAGGCCTAATCATGAACCTCATTCCACTTTCTTAAAATTAGAAAATTACCTAGATAACCTTGGTCATTTTTATGTCTAATCTCTTCATAATCTCTCTTTAGCCTGACCTAACCTCTTCCCAAATCTCTAGAGGGTTCTCTCCTTGAATATTTGGTGATTTAACTTTGTTATTGATGGATCTCTTTAAGTTATGTCTCAATTTCCATATGTTTTCTCATCTTCTTAGATCTTCTGTTGATCTCTCATCCCCTTATTTTTTTAGAACCTGATTGGGATTTTATTGACAGATCTAGTGGGTTTTATTTTTAATTGATTATATTTCTTATGGATCTAGGATTGTGAGGACCTAGTCTCTTTAATATCAATCTCCTTTTTTGAATACGACTAGGTTTTCACTATATATGAGGTAGGTGTCTCTATTCACTAGTTCTATCACATGAATTACTCAATATTATTATCAATGACTTTAGTTTGGTTTATTAAAATAATTATTTTTGAATCAATGATGGATACTTTGTATAATTCTATCTTTTTTGGCATGGGAAATGGATTTAAAAGGAATTTTTCTTTAAAAATAAATTTATGTGCTTCTTGTGTTCGATAAAATCCCTCAAGATGATTTTGACTCTAAATAGATTTTAAATCATGGTAGTTGTGATTCTTTTCCTATGAAAATGATTTTTAAAATTTTGATCATGGTTTATTTAAATATTTTGTAAAACATGGTGCGAACCTTGGATGTGTTGGGTTATAGACATATACAAACCTTAGTGTGTGTGGATCCAGTAGGGGTTATTCTTATGATATAAATAGACTATGTAAGGACTCAATATTGATAGGATTCATGGTATGTCTATATTTGTGTTCCTTCATGTGTCCTAGTATGTATTCTTATAGGATATATCCCAACTTGTATTTGGTTTACTACATGATGGTATTGTTTCATGTTTGATTTCTCATGTACTTATCTCTTGAGATATAGTTACTTTTGATTACTAACCTCCTTTTATCACTTGTTTTTATAATAATATTCTTATGGATTAAAATATGGATTGTTTTAAGGAAACCCAAAGGATTTTTAATGTAAAATTTTTTCAAAGGAAATTTCTTTATGAAATTGTTTTGTTTTAATTCTAGAACTAATGGTTTCATAGTGATTGAAATTTTATAGATTCATGGTGGTATCCTATTAGGTATTTTACTCACACCCTTTATATGCCTTTGTAAATATTCATAAATATTTTTTCATGACATAGGTAAATGGAAGGTAATTGTGTAGTTCATCACCTTCCCTTAGATATTATTTCCTTCATAGTGTGATGGGTTGGAGGTGACGATTGGTCACATGGAGACATTATTTTTCTCTTATTTTGTTATGATTTTAGTTTATCCTTTTTTTATTGTCCTTGTATGTATCATGAATGTGTACCTTACTTATTTATTGTACTATTTTTATTTATCTCATTTCCATTATTCACAATACATGTTTTGGTTCTTGCATTACTCTTTATCTTATGGTAGGTCATCTTAGGTGATTTTTTATGTCTAACTAGTTTGGTTCATCAAAAAATGGTATTCGATAAAATACTCAATAAGAAGTGTAATTAAACTTCCTTTGTTTGGTTTAGGTTTTATGGTATATGAGAGTTAAGACCATTAGAATTTAGGTAGTAAGTATGAAAGGGTTCCTGGCTAGCTCTCTTTTGTGTATAAACTCAAGTTTCCATGGGTGTTCTGGGATTTTCATCAAGATTGAGCTTGGTTTTTTAGGTTATTTAAATGAACTTGATTTTGGTTTTATTTAGTTAAACCTATTATTTTCTAATGTTTTTTTCTATAGTTTTTTGAATCTATGGTTTCTTTAAATTCTTATTGTTTAAAGTCTTTAATATGGATTCTTAAACTCATATTTTGATTTGGTGATTCTCTCTTAAGATAATTAGATGTTTTATTTTGTGTTTCTTAGACAATGTCTCCTAGAATATCTCTTCTAAATCCAGAAGAGAAATCTATGAGAAAAGTTCCATAGGAGAAGCCTCCAGTAGACCCTTCATCCATGGAAGCAGTTATCCATATAATCCATACTTTAGGTTAAGTGGGTGTTAGAAACTAGGGACGAGTGGTGGATCATTCTTTGGAATTTACCAAGAAAAATCCACCTATATTATGTAATGAAAAGGGATGTTAAGAATCCTGAGAGTGGATTGAATATATTTAGAGGATATTTTACTTTTTAAAAACTCCAAATGAATCTAATTATAGATTTTACACTTATATTATTAAAGTACTAGGAATAAAATAGTGGGAATCCATTATGAAAACTATGTTACATGAGTTTATTACATTTAATTCTTTCAAGAAGGTCTTCAAATAAAAAAATTATATTGAAACATTGTGAGTGGAAAGACTTGGGAATTTATGACCTTGGAGTAAGGGGAGAATTCAGTTATGGAGTATGCCACTCATTTCTTTAAGTTTGTTCACTTATCACCCAAACTTGTTTCTAATAACTACCTTAAAGCTTGGAGGTTTGGGATGGATTTGAGGGATGATATTCTGTCGATGTTGATCCTCTTATGCCTAAAAACTTTTGATTAGGTGGTTGATAAATAAGTTATTTCTATGATAGAAATATCTAGGAAAATGTTTTTAGGTGGATATTCTTTTATAACAGGAGGTAGCCAAGGTGTGTCATCTATCCAGAAAAGGAAGCATAAGGGTGATCAGTTTACATCAGAACCAATTTTAAGTGCCTATATAGGACAAAATTGGGTAGTTTTATTTCAGTGTGGGATACTTGTTCATACTAAGACAAGTTTTATAGAATCACCTAGGACATTTCATCATTATAGACAATCTAGTAACCTTAAGCATTTTTGTGAAAGAATGTCCCAAGGCAGTAGAGAAGAACCCACTCTAACCAAAGGATATCAGTTTTTTTTTGTGCATCAAAGGGTGGTGGATCTAATTCTAATTTCGATGGGGATGATCATGTAGTAAAGAAATATAAGGGAGGATATGTGGTCGAATATCTTTATATAGAGAAATATACACTTGAGGAATCTGAAGTAGGTATAGATATTGTTAGAGGTACGGTGTTCATTTCATCCTTTATGGTTCTAGCATTATTTGATACAGGTGCATATCATTATTTTATATCATATAAGTTGATTAACATCTTAGGATTACTCTTGGATATTTTTTCATTCATGTTGGACCTTTCCACTCATTTGGGAAAGAGGAATGAACAAGGTTTAAAATGTCCCACATGTCGGGAGATGATTACTAACATCAAAGTTGTGTGGGATTCCTTAGTTATTGATCTTGATATCTTTGAACTTATTATTTTAATGGATTAGATGATCATTGTTACATCCTAGATATATTGTTACCATCTTTGAGTTTAGTTTCTATCTTTTGGTGGAGTCCCTCAGGTATTTTAGGGTGAGGGGTATTCTAGATCAAGGAGAGAATGGATTATTGTTACTTATACTAGAATGATAACATGCCAATTTTCGGAGATGTTTCTTGATGTAATTGATAAAAATTTGAGACGTATTCTTCTTTCAGTGGTGAGTGTGTTCCCCAAGGTATTTTCTAATTATTTTTATGGATTACAACCTTAGAGAGAGGTCAAGTTCACTATTGACCAGATCCTTAGGATTATTCCCATTTCTATGTCATCATATCGCAAAGTACCTACTGATATAAAAGATATTAAAGTTCTAATTGTGGATCTTGGGGATAAGGTATTTATTCATACTAGTGTTTCACATTGGTATTCACTAATTCTCTTTGAAAAGAAGGTATACGGAAGCCTTAGGATTTGTGTTGACTACTGAAAGCTTAATTATGTGAATATTAAGAATAAATACCCCTTGATTAGGATTGTATATCTCTTTTATCAACTTAGAGGATCTCAATGGTTTTATAAGATTGACCTATGAACAAGGTACCATCAGTTAAGAGTTCAAGAATAGGATATACCTAAGACAACATTTAAGAGATGGTATGGGAATTTTGAGTTCTTATTTATTCCATTCAGTCTTACTAACACTCATGTGGTATTATAGTGGTTGATTAATTGGATATTTCATTGGTTATTGGAATCTTTCATTATCATTTTTGTGGATGATATTTTGGTGTACACCAAGACATAGTAGGAACACACAGATCATTTGGATATCATCCATAAAATCTTTAAATAACATCATTTGTATGTAAATTTCTCTAAATGTAATTTTTGGATATAAGAAGTGAAGTTTCTAGTCCATGTTATATCTTATAGAGGAATTTGAGTGGATCCTAAAAGGATTCGATTCATTATTTCATGGGAGCAACCAAAAAATGTGTTTGAAGTTTAGAGCTTATTGATCTTAGATAGTTATTACAGGTGGTTTTTTTCAATATTTATCAAATATTACATCTCTGATGATAATTTTGACCCATAATGGTTTTAAGTTTGAGTAGAATGATAAATTTTAGAGTTATTTCAAGGAATTGAAGGTGAGGTTGAATTTTGATTCAGTTATGATTCTACAGGAACTGGTTTTGGTCTATGATGGTTTCTACAATGCATCAGGTTTGGGATTGGGGTGTGTATTGATATAGAGGAAATAGGTGGTGGCCTATGGGTCTCACTAATTATGGACTCATGAGAATAACTATCATGTCCTTGTCCTTGAGTTGGTAGCTATGATGCACACTCTCAAGACATGGTACCACTATATCTTTGGGGAATTATTTATAGTATATTCAGATCATAAGATCCTAAAGTGTATTTTTACTCAGAAGGATATAAATTTGTGACAAATATGCTGGGTTTAGTATCTTCAGAATTTATATTTTTATATTTCATATACACTAAAAAATAGCATATGGTCGTTGATTCATTGAGTATGAAGTTACCAACTCAATCCTTGAAGGAATCAATAGAAGTGTGGTCTCTAGTGAGTTTATTGAGATGATCTTGGGAGTGGAAGAGGTTAGTGGCCTAGTTTTCTCAATTTCTGTGAAGTTTGAATCATCATTTGACGATTGAATTTGGCTCAAACAGGTAACATGCACTAATTTCAAATGTTTTAGTAAAATCTTTAATGTTGGGGAATCTTTGAGTGATTGGTCTTGGTCTCCCATTGGTGATTTCTATTTCCAAGGAAGGTTATTCATTATGATATCTCTAAGGTATGAATTAATAGATAATGGACACTAGTATTGTTGGTCTATACACCTTGGTACTACCAAGATGTATAATGATATGAGATGTTGGTATTGTTGATCAACGATGAGGTGGTCAATTACAGACTTTGTGTCATGATGCCTTACTTTCCAAAAGATTAAGGATGAGCACCAAAGACCTACTGGTTTTTTGAAACCTTTACCCATTACAGTGTGTAATTGGGCTGGGAAATCTATGTAATTCATCATCAATTTACCATGAATTCCTAGTGTGAAGGATGTGATTTTGGTGATCATTGACCAACTTATAAAATCATATCATTTCCTTTATATTGAGGAGAGGATAGAGTGGGAAGATCTCAGGTGCTTGTATGTCTGAGAGATCATGAATCTCCATAGGGTTCTTATCTTAGTTTTTTAGATAGAGACCCCCTATTTATATCCAAGTTTTGGAAAGGTTTTAAGGAGGTGATGAGTCCCAAGTTAAAATTAAGCACGGCGTGTCACCCTTTGATGGATGGAAGGACTGAGTGAGCAATTAATATTCTTGAGGATATTCTTCAGGCATGCATGCTTGATTTTGGTGGTTCATGGGGAAATAATATACCTTTTTTCATGTTTTTCCTATAAAAATAGTTATCAAGATTTGATTAAAATGATTAATTTAGAAAAAAAATTGGGAAACTCTATCGATCTCTTTTTTATTAGTTGGAGTTAGGAGAACAATATTTTTTGGGACCAAGTCTTGTTCAAGAGATGATAGAAAAGGTGTAGTTCATCTGAAATATGTTAGAAATGGATTGGGGTATTCATAAATCCTATGTGTACCATTATCATTTCCCATTGGATTTTGGGATTGTTGATCAATATTATCTCATAGTTTCAACTTGATTAGGATATTGTTGATTGGGTAAGCAGAGTAAGTTGGCACTGAGGTTTGTTATTCCTTTTGAGACTGTTGAGCGACTTAGAAAGGTGTATTATCTGTTAGAATTTTAACTTTTTTGATGTTGATTAATGACATGTTTTTTATTTTCCAAATAAGGAGGTATTAACCAGACCCTTCCCGTATGATTGAATGGGAAGATGTTGATCTTAAGCACAACACCTCTATAGTTGAGTAGCTGATTCAGATTATGGACTCTGTGTTATATGGTAAAATGATTCCCTTTTTTGTACTATGGTAGTTAAGATAGTATAGTCATGATAAGTGGGAGTAGGAATTATTTATGAGGTATTAGTAACCTTCTCTTTTTGAATGTCCAAAATCTTAATCTCTTTTGGGGGTAGAAGGATTTGTGGTTAGGATAATTATGACACCCTCCAGGTCAAAGGTATGATTTATTTTAATTTTTTTTTTAATCTCTTTAGAGGTTTTAAATTATTTTAGGAGTCGAGGGATGAAATTTTATAGATTTATATAAAAACAAAAGTCAGGTGTATGGTCTATGCATGGTTAGGAGTAACCATGCAGTAACCATGCAAAATGACTCTATAAGTTCTAGAGGTAATTTTCATGGTTTGAGAATGGTTTGTCAAAATGCGTGAGTTTATAAGAAAACTATGTAGGTGTATGGGGTTTTTTCCAAAGTTTGTCACATGTATTGATCATAGTTTTTTAAACAATGTGGTTATCCCTAGGTAATTGTGTGGTTTTGTTTTCAATGGGCAGTGGCTACCACATAGTTATCACATTATTTATCTAATTCTATGGCCTAACCATGTTCCCCATACAAAATTCTTAAAATTAAAAAATTACCCTGATACCCCTAGTCATTTATATGTCTAATATCCTCTTAATATCTCATTATATAGACCTAACCATGATGATTAGATGGTTTTATCCTTGTATATTTAGTGATTATCCTTAATTCTTGGTGGATATTTTCAAGGTATCTCTCGATTTCCACCCATTTTCTCTTCCTCTTCATATATATTATCTTTATCTATCTTCCCTTTATTTTTTTGGAACTTTATTGGATGTTATTTCTAGATATGGGGGGTTTTATATTGAATTTGTGATGTTTTCTATTGGTATAGGCCTATGAGGACCTAGTATTTTCAATTTCAATATTTGTTTTCGAAGTCAGTTGGGTTTTCTCTACTGATGAGGTAGATGTACCTATTTAATGGTTATATCACATGAATTGCTCAATATTTTTGTTAATTCATTTAGTTTGATTTATAAAAATGATTAATTTTAAATCAATGAATGTTAATTTTTATAATTGTATCTTTGTTGGCATGAGATAGGGTTTTTTAAATGGTTTTTTCATTAAAAAACAAATTTATGCACTTCTTATGTTCGATGAAATGCCTTGAGATGATTTTAACTGTAAATGTATTTTCAAGAATGGTAGTGGTGATACTTTTCTTGTGAAAATGAATTACAAAATTTTTAGCATGGTCTATTTAAATGGTTTTGAAAACATAGAATATTGGGAACCTTGGGTGCATCAGGTTATGGACATATGAAAACCTTAGTGTGTGTGGGCCCATTAAGGGTTATTCTTGTGATATCGATAGACTATAGAAATCCTTGATATCATAAAGATTCATGGTACTCTTTTATTAGTGTTCCTTCACATGTCCTAGTATGTATTCCCATGGGCTAGGGCCTAAATTGTGCATTGTTTACTATATAATGGTATTGTTTCATGTTTGATTGGTCACATACTTATCTATTGAGATATGGTTACTTTTGATTATTTCCCTCTTTTTATCATCTATGTTTATACTCATATTCTTATGGCTTTGAATATAGAATGTTTTAAGGAAACAAAAAGGATTTTCAATGTAAAATGTTTTCAAACAAATTTTTTTTATAAACTTGTTTTTTTAAAGATAGAACTAATGGTTTCATGGTGATATACATTATATAGATTCATGTTGGTATCCTACTGGGAGTTTTCATCAGACCCAGCATATACCTTTGGGTATATACATATCTGGTTTTACAAGAAAACGATAAAGGTAATGTCATCATGTAATTTAGTGACTTCTCATGGATGTTGTCAACTTCTTAGTGATATGGGTTGGTGGTGATAGTTGTTCACATAAAGACATGGTTTTATTCTTGTATTGTTATGATTTTAGGTTTATCCTTTTTATCATGTCCTTGTATGTCTCATGGATGACTACTTTACTTCTTCATTATACTTAGTTTGTTTACCTCCTTTCAGTTACTCATGATACATGTTTTGGTTCTTATGTTGTTCTCTATCTTATAGTGGTTCATCTCAGGTGATGTGTTATGTCTACCCAGTTTCGTTCCTTACAAAGGTTGAATAATCCATTTCAGTAATTTTCATTATACTTTAAACTATTTACGAGTAAAAAAATTCATGGTAAACTCTAGAATATATTTATTTATTTCATCCTACCAGTAATACTTCTAAAGATATCTGTACATCTTAGTAATTTCTTTACCAGCTCCACCATTTCTTGAAAATCTCTATCTTACATTAGAGATTGCTTAATTTTTTCTGATAATGATGACTGAATTAACACCTAAAACAAAATAGAGTAAGTTCCAACAAGAATAACTTCTAGGCCAATATTATTCAAATCATTTACCAAAAGGATCATGTTCCAAACATAGTGTGGTTAATGATGCATTATGTTTTTGACTCAAAGCATCAGCTACTTTGTTTTCTTTTCCTAGATGTTAATAAATCATCCAATCATAATCTTTTATTAGTTCAAGACATCTTCTCTACCTAATTTTCAACTCTTTCTGAATGAATATATACTTCAAAACGTTATTATTAGTAAATATTTCACATTTTACTCCATATAAATGATGTCTTAAAATTTTTAAAGAAAAAACCACAAAATCCAGTTCAAGAACATGTGTGGGATAATTTGGATTGTGAAGTTTTAGTTGACATAAAGAGTAAGCAATTATCTGATCATTATATATCAAAACATGACTAAGTCCCTTTAAAGAAGTATTTCTATGGAAGAAGAATTCACCATTTCTAGAGGGAAGGTCTGAAAATGAATCATTGATCAATATTATTTTTATTTTCTAGAAACATTCATCACACTTTTTCATCCAGATAAATTTAACTCTTTTTTGAGTTAACTAAGTTAATGGGCTAGATAACTGAGAAAATGTTTCAAAAAACTGCCAGTAGTAACCTGCTAATCTAAGAAAACTATGAATCTATATGGAATTTTAAGATATTTTTCATTCTTTAACCACTTCATTTGTAGTAGGGTTAACAGTTATGTCATCTTTATAAACAATATGTTCAAGGAATGAAATTTGTTGCAACCAAAATTAAAATTTACTAAATTTTCCATATAACTTATTTTCTTTCAAAGTTTGAAAAACAATCCTTAGGTATCTTTCATGATCCTCATGAATTTTAGAATATATCAAAATATCATCAATAAACACAACCACAAACTTATCCAAATAGTCATGGAAAACTCTATTAATAAGATCTATGAATACAAATGGTGAATTAGAAAACCCAAAGGGTGTAACCAAAAACTCAAAATGATCATATCTAGTTTGAAATGCCATATTTAGAATATATTCCTTCTTCGCCTTCAATTGATGGTATCCTGACCTGAGATCAATCTTTAAAAAAAAGTATCCATGAAGTTAATCAAACAAATCATTGATACAAGGTAAAAAATACTTGTTCTTAAAAGTGAAGTTATTCAAGGATCTATAATTAATGAAAAACTCATTAAACCATATTTATTTTTAACAAATAAAATAGGTGCACTCCAAATTGAAGTTCTAGGATGAATGAAACCTTTATCAAGAAATTCATGTAGCTACTTTTTCAATTCCAAAATTTCTACTTGATCCATTTGATAAGGGGGTTTTGAAATTAGATTAGCATTAGACACTACGTCAAAAATAAAACCAACCATGTTATCAAAAATAAAACTAGGAAAATCATCAGAAAATACATATATATATTCATCTACTATGTGTACATCACTGATTTGAATAGTTTTTTCTTTTCAACAATATGATCTAGGTAACTTTCATTGGAACATTTAATCAATTTCTCAGCTTCATAATAAGTTATAAAAGTTATAAAATCATTAAATATAACTCTATTAGATCTAAAATTCATTTTTTCATGATAAATTTAAATCTAATCCATACTCATAATACCATCAAACTCTATAGTGAGAAGTTCAATAAGATTTACAGGAAAAACAATCCTACTAATAATGATAGGAAGATTCCTATAAATCTTGGTTTATTTAATACTTACACCATTATTTTTCACTAAAAGTTATATATTCTTTTAATGTGGTGCATTTTACTTGAAAATTTATTAGAAATAATGAATGCAAAGATCTAAGGTCAAATTAGGAATTGGCATAATTTGAATAAACAATTAATATACTTTTCACCACATTAAGTAAAAAATGATTTTTTCACACATTTTTGCTTTTGATATTGATTATTTCCACCTTAAGTAACTAACTTTGGATACAAATTAGTATAATACCCCAACTCATTAAAATTAAAACATCTCATTATTGGATGACTATTTGTTACTTTATTATTAGATTGATCAGGACTCTTTTCTTTTTAGACATGATCAATATGACCAAACTTAACACACTGGTAACACTTTATAAATCCTTTAAAACATTACCTAAAATCTATATTACTACTCTTGAAATATGTTTGGGAATTACCTCCAGATTTATTAGTTGACCACTTTTACGTTGTTTTTCACCTTGAGCACTTCTTACTCTTGTCATCATGAGGCACATAAGTGTCAAGAAACTCCATATCAACTTCATTAGTATAATGAACAACTTTATAATAACATTTAAATTGTTTTGAGGCTAATTATATTCAAAAACTTGGTTTTAATTTTGATTAAAATATTTTAATTTTACTATCAAGGTCCTAAATACAATTCAATGTGTACCTCACCAATATTTTAAAATTTTCTTCATGCTCTAATATTAAATCCGCCTCATTTTTCCAAAATTCCAAGAATTGTTTCTCCATTATGAATCAAACAGGCTTAAGGAAATATTTATACAAGAAAATATTCTTAAATTTATCTCATTACATGGAATAAATCTCATCTCTCTCTCTAGTATTCTAAACTAGTTACCACCACCAATCAGCTTCACCTACAAAACAATATATAGAGGGATTTGTCCTTTGAAATTCTGAATATCCCTTTGAATTTGAATATCATTTTAAGAGAATTGATCCATCCTTTATCTACTACTAGATCTAAGGTTCCATAAAAAGTAGTAGAGTTTTTTTCATGAAATTATCAACTATAGACATGTTCCTCTATGGTAAATCTGATTTCTCTCTAACATGGATGTCACCAATATTTATAGCCTATATCAATAGATTCATCGCGGCAACAAACTATTCAGTTCTAATTATAAACATTCCATACTATTGATTTGGAAGGATTTTTTCCTCTTTATACCTTCCTACTTCAGCTTCCATATTTCCTCTATGGAAAATAATTCTGAACAGATGTAGATTAGTTAAAGCAACATGGTAATCTTCAAATGTTATATCATATCAACATAACCATAAATTATAATATCTCAAGGGTATTATATTAATATTATACTAACCTATAAAGTTATCTAAACTTTACTATTTGATACCAACTATAAGGTATCATCCTTAAAACATTATATAATCTTGAGGTTTTAGACAAGAATTCATTTTCTTATATTTCTAGGATATTTACAATTTAGAGTTTTAGAGAATTGGGTAATAAATCTTACATAACAAACCTATATATTACAAAGTGGACACTTCCCCTCAATGTCCATTTTTTACAAAGTATAAAACTTTTAAAATGAAACACATTTTTTTCATGAAAAATATTCATGACTTTCAACTTTACATCTTCTTTGTTCCTACTCATCCTTACACCCTATGAAAAACATTTGAAAATATGTGATGAGCATAAAAAGATATATAAGGGAAATAAAATAAAGAAATTTTTTAATCCAATAAAAAACATGAAAACCCATAAAATTTTTTCCTTTTTTCACTTTATTTAAGATTATACAATAAATCATATTCACATAGGAAAAGCACTTTTTTTTAAACAAAAACCTATAAAACCCATAACAATAAAATTAAAACCCTCATGAAAATTTTATATCATTGTATTCATAACTCATGTTCAATATTTTCAAAGATAATTGGAGACCATATATCCACAGAAAAAAACTTCCTCATTTAACCCCCTTTTTATTATATTTAAAGATAAGTAACATCACCCAATTCATTGGTGATCTATGTTTGGCTCACCCGTTGTATAAACTATATCTGGATCACCCATCCTATAAGTTGTATCGGGATAATCCTTCATCATCCATAATGATCAAGTACCATACCATGAACAAAAAAAATTAAATATTGTACCTTTTATCATAAATCCCTTGAAAAACTATTTTGGACCCATAAGTAAAGTACTTTCAGTTATATTTTAAAGATGAGAAAAAATTTATTCTTCCTTAGATAATTTTTTTAAAAATAAAAATTCCCAAAATATTGAGTAAAATATATTCTTTCAAAATAATCATAGAAAATTGAAATGAAATATTGGTAAAAAATAATGGATATGACGAAAGTAAAAATTAGTCAAGCTGTATATACTAAAAAATATTCTTTTTTCACTTTTGTAAAAAAAATTAAATGAACCCATATAGAAAATTTTAAAAATATTCCTATTTAAACCTTTATAAATTAAGTCAAATGTAGTCTAAAATGAAATTTATAAACCTTTAAATAATAAATAATAATGTTCTTGAAACATTTAAAATAACTTGAATATAGAGGATAAAGAGTTTAAAACATTTTAAACAATTTTTTAAAAGCAAATCCCTTGTGACTTTCGTAACTTTTGAAACAATGGGACGTTGAAGAAGAGAAATTGAAATAGATTTGTAAACCAAATTGTTTTCAGTAAATGAATGTTAAAATACATCCATAATAAAGTTCATACACCACATAAAAGAAAAACATATGGTGAAAAAATTTTAAGTCTCAACGAAAGGAAATTGGGATAAAAAATCCTCTTATTATAAGTCTTGTCTAGCTTAATATGTTATGTAAGTACTAATTTATAAAATTATATTAGTTTTATAGTTTCTTAATAAATTTTTTATTTTATATTTAAATATTATTATTCATTTTATTTCATTTATTACCATGTGTTATTTATTTACTAAAATGGTTAAGTTCACATTGTGTGTTTTGGAAACCACTAGTAGAAACAGGGGCTTCCACATCAAGGTTTTAACATCGGTTTCTAATAAATTGATGTTAAAAGTGATGTGGGTGTACTTTTAAAATTTATTTATTATAAAACTAATGTTAACAGTAAAAAAATCACATGGATTTTTAAAAAAACGGACATGAAAAGTAAGAAAAAACCTTTTATATTTGGTTTTGCAGAAAAAACGATGCTAAAACTCTTTTAAAAAAATACTACAACCTGAATCCCTCATTTTATTTTTCATCTAACCCTCCTCCTATATCAAACTTAGATGAAACTAACAGCCCCCAAAACCCTCTATGATGATAGATATTACCTTTTTGGTTAATTTTCATCACTTTTTCATGTTATGTCTCTTCAATCTTCCATTCTTCATCCTTTTTTGATGATCATCAGTGTTATTTAATTCATGGAAACCCTATTTTGGCTAGCCTGTAACTGCAAATGAATATTTTTTTTCTTTTTTCTACTTTGTTGTTTTGATTATTTTTCTTCAATCTTGTAAAGTTCACCCAATTTACAACAACTTTGGGTGATTGTTTCAGAATTAAGGATATATTTTTCATTATCGAACTCCAAATTTTTTAAGAGTTTTTTTTATTTTTTTAAGATAAATCAATTTTATGTTGGTTATAAATTTTATTCATTAATTATTTTTTTCATGAATTTTATTATCAATTTTTTTTAAATAATATTACAATTTTTTTATTAATAGTAATTTTTTATCACTGTAATTTGTTTTTTTATGAAACTATTTTTATTTATAATTATTTATATTTATAATTATTTATATTTATAATTTTATATCATTATAATTTTTTTATAATTGAAATCATTTTTTTCTTCAATATCTTTTTATTTATAATATTTTTGTAAATATAATGAATTTTGGTTAAATTTTTTTATTGTAACTTTATTTTCATTTTTAAATTGTTTATGTGACAAATTACTTGGTAAAAAATTATACATGTTTAAATTATATATTTTTACATAAGCTTAATCACTTGTATTTAAATTTTCAATGATATGTTTTGATCATTATCTATAATTGTTTGTTATGATCAAATAGTTATCAATAATTGATTGTTTTGATTATATCCTTTTATGTTTAAATTTTATTTTTATATAAATATATTTAAATTTTTATATTTTTTAATATATTCACCTTTTTTATTATGATCTTAAGTAATCAATGGATCGTAATTGGATAAATTTAAGAAGCACCACAGATGATTATGAAATAGGAGTTGATGATTTCTTGGAATTTTCTAAATGAAATCTTCCAAACAAAAATTTAATTTTCTATCCATGTGTGAAGTGTTTAAATATGAGAAAGTTAAATTCTAGAGAAATAAAGAATCATCTCATTTGTGGTGGTTTTAGCCATAATTATACATGTTGGATCTGGTATGGTGAAATAATATAAAATTCAATATATAATGTTGATTAAAATATTCAAAATGAGATAGGGGATCACATTAAAAAATTATTTCATGATATAGGTGTTGAAACAATCCAAAAAATAGAAACTATTGAACAATTGTATGGAGATTTTAAAAAACCATTATTTTCATGTTGCGTTAAATATATAGTGTTATTAGTAGTTATGAGATTATTTAACTTGAAATAAATAAATGGGTTGAGTGATAAAATATTATTTGAGTTGCTTTAAATGTTAAAAGAGCTACTTCTAGAAGGGAATAGGCTTCTAGATTCCAATAATGAGGCAAAGAAAATATTATTCCCAATGGGATTAGAGTATAAAAAGATACATGTTTTCCCTCATGATTGTTTGTTGTATAGGAAGTAATATGAATGTTTATCAAAATTTCCTAAATGTGGGACATCATGCTATAAGATGGATGAAAAAATCAACTCTCGTTCATTCCCATGTATTGAAATCAAACCTCCTTCTAAAGCGATTTTGTACCTTCCAATAATTCCTTCTAATAATTTTAATATTTTAACTATGATTCGTTCTTAAGTATTGGTATCAAACCTCATGCTAAATAAATTAATAACCTTCCTATAATTCCTAATTTGAAGTGTCTATTTCAAAATTAAAATAATGCAAAAAGGTTAAGATAGCATACAGATGAGTGCATCTATGGTGGTAACTTTCATCACCCTGCTGATTTACAACAGTGGAAGAGATTTGATAAAAAAATCCTAATTTTGGATGTGAAGTTAGAAATCTCATAACGGGATTTTGCATGGATGGAATGAATCAATATCAGAGCCTCAGTAGACAACATAGTTTTTGGATTATTTTTTTATTAGTTTGCAACTTATCCCCACAGATATGTATGAAGAAAAAATATGTTATGATGAGATTAATAAATTATGGACCAAAACTAGTGGAAAACAATATTGATGTGTATATTTCATCAGTGATTTATGATTTGAAACTTCTATAAGAGATAGGTGTTATAATTTTTGATGCATACAAAAAAAGGGTTTTTTGTGTGTGTTGTGATAATGTTCACTATAAAAAAAATTCATGCATATGGAAACTTGTTTGGATATAGTGTTAAGGGACATAAATCATGTCTAATTTTTTAATAAGAGACTTCATATTATCAATTTTAGAACTGAAAAAAGACAATGTGCATGGGACATTGATGATTTTTTCAAATTGATCATCATTATCATAGTTTAAAAAAATAATTTAATGGTTTATAGGAATATAATATCCCTACATAACCATTTTTAGAAGAAGAATATTGCAACAAGGTGAAAAATATTGATTTCAAATTTGGGAAGAAATAAAGTTCTGGTTATCAAAAAAAATATCTAGAAGGAAGAGTATATCTTATTTGAACTACCTTATTAGATATTTTTAGAGATAAAACATGATATCTTTGTTATGAACATTGAGAAAAACATATGTGATAGTTTGATTAGAACTTTTTTAAGAATAAAATTAAAGGAAAAAAGATGGATTTCATGATATATTGGACTTGATATCCATGGAAATACATTTGGATTTATCTCCCACAATTAAAGAAAATATAACATATTTACCTTTATCTTTACACGCATTAAGAAAGAGTGATAAGATTATTTTTTATCAATGTCTGCATGGTAGTAAAGTACCAGTGGATATTATTCAAATGTGAAGAATTTTGTATCATTGAAGGACCTTAAATTAATAGGTATGAAATCTCATGACTATCATGTATTGATGTAACAACTGCTACCTATCGCACGATATGGTATATTATCAACAATTTTTAGAAATACTATCATCAAGTTATGTTATTTTTTCAAATAGATTTGTAGAAAATTCATTGATCCAAATTTGTTATATGTATTGAAAAATTAAGTTTCTACCATACTTTCTCAACTATAAATTTATTTTTCACCTATATTTTTTGATATAATGGTTCATCCAATGATTCATTTTGGGTGTGATATAAGAATATATGGGACTTTTTATTTACATTGGATGTATCCTTTTGAAATATATATATGAAAATTTTTAAGGGATATATTAATAATACTTATCAATTAGAGGCCACTATTGCTCAAAAATATGTATCAGAAGAGGTGATTAAGTTATGTATTTATTATTTTTATGAAGTGGAGAATATTAGTCTCCCAATATCTTGACATTTAAATGTTGATAGCGAAGGTAGAGGAATTTTTGGCTTAAAAGTAAAGTTCATTCCACGTGATGAAGTGATATAGGCAAATTTATACATTTTTAACAAAACAGATGAAGTTCAACCATATATATCATCATATATTTCTAGATTAAATGTACAATATCTAAGAATAAATGAAAATTGGTTTATGATTGAGCATAAAAAGACATTTTCTTTATGATCTAAAGATAAATTCAACAGAAATATATCTTTATCAGAAACATTGAAATGGTTGTTAGGTGGACGATCTCTTAATGTGATCTCATGGTCTGGTTTAGATATTAATGGTTACACATTTTACATAAAAAATCAGGATGATAAGGGTATTTTCTAAAATAATAGGGTAATAGTCAACGCTGAATCATTTCATTTTTTGAGTGAAATAGATAAAAACTCAATTTCTTAATCAACGACATATTTTAGAGTTCTTGAGGATATATGGGAAATTGATTTCACTAAATTTAAAGTAATAGTGTTTAAGTTTAATTAGGTTTATAGTATTATTGGTGTGAAACATGATAATTATGGGTTTACACTGGTTGATTTGAAAATATTTAGTTGTAAAGAGGAACCATTTATCATGGAGAAACATGAAAAAAAATATTTTATATCATTGATCCATAGAATGATCAGTGGTCTGTCATTTTGAAAGGTAATATAATTCAATTGGGTGATGAGGGTGATGATGATGTTATGGATTTATGTAAGTTTTATTCATCTATTACACAATTTTTGGATGATAACAATTACTATAATGTAGACATAGTTCATGTTGTGCAAAATGATCATGCTAAAGGGATATGGGAAAACAATAAATTACACTCTTAATTATTTTGGTAAATATTTATATTTTATTTCTTTTTTTAAATTTACATGTGTAAAAACTCTATTTTTTATTTTTTAATTTTTAATTTTATATATATATATATATATATATATTGATTGTATGATTTTTGTGTTAATTTTTATATTCAATGGTTGTGGTTAAACATTTATTGATTAAAAAACCCGATGTACATCATTATGTTCTAGTCAAATTTACCCATATAAAAACACATTTTTTTTAACTATGATATTTAAATTTATAAATTTTGATCCTTTATATCATTTTAGAATTGGTGTTAATAATTTTTTTTATAATAATCATGACATCATTATTATTATTTTTTGAAAATTACACATGTGTGATGCTATTTTTTCTTTATATATTTTTGTAATCATTTTTTTTAAATATTCACTTTTCTAATAATGTGTAGGTACAAATGATATCAATACATTCTTCTATTTTAATGATAAACATAGAGGAAAATGAATAGTTGTTGATGTATATGTTGGTTTTTTTTATATTATAAAATATTCAATAATAAAATTATTTAATGAAATAAAACATTTAATATATAAAAAATATTTTCAGGACTACTGGTGCACCTTCTACGGAGGAGCCATCTTTTATAGAGAAAATTATTCCTAAAGTTGGTAGATGTGGAATTACATTTTTACCAAAACTTTTACTTTCTCATGGATTCCATATAATATATATTGATTTTGATGATAATAATAACCCAAGTAGCCTAAATGCAACGCAGCTTATGAGTTATATCACTATATAGAGTCACTGTAAGATTAACATTTTATATCCTAATTGGAATTTTATTGACAAGATAGAGAAAGATTAGTTGTGGGAGTTTGTAATGGTAAAATATCTCAATTTTTTTATTTTTATCTTGTTCTTCGAATATTATATATTTTATATGACAAATATTTAAAGTATTAAATTATGGATGACATTCAACTTTCAAAAAATGAAATAAATTAAGAAAAATGAATATCTTTAGCAACAGTTCGATAGAGATATTTTAAAAAAAATTGAAAAATAATTATATTTTCGGACCATTAGAAAGTAAAAACACATGCCTTTAGTGTGGGTATGTAGATATAGATAAAATGGACTAAATTGTAATCAGCCGACATGATAAAGCATTTTTTGTATGATAATTTTTTTATATTGTAAAAAAAATTATTTATCACCTCATTACATATTAATTTATTTTTATGTAATAGGCCTCCAGTCTATGGGCGATCAAAGTCAATCAGTTGTACAGGTTATATTTGAAAAAATCATGAGAAAATCACATATTGTATAGCTTGCCTACACAGATCCTCCACCTCCTCATTTAGACCTAACCTTATATTATGAGTTGTATGTTGGAGATACTCGTGTATGTTTTATAGCATATGGATTCATACATATTTTGGAAGATTCTGTACATCACCAGCCCATGAAGTTGGGTTAGGTAAGATTATCAGTACATGATATTACTGATCCAAATGTTCTATTATCATTTCCTATAGAGGAGGTTACCATATTTGGAGACTATGTGGGTCTTTTTTTACTTTGGATGGCTAGCCTTCTTCATCATATAACATATAAGGTATGTGTTTTTTAAATATTATTTACATTTTATTGAAAATTACATATAATTTTTACTTATATTTAATTTATATAGGATTATCTAAAATCAATAGAATCAGTACAAAATAAAAAAAGGATTGGGAACTAATAACTTCAGATACTTATGATATTTCTAATGGGCTCAAAATATTATCCCAGATTTTTTTATCCTTGGATAATATTTATGAGTTTTATAAGATGTTTAATATATATGTAAGAGACTATCCATTAAAAATATTCAAAAAAATATAATGGATATTGTTATTTTTATTGATCTCAGTGTGCCTATGATACAGTTTTTTTCCATGTAAGTAAATTTATGTTTCATTTTTTCTTTCATTAAATAAAGATGAATTCAAGTGACTTACTATATTACTTATTGAATTAGGTATCTACACATTCTTTTCATTAAAAATGAGACCACTTCTATTTATGGTCTTATAGATCTATAATACATTGCAGTACCTATGAAATATCTAAATAATTATTCTAGAGTTTCATATATATGTGACAAATTAGAAAAAATAATGATTGAGTGCTTGTTTTTTCCATTCCTTAATGGGTAATAAGAGTAAGATAATTATGAAATAATATTCATTATAATATAATTAATTTTTAACTTTTTAAATTGTAGTATTTATTTGATGTTATATGTATTCAACCCATATGAATTCACATTATATTTGTTTTTCTATTTATTAGGCAGAGTGTATAAATCTTTCAATAAATTGTTAAGAAATTAAATTATTTATATAAGTTATTTATTCTTAATTATTAATGTTTATACATGTTTTTATAATTGATATATAAATTTACATGTCATGTAAAAGGTTTAACCATGATTAATTGTCGATACAAAATCCAAATAAAATCAACTACGTGAAATTAATGGTAAATATATTTTATATTAGATAATATTTTTTTCTTATATATATATATATATGTGTGTGTGTGTGTGTTGGAATTTATTTTAACGTTAATGTTTTATAACCATAGTGTCGTAATCAAAAATGAAGGGTGGAATTTTGTTATTATGTTTTAAGATTCATGTTTGAGATGATCATAACTAGGATGATGACTGAATTTGATAAGGTTAGTTATATCAATTATTTTTGGTTTTATATCAAAATATTCTATATTTTATCTTATAACATTAATTTTTATTATATATTTTTAATTATGTTGAGTTATATACAAATTAAGAACTTACCCATCATAGAAGTTTGTTTGCAAACTATTTTTTAAGTATGGTTAACTTTTAATTTATAAGGTATATCTCTTTTAATTAAAGTTTAAAAAATGAGTAATTAGACAATAATTTTTTGATTAAAGTATGTATATTATATTTTTATAGGTTTCTTATTTTCAAACTATATTTTAAGTTTAGTTAAATTTTAAATTATCAAGCATGTCTCTTTTAATTTAAGTTTAAAAAATGATTAATTAGATAATTGATTTTTGCTTAAATTTGGTATATTTTATTTGTTTTTATAGGTTTTAGATGTTTTTGGCATGTCTCTTTTAATTAAAGTTAAATAAATGAGTATTTATATAATTATTTTATTCTTTTATTTAGTATATTGTTTTTGATTTTATAGGTTTATTCTTTTCTTTAAGTTAGTATATTAGGTGGAGTATGTAAATAATTTAAAAATTATTAAAAAAAATTAGTTTTATTATTTTTTATAAGTTATTTATTATTAGTTATTAATGTTTATACAGGTTTTGATAAATTATATATGAAAATACAAGTCGTGGAAAAGGTTTAACAATGATCAGTTGTTGAAACAAAATCCAAATAAAATCCAATATGAGAAATTAATGGAAAATATATTTTATATTATATAATATATGTTTTTTATTGTTTGTGTGTGTGTGTTGTTATTTATTTTCAAGTTAATGTTTTATAAATATAATTTAATTATCAAAAATTAAGGTTGGAATGTTGTTATTATGTTTTAAGATTCATGTTTGAGATAATCACAACTGGGATAATGACTGAATTTGAAAAGGTTAGTTGTATTAATTATTTTAGGATCTATATCAAAATGTTTTTTTCTTTAATGTTATAAAATTCATTTCTATTGTATATTTTCAATGATATTGAGAAAATAAATAACTCACTCATATTCAAAGTTTGTTTTCAAATTATATTTTAAGTTTGGTTAAATTTTAAATTATCAGGTATGTCACTTTTAATAAAAGTTTAAAAAATGAGTAATTAGATAATTGTTTTTTGTTTAAATTTGGTATATTTTATTTGTTTTTATAAGTTTCAGATGTTTTAGGTATGTATATTTTAATTAATTTTAAAGAAATTGGTATTTATACAATTGTTTTCTTCTTTTAGTTGGTATATTGTATTTGATTTTTTAGGGTTATTATTTTCTTTAAGTTAGTGTATTCTATTTATTTTTACAGGTTTTCAGATTTTTTTCCACAGTAATTTAAGTTTCTTTTTAAAAAAATTGAATCTTTACATGCTATTTTTTATAAAAAACTGACATCGAAACTCAATTCAATATAGTCATTCCATGTCCGTTTTTTATAAAAATTGATTTTGAAATCTTTTTACAAAATAAAAAAAAAGAATTTTGATGTCAGTTTTTCAAGAGAACTAATGTGGAAACCCTTTTAAATAATTAAAAAATATATTTTAAATGTTGGTTTTTATAAGAAACTAATGTCGAAATTCTTTTTCAATGTCAGGTTTTCAAGAAAACTGACATGGAAATATATGTAAGGAATTTTCAATATTTATTTTTTTTTAAACCAGACGTTGAAACATATGTTTAATTTAATTATTTTTGAAGTTTCAATGTCATATTATTTAAAACCACTGTCAAAAATATTATTTTTAAGATCACCTCATTCAACATTGGTTAAAAACATATGATAAAATATTTTTTAAAAATGACGTTAAATTATGTTTTTCCACTAGTGGACATTCATTTTATAACCTTAAAACAAATTTAGTTCATTAACTATGGTCAAAGGGGTTATGTATCCATTATTTCCAAAATCTTAAACATGTTATATTTATCATTTTTATGCATTAGTTATATTTTTAAAACCAATCATGTAAGGTGGTTATAAAAAATGAATTATGTTAAATCATGGAGATGGTAGTCAATAAAAATGAATGAATGATGTTTTAATTTTTATAATGGGTGGAAAATAAATAAATAAGATAATATTTTAATTTTCTAGAATCATAAATCTATTATAAATGTCACATTTATTCATTATTTCCATTATTATGAGTTGAAAATGAAAAATGATTTACATCCCTTTATAGAGGTTGTATTCCATACGTACACACGAATGGCATTATCATTTTTCAATAGATGGAAATGTTATAAAATAAATGATATATTATCTTTAAAGAATGATAATTATGTCATTAATATCATATATATTCATTTTTTCCATCATTTTAACCATCCAGGTGACTTGATAATGAAAAATGAAACACATCACTTTGTGGAGGTGGTGGTCCACACTTACGTAGGAGCAATGTTTCTGTTTACCATAATATGGAAAATGAGATGAAAAAATATTATACCATAAACATAATAAAATTTCATTATATGAGAGATAATTATTTTATTATGGTTAGTAGAGGTTTGAATGAGGTAATAGAATAAATAAAAAGAAAACACTCGGTTAAGAATGGTACCTCCTCTTTGGAAAACCTTCGTAGGTTCATACTTAAAGCCTTCTTAGGATTGTATTATAATCAAACCAGGACCTCTAGTTAATGGTTTGGGATGTTAAGAAAATATTTTTGGAAGTTAATTACCGATCTAATAGGATCTTTAAGTTTGAAGATTAGAGGATAGGGAGTGACCTTTTATAAGTGAGGGAGAATACACAGTTGGAATTTTTCAAAAGATTAAAATATATTAATGTCTTACTCAAGCCAAATGACTCAAAAACGACTCATTTTAAAAGAAGGGATAAGTTGGGATCTAAAAATGACTATATAATATTATTTATATAATTTTTTAGGTCATTTTAACCCTTATCATTTTTTTTGTAACCCTTTTAACCGGTTTTAACTCCTACTGTGGTAACTGAATTTTTTTACCAAAGTTACTATTCATAATGATAATAAATGTAAGTGTAATAATTACCAAATTTAGAAATTATAGTTGATTCCATTTTATCAAATTCAATTTCTTTAATTATCATAAATTACTTTCAAAATAAACTCGCAAAACCCAATAAAAATGGTTTTCCATAAAAATGTATTTTTAAGTATATAAATATTTCTATAACAAAATCAAGTAAAATATTGATTTAAATGACATTGATTTGATTATTTTTAATTAAAAGGAAATGATGGTATTTTAAAACCAATCCAAAATAGAATGTGACTTTGTAAATACATGAAATAAAAGTCATTTTTTTAATCGGTATTTTCTAATATTCATCCAAAAATCAACTTTTTTAGAAAAATCCCAAAAAATAATTTAAAGTTAATTTTGAGTTATTGATATAAAAAATTATATCATTTTTATAAAATTAAAATTTAAAAAATTTTAAATTAAGGTTTTAAATAAAATCATATAATATATGTAAACAAATTTAGTAAGAATGAAACTATTTCATTTTTTATTGAAAAGTTACTTAATATTCTTATAATGAATATAAATCTATAAAATATAATTCATAAATATTAATAATTCATGAAATTTATTTACTATTAAAATTACCTGGGTTTTTACACATCTTGAACTTTTTTTGATCTGGTAGGGACTTGATCTTGATGGAGCAGCAGGCTTTGGTGGCATGGAAAACATAGGAGGATAAGAACTAACTCATATTTTAGGGGAAGAAGGATCCTCCTTTGGTATTAGTGTAAAAGGTGTTACATCAATAAAGTAATTTCAAGGTGGTATTGGATTTTAAGTAGGCTTCAAAGTAATTATTTTTGAGATGTTAGGATGGTGGTATAGTTCGAGTTAATATTAATTCTCCATTGAAGTTGTGTTATGAGAGGAGAGGAATTACAATGGTGGATCAAGAATCATGAGGGTTGGTGGTGGAAAAATTGTGGAGTATTTTCAACTAACTAATGCATTAGAGTTGTTGTAAATATCCATTATTCTTGGAGCTCAAATGGCACATAGGTTTTTATGGATAAGGGTGGTTTTCGAATTTGATTTAATTGTGGGAATAGTTCATACTAAACAACTCAATTGCTGATTTTTTTCATTTTATTCATGACATTAGGAATTTATCCTCATATATTGAGTACTTTTTATTCCACCGTGTGTCTATGGAGGAAAATTTGGTTGTTGATTGTCTTCCTAGACATGTAGTCTTTATAATGTTCAAGTAACTGGACAACAGAATTTATGAGGAACCTTTTGGAGATAGTGACATATGATTTTATACCTAACTTTTTGGTTGTTTTTGTTTGATTTTCTTGAGGATTTGGTGTTCCACCATTTTTATAGGAATAGAAATATTATTGGGTATTTTCTTTCTAAACATGCAGTCTTAGAAGGTTCAAGTAGTGACAATATACTTTTTGATGGACCTTTTGAAGATGGTGAAAGATGATTCTTTTCCTAAATTGTATGTTTTTTCATTTTATTTCAATTATAAAAATATATTTTAAGGTATAAAACGTTAAAATTTTTAATATACCAAGATTTTAAAAGGAAACATTATGGTCGATAGCGCATGAGATACGCCACATCGAGCTTAAATGATCAACTAAATATTATTATTTAAATATAAACATTATCATCTAGTAGTTAAATTGTAGGGAATGAATAAGAATAACTGATTTATGTAATAAATATATAGATCCTAATCAATATAAATATATTTTTAAATGATCAGAAAATAATAACATAATTTTTTTAAAGTCGATTTAATCATCAGAAATATGTTTCCTTTGAAAATGATTTTTATTTCTTTTTATGAATGAATATTATAATTAATTATTGGAAGTTTTAGAAAATTTATTTGATAAAATGAAAATAATTTTTAAAATAATAATATTAAAATTATTCTATGGTGAAATTTTGATAATTATCTGAAAAAGTTAAAGTTTTGATGAATAGTAAAAAATATAGTTTTTTATAAAATACAGTATCTTTTGTGATATCATAAGACATAATTATGATATAAAATTTTATTAAACTTATGTAATTACTAAAGTATGGTATTATTATATAAATATTGTAAAAAAATAATTTAGAACATATAAATTATAAGTTATTTTATGATAAATATAAAAAATTATTTTTAGTGTCGACGCAGTGTCTGCATAGCTTTGGAAAAGTCAAATTTGGTGCCTTGTAGATAATAATTGAGAGATAAAAAGTATTTTTATGAATTTTTTATTTAATTTTATGTATTAATTATTATTTTGACTCATATTTTCTAATTTTAGAGTTATATAACAAGAATCTTATCCAAATGATTGTGCAATGCTTGTGCAAGGTAAAAAAATATAATTAAAAAAAATCTTGACATGGAGATGAGTAAATATACATAATGAATTAATATAAAATATTAAATTGAAACTAATTTATTTATTTTCATGATATTATTTTATTTTTAATTTTTATATATGAAATATTACCTTTAATGCTTATGCAACACTAACGTTGTGCTTTTGCAAGCAAAAGAAAAATCAATAAAATGATTTTAATTAAAATTATAAGAATCATTAAATTACCCAAAAAATTAAATAAATATTATTGGATGAGAAAGGTTAGACTATAATCATCCATGGGTCGAATTTATGACCCTTTGGATCTACTTTATTGACATGAAGTCCCTTATAGTGTTATATTTAAAAGAATATCAAATTGTTCATACTATGGTTTCTAATTAGTATAATATTTTTAATATATGGTTTTATAGATTATATATCTTACCATAAATATTTATTTGAAATATAAAAATATTTATATTCAATATGGTGATTTATTTTTATTTTTTAGGGAATAAATAAATACCTTAAAGGATTACACAATAATGGTTCAATAATTATTTAATTAATGTAAAATCAATAAAATAATTTAATTAAAATAAGAAGAAACACTAAATTTTATTGGATGAGTAATTTTTTCCATAATAATTCATGTTTTTATTTTATGACCATTTTTTTCATTAGGAAGTGATTATGAACCTTATATTATTTTATTTAATTAAAATTCAAACATATCATACTCATGTTTTAAATAAGTATAATATTTCTTATGTGGTGTTATCCAGAAGCTTTTTTAGACTATAAATTTTATTTTTAAATCCAAATAACTTATATACATCATATTAATTTATTTTTATTTTTAGTGAAAAAATAATTACTTAAATAATTACACAACGAGGATGAAGTAATTATTCAATTAATGGAAAAGTCAAATAAATTTTATTAAAAAATATTTAAAGTAATATAATTTGAATTAATTAATGTTATCCATAAGTTTTATAGATGAATATTACATATTATGTATGTATTAAAATTCTTGGTTCAAAGAAATATTGTTGTCTTGATATTTTTAACGTCAAAGTAGTGAATAGTATAAAATTTGAAAATAATGATATTTTATGGAATTAATATTTTTATTAAATTATTTAAGAATCAAAAAAATATCAAATAAGACCAAAGGTAATAATATATGGTCTAAAATTTCATCCCCTATTCATTTATGGTACATTTTTAAGTCTTTGTCTCTAGAATATTCTTATTATATTTTAATATCTTGAGAAATTCATAAAGTGACCCTCACCTCTCTTATAAAAGGGCACATCTTCTTCTCACTCTCTAACACTTAAAAACCATTTTGATTTAACCAATATCTACCCAAATACCTTCCTAGAAACCCTAACCTCATTCTATAGTCCTTATTTTAGGCATAACACCAACCTTAGTGGTCTTAAGGTGTTACGTAAAGGAGATTATCCTAAGAAGAGGTGTTGTTTTTAATCAAGTGTTTCTATTTTTTTATTCTTAAACATCCATAAAACCTTATTAAACCATGATAAAATAATAAATCCATTATTATAAATATATTTATATGTTATTTTTTTCATTATAATGACCTATATCATTCTCCACTTCTATCAAATGAGAAAATAATTAAGCGTTCGTGTGTACGGAAGACTACCACCTCATGAACTGATATAATTTATTTTCCATCATCATCTCTCAATATTGGTTATAATATTGGAATTAATTTTAATATATTATATTAATGACATATTTATAATACTATAAAGATAATATATCATTTATGTTCTTACCTTTCCATGCACAGAAAAATGATAAATTCGTTCATGCATACGTGTGAATTATCACCTCCATGAAGCGATGTGATTCATTTTTTATCCCCAAATCATAAGAGTGATATATATAAGCATTTTAAAATTAGTAATATGATATTTATAATATTATTATAATTCTATAAATATAAAATTATACTTACCTTCTTTCCATAATGATCATTGAAAAATGGTAACATTACTCATGCGTGTGTACGGCCTGTCGTCTTCATGATTGTAACATAGTTCATTTTTCATAACCATATTTAATGAATGAATTTAAAAATATAATTTATATATAAAATAAATAATTATTTAATTAATATTATTATTGATATGATGTAATAATTACCATTTTGACAAAGTACATCATGCCAAAGTTATTTTGGACTCAAGTGTTGAATATCATCAAAGTGTCTGATGTGAACTTAAATAATTAAGTAATTTTTATAACATGGTAATAAGTGAAATAAGAGGAATAATAAACTTTAATAATCTTATTAAGAAATTAAATAATTAACATAAGTTTATTTTTTATGAATATAATGAACATACATGATGAATCAGACTCAAGGTAAGGGACTCTTTAACTAAAAACCCTCATTTTAAATGTTATAGTAATTTATTTTATAAATCATTCTATTTTAGGTCCATGTTTTTAAAATGATTTTTATGAATGTATTCATATAGATAGTAATTTTCTTAAAATTTAATTTTTTAATTTCTCTCAAATTATTTCAAGGGGTATTTTTTAAAGTTTTATGTAAAGGACTTTCTTTTAAAAAATACTCTTTTAAAGTTTCTCTTTCATCTCTTTTTAGAAAGTTTAAAAGAAATGTTTTTTAACATATAAATCATGAATAGAATTTCCCACTTTCATTATTATTTAATGATTTAGTTTTTCCTTTATAATTTTTCATGGTTCTTTTTAAAGAAAATGGTTTCATTATTATGTGCGCGGGTTTTTTATTTTAAAAGTGATTTTTACAAGAAAAATGTATTTTAATATCTAAAAGTGTTTTAAAAATGGTTTTAAAAGAGTTTTCAAGTTTTGTATTCATGATATGGTCCTTGGACATTATTTATAATGGGTGAAACCATATATAATTGGATGGGCCCATTAAAGCTTGTCGCATCCATGATTTTATTTTAAGGTATTTCTTTAATTCATTCTAGTCTTGAATTTATCCCTTGGGTTCCCCATGATTTTTTGATAAAAAATGGTGATTTTGGGATTAACAGAAGTTAGAGCATGGTTCGAACATGGTTAGGGGAAATTGTGCGCCCTTTCCTAGGAAACCGTGTGGCTAATTTCATTTTTGGGTAGTAACAATCACATGGTTGGCGCACGGTTTGGAAAACCATGCGGACCAACTTTGTGGACCAGTCATGCGGTATATCCCTATTGGATAGTGATGGATGCATGGTTGTTACACATTTTGGAAAAACCATGCAGACAAATTGTACAACTTTTTTAGGTCATTAAAATGAGTAAAATTACCTTTCTACCCTCTTTGATTTTAACCATAATTCACCTCATATCCACCCCATTTGGGATTTGAAGCCATGGGATCCTCCTCCAAGCCCTCTTATACCTATTTATGTTCATTCCTTGGGTTTTTTTGGTATGTAAACTTCAAGGAATCTTCAAGTAAGCCTCTTTTCTCATGATTCCTCCCTTCTTCTAGGGTTTGTCCTCCCTCTTTCTTGAGTTATTATTTTCTAGTGGGTTTTTTGACCTAAAGAGGGTTTGATATTGTGTTGTTAGGAGAAATATTGATGTTTGTTGTTTGATATTTCCTTTATAGGGTCTTGTGGTGTTGCGATTGTGGTTTCATACTAATTTTCAGAAGCTTCCAAGTGTGAGGTATGTTTTTACATTCTTTTACATTATTATATGATCTTGATATGATTTCTTTGTTTCTTGAATGTGTTATATGGATTATTTATGTGGTGTGAAATATGATTTTTATAGGTTTTGAGATTCACATGTGATGAAAATGAGTTTTCTAAACAAATTCAGTAATTTTGTAAGTGTGCTTCATTGTGGTGTTTCTTAAATATGTTTTATACCTTGTGTGGAAGGTGTTAAATGTGTTTTCAAAGAGATATCAAGGTGTGAATGCATTAAAAGTGTATTTTTCTAGAGAAATGGGTTTTTCTTCTTGTTGGATTCTTTATTGTTCACCCTTAAATGTGTCTTTGAATTATGAAAGTGATGTAAAGCATGATATAAAATGAATTTGATGTGAGTATGAATTTTAAAGGGGATTTTCCCATAGAAATGGTTGGATTTCATATCTGTTCTTCTTTTTGTGTTTTCAAGTGGGTTTCATAAATCATGGAAGTGGTGTGAAATTTATTTCCAAATGGTTTTGGTGTGCGTGTGAAATGGAAAAGTGTTTTTGTTTATGGAAAATAGTGCTTTTAATGTGGATTTTTGTCATTGGACCAACATGAAAATTTGAAAGGGGTGATTTTCATGTGACCTTATGATGCTTGGAATGTGTATGTGAAAGTGATGATTTATGTGATATGTGAAATGAAATTTGAGTACAAAGGATATCCTAGGTATCTATGTGGGAGAACTATAACTAGTACTCTATTTGAGTCAGATATGGTCAAGGCCTAGATTCATCTAGTAGGATTGACAATTACAATACTAACTAAACATGTGATATGATCGTAGACCACTAGACCTTGGGATGTGTTCCCCTATAGTGGCTCATGCATGGGAATGTTGTTGGTTTTGGCTTATGATATGGAGACCATTAGACCTTGGGATGGGATCCCCTCTAATGGTTCGTGCATAGGAATATTGTTGGTAGTTGAGTTGGAGGATTTTGATCACCAAGGTATGAGGTTCATAGAGTCCAACTTGTGCTAGTTAACTATAGGGATTTTCCCATGGTTCTCTCTTATGACATGATGCTTATGTAATTTGGTGATATCCATCAGCATACAGTAGACCTTGTGTACATTTTTATTTCAAGAAATATTATTTGTGAAAAAAAATTCTTAAAAAAAATTCTTGAGAAAGTTTTCCTTAAAATGTTTTCTTGGTAATGTTTCAAATATTCTTATAGAAACGTACATGTTGATTTGTATTCTAATGTTATAGCATGGAATCTTTTCTTTTGGGTGGAATCCTACTGGGCTTTGGATCACACCCTATATACAACTTTGGGTGTATGTATACTTTGTTATGTATGACCTAGGTAAAGGAAAGATGTGTCATGGTGGTGATGGTGGATTTGGTTTCTAGTGTTCTACTTCTTACAGGTGTTTGTGGTGGTGGCTTGAGGGTGATTTCCCTCTTGTTTCATAGAGGTTTTTTGGGATATTTTTGTGTTCCCATTCCATTGTAATACTTTTGGTTAAAGTTTTAAACTATGAATTGGAAAAATTTGTGTACCTTATTTGGTTTTGTTTATCAGTTATTGTGATGTTTATTAAGGTTGGTTATTTATGATTATATAAACGGGTGAAATCATTCCCAAAGTATATTATTGATACCCATACACAGCTCTTCCAACTTGTGTGGATTAGGAATTCCCTTCAGGACATGCCAAGGGTTGGGTCAAGTGTCAAGTTGGATGGAACTCCATCTTGGTTCATAACAAAATGGTATTAGATAAGGTCATGCTCTTTTTGGGTCAAGTTATTTGGGATGAGTATGGATAGACCGAAGCTAGGATTTTCAGGTCTTTAGGTTCTGGTTATGAGTGGAGAGTTTGGCCAACACACCCCATGATAGGACTAGGGTCTCCATGGGATGTTGAGAATTTTGGTTTGACTTCTCCTCCAGGTGATACGTACAGGCTGCAAACTATATATGGACACTGGGTGGGGGTGGAGTGGTTTGGTTTGAATTGTTATTGTGCTGAATTTGGTTATGTTTTTATTTATGGAAGTGTTGGTATTTGTTGTTATTTCAAAAAAATCAAAATGGTTGTATTGATGGTTTTCCTTGTGGTTGTTGCTTATTATAGAAAGATGCCTCCCCAAAGACTTTATTTATGACCATAGGAATAGGCTGTAGAGAGTTATCCCTCGCCAATCGATTAGAGATTAGTGGAAATAATGGTTAGGGTTGTCCAAGCATTGGGGAAAGGAGTGGGCTCGAGTCCAACTCATGTTAGGGAAGTTGAACTAAGTCTTGGGAAAGAAAAAGTTCAGGAGTTCCTCAAGAACAAGACTCCTTCTTTCTAAGGTATCGTGAAACCTCAAGAAGCAGAGGAGTGGATCGAGAAGATAAAAAGGATGTTTGAGTTTCTTTATACTCTTAAGGTGGTCAGATTAAATTGTTATTCTTTAATGTTGGAAGTTCCTAGTTAAAAGTGTTGGGACATATTAGTGAAAGATAGAAATCATGAAAATATGGGTTGGAAAGACTTCAAGGTCATTTTCAACAAGCATTATTGTCTTAATATTTTATAATTTTCTAGATCCTAAGAGTTTTTTTAGCTTAGTTAAGGAGACTGGACCATGATAGAGTTTTCCAATCGCTTGGAAGAGCTATTTTTGTATGCACCCGATCTCATTTCTAATGAGTATATTAAGGCTCAAAGGTTTGAGATGGGGTTGTAGCCTGAAATTTGTTCTTAGGTTTTCTTGTTCAAGCTGAAAACTTATACTGAGGTGTTTGATCATTCTATGATGGTAGAAATTAATCATAGAGGATATTCTAGTTTCTCTGTAGTAGTGGCAGTTGTGGGTAGTGGCAGTTCATCTAAGAAAAAGAGGAATTGGGATGAGAAGGGGAACAAGGGAGGTGGTAGTTCAGACCATCCCTCCTGGATGTCTTCATCTATGGCTTCTAATAATGGGTCGGTTATGTACCATTACTATGTGAAAGTAGGGAAAATGTGATCATCATGTTTATCTCCACCCAGACCTTATCACCAGTGCGGAGTTATGGGTTACTTATAGAGATTTTTCAAGGAGGCATGCCCATATCACAGTGGTATAAGATCTATAGTTTTCAAAGTAATATTGGTATCGTCTATGTAACACCCCAATATTTCATAGTATGTTATCTCATTAAATTAATTCAATAGCTTGCGCTATACACAACACCGAGTTCGAGCACACCAAAACTTACCACACTAACCGTTCAAAAAGCGGTTATGAGTATTATTAACTGCATTTTGAATCTTAAATACTCTATATAATTTTAATATTCATATTATGTGTTTCTTAGACATAGTATAAGAACAAATTCATTTTTTTAGATAAAAGAAGTATTTATCAAAAAATGAAATTTTACCGCCTTTTAATGGTGAACCTTTTTTAATACCAATATTTGACACTTTTATATATTAAATTTAATGAAATTAAATTCTTCTTTAGAATCGGGACATAAAAAATTTAGTTTGGATAAATTTTTGGTACTTTTCTGATAACTTTCATATTTTGATGAATAGTGAAAAATACTATGTTTTAATTGAAAACAACTTTTTTAATCAGAATAATTTAGTGTTAAATTATAAATTTGAATGGTTTGAAAGTATAATTAGATTATATTTTTACCATTTAATCTAATTTTGGTCATTGGAATTAATTTTACTTTGAAATTATACATAAACAGCTGTCAATCTTTTGATAGTTATTGTTTCTTAAAAACATGCTATTTGTTTTGACAACAGGAATTAATTTTAAATTAATTAATAAAACTTATATTTTTTGAATTTGTTAAAATATACCTCATTTTTGAATTCAGAATATCAAATATAGCTTAGGCCGAATTTTTGGTATTTTTCTGAAAAACATCAATTTTTGATGAATAGTAAAACCACTTAGTAGTCGTTAAAAACTGAATTTTTCATTTAAATAAAATTTTACAGGTTTTGTGAATTGAATTTTGAAAATACGACATGCATGGTTGTTATTATTAAGTAAAATGTGGTTCAATAAGATAAAAATAATTTTTGGTGAATAGTAACTTTTGACTTTTATTTATTGTGGTTAAAGGTAAATAGGGTAATTTAAGGTAAAAATAATATTATAATAATACAAAATTATCTTAACACTTTTCCTAACCTTATTTAATGATTCATGGAAGACCATGGTCATCCTTGGGTCTATTTGGGACTCCATGGAGCCACTTAAGAGTGATAATGACACTTTGTTTTAATTAACTTAAAGTAAAGACAAAAATGACATTAACAAATATAATTTAGTATATCAATTTTTACATGGGAATATATAAGTGATATTTTTAACTATAAATATTAATTGGAAATCTAAAACTATTTCCTAAATTATGGTATTTTTTTATAATTTTTAGACATTAAATAAATTAAATTATTTATGACGCAATAATGATTCAGTATTCACCTCATTAATAAATGATTTAAATAAATAATATTATTAATATTAAAAAAATATCCAAAACCTATCCAATTCTTATTGGATGATTTTATTTCGAACATTAGTCATCCTATATTCGAATTTAATGAATTTTGGACCTTTTGAAACCAAATATAAGTTTTTAGTAAAATAACATTTTCAAACTTTCCAAAAGAGCCCCTCCTCTCCCTTATAAAAGGACACCACTTATAACTCATTCCTCACACCTCTCAAGCCCCTTGTATCATCCAAAACCCACCCAAATATTCTCTCAATATCCCTCTCTTCCACTTAGAAGCCTTACCTTAGGCAGAAGTCACTTCAATAAGTCCATTTGGTTCAAACCAAAGGGAGTTACCCAAATTAAAGGTAATTGTTTCTATTAACTTCTTTTCTTTTATTTTACTTCTCCAACCCCTAAACTCTTTTTATTACTTTATTTTATAACAACACCAGTACACTAAATATACTAGGATGTTTTTATGAGAAGTATTTGAACTAAACTTACACACACCTCTATCTAATGGGTAAAGAACATATTGTTTATGTGGATGGCAAACTAACGCCTCACGAAACGATGATTGTTCAATTATATCCTATCGCCTCTCATGGTGGACATTAAGATAGAACTGTATTTATATATGATATATATTATATTTATGTTCTATTTATTCTTCTGTATTTTCCATTTATATCATTCCTTTACGGTTTCCATTATGGGTAAAACGCGATAATTTCATTTGAGGAAGTGTCGACTACCGCCCCCTCAAAGTGATATGACTCATTAATGCCTTATATAGGACGTATAAAGGATATAGTTAATGATATTATATATTATATTATACTTGAATTATAATATACCTATGTATCATTATGTTTTAATTCCATTAAAATGTAAAATAGAAATGAAAGTAGTGTTCATTCGTACGTACGGCTTACCGTCTCCATGAACGGTGCATTTCATTTCTTATCTCCAAATGTTATGTATTGTTATAAATACACATATATATACTTAATATATAATATATATATTATATATAAATCATTTATATAATTATGGAGATAATAAACTTTTGACCACATGGAAAAATTGTAATTATAACAAGTTCATTTTTGACTCAAGTTCCGAACATCGATAAAATATCCAATATGAACTTAAATAATTAACTAATTGTTTTAGAAAGGTAATAAGTGATATAAAAGGAATAATAAACATTAAAAATGTTCTTAATCAAGTATAAATTAACTTAAGTTTATTATTCCGGAAGATCAAGGAACATACAAGACATGTCGGACTTGAGGTAAGGGGTTTCTTATCTCCCTTTTAATTCCGTGAGATTTCCATTGTTTGCCACTTATTTATTGAATGTGGTGTATTGTGTACTTACATTTGATATATATTATCCTGATTCTATTTATATTCATGGTATTATATTAATTATTTGGTGGTTATTAACTTTTGGTCATACGACTCGATTAATTACAACGTGGTAAGGGGATTTCAGCACATGAGCCTCAGCCCAGTTGGTGAGGACTCCCTAAGTGCATCCAAGAGACCCGAGATAAAATCCAGGCGGAGACTAATTTCCAACAATATAGAATGGAATGTAGCAGTACTGTAGCAGGTACTGTAGCAGGACTGTAGCAGGGACTGTAGCAAGGACTGTGCAGAACTGTAGCAGGTATTGTAGCAGGTACTGTTTGGCACTGTAGCATCCGAGAATATTCCCCCGTTTGGGTCTTTGGGCCACAAATTTGGTCCCTGAGTCCTTTAAGGACTTTGGGAAACCTAGGACTTCAGGTCAGTAAGGCCTTCGGGCCACCTCAAGGCCTTCAGGACACCTTAAGTGCAGATGCAAACCAGAAAACCTACAAGGAACAAGCTTTAGAAGGAGGAGGAGCAAGGAGTTTTCACCATAGCAGAAGCTAAACAGATTGCAAGAATGAGAGGGTATGGCACCTGCCATCGGGACAAGCCTGTGCATGCATGGGAAATCCTAGACGAACAGTCATGCAAAGGTGGAGAGCTGATTTCATGATGAAGATGCTGGGGAAGAGCAGTTCTAAGTAGTTAGTATGGGTTGTATGTATTGTTTGAAGCCTACGGGCAATGAATTACTCTAGAGCCTATGGGCCATGTAATAATTATGCCTACAAACCTTGTAAGGGTTCCACCTCACCCCTTGAAAGGTGGATTATCAAAATCAATAAAAAATGAAGGCCTTCGGGCCATTGGAGGAGGAGGTAAGGGGATTTCATCTCACTTCTTATTCTCGTGAGATTCACATTGTATTGCCACTATTTCCTTTTGTGTGGTGTATGTACTAGTCATGATTGTATTCCTTGTGTAATATAATTTAATATATAGTTATTTAACACTTCATTGAATAATCCTTCTTTCATGGGGTGTATTTTTTGTGAGTTACCAAATCGGTAAGGGTTAATTCTACAATCTCTTCATTATTTGAGGTTTTTTATACGTAATTATCTATTGGGACTTCTTTATCATCCACATCTGTGTTTTCTTAAAAATTTATTTCAAAACATTTTTACTATTTAAAGGACAATGGGTTAAAGTCATTTATACCCTTATTTTACATTATATGTTTTTGAAAGGAATCTTTTTGTCATTTTCCAAATAAGGTACTTATATGACTTTTTTGACAAAATTAGGGTAACAATGTTTTTTTAACTTATACGACGGGTGCGGATATTTTCTGTCATTATAACATCGTTGAAGCTTCACTTACAAGCTTATAATAATATTTTCAAAATAAATGTTTTCTTTAAAATTATGTGACTCTTAAATGATTTCAAAATAGAAAGAGATATTTCTCTTAAATAGTTTTGATTTCATCTATGTCAACATCCTTTGATAAATTTTACACTTGTTTGAAGTTGATTTATTATGATACAAATATTCTATATTTTATTTATGGTTTTGTGATATATTTGACTGTGAATGAGTTATTTTTATTCCATTCATGGTTTATGGTTAAAGTATTGACATTTCGTATACTAGTTTTATTACAAATGTTTATGTTATATTTCAACCTCTTCTTAAGATGAATTTGTTGGACTAGTATGTTCCGGTTGGGGACCGGTAAAATAAAGACCTCCGGGTTGGGGTCCAGTTACAGCAGACCCTCCAGGTTGGAGTCCGGTTACAGAGGCTCTCCGGGTTGGATTCTGATTACAGAGGCTCTACGGGTTGGAGTCCGGTTACAGAGGCTCTCCAGGTTTGAGTCCAGTTACAGAGCCTCTCCGGGTTGGGGTCTGGTTACAGTTAGCCCCTAGGTCCTGGAATGAGGCCTTGACACAGAAATTAAAGTCTGAAATTATACATTCCATCAATATGAAAGTGGCTATTGATATTTCATGTTATTAATAGACTAGTAGAATATCCATGTGAATAAGTAAATAGAATTATTTTATTTTATATTTTACATATTATGATGAATTTAAAGTTTAAAAGGCTTTTGTTTTAGTTTATACATTTCCTTAAATGTTTATGCTTATTTATGAAAGTTTCTGCTATATTGTTATCCTTACTGAGCATCTGATCTCACCCCTTTTTTTGTTTTATTTTTCCCAGGATGTGAAGAAGTATATTATGACTGACCTATGGGGATAGTCTAAGAGATATGAGTGTGGCCTATGGAGACAATGTTGTTGTAGTTTTTCATTTTATAATGTAATTTAAAACTTATTAATGTATCTAGTATTTACAAGACTACTAAACTAATCTGTCTTTCAAAACTTGATATTTTGTGATCATGCCAATGTTATGTAATAATGCACCGACTCTAGGTAACTAGGGTCGAGCGTTACAGTTGGTATCAGAGGATGTTTAGTACAAAACATGGAAACTAAATTTAGATAAACTCTGATTAGATCACATTACCCTAAGATAGACTTTGAGGATTAGTATAGAAAAACTTCCTAGAATTTTTGTATTGTAGATATTTTGTGAGTTTTCCAATCAATACATCCCTTTTTGGATATGAGAAGGTAGAGGTGGCTCTGGCACAGATGTACCTAGAGATAAAACCCAAAAACGCTACTTTGATCTAGACTCGAATGGGAACAGGTGCACGACAATGGGCCTTGCTGCACTCTTGGTTACGAGACTCCTGGGGGATATGCTTAGGATAATTCTCATTTTCCTTAAAAACCATTGTGAAGGATTTATGAGTATATACTTCCTCAAAGAAAATTTTTTTATGATTATGGATTATACTCATAAACTATACCATTTATGTTAAGTGTTTTACAAGTTTGGAATTATGTATTTAGATTCATAAACTAATCTAGTGTATGCCATTGTTTAGAGACGGCGCCTAGTGGAAGGAATGGAAACTGTATCAACACACATAATCCATGTAGGGATTTCCCTCATGCTCAAGATAATTATATTGGTGATGGTGATGCAACTAGGGATGATCATCTTATCACCATAATGGGACAACTCACTCAGGTTATGAATAATAACCTTACCTGTATGAAGCACCCTGATCCACAACACAGAGGATCAATGTTAGACCGCTTAATAAGGAAAAAACCAATAAAATTAAATTGTAGTACAAATCTATTGGTATCTGAGCAATGGATAAGTTCCTTAGATAAAATATTTCACGCTTTGGGGAGTGGCGAAAGAGAAAAAGTCATCATGGCAGTTTATCACCTCACTGGAGATGTTGATCAATGGTTTTCATTGATTCAAAACACAAAGAAAGATTAAGAAGTATCAAGTATGTAATGGAGTGAGTTTAAGGAGATTTTCTTAGAAAAATACTTTCCTTGTGACCATCAAGCGGATATGGAAAGACAATTTCTGAGTCTGAGGAAAAAAGAGGATGAGAATGTCACAAAGTATGAGGCTAACTTTACAAGGTTAGAAAGGCATGTAGAAGATTATATATGTAACCTAAGGAGTAATATTGATCGATTATTTTATGGGTTAAAACCATTTCTCCAGAAAGCATTAGTCTCCCAATCCTTTTTATCATACGAAGATATTGTCTCATGTGCTATCAAGACAGAAAAGGAATTCTCTAAATCATATGACAATAAAGTACAGTAAGAGAAGAAGATAATAGTGGATCAAGATATAGATAAAGGGAAAACGGTAAATAAGGATTTTCCATTATGTGATAATTATGGGAAGAAACACCCTGGTATTTTCCTAAAAGGAATGGGATTCTATTACAAGTGTGGTGAAAAAGGCCATCAAGCTCGTGATTGTAAGGGAAGGAAAGTTACTGTCAATATTAAATGATAAAATTATAGAGAAATGGGGAATTATGCAAATGAATTTCATAAGTTCCAAAGAAAATTACCTCAGAAAAGGCCAAGGGATAAAGGCCAAGCTTATGTTGTTACTATAGTTGAAGTGGAATAATTAATGTATTTTTTGTTTTTGGACTCAAGAATTATATTTTGGTTATAAGAATAATGTGATATATATAAGGATTGTACTGAAGTACTTGTTGTTTTCATTGAGGTTTTAATATTATAAAGGTAATCATATTTCCATTATGTGACAATAATAGAAACTTTACTTTGTTTGGGGAATCTGATGTTACAATTGATTTTGGAATTTAGAGACCTTTTAGAGAGTGGACAGAGGTATTTTGGATAACTATAAAGGTTGGAATGGATTATTTTGAACTTTGAATAGTATTATTTAAGTTTAAAACATTTCTTAAGATTATTTTTTGAATATTATAATACTATAGTTTAGGAAAAGGACAACCATCAGGTCGGGTGATAACCCGCCACATCGGACAAAGCTGTAGGAATCAAACCCACAACCAAACTGCGGCAAGGCTTTATTACCTACCATTATCCTACAGGAAGTACCTGGTTATTAGAAAATAGTTTTATTTATTTAAATGTTATATGTTAATATTTGTAACCTTACACGATTAGGATAAATAGAATATTTTTGAGTTCTATTATCTTTTGGAGTGAAAGATGAGTTTGTGGTAGAAATTAGTTGAAGGATTAAACAATACTTGTCAAGTATATATATATATATATTATTCTATGAAGAAATTAATTCTTAAACTTTAGGGAAGGGATATTAAACCCAAAAAAGTGTTATCCTAATACCTTATGTTTTGTTGAACTGATGATATTTTAAATCATTATAGATTGATGGCTTTGAGGCCCTCAATTTTACACTTGTTTGTGATTGATGACCACAATCACTCCCTATAAATATTTATGTTTTTTCTCTAATTTTGTGTCTCTAATTTCCACCAATATTCTCCTAATCGAGATCATAATTTGGTGGTGACTTTTTCATTTCCCTTTCCCTCTTATTAAGACTAAATTTTACTAACCCAATTTCAGATGTGGGTTTTTCACAAAGGTATTTTTCTATTTTTAACCATTTATTTTCAAATAAAAATTTCATATTGCAAGGATTCAATTTATTGAAGTATGGGAGAATGTAACACCCTAATATTTCATAGTATGTTATCTCATTAAAGTAATTCAATAGCTTGCGCTACACACAACACCGAGTTCGTGGGCACCACAACTTACCACACTAACCGTTCAAAAAGAGGTTATGAGTAGTATTAATTTAATTTTGAATCTTATATACTATATATAATTTTAACATTCATATTATGGGTTTCTTAGACATATTATAAGAACAAATTCATTTTTTCAGATAAAAGAAGTATTTTTCAAAAAATGTAATTTTACCATATTTTAATGGAGAACCTTTTTTAAAACAAATATTTGATACTTTTATATATTCAATTTAATGAAATTAAATTCTTCTTTAGAAGTGGGACATAAAAATTTAGTTTGGATAAATTTTTTGTGCTTTTCTGATAACTTTCATATTTTGATGAATAGTGAAAAATACTATGTTTTAATTGAAAACAACTTTTTTAATTAGAATAATTTATAGTGTTAAATTATAAATTTGAATGGTTTTGAAGTATAATTATATTATATTTTTACCATTTAATCCAATTTTGGTCATTGGAATTAATTTCACTTTGAAATTATATATAAACAAGTGTCAATCTTTTGATAGTTATTGTTTCTTAAAAACACGCTATTTGTTTTGACAACGAGAATTAATTTTAAATTAATTAATGAAACTTCTATGTTTTGGATTCAGTAAAATAGACATAATTTTTTAATTCAGAATATAAAATATATATTAGGCTGAATTTTTGGTATTTTTCTGAAAAACATCAATTTTTGATTAATATTAAAACCACTTAGTAGTAGTTAAAAACAGACTTTTTCATTTAAATGAAATTTTATAGCTTCTATGAATAAAATTTTGAAAACCCGACATACATGGTTGTTATTAGTAAGTAAAATTTGGTTCAATAAGATAAAAATAATTTTTGGTGAATAGTAACTTTTGACTTTTATTTACCGTAGTTAAAGGTAAATATGGTAATTTAAGGTAAAAAGAATATTATAATAATACAAATTACCTTAACTCTTGTCCTAACCTTATTGGATGAGTCATTTCCAACCATGGGTATCCTTGGGTAGATTTTGGGACCCCATATAACCACTTAAGAGTGATAATGACACTTTATTTTAATTAACTTAAAGTAAAGACCAAAATGACATTAACAAATATATTTTAGTAAATCAATTTTTACATGGGGTTATATAAGTCATATTTTCTATTATAAATATTCATTATAAATCTAAAAATATTTCCTACATTATGGTATTTTTTATAATTTTTAGACCTCAAATAAATTAAATTATTTATGACACAATAATGATACAGTATTTACCTCATTAATAAATGATTTAAATAAATAGGATCATTAATATTAAAAAAATATCCAAAACCTGTCCAATTCTTATTGGATGATTTTATTTCAAACATGAGTCATATTATCTTCTAATTTAATGAGTTTTGGATCTTTTTAAACTGAAGATAAGTTTATAATAAAATAACATTTTCAAACTTTCCAAAAGAGCCCCTCCTCTCCCTTATAAAAGGACACCACTTCTAACTCATTCCTCACACATCTCAAGCCCCTTGTCTTGTTCAAATCCTACCCAAATAATCTCTAAAGATCCCTCTATTCCACTTATAATTCTTACCTTAGGAAGAAGTCACTTCAAGAAGTCCATTTGGTTCAAACCAATGGGAGTTACCCAAATTAAAGGTAATGGTTTCTCTTAACTTCTTTTTATTTATTTTACTTCTCCAACCCCTAAACTCTTTTTAATCCTTTATTTTATAACAAAAACAGTATCCTAAATATACTAGTATGTTTTTATAATAATTATTTAAACTAAACTTACACACACCTCCATCTAATGGGTAAATAACATATTGTTTCTGTGGATGGAAAACTAACGCCTCACAAAATGATGATTGTTCAATTTTATCCTACCGCCTCTCATGGTGGTCATTAAGATAGAACTATATTTATATATGATATATATTATGTTTATGTTTTATTTATACTTCTGTATTTTTCATTTATATCATTCTTTTATGGTTTCCATTATGGGTAAAATGTGATAATTTCATTTGAGGAAGTGCAGACTACCACCCCCTCAAAGTGATATGACTCGTTAATGCCTTATGTGAGACCTATAAAGAATGGAGTTAACTATATTATATATTATATTATATTGGAATTATAATATAACTATTTATCATTATGTTTTAATTCCATTAAAATACAAAATATAAATGAAAGTAGTGTTCATGCGTACGTACAGCTTACCGACTCCATGAACGGTGCATTTCATTTCTTATCTACAAAAGTTATGTATTGTAATAAATAAATATATATACTGGATATAATATATATATATATATATGATATATAAATCATTTATATCATTCTGGAGATAATGTAATTCTGACCACATGGAAAAATTGTAATTATAACAAGTTCATTTTTTACTCAAGTTCCGAACATTGATAAAATATCCAATATGAACTCAAATAATTAACTAATTATTATATCAAAGTAATAAGTGATATAAAAGGAATAATAAACATTAAAAATGTTCTTAATAAATTATAAATTAACTTAAGTTTATTATTCAGGAAGAACAAGGAATATACAAGACAAGTCGGACTTGAGATAAGGGGTTTCGTATCTCACTTTTAATTCTGTGAGATTTCCATTGTTCGCCACTTATTTATTGAATTTGGTGTATTGTGTACTGCCATTTGATATATATTATCATAATTCTATTTATTTTCATGGTATTATATGAATTTTTTGGTGGTTATTAACTTTTGGTCATACGACTCGATTAATTACAACGTGGTAAGGGGATTTCATCTCACTTCTTATTCTCGTGAGATTCACGTTGTATTGCCACTATTTCCTTTTGTGTGGTGTATGTACTAGAAATGATTGTATTCCTTGTGTAATATAATTTAATCTATGGGTATTTACAACTTCATTTAATAATCCTTCTTTTATGGGGTGTATGTTTCGTGAGTTACCAAATTGGTAAGGATTAATTATACAATCTCTTCATTATTTGAGGTTGTTTATATGTAATTATCTATTGAGACCTCTTTATCATCCACATCCATGTTTTCTTAAAAATTTATTTCAAAAAAAATATTATTTAACAGACAATGGTTTAAATTCATTTATACCCTTATTTGACCTTATATGTATTTGAAATGAATCTTTCTGTCATTTTCCAAATAAGGTACTTTATGACTTTTTCGAAAAAATTAAGGGAAGAATGTTTTTTTAACTTATACAGAGGGTGCGGCTATTTTCCTCCATTATAACATCGTCGAAGCTTCTCTTACAAGTTTATAATAATATTTTCAAAATAAATATTTTCTTTAAAATTATGTGACTCTTAAATGATTTCAAAATAGAAAGAGATATTTCTCTCAAATAGTTTTGATTTCATCTATGTAAACATCCTTTGATAAATTTTACACTTGTTTGAAGTTGATTTATTATGATAAAAATATTCCATATTTTATTTATGGTTTTTTGATATTTTTGACGGTGGATGAGTTATTTTTATGAAATTCATGGTTTATGGTTAAAGTATTGACATTTCATATGCTAGTTTTAATATAAATTTTTATGTTATATTTCAACATGTTCTTAAGATAAATATGTTAGACTAGTATGTTCTGGGTTATGGACCAGTAAAATTAATCCCTTCAGGTTTGGGTCCGATTACAGCAGACCCTCCGGGTTGGAGTCCGGTTACAGAGGCTCTTCGGGTTGGATTCTGGTTATAGAAGCTCTCTGGGTTGGTGTTCAGTTACAGAGGCTCTCCTGGTTGGAGTCTGATTACAGAGGCTCTCCGAGTTGGGGACCGATTACTGTTAGCTCCTAGGTCCTGGCACAAGACCTTGACATAGAAATTAAAGTCCAAAATTATGCATTCCATCAATATGAAAGTGGATATTGATATTTCATGTGATTAATAGACTAGTAGAATATCCATGTGAATAATTAAATGGCATCATTTTATTTTATTTTTTCCATATTATGCTGAATTTCAAGTTTAAAAGGCCTTTTTTTTATTCTTATGCATTGCCTTAAATGTTTATGATTATTTATAAAAGTTTCCACTATATTGTTATCCTTACTGAGCATCTGAGCTCACCCATTTTTATGTTTTATTTTTCCTAGGATGTGAAGAAGTATATTATGACTAACCTGCAGGGATGGTCTAAGGGATATGAGTGTGGCCTATGGAGACAATGTTATTGTAGTTTTTCATTTTATAATGTAATTTAAAACTTATTAATGTATCTATTATTTCCAATTCTACTAAACTAATTGGTCTTTTGAGACTTGATCTTTTGTGATCATGCCAATGTTATGTAATAATGCACTGACTCTGGGTAACTTGGGTCGGGGCGTTACAGTCAGAACCATCTAGGAAAGTGGGTTATCAGTTCAATGGTCATGGCAGTAGGGCTGGATCATCTTCTGGGAATAGTAATTTTAGGGAAAATATATAGTCTAGTAATTGTTCTCAGGCTTAGGATGAGATTAGGAAACTTCATGCAGTGGATCGAGTATCATCGGAATCAGATTAAAGGCCTATGAAAGTTAGAGGTACCATTCTTATTACATCATATTTATCTATTGTTATATTTGATACTAGTGCCTATTTTTCTTTTATTTATGCCCTTCTTGTGGATGGGTTAAATTTACCAGCTGATCTTATATCATACGTGATGGAGTTTGTAGTGCCGCTTGGTAATAAGTGAGAAAAAAGTTTTAGACATTCGTCTTATGTACTCATTGTGTCTAAGGTCGATCTAGAATGGTATTTTCTAGTTTTAAAAATGTACATTTTGAAGTGATCCTTAATATAGATTGGGTGGTGTATTTTTAGGTGCACATCGATTGCTATCAGTGGTGAGTAAGTTTCATGGAACCTGATGGAAGTACCCAAGTTTTTTATGGTGAATGGGATCCTCATTCAAGACGTGTTAGACCTCCACTTTCGGAATTGGGCAATATTGTTTATTATATATCATCACTCACATTGGAGGATGATGATGTTGCTCCTAAGAGTGGATTACCTCCTATGGTGGATGAGTTCCCAGAGGATTTTCCTAAGTATTTCTCAGGTTTTCTTTCGGAGTGGGATGTGTAGTTCACTATCAACTTGGCACCGAGAACATAAATGAGATCTCTTCCCTAATATTGTATATCCCCCATCAAGTTGAGAGAATTAAAGGTATATCTAGAAGATTTAGAATCTGAAGGATTCATTCTCCCAAGTGTCTCACCCTGATCTGCCCCGGTGTTGTTTGCTAAGAAGGACGATGGATCTATCGGGTTGTGCATTGATTACCAGAAGCTAAACAAGGTAATGATCAAGAACAGGTACCTTTTGTCCCATATTTATGACCTTTTCAATCATCTTAAGTGGTCTAGGTGGTTCTCTAATATTGATTTGTGTTTTGGGTATCATCAAGTTAGATTTAGATAGGCGGATGTTCTGAAACAGCCTTTCAAAGTAGGTACATCCATTTCGAGTACTTGGTTATGCCTTTCAAGTTAAAGAATGCTCCATTGGTCTTTATGGATCTTATGAATAGGGTGTTTTACCAGTATCTTGATTCCTTTGTCATGGTATTTTTGGATGAAATCCTGGTCTATTCTAGGACCAAGGAGGAGCATGAGAATCATTTGAGAATTGTGTCGGGCACCCTTTGTGACCATCATCACTAAGTGAAGTTTTATAAATGAACATTATAGATCGGGGAGGTAAAGTTTTTGGGCCATGTTATATTGGAACAAGGGGTTTCAGTGGACCTTGATAAGATTAGTGTAGTTATGTCATGGTAGCAACCAAAGAATGTGTTTGAAATTATAATCTTTTTAGTACGGGTAGGGTATTATAAGCGATTTTTTTGAGATTTCTCTCAGCTTGATTCATCCCTGACTACACTTACCCAGAAAGGGGTAAGTTTGAATAGAGTCCAGACTGTCAAGTTTCTTTTAAGGATCTTAATTGGTGGTTGATCGCAACACCTTTTTTATCTTACCAATATATGGAAAGGGATATGTGGTCTATTGTGATGCTTCTAGTATGGGTCTTGGGTGTGTGTTGATATAGGATGATCATGTGGTTGCTTATGGTTCATGTCAGCTCCGAACACATGAAAATAATTACTCAACCCATGACCTGGAGTTAGCAGTAGTGATGCATGCCTTAAATATGTGGTGGCATTATATTTTTAGGGAAAATTTTATAGTTTATTCGGATCATAAGAGTTTATCTAACATTTTCTCCGAGAAAGATTTGAATTTAAGGCAATATCATAGGATTCAGTATCTTCAGGCATTCGATTTTGATATAGTCTATACCCCAGTCAAAGGAAATGTGGTTATGAATTCCTTAAGCATGAAACCTCTAGTGAAACTTTTGAAAGAGTCCATTTATGAGTGGATGTTGATGGGTATTTTCACCCATATGCATCTTGAGACCAAGTACCATAGTGGAGGTTTGTTCTTGGCTAGTGTTCAGTTGACACCTTCCCTTCTAGAATTGATCCAGTAGGACCAACTTGGTGATGAGTTATTCCAGTATTCTATGCAACTCTTAAATGGTGGGGAGGTTTCTTATGAATAGTAATTGTATCCTGAGGGATTTTTTTGCTTTAAGGGTCACTTGTTGGTGTTATTGTTGTTGAGGAAAGTGGTGATTCAGTATAGCTACCAGTCTTAGTGGGTCGTTCATCCTAGTAGTATAAAGATGTACTATGATGTGTGTCAGTAGTTTTGGTGGCCAAGTATGAGGTGAGATATATCTAACTTTATATCGCGATGTTATACATGTTAGTTGGTTAAAGAAGAGCACCAAAGTCCCTCCAATTTTATTCATCTTGTACCTATTCCTACCTGTAAGTGGGATGATATTTCCATGGATTTTATTATTGGATTCCCTCATACACCCTATGAGAAAAATTACTTTTGGGTAGTGATTAGTTTATCTGACCAAATCAGCCCATTTTATTCCAATAAAGGATTCATACAAGGTGGATGAGTTGGGTAGGTTGTATGTTCAAGAGGTTTTGAGGCTTCACGGTGTGCCATCGGCAATTTTTTTTGACAGGGACCCCCGTTTTACCTCGTGGTTTTGGTAAGGCCTTCAGAAGGTGATGGGGCCACAGGTCAAGTTGAACACGACATTCCATCCTCAAATGGATGGTCAGACGAATTAGGTGAATCATATCTTATAATACATGCTTTGTGAAAGTGTGTTTGATTTTATAGGATCATGAGATTGCTATTTGGGGTTAGTTAAATTTGCGCATAAAAATAGTTACCAATCATCGATTTGAATGGCTTCCTTTGAGGTGATTTATGGTCGGTCGTGTCGGTCTCCTTTATATTGGGATGAGGTGGATGAGACCTCATTACTGGGACCAAGCCTTGTGTAAGAGACATCTGATAAGGTAAATCTAATCAGATATTGGTTTTTGAAATCTCAGAGTCATCACAAGTCTTATGTCGATTAAAGGCACCAAGTTTTGGATTTTTCTGTGGGTGGTCGGGTGTTCCTAAAAGTGGCACATCGCTTAGGTCATCATCATTAGGGTAAGTAAGGGAATATCACATTGAGGTATATCATACCATTTGAGATTATTGAGATAATTGGTATGGTGGAATACAAGTTATCTTTGACCTCATAGTTGATGTCAATTCATGAAATGTTTCATGTTTATCAGCTAAAAAAGTATAACCCAGATCCATCCCATGTGTTGAATTGGGAGGAGTTAGAATTGGATCTTAATTTTTCTATGTTTGAATGGTCGGTAAAGATTTTAGATTCTCAGGAGAAAGTGCTTAATGGGAATTCTATTCTGTTGGTCCGGGTTCTTTGGCAGCATGGAAATGATGTTCATGAGAATTGGGAGTGAAAGTCTTGGGTCGAGGAGGAGCATCTGTTTTTGTTCTATGATCAAGATTTGGAGTGTCTTTCTGAGGATGGAAAGTTTTCATGGTGGGGAGAATTATCACATCCATGATTTTATTTTGAGATATTTCTTTTATTCATTATGTTCTTTCATTTTCCCTTGGTTTTCTAATGAGTTTTGGGTGAAAATATTGATTTTGGACTTAACAGCAGGTGGTGCATGGTTGGTTCAAGGTTAGGGGAAACCATGCACCCTTGATCAAGAAACCATGTAGAAAGTTTCATTTTTGGGAAGTGCTGACTGCATGGTTGGTGCACAGTTTGGAAAACTGTGTGGACCAACCATGCGGCATGTCCCTCTTGGCCAGTGATGGGTTTACAGTTTCTGCACGTCTTGGAAAACTATACAGACAAACCATGTGACTTGTCCAGTTTATTAAAAAGTGTAAAACTACCTTTCTACCCTTTTAATTTTAACACTAATTAACCTTTCATCTTCCCAATTCAGGATTTGAAACCATGGGAGTATTCTCTAAGCCTTTTTTGATATCTTGATCTTTATTCCTTGGGTAGTTTTGGTGTGGTAACTTCAAGGAATCTTTAAGTAAGCCTCTTTTCTCATGATTCCTCCATTCTTCTAGGGTTTCTCCTCTATCTTTCTTAAGTTCTTATTTTCTAGTGGGTTGTTTGACCAAAATAGGGTTTGATCTTATGTTTTTAGGATAAATCTTGATGTTTTTTGTTCGGTCTTGCCTTTATAGGGTCTTGTGGTGGTACGGTTGTGGTTTCACACCGATTTTAGGAATTTTCCAAGTGCGAGGTAGGTGGTTCCATGATTTTACATTATTAGATGATTTTGATATACTTTCTTGGTTGATTGAATGTGTTCTATGAATTATTTGTGTGGTGTGAAATATGATTTGAAAAGGTTTTGAGATGCACATGTGATAAAAATGAGTTTTCTAAAGAAAATTAGTTATGTTTCAAGTTTGATTTGTTGTGGTGTTTTGTAAATATGTTTTATAACTTTTTTAGAAGGTGTGAAATATATTTTCAAAGATATTTAGAGGTAAAAATGTGTTAAAAGTGGATTTTTCTAGAGAAATGGGGTTTTTTTTTCTTGTTGGATTCTTTATTGTGCACCTTTAAATGTGTTTTTGAATTATGAAAGTGATGTGAATCATGTTATAAAATGAATTTTATATGAGTATGAATTTAAAATGGTATTTTCCCATGGAAATGGTTGAATTTCATATGCATTCTTCTTATTTTGTTTTCAAGTGGGTTTCATAAATCATGAAAGTTGTGTGAAATGTATTTTTAAATGGTTTTGGTGTATATTTTAAATGGAAATTGGTTTCTTTATGGAAAATATTGCTTTATATGTATATTTTGGTCTTTGGACCAACGTGAAAATGTGAAAGGTGTGATTTCCTTATGTGCTTATAATGCTTGGCCTATGTATATAAAAGAAATGATTTATGTGATATGTGAAATGTAATTTAAGCACATAGGGAATCCTGGGTATCTAGGTGGGAGAACTATAAGTAGTATTCTAGTTGATTCGGAAGTGGTCGAGGCTCATATTTATCTAGCAGGATTGATGATTACAACACTAATTAAACATGTGATATGATCGGAGACCACTAAACCTTGGGATGTGTTCCCCTCTAGTGTCTTTTTCATGGGAATGTTGTTATTTTTGTATTATGATATAGAGACCATTAGAATTTTTGATGGGATCCCCTCTAATGAATCATGCATACGAACATTGTTGGTAGTTGAGTTGGAGGATTTTGATCACCAAGGTACGAGGTTCATAGAGTCCCAATTGTTTCTTAAGAAATTTTTCCTTAAAATTTTTTCTTGGAAATGTCTCAAATATTCTTATGGAAATTTTCATTTTTATTTGTATTCTAATTTTATATTATGGAATCTTTTATTTTGGGTGGCATCCAACTAGGCTTTGGCTCACACACTGCATTCACCTTTGGGTGCATGTAGACTTTGTTATGTATGACCTAGGTAAAGGAAAGATGTGTTGTGGTGGTGATGGTGGATCTGTTTTCTAGTGTTATACTTCTTATATGTGTTGGCGGTGGTGAATTTAGGGTGATGTATCTCTTATTGAATAGAGTTTTTATAACTTTATTATTATTGTGATATTGTGGATTGATCGGGCTTGATGCCCTACTGAAAATTGTGGTCGTTGGGGGATTTTCTTATGCTGGATATATCTTTTATGTTTACTGCTTGGTTTTGATTATTATTATATCACCCTAAATTGAAATTAGTTAATTACTTATACCTAGATAATGAAATTGGTTTCCCCAGGATTATGATTTGTGTGATAATACCCCTAAAAATAAAGTGGAATGTGATAAAATACCCTTTGTAAATCTGTAAAAATGATATTGATGTGATGTGATGTGTGGTCATGATTTTGGGGTGTGGGGTGATATGTGGTTGTGTGGACGTGCTTGTGGGATGGTGATGTGTGTTTGGAACATGTGGGGATGGTAGTTTTTTTGGACTTGCTTTTGGGGTTGTGAGGTAAGGGTATGTTGAGATGTTTGTGGAATGTGGTTGTGTTGTGCTAGATGAGTGAGTAGTGATGGAATAAATAATTTTTTAATAATGTTTGAAAAGAAATTGGTTGGTTTGGTTATTGGGATGAGAATTGTTAATAAATAACCTAATGATGGGTTGTGTGATTAAAGGTGGTTGATGATAAATAATGAAATGAATGGGTGTTAAACATAAAGGAAATATGAATTTGTATTAGCTTATCAGGGATCCTCGCCTTCTAAAATGATTGTTGTGGATATTAATAAATGCATTTTTAGGTAGCAGTAAAGGTGAAAGTGTTGTGAGTTTTTTGTTTTTCTGAGAACCCATAGGTTGGGCTTGAATTTTTGGTGTCATATATGTGTGTGTGTGTGTGTTTTTTTCCTTTTGATTTCTATACACACCCCACCCATGTTGAGAATTATGTTTTTAACACCCACATCATCACGTGGGTGAGTCTTTCCCAACATCCCGGTGGGAGGATGGATGGCTAGCCACCTGCTCTTACCTTATCCCTCTTCCATGCAGGGTAAGTATTGCAAAGGTTATAGTGGATAGAGATCTATTAGTGCATTAGATGGTGGTTTATATGTTTTATCCCATGTTTCTTTGAGATGGGTTGAGATGTGGTATCCCAGGTGTCTTTGAGATGATTTGTGATGCGATTTCCCAAGTGTCTTTGGGATGAGATGTGATGTGATGTCCTAGGTGTCTTCGGGATGAGTTTTTATGTGATGTCCCAAGTATATTTGGGATGATATGTGATGTGTTTTGAGGCCCAGGTGTGTGTGGTTGGGATGTGTTGTGAGGCTAAGGTGTGTGTGGGAAGGATGTGGTGTGATTTCTAGGTGTGTGTGAGTGGGATGTGCTTTGAGGCCTAGGTGTGTTCAAGCAGGATATGATGCAGTATATTTGGAAGAGGTGGGAGCAAAAAGACGTTTTCTGTTGGGGAAAGAGCAGATAATCAATGGGAAAGTGATGTAAGGTACCCTATAATTGATATGTTTTCACTTTATATTATATTACTTGGATTGAGTTATTTAGTGAGTGTGCCTCGGTAAGGTTGGGATGGTTAGTATACATGTTTAGGTGTTTTTTGGTTCTTCTATTTTCTCACAGGTTCATTAGTATGCTTCTTTCACATATGCATGAGAAACTTTTGTTTTTCTATTGAGTGTACTTTTATAATCACCATATGTATATAAAACTATTTTCAGGTTTCCAAGAGGATTTCACGGACCATGTTGGACCTTACTAGCTCAGATCATTGATAGTTGTTGTGTCACTGCTTTAGCTTTACTTTGGGGTATTTACTTTAGATACTTTATTGTATCTGTATCAGTTTTATTTTATGCGTGTATGTGTGATGGTCTGGGTTTATATTTTATATTATATCTTGGAGTTTTTTTGAATGATTCATTCTTTCTCCCGGTCTTGTTTCTTATAAAGGATAATGCCTTCCATATTGTGAGATTTGTACACCCTTGGTGCTAGTCACTGACCTGGGGCCTACTGGAGATGGGAATCAGGGGGTCATTATCTCCCTTTCTTCATTGCCTACCCAGGAGAGGTATCTTTGGATGAATGGGGTCATTATAGAGTGGTATCAGAGATGATGGTTGAGAGATAGGATAGAGTTTGGAGTTAGGTACAATGAGGATTTCATGGGGTGGTATGAAAATAGTTCCAGTTGACCTTGGTGCATGACATAGGATAGGGATATCGATTATGAAATGTGATTTTAGGGGCCCCCATGATCCAATTCATGGACTCTAATCTTATCGAATGGCCAAGTGAGATGGACCTGTTTGCAGGGTAGAGACCTAATAAAGGTACCTGTATCACAATTACTTGTATTATTGTTTTAATTAGGTTGTTTTGGGGAGGTTAAAATGGATAAATCAAATGAAATGAATTAAAATGAATCTTAATAAAATTCCATACTACTCAGTCTTAGGAAATCTTTGTTTTTCTTTCAGTTATGGATCTTAGTCATCATCCATGTGTGGCTCAGGTGGTGGAGGTTCAGTGGGTTGATCTGATTGATCACCATAGGGTTGATTCAGTTGAGGAGGATGATTAGTGGTATAGGACATTGGTCACTTTCTAGCAGCTGTCTTTGGGGAAGTATGAGATAATTGTTTTAAATGTATAGATAGAGAGTTGTATGGAGGACCTTGAGATCACTTTTAGTTTGATCCAGGCCCCAACGGGGTACTAGGACCCTTTGGCAATCTTTCATATGCGTGGAGTTGCACGTCAGTGGTTGACACTGTATCTAGGAGATTTGAAGGAGGAAAATGTTTGTGGGTTAACTTACAGAAGGAGTTTCGGGCATATTTCTTTTCATTGACCATGAAGGTAGTAAAGAGGTAGGATATTATTTCTCTTTAGTAGGTGAGCATGTCAATGCAGGAGATAGGAATCAAATTTAAGGACCTTTTTTATTTTGACTCAAATCTTTTTCCAGATGAGGATACTTGTGAGAGATTTCTTGAGGAGTCACTTCATCCTTCTATCTAGTATTTAGTTACTCTCTTTATGTTTCCAATGTATCTAAATGTTAAGAAGAAGGAAGAGGTGATCGAACATGTGCACTTGCAAAAAAATTTACCATGAGAGGGGACCCATTAGAGTTCTTCAATGGTGTAAGAACCCAGATCTTCTTTTCTGGTATGTGAACCTTGTTTGATGTTTTTCTTGGTTATAATGTTAAGGGTGATGAATGGGAAAGTCAGGAGAACTTTGAGTGAAGTTTTGAGGCAAAAGGAGGAGTCTCACGGGAGGCACACGGTTTGTATAACCGTGCGGCCAAACCATGTGTAGTAAATGTTTAAGGCAGTAGATCCCACACAGTTAGTACACGGTTAGGAGAAACCATGAGATGAGTCCATGCAAGAGGGGTGGACGAGGTAGTGGCTATCGCATGGTTAGCGCACGGTTTGTCTAACCGTGTGAGAAAACCATGAGGGCACTTTAGTGAGATCCTAAAAAATTGGATCTCACCCGTTTTAGCCTCTAAGTGGCTTTTTTTTCCTCTTATGTGGCAATAACTCAGGATTTTTCTCCTCCTAAGTTCAAAGAAGGTTCTCCCATTGTTCTGGAGGCAATCTAAAGGCTTATCTTGGAAAATAGAAGCCAGTTTCTTAAGGTATGTGATCATTCTCCTTTGTTCTTGCTCAGTTTCTAAGATCTACTTAGATATACTTCTCCTCTTCTCTCGGTTTCTTAGATCTATGCCCGTTATGGGTAGATCTAAGTGTGTGGATGACAATTTTGATGATTTTTGGTCTTGTTCTTGTTAGGAGAAGAGATATAAGGTGGGTTCTTAGAGAATCAAACCGGGTTTCTTGTGCGTTCTTCGTTTTTTGGGGGTTTTCGTCAAAACCTTTGAGGTAGGTGGTTTGTGACTTTCGGTTTAAGGTCTTTGAATATTATGTGCAATTGTACCCAATACCCTTGAATGGGGTATTGTGTAATATACCATTTTTACCACTATTTCTTGCCTTCCCTGCTTATATGCTAGAGTAGAGGATTTTTGTTTGTGAATAGGGTGAATTGTTGTGATTTGGATGTATTGCCCATGCATGTTTGCATGTTTACGACCATTTGGTCTAGTTTGTCTTGTTAGGATATGACCGGTTTTCCCATGCCTAGAATTTTAGGATGGTATGATTGTTGTTATAAGTGCTGATATTCCATAGAATTCTAGCCAAGTAGTTCTTGAGTTTTACTTTGTCCATTACGTGCACTATAATTTTTTACTTACACAGGGCCGTGAGAACCCGATGTAGTAGACCATATGAAGAATGGACGTAAAGGCTTCTCCAGAGTGCCTTTATAATACGATGTGAGACCACAGGGGGAATTGATGTTGAATGCTTCCCTAGAGTGTATGTAGTTCCTCGATGCGGGCCATAGGGGTAATGAGACTTTGAGTGCTTCCCCAGAGCACCTTTTGTACGATACAATACTATAGGGGGAATTGACGGTGAGTGCTTCCCTAGAGAGTCTATTCTTTAGCTGAACTAGAGGGGTGAGACTTTGTGTGCTTCCCAGAGGGTTGCTAGTACTTTTAGGTTGAACCATAGGGGTTAGGCTGTGAGAACTACCCATATTTTACCTATTTGTTCTACTTGCTTGAGTAACTGCTTACTTGTTTGTAAATTATATGCTAGAAACTGTGGATTATTGTTGCTAAGTACTTTCCTGTTTACTATTTTCTATACTTTTACCTGCCATATATTCACTGACTGTTAGGCACAAATCTTTGGGTGGTTGCCTACTGGGATTTTTGTATCACACCCTATTTGGGTCATGCTTTTGAGCCCAAACAGATTATATTGTTTCAGGTATAGATAAGGGAAAGTGCCCTTCTACTTCAGGTTCTTGATTACACTGGAGCTGGAGAGCATGGGACCAAGCTATGGCTTGTGATGCTGAGGAGTTTATCTTCTTTATTTTTTACTTGGTTTTAGTACTGTATTTCAGCATTGTGACTTGTTTGGCTATTTTTCCTAGACACATTTGTATCATGCATCATTTATATATTTTTCTCCAGTTGGTTAATCATCAGTCTTCCGTTGTTTACTATCATTGGATATTTACTGCTTCTGATATTGTATATTTGTTTCTCTTCTACTGTGTACTCTGCCAATGAGGTCATAGTTTCCCCACTATCACACCCAAGGCCCTCGCTACTAGTCGGTAGCCTCTGGCGTTGTGGGAAATGCGCTTGAGGCCATGTGACCAACCAGGTACGGGGCTCCCCTGGGTGGCTTCCAGAACCGGGATGTTACAAAGTGGTATCAGAGGATTTTATTTTCTCTTGATTTACTATTTGGAGACTTTAGCCAGGGATAGGAAGGAATAGGTACTTGGTATTAAGTTGTGCCTGGGAGTAGCTAACCCGTGTATAGGGAAAAGCCAATCTACCTCATTGATGCAATTTTCTGGTTTTGCAAGTTTATGGTTTCCTTGATTTTCACCATTGGTGACTCACATGTTTTGTGTTGTTACTGTTGATGATATTGAGGTCCTATTTCTATTGCAACCCGATGAGATGAGGGTATTCCATCTCATGCATCATATAGGTACTTACTAGAAATCACATGTCATGCATTCTTGCCATGTCATTTAGGATGCATTAGCAATTGCATGTTGTTGTGATAGATGTTGTGTATAATATGTATGATGTTGTGATAGGTGCCTTGATAAAAATATCTTCTTCTTGTTAGAGCATTGATTGTGTAAGGTTTTTTTGAATGAGCACCAAATTTTGTTTCTTGAGGTGTTATGGGCCCTCATAGACTGAAACATGGTGGATCATGGATTTGTTTACCTTGTTTATAACTTGTGTAAGATGTAAATCTTTGATTTGTGGGGAGTATGGGCCCTCACAGATCATAATTTGGCACTTTCAATGTTAGTTTCAGTGTTTATCTGGGTTCTGGAGTAGTTTCTGAGGCTTACTAACTAGAAAAAACCCAGAATGTGATCCATGTAGTTTTGACTACACGACATGTGTTCTTCTATTTGGAAGAAACAGTCTTTATTAAGTACATGTTGTGTACTCTCTGTACACTCCATGTACTCCTATGTTTCAGTCCTTGTTAATCCTGATCTAAGGTGTGCGCTTGACCTTGCAAAGTCATGCCACTAAGACGTACACCTAATGTCTGCCAGTTACATGGCAGTGATCAGACACCAGATACGGCTGATCAGGGACTTTTGGAAGTTCCTCCTACTGTGCCAGTCTTGGCACCAGTAGTTATACCAGATGTAGGTGTTGATGAACAGTTCATAAAAGGCTTTATGAGGATGATTTAGACCTTCCAGGGAGCACCACCTCCTGCCTCGACTATGGCAGACTTGATGCGGGTTTTCCAGTAGCAGCATCCTCCCACCTTCTCAGGGGAAGGAGGACCCCAGGCTGTAGAGTCATGGCTAGAAACCATGCTGATGATCTTTGAGCATCTGGAGACACCTACAGAAAGTCGGGTCAAGATCACTACATATATGTTATGAGAATCTACCAAGAGGTGGTGGGACGTGATCTCACAGCCGGGTCATCAGTAGGTTATGGAATTGGAGGAGTTTCAGCACGTCTTTTATGACTACTTTTATCTGAAGACTTTGAGGGCCGATCGAGCCCGGGAGTTCATTAACCTAGCGCAGGGTACTCTTTTTTCATGGAGTATTCCTCTCGTTTCACCAAGCTTCAGCATTTCACACCCCTTTAGGGTGGAGATGGGTTGTTATTGGCAAGGAAGTTTGAGGATGGTCTCAGGCGGGAGATCTGCTCACGGGTGAATATCTTCAGGCTGACTTCTATTGCTTCCATCGTCAATTAGGCACTGATTGCAGAGTGCAATATGAGAGATTCCAGATCTGAGATCTAGGGTGGTTCTTCTTCTAGAGTTAGTGCTTCACCAGCTGACAGTAGGAAGCGCCGTAGGGAGTCTACACGCGGTGATCCGAGGTAGCGAGACACATCTTCAGGTAGCCAGGTGGTATGCTACCAGTGTGGAAGGGTTGGTCATACGAGGCCGCAGTTCTAGAGGGACCCAGTGGAGTGCCGATCTTGCAGCAAGATGGGTCACCTGTAGCGTTTCTGTTAGGCTTTCTCATCAGTAGCTGGTGACAAGGGTTCATCCATGACTACTCGTTCAAGAGCAGCGCCACCAGCTTCTCACCAATTTGGGAACTAGAGTTATTTCGACCATTTGGGCTGAGGTGGAGTTAAAGGTCGTGGTGGTCAGTCACCGGTCCTTCAGCGACAGCAGGGTGGATCAGCTCAGAGTGGTCAGGCAGGGTCACAGGGTCATGGAGCAGGCCAGACTTTTTCAGTGGATCAGACCCAGCCGGAGCAGGATCTTGGACCCTCTATAGTTCAAGGTACCATTCTAGTTGCCTCGGTTTTATCTTCTTCTCTTTTAGACATAGGGGATTCCCATAGTTTTATATTTGTTGCTGTTGTGAAGAGTCTTGGTCTCTGCATCTTTTCATCTGCTGATATCTTGACACTAGACACACCATTGGGGACTAGAACATATAGTGTACATCATTGCAAGGAGTTCCCTATAGAGATTGGTGGGTGTCGCATCCTTTGGGACCTCTATGTCCTAGAGATGACAGGCTATGATGTCATCCTTGGAATGGACTAGTTGGTTCCATTCCAAGCATTCGTCGATTGCTATCGTCGTAGGGTGAGTTTTATATCACCAGAGGGAGGATCTTTTCTTCATAAGGGCGAGTGGGATGTCCAGGTGAGCAGAGCGGGTCCAGAGCATCTTGGGTTAGGAGGAGTTACAGCCCAGATTTCTGGTCTGTATCTAGATGACCAGGGGACATCACATTTAGACTTTCCTCCAGTGGTGGATTGTTTCAGGGATGTCTTTCCAGAGGACTTTTCAGGTTTACCTCCAGATCAAGAGGTATACTTTTTGATTGAGCTTGTTCCAGGAGTGTCACCGGTGTCCATTCCTCCTTATATTATGGCCACACTTGAGTTGCAGGAGATCAAGAAGTAGTTGGAGGAGTTGCAGGAAAAGAGTTTCATCTGACCCAATACTTCTCCCTGGGGTTTACCTGTCCTTTTTGCGAAGAAGGCGGAAAACACCCTCAAGATTTGTGTGGATTATCAGAAGTTTAACCAGTTGACGGTCAAGAACCGATATCCCTTTCCTAGGATTGATGACCTCTTTGATCAGCTTTGAGGATCCCGGGTGTTCTCGAAGATTTACTTGAGGTCCGGTTATCATCAGTTGTGTGTTAGACCATCTGATATACCTCTCACAGCCTTCTAGTGCAGGTATAGTCTATACGAGTGTATGGTTATGCCATTCAGTATCACGAACATGCCTGCAGTTTTCATGACACTGATGAACCAAGTGTTCCATCCATATCTGGATTCTTTCGTAGTGGTCTTCGTGGATGATATCTTGGTGTACTCTCACACTCGACACAACCATGCTACCCATCTTGAGATCGTTTTGAGTACACTGAGAGATCATCAGTTATATTTTAATCTCTCGAAGTTCCACTTTTGGATGGACCAGATTCACTTTTTGGTTCACGTTATCTCAGAGACAGGAGTGTCAGTAGACCCAGAGAAAGTGAGAGCAGTAGTTTCCTAGGAGCAGCCGAAGAACTTCTTTTAGGTTCGGAGTTTTATAGAGATGGTTGGATACTAAAAATGTTTCACACATGACTTATCATGCTTAGAAGCACCATTGACAGGTCTAACTAAGAAGGGTTAAAATTTCTTGTGTTCTGATTCATGTGAATCGTCCTTTCAGGAGCTGAAAGGGAGGTTGAATTCAGCACCGATACTAGTCTTGACAGAGTCGAGCAAGAGATATACTATCTACTGTGATGCATCAGGCATCGGGTTGGGAGTTGTGCTTATGCAGGTAGATGGAGTCGTTGTGTACGGGTCTCGGCAGTTGAGGCCACATGAGAGGAACTACCCAATGCACGACCTAGAGTTGGCAGCTTTTGTTCATGCCCTACGCTATTGGAGGCATTATCTTCTGAGAGAGAATTTTTTGGTTTTCACCAACCACAAAAGTCTCAAGTACATCTTCACTCAGCGTGATCTGAATTTGATACAATGAAGGTGGGTTGAGTACCTTCGGCCTTTTGACTTTGAGCTTTCATACACGCCTAGGAAAGGCAATGTTGTGGCTAATGCGTTGAGAAGGAGGACTCAGATACAGGCAGTTCAGGGGGCCAGTAGTGAGTGGCAGCTTATGGATCTATTCTACGAGATGAATTTGGAGGTTCACGACAGACAGGGGAAGACTTTTCCATCTTTTGTAGCTATTACCTCTACGCTTCTTGACCGAGTTCGAATGAGTCAGCTATCAGATTCTAAAGGCCTAGTCCTAAGGGAGAGTGTGTCAGGAGGGGACCCAATTCCTGAATGGACCATAGGTGAGGATGAGATCTTGCATTTCTAGGGGCACATATGGGTGCCAACAGATATACGCGAGGAGCTGATTTGGGATTTTAATTCCTCGGTTTGGGAAATTCATCCTGGAATCACCAATATGTATCATGATCTACACTATCAGTATTGGTGGCTAGGTATGAATAGGGACGTTGCTGGTTTCGTCATGAGGTGTTCCACTTGTCAGCAGGTGAAGGCGAAGCATCAGTGACCAGTAGGGCTTTTACAGTAGTTACCCATTCCCGAGTGGAAGTGGAATGACGTCGCGATGGACTTCGTGACAGGGTTGCCAATATCACCTTGAGTTAATTATGTAGTTTTGGTTGTCATTGACAAACTTACAAAGGTTTCTCACTTCTTGCCAAATAAGGAGACCTTCAGTGTTGATGAGCTGGGATGGTTGTACTTTCGGGAGATTGTACGTATACATGGGGTTCCCCACTCCATTGTCTCGGACAGGGATGCGCATTTTACTTCTAGGGTATGGAAAGGGCTTCAGAAGGCTTTAGGTATATAGGTACTTTTGAGTACATCTTACCATCCCCAGACAGATGGCCAGTCCGACTGTATGATTCAGGTGCTTGAGGACATGCTCTGAGAATGCATCCTGGATTTTGGAGGTTCTTGGGAGAAACATATACCTCTAGTGGAGTTTTCCTACAACAATATTTTTCAAGAAACTATTCAGATGGCTCCTTATGAGGCTTTGTATAGTAGGCCATGTCGATCACCCTTATGTTGGCTGGAGGTAGGAGAGGCATCTTTGATGGAACCTCGTCTTGTTCAGAATACCACAGAGCAGATAGAGTTGATTCGGAAGAGGATGGATACTACACAGTCTTGTCATAAGTCTTATGCTGATCAGAAGAGATGACCTCTGGAGTTCTAGGTTGGGGATCAGATTTTTCTACATGTCACACCGAGTTTGGGACACAAGAGGATTCGGAGACAGGGTAATCTTTCACCACGGTACGTCGGGCCATTTGAGGTGTTGGAGAGAGTTGGGCCAGTTTCCTATTGGTTGTATTTACCTCAGAGGTACTGGGCTATGCATGACGTCTTCCATGTTTCTCAGCTCTGACATTACTTTTCAGACCCATCTCATGCCTTCCAACCCGAGGAAGTCGAGTTGGAGGTGGATGCATCTTTCAAGGAGCATCCTATCCGGATTGTTGATTGTAGTAAGAAGGTTCTTCATGGATGGTCTACCCCTATGGTATAGGTGTTATGGTAGTACGGTCGATTGCAGGATGATACTTGGGAGAGGGAGGCCGATGTACGATCATAGTGGCCGAAGTTGTTTGGGGTTTCTTCTTCTGCGCCTTGCTAGGGAAATTCGGGGACAAATTTCTTTAAGGGGGGAAGTTTGTAAGAACCCGAATCTTCTTTTCAGGTATGTGAACCTTGTTTGTTGTTTTTCTTGGTTATAAAGTTAAGGGTGATGAATGGGATATTCGGGAGAACTTTGAGTGAAGTTTTGAGGAAAAGGGAGGAGTCACACGGGAGGTGCATGGTTTGTATAACTGTGCGGACAAATCATGCGTAGTAAATGTTTAAGGAAGTAGATCCTGCACGGTTGGTACAGCGTTAGGAGAAATTGTGCGATGAGGCTGTGCGAAAGGGGTGGCTGAGGCAGTGGCTACTGCACGGTTAGCGCACGGTTTTTATAACCATGTGATCAAACTGTGCGGGCACTTAAGTGATATCCTAAAAAAGTGGATCTTACCCTTTTTAGCCTCTAAGTGGCTCGTTTTTCCTCCTATTCATCCATAACTTGGGATTTTTCTCCTCCTAAGGTCAAAGAAGGTTATGCCATCATTCTGGAGGTGATCCGAAGGCTTCTCTTAGCTAATAGAAGTCGGTTTATTGAGGTATGTGATCATTCTCCTTCGTTATTTCTCGGTTTGTTGGATCTACTTAGATCTACTTCTCCTTTTCTCTCAATTTCTTAGATCTACACCCATTATGGGTAGATCTAACTGTTTGGATGACAATTTTGATGAGTTTTGGTCTTGGTCTTGTTAGGAGAATAGATCTAAGGTGGTTTCTTGGAGAATCAAACTGGTTTTCTTGTGCGTTCTTCATTTGTTGGGGGTTTTCATCAAAACCTTTGAGGTGGGTGGTTTGTGCCTTTCGGTTTAAGGTCTTTGAATATTATGTGAAAGTGTACCCAATACCCTTGAACGGGGTATTGCATAATGTACCATTTTTACCCTTATTGCTTGTCTGCCCTGCTTATATGCTAGAGTAGAGGATTTTTGTTTGTGAATATGGTGAATTGTTGCGCTTTGGATGTATTGCCCATGCATGTTTACCTATTTATGAACGTTTGTTCTAGTTTTTCTTGTTAGGATATGACCATTTTTCCCATTCCTAGTATTGTAGGATGGTATGGTTGTTGTTCTAAGTGCTGATATTCCATAGAATTCTAGCCAAGTAGTTCTTGAGGTTTACTTTGTCCATTAAGTGCGCTATACTTGTTGACTTACACAGGTCCGTGAGAACCTGGTGTAGTATACCATGGGGAGAATGGACGTAAGGGATTATCCATAGTGTATTTATAATAATATGTGAGACCACAGGGAGAATTGATGTTGAGTGCTTCCCTAGAGTGTCTGTAGTTCCTCGATGCGGGCCACAGGGGGAATGAGATGTTGAGTGCTCCCCCAGAGTGCCTTTAGTACGATATGAGACTATAGGGGGAATTGACAGTGAGTGCTTCCCCAGAGAGTCTATTATTTAGCTGAACCAGAGGGATGAGACTGTTTTTTCTTCCTAAAGGGTTTCTAGTACTTTTAGGTTGAACCATAAGGGTTAGGCTGTGAGAACTACCCAGAGGTTACCTGATTGTTCTACTTGCTTGATTGATTGCTTACTTGTTTGTAAATTATATGATATAAAATGTGGATTGTTTCTGCTGAGTACTTTCCTGTTTACTGTTTTCTGTACTTTTACCTACCATATATTCATTGACTGTTAGGCACAAATCTTCGGGCGGTTGCCTACTAGGATTTTTGTCTCACACCCTGTTTGGGTCATGCTTTTGGGCCAAAACATATTATATTGTTGCAGGTATAGATAAGGGAAAGAACCCTTATACTTTAGGTTCTTAATTGCACTAGAGCTAGAGAGAAAGGGACCAAGCTATGGCTTGTGATGTTGAGGAGTTTATCTGCTTTCTTTTATACTTGGGTTTAGTACTGTATTTCAGCATTGTGACTTGTTTGGATATTTTTCCTAGATGCATTTGTATCATGCATCATTTATATATTTTGCTTCAGTTGGTTAATTATCATTCTTCCATTGTTTACTGTCGTTTGATATTTACTGCTTCCGCTATTGTATATTTGTTTATCTTTCACTATGTACTCTGCCAATGAGGGTATAGTTTCCCCACTATCACACCCAAGGCCCTCACTGCTAGTCGGCAGCCTCTGGCGTTAGGGTAAATGCGCTTGAGTCCATGTGACCAACCGGGTACTGGGCGCCCCTGGGTGGCTTCCAGAACTGGGACGTTACAAAGGTGAAGAGTTGTTAGTGATAGGTCTCAGGCACCAGGACCTTTGAGGTTTCGACCAGTAGGGAGTCGACCTCAGCAGATTCATTTCTAGCCTTATGATATCAGTGTTTTCTATTATTTTACTAGGAGATTTATGCCAATGTGTTTTAGTTTTGGGGTTTGTGTTTGTTGGTAGATCTATTTCCCAATGGTTCCTCGAGCTCATTTTGGTGGAGGTGGACAGGTTCAGCACTATCCTCAACATCAGTTCTCAATGAGACTATTTCAATAGTAGGGGTGGTGGGTTTTTGCTCCACCGAGGGGAGATAGAGCAGGAATAGGATGAACTCAGGATGTTCCTTATAATTATGGACCGTGACCCAAGAATGGAAATAGAGGTTTTCATTAGCAGAGAGGTAGAGAATTTGGGTGTGGTCAGTTTCACGTAGTGGAGGTAGTAGTTCCAGAGGGTCCAAAGATCGACTGAGGTACGGTCAGTTTGTTTAGTACCCTTGTTTGTGCCTTATTTGATTTAGGAGCTTCACACTCCTTTTTTACACTTTCTCTATCCCATGCTTTGGGACTAGATGTTGAGATTTTTTTTGTGCTCCTGGTGTTGAGTACGCCAGTCAGAGGCTGGACCATTTTGTTTGATGTGTGTCGGTGGTGTAGACTAATGATGGGGACACATCAGTCCCATGGGGATATTTTCATGTTGTATATGTATCCATAAAATTTCTTCCTCAACATTTACTAGTTTTATTCCTTACATGATGTTATCTATTACTTTTGGAGGAGATTCATGTTTTCAGATGTGGATGGCCAACGTGTGGTTTTTGTTGGCGAGAAGGGTTGTCAGGTGGGCAGTCAGTGTGTGGAGCCCCTTCTTTCTTTGTTAGTTGATTTTTTAGTGGAATCAGTGGATGATAAGTTAGTGGGGGTTCCTATAGTTTTTATAAAGTTCCTATATATTTTTTCTGATGAGGTTTTGACGCTACCCCCTCGACGTGATGTTGAGTTTGAGATAGACTTTCAGTCTGGTGCTTCTCCAATTTCGATGGATCCTTATTAAATGGAACCTTCTAAGTTGTAGTAGTTGAGAATTTAGATTGATGATCTGATACAGAAGGGTTTTATTCAGCCCAGTGTGTACCATGGGGTGTTCCAAAGTTGTTCATAAAGAAGGTGGATGGTGGTCTGAGTTTGTGCGTAGACTACCAGAGGTTAAATTAGGTGACAATCAAAAATAGTTACCCTCTTCTAAGGATAGACAATATTTTTGACTATCTGATAGGGGTGAGTTTATTTTCTATGATCAATATATAGTCTATATATCACCAGTTGATGGTGAAAGAGGGCGATATCCCGAAGACTACCTTCAGATGCAGGTATGAGCACTTTGAGTTTGTAGTCATGTCATTTGGTGTTACGAACATACCAACTATGTTCATGGGTCTTATGAACTCTGTGTTACAGGAGTTCTTGGATCATTTCATCGTTGTATTCATTGATGATATCTTAATCTATTCGAAATTAGAGGAGAAGCATGTCGAGAATCTCAGAACTATCTTGCATGTTCTTTGACATCACCATCTCTATGGAAAGTTGTCCAAGTGTAAGTTCTCAACATGAGGGGTTCATTTCATCAGGCATGTGGTGTCTCAGTAGGGCGTGGTAGTAGACTCATCAAATGTTGAAGCAGTTTTTCCTTGGTATGTACCCAAGAATATGGTATAGGTTCGTAGTTTTCTTGGTCTCGTATGCTATTATTAGAGGTTTGTACCTAATTTCTCTCAATTTGTAGCCCCATTTACAGATTTTATGAGGAAAGAACGATATTTTTTTTGGAGTTATCAGTTCTATTAAATATTCAATTATCTGAAGGGAAAGTTGGTTAGTGCTCCAGTGATTCAGTTTCCTAAGGAAGGGGTGATGTTTGAGGTGTTTTGTGACTATTCCTATCTATGATTGGGATGCATGTTAATGAAAAAGTGGGAAGTGATCTATTATTGTTCTAGGTAGTTATGTCCCCGTGAGAATAACTATGCCACCCATGATCTAGAGCTAGCAGTGGTTGTGTTTTCACTGAAGTTGTGGCGACATTACCTCATTAGGGAGAACTTTGTGGTCTTCACATATCATAAGAGATTGAGGTATATCTTTTTTCAGTGTGATTTAAACTTATGGAAGAAATGGTGGATGGATTTTCTTCAGGACTATGATTTTGATATCACCTACACCTTAGGAAAGGGTAATTTTATGGCTGGTTCTTTGAGTAGAAAGTCACAGAAGGATGTTGTTTGGAAATTTTTGGATGCTTGGAGAGTGATGGAGGAGTTGGCAGCCCTGCACTTAGATGCATGGGTAGATGGTGGTAAAAGATATTTATCTTAGATGATAGTGTAGTCTTATCTGATGCAGCATGTGGAAGAGTCTTATTGAGAAGACTTAGAGGAAAAGGTGATGCATGGTCGTGTTAGCCATAGTGATGATCTGGAGGGATGGTCGGAGGATGGTCAGAATTGGATGTTGTTTTTTGGAAGGTTGTTTGTTTTGATATCAATTCGTGATGGATTCCTTCGTGAGTTTCATAAATCACATTTGGAAGTACAACTAGAATTTTTCAAGATGTAAGGCAGCTTGAGGTTTCAATTTTGGTGGCTTGGGATAAAATGGCCAGTGGTGGAGTTTGTGGCAAAGTGCTTGGTTTTATAGTAGGTAAAGGTCGATCATCATGTTCATGGTGTTTTTTTACAACCCTTGGATGTTACCAAGTGGAAATTGGATGAAATCTCAATGGATTTCATTATAGTTTTACCCAGAGATCAGGTAGGTTGTGATTCTATATGGGTGTTCATGGATCAGTTGATGAAATCGGCACACTTCTTAGTGATCAAGGAGTTAGGCGCACTGGATGACTTGGCTAAGAGGTACGTAGATGAGGTGGTGTGGTTGTATGGAGTTCTGAGGTCCATTGTCTCAGATTGAGATGCCTAGTTTACCTCATGAGTCTAGAGGTTATTGTAGAATGCTTTTGGAACTCAGTTACACCTCAATATTTCTTTCCACACTCATACATATGGGAAGATAGATCGGAATATCTAGACATTTGAGGATATATTGTGGGCGTGTGTCTTGGACTTTAGTGAATCTTGGGTATAACACCTTCCCTTAGTAGATTTTGATTATAATAATATCTATGAATCTTCCATTATCATGTCCCCATTTGAGGATTTTTATGGGATATTGTGTCATTCTCCATTACACTAGATGGAGGTTAGGGAGATAATTGTTCTTGGTCCTGATGTGGTGTAGAGCACAATAGATAAAGTTCATCTTATTTGTGAAAGGATGAAAGCAGTGCAGAACTAACATAAGTCTTATGTTGATTTCAGGAGGAGGCCCTTAGAGTTTGAGTTTGGGGACCACATATACTTGAAGGTTTCCCCTCAACATCAGTAGTGGGGGTTTAGAAGAGTTAGTAAACTTTATCCTAGGTTTTTTGGGCCCTTCAAGGTGTTGGGACAAGTTGGCGAGGTGTCGTGTCGATTGGTGTTTCCAGCATAGTTGGAAAGGATCCATGACGTCTTTCACATCTCTCAACTTCATTGGTATATTCACGATGACTCTCGGGTCATTGACTGGGGAGAGTTAGATATCAAGGACGACATGATGTTTGTAGAGTGGCTAGTAGAGATCTAGTATCATCAAGAGAAGGTGATTTGTAGACAAACCATTCCTTTAGTTTTTTTGTTGTGGGGGCATAGTGACTAGGAGGAGAGTACTTGGGAGCGAGAGATTCAAATGTGTTCTTATTAATCTGAGTTGTTTTGAGTTTTTATTTTCTCTATTTTTCTTTTTTATGTGATGTTTGGATCCCTTTGTATTATGAGATGAGTTGTTTTACTTGGTTTGTGATATGTGTGGTGTGATGTGCAATAAAGTCCTGACATATGAAAAAGGTAGGACCTAATTTCTAATTGATATGCATTAACTGTGATGTGATTAAACCCATGCAGGTGACTCAGTGCTGCCTAGAGCAGATAGTATCTTGACATGGAGGATGTAATTCCCTGATTCGTGTGTTTGGGATAGTGTGGTTTGTTGGTTATAGTGGTTATTGGTTGGGATACGTAGAGGTTAAGATAGTTTTACAGTGGTGATGTGGCAGTTTGGTTGTGTGAGAGGAAGCAACTTGTGGTCATGCAGTGCACTTTTTGGTCATTTGGGTTGGCGTGTTTATCCAATGGTAGCGTTTAGGTATGAAGAGATCCTTGATAGGTATCTCGTAGGGTGGTTGTTCAGACCCCTTTTCCTTCTGGGATTGGTTTTGGATTCTTGAGGGTGAGAATCATTTGAGAGGTATCTTATTTAACAGTCTTTACCTTCTTGGTCCATTAATTTGTTAGTTTTGAGTGTTGGAGGTGTTCAAGGGAGGTTTCAGAAGTTTTTGGTAGAATATGGAGGTGCAGTAGAACTGCTGCAAGAATTACAAGTTGTGTTAGTGAATTACATGATGTGAAAGTTCATTTCATGTCTTTTTCGAGGATGGTTCACAATGTGTAGATTTTCAGGGTTAAATAAATAATAAAATGAAGAGGTAGCATGTTTTTTGGTGGAAATAAAACCTTGGAGATTACATGACATGAAATGGGATTACGCGTCATGTAAATCCCTGATCCAGTACAATTTAAAATTCTTTTTCAGCCGAATTCTCATTCATTAGTCTGTAACTCCTTCTTCCACTCATTTTGAGAAAACCCTAGGCACCCTGAGGTGTTCTTCAAACCCTATTCATCCCTATTTGATCTGTTGATCCCGGTGGTTGTTCTTTGGTTATCCATGGTTGATTTGTGGTGAGTTTTTCTCCCTTTCTTGGTTGGTTTTCTTCTATTCTTCCTTAAAGATTGTTGTGGTGGTACAGTTTGGTTTGGGGTGTGTGTTGGGTTGAATTTTGAGGGTCTTGGGATGCAGTATAGGTTGATATGTGGTTTCTCATGGTTTGGTTGTAGTTTTTAGGCATTCTTCTTTTCCCTTCAGTGCACAATGAGTTGAAAAGCTTCTTTGATTTAGGGATTCCCTCGTTTCTCTTTATTTATGTATTATGTGAGAGTGGTTTCCTATAACGCCCTGACCCCAAAATCCCAAATCTGGTGCATTATTTTATTATATTGGCATGATTATAAGGAATCAAATCCTAAAGTACCAATCAGTTTAGGATTCTTGGAAAGTCATACTACGTACGTGAAACCCATAATACATTGGGAAATAGAAAATACAAACATGATATATAATAAAATGAAATAAACTCCATCCTTGAATGCTTATTCAAATATTATTCTTCATAAACTAGGGAAAGAAACATATTAATGTTTATCTCAAATTCTCAGTAAGGGTGAATAAATCAAAATCAATCATGAATCAATAAAAGTAAATCAACATGGAAAGGTAAATAACTCATAACACTTGCCATTAAATAAATGAACTGAAAATGAAATGCATCCATAGATATATCGATGAAAAATGTCATGGGTAAATAATAACTAAATTCTCAATAAAGGAAATTCTTAATTATTAGAAATCATGTTTCCCAGTAACATGATACCTTTACCATCTAGAGATAGTTTAACTATTGTCATTTGGCCAACTAATTCACCTCATGAGACTATCGATGCGTCAAGGGGCTTGCGTTAACTGATCCCTAACTCATTGGGCTTACCTTAAATAGTCCCCAACCCATGTATTTCATGTCCAAAAAATTCCTCATATATTTAATAAACAATTTACCTTATAAAAATATATCTTTATTGAATAGAAGATACAGATTTATCAATAATTCCCCAGTTAATCATATAATTGTCAAATTGAACATCTTATGTAAAATGATATACATTTTAGGAAATAATAATATCCATTGTGTGAAAATATGGATATTTAAGGTAATTTCCAATGAAAACTAACTACAATAAATTAATTATTTCAAGATAAAGTTAACAATCACAAAAGTAAGTGAGATTTCAAAGATAATCATTAAGAACATTTTTTAGGAAAATAATATTTAAACATCCCAAAGTGTCCCATACCACTTAAAACATTTAAATCATAATTCCCATGAATTAAAGTTTTTCATACCATGAATAAAAATGATTCATGATATAATTTATCAAAAGGGTTAGTAGATACACTACACAAAAGAAGTAGGTGGTGCATATGGCGTATGCCTCATGGAAGGAAAAGTAAGACAATAATCCCTTACCTTAGCCTTTCTTTTGTTGTGTGGTTTTTATCCACCTGTATAGTGGTTTAAAATATGTTTCTAACTTATAATAAAACCATACTCATGATTATAATATCATATATTAACTTCTTTTATTTTATTACCCGTTTATTAACACTCTTTCATTATTTTAATTATTTTGGATGTTAATTGCCTAGTTTTATCAAGTATGTTTTGACTTGTTATTTACTAATAATATTACATATATCATAATTTAATCATATAAATAATTTAAAACATGATTTAATTATCATATATATTCATTACATATGTAATTATAATAATCTATAAAGTTTGGAGATAAGAAATGAAATGTATTGTTCATGGAGACGGTAGGTCATACGTACGCATGAATGCTACTTCCATTTCTTTGTCCTATTAAAAGAATGAAAATTAATTGATAAATATTTATATTATAATTAAAATATTATATATATTTCATATATGTTACATATTTTTATTAAAATCATCCTTAATATTTTTCATGTATAGCATGAATGAGTTGCATCACTTTGAGGAGGTGGTAGTCCACACTTCCACAAACAATGTTATCGTATTTATAAAAAATGGAAAGTATAAGGGTATGTGTTATAAAACAATTAAATAAGAATAAAGAAATAATAAATATCATATATAACATATATAAATATATTTTTCATCATAATTTCCACCATGATAGGTGGTAAAGGAAAAATGAACAATCATCGTTTCATGAGGTAGTAGTTCGTTATACACAGAAACAGTATGTCCATTGCCCATTAGATGGATGTGTGTGTAATTTTAGGTCTAACCCTTAGAATAAAAACATCATAGTATATTTATTATATTGGTTCTGTTGTAAAATTATATAATAAGAATATTTTATGGGTTGAATAATGGAAATAAAACTAAAGAGCTTAAGGAAAGATGTTGCCTCTTAATCGGGTAACTTCTTTTGGTTTGTACAAAAAGGATTTCTTGGGTGGATTTATGCCCAATGGGAGGATTATAGGATGATTTTAGGTATTTTATGATCCATTTTTGTAGATATTGGTTGATCCAAATTTTCTTGATATGTGTGAGGAAATGGGAGGAGAGGAGGCCTTTTTATAGTGGATGAGGAGTGGTACTCTTGTAATATTTTGACAAAGGAATTCCTACCACGTTTTTAATGTTGAAAGTGGATCCAATGATGGAAAAAATTATATAAAAGGGATTATAGGTTAGAAATATGGCCATAAAATAGCTTTAGGATAAGTTTATAGGTCGTTTTGGGCCTTAAGGTTAAGGTTTAGTCCTTATTAAGCTTAATTTAACCTTGATAATTTTAATTAATTTTAATTACTTTCACTAATAATTTTGGTAAAAAAATAAGTTTAACTTATCAGAAATTATAAATTATTATTATTAAAAATATTTAATCTATATTTTCAAATTATAATCATATAAATGGCATAAATTAATTTAAATTTAATCCCACATATGAGATGGCAATGTGGGTTTTTTAAGGTAAAAACATCCAACATTTTGTTATGTTTTTATACTCAATTTAAAATTGAAATTGATTATAATGACATAAATTGATTTAATTTATAAAAATATTATCTAATTTAACTTCAAAAATAATCTAAAACAAAATTAAACTTTATAAATAAATTAGATGAAATAACAGTTTTGAACTAAAATTTAGTTTTTTTAACTATTCATTAAAAATGAGATGTTTCGTAAAAATATAAAAAACTCACCCTAACCTAATTTTTATGTCTTTATTTCAAATATAAAGTTTATTTGGATATATTAAATCAATTAAAGTGTCAAAATTCATATTTAAAATGGGTTCTCCATTAAAAAGTGGTAAAATTGTCTTTATAAAAATATAGGTTTTTATGTGTGAAATTGGGTTTGTTCTTATATTATGCCTATAAAAAATAATGGATGAATATAAAAAATGTTATATTTAATATATAACATATATATTTCATTAAAATAATTGAATAATTGTAATTAATTAAAAAAACTTCTTTGGAAACATAAAAATAATAATATTTCATTTTATATCCAATTGGTTCTTATTTTCATTTCTCATTAATTGGTAACCAATGAATTAATTTTATATTTATATAAACCATAAATTTTCATAATTTAGTAAATATTATTCATAACTGATAATAGAATGGCTAGGTTATATCATATTATATTAAATAATAATATTTTAATAATACATTATCATTTGGTGAAACTCAGTCTTGTGTGTATTGCAAGCTATCGTGGAAGGTCTCTCTTGAATGTAATGCAAGCTATCAAGGAAGGTCTCTATTGCATGTAACTCAAGATAAATTGGTTTTGTGTTTATTACAAGCTATATAATATATTATATTTATTTAAGATAGTAAATATATTGTAATGTATCGAGTTAATATATTCCCTTTTTACACTTGGTGTTACATGTCATAAACACTATTGAATATAAAGTTGTACTTTATAATTTTAGGGTGTTGCATTCTCCCCACCTTAATTAAATTACTTCCTCTCAATTTAAAATTTATCTCAATAATCAAGGGATTGATATTTGAAAATAACTATTCTTGAAAACCCCACATTATGAATAGTATTAATAACACATCTTCTTAATAAGAGAGAAAAGAGAGTAAAATGGTTACGTAACTAGGTTCCCTAGTTAGAGAACATAGGTGGGAAATGGAAAAATGGATACAGAGAAAAAATCTAATAATCAAGATCTTATAGAGAGTTATAGAGAACATGGTTAGGATAAAGTTAGCAGTCATAAGGCCCTAAATCTGCGATGATCTAAGGGGCCATTTGATTTATTAGAAATTAAGGTACTAGGAAATAATTTTTGGTTTCAAGATCATTTTTACTAGAGTTGAGGAATTATTTTACTCTCTAAGAATATGAGTAAATATAATTACTTATTAAATTTCTATAAGAACAATCTTATCCTTTTCTCATGCCTTGAACTATTTCTATATCATCTCTTAGAAAAATATTCATCATATAGTGATGTAATGTATCAATCTATAAAACCACATCCAAAGTTCAACTTAAACCATTTCATAAATGGTTAACTTTTCTAAAATATTATGATTTGAAACTTTATAAATAATGTCAATGAATTTCCAGAAATTAATTTATCATTATCCTTTAATCTACATGATGTAGATCCTTAATCATCACACACTAAAATGGTGAACACCTTCATCATGTATCCTCTTGAAATATGGTAATAGATTGAATTACCATAAAACCTTATTAGAAACATGAATTATTCCTTATTCCTTAAGTAAGACACGTGTTATTGGATATATTCCTTAAATACAAAAGTGTTATAAACTCTATAAATGATAGCATAGAACATTTTTCGACAAGTCATTAATAAGTTCCAAGGTAGTTAGTACTTGTCTAAATCAATCATTTATTCATCATTATCTCCACATTAGAAATGTATTAAGGTTTTATTTCCCTCAGTCATGTGTTTTACAAAAAAAATAACTTTCTACTAAATAACTTTTCTCAGTACCATTAAGAATATGATCTCAAATCCTTAATGAAAAAGTAATGCAGTTGAATCCTCGTCTATTCTATATTTCTTATAACCAGTACATTGATGATAAAATATTCAAATTAAATAATTATTAAATCTAAATATATAAATAAACCAATTATTCTACTTCATCCTTAATCCCTCAATAAGGATACCTCATCATATTACTTAATACATATTTCTATTCACATTTTATCAGTATTTTCATCGTTAGCAGTAATATAAACATTACTTGTACCACCTTACTAATTATCTTCATGAGCCTTCCACTTAGAACATCTATGTTCATCATTACCATTCATTCCACAATTGAATCATTTAATCGTTGATTATGTATTATGGAGGCCAATATTACCATCCATTTCATCAACAGAACTCTTTATTTTTCCTTTGCAGTTACTTGATCTGTGTCCTTATTTTCCATAGTCAAAATGTCTCCTTGCCCCTCTAAGACATTCACCTGGGTGATTCTTTCCACATTATTGACATAAAGGAATCTAAATATGCTTTCCTCTAAGGTCTTAATTACCCAAAATCTCATTGAACTCCTTTATTATCTTCCTTGTTGAGTCTGAGAGTTGGTTAAGGTACATGTTGTTAATAATGTTCTGTGAAAGTTTATTATGCATGATCACAACATCCTTCACTCCAGTGATCATTCCATTTAACTTCTCAGCAGTAAATTTTCCATCATATTCAATGTTAACCCAGTTCCTTCTAGTTCCCAATGTTGACTAAAATGATAATTCATAGTGTGATCAACACTTATCAAAATAGAAAACCACATAATTAGGAAAAATTACTTATAGAATGCCTAAATCCTAGCTCCTACTTTTTTAATCTATGACACCTTAGGTTTATCCTAGTTTATTTATAGTCATCTTCTACTTAAATACTTCTTTATGGTTCGTAAAGAAAAATAAAAATTATCCTAAGCATATCCCCTAAGAGTGTCAAACTAGGTTCACAGTAAGGACCATTTTTATATATCAGTTTACACCGAGTCAAGACCAACACACCTTGTAAGAGTTGTTACTCCTAGGTACATCTATACTAGAACCATATCCACTTATAATATCCAGATAGGGATGTATTTCTAGGAATACCCACATAATCACTAACTTACCATAATTCTATGATGTTCTTGTATACTTATCCTCGATATCTATCTTAGGGTTGTTCTCCCTAATATAATTTTTCTAAATCTAGTTTTAAAGGTTGTTGATAAACTTACTTTGATACCAACTGTAACACCACAACCCCAGAATCTCGGAGCTGATGCATTATTTTATTACATTGGCATGATTACAAGGAATTAAATCCCAAAGGACCAATCAGTTTAGGAGTATTGGAGAGTTGTATTATATACATGATACCCATAATACGTTGGTAAATAGAAAATATAAACATGATACATAATAAAATTAAATAAACTTCATCCTTGAACACTTATTCAAATATTTCTTCTTCATAACCTGAGGAAAGAAACATATTAAGGGTGAGCTCAAATGCTTAGTAAGGGTAAATAAAGTGGAATAAATAATGAATCAATGATATTAAATCAACATGGAAAGGTAAATAAATGATAACACTTGCCATTAAATCAATGAACTTAAAATGAAATACATCCATAGATATGTCGATGCAAAATGTCATGGATAAATAATAACTGAATTCTCAATAAAGGTAGTGATTAATTATTTGACATCATGTTTCCCAGGAACATGATACCTTTACCATCCATAGAGAGTTTAACTATTATCATTTAGCTAACTAATTCACTTCATGAGACTACCGATGCATCGAGGGGATTACATTAACCGGTCCCCAACCCATAGGGCTTACCTTAAACAGTCTCCAACCAATGTATTTTATTTAAAAATAATTCCTCATATATTGAATAAAAAATATGCTTTGTCAAAATGTATCTATATTTAATAAAAGATACATATTTATCAATAATTACCCGGTTAATAAAATAACTATCAAAGTGAACATCGTATGTAAAATGCTATATGGTTTAAGAAATAATAATATCCATTGTGTGGGAATATGGATATTAAAGGTAATTTATAATAAAAAATGATTACAATAAATTGATTATTTTAAGATAAAGTTAACAATCACAAAAGGAATTGTGATTTCAAAGATAATTATTAAGAGCATTTTTAGGAAAATAATATTTAAACATCCCAAAATGTCTCATACCACTCAAAACATTTAAATCATAATTCTCATGAATTAAAGTTTTTCATACCATGAAGAAAAATTATTCATGATATAATTTATCAAAAGGGTCATTAGATACACTACACAAAAGAATTAGGTGGTGCATATGGTGTATGCTTCACAGAAAGAAAAGTAAGATAAGAATCCCTTACCTTAACCATTTTTTTGTTGTGTAGTTTTTATACTCCTATATAGTGGTTTAAAATATGTTAATAACTTATAAAAAATCATACTCATGTTTATAATATCAAATATTGACTTCTTACAATATTTCATTACCCATTTGTTAACACTCTTTCATTAATTTTAACTATTTTGGGTATTAATTTCCTAGTTTTCTCAAGTATGTTTTGACTTATTATTTGCTAATCCTATTACATAGATCATTATTTAATAATCTCAACAATATAAAACATTATTTAATTATCATATATATTTATTAAATATGTATTTATAATAATATATAAATTTTTGATATAAGAAATGAAATGCACCGTTCATGGAGACGGTAGGTTGTATGTGCGCATGAACACTACTTTCATTTTTTGTCATATTAAAATAATGAAAATTAATTGATACATGTGTATATTATAATTATAGTATCATATCTTGGTCATATATGTTACATATGTTTATTAAAATCATCCTTAATATGTTCCATGTATAGCATGAACGAGTCACATCTCTTTGAGGAGGCAGTAGTCCACACTTCCACAAATGATGTTATCGTATTTATACAAAATAGAAAGTAAAAGGGTATATGTTATAGAATAATTAAAGAAGAATAAATACATAATAAATTTCATATATAACATATATAAACATATTGTGTAACACCCCGAGATTTCATAGTACGTTATCTCGTTAAAGTAATTCAATAGCTTCCACTACATGCAACACTGAGTTCGAGCGCACCACAACTTACCAAACTAGCAGTTCAAAAAGTGGTTATGAATAGTATTAACTGAATTTTTAATCTTATATAATCTATAATTTTAACATCCATATTATGTGTTTCTTAGATAGAATATAAGAACAAATTCATTTTTTCATATAAAAGAAGTATTTTTCAAAAAATGAAATTTTACCGCCTTTTAATGGAGAATGATTTTTAAAACCAATATTTGACACATTTATATATTAAATTTAATGAAATTAAATTATTATTTATAATAAATACATAAAAATTTAGTTTGGATAAATTTTTTGTATTTTTCTGATAACTTTCATATTTTGACAAATAGTGAAAAATACTATGTTTTAATTGAAAACAAATTTTTTAATCGAAATAATTTATAGTGTTAAATTATGGTTTTGAATGGTTTTGAAGTACAATTAGATTATATTTTTATTATTTAATAAAATTTAGGTCATTATAAGTAATTTCACATTTAAATTTGACATAAACATGTGTCAATCTTTTGATAGTTTTTACTTTTTTTTTAACCCACTTTTTGGTTTTGACAATGGAAATTAATTTTAAATTAATTAATGAAACTTATAGGTTTTTAATTTGGTAAAATAAACATCATTTTTTTATTTGGAATATCAAAATTAGCTTAGGGTGAATTTTTGGTATTTTTCTGAAAACGTTCAATTTTTTATGAATAGTGAAAAACACTACGTTATTGTTTAAAACACGTTATTGTTTAAAAGAGACTTTTTATTTAAATAATTATTTATTTTATTTAAATTTATTTTAAGTAAAAATAGATATATAATACCTATATAGGTTCAATTTAATTCATTGGAGTCATTTTATAATAAAATTAGATGTATAAATTTTTATTGAACTTTTTACCGTTTTTACCCACCTTCTATAAGCATTTGCAAATTTGCATAAAAAATAATTTTACCACTTCTGTGAATTGAATTTAAAAAATCTGAGAGACACGGTTGATATAAGTAAAATTTGGTTCAATAAGATTAAAATAATTTTTGGTGAATAGTAACTTTTGACTTTTATTTACCACGGTTAAAAGTAAATAGGGTAATTAAAGGTAAAAATGATATTATAATTACCCTAACACATTTCCTAATTCTATTGGATAAATTTATTTCGAAAAAAACCAACCTTATTAATAAAATATGATCATTTAGGTCCACTTGGATTAGATTAGGACATTTATTATTATTTTATTTAAAGAAGAAAGTTTAATAACTAAACCATTTTTAATATAGGGTTATACATAAGATAAATTCAACTATAAATATTCATTATAAAGATAAAAAATATTTCTTACATCATGGTATTTTATTTATAATTTTTAGAGATTAAATAATTAAATTTATTTATGACACAATGATGATGCAGTAATTACCTTTTTAATGAAATATTAAAAAAATTTACATTATAAATATTAAAATAAATATAATTTAAAAGTTTTGATGCCATCCATGAATTTTATAGGTTAATATGACATGTTAGGGTTGATTAGATATTTTTTTTGAAGTGATAATGTTGTTATGACTTTCACAAAAACAAAATACCAAATAGTATCAAAATTGACATAAATTAGTTTTTAAAATAAATACTATATTATTGGTTGATATAATACTCTTAAAAATATAAGGTTTTTTAAAAGGACTTAAATATATTATATATGTCATTAATTAACCACTTTATATTCTCTTTAAGTTTATAGTAAGTTTATTAACCATATAGTGTACGAATAGAAGAAGACACGGTAAAAGTTAAACTATTTAACTAAGAGTTAAATCTAAAATATAAGGTTAACATGGTAACCTAAACTTGTCTAAAACCTATTGGTTGAGAATATTTATACCCATAACCACCTAAGGCTTTAAATAAATTCATTTTAAGCCATTATAAATAAAATATGATTGTATAATAAATTAATATTTTAATCTTTTCCTAAAGTGACCCTCACCCCTCTTATAAAGGGAAACTTCCCATTCTCTCTAAATCACACCTCCAAATCCATTTGGATTGGCCAACCCCTAACCAAATATCCTCCAAACTTCCATCACATCAACCTAGATTCCTTACGTTGATCAGAAAGCCAACCTAATGAGTCCATCTAATCAACTCAAAAGGAAACACCCGAAGAAGGTAATAATTTCACCACCTTCTTTCAAGTTCTTCTCTTCTTCCACTTCCTCTTTATTTGTTATTTCCATAACAAAAATAATAACTCCAGTACCTCCTAAATACTATGATGTTATTATAAATATGTTACAACCATATTAGTTATTATATCCCTCCTATAAATGACAAAGTCACCATAAGTGCGTACGTACTGCTTACCGTCTCCACGTCGTGGTGTAGTTTTTTATTCAAACACTTCATTATTTGGATGGGTATAATAATGAGTATAACTGATGTAAATAATAAATATAAAATGTTAATGATTCTGTATATATGATATACCATCCAATTACATATGATTTCACCATTAATAAAATGATATTGTCACTCGTGCGTAAGTATGGATTACCGTCTCCACGACCCGATGAGATTCATTTCCACGTTCACCATTCAACGATGATTATAAAAATATATATTATTAATAAGTATGTAATATATGACATAATAATTCTACTGTAGAAATATATATATATATATATATATTTATGTACTTACATATTTCTTATTCACGTACTTTCGTTCAATATGATATGAAAACAGAAACAACGTTTATGCATACATACGGCCTACCGTCTCCATAAATGGTGTTTTCCATTTCATAAATCTATATATTATACATATTTATATTCTATATATAAATATTATATATAAATCATGTTTTATATTCTAGAAGTATTTAAATCATGATCTAAGTGATACGATCAAGAATAACAAGTTAAAACACGTACGATAAAGAAATCAATTATTACCCGAAATGTTAATTTAACATGGAAATAATTATTAAATGGCTAGTATAAATTCATAAATGAATCATGTATGATATAATAAATATGAATATGGTTATTTTATAATTTAATAACATACTATGGTAATTATACAAGAGATTAAACATACCCTTGAACAAAAGAAAGTGCAAGGTAAGGGTTAATTCCACAATCTCTTTATTATCTGAGGTTGTTTTTACGTAAGTATCTATTGGGACATATTTATTATCCATGTCCATGTTTCATAAAATATTTTTCAAAGGGATTCTTTTTAAGTGAATTTTTACTAAAACATATTTTTAAATATTTTAAAGATTTATTCTTCTAAACCTTTCTCATTAATGTCCATGTTTTCAAAATGGTTTTAAGGATTTATTTATATGGACATGAATGTTTTAAAATTTTAATTCCTTTCAAAAGTTTAAAAGTGTTATGAGACACTTTGAATCAAAACTATCTTTTAAATAAATTCCTTTATAAATTATGTGACTTTTAAATTATTTCATGAAAAAGGGATATTTCTCTCAAAGATTTTTACTCATCATTTTCAACTATGTCAAACATCCTTTACGGGATATTATTCTTGATCGAGGTTGATTTATTATGATAAAAATATTCCATATTGTATTCAAGGTTTCATGATATGTTTGATTATGGATGTGTTATTTTTATACCATTCATGGTTTATGGTTAAAGTATTGACATTTCGTATGTTAGTTTTAATAGGAATGTTTATGTTATGTTTCAAACTTTTCATATGAGGAATGTATTGGACTTAGTAAGTGACGGATGGAGCCCGCTATAGCTCCTTGATGCATTGGTAGGTCTCATGAGACAATTAGGCATGGAATTGACCAAGGCTTTTCCCAATTTTGATATATGGTTTTGGCCGAGTTCTTAATCATTTTTAGACGTCTTGGTCGATGCCTTGACAAAATGTTTCAGAATTTCCCGCATTATACATTCTCTCATTATGAAAATATTATTGATGGTTCATGTGGTTATTCGACTAGTAGAATACCCATGACTATGTTTTATTATTTCATTATTTACTCAGCTCATATTCCTACCATAAAGTGTTCATGTTTATTATTTGTAAAGGCTTGTGTCTTCAATTATTCATTGTGCCTATTGTTTATGTTATCTTCCACTATATTTCTTACCCTTACTGAGTGTTTGGGATCACCCTTTTCTTATGTTTCATTTTCCCAGGATATGAAGAAGTTAGTTATGAGTGACTTGGAGGCATAATTTAGTAGGCTTGGATGTTTCTAATGGAATAAATTAGTCTTGTATTTCTTTTCAAGTTGTAATGTTGAACTTATGTATGTATATTTTTTCCAATAAAACTAAACTGATCGGTCTTTCGTGTAAAACCACAAGCTTCCATGGTACTTTTCCTTTTGAATAATGCAATAGCTTGCATTGTACGCAACTTCAAGATTCTAACACATTGCGACCAATCAAACTAGCTGTTATGAATTGTAATGCACACTTTTTAAAATATTATAAATTTTATTTTTCAAAATGGACTTAATTTTTGGATTCAGAATATCAAAATTATCTTAGGGTTAATTTTTGGTATTTTTTTGAAAACTTTCAATTTTTGATGAATAGTGAAAAACACTGCGTTATTGGTTAAAACTGACTTTTTATTTTTATAATTATTTATTTTATTTAAATTTATTTTAGGTAAAAATAGATACATAATACCTATATGATTTCAATTTAATTCATTGGAGTCATTTTATAATAAGTTTAGATATATAAACATTTTATTGAACTTTTTACCGTCTTTTACCCACCTCCTAGGAGCATTTGCAAATTTGCATAAAACTTAATTTTAATGCTTCTGTGAGTTGAATTTTAAAAATCCAAGAGACACACTTAATATCAGTAAGTAAAATGTGGTTCAATAAGATGAAAATAATTTTTGGTGAATAGTAATTTTTAACTTTTATTTACCACAGTTAAAAGTAAATAGGGTAATTAAGGATAAAAATGATATCATAATTACCCTAACACATGTCCTAATTATATTGGATAAGTGTAATTAGACCCAAAAAAAACCTTATGAATAAAATATGATCCCCTTTGGTTCACTTGAATTAGATTAGGACATTTATTATTATTTTATTTAAAGAAGAGTTAAAAGAGTTAAATTCAAAGTTTAATAACTAAACCATTTTTAATATAGAGTTACACACAATATAAATTCAACTATAAATATTCATTATAAATATAAAAATATTTTCTACATAATGGTATTTTATTTATAATTTTTAGATATTAAATAATTTAATTTATTTATGAAACAATGATGATGCAGTAATTAACTTATTAAAGAAATATTAAAATAATTGATATTATAAATATCCAAATAAATGTAATTTGAGACTTTTGATGAATTACACTAATTTTATAGGTTAATATGACATGTTAGGGTTGATTAAAAAAATCTAAGTAATCATACTCTTATGATTTTCACAAAAATCAAATACTAAATAGTGTCAAAATTGACATAATTGAGTTTTTAAAACAAATACTATATTATTAATGGATATAATATTCCTAAACATATAAGGTTAAGCCAAATGACTTATATAAGGTTATATATATTAATAATTAACCAATTTGTGTTCTCTTGTAAGTTTATAGTAAGTTTATTAACCATTTAATATAAAAATACAAAGAGACATGGTAAATGTCAAACTATTTAACTAAGAGTTAAATCTATTAGATAAGGTTAATATGATGACCTAAACCTGTCTAAAACCTATTGGTTGAGAGTTTTTAGACTCATCCCCACCTTATACTCTAAATAAATTATTTTGGAGCCATTAGAAACCAAAAATTATTTTATTATAAAATAATATTTCAAGCTTTTCCTAAAGTGACCCTCACCTCTCTTATAAAAGGGTACTTCCCATTCTCTTAATTACACACCTCCAAAGCCATTTGAATTAGCCAAAACCTGCCCAAATTTCCTCACAAATTTTCTCCCTTAATCCTATAGTCCTTCCTTTAGTGATAAATCCAACCTAATGATCCCTTTTGATCAAATCAAAAGGAAGAACCCGAAGAAGAGGTAAATATTTCATCACCTCTTTCAAGTTCTTTTCTTCTTCCACTTCCTCTTTCTTTGTGGTTTCCATTCTAAAAAATTAAATCCAGTATATTATATATATTTTTATATTATTATAAAAAATGGTACAATCATATTCATTATTATATCCATCATATGAATGAAAAAGTCACCATATGTGCATACGTACGGCTTATCGTCTCCACGTCATGGTGTAGTTTATTATTCAAACACTTCATTATTTTTATGGGTATAATAATGAGTATAAATGATGTAAATAATAAATATAACATGTTAATTATTCTGTATATATGATATAACATTCAATTAAATACAATTTTTCCATCAATAATGATATTTTCACTCGTGTGTACGTACGGATTACCGTCTCCACGAATGTGTTGAGATTCATTTCCCCATCGTAACCATTCAAGAATAATTTTTATTTAATGACTAAAAATAATGTTTATGAACATAATATAATTCTTTATATGAATCAAATACATCCTATCCATAACAAACATGGCTTACATAACCAATCATATAAATTAAAATGAATCAGTTAACACTCGAAACGATGATACTACTGAAATATTATTAACAAAGAAATATTAGAGGATCATATATGATATCATATTTTTGTATATAGTTCTTTTATAACTTAATAATAATGATTTAACTATTATTCAAGAGGTTAACATACCCTCAACCAATGAAAAGTACAAGGTAAGGGTTAATTTAACAATCTCTTTATTATCCAAGGTTGTTTTTACGTAAGTATCTACTAGGACCTCTTTATCATCCACATCCATGTTTTCTTAAAAATGTATTCCAAAACATTTTTACTATTTACTAGACTATGGTTTAAAGTCATTTATACCACTATTTTACCTTTTGTTTTTTGAAATGAATCTTTCTGTCGTTTTCCAATCAAGGTACTTTATGACCTTTTCGACAAAATTAAGGTAAGAATGTTTTTTTAACTTATACGGCGGATGTGGCTATTTTCCATCATTATAACATCATCAAATATTACCTTACAAGATTATAATAATATTTTCAAAAATAAATTTTTTCTTTTATAATTATGTGAATCTTAAATTATTTCAAAATAGAACGAGATATTTCTCTCAAATAGTTTTTATTTCATCTATGTCAACATCCTTTGATAAATTTTACACTAATTTGAAGTTGATTTATTATGATACAAATATTCCATGTTGTATTTAAGGTTTTGTTATATGTTTTACTTTGGATGAGTTGTTTTTGTACCATTCATGGTTTATTGTTAAAGTATTTACATTTCATATGCTATTTTTAATACGAATGTTTATGTTATGTTTCAACCTTTTCATATGAGGAATGTATTGGACTTAGTATGTGATGGGTGGAGCCGGCTATAGCTCCTCGATGCATCGGTAGGTCTCATGAGACAATTAGACATGGAATTGACTAAGGCCTTTCCCAATTTTATATATAGTTTTGTCTGAGGCCAAAATCATTTTTAAACGTCTTGGTCGAGGCCTTGACAAAATGTTTCAAAATGTCCAGCATTATACATTCTCTTATTATGAAAATAATAATAATGGTTCATGTGGTTATTATACTAGTAAAATACCCATGAATATGTTTTATTATGTAATTATTTACTCATCTCATATTCCTTCCATAAAGTGTTCGTGTTTATTATTTGTAAAGGCATGTGTTTTTAATTATTCACCATGCCTAATGTTTATGTTATCTTCTATTGTATTTCTTACCCTTACTGAGAGTTTGAGCTCACCCCTTTATTATGTTCCATTTTTCCAGGATATGAAGAAGTTAGTTATGAGTGACTTTCAGGCATAATCTAGGAGGCTTGGATGTTTATAATGGAATAATTTAGTGTTGTATTTCTTTTCAAGTTGTTATGTTGAACTTGTGTATATATCTTGTTTCCAATAATAATAAACTGGTCGGTCTTTAGGGACATGATTCCTTGTATCATGCCAATGTTATGTAATAAACCCCTGAATCTGGGTAACTGGGGTGGGGACATTATAGTTGGTATTAGAGGAAGTTTAGTACAAACCTTGGAAACTATATTTAGAAAAACTCTGATTAGAGAACACTGCCCTAAGATAGACTTCGACGATTAGTATAGAATAACTTCTTAGAATTTTGGTACTGTAGATATTTTTTGAGTTTTTCAAGAAATATATACCTATCTAGATACGAGCAGGTAGAGGTGGCTCTGGCACAGATGTACCTAAGGGTAAAACCCGAAAACACTACTTTGAGCTAGACTCGAACGGGAACTGGTGTATGACAACGGGCCTTGCTGCACTCCTGGTTAAGACACTCCCAGGGGAAATGCATAGGATAATTCTCATTTTATTTACAAACCATTATGAAGAATTTATGAGTATATACCTCCTCAAATAAAAAAAAATTATGATTATGGATTATATCCATAAATTGTTCAATTTATTTTAAGTGTTTTACAAGTTTGGAATTATGTATTGTGGTTCATAAACTAATCTATTGTATTCCATTGTTTAGAAATGGTACCTAGTAGAAGGATTGGAAACTGTATCAACGCACGTAATCCGTGTAGGGATTTCCCTCTTGCTCAAGATAATTAAAGCGGATATGGTGATGCAACTGGTGCTGATCAGCTTATCACCATACTGAGACAACTCACACAGGTTATGAATAATAATCTTACACGTATAGAGCACCCTAATCCACAAAACAGAGGATCAATGTTAGACTGCTTTATGAGGAAACAACCACCAACATTCAATGGGTCTAAAAATCCATTTGTATCTGAACAATAGATAAGTTCCTTAGAGAAAATATTTCATGCTTTGGGGAGTAGCGAAATGGAAAAAAAAAATTATGGCAGTTTATCACCTCGCGGGAGATGCAGATCAATGGTGGTCATTGATTCAAAATACAAAGGAAGATGAAGAAGTTTCAAACATGGAATAGAGGTAGTTTAAAGATATTTTCTTAGAAAAATACTTTCCTCGTGACCATCAAGCGAATATGGAAAGACAATTTCTGAGTCTGAAACAAAATGAGGATGAGAATGTCGAAAAGTATAAAGCTAACTTTACAAGGTCAGTAAGGCATGTTGAAGATTATATATGTAACCCAAGAAGTAAGATTAATCTTTTCTTTGATGGGTTAAAACCATTTCTCTGTCGAGAATTAGTCTAGCAATCTTTCTCATCATATGAAGATATTGTCTCATGTGCTTTCAAGATAAAAAAGGAATTCTCTAAGTCTTACGACTTTAAAGAAAAGCAAGAGAAGAAGAGATCTGCTGAATACTCTGGGAAAGGAAATAAGGAAACAGGGAAGAATAGAAGAGTTGAATTTCCACCCTGTGATAATTATGTAAGGAAGCACCCTGGTTCCTGTCTAAAAAGAAAAGCAGTATGCTACAAATGTGGACAGAAAGGCCATCTTTCTAGTGATTGTAAGGAGAATAAATAAGCTATAAATGTTCAATGCTACAATTGTAGGGAGATGGTACATTATGCAAATGAATGTCTTAAGTGTCAAGGAATCTTACCTTAGAAAGGACAAGGTATTAAGGCCAAGCTTATGTGATCACTACTACTAAGGAATATCCTAAAGACATGGTGGAAGGTAATTTAATGGTTTCCTCAAGTTTAGCCAATGCTTTATTTGATTCTGGATCATCACATTGTTTCATATCTTCCCAGTTTGCTAAGAAAATTAGATATTTTCAATTTTATTTAACAAGGGAGTTGTCAGTCAAAACTCTTAAGGGAAGTATCATTGCTACAAAGTTTTATGAATCAGTTCTCATTAGGGCATATAGATGTTATTTATCTGTTGATCTCATTGTCATACTCATGATTGAATTTTATATAATCGTTGGTATGGATTTTCTTTTAGACCATGATGTGAAAATTTATTGTAACAAGAAGGAGGTTACAATTTTCGATGATGATAAGGAGTACCTAATCTTTAGAGCAGAAATGTCACCACATGATTCTTATCTAGATCCACCCCCAGTAGCTATACTAAATTCAATTATTGGAGAATAAGATAATGAAATAACTATGGGTGAGGAAAATAATGTTTGAATAGAGGACGTACCTATTCTGCAAGAATATGTTGATGTGTTTCTAGATTATTTACCTGGATATCCTCTAGAACGAGAAATTGAGTTTTCCATTGATTTAATTCCTAGTTCAAGGCCCATATCGAAGACCCCTTATAGAATGGCCACTGTGGAATTAGTGTAACTAAAGAAATAACGAGAGGAATTGATTAATAAGGGATTTATTCACCTTAGTGTTTCTCTATTGGGAGACCATGTCCTTTTTGTTAAGAAGAAAGATTGATCTATGAGGTTATGCATTGACTACAGGTAGATCAATGCTATAACAATAAAGAACAAGTATCCCCTACCTCTCATTGATGATTTATTCGACCAACTTCATGAAGCTCAATATTTTTCAAAGATTGACCTTCGATCTGGATATCATAAGTTGTGTGTGAAGAAGGAAGACATTCCGAAAACAGTATTTCGAACCAGGTACGGGCATTAAGAGTCTATAGTAATGCCTTTTGGATTGACTAATGCACCCTCTGTCTTCATGGATCCAATGAATAGATTTTTCAAGTAATATCTTTATGACTTTGTAGTGGTATTTATTGATGATATCTTGGTATACTCCAAAATCTACGAAGATCATGAAAATCACTTGTGCATTATTCTAAAGACTCTTAGAAGAAATGAATTATATGGAAAGTTTAGAAAGTGTGAATTCTGGCTTCAGGAGATTTCTTTTCTTGGCCATATTTTCTCTAAGGATGGAATCTTTGTTGATCCTTCAAAGACCGAGGCAATCCAAGAATGGCCAACACCGATGAGTATAACTGAGGTACGCAATTTTATTAGTTTAGCATGTTATTATCGACATTTCATCCAGAATTTTTCCTGGTTGGCTAACCTGTTAACCAAGATTATACGTAAATGGGTTACATTTTTTTGGACAAAAGAGTGTGAATAATGTTTTGAAGAACTAAAGAAAAGATTGGTTAATGCTCCTATCTTGAATCTACCATCGGGGAATGATGGGTTTGTTATTTATATTGATACTTCAAACAAAGTACTTGGTTGTGTCCTTATACAAAATGATAGATTTATTGCCTATGTATCACAGTAGCTAAAAATTCATGAGCAAAACTATCCCACTCTTGATCTTGAGTTAGCAGCTGTAATATTTTCTCAGAAAATATGGAGACGCTATCTCTATGGTAAAAAATGTTAGATTTATACTTATCACAGGAGTTTGAAGTATATTTTCTCACAAAAAGAACTAAACATAAGGCAAAGGAGATGGATTTAAATACTCAAGGATTATGATTTCACTATACACTACCACCTGGGGAAGGAAAATAAGGTAGCAGATTCTTTGAGTAGAAAGGATCATGGAGTTTTTAACAAGATGATAGTTAAAAGGGGTCCTATTTTCATGGACCTAGTAAAAATGGATATGGGAATAACCATGGAAGGTGAAACATCAATACTTTTTCAAATGGTTTCTAAACCATCATTACTAGAAAGGATAAAGAGTTCCCAGACTGATGATGAGGAGTTTCAAAAGAAGATTAAAGTTGTAAATGATGGGAGATTGAGTGACTTCATATATGAAGATGGAGTTTTGAAATTTGGGAAGAGAATTCATGTTCCTAATATACCTGATCTAAAAAGGGAATTGTTGGATGATTCTCATAGCTCCAATTTCACTATACACCTAGGGACCACCAATATGTATAGAGATTTGAAGGAAAATTTTTGGTGGGATAACATGAAGAAGGAGATTGCTGATTTTGTGTCAATATGTATGGTTTGTCAACAAGTGAAAGCTGGAAGACAACATCCTAGAGGATTCATGCAACCTCTTCTCATACCTGAGTGTAAATGGGATGATATTACGATGGACTTTGTCATGGGTCTACCAAAAACTCCTAGAAGGAATGATGCAATATAGGTCATTGTTGATCATCTTACCAAGTCAGCACATTTTCTTGCTATAAGAGAAGATTTACCACTTGAATGTTTAGAAAGACTATATATTAATGAAGCTGTAAGACTTCATGGAGTACCCCTATCAATTGTTTCTGATCGTGATCCCTGTTTTACATCAAGATTCTGAAAAAGTCTTCAAAATACATGGATACTAAACTTCGTTTGAGCACTGTCTACCACCCTCAAATTGATGGAAAATCAAAATGAACTATTTAAACCTTGGAAGACAAGTTGTGATCTTTCTCACTTGACTTTCAAGGTATTTGGGATCAATATTTACCTTTGGTAGAATTTTCCTATAACAATAGCTTCCATTCAAGTATTCAGATGGCACCATATGAAGCATTATATGAAAAGAGATGTTGCACACCAACTTGTTGGGATGATGTTGGTGAAATAAAACTCATAGGCCCAAAACTTGTTAAGGAAATTATGGAAAAGGTGAAGGTAATCCAAACTCACATCAAAGCAGCTCAAAGTAGGCAGAAGATCTATGCCGGTAACTGAAGAAAGAATTTGGAATTTCATGTAGGAGATCATGTTTTTTTGAAGGTATCTCCATGGAAGGGAGTTATACGATTCATTAAGAAGGTTAAATTAAGTTCCAGGTACATCAGACCTTTCAAAATTCTAGAAAAAATTGTGGTTGTAGCTTACCATTTGGAAATTCCACCAAGTCTCTCCAAAGTTCACGATGTGTTCCACGTATCACTATTGAGAAAATACATGCCTGACCCAATGCATGTAATCATATATGAAGAAATTGAACTGGAACCTAATATGTCTTATTGTGAAGAGCCTATAAAGATTCTTGATACAAGATAACAAGTGTTGAGAAACCGGATGACTCGTCTGATAAAAGTTCTATGGAGAAACCATAAGATGGAAGAGGCAATATGGGAACCCGGGGAACTTATGATGAAGAACCACCCGAATCTTTTTATGCAGTAATATTCTAGAAATTTTGAGGTTGAAATTATTTTAAGGAGGGGATAATGTAACACCCCAAGCTTCCACGTTACGTTTCCCTTTGAATAATGAAATATCTTGCATTGTACGCAACTTTGAGATTCTAACACACTGCGACCAATCAAACTAGCTGTTATGAATAGTAATACCCACTTTTTAAAATTTTATAAATTTTATTTTTCAAAATGGACTTCATTTTTGGATTCAGAATGTCGAAATTATCTTAGGATGAATTTTTGGTATCTTTCTGAAAAATTCAATTTTTGATGAATAGTGAAAAACACTACGTTATTGGTTAAAACTGACTTTTTATTTAAATAATTATGTATTTTATTTAAATTTATTTTAGGTCAAAATAGATACATAATACCTATATAAGTTCAATGTAATTCATTGGAGTCATTTTATAATAAGTTTAGATATATAAAAATTTTATTGAACTTTTTGTCGTCTTTTACCCACCTCCTAGGAGCATTTGAAAATTTGCATAAAAATTAATTTTACCACTTCTGTGAGTTGAATTTAAAAAACCCAAGAGACGCAGTTAATATAATTAAGTAAAATTTGGTTCAATAAAATGAAAATAATTTTTGGTGAATATTAACTTTTGACTTTTATTTACCACGGTTAAAAGTAAATATGATAATTAAGGGTAAAAATGATATCATAATTACCCTAAAACATGTCCTAATTATATTGGATAAGTGTAATTTGACCAAAAACAACCTTAGGAATAAAATATGATCCCCTTTGGTCCACTTGGATTAGATTAGGGCATTTATTATTATTTTATTTAAAAAAGAGTTAAAAGAGTTAAATTCAAATTTTAATAACTAAACCATTTTTAATATAGAGTTACACATAATATAAATTTGACTATAAATATTAATTAGAAAGATAAAAATATTTCCTACATAATGGAATTTTATTTATAATTTTTATACATTAAATAATTTAATTTATTTATGACACAATGATGATGCAGTAATTAGCTTATTAAAGAAAGATTAAAATAATTGATATTATAAATATACAAATAAATGTAATTTGAGACTTTTGATGAATTCCAATAATTTTCTAGGTTAATATGACATGTTATGGTTTATTAAATAATTTTTTTCGAAGTAATCATGCTGTTATGATTTTCACAAAAAATCAAATACTAAATAGTGTCAAAATTGACATAATTGAGTTTTTAAAACAAATACTATATTATTAATGGATATAATATTCCTAAAAATATAATGTTCAGCCAAAGGACTTATATAAGGTTATATATATTAATATTAAACCACTTGGGGTTCTATTGGAAGTTTATAGTAAGTTTATTAACCATATAATATAAAAATACAAAGAGACATGGTAAATGTCAAACTATTTAACTAAGAGTTAAATCTAAAAGATAAGGTTAATATGATGACATAAACCTATATAAAACCTATTGGTTGAGAGGTTTTAGACCCCTCCCCACCTTAGCCTCTAAAAAAATTATTTTTGAGCTATTAGAAACTGAAAATGATTTTATTATAAAATAATGTTTCAAGCTTTTCCTAAAGTGACCCTCACCTCTCTTATAAAAGGGCACTTCCAGTTATCTTAATTTCATATCTCCAAATCCATTTGGATCGGCCAAACCCTACCCAAATTTCCTCCCAAATTTCCTGAATTCATCCTAGAGTACTTCCTTTGGTCATAAATCCAACCTAAGGAGCCCTTTTGATCAAATCCATAGAAAGAACTCGAAGAAGAGGTAAATATTGCATCACCTCTTTCAAGTTATTTTCTTATTCCACTTCCTCTTTATTTGTAGTTTCCTTTATAAAATAATAACTTCAGTATATTATATATACTGTGATGTTATTATAAAAAATTTACAACCATATTCATTATTCTATCCATCATATGAATGACAAAGTTACCATATGTGCGTACGTACGGCTTACCGTCTCCACGTCATGGTGTAGTTTGTTATTCAGACACTTCATTATTTGGATGGGTATAATAATGAGTATAAATGATGTAAATAATAAATATAACATTTTAATGATTATTTATATATGATATACCATACAATTACATATGATTTCACCATCAATATAATGATATTGTCACTCGTGTGTGCGTATGGATTACCGTCGACACGAACGCGTTGAGATTCATTTCCCCATCATAACCATTCAAGAATAATTTTCATTTTATGACTAAAAATAATGTTTATGAACATAATATCATTCTTTATATGAATCAAATACATCCTATCCACAACAAACATGTCTTACGTAACCAATCATATAAAGGAAAATGAATCAGTTAACACCTGAAACGATGATACTACTGAAATATTATTAACAAAGCAATATTAGAGGATCATATATGATATAATATTTATGTATATATTTCTTGTATAATTTAATAACAATGATTTAACTATTATACAGGAGTTTAATGTACCCTCGACCAAGGAAAAGTATAAGGTAAGGGTTAATTTTATAATCTATTTATTATCCAAGGTTGTTTTTACATAAGTATATACTATGACCTCTTTATCATCCACATCCATGTTTTCTTAAAAATTTATTTCAAAACATTTTTAATATTTACTAGACTATGGTTTAAAGTCATTTATACCCTTATTTGACCTTATATGTTTTGAAAGGAATCTTTCTGTCATTTTCCAAACAAGGTACTTTATGACATTTTCAACAAAATTAAGGTATGAATGTTTTTATTAACATATACGGTGGGTGCGGATATTTTACATCGTTATAACATCATTGAAGCTTCCCTTACAATATTATAAGAATATTTTCAAAATAAATTTTTTCTTTTATAATTATGTGACTCTTAAATTATTTCAAAATAGAAAGAGATATTTCTCTCAAATAGTTTTGATTTCATCTATGTCAATATCATTTGATAAATTTTACACTCATTTAAAGTTGATTTATTATGATATAAATATTCCATTTTGTTTTTAAGGTTTTGTGATATGTTTGACTATAGATGAGTTGTTTTTGTACCATTCATGGTTTATGGTTAAAGTATTGACATTTCGTATGCTAGTTTTAATATGAATGTTTATGTTATGTTTCAACCATTTCATATGAAGAATGTATTGGACTTAGTATGTGACGGGTGGAGCCCGTTATAGCTCCTCGATGCATCATGAGATAATTAGACGTGGAATTGGCTGAGGCCTTTCCCAATTTGATATATGGTTTTTTCTGAGGCCTAAATCATTTTTAGACGTCTTGGTCGAGGCCTTGACAAAATGTTTCAGAATTTCTGGCATTATACATTCCCTCATTATGAAAATAATAATGATGGTTCATGTGGTTATTAAACTAGTAGAATACCCATGACTATGTTTTATTATGGAATTATTTACTCATCTCATATTCATTCTATAAAGTTTTCATGTTTATTATTTGTAAAGGTATGTGTTTTTAATTATTTACCATGCCTAATGTTTATGTTATCTTCCGCTGTATTACTTACCTTTACTGAGCTTTTGATCTCACCCCTTTCTTATTTTTCATTTTCCCAGGATATGAAGAAGTTAGTTATGAGTGAATTTCAGGCATAATCTAGGAGGCTTGGATGTTTCTAAAGGAATAATTAAGTGTTGTATTTCTTTTCAAGTTGTAATGTTGAACTTATGTATGTATCTTGTTTCTAATAATACTAAATTGATCGGTCTTTAGGGACATGATTCCTTGTATCATACCAATGTAATGTAATAAATCGCCGACTCTAGGTAACTGGGGTTAGGGAGTTACATTTCAAGACATGATTCCTTGTATCATGTCAATTTTATGTAATAAAGCACTGCCTCTGGGCTTCTCGGGTCGAGGAATTACAGTTGGTATCAGAGGAAGTTTATTAAAAACCTTGGAAACTAGATTTAGATAAACTCTGATTAGAGCACATTACCCTAAGATATACTTTGAGTAATAGTATATAATAACTTCCTAGAATTTTGGTAATGTAGAGATTTTGTGTATTTTCCAAGAAATACATCCCTGTCAAGATACGAGAAGGTAGAGGCGGCTCTGGTATAGATGTACCTAGGAGTGAAAACTCTAACAAGGAGTTTCGGGCTTGACCTGGGGTATCATAGTACATGAAAGTGGGCCTTTCTGCACTCTTGGTTGTGACACTCCTAGGGGATATTCTTAGGATAATTCAAATTTTCATTATAACCCATTATAAAGGATTTAGGAGTAAATACTTCCTCAAAGAAAACATTTTATGATTATAGATTATATTCATAATCTTTTCAACTTATGTTTGGTATTTTACAAGTTTGGAATTATGCATTGTGATTCATAAACTAACCTAGTGTATGCCATTTTTTAGAAATGGCGCCTAGAAGAAGGAATGAGAACTCCAGTAATACGCATGATCCAAAGATTAAGAAGGATCATATCTTTCATGGTATTAAGTCAACATTTAGAAGGGAAATATTTTCCCACGTATTCTCATCATATGAATAAATATTATCATGTGTTAATAAGATAATTAAATAATTCTCTGAGTCTTATGGATTTGAAGGGAAGCAAGATAAGAAAAGGATGGAAGAGAGAAATAAATGGAAGAGGGTAAAGAAGGATTTTCCCATATGTGATAATTGTGGAAAAATCACTTGGTAAATGCTTGAAGGTAATGAGTGTTTGTTATAAGTTTGGAGAAAAAGGACACCAAGTACATGATTAAAAGGGTAAGAAAAATGTGTCAAAGGTACAATGCTTCATCTTCAAAGAGTTGGGACACTATGTGAATCAATTTCAAAATCATCAAAGTATGCCCCAAATAATTATATTGGATAATAATCAAGTTATGATACTACCACAGGTGAAGAGGAATGACTAGTGTTCTTATGTTGTTATTAAATAATTATTTCATTTGATTGTTGTATCAACGATGTACTAGTTATATTAATTATGGAAATAAATAAGGATTGTACTGTAGTACTATTTCATTGAGGATTTGAGATTATATAGTTATAAGAAAAGTTACTCAATATCAAGTTGAACTTTTTGAAAAATACATGGTTGAAGGAAAGATAAACCTTAATATGGTTCTGATACTAAGGTAGTGATTTTGGAATAAGATATGATTGATTTGGATAAATTGTATTCGATATTCTTGACTACTTTGAAACCAATTAATTGTTTGTTTATTCTATTTTTGTTGGAGTATATAACATTTTTGGATATAAGGATTATATATAGTATTCTATAAATAATAAGATAACATGAATGTAATCAATAAGGTTTTATAGTAATTCAGGGTGTTATAGTGTTTTAAAATAATACATGATGAAGGTATTCACATGTTATTACGTAGCAAAAAAGATCTTCAATGTGTTTACATTCCTTATACATTTTGGACTATGAGTTTAGACAGAAGTATGTTGGATAAGTATAAAGGTTTGAATGGATTAATTTTTACATTGGATACTATTCTTAAGGTTAAATAATTTCTTAAGATTATTTTTGGATTGTTATAAAAAGGACAACCCGGAGGTCAGGTGACAACTCGTCGCGTCCGGAAAGGCCACGAGACTTGAACCCGCAACCGAAGGGCGACAAGGGTGCATCACCTACCACTAGCCTACGTGATGTCCTGGTTTGTATAATATAGTTTTTTTTAAAAGTATCTTATAGATAAATTATAAAATTTATTTTTTTAAACCCTATTCGATTAGGATAAATACAAAATTTTTGAATTCTATAATATTTTGGAATAAAAGATGAGTTTGTGGTAGGAATTAGTTGAAGGATGAAAATATACTTGTAAAGTATATATATATATATTTTTCTCTTATTATATGAATAAATTAATTATTAAACTTTAGTTAATGGGTCTGAAAACCAAAAATATGTTATCCTAATACCTTATGTTTTGTTGAACTGATGATATTTTACATCATCTTAGATTGATGGCTTTGAGGCCCTCGATTTTACACTTGTTTGTGATTGATGACCTCAATCACTCCCTATAAATATTTACATTTTTCTTCCAATTATGTGTCTCTAATTTCCACCAATTTTCTCCTAATTGAGATCATAATTTGGTGGTGACTTTTTCATTTCCCTTTCCCTCTTATTAAGACTAAATTTTATTAACCCGATTTCCAATGTGGGTTTTCCACAAAGTTATTTTTTATATTTTTAACCATTTATTTTTGAAGAACTATTTTAAATTGTGAGGATGCAGTTTATTGAAGGAGGTGATAATGTAACACCCCAATATTTCATAGTATGTTATCTCATTAAAGTAATTCAATAGCTTACGCTACACGCAACACCGAGTTCGAGCGCACCACAACTTACCAAACTAGCCATTAAAAAAGTGTTTATGAATAGTATTAACTATATTTTGGATCTTATATACTCTATATAATTTTAATATCAATATTCTGTGCTTCTTAGACATAATATAAGAACAAATTCATTTTTTCAGATAAAAGAAGTATTTTTCAAAAAATGCAGTTTTACCGCCTTTTAATGGTGAACCCTTTTTAAAACCAATATTTGACACTTTTATATATTCAATTTAATGAAATTAAGTTATTATTTATAATTGAGACATAAAAATTTGGTTTCTATAATTTTTTGGTACTTTTCTGATAACTTTCATATTTTGTCGAATAGTGAAAAATACTATGTTTTAATTGAAAACAACTTTTTTAATCGAAATAATTTATAGTGTTAAATTATGAATTTTCATGGTTTTGAAGTATAATTAGATTATATTTTTATAATTTAATACAATTTAGGTCGTTATAAGTAATTTCACATTTAAATTTTACATAAACACATGTCAATCTTTTGATAGTTTTTTTTTAACCCGCTTTTTGGTTTTGACAACGGAAATTAATTTTAAATTAATTAATGAAACTTATAGGTTTTGAATTTGGTAAAATAAATTTCATTTTTGGATTCAGAATATCAAAATTATCTTAGGATGAATTTTTGGTATTTTTCTGAAAACATTCAATTTTTAATGAATAGTGAAAAACACTACGTTATTGTTTAAAATCAACTTTTTATTTAAATAATTATTTATTTTATTTAAATTTATTTTAAGTCAAAATATATATATAATACCTATATAAGTTAAATGTAATTCATTGGAGTCATTTTATAATAAAATTAGATGTATAAATTTTTATTGAACTTTTTACCATCTTTTACCCACATTCTAGGAGCATTTGAAAATTTGAAAAAAACTTAATTTTACCGCTTATGTGAATTGAATTTAAAAAATCCGAGAGACATGGTTGATATCAGTGAGTAAAATTTTGTTCAATAAGATGAAAATAATTTTTGGTGAATAGTATCTTTTGACTTTTATTTACCTCGGTTAAAAGTAAATAGGGTAATTAAAGGTAAAAATGATATTATAATTACCCTATCACATGTCCTAATTCTATTGTATAAGTTTATTTCGACCAAAACCAACCTTAGGAATAAAATATGATCATTTAGGTCCACTTGGATTAGATTAGGGCATTTATTATTATTTTATTTAAAGAAGAGTTAAAAGTGTTAAATTTAAAGTTTAATAACTAAACCATTTTTAATATAGGGTTATACATAAGATAAATTCAACTATAAATATTAATTATAAATATAAGAATATTTCCTATATAATGGTATTTTATTTATAATTTTAGAGATTAAATAATTAAATTTATTTATGACACAATGATGATGTAGTAATTACCTTCTTAATGAAATGTTAAAATAGTTTATATTATAAATATTTAAATAAATAGAATTTAAAATTTTTTATGCCATCAATTAATTTTCTAGGATAATATGACATTTTAGGGTTGATTAGATATTTTTTTTCAAAGTGATAAGGTTTTTATGACTTTCACAAAAACAAAATACCAAATAGTGTCAAAATTGACATAAGTTTTTAAAACAAATAATATATTATTGGTTGATATAATATTCCTAAAAATATAAGGTTAGGACAAAGGGATTAAATAATATTATATATTTCATTAATGAACCACTTGAGGTTCTCTTGGAAATTTAGAGTAAGTTTATTAACCATATAGTGTAAGAATACAAGAAGACACGGTAAAAGTTAAACTATTTAACTAAGAGTTAAATCTAAAAGATAAGGTTAAAATGGTAACCTAAACTTGTATAAAACCTATTGGTTAAGATTATTTCGACCCATAACCACCTAAGTCTCTAAATAAATTTATTTTGATCCATTATAAACTGAATATGATTGTATAATAAATTAATATTTTAATCTTTTCCTAAAGTGACCCTCACCCCTCTTATAAAGGGTCACTTCCCCTTCTCTCAAAATCACACCTCCAAAGCCATTTGGTTCAGCCTAACCCTACCCAAATATTCTCCCAACTTCCCTCACATCAACCTAGAGTTCTTACATTGATCATAAAGCCAACCTAAGGAGTCCTTTTGATCAACTCAAAAGGAAACACTCGAAGAAGAGGTAATAATTTCACCGCTCTCTTTCAAGTTCTTTTCTTCTTCCACTTCCTCTTTATTTGTTGTTTCCATACCAAAATAATAACTCCAATAACTACTAAATACTTTGATTTATTATAAATATGGTACAACCATATTCGTTATTCTATCCATCCTATAAATGACAAAGTCACCATACGTGTGTACGTACGGCTTGCCGTCTCCACATCGTGGTGTAGTTTATTATTCAAACAATTAATTATTTAGATGGATATAATAATGAGTATAACTAATGTAAATAATAAATATAAAATTTTAATAATTCTTTATATATGATATACTGTCACGAACCAGGCCGGGTCGCCATTCGACCCGGCGCCCGACCCGGTTCGTGACAAAATGGAATCAGAGGCAGTAGGTTTGCTCTCTTGGGTCGTGTTCTTTCGGGATATAGTCATGGTATACTTGAGTTAAGGTTGTTGGTACTCGACGTCCTGGCTATGAGTAAGGTGCATGGCCAGCACACCTTGTGGCGGGACTCAAGTTACCAAAGTATGTTGAGGTTTGTCTGAGTTGTTGGTCCTTGCGATTAATCTTGTCTAAGGGTAATGAAAAGGGAGTAGGGTCAGTGGTCTTAGTGAGCTCGTAGGGTCTGGAAAGCCTTGTGGATCCAGGGACACCGTCCTAGAATACCCTCCATGGCAGTGGCGTGATTGGTGTATGGCCGCCAACCATATGTTCTAGTCACCCGCTGACACTAGTTTTCTCTTGCACCGTTCCTCGTCTCTTTATTTTGGAATTGTGGAAATTTGGTTTTTATGTAAAAATGATTTGGGCTTGGAAAATGTTTTGTAAAATGTTTTGAAATAAATCACTTTAAAAAAATGAGGTGTGAGGTTTGAAAAGTGTGGGTTGGATGTTTTGTTTTTGAAAAATGGAAAGGTTTGGTTTTGATCCTTGGTGTTCTCGTGGGAAACCACATGCATGAGTGTATATGGAAAGAGAAAGGGTTAATGGCACAAGAGGATGAGTGTCTGGATGGATATGAGGTGGGTGTCGGTGTGGCATGGAAACATGCATGTACGAGGCCCATGGGATACTATTGGTGTTTGTGAAACCCACTGGCTTTGCTTATTTTTAAAATGTTTTGTTAAAGGAAAATTTGGTGTTTTTAAATAACCGGTGATTGTGTGGTGTGTCCTTGTATTTTTGAAAGGTTAGATGTGAGGAATTTCAATATGAGGATCCTTTTTGACTGATTTGTGTCTTGAGTTTGAATTTTTTTTTGGTCAGTTGGTGTGAAAGCATGTGGTTAATGATCTCTTTTGAAAAGTGTTTCGGGAAGCCCTTGCAGTGGTTCCCCCTGCATGTTTGGTGTTCACCTGTAGTATGTCTTGACCATTGGACCAGTTTGATTTGGATCCATGATTTTCTTTCTTGACTAGTGTACCCCCCCCCCCCATAAAGTGTTGACATGTGATTAAAGTGTGGCCACATGCAATTTTCCATTGGCCGACCCTCCATTTGATTAGAGGAATCTCTTCTTGAATTCTAGAATTGAACCCACCTCTCCTTTTTACAAGTAATCGGATCCTCTCGCAGTGGATGATAGATGCGAGGGGAGCTGAAGGGAGTTTCAGTCTCTTTGAGTTGTCTGAGTCATCGGGTATGAAGTTTGACATCGTTGCGTCTGAAGGTTCCCCCTTGAAACGGTGAAAGTAATTCCAGTAGGGAAGGGTGAAGGCGATTCAGAGTTATCAGTGCTTACTGATGTCTTGAATGGTTTGTAGTATTTTCATCGGCTGCAAGGGTCGTGTTTGGTGACCTTTTGCAGTGTGAGTTCTCTTCGAGGTGCAAAGGTGGAAGTAGCCTGGAGTGGTCGGTGCTGACCACTATTCTAAATGACCTTTGGTCCTTCGTTGGTTTCGTTTAAGAAGAAAGGGTCTACGTTAGGCCACTAGTGTGGCAGACCCAGTCACATGGGGATGCTATGGTCGATTGCAGTAATCATGTGTCGTTTAAGACTCTGTTTGAAGTCCCTCTCCATATAATGTTCCTCTCTACAGTAGTGGTCATGTTCAGCTGACGATTTGTGGTGTCGTGTTCTCATTCAGTGTGACAAAGGGTGATGCGCATGCACCATTTCATCTCTTGTGTTGGTGAATGTTTCGTGTATGATCAGTTGGATGTCATAATGTGTTGTGTTTGCTGGTATTGTCTCGGTTGCAGTGTGGTTGCGAGTGACACCAAAAGAAGAAGCTCCATTCAAGAGTCTTCAATACCTGGCTGTGAGGCAGGAGATTCTTCAAACATTAGGGCTCTAGCCATAGGCCTCAGAGTGACGCTGGCGCATGGTCAGGAACCCCTGGAGTGTATGAGACCCCGAATTTATTTTTGTCGTCGGTGATGAAAGTAAAGGCAGTTTAAATTGTTTTCCATGGTTTTTCCATTCTGAAAAAACCTTCTGGCTGCGTAAGGTTTCCATGACTATGTGGAGGCGTGTTCGTCTCATCACCTTGAAGTCTTAGGGGTTGAGTCGCATCGAATGTAATCGCTTTTGGTGGTTTGTATGGTAATCTGTTGGGTAAAATGATCTCAAATTTGAATAGTACTCATCCAGGGATGTGGGGGATGCTGGTTCATCTTGGATCTTGGATTTGATGCCCCGATAGTCAGGCCCCTCCCTCCCCACCCCTTGTGGTGGGGTGTTTGGTCACCATCGGGAATTTTTTTCAAAGTTTTGTATCCTCTGTTAGTTATAATGGCAGCGAGACCCACGATGGGTCTCGCACAAAGGTCTCTGGAATAAATCAGTGTTGGTCTTTCCTTGATGGTGGAGAGTCTTCTCGGACCTCCCCATGTTGGTTTTCTAGTCTCGTCCTGGGCGTTGGTAGGTTCTTAATGGTGGGGAGACCCACATTGGGTCTCGCACGAATGTCTCTAGAATGAATCAGTGCTGGACTTTTCTTTAATGGCAGGGAGTCCGCTCGAACCTCCTCGTGTTGGTTTTACAGTCTCGTTTCGAGCGTCAGTGAGTTCCTAATGGTGGGGAGCCCCTCGGGCCTCCCCATGTTGATCTTTTGCTTCTGTTTTTAAATATGGCTTGGTGATAAGTGATAAGATTGTTCTATTGACGTGGTTTGACCTTGTTTGTTCATTCTAGCCAAATGGTGTGGTTTCGGTTTAATAGTGCTTGAGGTGTTTCGTCTTGTGAAGTTGGTTTCCGTTGGTGCGAGATTTCCCTTCCTTGATCAGTCAACTGGAGTCGTTCTAGCTCTTTGGGGCAGGCGATACATATCATAAAGTCTTTATGTGAGTTTATTGATGTTGTCTTTGAGTTACTTTCTCTGAGCATGATGCTTTTTCCTCTCTTTTCTTGATGTTTGTGGGGGTCCCCTTTGAACCTTATGGGAGTATGGTTTTATGCTTTGGGGTTTGGTTCTAGTTGTTGCTTTTGATGGACAGAAAGTTTTCATGGTGGGGAGAATTGTCACACCTGGACTTCGCATCGAGATAAGTTATTAATTTTTATTTTTATCACGTAAGTTTAGTTTCCTTTTTATATTTTTCTCATTGGAAAGCGGGTTGAGCACGAAATTAGTGTGTTCTTTTTCACTGATAAATGAACGCTGCCTTGACAATGCCCGACGCGCGGGCAGGGAACGAGCGAAGCTGTGATGCCAGCCCAGTGAGCGGGCTAACCTTTTTATTATTAATGTTTTTAATGTGCAATTGTTTTTTTTTTATTAACACCATTAGTATTATTATCATTATTATTATTATTATTGAACCCTTTATTAATTTATATTATTAAGTTCATTTTATCATTTTAATTTTATTTTAGGTTGGCTTTGTTTTTCTTAGCTTCCAATTCCACCTCTTTTTTTCTTCTTATTTCTATCCTTCGTCTATTTCTTTTATTTTATTTTATTTTATCCTTTATTTTATTTTTTTTATTATTCACTTTCTTTCTTTTATTTATTTTATATTTATTATTTACTTTATTTTTTTCCCTCTCTCTTGCTTAGGGTTCGGCCAGCCCATCTTTTTTTTTTCTTTTCATGTGGCTTGCGCTTTCCCCCCCTGGGAACATCCTGCTCGCGCCGCTGCCATCCTCCCCAGCAGCCCTTGGCCCGTCGCATCCCCCTCCCGCTGGCTCCCATGTCCAGTGCTTCCCCCCCCCACACACACTCTCGGCTCGCACTCCCCCTGCCTCTTCGCTACGGCCGCACCTCACCCTGGCGCATCACACCCCCTCTCTCCATGGAACCCTGCCGGACCCCCCTCCTATTTCTGGCTTCCGACCGGCCAGCCCGCACCGGCCGCCCCGCACCTCCCCGACCCCCGGCCAGGATGGCTCACAGCATAGCGCGACCCCCTCGCTGGTCGGCGCTGTTCTGGCTCCCCCGCCAGCATCTTTCTCTCCTTCTGCGTGTACGAAAACCCCTTCGGTGAAGTCCTCTTTCTTTACCCATTAATGTTTTGTTCCTTTTGTTCTTTTTAGCGAGTATGAGGTCTGATTTTTGGGTTTTAATTTGAATTTTGTTTTGTTCGAATTCATGATTTTGGGTTCATGTTAGGTTTATTATGGTGCGAATGGAACATGATTGAGGTTACGCGCTCTAATTTGAAGATTTCACATCAATTTTCAGGTTTTGACGTCTAGGTAGGTGGTTCCATGCCTTTACATCATTTAGATAATTTAATTTGTTTATTTAGTTTAACTTAATATATTCTATGGTTTAGTTTCATGATGTGAATTATGTTTATAATGTTTTGGTAGTGCTGTGGAGGTTTTGTGAAATGCGTTTTAAAAATACTGTGACATGCGTGTGTGATGAAAATTGCACTTGTTTTTAGAAATTGTCATGTTTTTCATTTCGATCTTGTTGTGGTAAATTTTAGAAGTGTTTAATAATTTTTTATAGAGTGCCAATGAGTTTTTAGAAGGGTTGATTTGTGAAATTGATTCTGTAATGGTTTCTTTTGCATTCAATATGATTTATAAATTGAGGAATTGTTTATTTAAGTGGTGTTTTGAGTGCGAAACATGGTTGGAAGGTTTTTGAGGGTTTTTTGGTAGGTGAAAAAGGTGTTTTCAAGTCACTTTAGGTGTTTGTGTATTTAAATATACATTTTCAATATATATATATATATATATATCACTTTTGGTGTGTTTTCCTTGTTGTGTACTTTCGAAATTGAAATACAAAATTGTTTTGAATAATGGATGACTTGTTTTGATATGTTTACCTCATGTATCTAGTTTTAAAGTGATTCCTCTATATGGAATCAAGTGGTTTTTAGTGTGAAGTATTCTTGGTTCTTCTTGAAATGATTTTATTAATAGCTAAAATGGATTCTTGATACATTTATATGGCACAGAAATGGTATTTTGAAAGAGTTGAACACGCACTCATTTTTAAAGTGGGTATTTATATAAAATGAGACATTTCATTGGTGTGCATGTTTCTTTGAAGTGGTGATTTGGTGTGCAGATAGTTTTTTTTTGTGTAATGTTATGTTTGGTTTGTGACATGTGAAGGTGATATACTATGTGAATGTGGAACTTGTTTTAGCACAAGGGAAAACCACGGGTACCTAGGTGGGCGGATTAGGACTAGTACGCTAGATGACACGCGAGTGGTTCATCACGATTCATCTGGCAGGATTGATGCTACAACACTAACTAAACTTTTGTGATGATTGGAGACCACTAGGTTATGGATTTGTTTCCCTACTAGTGGCTCGTGCATGAGAACGTTAATTATTGTGGTTCATATTCCATGTTTACACCGAGGTACAATGTCTCTAGCACACCACGCATACTAGCTTCCATAGGGGTTTTACCCTCAGTGATCTACTATTCATGGCGTGGTGCCTTCTATCGGCATACGAAGGACCACTTGAGTATGTACATTCTCTTTTATAAATTTTCTCTTCCATTTTAAAGTAGTATTTGTGAAATGATTTTTTTCTTCCAGTTCTCTTTTCTTTTTTAATTTCAACCTTTAAATGTTTTCTCAAAATCATTTTTTTAAGTGTGGTTTTAAATAAGCATGTTAAATTATCCTTTTGATGTTGTGGCATGGAACCTTTTTGTTGGGTGATTTCCTACTGGGCTCTTGGCTCACACCCTACATACACCTTTGGGTGTATGTAGACCTTGTCCTTTGTGTATTTCAGGTTGATCCATCGTGCTTAGTGATGGTGGTTCTGTATGTTGTTGGTCTTCGCATGCATGTTGTCGTTGGTAGCTCGGGGATGTGGCTTCTCATGTCATTTGGAGGTTGGTATTGGAGTTTAGTTCTCTATCCTTGTCTTTGTTCACTTTGGGTTTTAAGTTGAATTGTAGACTTAAATTTGATTTTAGTTTAAGGTCCATTTTGGTTTTCCATTTTCAATTTTAGTGTATTTATCTTATCAATTGTTTGTGTTTAATATTTCGGGTAAAATCCTTCCAATGTGTTAGTTTTGATACCCAGGCACTTGTGCCAGCCCATGGGGATCGGGAATTCCCTTCAGGCCATGTCGCGGACCAGGTCGGGCATCGGGTCGGATGGCGACCCGGCCTGGTTCGTGACATATACCATCCAATTACATACGATTTCACCATCAATACAATGATATTGTCGCTCATGCGTACGTACGGATTACCGTCTCCACGACGCGATGAGATTCATTTCCACGTTCACCATTCAACGATGATTATAAAAATATAAATTATTAATAAGTATGTAATATATGACATAATAATTCTACTGGATATATATATATATATATGTACTTACATATATCTTATTCACTTACTTACGTTTAATACGATATGAAAACAGAAACAACGTTTATGCGTATATACGGTCTACCGTCTCCATAAACGGTGTTTTCCATTTCATATATCTATCTATTATATATATTTATATTATATATATATGTATGATATATAAATCATGTTTTATAGTCTTGAATTATTTAAATAATGATCTAAGTGATATGATCAAGAATAACAAGTTAAAACACATACGATAAAGAAAGCGATTATTACCCGAAATGTTAATTTAACATGGAAATCATTATTAAATGGATAGTATAAAGTCATAAATGAATCATTTATGATATAATAAATATGAATATAGTTCTTTTATAATTTAATAACATATTGTGGTCATTATACAGAAGTTTAAATGTAAAAGTGCAAGGTAAGGGTTAATTCCACAATCTCTTTATTATCCGAGGTTGTTTTTACATAAGTATCTATTGGGACATATTTATTATTAATGTCCATGTTTCATAAAAGAGTTTTCAAAGGGATTATTTTTTATGTAATTTTTACTAAAACAACATTTTAAATGTTTTAAAGATTTATTCTTCTAAACCATTCTCATTAATGTTCATGTTTTCAAGATGGTTTTAAGGATTTATTTATATGGACATGAATGTTTTAAAATGTTAATTCCTTTCAAAAGATTCAAAGTGGTATGTGACACTTTGATTCAAAACTATCTTTTAAATGAATTCATTTATAAATTATGTGACTTTTAAATGATTTCATGAAAGAGGGATATTTATCTCAAAGATTTTTACTGATCATTTTCAACTATGTCAAATATCCTTTACAGGATATTATTCTCGATCGAGTTTGATTTATTATGATATAAATATTTCATATTGTATTTAAGGTTACGTGATATGTTTGACTGTGGATGTGTTATTTTTATATCATTCATGTTTTATTGTTAAATTATTGACATTTTGTATGCTAGTTTTAATACGAATGTTTATGTTATGTTTCAACCTTTTCATATGAGGAATGTATTGGACTTAGTAAGTGACGGGTGGAGCCTGTTATAGCTCCTCGATGCATCGGTAGGTCCCATGAGACAATTATACATGGAATTGGCTGAGGCCTTTCCTAATTTTGATATATGGTTTTGGCTGAGGCCTTAATCATTTTTAGACGTCTTGGTCGAGGCCTTGACAAAATGTTTCAAAATGTCCTACATTATACATTCCCTCATTATGAAAATATTATTGATGGTTCATGTGGTTATTCTACTAGTATAATACCCATGAATATGTTTTATTATGGGATTATTTACTCAACTCTTATTCCTACCATAAAGTGTTCATGTTTATTATTTGTAAAGACATGTGTTTAAAATTATTCACCATGCCTAATGTTTATGTTATCTTTTTATGAATTGCTTACCTTTAATTGGGCATTTGATCTCACCCCTTTCTTATGTTTCATTTTCCCAGGATATGAAGAAGTTAGTTATAAGTGACTTGCAGGCATAATTTAGGAGGCTTGGATGTTTCTAATAGAATAAATTAGTGTTATATTTATTTTCAAATTATAATGTTGAACTTATGTATGTATCTTGTTTCCAATAATACTAAAATGATCAGTCTTTTGGGACATGATTCCTTGTATCATGCCAATTTTATGTAATAAAGCACTGACTCTGGGCTTCTAGGTTCGGGATGTTACAGTTGGTATCAGAGGAAGTTTAGTACAAACCTTGGAAACTAGAATTAGATAAAATCTGATTAGATCACATTACCCTAATATAGACTTTGAGGATTAATATAGAAAAACTTCATAGAATTATGGTAATGTAGAGATTTTGTGTATTTTCCAAGAAATAAATCCCTGTCTGGATACGAGTAGGTAGAGGTGGCTCTGGCATAGATGTACCTAAGAGTGAAAACTCTGATAAGGAGTTTTGGGCTTGACCCGGGGTATCCTTGTACATGAAAATGGGCTTTGCTGCACTCCTGGTTGTGACACTCCTAGGGGATATGATTAGGATAATTCACATTTTCATTATAAGACACTATAAAGGATTTAGGAGTAAATAATTCCTCAAAGAAAACATTTTATGATTATAGATTACATGTATAATCTTTTCAACTTATGTTAGGTATTTTACAAGTTTGGAATTATGCATTGTGATTCATAAACTAACCTAGTGTATGCCATTGTTTAGAAATGGTTCCTAGTAGAAGGAATGAGAACTCCAGCAATATACATGATCCAAATATTAGGAAGGATCATATCTTTCATGGTATTAAGCCAACATTTAGAAGGGAAATGGTCTCCCACGTATTATCATCATATGAAGAAATAGTTTCATGTGTTAATAAGATAAGTAAATGATTCTCTGAGTCCTATGTCTTTTAAGGGAAGTAAGAGAAGGAAAGGATAGAAGAGAGAAATATGGATAAAGGGAAGAGGGGAAAGAAAAATTTTCCCATGTGTGATAATTTTGGAAAGAATTTCCTTGGTAAATTCTTTAAGGGAATGAGAGTTTGTTACAAGTATGGAGAAAAAGGACACCAAGTACGTGATTACAAAGGTAAGAAAAAGGTTTCAAAGGTACAATGCTTCATCTGCAAGGAGTTAGTATACTATGCAAATCAATGTCCAAATCATCAGAGTATGCACCAAATGATTCTATTGGATAATAATCAAGTTATGATACTATCAAAGATGAAGAGGAATGACTAGTGTTCTTATGTTTTTATTAAAGAATTATTTCATTTGAGTGTTGTATCAATGATGTACTGGTTATATGAATTATGGAAATAAATAAAGATTGTAATGCAGTACTATTTCATTGAGGATTTGAGATTATATGGTTCTAAGAAAATTTACTCAATAGCAAGTTGATATTTTTGAAAAATACGTGGTTGAAGGAAAGATAAACCTTAATATGGTTCTGATACTGAGGTAGTGATTTTGGAATAAGATATGATTGATTTGGATAAATTATATTTGATATTCTTGACTACTTTGAAACTAATTAATTTTTTGTTTATTCCATTTTTTTTGGAGTATACAAAATTTTTGGATATAAGGAGTATATATAGTATTCTATAAATAATAAGGTAGCATGAATGTAATCAATAAGGTTTTATGGTAATTCAGGGTGTTACCGTGTTTTAAAATAATACATGATGAAGGTATTCACATGTTATTACATGGAAAAAAAGATCTTCATTGTGTTTACATTCCCTATAAATTTTGGACTATGAGTTTGGACAGAAGTATTTTGGATATTTATAAAGGTTGGAATGGATTAATTTTGACATTGGATACTATTATTAAGGTTAAATCACTTCTTAAGATTATTTTTGGATTGTTATAAAAAGGACAACCCAGAGGTCGGGTGACAACCTGTCGCGTCCGGCAAGGCCACGAGACTTGAACCCGAAACCGAAGGACGACAAGGGTGCATCACCTACCACTAGCCTACGTGATGTACTAGTTTGTATATTATATTTTTTTTAAATGTTCTGATAGATAAATTATAAAATTCATTTTTTTTTGAACCCTATACGATTAGGATAAATAGAATATTTTTGAATTCTATTATCTTTTGTAGTGAAAGATTAGTTTGTGGTAGGAATTAGTTGATGGATGAAACTCTACTTGTCAAGTGTATATATATATATATATATATTTCAAATTATTATATGAATAAATTAATTCTTAAACTTTAGGGAAGGGATCTTAAAACCAAAATTGCATTATCCTAATACCTTATATTTTGTTGAACCGGTGATATTTTACATCATCTTAGATTGATGGCTTTGAGGCCCTCAATTTTACTCTTCTTTGTGATTGATGACCTCAATAACTCCCTATAAATATTTATGTTTTCCTCCAATTATGAGTCTCTAATTTCCACCAATGTTCTCCTAATTGAGATCATAAATTGGTGGTGACATTTTCATTTCCCTTTCCCTCTTATTAAGACTAAATTTTATTAACCCAATTTCCAATGTGGGTTTTCCACAAAGGTGTTTTTTCTATTTTTAACCATTTATTTTTGAAGAACAATTTCAAATTGATAGGACGCAATTTATTGAAGGAGAGGAGAATGTAACACCCTAATATTTCATAGTATGTTATCTCATTAAATTAATTCAATAGTTTGCGCTACACGCAACACTGAGTTCGAGCGCACCACAACTTACCAAACTAGCCGTTCAAAAAGCGGTTATGAATAGTATTAACTTTATTTTGAATCTTATATAATTTTTATAATTTTAACATCCATGTTATGTTTTTATTAGACATAATATAAGAACAAATTCATTTTTTCAGATAAAAGAAGTATTTTTCAAAAAAATGCAATTTTACCGCCTTTTAATGGTGAACCCTTTTTAAAACCAATATTTGACACTTTTATGTATTCAATTTAATGAAATTAAATTCTTATTTAGAAGAGAGTTATAAAAATTTATTTTGGATAAATTTTTGGTACTTTTCTGATAACTTTCATATTTTGACGAATAGTGAAAAATACTATATTTTAATTGAAAATGACTTTTTTAATCGAAATAATTTATAGTGTTAAATTATTCATTTTAATGGTTTTGAAGTATAATTAGATTATTTTTTATCATTTAATACAATTTAGGTCATTATAAGTAATTTCACATTTAAATTTTACATAAACACATGTCAATCTTTTGATAGTTTTTACTTTTTTTTTAAACCCGCTTTTTGGTTTTGACAATAGAATTTTAATTTTAAATTAATTAATTAAACTTATAGATTTTTAATTTGGTAAAATAAACATCATTTTTGGATTCGGAATATCAAAATTATCTTAGGGTAAAGTTTTGGTATTTTTCTGAAAACATTCAAATTTTGATAAATAGTGAAAAACACTGCGTAATTTTTTAAAACCGACTTTTTATTTAAAAAATTATTTATTTTATTTAAATTTATTTTAATTAAAAATATATATATAATACCTATAAAAGTTCAATATAATTCATTTAATTCATTTTATAATAAAATTAGATGTATAAATTTTTATTGAATTTTTACTGTCTTTTACCCACCTTCTAGGAGCATTTGCAAATTTGCATAAAACTTAATTTTACCACTTCTGTTAATTGAATTTAAAAAATCTGAGAGACACGGTTGATATTAGTAAGTAAAATTTGGTTCAATAAAATTAAAATAATTTTTGTTGAATAGTAACTTTTGACTTTTATTTACCACAGTTAAAAGTAAATAGGGTAATTAAAGGTAAAAATGATATTATAATTACCCTAACACATGTCCTGATTCTATTGGATAAGTTTATTTCGACCAAAACCAACCTTGGGAATAAAATATGATCCTTTAGGTCCACTTTTATTAGATTAGGACATTTATTATTATTTTATTTAAAGAAGAGTTAAAAGTGTTAAATTCAAAGTTTAATAAATAAACCATTTTTAATATAGGGTTATACATAATATAAATTAGACTATAAATATTAATTAGAAATCTTAAAAGATTTAATACATCATGGTATTTTATTTATAATTTTTAGATATTAAATAATTAAATTTATTTATGACACAATGATGATGTAGTAATTATCTTCTTAATGAAATATTAAAATAATTTGTATTATAAATATTAAAATAAATATAATTTAAAAGTTTTGATCTCATCCAAGAATTTTATAGGTTAATATGACATGTTAGGGTTGATTATATAATTTTTTTTTTGAATTGATAAGGTTTTTATGACTTTCACAAAAATAAACTATCAAATAGTGTCAAAATTGACATAAATTAGTTTTTAAAACAAATACTATATTATTGGTTGATATAATATTCATAAAAATATTAGGTTAGGACAAAGGTATTAAATAATAGTATATATGTAATTAATGAACCAATTGAGGTTCTCTTGAAAGTTTATAGTAAGTTTATTAACCATATAGTGTAAGAATACAAGAAGACACGGTAAAAGTTAAACTATTTAACTAAGAGATAAATCTAAAAGATAAGGTTAAAATGGTAACCTAAACTTATCTAAAACCTATGGGTTGAGATTATTTAGACCCATAACCACCTAAGTCTTGAAATAAATTTATTTTGAGCCATTATAAACTGAATATTATTGTATAATAAATTAATATTTTAATTGTTTCCTAAAGTGACCCTCACCCCTCTTATAAAGGGGCACTTCCCCTTCTCTCAAAATCACACCTCCAAATCCATTTGTATTGGAAAAACCCTGCCCAAATATCCTCTCAACTTCCCTCAAATAAACTTAGATTCCTTAAATTTATCATAAATCCAACCTAAGGAGCCTTTTTGATCAACTCAATAGAAAACACGCGAAGAAGAGGTAATAATTTCACCACCCTCTTTCAAGTTATTTTCTTCTTCCACTTCCTCTTTATTTGTTGTTTCCATACCAAAATAATAAATCCATTACCTCCTACATACTTTGATGTTATTATAAATATTTTACAACCATATTCGTTATTCTACCTATCTTATAAATGACAAAGTCACCATACGTGTGTACGTACGACTTACCGTCTCCACGTTGTGGTGTAGTTTGTTATTCAAACACTTCATTATTTATATGGGTATAATAATGAGTATAATTAATGTAAATAATAAATATAAAATGTTAATTATTCTTTATATATGATATAACATCCAATTACATATGATTTCACCATTAATATAATGATATTGTCGCTCGTGCGTACGTACGGATTACCGTCTCCACGACGCAATGAGATTCATTTCCATGTTCACCATTCAACGATGATTATAAAAATATATATTATTAATAAGTACGTAATATCTGAAATAATAATGATACTTTATATATATATATATGTACTTACATATATCTTATTCACTTACTTCCATTCAATACGATATGAAAACAGAAACAACGTTTATGCGTACGTACGGCATACCATCTTCATAAACGGTGTTTTCTATTTCATATATCTATATATTATACATATTTATATTCTATATATATGTATGATATATAAATCATGTTTTATATTCTGGAAGTATTTAAATCATGATCTAAGTGATACGATCAAGAATAACAAGTTAAAACACATACGATAAAGAAAACGATTATTACCTGAAATGTTAATTTAACATGGAAATCATTATTAAATGGATAGTATAAAGTCATAAATTAATCATGTATGATATAATAAATATTAATATTGTTCTTTTATAATTTAATAACATACTATGGTCATTATACATGAGGTTAAATGTACCCTCTACCAAAGGAAAGTGCAAAGTAAGGGTTAATTCCACAATCTCTTTATTATCTGAGGTTGTTTTTACATAAGTATCTACTGGGAAATATTTATTATCCATATATATGTTTAATAAAAGAGTTTTAAAAGGTATTATTTTTAATTTACTTTTAACTAAAACATCATTTTAAATGTTTTAAAGATTTATTCTTCTAAACCTTTCTCATTAATGTACATGTTTTCAAAACGGTTTTATGGATTTATTTATATGGACATGAATGTTTTAAATTTTTAATTACTTTAAAAAGTTTCAAAGTTTTATGGGACAATTTGATTCAAAAAAATATTTTAAATTACTTTCTTTATAAATTATGTTACTTTTAAATTATTTCATGAAAAAGGGATATTTCTCTCAACGATTTTTACTGGTCATTTTCAACTATGTCAAACATCCTTTACAAAATATTATTCTTGATCGATGTTGATTTATTATGATGAAAATATTCCATATTTTATTGAAGTTTTCATGATATTTTTGAGTTTGTATGTGTTATTTTTATACCATTCATGGTTTTTGGTTAAATTATTGACATTTCGTATGTTAGTTTTAATACGAATGTTTATGTTATGTTTCAACCTTTTCATATGAGGAATGTATTGGACTTAGTAAGTGATGGGTGGAGCCTGCTATAGCTCCTCGATACATCATTAGGTCTCATGAGACAATTAGATGTGGAATTGGCTGAGGCATTTCCCAATTTTGATATATGGTTTTGGTCGAGGCCTTAATCATTTTTAGACGTCTTGGATGAGGCCTTGAAAAAATGTTTCAGAATGTCCTTCATTATACATTCCCTCATTATGAAAATATCATTGATGGTTCATGTGGTTATTCGACTAGTATAATACGCATGACTATGTTTTATTATGAAATTATTTACTCATCTCATATTCTTTCCATAAAGTGTTTGTATTTATTATTTGTAAAGGCATGTGTTTTCAATTATTCACCATTCCTAATGTTTATGTTATCTTCCACTGTATTGTTTACCCTTAATGAGCATTTGAGCTCACCCCTTTCTTATGTTTCATTTTACTAGGATATGAAAAAGTTAGTTATGAGTGACTTTTAAGCATAATTTAGGAGTCTTGAATGTTTCTAATGGAATAAATTAGTGTTGTATTTCATTTCAAGTTGTAATGTTGAACTTATGTATGTATCTTGTTTCCAATAATTTTAAATTGATCAGTCTTTAGGGACATTATTCCTTGTATCATGTCAATGTTATATAGTAAAGAACCTACTCTAGGATTTTGGGGTCAGGACGTTACATATTTTCTATCGTAATGGCCACCATGAGAGGTGGTAAAGGAAAAAATGAACAATCATCGTTTCGTGAGGCAGTAGTTTGTCGTGCACAGAAACAGTATGTTCATTACCCATTAGATGGATGTGTGTGTAATTTTAAGTCAAAACATTAGAATAAAAACATAATAGTATATTGAGGATACTGGTTTTGTTATATAATCATATAATAATAATATTTTAGGGTTTGAAGAATGGAAATAAAACTAAATAGCTTAAGGAAAGATGTTACCTCTTAATTGAGTAACTTCATTTAGTTTATACCAAAATGCCTTCTTGTATGGATTTATGACCAAGGGGAAGATTCTAGGATTAGGGGAGGGATTTTTAGGAATAATTTGGGTAGATATTGGTCGAGAAAAAGTGGCTTGAGATGTGTGAGGAAGTGGTAGGAGAGGAGGCCTTTTATAGTGGAGGAGTGGCACTCTTGTAATATTTTGACAAAGGAATTTCTACCGCATTTTTCATGTTTCAAGTGAAAACAATGATGGAAAAAATTCGATCCAATTGAGTATAGTGTATAAATATATCCATAAAATATCATTTTTACAATTTTATAGGTCGTTTTGGGCCTTAAGGTTAAGGTTTAGTCCCTTATTAAGCTTAATTTAACCTTAATAATTGTAATTAGTTTTAATAACATTCACTAATATTTTTGGTCAAAAACTAAGTTGAACTTATTAGACATTATAAATTATTCTGATTCAAAATATGGAATCCATTTTTTCTAAATTCCAATCACATAAGTGGCATAAATTAATTTAAACTTAATCCCACAAACGGGATAACAATGTGGATTTTTTAAAGTAAAAAAGTCCAAAAGTTTTCTATGTTTTTATAATAAATTTCAAATTGAAATTTATTATAATGATCTAAATTGAATTAATTTATAAAAAAATTATCTAATTAAACTTTAAAACTAATCTAAAATATAATTTAACCATATAAATAAATTAGATTAAAAAGCAGTTTTGAACTAAAAATTAGTATTTTTAACTATTCATTAAAAAATGAAATGTTTTAGAAAAAATATAAAAAAATCACTATAAGCTAATTTTTATGTTTTTATTTCAAATATTAAGTTTATTTTTACATATTAAATCAATTAAAGTGTTAAAATCCATATTTAAAATGGGTTCCCCATTAAAAGGAAGTAAAATTGCCTTTATAAAAATATAGGGTTTTATGTGTGAAATTGGGTTTGTTCTTATCTTATGCCTATCAAACCTAATGGATGAATATAAAAAATATTTTATTGAATATATAACATATATATTTTGTTAAAATTATTAAATAATTTTAATTAATTAAAAAACTCCTTTAGAAGCATAAAAATAATAATATTTTTTTATATCCAATTGGTTCTTATTTTCATTTCTCATTAATTGGTAACAAATGAATTCATTTTATATTTATATAAACCATAAATTTTCATAAGTTATTAAATAATATTCATAACCACTAACATCATGGATAGGTTATATCATATTATATTAAATAATAATTTTTTAATAATACATTGTCATTTGGTGAAACTCGGTCTTATGTGTAAGGAAGGCTATCATGGAAGGTCACTTTTTCATGTAACAAAAGCTATTGAGGAAGGTATATCTTATGTGAAGTGCAAGATAACTTGGTGTTGCGTGCATTACAAACTATAGAATATATTATATTTATTTACGATAGTAAATATATTATAATGTATTGGGTTAATATATTCCCTTTTTTACACTTAGTGTTACGTGTCATAAATACTATTGAATATAAATTTGTACTTTAGAATTTTGGGGTTTTACATTTACTTTTGTTACCTATGGATTATAGTTTTTTCGACTTAATCAAAGATAAATAACTCTCTAATTGAAATTTAAAGTAGTAAAGGGGTTTTATTTGCATGTTTTTATAACTTTATTATTATTGTGATATTGTGGATTGTTCAGGATTGATGCCCTGCTAAAAATTATGGTCTTTGGGGTATTTGATTGTGGGGGATATATCTATTCTGTTTTTTTCTTGGTTGTGATTATTGTGATATCACCCTAAATGGAAATTGGTTAATTACTTATACTTTTCTAATGAAATTGGTTGCCCCAAGATTATGATTTGTGTGATAACACCCCATAAAATAAAGTAGAATGTGATAAAATACCCTTTATAAATATATAAATATAATCTTGATGTTATGTGACATTTGTTCATTCTTTTGGGTGTGGGGTGATATGTGGTTGTGTGTTCATGCTTGTGGGACGATGATGTGTTGTTGGGGCATGTGGGGATCATATTTTGTTTAGTCATGCTTTTGGGGTGGTGAGGTGATGGTATGTTGAACCATTTTTGGAAGGTGGTTGTGTTGTGCTAGATGCCTAAGTGGTGATGGAATAAATAATTGTTTAATAATGTTTGAAATTACATGAGTTTGTTTAGTTATCGGGATGATAATTGTTAATAAATAATCTAATGATGGGTTGTGTGGTAAAAGGTAGTTGATTATAAATAATGAAATGAATGGGTGTTAAACATGGAGGAAATGTAAAGCTGTATTAGATTATCGGGGCTCTTCACCTTCTAAAATGACTGTTTTAGATGTTAATAAATGCATTTTGAGGTACAAGCAAAGGTGACAGTGTTGTGAGTTGGTTGTTTGTCTGAGAACCCATAGGTTTGGCTTGAATGTTTGGTATCATATATATATACTTGTATTTTTACTTTTTATTTTTATATGCACCCCACCCATGTTGATCACTATGTGTTGAACACCCGCATCGTCTTGTGGGGGGAGTCTTTCCAAACATCTTGTTGGGAGGATGGATGGTTGTTCACCTGCTCTTCCCTGCTCCCTATTCTAGGTGAGGTAAGTATTGCACGGGCTATGATAGTCGAAGGTCTGTTAGTGCATTAGATAGTAGTTGAGATATGGTATCCTAGGTGTATTCTAGATGGGTTGAGATGTGGCATCCTAGGTGTCTTCAGGATGAGTTGTGATACGTTGTCCCTAGTGTCTTCAGGGTGAGTTGTGATGTGATGTCCCATGTGTCTTTGGGATGAGTTTTGATGTGATGTCCTAGGTGTCTTTGAGATGAGATGTGATGTGTTGTTATGACAAGGTGTGTGCAGGAGGGATGTGATGTGAAGCTCATGTGTGTGCGGACAGGATGTGGTGTGAGGCCCATATGTGTGTGGGTGGGATGTGTTGTGAGGCCTGGGTGTGTACGGGTGGGATGTGATGTGGTATATTTGGAAGAGGTGGGAGTTCCATGAAGTTTGTTGTTGGGGTGAGAGTAGCTAATCAGTGGGAAAGTGGTGTGGGGTACCCTATCATTGATGTGATTTACTTTATATTATATTACTTGGATTTTTTTTATTTGTTGATCATGCCTTGGTGAGATTGGGATGGTTAGTATACCTATTTAGGTGATGTTTGGTTCTGTTGTTTTCTTACAGTTTATTAGTATGCTTCTTTCATATATGCACGAGTGACTTTTGTTTTCCTACTGAGTATACTTTTATGCTCACCCTGCGTATATTTTTTTTTCTGGTTTCATATAGGATTTTGCGGATTGTGTTGGACCTTACTAGCTCAGATCCTTGAAAGTTATTGTGTCGCTGCTTTAGCTTTACTTTTGGGTATTTTCTTTGGATAATTTATTGTATCTGTATTAGTTTTATTTTATGCATGCATATGGGGTGGTTCGGGTTTCTCTTTTATATTATGTCTTGGAGTTATTGTGGATGATTCATTTTATCTCCCGGTCTTGTTTATTATAAAGGTAAATGCCTCCCATGTTGTGATATTTTTACACCATTGGTGCTAGTCGCCGATTCGGGGCCTACTAGAGGTGGGACTTGGGGGGTCATTATCTCCCTTTCTTCATTGCTAGCCCAGGAGAGGTATCTTTAGAGTGAGGGGGTTGAGACAGGTATGAAAGAAACTTTGAGGTTAATATTTTTATTTACTGTTGAATATATTATGGTTATTTTTTTAGGATATTTCTGGAATTTTATAAGGATTGCATTAATATAGTTTTATAAAAGGGAAAACTCGCAGGATGGGTGACAAGCCATCACGTTCGGTAAGGTCATAAGTTTTGAACCCAAAACCAAAGGGAAAAAAGGGTGCATCACCTACCACTGACCTTTGTGAAGTCCTGATTAGTGTGACTTTTTTCTTTTTAGTTAAATAGTTTGATAGATTAAGAATAAGTTGATTTTTGGAACATATGTTTTGTAATAGATATAACCATAAGATTGAAAAATGATTTGGTGATTAAGTGATTAATGTTATTTTGGAAGACGTTCAATATTTTGGGAACTCTATATGATTAAGGTAAAAATAATTCTATAGGATTTTATTTTGGGAATAAAGTTTGAAATATAATTTGGAAACATATATGATTTTATTGTGTATTTTTTATGATTTAGGTTATTTATGGAAATGGTTAGCATATCTTGAAGATTATTTTATTTAGTAAATTACATTTTGTTATAAGACATTAAGAGTGATTGATGGTATTTGGAGATAAATGTTAAAATTTATCTTGAATGGTCGTGTGATCAAATACTTCTAATTTTTGGGTTTCAATATTAGGCTAGAATATTTTTTATTTATTTTAAGGATTGTTTTTTATTGAATGATCTATGTTGAGCTTTGGGTATTACTGTTGAATTTTGGTAATTAAATTAGTTTTCCATCATATAAAGGTTTATTCTTTTTGGATAATTATCTTATCCTGTATTAAACATTTTGATTTTGGTTAATGTTTAAAGATAGGATAAATAGATATCTAATATTTTTTGCATTATGTGATTCTTTATAAGTTGATTCAAGTTCTTCAAGCATGAAAAAAAATCATACTCATCATTTGGAGAAAAAGATGAGTTTGTGATGGAAATTTATTAAAGGATGAAACTCTACTTTTCAAGTAAGTATAATTTCTTATGATTTTAGTATATATGGTAATGTGATTACTAAACTCTAGGAAAATTGTCATGAAAAAAGAACATTATACATTTATTTTTCTTACCAAGAAATCAATTAGCATTTAACCTATGATAGATTTATGGTTTTGTGATGGTTAACTTTCTAATGGCCATGTTATTTATCACTCTCTGTCAGAATTTGATAGTTAAAATTTTCTTTCATGTCCATATTTTCGTTTTCCACTAATGTTTTCCTAATTTGAAGCCTATATTTGTGGTGAACTTTGTATTTTCCTCTCTCTCTTTTAAGAGTAAGTTTTATTAACCCTCTTTTCAATGTGAGATTTTAATAGGATATTTTAAAAATTCAAACCACAGTTACCAAACCTGAATTCAAAAATGTAAGGATACAATTTTTAAATGTGGGATTTAACTTCCTAAGATTTTAAAAGGAAACACTATGTTCGATAGCGTATGAGATACACCACAACGAGCTTAAACGAACAACTAAATATTATTATTTAAATGTGACTATTATAACCTAGTCGTTAAATTGGTGGGAATGAATAATAAAAACTGATTTATGAAATAAATATATATATATAATACTTAATATAAATATATTGGTAAATGATCAAAAAATAATAACATAATTTTTAGTAAAGTCATTTTAATCATCAGAAATATGTTTTCTTCAAAAATGATTTTTATTGTTTTTTATGAATGAATATTATAACTAATTTCTGGAAGTTTTAGAAAATTTATTTGATAAAATGAAATTAATTTTTGAAATAAACATAACAAAATTAATCTATGGTGAAATTTTGAGAATTATCTAAAAAAGTTAATTTGTTGATGAATAGTAAAAAATGTTATTTTTTATAAAATATGGTATCTTTTGTGATATCATCAAGCCATAATTATGATATAAAAATTTATTAAAATTATGTAATGACTAAAGTAGGATATTATTATATAAATATTTTACAAAAATAATCTAGATAATGTAAATTATAATTTATTTTTATGATAAATATAAAAAATCATTTTTGGTGTTGATGTAGTGCAAGTGCAGCATTGAAAAGGTAAAATTTGGTGCCATATAGATAATAATTGAGATATAAAAAGAATTTTCATGAATTTTTTATTTAATATTATGTATTAATGATGGTTTTGATTGATATTTTTTAATTTTATAGTAATATAATAAGAATCTTATCCAAATGATTGTGCAATGCTTGCGCATGGTAAGAAAATTTAAATTAAAAAATTAAATAAGTTATCTTAACATGGATAGTAAATATACATAATGAATGGATATAAAAGATTATATTAATACTAATTTATTTATTTTTATGATATTATTCTATTTTTAATTTTTATATATGAAATAATTGCCTTTAATGTTTATGCAACACTGACACTATGCTTGTGCAAGTATAAGAAAATTCAATAAATTGGTTTTAATTAAAATTATAAGAACCATTAAATGACCCAAAATTTAACTAAATCTTAGTTTAGGAGTAGGGTTTTACTATAACCATCCATGGTTCGAATTTAGGACCTTTTGGATCTACTTGGTTGACATTAATTCCCTTATAATATTTTATTTAAAAGAAAGTCAAATTGTTCACACTATGGTTACTAATTCGTATAATATTTTTAATATATAGTTTTCTAGATTATATATTCAACCATAAATAGTAATTTTAAATATAAAATTTTTATCTTCAGCATGGTTGTTTTTAATTTTTAGAGAAGAAATAAATACCTTAAAAGTTTGTACAACAACGATGCAATGATTATTTAATTAATGAAAAAATTGATAAAATGATGAGAACCATTAAATTTCAAAAAAAACTTGACTAAATTTTATTAGATGAGTAATTTTTTCCATAATAATTAAATTTTAGTATTTATGACCATTTTTTCATTAGTAAGTGGAAATGAACCTTATAGTATTTAATTTAATTAAAAGTCAAACATGTCATAATCTATTTTAAATAAGTATAATATTTCTAATGTGGTGCTATCTAGAAGATTTTTTTATCTATAAATAGCATTTGGAAATCCAAATTATTTATCCACATAATATTAATTTATTTTTAATTTTTATTTAAGAAATAATTACCTTAAATAATTACATGGAAATAATGATGTAATTGTTCAATTAATGGAAAAGTAAAATAAATTATATTAAAAATATTAAAATTAATATAATTTGTATTAATTAGGGTTCTCTATGAATTTTAGATATGAATATGACATATTTGGGATATATTAAAAGATTTTTTTCAAAGATATCTTGTTATCTTTATATTCTTAATGTCAAAGTAGTGAATAGTATTAAATTTGACAATAATGATATTTTATGGAATTAATATTTTATTAAATTATTTAAAAATAATAAAAATATAAAATAAGACCAAATAAGATGATATATGGTCTAAAATGTCACCCATTATTCATTTATGGTACATTTTGAATAATTTTACTCTATAATATCCTTATTATATTTTAATATCTTGAGAAATTCTTAAAATGCCCCTCACCTCTCTTATAAAAGGACAAGTCTTCTTCTTATAAATCTCTCACACTTTAACACCATTTTGGTTTATCAAATATCTAAAAAAAATCCCTTAATATAAAATCTAATCTCATTTTATAGGTCTTAGTTTAGTCATAACACCAACCTTAGTGGTCTTAAGGTTTTAAGCAAAGAAGATCATCTAAAGAAGATGTGTCATTTTTAATCAAGTGTTTCTATTTTTTTATTCTTACACATCCATAAAACCGTATTTAACCATGATAAAATAATAAATTCATAATCCTAAATATACTGAGATTTTATTATTTCACTATAATTACCTATATCAATCTCCACTTCCATCAGATGATAAAATAATTAATCGTTTGTGTGTACGGCAGACTACCGCCTCACGAACCGATATAATTGGTTTTCCATCACTGTCTCTCAATAATGGTTATAATGATGGAATTTATTTTTATATATGATATTCATGAGATATTTATAATTCTATAAAGATAATATATCATTTATGTTCTTACATTTCCATGTACTAAAAAATGATAAAGTCGTTCGTGTGTATGTGTGAATTATCACCTCTATGAAGAGATATGATTCATTTTTTATCCCCACATCACATAAATGATATATATAAGTATTTTTAAATTATTAATATTATATTTATTATATTATGATAATTATAGAAATATAAAATGATACTTACCTTATTTACATAACGATCATTGAAAAATGAAAACGTTACTCATGCGTACATACGACTTACCGTCTCCATGATTGTAACATAGTTAATTTTTTGTAACCATGATTAATGGGTGAATTTAAAATTATTATTGATGTATTAAATTGATAATTATTTAATGAATATTATTCTAAATATTATTAAATAATTACCACTTTGACTAAGTACATCATACAAAATTCATTTTGGACTCAAGTACTGAATATCATAAAAGCGTTCAACGTGAACTTAAATAATTAAGTAATTTTTATAACATGGTAATAAGTGAAATAAAAGGAATAATAAACTTTAAAAATGTTATTAATAAATTAAATAATTAACATAATTTTATTATTTAGGAAGATAAAGAACGTATATAATGAATCAGACTCAAGGTAAAAGACTCTTTAACTAAAAAACCTCATTTTAAATGTTATCATGATTTATTTTCTAAATCTTTCTATTTCATGTACATGTTTTTTTAAATGATTTTTATGAATGTATTTATATGTAAATTAAAGTTTTAAAAATTTAATTTTCTAATTTTTATCAATTTTTTTTAAAAATTAATCATTTTAATTTTTTATGTAAAGAACTTTCTTTAAAACCCTATTTTAAAGTTAATATTTCATATCTTTTTACAAAGGTATGGCATGGACGTAATTTCCTACTTTCATGACGCTTTAATACTTTAATGTTTTTTTGAAATTTTTAATAGTTATTTTCAAATAAAATGGTTTTATTATCATGTGTGTGGTTTTTAGATTTTAAAAGTGATTTTTATAAGAAAAGTGTATTTTGATATCCAAAAGTGTTAAAATGGGTTTAAAAAAGTTTTCAAGGGTTTTATTCATGATATGGTCCCTGGACATTATTTACAATGGTTTCACCCAAACAGTGTCAGGTGAGTCTGTTATATCTTATATGATGTGTAATGACCCAAAATTTTATCAATGGAAATTCTATTCTTATAATTATGTCATATAGTATAAACCACATAAAATCACATTGAGAACACAATAAAAATATTAAAAATGAAGAATGAATGAAATAAAAAGTATTTCTGGAAGTTAAGAAACCTATATTGATGAAATAGTAACTTCACATTAGGAATAGTAATATGGCCCTTATGAATATTAAACCATACAAATTAATAGTAACCTCACCCATGAAAGTATAAATAAAATTTAGGCACATTATAAATGAAAGTATCATATAATTATATCACATTATAAGTAAATAAATGTTTTAAAAATTATTAATTAAGTGTTGGTATTTTTGTAAGTCGTAAATATTTAATTACAATTTTATTATTAATTTAATAATTTAAAAGAAAATTTATTTTCATAAAATTTATTCATAAATTAATATTTTGTTGTCTTATTTTTTTAAGATAATTTTATGAGACCTTAATTAACTATTCAAAGTGTTATGAAATCAGTTATAATTTTAAAATCTGTATTTTTTCAAGTAAATAATGATTTAAATTAAAAATTAAATTTCATATATTTAGAAAATTATTTTCATAAAATGGAGTTCATTTTTTAGTTCTACACATCAAAAAATGGTTAAGGTGAATTTTTTGTATTTTTCTAAAATAGTTGATTTTTTTGTGAATAATGAAACACTGTAATTTACGGTATTTAAATCATAATCCAAATACATGAATTAAAAACATCATGCATAATTTAATAACTCAAAAATATACTTTATTATTTTAATATAATTAGTGATAATTTTCAAACTATTCATAGTCTTGATCCAAAATAATAAACTAATGAATATAATAATGAGAAAACACCCCACTCTGTCCCTATAAATACCACCACTCACCACCTCTTCTCCCCACACCTTACAAGCTTGGATCCTTGTCCAACTTCTGCCCAATCCTCTTCCCAAGACCCTACCCCACGTTTATGATCCTTTTTTATTAATAAAATACTAAAACCTTTTCCCTAAGGAGGTTCGCAAGGAGGAGAAATTCAAGAGGTAAAATCCTCTTTTCTTTTAATTTCATTTCAAGTTCTTTTTTTATTATTATCTCCTCACATCACCTCATCCAAATGAAATTATAAATCCATTACCATAAATATACTATAATTTTATTATTATAATGTAATAATCCATCATCAATCCTCTTCTCCTCTCCCCTTTATTCTAAAAATGGAAACATCATCTGTGAGGTGTTGTTTGATCGCCTTCAAGGACGACAAGTTTTCATTTTACTTTACCACCATCAAGGATGGTATTAAAAGAATTATAATGGTTGAAAAATATTGTAAAATGTATTTCATAACTTTTTTTTGTTCTTTAACTAACTTAATACATAATATTAATTAATAAAACAAAACAAGTTTGTTGTGATAAGAAACCCACCAAATTAATCTAAACAATTATCATTAACATTTTATCTAAGGATTCATCTGAATACCTTATAAACAAATGATTTATAAGATTATTTAATATTATATAAGTTCATTAATAACATATAATTTCAATTCTATATAATTATACCCATTTTACACATTCTTCCATACTCATATACAAGCGAACCAATCATGAAAACCAAGAAAATGAACACTCTCGAATGATGAAATTAAACTCTATAACTCATATAAAACCCATAAATAAACTTAACAAAACTATAATGAATAAAATTAATGTATCAAAGGTTCTGTATTTTTTAATTAATTTATTTAATTTTATTATATAGGATATTAAATTAAATAAATCATTCAAACATAAGGTAAGGTAAATTCTCAAACCCAGCTCCATTTCCTTGGGTTTTCCATATTTCACACCAATTTCAGTATGTATATTCATTTAATAATCATTAAATTTAATTTCAGTATTCTCCCTTTTCCTTTTCTATGATATACATGTTTTCTAGTTGAGTTTATGACAATCATAATATTTTCCAGAAGAACTCTTCTTTCTAAAATCACACCTTTTATTTCTCTTGAGATAGTTTCTTCTTCATTCAAGATTGATGATAATTATACCAAGTATGTTATTACATCTTTATTTTGGGAACCCCAAAGTTTATTCATGAATTTATTCTTTATTAAATTAAAATCATTCCTTTCTATGGGTTATTTTATGTCCAAGATTGATATATGTTCTATGTTGGATGCATGATAATGTAAATGTTATGATGTGATGGGTGTGCCTAGAATTATATAGCGCAAGTAAATGTTATGATGGTGATAGGTGTGCCCATAATTATATATAAATCCAATTCATTGGTTAATGTGATGAATCTCATGAGATAAAGTGAAGTGTGTGTGAACATGATGCTAGATTTGTTCACAACTATGTGTGGTAGTTGACCACTAAGACATGATGTTTCATTTTTATGCATTGACATATTCCATGCCTTAATATAATGTTTCCTCTCATGATTATGACTATGATCCTTTGATTATATTATTATGATGATTATTGTTCTCACCCATGTTTCATGTCTCTTATTCATCCTCTTTTTGGGTTTTTAGCTCACCCCTTTTTCTGATGTATATCCTCAGGTGAATACTTATACTAAGGACAACACAAGGGAAAATAAGAAGCTAGAGATTAATAAATTAAATAAATGTTTATGATATATTATGTAAAAGTTATGTATGGTCCTAAATTTCCCAAGACACTAAATCTTTGGATCTTAGTTTTGTAACACTATTATATTATTTATCTTTAAAATGGTGTGATAGTAATATAAGAAAAAGTAGGTTCATTATAGTTGATATTAGATCACAGTTTAGTTAATTTGAGAATTAGGATTGGAGAGAATTTATAAAAACCTTTAGTGTGAGACTAAGTATATACCCAAGAGATCCCACAAGATATTCCTTTAGAATTATTTTTACAAAGGAATAAATTATTTATTCATGAATTTTTTACTTATGTTTTGTTCTAACCTTTTATATTTTAGAAAATGGTGGGAACTAGGAGAAACCAAGCCTATAATCTATACTAGGTACAATGCAGTGATTTCCCAAATGATATCCCCAATGCCTTGAGAGGTGGAGTTCAAAATTTAATGGTGATGCTTACCTAGATGTATCAGCATATGAATAATAACCTAAATAATGTGGAACGTACTCTTTCACCTAAGAGGGAGCAACTGACTATCGAGTCTTTTATGCGGAAATGGCCACTGATATTTAGTGGATCTTCTGATCCACTTGTCATGGAAATAGCGGGTCAAATCAATGGAGAAGATATTTTGTGTTCTTCACTATTTTGAGATGGAAAAGTTGACTCTAGACATTTATCATTTAGATAGAGAGGTCGATCAATGGTGGGAATTGATTAAGAACACCAAGCTGAAGGATGAAATTGAAGAGATGGAGTGGGGAGACTTTAAGATAATGTTTCTTAACAAGTATTTCCCTTGGACTCTTCATACAAATATGGAGAGAGAATTCATATAGATTAATCAAAAAGAAGGTGAATTTTTTATAGACTATGAAGAAAATTTTCACAAGTCTTGTAAGGTGTGCTTTGGGTTTTGTTATCAACAATGATAGAAAAATTGATATATTCTTTAGTGGTTTAAAACCACGCCTTAAAAAGTCTCTAGAAATTTGAGACGTTGGGAGTTATGAATAAGTTGTTTGATGTGCTCTCAAAGTGGAGATGGAGTTTGGAGAATGGTATCGTGACTATGTTGATAAGAAATGAAAGATGGAGTTTCAATCTGGGAGATATAATGAAAAAGGTGGAAAGAAATCTCAACCACCTACATGTTAAAAATGTGGGAAGAAGAATCATAGGAACTGCCTCAAAAGGATGGGGAAATGATATAAGTTTGGTGGAGAAGGCCACCAAACTCATGAATGTAGAAAAGACGCAAGGAAGATGGATAATGTGGTGGATGAAAGGAGAGTACCACCCATGGTTCAATGTTTCAACTGTAGGGAGTAAGGTCACTATACAAGCCACTGCACTAAACCTCGAGTTCTCAAGGGTAATAAGCATCAACAGCCACCAAATCTAAAGGAGAAAGGGAAGGATTATGTCATCACTACTATTGAGGTGGATCCTAACAATGATGTGGTGACAGGTATGCTGGTTATTTATTAAAGAATAGTGAATGTGTTATTTGATACTGGTCCTATGCATTCTTTTATATCTTGAAATTTTAGTAGAAATATTCAAACATCACCTTAAAATATGGAGGTTGAGTTATCTATGAGAACATAAAATGGGGAAATTATTGTATCCAAAGTATATAACTCATCCCTGGTTAATTTTTTTGGACTAAACCTCCCAGAAAATCTTATTATACTTCATTTAGTAGAGTTTAATGCTATATTGGGCATAGATTGACTATCTTAATACAAATCCAACATCAACTGTCGGGAAAGGGATACCACTCTTCACATCTCGAGGCATACTCTAATTTTGTACAAGTGTAAGGGGGAGGATGAATCTTCTTTAAATCCATAATCTTAAGTGGGATATTATTTCATTATGAGCAAGTATATCTAGCTCAAATGATTTAGATAAAGGAGATGATCGTTCTCAAAGACATTCTCATTGTAAGGGACTACACTGATGTGTTCCTTGAAGAATTATCTAGTCTTACTCCTGACCAAGAGGTTGATTTATCAATTAAACTTATTCTTGTATCTCTGACTATATCAAAGAAACCTTATAGAATGGCCACCATTGAGTTAGAAGAACTAAAGAATCAGTTACAAGAGAATCTGGAAAAGGGTTTTATACGCCTGAGTGCTTCACCATGGGGTGCACCAGTCATCTTCGTCAAGAAGAAGGATGGATTAATGTGCCTCTTCATTGATTATTGGGAGCTGGATAAAATCATGATAAAGAACAAGTATCCCCTTCCACATATAGATGACTTATTCGATCAACTGTGTAGGTCCAAGTATTTCTATAAGGTGGATCTTTAGTCGGGATATCACCAAATAAAGGTGAGGAAGGAAGATATTCCTAAGACTAACTTTCGAAAGAGGTATGGAAACAATGAGTTCATAGTGATTCCCTTCAGACTCGATAATACTCCAACAATATTTATGAACTTAATGAATAGAGTCTTTATAGATTACCTAAAAAAAAATTTGGTAGTCTTTATTGATGATATTCTGATATACTCCAATAGCAAGGAGGAACATGAGGAGAATTTGAATATTGTGATAAAGAATTTGCAAAGGGAGATAATTTATGCAAAGTATAATAAATGTGAGTTCTAGATAGTGGAATTATCATTCTTGGTGAGTACTATCACTATTAAAGGAATATTTTTTGACCCTTCCAAGACAAAGGCAATCAAGGAGTGGCCTAAGACAACATTTGTAATAGAGATCCTTAGTTTCCTTGGTCTAGTTGGGTATTACTGAAGATTTGTGAAGAACTTCTCATGATTTTCAAACCCACTAACCAAGCTATCTTGAAAGGGAGAAAATTTTGAATGGACCAGTGAATGTGAGGATTGCTTCAAAGAGTTAAAAAATAGGCTTATCACTACACTGATTCTCACACTACCAACAAGTGGGGAACTCTTTATGGTATACAAAGATGCTTCAAAGAAGTTAATAGGCTATGTACTTATGAAAAATGAGAAAGTGATAGCCTAAGACTCAAGGAAAATGAAAATTCATGAGAAAAACTATCCCACACATGATCTAGAGTTGGTAGTTGTGTTCTTTGCATTGAAAATATGGCGGTATTATCTCTATGGGTAGAAGTGTAATATATATACTGATCACAAGAGACTCAAATATATATTCACATAGAAGAAGATTAATATGCATCAGCGAAGATGGTTAGATATCATCAGGGATTACAACTTCTCAATCCACTATTATAGAGACCCTAGCATTTTACACATATCATTACATGATTTTAAACATATTTAAACATCAAATTACAAGCCAAGGATTGTAGAATCTGGTGTCTTGGAAGATTAGGTACATAAAACTGAAAACATGGAACTAAACAAAACATTTCTTTATTTAATATTCATAAAGAGCTCCTAACTTCCTTTTAACCCTTACACCTGCATAGGATAACTTGGGGATAACATGAACAAAGGGATGAGCTAAAAATCATAGTAAGGGAATAAATAATATAATAAATCTTATCACATGTGTTAGAAGGCATAACATAATGATATAAAGAGGCATGGGATAGGATTAAACATAAGGGATCATAACATTTGGAACATCAGATCTTATAATCATGGAATTATAGTAATGTGGTAGTAACATAAAACATGAATTTATCATGATTCAAGGCTTGTTGAACATAGATAAGCACAAGTCAAGGCTAACCACCAAGACCATTGCACATGGAGCACGAGTCAAGGCTAACCACCAAGATCGTTGCACATAACATCTCATGAGACTAAAATTTACCCAATGCATTGGAGCATTATCTAGGCGCACCCATCATAACATGTTCATGAATATGTTTTCCATATAAATAATCATACATAAACATAAGGGTACCCATGGAAATAAATGGGTATCATAATCATGTCATTAAGCATAATAAATGGGGGTATAATAAAAGTGCCCATTAAAGAAAGGAATTAAATAATAAATGCACATTAATAAGGTAAAATATGTATATAACATGATAAGTGATTTCAAATAGAATTGATAACATGTAAAAAGAGTATTTAAGAAACTTTAGAATTAAAACATTTTAGTGTTGTTTTAAGGAAAATATTAAAGAGCATTTAAAATAGAAAAGGGAATAATATTTTATATAAAACCAGAGGTGAACCAAGAAGGTTTTTATAATAAAAATAATGATTTTATAAAAACAATTTTATCTTAAAATAGATGATATATTTTAATTGAAATTGGGTAAGAATTTGGGAAATTCCCTTAAATCAGGCTTACTTATCGAGAAGAACTGAGAAGGGCGTCATTTAAAAACATGTATATCCCCAAAAAATAAGGATGAATGGATATTAAAACATGAGTTTTAAACATATAAAAATCATTCATTATATTTATATAAAAATAATAGAGAATTTCATTTGGTTAAAAAGAGAGTAAGAATAACTCGAAGGAATAATGGAGGTTCGGGTAGAATCCCTTACCTTAAGTCCAAAGGTGTTCTTTACTTGATCATAATGTCCTGGATAATCAAATTAGATTCACTAATTAATAATTAAATAACCATTTATACATGTATTTGATATATTATAACTTTATTAAGTTCATTTATGGCTTATTTGATGAGTTATAGAGTTCAATTTCATCGTTCATGAGTGCTCATTTTCTTAATTTTCATGATCGACTCGCTTATATAAGAGTGTGGAAGTTCTTGTAAAATGGGAATTGAAGTACATAATTGAAGTTATATGTTATTAATTATCATAAATAAGGTGACATGATCATATAATTCATTTGGTTATTTTGTTTGAGGATGATTCATTAGATAAAACTTTAATGATAATTGCTTGGATTAATTTGGCAATTTTTTTATCACAGCGAACTCATTTTGTTTTATAAATTAATACCATTTGTAAAAAATGATTTTAGAAAATTAAATAGGATATATTACATATATAATAATCTTTTTCAACCATAAAAATGGTTTCATGACCATAATTGAAGATGGTAATAGAAATTGAAAACTCGTCGTCCTTGGATGTGATAAATTAACACATCTCAGATGATATTTTCATTTCTAGTATAAAAGGAGGGAAAAGGAGAGATAATGAAGAATTATTAAATTAGCATAAAAAAAATCCTAGTATATGATAGGTAATAGAATTTTCATACCTTTTGGATAAGGATAGGTGATGATAGAAAATAAAATAAGGAACTTGAAAAGAAATTGAAAGAAAACAGAAGAGAGTTTTACCTCTTGATTCCTTCCTCTTGAGAACCTCCTTAGGGGTTTGGTTTTGTTCTTTTTTTAAGAAACAAATATCTTAATCATGGGAAAGTGGATTGGGAAGATATTTGAGTAGAATTTTTTCAAGGAACGAGGCTTTTTAGGTGTGAGGATAAGAGGTGGTGAGGGTGGTATTTATAGTGGAGGAGGGGAGTGTTTTCTCAATATTTAATTCATTAGTTTATTATATTGCTGAATACATAAAATAGTGTTGATTATTGTGAATAAAAATAGTAATTAGATCATGTGATTTATAACCAATGGTGATTACATCAAGCATGATGTTTTTAAATCATGTATTTGGATTTTAATTTAAATACCGCAAATTACCGTATTTTACTATTCACCAAAAAATCAAGTATTTCATAAAAAATCTCAAAAATTAACCCTAACCATTTTTCAATGTATATAATTCAAAAATGAACTCCATTTTATGAAAATAATTTTCTAAATATGAGAAATTTAATTTTTAATTAAAATCATAATTTACTCGAAAAATACAAATTTTAAAATTGAAACTGTTTTTTCTAACACTTTGAAAAATTAATTAAGGTCTAATAAAATTATCATATAATCATAAAACATAAAATTATTATTTTATGAATAAATTTTATGGAAATAAATTTTCTTTTAATTTATTAAATTAATCATAAAATTTTAATTAATATATACATGACTTACAAAAAATACCAACACTTAATTAATAATTTTTAAAATATTTATTTACTTATACTATGATATAATTATATCATATTGACATTTATAATATGGATAAATTTTATTTATACTTTCATTAGTGAGGTTACTATTACATTGGCTGGTTTACTATTCATAAGGGTCACATTACAATTCCAAAGGTCAAGTTATTATTTCATCAGTATATGTTCCTTAACTTCTAGAGATACCTTTTATTTCACCCATTCTTAATTTATAAGGTTTTTATTATGTTATATATGTAATATTATGTGATTATACTATAATACATAATTATAATAAGTAAAATCCATTGATAAAACATTATGTCATTACAACTATCATCCTTATAATCCAAATAAAGTGGTGGATGCTCTAAGTAGAAAGGATCGTGAAACATTATTAATGATGATAATTGAGAAGGATCCAATCTTCTTAGACTTGAAAAGGATAGACATGGGAATAATTAAGGAATTAATATCATCAATCCTTTCTCAAATGATTGCTCAACCATCCCTCATGGAGAAAATAAATGATGTTCAAATAAATGATGTGGAAATTCAAAAGAAGGTGGAAGCTATGAGAAAGGGGAAATCCCTAGAGTTTAAAATTTATGAGGAAGGAATTGTAAGATTTGGGTCATGATTATGTGTACCATATGATCCAGAGATAAAGAATGATCTTTTAAATGATGCACATTGCTCAACCTTATCTATTCACTCAAATAGCACAAAGATGTATCAAGATCTCCATGAGAACTATTAGTGGTACAATATGAAGAAGGAGATTTCTGAATATATATATCAAAGTGCCTGGTATATCAGCAATTGATGGATGAAAGACAAAATTCTAAGGTGTTGATACAACCATTACCCATACCAACATGGAAATGGTAAAACATCACCATGGACTTTTTCACCGTACTTCTGAAGACATCTAGAGGAAACAATGCTATATGGGTTGTTGTGGATCATTTTACAAAGACAGGTCACTTTATCGCAATTCGAGAGGACTTCTCACTAGATAAAATTGCACAAATATACATCATAGAAGTGTTAAAGATGCATGGAGTACCACTATCAATTGTATCTAGTCGATATCTGAGATTCACCTCCAAGTTATGGAAAAGTATCCAACATGCTCTAAAAATTGAGCTAAACTTTAGTATGGCTTATCATCCTCAAACTTTTGGCCAATCTAAATGAACTATTCAGACACTAGAAGACATGTTGAGGGCATGTTTTATGGACTTCAAAGGAGGATGGGACCAACATCTTCATCTGGTTGAGTTCTCTTACAACAACAGTTTCCACTCGATCATCCAAATGGATCCATATGAAGCCCTTTGTGGGAATGATGCAGAACACCGGTGTGTTAGGATAAAGTTAGTGAACATAAGATGCTAGGACCTGAAATGGTTGAAGAAATGGTGTAAAAGGTAAAAACTATTTAGTATCACATCAAGATAACCCAAATTTGATAAAAGAGATATGAAAATAATTGTCAAAGGGACCTTGAGTTTAAGTGTGGAGACATGTTATTCCTCCACATATCTCTATGTAAGAGGATCATGAGATTTGGTAATAAAGGAAAGTTGAGTTCCAGGTACATAGGCCACATTGAGATCCTTGATCGTGTCAGAGTTGTGGCCTATTGACTGCCACTTCCACCTACCATGTCTCAAGTACACGATGTATTCCTTGTATCCCACTTAATAAAGTACATACCAAATCTCTCACATATACTTAATCCAAAGGTGGTATAATTGGAAAATGATATCTCATATGAGGAGAAACCAGTGAAGATCTTGGACCACAGAGATAAAGTTATACGCAACAATACTACTCACCTGGTCAAATTATTATGATGGAACCATAAGTACGAAGAGGTAACATGGGAACTGGATGAAGTTATGAAGGAGAAGTGCCCTCACTTTTTTCACTATAGAATGTAAAACAAAATTTTGAGGGTGAAATTTAATAAGGGGGGAGAATGTAACAACCCAAAATTTTATCAATGGAAATTACCTTCTTATAATTATTCCATATAGTATAAACCATATAAAATAACATTGAGAACACAATAAAAACATTATAAATAAATAATTAATGAAATAAAAAAGTATTTCTATAAGTTAAGGAACATATACTAATGAAATAGTAACCTGACCTTTGGAATATTAATATGGCCCTTATAGATAGAAAATTGATCAAATGAATAGTAACCTCACCCATGAAATTATAAATAAAATTTAGGCATCTTATAAATGAAAGTATGATATAATTATATCATAGTATAAGAAAATAAATATTTTTAAAATTATTAATTAAGTGTTGGAATTTTTATAAGTCATAAATATTTAATTAAAATTTTATGATTAATTTAATAATTTAAAAGAAAATGTATTTTTATAAAATGAATTCATAAATTAATATTTTGTTGTCTTTTGATTTTAATATAATTTTATGATAACTTAGTTAACTTTTCAAAGTGTTATGAGATTAGTAATAATTTTAAAATCTGTATTTTTTGAGTGAATGATGATTTTAATTAAAAATTAAATTTCTTATATTCAGAAAATTATTTTCATAAAATGGAGTTCATTTTTGAATTATACACATCAAAAAATGGTTAGGGTGATTTTTTGGTATTTTTCTAAAATAGTTGATTTTTTTGTGAATAATGAAATACAGTAATTTACTGTATTTAAATTATAATCCAAATACATGAATTAAAAACATCATGCATGATGTAAGTACCCAAATCTCAAAAACTACTTCATTATTTTAATATATTTAGTGATAATGCTCAAAATATTCATATTTTTGATCCAAAATAATGAACTAATGTATATAATAATGAGAAAACACCTCTCTCCTCCCCTATAAATACCACCCCTCACCACCTCTTCTCCTCACACCTTACAATATTTGAGACTTATCTAAATTTTTCCCAATCCTCTTCCCAAGCCCCTCCCCCGCATCCAAGAGCCTTTTGTGTCATAACTCGTCTCTAAGGGGTTTGTGTCGTGACTACCCCAAACTAGCCTCCAATAGGCCAGGGGCTGGTGACTAGCACCAAGTAGGCATATCTCACAAATGGGAGGCATTAGCCTAAATTACTTGTACACATACACACATATTCAATCCAAAAATGATGAAATTTAAAAACACTAAGTAAAAAATGCATGCAAACCACTGTATCCCACAACTAGAGTACAACAGTGAAAGTACTGGAAAGTAAACAGGGCCAAAAAAAGCCCACCAAAAAGAGTTTGTAACCACAAGTCCAACCTGTAAGGAAAGAGGTACTGAGACTATTGTCTAAACTGAAGGGACATGTCTCGTTTGTCTTTCCTCGCTAAGCATTGTCTGGTCCTGGTCCACCTAGGACTCTGTCAAAGGAACGATCATTTGCACAAGACACGACATGTGTGGGTAAATCCCATGCAAGGGTGGGTATAACAATACTCAGTAAGACACCCCAAAACCACAAAAAAAAATACCACAAAGGAAAATAAATTCAACTTCACACATGTATATGTCTATAACACATGTAGTAAGAACATCTAGATATACTCAATCCAAGACACACAATCTAGAGGTAAGTCACAACCAATTACCAGTCATAGGATTATGCTTGAAGCATGCTCATTCTGGGAGAACTCACTCCTCGATCCATGATATCATCTAAGATGCTCAAAAAGAGGTCTAGCTCATTTGGGTCCCTCCCAAAGAGAATTCATTGGACAAGGAAGACTATGATACATAGAGAGGGGATCCTGCCCACACGCACTGGGGAATACCACTAATCCTACTGATACAACCCACTACATGGAGGACCAATGCCTTGATCTTGGTGGTTACGTCGATTCCACAAAACTCTACTAGGGGTGATAGAGGATCCGCACTCTAGTCTCACAGAGGGACACTATACTCTATCTGGGACTCGGCCTCTAGAGGGGACTACAATCCAGTAATGTGGATGTAATGTTGTATTGGACCCTCGAGGAAAGGACCAAGAGAACGATCTCAACCTATACTGGTCCAAACTAAAAAATCACCACATTAACTCAAAAGGATTGTATCAACATTAGGGTCTCAATGATGTATATGGATCATCAAACAGACATACCATTTAAAAGTTATGGCAGTTTGAAATTCCAAAAGGGGGGTCGTTCGGCCTATAGAATAATCACACGGTTGATCCACAAACTGTGGCAGTCGACTGCCTGAACCGGCCACCCCATGGCTATCGCTATCGATTTTCACGGTCAATCCCCCCCAACTATCACGGTTGCACGACATCTAGAGCTACCGCAGCTCACGGTCGATCATCGTGGTCGATCATGGCCTGGATCTGGCCCAGTTGCCTCAGGTCTGACCTGGGTTCGACCCACTCAGACCAACCCACTTGGCCCTACTCATTCGGCTGACCCACTTCACCTAGGCCCGACCCGATTTGCATGGACCCAAACCATCTCCCCTAGCTTGGTCCGCTCGCGCATGGGCCACCTGGGCCGCTACACACGGCCCACCTAGTTGTGTCTGCAACCCCCAATCCACACATCCACTACCACGGTCCACTCCCACTAGCCCTGCTGGCTCCCACGCAACCGCCCACTACACTCCACATCATCGGCGTCACCGCTGTCCTGATCGTCGCCATTGCCTTGCCTCAATGGACCGTCGTGCCAGTGGTCCCTTCTACGAACAACCAATCCACCCCCAATGCCCAGAATTCGAAATAATCGCAGATCTGAGCTCTTTGGGTCCCTATCTACATATAATTGGCCTCTATTTTTAGTTTTCCTCTAATTCAGAGGTTCGATCACATTTGGAACCACCCGAAAAGTCGATTCGTAACCACATAGATCCAATGGTAAAGAATGAAAAAAACGGGGGAGGAGAAAAGAATAAAGAACACCCTGAGGAATGAAACTCAGCCTTTGTTTTCATCAGCCTCAATTTGTTTCTGTTATAAGGATAAATGAAGAGGAAAATTAAGAAAAACTCCCAAAAATAAATCCCCGCAATTGTATACCATCCTGTAATGGTCGAACCGCAGATCAATCTGTTCGTGGATTGACCCTCATTCATCAGGAAAACCAAGAATGTGGAAAACACAAATAAAAAACCATCCTACCTCAATTTGGACCAGTTATTAATGAAGTAATATCATTGTGTCATCGTCGTGGTGAGGTTCCTTCGAATCGGTCGCACGTAGATCATAGATCCATGATCCATTACCGTTTGTTCGAGAAATTTATTTCTTCATGTCTTATAGGAATTATAGGGTTATGATGTTAACCCTGAATTCCTAAAAAAGAATTAATAAAGAGGAATTTACCTGCGTTATAAAATAATTTTTATTAAATTATTTTATTCATGTTATGTCCCACGACAACTTTTTCACAAATGACCCGCGTCGACTAAGGTTAAGTTTAATATTTTTCAAACAATTGTTTCGGGCACATCGGGCCTCAGAATAACATGTCATCTCAGCACTTTGTATGAAAATAAATCCATATAATATCTAAAAATAATACATGAAAAATCTGAGATGTTACATTTGGTCTCAATAAAATACCAAAACCTTTTCCCTGAGGAGGTTCTCAAGGAGGAGAAATTCAAGAGGAAAAATCCCCTTTCTTTTCTTTTAATTTCTTTTCAATTTTTTTCTTTTCTTATTATCTCCTCACCTCCCCTTATCCAAATGGAATGATAACTCCAGTACATTACATATACTAGAATGTTATTATGAAAATGGAATAATTCATCCTAAATCCTCTTCTCCTCTACCCTTTATTCTAAAAATGTAAATGTCATCTGTGAGGAGTTGTTTTATCACCTTCAAGAATGACAAGATTTCATTTTACTCTACCACCTTAAAGTCTGGTCTAAAAACCATTATAATTATTGAAAAATATTGTAAAATTTATTTCATAACCTTTTTTGTGTTCTAGAACTAACTTATATGCATAATATTAAGTAATAAAACAAAACGAGTTCATTGGGATCAAAAACCACCAAATTAATCTAAACAATTGTCATTAATATTTTATCTAATGATTCATCCACTAATAGAATTCAGATCTATAGTTATGGTACTATATCCACGGACAATAAGAAACATGGCTATATCCAATTTACTGCCACGACAATTTCGTTGCTCGTGGCAATTATCCCACCCCACTCCCCAATTTATTGTAACCCTTGTGCCCCTCCTCCTAATGCCCCTCCTCCTTGTGAATATTCTCCCTGACGTTCCACGATCATCCTCTTATGATGGGCCACCCAACCTCCCCTTGATCATCCTCCTCTGGCGTGACCACTCCACTTCCCCACTGTCACTGCTCTGATGCAAACTCCCCACCTCCTCCTCCGACGTGCCTCTAATTCGGCCACCCCACTTCATCACGATTATCCTTCTCTGATGCAGTTTCGACATGGATTCAATGTGGACTTGACACGGCTCAAACGTGGCAACTCCACCTCTCAGGATCCTCCTTCCACACGGCCACCCCCAATTCTTCTCCTCCGACATAGTGCCCCACCTTCCTGATTTCTCACTAAAACAAAGTCCTACCCTAGTGATCCTCCTCCCATGATTTATCACTGACCCCACTCAAGGAACCCTAGATAAATCCACCCTTCTTCAATTTCTCATGCGAAATCTCTTCCTACTACACTCCGTTCCTCACCAGGTATCTTCTGATTTTCAGCTCCAACATGGGATTTAGGTCTCATCTTTTCCCTTCTCTAGATCGGTGGTTAAATTTATTATAATATTGATTTTCATCTCCATTTTTTAGATGTTTTTTGTAGGGATTAATGTACACACACTTGGACGTTTCATTGACCTACATTGAAGAAAAAACGATTTGGATGGGATCTTTTGATGCCATTCTTAGCTTATATCGGGTAAATCCATCAACTTATTCCATCACATTCTCTAGATTTTTGGGATAAAAATTTTTTGGATTTAAATCTCCCAAGGCATGATCATGTCCTCTGGGATCCCAAGATTAAAGGGGGTGATTATAATACCTCTCATCGTTGTCTTCCAAACTGTTTAATCCATGCCTTTGAATAAGTTTGGATCATCCAAACCTATGTCAGTGTCATTGTTGATATGAATTATTAATTATGTATTATTATTTGCAGTGGTGAATATAAAATTTAAAAAATTATAATTTCATCTGTCTTTGTGTTATTGGAAAAAAAAATTAACATTTTATTTCAATTTATACATTGTTCTGTGTAGTTTTATAAATATTATTTTCTACACTATGAATTACGCAATATTATAAATATTATTTTCTAAACCTACACCATAATTTAACTAATGTATTGAATAGAATAACATAAGGAATAAAGTTGAGAATGTAATATGTAAAAGTTGTGTAAAATAGAAGGGATATAGAAGATAATAACAAGTCACTAATTAATAAAATGTATCTATTTTTTGGAAGTGTTTCAAATGAACAGACACATGAAAAGAGTTAATCTTTAAATTGGTTGGATGGATATCCTAAAAATAAAAGATCCGGTGTAATAGGGAAAAAAATTATGATATGACCCTTATACTGATCAATACAATAATGGTACAACTGAGATTAAATTTGTGAAGAAACAATAAGTGAAAGTTGATAAGAAAATACTTTAAGTTGGTATGTAGTCTAATTTAACTCTAAACATGTATTTATGTTAAGGAATGTATTGTAAGATTATGAGTGTGTAGAGAAACTGGGATATTGAAAAGTTAGCATGCATCAAAAAAAATTCAAAAGATATAGTTCAAATATTTTTGTAGTTACTTTTTCATATATAGTGAATATAAACTTAAGAAAATTCATCATTTAAGAGGGTTTGGAATAAGATTTTATGGAATATATATTGTACTAATAAGTCAATTGAGAAATAAATTTGGTAACCATGTGAATATTTTTAATCATTTTTATGTTCTAAATAAATATTTATACACTTTATATGAGAGAAAGTTGGGAATTGTGATTGAAAATCCCATAAGTCATGATGTTCTTTATAAAAAAAGTGAAGCAAAGAAATTTTATTTTAAGTGGATTTAAAAGAATGTTAGTGAGGGAACACGAATATTTGATAATTTATTTTCCTCACATATAGATGAAAACATTAATCTGTTGATAAATATAAATTCTAAGGTGAATGAAAAAAGTTAAGTTTAGTAATGGTGGTGTAGAAAATATCAAGGTCACAAGCATAGTTAATCATTTTAGCTGAGAAATATCTAGAAATTGATGGGGATTAAATTAATTTATCCTTATCTATGAAATATAGAGTCAATATATGGAATAAAATATTTAGTGGTCTCAATCAAGGAATCATGGAGAAACTGGTTCAATAAAAAATGATTTTAATATTCCGTAACTAAAAAGTGATAGAGAAAATACTTTTAAAGTATTCAAAAATAGAAATATCATAAGTAAATATTATAAACCTAAGAAAATAAGACATAGCCATGTATTAGACATAGTTCATACCAATGCATGTGGACCAATGAAGTAGAATGGAATAAAAGGATGATTGTAATATCTTTTATTTTTGGATGGATATAATTATTTAGGCTATATTATTCTTATGTATAAAAAAATTGAAGTACTTGATTATCTTTAGAGGTATAAAAGGATAGTGGAAGGCTAGTTTGGAATGAATATCAAAGTGCCAAGTTATAATAATGGAATTTAATTCACTTATTATTTAGTTAAGAAGTATCTAGAGAAGTATGGTATTGTTCAACAAGCTACTATAATGTAGAAACCCTAATAGAATGGGGTGGTTGAGAGTTAAAGTAGAACCGTCAATAATATAACACAAACTACGGTGATCTCTAATGGTATTAAAAGGTACCGTTAGAAAGAGGTGGTTAAAACTACAATATATATATATATAATGGAGTTATCCTCTACCTAGGTAAAAAAGTTTCCTTTTGAACTAAGGTATAAAAGGAAACCAACATTGAAGTGTTTACGAGTCTTTGGTAGTAAGTTCTATATTCTTAATATGTAAGGGAATCAAGGAAAGTATATAAATAACATGATGAAGTTATATTTCATATATATTCCTTAAGAAGAAAGTTTTATCAAATTTTTAATACGATTCTCATTAAAATTTTGGAAATAAAATATGTAATAATGGATAGGAAAGAAAAAGGAATCTATGACAGGAGCATTGAAGATAATGTAGAGAAAAGTGAATCTTTACAAGAGCCTAGAGAGTCTCTTAGTGGTGGTGAGGACTCCATCGTAGATTTTTTTTATGAATATGAGAAAGAAAACTACATAAAGATTCCAGTTACACCTAAAATATTTACTAGAACTAAACATATTGACGAAGAGAAAATTTTTGGAGACAAATCTGTTGTAGTATAAACTAGGAGGATGTATAGAATTAAAAGAAATGCCCTCTTATATTTATTTGAGTAAAAAAGATTTGATTAAGCATCCAATGATTAAAATTGGATTAAATATATGAATGGGGAGTTAAATTAGACAAAAATAATGACACGTAGAAATTTGTTCCACAAACAATAGATGAAAACATCATATTCACTAAACAAGTATTCATAAATATGCTTAATGAAAATAGAGAAGTTATAAAATTCATAGTCAGAATTTTGTGAAAGGGATATTCATTGATTGATAGGGTGGTTGTATATAAAATATTTTCACCAATTTATTATATTGAGGTTATCAAATTGTTTATTAACATAGTTATATAGAGAATATCAAGGTATTTCTAATGTATATAATAAAAATTATTCTTTTATCATTGAAGTTTTTTAAGAAAGTTTACATTGGTCAACTATGTGTATTTCAAATAAATAATGATGATGATAAATTGTGAATGTTTAAGAATGATTTTTGTGGGTTAAAACAAGTACACGTATCTTGGAACTCAAGGCTTGAAAATATTCAATTTTTGTAGGTTTATGAGAGTAGTTGACTATAATTTCTATATTAATAGGAATTGTTATATCCAAATGATAGCTTAGGTTTATACAATTTAAACTATCTGAAATTTGTTTTTTGGATGAGCTATAGGGCTGTGAACTTCATGTTCATGAGGTGTTTCTCATTTTTAGGAAGTCTGGTAGACAATACATTGCCTTGGAGTTCAATAAACTAAGTATGGGGGAGTGATCAAACTAAAAATTTCATAAATTTTTATATGTACTTCATTGTTTTATTCCCTCAAATTTCATTAAAATCCTTGGCATTGCTATATTTTCACATTTTGTATGATTTTCTATGAGTAATATAAATTTGGATTTATTTGTTGATTTTAGTGATAACCTTTTTATGTTTTCATTAATTAAATGTGTTCTCATTTATTTGTGTTTGGTTTATGAGGATTATTCTGCTCCTGTCATTGATTTAGGTGTATATGCCAATTCAGATGTTGATGAGGATGGTGGTCTGAGAGGAGGAGATAACGATGTTGGTGTTTCTGAAAGAGATGGTGAGGGTCGTGATGGTTTTGGTGATACTGGTATTGAGGTACATTTTAGATGTAAATTTTATTCTTGGTTTATACATTGAATTCTACCATATAATGATGTTAGTTTTTGGTAGATGTTGTGGTGTATAATGTTTTAGGGTACAAGGGGTGTTCATGGGGTGCAGGGGTATGGGGAGGGGGCAGGGGGGAATAGGGGAAAAGGTGGTGTGTAGGGAGGGGGCAGGGGGTAGGGGGTGTGAAGGGGGGTGGGCAGGGGGAAGGGGGTGTGCTAGGGGCAGGGGGTGTTGGGGGTAGGGGTAGGGGGTGTGAAGGGGGGCAGTGGGGTGTGGGTGTGCAGGGGGCAGGGGGAGGGGGCGGTGTGGGGGTGTGCAGGGGTAGGGAAGGGGGCACTGTGGGGGTGTGTAGGGGGTAGGGGTGTGGGTGTGTAGGGGGTAGGGTGGTGTGTTGGTGGCAGGGGCAGGGGGGAGTGCAGGGGAGGGGTAGGGGAAGGTGGGTGTATAGGCGAGGGGTTAGGGGGTGTATAGTGGGGGGGTATCATAACTATGTTTCTAATTTATATTCATTTAAAAAAAATGCAATACCGAGCATGGAGCTTACAAACTAAGGACACCGATTTGGTGATGACACAGGATGGAATCTACAGGGCCAAGGCCATGATGGCTCCAAAAGCTTTCGATGGGGATATAGTCACTACTATCATAGAGCTTACCAACTAAGGTATGTGGCACTTTTTCTTTCAGTTCCGTTTCATGTTATGTGTTTGTCTTTCTTTGAGTTGGAAGTTTTTTCCATTCATCTTCCTTTTCTAATTTATTGTCTTCATTTGTAGTGTTAGTTACATGTCAGAAGTTTCTATTTAAGAGAAGTTGTATTGGGTATGTATTGTCTATGAAAAATACTATACATTGTCTATTACCTATAATTTTATTAATATGCCTTGGTTGCCACCCATACAATAGTTAGAGACTTGTTTTGATAGGTATTAGAAAACCAATAAAATGCTCATCCCACATAACATTGAAGTGGTTTCACCTATCTCTAATGTATCTAGAAAAGAAGGATGTTTTATAAACTATGTTATGTTTGTCTTAATGCTTTTTTACCATTTTAGAAACCATAATGTGGTGTAAATGTATTACATATGCATATGTTATAATTGTGTAAAATGTAAATTTCATGTTTAATTTCATTGATGTATGATTTTAAATTGGATGTTCTGCATCCCTATTGCATGAATTAAAACTGCATGATATATTGGCTCCTCGTTAGAGAGGAAACCTTAACTTTAAGTGTTGATATTGATATCATCATCACCTATACCATTATTTCATTTTTCACTAATCATGTTCCTCCCACTTCAATTTTTAGGTTCAATTAATGATGATTCATCATATCACTGACATTTTGTTGAAGTCTCTCAGGACCCATTCGTGTGTGTTGTGGAAACCAGAGTCAAATTTGACTCACTGCATATGCATAGGTAAGCATATATATAATAATTTCTCTCGTTAAATGTATATCCTCCCATGGTAGCGCGATTACATATAAGGGGCTAGGTGTGCTTATGTATATATATATGGAAAATGTATACATGTGTGGGTGATAATGAGCTTATGCATGTGGGCGCATATATAAGGATCCTCTTATGCGTGTTCAAGTCCATACAAACATGTACATAGGGGTTAGAGCGTCCTTATGTATATGCAAAGGTGCATATGCCCTGAGGATGGATGAAGCAGCTTAGAGTTGTCGCTGATAAAAGTGCCAAGCACTAAATGTGGCATGGCTCCTTTGAGGTAGGGTCCCTCTCCCAGCCTCTTTAATTCAAGAATGTTTTAAATTGAATTTAGTTGCCTTATTAATTCCGCTTATATTAAATTTCAATTCTTGAATAATTATTAGTTAAGATAATTGTTTCGTCTGATAAACAGGTCATGGTTTTGTAATAAAACCCCTCCAATAGAGGTGTGTTGTCTGCAAAAACTCACAGTGGTATACCTTGCTTGACATTATTGCATTGGTATCGTTGTTAGTCGTAAAGCACACATCGTACTTGACCCTTTTTATATCCTTGTAGGGGGTTGACCTCTTTTTATTAAAATGGTTATTTGAACCAAAACACCCTTTAAGTGTTGTTATACTTTTAAGATGGAATTCCTCAAGTAGGCAAGTGGTGTAATGACCAAGTCACCACTAAGTGACCCCCCTTTGATCTTATAAATGGAATTGCCATGTTTTAATGAATTGAATGAGTTAAATGGAACCGAACATGGTTAACTTAGAACATGAGCAGTAATGCCTCATGTAGTGAATTATGTAAGGGTTATGCCTCCTTTCTAAAGTTTAATTGGATGGCATGAAATAAATAGAGTGGCTTATTCATGGTGACTTGCACTCCACTTTTGAAATGTCTTAAGGGAATGTGGTAAATGTCAAATTATAACCAAACATCTCCTAAGTGTTTGACTTACTTTGTATAAGGGATTGCCCAAGTAGGTAATTTCCCTCTTGAGTGTTGCACATTCTAAGTGTTTTCTTGCCACTTTAAATTCAATCACCTTGTTTTGATAAAGTAAATAGCATGATTTGGATGGAATGGCTTGTCATGGCGGAAAGCCTTTCCTTAAGTGTTTAAATTGAGAGGACCTTGTTAGAATAAAATGAATAGTTATGCTTACTTAAATTAAATGACATGTCTCTGAGTGCTTTGTTATGCTTTGGCTTGCATTAAGTGGTTGAAGTGGGATGAAATGTGGAGGGTGGCACGAGGGGTGCATGGGGTGGGTAGGGGGTGTGCAGGGGAGGGGGCAGGGGTCAGGGGTAGGGGGTGTGCTGGGGGCAGGGGGAGGGGGTGCAAGGGGTGTGCAGGGGGTGCATGAGGTGGGTAGGGGTGTGCAGGGGAGGGGGTAGGGGGTGTGCTGGGGGTAGGGGAGGGGGTGTGCATGGCATGCGTGGGGTGGGCAGGGGGTGGGCAGGGGGGTGTGCAGGGGAGGGGGCAGGGGGCAGTGTTAGGCGGAGAAAGAAGGGGAAGGATGGCAAGAGGGGGGGTGAATTGCCTTTTAAAAAATGATTAACAATTTAAAAACAAAGTAAAGATGCAGCGGAAATAAAGGAGGCAAAACACAAAACTTGATAACGGAGTTCGGCCTAAAACCCGGCCTACGTCTCCGCTCCCAACTCAACCGTTGAGAGATTTACTACCGCTTGCTTTTCAATGGTTGTAGCAAGAAACCCACTAGCCTTTTTACAGGTGAAGACTAGCTCACCTATTACAGCTTGCTTTTTAATGGTTTGAGCAAGAAACCCACTAGCCTTTTTACGGGTGAAGGCTAGCTCACCTTTGAATCAAGCCTTTTAAAAGGAAAGGCTTGACTAACCTCTTCACACCTTAAAGGTGGTGTGAAAACCCAAATGAAGAGAGGAATGAAAGAGATGGGGGTTTGTAGGCACAAACCCAAATTTAAGCTCAAAATGAATAAAACAATAAAAACCGTATTTGGAGAAGCCTTGGGCGCCAATGGATGATTGGAGCTGAAAACGTGCACTCCCAAGCTTCTTTGGTGATGCTCCTTGGATGTGGAATTGGATTGGAGCAGTTGGGGTTCCTTGGAGGAAGTCCGCCGGAGGTTAGCCAAATGATGGAAAATGTGTCTGTTGGCTTCCGTATGGCTTGGTTATGGTTCCGGGGCTTCAAGGTCCTTTATTTATAGAGGGGGAACCCTCATATGGCCGTTAGAGGACTTTGGAGTCGTTGGAGAGGCTTTCGGAGCCGTTGGAGGCCAAGTGGACAGGCTGGTCAAAAGCCCAACGGCTAGTTTGACTGGCTCCACCGGCTGACCGGTGCAAGGCCACCAGTTGGCCGGTGCTTGCAAAATGGAGAGGCCTTCGGGCTCAGGCTCCACCGGCTGGCCGGTGCTGAGGCCACCGGTTGGCCGGTGCTGAGGCAGTGGCTCAGCCTTCAGTCTGAGTGCCACCGGCTGGCCGCTGGTGTGACACTGGTTGGCCGGTGGTCTGGACAGAAGGATGCCTTCTGTCCAGGCCTCCATCGGCTGGCCGGTGCTCTTCCATCGGTTGGTCGGTGGACTGAATTTCAGTCCACTTTGCCTTGTTGCTTTCTTGGCCCAATTCCTTGGCCACCTGAAATCATGTCTATCATCCAAAAACACTTAAAACAAGATTAGATAAATAAGAGGGTGATTGTGATCATGAAAATTAAACCACGAGGGGTTCGAGAGGTACAACAATCTCCCCCTATTTTGATGATCACAATCACCAAAACAAACAATGTAGAAAGTGAAATGAAAAGCATGATTTAAAGGATTTTTCCCCCAATCAACCAAGAATTTCTCCCCCTTTGTGATTATCAAAATAGCACGGGGCATAAAACTTGATTGAGGGAAAAAAAGATTTTAAACCAATTGAAATTTTTGAAATTTGAATTGAAAGTTTTGAGTCAAAAATTTGAAATGAAAGTTTTGAATGAAAAATTGAATAACAGTTTGAATTGAAAGTTTTGAAAAGAAAAATTTGATACCAAGTGATGAAATTGAAAGTTTGAATCAAAAATTTTGAAATTGAAATCAAAAGGGCTTAAACGATCCTAACTCCCCCTAAATAAAAACAACAAATCACCGGGGAGAGGTTTTTGAAACCAATACAAATTTTGGGCCGGTGAGACTCGCTAAGAGGGATTTTTCAATCCATACTTGTCTAGTGGCGGGTCTTCTCCTATAAAATTCATCGTTAAGGAAAATGGTTTTGGGCCTACCATACCGGGCATTTTTGCAATTGCACTCATAAATTAAGTGTCCGGGTTTTTTACAATAATTGCAAAATTTAAATTGGGAGCTCCCCCTTACAAAAATAGTTGGAGCATGGGAAGAGGAAGCTTGCTTGGAATATCCAAGCCCTTCGGTGGTTCTAGATATGCGTTGGGAACCAAGTAATTTGGTTAAATTTTGTTCCCCTTGGGTGAACTTGGCTAGGGATTCCCTTAAATCTTTGATAGTTGATTCCATGGAATCAATATCGGGAAGGTTTTGAATCTTGAGGGACAACTCCTCCTTCTCTTTGAGAAGTTGTTCCTTTTCGGAAGAAAGTTTTTTGAAATTCTTTTTTAAAGAAACAAATTTGGAAGAAAGTTCGTGAAAACCTTCCTCCAATTGATCTCTAGCGTATTGGAGATCCTCGTAAGACAAATGATTGAAAGAATTTGAAGAACAAGAGGAAGAGGAGTCGGAAGATGTTACCTCATGGAATGCCATTAAGAATTTGTTACCGTTGTCACTTGAGGAGGATGAGGAGGAGGATGTGGAGCTATCACTCCATGTGGCCTTGAATGCCTTCTTCTTTTCCTTTTGCTTGGCCTTTTTCTTGTTGAGTGGGCAATCGGGCTTGTAATGGCCTTTCTCGCCACACCCGTAACATTTTACCTTGGGCTCGGATTTTTCATTGGGTTGAGCCTTGCGGGATTTCTTCTTCTTGTGCTTCTTCATGAACTTGTGCATTTTGCGGGCAAGATTCTCCATTTCGGAATCGCCGCTTGAAGAGGAAGACGATGAGGAGGAGGAGCTTTCTTCTTGTTGAACTTTGAAGGCGATGTTCTTTGGAACTTTGATTGGTTTGCCTTCCTTTTCATCTTGCCTCCTCATGGTGATCTCATAAGTCATTAGGGATCCGATGAGCTCTTCGACCGGCATGTTCTTGATGTCCTTTGCTTCTTGGATTGCTGTCACTTTTGGTGCCCATGTGCTTGGTAGGATCCAAAGGATCTTCTTGACCATGGTTTCTGCAGAAACATCATCACCAAGGGACTTTCTCCCATTGCAAACATCAGTAAAACGCGTAAACATTTCAGTAATATTTTCATGTGGGTGCATGGTGAAAGACTCAAAATCTTGACGGTACATGTCCAATCGATTATCCTTCACTTTGTTGGTCCCCTCATGGGTAACCTCCAATAGTTTCCAAATTTCATGTGAAGAGGTGCATGTGGAAACTCGATTGAATTCATTATGATCAAGGCCGCAATGTAGAGCGTTCATGGCTTTTCCATCAAGCTCGAAATTTTTAATATTGGCTTGGGTCCATTTGGATTCATCGGGAGAGGAAAGAGTGTAACCATGCATGAAAATTTTATAAATGGGATAACCTATACTTCTAAGAAAAGCGGTCATGCGGGTTTTCCAATAAGTGTAGTCGGTTCCATCAAAAAATGGAGCACGACCCAAAGAATATCCTTCGGGGGAAAAAGAGGTTGATGCCATCACAATGGAGTGAATAGAGCCGTCCCTGTTTTTTTGGCTTGTCTTTGTATTTGTATTTTGAACTTTCTATGTAACGTTTCAACTTTTATAAAATTCAAGTTGTCTTATCTCTCCATCCTTATTGTCATTGCTTACATCTTTATTATTGTTTTTCTAATTGTCTTTCATACTTTTCCTCCTATTTTGATAATCCCAAAGGGGGAGAAAAACTCTCTATTGCATAGTTACTTATTTCATTTAATTAAGTGCTCTTTTTAAAAGTTCAATTTTAATTTATTACTTTCATCAAAATCTGTTTTTAAATGGTTAAGTTATTTAAGTTGTTTCTTTTAAATGACCTATGGTTACAATTTCAAAATGAACCATTCTCTTTATTTCAATCCTTTCAAGATTAATTTCATTTTCAATACATAATACCTCTGATACCAATTGTTAGGCGGAGAAAGAAGGGGAAGGATGGCAAGAGGGGGGGTGAATTGCCTTTTAAAAAATAATTAACAATTTAAAAACAAAGTAAAGATGCAGCGGAAATAAAGGAGGCAAAACACAAAACTTGATAACGGAGTTCGGCCTACGTCTCCGCTCCCAACTCAACCGTTGAGAGATTTACTACCGCTTGCTTTTCAATGGTTGTAGCAAGAAACCCACTAGCCTTTTTACAGGTGAAGGCTAGCTCACCTATTACAGCTTGCTTTTTAATGGTTTGAGCAAGAAACCCACTAGCCTTTTTACGGGTGAAGGCTAGCTCACCTTTGACTCAAGCCTTTTAAAAGGAAAGTCTTGACTAACCTCTTCACACCTTAAAGGTGGTGTGAAAACCCAAACGAAGAGAGGAATGAAAGAGATGGGGGTTTGTAGGCACAAACCCAAATTTAAGCTCAAAATGAATAAAACAATAAAAACCGTATTTGGAGAAGCCTTGGGCGCCAATGGATGATTGGAGCTAAAAACGTGCACTCCCAAGCTTCTTTGGTGATGCTCCTTGGATGTGGAATTGGATTGGAGCAGTTGGGGTTCCTTGGAGGAAGTCCGCCGGAGGTTAGCCAAATGATGGAAAATGTGTCCGTTGGCTTCCGTATGGCTTGGTTATGGTTCCGGGGCTTCAAAGTCCTTTATTTATAGAGGGGGAACCCTCATATGGCCGTTAGAGGCCTTTGGAGCCATTGGAGAGGCTTTCGGAGCCGTTGGAGGCCAAGTGGACAGGCTGGTCAAAAGCCCAACGGCTAGTTTGACTGGCTCCACCGGCTGACCGGTGCAAGGCCACCGGTTGGCCGGTGCTTGCAAAATGGAGAGGCCTTCGGGCTCAGGCTCCACCGGCTGGCCGGTGCTGAGGACACCGGTTGGCCGGTGCTGAGGCAGTGGCTCAGCCTTCTGTCTGAGTGCCACCGGCTGGCCGCTGGTGTGACACCGGTTGGCCGGTGGTATGGACAGAAGGATGCCTTCTGTCCAGGCCTCCATCGGCTGGCCGGTGCTCTTCCATCAGTTGGCCGGTGGACTGAATTTCAGTCCACTTTGCCTTGTTGCTTTCTTGGCCCAATTCCTTGGCCACCTGAAATCATGCCTATCATCCAAAAACACTTAAAACAAGATTAGATAAATAAGAGGGTGATTGTGATCATGAAAATTAAACCACGAGGGGTTCGAGAGGTACAACAGGCAGGGGGTGTGATGGGGGCAAGGGGAGGGGGTGTGTTGGGTTATGTTGCAAGAGGCAGGGGGAGAGGAAAGCCATGTTATATAGTATTGGGATGTACATATCAATCTAAACCTAAAAGCAAACAATAAAGCATACATGCACACCTAGGCCACTATGACTCCCTACACCTGAGGTCTCCATGTGTTAACCAAGATACCACGACACCTGATCATTCATGCTTTAGTGTCATTCCAAAATTCCACCTGTCACACATCTCTCGAAATGATCTCACAATACTAGTCACTTGAGACATACCCCTTTTCACAACATGTCTCATATTACCCATCAATGTGTCCACAAGGCCTTCCAAACCCATATTAGTCTCTTCCCATTAATACCATCCTCCACTCATCACTCATTAGTAGAGTCACTACCCGAAGTATCCTCTGACCTAGACCTTATGGCATGATCTATGTCCCCATCATGATGCCTCAACACTCCTGGTCCTATGAAAGATGAGATCATTGTCTCAGTGAGAGAGGAAATGATTAGATGCAGAGAGAACATGTAATAAAAAGGGTTTACCATCTATTTTGTAGATCCAACGCACATTGATTCTTCAAAACCATATTCTGAACCAAACAAAATCAACAAGGTATTCCTAGGGAAACAGGGGGTTGTGCAAGGTGCGTGGGGGGGAAAGGGGGTGTGTGCAAAGGGACAAGGGGTGCAAGGGGGATGTGCAAGGGGACAGGGGGTGTACAGTCAGGGGGTGCAGGTGTGTCGGGGGGTGCAAGGGGTGTGTAAGGGGACAAGAGGGTGCAAGGGGTGTGTGCAGGGGGGAGGGTGTGCAACGGGGGGGAGGGGTGCAGGTGTGCAGGGGGTGCAAGGGGGTGTGTAAGGGGACATGGGGGTGCAAGGGGTTGTGCAAGGGGATAGGGGGTGCAAGGGGGTGTGCAGTTGGGGGGGGTGAAAGTGTTTGAGGGGTGCAAGGGGTGTGTCCAAGGGGACAAGGGGATGCAAGGGGGTTGTGTAGGGGGGTGAAAGGAGGCATGGGTGTGCAAGGGGGGAGGATGTGCAGTGGGGGGTGCGAGTGTGTAGGGGGTGCAAGGGGTGTGTGCAAGGGGACGGGGGGGTGCAAGGGGACTAGGGGTGCAAGGGGGTGCATGCGTGTAGGGGGTGTGCAAGGGGACATGGGGGTGCGGGGGGGGGGGGGGTACAGGTGTGCAGGGGGTGTAAGGGGGTGTGTGCAAGGGGGCAAGGGGGTGTGTGCAAGGGGACATGGGGGTGCAAGGGGGGCTAGGCAGGGGGGGTGCAGGTGTGCAAGGGGATGGGGGTGCAGGGGGTGCAGTTGGGGGGGGGGGGTGCAGGTGTGCGGGGGGTGTAAGGGGGTGTGTGCAAGGGGGCAAAGGGGGTGCACGGGGATGGGGGTGCAGGGGGCATGGGGGTGTGTGCAAGGGGACATGGGGGTGCAAGGGGGATTGGGCAGGGGGTGCAGGTGTGCAAGGGGATAGGGGGGTGCACGGGGGTTATGCAAGGGGGGTGAACCATTCTGTTTTTTTTTATGGAATGGGGAGGATGCTGCCACAGTTTGGAACCGTGGCTATAGGTCTTGTGTTACTTAACATACTGTCACAGTTTGTAAATCGTGGCTATAGGGATGTTGCCACGGTTTAAACTTTGGCTATAGGCTTTGCCCTATAGTCATGCCAATACCAGCCACGGTTCCTTAAACCGTGGCTATAACCTATAGCCACGGTTTTTGGACATATAGCCACGGTTTGAAACCATGGCTATAACCTTATTTTGTAGTAGTGATCCTCATACCTTATAACCAAATGATTTATAAGATCGTTTAATATTTTGGAAGTTCATTAATAACATATAATTTCAATTTTGGATAATTGTCCTCATTTTACACAATCTTTCATACTCATATACAAGCAAATTGATCATGAAATCCAAGAAAACGAACACTCGAGAATGATGAAATTAAACTCTATAACTCATCGAAAAACCCATAAATGAACTTAATAAAACTATAATGAATCAAATGCATGCATAAAAAGTTCTAGATTTGTTAATTAATGAATTTAATTTGATTATCCAGGATATTAAAGTGAAGAAATCATTCAGACATAAGATAATGAGAATTCTCAAACCCAACTTCATTTCCTTGGGTTTCCCCTCTTTCACACCAATTTCAGTATGTATATTCATTTAATGACCCTTAAATGTTATTTCTTTATTCTCCCTTTTCCTTTTCTGGGATATACATGTTTTCTAGTTGAGTTTATGACAATCGTAATATTTTCCAAAAGAACTCTTCTTTTTAAAAACACACCTTTTATTTCTCTTGAGATTGTTTCTTCTTCACTCAAGATTGATGATATTTATACCATATATGCTATTCTCTCTTTCTTTTGGGAACCCCAAAGTTTATTCATGAATGTATGCTTTATGAAATGAAACTCATTCCTTCTCATGAGTTATTTTATGTCCAAGATTGATATACGTTCTATGTGGCATACATGATAATTTAAATGTTATGATGTGACGGGTGCGCCTGAAATTATATAATGCTCTAATGTATTGAGTAATGTGATGAATCTCGTGAGATAAAGTGAAATATGTGTGAACATGATGTTAGCTTTATTCACAACTATGTGTGATAGTTGACCACTGTGACATGATGCTTCATTTTTATGTATTGCCACATTCCATGTTTTAATCTAATGTTTCCTCACATAATTATGATTATGATCCTTTGCTTATATTATGATGATAATGATAATACTCACCCAAGTTTCGTGTCTTTTATTCATCATCTTACTAAGTTTTTAGTTCACCCCTTCTTTTGATGTATATCCTCAGGTAAATACTTATACTAAGGAGAACACGAGGGGGCAATAAGAAGCTAGAGAATAAGGAATTAAATAAATCTTTATGTTTTATTATGTAAAAGTTATGTATGGTCTTAAATTACACAAGACACTAAACCTTTGGATCCTGATTTTGTAACACTGTTATATTATTTATCTTTAAAACGATACGATGTCAATATAAGAAAAAGGAGGGTCGCTATACGATGAGTGCATCCAAATAGTGTAAAGTGAACCTATTATAACTTATACGACGTGTGCGCTCAGATAACGCTCCAATGCATTTAGTACTTTGAAAATGTAAGTCGATTGTATGTTTATTCCATTTTACAAGAGTTATGTAAAGGTTTTACGATGATGATGTCCCAAGACGCCTATATTTATATTCTTTTTAATGAGTTCATGAAAATCATTTAATTTCTAAAAGGTTATATAATGATCTTCTTGAAAACATTATTCATTTTTTAGGGTAAAAATGCATGTTTTTAAGAAAACGTTTTATGAGTTTTCACTGGACTAACAATTTCCCTTCTTTTATGACTCTTACTAGAGTTTTTTGTGTTCATTACAAGTTTTAAAATGTTTTTCACAGGATTAAAGAAAAAGTTGGGACAAAGATGAGATCGATGGAAATATGTAAAGATTTATCATGAAAAGAAATCGTGTTTTATTTTAAAAAGTATTGTTTGGTAGGAAAAAATGGATATTGATTGTAAGTGTCCACTTTGTAATAGTTTTTTCTAATTTTTTATAACTCTAAACATGATAGATCTTTTGGAATATATTAAATTGAATTCTAATTAGATTTACTAGAATATGTAATGGTTAAAGCTGGACACTTACAAAATTGATATTATCCAACTGGTGATGTGATTACATTTTTATTAATAATGATATTACCCATGTTCAAAAGTTATAAATAAATGAATTATATAATTAATGTTAATTAATGTTGGATTCCTCGCCCGCCGAGCGGCGCCGCCGCCATCAATGCCGGCCAACCCCGCCAGCATTTTTTAAGTATCGGGTTCCATCCGACGTTGCCGCATCACGATCTGGCCGTACACGTGTAACCCCTTCACTGGATCTTGCGTGGCAGAGCCCGCTTACTCCATGGCCTCACTACGTTTCTCACGCTTTCGCTGCCGCATCACCGCCCCGCCCCGGCTCCCCGCCCCGCCCCGGCTCCCCGCCACCGCCCCCTCCTCTCATGTCAGTCTCCGGCGACGGCAGCGTCGCCGTTGACCGCTGCACCTGCGTTGCTTTCTGTGAATGTCACCCTGACGGCGGCGATGTTGCCGGATCCCAAGATTCGATCTGCTGGTATTGCGGACGGCCGGGGTTCTCTTCGTCGCGCTTTCTGGAGGATTTCGAGAACCTGAGGAGGGTCGTATGGGCCTCGGCCAAGGGTTTTTCCATTGGAGCTGGTCTCAGAGGTGGCTTTGCTCTCTTCTCTGTTCTCACTGGCTTGAGGCGCAGAAGCCTGTCTTCATCCGCCAGGTGAACTGCTTGCGATGACAACCCTATAGTTGTCTTTACCATTCCTTTTTAAGCTTCGGATCTCATCGTTCACTCAGAAAGACGGACGCGTTTACGAATCTCGAAGCCGTATCCATGGCTATCAAGGACACGCTGAGATACGGCCTGTTCCTCGGCACATTTTCCGGCACATTCATCTCCGTGGATGGGATCGTCGCTGCATTGGGCGGACATCGTAGGCATGTCGTCGTTGTTCCTTGTTGATTTATAATCAGATACGTCAGTTCTTACAAATTCGAGTGCGTTATGGTTTGCGAAATTCTGTTAAGTCGATTGGTGAACTGCTGTTTTAGTTCAGGACTGCAAGATGGAGGTCGCTGCTGGCGGGGGTAATCGCAGGGCCTTCCATGCTTCTTACTGGTCTGAACACGCGGCACACCAGCCTGGCCATCTACATACTCATGCGAGCCGCTGTGTTGGCTTCGCGGTGCGGGATAAAGAGCCGAAGATTTGGGCGCATTTGCAGACCCCTGACCTGGGCTCATGGCGACATCTTCCTCATGTGCCTCTCTTCGTCGCAAATTTTGTATGCACTCTTCCATTGTTACCATCTCCGGGTGCTTTATGATTGTTACTTTCTCTGTTATGTTTGTGTTGGCTAGTGAACAATCTCCGCAACGTTAAGAAATAAAATTTGCAGCTTTTAGGGATGGCATCGTGTAGATTGATCATCTTTCACCTTGATGCATCAGAGCTGCTTATCCGTTTCGGAAAAAATCCCCGCGGGAGAGCACTAAGGGGAAAGCACCAATCACTTGTGTTTTCAGATTGATTATTGGATAAATGCTTTATTGCCTTTTATTTAGGAGATTTTTTTCTAGAATTTAGTTGCAATTTTCCCAGGAACAAAACCAACAGCTCTTATTTTTTCAAACTGCATATAAAAAGCTATAAGTGTTGTGTTCTGTTTTCAATAAGTGGTATCAAACAGAGTCTGACATAGCTGCATCAGATTGCTGCCAAGACAACCCCTGAACACCGTTGGGCATGTTGAGGGTGGCCCATTTTCTTGATTGTAAGTTTGAGTAAGAGCTCATCTTTCAGAATAGCTGCGAAGTCACCTGATGCCTTTTCATTGTGAAATTGTCTCTCTTATTTTTACAAGTTAATAATGCATCGATTCATTAGCTTGAATCAATTTTGAGCTATTATTAAAAAAAATACATGATACATGTTCTATCTTTGCTTGAATTTTCTTTTATGTAAATTTGCATCACTACTGCTAAGCTTGTGTTTGAAAACTGTTACTTAAAAGTGATTATAGCATTTATCACTTAATATGTTCTTTTTTCGAAAAATTGCTTTGCCCTTAAATCCCCGAAGAAAATCACTTAAATAAGTGGCAGAAAATCACTTTTTCAATAAGCAATCTGGAAGCACTCATACAGAATCACTTATCATAAATGACAAGTGATATAAACAGTAACCTTCGTATATGGGAAGGTTCTCTACATGGTTCATGGCATGATTCCACTGCCCCATGCCATTTTTCTCCCATGTGAATGAGTATTGGACTCTTTGGACTCACCCACACAACTCTGTTTTATTTTCATTGGATTTACCTTTTCATTGTGTCTGTTTGATAGCACTTATTGAAAACTGCTTAGGTCCATTTGACAACATTTATTAAAAATTGCTTATAGCATTTATCACGGAGATGCCCAATAGGACCGTTGCAGACACCTGAGAGTGGTGGTGGGGGGGATGAATCAAGTGTTGCCTATTTTTAGAAAATTCCAAACTCTCCTGAAACCCCTTTGGAATTTAACCTTTGTTGTCGGTTAGTGCATATGGATCTATAAATGTTTTACCCAACAACAATCAACTGCATGCATGCAAGTAAAGCAATAAAGAGGCATACGGTATTTTTACAAGGTTCGGTACGAAAACCTACTCCTTACCTTGATTGGTTGTTCGCCCCAATCAAGGATTCTCTACTATAATCTGATGTTGATTACAATGGTTGGTTGTTCCCACACCAACACTGAGTCTCATAGTGTTTACAATGTGTCTCTCATAGGGCTTCTTTTTCTATAATCACATTGGACCTCCACCACAACTTCACACTGAATTCATGGTTTCACACCGTGCTGTCCAAGCATGCCCCGAGTCATACAGGTTCCACAACATCCCATCGTGTATATGCAAGTGTTGTATCCCAAGTTCCTCCTCTGAAGTAGATCAACAAGTCCGCTGAGTGATGTCTATGCATCACAATATTGATTTGTTTCCCTCAACTCAAACTTTGACTGCTAGGTGGTTCTTTAACAGAAGCACACGCAACTCGGTCTCTGAATGTTGCTCAGCTCTCAGATCTCCTACAAAACTTGCTTGTTGGCTTCTCACATTTCTTCACTCAAACTCAGCACAGTGAACTCAGACAAAATCGGATGGATACTGCCTTGGTTCCTGACATTCCCTTCTTCCACTTCGGCTCACTGATCACTGAATGGCTGCCGATATCCTTTTCCTTCATCTTCGATACAGAAAGAATCTGCAACTTTAGAACAACATCGGCTTCCTCTTCTGCTTCGGTACAACATGCAGTGAATCCTTCTTGTTCTTATTATTTGAGAGATCTTAAATACTCTCAGTTTCAGCTCTCGGTTCTTCTCACCTCATATAGCAACAACGACTGCCTCTTCTTTTTGCATTTCTTTCTCCTACCTTCTTATACACAAATGACATCATTTAAGTGCATTAAATTGCTTCCATCAAAATCAGTATCCTTAAATTGAATACCGAGATGAGCTTCTCACTGCCAGCCATAAAGTGTGAGGACCTGCAGTAGCCGACAAAAGAGTTTGCTCCACCACCACTGCCGCAACGTGCGTCGGAGGATATGCCGGAGACTCGCAGGGCAACTACTCAGTCGACGCCGACTATGGAGGCGATCATCTCACGTTCACAGGTGGTTCATCCGTTTCCATTGATGACCACGCAGAAGGAGGTGCACTCCGTCTCCGTGTAGCCTGCCGCTGACGATGACACTAATGGACAGGGAAAGCCGGGGCAGACACGCAACGGGATGCGTCTTTCGCAACCCCTGTTACTGGCAACATGAAAATTTCAACTTTGGACAGTGTGGCGGTGAAGCAGTGTGACGAAGCGGTGTTGCCCGACCAAGCATCGACAGTGGAATTAACACCCGCCAGCGGCGCAGAACATTCGACAGCTGGGAGATTACGCCATCAGGAGGCGAGGGCACTGCAGGGGGATGAGCTGGACATCGACGTGCCTCCATTTGTGATTGTGAGCAAGGGGCATCCGGAAGCAGTGACACCACCGGTAAAGCCTAGTGCTTTCATGGTGCCAAACTGCACAGTGGGGTGACCGCACATTCGTTTTGACAAACACCGGCTGCGCCATCCACGATGTAGCACATGCCACTCCCTCAACTTCCTTTGGAGGGACAAAAGTTATTCTGATGGAGATCACTGAGAACCGTCAGAAGCACATGACGAATCACCACCCCTCACACCGGAAGGAGCGGTATCGCAAACCGTTGACAAACTTTTTGCAGGCGGATCATCATCCAGGAGAGACTATATGAGAAATTGTCTGGAAAGTAGCTATGCTCGAGCTGTAGCACACACGAAGGGTCCACAGTGCTGACATGTTTATCTGGGTGATTGTTTGGGAAATACATGGAGTCAAGTTACATGGAGCACGACTGATATGGGAGATTGCTTGGCATCTGGCAGGATCCACCACCTTGAGGACAAAGTGGTTTTTCAGGACGCTGACAGTGATAGATACCATGCTGGCCACTTGGAGCAGTTAGAAGAGAGAGGAATATGCTGAGAGAATATATGGAATATGCCTTTGGGGCCCATGGAATATCCTGGGAATATTATTAGTTGTTAGGGGTGGGGTTTAGTTATAAATAAATGGATTAGGTTGATAGAAGGGGGATCCAGAAAAAGAGAAACGTATTGGGCTGGTTGAGCAGATCGGCCTAAGGGCTTGGGCGAGTGGACCTGGGGTCCCTCGAGTATTTGTACTTCTCCATTCTTCTTCCTGTTTTCCCTGTTTGCTGATAATTCAAAGGAGTCGGTTCTGGTTGGGTCGTATCAAAGTGCCATCATAAAATACCCATTTTGAGTTTCCATGTTACTTTATGCGCTGCTTTTTGAACTCTTAAGGGATATTCCCAGAATACTCTCATTTAATGCTTCACTTTCTTGAAACTCGGCCTAAAAGATCTCCAGAAAATATCCACAGCTGACACGGCTCCATCTTCCCAAAATATCTCCACTCACATTAGCAACTTACATTATCCACAACTGTATAAAATATGCAACACTACAAATATATCTACTGGGTGAAACTCATTTCAGGCTTGGGTGGATTCCCAACCCTCGTTCTCTCTTCTTCTCGAACCCTCGAACAACCTCGGATCAGGATCATGTAAGCACTAATAAACAACAACTCGAGCTTCAATGTTTCTTCATCTGCGTTATTCTTGAAAATCCGATAACTTCATTTTCTTCTTCAAGAAATATATGCAGTGGTTCTCCTCATTTTAGTCTTCTCAAAACAAGCTCGGATCATGATTTAAATAAGCTTCATGATGTTTCGATGTTGAAAGCACAACACAAACATCATCAAATTTGATTTTCTCTTCAGAATAAACAATTTTGGAAAATTGGTATTTTCCACCCATGACAGAAGAGAAATTTGGTTATGTGAACTTCCATTTCGCATGCGTAGACTTGGCTACGTGGTGCTTCACGTATTAGAGTTTGGATATGTGGTGCTCCTGTGCCAAGTTGCCTACGCAGATCTTTATTTGGGTACGTGGATCTGAATTCGGATATGTAGCAGAATTTTGCTACGTGAAGTTCGGGTACGCCACAAAATCCCATATGCGACAGTCGGCTATTTTGCTGAATTCGCGTATGTCGATCTTCATGTATGCAAACATTTGCATATGTGGTGACTTCGGATACGTGGAGTAGCCTATATTGCTGGAATTCGCGTGTACATGGAACCCGGATTTGGGTGATTTTCCAGATTTCCTTCATTTCGAACCAGGGCTCCTCCAGTCCGTCTCCAGCCATTCTCATTCACTCATAAACACTTCGAAACACCTTTGAGGATTTATGAACCTTTCTCAAACACTTCAGCATGATTCCCAAGTACTTTACAGCAAATAAAAACCCCTCTTTGAGTTCTTCAATACCGCACACTGCATTCATCACTTCAGCTTCAATTCAGCCTTCATCCAAGTGTGTTTCTTCACGAATTTCAACAGCTACATTCACAAGAACTTAGGGATGAATCCTCCAACACTTGTGCTCTTCTGTTTCCCTTATCAGCTAGCTTTTGACAATGATTAATAACAGTTCATGAGCTGTACACAGCAGCCAGCTCTTCAAGCTTTGTTGTTACTGTTGTAGACAACACTTCCTCCTGCAGTACATGTCATTCACATGAAGACCAACTCTTTCAATCGTCTGATTTACAGGGTTGCTAGGAATCTGTCCCGCAAGATATTCCAAGCAGACACCTCTTCAATCAGCTTTCCCATATATCCATCATGGGAGCACCTAACAAAACCTCTACCCAAACTCATGGGCAGCATCACTTATTCTGTGGTGGGTGGATCCTCAATCCATCACCCATCTTCTCTATCCATAGATTGACTTTATATTGACAACAAATACAATCCAAATACAATCCAAGCTCCTTCAAATCCAGAAGCACTTCAATCACTTACAATAAACAGTCTGAAAACATAAATGAAAGCACTTAACTATGTTGCAAAAAAAGAAGAAAAAAACACTAAGAAATCTGGAAACACTTACGCGGATGCACTTTTTATAAGTAATAAACCTTATCTTCTTTTCAACAAGCAATCGGGAGACACAGAAACACTTATGTCGAAGCACTGAAAGCAGTTTTCAATTAGTGTTGTCAAACGGGGGCTTAGTGGAACATGTGGCTGGGATGGGTGTGTTGTATATACGGCTGTCTTTGAAGATTAACACTCATTAACATCAAGAGAATATGATTACTCTGCACTTAAATGTTCATCGAGTGTGAAAAATACATTTTCTAGGTCTGCTTATATACTGAAGCCAGACAGTTTGCCTCCATCATACAAGTCCTTTCTCAATAAGCATGGCGGAAAGCATATTTCCATCCTGGAGGGGGTGAAATCAATTGCAATTGGGGTGCCCTTCACTAATCTGGGGGCTATACAGGAGCACTATAAGAGCACAGGCATCAGTTTGAAGCTAAACCCAGCTATGAAAATCCCATGCTCGGTACACATTCTTCATCTACAGTAGTTGAAAAGCAGTTCTTTATCATTTTGTGCCTGTATTTATTTTTTAGATATTGCCATTGAAATTTTTCCATCACTCTTAGAAAAACAATGCTATTAAAGGTAATTTGATTTCTGTTTTTAAAAATTGTTTTTTTATCATTTTTGAAAACAAGCAGTGGAAATAATTTGTTTGGTGACATGTGCTTTGTATTTTTGTTTTAAGAACAAAGAAATAAGAACAATCCTGGATTTGTTTTGTTTTCTATTTCCAAAATAGGCTAGCAATAAGTGACCTTTTTGGAAATAAATGTTTCTAGTCATTCCTCTTGCTCCACATTGAAATTCTTGTTTGTTTCAAAAAAAAAAAAAGTTTTATTACACACTCTCTCTACCAGCTTTTTTGTTTTCCCGTCTAAAAAAAATTTAAATCAATGTTTTCTTACCCTGTTCTAAAGACAGTTTGCAAAAATTAATTTATAAAACAGTTTTATAGAAACAAAAATCAAAACTGCAATCAAACAGGCCCTAACGTCGATCCTCATGGTTTTGCCTGTCAAACATATCGGGAAATTAGTGCATTCCAGTAAATAAGATGGCTGAAATAAGCCTTTACAGATTTTTTTTTATAGATAAATTTGAAATTTTGTTTAATGTGCAGATTGTGCACGGAAATCAATCATGCAGCGCGCATGGCATTTCTTTCTTTCTCCAAGCATATAAAAGATCAATACCTGTTTATCTTCCTGTCTACTTGTTTCCTGCTCTGATTGTTCATCGCCAAGGTCTCTTGAAAAGGTTAGAGATGTTGACCAAGTCTCCATTTGACGATTCTCATTGAAAACTGCTTAAAGCACTTCTCACTTATGATTAGAGGTGCCAATTCGGGTTCACCCATCGGGTTGTTTATCCTGTGAACCCATTTAAGCTCAACCCTAATCCGACCCATTTAATTAAATGGGCTGACCAACCTATTTATGAAGGTCAACCCTAACACAATCTGCCAACCCGTCTAACTTTAAATATATATTTTAAATATATAACGTACTGCATGATATGTCGAACTAGTTAATATCACATAAACTCAATGAACTAAGCAAATTGAATTATTATCCCATTGAAACTAAAAATAGCCTAATTAATATGAAACATATGATATTCATGTTGCAACTCTTGATGCGTTATAAACATGTTGAATTATTTTAAATTAAGTTGATTATACGAATAAAATTTATCATAAAATTAAACATTATTATATTTTTAATATTTTATATTATCATTATATTTTAATCGGGTTTCATGGATTAGACGGGCCAGGAATGGTCAACCCCAACCCAACCCCAACCCAGCTCAAATATTATTCATGTGAGATTAGATTACTCTACCTAATTGCAACCTAAATTTAACTTGCGGTTGTTGTGTTGGGTTCAAAATTTCTACCTCTGTTATGATGATCAGTTTGAAAAAAATAGGTGATGTTTCTTCTGTTTATCAAAAAGCACTCAGTTAAAACATTTATATAAACACTTATCTTGAGTGTGTTGTAAACAATTTTCAGCAAGTATTGTCAAATGGAACCCATCTCCTCATTCTTATCGGTTAGTAGATAGATTGCTTTGACATTCATCTAATGTGCTTTCTTTTTGTTGATGATTCTTATCCAGGCCTTGCACCATTTTTGGGAAGAGTCTACTCGGCACTGTGCGGTCGAGCTTATTTTTATCAGTGTACACTTCTTCAGCCTGGATGTGGACCTGTCTGCTCTTCAGGATCTTTCAGAGGTGCAACGTCCCAATGGTGGCCATGGGAACGGTATCTTAACCTTTAGCACTGTTTCATCGATTAATCCATGAAGAAAACTGTAAAAAATGTTTGTTTTTTTCGTCTTCCAAAAATATGTATTTCGTTGTTTTTCAGAGCCAAACACAACCCTAAGGCCTCTAAGTGGAGTTAATTCCATGAGGAGGTTATTGAATTACATCTTTTGTGTAGCATCATTTTTTGCTCCTTGACTTGAAACAGTTCCCAACTGGCCTGGCGCTGGCATTTGAGAAGAAGAGTAGGCGGATCGAGATATCACTCTACTGCATGGCACGGGCTATCGAGAGCTTCTTCACATGCATGGTGGATGCCGGGTACCTGCCCCGCCTGAAGAACCTGGAGCGGGTCGATGTGTTGATCTTCAGCTTATCGACGGCTGTGATCATGCACTGCTACGCCCAGGAGAGGGAGGTGTTTCGGTCCAAGTACCTCAACGTTCTCGATTGGGTGTTCGGCGTGCCCCCTCCACCCGACGAGACACCCCGCCACAAACAGAATCCTTTACTGGGTCATGAATCCTTCATGGCCGATCCAATGGTACGAGAAGCTTCGAAGCAGAGATCCATGGTGGAGTTAAATCTAGATGAGCCTCCCCCCATTTGTTTATGATTTTTTATTTTTTATTTTTTGTTGGGCATGATTCTTTCTCTGCTGTTTTTGCCTTTTCATTATTTTTCCCTTCCTAGCCTATTTTTATATTGTTGGCTATTTTTATATTGTTTTTGGTTTATTTATATATTTTAGTAGTGTATGGAAGGTCTTGAGTTCGAGTATCCCTAACTTTTTGCAGTTGTGTTGCCTGTTTTCTTTGTATCATGCGTGGTAACCGTTACCATAGTTGTGTATGTGAATGTGACCTTCAATATGGCCCCATCATTGCCTCGATCATCTCATTTGAACTAAACTATGGACTTTGTTTACTCCATATCGCCTTATACAAAATAGGTCGGAAGCCTTGTTGTGTCTTGTGATATCCACTTTTTTGCCACCTGTAATTGAATGTGACTTGCAATAGTGAACCGCATGACACAAATGATTTGCACACAACAATAAACCCTGTCGTTGTTTAGGAAATGGGTTGAGTGCATGTCGTGATGAAGTCATAACACATCACAATAAACCTTGTTATTTGCAAGCAACCACAAATAACTCGCCGCTGGTGCTACCTTTTGTTGCTATATGTGAAAGAAAACTTCCACTAGATTTTTGCCTATGATATATTCTATTGCAACCTATGATATACCTGAAACGCACGGCCGATTGTCGCCTATCGACCGGTTAAAGTTCCGGTGCTCTGCTAATGTGTATAGCACCACTCGGGTCGAATTCTCGGCGATATACTTTGTAGTAGTTGTTTGTTTTTAGTTGATTGTATTTTGATTAGGGGGGTTTGTTGCAGAGCTTAATTGAAATGATTGATTGACTATAATTGATTTAACAAATTGATAAATATTGGGGGTGAGTTCATTATTAGAGAGTTAAGCTTGTGATATCCTTGAGCTTTGCTTTATATTGCATTTAAATTAACACCCACTTCACAAGTTGACGTCGATTAGAATTCCTAAGTGTTAAAGCTTTAATCCAAGCCTTAACTTAACTAGTATTCTAAAATCAATCAGTACTTGTTTATGGTAGTGTATTTATGGTTCCAATAATCCATGGAAACCACATGCTAAACAAAATATGTCATTAATCCATGACATATTAAGTCCAACATACACAATGTTAAATTAACGAATACTCATCGTGCAAATACTCTCAATCACTTAACATCCCTAAATTTTGACTCACCCCAATGAGATATTTACTCAGACATTTGGGTGTTTAATATTCTGGTTATAATACTTATGATGATAAATTAAGAATAGAAGAAAAAGAAAGGGATTAGAAAAGAGTGGTACGTTGAACACACACACACAAACAATGATGATAATTAAAAACAGATTTTCGATTGAACGAGAAAGAAAAAGAAGGGAAGGAGATTCAACTGAATTTAAACTATTTAAATAACATTAATATTAAAATACAGAAGGTGGAGGATAATAAGAGATATTGAAGAAGAAACTTGCATTAAAACAGAATTACAAAAGAAAGGACTTACAAAATTACAAAAATGAAGAACACAAAAGTAAGTGAAAACAAAGAGAGGAGGAAAGATCTCTCAAGTAAAAACTTGAGTATGGCAGGTCCTCCCAAGCCTTTGACAAAGCTTTGGTCGTGCCAATAGGATCTCCTCTCTTCTGAAATGCCAACCCCTCTCAAGGAGAGAAGGGGAGAGCATTTATAGCCCAAGGAGTGGACTGTTTGCATTTCCAATCTGTCCCTCCACTTGCATCGCCAATTTGGCTATTCATAATGCCGAATCTTCAAATATCTCCTTCTTCAAAGTTGTAGACAATAATGTTGGCCGACTACTATAAAAATTTGGAGTCATTTGGACTTAAGGATCAAAAGTTATGGCCGGTTGATTAAACAAAGTTAAACTGTCCATTTCAATCCAGTCTTTTTGAAGTCCATAATGTGAAAGGGTTTTTGAATATGAAGATGCCTTCAAATCTGAATGGTTTCTTCAACAAAGTCGGCCGCCTATATCTTCTCTTTCACACTGAAAAATCTCAGCTCGATTTGATGCTTACATCATGAGATATGTCATGCATACTATACTGATTTTAATTCTCGGCCAGAATGGTGGGCTGGACTTCAAAGCTTTATTTGGGCCCCTTGTACTTGGATTTGGGCCTTGCAATTTTTATACAAGATGAAATTTAGTGTCCCCCGAATTATGGTGGAGAGTTAATGTTTTTGGACTTCTGTATTGAGCCCAGTAAATAAATCTTCAAGGCTGGTCCAGTTTGTTCACAGATTCTTTGGTCTTGTTTGTGAGGACCATATGACCCTTCAAATGGAAGAATTGGCTCATGGTACCTTCTAATGAAATGTTGTATATTGAAAGGAGAATCCTACAAAACAAGAACCACACAATTTGGATCAGTATAGTGACAGTTATTATTAAAACATTAAACTGACTCAATTGGACTACTTCTAAAAATGCTCAAAAATTATACTTAATATTAAAACATTAATATTTCACACAAATTATGAACATTTCATATAAAATAAGTAAATGGGGAATATAATAAGTCATGAAAATATTAATAACATCAACTCCCCCACACTTAGCTTTGTGCATGTCCTCATGTGCAACAAATATAAAAACATGACAAAATCATTTTCACTCACCAACAAATATTAAAATTTTGTTTTCTCCAATCAGGGGAGGTTTAGACTATTTCACTCATCCATTTTGAAATCCACCACAAGTTGTTACAGAAACAATGTTCCAAAACTAATTCATTTTTCCATGCTCAAATTTAGAAATGGAGAATGTGGACACTCAAAACTCACACCTCTCAAGATGATAAAATTTATTTGTGGAGGTTCACTCTTTCACCAACCAAAAGTGAAAATCTTAGAGTTTGAAAAGAGCTCTCAGCTTCCAATCTCTATCCAAAGTGCACAAGAATCAAGAGGTCTTTTAAGGGGTTTTTCTGTGGCTATGGGACGGTAGGAATATAATGTCCAAGAGAGAGAATAAGAGGGTTAAAATACCAACATAGAAAAACAATGCACATTTTTTTTGAAATAAAACATGGAAGAAAATGAAAACACATATTTACAAGGGAATGATTGTGTGAAGAAAGACACAATAGAGGAAGAAAATATGAAGGGGATGAGAAGATGAAATATTTACAAACCACCAAACTTCTCCCAATGATATAAGAATATAATGCAACTGTTCTTTTTTTCCTTTTTTTTTCTTTGTTTTTTCGAAAGTTGACCTTGAAACAGATCTCACACTCATATCCCAACCCATGTTTGATCTCCTCACGACACTAATTTTAATAGTTATAACAAGATCAAAGGTTGATGAAGAGTGATTTTTTGACCTACCCAAGACACAACCCATTTGTTTTTTTTTTTGATTTTGATTTTTTTTTGAATTTTTTTTGAACACTTTTCAATATCATTTGTACAATACATTCACTGAATGACAACCCCCCCACACTAAAATGGATTCTTGCCCTCAAGCATATGATAACACACCAGAAAGTAAGGAAATGATACCCAAAAATGAAATCCATTCCCCCCCACACTTAAATTTCAAAAACTTATGCAATGAAAATCCATGTTGATATTAGGTGGGATAAGGTATTGGGCTTGTAATGTGGCTATCAAAGAAAAGGTTTTCATAGGCTTGAAGGGGATTTCAAAAGGAGGATTAATGTAAGGGTTATGAGAGGCTATTTGGCTATTGTGATTCTCATGTGGTTCAGAAAATGCCTCTATCATATTAATGCACACTAAGGCAGGAAATTCAGCTCGAAGGTCCACAAACTCAAGACTCACAAATGGGGGTAAAAACACACATTTTGAAAAGATAGCCATAGGTGGCCTTGGCATGAAAGCAATTGTTTGTTCTCACGGTTTGGGAAAAGCATTTTCCAAATCAAAAATTGAGCATTCAAAATGTGTTGGTTTTGACACAAAATTCTTTATCCAAAGTCATGATGAAAATACAAAATTTTTGAGATGAAAATATGTTTGTTAACTCCCCAAAATGGTTGGACAAAATTTCAAAACTCGATGGTGAGTAAGCATGACTCTTTTTTTGTAATTTTTTAAGTAATTGGGTTTTTTGGTTTTTTTTTTAGTTTTTAAGGTTTTTTTTAAAATACACACCCACACAAGAAAGATAAAAATAAAGGGTTTGATGAATAAAGTGGTAAAAAAATGAAAGAGAGAGGAAGAAGAAGAAAGAGGTAGAGAGAGGAAGAGATAAAGAGAGAGTTAAAGGGAAAGAGGTGCCCCCTAGTTTGGATTTTGTGGGTTTCCATCTCCATCCAGTGGTGGGTCTACTGTGGATCCAATGGAAGTAGATGATGATCCAGGATTTTGTGTCCTCTCATAGTGATGCTTCAACCGATGTCCATTTACCGTAAATTTCCTTTTGGAGGAGGGGTCTTGGACTTGCACTCCACCAAATGGGTAAACGTTAGTAATAACAAAAGGACATTCCCAACGAGAATTAAGATTACCTGGGTGAAGCCAAAATCGAGAATTGAAGAGCATTACCTTTTCACCTTCATGAAATACCTTTCTTAGGATGTGTTTTTCATGGAGTACCTTAGCCTTCTCTTTGTACATATTGGAATTCTCATAGGATTCAAGTCGAAGCTCCTCCAGTTCATCCAATTGCAACAATCTTTCTTCACCAGATTTTTCAAGATCAAAATTACATGTTTTCACTGCCCAAAATGACTTATGTTGTATTTTAACTGGTAAGTGACATGCTTTACCAAAAACAAGCCGAAAAGGAGACATCCCAATGGGTGTTTTATAGGCAGTTCGATAAGCCCAAAGTGCTTCACCAAGTCTTTCAGGCCAGTCTTTTCTGGTGGGTTTTACAATTCTCTCAAGCACTCTTTTCACTTCTCTATTAGAAAGTTCAGCCATTCCATTTGTTTGGGGGTGATATGCAGTTGAAGTTTTATGTACAACCCCATTCTTTTTCAGAAGAGATTCCATGGTTCTATTACAAAAATGGGTTCCTAAGTCACTGATCAAGGCACGTGGTGTGCCAAATCTTTGGAAGATGTGGGTCTTTAGGAACTCACTAACAGTATGAGCATCATCCTTCCTAGTGGGTTTGGCCTCAACCCACCTTGAAACATAATCGACCGCAAGAAGAATGTATGAGAATCCATTGGAAGGGGGAAATGGTCCCATGAAATCAATACCCCAAACATCGAAGATTTCACAAAAGATTAAGGGATTTTGGGGCATTTCATTTCTTTTGGAGATTATGCCAAATTTTGGCATGTGGGACATGATTGACAGAACTCATGTGAGTCCTTGAAGAGGGAAGGCCAGAAGAATCCAGAGTCTAAGACCTTTCGGGAGGTCCTTTGTGGTCCAAAGTGGCCACCACCAGGCATTGAGTGACAGAATTCTAAGATGGAAGAATATTCATCTTCATCAACACATCTCCTAATTACCATGTCTGCCCCAGTTTTCCAAAGTTTATTTTCTTCCCAAAAATAGTATTTTGAATCACTTTTCAACTTCATTTTTTGTTCTTTTGAAAAATTTTCAGGAAAAACACCAGAAACCAAGTAATTTACAATTGGGGCATACCATGGTAGTTTTGGAGTGAGAGATGAAAGGTGCTCAATTGGAAATTCAGGATCAATGATTTCAGAATGAGGAGAATTAGGAATTCTACTCAAGTGATCAGCCACGGGGTTTTCTTTTCCAGGTCTATCTTTGATTTCAAGGTCAAATTCTTGGAGCATTATAATCCATCTTATTAGCCTTGGTTTGGAATCACTTTTCTTGAGTAAGAACTTAATAGCAGAATGGTCTGTGAAGATGATGATTTTGGCACCTAAGAGATAGGGACGAAATTTATCTAAGGCATAAACCACAGCTAAAAGTTCCTTTTCAGTCACAGTGTAGTGAGATTGAGTTTCATCCAATGTTTTTGAGGCATAATAGATTACATGAGGAATTTTTTCTCTTCTTTGACCAAGAACAACCCCAACAGCTCTATCAGAAGCATCACACATCAAGTCAAAGGGTAATGACCAATCTGGGGGTTGGATTATCGGGGCAGATGTGAGAGCAGTTTTGAGTTCAATGAAGGCTCTCTTGCAAACCTCATCAAAATGGAAAGTGACATCATTTTTGAGCAAATGAGTGAGTGGGAGGGAAATTTTACCGAAGTTATGGATGAATCGCCGATAGAAACCAGCATGACCGAGGAATGATCGGATGTCTCGAATAGAAGTGGGTTGAGGAAGTGATTGGATCACTTCAATTTTGGCAGGATCAACTTCAATACCATCTTTTGAAACTATGTGCCCTAGAACAATCCCATTAGCTACCATGAAGTGACATTTTTCAAAATTTAACACAAGGTTGCACTTGACACACTTTTGAAGGACTAGAGAGAGTGAATGCAAGCATGACTCAAATGACTCGCCATAAATGGTAAATTCATCCATGAAGACTTCCATGCAGTGTTCTATGAATTCGGAAAAGATACTCATCATACACCTCTAGAATGTTGCAGGAGCATTACAAAGGCCAAAAGGCATTCTTCTATATGCATATGTTCCAAAGGGGCATGTTAAAGTAGTCTTTTCTTGGTCCTAAGATGCGATTGGGATTTGGAAGTAGCCGGTGTATCCATCAAGAAAGCAATAGTGTGACTTTCTGGCCAATCTTTCTAGCATTTGATCAAGGAATGGAAGAGGGTAGTGATCTTTTCGGGTTTCAACATTCAATTTCCTATAGTCGATGCACACACGCCATTTGTTCTTCACTCGAGTTGTGACTACCTCTCCATGTTCATTTGTGACAACAGTTATCCCACCCTTCTTAGGTACAAATTGAATTGGACTAACCCATTCACTACCAGAAATTGGGTAGATAATACCAGCTTGAAGAATCTTGGTGATCTCTTCCCTAACTACCTCAAAGATGAGTGGATTGAGTCTTCTTTGTGGTTGTCTAATTGGTTTGGATGATTCCTTAAGATGGATGTGATGCATGCAAAGGGTAGGGTTGATTCCTGGTATGTCATCTAGGGTCCAACCTAAGGCCTTTTTGTTTTCCTCTAACACTTGAACAAGTTTGGACTCCTCTGTTTCAGTAAGTGTGGCAGAGATAATGACAGGATATGAGTGATCATGGAAGAGGAATGCATATTTCAGGTGTGCAGGAAGAGGTTTCAGATCAATCTCATCTTTCACTTTTGGGATAGACAACTCAGAAATGGAGGAAGGGACTTCAGTTTCTTCAGATTTATTTTTCTCAATGCTGTCCAAGGTGGAGCAGTAGAGATCAGAGTTGATGTGAGATTCAAGAGAGTTTTCAAGTTCCTCTAGATTGATGGATTCTATGAATGAGAGGTCCACATCAACTTCACCATTTATGACTTTGTTAATCATGGTGCAGATTTCACAAGGTCCTTTATCATTAGAACATGAAGAACATGGTGGATTTGGGTTCGATTGACTCTTAGAAGTGTCCTCAAAAGCATGGATTGAGAATGCAGAGTGGTCCTCAGATGAGTATCGCATGGCTTGGAAAATGTTGAACTTTACCAGTTGGTCACCGAATTCCATGGATAAGATGCCTGAATGGACATCAATCTTGGTTCTCGCAGTCATGAGGAATGGTCTTCCTAGAATTAGGGGAGATCGAGAAGAGTTCGTCTCACCTTCCATGTCAAGGACATAGAAATCAGCAGGGAAGATAAGATCATTGACTCGGACAAGGACATCCTCAATTATTTCCTCAGGATTGGTTGTGCTTCGATTGGCTAACTGAATGACAACACCCGTTGGGTGCAAGGGACCTAGACCAAGGTTGGAGAATATGGATTTGGGCATTACATTAATTGAGGATCCTAGGTCTATGAGTGCATCATCAAAGTTGGAACTTCCAATTTGGCATGAGACTGTAAAGGTCCCGAGATCTTTTCACTTTATGGGAATAGAATGCTGGGTGGAAACATTTTCAAAGGTCCTAAGTTGCCTCTTGTGGGTACACAACTCCTTGAGAAACTTGGCATACTTAGGAATTTGTTTTATGGCATCTAAGAGGGGAATTTTGAATTCAACACGTCTAAACATGTCGAGCATTTCAGGATCAAGTTCAAATGACTTCCTTGGTTTAGAAACGGATTGAGGAAAAGGAATTGGATTCCTAAGTGGAATGGAAGGAGGTGATGGAATGGATTCAGATTCCTTTTCAATTTTCTTTTTCTTTTCATTTTCTAGGTCAACATTTAAAGGAGGGTTTGAGGATTTATCTTGAGGCATAGAAAGTTTCTTTCCTGATCTAAGTGAAATTGCACTTACATTACCCTTGGGGTTGGGTAATGGTTGAGCTGGGAGTTGGGAAGAATTTGATTGTTGTTGCTGGCTCAGGTGGGATGCAAGTTGACCTATTTGAGTTTCAATGTTTTTAAGGCTAGAACGGGTGAAGGAGGCAAGATCTTCCACTGCACTTTCCCATGGTTGCTTGGAAGAAGAGGCTTGTCCCGGATTGGGATTACCTTGATTTTGGTTCTTGGGAAAGCGATTGTATTGGTTTTGGAATTGGGAAGGCTCACTAGGATAATGGAATCCAGGAGGAGGATTGTTCCTTTGAGGTTGAGGAACAAAAAGATAAGGTTGATGGAAGTTACCACCACTTTGACCATATTGGAATTGGTTTGGGTTTTGAGGAGGGAAATGAGGGGGATAAGAGACGGGATTACCATACCTCAATCCTTGGTTAAAGTTAGAGGAGAAGGGATCAGAGTGAGGTTGGTTGAAGTTTCTAACAAACTGACCTGATAGTTGAGGATTGGCGTTCCGCTGAGCATATGCTGCATTGAGCTCCATTGGTCCGGATGAATTGGATTGATCCTCTTGAAGTTGTGGACATGTGTCAGTTGGATGAGATTGAGAGTTGCAGATTCCACAGTTTTTGATTGGTCTAGGAAACATTGATTGCGGAGAAGACGAGGTTGGGGATTTGGTAGCCGCCGCTAGTTGACGCACAAGACCTATAAGTTCACTCATCCACTCAGTCATCTTGTTAGGATCTATGGATTGATTATCTTGGGCTTGTTTGACTTGAGCATGTGCTCGATTATGGAATTGTTGTGTGTTTGCAGCCATGTTACTTATGAGATCTCTTGCAGCTGCAGGAGTTTTATCAACCAGAGCACCACCACTTGTGGCATCAATGAGAGTTCTCTCCATAGCCAATAACCCCTCATAGAAGTATTGGATCAAGAGTTGTTTAGGGATTTGATGGTGTGGGCAGGTTGCCACAAGATTTTTGAACCTCTCCCAGTACTCATGGAGTGTTTCACTTGGGAATTGACGGATACCACTTATTTCCTTTCGGATAGAAGCAGTACGAGAAGCAGGAACGAATTTCTCTAAGAAAAGCCGCTTAATGTCATTCCATGTAGTTATGGAACCAGGAGGGAGGTAGTAGAGCCATGACTTAGCAGTGTCAGCTAGGGAAAAAGGGAACGCTCAGAGTTTGATTTGTTCTTCAGAAAACCCTTGAGGCTTCATGGTAGAGAATACTACTTGGAACTCTTTAAGGTGAAGATGTGGATCCTCACTGGCTAGCCCGTGAAAATGAGGGAGAAGATGAATCAAACACGATTTGAGTTCAAAGTCAGCCTCTATATTTGGATATTGAATACCAAGAGGTTGGTAATTCATATCAGGGGCAGCGAGTTCTTTAAGCGCTTGTTCCCTAGGATTGTCCATTTCAATTTCAATTGGTTGGATGAGGACTGGTTCTTGAATTATTTGAGTATCTCTTATGTTCCTCCTAAGTTGGCGAAGTGTTCGCTCAATTTCAGGGTCAAAAAAATCCGAGGGATTATTTGGAAGGCTATGGTACATTCAGAGAGATTTTGGAAGAAAGAGGAAGACGGGTTTTTCTTTGTATTTTTTTTCAGTTTATGATTTTTATGAGAAGACGGGTTTTTCTTTGTGATTTTTTTTAATTTTTTTAATTTTTTTTTGTTTTTTTTGAAAATAACCAGAAACGAATGACTACTTAAAGAACCATCCCTGGCAACGGTGCCATTTGAAACGCACGGCCGATTGTCGCCTATCGACCGGTCAAAGTTCCGGTGCTCTGCTAATGTGTATAGCAGCACTCGGGTCGAATCCTCGGCGATGATACTTTGTAGTAGTCGTTTGTTTTTAGTTGATTGTATTTTGATTAGGGGGGTTTGTTGCAGAGATTAATTGAAATGATTGATTGACTATAATTTATTTAACAAATTGATAAATATTGGGGTGAGTTCATTATTAGGGAGTTAAGCTTGTGATATCCTTGAGCTTTGCTTTATATTGCATTTAAATTAACACCCACTTCACAAGTTGACGTCGATTAGAATTCCTAAGTGTTAAAGCTTTAATCCAAGCCTTAACTTAACTAGGATTCTAAAATCAATCAGTACTTGTTTATGGTAGTGTATTTATGGTTCCAATAATCCATGGAAACCACATGCTAAACAAAATATGTCATTAATCCATGACATATTAAGTCCAACATACACAATGTTAAATTAACGAATACTAATCGAGCAAATACTCTCAATCACTTAACATACCTAAATTTTGACTCACCCCAATGAGATATTTACTCAGACATTTGGGTGTTTAATATTCTGGTTATAATACTTATGATGATAAATTAATAATAGAAGAAAAAGAAAGGGATTAGAAAAGAGTGGTATGTTGAACACACACACACGGATAATGATGATAATTAAAAACAGATTTTCGATTGAATGAGGAAGAAAAAGAAGGGAAGGGGATTCAACTGAATTTAAACTATTTAAATAACATTAATATTAAAATACAGAAGGTGGAGGATAATAAGAGATATTGAAGAAGAAACTTGCATTAAAACAGAATTACAAAAGAAAGGACTTACAAAATTACAAAAATGAAGAACACAAAAGTAAGTGAAAACAAAGAGAGGAGGAAAGGTCTATCAAGTGAAAAATTGAGTATGTAAGTTCCTCCCAAGCCTTTGGCAAAGCTTTGGTCGTGCCAATATGATCTCCTCTCTTCTGAAATGCCAACCCCTCTCAAGGAGAGAAGGGGAGAGCATTTATAGCCCAAGGAGTGGACTGTTTGCATTCCCAATCTGTCTCTCCACTTTCATAGCTAATTTGTCTACTCATAATGCCTAATATTCAAATATATCCTTCTTAAAAGTTGTATACAATAATGTTTTCCGACTACTATCAAAATTTGGAGTCATTTGGACTTAAGGATCAAAAGTTATGGCCGGTTGATTAAACAAAGTTAAACTGTCCATTTCAATCCAGTCTTTTTGAAGTCCATAATGTGAAAGGGTTTTTGAATATGAATATGCCTTTAAATCCAAATGGTTTCTTCAACAAAGTCTGCCACCTATATCTCCTATTTCACACTGAAAAATATCAGCTCTATTTGATGCTTACATCATGAGATATGTCATGCATACTATACTGATTTTAATTATCGTCCAGAATGGTGGGCTGGACTTCAAAGATTTATTTGGGCCCCTTTTACATAGATTTGGGCCTTGAAATTTTTATCCAAGATGAAATTTAGTGTCCCCCGAATTATGGTGGAGAGTTAATGTTTTTGGACTTCTGTATTGAGCCCAGTAAATAAATCTTCAAGGCTGGTCCAGTTTGTTCACAGATTCTTTGGTCTTGTTTGTGAGGACCATATGACCCTTCAAATGGAAGAATTGGCTCATGATACCTTCTAATGAAATGTTGTATATTGAAAGGAGAATCCTAAAAAACAAGAACCAAAGAATTTGGATCAGTATAGTGACAGTTATTATTAAAACATTAAACTGACTCAATTGGACTACTTCTAAAAATGCTCAAAAATTATACTTAATATTAAAACATTAATATTTCACACAAATTATGCACATTTCATATAAAATAAGTAAATGGGGAATATAATAAGTCATGAAAATATTAATAACATCAATACCAAATACATTGTTCATAAAAAAACAGTCATAACACATCACAATATACTCCAATTGTTATCTACAATAAATAGTTCCCCTAAAATGTTGACAATGAAACTGTTTGGTTTCAGCGGGGACAACATTTGTCCAAATGAAGTGGAAATAAACACTAAAAAATTTTACCTCAAGATCCAGCCATAGTTCATTGGAATTGAATGCAAAAAATAGAGAGCAATGAGGGAAATTTCTTAAAAGAAGATCATTTCTCCCATGATAATCTACGAGTTGTATGAATCATTTAACACCTTAGGTAAGATTTCACTCACAATCACACCTTGATAAAACCTTAAACCTTTTAAGTGTATAATGAAATAATAGGTAAAGGAGTTTTTCATATTGATCAAATCACTATACACACATTCACACACAAAGTTTAACAAGGATTAAACATCATTATATAAACCTCCAAGGACATTCCTGGTCTTCACACATTTCATAAACGTTTGACCACACATTACAACTCTTTGTAACATTTAATTCAATCTTCCACATAATTATTTAATGTTTAAAAAATTAATATGAGCATTCAAAACTCTTTAATATCACTATCCAATAATGATAAACCATTTATGATATCATTAAATGAAAAAACAATCACCACGTGTTATCTCATTACGCATGTGTAGTGCCCAGGGTTGATAAGATCATTAAGAGAGAGAGAGAGAAATATGAATTAGTAATCCTTTTTTCTTTTTATGAATTTCTCCTTTAATTCAACCTTTTCACCGGTTAAAGCCTCGATCCACTCTTCTCATTATCCCTCAGCCTTACATTAATATGTAGAAAGTAAAAGGAAAAAGACACATCAATTTACAAGATTTGAACTTGAAAGATTACTCCTTACTACAATCAATTATGTTCCCTGATTACAAATTCCTCCACAATTGATGTAAGTGGTTACAACGACATAGTCTCACACCATGCTTATATGAAATCTCATCATGTGCTTCAACATCCCATTGGAGGGTCATTATACTGCATCACACAGTTACTGGCCTCCCACTGGTTCTTTTTGCCTCGCATAGCTTGGTCCTTGTAACACCCCAACTCTAGTAGCCATAAGTTTGTGGTTATTTTACTACATTGGTACAAAATATAAGGGATCACATCCCAAAAAATCAAATAGTTTACTAGTCTTAGGAAAATAGATGCATGATTATGGCATCCCACCTTTTTATTAAATAGAATTTTCATTACATGGTACAAAACATACGATCTTATAAAGTTTAGTTTCTTGGAAATAAGGTACATAATACTTGAAAACTTAAAACATTCTTATAATCCACTTGAAAGGATCATAGGTTCTTCCTAAGTACATTTATCGCATCTCATAACCCGAGGACATACATCAAAGAAAAAGGTGAGCATAAGGCCCAATAAGGGAAAACAAGAGAAATAGTTTACATGTGATCTTGATAAATATCAATAATAATTTGAGGAATATAATAAAGACATGAGAAAATGAAAAAGGGTAAAATCATAATAAAAAGAATTTGAATCATAACATGGAAATGTGACTACAACATTTAAATGAGACATTATTAAGCATATCACCAAGGTTTTTCACCGAGGTGTCATAAAAATTACCAAGATTATTTACCAAGGTATCGTAAAACATGTCATCTCTAGAGATTAAATTCATTACCCAATGCATTGGAGCGCACAAGGTGTCATAAAAATTACCAAGGTTATTCACCAAGGTATCGTAAAACATGTTATCTTTAGAGATTAAATTCTTTACCCAATGCATTGGAGCACTACCAGTGAACACCCTTCATATGTATTAATTAATGTGAGCCACAAATATCATAATCAAACATTTCATAAATAACCCAGAGAATAAAATAAATGAGTTTCGTATCAAAATCACAGTGTTTTAAAGTGTTTAAAGACAAGATTTTTATGTCATTTATAACCCACAGAAAGGGAATGAAGGTCTTATGTATGTCAATTCTAGAATCAAATAAATAATTTTTACATCTTGGTGAATAAATCTTGAAAAGAAAGGTTTGGGTATTCATATAAAGAAAATAAATGGGAATTTCTTGAGGAGAAGAGATAAATTTTGAGAAGTAAAATCGGCAACATAACAGGTATAAAACATGGTTTTAGAAAAGGGTAAAAAGAGAGGGTACATCGGTTTCCCATTCATAAAAGAATCTTAATACAATAAATGGATAAAATAAATTGGACATAAAAACTTAGTTTGGAAATTTGAAATACATATCGCACAGAGGAAACTCAAATGAAAAAGAGAAGTAGAGATTTCCCTTACCTTGAAGAGTAGTTCCTAAAACTTGAGGATCAGGACCTTGGGGGATTGAGGACACCTTGAGAGGACTCTTTGGATGGTAAAACTATCATATATTCATGGAAAGTGAATTGGGAGTGAAATTAAATGGAGAAATGGGTGGGTATTTATAGAAAAAGTGGGCGATTTGTTTATTAATTTCTAAATTTAGGCCTTGGACACCTAGGTAGTGATAAATGAAAAACCATGGGGTTGACCATGATATTTTCCCATGGTATTGAACACTTGGGACACCTTTTATGTTATTTTAATCCAAAAGAATCTACCATCATTTTATATTACTTATTTTGGCAAGGAAAATTAAAGTTATCACAAAATAACATTTTAAAGTTAAAGTTTCCATTTTAGAATTTGGAAAGTAAGTTATATATTTGGAAATTGATTAAAATCTATTAAAATACTTGATATTAATAAAATAAAATATTTTAAGTCTTATATTATGGTTAAATAGTTATTACATTATTATGATATAATTATGATATCATTAAACACACCGAAAAACTCAAACTGTATTTTTACTATTTATAAAAAAATAAAGTATTTTAGAAAATTATCATAAATTCATCCTAACCTAATTTCAACATGTTTATTTTTAAAAATTATGTTTATTTTATCATAATAATTCTCTGAATATGATAATTTTAACTTTTAAATATAAAAATCCTTATTTATTACAAATAACAACAGATTGAAAATGCATAGTAAAATTTTTGTCACTTAGAAAAAAATAAAATTATTTTATCATTGATTTTTAAATTAGAGTGTTTTAATCATACAATTTGATTAAAATAAACATTATTCATAATACCTTAGTTTATTATTATAATTATTTCTTTTCTGAAAAGTACAATCTCCATCCGAAAAATCAATTTATCAACTTCCATCTCAATTTTATTAAGAAAAATTATTATTAAAATGGAAATGATTGAATGAAAATTTTATTTAAACAAAGGAATTACAGACTAAGTCTGGAAAACTAGCCCCTTATTACACCAATGTACACCCTAAGAGTAAGGTGTGCGATGGTGGTAGTTTCGTGGGGTGCCTCAGCTAACACTGACCGAGTGATAATCTCCACTAACTTGAACTTCTCCTATAGGCGATTTCATTCAAGCTTCACTTGTTGAAGCTCGGTTTAGGCTTGGTCAAGGGAGAACCCCAGTGATGAAACCTCCCTCCCAAGATCTAACAAATGAGCTTCAAACAACACAACTCCACTAGTTGAGGCCATCAACTCTTCCTTTTGTGTCAATTATCCTTTGTCAATTTTTACTTATAAACACTAATTACAACGTTAAAATTATTATCAAGAGTATAGTTCCCAACGATCAAATTGACCAATGATCATATAACGGTCGAATCCAGCGTGTCAAATTTCCATTTATATTTACTTTATTATTAAATATATATGGTTCTATTGTATATAATAAAATATAACACACATTTTCTTAGGAAGCAAATATTATTCAAAAAGTTTGAGTCGTAACATTATTCCCTCCTTAAGAAATTTCATCCTTGAAATTTTAATTCATTCTCTCAGTTGAGAAAATGTGTGGGTACTTCCATCTCATTGTCTTCTATGGTTTCCACATCACTTCTTCATATATATGGTTCCTCCACAACACTTTGATGAGGTGGGTAGTCCTGTTGCATAGAACCTTGTCTCTATGGTCCAAGATCTCCACCGGTTGCTCCTCATAAGAGAGAACATGTTCCATTTTAACCACCTCTAGATTCAGTACATGTGAAGGGTCAGGTATGTACTTCCTCAAGAGAGATACATGGAATACAACATGAACTTGAACTAGATTTGGTGGAAGTGTAAGCTAATAAGCTACTGCTCCTATGCGATCAAGGATTTCATTAGGGCCAATATACCTAGGGATAATATTCTCTTTCTTCCCAAACCACATGACTCTCTTCCATGGTGAAATTCTAAGGAAGACTTTGTCGCTAACATCAAACTCCAAGTCCCTTCGATGGTTTTCAACATAGCTCTTCTATCGACTCTGATCATCCTTTATGTATTTTTGGATGACATGAAATTTTTTCTATCATATCTTTCACCAGATCAGACCCAAGAAACTTTCTCCCACCAAATTCATCCCAACAAGTAGGAGTTCTACATCGCTTCCCATATAAAGCTTCATAGGGTACCATTTGAATACTCGAATAAAAACTGTTGTTGTATGAGAACTCAACTAATGAGAGATGTCGATCCCATCCACCTTTAAATTTCATTGAGAATGTTCTCAGCATGTCATAGAGTGTCTGAATAGTCTTTTCAGATTGGCTATCAGTTTGGGGGTGATAGGTCGCACTGAAATTCAATTTAGTATTTAGAGCATATTGAATACTTCTCCAAAATTTTGATGTGAACCCGGATCATGATTAGAAATGATAAAAAGTGTCACTCCATGCAATCTCACCACTTCCTTTATGTATATTTTGGCAAGTTGATCAAGAGAGAAATATTCTCAAATAGAGATAAAATGGACAGTCTTGGTGAGATGATCCACTATAACCACTACTAGAAATTGGCCCTTTAGCGACCGCCATTGGGGGTCGCTAAAGGTCTTTACAGACCGCTTTGAGACCACCAATGGCGGTCGCTGTTGGCCCGTCAGTGAAGAGCTTTAGCGACCTCCATTGGCGGTCGCTATAGGCACTCTACCTCAACCTTTAGCGACCGCCAGAGGTGGTCGCTATAATATATATATATATATATTTAAATTTCTGCGGGAACTCTCCAGCAGGCACTGGAACATTTGAGGTAGGCAATAGAAACCGCCAATGGCGGTCACTAACCTGGGAATTTTTTTTTAAAAAAGATGCAGTTCTGCTTCCAGAACTGCACAGGTCCAAAAAAAAAACCAAATGGTAGATAAAAAACAGGAAAATATAAACAGCACCACATAGAAAATAAAAAATAGCAAATAGCAAACAACTCCAAAACAGTAGGAAAAGCTAAAAAAACAACACTAGGCCTCACCAAAAATAGCAAACAGCTCCAGAACAGCAGGAAAAATATGCAGTTCTCACATGTCCAGTGATCTAAACTGCTCCAATTCATTCCAATCTTCTGTTTCAAAAAACCTACAAGAAGATACAAAAGATAAACAAAGAAAATTCAAATTGATTAGTGTAATTGGGTCATGATAGTGATAAGATGATAATGAATGATAGATAAAGAAATAACACAGACAAGCAAAAATGTATTTAAAATTACTCATACTGATTATCAGGTGGATATTACTTGGTGTAGTGGTTGCAATCCCCCTACCCATGTTTTAATTTACCACCAAAAAGGGAACACTGGTTGATGCCAACAAGTGAATAAAAAAAGATGGCATCAATTTTTGGTCCTTTTTTTGAATTTTTGCACATACAACCAGACTAGAGAAGGTGGCTGGGAAACCAAGAAAAGAAAAACTAGGGGTGTCCAGACCCGACCCACCCCGACAGGTTCAACCCGACCCGACTGGGTTGGGTCGGGTTATACAGAAAAAAGATCGGGTTGGGCTTATGTCGGGTCGACCCATGCATGGGTTGGGTCGGGTCTCGGGTTGGAGACACTTAGACCCAACCCAACCCATGACCCGATGGGTGTCTTCCAAAAAAACCCTCACCTTGCGGAGTCGCGGCCCAACCGATCATCATTCCCTCCCTCCCTCATGCTCTCGTATGCTCCTCTCCTCTCAACCCCTTAACATTTCTGATTTTCTCCTTAATTTGGTGCAGATTATGAAGAGTCCTTTTAAGAGGGGGTGAATGATGGGTAACCATCCCAAGACACTAACCCGATAGCTCATGAGGACTTGTAGCTGCATGGGCCAAAGACGAGTGGAAGAGTAAGGAGACCACAAGATACAATGGGAAATAATACCAACAAATTAAAGACCCAATACACTTCCTCTTACATGAATGGGTCAAATTGGCCCCATATTATCTCTTATTAAAGCCCAGATGTTGCTTATAAAGTCTGAGGCATGTGTTTAGACTAAATATGGAGTCCAATGATAGAGCATGGGCCCAAGCAGGGGATGGATTGGTTAGTGTTTTCTAGAAGGGGCTGAAAGGGTGGAGGGGAGTTTGTTAGCTAGCTCCACATGGTGGGATGAGGAGTTTCTATTTTTTATAATGGGGGATCGGTCTGTTGTGGAGAGGGGGAGAACATTATTCTGTTTTGGGAAATCGGCCACCTAGCTTGAGCAGGAGAGTACCCAGTGTTGTCGTGTATTCTTCTCATTTTCTTCTTCCGTAGTATGCTTATTACTATAAGTGTTTCTCCATACAAATAGAATACACACCATGCCCCTTTTATTACTTCTTGTTTTTTATTTATTGTTTGTTGGGGGCAGAGGTCTTTACCACTTGGTCCAACCTGTCAAAAAATTCTCACACCGAATATCAAATTTTTTCCTCCACCTGCTCCCATCAACCCCAACCTGTGCACAGTATGATGCATCCCAACCCGAGCATCCCAACCCCTCACCCGCCTTCTCTTCTCTCTTCTCATTCCCTCACAAAAACCCTCCTTCTATCCTCCACTCTTCTTGCCTTGTTTCACACCTCCGAAACCACCCATAAAATACCTCCTTGCTCGCCTCCTCCCCCGACAAACACCTTCCCTTGCGAGAAATTGGGATTCGAGAGAAATCTCTCCTAGCTCGCCTCGACACCTCCTCCTGCTTGTTGTACTACGCGTGCGGTCTGGTCTGGCGCGGTAGTAACTGGTAAGTAGTTAATTTTTTATCATGTTTTTTCTTAAATTCTTATTATGTTTCCCATTATGTTTTGTTTCTGATGACAAACAAAACCACCATCATCAAAACTAATTTTTTGAACCTATGAAATGTTTCCACCACAAATATTATGAATTGGTTTTTGTAAACGGATTGAATTTTGAATTGAAATTTTGGCATAATCACTTGGTATGTAATCCAAACATGATATAATGGAAAATTGGAATGTGACTGGAATTGGATTAATGGAACATTGGCACGATCAACTGATAATTACCCTATGAATTGGTAATTGGGTATAATTGAACTGTAAATTTTTAATTTTTCATGTTAGTAAAATTTACCTAGGGGGAGGGGAGGGGAGGGGAGGGGAGGGGAGGGGAGGGGGCTGCCGTAGGTTGGGGGATTGCTACAAGGGGTGGATAGAGACACTGCAGGGGGATGGGGGGAGGGGGGAGGCTACTACAGGGGGGTGCTGCTGCTGTAGGCAGGGGGCTGGGGGGAGGGGGGGGGGGGCTACTGCAGGCAGGGGGTTTGGGGAGGGGAGGGTAGGGGGGCCTGCTGTAGGGGGGTGGGGGGGTGGGGGGAGGGTGAGGAGGTTGCTACAGGGGGTAGGGGAGGCTGCTGCAGATAGGGGGGAGGCTAATGCAGGTGGGGAGGGTGTGGGGGGCTGGGTCTAGGGGGCTAGGTCACACCATGGGGGAGGGGCTGCTGCAGGGGGCTTGGGGAGAGGGGGTGGGGGGCTGCAGAGGGCTAGGGGGAGGGCAGGAAGGCTACTGTAGGGGGGGAGTGGGGGCTAGTGAAGGCAAGGGGATAGGGGGAGGGGATGCTGTTGTATGTGGTGATGGGGGTGGGGGTTGCTGGAGGTGGGGGGGGGGGGGGGGGCTGGGTTTGGGGCTAGGTCACGGGTTCGAGTACAGGTTCATTGGGTTGGGTCGGGTCGGGTCAGGTTTTACACATATAACCCGAACCACAACGGGTTGGTTTGGGTTGGGTCCTTTTTTCATGCGTCGGATAACCCGACCCCAACGGGTTGGGTTGGGTCGGGTCAGCTGCTCACAAAGCATGCGACTCAACCCAACCCGACCCGACCTTTTTTGATCGGGTCGAGTCCAGAAAGGCCCCCAACCTAACCCAACCCGACCCATGGACACCCCTAAGAAAAACCAAAAATCAATCTCAGATAATAATTAACAAAGTTTGATGAGACAAATGTTCCACTCTTCCTATTTGAATGCCTAAAATGAAAGAGAAATTGAAACAGTGAGTGTGCAACCATGGCCTGTGCAACCATGGCCTTGATGAGACAAATGTTCCACTCTTCCTATTTGAATGCCTAAAATGAAAGAGAAATTGAAACAGTGAGTGTGCAACCATGGCCTATGCAACCATGGACTTGAGAGACAACCATGGCCTTGAGAGCCAACCATGACTACACTATAATCAAACAGAACAGTTGAAAGCAACTGCAACCAAGGGACCAATTTTCATAAGATGTTCAGATTGTTTTTAAAAAGTAATAGAAAGTAATGCAATAACTTTAATGAGTATGGGAAGTTAGCGTACACACCACATTTTCTTTCATGTATTTTATTGGATCCAGTTATTTGTATTTTGGAATCTCACATTGGTTTTCTTTGTCTTGTATTCCTTTTCCTCTGTCTATAAATAAAGGGCTCCGCCTCTCAATGAGGTAGAGAGTACAGTTCTTCATGGTATTAGAGGAGGTGTAACTCAAACCTTCCTTACCCGTGTTTTTCCTCTCTGCCACATTTTTTCCCCACTGCACCCAGACATAGCTTGTGCGATGCCGCCACCCCCCCCGCACCTCCTCTCCCATGTGTAAAAAAGACACTAGAAAATAAATAAACTACCACATCATTTCAGATTCTATCCTAGTATCACCTTCAAATAATTCTATATTTAAACTCTAAATCAATATATAACATTAATTCAATAATAAATATAAAAGAAACACACCTCGTGAATATGATGCATCATGCGTGGCCATGACTTCTACCTCCATCTGGTGTGCTAGGGGCCTATAACAAATAAAAATTATAAAGATTTTAATAACAAAAATAATAGAATGTAAATAAATAAATTCAGTATAAACCTACATCGTATGATCCCCTGCACCATCACCCAGACGTACATATTCTCGCAGTGTTCTAACACCAGTGATCAGTTGCGCATTTACCTCCTCATAAGCGCGCAACCGTGCCTCGATATCTAATAGCTGCTGTGTATGCCCAGCAACAACAGGACCTATAACCTCAGCATGTGATACTACAGAACGAGGAATCCCCGTTCCATAGGTCAGACTATATCTATACCCATCACGACCAATAATGCGATGGAATATCTCATCCCTTCACATGGGAAGCTGTCGCTGGTCCTCTGGCAGCTGTTCTAACTCAACTTCAAATTGATCCTGTGTAATATTTAGCAGTTTCACATCAAATCCTAAATGAAAACATTGGGAAGATGTGAAATGGATCTTATAATACATAAAGGGGTTAGGGGATAAAACTTTAAATTTTGGGGATGATGATCATGTGAAAGGTTTTATAGATAAATATTATACTAGGGACATGTAAGTATTGGTAATGAGTACAATAAACTTACTATAAGAGCTGCAGCCTCTGGATCATTTCGATCACGAGTCCTCATCCACACCGACATTTTATCAATCAGTGCACCTTGCTCCCGTAACTGCATACCAATAAAATATAAAAATCTAACAAAAAACCATATTAAATAATAAATTAAAAATTGAATAATAAATACATCATGTCGGATCTGAGACACGTGATGAGTCCCAAGCCTGTGAGGTGGTCCCTGCAACGCTCGATTCTCGGAATGGCGTGCTGACACCTCCTGCATTAAATTAATTCAAATATCAAACAAATAAAATGTCACACATTCTTGAAAATATATATAACATAATAAATATACTAACCGCAACGGCCTCAGTAGACCAATATGCAGCTAAGTAACGCCACTGAGATGGGAGAACACCTCTCCAGACTTTTTCCAGAATGTCTGTGGCACCCACATTTGGCACCCAGTGCTCCCTCTTGACTTTTACTTTATGATATTTCCATAGATTGTGACATTTTACCATACACACTAGCCAAAACTCATTGGGGGTACAATTTTAGGTTATTCTATTTAAGAAAAAAAATCACACATGTTAGTATTTTTTAAACATAGGGAAGAAACAAAAATGTTCGTACCTGAACTTCCCTCCAAAGTCGGTCTAATGTATCCTGAGGGAAAGAAGCCCAGTCATGTGTGGTCAATGGAAATCGATGTGGGTCATGTATGATATGACCTAGCCAGCGAATAAATGCAGGGGCAGTCAGTCCCACAGGATGAAATCTCTCATCAAATGAAACATCTATGTTAGTGTCAGAATTCCATGATGAAATGCCACGACCAGGGCCTCTCTTGCGAGAGGAAGAAGCGGTCGAGTCCAATCCTATTGAAAACAATTTTATACATAATTAGATAGATGTGCATATATATATATATGGGAAAATAACATTAAGAACCTGGTGACTGTTGGTATATTTGCAGGTATGGAAGTTCCAACTGTTGTATTGAGTTGAATTTGAATTTGTATTCACAACTTTTGTTTGATTGTTTTAAAGGAATATTTTTCATTTGTAACTCTGAAATAGCATTGATTATTGTACTTTTATGAAATTGGTTTCATTGATCATTTATGGAAAATTGACTACTGGGATCAAAACTACAAGTTTGTTTCAATAAAGTACCTGGCCAGTTATAAATACATTATACAAAATAATTATTTTGGTTATTCATTGGAATAAAAATTCTGTTTTGGTTCCCGGTTTTCATTTTCCCATCTCATATTAATTGAAAATCTTCATCCCTCTCCAGGAACGTCGATATTATGGATGTTTTTTCAATGGAATTCACATCACCCAAGCCACCTCAAGAGAAACTAAAACCAGAAATTGAGTTTATTTCAGTATTTTTTATTTGATATGTTGCTCTCTCTATTCATTTATATTCCTTGTACAGTGTTCAGATCATCTATAATGTTCAATAACCACAAATGCTATGAGGGGAATGCAGGGGGAGTTGCACATAATGATAATGATGGATGGCTTGGTTGCAGGTTGCTGGTATGTTGCAGATTGGGCTCGTTTCTTACTGTTGGTTGGGGTTGTTGCTGGTTGTTTTGGATGGGTTGGGAGCTTGGATGCTTCTAGATTCTTGTTGGAGTTCGGGCTGTCAGCAGGTTGTGCAGGCATGGTGTGGCAGGATAGGTGTTGCGGTGGGGGTTTGGTTATGTTGTCCTACTGCTGGTTTTGGGAGTTCTTTACAGGGATGCTGGTTGGCCGGTGGCTACTAGCAGGTTATACAGGAGGGGTGTGGCAGGATGGGTGCTATGGTGGGGGTTTGGTTGAAGAGTCTAGATCTGGTTATATGTCACCCTTCAGCGATATAGGTGACATTCTAGCAAGGAGATATGGATTTGTAAAATACATTAGATATGCGTATATTCCATTATACATGTTCGTAAGTGTTATTCTGGCTAGAGTGTGAGGATTTGAAAAATTCTAGGTGGCATACATGTGTTTCTTCCCCAGTGTATGTGTGATCTTATGAGGCTAAGTGTTATCATGATGAGTGCATGTGTGCTTGGATACCAGTGAGAAGAGTTTATGCTGATAAGATTAGTAGATATGTAGTATATTTTAACCCATACACCTAGGCCATGATAATTCCAGAAGTGGACGAAAATCATCGAATAATGGAGAGCCTGGAACTAGCCCTAGGAGAAGCAGGGCTCTTAGCATGAGACAATGAAGAATTCAAAGGATGTTTCGACTAGGATATTGTACAAACACCAATGAGAATAGTTAGAGAAGGTAACATAGCCAAGGCCAATCCTTTCTAAATATTAGATAATATACACTAACGGTTTGATAATATGAGGGGAGGGAATCTTGGAATCACCAACATAGAGGAGAGCAGTGCATGAGAAGAATACTGAGCACTGGTATTTCCCTTCTTACACTGTGGGGGGAGTGGAGAGCTTTGTGGATGGAACCACACACTGATCAGGAGATTCTGGAGGCTGTGAAGGAGATGAGTACACTTTCAGGGAGGAGATACACACCTCCTTAGGGTTCTGGTCTGGCAGTACAAATACAATACACTATTTAAAGATAGAGGAGGGTAAGGAAGAAAAACTGAGGCACTCAGGTCACGAGGTTTTGGGTTGTAAGGCCGTATAGGATGAATGGAAACTGCATTTCTGTGATCCAAGGTACTACATGGTGCCCTGGAACCACCCCAACACCGACGACCGGGGATATATAACGGTCATTAGGGAACCAAAGACAAAAAGGTAACATCCAAGATAACAATGTAAGGGAGATCCGAGGACAATATGTATGTGTGATGACCAACAGACATGAAAAAGTGAAAAAGGAATTTCAGTGCAAGTGTTATTGGGCCTGAGATAAACAGCATGGAACTTCAAATGGAACCATGATTCAATAAAAAGTTGTAGGGGAGATTTTTAGTGTATTTTTAGTAGATAAAATGGAAAATATATTCATACTACAAAGTAGATTTTTATACTACAAGATGAATCCACAAAGAAGCAGTAGGTGTTTGGTGAGTTGCTGAAAATTTTAAATAAATTTGTATAATTTAATGTTGATCGTGGGTTTAGTGTTTATGTGTTTTCCACAATACACAACATAGTATTTATGGAATATGGTGATGTGTATTATGTTGCAACACACATGTTACATGTATTTTTAAACATGATTTTGAATTGTTTTTTTAATATTTGGGGCCCCTACTCAACTGTTTATTTTTTCATTTCCTTTCCATCATCAAATACACATGAACCATCCTACTGAGTTACATTCAAACATACCTCGACCCTGAGATGTAGATGGCTCTGCTAGATGATGTGGATCTACTGCTTGTTCCCCTAACATGCCTGCAGTTGTAGCAAACATTAGTAAATCAACACAGGGATGTCTCTATATCTATAGAAAGAATGAACACTTTTTTTGGTGTAATTTCATTTTCCATAAATGGAAATCTTCAGAGGATATCATGCAAGAAATGTTCCATACAACACTGTAATGACATATACCACTAGCACCACACATGTTATAGTAGTAATTTGAGAGTGACACCACATTCCCATATCCAATAGTCCATGAGAATGAAATCTAAAACGAGTAACAATGTCACAGAAATTTGAGACCTTAGACTAATTTACCGTCATGAACACACACCACCAAACTATATACAAAGCATAAGAGTTATTAAATTTAATCAACTAGAATGTATGTAAATACATGAAACATCAACTAGAGTGTATGTAAATACATGAATCTCATAATTTTTCTATGTCTTATGTGACACATACATAAACAACAAGAAAATATATATAACTCTGAGTTTACATCCTAACTTTTTAGCTAATGAACCAAATTAGTGTTGGGTTGTTTAATTGAAAATTAGCCAAAAACATTGATTGATTTGGTAATATTGATTAAACTTATCGAATTTAAAAAATTTAAAAAAGGTTAAACAACTCATAAAAGGTTAAACAATTTCAAAAAAAGATTTTAAAATGAAGAGCAGGAAAAAAATTATACCTTTCATTAAACATGCAAATCTACCGTTTCTCCTTCAACGGCCGCTCTAACCCAATAAATATATTCTTCACATTGAACTATGGTATGTTGATCAAGTTTTTGGCCAACAAAGGTAACAATCTTGGGTTCATCTTGTTCAAATAAAAACACTCCTCGTCGGGACATTTTCACAACAACTTGCCAACTAGGATTCGAAGGCAAAGTAACGAAGAATACTTGTTCTGCTTGTGATGTCAAAATGAAAGGTTAATTACCAACTCATTCATTTTTGTATAACATATAGTTAAAATTCACCAATGTAAACTGATATTGATCGACTTTACACCCACACACTGGATCAACCCAATTACACTTTAACAATATGTATTTCAACCCGTGTGCGTATACAACTTCAATGATGTCTATCAATTGACCATAATAATAACCAGAATTGACGAATGGACAAAAGATGCCACTATTTTGTGTTGCTCGTTTGTCGTCAACATCTTTAATGAAAAATCGAAATCCATTAGCATCTATAGCTTTATAACAACGAGCCGTTATAGATGGACCATCAGCTAGTTGGTTAAATTCTTCAGTTAGTGTGGGGTCACCTAACTCCCTCAGGTTATGAACCTACATAATTCACAGAATTCAATAATGATATCTACAGAAATAAATTAGTATTATACTTCACTCATAATAAAAATCAATTTATACGTACAAAATCCTTGAACCAATCATGAAATGACACATAATGAGATTGTTGAATTTGAGACTCAGTCGCACGAGACATCACTTCTTTTAGCTCATTAATGTGTTTCCTGCAAATGATAATGTGATGTTTAAATGATCAACTTATGAAAACAAAATATTTAAAACTTAAACAATAAAAGTGATAATACACTTACTACATTAATGGTGCAACTGATGGGGTATTGAACAAAATATATCGATGCGCTTGTATCCACTCGATGTTGTCCACATCAAATATGGTTCCTTATCCAACTGGACCATCATGAATCCGAGAGGGCTTATCTAATTTTGTTTCAACATCCATAAGATATTATGCACAAAAAGTTGTACACTCATCCATCAGATAACCATTGGCTATTGATGCCTCTGGACGAGCTCTGTTGCGTACAAATCGTTTCAATGTATTCAGATACCTCTCAATAGGATACATCCACCTGTATTGCACTGGAACAGTAGCCATTACTTCATCAGTTAGGTTCACTATCAAGTGAACCATAACATCAAAAAATGAAGGGGGAAATAGTTTTTCAAAGTGACAAAGCGTAAGTATGATTCGGTCCTGCAAACTTTTTAAATCACTCATTCGTTGATTTCTTAAACAAAGCTATCTAAAAAAATTAATCATCTCAATCAATGGTTGAACAACACTGGGAGATAAACAATCACAAATTGCGATTGTAATCAACTGCTAAATTAATATGTGATTGTCATGACTTTTCAACCCTTTCAATGTCCCGCTAGTCAGATTCACACACTTTGAAATATTAGAAGAGTAACCATAAAGCACCTTGAGCATCTTCAAAATGGAAATAAATGTCTCTTTCTCCTTTTTAGTCATTGTATACTGTGCAGCAGGCATATATGCCTTGTTTCCATCAGCCAACTGTAAATGAAACTGTTTCCTTAAACCCATTTCTTCCAAATCACGACGTGCATTAACATGGTCCTTTGATTTTCCACTGACACCTAAAATGGTCCACAATATATTATCATAAATTTTTTTTCAATGTGCATGACATCCAAATTATGCCTTAGCAAGTTAGTTTTCCAATAAGGGAGACTGTAAAAAATACTTTTCTTTTTCCAATTGTGACTGCGCTATCTACCCGCACCACTAATATTAGGGAATGGTTGATCCACCAAATCCTGAAATTCATATACTGTGTGAATGTTTTCTTCCTCAATATGTGATAATATTTCTACTCCTTTCATGATCTTTGGTGCTGGGTTGAACTCTCTAGAACCATCAAATGTCACTTTGTCCTTTCTGAACCTGTGCTGAGGGGGGAGAAAACGTCTGTGACCCATGTATGCCCATTTTTTGGAATGTTTAATCCATACATAATTTTTACTTTTATTGCAACAAGGGAAAGAAAATTCCCCTTTTGTACTCCAACCTGATAAATTTTCATAAGCCGGGAAGTCATTGATTGTCCACAATAAAGCAGCCTGCAGTTTGAACATTTCATTAGTTTCACAGTCATAAGTCATCACACCCTCGCCCCAAAATTCATTCAACTCATCAATCAATGGCTGAAGGTAAACATCAATCTTATCCCCCGGACTTCTAGGTCCATCAATAAGAGTGTAAAGTAATATAAACTATTGTTTCATACAAATACACAGAGGAAGATTATACGGAACCAACACCACATGCCATGTGCTATGAGTTGCACCAAACATAGAATTGAATGGATTGAAACCATATGCTGCCAACCCCAATCGGACATTACGACCATCTTTGGAAAAATCAGGTTGTCTCTGATCGAAATCCTTCCATGCACGAGAGTCTGCTAGGTGGGTTAGCATATCACTTTCCTGATTTCTTTCCGCATTCCATCTCATGAAATTAGAAACTTTAGATGACATAAAAAATATTTTCAACCTCGGCTTCAGGGGAAAGTAACACATTTGCTTTATGGAAATCGGTTTTCCCTGGTTCACAGTCTGACTTTGATGAGTCTGATTTCCCCTGTTATCTTTCCACCTGAAAGCGCCACAAACCGTACAAATATTAAAATGGACAGTTTCATTTCTGAACAACATACAGTTGTTTTCACATGCATCTATGTTCTCATATGTGAAACCTAAGTTCTCTGTCAACTTACGAGCATGGTAATACGACTCAGGAATCTTAGCATCGATAGGAAGTACCTTTTTCAATAACACCAACCGCATGTCGAATGATGTGTCTGACCACTGATACAAATTATTCAAATGAAAAAAATCCAAGATAAATGACAATTTATTGAAAGTAGTACATCCAGAATATAATTTGGTTTTTGCATCATCAAGTATTTCATAAAACCTCCTCGAATCACGATCTGCACCAGAGCGCAGATTTATCTCACAGGTCTCAACATTATGAATGTCAATGCCTTCAGGAGACAACCCACGTACCATTTCAGTAAGTATTTCATGCATTTGATCATTCATCCTCGCATTAACATCCATCTGAACTACATATGTATTTTGACAACGAATATATTCTTCCCCATGACAAGTCCAACTCTTATAATTTTTCATAAATCCATTCAAGAATAGGTTCTCCCTCACAGTATCTCGTGTGAATTGATATCTGTTTGAACATTTTCTACATGGAAAACTAATATAGTCACTTTGAAATCCTCCAGTGAACTCAATAAACTGCATAATGCCCTCAAAATATTCTTTAGACGTACGATTTGGAAGATCAATCCAACTCTTATCCATATTAATATCTATATAAAAAGTAGTAACATTTACATAAGACTTCATATTACAGGAATTTTTCATATCACAAAATATATTTAAAATAAATACTGACCAATTTCATGTGGACATACCATTGATAAAATAAACAATTTATATCTCTGAATAATAAACAGGAGAATATATAATGGAATGGAAGTGAAAGCCCATGAACATACCAAAACCAACCACACACTTTCAAAATCTACTATTGGACAATCTATCACCACACCTCCATGTTAGACTAAAATGGATTATAGAATGATAGCATGAGGAAACAGAGTAAAGAATAAAATCATGTGAGATTTAATAGATTCATGAATGCAAAATTAGCTATCATAAGAAAAAACCAAAAAAACAATCAAGACGACCTAGAGAGACCCTATTTTCAATATTGACTATGCTTTTAAGATTTCTATTTTCCAATATTAATGAAAATTGTAGCATTGTTCACCCATGGATATAGGTCTTAATATTTCAAACCACTTAAAATAAAACTGTTCTTTTTTCTTTGATTTTTTATTTTTCCTTAATGTTTTGTATTCATTTTATCATTAGGTGTGTATGCACAAGTTAATTGACTTTGTGTGATGAGTAAGTTGAAAACAGTGTTTTCAAAGGTGCACGCCTCAGCACGCCTTGGCGCGAGGCGAGGTGAGGTGCACCCTGTGCGCCTCAATATGGGTGAGGCAAGGCAACCTCGTCGAGGCGCGCCAAAGGCGCGCCAAACCCAGTGGCGGTAAAAGCATGAGGTGTCGTAAGGAGCACTAGTGGCGGCTGGGACCAGAGGTGACAAAAATCATGGGTACTGCCTACAGGTACAACAGAGTGGGGCGATGGAGATCGGGGGTGATAGTATAGGGGGTGGCGGCAGAAGTTAGGGTAGGATGGAAATTTAGGGTACAAACAGAAATCGGGGGTACAAACAGGGGTGGAGGAGATTGGGGGCGACGAAAGTCAGGGTGAAGGGTGGCCCCTGATAAAATTCGGGGTGGCGGGTGGGTGAGGGCGACCGGCAAAGATCGGGGCAGAGATTGCGACAGAGATCGGGACGAAGATCGGAGTAGGAGGCCAAAATTATGGTGCGGGTTAGTCATAAATTTAATTAAATAGAATATTTAATATATTAATAAAAAAACATAACAGACTATAAAAACATCACCAACAATAGCGCCTCGTTGTACCATGAATTGATTATGACTTTGATTAAAAATTATCGGTATGTATTTTAATTTGTATTTTTTTTATTGAATTTTATTTTTTTAAAATTTAAAATATTGTTGAAAACCGTATATAATTAATTATGTGTGCATCCCTTAGTTGCGCCTTAATTGTGCCTCACGCCGTGCCTCGCGCCGCATCCCCAAACAGTCTTTGCGCCTTATTGCGCCGCACACCTTTGAAAACATTGGTTGAAAAGACATTCTATCATGTGGGACACTGATAACAGGAGTGGATCCGTCCTGTTGTTTGGTTTCACTTTTTCTAAGTTTCAATAATATAAAATTTAGTGATTGAATAGTGCTCATGATTCTAAATAAAAGTGGTATCAGTGATTGATTCAGATCTCTATAGCACACACTCGGTAAAATATTATGGTAACATTCTATTACCATAGAGTTTTTTGATTTAGTAGTAGTTTATAGGAATCACAAAAATTGATTTAGAGGAAGTTTTGTTTTATATTGAAAAATTTTATGGGAATGACTTTGGATTCTGGAAAATGAGGATGGAATATTACCGTATTCAAAATAACCAAGAAGTTTTGTGAATTGGGGTCATGCCAGAGAAGCTCGTAAATGTAGAATGGGAGAGGCTTGATAAAAAACCACTAAATCTCATATGGATTTAATTATCCTGAAATTTTTCCATTAACATTTAGGAAGTGAAGACCACGGTAAAGCTGAGGATGTTTCTGGGGGATATATATGACAATCCAACAGAGATGAACAAGGTTTTCATGAAATAGAGATTTTTCAACATTAGATTTTTAAAAGATAGATTAGTATTTAAATAAGTGAAAGATTTTTACATGTTTTGAAGTTAGATATAATCTATATGTACACTTTGTGGAACATGTGTGGGTACTATTATAGTTATCATCCTTTACCGATAGTAACAAGACTATAGTAATGATTTTTTTTGTGGGAAATCTGATTTTCTGCTCAATGATGTTTAGAGGATTATCCTGATTTAAGAACTCAAAAGAAAGTAAGTTCAAACTCTTTTTGGAAGAACACTTAGATCAGACGAATGTGTATAACCTTATCATTAAATAAGTTATAGGAAATCAGATGATAAATCATGTGAATGAATCTGGGGTAAATTGGTCAGTCCCAACCCAGTATATTGGCAATGCATTATGAGAGGCCATATAAATAAATTATTCAACAAATGATGGGTAAAATTATATTGGGAAGTGTTTGGAAGTACTAGTTCTATTAATTCTATGACAGCTAAAGGTATAACTAATTTTTAATTGAGTGGTAATGTTCTGGTGGACTCAATGACTTTGGATCATCATTCCACTCCATGAAAGATAACAGATTCAAGGAAAATTATGTGTCTCAGAGGTTTGTAAAGGCATATATAGTTGATTATGAAGCTCTTAAAATCATGGTAAAGGGTGATGTTAAGCTATAAACAATGAATGGAAGTTACCTTTATCTCAAAGTAGTTCAACTTAGTCCGACACATACCAATTTTGGTGAAAATATTAATTTTCATAGGAAAGCTAGATGAAGCAGGTTTTGGAACATCCATCACCAAAAGAGTGTATAAGCTCAATCGGGGATCCATGGTTATGGATAGAGGGATAATAAACATAACCCTATATCTGACTAGATGATCATATGGAGTGATAACTATTAGAACAAAAAAAATTAAAAGCTTATAGTTATTGAATTGTTTACTTTTGCATCTCAATGAGAAGAACATGAAAATCCTAACATCAAAGAGAATGTTGAAGCTAGATCATACATACTTTGTAAGATTTTATAGTTTCATATTTAGGGAAAATGGAAGGTTTCATTCAATATGAGTGAAAGAACACCCTAGAAACCAAAGATAAAACTTTTTCACGTGAATGATTGGGGGACTCGCCACCATACCATTCATTGATGAATCCAGATGGAAGGCATCAATTTATTTCCTAAAATAAAAAATCTTATATATTTGAAGTGTATTTATACACAATGATAAATAGAGAAATTGAATTCACTACCAAGAAAATAAGTTCCAAAACATGCTACACAAAAAATAGGGGGTCAAAGATAATATATCTTTCTGGATATCATAACATTAAGGGATTGATCAATAATACACCATTTATAGAGAATGGATAAATATGAGGGAGAAACAAGCTCCTATATCAAATGAAAAACACTGTTTTCAAAAAATAGTTGGAAACCAAGCTATCGAACATGCCTAAAACTAAGAACTTAGAGGATCTAAGTTGATGCATACAACTTTTCAAGGTTCAAGAACAAAGTTATGTTTAATCTTGATTGAATAAAAACATGAATTGAACAAGGAACATTGTATACTTTAAGATGCCAATATGGATTCCTGATAAAAAAAGATGGAAGATAACAAAAGAGTAAGATTTACTGCATGAAAATAACACATGGGAGATAAAAAAAATACAATGATTAAGAACAAGCGGTAACTGGAAGTGAAGGAATCAATAGAAAAAAAATGAATGAAACTAACCAACCTAGGTGGGTGTAGAGGGGGAGGCAGGGCGAGGCGTGAGGAGCGGCGGTTGGATGGGCGCCGACAGGGACTCCTGGTGCGACAACGGCAACGGGCGAGGCACCAAAGAGAGGGCTTGTGCGGGCAGGCAGCGACGAAGGGAGTTTACGGAGACGGGCAAAGGAGTTTTCAGGGAAGGGTTCCAGATTGTGTGGGCTGGCGGTGGTAGAGGGAATTTTCGGCGATGGGCGAGGCACCAGGGAGAGGGCCTACACGATGACAGTCGAGTTTGTGGAGCTGGAAGCTGAGGCGGCCAGCGGCGGAGGGAGGGTCGGGCTTGTGCGGGGGCCGGCAACGGAGGAGGGTAGGGATTGCAAGGGGTGTGCGAGCAACGACGAGAAGGGTTGGGGGGGGGGAATAGATAGGTTGTTTTTTTGGTTTTTTTAAAGTCTAGCGACCCTCATTGGCGGTCGCCCGTTCCAGGAGGCTTTTTTGCCCATTTTTCTTGTAGTGAATCCACATCGCATTTTTTCCTTTGGATGTTCTCAGGATACCAGTGACAAAGTCCATAATGATATTTTCCCACTTCCATGTTGGTATGGGTAGTGGTTGTAATACCCATTTAGGAAATTGTTGCGCTACCTTCACTTATTGACACACCAGACATCTTGTAGTGTAGTTTGAGATCTTCCTTTTCATGTTATCCCACTAATAATGATCACAAAGGTCCCTATACATTTTAATACTTCCAGGATGTATAGATAATGTAGATATATGAGCTTCATCCATCAATTCCTTCTTTATTTTTGGAATATATAGAACAGATAACCTTGTATGGAATTTCAGTACACCCTCTTGATCAATATTGAACTCAAGAAACTTACCATTCTTCACATCCTCTATCTTATTCTGTAACAAAGGATATTCTCTTTGATATTTCTTGATCTTATCTAGTAATGATGTTTGAGAAATCATTTAGGATAGGGTTGATTATGTCCCTCACCTTACGATTCTTATGTCTAGTTTTACTAGGTCTTTGATCAAAGGATCTCCTTGAATCCTCATCATTTCTAGAACAATAGAGTATTTCCTACTTAATGTATCAATGACTTTGTTTTCTCTTCCAGGGTGACAATGAATTGAACAATCAAAATCTTTAATAAATTCCAACAATCTTCTATATCTCATGTTCAATTCATTTTTGAAGAAAATATACTTCAAAATTTGGTGGTCTGTGTGTATATCAAATTTATTCCCATAAAGATAGTGCCTCCATATATTTAGAGCAAAAACAACTGCAATCAGCTCCAAGTCATGTGTAGGATAATTATTCTCATGAGGATTCAACTGTCAAGATGCATAAGCAATCACCTTTTCATATTGTATGAGGACACACCCAATCCCTTTCAGAGATGTATTGCTAAAAATAAAAAATCCTTCTCTGATAGAGGGTAGAGTAGAGTTAACACAGGCGCAAGAACCAATCTCTTCTTCATCTCTTGGAAAATTTATTCACACTCCTTTGTCCAGATGAACTTGGTCCCTTTTCTAGTTAATTTGGTTAGTGTATTATAAATTCATGAAAAGTTTTTCACAATCCTCCTATAATATCTTTCTAAACAAAGGAAACTACAAATCTCAATTAATGTTGTAGGATGAGGCCACTCCTCCACAAAATTTGTCTTGGCAGGGTTAATTGAGATTCCTTCACTGGTTACAATGTTCCCCAAGAAATAAAATTGTTGTAACAAAAATTCAAATTTTCTAAACTTTCCACATAGCCTCTCATTCCTCACAGTTTTAAATATAACCCTCAGATGATCCTCATGCTCCTCACAACTTTTGGAATATATTAGAATACCATCAATAAAAACTACCATAAAGTTATCAAGATAATCCTTAAATACTCTATTCATCAAATCCATAAATATATAAGGAGCATTAGTCAAGTTTGAGGGTATAAAAAAATAATAATTCTCATATCTTGATCATAAGGCAGTCTTTGGAATATATTATTTTCTCACCCTCAATTGATGATAACCAGATTGAAGATTAATCTTAGAGAAGAATTTAGCCCCATGAAGCTGGTAAAATAAATCATCAATCCTTGGAAGAGGGTACTTATTCTTTACTTTGATCCCATTAAGTTCTCTATAATCAATGAATAGCTACATTGATGCATAATTATTCTTCACAAAGATAACAGGTGATCCCTAAGGAGACACACTTGGTCGGATAAACCCCTTCTCCAAAAGATCTAGGAGTTGTTTCTTTAATCCCTCCAACTCTACATTTTCCATTCTATATGGGGTCTTTGATATCAGGTTGGATCCAGGCATGAGTTCAAGGAAGAACTCTACCTCTATTTCTAGGGGAGGTCTTGGTAACTCCTCAGGAAATATGACAATGCATTCCTGAATTATGGGAACATTTTATATCTGTAACACCCCGAAGTTTTCAAACCTCATAAATGAAAATTGGGCGTTTTGTGCTTTTGAAGTTCTCTCTTTAAAACAATCAGATTGTAAAATATAAAAACACGTAACTTTTATTTATGAACTCAACACTGAAGGGTCTTACAATTTTCGGGTTACAAGAAAAGCTCACTAACCAAATATTCCAACCAAGAACCTGATTACAATAATGGGAAGACTGCTTAAAACTAATAAGAGCCCGAGAATGCGGTAGGGGTTTCGAGCATCCATCATAAGGAACATAAGAATTGCTGAAGCCACCGTGACCGTGCTCAGCACCAAGGGGATCACACGAACCATCTTTTCTTCTCCTTCAGTCACTTGGGGTAAGGGACACCCGAGACCAAAACTTTCTTTTTATAAGCACCCTAATATGACCGTTGAACCTCAAACGAATATATTTTTGACCGTTGTTTTCCCAAAGTATCCAATGTTTTGTTTTTGACCGTGGGTTCCTCCTGTCCTCTATGTTTTGGAAATAGGATGGCTTACCCCCTAGATGATTCAGAAAATTAATCATGAAGTCCGCTTCAAAAATGACATCAATGTTAATTTAATTAATTTATCTTTTGTTTCCAAAAATGATACTTTTATTTAATGTTTCAAAACGACAAAAAATAATATTATTGTTTTCTTCCATTATGCATATTAATTTGAACAATTGAACTTTTTAATTATTTTAAACCTAATGAATTTTTATGAGTTATATATATATTCCATTAAATTAGATATATTATTTCTTTATTTTTGACCTTTATTAACTATTTTGGAAACTACGTCAAATTATGGTTTCTTATATTCATGTGTTTCGTAATTATCTCAACACACTTTGATTTAGTATAGTTACGTTTAATAAAAATCCTTAATTGAGAATATGAAGGTAATTAACGATCAATGGAAATTAAAATATATATATATACATATATATATTTTTTATGTTAGCATAATTATATTAAGTTACCATACGTTAGGAAATTATGTTTTCTTCATTGTAAAATGAAAATTTATTACTTTGAAAATTTGGGTTAAATGATATTTTTTTAATAACATTTTGATATTAACGTGTAAATTTAAATTTGGATAAGTATCAATAATTATTAAATTATATGTTTTGATAAAAGAAATAGAGAATAATGAAAATATAATTCATGTTTTAAATAGGGGTTTAATAGTTTAATATATAAGTGTTTTAATGACCCTTGACTTAGGATAATATTAGTTTATTAATAAGGTTAAATTAATGATTTTATAATAGGTTTAATAAAATAATAAGATAACAATTTTTTTTGTTTTTTGTTTTTTTTAAGATAAAAATGATAAAAAAAAGAGAATGAATCGGGGGGGGGGGGGAGGGGCCGCGTGTTTAAAACACCGCGGAAAGCTTGAGCCGTCTGATCCGGCGCCCTCCAATCGCAACCATCCATCCCTTTTAATACCGCGTCGCATCCGGTCCGTCCGATCTGGACTGTTTTAATCCTGGTCATCCACCGTTTTTCGCATTTTCCTCTCTCCCCGTAACTTCTCCTTCTTCGTCGCGCACACCGTCGGACCAGTAGGATGTAGGGTTCCTTGTTTCCTCCGACAAAGCCGTCAGTGGTTACCTCTTGTCAAACTCGGCGCTGCCCTCTTAATTACCGGCCTCAGTTCCTTCGACATCTCCCCAGTTGTTAAGCCGTTTCTTCTTCTCTTTTTTTTTAAACTCCATGTTGTACCGAAGCTGAAACGTTGCACCCGAGCTCTCTCGTTCTCTCCTCGTCGCCGCCTCGTGCTCTCCTCCTCCTCGTCGATCAGGTAAGGGTCGAAGTCGGTTTTTAAAGTTTGTTTTAATCTTCGGTTTTCATGTATATAAACATATACGGGATATATATATACATATATATACTTATATACTTAAACTTATGCATGTGTATGGGGCTTGCATACATCATGATCCATGTATTAGGCCCTACCCGTGTCTACTAACTTCTTTGGGGAAGGAAAAAGATTTTATCTTTTCACTTCGATGGTCATATGTACGTATATACGGTTTATATATATATATATATGTATAATTCCATAAACTATACCATTCTATAATTCTTTTTTTTTTCAGAATATATGATGAATGAGTATGATTATTATGTTTTAGTACTTTTGGTATAACGTGATGAGTTACTAAAATTATATATGCCCTTTAAAACTATTAATCCAAGGGTGATGCCAAGACTATTTATATACATGGTTATATATATATATGGTGAAGTTTCAGGATTGGTTTAACATCAAAATGACTTTTCTAACTTGAAAATTTTCATTTATCAGCATTTGGACAATTCTTGCACTTTTTGTAAAAAAAAGCGTGGCGTGAACTATCAGGACTTGGTTATATATATATATATATATATATAACCATGTGTATGTATGCATCATGTGTAATCACACCCGAATGTCATGGAGAATCCCTCTTCTACATTTAGGCTCTGAAATAAAATGGTGGGAGACTAAGTCTAATTTGAGTATTATTTAATTAACTGAAACACTGAGTCACATTTACATTAATATGAATTTGGTCCCCATGTTTTGTAGCATGATGAAGTTTATCAAAAGAACTTTCACAATTATATATATATGTTTTTCCCCAAAGGTGGACTTGATTAGGCTCATTGTAACTTCAATTGCCTGTATGAAATACCCATGACATCCAATTATCATCATATGTGAAAGACCATGCTTTAATTTGGGTATCATGATGTATGGAATGTTAAAGTGTTTTGCCCTTTTTTTCCCTTAAAACCTAAGTTTTCAGATGTTAACTTTTTATGTGCACGAAGCTTTAGCATGCATATCACAATGTTTTTAATGATAGAACTGTTTACATGTTATGAATATGCATGTGAAAATGGGGTTTAATTATGAATGTATGGAAACCCATGAATGAATGACCATGTCAAGATATGCGAGGGATGTATAGGACTTAAATGTTTATGGACGGGTGCGCCCGGAATTATACAGCGCTCCAATGCATTGGGTAAAGTAAGAGTCTCATGAGACGTCATGTGCAATGGTCTTGGCGAATATCCTTGGCTCGTGCTATCATGTGCAACGGTCTTGGCGAATAGCCTTGGCTCGTGCTACCATGGGAAATGGGATTGGCGTTTGTCCTTGACCCGTACTAAAGTTATGTTTTAAGGTCATGACGCGAGGTCTTGACAAAGTCCAGTATTATGAATCCCCTCTGCATGTAATGATAAAGGTTAACCAGGGGTTAGTTCAACTAACAGGACAACCCCTAGTTGAAATCTCCCAAGATCATGAAAATGTACTTTATGCAACAAGAACTGTTTTCATATGGTAAACTGTTAGATGATCTGCATTTTACTCATGAACCATGATATGCATGTATTCCCTGCTTAGTCATAGAATTATTTTAGAAGTAAAGTAACTTTGTTTTTAACATTATGAATTATTTATTCTTCTTATATTGCGCACTCTGATCATGTTTATATTAAAGCTCATTTCAAGTACGTGTTTCTTTGTGCAAGTGGTTTTCAAAGAAAAATGGATCTCATGTTTTAAGAAAAGATAATGTTTTAGTTTTATCAAAGTGTTTTATTTTCTTCAAAAAGGTCTTCTTTGAGAAAGGATTTTCTTAAAATGTTTTTAAAACCCCTTACTGGGCATTTTTGCTCACCCTACATTTTGTTTAAAATTTTTCAGGCATGGAATATACTAATGAAGTTTATCAGAGCAGCTGGTTTCCCAGAATCCTGAGCCTCACGATCTTCTGTAGTCATGGGACATGATATAATTTTTTTGTAAATGTTGTAATGAAATGCTAAGTATATCATGTCTCATGAGGCACCCTGGGTTTTGGGGTCGCTACAGTTGGTATCAAAGGATAGGTTCAGGAAACTCTGGAAAACCAGGTGATATAAATATATTGCTAAGACTAAGTAAAAATGTCATAACTTTCAGATGGCTGATGTACCTACCGACCTTTTGTCACTTCCCACTGAGGCTCTAGAGAACATTATATATCTAGTCAGTCGCGAGAACTTTCTAAACTATGCCTGAATTCGCATGACGTGTAAGCACTTGTACGATGTGTCAAACTCATCTAGGGTGCTTAGTCTCCACCGGGGAATGGGGATGGATTATCTCTTAATGATGATGACCCAGTTTCCCTCCTATGCACGTCGGGGAAGGTATCACGAAGGACTCTTCCGAGTGTTTACAACTGGCGAGGAATTTGGCACAATGCTAGATAACCCTTTTCAAGAAGCTGCTTCTGCCGGAGACCTCTGAGCGGCTTATCTGTGCTAGGTCCTGCACTATGGCTTCTGGGGCCAGTTAATGGACTTTGGAGCGCTGGAAAATGAGTCCACCCGTGTGTCTCTTAGGCAAGAAGTGTACACCGATGTTTCCCAACTCCACACCCCTCACGCTAAACTCAGGAGGCGTTATAAATGTTCCCATGAGTTTAGTCCTGTATGTTCATCTTGTGTGTGGTTTGAAGAGTTAGGAAGTTTTTCCAATCTTTGTGGCGTACGTCTTGTAAACTCAGACTTTTCCGTGTAAACCTTTTTCATAAATGGAAGTTTATTGTTTCTTTTCATGTCTCCACCTTATTAGTGTTATTAAGAGCTTCCCTTCGATGTTTGTTTTCAGATGGCTGGACAAACAAACTTCTCATCCCTACCCAATGATCTAGTAGAAGTCATCTTGATCAAGGCATGCATGGTGGATTACCCATCATTTCTCCACCTGCGAGGGTCCTGCCAGCGTTTGCTCAATTTAGCAAATGGTCCAGAGATTCTTCGGCTATGTCAAGAGAATAATCGCGTCTTTCAGCTCATCGCTGATGCTCAACTCCCCTGCTATATGCGAAGGGGAATGTACTTTAAGGGCCTGTTCCAATGTTTCACTCTGGCACAGAACTTTTCTGCCAGAGCGTGTTTCCTCGTGGCCGCCCAGGATGGCCAGCTCAGTGCAGCTTATATGTTCCAAGTCTTGAACATCAGTCTCCTCAACCGCATCATCCCTCTCGACTACCTCGAGCAGGATGTGGCCAGAAGAGTCGTCAAGAAGTTTATCTACTCGGACATATCCGAGGTTTGCATCGCACGAGCCTCCCTTTGGAAGCCCGTGTGTAGTACACACGACCAGGAGTTCAAGGACCACTGTTCGAGGTGCATCTGGACTAGGGAAACTGAAGAGATGTGTGCCAACTTTGGTGTCCCGTTTACTGATCCAGATCCACTGTTTCAGTAGAGTTTTACATTTGGAGTTTCGGTTTCTCTCTTTTTTTTATGATAGAATTGCGGGGACGCAATTCTTTGAAGGGGGAGATAATGTAACACCCCGAAGTTTTCAAACCTCATAAATGAAAATTGGGCGTTTTGTGCTTTTGAAGTTCTCTCTTTAAAACAATCAGATTGTAAATTATAAAAACACGTAACTTTTATTTATGAACTCAACACTGAAGGGTCTTACAATTTTCAGGTTACAAGAAAAGCTCACTAACCAAATATTCCAACCAAGAACCCGATTACAATAATGGGAAGACTGTTTAAAACTACTAAGAGCCCGAGAATGCGGTAGGGGTTTCGAGCATCCATCATAAGGAACATAAGGATTGCTGAAGCCACCGCGACTGTGCTCAGCACCAAGGGGATCACACGAACCATCTTTTCTTCTCCTTCACTCACTTGGGGTAAGGGACACCCGAGACCAAAACTTTCTTTTTATAAGCACCCTAATATGACCGTTGAACCTCAAATGGATATATTTTTGACCGTTGTTTGCCCAAAGTATCCAATGTTTTGTTTTTGATCGTTGGTTCCTCCTGTCCTCTATGTTTTGGAAATAGGATGGCTTACCCCCTGGATGATTCAGAAAATTAATCATGAAGTCCGCTTCAAAAATGACATCAATGTTAATTTAATTAATTTATCTTTTGTTTCCAAAAATGTGACTTTTATTTAATGTTTCAAAACGACAAAAAATAATATTATTGTTTTCTTCCATTATGCATATTAATTTGAACAATTGAACTTTTTAATTATTTTAAACCTAATGAATTTTTATGAGTTATATATATATTGCATTAAATTAGATATATTATTTCTTTATTTTTGACCTTTATTAACTATTTTGGAAACTACGTCAAATTATGGTTTCTTATATTCATGTGTTTCGTAATTATCTCAACACACTTTGATTTAGTATAGTTACATTTAATAAAAATCCTTAATTGAGAATATTAAGGTAATTAACGATCAATGGAAATTAAAATATATATATATATACATATATATATTTTTCATGTTAGCATAATTATATTAAGTTACCATACGTTAGGAAATTATGTTTTCTTCATTGTAAAATGAAAATTTATTACTTTGAAAATTTGGGTTAAATGATATTTTTTTAATAACATTTAGATATTAATGTGTAAATTTAAATTTGGATAAGTATCAATATGTCACGACCCGTCCTCGGGGCCCGTGCCGTGACTACCCCAAGCCCGCCTTCCATAGGCCAGGGGCTGGCGACTAGCACCAAGGCGTAAAATCCCAGTAAACAGGGAAGGCATTGCCTTTATAAGTAACAACCACACAGAGTCAGCAAGCGGAAAGTAAAGTGCAGAAAAGTAAAGGGGCCGAAAATACAAGCCCAACTGTAAAGTACAACTGAAAAAGTAAAGTACAGCAACTGAAGAAAAGACGGCGGCCTCGTGTCGTCCACTGGCAATCCCACCTGAAGGGTGGGTACAGATAGCCTCCAGGCTCCTCGGGTCCCACGTCCGCTCCGAGCACGTCCCGCCCAGTGTTCCACCTCCGGGTACCGTCCTGCTCCACACCCCAACCGTGATCAGCGCTGTCCGTCGTCTGCAACCAACACAACAGGGTGCGGGCATAGCCCGTGCAGGGGTGAGTACAAGCTACTCAGTAAGGACCCCGAGACCCCCGAAGGTCTCCCGAAATCCACAAAGGATATATCACAAAAGAAAGATGAAATCACGAAGTAACATCTGACTCGACTTAGGTATATGCCCATACATATACCTAAGTCCCCAATTCTAGCTCTGCTCACGAGCTCAAGAACAACTCAATCCACAAAGGGAAGCAAGACTCAAATCCACAAGGAGAGTAAACAGTAAATCCACAAAGGATAGTTCAACACAATCCACAAAGGAGAGTAAACAGTAAATCCACATAGGATAGTTCAACACAATCCACAAAGGAGAGTAAACAGTAAATCCACATAGGATAGTTCAACACAATCCACAAAGGAGAGTAACATAAGATTCAGCTCAACCAGGTATACTTTTTCAGATGACGTCAAAGACGATCACTGATCCGTCTAAGTCGTCGGACCCACGAAGGATCGATAGGTACTAACCCCCGCAGAGGACCCACACAGGATCGGGCTCACACAGAACCTGTAGGCAGTGGCTCACACAGAACCGGTAGTAAGGACCCACGGAGGATCGGGCTCACACAGAACCTGTAGGCACTGATCCACACGGGATCGCTGAGTGCAGTAGTCGACGCAGTCCACTGAGGATCTCTGCACAGTCGTCGCCGCAGTCCACGAAGGATCTCTGCTCTGCCGTCGTCGCAGTCCACGGAGGATCTCTGCTCTGGCGTCGTCGCAGTCCACGGAGGATCTCTGCTCTGCCGTCGAAGTCACAGCCAGCGCTAGGGTTCCCGCACGCAGCGAGCTCGTTTAGGAGGGTCCGCTCCACGAGCCGAGAGGCGGATACATCAACTGACACGTAGTCCGAAGTTGATGTATCCAAAAGTTCCGTATCGACAACAGGATCTCAACGCAACAGACGGCGCGTCAATCGGACGCCCGGTCTGAGAGTTATTGGCATTTTCGTCCCAGGGGCCCGGTTGGTTTTTTAGGGAAAAACCAACCCGACCGTACTCCGCCTGTATCCGATCCTCGGGCGGAGTATGCCAAAAGTTCCGTCTCACTTAGAGGAAACTACCACAGCTGACGGTACGTCGTTCGGACGTCCGTAGCTCAAGTTATGAGCGTTTCCGCTCCGAGGGCCCGGTTGGTTTTGTGTACGAACCAACCCGGCCGAACCCAAAGTCTTCCGAAACCTTGAGTATAATATACCTAAACGACCGTCTCGATCCAAGGATCGCGTAGCCGCTGACGGTTCGTCAATCGGAGGTCCCAGGCCCAAGATATGGGCGAAAGACCGAAGAGGGCCCAAAACGGGGGTTCCGGGCCCGGGGCGACCCGGCCCGAACCCCCCCTGGGGTCGGCCGAACCGGGTCGGCCCGACCCGGCCCGACCCGGCTAGGCCGGGTCCGGTCCGGCCTGGGCGCGGCCCGGCCGACCGGACCGGCCGGCTCGGCTTCGGCCGAGCGGCCGAAGGAGGGCGCCGCGGGCTTGACCCGCGGCTCAAGCGAAACGCGGCCCCGCGGGGGGGCCGCCTGCCACGTGGACGCGGCCGGTCCGCCGCGTCCGTTCCCGGTTCCGCGCGGCCGCGGAACCGGCTGCCGCCGCCGCCGCGGCTTCAGCCGCGGCGGAAGTTCTCCACGGCGGCGCGTCGGGCGCCGCTGCCTCCGGTCGCCGGCGCCGCCGCGCCGGCGACCCGCGCCGCCGCCACCTTCCGTGGGCCGCCGGAGTTGCTCCGGTGGCCCGTTTTGCCTCCCGTCTGCGCCATTGTTCCTCCCGGGACGCGTCCTCCACTGCGGAATCAACAAATGGCCCTTGCGTCGTGCTTTTGCCGTCGCCCGCCAAATCCGCACAAAAAGGAAGATCGACGGAGGGTTGCCGGGTCTTGTTCGTTAGACCCGCACCCTCCGCGTTAGTCATAAACCACGGGAGGAATAATCAACAACAATTTTAAATAAATTAAAATTGTCGGAGATCATGTTCTTCATTTTAAAAGAATAAACACGGGGAAATAAGATAAAATAATCCAACATCCCTTACCTCGCAGCTGGCGTTGCCGAACGAGGGATTGTCGCGGGATTGCTCGTCGCGGAAGAAGGGGGATCGTCGCGTCGTCGCGGTATCCGGCGTCGCGTCGCTAATCTCCGGATCAAGAACAAACGGATTTAATAAATTAAATCCGTTGTTATTGAAATTAAAAAGGGAGAATTCAAACGATTCGTTTCTCACCTTAGTTGCCGAACGAAGATCGGCCGCGGAAGAAGAGGCGTCGCCGAAGAACGTCACGGGTAGAGCTCGTCGACGTCGCAGATCTCGGTGTGCGTCGTCGAATTCCGGTCGCCGGCGTTCTTCGCGTTCTTCGCGTTCTTCGCGTTCTTCGCGGGGAGGGTGGAGGTTCAGAGGAATTGCACAAAGGTAGCAATCCTCAAAAATAGACAAGTTGTCTATTTTATTATTTTGCCAACAAACGCAAAACGCGTAAGTAACGACCCATTTAATTCACGAAAGAAGCAGCCCATTTAATTCACGAAAGAAACAGCCCATTTAATTCACGAAATAAACTGCCCAATTAAATGGTCTGTTAAGAATTAAAGAAAACGCGTCGGTTGACTTTTCAGTTACTTTGACGGGTTTTCGCGGGTGCGTTACTTAGCGAAAGAAACGGCGGGGCTCGTGCGGGCCCCACCTCACAAATATCCTACCAAGGGGGTAGGATATTTCCGGATAGCATCCTATCCAGTTCAACTCAGTTCAAGCCGCCTTTAAGTGACTTCAAGTGGCTTCCAAGCAGCTTAAGTGAAATAAAATAAAGTTGTCGCACAAACTTTATTTTATTCTGACTTAAAGCCGCAAAATTTAAAAACCACGTCTGAGCAAACGCAACTCCGGAAGAGGCGTTTCTAAGCAAATACCGGCGCTGCGATTTCATCGGTGCCCTCAGAATTTGATTCCGGGCACCGGTTCAAAAGATAGAAAAACCCGCTCGTCCGTTCACTGAACGTACCCGAGCCAAACTTCGGAAATTGATTCCGGGCACACCGGGCCTCGGAATCAGGTGCCGTCTGAAGCTGCGCTCTTGTAAAATTCCAAAGAAAATTAAGAAAAAAATTTCCTTGAAATTTGCGGGTCTTTACATTACTCCCACCTCAGGGCTTTACGTCCCCGTAAAGATACATCAAAAACTAGGGGAACAAATGGGGGTACTGAGCACGCATCTGAGCCTCCTGCTCCCAAGTGCTCTCCTGGAGGTTCCCGTGCTGCCATCTGACGTGCACAAGAGGAATCGACCGCCCACGTAGGAACCGCTCCTGTCGATCCTCGATCTCCACTGGGACCTCCGCAAAAGTCGCCCCATCGTCCACGTCCAGCTCCCCAAAGTCGATGATGTGCGTCGGGTCGTGCACGTATCTCCTCAGCTGAGACACGTGAAAGACGTCGTGCACCCGGTGCAACTGAGGTGGTAGAGCCAGGCGATAAGCCACCTCTCCTATCCTGCTGAGGACCTGGAAAGGCCCGATGAAGCGTGGAGACAACTTGCCGCCTCGGCCAAATCTCCGTAAACCACGTCGAGGTGAGACACGCAAAAATACGTGGTCGCCATCCTCGAACTCTAGTGGCCTCCGCCTCCTGTCAGCATATGACTTCTGCCGGCTCTGAGCTGTCCTCATCCTCTCCTGGATGATATGGACCTTCTCTGTCGTGGCTCGGACCATCTCTGGTCCCACGAGTGCTGACTCCCCAGGGTCTGTCCAGCACAACGGTGATCTGCAGGGTCTGCCGTACAACGCCTCGTATGGTGCCATCCCGATGGTGGAGTGGTAGCTGTTGTTGTACGCGAACTCCACCAAGGGTAGGTGGTCCTCCCAGCTGCGACCAAAGTCGAGAACACATGCACGGAGCATGTCCTCGAGTGTCTGTATGGTCCTCTCCGTCTGACCGTCCGTCTGAGGGTGGAAGGCTGTGCTCAGATGGAGCCGCGTCCCGAACGCCTCCTGCAACCCCTTCCAAAGCCGGGAAGTGAAACGAGCATCTCGATCGGAGACGATAGACGATGGCACACCGTGAAGCCGTACGATCTCCTGGACGTAAAGACGTCCCAAGCTCTCCACTGAGCCCTGCTCTCTGATGGGTAAGAAGTGTGCCGACTTGGTGAGTCGGTCGACAATCACCCAAATGGAGTCGTGACCTCTGGAAGTGCGTGGAAGTCCAGTCACGAAGTCCATAGATATGCCATCCCACTTCCACTCCGGGACCTCCAAGGGCTGTACCAAGCCTGCTGGTACCTGATGCTCTGCCTTCACCTGCTGGCAGGTGAGGCATCGTGAAACGAACTCTGCCACAGCTTTCTTCATGCCCGGCCACCAGTGCTGTCGCCTGAGATCCTGGTACATCTTCGCCACTCCAGGATGCACCGCCAAGGGAGAAGTGTGAAACTCTCTCAACACCTCCTCTCGTAAAGCGACTGGTACGAAGGTACGTCCTCTGAAAAGGATGTCGTGCTCTGCTCCAAGGGAGAAGCCATCAGGCGCCTGACCTGAAGATATCAGTGCACGCCGGGTCTCACAGTCAGCGTCCTCACGCTGAGCCTCTCTGACCCGCTGTAGAAGTGGAGGAGAGACTGTGAGAGACTGAAGAAAGGCTGCTCCGTCTCTATCCACGAAGGATTTCTGCAAGGAGGCTAGCTGCTCCGTCGCCTCCTCAAGTAGCTGAATGCCCGTCCTCCTGCTGAGGGCATCGGCTACCACGTTCCCCTTCCCAGGAGTATAGACTATCTCAAAGTCATAGTCCTGGAGGAACTCAAGCCATCTCCGCTGTCTCAGGTTCAGGTCCTTCTGAGAGAAGATATACCTGAGACTCTGGTGGTCAGAAAAGACTGTGAAGCGCTCGCCCATCAGATAGTGCCGCCAAGTCTTCAGAGCGAAGACCACTGCTGCTAACTCCAGGTCATGAGTGGCGTAGTTCTGCTCATGCGGCCTCAACTGACGTGATCCGTAGGCGATCACGGCCCGCTCCTGCATCAGGACGCACCCGAGCCTAGTCCCTGATGCATCGCAGTAAACTACGTACCCAACTCCCTCCTCAGGCAACCTCAAGATAGGTGCGCTGGTCAATCTCTGTCTCAGCTCCTGGAAGCTCTGCTGACATCTGTCTGACCACACGAAGGGTTTCCCCTTCTTCGTCAACGCTGAGAGTGGTGCCGCAACTCTGGAGAAGTCTGGCACGAATCTCCGATAGTATCCGGCTAGGCCCAAGAAGCTCCGCACCTCCGTCACGCTCTTGGGTGGCTCCCAAGCTAGCACTGCCTCGATCTTCGCGGGATCCACTGCAACTCCCGCCTCAGAGATGACGTGCCCCAAGAAATGGACCTCACGTAACCAGAACTGGCATTTTGAGAGCTTGCCATAAAGCTGGTGCTCTCGGAGTGTGTCTAGCACAACTCGCAGGTGGTAGGCATGCTCCTCCTCAGTCGTCGAGTATACCAAAATGTCGTCAATGAAGACCACGACAAATCGGTCGAGGTATGGCTGGAAGATCCTGTTCATGAGGCTCATGAACACTGCTGGAGCATTGGTTACGCCGAACGGCATAACCAAGAACTCATAATGGCCATACCGACACCTGAAGGCCATCTTCTGCATGTCCTCGTCTCGAACTCTGAGCTGATGATAGCCTGACCGGAGGTCTATCTTCGAGAACCACCGCGCTCCCTTGAGCTGATCGAAGAGGTCATCAATCCGTGGCAGCGGATACTTGTTCCTCACTGTCACCTGGTTCAGGCGACGATAGTCGACACATAGTCGCAAGCTCCCGTCCGCCTTCTTGGCGAACAAAATCGGGGAAGCCCAGGGTGAAACACTGGGTCGGATAAATCCCTTGCCCTGCAAGTCCTCCAACTGTACCCGCAGCTCCCGAAGCTCGGCGGGGGCCATCCGATATGCTGGAGTAGATATCGGGGCTGTCCCGGGGTACAAGTCGATGTAAAAGTCTACCTCTCTACGAGGAGGTAGCCCTGGAACGTCGTCGGGAAAGACGTCCACGTACTGATCCACCACTGCAGGAAAAGCCGGACTCCGCACGTCCACTGCTCCTAGGATGAGGCTAGCCAACTGATGAGAGATAGGCTGCACTCTCCTCCGCGGAAGTCCATCCTGTGCTGCAAAGGTTCCCTTCTCTCCGGTGAAGGTAAACCTGCTCCCGTCGGTGCGAACACATCGCACCTTGCGCCTAAAACAGTTGATCTGGGCATGAACCGTGGATAGCCAATCCATGCCCAAGATGACGTCGTAAGGCCTCGACGCCGCTACAAGGAGATCCCAGCCGAAGCTCTCGCCTCCTAGAGTAAGCTCACACTGCCGGCACCAGTGCGTAATCGTCGAGTCTGCTCCCGTAGGAGTCTCTAGCCGTAAGGATCGAGCCAACGGCTCAGTCGGAATCTATGAGCTCCGAACAAGGGCAGAGGCTATGAAAGAGTGACTCGCTCCTGTGTCTATAAGTACTGCAGCAAGGGTGGAATAGACACAGATCGTACCTCGAATCATCTCTGGCAAGTCGGGGTCGTAGGCCTCCACTGCCTGGAGCTGGGCCTATCCCTGCCCGCCAGCTCCCTGTGGTCGAGGTGGCCCTCCTGGTGGTGGTGGGGGTAGAGCCTGGAAGCGTCGCCCACCACCCGCTGCTCGGCCAGCTCCTCTGCCTCGTCCGCCTCCTCCCTGCGGACCGCCACGGTCGACCCTCTGCCTCTGCCTGGGTGGCCCCTCCACCGTCTGCTGCTCCTCTGGTCGGCGAGTCGGGCAGTCACGAGCCATGTGACCCTGCCCGCCGCAGGAGTAGCACAGCCTGCCTCTCGGAAGGCTGGCACTCCGCTGTGTGCCCCGCACCGCTGAGCCGGTGTCCTGAGGCCGTCTGCGTGGGGGTCTGGTCTGCCTGGACCCGAGAGTCATCCGTCGGCTACCTGCTGCCGAAGACTCAGCTACCTGCCGCCCTGCGCTAGGTCTCGCCGCTGAAGAAGGCTCTGCCAGGAAGCTCTCGATCAGGAGGGCTCGCTCCAGCACTCCCGCCTGGGTCGGAATGCTGAGGGAGATCAGCGACGCCCGAATCTCCTGTCGCAAGCCCTGCTCGAAGGTCCGGGCCCAGAAGAAGGGGTCCCGTACCATGTCGGTCGAGTAGCGAGACAGGTCAGTGAACCTCGCCGCGTACTGAGCGACCGTCATGCTGCCCTGACGCAGCTGGAGAAGCTCCTGGATGCGCACCGCTCGGAGGGTGGCCGGGACGAACTCAGAGCGGAAGAGGCTCTCGAAGTCCGCCCAGAGCAAGGATGTCTCATCGTGAACCTGGAGCATCAGGCTCCACCATCGTCCTGCCGCTGCCTGCAGGAGGCTCGCTGCGAGAATCACCATGAGATCCGCTGGTGTCCTCACTAGCCTGAAGATCCGTACCACCGCCTCAAGCCAGTCCTCGGCGGCCTGGGGGTCCGCCTCACCGCGAAACCTGGGTGGTCGCTGGCTCTGAAACTCATGCAGTGCCCTGAGGCGACGTGCATCGTCAGCGTCTGGTACTGGCAGCATCGGTGGCTCGGCGGGTAAAGCTACCGCCGGTGCCACTGCTGGCAAAGGGCCCTGCACCGAGGCCTCATCGCTCGGTGGGCTGCCGTCGCGCCCTACACTCGGAACCCTAGCTGGCTGTCGTCGCGGGGCCATCCTGAAAAGGAGAACAAGAGCACCACAGTCAGAACAGTATACCTGGTGAGCTGGCACAAGTAATCACAAGGAAAACTTGAGACTTTCATAAAGCAGATCAGTATACCCGGTGAGCTGACATAAGTAATCACAAAGAAAACTCGAAACACACACGCAATCAATGTTTTCATGCATTAAGTCGGAAATCAGGAGTCAGGGTCCTGGTGTACGGATACGTCGGCCGCCGCACCAACACTGGGCTCCCTGAACTGATAACCACACTCAATACACTAAACACTATTGCTTCATATAGAAAGAAAGGACGATCAGAGTCTGCGGTAGAACCAACCCCTCTGATACCAATTTGTCACGACCCGTCCTCGGGGCCCGTGCCGTGACTACCCCAAGCCCGCCTTCCATAGGCCAGGGGCTGGCGACTAGCACCAAGGCGTAAAATCCCAGTAAACAGGGAAGGCATTGCCTTTATAAGTAACAACCACACAGAGTCAGCAAGCGGAAAGTAAAGTGCAGAAAAGTAAAGGGGCCGGAAATACAAGCCCAACTATAAAGTACAACTGAAAAAGTAAAGTACAGCAACTGAAGAAAAGACGGCGGCCTCGTGTCGTCCACTGGCAATCCCACCTGAAGGGTGGGTACAGATAGCCTCCAGGCTCCTCGGGTCCCACGTCCGCTCCGAGCACGTCCCGCCCAGTGGTCCACCTCCAGGTACCGTCCTGCTCCACACCCCAACCGTGATCAGCGCTGTCCGTCGTCTGCAACCAACACAACAGGGTGCGGGCATAGCCCGTGCAGGGGTGAGTACAAGCTACTCAGTAAGGACCCCGAGACCCCCGAAGGTCTCCCGAAATCCACAAAGGATATATCACAAAAGAAAGATGAAATCACGAAGTAACATCTGACTCGACTTAGGTATATTCCCATACATATACCTAAGTCCCCAATTCTAGCTCTGCTCACGAGCTCAAGAACAACTCAATCCACAAAGGGAAGCAAGACTCAAATCCACAAGGAGAGTAAACAGTAAATCCACAAAGGATAGTTCAACACAATCCACAAAGGAAAGTAAACAGTAAATCCACATAGGATAGTTCAACACAATCCACAAAGGAGAGTAAACAGTAAATCCACATAGGATAGTTCAACACAATCCACAAAGGAGAGTAACATAAGATTCAGCTCAACCAGGTATACTTTTTCAGATGACGTCAAAGACGATCACTGATCCGTCTAAGTCGTCGGACCCACGAAGGATCGATAGGTACTAACCCCCGCAGAGGACCCACACAGGATCGGGCTCACACAGAACCTGTAGGCAGTGGCTCACACAGAACCGGTAGTAAGGACCCACGGAGGATCGGGCTCACACAGAACCTGTAGGCACTGATCCACACGGGATCGCTGAGTGCAGTAGTCGACGCAGTCCACTGAGGATCTCTACACAGTCGTCGCCGCAGTCCACGAAGGATCTCTGCTCTGCCGTCGTCGCAGTCCATGGAGGATCTCTGCTCTGTCGTCGTCGCAGTCCACGGAGGATCTCTGCTCTGCCGTCGAAGTCACAGCCAGCGCTAGGGTTCCCGCACGCAGCGAGCTCGTTTAGGAGGGTCCGCTCCACGAGCCGAGAGGCTGATACATCAACTGACACGTAGTCCGAAGTTGATGTATCCAAAAGTTCCGTATCGACAACAGGATCTCAACGCAACAGACGGCGCGTCAATCGGACGCCCGGTCTGAGAGTTATTGGCATTTTCGTCCCAGGGGCCCGATTGGTTTTTTAGGGAAAAACCAACCCGACCGTACTCCGCCTGTATCCGATTCTCGGGCGGAGTATGCCAAAAGTTCCGTCTCACTTAGAGGAAACTACCACAGCTGACGGTACGTCGTTCGGACGTCCGTAGCTCAAGTTATGAGCGTTTCCGCTCCGAGGGCCCGGTTGGTTTCGTGTACGAACCAACCCGGCCGAACCCAAAGTCTTCCGAAACCTTGAGTATAATATACCGAAACGACCGTCTCGATCCAAGGATCGCGTAGCCGCTGACGGTTCGTCAATCGGAGGTCCCAGGCCCAAGATATGGGCGAAAGACCGAAGAGGGCCCAAAACGGGGGTTCCGGGCCCGGGGCGACCCGGCCCGACCCGGCTAGGCCAGGTCCGGTCCGGCCTGGGCGCGGCCCGGCCGACCGGACCGGCCGACTCGGCTTCGGCCAAGCGGCCGAAGGAGGGCGCCGCGGGCTTGACCCGCGGCTCAAGCGAAACGCGGCCCCGCGGGGGGCCGCCTGCCACGCGGATGCGGCCGGTCCGCCGCGTCCGTTCCCGGTTCCGCGCGGCCGCGGAACCGGCTGCCGCCGCCGCCGCGGCTTCAGCCGCGGCGGAAGTTCTCCACGGCGGCGCGCCGGGCGCCGCCGCCTCCGGTCGCCGGCGCCGCCGCGCCGGCGACCCGCGCCGCCGCCACCTTCCGCGGGCCGCCGGAGTTGCTCCGGTGGCCCGTTTTGCCTCCCGTCTGCGCCATTGTTCCTCCCGGGACGCGTCCTCCACTGCGGAATCAACAAATGGCCCTTGCGTCGTGCTTTTGCCGTCGCTCGCCAAATCCGCACAAAAAGGAAGATCGGCGGAGGGTTGCCGGGTCTTGTTCGTTAGACCCGCACCCTCCGCGTTAGTCATAAACCACGGGAGGAATAATCAACAAAAATTTTAAATAAATTAAAATTGTCGGAGATCATGTTCTTCATTTTAAAAGAATAAACACGGGGAAATAAGATAAAATAATCCAACATCCCTTACCTCGCAGCTGGCGTTGCCGAACGAGGGATTGTCGCGGGATTGCTCGTCGCGGAAGAAGGGGGATCGTCGCGTCGTCGCGGTATCCGGCGTCGCGTCGCCAATCTCCGGATCAAGAACAAACGGATTTAATAAATTAAATCCGTTGTTATTGAAATTAAAAAGGGAGAATTCAAACGATTCGTTTCTCACCTTAGTTGCCGAACGAAGATCGGCCGCGGAAGAAGAGGCGTCGCCGAAGAACGTCACGGGTAGAGCTCGTCGACGTCGCAGATCTCGGTGTGCGTCGTCGAATTCCGGTCGCCGGCGTTCTTCGCGTTCTTCGCGGGGAGGGTGGAGGTTCAGAGGAATTGCACAAAGGTAGCAATCCTCAAAAATAGACAAGTTGTCTATTTTATTATTTTGCCAACAAACGCAAAACGCGTAAGTAACGACCCATTTAATTCACGAAAGAAACAGACCATTTAATTCACGAAAGAAACAGCCCATTTAATTCACGAAATAAACTGCCCAATTAAATGGTCTGTTAAGAATTAAAGAAAACGCATCGGTTGACTTTTCAGTTACTTTGACGGGTTTTCGCGGGTGCGTTACTTAGCGAAAGAAACGGCGGGGCTCGTGCGGGCCCCACCTCACAAATATCCTACCAAGGGGGTAGGATATTTCCGGATAGCATCCTATCCAGTTCAACTCAGTTCAAGCCGCCTTTAAGTGACTTCAAGTGGCTTCCAAGCAGCTTAAGTGAAATAAAATAAAGTTGTCGCACAAACTTTATTTTATTCTGACTTAAAGCCGCAAAATTTAAAAACCACGTCTGAGCAAACGCAACTCCGGAAGAGGCGTTTCTAAGCAAATACCGGCGCTGCGATTTCATCGGTGCCCTCACAATTTGATTCCGGGCACCGGTTCAAAAGATAGAAAAACCCGCTCGTCCGTTCACTGAACGTACCCGAGCCAAACTTCGGAAATTGATTCCGGGCACACCGGGCCTCGGAATCAGGTGCCGTCTGAAGCTGCGCTCTTGTAAAATTCCAAAGAAAATTAAGAAAAAAATTTCCTTGAAATTTGCGGGTCTTTACACAATAATTATTAAATTATATGTTTTGATAAAAGAAATAGAGAATAATGAAAATATAATTCATGTTTTAAATAGGGGTTTAATAGTTTAATATATAAGTGTTTTAATGACCCTTGACTTAGGATAATATTAGTTTATTAATAAGGTTAAATTAATGATTTTATAATAGGTTTAATAAAATAATAAGATAACAGTTTTTTTTGTTTTTTTGTTTTTTTTAAGATAAAAACGATAAAAAAAAGAGAATGAATCGGGGGGGGGGGGGAGGGGCCGCGTGTTTAAAACACCGCGACAAGCTTGAGCCGTCCGATCCGGCGCCCTCCAATCGCAGCCATCCATCCCTTTTAATACCGCGTCGCATCCGGTCCGTCCGATCTGGACTGTTTTAATCCTGGTCGTCCACCGTTTTTCGCGTTTTCCTCTCTCCCCGCAACTTCTCCTTCTTCGTCGCGCACACCGTCGGACCAGTAGGATGTAGGGTTCCTTGTTTCCTCCGCCAAAGCCGTCATTGGTTACCTCTTGTCAAAGTCGGCGCCGCCCTCTTAATTACCGGCCTCGGTTCCTTCGACATCTCCCCAGTTGTAAAGCCGTTTCGTCTTTTCTTTTTTTTAAACTCCATGTTGTACCGAAGATGAAACGTTGCACCCGAGCTCTCTCGTTCTCTCCTCGTCGCCGCCTCGTGCTCTCTTCCTCCTCGTCGATCAGGTAAGGGTCGAAGTCGGTTTTTAAAGTTTGTTTTAATCTTCGGTTTTCATGTATATAAACATATACGGGATATATATATATACATATATATACTTATATACTTAAAATTATGCATGTGTATGGGGCTTGCATACATCATGATCCATGTATTAGGCCCTCCCCGTGTCTACTAACTTCTTTGGGGAAGGGAAAAGATTTTATCTTTTCACTTCGATGGTCATATGTACGTATATACAGTTTATATATATATATATATATATGTATAATTCCATAAACTATACCATTCTATAATTCTTTTTTTTTTCAGAATATATGATGAATGAGTATGATTATTATGTTTTAGTACTTTTGGTATAACGTGATGAGTTACTAAAATTATATATTCCCTTTAAAACAATTAATCCAAGGGCGATGCCAAGACTATTTATATACATGGTTATATATATATATGGTGAAGTTTCAGGATTGGTTTAACATCAAAATGACTTTTCTAACTTGAAAATTTTCATTTATCAGCATTTGGACAATTCTTGCACTTTTTGTAAAAAAAAGTATGGCGTGAACTATCAGGACTTGGTTATATATATATATAACCATGTGTATGTATGCATCTTGTGTAATCACACCCGAATGTCATGGAGAATCCCTCTTCTACATTTAGGCTCTGAAATAAAATGGTGGGAGACTAAGTCTAATTTGAGTATTATTTAATTAACTGAAACACTGAGTCACATTTACATTAATATGAATTTGGTCCCCATGTTTTGTAGCATGATGAAGTTTATCAAAAGAACTTTCACAATTATATATATATGTTTTTCCCCAAAGGTGGACTTGATTAGGCTCATTGTAACTTCAATTGCCTGTATGAAATACCCATGACATCCAATTATCATCATATGTGAAAGACTATGCTTTAATTTGGGTATCATGATATATGGAATGTTAAAGTGTTATGCCTTTTTTTCCTTAAAACCCAAGTTTTCAGATGTTAACTTTTTATGTGCACGAAGCTTTAGCATGCATATCACAATGTTTTTAATGATAGAACTGTTTACATGTTATGAATATGCATGTGAAAATGGGGTTTAATTATGAATGTATGGAACCCCATGAATGAATGACCATGTCAAGATATGTGAGGGATGTATAGGACTTAAATGTTTATGGACGGGTGCGCCCAGAATTATACAGCGCTCCAATGCATTGGGTAAAGCAAGAGTCTCATGAGACGTCATGTGCAACGGTCTTGGCGAATAGCCTTGGATCGTGCTATCATGTGCAACGGTCTTGGAGAATAGCCTTGGCTCGTGCTACCATGGGAAACAGGATTGGCGTTTGGCCTTGACCCATACTAAAGTTATGTTTTAAGGTCATGACGCGAGGTCTTGACAAAGTCCAGTATTATGCATCCCCTCTGCATGTAATGATAAAGGTTAACCAGGGGTTAGTTCAACTAACAGGACAACCCCTAGTTGAAAGCTCCCAAGATCATGAAAATGTACTTTATGTAACAAGAACTGTTTTCATATGGTAAACTGTTAGATGATCTGCATTTTACTCATGAACCATGATATGCCTGTCTTCCCTGCTTAGTCATAGAATTCTTTTAGAAGTAAAGTAACTTTGTTTTTAACATTATGCATTATTTATTCTTCTTATATTGCGCACTCTGATCATGTTTATATTAAAGCTCATTTCAAGTACGTGTTTCTTTGTGCAAGCGGTTTTCAAAGAAAAATGGATCTCATGTTTTAAGAAAAGATAATGTTTTAGTTTTATCAAAGTGTTTTATTTTCTTCAAAAAGGTCTTCTTTGAGAAAGGATTTTATTAAAATATTTTTAAAACCCCTTACTGGGCATTTTTGCTCACCCTACGTTTTGTTTAAAATTTTTCAGGCATGGAATGTACTAATGAAGTTTATCAGAGCAGCTGGTTTCCCAGAATCCTGAGCCTCGCAATCTTCTGTAGTCATGGGACATGATATAATTTTTTTGTAAATGTTGTAATGAAATGCTAAGTATATCATGTCTCATGAGGCACCCTGGGTTTTGGGGTCGCTACAATATCCATATACTTTCATTTATTTCTTTATCTTCACTGATCATTTTCATAAAGAAGGCTATGGGAGGTGCTTTTGGACAAAACTCAGGTCAATATATCTCTCCTTTGAAAAAAATTGTAGGCTATCCATTCAAGATTACTGATATTTATTTAATTTTGTAGTTGATCTTAGCATTATAGCTTGTGATCTAGTCCATCCCTAGTATAATGTATAATTCCATAATGGGAATGACAACTAGATTTGCAATGAGATCATGATTTCCAAAGTAAATACTAGAGTTTATATACACTGTTGATGCTTAGATAATCCCTCTATGATTCTTGACTGATAACTCTACTTCTAGCAGTTCAGGGATTGATTCTATATTCTTTGCAAATTTGGAGGAAATAAAGGAATGCATAGAACCAGAATCAAACAAAGTACTTTCTAGATTTGAGTGAACAACGAGAGTACCTACCACCACATCATTTGGAGATTCAACTCCAGACATCGTGATAAAAAAGAATGACTTTTATACCTTGGCCTATGATGAGGTTGATGGTGATTCCCCTCCACCATCTTCAGATTTGGATAGTGATTGGAAAAGTTCCCAAGCTGTCCACACTTAAAGCACTGGACTTCAAGCTGGGACTACACCATCTTACCTTTATCTTTAGTGTTGAGATGTTGAGGATTCACCTCACTACGACAGTTCCAAGAAATATGGTCATCTCTTCCACACTTGTAACATTTCTTACTCCCAATAAAGTAGTTCCCCGAATGCTTCTTCCCACATTTATTTGATGTGGGAAGTTGCACTTTCTTTCATCATCTTCCATGATCAAAGTTCCTCCCTAAGCTTGGATCCACTGATCTGTTATTTTCATTCGATCTATGGGACCATTGCATCTCTCTAAACTCTAGTTCAACCATTATAGAACTTCACACTATATCCTCATAACTGTTATAGTCTTGATTGGATAAATTCTTCTGTAGATGAAATATTATTCCACCAAAGAATTTATCAACCTTTCTATTAGGATCCATGAAAAATCTATAGGTGTAATGAGAAAGTCTTGTAAATTTTTTCTCATAGCTTCCCACATATTCATTTTCCTTTTGCTTCAACTCTAGAAATTCCTTCTCCAATTTCATTCACATCGAATGACAGAAATATTTTTTGAAAAAGGTTCCCCTGAACTCTTTCCACTCCATAGATTCAATCTCCTTTATTGGATTCATGTTTTTAACCAACATACACCATTGATAATCTTCTCCCTCTAAGAGGTACACATCTAGGGTGAATTTCTCTTGTTATAAACAATGGATTATAGAAAATTTCTATAGATCTTATCCATTGTTCATAAATCAATGGGTCGTTAGATCCACTTAAAGAAGGTGGTCGTTGACACATTAAGGACTCAATGAAAAGTTGTTCCCTTTGAGCCGAATCTGGTATCTTGGCTTTATTCAAGTTATTGGTCATAACTTGAGTCATTTTATTCACCATTATCATGAAGTTCTCCATTCCGGATTCCATTGGAGGGCCGTCTGTGCATGGTCCCTTACACTCACCATTTATGCGGTTCCTACTATTTCCTACCATTTTTTAAAAGAAGAAGAACTTAGTGAGAAATGTGTTTATTTTAATAATCTTATATTTATAAAGTAATTTTATGTCTTAAAACATCATTCTTAATTATGTTAATCATTAACAATAATTATATTTTCTATAAATCCTTCATAATGGTTCATAAAAAGCTTACGATTAACAAAAAATATCCCTTTGGAGTGTTAAACCAGGAATGAAGCAAGGCTTGTTATCATGCACTAGTTTCCATTTGAGTCTAGATCAAAGTGGTGTTTTTGGGTTTTACCCCTAAATACATTTGTTCTAGAGCTACGTCCACTTGTTCGTATCCAGATAGAGATTTCTTTTCTCAGAACCACTTACTTAATACTTTACCAAAATACCAAGATGTTTTCTTATATTTTAACTTTTTCATAAGGTTCTTCACAATATTTTCAAATAATAATTTCCACAAACAAATAAACCGTTCTTTGATATCAATTATGGAATCCTGCCTTTTTATTAAATAAACTTTTTATTACATGGTACAAAATAGAGGATCTGTTAAAGTTTAGTTTCTTAGAAATAAGGTACATAATATATGAAAAATTAAAACATTATTCTAATCCATTTAAAAGGATTCATCACAGGTTCATCGTAAGTAAATTTTATGCATATCATAACTTGGGGACATACATCAAATGAAAGGATGAGCATAAAGCTCAGTAAGGGAAAGAAAGAGAAATAATTTACATGTTATCTTGATAAAAATCAATAAGAACTTGAGGAATATAATAAAGGCATGAGAAAAGGAAAAAGGGGAATATCCTTATAAAAATATCTCGAATAATAGCACGAAAATGTGTCTACAACATTTAAATGAGACATTCTTAAGCATATCACTAAGGTTTTTAACCATGGTGTCATAAAAATTACTAAGGTTATTCATCAAGGTATTGTAAAACATGTCATCTCTAGAGATTAAATTCTTTACCCAATGCATTGGTGTGATATCAGGGTGAAAAATTCATATGTATTAATTAATTTGATCCACAAATATAATAATCAAAAATTTTATTAATAACATGTGGAGAATAAAAGAAATGGATTTCATATCAAAATCATGGTGTTTTAAAAAGTGTTTAAAGATAATATTTTTATGTCATTTATAACCCAAAGAATGTGAATGAGGGTCTTATGTATGTCAATTATAGAATAAAATAAATTATTTTTAAATATTTTTGAATACACCTAGAAAACAAATAGGTTTGGGTATTCATATAAATAAAATAAAAGGTAATTTCTTGAGGAGAAGGGAGAAATTTTGAGGAGTAAAATCGGCAGCATAACTGGTATAAAACATGGTTTTAGAAAAGGGTAAAAAGAGAGGGGGAAATGGGTATAAAATTCATAAAAAAATCTTAATATAGTAAATGGATAAAATAAATTGGATAGAATAACTTAGTTTTGAAATTTGAAAGAAAAACCACACAAAGAGGAAATTCGAATAGAAAAGAGAAGTGAAGATTTCCCTTACCTTGAAGAGTAGTTCCTAAAACCCGAGTATTGGGACCTTAGGGGCTTGAGGACACCTTGTGAGGACACCTTGGGAGGTAAAAATAGAAGATATTCGTGGAAAATTAATTGGGAGTGAATGAAAATGGATAAATGGGTGGGTATTTATAGAAAAAGTTGGGAATTTGTTTATTAATTTCTAAATTTAGGCCTTAGACACATAGGTAGTGGTAAATGAAAAACCAGGGGCCTGCACATGATATTTTCACATGATATTGGAAAATTGGTACACCTTTTATGTTATTTTAATCCAAAAGAGTAGACCATAATTTTATATAATTATTTTGGCAAGGAAAATTAATTTTTCCACAAAATAACATTTTTAAAGTTAAGGTTCCTAGTTTAGAATTTGGAAAGTAAGTTATATATTTGGTATTTGATTAAAATATATTAAAATAATTAATAATAATAAAATAAAATATTTTAAGTCTTGGATTATGGTTAAATAGTTATTACATAATTGTGGCATAATTATTATGTCATTAAACATACTGAAAAACTAAAACTATATTTTTACTATTCACAAAAAAATAAAGTATTTTAGAAAATTCTTATAAATTCACCCTAACCTAATTTAAATGTGATGATTTAAAAAATTATATTTATTTTTTAATAATAATTATATAAATATGATAATTTTAACTTTTAAATATAAAAATATTTATTTATTAAAAATAATAGTGGATTGAAAATGCATAGTAAAATTTCTGACACTTGAAAACAATAAAATTATTTTATCATTTATTTTTTAAATAAGAGTGTTTTAATCATACTATTTCATTACAATAAACCTTATTAATAATACATTATTTTATTATAATATTTTCTTCTTCTTTGAAAAGTAAAATCTCCATCCAAAAAATCAATTTATCAACTTCCATCTCAATTTTATTAAGCAAAACTATTCTTAAAACATAAATGATAGAATAAAAATTTTATTTAAACAAAGTAATTTTACAATAAGGCCGGTACAAATAATCCCTTATTACACTCACATACACCCTAATATTAAGGTGTGTGATGGTGGTAGTTTTTTGGGGTGCCTTAGCTAACATCGATCGAGTGGTAATCTCCAATAACTCGAACTTTTCCCATAAGAAATTTTGTTCAAGCTTCACTTGTTGAAGCTCAACTTGTGATTAGTCAAGGGTGAACCCTAGTGATGAAAACTCCCTCACAAGCTCTGAAAAATGGGCTTTAAATGAAACAAATCTACCAGTTGAGTCCATCAACACTTCCTTCTGTATCAATTATCCTTTATCAAATTTTACTTATAAACACTAATTATAATGTTAAAATTATTATCAAGAGTATAGTTCCCAATGGTAAAATTGAACAAAATTCATATAAAGATTGAATCCAGAGGGCCAAATTTTTCTTTATACTTACTTTATTATTAAATAGATTTGGTTCTGTTGTGTATAATAAAATATAACACATATTTTCTCAGGAAACAAATATTATTCAAAAAATCTGGGTCGTTACAATGATTCTCACATTACAACTGAAAACATGAAATATAATGTAAGAATTATTGTGAGATATTTATTATTTATTCTAGTAAATCCTTGTATTCATTCATAAATCCATTCTTAGTATCTCTGGAAAACATAATAAAGGGTGAGATCAAATGCTCAGTAAGGAAAAATGTATAATAGAAACTATCATAAAATAAATAAAACACAAATAATATGGTCAAGATAAACAATAATCAAATATAAAATACAACTAATACCATAAAATGGGAATAAATCCATGGATATCATAACAACATAAATAACCACATGGATAATAATAACTAGTTTCATAATGATAGAATGCATAATATCAGGCATTATAATCTTACTTCCAAGGCCATGTGCCAAGACAACATACATAAACAAGTAAGGTGTACACCAAATACCCAAACTAGTTTATCTCATGATACTTATAAATTCATCGATGGGATATAAAATTCCCCACCCATCACATACTAAGTCCAATGCATTCATAATATGGAAGATGTGAATAGAAATTCAATACATAATCAACATAAACATTTGTATTGAAAAACTAACACACAACATGCTAATATTTTCCCTATTATAATATGAGTATAATAAATATAGAGTAATATGATGAATGGTATAAATAGATTATATCCCAAATAAATTATAATATTCACCAAATAATTTTGATATAGATGAAAATAATTTAAAAACATTATTGGAATATTTCTTAATGAATACCCTATTTATTTTGAAAATCTGAATATTTTCAGAAGATTAAGACAAAAAATTTCCTTGAAAATAACCATGAAAACTTGTAAAAGAATCTTCAAAGTAAATAAATGCATGACAAAGGGAAAATCTGTTCATGTGGTGTATATTAAAACCATCATTCTGTTCACACATTTAATAAAAAAATTGTCTCGTTTGGAAAACAATAAGAAGATTCCTTTTAAACCATTTTATTAAAAGTCAAAATGAGAAAAATGTATTTAATAAATCACTGAATAATAGTAATTTTTTTTTGGAAAATATTTTAAATAAAATATGGGCATGTAAGAAAAATATTCTGGACTGAATAGAAAAATATAGTCATTTTCCTTAAAAACATTCTTTTGGTATTTTTGAGTGCCCAAGAAGATAAAAATAGAAATAATACTTTAAAATAATATAAATAACCATTGGAGAATAAAATTTATGAGTTTTAATATATAAATATAACATAATTATTCTAATGTAAACTTGAACATAAAAAATCTCGAACAAGGATGAGATTGTGAAATAAACCCTTACCTCAGGCCTGAATTGATTTGTAAGTAATTTTAGCCTTCTATAAAATAAATTTAAATTTATTATAATTCTATAAAATAACCATATATATACTTATAATATCATATATTGTCCACTTATAATATTTCAATACCTATTTATTAATAATTCTTTATTAAAATCGTCGTTTTCGAGTGTTAACTATTTATTTTTTCATATAAGTTTCAGTTCAGTAGTTTTGGTCATTGAATATTTATCATGTTTGCATAATCAATATGATTTTAATAATGGAATAAATATCATATATATTCATCATATACAAAATTTTAATCATCCTTTAAGGTGTACATGAAAAATGAATCACATCGCTTCGTGGAGGTGGTAGTCCACATGTACGCATGAGCGACACTATCATTTTTTTAATGAGTAGAAGGGTAGAAAGGTAAATGATATATTATATTTATAGAATCATAATTTTTTCATAAATATAATATATATTTATTAGTTCCATATTTATAACCATCCAAGTAAATTGGTGATGAAAAATGAATTACACCATTATGTGGAGACGGTAAGCCGCACATATGCATGGGCAATGCTTTCACTTTTAATTGGATGGAAAAGAGATGGAAAATGGTTTTTCCACAATCATAATAAAATACTGGTATATTTATGATACTATATTTATTATTTTAGTATGGGTACAACATATTTATAGGAATTATAAGAATAAATAAACTTAAAAGAGTTGTAAAAACAATTACATCTTATTCGATTGACCGTCTTTAGACCCCTTATTAAGGACCTTTGGAATTGTATTTTAAGAAGACCAGAACCTCTTATTCTAATATCAGGAAGTTTTGAAGATAATTGGGTAGGTTTTTGTCTATCTAAGAAGCTCAATGTGGTGTAAAGAATAGATGGGAGGGGCGTCCTTTTACAAGTGAGGGGAGGGCTACTTTTGGAAATTCTTGAAATAATATAATATAATATATGTCTAACTCATATAAAATGATTCAAAAATGACATGAATTAGAATATAAAGAGTATATAATCTTAATATAATCATAAAATAAAATTTATATAGTTTTAGATATCATTTTAAACGTTATATTTTTGTTTAACTCTTTGTTTAACCGATTTTAACCTTAACCGTAGTAATAACTTTTTCAATATTAAAGGGTCATAATTTTACTTATAAGGTGTAAATTGGATCATAAATAACCAAGGGATGATATTTTATACCATTTATAATCCTTCTTGTCCAATTTAAAGTTTTTTATTATTTTTAAATAATTTAATAAAATATTATTTAACATAAAATATCATTAATGTCATTTTTGACACTATTCATTTAATTTGACTTTAAAGGCATGAATATAGTAATGGAATTATAATATAATCTATTTTAATATAAAAAATAAATTATTATTAACTATAATATTCTTTTTGAACCATAACTCATCCTAAATACATTAATTTTAATGTTTCTAAAATTATTTACTTTGAGTTTTCCACTGCTTGCACAAGCACTATGTTAGAGTTGTATAAGAATTCAAGGTAATTATATAATCAATAAAAATTATAAATAAATTAATATCATGATTTTTTTTTCGTTATACTAAAAATAACCTTTAATATTCGTTAAAAAATTATTTTTATCCCTATGTGAATATATACGAAAAATTTAAAATCAAGAGAGTGACATTTTGTTGTTTTCTTTTCTTAAAATATTATATAGGAAATTTTCATAGAAAAGTGTCCCATAAACAATTAAAACTAAATCCTAAAGTGATAATAATAAAAATAAATTCATCCAATAATAATTAATATGAAAAAATGGTGGCCTTATCACTTAGTTTTTGTAGGTTCCGGGTGGAGCGAAAGCTTCATATGGGGCATGCACAACTTTGATTTTTTTGTCATGATTAATGATTAATATGAGATTTACATGACCATAAATGCCATGATCAATAAAATTGAATAAAATAATATAAAAAATATATAAACACTGAAATCAAAGTTTATGATCATTACATATTATTTATAACTAATTTAAGTAATTAAAGAATTACATTGTGAGAAATTATTTCTTTATTGATGGATTTGGAAAAACATTACATAATACCATCATTGAATTGTAGGAATAAAGAATATATTCCCTCTAGAGGTGATCTACACATGTTCCACATACCTTCAAAAATCACTGTAGGAATCTCCAGGTGTGAGCATAGAAGATCCTAACACTTGTGTCGTTCGCCTTTAATCGCCCCAAGAATCATTTCAAGGAAGGGTTCTCTTCGATCTCTCTAGAATTGAGAGGGGTGGTGGGGGAGAATCTCTCTCCATTATTGAGAGCATTCTTGGAGAGGGAGCTATCTAGGTATTTTAGAGGATTCTCTTCAGATCTCGTTATACACAACACAAAATAAATTGGTTCTCTTAAGAAAATAATATGACTGGGTTTATATATCGCTAGGGTTAGAAAATAATAATTTCACATGCAACCTTATTATTTCCGTAATCCCTTAATAACCCCATGTCTATAATAATAATAATAATAATATTATTTCTTATCATTCTCTAATCTCAAAAATTAAATTAAATATTATTTATTCAAATAATATTTAATATATATTATTTCTCACTGGACCATTAAACTTGGTCCACTATTCCTCCATAATATTTATTGAGCCATGAATAATGATTATTTATTTAATAAATAAATACCAATACATTATTCACCAATGAATAAATGCATATTATATACACTACATAGAAAATAAATATTTATTAAACATTTTACTCACATAATATTATATTGAATAACTGGTGATTGAATATATACATTAAAGAAAACATTAATAATTATCAAATCACATGTGGTAATTATATTTATTCAACTTGTTAAGTAATAATATTATTTAACTGAGATTCTGGATACACTTAGTGTGCAGCACTCTAGGACTCTTTCTCAGTGACATTAGGTGAAGCATCCCAAAGTCTAATGTTTGCATATAGAAATACACTAAGGCAACCATAGAGAAATATGTTAATGTCACAACAACATAATAAATCATAATAATAATTACTTTTTAATATAATACCTTTATCATTATATTTATAATCAAGCAGGTTGCATGCTGGTGCCATCAACCTATATTCTCGATGTCACTTTCTTTGAATTTTTAGAAATTGAAGTTTCCTATAGAACACCATAACCATGGATTTATTTTGGATATTTAATTTCTATAAAAGCGTATAAGATATCAACTCCCATTAAATAATATAAGGGAAAAAAATCCTTTCTCACATTATTCATTAATGAAATATTACTCATGATGAACCCAACATATCCTACCTCACCACGAACATATGTCATCATAGTTTTTGTTAATATATCAAATTAAGTGACTTATAACATTCATTAACAATAATCTTAAAGTCTAAGGATCAAGACAAACATCCACAGATAGGAACATCCAATGAAACATATAAGTGTGGATTTCCTACTGGCGGGTCTCATTCTCATAATATCCTAGATTGGATATTACTAAGGGTGTACACCATGGGAAGGTACGTTGAAGTCCTATGAGTATCAACCCTAATAGACTATATCATTTGTGTCTCTTAAATTATTTAATCCGACTATAGAACATATATTTAAGAATACTGCTGTGGTACTTTTGGGTTCTCATTATAACGAGGAACTTCTATGACCTTTCAGTGCGACAACTACTCATAGAAAATTATCACATACTATGTTACGAAGAATAAAAATAATGATGTGAAGGGGTTTATTAATATTAAAAACAATTAATATAGGTTATCATAAAGTACATAGAATATAGTTCTAGGGAACCAAATCCAACAAAATCACACTTGTAGTAGAGCCAACTTCTAACAACCTTCAGTCCGATAGCTATCACATGACACTCATGCTTATGCTAAGATAAGACTTTAGTCAAGGGGTCTGCCTTGTTTTCTTCTATAGGAAATATTCTTACTACAACTTCACCCTTCTGAGAAAAATTACTCAAGCGGTGATACTTACAGAGTATGTGCTTTATCTGTTGGTGTGACATCGATTCTTTTGCAAGATCCATCACTATAGTGTTATCACAATACAATGTGATAGGGTATAAACTACTAGGTACCACATAAAGATCCTAGACAAAGTTTCATATCCAAATAGTTTTCTTGGCTACATCAAAATCTTTTATAAACTTGGAATCCACTTTAGAATTAGTGATAACTATCTACTTTGAACTCTTCCATCTGACAACTCCTCCATTGATATAGAAAACATATCCCGACTATGACTTTAAATCCTTATGATATATTTGAAAACTAGAATCAATATAACCCCTAATGACTAGATCCTCATACACTTCATAAACTAGGAACATATCCTTAGTTCTTCTTAGTTTTTTAAGGATAACCTTAACAGAAGAAAAATGTTGTTTTCCCAGATCAATTTGATATTTTACTACTATGATCAATGAATAGAAAACATTAAGTTTGGTACATAACATGGAATACATGATTAATCATATCACTAAAGTGTATCAGATCTTACTCATTATCTCTTTCTCCTATTGTTTATAAGGACACCTTTTCTTAGAAAGATGTATAACATGTGACATTAAAACTAATCCCCTCTTGAATTGTTCCATACTAAATCTATTTAGTATCTAGTCAATGTATGTACTTTGAATTAGTCCAAGAAACCTATTATATCTATCATAAATGATATTTATCCCTAGAATATAGAATACTACACCTATTTACTTCATGGAGAAACAATTTTTTAATTAGCCCTTAACAGACTGCAAGACTGGTATGTTGTTTCCAATAAGTAATTTTTCATTAACATATAATACTAAGATAATGACTGTATTCCCACTAAACCTATTGTAAACACATGTCTCACATTATTTATTAATGAAATAAAATTCTTTTATAGCTTCATCGAATAGAATTTTCCATTACCTAGATGCTTTCTTCAATACATAAATGAATATTTGTAACTTTCATATCCTTTTGGAATCACCTAGAGTAACAAACCCTTATGGTTATGTCATGTAGACATATTCCTAAAGGTTTCCATTAAGGAAAGTTGTTTTGACTTCGATCTACCAAATTTCATAGTCTTGGGAAGATACTATAGAAAGTAGAATTTTTATGAATTTAAACATGACAACTAGTGAAAATGTTTCATCGTAGTCAATTCCTTGATGCTGTTTAAACCCTTTAGCTAGTAGCCTTACTTTATAAGTATTCACTTTACCTTCCATGTCTAGTTTTCTATTGAATACCCATTTGGACCCTACGAGCTTTACATATACTGGTGCATCAACCATAACCCAAACTTGGTTTTGATACATGGAATCCATTTTAGAATTCACGGCTTCTTGCTATCTTTCAGCTTATGATATCTCTACTACCTCTTTATAGAAGATAGGTTTATCATTGTTAACCAATAATGAGTCACCATCTTTGGTGACTAGAAAACCATATCTCTCCGGTTCTCTCATCTCTTTTATTCTACTATACAGAACTTGTGTTTTAGGAACTACTTCTTTCATGGGGACCTGTGTAATCTGTTCATATACCAAATATTGTGTATCTTGAGCATCAAATTTATCAATGTAAAAATTTATCCCACTATCCCTTTTGAGTATATTCTCACTCTCAAGAAAGATTACTTGTTTGGTGACAATCAATTTCTTATCTAAGGGGATGTATAGGTAGTATCCCTTTATTTCCTTAGGATACCCTATAATGATACACTTTGTTTTCCAATGTTCTATTTTTTTACTAAAAAGACCTTAAAGAATTCCTCACAACCCCATACACGTGTATGTGAAAAAATAGGTTTCTTTTCACTCCATAAATCAAACGAGATTCCGTTTTCCACTTTAGTTGGCACCCAATTTAGTGTGTATGCCAATGTTTATAATTAATATCCCCAAAAAAATAATGGAAGATATACATGGCTCATCATTGACTTTAAAATTTATAAAAAGGTACAGTTCCTCCTTTCACTAACACCATTCCAATGTGGTGTGTAAGGTGGAGTGAGTTGGTATAGAATACCTAACTCCCTTAGATTGTTGAAAAAATCTTGGTTAATATATTCACCACCTCAATCTAATAAAATCTTCTTTATCTTCTTTCCAAGTTAATTCTCTACTTCATTCTTGAATTATTTTAATTTCTCAAAGGACTTGGACTTATACCTCATCATGTAGGTATATCTATATCCACTGAAGTACTCAATAAAAGTTATGAAGTAAGAATAAACACCTCTAAATTATACTGGAAATGGTCTACACACATTAGTATGTACCAATCCTAGAAGCTCTGTGGCCCTTTCACCATGTCCATTGAATGGTGGTTTCAATATTTTTTCTTATAAATAAGCATGAAATCTTTCAAGTGGTATTAACTAAAAAGAGTATAAATATCCATCTTCATAGAGATTTGTTAAACGCTTCACATTTACATAACCAAGATGGGGATGCCATAGTTGTGTGTTATATGAGTCATTTGAACATGATTTGTTATCTACTTCCAATAGTTGTTTTTTTAATTTAATACATAAATACCATTATTTAAATATTTCATACCATAAAATATGTTTTCTTTAAAAAAGAAACAATTTTTTTCCAAACATGAAAATAAAACCATCTATATCTAGGTAGGATATATAAATTATGTTCTTGGTAATAGTTACTACATAATAACAATATATTAAAACAAATATCATTCCTATTGGAAATGAAATGTAGTAGTCACCAATGGCTAGAGAAACTATCCTCACACCATTGGTATCTTGAAGATCCACCTATCCTATAGAAATATTTTATAATCTACTTGGTTCTTGCATTTGGATATAGATGTGAGAATCACAAGGCATATATAATACCCAAAGTGTATATATTGAAATATTAGACTCAGTAATGAATTCACATTTAGCTTCCCCTTTCTTCTAGGTGCAGTTACTCTTCCAGTGGCCTTGATTGCCACATGAAAAACATACTTATTTATTTTCCTTACCCTATCCCTGGATCTTTCTATTCTTGGAAGGATGGTTCTTAAGAGATTTAGACTAGTTATGAGTCTTGGACCCCTTCACCTTGTTATTCATTTTATTATTCACTAAAAGAACCAAGAGTTTGTCATGCCCCATGTATTTATCCACTTTCCAAATTAGAGTAAAAGGCTTTGAAATATTCTTATAATTATTTATCATGTTATAAATAAAAATAAAACTGGAGAAAGACTTTAGTAGTGAGGAAAGTATGAGATCTGTGTGCAACTCATCTGGGAATTTAATCCCTAAGATGTCTAAGCGTTCAATATAGTCAATAAGCTCAACTACATGAGCCCCAACTGGTGGTGAATATACAAGATTAGTTATAAATAGAGCATTGTAGATATCTTATCTCTCTTGTCTCAACTTCTCTTGATAGATATCCCTAAGGTGAGACATATTTCTATACACATCCATGTCCTCATATTGCTTCAAAATCCCATTGTTCATGGATGATTGGATGAAACAATGAACATATGTGGAATCATTCAAATGTTTCTCATATAGAGATAACTCTTCATCACTATCCTCTTTACGAGAAACATCGGGAATAGATTCTTCCAACATATATAATTTCCTTTCATGGAATAAGATAATGTATAATAGCCTTTTACACTCTTGGAAATTTGTGATGGTGGGAAGGTTATCCTTATCAAGTATGGATCACAGTAATATGTTTAAAGTCATTTTTATTATTGTTTCTATAAATAATATGAGTAGAGTTTTAGTACTCTCTGATAAAATTTAGACAAATAAATAAATAAATATTATATTTATTAATCTCACACTATTTTATCAAAACCCAATATCCCTCACCATTGTCTTCAAAATATCATATTACTTGGATATTATAGTTACAAAGATCCATATTCCCCTTCTCATCAACCTGATTTTTTTTTGGTCAATAAATTTGAAGGGTTTTAGGTAGGAATTCCAAATTCCAACTCTATTAACTCATAGTTCCTTGATCTATTGAGTGGACTCCCCAATCTTGAAATCCTTAACTTGGATTTACTCTACCTTTTCATTTTAGTTATAACAAGTCCTTATTTGGAAGTCAAAACTTGATGTGAACTAAGTTAACCCAAAATTTCAAGTTATAATTCCATGATAATTGAAATCACCCAAAATTTGGATGGTAAAACACTTTGAACTATGGTTCAATTTTAACTGAAGTAATGGAAGTCTATAAAAACTTAATATATATAATTGAGCGATTTTATATTTTATGTATAAATTTACAATTATTATCTTTATTACACACTTTTTTTAATATTAAGTGAGTTTACTTAAGTGATTGACCATGTATTAGATAGTTTTTATGCACAATTCAATTTATTTTAATTCTATATTGCATGAATATTAATTCATTAATTCATGTGATCACAACACAACATCCATAATGAAATAACCATGCAACTTTATAGAAATAAAATAATAAAGTGGTATAACCATGTACTTTTACTAATGGTTAGTTTATCCAGAGGATGATAAACTAACCGTCAACCTAGGGGAAAAACACCTTGAACCATTAATGGTTCATGTTTTAGTTTTCCACCTGTCCACCTATACATCTCTCTTAGATTTGTTTCACCTCAGTTCCAAACATGAACCTTCTACACTAGCTTAGGATCTCCATCCATTATATATGCTTTTATTCACATGTAAGTGATGGGAACCAAAGTATTGGTTAAGGGTTTTACATAAAAGAAACAATGAGCATGTATTCCCTTACATAGTGATAGGAGGGATGAAACGCATGCCAAAAATTTAATTTAATAATAAATTAAAAGAAATTAATCACATACAAAGGTTTGTTCTAGTATCATGATCATCCACATGGATGCAACGAATTACACATTTAATTAGTACTCAATTCTAATTATTTTTATTTAAGATAAATCATGCTTGAATAAATTAATTATCTTATTTAACTAATAAATTATTTTATCTTAATTATCATCCAAATTTTATTGAGATTCGCATCCATCATAATTTTAAACAAATTAAATAAATTTATTTAAAATTAATTGTGTACAAAAAATATATCTTGGAGGCAACACGGTGAGTACCCATATGAACCACCCAATATGTATTATACTCATATACTGTTTAATCTTGTGACATGTGGAATACATTAATTATCACGTAATTTCATGGAATGCACTATCAACTTAATGACCACATGTAAAAAATGGTATTTATGCATCATGTTATACTTCAATGCGTATAGAGTAATAACTATAATACAACTTATACACAATATAGAGATCCAAACATTACACAAAAATTAATTAGACGTTTATATATATAAAAACCATCACATGGTGTGTACTATAAAATTAATGACCACATAGAACACATGTTGATAAGGTTTTAACAATATAATAAATCAATTTTTAATTCTATATAATTTGGTAAAAGTACATGGTGTGTACATTGAAGTTACAGGGCGTGTATTATTTACACTGTCTATCCGCAACACACATCTAGGGACTCAGTCTATAAATATTCCATGGAAAATATTAGATTACATGGTGTTTACATGGGATACATGGAATGTGGTCTCTGAGTTACATGGTAACCAGTCATATAGTCTAGGTAAGAGGATACACGACCCATCTGTGACTAAAGGACTATATGTTGTGTATGGAAGTTACACATTTTTTACTCCGACTGACCATAAGCCAGGCTGACCTAATCAACATGTGTTGTGTAATTAAATTCACTACATTTAATAAATACACATGGATTGAATTAATTCTAAATTAATTCAGGGCACATTAAACATTAGTACTCAGTGTGTACCTCTGAGTTACACAATGTGTACTCTTGTGTTGTCTGACCAGACTCCTCAACACCTCTGGTTGAGATCTTTACATTTATTTCATTCATAAAATTAATCAATTTGATTATATTTTTGTGAAATAAAGAGGAAGAAAGAAAATATCACAATTCATATTAAATAATGATCAAAATGGAATTGAAAACTAATGAAAAATTCATAAATCAATCAATAATATTTAAATAATTATAAATAATTATGTGACTGATTTGATACCACTTATAGGTTTCAGGCACAATGGAAGCATCATATAGGGCATGCCCAAATTTAATTTTTTTCATGATTGATGATTAATCCAATATTTACATGAAAATAAACGCCATGATCAAAAAAGTAAAATCAAAGAATATAGACAATAGATAAACACAAAAACTAAAGTGAAAGATCAAAACATATTATTTATAATTAATTTAAGAAATTAAAGAATTACCTTATGATAAATTCTTTCTTTATTGATGGATTTGACAACATCTCTACATTGTACCGTCGTTTAGTTATAGGAATCGAGAATAGATTCCCTTCAGTGGTGATCCACATGTGTTCCATGAACCTCCGAACATCACCATAGGAATCTTCAGGTTCTATCAAGACATATCTTAATGTTTGTGTTGTTTGCCTTTTATCACCCTAAGAATCATTTCAAGGAAGGGTTCTCTTCAATATCTCTAGACTTGGGAATGGTGATGGAGGATGATCTCTCTCCATTCTTAAGGGAGTTCTTGGAGAGAGATATCTCCAGGGATTTGATATGATTATCTCTGGATCTCATTGTGCACAACACAAAATAAATTAGTCCTCTTAAGAAAATAATATAATTGAGTTTATATATCTCTAGTGTTAGAAAATAATAACTGCACATGTGATCTTATTATTTCCATAATCCCTGCAGAACCCGATGTCTAGAATAATAATAATAATATTATTATTTATTGACATGCATTAAACTCACAAATTAAATTAAATAGTATTTATTCAAATAAGATTAAATATATATTATTTCTCACTAGACCATTAAACTCGGTCCTACATTCCTCCATAATATTTATCAGCCTTGAATAACAACTATTTATTTAATAAATAAATATCACCACATTATTCTTCAATAAATAAATAAATATTATATTCACTAAATAGAAAATAAATATTTAATAAATATTCCACTCACATGATATTATTTTGAATAACTCATGATGGAATATACATGATCAAAAAAACATGAATAATTATTAAACCACATGTGGGAACAATATTTATTCAACTTGTTAAATAATATTATTATTTAACTGAGATTCTGGATACACTTAATGTGTGACCCTTTAGTAATCTTTCTTAGTGGCATTAGGTGAAGCATCCAAAATTCAAAGTTTAGCATCTAACAACATACGAAGGCACCCATAGAGAAAGAAGTTAATGCTATAATGACATAATACCTCATATAGATGCTTACTATGTAACATAATCATTTTATCACGATATCTCCAATCAAGAAGGCTACATGCTGGTTCCATCAACCTATGTGTTAGATGTCTATTTATTTTACTTTCAAAAAAATCAAACTTTCCTATAGAATACCATGGCCATAGATTTATTTAGGATATATCATTTCCATAAAGGGTTTGAGATATAAAATTCTATTAAATAATAGAAGGGATACATCCTTTATCGTATTATTCATTAATGAAATATTACTCACGACACACCCAACATATCCTACCCCACCATAAACATATGTCATCAAAATTTTCATTAATACATAAAGTACACGACTTATAATATTCATTAATAATAATATTAAATTCTAAGGTTTTGTTTATAGTGAGTAACTTAAGAGGTGGGTGAATTGAGTTCCCAATTAAAAATTTTATTTAAAAACAATTAAAAACTTAAATCCCAAATATTAATAAAACACCCATTTAGTAAAAATAGTAAAAATATATAAATTTTATCATTCAAATAATTTCTAAGAAGTGGTATTAAGGCTCATTTAAAATATATTATAAATATTTTAACTTTTGAAATTAAGTTACTTAATCAAACTATTTATATAAACACAAATTAAGAATAATTATCAAAGTAAATTTTTGTTTAAAATTTTGAAAAAGGATATCAATTTTTAGTTTAAAGTAACAAAACTAGTCAAAATACATAGAAAAAATAAATCAAGGGGTTCAGTCTCAAGCTGAGACTTAATTCACTCCACTTCTGCTACCAAGCAGTTTATAACCTGGATCGGGTTTTACAATCAACTGTGCATAAGGATATCTTGCCACAAATCTTATTCCATAATTATTCAGGGGATGAAAACAATAACAGGTCACATAGGATCTCTTCCATAGTTATCCGTGAGACTAAAAATAATTTTTTTGAGAGAATGTGTTAAGAACACTCTAGTTTAAGCACAAGAGATAGTGTAGATAGATAAACATAGTACAAAAACACACTGCTCATAAGTAAAGCATAAGTATGAACATAAAGAGTTTAAAAATGAAGAAATGTAGTGCTTCTAAATGGGAGATTCTCTAGTAGTTCTGAATTCTTGATTTTGTCTTTGAAAGGAGATTGAAAAAGTTTTTTAAGAAAGTTTAGAAAAATAGAGTGTCGTATAAGGTGCTTGCATAAAAATATTTTTTTATTATCTGTGCATTATAAAAATTTATTTAGTAGTCTATCATAATATTTCTTCATGAGATAAAAATCATCTTTAAAGAGATCTTCATCAGAAGTATCTATTGGAGAATAATCATTCTATATTAAATACTATGATGCTTCATTTAATTCATAAAAAATTAGCCATTGAAGATTTGAAATGATTCACTACTAAGTTAGAAATGATAATATATCTTCACTTAAAGTAGGGTTAGCTGAGAACACAATAACTTACACAGTCAGCTGATGCGGAAGGTGACACGGTCAGTTCATCTCTTCACATAGTTATCTCATTTGCACGTGTGGTAAGTTGATGACTTTATATAGTAAGATCATAATTTGTGTGGTCACTATATTAGAAAAATAAATACTATTAGTATATTACTTTATAAAAATTTATACATACCCTAGAATGGTAATTTGATTTCTTCAAGCAGTAAAGTAGTTTAATTCATGTGGTAAGGTAGTTTCCTTCATGTGGTAAGGTTCACTGATTTACACGGTAGGTTGATTACTCATGCAGTAAGGTGGTTTCTATCACACATTAAGATGAGACTTCAATGTACGGTCATATTATGACTTATAATTTTTTTTCATCTGTATTATGGTAATATTTTTATTTGCATATGACAGGGTGAAACATAATGTATGGTAAGGTGATGTTAACACTTAAACCTCATATGGAAATGTATCACGGAAAGCTTTATAATTATCCATTTTTTATTTATTTTTATAATAAACCATTTTCTAATCGAAAACATGAAGATTATTAATAAAAAGATAAACATGATTTGGGATCATTAAAATAAGGAGGTGCCGATCTAATCCAATAATATCCTCCTTTTTGGTGATAAAAAGTCATGAAATTTAAATTGAAATGAATTAAAATCATGCAAAGAGTTTCCACTAAATTCAATTAATCTTAATTTATCACATTATATCGCATTATTCTCACCATTTTGAGATTATCAAAAAGAAACACAATGAGGAATAAAATAAAGTAAAAAGAATAAAATAGAGAATGAAATTCATATAGAAAAAGATATTAAAACAGAAGAGTAAAAACAAAATATAGTAAATCCCTATCAGAAATCCTAACTTAAATCTGAATGAGAATCATCTATCATAAATATAGGAAGAATAGGTTCCTTTCATTTATAAGTATAGGTAGGAACAAAAGTATTCCTAGGAGAAGATGGTGAGGTAGGGGCTCTAATAGCCATACACCTTGAAACTACTCTAAGTTACTGAAAGGCTTGGTTATGAGTGAGAAAAAAATGATTGATTATAGAGGAGGTAGTAAGTTGAGATAAGGGAATATATGAGGGAGCTGGGATAACATTATGAGAAGTATATAGGTAAGGTTCCATAAACTAGGTAAACTCGCTGACAACCTAAGAACCATGCTCTAAATATTGAAGAAAATCATTTTGATTCTCTCTGAAATATTCTAAAATAAGATTTATAGCTTTAAGAATATCAACTTGAGATTTAAAATATTGAGTCAATGGAGGAATATTAAAATATAAAACAAGAATTATAAAAATCCCTTTCAGATCTGACTTTGTAAAGATACTACTTAGATAATAATCAATTAACCTTTTTATTATTTCTTAGTCCTGAATAGCTTGCTTGGAATCCTCATGAACTAAATTAAGGGACTTATCAGTATGAGTATGAAACCCATCAAACACAGCTTCACGAGTATTTTTTTTAATTCTTCAAAAAAAAAACTTGCATCTCATGTTAAATTAATGGTCTGCTCTTATCTTCATCAATCAAAGGAGATTAATAAACAAGAGTAGGCTAAAACACATCATTCATGAATCTCCAGTCTAACTGAATCATCATATATGATGGATCAACTTGAAGAGAACCCATATGAGCTCTCATATCTCTAATTTTATTTTACATCATCTCTATTTTGAAATTAAATTTGAGCTGGAGATGATTGATGGCTAAGGTAACAACTTTAGAAATATCCTCTTACCTAACTTGATTTAAAGAGTTTTGAAATTTATTAAACACATGTTTGAGTATCTACAACATATATGATTTAAATACAACTAATTAATCTTTAGTAACATTTGAGGATGATGGAATAGAGGGTACAAGTACAGAAGGATACAAATCACTAGACCAATTCATACCATTTACCTCATGTAAATCCTCCATCAATATATCACTCATAGTCTAATCCTCAAATCTCATAGAAACTTAAACTTTACCATTATTAGAATCTTCAACAATTTCCCCATGATCAACAAACCAAGAAGTTTCAATTCACTATTGAATTTTAACCTTAGTAATCAAATATCCTTCTAAGTTTCATTTATCAGAAAGAGTGGAAGGTCCACTATGTCTAGATGGACTTCTTCCATGATTTTTATCATTTAAACTAGAATATTCTTAGCATAGTCCAAAAGATCTAGGATATTTCCCCCCCTCAGAAGGTGAATATGGTAAAGGTTTTCTAGTGTAACTCCTAATAACATGATATCCTTTTGATCTATACCCATATTCATTAGATACAACAAATTTATCCCACTCTGGATCATCTTCATAAGATAATAAATCTTCTTAATTAAGATCAATAACCTTTATTTATTATTATTTTTCTTCTTATTCTTTAATAACTTCCTCTTATTCTTTAGTAGGAGAAACAACATCAATATACCACTATAATTTAATCAGTTTCAAGACCTAGATCTATAATATCCCTTGGTTTAACTAGATACTTGAATGGATTAAACTTTTCATAAAATTTATCTAGGTCAACCACAAATTCTTGTTTTTAAGGATTCCAGTTAACTTTCATATGCTTACTAATATTTTGAGTAAGACATAATCTATTAGAAGTAGTCATTTAATCTTCTTACCAAGGAACTGGTCCTTTTTATTCTATCAAAGTATAAATTAACTGAGGATATGGTAAGGAACTGAACCTTAAATATGGATTGCACATCTTAACCATATGACTCATAATAAATCTTCAGATATTGATCCGAACACCATTCTTCATTAAAAATAGGAAAAACATATTCTGATTCATAAGAATACTAAAGTCTCATTTCCTTAGACATATAACATGGTGAATAAACTTAACCAGGAGACTACACACACCATTTACCTCAACAACAATGGGTATTTTAAGAGTTCCATTCCATGTGCTCATATAAGGTATTCTCAAACTTAAATTTTAGATGATTAACAAGATATTAACTCTAATAATCTTTATACTCTCTACTATATAGTATGCCCAAAATTTTTTCCCATCATTTCAATAATAATTTTAAAACTTTACCATTTATTTTTGATTTGAATTTATCTCTCTTTTCTCTAGGAAATAACTCAAGGTTATTATAAAACTCTTTAATAATATTTAGATATAAGGGTATACCATTTTCTTTAAACCATTTAGCATAACCTTGTTCCTAAATTACATTCTGAACTAGAAATTGGATTGAATTAAACTATTGAGAATCAAATTATTTCTTTATTGAAATTGGACGATTAATGAGATACAGATTATTCTACTCTACTGAAGCACTCAATCTGGATTTCTTCTTCTTTGACTTCCTTGAAGGAGGTGACTGAACGGGAAAACCAGCTTCCAACATACACTCCATACTTGAAATTCTAATTTGATTCAAGATATATGAAGGTTTGAAAATGGGTGGTAAAACAGAGTGGTTTGAGATGAGAGAGTGAGAGTTTTGAGAAGATTAGAAAATAATCTCCCTAAAATATCCTAAAATGATAGAGGATTTCTAAATAAAAATAAAGTTATCAGTTCCAATTTGGATTCAAATTTTAATTTAAATTATTTAGGGATTGAAATAATAATAAACTTAAAAATAAATCCCACAAAATTATTTCCAAAAAAAATTCAATGTAAAAAAATAGAGATGGTAAGTCTGATTACTGTGGATTTTTAAATATCATAAGAATAGTAGGAATGTTAACTGCAACGTATAGTAGGTGTGGTAAACATACTATTAAGAAGTTCACAATAATTATGTATTAACCATATGAACATATATTCCTGGTAAGCATAGTGATTCTGTGAGTATATTTGATATGGTAATAGGTGTTCATGGTAAGCTCAGTGATCGTATGAACAAAAAAAACTGACGGTCAGCCTACTGACCATATGAATTAAAATTCATAGTTATATCCAGAAAATATTAGAAAATAGAAGTTAAAACATTTTGACATCCAAAATAATAACTAATTACTAAATTAAAAAATTTTAACAGAATTTATCATTAAAAATTAACGTTTGATATAATTTAATCTCTAAATAATCAAACCCTTTGTAAATATATAATCAAGTTGATGTTTAGTACATATGAATTAAAGATTTATATCACCTTTATGGTAATGATCTCTTAGAAAGTGATGTCTTATATCAATATTCTTTGTTCTGGAATGAGATACAAGATCCTTAGAAATATTTATTACACTTTTATTATCACAATTTATTGGGATATTTGTAAATTGATATCCATAGTCTAGAAATATGTGTTTCATCTATAGAATCTATTTAGAAAACTGCATTCAGACATGTATTCATCTTTAGTAGTGGATAATTCCATAGAATTCTACCTCTTACTACACCATGATTCTAGATACTTTACCAAAAATTGAAATGTTCAAAAAGTGATTTTTCTATCTAAATTATGACCACCAAAATCTACATATAAATAACTAACTAAATCTAATGCATGTCCTCTAGAATAAAACAATCCTAAGTCAATTGTATTCTTGAGGTATTTGAAAATTATTTTTAAAGCTAATAGATGTTATGTTTTTTTGTGTTTTCTTGAAAAAGAGAACACATACATACACTAAACATAATTTCTGTTCATATAGTAGTTAAGTATAGTAATATTCCAATCATACCTCTATTAGTAGTTTGATCAACTGATTTACCAATTTTATTAAGATACAACTTGTAGTTAGTACTCATGGGAGTATCACAACCTTTAGCACTATCCATGCCAAATGTTTTATAAGATATTTAGTGTTCTTGGTTTGATTTAAAATAATTCCTTCTTTATTTTGAAATATTATAAAAATAATAAAGAATTTCAGTTCACCCATTAAACTCATTTCAAATTCACTTTGTATTATTTTGGAAAATTCAGTACACAAATAATTTCTAGAATATCAAAAAATAATATCATATACATAAATTTTTACAATTAATAAATCTTTTAAAATTATTTTAATAAATAAATTAGGGTCATATATATATTTAATAAAACCTTTTGAAATTAGAAAAGAACTAATCCTATCATACCAAGCTCTAGGAGCTTAATTTAAACCATATAAATCTTTTTTTAATTTAAAAATATGATTTGTAAAATGAATATTTTGAAATCTAGGGGGTTGTTTCACAAAAACATCCTAAAAAATATAACAATTTAAAAATTCACTCTTCACATACATTTTATATTGTTTGAAATCCAAATGTGCTTCATAATTAAGCAATATTCTGATGGATTCAAGTCTATCTAATAGTGAAAAGTATTTATCAAATTTAATACCTTTATATTTATAGTATCCTTGTGAAACCAATCTACATTTGTTTCTAATTATTTTTCCTAATTCATCAACCTTGTTTCTAAACACCCATTTAGTGCCAATAGTTAGGTAGTCTTTAGGTGTATCCACTATTTCCCAAACTTCAATTTCTTTCAAATTGGTTAAGTTATTATTGCATTGACATTACCCAAAATTAATTATTAATTTCATCATTAATGTTCTTAGGTTCTAGATATGACCAGAATTATTGATGTTCAACCCTATTTCTAAGAGAAGATCTAGTTTTAGTTCCTCTATCTAGGTCTCAAACTATACCATATAAGGAATGATATCTATGTGTCCTAACAACTCTAGGAAAAGGAGGGCTAGAAATTTCATTATCATATATAGGTTTGGGTTTAGGTTGTTCATCAAAACTGGAAGATTTATTTATAAAAGGTCTGATAGAAATGTCACCAATTTTATCATTTAAGTTCAGACTAGAAATATCATCCTCAATATTTTCTAAAGATTTTTTTAGGATCACATGTATCTGTTTCATCAAATTTTACATGTACATATTATTCCACAATTTTAGTCCTTTTATTAAATATCTTATAAGATTTAATAGTTTTTGAATATCCAAGAAATATTCCTTCATCGCTCTTGGATTTTTTTTAATATTATCCTTTATATTAATAATAAATACCTTGAAATCAAAAACTCTAAAGTAAATAACCTTTGGTTTTATTTCTTTCCATAATTTATAAGGGGTCCTTTTTAAGAGATGTCTAATTAAAACTATATTGATTATATAACAAGTTGTATCATAGATTTTCCCCCAAAAAATAGGTAAATCATACTCATTGAGTGTAACATCCCAAGTAATGAATAATTGATATAGTTATCTATGTCTATTTATGAAATATATAGTGTTTTATAGGCTTAAAACGAGAATAAATCCAATCTTAAGCATGGAATACACTAATATTTTTAAAAGATTATTTTATTGCCTTTTGGTGGAAAACCTTTTTTAAATCAAACTTTTGACAATTTTATAAGCTCTATTTGTCAAACTAAACTTATTATTTATGATTGGGACATTTAAATTTACATTGGATAATTTTTTGGTATTTTTCCGACAATGTTCATTTTTTTAATGAATAGTGAAAAATACTGCATTTTACATCAAAACTGCTTTTTCATCTAATTTAATTATATGGTTATATTATCTTTTTAATTGGTTTTAAAGTGTAAATAGAATATATTTTTACCATGTAATCCAATGGTGGTCATTGGGATTAATTTCACTTTTGAATTGGGCATAAACAAGTGCCAAACTTTTCATAGATATTGTTTCAAAAAAACCCGCTATTTGTTTTGACAACGGGAATTATTTTTAAATTAATTATTGAAATTTATATGTTTGGAATTTGGTAAAATGGATTCCATATTTTGAATCATAAGGTCCAAATTATGTAATTAAGACTCTTTTGTTTTTGGACATTATGAATAGTAACGACGATAATTATCTTTAATTATCTTGATTAATGAGTAATCAGGTAGTTAAGGATAATAAAATAATATCATAATAATAACAAATGACCAAAACATGTGTCCTAATGCTACTATTTGTCTCATGGCTGACCATGGGATTCCTTGTGCCAAACTTGGGGACCCCATGGAATCACTTTTGTGTGAAAGTGACTTTTTATCTTTTTATTTTTAAAGAAAGTTAAATATAACAAAGAATGTATCACCTGAGTAAAACATTTTTAATTTTTTATAAATAAATGATCTATTGGACTATAAATAGTCAGTGAAAATATAAAAATATTTCCTACATCATAGTATTTTTTTTATAATTTTTAGACACTAAATAAATTAAATTATTTATGACATCATGATGATGCAGCGATTACCTCATTATTTAACGATTTAAATAAAATGAAAAGATAATGTAAAATATAAGAACTACACATGTCAAAAACCTATTGTATGGGTGGATTTTTAACTCTTATCAAATTATCCTAGAAATATATAATTTTGGGACCTTTTAAATCTGAAAATAATTTTATAATAAAGTAACCTTTTATAACTTCCCAAGAGTGCCCCTCCTCTCCTCTTATAAAAGGCCCCCACCTCTACCACCTTACCCACACCTCTCAAGACTTTTCCTCAGCCAACCCCTGCCCATTTAGTCTCTCCACATCCCTCTATTACTCCTAGAAGCCTCACTTTGGGTAGAAGTCTTCCCAATGAAGCCTTTGATCTCAAATCAAAAAAAGTTACCCGTTTTTAAGGTAATGTCTTCACTTGTGTTCTTTTGTTTTATTTTGCTTATCCAACCCCCTAAACTATTTTTATTCATTTATTTTTTAACAACTCCAATATCTTTAATATACTAGGATGTTTTTATAAGAATCTTTCTATCTACACTTACACACACCTACATCTAATGGTTAAAGAACATACTATTTCTGTGGATGGCGAATTTTTGCCTCACAAAACGATGATTGTTCAATATTCTTCTAACACCTTAAAAGGTGGCCATTAAGATGTCACTATATTTATATATGATATATAATATGTTTATGTTTTCCTTATGCTTCTGTATTTTTCATTTATGTCATAACTTTATGGTTTCCATTATGGGTAAACGCGATATCTTCATTTTAGGAAGTGCGGACTACCGCCCCCTCAAAGTGATTTGATTCGTTAATGCCATATGTGGGACATATAAAGGATAGAGTTAATGATATTATATATGATATTATACTGTAATTATAATATACCTTTATGTCATTATGATTCCATTCCATAAAATACGAAATAGAAATGAAAGTAGTGTACATGCGTACGTACGACTTACCGTCTCCATGAATGGTGCATTTCATTTCTTACCTCTAAATGTTATGTAATATTATAAATGCATGTATATACTAAATATATATGATATATATGATATCTAAATCATGAATATAACTCTGTATATAATGGATACATGAACAACTTATAATTATAAAGAGTTTATTTTTGACTCAAGTACCAATGATCGTTAAAACAACCGTTATTAACTTAAATAATTACATAGTGTTCATGACATGGTAATAAGTGATATAAAAGGAATAATTAATTTTAAAAAGGTTCTTAAGTAATTAGGAATTAACTAAAGTTTATTATTTAGGAGATTAAAGAGCAATCGAGTCACGTCGGACACGAGGTAAGGGAACTTCTTAACCCAATTTTCATTCTTTGGGTTAATCTCCTACTTTCAAATTATGTCATGATATTATTATGTCCTATATTGTATTTTTACTTTCTTTATGTGTAATTATAGTGAATACACATAATAGATCTATTTTATTTAAAAATGATCTTTGTAAGGGACTTCTTCTCAATCTCCATTCATTGAGGCATATTTTGTTTTATACACAACTTTCTTTTATAAGGTGTATAAACCCCTTTGAATTTTACGCTTATTAAAAAGGAATATTTTTATACGAAGCATTTACTAAATGAAAAAAGAGAATGTTTTTTTGTCGTACGTATGTGGCGACAACGACTTCTCCACCGCCGTGACCATTATTTGAGTTTCAGCTTCCTCTACAAGCCATAACTTTTTTTGAATGAAAAATAAATACCATGTTTTACTTTTATTTTATTTTTGTATTGAAAATGGTTTTCATAATGTTTTTATATCAATGTGTTGTATTGATATCTTGTGATTGAAAAGTGGAAATGTTATGTTTCCTTTATGCATGTTTTATGTGATACGATTATGTTATGGTTCTTGGGAATTGTTATGAAGACGGGTGGTTCCATGATAAACTAAGGGAGGCTGAGGCCGATATAGATCTCCAATGCATTGGGTAACGCGAAGGAGTTAAATGTTAAGGTTTCTCCAAAGAGATTTAGGGAATATACTGTGATGAGTATTCCAAACGTAACCAAGAGGGTTACTCCCTACGTAAGAATATTATGAATGCCTCAAGTTACCTTTATGTATTATGATTTCTATTATTTATTCATGATTTTATGAGGTATGTTAAAGTTCTTATGTTTTATGGGTAAAGTATGATTTCATTCTTATGTATATATGAACTCATGTTTCCTTTCCATATTTTTATAACCCTTACTGAGCTTTTTATGCCCATCCCAAGTTTTTGAAATGTTTTTCACAGGTCAAGGGAATGGTACATGATATGATGATAGTGTCAAGGAAGTGTCAAGAAGGAATCCATGTTTTATTTTAAATATGTTTCCGTTGATGGAAAAAAATGAATACTATCTTTTATGTAACAACTTTGTTTAAATATGGAATGTAATGCAAGTTTTATGATCTAATTCTCTAAAACTCTAAACCTGAAAAGATCCTCAACGTGAAATCTTGTAATAACACAAGATTAAGTAAGGTTTAAGGATGGGGCCTTATAGTTGGTATCATAGGCTGGTTTAGATAACTTTAGGAGTTAGAATTCTATTAAATGATTATCCAAAAATATTTTTTTTTGGTCAAATTGAAATGATATAGCATTTGAAGATTACCATTTTGCTTTATCTAAGACATGTTTGTTCAGAATGGTTTTCCGCAGAGGAAACAGGGAAGTAGTGATAGGAAGGAACACAGAAGGAAATAACCTTCCGAATCAGTATCCTGAGATGGTCAGAATCAGAACTAAACAGTTTGTTGTAGTGATGGCTCAGTTGACTCAGGTGAAAAATGATGGTTGTTTTTATTGATGATATTTTGGTGTTTTCTAAAAGTGAAGAGGATCATGAAAGACATTTAAGGGTTATTTTGAAAACCTTTAAAGAAAAGAAATTGTATGGGAAATTCAGCAAGTGTTAGTTTTTGTTGCAACAAATTTCTTTCCTTGGTCACATTGTTTCTAAAGATGGGATAACTGTTGATCCTGTAAAAACAAAGGTTGTTGAAGAATGGCCAAGACCCACAAATGTAACTGAGATTCGTAGCTTCCTTGGTTTGGCAGGATATTACCGAAGTTTTTTTGGAATTTTTTCATGGTTATCTAGTCCAATGACTAAGCTAACTCGGAAGGGTGTTAAGTTTATCTAGACAAAAGAATGTGATGATTGTTTTCAGGAATTGAAAAGAAGATTGGTGAATGCTCCAGTTTTGGCACACCTTCCAGGAATGGTGAGTTTGTTATCTATAATGATGCTTCATTGAAAGGACTTGGTTGCGTCCTAATGCAGAATGATCAGGTAATTGTATATTCTTCACGTTAGTTGAAAACTCATGAGGTAAATTACCCTACACATGATTTGGAATTAGCTTCTGTTGTTTTCGCTTTAAAAATTTGGAGGCATCATTTGTATGGAGTAAAGTGTGAAATATATACCGATCAAAAAAGTTTAAAGTATATATTCACTCAGAAATAATTGAACATGAGACAGAGGAGATGGCTAGAGTTAATCAAGGATTATTATTGTACAATTCATTACCATCCAGGAAAAGAAAATAAAGTGGCTGATGCTTTGAGTCGAAAAAGTAATGATTCATTAACAATGTTGCATTTGGAACGTGATCCTTTGGTTAAGGATTTGATGAAATTTGGCATAAAAGTTGTTGGTGCAGGATTCCCTTATGTTTTGTTTCAGGTATTAGTGAAATCTTCTCTATCAGACAGAATCAAGCAAGCACAGAAGCAAGACAGTGAGTTTCAGAAAAAGGTAGAGCTGGTTCAGAAGGGTAAGTTTCCTGAATTCAACATTGATAATGATTATGTTTTGAGATTTGGGAAGAGATTGTGTGTGCCTTGTGATTCACAGTTTAAGAGAGAGTTGTTATGTGAAGCTCATAGTTTTCCGTTTTCAGTTCATCCAGGAAGTACTAAGATATATAGAGATTTTCGAGAGTATTACTGGTGGGACGGATTGAAAAGGGATATTGCTGATTTTACTGTGAAGTGTTTGACTTGTCAACAGTTAAAAGCAGAGCGGTAGTTACTGAAAGGGATTCTTTAGCCTTTACCAGTACTAGAGTGGAAATGGGAGAATATATCCATGGACTTCGTTGTGGGATTGTCGAAGACACCTAGAGGTAATAATGCAATCTAGGTTATTGTTGATCGCTTGACTAAATCTGCTCATTTACTTGATATATGAGATAATTTTTCCCTAGATCAACTTTCTCATTTGTATCTTAAAGAGATAGTCAGGTTACATGGAGTTCCCCTATCCATTGTATCTGATCGCAATCCCAGGTTTACTTAAAACTTTTGGAAAGGCCTTTAGAAGTCGTTGGGTACTGAATTAAATTTTAGTACAGCTTTTCATCCTCGATCAGATGGGCAGTCAGAATGAACAATTCAGACTTTGGAAGATATGCTACGTGCTTATTCGATGGATTATCAGGGAAGTTGGGACCAACATCTTTCTTTGGTTGAATTTTCATATAATAACAGTTTTCATTCTAGTATAGAGATGGCACCATTTGAGGCGTTATATGGGAAGCGGTGTCGAAATCTAGCTTTTTGGGATGAAGTGGGTGAAAAGAAGCTGATGGGACCATAATTGGTAGAAGAGTTGGTAGAAAAAGTTTAGCTGATACAGAAACACATGAGAACATCTCAGAGCAGGCAGAAGAGTTATGCGGACAACATGAGGAAAGATCTCTCTTTTGAGGTAGGTGATCATGTTTTTCTCAAAGTCTCACCATGGAAAAGTGTGATGCGATTTGGTAAGAAATGAAAGCCGAGTCCAAGGTTCATTGGATCATATGAAATTATGGAGAGAGTTAGATCAGTTGCTTACCGAGTGGCTTTACCTCCGAGTTTATCTCAGGTACACAATGTTTTTTATGTTTCGATGTTGAGAAAGTATATGCCAGATCTATCTTATGTTTTGAGTCCAGAGGTAGTTAATGTAACACCCCGAGCTTCCACAATACGCTTCTCATTCAATAATGCAATAGCTTGCATTGTACGCAACTTCGAGTTCTAAAACACCGAGACTAATCAAAGTAGCCGTTATGAATAGTAATAAACACTTTTTAAAATTATAGAAATTTTATATTTCAAAATGGACTTCATTTTTGGATTCGGAATATCGAAATTAGCCTATGTTGAATTTTTGGTATTTTTCTAAGAACTTCTAATTTTTTATGAATAGTGAAAAATACTTAAAAACAACTTTTTTAATCAAAATAATTTATAGTGATAAATTATACTATTTAGTGGTTTTAAAGTATAATTGGAATATATTTTTACCATTTTATCCAATGGTGGTCATTAGAATTAATTTAACATTGAAATTGGACATAAACAATTGCCAATCTTTTGATATAAATTGTTTCTTAAAAACACGCTATTTGTTGTGACAACGGGAATTAATTATGAAATAAATTAATGCAACTTATATTTTTGGAATTTTGTAAAATATAAATCATTTTTTAAATCAGAATATCAATTATATCTTAGGGTGAAATTTTGGCCTTATTCTGAAAAACTTCAATTTTTGATGAATAGTGAAACCACTAAGTGGTTGTTAAAAACTGATTTTTCGTTAAAATAAAATATTACCACTTCTGTGATTTGATTTTCAAAAATCCGACATACATGGTTGTCATTAAGAGGTAAAATGTGGTTCAATGAGATTAAAATAATTTTTTTGTGAATAGTAACTTTTAAGTTCTTAATCGCGATTAGAGGTAATTAGTGTAGTTTAAGATAAAAATAATGTTTTAATAATATGAGATGAGCTTGACACTTGTACTACTCCTATTGGATGAGTCATGGCCGACCAAGACAACCCATGAGTCAACTTGGGGACCCCATGGAGCCACTTTAGTTGGAAAATGACATTAATATATATTTATTTAATGTTAAAATTAAATTGACACAAACATGAGTTGTTTTACTAAAACAGTTTTTAAGTGGGGTTACACAAGTCCAAATTTTGACTATAAATATTCATTAGAAAGATAAAAAGATTTAATACATCATAGTATTTTTTTTATAATTTTTAGACATTAAATAAATTAAATTATTTATGACATCATTATGATGCAGCGATGACCTCATTATTTAACGATTTTAATAAAATGAAAATATAATGTAAAATCCAAGGCTTACACTTGTCCAAAGACTATTGGATGGGTAGATTTAGAACCCTTATCACCTTATCCACGAATTATATAAGTGTGGGACCTTTATAATCCGAAAAGCATTGTACAATAATGTAACATTTCAATCTTTCCAAAAGAGCCCCTCCTCTCCTCTTATAAAAGGCCCCCACCTCTACCACCTTATTCACACTTTCAAGCCTTTTGGTTCGGCAAAAATCTACCCAAATACTCTCCCAACTTCTCTCCCTTAATCCTAGAAGCTTTAATTTAGTCATAAATCCATCCTAAGGAGTCCTTTTGATCAAATCAAAAGGAAGAACCCGAAGAAGAGGTAACATTTTCATCACCCTCTTTCATGTTTCTTTCTTCTTCCACTCCCTCTTTGTTTATTATTTCAATTCTAAAATTATAACTCCAGTATCTTCTATATACTATTATGTTATTATAAATATGGAACAACCATATTCAGTATTCTACCCATCATTTGAATGACATGTCACCATACGTGCGTACGTACGGCTTACCGTCTCCACGTCGTGGTGTAATTGTTATTCAATATATTATTATTTAGATGGGTATAATAATGATATGTAATTCATGTAAATAATAAATATAACATGATAATGATTCTGTATATATGATATACTATCCAATTATATATTATTTTAATATCAAAATAATGATATTGTCGCTCGTGCGTACGTACGGACTACCGTCTCCACGAACACGATGAGATTCATTCTCCGTCGTATCCATTCAAGTATAATTATCATTTTATGATTTAAAAATAATGTTTAAGGACATGATATCATTCTGGATATGATTAAGATACAACCTATCCATGAAAAACATGACTTACGTAACAAAACATATAAAAGAAAATGAGTAAGTTAACACCCGAAACAACGATAAATCCAAGATATTGTTAACAAAGCAATGTTAAAAGATCATATATGATATCATATGAATGTATATGATTCTTGTATAATTTAATAACAATTATTTCACCATTATACAGGAGTTTAACCTACCCCAACCAAGGAAATGTACAAGGTAAGGGTTTACTTCACAACCTCTTCATTATCCAAGGTTGTTTATACATAATTATCTACTAGGACCTCATTATCATCCACATCCATGTTTCTTAAAAATGTCTTTCAAAACATTTTTACTATTAAATGGAAAATGGGTTAAAGTCATTTATACCCTTATATGTTTTTTAAAGGAATCTTGCCGTCGTTTTCCAAACAATGTACTTTTTGACCTTTTTGACAAATTTAAGGTAAGAATGTTTTTTTTAACTTATACGGCGGGTGCGGCTATTTTCCGCCATTATAACCTCGTCGAAGCTTCCCTTACAAGCTTATAATAATATTTTCAAAGTGAATGTATTATTTTATAATTATGGGACTTTTAAATGATTTCAAAAAAGAGAGATATTTCTCTCAAATAGCTTTGATTTCATCCATGTCAACATCCTTTGATGGGTTTTAAGTTTATTTGAAATTGATTTATGATACAAAACTTCCATTGAGCATTTTGTGAAACATTTGACTGTGGATGTGTTATTTTTATACCATCCATAGTTTATAAAGAAACTGTTGACATTTCATATGCTAGTTTTAATACGAATATTTATGTTATGTTTAAACCTATTCATATAAGGAATGTATTGGACTTAATAAGTAACGGGTGGAGCCCGCTATAGATCCTCGATGCATCGGTAGGTCTCATGAGACAATTAGACGTGGAATTGGCCGAGGCCCTTTCCCAATTTGATTTATGGTTTTGGCCGAGGCCTTAATCATTTTAGACGTCTTGGCCGAGGCCTTGACAAAATGTTTCAGAATGTCTGGCATTATACATTCCCTCATTATGAAAGTGGTTATTGATATTTCACGTGATTATTCGTCTAGTAGAATATCCATGTGAGTAAGTAATGGCATTATTTTATTTTACTTTTGCTATATTATGCTGATGTTCAAGTTCAATAAGGCTTTTGTTTTAGTTATACATTGCCTTAAATGCTTATGTTTTCTTATGAAAGTTTCCGCTATATTGTTATCCTTACGGAGCATTTGAGCTCACCCATTTCAATGTTTTATTTTTCCCAGGATGTGAAGAAGTGTATTATGACTGACTTGCAAGAATAGTCAGTGAAGATATGAGTGTGGACTAGGGAGACCATGTTATTGTAGTTTTCATTTTTATGATGTAATGTAATGTTTATGAATGTATCTAGTGTTTCCAAGGCTACTAAACTAATCGGTCTTTCAAGACTTGATCTTTTGTGATCATGCCAATGTTACGAAGTAATGCACCGACTCTGGGTAGCTAGGGTCGGGGCGCTACAGTTCAGCTGGAGAGAACCTATCTTATGAGGAACAACCGATCCAGATTCTTGACCATAGAGAGCAAGTGTTGCGGAATAAGGTGATTCATCAGGTAAAGGTTTTGTGAAAAAACCACATGATTGAAGAGGCAACATGGGAATCTGAAAATGCAATGAGGGCTAAATACCCCCACTTATTCGATAAGTAAATAAATTGCGGGGACACAATTTTCTAAAGGGGGGAAGGATGTAACATCCCAAGTAAGTAATGAATAATATATACAGTTACATATGTCTATTTATGAATTAGATAATGTTTTAGAGGCTTAAAACGAGAATAAATCCAATCCTAAGCATGGAATACACTAATATTTTTAAAAGATCGTTTTACTGCCTTTTGGTGGAAAACCTTTTTTAAATCAAACTTTTGAGAATTTTATATGATCTATTTTTCAAAATAAACTTATTATTTATGATTTAGACATTGAAATTTACATTGGATAATTTTTTGGTATTTTTCTGACAATGTTCATTTTTTTAATGAATAGTGAAAAATACTGCATTTTACATCAAAACTGCTTTTTCATCTAATTTAATTATATGGTTAGATTATCTTTTTAATTGGTTTTAAAGTTTAAATAGAATATATTTTTACCATGTAATCCAATGGTGGTCATTGGGATTAATTTCACTTTGGAATTGGGCATAAACAAGTGCCAATCTTTTCATAGATATTGTTTAAAAAAACCCGCTATTTGTTTTGACAATGAGAATTATTTTTAAATTAATTATTGCAATTTATATGTTTGGAATTTGGTAAAATGGATTCCATATTTGTAATAATAAGGTACAAATTATGTAATTAAGACTCTTGTTTTTGGACATTATGAATAGTAACGACGGTAATTATCTTTAATTATCTTGATTAATGAGTAATCGGGTAGTTAGTTATAATAAAATAATATAATAATAATAACAAATGACCACAAAATGTGTCCTAATGCTACTGGTTGTCTCATGTCCGACCATGGGATGCCTTGTGCCAAACTTGGGGACCCCATGGAATCACTTTTGTGTGAAAGTGACTTTTTATCTTTTTATTTTTAAAGAAAGTTAAATATAACAAAGAATGTATCACCTGAGTAAAACATTTTTAATTTTGTCTAAATAAATGATATATTGGACTATAAATAGTAATTGGAAATCTAAAAAGATTTCCTACACCATAGTATTTTTTTTATAATTTTTAGACATTAAATAAATTAAATTATTTATGACCTCATGATGATGCAGCGATTACCTCATTATTTAACGATTTAAATAAAATGAAAAGATAATGTAAAATCTAAGACCTAAAAATGTAAAAAACCTATTGTATTGGTGAATTTAGAACTATTATCACCTTATCCTTGAAATATATAATTTTTGGACCTTTTAAATCCGAAAAGCATTTTATAATAAAGTAACCTTTTATAACTTCCCAAGAGTGCCCCTCCTCTCCTCTTATAAAAGGCCCCCACCTCTACCACCTTACCCACACCTCTAAAGCCTTTGGCTCGGCCAACCCCTGCCCATTTAGTTTCTCCACATCCCTCTCTTACTCATAGAAGCCTCACTTTGGGCAGAAGTCTTCCCAAGGAAGCCTTTGAGCTCAAATCAAAAAGAGTTACTCGTTTTTAAGGTAACGTCTTCACTTGTGTTCTTTTGTTTTATTTTGCTTCTCCAACACCCTAAAATCTTTTTATTAATTTCTTTTGTAACAACTACAGTATCTTAAATATACTAGGATTTTGTTATAAGAATGTTTAGAGCTACACTTACACACACCTACATCTAATGGTTAAAGAACATACTGTTTCTGTGGATGGAGAATTTCTGCCTCACGAAATGATGATTGTTCAATATTCTTCTAACAACTTCAAAGGTGGCCATTAATATGTCACTATATTTATATATGATATATAATATGTTTATGTTTTCCTTATTCTTCTGTATTTTTCATTTATTTCATACCTTTATGGTTTCCATTATGGGTAAACGCGATATCTTCATTTTAGGAAGTGCGGACTACCGCTCCCTCAAAGTGATTTGATTCGTTAATGCCATATGTGGGACATATAAAGGATGAAGTTAATGATATTATATATGATATTATAATGAAATTATAATATACCTTTATTTCATTATGATTCCATTCCATAAAATACGAAATAGAAATGAAAGTAGCGTTCATGCGTACGTACGGCTTACCGTCTCCATGAACGGTGCATTTCATTTCTTACCTCTAAATGTTATGTAATATTATAAATGCATGTATATAATGGATATATATGATATATATGATATCTAAATCATGAATATAACTCTGGATATAATGGATACATGAACAAATTGTAATTATAAAGAGTTTATTTTTGACTCAAGTACCAATGATCGTTAAAATGACTGTTATTAACTTAAATAATTACATAGTGTTCATGACATGGTAATAAGTGATATAAAATGAATAATTAACTTGAAAAAGGTTATTAATCAAGTATAAATTAACTCAAGTTTATTATTCAGGATATTAAAGAGCAATCGAGTCACGTCGGACACAATGTAAGGGAACTTCTTAACCCAATTTTCGTTCTTTGAGTTAATCTCCTACTTTCAAATTATGTCATGATATTATTATGTACTATCTTGTATTTGTACATTCTTTATGTGTACTTATAGTGAATACACATAGTAGATCTATTTTATTTAAAAATGATCTTTGTAAGGGACTTCGTCTCAATCTCCCTTCATTGAGGCATATTTTGTTTTATACACAACTTTCTTTTATAAGGTGTATAAACCCCTTTGACTTTTACGCTTATTCAAAAGGAATCTTTTATATGAAGAGTTTACTAAACGAAAAAAGGGAATGTTTTTTTTTGTTGTACGTATGCAGCGACAACGACTTCTCCACCGCCGTGACCATTATTTGAGTTTCGGCTTCCTCTACAAGCCATAACTTTTTTTGAATGAAAAATAAATACCATGTTTTACTTTTCTTTTATTTTGGTATTGAAAATGGTTTTCATAATGTTTTTATATCAATGTGTTGTATTGATATCTTGTGATTGAAAATTAGAAATGTTATGTTTCCTTTATGCATGTTTTATGTGATACGATTATGTTATGGTTCTTGGGAATTGTTATGAAGACGGGTGGTTCCGTGATAAACTAAGGGTGGGTGAGCCCGATATAGCTCTCCAATGCATTGGGTAACGTGATGGAGTTAAATGTTAAGGTTTCTATGAAGAGATTTAGGGAATATACTGTGATGGGTATTCCAAACATAACCAAGAGGGTTACTCCCTACGTAAGAATGTTATGAATGCCTCAAGTTACCTTTATGTCTTATGATTTCTATGATTTATTCATGATTTGATGAGGTATGTTAAAGTGCTTATGTTTTATGGGTAAAGTATGATTTTATTCTTATGTATATATGAAATCATGTTTCCTTTCCATATTTTTATAACCCTTACTGAGATTTTTATGCCCATCCCAAGTTTTTGAAATGTTTTTTCACAGGTCGAGGGAATGGTACATGATATGATGATAGTGTCAAGGAAGTGTCAAGAAAGAATCCATGTTTTATTTTAAATATGTTTCCGTTGATGGAAAAAAATGAATACTATCTTTTATGTAACTAATTTGTTTAAATGTGGAATGTAATGCAAGTTTTATGATCTAATTCTCTAAAACTCTAAACCTGAAAAGATCCTCAATGTGTAATCTTGTAATAACTCAAGATTAAGTAAGGTTTAAGGCTGGGGCCTTATATTGAGAATTCTTCAAGAAATTTCTTGAAGGATTATCTTTCTTCTTTCCACCACATCATTCTACTATGGGGTTCTAGGAGAAAAAAAGGTATGATTATAGTCATGTTGTGAGCATAATGATTCAAAATCTTGATTTTTAAACTTAAATCCATGATCAATTCTTAAGGTATTAATTCTAAGTCCACTAAATTTTCTATAAATTTAGAATACTTAGAAAAACAGGAATAAGATTTAATTTTGTAGCTAGAAAGAATACCCAAGTATATCTAGAAAAGTCATCTACTAGAACATAAACATAGTACTTCCCATTTATACTAGAAACTATAGAATGTATAAACAAATCCATGTGAACCAACTCTAGGAGTTGAGAAGTTAAAAATTCTTTCTTTGATTTGAAAATGATTTTGTACTGTTTTCCATTTTAACATGGGTTACAGACTTTGTCATCTGGGAATTTTAGTTTAGACAAATCCTTGACTAACCCTTTCCTAGTTATATTTATAAGTGAATAAATATTAAAATATCCTAGAATCCTATTCAAAATCCAAGATTCTTTGTAAAAGGCACTTAGACATGAAATGTTTTGAGAAAACAATGAATAAAAATTAACAACATAAACATTTTAATTTATTAAAGAAGTAAAAACTAAAACATTTTTATAATAATAAACATTGTAGGCATTTTTTTTAAATTTATCATAGAAACCATCATTAAATAATTGATAAATTCTAATAATATTATACTTTAATCAATTTTTAAATATTTTTTTTGAAATTAAAACAGTACTATTATTACTAGTTTTTCCAATACCAATTAGCTTCCCTTTAAAATTATCATTAAAAGTGACATGTACACCATTAACCTTGATTAGGTTCTTGAAACTGGAATAATCCCCAGTCATGTCTCTAGAGAATCCACTGTCTAGATACCACATGTTTTTACTGGAACTCTTCAAGTAATTTTCCTATAGAATATATTTAAACCAAAAATTATTATTGGTACCCATATTTTCTTGGGTCCCAAAATATTAGTAATAAAAGATTTTGGAATCCATAATTGTTTCATTGGTTTCTTATAAGTATACCTTAAACTCTCAGAAATAAAAACATTGTTTGGACCAACAGAATAAGAATTATTAACAAAGTTATTATAATTGGATCTAGGAATAAATTTATTTTTAATAATCCTTCTTTATCCAGGATGATATCCTATTCTAGTAGTATATTTAGGAGATATTTTATTTCCAAGAATTTTACTAAGAGTTTTTCTTCAATTGGTAAATTTCTCCAGATCTTTCTTTAACTGTTCATTGGATAACTTCAACTTAGTATTTTCTATTATCAATTGATAATTTTTATCCTTTTCTACAATAAGATCGAGTTTAAAGTGGGAAGACAGAGCATGATGCTACTTTTAAAATTTTGTATTTATATTTAAGTTCATTGAAGGTTTCCTATAGAATATTATAGCATTCAAAAATTTCTTCATTGGACATATTTTTTTCATTTTTTTCAGTCTTAGAAAGATTTGAAATGTGAGGAGGAGATTCAGGAAAAAATGTTCAATACCTTCGATGTGTTTTTCATAAAACACATACCAGATTTATCATTCTTATCCTCTCTACTTGAATCTTATCCGCTATAACCATCTTCTAAATAACTCCAAGTTTCTTTTATAGTTTTATTATATATTTTTTCCTCCTCATAATTTTTATTATACTTTATATTAGAACAACCATATTTGATATGTCATTTTATCTAACATTCTTAGAAGACTATTTCATTGGACGAATCATTCTTCTTCTAATATTTTCTCCAATTTAATTTATCATACATACCTATGTAATTAGATTTTCTAAATAAATTCTTCCTTTTATAAAATTTTTGAAATATTTAAACAAATGTTTCATTTACTCATCACTATTAGCATGTGAATCTTCATCACTTAAGATTTCATCTTTTAACTTCTCCTTTTCTTTTGAAGTAATAGTTTTGAAAGCTATAGATTTTCATTTCAGTTCATCCAATTCTTCCTTGTTTACTTGAAATTATTATTCATACAATATTAGTTTTCCAATAAGTTCCTTTACTAGAAGCATACTAATATAAAATGATTCTATTATTGATACAAATTTTCCCCTCTATCTTTCTGGTAAGCACCTGAGAAGTCGCATGAATTGATATTTTTCAATGATTTTATTTCCCAGTACATGAATTTTGTTCACCGTCTCATTGAACCTATGATACATGTTAAATATAGACTCATTAGGATTCATATTAAATGTATTATATTTAATAGTGTAAGTGTTTAGGAATATTTCTTTAACATTAGATGTTTCATCTTGAGAAATAGATAGTGTATCCCAAATTTCAAAGGTAGCAGCACAAAAAAATATTATGTTAAGTTAATCTTCACCTAAAGCATAGTATAAAGAATTCGTATTTTTAAAATTATTGTCATATGTAGATTTTGTAGCATCACTCTAGACAGTTCTAGTAGTTTTAAGTTTTTCATATTTATTTTCAATTACTGTCCAAATATAAAAACCCATACTATCTAAGTGAATTTTCATTTTAATCTTCCATTGAAAATAGTTAGTTCCATTAAAATAAAGAGGATGATCAGTGTAAATTTATTATTGTCTATTATTATCCATAAAGAAATAAATTTTGAAATGACAAAAATTTAAGATCTTTAAAAACAACTAAATCAAAGTTAAAAATATGTTTATAAATCATATGATACCAAATGTTGGTCAGAGTGAATAACTTAGGGGGGGGGGGGGGTGAATTGAGTTCCTAATTAAAATTTATGTTTAAAAACAATTAAAAACATAAATCCCCTAAATTAATAAAAATCCCAGTTAGTCAAAATAGTAGAAATATATAAAATTGACCTTTCAAATAATTTCTCAGAAGTGGGAATAAGGCACAATTAAAATATCTTATAAATACTTTAACTTTTTAAATCAAATTACTTAATCAAACAATATATATCAAAAATTAAGACGAACTATCAAATTAATTTTTTGTTTATAGTTTTGAAAATGGATATCAATTTTCACTTTGAAGTAATAAAACTAGTCAAAATACACAACAAAAATAAATCAAGGGGTTTGGTCTCAATCTGAGACTTAATCCTCTCCACTTGGAAATCACCTGTTACTAATAATTTTATTATAACAATAAATAGATCCATAACCTAGATCAAGTTTTACAATCAACAGTGCACAGGGCCATCTAGAAACAAATCCTCTTTAATAGTTATTATTGGGTTAAAAACAATACTAGGTTATACTAGACCTATTCCACAATTATTCATGGGAATACGAATAAATTTTTTCAAATAATATGTCAATTTAACTCTATTTTAGGAACATGAGATAGTGTGTACATATAAATAGATCACAAAAACACATTGCTCAAAAGTAAATCATTAGTTGGAAGAACAAGAGTTTAGAAATGAAGAAATGTAATTATGCTCAATCTGTGATGATCTAGTTGTTCTAAGTCCTTGATTTTGTCTTTTAAAGGATCCCAAACAAGTTTTTTCAGAAATTTTGAAAAAACAGAGTATCATAGAAAGCGATCACATAAAATTCATATATTATTCTCTATGTTTCATCAAAATTTATTCAGTATTCCATCATCATATTTCTTCATGAAAAAAATACTCTTTAAATATATATTTATTAGAAGTATCCATTGAAGAATAATCATTCTTCATTAAATGATTTAACGCTTTATTTAATGCATTAAAACTAGCTGTTGAAGATTTGAAATGATTCACTGATAAGTTAGACACGATAATATGTCTTCACTTGAAGTATGGTTAACTAAAAACACAATAACTTCATACAGTCAGATGATATGTCAAGGTGATGTGGTTAGTTCATCTCTTCACACGATCAACTAATTTTCACATGCAGTAAGTTGATGACTTTATGCGGTATACTCATCCTTTGTGCAGTCATTACATTAGAAAAATAAATACTATCAGTATATTACTTTATAAAAAGTTATAAATACCTTGGAATGATAAATTGATTTCTTTTAGTGGTAAGGTAGTTTAATTCATGCAGTAAGGTGCATTGATTTACATGGTTGGTTGATTGATCATATGGTAAGGTGATTTATGTCACACGGTAAGCTAAGTCTTCATTGCACAATCAACTTATGACTTAGAAATTTTTTGTTCATCTATATCATGGTAAGCATTTTTTTTGTATATGTCAAGGTTAAACATAATGTGCAGTAAGGTGATACAAACACTTGACCTTCACACAGTAAGGTATCATGGTAAGCTCTATACTTATCCATTTATACAATTTTTACAATAAACCATTTTCTAAAAGAAAACATGAAGATTATTAACAACAAGTTAAACATTAATTTGGGATCATTAAAATAAGGAGGTGTTGGTCTAAGACAACATAAGGATCAATACACATATACACATATAGGAATATCTAATGACAAATATAAATATGGATTTCCTACCGGTGGGTCTCATTCTCGTAATATCCTACACCAGATATTACCAAGGGTGTACACCATGAGAAGGTGCCTTAAAGTCCTATGAGTCTTCACCCCTTATAGCCTGTATCATTTGTGTCTCTCAAATGATTTCATATGGCTAAAAAACCTATATTTAATAATATTTTCATAGGAATTCTGGGTTCACATCATAGTGGGGAACTGCTATGACCTTTCAGTGTGACAACTACTATTAAGACATTATCACATACTATGTTACACAAAAGAACAATCATGATGTGAAAAAGGGTTTATTAATATTAAAAACAATGAAAACGGGACATCATAAAGTATACATAAGTTGGTTCTAGGGAACCAACTCTAACATATTTAACCCAGGTTAACTCGATTTACACTTTTACCGTGGTGTTTTTTTTTATTTTTTACTATTTATTATGACCAAAAATCAAGTTGAATTATTAAATAATATTAAATATTCTGATTTCAAATATGGAATCTATTTTATCAAATTAAATCTCTATAATTGGTAGAAATTCATTTTATAATAATCCCGCAAAGCATAATATTTTTTTTTGAAAAAATTACTTTTTAAGTCTAAAAGTACTTTTATACCAAGATCAAGTATAATGTTGATTACTATGTAATTAATTTTATAATTAATAAAATATACTTAAATTAATTTAGGGTTAAATTTAATACATTATGGGTATTTTTCAATGAAATAAAATTATAATTTTATAAAAATTGGTATTTTCACTATTTAATGAAAAATCAATATTTTAAGAAAAATCCCAAAATTTCACCCTAAGTTAATTTTGATATGATGTTTTCAAAAATGAAATTAATTTAGGAAAATTTAATTTATAAAATTTTATAATTTTGGTTTTAATTACATTCTTAAATAAAACTATTCGTATTGTGATATTGTTTCTCAAGAAAGAAAAACTTACTCTAATTGAATATCAGATGTTACATTCTTCCCTCAAAAAAAATTTCAACATAAAAATTTTCAGAATGTCACCTCATGAATATATTTGGTTAGTTATTCATCATAAATTATTAAGGTTCCCATGTCACCTCTTCTATATTATGATTTCTCCAATGTAACTTTACTAACTGAGTCATCCAATTCCGTAACACTTCCTCATTAATATAAAATATCTAGATAGGATCTTAATAGTAAGATAGATTGAGTTATAATTATATTTTCTCACAGGTGAGAACATACATTTGATCTAACATGTAATTATTTAATAAAGAGATATAGAACACATCATGAACTTTAGAGTGGTTAGGTGGTATTTCTAAATAGTAAGCCAAAAATCCAATTATTTTTAGAATTTCAAAAGGTCTGATGTATATAGGGCTTATTTTTACTTTATTATCAAACCTTATAACACCCTTATTTGGATATAATTTCAAGAAAATGTGATCTACCACTTATAATTCCAAATATTACCTTTGGTTATCAGCATAAATATTTTTCATTATTTGATATTATTTAATATGGGTCTAAATAGTCTACCTTTTTCATTATCTCCTCAAAAATTTTTGAGCCTATAAGCTTCCTTTCACCAACTCCATCCAAAAAAAGTTAGAGTATGCGATCTCTTTCTATATAATACATCGTACAACACCATTTGAATACTTGAATAAAAACTATTGTTATAGAAAAAATCTACCAAAGGTAAATAATGATCCTAAATACATTAAAATTCAAGTGAGAACAACCTTAAAATGTCTTATAATATTTGAATAGTCCTATTGAACTTCCCTTTGGTCTAAGGATGATAAGTGGTGCACAAATGAAGCTCGATATCAAGATACTTGTAAAGAATTTTCTAAAATTTCAATGTAAATTATGAATCATGATTAGACACAATTGAAAGAGGTGTACCATGAAGTATTATAACTTCATTAATATAGAGTTTTATAAGACACTCAATAGGTAAATCTTCTCTTATAGGGAAGAAATATGCATATTTGGTAAGATGATCAACAATAACGAATATGGTATCATTTATTTTAGGAGTCTTTATAATCCAATGACAAACTCCATTGTAATTTCATCCCATTTAAATATAGGAATAGGTAAAGGTTACATGAATCCTCTAGAATGTTGTCTCTAAGCCTTAACTTTTTTACAAACTAAATATCTTAATATATTATCAACAATTTCCTACTTCATATTATCCCACTAAAAAAGTTCCTCCGAATCCCTATACATTTTGGTGCTACTAGGGTGTATAGAGAAATTCAAGCTATGAGAATCATCTAATAATTCCCTTTTCATCTTAGGTATATATGGAACACATAACCTCTTTCCAAATTTAAGAACACCATCTTCATAAACAAAATTTTACAACATCCAATCATTCATGGATCAGATTTTATTTTGAAAAATCTCATCATCAGTCTAATAACTTTTTATATTTTCTAATAAAAATGGTTTGGAAATAATTTGAAAAAGGAGTGATGTTTCTACTTCCTTAATAATTCCCATATGAAAAGTTACTAGTTCCTTAAATAATGAATTATTTTCAATACTTATCTTAGTCAAAACTCCATGATCTTTCCTACTCAATACAACAGACACATTATTATCCTTTCCATGGTGGTAGTATATCAAGAAATCATAATCCTTGAGTATCTATAAACATATCCTTTTAATCATGTTAAGTTTTTTATATGAAAATATGTATTTTAGACTCTTATGATCTATGTGTATCTCACATATTTTTCCATAAAGATAATGTCTCAATATATTAAAAATAAAATATTATGGATACCAACTCAATATCTTGGGTTGGATAGTTTTGTTCACGTATCATTATCTATATCAATGTATAGATAATAAATTTATCATTTCTCATAAGGGAATATCCAATTCCTTTCATTTGTGTGTCATTATATATGAAAAATACACCCCATCCTGATGGTAAGGTCAACACCAGCACATTGACCAACCTTTTATTTAATTCCTAAAAATTTTCTTCACATTCATCTATCCATATGAACTTAACCCCTTTACATGTCAACTTTTTTAATAGGTTTTCTAATCAATAAATTAAAAAAAATTATAGTAACTTGATAATCCAAGGAAACTATATACCTCAGTTATGTTTGTCAGTGTAGGATATTATTTTTATACCATTGTCTTTTATGGATCAAGTAATATTCCATCATTAGAGAAAATATGGCCAATAAAAGTAACTTTTGAAGATATAATTCACACTTTATAAATTTAACACATAACTCCTTTTCTCTAAGAGTCTCTAGAATAATTCATAAATGAATATTATTCTCTTGATAACTTTTAGAGTATACCAATATATCATAAATAAATATAATTTTTTTTATCAAGATATTCCACGAACACTCTATTCACAAAATCCATAAAAAAGAGGGTGAATTATTCAATCCAGAGGGAATTAATATAAACTTATAATGTCTATACCTTGTACGAAATGTTGTCTTTAGAATATCATCCTTACTTGAAATTTATGATACCTAAAATGAAGATCATTCTTTGAAAAATATTATGCTCCTTGAAGTTGATCAAAGAAATCTTCAATAAGTGGTAGAAAATATTTTTTCTTTATAGTAATGGAATTTATTTCTATATAATCAACACAAAACCTCATACTACCATCATTATTTTTCACAAATAGAATTGGATCTCCCCAAGGTGAAAAACTTATGCATATGAATCCCTTATCATAAAAATCCTATAGTCGTTTCTTTAACTCCACTACATCCAAATTATCCATCCTATAGGGATGATTAGATATAGGTTTTTCATTAGGGATGAGTACAATAGAAAAATCATATTTATTCTTAGTTGGATGTCCAATTAGTTGTTCAGGAAACACATTAATATAATATTACACAATAATAACATATTCTATCCTAGGTTTATCTTTACCTTCCATAGGTTTTGTATTCTCTTATTATACCAAAATTTCATTAAGGGGAGATACTGGTGGTGGATATAGATATGATCCAGATGATGTAGTCTCCCCTATGAAGATGAGGGATTCCATACCTTCATAAAAAATTGTAATCTCCTTCTATCGGTAATAAAATTTTGAATTATAATATGATATCCAATGTATACTAAGGATTATGACAAAGTAAACCATATGTATAATGATAATTTTTTCAAATAGGGTAAGTCTATGTGTCATAATAGGAACTAACTAAAATATCCTTGTTTTATTAAGATTTCGATTAGGCATCTTGATTGAAAATTCTCTTATTAAGTTGATAGGGAAATATCTAATTTTCTTGGAAAACATGGAAGATATAAAAGAGTGTGAAGATCTATAATCAGATAAAGAATTAGGTAAATTTGAGGATATGATCAACATACTAGCTACTATAACTTTAGGAAATCCAACCTCAACTATAATGATTACATAATATTGTCCTTGATCCCTTGGCCTTTTCTAAGAAAAATTAACTTGATGCCTGGTACATTCATTTTCATAGTTCCCCATATCCTTATTGTTGAATCATTAAACATTGAAAATTTCTTTCTTTCCCTCGACTCTCCAATGGCCCTAAGGCCTTCATTTTTTATTTATTTTTGATAATACACCTTTCAATGGGTGAGGTGGAACCCTTACAAGTCCCGTAGGCATAAGTATTACATGGCCCGTAGGCCTTAGAGGAATTCATTTCCCATAGGCTTCAAACATTACATGCAAACCAGACTAACTACTTGGAACTACTCCTTCCTAGCATCTTCATCATGAAATTAGCTCTCTACCTTCGCATGGCTGTTCAGATAGGCTTTCCCATGCATGCACAGGCTTGTACCGATTGAAGGTGCCATACCCTCTCATTCTTGAAATCCATTTAGCTTCTGCTATGGTGAAATCTCTTTGCTCCTCCTCCTTCTGAAGCTTGTTCCTTATAGGTTATCTGGTTTTCATCTGCACTTAAGGTGGCTTGAAGGCCTTGAGGTGGCTCGAAGGCCTTACTGACCCGAAGGCCTGGGTGGCCCAAAGGCCTTAAAGGACTCGAGGACCAAATTGGTGGCCTGAAGGGACAAAAAGGGGCATATTTCCAGCTATTACAATGCCAAACAGTGCCTGATACAGTCCTGCTACAGTACCTAGTACAGTTCTGCACAGTTCCTACTACAGAACTGCTACAGTACCTACTACAGTACTGCTATAGTATCTACTACAGTACCACTACAGTATCTACTATAGTATCTGCTATAGTACCCCTAGAAATTATCCCCCACCTGGATTTGATCCCGGGTCTCTTGGATGCACTTAAGGAGTCCTCAACAATTGGGCTGCGGATCATGTGCTTCTTGCCCTTGAAATCATGATCCTGAAAGCCTTTCTCTCCACACTTGAAACAAACTCCCTTTCCCAACTAGCATGTTCCATGATATTTATTTCCACATTTATTATAATTTGGAAATTATAACCTTCCATTCTTCCCCTTTTCCATATTTCTCTTTCTAGATTGCTTAACCACCCTCTTCCTATATTTCTTTCCTTCGAATTCATAAGAATTGTATATTTTTCTCTATCTTTATAGTACATGATACTATATCCTTGCATGATGATAATTTTTAAGATACTAGTAACCTTCAAAGTATTAGATTTATCCCATCAAAAAATTACCAATATTACACTTTGTATTATGTATATAGTCTATAGTAATCCTTGCTAACCTTGTAAAGTTGGTTCATACTTAGTAACATTTTCATATTCCTTTTTTCTTAGACTCAGGAATTATCTCTCCATAGTCACTCATTTCTTGCAAGGAAAATATTTTTCTAAGAAATGTACCTTAAAATCCTTCCACTCTATTTTTTATATTTCCTTCTCATCATTAGTGTTTTTAATCATTAAACACTATTGATCTGCATCCTCTATTAGAAGATAAACTTCCATAACAACCTTTTCCATTTCATTACTTCTCAAAGTAAGAAATATATTCTCTAAAGAACTTATCCATTTATTAGCTACAAATAGATTATAATTACCATTGAATGATGCAGGTTTATAACACATTAATTAGTCCAAAATTGTTGTATAAAATTATGGATTAGAATGTTACTTCACATGAGCAAGGTTATAGTTTATAACTTGAGTCAGATACCCCAATATAGTTATAATTTTTTCATCTCTAGATCAATCTCTAATTCCATACCCAATTTAATTGTATTGAATAGAAGGGATATATGTACATAGATTATTTTCATTGATACATTTTTCATTCCTTCCACTAGGCATAATTTATAAATAATGGAATACACTAGAATAGATCATAACATTATGAATCATAATGTATAATTCTGAAACTGGTGAAACACTTGACATAACTCGAAAAATTTATTCATAGATAATCCTAGAATCATGATCTTAGTATCATTGGGAGTATTATTAAATAATAAAAACATTTTCAAATATTTCATAATGGTTTGTAAAGAAAATATGAATTAACCCAAGCATATCCCCTAGGAGTTTCAAACTAGGTGCGTAGTTAGGGAACAATCACCCAGCACTAGATTAATGACCTTAAAATACTCAACCAACTCTTTTTGGGATTATTAACCCTACATGAATCTATATGAAAACCACATCCACTTTTAGTATCTATATAGGGATATATTATAAGGGAAACCACATAATCATTACATTGCTAAAAAATTTATGATATTATACTATAATTTGAAATATCCTCAAGGCTAGTCAATGGGTTATATTCCCTAATCTATGTTGTCCTAAATCTAGTTCCTAATATTTATAATAAAATTAATATTATACTAACTATAACACCTTGACTATAGTATCATAGAGCCGGTGGTAATTTTACTACAATGAAACAAAATATAAGAGACTGCATCTCGTAGGATCAAATAGTTTAGTATCCTTGGGAGACAAGATATATGAATGATTCTCACATTAATTCTAAAAACATGAAATATAATGTAATAATTATTGTGATAAATTTATTATTTATTCTATTAAATACACGAATTCATTCATATATCCATTCTTGGTGTCCTGAGGAAAGGAAAACTTAATAAAGGGTGAGCTTAGATGCTCAGTAAGGGAAAATGTAGAACAAAAACTATCATAAAATAAATAAAAAATGAATAATATGGATGAGATAAACTATAATAAAATATCCCATACAAATAATATCATAAAAGGGGACTAAATCCATGGATAACATAAAAACATAAATAATAACATGGATAACAATAACTAGTTTCATAATGATAGAATGCATAATGCAGGAAATAATAATCTTACCATCAAGGACTTTTGTCAAGAAAACATATGTAAAATGGTAAGGAGTATGCCAAATAACCAAAATATTTTGTCTCATGAGACCTACCAATTAACCGAGGGGCTATAACAGGCCCTTACCATCACTTACTAAGTCCAATTCATTCATCATATTAAAGGTTTGAATAATAATTCAAAACATAATCAACATAAACATTCATATTAAAAAAAATCATATGAAATGTAAATATTTTCCACAATATTAAATGATCATAATCCATATAGAGTAATATGGTGGATGGTATCAAAATATTATATCCCCTGTAAAGTATAGTGTTCTTTAAATAATGTATACATAGATGCAAATAGTTTAACGATATCACTGGATTTTTTTTGAGGAAAATACCTTTTTTATTTTAAAATCAACTATATTAAAATATAAATATTTACAAAATATTATGATTTTTTTTACTTGAAAATAACTATGAAAAAATTTAAATTAAACTTCAAAGTAAAGAGTATGCATGATGCCAGGAAAATCTGTTCGTGCACTGTATGTTAAAACCAAGATTCCATTCACACCTTTGGTAAAAAATTACCTCATTTGGAAGAAGTTTCCTTTTAAACCATTTTATAGATTGTAAAAATGGGTAAAAATTTATTTAATAAATAATTTTATAATATTGAAAATATTATTTAAAACATTTAAGAAAAATGTGGACATGAAAGAAAAATATTCCCGACCGAAGATAAAAATAATTTGGTTTTCCTTAAAAACATTCTTTTAGTGTTTTTGAGTACCCAAGAAGGTAAAAATGGAACTAATACTTGAAAATAAAATAAATAAATATAGGATAATAAAATTTATGGGGTTTAAGATATAAATATAATATAATTCATCTAATGGAAACTTAAACATAAACAATCTCAAATAAGTATGGGATTGTGAAATAAACTGTTACCTCATATTCAACTTGCTTTGTAAGTAATTTTATCCTCCTATATACTAAATTTCAATTTATTATAATTATATACTATAACCATATATATAATTATAATATTACATATGATCCACTTATAACATTTCAATACATGTTTATTATTAATTCTTTATTAAAATCATTGTTTTCAAGTGTTAACTGTTTCATTTTTCATGTAAGTTTCAGTTTAGTAGTTTTGATACTTGCATCTTGATCGTGGTTATATCATATAAAATATTATAATCATAAAATAAATATAATATATATTAATCATATACATATTTTTAATCATTATTGAAAGGTGTACATGAACAATGAATAACATTGCTTCATGGAGGTGGTAGTCCACACGTACGCACGAGCAATGTTATCATTTTTTTAATGATCAGAAGGGTAAGAAGGTAAATTATATATTATTTTATATAACCATAAATATTTCATAAATATCATATATATTTATTATTTTCATCTTTATAATCATCCAAGTAAAGTGGTGATGAAAAATGAATTACACCGCTATGTGGAGACGATAATCCGTGTGTATGCACAAGCGATGTTTTCAAATTTCATAGGATGGAAAAGAGATGGAAAATGGTTAAAAAATAAACATAATAAAATCCAATTATATTTATTATACTGGATTTATTATTTTATTATATGTATAATATATTTATTATAAGTATAAGAAGAAACCAATTTAAAAGAGTTGTAGAAACTATTACCAATTATTCGATAAAACTCTTTACATCCATTATTCAGGACCCCTATAATTGTCTTTTAAGAATAAAAAAACCTATAATTATAGGATATGTAATTTTATAAAATAATTGAGTAGTTTTTGGTCGATCTATGTGGCTCAAGGTGGTGAAAATAAGATAGGGGAGATGTGTCCTTTTATAAGTGAGGGGAAGGATACTTTTAAAAATTCATGAAATATTTTAATATAATATATGTCTAACTCATGTAAAATGGTTAAAAAATGACAAAAATTTAAATATAAAAAGGTTATAATATTAATATAATCATATAATTAAATTTATATTGGTTTATATATCATTATAAACCTCATATTTTGGTTTAATCCCTTGGTTAACTAATTTAAACCTTAACCGTGACAATGGATTTTTCAATATTAAAGGGTTATAATTTTACTTATAAGGTGAAAATTGGATCATAAATAGATAAGGGAAGAAATTATAGACCATTTATATTTCTAATTGCCCCCTTTAAATCTTTTTTTATGATTTTTAAATAATTTAATATAATATTATTTGACACAAACTATCATTAATGTCATTTTGAAACTATTCATTTAATTTGAATTTATAGACATGAATATAGTAATGAAATTTGAATAAAATAAATTAATATTTAAATAATAAATTATTATTAAATATAATATTATTTTTTAACCATAATTCCTCCCAAATACATTAATTTTAATGTTTTTAAAATTACTTACTTTGAGTCTTCCACTGCTTGTACAAGCACTCCGTCAGCATTATATAATCATTTAAGGTAATTATATAAACAATAAGGATTAGAAAAAAAATTAACATCATGAAAATATTTTCATTATTCTAAAAAAATCATTAATATTCATTTAAAACTTATTTTTATCCCTATGTGAACATATAAGATAAATTTAAAATCAAGAGAGTGACATTTGGTTTTGTTTCTTTACTTAAAATATTATATAGGAAATTGTCATGGAAAATTATACCATAAACAATTAAATATAAATAAAAAATTTATATGGGTATAAATAACTTTATCTAATAATAATTAGGATGAAAAAATGGTGGCATTATCACTTAGTTTTAACCTAGGTCAACATGATTTACCCTTTTACTGTGATGATTTTTTTACTTTTTTTACTATAAATTTTGAAAACAATATTAAGTTGAGCTTATTAAATAATATTAATTATTATGATTCCAAATATGGGACCCATTTTACCAAATTAAATCACTATAAGTGTTATAAATTTATTTTATAATAATGTCTCAAAGTATGGTGAAAAACTATTTTATGAAAAAATAAATTTTTAAGTCTAAATATATTTTTATAAAAAGATAAAGTATAATGATGATTTATATGTAATTAATCATATTACTTATACGTGATTATAATATTAATTTAGGATCAAATTAAAAATATTATGGGTATTTTTCAATGAAAATAAATGATAATTTTATAAAAATTGACATTTTTCATTATTCACTAAAAAATAAATATTTTCAAAAAAATCACAAAATTTTACCCTAAGATAATTTTTATTTGATTAATTGAAAAATTAAATTAATTTAAGTGAATTAAATTTATAAAATTTGAGAATTTATTTTTTAATCACATTTTTAAATAAAACTATGTGTATTGTGCTATTGTTTCTCTAAAAAGAAAATATTACTATAATTAGAGCTTAGGTGTTATAGTCCTCACAATTGGATTATGACTGTATCACATAGTTAGTGATCTTTATGGTCTTACACAACCTTTATGAGAAAGTTTTCAAATTTTTTCTTCTTAAATGGTGGAAAATTAATCTCATTCTTCTCAATTCCTTATGTCTATTCATGGATCACTAGGCCTTGCTCAATCTCACTTTGATATTGATTCATAGTGCATTATCAAAATTCTTCCATAATATAGTTATATCATGGGTCTTCTCTTCTATTCTTCTTTGACGCATAAGATTTCCTAGATACTTTCATATTATCATCCTCCTCTGATACATAGTTGGTTCTTATTAAGTTTCAACAGTATCACATTTCTTAATTCTAGAATATAGAACTCATTTATTATTGATTTAAAATATATATTTATAAACCACATGAATTTAATTTCCTAATTCCATAATATTTTAAAACTCCATAAATCTTATCCTTTAGTCTTCTAAAATCCATGTTTTTTCAAATATCATTTAAAACCACTAGGTAATATCAATAAAAAAACTCTTGAATACTCGATATTGAATTCCTGACCTGATATTAAAATATCACAGCTTTATCTTCTCCAAAAATTCCATGAAATTTAATTATTTTGAAGTTATTCCATATATTAATGAATATGTTGTGCTTGTTAGGTGGTGATTCCCTTTAAAGAGTGGAAATCCTCTTATTGGGATCATATTTTATTGATCCTTTATCTTAGCAAGAATGAAAATTAATCCAAGTAATTGTGATGTTTAGATTTATTGTTAATCAATGAATCCATCGTCTGAATTAATCTTATTTTATTCAGAATTCATTTATTATAGAGATATCATTTTTTAGATTCTCAAATTTACACCCAGTAATATGCCATATAAAATTTCCTATTATATAAAGAAGCTAACATGTTAGGAAGTTATCTATAACATAAGATTGGTATATTATGAAGTGCACTTTATAGTCAGATATCTTATGAATTTTAATTCTTACAAGGTAGCTCTTCTTATGTGGAATTTCCACAATAATATGTTTTTAAGAATTTTAAAGTCTTACAGTCTTAAAGTATTATGGGCCCAACTAAATTTTTAAAAATACCATCCTTTTACAAATTCAGATAACTATGGAGTCTTATGACACATAAAATTCATACATACAACAAATTCATACATGATACCAACCCAAGTCTTATAAAATCCAATACCTCTTACTAAATGACCATGTCTTATGAGATTCTATTCCCATCCTTCCTAATTTTCTCAAATACTTTTAGAACCTCTTTAACTTATTCTGAAGCCTTTTAAACAACTCAATTCTTCCTTCAAACTTCTTCCAAAGTATTTTCATTCAACGAATGAATCTTATTCACTTCATCTAGTTCCTTCTTATAGGTATAAAAAATTATTCAAGTTATTTACCATATAGACTCCTTTAAGCTTCTTCTATACTATTATAGACAATACCATCATCATCAACAGTTATCTTAAACATAAATAACAACATAATAAATCATTACAAATTGGGGCTGCTATATTAAATTTGTAATTACAATATCTTTAAGAATCACCAACATTCTCCTTATTTATTTTCCATATATTATAGTGGAAAATCACTCATAAAATTCAACAGATATTGATATATTATTCTCTCAATAGTATATGTACTTATTGAAAAAAAATACATTCTATTCAATGGGAACTTAAACATGCACTGTCTTCATACAACCATGACATAGTGACCTTCACCACATCATGGTTTTATTTAACACAATACATAACATGGTAAATATCTCTATAGTTTTCCTTTTATTTTTTTTGAATATTTATATTAATCTCAAACTTTCTTTAAATACTCATAGAATTTGTAATCTATGATGTCCTTAGCTCGGTTCATAGACAAGTGACTAGTATAAAGGGCCATAAGGCCTCAAAAATTCATCCTTATATGTCATAGGCTACTGACTAGCAGTGAGGGTGTATGGTTATATGATTGAGAGATTATACCCTCTTTATTATAGTGGAACACAATGGAAATAAAGTCAATGAAATAATATTGATAATAAATAAATCATATGGAAAGCAACAAATATTTCTCTATATAGATGATGTTATGGTGATACAAAATATACACAAGCATGTCATGGTAGTGGGAATAAAAACAGTTCTATACAAAGAAAAAGAGAATAAAAGGCCCAAAAATAGCTAAGATTCATGATCATACTGAGTCCTTCTCAATCCTCTACTCTCATGATCCAACTTAAGAAATAGGTCAAGTGTTCATAGTAGGGTGCTTCCCCTTATCCTTTCCTACATCCATGAAATCTGCTCGGGTACCAAGTGATGGACCTAACAGTGTGTGAGTATAACTCAGTATGAGACCACCAATGATGTCTAATGAAAATATAGTCTGTGGATATAAAATATAATATTGGGTAGTTATAATTAATTTGAAGCAGTAAATAAATAGAAATCAATTAGATACCAGGATCCTCATGGGATACCTGTTCGACCCTACCTACTTTGTCCTAAGACTAATGTCTATGATCATGTAACCTATAATTGGTCAATGTACTTAGGGCTTATAGACAAGGAATCAACGTATAAATAACCAAAAGTAAATCCATGGATAAATTCCACACAATCACACACATAAAACCCATTTAGAATCTATGGAAGACCCATGGTATTCTTAACTTTTGGTTGTTAAACCAACCCATGGTGATAAACCCATGATGTTTAACTATTTATTTTTTAGTATAATCCAAGGTAAGAACACTTGGAATTATACTCCTAATAGTTTCTAACTAAACCAAGGAAATATATCCTTTCATTTTAGGTAGGTCTTGATTGGAATCCAAGGGGATAACCCAAGGTGTCCTTGTCCAAGACATTATGTTGAACCTGTGAGCTCATCTTGAGCATTATAATGTTTTTAGGGTTAATATTATTTCACATTGACTATCCATGAAATTCATAAAAGTATGATATTTATTGAATCCATAATGGTTTTACCACCTGGAATTTTTATTAATGAATTTGGTGGCATCCTATGAGTTTGATTAAGGCATACAATAAGAGAATCCAAGGATCGCTTGATGTGTTACACACCTTTAATGGGTTACCAAGTTCCATAAACAATAATTAAAGAAAAATGGTAATTAATTATAAGTTCCAAGTAAAATTTCATTAAATTTTAAAATTTAATTAGTTAAATCCACTTTTAAGTGACAATCCAAACACACCCTAAGGGGTGGATTGAATACATGGTAGTATGGGGTTTTTCCTAAAGTCCAAAAAAAACACACCCTAAGGGTTTTTTTGGTTGTAATTAAAGTATGGTTAACATAGGAGTTAGGCTAAACACACCCTAAAGGGTGTTTTAAATTTATGTTTTCAACCTATATTGATTTTCATGGGCCCATGGAATATCTAGCTTAGGATTAGGGTGAAAAATTAAAGGGATATAAATTTTAGGGCCAATGATCGGAAAGTCTGGCATGTGGTATAATGATATATTTACTTTTAGGAAAAATAAAATATACCACATACCTAGGGTTCATAGAAGACTTATCATCTGGTATCATAATTAGATTTTATCTAGAATAGAAGATATTAGAAAACTAAACAAAAACCTTGAAAATAGTTCATTTACATTAGATTAGGTAGAAGAGGATTATATAGAAAGAGATAGTGAGGTTATAAGTTAAATGAGTAGTAGACTTACTAAGGGTGTACCAATGTGATGAAAAATGACAAAAACAAAGTCTAGATGAAGAGGTTCCACTCAAAATCTCCAAGGTAAGGGGAAGAACTACCAATGATTCCAACATCACCCAAATGGGGGAAAATAATCAAGTTATAGAGGAGAAGAGGTGAAAGGGTAAAATGGAAATTTTTACCCTTTTAAAAAAATCCATCCAGGTTCTACTATCCACCAAATGGGACTTCTATTGGCTTACCAGGCCTACAAGAATCCCATCTACTAGCCGATGGACTAATACCAACTAGCTGACAACATTACAGTCTTTTGACTACATGACACTACCTCTTCCCACTCTTCCCAAACACTCTCATGAACACCCAAACCCCCATGTAGACCTAAAAAACATAAAAAAATGGTTTGAATAAAATTAAAAGGTTCTATACCTTGTTGATAAACCAAGATATTATAACCTCACCTTCTTAATAAAAATTTTCCCCAAAAGTTTTTAGTAATAATTATCTCCCTACACGTGTGGTGAGTAGAACCACTCTTGATGATGAATTCAAATAACCATTACATGATATAGATGGATTTTTTTTTCACTATGTGTGTGGATGAGATATTCACTTTCTATTATTTTTTAGGAGTGAGTAGATTTTTCTGAAGGGTGACCCATATTTTTTTACTTTAATTAGAGGCTTATGTGTGTATCGAATTTTATTTTGGAGATAACATTCAAGAATATTTGGGTAGAATGATGAGATACCTCTAGTGTTTATGGGAAAGTAGACCGAACCCTTCTAGTAATTGGTCTATAGAGGAACCTATTGGGAACTCGAGAAAATTTCCATTATATTTCCATAAGAGTGGTAGTTGTACTATAAACTCTCATAGTATGGGATTTTGATTCATGAGTAGTAATGGTATTCATGAAATTTAATCCAAAGAAGATGATGAAATCTTAGTGGTGTAGTGGTGGGATGGTGGTTGATGCTTTTGGTAGATGTATCTATGTCTAATCAATGGAGGAGGTGCTTAAGTATCTAGTTTTAGAGTAGTACTTCTTACACACAGACACACACACACACATATATATATGTAAAGATGTTTCTCAATAACATTTGATGGTGGTTTCCCCACACTCTTCTCTTGTGCGAGAGAGGACCATGGTGGTGATATCGACTTAGTGGTCCCATGTGACCCGATGATCTCAAGTGATAATCCTGAAGGGTTTTACTATATATGGGGAGCATGTCACCCACTTAACAAGGTAGATAGTGGTCTTTTATCAGTGTTAATATTAAATATTGGTATAGAAATACTGAGTGAATACTACCCCAGTATAGTGGGTCCCTCATTTTGATATGTCTAGTATATGATTTTGGATTGACCCACCACATGGAAACCCTTACTATACGGTGAAGTAAGAGGTTTTCTTAGTAATACATGGATTTTATTCACTCAAATATTGTAATATTGGTGTCTGGATCCAACATATAAGAGGAATCTATATGGTTAAGACTATCTACTATAGATTGTGGTAGATTAGGACACCCGATGGGAATTGGTGTGTTATTTAGTAATTTTACAAGGTTTCTGTTGTTCATGAGGTGTTCATCGATATCTTTCACAAAAATGAGACAATAATAGAATTAGGTTATGTTCATTAGTAGATGAAAAACTAGTTGGAGATTAGGGTGAAAATAGACGATTATCACTTTGAGTTTTGAGGATATTTTTAAATAAGATCCATGTTTCTATTGTTCAAAAAGTTATCAATATTAGTTCTTGTGAATTGTTAGTAGGAGGTGTTAGAGAAACTAACATTATATCGAGGAAGCATAAATACCGATTTACAAATATTTTAGTTCCAACATATATTTTTTTGAAGTACTTAGGGGTGGAGTGTGATATAGATGAATTTCTATCATATGAAAACCATCAAGAGATCCCTTTAAAGGTGAATATCTGTAGTGACCCAAACTTTCATTAATAAAAATTCATCTTGATCTAATTAAATGTATCATTATGTAAAATTTTTATATAAAATGTGAACTTCATTGGTTTTATGTTTTTGGTTACCATTGAATAGTGATCACATGATTAGTATAAATATAGGGCTTTAACAAATCCAATTTACTCAGACAAAGGAAGCGATGGCCTCATCCAGTAGACTTTCCCCATACGAAGCCCATTTTTCAGAGATCAGAAAGGATGTGGTGTCATTGGGATTCTCTCTTAACGAATCCCAATCCAATATTTAACACATTAAGCTTGCAAGGAACCAACTACAGGAGAAGTGGAAGTTAATAGAGATTACCACCCGAGCGATGTTATCCGAGCCACCCTAAGATCCTGTCACCATCGCGCACCTTACCCTTTGGTATTATGTGGGTTCTATAAGGGGTTATGTAACAAGACCTTAGAACTATGAATATGTGCATTATTTTTGTATATAATAATGAATATACATTCATTTTATTATTTTTACTTTGTAAATAGTTTTTAAAGCGCATATAGTAATTTTATTTAATATTCAACTATGAAATATATTTTGACGAATTAATGGATTTTTGAATTAAATAATATTTTAATAAAATATTATTATTATTATTAAATTAATTTTTATTAAATGAAAATTATCGTATAATTTTATGAATGCAATTGTAATTTTTATTAAGGTTTGAAAGCTGTTTTTGTCAAAACCCATGAATTTTCGATAAATGTCGGTTTTTATTTTAAAAGTAAAAATTCACATATTTAGAAAATTATTTAGATAAAATGAATATTATTTTTAGAATCAGGATGTTGAAATTATCCAACAGTGAATTTTTCATAATTTTCTGAGACAGTCAAATTTTTTGGGTAAAAATTAAATATCGTTTGAATATATAATGTGTTTTATGACATCACAATGACCCAATAGTGATGTAATAAAATACTATAGACATTATTTTCGGCCAATATACGTTTTACCATTAAAATAATGTGATTTTGGGTTTGTTTTATTTATTTTACAAAGCATTAGTGGACCATTCAAGGCTTATAAAACATTTTGTCTTTTTAAATTGTTTTCCTTGAGAGTGTGACTCACCTCCACATAAGCAACTCTATTATTTTAAAAAGTTTTTTCATTGGCCTTATAAAATATTTTTTTCCACTCCCCTTTGGAAAAAAATATGGGCTGGTTTGTGGTATTTATTATTTTAATGTGTGGTGACCCAAACCTAAATAATAAAGAATTTTTTCTTCTTTCCTATATAAACCCACCCAAGATCCCACTTCCTCTTCACTCAAAGCCTTTGGAGTTAGTCCAAATTCTTCCCTCCTATATCTAGAATCATCCCAAGGCACCAAAATCTCCTAATAATATTTTCTCAAGCCTCTCCCAATCCTTTGGGATCACACTTCCAAGTAAGGGATTTCCTCTTTTCTCATTTTTTTTCTCAATTTCATTATGTTGTTATACCATTTTAATTTCAATTAAAAATGTTGGGGTATGATTTCTAACCTCCCCCATAATTCTCTATTAATGTTTTAATTATGATATATCTCTTTCACTCTCATTTAATACCTCCCATGCACACCCGTTACCATGCTAAAATTATGTAAGGAATTTCTCTCTCCTCATTTACATTCAAGAAATTACTTTGTATTATGAATCTAAATTCATTTACTTATATTGGGACATGTTTCTATATGAACCCCTTACTTTCTATTTCATGTAAATATGATGAGACACCCCTTTCTCTCTCATCAACCATTTTTACAAATTTTTATGTCACACCATTATGCTGCCAAAATTGCACTGTGATTTTCCAAGCCAAAATCATTGTATAGTGAATACCATACCCATGCCTCTATCAAGGGTATTCAACTTTATGCACATATACATATTGAATAGTACTTTCATGTGTGTATTCCAAATTTATTAATAATGTAATAACTTATGATGTTGAATGATTCCATGTTATATGATCCATGTGGCACACTTATGCATGAAATGAAATGTTTAAGAAGGGTGCGCCCCGATAGCGCTCCAATGCATTGGGTAAAGATTAGTATCATGATATGTCAAGTGCAATGAGGTTTTACTAATGATAATTCAAGTGAAATGAGGGTTTAATCATGATACATGTGCAATGAGCCTTGGATCATGCTAAAATCATGTTAAATGTTATTGCTACATTTCCATGTTATGTTAATCATGTTATATCATGCCATTATGTTCATGTTTATCTTATGATCCATTGATATTACTATTGCCCAAAATGTATTTTATCTTTCATGTTATGCCTCGTTAACTCCCTTACTAGGCTTTATAGCTCACCCTTTTATTATGCACGTCCTCAGGTTATCCCATGCAATGCTAAGTACGAGGGAATGTAGTGGTCATGTAAAGGAAGTTTTCAATAAGACGTTGCATCCTATGTTTTAAGTTGTTATTTAATGTTCCTAAGCCCCAAAGACACTAGAACTCTCAATCTTCTATGTTTTATCATGTGAAGTTCTCTATTTAATAAATTATATTTAAGTGTGTCATAAAATAAAGGGTTTTTATAATATCAATGTGGTACCACCAGTGATAACATTTTATACTAACTGTTTTGAGGTATGTGTTGATGGTTCATGAATTCAATTCATCCCATGTGGTGGGATTCTCTTTGTATGTGAAATTATCTTAATTTATAATCCTTAAAATATTCCCACAAAGTATATACATGATTTCATTAAGGTATTTCTTTGCGGTGATCTAGATCTGATATCTTTGGTGTTTTAAGAGGATGTTCCCTTCTCGGGTGGTGGAATACCAACTTCACTTAGATCTTAGGCACCCAATTATGAGGGAAGTTCATGTGAAGTTGTGTTGTTTTCCACATGGGTATGTTTGGTGAGTTATTTTATTTTAGTAGCTACGGTTGTTTCTTTTTCAAGAATGAAAATGTTTTAAGGTGGGGAGAATGTAATGAACTGGGTTTTACTAGAACGAGACTTGGATCAATTTTTAGTTTTAGAGCCCCAAGAATTCCTTAAGGGTAAAAACATAAAATTAACCTAGTATACAACCTATGAAAAATTATCTGATGGTTTTGTTATTTTTGGGGTGTGTTTTTTACCCATGGCCTAAGATCACATGAAATTTAGGTCTTGATAAGGTCTTAATAAAAATACATTAAGTGTAAAATATTATTTATATCCTATACACACACATTATTTGGAATTCATCTTTTCTTTAAAAATATAGTCTTATATAGTAAATTTGAGATCATGGTTGTAACATGATGTTGGTTTTACCTTAATAATGATATAATTTGAGTTCTCATTTCATACCTTAAGATGGAATGTCTTGGTTTCTTCATTTGAAGAAATTAATTAAAATTAAATAATTTATTAATAGTTGGTAAAACTATAAAATCATTATTTTTAAATCCCTATTATAGAATTTCTATAGGGGTTTCCATTGATTGAAAACATGAACCTTAGAGAGAATAAGAGGGTGTAGAGGCTAGATTTTGGTGGTAACATCACTAGATCAGAGGAGAGGGATCAAATCTAGGATAACATAAATGATAGAATTACATGGTGATGATAAAAAAAATTATGGGTATAATGGAAAATTGAAGTGACAATAATTCACTAATGGCGTAGGGCTCTACTATTATTCATTATTCATTATTCATGAATTCTATGTTGGAATTGATGAATTGGAACCCATTATTCATGGATTATTTCATTGTGATTATTATTTTATTTTGTCACACCCCTTGTTGTGATTATTATCACCCATTATTGAATTATACACCCCTATGGCATGATATTATTTTGGTTTGATTGATTAATTATTTAACTTCTTTTCATGATTTTGTGATTTTATTGGCAGATCAATAAAGACCAATGATGATTTATTCTCACTCTCATTCATTATCCCCCATCTACCATCTTTCTCTCTCTCCCTCACCTATTTTTATCTTGTGTGTGATGATGGGACACCAACCCTAGGGTTGGTCATCAATGAAAATATTAATAATGGGGTGGATATGAGTATAGTGTCCCAATTTTCTAATGATGAGGACATGATATGATTGTCCAATGGTAGCGTGAGGAGAACAATCAATAGGGGATGCATCACGAGGTGGTAGGTGATACTATGTGAGGAATCCCAATATAGTGTAAGGTGGATTGGTACAATGTGTAGTGGTTGATATAAACAATGGTAGAGAGGCATGAGGTGCATGGTGGCCTAATGGAAAGAGATGATGAGTTGGACCTAGGCAGTTCCAGTAGGGGAAGCTGTAGTGAATGTTGTTGTGACATGATGGAGTTGGATGAAACAGAGGCCAATGATGTGGGAGGTAGTGGATGCTTGAGCTTCAACATTGAAAATGTCAGAATTAGGGGGGGGGGGACTAGGATTCCCTCTTGGCTGTTTGATCACTTGGGATCAGAAAAATACACCTTTTCCCTATGGTGATTAGGGGTGAGGCAACCAGATTGGTTTGGATGATCAACCTGACCTAACATGGGGCTATACCGCTAACCCATGTGAATGGCGGTCTGGGTGTGATCACTCTTGTTCAGGTTTACACAACCTTAGTGGGTGTATTTCACATGTGTGGGTATTGTTGTGTTCTATGTGGCTCTCCTAGGGCCTTCTATGTATCCCACCGTATTCCCTCATGATGTGATTTTCAGATCACCTTCACTGGGTGTTCACTTTGAATAAATAAATAGGATATCCTGAGTAATTTTCAACGTAGATAAAAAATTTATAGTACTTTTAGCGATCAAATGCCATTCATGAGGTGAGATAATAAGGTTTTGATGCTGGATCTATAGGACTAATGATGGGTTTCATGCATGATGATCAAAGCATTATCACCCTACTTATTGAGTCAAGTATCCCCCCATATACCTAGGGCATGAGATCCACTATCTTCTAGGTGTACACTTAGTGAGGAGGAGATTTCAAATTTCTTTCATCTGTTATATTCATAGACTTGTCATATACACAATTCTATTTTTCTTATTTTACATTGTGGTGATATATTTGTACCTTATGTCTCATGTATGTGTTGTATATGGTTTAGTTGATTATATATATACACATCCTATTGGTGCTTCTGTTTTTATAAGAATTTGAGATATGTATTTGTTTCAGGTTGATATAGGATAAGGACTTACATAATGTGAGATATTCCTACTCGGTTCTAGTCATTAGCCCCTAGCTTATTGGCGGTGGTATTGGGATAGAACTCTTAGTTTACTGCCAGCCTAGGCGGGGACCTGGTGGGTTGGGTTATGTCAGTTAATATAGTATAATCTATGTTCCACATATACATAACTCAAGTTATATTTTACGAGATATATTTTCCATGTTATATCATATTCTATATGATCCTAAAAATCTATGCTATATTAGATAACCATTTTCCAACCTCTAATAATATTAAAATATTATTTTGTATTTACAATGATTTTATATTCTCTCACTATTGACATATACACTTATGGGATGATGTATTATCTTAGAGGAATATTTAGTTAGAAAAGGGTTTCTAGAGAATTATTAATGTTACTATTATTCTAATGATGATTTATACTTATATTTCATACAATTTTACTAGGGGAGTTAAATTTCAGTGATATGGAATGTTCCAAACATAACTTGGGATAGGTTGGATTAATTATTTTATGATTCATTCACAGAGTATTTAGTATAACCTGTATTCATTTACATGATGGTTTCCAATGAATAACTTATTGAGTATTGAGGTATACTGACCCCTAAATGTATCATTTTTAGATCCTATGAAACTAGTTGGTGCTTACACTATAACATATTAGCTTAGATAATGTTATGAAAATCTTAATAAAATGATTTATCATCAAATATTTAATTTAATTGGGAGTTTTGAGGATTTACTTTTGATTTTATTTATTTTTTAGATTTTATTTTTGGTCAGATAGAATATCATGCATTGGTGGTCCCATTTAATCACATCATGATGTTTGGTTGATGATGTTGATGGTGGCGTGTGTTATTTCTAAATTAAAACTATAATACCTCCCATATTTTGATATTTATACACTAGGAACAAGTTGGAACTCTATACCCTATACAAGGTAGGCTATGGGGGTTACTCTCGATTAAGATTTTTGGAGGGTTTAGGACATTACATGGATTAAACAAAATTTTCATAGTTTTATATTTATAGAGACAAGTTTAAAGGGTAAAAAGGATATAATATGTCAATTCATCAATTATATTTTTTATCTCTTGATTATAATTTTGTATAAATTTTAATTTAATTTTATTTTAGGCATATATTTATTAAATTATGTCTCATGATGGTTGAATTGAATATCTTGAGAAATTTGGAAAATAAAAATTATTAATGGTATTTTAGGATTGTGAAGGGTAATATAATGAATTATCTTATCAAATAATATTAAAATTAAGAAGTGAAAATAATTATTGAAGTTGGGACCATGATATTTTATTAATGTGTTTGTTTTAAGATAAATTAATTCAGTTCAAATTTTAGTGTCATTTTCAACTTAAAAAACTAAATTAAATTAAATTAATTTATAAAAATATAATTAAACTCTATATATTTCTATTTATATTTTTTTATATAAATTATATGTCATATATATTTTATCCAAGGAGAGGTATCCACTGATGTATGAGTATATTTACATAGATCAAGGAACATTCCCAAAATTCATTTAGAAGGTATTCTTCTTTGAATCAAACCACATTTTTAATGAATTATTTATTATTTTCATTAAAAATTATTAAAATATATATATATTTTCATTCATAATATTCAAATTATATAAACATGAAGATATAAATGTGATGAAAATGTGGGTATAATAATTTTTAAAATAAAACATATGATTATATAGATATTCTTGAGGGATGTTTTTATACCAATTTTTATAAAATTTATTTTATCTTCTCAATAGATTAAATCATATTATATAATATATATAAAATTTAATTTATTAATTATATGAATAAAATGACTCCACGATAGTGAAAATCTAAGTTATGGATTGAAATTTATCATAGAGTAATGTTTTAGCAAATAAAAACCATATTCTAGGTTTTTGAAGCTTAAATATTGATTCATGTGGTAAAGTCTATATTTTCATTATATTTTCACTAATAAATGAAAATATTTAAATTTCACAGTCTTTAGAGATGAAAATATTACGTTTTATGTTGTTCAAGATGAAAAATAACAGTGCAATATATAGTAATTTAGTGGTGGTAAAATTGTGGACCAGACCACCTAACCTTTTAACATGACATTAGTGAAAGTGATATATAAAATGTTACTTTTTATGAGACAAGAGATCCATAGGATAATAAATTCCTATAAATCAATTTGGAAATGTTGATAACTCAAAAAAAAAATAATTTTATGACATGATGTTCTTCCAATTGTATACAATGCACTAATCAGATGACCTAAAGGGGATCTATGTGACATCATACATAGGGCATGTGTGTGAAGTATGTTAGGGGCACAATGTGGAACCCCTATCTTGATAAGAGTGAATGAGGTATGTAGGGGTATATGTGAGCTCAATTATGAATATTCAAAGTTATGTTGCAATTATTTTGAACTCCCATAGCTAATATAACCCATATTGTAAATTTTAAGGAAGTTTTCTATTATAACATGACTATATTACTTCATAGAGGGATTTTTTTCTCAAGTATCTATACCAAATTGAAAAAATTTATTTTATTCTTATAACAATGATGTAAAATTATAGTAGTGATGATACTGACCTCTCACAAAAATTTAGTTGATTTAATATGATTATAGTATAGAATTCTTGTGAATATTTCTTATATTTCATGTGATGAAATTATGAACATCTCATGATGATGATATAGAATTCTTATGATTATGATGTGTAAACTAGAATTTTTTTTGGTTATCATGTACCATTCTTCATTCAAAAACAAGAAACTTTAGGTTAGGTAGAATTTTATTATATAAATTATATATAATCCATTCATAGGATATATTTTGTGAGGTTTTGAATTTATTAGTGATGATACACCAGAATACTTTTTTATCATTTCTTAACAAAACCTCTTGGATCAATTTTAACATTCCATAAAGGTGTTTTTTCTTAATAACGTGGATATATTATTCGATGATTCATTTGATATGGGAAATTTTGTGTATATTTGTCATTATATATTATTATATTATATTATTTGATATATGAGTATCCCAAATATTTCTATTAATAAGGAAAAAATAAAATCCTCATGGTGATCTCACATTACATGACTACCATTTTCATTTGTGGAAGATTAGTTCCACCATTAATTAAGGTCTATTGGTATGGGTAGAGTGTTATGACCTATTACCCCTCCCCAAGTAACCATGGGATTGGTGATGGATGAGTTATATACTTGGGTATTCAAGAAGCATCTAACAGGACATAGTATGATGTGTGATATTATATTGTAATTATTATATGGATTGAATTATGTATGTATAAATTTGTGTGTGTGTCCATATTTTTATTTTTTGAGTGTGATTGTGGTGAGATATGGGTATCTAAAATGTGATATAAACTATAAATGAGGGTATTGACAATGATAGAATTGACTTTTCAGTTTGGTTTACATATTATTTATTTTTCATGAACATTAAAACTATTTTTAAGTGGGGGACATTTCAAAAAATTTACTGAGTATTATTGACCATTCTTTCATGTCCACCTAAAAATTTTCACTTGTATGTTCATACAGATTAATAAGTGTATCTAGGAGATGATTTCAGGTGATAATGGCTCAAATATGGGATATTCACTCTTAAGGGACTTATATGCATTTTATGGTTTCATTTTATCTCATGGAGTGTTATTTTATCATGATTTATTACATTCATACATGATATTTTGATGTATTATTTTCTATATTTTTTATGTTTTTTTATGATTAGTAAGTGAAATATTTTTTAGAGGCAACGATCCCATTGTATGTGTGGGTACCTTAATGCTAGTTTCTAGCCCATGGACTAGTAATGGCGGGCATGAAATGAGAAATTACTAGTAATTAACAGGTTAAATTATTTTTATCTCAATAATTTTTATTCATTTGAACATCATTATATGATATCATCTTCATATGACATCAAATATTAGTTTTTTTAGTGATAGTATGACCATGATACTGAGATAAACCCTTCTAGAAAAATTTCTATACTATTATTTTTAAGTATGAGATAGTCTCCAGGCCCTTCTATGTTATCCATTCATATCCAAATTTTATAAAAATATTTATTTTTATCGAATATCTATTTAAGATAAAGTAAAATTCCATTTTAATTAATTTTATCTTATATTATAAAAGTGAAATTTTGAAGGCTAGTTGAGAATGTATAATAGGGATTGTTTCCATTTTTATTAATATTTGGACATAAAATATAACAAAAAGTAAGATAAGAATAAGTCTTAGTGTATTGTTTTCTCATGAATAACTCAATGCTTTCTATACCGGGTAATTTGGAGTTCCTAATATATTATTTTACTAAAATATTATTTTTCACATGGGTGTGTGAAAACTGTAACACCCTGAGTTTTTATGAACCTTTTCTCTCTCAAATAAATTAAATTTCTTTAATGTATTATATTTCATGCTACAGTAAGTTATAATTTCGTTATACTCTATAAAAATCTAATCTTTCACTATAGGAAACATCATCTTATCTTGCGTTACACGCAACACTAAGTTTCTACAAAATAATATTTTATTATTATAATTATTTTAAAAAAGACAGTTATAACCTAGCTATTAAACTTAGTAATATGAATAATAATAATTAAAATTTAAATATTATTTATAATATTTTCATATAAATAAAACATATTTATAATGAAATGTATATTTTTTTGGTAAAGTCTACATGTTTTAAAAAAATACTATTTTCTCAAAAGAATTTCCTTTTATGTTCTTCTTAGAACAATAATAAAATTAATTTTAGACACTTTTAGAAATTTAATTTTATAAAATAAAATTATTTTTTGAATTTATAGTTTCAAAATTACCATAGGGTGAAATTTTGGGATTTTTTTAAAATATTTTATTTTTGGATGAATAGTGAAAAATACAGAATTTTAATTGAAAACTAATTTTTCATATAATTTATTTATATAGTTAAATTATATTTTAATATGGTTTTAAAGTATAATTAGATCAATTATACATAAATTAATCCAATTTATCTCATTGGAACCAATTTCACATTGAAATTGGATATAAAAACATTTCAAACATTTGAACATTTGAACATTTTTACTTTAAAAACCCATTGTCTCATCCCGTCTGTAGGATTAATTATAAATTAATTTATAAAAATTATGTGTTTATAATTTGGAAAAATATATTATATTTTTAGAATTAGAATAATTTATAATTTTTATTAAGTTTGACTTAGCTTTTTTAGCAAAAACATTAGTTAAAGTAATTAAAATTAATTACAGTGATCAAGGTAAAAATGAGTTTACTTAGTGATTAAACTTAAAACATAAGGTATAAAAATTACCCTAAACATGTCCAAAAGTAATTTTATGACCATATTTAGACTATATCATCATTTTTATCTAAAATTTACCATTATTGGAGGCACATGATGCAAGGGAGACATCTCAATAGTGTTTACCTTTTTTATATTTAGAAGAATGCCACTCCTCCTCCACTATAAAAGGACACTCAACCCCCTCACTTATTCACACTTATCAAATCATTTTCCTCAGAAAAAACCTGAATAAATCTCCTAAAAAATTCCCCAAATTCATTATATATTCCTCACTTTTGGAATAAATCCAACCAAGGAAACCATTTGATGCAAACCGATAGGAGTTACCCAAAGAAGAGGTAATATATTTCCACAGACACTTTTGTTTTATTTCTTTCCCCACCCACTCAATTATTATTATGACATGATTATATAATAAAAAAATTATCCTAAATATACTTATATTTTTTTATTTTAAGGTTATGACCTAAAATCACACACCCTTCCATCAAATGGGACACACAATCACCGTTCGTGTGTATGGAGGACTACTGCCTCACGAACCAATGTCGTTTGTTCTTCCATTACCATCTTTCAAGATTGGTAATAAAAATAGAATTAATTTTTTATATAATTTATATGATATTTATGATGTATTTATTATTATTTAATTATTATAAAACACACACCATTATGCTTTTCATTTTGTGGGAATACGATAACATCATTTGTGGACGTGTGGACTACTGCCACCTTAAAGCGATGTGATTCATTCATGCTTTACATGGAATGTATAAAGGATGGGTTTAATATAAATATGTGATATATATTAAATAATAATGCTAATATAATGTTAATATATGAATATATATATATATATATCATTTACTTTTATTTCTTTAAAAAACATGATAAGAAAATGAAAACAACATTCATGCATACGTACAACCTACTATCTCCATCGAAAGTGTAATTCATTTCCTATTAATATCTTTTAAAGATTATTATAAATATGTATATAATGAATATATATGATATTTATATCATTTATCACATTATTCAAATATGAAAATCATGATCTAAGTAAGAGGACTAAGAATGAATAGTCAAAACATATATGAAAAACAAAGTGGTTATTACCTGAAACGCAACATTAGCATAGAATTGTTAATAAACAGGTAATAAAAAGTAATAAGAAAATCATATATGGTATTATATAATTTAATACGGTTCTATAATATTTTTATAATAAAATTATATTTATTATAAAAGAGGTTTTAACGAGTATGATGAGAGTCAAGACATAATGTAAGGGAATTTCATCTCACTTTTTATATCTGTGAGATACATGCCATATTCACCTGTCTTTTCTTTTGTGTGGTGTATATACTATTCATGAATTTATTCTATTATTATTATCCTTAAATTTATGGTTATTTATATATCTATTTTATGATCTTTATCTCTTGGGTTTTTATGGTTCAAAAGTTACCAAACCGGTAAGGTAATTTTGTCCCAATTATTCTTCTTTGAGACACATGTTTTTTTGCACCTATATTATTTTACGAGGAGTATATAATTACATTTGAAACGTTTTATCATGAATATAATTCTTTTAATGATATTTTAATCTTATTATGATTCAATATTACCAAAGTGGTAAGGGTTTATTACTACAATCCCATCGTTATCAAGATTGTTTATGATTATCCTTCCATTAATGAAATCATATGACACATATCTTAGGAACACTCATAAATTTTATTATACTTTGTTTATTCATGATATATTCATATATTTTTACCATTTCTCTACTTTTTGGTACTTAATACAATTAATATTTTTTTAAGAAAATTTGACTTTATTTCTCTATTTGGTCGGGAATCTTTTTTCATCCAAAACTATGTTTTCAAAAAATGTTTTAAAAAGTGATTTTTAATGATATTTTGAGATTATTTTAAAATAAAACTGATTTAAATTATTTTAAACAACCCCTTTACTATTTTCAAATCTATTTTCAAATAAAAAGTTTTTCAAAATGTTTTATGTTTTTAAAAATATTTTTTCAAAGTAGAAATGATATTTTCCTCAAGAAATATTTTGAAAAAGATATTTCAAAATTATTTTTCATCTAAGATGACATCCATTGGTGTTAATCATTAATTTATGAGAAAATAATCCAAGGGTTCCATTCATATTCTTTCTCTGAATGGTTTATGTTTTGATGAAATTATGTTTATAAAGCCTGTTTCTCTTTCACAGGTTATATGCCTATAAAAGCCATTTATATTTCATGGGTTATATGCTTATTAATCCTTATTATTTTTATGAGTTATGATTTTAATGAAATGATTATGAAACATGTCTCTTTTTCATAGGTTATGATATGATGACATTTTTATGATACCCATTTCATTTCATAAGTTATGATATGATTGTTTACGATCTTGTGGAACATATATGTATGATTTCATTATGAGATGGGTGGGACTTATATCTTATGAGATAGACATGGATGGAATGAAGAGTGAACTTGGTTCATTAAATGAATTTTTCCACTTGTATAGTCTTGGGAGTGAACCTTGAATACTAATATGGCAATGGGAGTGAACCACAAATACCAAGATGGTTTGGGGAGTGAACCCATTCCACTAAGATGACATTGGAATTAAACCTTGACTACAATGGAAATCATTTTATATGCTTATGTGTCTGCCATAATTCCATGTATTATTTCTATGTTACGATTTCATGGCTTATGATCTTGATTCCTTTATGATTCAGGTCTTATAAAATACCAATACTTATTCCATGACTCTTGATTATGATCTTTGATATGCAAGGTATGATTTTATAATGCTATTATCATGTTCTCATACACTTATGATTATGATTATGATTACACATCTCCATTTTTTACCCTTACTGAGAATCTGAGATCACCCATTTTTATGTTTCCTTTCCCTTGGTTATGAAGATATGTATTATGTATGATGTGTCTAATAAGGGTTCTATTCATGGATAAACTAGTGGGAGATAATGTATCTCACTTATGTATGAGTGTTTATATTTCCATGTTCCCAACGTCACTAAACTAATATGATATTTAGTTGTGTGTTTGTGTAATGTATTAAACATTCCACAAAAGTGATGTAATGTCATTGTATGAGAAGAGAGGGTTACTATAGTTAGTATCATAGCAAAATTTTAGTTAACCTTTAGAAACTATAAGGAGAAAAACTTAGTGATATCCTGGAGAAAATTTCTCTAAGGATAAGTCCAAGGATGAGTCAAGTATAAAAAAATTTCCTATAATTTTGGTAAAGGATATAGTGAGTGGTTTCTAGAAATACATCCCTGTATGGATACTATAAGTGGATGTGGTTATCAAATAGATATACATATGTGTGACAACCTAAAAAACACCGTATTGAGATAGACTCAATTGGAAACTAGTGCAAAACAATGGGCCTTACTACACACCTATTTTGACACTCCTAGGGTCTATGATTTGGTAATTCATAAACTCTTCACGAACCATCATGAAGGATTTATGTAAGAAACTAGTTCCTTCCTAAGGTATATAATCCTTTACTTACATTATTATTTCGTTTAACTATTTAAATATGGACTAATGTGTATACCCTTTGAGGTTATGGGGTATTAGGGGTGTTCGTGGATGGTTAGGAACCCGGAACCCAACTCTTTTGGGTGAAAAAGGCCTAGTGCATAGTTAGAACAAACCGTGTATGGTCAACGCACAAATACTTCAAACCAAGTGAGGTGAGATAGTGTGATATAGGGGGACACATAGTTTGATAAACCACATGAAATGGGGTGTAAGACCATGAAACAATGTCTAAAATTTTGACCATGTAGTTTTGCACGGTTTGTACATAGTTAGTCAAACTGTGAATGCAAACCGTGTGGGCCGCCCATTCTTACAGTGAAGAGTTCATGGTTGGTACATGGTTTGGAAAATCATGCGGCCAAATGATGCAACCCTATTTTTTGGGTGAATTTACAATTTTTCCATTATTTAATCTATTAAACTAAAGTTTCTTTTTCTTTATTCTCCCACACAACAAATACTCCACCTTGAATCCCTATTTGGTGACTATTCTTGGAATTGAGGGATCTACTCTATTTAGTGTTCTAATCAAGAACCATCTATCTCATCAGATCCTTCTCGATAATATCTCAATTCCTTTTTAGTCATTCATAATTTTCTTTGGTATCGACTGTTCTATTTAGGTTCAAGCTAATTTTTCCTATTATTAGGTTATTAATTCATTGTTTGATTTTCTCCCAATTTGAGTCAAATCAGGAGATTATACTGGGTGAGCCATCCTCTACAAACCTAAGGTAGGTGGTATCATTCCTTTCTTTAAAAGTCAAAGTGTTTATATATGTTGTGGTGTCACACACCCAATTCTTGGGCGATGCCATGTAATGAATTACAATCCTTGAATTGAATTTATAGGTATATCCTATTCAATTAATGAGGACTATTGGTAAATTATAATTGGTTAATAACCTTGAGTGAGACCACCCCTTTGGGTGTGTTGTGTATTTAAATGGTCCACATGATGACATATGAATTTTTGATACCTTTTAGGTATTCCCTTTTACCCTTTTTCATGTAATGTTCAATATTGATTTGTCAATTGTAATTGGAGAGAGTTATAATTATCTTTATGATATGAATTGTGATTTGAATCCAAGAATTTAATTATGAATTGACATGGGAGTTGAATTGTGATATCAATTTTAATTGAATTGATTAATGTGAAGGGATGAAATGACCTTGACCCTTTTCCCTTGACTTGTAATGGCTTGTTTAAGCATGAAATTCTTCTTAAAATGAAATGACCATGTAATTAGAACTAAATTATTTTCTTTCTAAGCTTATAACATGCCTTTAGACACCTTTTTAGGTGAGATATAAATGAATTTTTCTTGGCGTTGACCTTAACATAGTTAAATGGAATTGTATAAATGAAATTGATTGAAGGTTGTTGAATAATTATGAATATGACTTTGGTGAAACATGGATTCAAATTTTGAATTCCATGGACATACTCATTTGGATTATACCATTATTATGCTTGAGTGACACTTGGACTCCTTATATGGACTGCCAAGGATAGACTCATAGGGTCTGACCATTATATGCTGAGTGATACTTGGATTCTATATGGATTTCCAAGGATATACTCAAGGGGAATTTGATCCTGAATTCCATGGGTGATACTTGGGATCCCTTATTGGAACTATAAGGATGGACTCGAATGGCATAGATGTTACACCACACCTAGAGAAAAACCCGGGTTCTTGTGAGGATCTCCATGGAAGGGATTTTAGGGTGTTGGTTTATATTATACATGGAGTGATACCTGGATTACAAATTAGGAATTCCATGGATAGGCTTAGGTTCTAAATTGAATAAATAAAAAAATGAGATATATGACGTGTCTGCCAAGCCAAAGTACAAGATTGGATTTGGCCTTTGCTTATACTTTATAGATGGTCTGTTTAGGCATTCTTTGATCATGTTGTCATAGGGGATGATAGGCATTATGCTAGGTATCAAGATTTACTTATTAAATGGAATTGGATCATTAAATCAACTTGTTTATAAATGAGAACTTGGAATTTATAGGATGTTTAATTTTAGTATTTCCTTTACATATTATATTTCTACATACACACTATAATTGTTATATATTCATTGACTGGATGGCACTAGATATTGGGTGGTTGCCTATTGGGATTATGTATCACACCCTATTCAGGCTGCCTTTGGTTACCCAAATAGATTATATGATTGCATGTATGGATAAAGGAAAGCTCTGTAATATAGGTTATTGATTGATTCTTAGGAGAAGGGGAGCATGGGAATGAGTTGAGGCTCATGATACTAGATGGGATATTTTTGATTTTTTTTAATTTTGTTCCATGTATTGTATACCTGGACTTGTATACATGTTTTGGATTCTTTAATAGAAATATGATATATATCCTCACCATATGTTTATGATATTCCTTTTAGTATTGTTATCTATTAAAAATGTTGACCTATTGTCTGATTTTTTTACTACTTCCTCTATATATTTGCGATTGATATTACTATCTATTACACTCTAGTGATAAGGGAATAGTCTTTCCATGGACACACCTAGGACCTCACTTCTAGTCAACAGCCTCTGGAATTTGGGGAGATTTTCTTGAGGCCATGTAACCAATAGGGCTCAGGGCACTGTTGAATTTCATCTAGATTCAGGATGTTACAAAGTGGTATTAGAGCATTATTTTTTTGTTTGCCTTACTATTTTGAGACAATATAAAGGGATAGAAAGAAAATGGAATTTTTTAATGATCTGTGCTTGAGTGTGGCTAACCAGATTATAAGAAAAAGCCAAATTGTCTCAAATTAAATTACTATTTTTCTAGATTTTGTCTATTATAGTTGATTTGATTCCATCATTGGGTGATTCACTTGAATTGTGATGTTATTATTGATATTATTTTGGGTTCTATTTTTTTGAAACCCAAGGAGATAAGGGAATTCCATATCATTTATCATTTTAGGAACTTTATAGGAATTACATTCCATGCATTATGCCATTCTATTTAGGATGCATTACTTGTTGCAGGGTGTTGTGATAGGTTCTATGATAGATATACCTACTATTGTGATAGGTATACTAGAATGAGTTATAGTGTGGATTATATGGGTTCCACATTTTGATTCATGAGGTGTATGAGCCCTTATGGATCAGAATTTGGTAAACCATTGGTTCAACCTTTTAATGAACTATGATATAAATTTGAAATGAGTTTGAATTCAAATGAAAATGAATATGTAAATTCAAGTGAAAATAAAATGGAAACTGAAATTGATTATAGCATAGAACTTGACATTGACCTGACCATAGTAGTGGGTGGTAGGTAGTGTCTCTTTGTTTTATATTTTCATTGTACATCACCCAAACATGACTCTTGGAGAAGGAAGAGGGGTGTGTTCTGATAGAGGAAGGATTGTACCTTTCCTGCTTAAATATTTACACTTTTAATTATGAACTTTGATAATGATATTGATCTAAGTTGTGTGCCTAGAATTTGTAGAGGTATGCCACCATGATTTTATCTATTCGTATGTTAGGATGGTGGTTATGACCATACTCCAGAGGCGGTGGGCCATGAGTTACCATTGGATCCTCTAGTGGTTCCAACTGCAACACTGGTGATAGTACCAAACACAGGTGATGATGCACAATTCCAAGAAGGATTTATGCAGTTTCTTCTGACTGATCAGGGAGCAACATAACCTGCCCTGACTATGGAAGAGTTGACATGTAAGTTTCAGTAGTATCATCCACCCATGTTTTTGAGGTATGGTAGACCATAGGCTACAGAGTAATGGTTAGAGGCCATTCTATGAAACTTTGAGTATCTTGAGATGCCTCCTGAGAGGAGGGTAAAGATCTCTATCTACATGATGCATGATTCTTCCAAGAGATGGTAGGATGTCATTACTCATATGGAACATCAATGGTAGATGGTATGGAGGGATTTTCATACAGAATTCTATGGCTAATTCTATCCTAATATGTTAAGGGCCGATAGAGCTCGAGAGTTCATGCACCTGGAGTAGAATGCATTATTAGTTATGGAATATTCATCATGTTTTACTGTGCTCTAGATTTTCACACCTATCATGATAAGTGATGAGTTATCTATAGCCAAGAGATTCAAGGATCATATTAGGTATGACATATGATTGTAGGTGAATGTATTTCAGCTGACTACTATTTATGAAATAGTGAATCAGGCACTTATCATAAAGTGTAACTTGAGAGAGGCTGGAGGTGCGAACCAGGGTGGTTTGAAACCTAGATCTGGCACTACATTGACCAGAAATAGGAAGAATCATATAGAGCTTCCACATGGTGATATTAGCATATAGAGTATATACTCAGGTATCCATATGAGGTGCTACCAATGTGGTCGACCATGAAATATGATGCCTTAGTGTACGAGGGACCCAGTCAAGTGATGATATTGTAGCAAGATGTTCCATCTATAATGCTTCTTCATAACATTTCTACTGGCAGCTAGTGAGATAGGGTCTTCACCGACTCTACATTTAGGATTAGGGTCAACATCTTCTCATTAGGTAGGGAGATAGAGTACAAATGGATGATTAGGTTGAGGCGGTGTTCATGTCCATGTTAGTCATACCCCAATATTATAGTGATAACAGGGTGGATCTGCTTAGGGTAGCCAGACAATATCATAGGGATGTGGTTCAAGCCATATATACTTAGTGTAACAAACCCTTGAGAAGTAGGATCCTGTACCTTCTACCATCAGAGGTACAATTCTAGTATCCTATAATTCATATTCTTCTCTTTTTGATACATGGGATTCTCATAGATTTATATTTGTGCCTGTTGTGGAAAGAATTGGGTTCAGTTTTTATATTTATAATAGATTCATGATTCTTAACACTCTGTTTGGGAATATAATGGAGGATGTATGTCAGTTAAGGGAGTACCCCCTTGATATTGGTGGGTATAACTTCATATGGAACCTCTTTTTATTTGAGATGATAGGTTTTTACATCATTCTCAGGATGTAATTTTGGTATTCGTTCATGATTTCATTGACTTCTATCAGCAAAGGGTGACCTTTACATCACTATAGGATGGAGAGTTTATTCACAAGGGTGAATAGGATTTCCAAGAAAGCTGAGATAGACCTGAGCATCGTGGGATGGGTGGGACAATAGTTCAGATTGCGAGTTTTATCTGGACAATCAAAGAACACATCAGGCATATTTCACTCTAATGGTTGATCATTTCAAGGATATTTTCTCGGATTAATTTTTAGGATTACCACCAGTGAGAGAGGAAGAGTTATCTATCAAACTTGTTCCAGGAGATCCACCAGTGTCCATTCATCATTATAGGATGGATATTACTGAGATCCAAGAGCTCAAGTGGCAGCTAGAGGATTTAGAGGCTAAGGGATTTATCTACTCCAGTACATCTCTATGGGGTTCACCGATACTTTTTTTTGCAAAAAGGTAGAAGAATCCCTCAGGATATGTATGGATTATCAAAAATTAAACCAGATAATAGTTAAGAATTAGTATCCTCTACCGTGAATAAATTATCTCTTCCACCAGCTCCAAGGAGATCGGGTTTTCTCAAAGATTTATTTGAGATCCGGTTATCATCAAGTGAATGTCAGACCATCATATGTACCCCGTACAACCTTTCATAGTAGGTATAATCTATATGAGTATTTGGTTATGCTGTATAGTCTTACAAACATGCCAGCAGTCTTCATGGGATAGATGAACCGAGTCTTCCATACTTATTTGGATTAATTTGTGGTGGTTTTCTTAGATGATATCTTGGTGTATTCTCATAAATTATATAAACATTCCAAACATCTTGAGATATTATGGGATACATGGATAGATAATCATTTATATGATAATCTCAGAAAGTGACACTTCTGGATGGATAAAATTCACATCTTGGGTCATATTATACTAGATACATGAGTGTTAGTTAACCTAGATAAGGTGAGAGATGTAGTTTCCTAGGAGAAGCCCAAGATAATTTTTGAGTTACAAAGTCTCTAGGGGTTAAACGGTTACTAAAAGCATTTTAGAAAGGACTTATCATGCTTATTAGCACTGCTTATGAGCTTGACTAAGAAGGGTTTGAAGTTTTTATGGTCATATTCCTATGAGATGACCTTTTAGAAGCTAAAATAGAGATTGAATTCAGTGTCAATATTTATTTTTCTAGAGCTAGGTAAGAGTTACACTATTTACTATGATACATCAGGTATCAGGATAGGAGGAGTGCTTATATAGTGAAATAGAATCATAATGTACAAGTCCTAGTAGTTGTGGACACATGATAGAAATTACCCAATGCACGATCTCGATCTAGCTGCAGTAGTTCAAAAATTGTGGTGTTGGATACATTACTTAATTGGAGAGTGTTTTATGGTGTAAATGGACCATAAAATCCTCAAGTACACATTTACACATTGTGATCTGAATCTGAGACAGTGAGGGTGGGTTTGATACCTATTTTTTTTGTTATTTCAAGCTCCCCTACATGCCTGGTAAAGGCAATGCAATGACCAATGCACTGAGTAGGAGGACTCATATACAAGAAGTTCAATAGGCTAGTAGTGAGTGTAAGATCATGGATTTGTTCTACGAGATGAACTTATAGGTGTAGGAAATTCAGGGGAAGAATTTTATATCATCCTTAGATGTTACCTATACCCTTCTTGATGGAGTGAGGATGTGAAAGCTATCATATTTTGAGGTCTTAGTTCTATGGTAGAGTGTGGCAGGTGAGGACCCTCATCCTTGTTGGACTATAGACAAGGATGAAATTCCAAAATGTATGTGGTCATGTATGGGTTTCATCTAACATGCGTGTGGATCTAATGTGAGAAATTCATGCTTCATCTTAGGAGGTACATCCTGGAGTCATCAAGATGTATCAAGATTTACTTCTCTAATACTGGTGGCTGGGTATAAAAAGAGATGTAGCTGGTTTTGTAATGAGGTGTTCCACCTATCAGTGGGTGAAATAGTAACACCAGAGACCATATGAACTTTTATATTAGTTTCCCATCCTTGAGTGAGAATAGGTTGACGTTGTGATGTATTTATTAATAGGTTTACTGAGGTATCCTCAAGGTAGTGATGTTTTATGGGTCTTTGTTGACATGATGACAAAGGTTACACATTTCTTACTTATCAATGAGACCTTTTTAGTGGATGAGATTGGGAGGTTTTATATTCGTGAGATAACATGACTTCACATGGTCCTTTGAACTATATTTTTAGATAGGGATGCCCGGTTTACTTCAAGGTTATGGAAAGGCTTATAGAGAGTGTTGGGTACATAGGTACTTATGATCACAACATACCACCCCCAGACAGATGGCCAGTCAGAGAGCACGATTCAAGTGCTTAAGGATATGCTTCAAGAATGCATCCTAGATTTCAAGGGCTCTTGGGAGATGAATATTCCCTTGGTAAAATTTGTCTATAACAATATATTTTTGGATATTATTCAGATGGATCCTTAAAAGGATTTGTATGGTAATCCATTATAAACACACTTGTGTTGTTTAGATATGGGATAGGTATCTATGCTTGGGTATCATCTTGTTTTGGAGACCACCAAGTAGGTTTAGTTGTTTTAGAAGTGGATGGATATTGAAAAGTCTCAAAATAAGTCATACACTGATAACTATAGATGACCTCTAGAGTTTGAGGTTAGGGATCAAGTCTTTTTACATGTTTCACCGAGGATGGGACACAGGAGGATTGAGAAACATGGTAAGATTTCACCATGTTATGTTAGTCCATTCGAGATTTTGTAGAGAGTCATTCCAGTAGGCTATCCGTTACAGTTACCTCAAAGGTACCAGGACATTCATGAAGTATTTCATGTATCTTAGCCATGACACTATTATTTAGACCCATCTCATGACTTTAAGTATGAGAAGGTTGAGTTACAAGTAGATTCATCCTTTGAGGAGCATCTAATATGTATTGTGGATCATATCATGAAGTTTCTCCATGGCCAGTCAGTTCCTTTACTATGGGTTCTATGGAATCACAACCATGTATAGAACAAGACTTGGGAGTGAGAGGATGATGTATGATCACATCAGCCAGAGTTGTTCTTATACATTCTTAACCACCCTTGAGAGGGAAATTTGGGTACAAATTGATTTAATGGGGGAAGTTTGTAAGAACCTGATTCTTTCTTGAGGTACAAAATCTCTTAATTCCATTATTTTTCAGTTTAAATGTTTAAATATGACCCAGTGTGTACACCCTTTGAGGTTATGGAGGTATCAACAGTGTTCATGGTTGCTTTAGAGCCATAAACCCAACTCTTTTGGGTAAAAAATGACCAGTTCACGGTTAGAATAAACCATGAAGGGAAGGCCACATAGTTACTTCAAATTGTGCGAGGCTGGACAAAGGGCTAGAGGATGTAGCATCCCTCCCTGAGTGCAACTCAATAGTGACCTGAGACGGTGGCCCACATTACCTCAAGTGCTTCTCCCTGAACACTAGAGGATGTCGGCTAGCAGTGAGGTCCTAGGGTGTGTCCGTGGGGAGAATATGCTCTCATAGATCTGAGTATGCACCATTTTTAATAGTAAATAATAAATAATGGAAGCATAAAAAATAAGTCAAGAGAATAAGTGATGAAATAATCCAAGAAGAAGAAGTAGATAATGGTGGAAGATGAATAAAAGTAATAGATACAAAAATGATGATCTTTATGTCATGTTTATACACAAAAATGGGAGAATAGGGGGACATGGGATATAAATCACATACTAAATTCTATACAAAATACTACATAAATCCCAAAACATCTACACAGCATCTCGAGCATAGGCTCGACCCTCTACCCCAAACTCCATTCTAGGTATCAAGTAAATCAAGCATCGAAAGCAACACACTTCCCTTTATCCAGACCTACAATCGTAAAGTCTACTTGGGTACCAAATGGTGCCTGAGTAGGGTGTGAGATATAATCTCAGTAGGCTGGCACCCATAGTGTCTTTTAGATCAATTTCATGAAATAAGTAACTGAAAAAGTTCCACACTACATAAAAGAAAACCAATAACCAAATAAAATGTAACCGCATTGGTCTAGGTCCCTAAGAGGATACATGACCTATAACACCTGCTTCGACCTTAGATGGATGTCTGAAAAGGAGTACTTGTGCAAGGTGTAATATGTATACAATGGCCAAAGTGAACAAGGAAATCCAATAAGGAATATCCCCCAAGATTGTGCTTCAACTTGGGGTCTAATTTATATGTCATCACATAAGTTCTCACAATAATGATAATTACAAAATATACATAACATATGAAATGAGAAAATAAAAAAATCCATCAATTTCTGTTATGGAGTCCGAGCTCGTCCAAGGTGATCTAAACAGAATTCCAAGGGTAGCTAAGAAACATCCAATATAACCAATGTCATCAAGTCTGTCCAAGGTAACCCATACGACATCCCCTATATCAAAAATGAAAAGGTGACTTTGAGTCTATACCAAGTATCTCACATAGGGGACTAGGTATCACCCATGGCATGGTATAATAATTTTACCAATGGATCTATCCTCAGTTGATCCCCTAGGGAACTGGTGTCACTCATGAGTATAAGTAAAATCCACTCAGAATGACCATATTTGGAAAGAAAAAGTATCACTCTTGGCATGTTGAGTAGTAACCAACCAAGAATGGCGAGTCCATCCACGGAATCCTTAAATCAGGAACCATGTTCTCTGGCGGCTCATAGAAAGTGAGCCATATCAAACAAGGCACATCATAAAACAAGGAATATATTTATAATTACATGCCAACAAAAAAGCATCTCTATATCACATGCTCACCATCAAATCAAGATATACAATTAATCCAAACAACAATGGATCAATTTGTATGGAAATCATAAGAAATCACATATATAAAAGTAAAGCATGAGCATGAGGCATAAGATACAAGGCATAACATGTAAACTATTACATGTCATCATTTTCATTTCAATATCACAATCTAACAAGCTTACCAAGTCATAAAACTCAATCTAAGATAATTAATTATGCCATAAGGCAATAAGCATAAAATGTGGCATAGATCATGATGAACATGACATTACATGAAGAAAAGTATTAAACTAACTTAGAGTAATAATTAAAAGTAAGTCATTTGGAATCCAATGAGTATCATCAATAATGAGTAGTATATATATGGTTTGTGGAATCAAGCTCAAGGGTTAACTCATGGTTCACGATTCATATTAACTTAATTAATTATTTAAATCCTTTAATTAATGTGAAACTCACAGACAAGGGTTGTTCCCAATTTATGGAAAAAGGGAAAAAGGATCATTCAATGAGGGAACACCTAAAGGGGTAGCCAAAGGAAAGGAGAACACCCTATATATGGGGTTTTCTACAAGGTAGGGTCACTAATGATATGAGGAAACCCTTGGATTAATTTATTAGACAATTTATAAGCACAACAGGAAGGACCCGACATGCATCATAATGATACGTCAACTAAAATGTGATGAGACGACCAATAAAGCCATAGATCCCATACCTTGATGTGGTAGTGATATAATAGTCTGTTATCAAGACTTTATTCAACATATAATAGAATAAATAAAAGGATTTGTAAAATTCCCCAGAAATAGGAAAAAATCTATCGCACCAAAATAGTGAAACGAATGGAAGAGATAACTAGAAATAGAGGAGTGTAGATGAAGGAGCTTACTGAGGGATTTTTGTTACTTTCGATAGTGAAATATTTGGACCACAGATGAAGGAACTAGAAGAAACCCTATGAAGAGGGAGGAGGATAATCCCATGGGTGTATAAGGGAGGAAAACCCCACTAGAAGAAGTGGGGGAAAGAAAAATATGGGTTAAAACATTCATTAAGGGTAGAAAAGTAATTTCACCCACAAAATAAACTATGCATGGTTTGGTCAAACCGTGTGCCAACCATGCACCATTCACTGCGATAAGGTAGAACCACACATGGTTAGGTGTACAATTTGACCAACAGTGTGCAAACCGTGTATTTGGTCTATGTCTACAACTTGCAATCAACCACGATGTCATGCACTATGGGTTGCATGGTTGTAAGAAAAATGTGCAGACCAGTCTATTTCCCTTTTTTGGTGTTCTGGGCCTCAAATGAGCCATAGACGCACCCATGATCTCCTTTAACCTCTTAGGAATTATTAATAGGTATGTTTCAAGGAATTAAACCCAAAAAATTAAACAGTCCATAACTTTGGATAAATATGAGATGTTACAACCTCCCACCTAAAAACAACTCGTCACCAAGTTTCCCATGCAAGGGTAGAAGAACACCATCTGGGAAGAGTTCTGATCACTACACATGTACATCGGTCTCCCACTCATATGTCTCATCTTGTATGCATTTGTGCTTCCATAAAACTCAGACCAAAGGAACTGACATGCCTCAGAGAACATTTATACTTTGATCAATGATACAAATTGGATTCTCCTTGATGGATGCATCCACCTCTAGCTCGATATCCTCAAGATCAAACGAATGAGACAGGTCTAGATGACACTATCAAAGCTATGATATGTTAAAGATACCATGCATGGAATGGTACCTCTAAGGAAATTACAAATGAAAGACTACCAGCATGACCCTATCCACTACCTCGAAAGGTCCAACATTTTGTGATGATAACTTTCCCTATCTCTTGATTCGTTTATATCCCAGTCTAGGCGATACACCCAGGAAGACCCAATGTCCCACCTCTAACTCTAGAAGTCTACAGTGATGATTGTTATGGGAATTCTTCCTAGATTAAGATGTATCCATCCACTTTTGAATTAGATTTACTTGCTCTAAAGTCTCTTGAATGAGACAAGGACCCATTAGAGCTACCTCACCTACCTCAAGCCAACATAGAAGTGAGAAGCATGATCTACTATAGAGGGCATCATACTAATCCATTTGGATGATTTCTTAAAATATTATTTTGTATGGAAACTCAATTGGAGGAATATGATTCTCCTAAGAGCCACCAAAATCTAGGATACAGGCTCACAACATATCCTCTAACACCCAAATCGTCTTCTCAGACTGCCCATCAGTCTGAGGGTGATATGCAGTTCTCAAGAGCACCTATGAACCCAATGCCTTCTATAACTCTTGATAGAACTGCGAAGTAAACCGGGTGTCTCAGTACAAAATTATAGAACTGGGCACACCATGAAGTCGTACTATCTCCTAGATGTAAAGTCTTCCTAACTCATCAATAGAGAAGGTTTCCTAGATTGATAGGATGTTCATGGATTTGGTCAACCTTTAGACGATCACCCATACCACATCACCGCCTTGAGGGGATCTCAACAATCCTTTAAATAAATATATGATGATGCAATTCCATTTCCACTTAGGAATGTATTGAGGATTTAGTAGTCCATTAGGTCACTGGTGCTCTACCTTCACTTGATTATAGGTGGATTACCAAGTAATGAAGCCTACTATCTACCTCTTCATACCTGGACACTAGTACTGGTGACACATATCTTGATACATCTTGGTAATCCCAATATAAAATGTCTAAAGAGAGCAATGTGATTCCCTCATCAACTCTTCCTATATATCATAAGGCACCCATACATGGCCATGTAAGAGTAGAGTCTCACTACCATCAACAACCCAAACTAAAGGTAGGTTATCTCATGTGATGATCTCCCTTAGAACAAGGCCCTCAGAATCTGATAATTTACGCATCTGAACCCATTCTAGAAGAGAGGGGGTCACTACTGGAGATGCTAAGACCAGTTTTCTATGCTATTCCTAAACCTCCAGTTGTAAATTAGAAAATATAACCACTATATTCCACTCACTATTTTCCACCTTGATGTCTTGTGTCTATTTTTTCCAGCTCAAGGCATTAAATATGGAATTACCATTATTGGGCGTATAAGAAACATCAAAGTAGAATGACTGTAGGCATTCCATCCACCCGCGTGACATCAAATTCAAGTCTCACTATGTGGATATATATTTTAAACTTTTTTGATCTGTGTAAAAAATGAACCATTCTGCCAAAAAATAATGCCTAAAAAAATGTAGATCATGAACCATGATTTCTAGAATGAGGTCATGCATATGAAAATTTCTCTCATGAGGCCTCAGCTGGAGAGATCCATACACCACAACTCAATCAACTTTCATTATAATTACACCCAACCTAATCCTTGAAGAACCATAGTACACCATATAACCTCTTACTAGCTTAGGTATAATCAAAATAATAGTTGAAGTGAATCTTCCCTATAACTCTTGAAAATAATTATCACAATCTTCAGACCACAGAAACTACACACCCTTCTTAGTCAGGTCCATAAGAGGTGATTCTAAATGGAATAAGTCCTGGATGAATCAACTATAATACTTATTTATCCATAATAATATGTGTATATCAAACACATTATTGGGATGCTCCTAAGAAACTATTGCACTCACTTTCTCTAGGTCAACTGATATGCCTGCCTCAGATATGATGTGACCCAATAAGTGAACTTTACTTATCCAAAAATGGAATAAACTGAGCTTCATATATATCTAGTTCTATATTAGTGTACTGATCATGATCTCAAGATGATTATAATGGTCATGTATGGTGAGTGAGTACACCAATATGTCATATAAAAAGACTTCCACAATGGAATCAAGATACAGGTTGAAAACCCAATTCATCCAAGCCATGAAGACTGCCAGAACATTCATCAGACCAAACAACATAAAAAAAACTTGTACAAGATATACCTACCCCAGAACACTTTACATGGTATATCTGATGGGCTCACATGAACCTGATGATAGATTGACCTAAAATCAATCTTATAGAAAACCATTTCTCCTTAGAGCTGGTCAAAGAGGCTGTCTATACAAGGTAGTGGATAATGGTTATTTACCATAAACTAGTTCAAATATTTGCAATCCATGAACAATTAGAGGGTACCATTACTCTTCTTGGTGAAAAGGATTGTTGAACCCTATGGAGATGTGTTGGGTCTGATAAAACCCTTAGCCTTGAGATCATCATTCTTTCTTTTAAGTTCATGGAGATATTTTTGTGCCATCCTATAGGGAGGTATGGACACTGGTGCCGCACCTAGCACTAGCTCTATGGTGAAATCAACTTCTCTCTTATAAGGTAATCTGAATAAATCATTAGGGAAGATGTCCTTGAAATGATCCACTATGAGAGGGAACTCTACCAACTGTATTCCATGATTTCTTATAAAGATACTCACAAACTGATTTTCCACTATGTCTAGCCCAGTATTCTTGAGTCTAACTCGAATTTCATGGATATCCCATTCTCCCTTATGTATATATGTGTTTCCCTCTGGTGATGTGAAGGACACCCATCAGTGATAGCAATCCACTTGGTAATGATAAATCATGCTCTAGTTCATACCAAGAATGACATTGAAGCCAGTCATCTTGAGGATGGAGAGAATCCAAAAGAAACCACACCTACCTATCTCAAGAGGTTACTCCTAAAAGTGACATATTCCCTTTATTATGACCCCTAATATCATGTCAAGGGACATGAAAGAAAAAATGTATTCAATTTCAAGACCAAGACTTTCAACAATAACAACATATATGAAGGAGTGAGAAGCACCTATATTGAAAAGGGAAATAACTAAAGTAGAGGCTAACCAAATAGAACCTGTAATCGTACATGGACTCAGAATTTTGTCCCCTATCTCTATCTGCACTGCATACATATGGAATGAACCTCAACCCTGAGATACTGTCTAAATAACCTGAGCAGATCCACTCTGCTGATGATGAAGCTATAGGGACTAACTACCTCAGCCATGACCATTACCACCTTAGACTGATAGAACAATAGAAGTCTAAATCCCATACTAATATGATGCTATAGATCCTATACCTGATATAGGTGTTGGTATAGATCCCCTACCACTGGATGCTGGAGTAAAAGAATGGTTGAAGAACTGAAGGTGACCCATACTACCGCATGATTGGCATTTGACCAGGTTTCTCATACACCGATACTTCTTATGAATTTTCATATCACACTAGTGACACACGATAGAAATTTTAGTGTGGGTCAACTATCTGGAACTACCTCCACATGAACCCTCAAAAAAACACTTTTTATTTCTAGAAGAACCATCAACCTGTCTCGAAATTTAACCTCCCTAGCTTACAGTACCAACTTCTATGAGATTTAATTTAATGATTAGGTATTGGTTCACTATATTTATCAGAATATTAAAATGTAATATGTTCAATTGTGATCATAAAACATTACCAAGCCCATCCTCAAAACATCTCATAGGTGTCAACTCATCCCCAGTCAGAGAAGGAGAAAAATGATGGAGCTTGGTGAAATGTGAAGAATACTCTAGCACTATCGTGGATCCCTACTGAAGATGCATAAAATATAAAGATCAATCCACTCTCAAAGTATGTATAAATAAGTGGTCATAGAAATATTTCTATAAGTCTACCCAAATTATACCTCAGTAATGGTCAGACTGAGAAATGATATCCCACTAACGCTTGGCGGAGTCATGTAGTATGTAGGTAGTGAGCTTGAACCACCACTCTAGAGGCATCTAATTATGGTTGAATATAGATACCATGGATTATAACTATGAATCAGTATACTAAGGTCTTCCATCCACTGAGAAGGTGGGAGGATGCTACTACTGGAAGTCTCGAGTCAGCTCTTCCATAGTAAGGAGATTCTTAGGAGCACCCTGAACAGACTGCATAAAACGGAGGAAAATCTCATGAAACTAAGATTCAGTTCTTAGAATATGATCAAAAGGAGATGCCTTTGGTGTCACTATAGGAGGTATAATAGGTGGATTAGGTCCCACCACCTATGGAGTGTTCTCATCACCACTCTCTTGGCATACAACATAAGGACATCATGGATGCATAACTCTATAATTTCCAAGAACACTCCTCAAATAGGATTTATAATATATAGAAAATCATATAATGAAATTAGATAAAGAAATAATAATAAAGGTTAGGTATAAGGCCTCCCTAAACATGAAACAACTCTTGACCTCCTCCTTGAGCTAGGTCTAGCTAATAAGAGACACAAAGGATCATAGGAAGCATAACCTACTGCCTACACCTTGGTTGGGTTAGGATCAAGGTCTCACATTATCATATAAGGTGTCCATTTTGTTTTAAAGGTGGTATTCATTTTAATAAATTCATGTATTTAAGCTTATTTTATAAGATTGAGTTAGGTGGATCACTATCTCAATTTATAAGAGATTATAAAACTTATAAATTGAAATTGGGAATCCACCTAACCCAATCTATAACATGCCCCCACTAGGTAAATTGGAACATTTTTTTAATAAAATTGAAAAATTAGGCACTTAAAGACACTATAGATAGTCACAACAACAATCACATACAAGAAGGAAAATACATGCTGAAAATTAGATATGGCATGGCAATATTCATGAAATTTCATTCCTATAGTTCTTAGTATGATGCATGCCTTGATATTCCCTCATATCATCAGGCTGAAGTAATATAAATCATCATTTCAATAATACCAATATAGTAACACCACACACCAAGTGCTCCACCCTACATTGAAGTCATATCAACCATAAATGACATAATAAATAACTGAAATTTCCCAACTGAGGTAGTTTGGGTTCCCCCTATATGTGGGGTAGCTACTCCCATGCACATGCTCATTACCAAAATCCTATATCCTAGTCTCCATCTAAACCCAAATAGTAAGATAAAAGGAAAAAAAATCCTTTGATACCACTTTGTATCATCTCACCCTGAGTGCCACTCAACAGCACCCCGAGACGGTGGGCCACATGACCACAAGCGCATCTCCCTAAACTCCAGAGGCTGCCAACTAGTAGCGAGGGACTAGGGTGTGTCCATTGGGAGACTATTACATCATATATCGAATTATACACCAAAGTTAATAGTAAATTATAAACAGTTGAAGTATAATAATAAGAATACAACATTAAAAGTAATGAAATAATCCAAGCAGAATAAATAAATAATTGTAGAAGTTGAATAAAAGTAATAGATACAAAAATGATGATCATGATGTCATGTGTATACAAAAAAATGGGAGAACATGGGAATAGGGGACACAAATCATATAATACATGCTATACAAAAAAACTGCATAAAGGACAAAAACTACTACACAACATCTCGAGCATAGGCTTGATCCTCTTCCCTGAACTCCATTCTAAGCAGCATGTAAATCAAGAATTTAAAGAAGAAAACTCCCCATTATCCATACCTGCAATCATAAAGTATACTCAGGTACCAAACGACACCCGAGCCGGGTGTGTGATATAATCTCACTAGTCCAGTACCCACGTTGTGTAAGCTGATCCATTTCATGTAATAAGTAAATGAAAAAGTTCCAGGATAAATAAAATTAGAGAAATAACCAAATAAAAAGTAACCACCTCATTCTAGGTCCCTATGAGGAAACCCAACCTACAAAATATGTTTCTTCCTTAGTCGGATGTTTAAAAATGAGTACCAGTGCAAGGAGTAATATGTATACAAGGACCAAAGTAAACAAGGCAACCAAAGAAGGCATACCCCCAAGATTATGCTTTGTATTGGGGTCTAATTTACATGTAATCATACAAGTTATCATAATAATGATAATTACAAAAGATGCATCATATATGAAATGATAAAATCTAACAATCCATCGATTCACATTGTGAAGTTTGAGCCTATCCAAGGCAATATAAATAGAATCCCAAGGGTCACTACAGAACATCCAATATAACCAATGCCATCAAGTTTATCCAAGGCAACCCACATGACATCCCTTGTATCACTCATGACACAGTGACTCTGAGTCTAGACCAAGTATCTCATGTAGGGTACTAGGTATCACTCATGGCATGGCATAACCATTTTGCCAATGGATCTATCCTTAGTTTCTCCCCTATGGAACTGGTGTCGCTTATGAGTATATGTAAAATCCTCCCAGAGAGCCCATACTAGAAAATCCATAGTATCGTTCTTGGCACATCAAGTAGTAACCAACCAAGCATGGCGAGTCCATCCATGGCATCCTTAAACCAGGACCCATGTTCTCTATTGTCTTGTATAAAGTGATCTATATCAAACAAGGCACATCATAAGACAAAACATATATTTATAATTACATACCAATAAAAGAGAATCACCCTATCAAAATCTCACCATCAAATCAAGCTATACAATTAATCCAAACAATAGTGGAACAATTTATATGGAATGCATAAGGCATCACATATATAAAATAAAAGCATGATCACGAGGCATAAGATACAAGGCATAGAATATAAACTATTACATGCCATCATTGTAATTTCAATATCACAAGCTAATAAAATTACCAAGGAATAACACTCAATATAAGCCAATTAATTATGGAATAAGGAAATAAACATAAAATGTAGCACAGATAATGATGAACTTGACATGGCATAAAGAAAATCATTCAACTAACTTACAATAACAATTAAAAGTAAGGCATGTGGAATCCAATGGGTAACATCAAGAATGATCATTAGATATATGGTATACAACATCAAGAGAAAGGGTTAACTCTCAATTCACAATTCATTTTAGCTTAATTAATCATTTAAAGTCTTTAATTAAAGTAAAACTCACACATAAGGGTGGTTCAAAATTTAGGTCAAAAGGAAAAAAAGTCTCATTCAATGAGGGAACATCCAAAGGGGTAGAAAAATTCAAGGTGAACACCCTAAAAATGGGTTTTTTCTACCAGCTAGGTCACTATTGACATGAGAAAACCCTTTTATTAATTTATTAAACAATTTGGAAGCACCATCAGAAGGATTTGGAATGCAGAAAAAGATTCATCAACTAAAATGAGATGAAATAATAGGGAAAGGCATAACCCCTACCTTGATATATTAGTGCTCCACTCGTCCATTATCAGGCCTCGATTCAACCTAGAATGGAATAAATAGAAGTATTTTTCAAATGCACTTGGAAATAGGGAAAAACATGTCACAAAAAAATAGAACAATATATGGAAGATATAACTAGAAATATAGGAGTTCTGAAGGAGGATCTTACTAAGGGATTTCCATTGCTTCCGACGGTGAAAGATTTGGACCATGGATGAAGAAAATAGAAGAAACCCCATAAAGAGGGCAGAGGAGAATCCCACACATGGAGAAGAGAGGAAAATTACACTAGAAAAATAGAGGGAAAGAAAAAGGTGGGTTAAAACATTCATTAAGGATATAAAAAATAATTTCACACACAAAAATACACTACGCACAATTTTGCTGCACAGTTTGGCCAAATCGTGTGCTAACCTTGCACCATTCACTACTATAAGGGGAAACCTCACATGGTTAGGCACATTGTATGACTAAATATGCAAAAACCATAAATTTGGGCTCTATCCAAAACCTACAATCGGCCACACGACTATGCGCCCTGGCTGCATGGTTGTAGAAAAAACGTGCAGCCTAATCTATTTCCCCCTTTTAAGTGCTCTAGGCTTCAAATGATCCCCAGACGCACTCGAGACCTCCTTTAACCTCTTAAGAATAATTAATAGCGATTTTTCTAGGAATTAAAACAAAAAATTAAAAGGTCAATACCTTTGGATAAATCCAAATGTTATAGAGGAGGCCACACAGTTTGATAAACCATGAGAAATGGGGTGCACGACTGTGCAACCATGTCTTAAATTTTGACAGTGGAGATTTTCATGGTTTTCACAAGGTTGGTTAAAACATGCATGAAAAATCTATGGGGTGAACCTCCTTATAGGAAAGCATGCATGGTTTATGCATGGTTTATCTAACCATGCGTCCAAACCATGTGACCCTATGTTTTGGGTGAATTTATAATTTTTCCCTTATTTAATCTATTAAAACTAAGCCTGGAACCCTATGTTTTGGGTGAATTTACAATTTTTACCTTATTTAATCTGTTAAACCTAAGCCTTTTTTTCGTTCTTCTCCCACATAGTAAATCCTCCAACTTGAATCCCTCTTTAGAGACTATTCTTGGAATTGAGGGATTTCCTCCATCCGGTGTCTGAATCAAGAACCATCTATATCATTAGATCTATCTCGGTAAGTTATTGATTCATTTTTATCCATTACTCATTTAGTTTGGTATCATTTGTGCTATTTTGGTGAAAGATAATCTTACCTATTATTAGGTTCTTCATTCGTTATTCAATTTTCTTCTGATTTGATTTGAATGAGGAGCGGATACTGGATGAGAAATATTATATGAACCCAAGGTAGGTGGTCTCATGCCTTTTATTAAAATTTAAAGTTTTTCTATATGTTGTGGTTATAAATGTATAATTCTCAGAAAAAACCATGAAATAAATTTTAATCCTTGAATTGAATTGATAGGTATAGAGTATTCAATTAATGAGGCCCATTGATAAATTTTAAATGGTCAGAAACCTTGAGTGAAACCACCCCTTTGGGTGGATTGTGTACTTAAATGGTCTATTATGATAGCATATGAATTTTGGATACCCTTGAGGTGTTCCCTTTTACCCCTTTTCATGGCATGTTCAATATTTATTTGTCAATTGTAATTAGAGTGAGTTATAATTTTATTTGTGATATGAATTTTGAATTTAATCCATGAATTGAATTGTGAATTGACATGGGAGTTGAATTGTGATATAAATTGTAATTGAATTGATTAATGGGAAGGGATGAAATGACCATGAATCTTGGACCTTGACTTGTAATGGATTGTTTAATCATGTGATTCTTGTTGAAATTAAATGGCCATGTGAGTAGAACTAAAGGATAATCCTTATAAGCTTATTTCATGCATTTAGCCACCTTTTGAGGTGAGATATAAATGAATTATTCTTGGTGTCGACCTTGACATATTTAAATTGAATTGTTTAAATTAAATTGATTGAATTTTGTTGAATAAATATGAATATGACTTGGGTGAAACATGGATTCAATGAAGAATTATATGTATAGACTCATTTGGATTTTACCATGCTTATGCCCAAGTGATACTTGGAATCCTTATATGTAATGCCAATGATGGACTCATAGGGGATGACTATTATATGGTGAGTGATACTTGGATTCCATATGTATTGAAAGGATAGAATCAAGGGGCATTTTATCACATATTCCATTGGTTATACTTGGGATCCCTTAGTGGATCTCCATGGATGAACTCAAATGGCAGAGATGTTACCCCACACCTAGAGCGATACATAGGTTCTTGTGAGGATCGCCATGGACAGGCTTGTCGGGTGTTGGTTTATATAATTACTGAAGCGATACCTAGATTCCAAATTAGGAATACCATGTATGGGATCAGGTTCTAAAGTTAATAAATAATTAACTGAGACATATGATGCGTTTTCCAAGAAAAAGAACAAGCTTGGATTCATTATTTGTTTATAATTTATAGATGGTCTATTTAGGTATCCTTTGATCATGTTATCATGGGGGATACTGGTAATTATGATAGGTCTTGAGACTTATTTATTAAATGGATAAGTGAGAACTTGGTCTTTATAGGATGTTTACTTTCAGTATTTCCTTTACACATTATATGACTGCCTACACACTATGATTGTTATATATTTACTAACTGGATGGCCCTATACCCTGGGTGGTTGCCTACTAGGATTATGTCTCACACCCTATTCAGGCTAACTTTGGGCACCCAAATAGATTATATGATTGTATGAATGGATAAGGTAAAGTTCCCTGATACAAGTTCTTGATTACTACTTAGGAGTAGGGAAGCATAAGACTAAGTTTAGGCTCATGATGTTAGCTGAGATACTTTTGGCCTTTTTTTTACTTCTGTTCCATGTATTATACACCTTCCCTATATACATTTTTATGATGATTTAATAGACACATGGAATGTATCATCATCATCATCTATTTATGAGCTTCGTTTTGGTATTGTTATCTATTCCCACTGTTGATCTATTGTCTGATTGTTTCACTACTTCTTCTATTTATATTCTATTTATATTCTACTTTGTTACACTCTAGTGACTTGGGAATAGTCTCCCCATAGACACACATAGGGTTTCACTTCTAGTTGTAAGCCTTTGGTATTTGGGGAGATGAACTTGAGGCCCTGTAACCAACGGGCTTGGGGAACTATTGAGTGGAATTCAGGTCTGAGACATTACAATTTAAATAGAAGTTGGCTATAAATAACCTAGTATAAACCCAAGTTGTAATAGTTTAAAGAAGGTGTTATAATTTTGAAATACTATAAGTAATTATATTATTATGAGGTTTTCCACTATTATTATTGTTTATTACTATATTATTTTTGGTTTTAGTTAATGGATAAAACCTAAAAAAACTACATAAATCCTGAGTGTGACAAGAAATGAAATGATTGTTCACCTGATCACTTGAATGATATTAGAGATAGAATAAAAAAAATCTTATTTCTATTATCACCCAAATTTATTAAGTGATGAATTTTACTGGACTTTCAAATGAAAAAATTAGGGAAAAAATTCTATTGATTCCTTCATGAGGAAATGTACACCTTCTTTCAGTGGGTATTCTGATCCACTAGTTGCTGAACAATGGACCAATACCATGTAAAAGATATTTTTCATTATCCAATGTTTTGAACATGAGAAATTCATTCTGGATATTTATCATTTAGAAGGTGAAGTGGAACAGTTTAGACTCTAATCAACAATATGAGGCATCAAGCTGAAATTGAATCCATGGATTGGGACGAGATCAATAACTTATTTTTCAATAAGTAATTTCCTTTTATTATTCATACGAAGATGGAGAAAGATTTTCTCAAGTTAAGGAAAATGTATGATGAATATATTGGTACTATTAGGATAATTTTACAAGACTTTTGAGGTATGCTTTATGTATTATCATCCAACCTAAAAGTATGGTTGATCGATTCTTTGGTGGATTAAAGACAAGTCTCAAAAAGGTGATAGACATAAGATAATTTAGTAGCTATTAAGAGATTGTGCATTGTGTGATAAAGGTTGAAATGGAGGTTGGAGTTATATATCAATATCATGGTTCTGACAAGAAAAGGAGGATATATTTCAAAGGAAAATTTAGAAACCATTGAGAGAAGAAGATGATATTTCTTTTATACTCTAAGTGTGGGAAGAATCATTGGGAAAATTATCCCAAGGGGTCTAATAAATATTTTAAGTGTGTAAGGGAAGGTCATAGGGCATTTTATTACTGAATTGATAAGAAGAAATTAGCTAAAAATACGAATGAATAAAAAGATACACATAATGCACCTCCCCCACTTCAGTTCTTCAAGTGTAAAGAGAATGGGAATTATGCCGACCAATGCAAAAACTAGAAGGTTAATGATGATGATCAGGGTTAGAAACCTGTTAAGCCATGTGAAAAGGATAAATATCATTCAATCACTATTTTTATGAGGGATGATATAGCGATGTGGTGAAAGGTACACTTAACATCCACTCTAGAACTGCTAATGTCTTATTTTATTCAAGATCTAAACACTCTTTCATATCTAAATAATTTTCTAAGGGTATCAATATCGCACCAAAATTATTAGATATGGAATTAGTAGTGAAAAATATTAATGGTATGATTATTTCATCTCAAGTTTATGATTCCTATCCGATTGACGTTTTTGGGAATGTGCTTCCCGAAAATCTTATCATTCTTTCTATGGTTGAATTTGATGCCATCTTAGGCATGGATTGGATTTATTTGCATAAATATCACATCAATTATAAAGGAATAAAATTTAAATTTGATATTTCAAAACAAACTATGATTTTCTATCAATGTTATCATAAGTATTAAATTTCTATAGAGATTATATCCAGTGTACTGGTCTTAATTCCAATTCAGAATGCATGTTTATCTCAAATGACTGGGGAGAAACTCAACATCGATGACATGCCTATTTAATAGAAATATGTGAATGTATTTCTATAATATTTTCCTATCCTTCCACAAAAATTTGGAGTTTATTCCTTAATATAAATTATAACTAGTTCCTCACCAATTTCAAAAACTCCCTATAGAATGGCTCAAATTGAGTTGCAGGAATTAAAGAAGTAACTCTAAGAAAACCTTGAAAAGGGATTAATTCAGACAAGTATGTCACATTGGGGTGCACCTGTATTTTTTTGAAAAGAAAGATGGATTAATGTGACTCTGCATATATTATCAAGAGTTAAACAAGATCACAATCAAGAACAAGTATCCTCTTACCAATATTGGTGACTAGTTTGATCAAATATGTGGAGATCAATACTTTTGTAAGATTGACCTTCATTCTAGATATCATCAATTGTGGGTAAAGAAGGAGGATATACCCAAGATGCCATTCCTTACATGGCATAGACATTATGAATATATAGTGATTACTTTTGGTCTTTTCAATGCCCATGATATCTTTATGGATTTGATGAATATAGTCTTTAAATATTACATTGACCAGTTTGTGGTAGTCTTTATAGATGATATTATTATCTATTAAAAGGGAGAGTAAGAAAATTAATACCTCATGATAATTTTACTAAATACCATAAAGAAGTATATTTTTTTTGAAAAATTTAAAAAGTGTGAATTTTCGTTGCAAAAGGTTTAATTTTTGGGTCATATAATCTCAAGAGAGGGTATAATAGTAGTTCCATCAAAGACAGAGGCTATTGAATGTTGGCCTAGACTAGTCATGGTGATATAGATCTATATTTTTATTGATTTATCTAGATATTATATATGGTTTGTGGATAATTTATAATGATTATCCAATCCTATGACCAAGTTAACTCAAAAGGGTTCCAAGTTCCTCTGGATAAATGCATGTGAGGAAAATTTCAAGGCACTAGAGAGAAGGTTAGTCAGAGAACATATGCTTACATTACCCTGTATCGAGGAAGGTTTTTTAATCTATAGTGAAGTATACAAGAAGGTATTGGTATGTGTTATTATGCATAATAACATGGTTATAGACTATGCCTCATAAAAATTCACGATTCATGAGAAAAAGCACCCAACTTATGATTTGGAGTTAGTTGTGGTAATTTTTTAATTAAATATATAGAGGAATTATCTTTATGGGGAAAAGCATGATATATATATCGATAATAACAATTTTTAGTATATATTCACACATAAGGAGTTGAACATGTTCCAGAAAATATAGTTATAGTTGATAAAGGATTATTATTTCTCAATAAATTACCACCCTGGGAAAGTGAACATGGTGGCTGATGCTTTGAGTTGAAAGAATCATGCTATATTATCCATGATGAGGATCATATAATATCCAATATTTATGGACTTTCATAGGATGGATCTAGAAATCTTGAAGGACAAGGAAAAATCTTATATTTCTCAATTGAATGTTCAACCATCTATCCAAGTGAAGATTAAAGAGGCACAAGTGGAAGATTTAGTGCTAGAGGAGAAGGTTAGAAATGTTATTGAGTTTAACCTTGATCAGGATAGAATGATAAGGTTCAAGAACCATGTATGTGTTCCATCCATAAAGGATTTAAAGAAGAATATTATAGAGGAAGATCATAGTTATTAATTATATATTCATACTGAATGTATGAATATGTATAAAGTTTTGAAAGAATAATTCTGGTGGGATGGAATGAAGAGAGATATCACAGAGTTTGTATCTCGGGTCTTGGTGTGCCAGCAAGTTAAGGATGAAAGAAAAAAGACTAAGGGGATGTTACATCCATTAACCATACCAAAATGGGAATGGGATAAAATCACTATGTATTTTTTTAGACTCCCCAAAACATCTAAAGGGAAAAATGATATATGGGTGGTAGTTAATCACCTTACTAAGTCATCACACTTCATCACTATCCAATAATACTTCTCTATAGACTAGCTTGATAGGATATAAATTAAGGAAGTTGAAAGGTTTTATGGAGTACCTCATTCCATTGTATCTAATCAGGATCTAAGTTTTACCTCAAATTTAAGGTGAAGTATTCAACAATCCCTTGATACAAAATTAAGTTTTAGCACTTCATATCATCCTCATATGAATGGTCATTATGAAAGAATAGTTCAAACTCTATAGGATATATTGATATATTATTCATTGGATTTCAAAGGAGGTTGGGATCAACACCTTCATATAGTTGAGTTTTCCTATAATAATATATTTCAATCAATAATTCATATGGTTTATTATGAATACCTCTATGAAAATAAATTTAGATCTCTAACATTCTGGAATGAAGTTGTTGAAATAATTCTATTGGGACATGAGATAGATAAAGAAATATCCGAGAAGGTTATAACCATTCAAAAGCATATCAAGGAAGCTCAAAATTAGATAAAAATTTATGATGATAACCATCAGTGTGATCTATAATTTGATATCAGTGAAAAGGTGTTTCTACAAATCTCTCTCGAGAAGAAGGTTATGGGATTTATTAAAAAGGGGAAACTAATCCCTAGATACATTGGTCCCTTTGAAATTCTTGATTGTATAAGGAAAATAGCCTATATATTGGATCTTCCACCAAACCAATATCAATTCCATGCTGTGTTTTAGGTATATATCCTAAGGAAGTACACAACTAACCCTTTACATGTATTTAACTTAGTGATGATACCCCTGAAGCATGATCTTTCTTATGAGGAATAACCAGTTGAAATTATGGATCATATATAGAAAGTTCTATGAAACAAGACCAATCATCTGGTAAAAGTTTTTTTTGGAGAAATTACTAGTTAGATGAAACTATGTGGGAACTTGAGGATATTATGATACATAAGTATCCTCATTTTTTGTATTAGAATGATGAATTTCAAGGGAGAAATTCATTTTAAAGGGGGTAGAATATAACACCCTGCATTTTTATGAACTTTTTTTTAGAATAAATTAAATTTATTTGATTGATTTTATTGCATGATACACCAAGTTAAATTTTAATTATACTCTGCACCAATCTAATCTCACGCTATACTCAATGTTGGATTATCTTACATTACATGCAACACCAAGTTTTTATGAGAGAACATTTTATTATTATATTTATTTTAAACAAGACACTTATAAACTATCCATTAAACATAGTAACATGAACAGTAATAAATAATTTTTAAATATTATTTATAATGGTTTCATATAAATAAAACATATTAATAATGAAATGTATAATTTTTGATAAAGTCAACATGTTTTGAAAAAAATACAATTTTCTCAAAAGAACTGCTTTTTTATGTTCTTATATGAACAATAATAAAATTAATTTTTGAATATTTTGGAAATTTAAATTGATAAAATAAAATTATTTTTTAAATTAATAATTTCAAAATTATCTTTGGGTGAATTTTTGGTATTTTTCTAAAATATTTCATTTTTGGATGAATAGTGAAAAATACTGAATTTTAATTGAAAACTTCTTTTTCATATAATTTATTTATATAGTTAAAATATATTTTAATTTAGTTTTAAATTATAATTAGATAAATTATTCATTAATTAATCTATATTAGGTCATTGTAACCAATTTCAAATTGAAATTGGATATAAAAACATTTCATACTTTTGAATATTTTTACTTTAAAAACCCGTTGTCTCATACCATCTACAAGATTAATTTTAAAATAATTTATTCCAATTATATGTTTAGAATTTGTAAAAATGGATTAAATATTTATAATCATAAAAATTTATAATTTATATAAAGGTTAACTTTGTTTTTTACTAAAAAAATCAGTGAAAGTAATTAAAATTAATTATAATAATTAAGGTAAAAATGGGTTTACTTAGTGATTAAACTTAAAATATAAGGTATAAAAATAACCCTAAACATGTAAAAAATCAATTTTATGACTATATTTAGACTATATACTCTATTTTATCCAAACTTTACTATTATTTTAGGCACATTATGTAATGAATACCTCTCAATAATGTTTACCATTTTATATTTACAAGAATGCCACTCCTCCACTATAAAAGGGAACTCAACCCCATAACTTATTCAAACATATAAATCCATTTGGCTTAGAAAAAACCTTACCAAATATCATAAAAAATTATCTAAATTAATCCTAGAGGTATAAATTTTGGAATAAATCCAACCAAGGAATCCATTTGGTATAAACCAAAAAGAGTTACTCAAAGAAGAGGTAACATCCTTCCATACACAATTTTGTTTTATTTATTTCTCCACCACTCAATTATTCTTATTACAGAATTATATAAAAAACTAATTATCCTAAATACCATTATATATTTTTATGTTAAGGGTATGACCTACATTCACACACACTTCCATCAAATAGGATACACAACCATCATTCATGTGTATGGCGGACTACTGCCTCACGAACCGATGTCCTTCGTACTTCCATTAACACCTTTAAAGGTTGAGAATAATAATGGAATTACTATTTTTATATGATATATATGATATTTATTATGTATTTATGCATCTTTAATTATTATAAAAAACATAAATTTATGATTTCCATTTTGTGGGAATACGATAGCATCGTTTGTGGATGTGTAGATTACCACCTCCTAAAAGTGATGTTATTCGTTCATGATTTACATGAAATGTATAATTGAAGTTTTTAATATATATATGTGATATATATTAAATAATAATTCAACTATAATTATAATATATGTATATATACATATCATTTACTTTCTTTAAAAAATATGACAAGAAACTGAAAACAACATTCATGCATATGTACCGCCTACCATCTCCATGAACGGTGTAATTCATTTCCTATTACTATAATTTTTATATTATTATAAATATGTATATAATGAATATATATGATATTCATATCATGATTTAAATTCATTAAATAATGAAATAATTATCTAAGTAATATGACAAAGAATGACAAGTCAACACATATACAAAAAATAATGCAGTTATTACCCAAAACGTAACATTATCTTGGAATTATTAAGAAATAGGTAATAAAAGTCATAATAAAATAATATGTGGTGTGATATAATTTAATATGGTTCTTTAATATTTTATTATAAACTTATATTTATTATAAAGTAGTTTTGAATGAGTATGATGAGAGTCAAGACATAAGGTAAGGGAATTTCATCTCACTTTTTATATCCATGAGAAACATGCCATATTCACCACTTATTTATTTTGTGTGATGTATGTACTACCCATGAATATATTATATTATTATTATAATTAAATTTATGGGTATTTACATATCCATTTTATGATCTCTATTTCTTGGGATTTTACGGTTCAAAAGTTACAAAATCAATAAGGTAATTTTGTCTCAATTTTTATTATTTGAGACACATATTTTGTTATACACCTATATTATTTTAGAAGGTGTATATACTACCATTTTAAAAATTTTATCATTAATATCTTTATTTTAATGATATTTTATTCTCATTTTAACATCATTATATCATGGGGATTATTATTAAATGTTACCTAAGTGGTAAGTGTTTATTGTTACAATCTCATCATTATTAGGATTATTTATGATTATGATTCGATTGATGAAATATTATGATTAATCTCTCAATAAATCTCATGAATTTTTTTCTAATTTGTTTATTCATGATATATTCATGTATTGGTAATATTTTTACACTCTTTGGTACTTAATATAATTAATTATTTTTTTCCAGAAAATATGACTTTATTTCTCCCTTCGGTCGAAAATCTATTTTCATCCAAAACCATGTTTTATAAAATTGTTTTCAAAAAGGTTTTTTAATTATATTTTGTGATTATTTTCAAATAAAAAGGTTTTCAATTATTTTCAAAGCTTCTTTTATAATTTTTCAAATCTATTTTTAAAGAAAAACGTTTTCAAAATGTTTTATGTTTGAAAGAGCATTTTTTAATGCAGAAAGAATATTTTCCTCAAGAAATGTTTTTAAAAAGGCATTTCAAATCTATTTTCCATATAATATGACATCCATTGGTGTTAATCATGAATTTATGGAAAAATTATCCTATGGTTCCATTAATATTTTTATCTCTGGATTTTTTATGTTTTGATGGCATGATTTTTATAAAACCCTTTTCTCTTTCATGGGTTATATACTTATGAAACGAGTTTCTGTTTTGTGGGTTATATGATTATGAAACCTAATTATTTTCATGGGTTATTATTTTGATGAAATTATAATGAAACCTATCTATTTTCCATTGGATATGATGTGATTACATGTTTATGATACTATTTCCTCTGGAAATGGGGATGAACTCATTTGTTTAAGGTTAAAACATTCCAATCGGTTTCTAACGGGTTTGTTAGTAGAACCGGAAACATCTAATGATTCTATATCCATTTGGACCTACTTTAAAAAGGTAGGTGCTCATCAGTTCTGGACCGATGAGGCTTAAGAATTTGCATTGGTTAAGAGGATGGAAGGTCAGACTCATCATACCTTTTTGAGGGGAATTATTGTCTACTCCGAGACTCTCTTTATAGATTTAAGTTATATTTGTGAATCCTTATTAAATTACCAAGTATGAAAATGAGATTTCCTTTATATCTGATAATCAATTATTGATATTTATGAGATTTAGAGAATATTTTATATGTATTTTAGGTTCTTCATCGATAGAGAATCATTTGTATTTGTTAGAGATTCTTAGTCAATGGTATCCTTCAACACATTATATAAAGATCTCTTGGTCATTATGATAACCATACTGGTTTTAAAGACACTCAGTGGGGCAATTGAAGTTTATTTTCATTTAGAAGGAAATGGATTATTTCAGAGTTGGGATCGTATTCCCATATGGGCTACCTATGTATCCTTGTTTAGAAAAGGAATCAGAACCCACACAGTTCAGGAATTAAGATATAGTTTAACGTCATATGAGACAGATGAGAATTAATGGATGATAGGCTTGAACCTTAGAAAGTCTTCCTACGTACTCCAATTTTAAGGTAGAGATCAAAGTCCACATAGTTTGGTTAAGAATTGTGGGGATTACGTAAGATTAATGACCCGAAGAGATGTTTCGTGGTTACTTTTACACTCTAAGCTCATGTGAGTCATGCTCGGTGTGAGAAACAAGAGGTATCAATAAACCTGACAATTTTTTCCACGAAAGATGCGGTAAAAAAAATGATGTGGGGCTTATGTATGTATGATTTCCCAAATAGATAAAGATCAGGACTTACTTTAGAGAAGAAGCCCGAGAATAAGGTCCATAAAGGTATATGTGATTTATGGAGATTTTGATACTCTAACTTGGGGCTTACTCCTAAGGAGGATGCCCAAATTAGGAGGGGAATTGTGATTGGGTTTTATTTCTGAGAAGGAAGCCCAAATCAAAAGAAGTTAAGACTGGTTAAGAGAAATTATGACTGGGGCTTATTCCTGAGAAGGAGGCCCAATTTAAAGGGACTTGATAACTGGGGATTACTCCTAAAAAGGAGGCCCAGGTTAAGGGAATTTTAGATTTGGGGCTTACTCCTAAGGAGGATTCCCATATTTGGGAACTTGGGGCTTACTCCTAAGGAGGATGCCCAAATTAGGGAACTTGGACCGGGGATTACTCCTGAAAAGGAGGCCCATGTTAGGAAATTATGACTGGGGATTACTCCTAAAAAGGAGGCCCAGTTTAGGAGACTATGACTTTGGCTTACTCCTGAAAAGGAGGCCTAGGTTAAAGATCTTCTCATCTTAAAATATGAGGTTGAATGAATGAAATCTCTAACCTTTGTGACATAAAGATATTTAAATCACTAGGTTTTGAGAGATGTTCCATATAATTCCTTTCAGATAAGGAAGTCAAAAAAGGAACCATGTCATAAGTAAATTTGAAGAGGGTTTTGAAGGCTAAATATTGAAGAGGAGAGGTGGATTTGAAGAAATGAGTTGAATAGGCAGGAGGGGAATCCAAAAGGAAGTAGGCGCGCAGGTCCTGTTTGGGCGCACAGGTCCTGGTTGCATAGGTATACCTACGCGACACTTGGGTACTTGCGCGACAGTCAACCCATAGGGTAATACTTGGGAGAGACTTTTCTCAAGCCCTTAGTATCATCTCTAAAGGCTTCTGAAAGGGTGGCGCATAGGTTCTGTTGAAGGGATAAGGTGGCGTGAAAATTTGACCATTTCCCATAAGGGCTGGACACTTAGGTGAGTAGGTGTTGATGAATTTTAACACTTAGGCCTTGTTCCCTTTCTTTAGATCTTCCATTCTAGGTAAGAAATTACCTTAGAAGTGTTCGGAAGACTTCAAGAAGAGACTAGGGCGCTGAGAGCTGAAATCTGAGTTTCTGGATTTTTCATCCTCGAAATGGGGGGCCCACAAGGGGTATTTATAGGCTACTGAAGATGCTGGGTGAAAATCAAATAGGGCGCACAGGTCACCTGCACGGCCAAAATGTGGCGTGTAGGTATACCTGTGTGACCAAAATGGAACCTACGCGACCTATACTCAAAGAAATCCTTGTTCATGCCGTTGTTGATTTTTGATGTTTCTTCAAAGGATGAATCACTTTGTGTTCCACATATTTCCCTTTTCATTCGTTAGACTCTGTGATGGAAAGGAGCATCAAAAAAAGTCCCCCCTCAGAGTTGGATCTGAAAGAAAGGAGGATGTGATTCTGAGGTAAAGAAGAAAACCAAGGAATTGTGGCACACAGGTTTTGAGCGCACAGATAGGGGCGTGCAGGATTCGGCGCGTAGGATTCGGCACGCAGGGGTGTGGCCTGGCCTATATATATGTAATAATTCTCACGCAAAGCAACCAGATTTCAAAATTTTGAGCACTCGCCGCACAAGTTTTTTTCACCACGCAGGTTGCCGATTTTCCACGGTTTCATTGCTTTTGTTCGTGTCGCGTTGCTACAGAGGTATTTAGACTTGCGCGGTGATACCTGCGCACCAAAACCTACATGACACAGTTACACCTGCGCGCCAACATTGGACCTGCGCGCCTTAATTCCTTAGAATTTTTTTCACTTTTCTTCACAAATTTTATGAAAAATCAACTCACTTAAGAGTTAATTATTCAACCTTTGAGCAGATTCAATGGCTCCTAGAAGAATTGGAATGGCTGATGAACTGGCGAGAAAACGAATTGATGATATGATGAACATTTTCAGCCATGATTACTATGATATCTATGACAGCACTCTCCCAGATTTGGCCAAGTACTTGAAGAAGTATCATCTTAATTTTCCACTGAGCATCTACTTGCCTCTATATGTCCATGGTCATCTGCAAGAAGTCAACATTCCAGAGGAAAAGAATTATCTTCTGCATTCTTGGTTTCAGACTTACTCCAATTTTGCTTCAAAAAATATCTCAATGGGAGGATCATTTGTAAATATTGGAATAGTGGAGAAGGCTTATATAATGCATCATAGCCCCTGTGCCCCAGATCTGAAACCTCACAAGCCTGAGCTGCAACCACATTGTTATCCTTAAATCTTCTGAAATTCTCAGATGGATCAATCCAAAGGCTCGAAGAAGAGTTGGGACTTCCATCATGGAGGAGGTGTGAAGCCAACTTGGATGTGGGAATATTGGGTGTGACAAACCTATGCAGAGTTTTTCGAGGATCTAAAAGGAGTTGCAACATATAAAGTCTTATGGTCTGGGCAGACGTATGTCAACAGGAATAATGACTTTGTGCCAGAGCTAATCAGCCGTTGGAGCCCAGAAACCAATTCTTTCCATATGACTCATGGAGAAGTAGGAATCATTTTGTGGGATGTCTACAAGATCTCAGGGGCTCAAATTCTTGGCAATATGTATGATGAATTCATCCCCACAAGGAAACTTATAATGCTTTATATAAGTCTCCAGCTTTGGATCGGGAGTTATTTAAAATTTTCTACTAGCTCAAGAACTCAAAGACCTCCAAAACTCATTCTAGATAGAATATTCATCCAGAGGAGTGGATGGATATGTTTTCTACCAAGAAGGAGGTGCAGGGGACCACCTATAATCGTCCTACTACATACCCCAGAACAGAGAAGAGGGGTGCTTCTGGCACATTTTGGACAACTCTAGAAGTAGGGGAATTTGAGAAGTGGGGTACGAAGTGGATTATAGAATCCCAAAAAAGACCCGTCTGGTGGGATTCTTAGACTTGTGGATCAGTGTTTATCTTCTTCCAGTCAGGAATTCGAAGGGAGGCATCAGGCCAGGGACCTTTGTTGTTGTATCCAAGTTGGCTAATAGGAGAATGGTTGGGTTGGCCACCCCCATTTTGGAAAATATTCATAGGAGTTTACTCCATGTCTTTATGGGTAAGTCTCCTTTGAGAATAGTGGGACCATTCCAAGTTTTATGGGGATGGATCAACACTAATTTCAGGACCTATGCTATACAGAACGGAGTACTGGTTCCTAGAATCTCTTTCAGACCATTAGTGCAAGCATTTTCTGGATTTTCTCTGTTAGATCTCAACATCTATGATATGAAGGTGAGGCTGAGCATGTACAAGGAATTAAATTTATTTCCTTATGGAAACCTGCCAATCGGGCAGTTTGTTGATGATGGAACTGCCGATCTGGAATTGAGGTCGTACATGCTGGCTTGCAGAGATGGTGTACTAGCCACCAAGATTGACAGAGAGATTATATGCGAGGCCTATGCTCCATACAAATTTGCACACCAATTCAAGTGTCAGCAGCAGACTGTTGTATCCCCTCCTATGCATGTCAGGTCAGATCAGCATCCGATGGTTTCCTGACAACTATAGTTGCTGACATCTATAGAGAAGACTGGGGAAGTGTTTGATCTACCAGTTCATAAAGTGGCGAGTAACTTGACTACATGGTATGCCGAGAACTATATTGAATCATACCCTGAAGGGGTGTTTAATTGTCCGGTTTATCAGGTGGGGAAAAAGAAAAGAACTGTAGAGAAAGAAACCCTTCATCGGGAAGGTGAAGCTTCCCCACCTAGAGCTGATTCACCAGGTTCCTCACCTAGGGATAACTCACCGGATTCCCAAGATGGGGATGATGAGGCACAACATGTGGCAAAGTGGCCTCGTTATAGATATAATCCTCCTTTCAGAATCAAGAGACCAACTTCATCAACTCCTAGTGAGTTACTTCATTGGGGTAATTTAATCACCATTACTTTATAGAGAAACAATTCTTATCTTCTTATCCTTTATCTGTAGTTGCAGGAGCTGAGAAGAAGCTGAAGTCTAAGATTGTAGGACCCTCCTCGCAGCCTTCTGGTACACATGATGAATATTTATGACCAGAGGCTGTCCATACATGGCAGAGTTTATATTTAAATACTGAAACCGCCAGGCTAGATTTATGCGAAGGGCTACACGTCCCTGGAATAAGGAATCTTCGGGCTTCTACTGATATCTGTTTCGAGGATAATACCTATGAAGTGCGGGCTTACATCAGAGAGATGGATATGCTCATATTTTCTACCGATGATTCCATTCCTGTCACCAAGCGAGTGAAGGAAATAATGGATCGTGGCACCACTGAGGGTATTGGTGCTTCCAGAGATGAGGAGTGGCACGATTACATGGATCCTGAAGATGTAAGTCTCTTTCCTTATTTTCTTTGCATCTTAATTTCAGTTAAATCTTTGTTACTTAAGGAAATTACTTTCTTCATCCTGAAGCTTGCAAATAAAGGAACTACTGTGGTTCCTTCACCACGGTATAGCCCTAGTGGTACTTCCATCAGGGATAATGAATCTCCTCGTGAGCCGGGCGAGGTATCTCTAGGCTAGCAAGCCATGGATGAGGAATTAGAAAGGTCTTTTAACTCTCCAATACCTGTATTTAGAGAGGACTATGTCAACACTCCCAAAAATCCAAAGAAGAAAAAGCATCGAAGGAGGAATTCCACAGCTAAACGTTTCATTAGTAGTGGTAAGTCCTTTGGATAGTCATGAGTTTTAACCCATGCAAAGATTGCTTATACTTCTTGAGATTACAAGGGATTCTTCAATTTCCCCTTTGAGGGAGAGGACTGACCCTACTCTAATAACAAAGGAGGGTGCTGGTGAACAATTACAAGTTCATGCTGGCTTGGATGCTCTTGAAGAGGAACCAACGTCTATTCCCAGTACCACTGCTACTGCTACTGCAAGAAGAGAAAAACCTGCTTCTGGTAAATTAACAATGCTTCATAAAATGTTCAATGAAACATCAACGGACTTCCATTCTATGATACTTTAGGTTCAACCCCTGCACTAGAGCATTTGGAGGCCACTGTAACTTATGCCACAATTTTAACTGAAGAAGCTGTCCAGGGTCAGAGGCTGCAGGATGTGGGTCACTATAATGTCTTGGATTTTTCCATGTATTATTTTAATATTATATGGGAATTAATTCAAGACCAGGATCTAAGACGACGTGCAGTTCCGAGGCCTGGTGAGCCCGAAACAAATGTTTAAATTTAATTTAATAATTAAATTACGTGCGCATGCGGTTTTCATGAAAAAGTGGAATAACTCCCGAACGGGTGCTCAAATCAGAAATCCGAGGGAACTATTGTGTTCGGAACAAAGTTTTTACCTTAGGCAAGGCCTAACTTCGGCCAGCGCAGGTCGGTAGTGAAATCTGGTTTTTGGGACGTAAGAGTACTAAAATTTTTAAATAAAAATATTTTATTCTGCAGCGAAATCTTTTAAATCTGCTGCAACAGATATCCCTTATCTTTTTAATTAAAGGTTGGCGCAAGGGTCCAGGGTTACAAACCTCATAACCCTGAAACTCTTGGCGGCTCTGGAGGCTCTAGAGAAAACCTCCCAACATGGCGACGATGACGCAACAACAGGATCATCGCTGGCGAACGCCGCTAAATCCAGGTTGGATGTTTAAATTGTGATTTCTTCCCCGTTTTTTTTCTACGATGAATGCGGACTAATCCATGAATAGATTATCCCATGGATTGATTGTTCTTGCGGGATGGGTTTTTTTGGGAAACATGGGGTTTTGATTCTTGAAATTAATTTTGGTTTTCATTCAACCGTCTAACGGTGATGAACCATGATCGACACGAACATAGATCGAGGTCCGTCCCTCTCGATTGTTGTGTTTTTCTCTCCCGATTCCTACGCATTCTTCGTGTGCGTTCTATACGTTCTTAGATGGAATCGATCATTGTGCATTCTTTTTTTGTTGCAAAGATCTAAAATCAAAGATCTAACCTCAAGACGACCTATCAGAGGTGCGATGATGACGGCGGCAGACAAATCAGTGTGGTTCGGAATTCCCGTTCTTTGAGCATTTTCGTGCGGACAGATCAAGACGCGCCATCAAGGCTGATCGGGTGCCCGAAACCAATAGAATCGGTTTCGTAGGAGCGGGACGACCCCAAATCTGGAGTTTCGTGATGATCGGACGGTTGGATAAAGATATGAAGGATCTGCCAAGGCGCGTGGAGGAAGACGACGCTTCTGGGAATTTCTCGACTACACACCGTGTAGTATGGGATACACCGTGTGTGTTCATCGGCGGATTTACCTGGAATGTACTTCGGGAGTACACGAACATGGGCAGGGTACACGACCAAGGACACGCCATGTATACCCCTCCCTGGCCAGATACATGGGATACCCTGTGTACTGGTACATGGGCAGGCAATACGGGCAGAGACCGTGTACGGGCACATGGATAGCGTACACAGAGCGAGCCCTAGGTGCTTGGACACGGCGTGTGATTCTTCTACATGCTGTGTAGTTTCTTTCTATCTGAAAAGCCAAATGACACGGTCTGGTTACACGGGCAGTACCTGGAGTCAGGAACACGACATGTACTTTTCTACAAGCCGTGTAGTTGAGTTTTACACATCCTGAATGGATGACATGGGCTGTTTACACGGGTAGTACCCAGGGTCAAGGAACACAACGTGTAACCATACTACACACTATGTAATAAATTCTTCAAGGCTTGATCCAATTTCCTTCTGTGACTTGGACTAGTTTCCTTAGGGTTCGTCCCCTTGGTCTTTCTCCTGAAGGTTCCTGGTTTCATTTCCAGCATATAGGAATATGATCCCTTCAGTAGGACTTCCTGAACAGAGTTGTTGGAATCCCCTCTTTGAGAGTTAGATCCGGATCCTCTATTCATTCCTGGAACCCTAGGTAGAGTTCTTGGTATCGACATGACCAACTTTACCCGGGCACCGATCCTCTACTTAGTGGATTAGCTCAGACTGAGTTGTCGGAATCACCCCATGAATTGGTTGTGATCCTCATCTGAGCATCATGTTCTCAAGGTACTTGTGGAGTGTGTCCTCCCAGAACGAGTACTTTGTATCTCTCTCCTCAGACCTAGGAGTGTGTTCTCCTTGTTACGTGCTTAGTGGAATCTTTGAGCTGGATCTTAGTGGTGGTTTCGCGATAGTCGATCGTGTATGAGTATATCTGGATATTCTTATTATATATTCCGTAGACATATACTGTGTGGAGCTGACTATATCTTTCCTTTGTGGTTTTTCCCTTGTTGTATTTCCTTTGTGGTTTCAGGGTGTCCTACTAGGTATTATTATACTCACCCCTGCACGGGCTCTGCCCGCACGTGTCGTGTCTTGTGTAGACGAGTGAGCCTTTGATAGGATTCTTGGCGGAACAGGACCGGAAGATACTCAGTGAGATCAGGCGGGCCAAGGTGTGTTCCTACAGCTACAGATTGCAGTACCAGTACCTTTCCTTACAAGTTGGACTTTGTTATAGACTTTCTTTTGGTGGGATTTTACTTTTGAACCAGGGTTTTACTATCTTGTACTTTACTTTCCTTCCGTACTCTGTGGTTGGGTTTTAGTGTATGCATGCATCTGTTCCTTTTAGTAGTTTTTACTTTTTAGCTTTTTGGGCTTGGAGATGTGTGTGTGTGTGTACAATTTTATAGGGAATGCATCCCATGTTAGTAGCATGCCTACTCAGTGATAGTCACGAGCCCCTATCCTATTAGAGGTGGGCTTGGGGAGTTTTGGCTCGGGCCCCACTAGGATGGGTCGTAACAGAGTGGTATCAGAGGTGGTTAGTTCTACCTTAGGACTGAGAGTCTGTGAGTTGGTTTGGGGCAACAGTGTTAAGTGTTTCGAGTTCGGCTTTTAGGCTAGGGACCCCAGTGATGGTGCGGGCGGCCGACGTATCCATACAACAGGACTCTGATAACTTGCTTTTCGACTCAGAACATGAGAACACTAGTTGCAGGAAAAATAATAATGGTACATGCATCATATAGGAATGGGTTGTGGTTTCCATTTCCTTTTTGAGTCAGCTCTCTAGATATACTCACTGACTGAGATACATCTTGTTTCTTTAACAGGATGCCTCCGCGACGTGCACCCACTAGGATCCAACAGCTCGATCACAAGGATGACCCCCTTAGTGATGAAGCCTTGATACATGGACCAGATCCCCCAGTTTTACCATCGGGTGGTGTGCTAGTTATCCCTCCACCTGTGGAGCAGTGTTTAGTGCCTGCTATACCAGTGGAGGAGGAGCGCAGGCTGAGTGCACTCCGAGAGTTTCAGAGACAGAGACCCCTCAGGTTTCAAGGTGAGCCTGACCCTCAGGCAGTAGAGAACTGGCTTGAGCCAGTGACCAGAGTCTTCCATTTGGTCATAACACCAGCAGACCAGATGGTGATCCTGGCAGCGAGCCTTCTGTAGGGCTCAATAGGGCGATGGTGGAGTTTGGTTATCTAGAACCACGACGAGGCGACTCTTGCATGGTCGGAGTTTGAGAATCTCTTCATAGAGGAGTTTTCACTGGTTACCCTGAGAGTAGTACGCATACAGGATCTTCTTCAACTCTAGCAGGGAACCATTACGGTGGCTGACTATTTGTCGAGATTTATTGACCTCTCGCGGTACTCGATGGATATGGTCAGAGATTAGTGCTTCAGAGCTCGGAATTTTGAGTGGGGATTGCGCAGAGATATCTGATCTAGCATCATACCTATGATCATCCCTACTTATGCTGGGGTGCTCTAGCGGGCTTTGGTGGTCGAGAGATTCTTGGAAGAGTAGAGACAGCCGAAAGTTGTCAGTAGTGGGTGAGATGGATCAGATATCTCGACAGCAGGGAGCTGACGTCAGGGAACCAGGCATGGGAGACGTTTCCAGAGGAGATCCCAGGATATGGGATCTGTCGTACAGGGTTCGCAGGGTGCATCCAGCCAGCCTTGAGAGAGGCAATGCTACTCATGTGATGGCAGGGGACATCTCGCTCGAGATTGTCCGACCCGCCGTACTACTGACACGGGAGCAGTGGATGGACCACCGAGGCAGAGGCAATGTGTGGAGAAGACAGATCTGCGGGGTAGAAGATGTGGTAGGGGAGCTAGGAGATCAGCTGGAGGTGGTCGTTGTTTTGAACTTTTACCACCACCACCCCCAGGAGGTCCACCCCAGGCTCAGGGAGCTAGTGGACAGAGGCAAGGATAGCTGCAGGTGGTAGAGGCTTATGATCCAGGTACTCCCGGAATGATTAGAGGTACTATCTGTATCTTTTCTACTTTGGCTGCCGTACTGATAGACACAGGTTCTATTCATTCCTTTCTGGTTGCTTATCTTTTTCGATACCTTGAGATTCTAGTTGAGCCGTTGACTTGACCCTTACGCTTAGAAACACTGACTGGAGAAGATTCAGAGATCACACACCTCTGTAGACAGTGTGACCTGACCCTTGGAGGCAAGAGTTTGTGTTGGAACCTCTTGGTGGTAGCATCTAGGCCTTACTATGTCATTCTTGGTATAGATTGGCTATCCACAGTTCATGCCCAGATCGGCTGTTTTAGGCGAAGGGTGCGGTGTGTCCGTAGTTATGGAACGAGGTTCTCTTTTGTCAGTGAAAGAGAGACCCAAGCAGTGCAGGATGGACTCGTGCATAGGAGGGCACAACCGATTTCACATTAGTTGGATAGCCTAGCCCTTGGCGCAGAAGATGTTACGAGTTTACAGTTTCCAGCAGTAGTGGCTGAGTATGAGGACATCTTTCCGGAGGATGTCCCCGGGCTACCTCCCCGTCGGGAGATAGATTTCTGCATTGAGTTGCAACCCGGGACGACACCGATATCAGCATCAGCATATCGGATGGCTCCTACAGAGCTTCGTGAGCTGAGGGTGCAACTGGACGACTTTCAGAATAAGGGCTTTGTGAGACCCAGCGTTTCACCCCGAGCGGCCCCAGTGCTGTTTTCCGAGAAGTCAGATGGGAGCTTGAGGCTATGTGTGGATTACCGGTGCTTGAATCAGGTGACTGTGAAGAACCAGCATCCACTACCGAGGATTGATGACCTATTCAACCAGTTGAGAGGGGCACAATGGTTCTCGAAGGTTGATCTACAATCATGCAATCACCAGTTGCAAGTACGGGAAGAGGATATACCAAAGACAACTTTCAAATGCCGCTACGGTCACTATGAGTACTTGGTGATGCCCTTCGGTGTGACAAACGCCCCTGCAGCATTAATGGGACTCATGAACTGGATCTTTCAGCTCTATCTAGACCGGTTTGTAGTGGTATTCATCGATGATATCCTTGTGTACTCTGCATCTGAGGAGTAGCACACGAGGCACCTAAGGATGGTTCTGGACACACTCCGAGAGCACCGGTTGTATGGGAAACTCTCTAAGTGTCAAGTACGTAGTGTTCTGCAATGCATTAGGAACTGGGCTTGGTTGTGTGCTGATGCAGAGGAAAGTGGTGATTGCCTATTGCTCACGTCAGTTGAGGCCACATGAGCAGAACTACGCAACCCATGATCTTGAGTTGGCAGTGGTGGTCTTCGCATTGAAGATTTGGAGGCACTACCTGATGGGTGAGCGGTTTACCATCTACTATGATCACAAGAGTCTCAGATATATCTTTTCTCAGAAGGATTTGAATTTGGGACAAAGACGATGGCTTGAGTTCCTCTAGTATTACGACTTTGAGATTGTTTATACACCTGGGAAGGGGAACGTCATGGAAGATGCTCTCAGCAGAAAATCTAGTTCGTAGTTGCTGGATGAGGTGATGAGGAAGTTTTCCTCTTTACAGTTATCCTTCATGGATGGAGATGAGGGAGCTTACCTTCAGTCGATGGTTGTTACCCCTCCACTCTTACAATGATTCAGGGAATCACAACTCGCGGATGCTAGATATGAGACTCTACATGCTCAGGTATCCACAGGCGTTGCTGCTGATGGATATTCAAAAGGTACGGAGCACATTGTTATTTTCAGAGGACATAAAGTAGTACCAGTGACGTTGCAGGAGGAGGTTCGGAGGGAGTTCCATACATCCCCTTTGGTGGTACATCCAGGTGTGGAAAAGATGTATCAGGACCTCCGACGTCAGTTCTGGTGGCCAGGAATAAAGAAGTGTGTGGCAGAGTTTGTTTCTCGGTGCCTTACTTGTCAGCAAGTAAAGGCTGAGCACCAGGTGCCAGCGGGATTGACTCAGACCCTTGAGGTTCCAGAGTATAAGTGGGATGGAATATCCATGGACTTAATGACAAGTTTACCACGTACGTCTCAGGGACACGATGCCATCTGGGTGATTGTTGATCGACTCACCAAGTCGGCTCACTTCCTAGCCATACGGGAGCAGAGTTCAGTAGAGAGCTTGGGATGCCTCTACATGCAGAAGATAGTTAGACTTCATGGAGTTCCATCCATGATCGTCTCAGATCGTGATGCTCGTTTCACATCCCGGTTGTGGAAGGGATTGCGGGAATCTTTTGGGACTCAGTTGCGCTTGAGCACAACGTTTCATCCCCAGAATGATGGTCAGACAGAGCAGACCATCCAGGTCCTGGGGAATATGCTTAGAGCTTGCATAATTGACTTCGGTCGTAGCTGGGAGGATCACCTACCACTGGTGGAATTTTCTTATAATAACAGTTATCATTCCACTATTGGTATGACACCATTCGAGGCTCTGTACGGGTGACCTTGCAGGTCACTGCTTTGCTGGACTGACCTAGGAGAGTCAGCACTTATGGGCCCAGAAAGGGTGAGAGATACTACAAAGAAGGTTCAGGTCATCCAGGAGCAGATGAAGACTACACAGAGTCGGCAAAAGTCTTATGCCGATAGGAGGAGGAGGCCCTTGGAGTTCGAGGAAGGAGACCATGTGTTCCTTCAGGTCTCACCTCGATGGGGATTGCAGAGATTTGGCCGAGGCGACAAGCTATCTCTAAGGTTCATTGAACCTTTTCAGATTCTGAGTAGAGTTGGCAAGGTGGCGTATCGCTTGTCTCTACCTTCTCAGAGGGACCGGGTACACAACGTCTTCCATGTGTCGTAGCTGCGGAGGTACGTGCATGATCCATCGCACGTTATTGACTAGGGCGAGCTGGAAATCGATAATGGAGAGAACTTTGCTGAGTACCCAGTGGAGATAGAGGATCGACGGTAGAAGATCCTTCATGGAAGAGATATTCCCTTGGTGCGTGTCCGGTGGCAGCATGAGAATCTCCAGGAGAGAACGTGGGAGAGGGAGGCTCAAATTCGCGTGCAATACCCACATCTTTTTTAGTAGCCCTTGTTTTGGCTTTTCGGGGACGTAAAATACCTAATGTGGGTGTGATGTAATGTCCCAGATTTTTCCATGTATTATTTTAATATTATATGGGAATTAATTCGAGACCAGGCTCTGAGACGGCGTGCAGTTCCGAGGCCCAGTGAGCCCGAAACAAATGTTTAAATTTAATTTAATAATTAAATTATGTGCACGTGCGGTTTTCATGAAAAAGTGGAATAACTCCCGAACGGGTGCTCGGATCAGAAATCTGAGGGCATCGTTATGTTCGGAACAACGTTTTTACCTTAGGCGAGGCCTAACTTCGGCCGATGCAGGTAGGTAGTGAAATCTGGTTTTTGGGACGTAAGAGTAATAAAATATTTAAATAAAAATATTTTATTCTGCAGTGAAATATTTTAAATATACTGAAATAGATATCCCTTACCTTTTTAATTAAAGGTTGGCACAAGGGTACAGGGTTACAAACCTCATAACCCTGAAACCCTTGGCGGCTCTGGAGGCTCTGGAGAAAACCTACCAACATGGCGACGACGACGTAACAACAAGATCATCGCCGACGAATGCCATGAAATCCAGGTAGGATGTTTAAATTGTGATTTCTTCCCCATTTTTGTTTTCCACGATGAACGTGGACTAATCCACGAACAGATTAGCCTGTGGATCGATCGTTCTTGCAGGATGGGCTTTTGCGTGAATCATGGGGATTTGATTCTTGAAATTAATTTTGGTTTTCATTCAACATTCTAATGGTGACAAACCAAGATTGACACGAACATCGATCAAGGTTCGTACCTCTCTATTGTTGTGTTTTTCTCTCCCTATTCCTATGCGTTCTTCGTGTGCGTTCTATGCGTTCTTGGAGGGAATCGATCGTTGCACATTTTTTTGTTGGCGCAACGATCTGAAATCAAAGATCCAACCTTGAGACGACCTATCGGAGGTGCGACGGAAACAGTAGCAGACAAATCAGTGTGGTTTGGAATTCCCATTCTTCGAGCATTTTCGTGCGGATGGATCGAGACATGCCATCAAGGACGATCAAGAGCCTGAAACTAACGGAATCGATTTTGTAGGAGTGGGATGACCCCAAATATAGAGTTTTGTGATGATCGGACGGTTGGTTCAAGATTCGAAGGATCAGCTGAGGCCCGCGGAGGAAGACGACGCTTCTGGAAACTTCCCGACTACACGCCGTGTAGTATGGGATACACGACGTGTGTTCATCAGTGGATTTACCTGGCGTGTACTTCAGGAGTACACGAACACGGGCATGGTACATGGCCAAGGACACACCGTGTATACCCCTCCACGGCCAGACTCGGCCAGATACACGGGATACCCCGTGTACTGGTACACGGGCAGGCGACATGGACATGGGCAGAGACCGTGTACGGTCACATGGCCAACGTACATGGAGTGAGCCCTAGGTGCTCGGACACGGCGTGTGATTCTTCTACATGTAGTGTAGTTTCTTTCTATCCGAAAATCCGAATGACATGGGATGGTTACACGGGCAGTACCCGGAGTCAGGAACACAGTGTGTACTTTTCTACACGCCGTGTAGTTGAGTTTTACACATCCCGAATGGATGACACGGGCCGTTTACACAGGAAGTACCCGGGGTCAAGGAACATGGTGTGTAACTACACTACAAGCCATGTAATAAATTCTTCAAGGCTTGAGCCAATTTCCTACTGTGACTTGGACTAGTTTCCTTAGGGTTCGTCCCCTTGGTCTTTCTCCTGAAGGTTCCCAGTATCATTTACTGCATATAGGAATATGATCCCTTCAGCAGGACTTCCAGAATAGAGTTTTTGGAATCCCCTATACGAGACTTAGAGATGGATCCTTTATTCATTCCTGGAACCCTAGGTAGAGTTCTTGGTATCGACATGACCAACTTTACCTGGGCGCTGATCCTCTGCTAATAGGATTAGCTCAAACTGAGTTGTCAGAATCACCCCATGAATTGGTTGTGATCCTCATCTGAGCATCATGTTCTCAAGGTACTTGTGGAGTGTGTCCTCCTGGAACGAGTACTTTGTATCTCTCTCCTCATACCTAGGAGTGTGTTCTACTTATTACGTGCTTAGTGGAATCTTCGAGATGGATCTTAGTGGTGGTTTTACGATATTTGATCGTGTATGAGTATATCTGTATATTCTTGTTATATGTTCTATAGGCATATATTGTGTGGAGATGACTGTATCTTTCCTTTGTGGTTTTTCCCTTGTTGTATTTCCTTTGTGGTTTCAGGGTGTCCTACTGGGTATTGTTATACTCACCCCTGCACGGGCTCTGCTCGCACGTGTCGTGTCTTGTGTAGACGAGCGAGCCTTTGATAGGATTCTTGGCGGACTAGGACCGGACAATACTCAGTGAGATCAGGTGGGCCAAGGTGTGTTCCTACAGCTACAGATTGTAGTCCCAGTACCTTTCCTTATAGTTTGGAATCTGTTACAGACTTTCTTTTGGTGGGATTTTACTTTTGGCCCAGGGTTTTACTATCTTGTACATTACTTTCCTACCATACTCTATGGTTGGATTTTAGTGTATGCATGCATCTTTTCCTTTTAGTAGTTTTTACTTTTCAGCTTTGTGGGATTGGAGATGTGTGTGCGTGTGTACAGGTTTATAGGCAATGCCTCCCATGTTAGTAGCATGCCTACTCGGTGCTAGTTACCAGCCCCTGGCCTATTGGAGGCGGGCTTGGGGAGTTGCGGCTCGGGACCCACTGGGACGGTTCATGACAGTCACCAAGTAGATACATCGAATGCTCTCACTGGTGAGACTAACCATGAATCCAATATATCATTACATGAAATTATGAAACTTGGCGCATCTTTTGAAGATATTTTAGATCAAGTTAAATTACCATGTACTTTAGAGGATTTTGGACGTGAGTGTTATCCTTCGTCTTGTTAAAATAACTTCTTATTACATCTCTGACCATGATTGGTTCAAATGTGCAGTTCCATCTGAACAAGCTGCCAAACTGCCAATGCCTAAAGGGGGTACAAACAACCCTATTATTGTAGAGACACTAGATCAAGTGGAGCTGAACCCAGTAGAGCATCCTCAAACTCGTCCTGAAAATCCTGTTGAATCTAGGAAAGATGGGGAGGAGCCTTCTCCTGCTGTTGATCTACCGTTGGGTAAGAGATAACAATATTTTTGGCTGCACTTAATTTTCAAGACAACTTAATCAACTTCTATTATCTTTTGAAACTAACCAAAACTTTCAATTGACTATGCAGGGCCATCAATTTCATTGTCTAGATCTGGAGGTGAAGCCTCAGCCTCCGCCCCAACAGGAATAGAAAGTGGAATAATAAGGGTCAGGGGGAAGGAGTAGAACATGTCACTTCTCTAAGTTCATTAATCCCAGATTATATTCCCCCCTGTGATAGTGATATTGAGTCAGACCCAGAAGTACAAAATGTGCTCCAATTTTCATGACGCAAGGCATGGAGGAACATATAAAAGATCATATCTGAAGTGCCTCTTGAAGAGCTATCTTCGAATATCCTATGACTGTCATCCCCGTTCGTCATGTTGGGACTTGGCGGTTTTGGATATCAAGAGATCCATGCCGCGGTGAAACAAGTCATCTTAAGAAGGGAGTAGGAGCAGAAGTACCGTCAAGACCTGACCAGAGTAAGGCTGTCAGACAATATCAGCGAATTTGAGGCTGCGGTGTCCCGAGCTAAGGCTGATCATGCTTCCAAGTTGAAGGAGCTGAAGCATAAGATCAAGGAGAAAGTTGTCCAGCAAATTCACCTCCAACAATAGTTAGATGCTGTTACTGGGGAACTTAACCAGCTTAACAATTCACTGGAATGAGTTCAAATGAATGGTATGGAAGACATTGCAGATTCCAAGAAAACACTCCATCAAGCTGAAAAGAGTGAAGCTGGTCGAGTGCATGAGCTTCAAGTAGCTACTGATGAAGCTCGGGATACTGTGAATCAATTAAAGAGTTATGTTGATAGCCACTTGTAATTCTTGGAAAAGAGAAGAGAATTTAATATGTGGATATCCTTCTAACTTTTGTACATCAAATAAAAAATACTTTCATCTTTAATCATTTGTGCATACCTTCTTTTACTACCTGCTTTAAATTTTTTACCTAAGCCAATGGGCCTAGTAAGCATAGTTTGATTTTTTTGCTAGGATTATAAAAAATAACCCTAAAAACATTGAATATTTTTATTGCTCAATATTACCTAAATCATACAAAATGTATGTTTAGTGAGCTGGGACTTGAATTTTTTGTTCAGAGTTCCCTTGTCTTTTTTGGGTAGTTTAAAGTCATGCATGTCAGACATAAAAAGTCTAATGTTTTAAGGTCGAAATAGATTTGACCGAATGGATTAAAATTGACTCAATTCCTTGATAATTTATCTAAAAACATATTACCATATTCAAGTATGGGGGAAAAATATAAACTATGACTTAAGAAATTTTGAATCTGAGGAATGATATGAAAAAAGGGCTAAAAGGCATTAGAAGAAGTATTTCCCAAGAATTAAGTTACCACTATTTAACAAACCTGTTAGGGGGTTGAATTATACAGGATCGCTTAAGGGAATTGGCTACATAGTAAAATAATATCATCTTTTGGCTGACAGGTCCGTTATGTAGACTACTTATGAAAGGCCGCCTAAGGGCACATGATGCATAGTCAGGCAAAAGAACTCTAAGAAATTTTACTTTTCTATTTTTAAAAATCCAGTGAAAGTTTATGGAGATTCAAATTTTCCAAAGTATAGAGTTTGCTATATGAGATAGGTACTTGAATATGGAGAGGATATTTCCAATCAAGATTGTCAAATAATTGGATGAATGTCACTCCTATGAAGGTCTGACCCAAACGTAGGGAAGGGAAATATAAACCATAGACTTGAATACTTTCAGATCATGAAAAAGAGTATGGGATAAATATGTTAAGGATGACTATTTTTACGGATCCCTAAATATTGTCGTTAAGACAAAGAAGGACAAAAGAGGTTTTCTTCCCAAGAATGAAGTTACCACTATTTGAAAAACCCATTAGGGGGTTAAATTATGCATGGAAACCTAAGGGAATTGGCTTCATAGTCAAATAATAGCATCTTTTGGCTAACAGGTCCGTTATGTAGACCGTTTATGCAAGGCCGCCTAAGGGCACATGCTGCATAGTTAGGAAAAAGAACTCTCAGGTATCAGACATTTTGCTACCAGAAGTCAAGAAAAGGGTTATGGAGATCTGGAAGTATTTAAGGTTAGGAATATGGCACATGAAAATGAGTATTGTCCAATGCATGAAGGAGATACAAAGACCAATTCTAGCCATAATCATGTTGTGGCTAGGTCCTGAATTGAGGTGCTGGACTTCACTACATATCCCATAAGGATGGGAATCAAGCCAAACGTAGTTCTTGAAATACAGTTTAACGTCATGTGGGATGAGAGTATAGGAAACCTTAGTTTAGGGTCATAGATCTTGGAACATAATAATGAATACAGAGTGCGAGTTTTATAAACCTGATGTGAATTAATACCAAGGTTTTCATACCCCATTCATGTTTTCATAGGTGGACTTTTCAGCCAAGGGACTGAAAGTGAGATTTGGGGTTAGGCCCAAAGACTTGGGGCTGGATTCGAGGGATGCTTGAATGTTCCTATGTATCCCATAAGTATGGGATTCAAGCCGCATATAGTTCTTGAAATCCCCTTTGTACAAATTTGGTTCGTACAAGTGAAGGGTAAAAGGGGACTTTAGTGCAATGATGGTTTGACCGAAGATAAAAGGTTCGGGCATTGCCATGTATGCACGTAGTCTTTATAATATAACATTATTAGAGATCAATGTAAATAATGATTCCCTCTCAGATGAGGATGTCAAATAATGTTGTAGTTTATTGTCGTACAAGACAAAAGTGTGAATAATTTAACATCATATATCAAGGACGATGGTGAACCAATGTAAAAAATATTGGTTCTAGGGGCAGTTTCACGAATCAATATCATATGAGACGAAGGTGAACCGATGTGAAGAGATTGATTTTGGGCTTGAACCTCAGGAGGTTGCCTACGTACCCAGACTAGAAGGCAAGGATCAAAGTCCGCGTAGTTTAATTAAAGAATTAATTGGTGATCAAGTTGTTTTTGAGGACAACGATCTAAAAAGAAAGTGTTGGGAATTATGCATGGTTAATGGCCTTGAGAAAGTGTTATGGTTGAAGTTTACTCTAAGCTCACCTGATTCATACTCGGTGTGAGAAAAAAAAGGTAGCAACAACCTTAACGATGCACAGTTTAATGTCATGTGGGACATATGAAGGGACTATGCAGTTTAAAGTCTTGTAGTGAGAACTATTGGTGCTGCGCAGTTTAGTGTCATGTAGCAGGGACAAAATACAGTTTAACGTCATGTAGGACGTATTAAGGGACTTTGTTCAGTTTTACGTCATGTAGGATGAATGAGAAGTATAGTTTAACATCATGTAGGATAAATATAGGGACACAGTTTAACGTCATGTTGAACGTGAACACAATTTTGCGTCATGTTGGACAATAATGGTGCTATACAATTTAGCATCCTGTAGCTATGATACTGGGGACAATACAGTTTAACGTCATGTTGGATGAAAGGGGGACTATGCAGTTTAATGTCATACCGTAAGGAAAAAAGATGGGCTGTATAGTTTAACGTAATATATCAAGGACGACACAGTTTAACATTGTGTTGGACGTAAGTGTAAATAGTTTAAGGTCATATGCATGGACCGTAGAAAGGACGATACAGTTTAACGTCATGTTGGACGATGGTGCGAATAGTTTAAGGTCATATGCATAGACCTGAAATTATGCAGTTTAACATATTTCTGGATGCATTAGTATTTGTGTTACACAAAATACTTCTTCAGAAATATATCATTGGTAGGAGTCGTGATGAGTTCTCCATACATTGAGATTAAAGAATAAGCTCCATTGGAGAAGACCTTATGTATTGAATAAGGTCCTTCCCATTTTGGCTCCAGCTTGTGAGGTTTCTTTCCTGGTATCATTGGAGTTATGAGAACCAATACCAATTCTCCCTGAATGAATGAATGAAGACAAAATTTTTTGTTGAAAGATTGTGCTATTCGATTTTGATAGACTTCCAAGTTGTGCAAGGTGCACAATCTTTTCTCATCTAATCGTTCCAATTCATCCAATCACTTTTGTTATTGTTCATCTATAGATGACTGATCACAAATGGCTACCCTGAGTGAGGGTAATTGAACCTCAATGGGAAAGACTACTTCTATTCTATATACCAATGAATATGGAGTTGACCGCATTGCAGTGCGGGTGGTGGTCCGATAATCCCATAAAGCATGAAAAAGTTTATTAGGCCATGATTTCTTATCTTTATCCACCATCTTTTGTAGTATGTTTGAAAGAGTCTTGTTGAAGGAGTCTATTTGGCCGTTGGCCACTGCATGATACCGAGATGAATGATTGGATTTGATATTGTATTCTTGATACAACTTCCTTACCTCAGATGAACATAAATTGGTGATATTGTCCGTCAATATGGTATGAGGGACACCAAATCTGGTAATGATGTTAGACTTGATGAAGCTAACAATGATTTTAGAACTAACTTCTTTGAGAGGTATTGCCTCTGACCATTTGGAAAAGAAGTTAGTAGCAGTAATAATGTACTTAAACTGCTTGGATGTAGCTGAAGGATAGGGTCCTACTATATTAATTCCCTATGTGCCAAATGGCCATGAGTATTTAGCTGTATGAAGCAACTTTGGGGGTTGATGAATGAAGTTGGCATGTACTTGGAAAGAATGACACTTCTTTGTGAAATCAACACAATATTGTATCATTGAAGGACAAAAGTATCCAAGCCTTCTAATTTGACCAGATAGTCTATGTCTGAACTGATGGGCACCACAGACTCCTGCATGCACTTCTTTCATGACAACCATTTTCTCTTCACCGTCAATGCATCTGAAGATAATTCCATCAAAACCTCTTTTGTAGAGAATTTTCTCTAGGTGATCTGAGCTATCATAAAGATTAAAATTGACCACACATTGCCGGATTTATTCTTTCTCAGCTCTATCAGGTGGAAGTGTTCCATTTTTAAGGTATTCCCTGATAGGTGTCATCCATCCTGTAGTATGACCATATGGTTCAGAAATAGGACTAATTTCATTGATTTCCTCTATTCTAGTTTGAACATAAGGTGAAATTGTACGACGGTGGGCAATACTGATGATTGTCTTGTCCTGATTTGGATCTTCTAGGGTTGTAGCTATATTAGCTAGTGCATCATCTTGGGCATTTTGTGATCACGGGACATGAGAAAATGTCGATTCCGAAAGATACTCTACCATTAACTCTCTGACATAATCATGAAAAGGGGTTAACTCTTCTTTTCTAATGGAATAATACCCATTGAATTTTTGGATTACCAGTTCTAAATCACCTTTCACCTTTAAGTGATTCACTTGTTCCTGAAGCGCTAACTCCAATCCTGTAAAGAGATCTTGGTATTCTGCTTCATTATTTTTCCCGCCTCCCCGCAATAAGAAAGAATAGGGTAGCACTTCCTTTTCCGGGGAAATAAACACAATTCCCAACCCAACTTTGTTGAATTTAGGATCTTCAATTTTCTTCCCTGTTGGACTTTTGGAAGCACCATCAAAGTACATTTCCCATGTTTGAAGACTATCTTGAATAGAGAAGACTTCCTCATTAGGAAGTTCAATATCTGAAGATGTATCTTCTATTGAAGGATGTTCAGAAAGGAAATCATCCAGATCTTGGACCTTTATTGCCTTTTGAGACACATATTGGATATCAAATTGCTGCAAAATAACTGCCCACCTTGTTAGACGTCCTGTAAGTATTGGATGACTAAGGATGAATTTGAGCAGGTTATTGCGAGATACCAATTGGACCTCACGATGTTGCAGGTAGTGTCTCAATTTATGAACCGCAAAGATTAATGCTAGGTAGCACTTTTCAATAATTGAATATCGGGTTTCTGCTTCAAGCATAGTCCAACTGAGATAGTAAAGGCTGTTTCCATTCTCAGAATCATTCTTTTGGGAAAGTAAGGCTCCCAATGATCACTCTAAGGATGTCACATAAAGAATAAGTGGTCTTCCTTCAACAGGTGGCATTAATACCAGTGGAATCAAGAGATATTTCTTGATAATATTGAATGCTTCTTGATATTTTTCAGTCCACTAGTAAGTGACTCCCTTCTTCATCAATTTGGTGAAGGGTAAGCTTTTGCATGCCAAATTGGCGATGAAATGCCGAATATAGGCCAAGTGTCCTTGAAGTCCTCTCAATTATTTCAAATTTTGAGAAGGTGACATACCAAGGATTGAATTTTTCTTCTCAGGATCGACTTCGATACCATGATGGAATACAAAAAAGCCGAGAAATTTTCCCGAGGTTACCCTAAAATCACATTTCAAGGGGTTCATCTTCAAATTATGTTGTCGAAGTTTGTGGAATATTAATTCTAAATCAGCCAAGTGATTAGAACATTGTTTGGATTTAACCACAAAATCGTCCACATAACATTTAACAAATTTCCCTAAAAAGGGTTTGAGGATACGGTGCATGACACGTTGATATGTTGCACCTATATTCTTCAGGCCAAAGGGCATTACCTGATAGAAAAACACACCCTAAGGTGTTCTGAAGGCTATAGATTCTTCATCTTCTGGAGCCATTTGGATTTTAATATATCCATAATATCCATCCATGAAGGAAAGTGCTTCATAGCCAGTTGTTGTATCAATTAAAAGTTCTATAATCGGGACTGGAAAATCATCTTTGGGACAATGCCGATTAAGATCTCTAAAATCAATGAAAAATATAATTTGTCCATTCTTCTTTTTTACAGGGAAAATATTATCCAAACATTTGGGATATTGAACTTTTATGATGAAGTTTTATTTGATAAGCTTATCCACTTCAGTTTCAATTTTGGAAGAATAAGTTGGGTGTGTTCTTCTTGCGGCTTACTTAAATCCTCGATGTTCTTATGGAAAACCCAAACGATGAGTAGCAAAATCAGGATCAATCCCTAGAATTTTTTTATAATTCCAAGAAAATATATCTCGATTTTGCTTTAAAAATGAAATATACATTTCTTTCTCTTCAAGAGTCATGGCCGCACTAATTAAAGTGGGGTGTGGATATTCTTTTGTACCCATATTTATTTCTCTGAGTTTATCCATAGTAGTGGAGATACCCTCTTCAAATGCTGGAGGAGCATCCCTGAGATCTTTCTCTTCTTCTTCAACATGTGTTACTTCTTCTGTTTCTACTTGCATAGTAGATGATGAAGCAGAATTTCCATGATTAGGAGAGATGTTAAAATTTGAACATCTTGAAGAAGAGGCTTCCATTTCTGAGCCTATTAACGATGAATGGTCTTCCTTGGGTAATAAAGAGGAGATGATGGATTGAGAATCTACATCATCGTTCACCTCTGACATTTCTATAACTTCTTCTGGCCTGGTTGGTGAAGTATAGAATTACTGGATTTAAGCGGATGAAATGAAGACATCTCCTTTTGAGCTTTCATCATTGCTGGGTGAATCACCACTTTCTCCCATGCTATCTGGCTTGATTGTTGTAATTGACATTATGGAAGTTTCCATAAGATTATTTGGATTTGGGTCTATCTTGTCAATTTTATTGATTGGAAACACATAATCTATACTCACATGTATGAATGGATTTACTAGAACCTTTTCTAAACCATATGGAGCATTAACTTTGGTAACCCCCCTTGTTGTGGATTTCTCCTTCCCTTCCATGTGATAGAATTCCGCCTTAATGTATTAAGATTCACATGTTTTGAATGGGGATTTATCACCATACAATGTCCCAATTTGACCATTGAAACAATATTTGAGACATTGATGGTATGATGAAGGGATAGCTTCATGTTGATGCAGCCAAATTCTTCCAAGAAAAATATTGAAGGCTGTATCATGATGAACAACCATGAAATCTGAATTGGATACTAGATCTCCAAACTGGGTTCTGAGTGTGATCTCACCCATATGTTCTTGTTCATTTTTATCATATCCTTGCAACATCAAAGTAGAAGGAGATAAATTATATTTGGTGAGGCCCAATCGATGAAGTGTACGAATGGGGATAAGGTTGACTCCTGAACCATTATCAATGAAAGCTCTTTAGATGTCTACACCATTGAACTTTCCAAATAAATACAGGTACAATATGTCCATGCACAACATAATCTTCATCTTAATCTGTAAAAGATATCACTTCATGACATTCTGTAGGATCATTCTCTACATGGTATACTTCAGCCGAAGCAACTTCAGTTGCGAATTCCTGAGGACTTAACAAAGCCTCAATGAGTTCCTCCTGAAGATCCTTTGATAGATTCAAGTCATCTAGGATTGATAACTTGGCCGGTACTTGGGCCAAATGTTTCAATACATCATATTTTTGATCCAAAGGTCTTAATTTTCCAATAAGAACATGTGGTTTTGCAGGTGCCTTAGAAGTTGATGCTTTGGAAGTAGATGCATCTTGTATCAGGGTAAGAGTTGGAAATACTCCTGGATTTGGAGGATTAGACCAAATAGGTCTATTTACTTTATGAGTGGAAGAAGGTGGAAACTCTAATCGATCCTCCAGAATAACTATACCAGGACTGAATCTGCCCTGCGTGGAAGAACTTTCTTGTTCTTGTTGAGCCCTCTGAAGGGCTCTACCATGAGTTTCTACTGCATACACAGTTCTAACAGGGGTAGAATTGGAATAGTGGTTTCTAGGATATCCACATCTTCCTCTATTTACCAGACCTCTAGAACCCCCTCTAATTCCTCTATTTTATATAGGGAACTTAGGCTCATCAAAATTGAAGCTATGATTGGCATAAGGATCTGTAAAATTAATCATATTAATATAACCAAAGATTAACTCTTCATCTGAGGAAGATTCTACCTGATTAGCCCATTTAGGCTGTGCCGTTTGGCAGGGCGGTGCCCATGGATTTGAAGTAGATGACATAAAATCTACCAGACTCATAGACAACTTGGGCTTTGACACAATTTCATATTCTTCTGTTTATTCCTTTTTCTTCGAATTATTCCTCACCTTCGAGGATTTTCCCTCTTATGAAGAGGGTTTTGCTATGGAATTCATATAAGAAGACACAATTGGTTTCTTCAATTGCATTCTCAAAATGGCATGGGTTCGGTTGATCGTTTTCCTGACCATCCAATCATTATATTTCTGCGCATTTTTGTTTTTGACTTCCTGCCACTCGCCTTCTTCCTATAGACTTGTAGCAGTAACACATACTACCTGAGCTGAAGAACCTTTCAATTTGACTTTTCCCGAGTCCACCATTTTTTACAGGAGTTCTTTGAAGATAAAACACTCCTGAATGGGATGCCCCAACATCTGATGAAATGGGAAATAGTTGGTATGGTCTTCATCTCCTTATTAGGCATTTTGGGCCTTGGCAATTGAACCAAATTATTTTCCAGAGCCAAAATGAAGTAACCAGGAACTTGTTCATTTCAGAAAGAGTAAACTTTACTCTTCAGATCCTCAAATTGTTTACTTCTTTGATCTCTTTGATCATCTTGACGAAACAACCTCTATTGTTGATGCTCAGGAGGTGGAGCCCTTCGAGAAGATGAAGGACTTGAAGTAGAAGTAGGTACAGGTGCTTGTTTAAGCGTAACTGTAGCAGTCTCTACTTTAACCATTCTCCTTCCTAGAGCTAATGGAATTATACAAGCTTTATCCTTAGTCTTTGTTAGAGAGTCTTTGATCTGCTGAGTGATCGAAGTAAGATCTCGAAACCCTCCTGTGTATTTCACAGGGATCAACGGTGTGTGTAATTCATCACACAAATTTTCCACATAGATTGACAACAACTCTTCTTGAGGGAGTGATAAGCTTAGGGAATATGTTAATCCCTTCTAGCGAGAAATGAAATCTAAAACCCTTTCATTATCCCTTTTCATAAAATTTGTAAGATCAAAAACTATTTTCTTTGGCAAAGTTGAGCTGAATTGAAGAAGGAATCGTTGACAGAGATCCACCCATCCGGTAATTGACTGGGATTGCAAGCTTGTATACCAGACAAAAGCAGGCCCTTGTAATGACTGTACAAAACACCTGATCTTAACTGCTTCTTTTTGCTGAGGGGTTCCCATCATAGGATCGCAACAAGAAACAAAATGTGTTAAGTGTTGCTCTGGGTCTCCCAAACCATTAATGATTGGGAATGTGGTACTTGAAAAATTTGATGGGGGAGGAATTGCATCAACCCATTCAAGGTAAGCTCTCTTTTCTGGTTGAATTTGTGCACGTTTTCCTTCCATAGCTTCCAACTGAGCTGTTAATGACTCAATGGTAGTTATTAACTTTTAAAAAACATGTGGTTGAGCTTAGAACTGATCAGGTGAAATAACTAGAGCTTGGATAGATGTGGTGGCTGGTACTGTAACTGAGGATAACACCACCGATTGTTGTTGCACCTGACCCATAGGATTAGACCTGTGAGGGTGTACTGGTAAAGGAGGATACTCTTGATCCATATCAGTAGCCGCAAAAAATTCCATTGACTGATTGACTCCAGCATGCTTAGGAGGAAGACTACCTTGAAGTGGTTCTGCATTCAACCTCCTTAATTCCTTCATTTATTCCTCTTGTTGTGTGAATATTTTCTCTAGTGAGAGTGATTTTCCTTCTCCATAGGAAGGGTATGTAACCTGATTCTTTCATTTACCCTTATTAGATGCCTTTCGAAGAGGGGGAAGTTGACTATTTGAAGGAATACCTAGATTCTGAGTAATCCTTTGATTTCTTGTACGCACACCTTCTTCATTTGTGTCTGTGTGTACAACTTCTTGAGCAGGAACTTATTCATCTGATCCCTCTGAATGAGCCTCATGTTCTGGAGGATCAGCAACAATGACATTAATGACATTTATTGATGCATAACACATTACATCCCTTCTATCAACATTTTTGTGATATTGTCTTCTTCCATGTCCCTGATGAGACACTGCCTTCTGTTGAGTTGATCCCTCATGAAATTCTTGTAAAACCGTAATTTGGATGGAATCTCCTAATAATTCGGCTCTTCGTTCCTCTTGGGGCTTCTTCCCTAATCGAGAGAAGACTGACTTTCTCTGAGGAAGAGATTGAGGATTTGAAAAAGTCCCTAGTTCGGTGGACTAGGGCTGTTCCTACTGTTTCTGTTCAACTCCTCGAATCCTATTTGTTGATTCTGAGGGTTGGGTTAAAGGAGTCCCGAGTTTGGAAAGCTAGGGCGGTTATTGAGTTGCTACATTTGAGACTTTCTTAAAATATCTCCTGATTTTGCAGACTTTATTTCGGAAATTGGATGGATGCATTAACCTACATCCACTCAAATCACCTGGTTCAAATGAATGTTGGATGATTTATGACACTTCTGTCACCTGATGATGAAATCACTCTAAATGAGAAGCCTATTCGATATTATCATTTTCCTGATGCAAGAGTAATTTGACAACTTGTTCTCTGTATGCTTGACTTTGAGAAGAACTAGTTGAGGCCTGTTCTTGAGCGAGCCTTTGATTACAAAAAAATACAATTGGCTGTGGCTGGCCATAGGAAATAACATTGCATGAGACCATTTTTGGCGGGATTTGTTGGATGAAGATTATAGTGAAATATAGTGCTCCATGGACACCCCATCCCCTGATATGAATACCAGATGGGGCATTGGCAATTAACTGGCAGAATCTTCTTAATGCGCCAAGGAATGAACGCTGAAGGTCTCTCTGCTGCTTTTCAGCCTTCGGATATCGAGAAACTGAGTGAGAGGCCAAATCAATTTGGAATTGTAACCCTTCTATTATCTTGAAATGATTTTCATATTCATCATAAGATAATATTTTATTTTTCAATTGACAAAGAGTTTTCTATATGTTGAGATGAATATCTTGAATACAATCTTCCATCAACATTTTTGGAATGTCATACTGAGAGTCAGCCAAAGGTCAAAACATGACTGGTACTTCATCTTTTGCCAGTTGTTTTCTCATATTCAGTATTTCCTCTTTATCATTTGATAAAGATTTTTTTACCTGATTAGACCAGAGCTGGTGCTTCCTTGTTGCTTCATCGGATTCAACAAGATTGGTAGAGAATTCATTTACCAAATTAGAAGATGCACGACTCAGGGGTGGTTCAGAGAATGACCTACACCCCAAGCTATCTTCTGGTTGAGAAAGTATTTCACCTTATAGTGGTAAATCATCAGACATGACTAGATTCACATTTTCAAGTGCCTCAAGATAAGAGGGATTTCTTTTCACTAAATTTTCTATTGGATCATTTTACAGGCAATGTGAATTACTACTATAGAGAGGACTTTCACAACTAAATTCATCATCATGGGGAGGACCACCATGGTGGGTTATAGTAAAAGATGAAACCTTTTTCTCCTTAATCTTCTGGCCACACAGAGGGTTATTGTGAATCTCATATGAAGATGATACTTCGAGATCAACCGAATTTTCATGAATCAAGCCTTCATGAGGAAGTGTCTAATGTAGACCTTTGGAATTAATGTTCCCACTATTGGGAAATGAGAGAGTAAAATCTTGAGTTGCAACAGATAATTGTCTGAGTGAATCAAGAACTCCAGCATCGAGCAAGGCTGTATTACAGATTGAATCTTGATTTATTGACTGTGCTGGATGGGCCTTTTTCTTAGACACCTTCTAAATCACTTTGGGAACCACTTTTTGATGAAAATGGTTATTATGGGCAGGTGTATGTTCCTACTCAGGAGAAATAGTCATGTTAGGCTGATTATCTCCATTCAAATCAGGTGTATGTGCCTGACTTGATTATCCGTATGATATGGGGGAGTATGCCCCACAACCCTCTTGGACTGGAACAGAGGTGTGTATCTGTTATGGAGTGATCTGTTGATGTGTCACTCCACTAGTAGGGACATATTTTCATTTCTTTCCCTGTGATGCTGTTGAAGCTGTTATAATATTCTAGCAGGCATCCAGAATATAAGCAGTGATTTGCTTCTGCTCTTTCACCATTGACATAATATTCTTGGTGACTTCAGCTGCCAGAATGGGGATATTCGTCCATTCTGTGTTTGGAGTAGGTGTATGTGCCTGCTCCTATCCTCCTTTTCCTATCAGTGGATTCTGACAGTACTCATGCGTGGGGGAAGAGAGTTGAGTCTGCCTCCTATTTGTCACTGGGGCTTTCCAATTGACTACTCTGAGTGCTACCGAATGAGACTGTTGGTAGGCTTGATCAATACTAGCAGGTTTATGTGCCTGCTTATTTCACTCCATTGAACATGGTTGATTAAATTCCTTTAGTACTGGCAGACGAGACTGCTGGCAGGATTGATGAGTGTAAGCAGGTGTATGTGCCTGTTTACCTGTTGTCAACACATTGGGTTGGCAGGCTTCATCGTATGTAGTCAAACGAGCCTAATGACTAGCTGATGATTTATAAATAGGTATATGTTTCTGTCTATAGTACTCCACCGAAATTTCCTGGCGAGATTGGTGTGTTGCCACCAGACGAGTCTGCTGGACAATGGGATTAGAACGGACGGGTGTGTGTGCCCGCTCGTTGCTTTCCATCAAGTTAGGTTGGTGGATTTCTCCAGAAATGGCAGAGATAAGAACCTGATCACTATTGACCAGTCGTTGCCTCTGGTGGTTCGTCTTTCCTGCTCGGGTTCGAGGAACCTGAGCCGAACGCCTAGAGATGACACCCTCATCATGTTGAGGGCACACTGGTGCACGAGTCTGGCAGTGATTGTTCGTGGGAGCCCTCAGGAAAGACTCCTGTCTCCTTGAATTAAGTCATTGAGTGACCTTATCATTCACCTCCTCATAATATGAGAAAGACTGGTGATTAAGTTCTAGGGATAACGACCTGAAACGGTGGGAAATGGTGGTTGGCACCACCAGCTTCTTGATCACTGGTCGTCACTGTCCGGACAACCAGGGTGAATTATTGACTTGGGGAGATTGTCGAGCAGCCTCCAGAGTCGGAATGGTACCATGTCAATGGTATTATTTAACCAGTTCATTTGATACCCAACATTGAAGAAACTGAGTAGGTGATGTCGTCCTCAGAATGGACGACGATCCAGCAGGAGTAGCAGTAGAGGTAATCACAGTAGAGGCATTCACAGGTGTGAACTTTTGAGAAGACATTTCTGTAATGCAGAAGATCTTGGAAAAGGGTGCATGTTTGATATAACAGACATGATCAAGATAATTTCGGCCACTACATCTTTTGGATGAGAACATATGTTATTGATTGTTTTTTTGGCCCTCTTATTGAGTTTAAATAGGGGCCTAACAAATAAGTAAAAACATCATTTTAACTTGGTTAAGGATTCACGTTGGGTTCACCATTTTTTGTTTCCTCTGGAAATGGGGATGACCTCGTTTGTTTAAGGTTCAAATATTCTAATCAGTTTCTAACGGGTTTGTTCGTAGAACCGGAAACATCCAATGATTCTATATCCATTTGGACCTACTTTCCAAAGGTAGGTGCTCATCAGTTCTAGACCTATGAGGCTTAAGAATTTGCATTGGTCGAGAGGATGGGAGGTCAAACTCATCACACCTTTTTGAGGGGAATTATTATCTACTCCGGGACTCTCTTTATATATTTAATTTATATTTGTGAATCCTTATTAAATTACCAAGTATGAAAATGAGTTTTCCTTTAGATATGAAAATCAATGATTGATATTTATGAGATTTAAAGAATCTTTTATATGTATTTGAGGTTCTTCATCGATAGAGAATCATCTGTATTTGTTAGAGATTCTTAGTCAATGGTATCCTTCAACACATTATATAAAGATCTCTTGGTCATTATGATAACCATACTAGCTTTAAATCCACTCAGTGGGGCACTTGAAGTTTATTGTCTTTTAGAATGACATGGATTATTTCAGAGTTGGGATCATACCTGCAGATGGGCTACCTACATATCCTTGTTTAGAAAAGGAATCAGAACCCACGTAGTTCGGGAATTAAGATATAGTTTAACATCATATGGGACATATGAGAATTAATGGATGATAGGATTGAACCTTAAAAAGGATTCCTACATACTCCACTTTTAAGGTAGAGATAAAAGTCCACGTAGTTCAGTTAAGAATTGTGGGGCTTATGTATGATTAATGGACCGAAGAGATGTGTCGTGGTTAATTTTACACTCTAAGCTCACATGAGTCATACTCGGTGTGAGAAACAAGAGGTATTAATAAACCTGACAATTTGTGCCACGAAAGATGCGGTCACAAAGAATGATGTGGGGCTTATGTATGTATGATTTCCCAAATAGATAAAGATCAGGTGTTACTTTAGAGAAGAATATCGGGAATAAGGTCCATAAAGGTATATGTTCTTTATGGAGATTTGGATACTCTAACTTGGGGCTTACTCCTGAGGAGGATACCCAAATTAGGAGGGGACTTGTGATTGGGTTTTATTTCTGAGAAGGAATCCAAAATCAAAAGAAGTTAAGACTAGTTAAGAGAAATTATGACTGTGTCTTATTCCAGAGAAGGAGGCCCAGTTTAAAGGGACTTGAGAACTAGGGATTACTTCTAAAAAGGAGGCCCAGGTTAAAGGAATTTGGAATTTGGGGGTTATTCCTAAGGAGGATGCCCATATTTGGGAACTTGGGGCTTACTCCTAAGGAGGATTCCCAAATTAGGGAACTTGGACTGGGGCTTACTTCTAAAAAGGAGGCCCAGGTTAGGAAATTATGACTGGGGCTTACTCCTGAAAAGGAGGCCTAGGTTAGGGGACTATGACTGTGGATTACTCTTGAAAAGGAGTCCCAGGTTAAAGATCTTCTCATCTTAAAAGATGAGGTTGAATGAATGAAATCTCTAACCTTTTGGATATAAAGATATGTAAATCACTAGTTTTTGAGAGATGTTCCGCAGAATTCCTTTCAGATAAGGAATCAAAAAAAGTAACCATGTCATAAGTGACTTTGAAGAGGGCTTTGAAGGCTAAATCTTGGAGAGGAGAGGTGGATTTGAATAAATGAGTTGAATAGGCAAGAGGGGCATCCAAAAGGAAGTAGGCGCGCAAGTTCTGTTTGGGCACGTAGGTCCTGGTCCTGTAGGTATACCTACGTGACACTTGGGTACTTGCGCGACGGTCAACCCATGGGGTAATACTTGGGAAAAACTTTTCTCAAGCCCTTAGTATCATCTCTAAAGGCTTCTGAAAGGGTGGCGTGCGGGTTCTGTTGAAGGGATAAGGCGGCGCACAAGTGTGACCATTTCCCATAAAGGCTGGACACTTAGGCATGTAGGTGTTGATGAATTTTAACACTTAGGCCTTGTTCCCTCTCTTTAGATCTTCTATTCTAGGTAAGAAATTACCTTAGAAGTGTTCAGAAGACTTTAAGAAGAGACTAGGGCACCGAGAGTTGAAATCTGAGTTTCTGGATTTTTTTTCCTTGAAATGGGGGGCCCACAAGGGGTATTTATAGGCTACTGAAGACCCTAGGCGAAAATTAAATAGGGCACATAGGTCACCTACACGCCAAAAATGTGGCACACAGGTATACCTGCACGACCATAATGGAACTTGCACGACCTATGCTCAAAGCAATCCTTGTTCATGCCTTTGTTGATTTTTGATGTTTCTTCAAAGGATGAATCACTTTGTGTTCCATGTATTTCCCTTTTCATTCATTAGACTCTGTGATGGAAAGGAGCATCAATAGATACCCATTTCATTTCATGGGTAATGATATGATTGTTTATGATCTTATGGAACCCTTATATATGATTTAATTATGAGATGGGTGGGACCTATATCTCCCTCAAATTCATTTGGTAACAATTTATATCTCATGAGATAGACATGGCTAGAATAGGGAGTGAACTCGGTTCATTAAAGGACTTTATTTTCTATTATGGTATTGGGAGTGAACCTTGACTACTAATATTGTAATGGGAGTGAATCATGACTACCAAGATGTTTTGGGGGAGTGAAATCATTACTCTAAGATGACCTTAACATTAATACTTTACTGCTATAGAAATCATTTTATATTCTTATGTGGGTGTCACAATTCTATATCTTATTCTTATGTTATGGTTTCATGTCTTATGATCTTGATTCTATTATGATTCATGTCTTATGAACTAACAATATTTTTTCCATGTCTCTTGATTATGATCTTTGATATGCAGGGTATGATCTTATAATGTTATGATCATGTTATCATACCCTTATCCTCATGATTATGCTTACATATCTCCCTTGTTTACCCTTAATGAGCATCTGATCTCACCCCTTTTTATGTTTCCTTTCCCCAGGTTATGAAGATATATATTATTTATGATGTGTCAAGAAGGGTACTAGTCCAGGAGAACCTAGTGGGAGATAATGTAGCTCACTTATGTACCAGGGTTTATGTTTCCATGTTTCCAAAGGCACTAAAATAATACAATATTTGGGTGTGTGTTTTTTTAATGTATTAAATGTTCCACAAAATCAATGTAATGTCTATGCATGATAAGCGAACTCCTCTATAAAAACACAATTTAATAAATGTTTTCAAGATGAATAAACATAGTGAGGTCCTAGTGGAACCCATGATCTTAGGGTAAAATAAATATTACCCTTGATATATATTATTCAACATAACATGAATCTTTAGTAGTGAATGTTTCATGGATAGATGGTGATTTTCATTTAATGAGTTTATTGAGCTAGTGACCTTTAGTTAGTGTTATGAGATTTGAAATAATTAAAATATTTTTATGCTGGATAACGTGGTTAGATGTTATAGTTGATGTTACCAAATAAATATACATCAAGTTCTTATTTTTTATGATGAATAAGTGTGGCCTTATTTTATGATAATTCAGACTTATAATTGTTTCAACATTGATATATTGTAATCTCTTTTCTTATGTGTAAATTTTAAAAAAATAAAAAGGAATATTTTTTCTATGTAGTTTTTTATAGGGGACACAATATAGTCCATTTATAGGATAATGATTATGAGGGATTGACCTTTTTAATGATTATACCCATTAGAAATTATATAATTCCCACATCAAAAACTCTGAGTTTAAAGTAGGCTTACTAAAGATTTTATGATCCAATATAGATCTAGTGATACATTTATTATGGATTTTTTATACATGTAAATTTTTTGAATGTGTTATTCTGTATGATATTATGTTATGTTTTATAATGTTGGATTAATTCCCCCCTTTCTATGGGTGAGGCCAAAACATATCATCATAGTTACATTACATTAAAATTATACCATATTTACATATAATAGGTGATTTAAAACATCCATATAATAGTATTTAGATGGATAATGTTCTATGACATGTTACCCATCCATGAGTTACTATGGGACAAGTGGGAGATGAGTAGTTGATTGGGTATTCACATAGTCTATATCTAAAAGTAGTACTCAAGGGCCCTTATATTGTTATTATTATTATCTGGCGATATATATATATATATATATATTATCATTTGGTGATATAGAAGTGGCAAGCTATGGGTATTTTAAATATGATTTAAACTATGAATGATGATGTTGAATATGATGGGATTTGTTTTTTTTGGATTTTGACACTGTGTCTCAATCATGAATAAAATTTCTAGTTTAACTAAGGGTCATATCAATGAATTGTATGAACTTATTAAGTATTTTTCTCTCATATACATACACACATGCATGTTTCCAATCTTGTGTTATCTAGATCGAAAAGTGTATATGGTATATTATTTTATCTAACGATATCATGGGGGTAATTAGTTACAGAATATACTTGGGTAGATTATTAGTATCACTTGTGTTGAATGGTGTTTTTATTTATATTATATACAATAATATATTTACTTTTGAGTGTTATTTATAGTTTTTATTATCCAATATTTTGTTATATATTTTTATGATGTTTATGAATCATTTTATTCACATTTTTTTGATGTTTTATTTGTTATATTGTAAATTGATTTATAAAATTAGAAGTTTTTAGTATTTAATTAGCAGTAATGTCTTATTTTCTATGTTTGGATACCTTAATTCTAGTCATTATCCCCTAGCCTAGTAAATGTGTTCTTAGGAATATCACATATCAATATGTTAGGATATAACATTGGGCCCTACAATTAATCACCTCTCCTTTATCAACCTATCATTACCAAGATCACCAAGGACGGCCATATAATGATTTATATTGGTCCACATACAACATATATTGGTAATTTGTATTCTTTGAAAAATCTACCAATGAATTATGGTTTTCCCAAGACTTTCCAAATTCTACTAGACATGACCATAGAAGGTCCTCTAAATTCAAAATTTTCATCCCCATTTTATCTATTTATCTTGGTATTATAGGTCATACTCATTCATTTATACATACTTACAGTATTATTTACCAATTATTTATAATCTATATATGAATTAAATATATCTATCATAAAAAAATAATTTAGTAATTTTTTCAATCCAAAAACCTCTATAAAAAATAATGAATTGATATCATTAATAAAATACATATTTTGGATTGGCATTAAATAAACTGACATCAAGAGTTCATTTATCACTACCAAAATTGTATCTTGATTTCATGGTCATCTAGAAAACTCAATAAAAAATTCTTTAGAAATATCCATTTTTCATTCATATAGGTATATGTAAAGGTTATAATAAACTTATCATCCATTTATATTTTGTGTTAAACTATTGAAAAACTAAAAATCAACAAATGGGATTAACTACCCGCCACTCTATTCATGGACACTAAAATTAATGTCTTATAATGTGTAATATTTTAGAAATTCTTGGGTAAAAATTCCTAAAATAATAGTGAAATATTTCCAAAATATCCTTCATTAAATTTATATAAACTAAAAACATACTAATAAATTAAGTATATGATCTTATTTAATAATCCTTTACTTTATTCTATCATATTTATTTCAAATAATACACATAAAATTTCACTCATAATTATACTTGTATCCTTATTTTTCTCAATTGAACACCATTTATATAACATTCATGTTAGATAGACTTAAACCATATCTACCCTCTTTAACATTTATGTAAAACTTAACTAACATTCCCATTATCCTATATAATTATTTAACTTTTTTGATTTCTTGTGTGGAGTCCACTTTATCAAAGAATCATCTACAATATTCATATTTCTAGGAATAACAAAAATTTAAAAGTAAATTTTTTAAGAAAATCCACACCGTTGGATATCTTAAGTTTAAAAATAATTAAGAGAAATAGTATTTGAAATATCTAGGATCAATATACACCATAAAATTCTTATAGAGGAGATAATGCCTCCAATTATATAAATATAAAATTAGTACATCAAACTCTAAATTGGTAATTGTAAATTTATTCTTGTGAGGACTTAACTATTTTAATACATACATAATAAAAACCCCCCAAATTATAATAAACCCCAATGATACTCTTGAAGAATCATGATGCACCACTAAATTGTCCCCTAGTTTTGAAAAAATAAGAACTAGAGATGAGGTAGGCCTACTATTTAACTCATAAAATACCTCTTTGAAAGTATCAATACACCATTAAATTATTAAATTTCATGAAAAATTCAACATAGGTGAAGACTATATAGATAAATATTTAATAAAACATTTATAATATATATATATATATATATATATATATATATATTAACCCTGAAGGACTCATATATCGAATGGATTATTGATCCTCTAACAATACATCAATTAATCATTCATTATAGGATTAATATATATTACTTTTAAAAAATCATCTTATTCTAGGAATATCCCTTATTAAATACATAAGTGTATATAATTTAAACTATTAAATGGTTTCTAAAACAATTTCTATATGTTTTGTATTATAAACTTTTTATCTTGAGAAATTTAGTATGGCATATACAAATAATATCATAGTGGTGTCTATGTGAATATATATGATAATGTTTAATAAATCCATGAATACCATAGGCTTATTGAATAATCTTAAAGTAATAAAAAACAAATCATAAGGGTTATCCAGCCCTTGAAAATCCATTTTTTTGGAATTTATTTTTCATTAAAAATTAATTAACGATACAATAAAAAGGTTAGATTTTAGAAATCCATATGGACCCTTTCATGTGATTAAATAAATCATTAATTATGGATAGAGGGTTTTCCTTTACCATTAAATGATTAAAATATTTAGTCAAAATATAATCACAAGCTAACATCATCGTTCATGGAAAATAATTTAGGTATTTCTAATGAAAAAACACTAGATAAGATATATAATTTTTGATCCAAAACATAAAAATGTAGCATAAATTCTCAGAGTTTCATTATTTCTATAAGAAGAAAAGGTAGAGTGGTTGGGTATTTTTTAGGAAATAAATAAATGATAAATTCTATGTTTTTAGGTAATCCTAAGAAATATCCATGGAAAACATCATAATACCTATTAAAAAAACTCTAATGTTTATACTTGGCTCTTACTATCATTTTAGTAATGCCCTATGTAGTGCATAACCAAATTGGACTGTAATGTGGCCTTAATTATCCTTCTTTATTCCTAGGGTGTTCACTTATAATAATTATTAATCCCCACACGAGGCACGAGGAGGTTTATCATATGATTGATAATAAGAGTATGTACTTCCTCAATCTATGAGGCCTTTTCTTCTAAATGGATTGGATTCCCTAGGAAAGTATAGGTGAGAGGTAGGATGCCAATGCAGACCATTTTTTGGAATAAGATCTTGTGGGTGGACACACTCTTTGTGATTTTAGGAAGATCCCTAGTCATAATACCATTCTAAGTAGTATCATAGTGGTTTATGGGCTTAGGTCAATTAGGGTACACATTGAGGGGGAGGTTTAAATTCCCTATGTAGTGCATGCCCTAATTGGATTATGAAATGGCCTTAATAGACCTCCTATACTCCTAGAGTGTTCATGGTTAATAGGTCTCAATTCCTATATGTGGCATGGGGAGGTTGTTCATACAATTTATAATAATATCATACACCTCCTCAAGTTATGAGGAATTTTCTATTTAATGGGTAAGATGCCCTAGAAAAGAAAATTGGTGCAGTGGGATACCATAATAAAAAATTTCATAGAAAATAATTGGTCCCGACTACACTATTTGTTATTTTAGTTGGATCCCTAGTCACAATATCATTCGAAATTAAAATTCCCTTAGATTTATGTTGTGTTTGTTGTTAATGAGTCTTGTTGTGTTTTTCAATTTCATCATGGAAAAGTGGACTCTTGGGTGTTGGATTGAGTATCAACCCAATATATGAAGAATAAGATTCCCCTAATTTTTGAGTAATGGACTTGGAGTTATTATGTCTTAATGATATGGTTGAAAAAAATTTAGGTGGCATCCTACTACATAAAATTATTTCAAATATGGTTTTTTATCTATGAAAAGTGGTGAAGGTGAAAAAATACTTATATTCAATAGTTTGAATGAAGGAATTGAGAAATAAATATTAGGCTGCTGAACCCTAGGACAGACAACCTGTAAATATATATTTTAAATTTTTAAATTTTGTTCAAAGTGTTTTGTAGAGATAGAGGAAGTTGGAGGATCCATTCTTACCTAGCACTTTAGGTGATGAAATAAATGTTTGAATACCTTGGATAATGTTTAGATTTTTTTTAAAATAACCAAAGTCATTATAAGTCATTTGAAAAAATATTTCATTTTTGGAGTACTAAAAAATGGAAAATTCCCCGATAAGAAGTCTTTCATGGTAAAAATATGATTTTAAGAAACTACATATGTCATTAGAATGATCAGAAGTATTTGAGACAGAATGTTTGACTTCGATGGATTTTTTGAATTCATCATAAAGATTCAGATCATATGACTTTAGGAATATTGTAAGTCTCCATCACATTTTAAGACTTTTATTTAAGGTAAAAAATGGAAAAATCATTTATCATAAATCTTTATCAAACATAAGTCTTTTGAAGCTAATCATAAGTCTTTGACTGCAGTGTAAGTCTTTTGAGAGCTAGCATAAGTCTTTGGTTAGAATAATTCTTTTAAAATCTTACAATGTATATTCAAACATAGGTAGATCACATGTCTTTTATATGTAGAAAAATTTTGTGTTCCTGCTTGGTGAAAAATGAAGTTTTATAGAATTATTTATTATAAGGAGGAAATGAATAGTGATGATGCAAGAGCTTCTTGATCATGATGTTAACATAAAAAATATATATTTGTATGAAATTCAAGTAAGAAAGATTAATAAATCTGATCTTAAATAAATGATCACAAAGATCAAATTTGAATGAATGAGAGGAGTTTCCAAAATTCTATAATTTTATTCAAATTTATTTTGATGATGAAAATGTTGAACCAACATGATTTAAACATCCTGATGCTAAGAATCTATAATTTATCTGAAAGTGAAGATCATATTGAAGATTATACTTATTCTAAAAAAGATATCAAGCTATATAAGATGAGTGTGTGAGTTATACACCATGGATTAGTTTTTCATGTCAAAAGATTATTTGTTTTTTTATATTTATACAAATGGGAAGAATGATTTTCATATTATATGGAGTTTTTTTTAAGAAGATTATCCAAGGCACATATTGAAAAAATAGAAGATGTTTTTATTTATTTTAGGAGTAATAAATGATGGTATTTTTAGATTAAATTTTGAGTTGAAAAAGGTGAAAAATAAAGAGGGTTCTTCCAAAATGGTTATTTAATAATCACACTTTTGACCAAAAGTAAGAAAGTCCCCTCAATATACCATTTGTGAATATTAAAAAATAAATAATATATTTAATAAAACCTCTCATGCATGTGAAACTAAGAAAATATTGAAGAGGAATATATAGAAAATTAAGTAGTATCCATTGCTAAAAATGTGACTTTTTATTCGAGATAACTATAATATCTTGAGGAAATAGAAGTATGAAAAACCACTACAACCTATAGGGATGCAGAGAGGATAATTTGAAGCTTTTTTGAATATATATGCCAACTAAGTTTTGAAGAAACCAAAGAAGAAGATCCATGTGATCCAATATAAACTCCTAACCAATGAAAATAAAGTAAAATGAAGGAATAAATAGAAGAATAGAGATAAATTTTGACTAAAAGAATTTTATTCTAAAATATTTAGTGGCATTTGAGTATTGGAGTATTGAGTAAAAAATTCCTAGAAAATAGATTTTGATGAGAACCGAGAAGCTATTAATAGAACATATGCTCAATTATATGCATTAGTTCTTAAAGACATTAATACATTCAAAGAATATCTATTATGAGGAATAAAATCATTATTTGTGGATGATAATACATCCCTATAAAGGTTTCTGACCAACTTTAAGGTGGATCTGAAAATAAAAAACTTTTGTATACATGGTGGAAAGGTTTGGAACCTGTCTGACTCTGGGTATGAAAGTAAAATGTAGTGTGAATATATGATTTTAGTGTTAATCTAAGGAAGAGGAAGTCTTGTGAGAAATGGAACTTGTGTGTATAGTAGGACTCTATGAAGGTGTGAGAATAACTATACATTATATCCATTGACTAATTATAGTTGAGAAACCATGATTGGGGAAATAACTAATCATGATAAGGAGAGGGCCTTTGAGCCCAAAATTGTAAATACCACATGCACCTTTATCTACTTTACTTTCATGAATGTGGTGTGATTGCTTAGTTAAACCTAAAATGGATCCATATTCACTAACTGAAAACATGGATTAAATTCCATAGGGTGTTAAAGTTTCAAGAGACTTAATTTTTTTAAAAAAAATAGAAAATACACGATTCACCCCCTCTTATGTGTCAGTATTGATCATATTGGTCATTTCAACTTGTATCAAGGAAAAGGTTCTCTTTGATTGGATAAAATTTTCAATACCCACTAAATTTCATTTGGTTTAATGAAGTAAAGTTTTTATATGTTTGAAGAGACTCATATGGAAATATATGATTCTATTACTATTTTTACAAAAGTGGATGTATCTTTATAGACTATGAAAAAAAGTATAAATAAAGAGGAACTGAGGATGAGAAAAATATCAATGAAGAGAGAAGAAGAACCACTAGCTGGTGGTATTTAGAGTGGTGTTAGTTGTTCAAGATGTGATGAGACTGGTGATTTTAATTCTAATAAAAACTTCTACAGTGAGGTTGGAATTCATTTTAAGATAGTTCATACTAAAATTTTTTCTCATATATTTAGGTTTATTCTGGATCTAGATAATTAAAATTAAATGTTTATATATGATACTGAAGAATGAAAACTGTATTTGTAGGATAGTTGAAAAAAATACAACACTCTCATCATGGAACTTAAAGCTAAGGATCAATCTTTATATATTAATATAGATAAATTTTCAATGGATGAAGAAAAATTGAAAATTTTCATTGATACGAAATTTAGGGTTTGTAAGAGTAGTGAAAAGAAGATACATACTCTAGACGAATTTTACAAGGATATACTTTATGTCAAGGAAGCTCAGTTAGAAGTGAAATCCAAGAGAATGAAAGACCTTGGAAATTATCTAAGTGAAACTAGAAAATTCATGATAAAAAAATTCAAAATATAAGAAGTGACTGGGAATGCAAGATCAATTCCATTGAACCATAAAATTATGCCCATAACATGAAGTGTTTAGATATTGATCTCAAATTGAATGATCTAGAACCAATTTATACTAGACCTTATCAAAGATATGAAAAGAATAATTCTACCACCCAAATTTCATAGATGAGTTTCCCCTAAAAAAGGGACCCATAATGGTGGTAAAGAAATATTTATAAGTATTAAAGAAGTATCTACCTCAAGTACATGGAAGAATATCACTCATAGTCCTAAAAGAGATATATGCACTGAATCAGTTTTTTCAAAAGTGATAGAAAAAAAATCAATTTTGGTATATATGTGGGTGAATAAAAATTATGATATTCTTACCATATCATCAATGGAATATGGTATCAAGTTTATAAAGATATTATCTCTAAATATATCCCATAATATTGGTGAAACAACCAAAAAATACATTCATAAAAATCTAAAAAATTGATCCTACAAGAAAGATAAAGAGATTTTTGGGCCACTATTGGTGTTTCTTGAGGTTTGGGCATATGTCCATTGATTTTTGGCATGAAATGTCAATATATAGAATATATAAAGGGACTAACAGAAGGGGGAGAAAATATAAAAGTGATAACTAACATGCTGTACAAAAGAAGTAGATTTCAAAGAAAAAAATAATATATTAGTGATGAGTAGATTTGAAATGTTAGAAAGTTTATATTATTCTTAAAAAATATATGGCCACACATATAATTAATTATATCATGCTCCAACAAACCAAAATTCTTATTCAAATCTGAATAAAAGTCTACAAAATTAGAAGAAAAATAGAAATGGAAAAAAGTATACATTAACGACTTAATAAGTGAATCAAACTGAAGAAACCACTCCCAAGAAGTCATTGAAGAGAGATGGTGAAGATGATATCTTCAAAAATAAAATATTCTTCTATTGTGTAAACAAATTCCACATCATAGACCATTAAAAATTGGACATTAATTAAACATATAAAGGTATAAAGTTAAAAGAAAAAAGGTAATTCATCAAAGAGAGAGATAGAAAAAGTGTATTAGATATTTATACCCTTAATGAATAGTATGAGAGGTTTCTTAAGAAAGGAAACTCAAAACTGAATAATGTGGTGTATGGAAGGTGAAATATCTATGGATACACTTTTAACTTGTGCATGATTTTCCAACCCAGTCAAATGGTATTGGAAAATAATAATGGGAAATCCCTAGTAGTTTCATGTTTATAATCTTTCATTACAAAGAAGAATTCCACACTAAATAAAAAGGTGGTTCAAATACCTAATGATAAATTTATCATATAGATAAATTAGTTTAACAGAGTAAATTTGTTGGAGAAATATTCAAATATTGAAACTATTATGCTAACTCAAGGAAGGAAATATACTCCATCCAAGAATAAATTTGTGAATTAAGAAATTCTATGCTGCCCAATTAAGTCTAAATCTAGAAGTTTAAGAGGAAATAATGCATTAATAAGAGTATATACTTCATAAATTCAAGGAAAAGTGATACTGGGATGATTAATATCTCTTAAACCCAATGTTACAACTAAGGAGGTGATTATGTCCATGTTATTCAAAAATCAACAGATATTGTGTTTAAATGTTTGTAATTTAAGGTAAAGTTTTAAGTAAGGTTGTGATTTTTATACAACTAGGAAGGATGACCATCATATAGGATTGAAATTTTAGTTTTCATTAATTTTCAAATTGTTATTTAGTTTTAACTAGTGTCATAACCTCTTGAGATTATCTCTAGAAGAATAATTTCATGGTGATGAAATATGGAGAGAATACCTTGATGGGATGCTATTGAATAAGTGAAGGATTTAAAAGAATTCTATTTTCTAAAAAATATGGAATTTGGATATACCTAACAAAAGTTAAAGTTTAAGGTATAACACTCACTGTCCTAACTCTATTATGATTTGTGATTACTCTAATCATTAAAGGGGAGTGACTACAAAAAAATGGAGGGTTATATTTCTTACACATGAATTGTTTTGATAGGTTTTTTGAGATATGTGAGGGATTAATATCATATTTAAAATCTTGTTGTTTAGCTATAAATGAAATAATTTCTAAGTTAGTACCAAATTTAGAAATTTGTATTAATAGACTTGTTGCTGTAGTAAAATCATAATTGTTTTATAAAATTACTTAGCCTTTGTAGACTTAGATTTTACTTACATAAATCTCATTGATAAGTAATAATGTGGTTCCATACTTCCCTTAAATGGAATTAATGAAATATCTTAATAAAGGTGGAAAAGAATCGAGAATGCAGAGCTATAAAATAAATTATTAGAAATAAATTAATTCTTGAATTAAAATGAAGAAAAGGATGAACCAAATGGGAGAATATATTGGGATTTGAAGTGGGTGAGATAACCCTTAGATTGGGGGGGGGGGTTATTTTCCCCACTTTTCATTCATTTTTAATTATGGGGAGAATAATAACATTTACAATTGTAGTTATTTAGGAAATGATAACAAATAAAAAGGGGGATATTGAGGTGACCTTGGATTTAAGTAGTGTTTTTTGTTAATGGGACTTGTTGTTTTTTTAAATTTAATCATAAAAAGTGAACCCTTGGGTGTTTGATTAAGTATCCACCCAAGTAATGAAGAAGGTACTACCCATAATTATTAGGTAATAGACTTGGAGTTACTACTGATTAAATTTATGGATGGAAAAATTTAGTTAGTAGCCTATAACATCAAATGATTATAGATATAGTTTCATTATTTATGAAAAATTATTAATGTTAAGAAGACTTATATTAAATATTTTTAATGAAGGAACAAAGAAAGAAAGAGTTGTATGTTATACCCTAGATTGGATATATTTTGAAGCTATATTTAAAATATTACAATTAGGTTAAAAGTGTTTAAGAGAGATAGATGAAGTTGGAGGATCCATCCTTGGATTACCTAGAACTTTTGTTTCTTAAATAAATGTTTAAATACCTTTGATGATGTTTAGAAAGGTTTGGAGAAGCCCTGAAGCCATTATAATTCTTTAAAATAAATCTTGATTTTTTTGAGTTCATTGAAAAAGGAAATGTCTATAATTGTATATCTTTTATGGAAATCATATGAGTTTAAGCCAAAATGTATGTGTTTGGAATGATCATAAGTATTTGAGATATTACATATATCTTTTCTAGATTATATGACTTTATTTTAAGGATTCCATATCATATGACTTTAGGAATATCTTAAGTCTATATTATATCATATGGCTATGTGATGAGGCAAAGAAATTGGTAAAGTAATTTATCATAAGAAATTACTAAAGGTATGACTTTTTAAGTTGAGTGTAGGTATTTGGAAGGAGTTAAAGTATTTACTACGCATTAGTCTTTTAAAGACTCATGATTCAGATTCACCCATAGGTAGATCATATGTATTTTGGACTTAGGGAAAATTTTAGTTCCTACTATGTGAAAAATGAAGTTTTCTATAATTTCTTATTATAAGGAGGAAATGAATGGGGATAATGAAATAGATTCTTGACCATGATATAGAAATAAAAAACACCTATATTTTCATGTTATTAAATTAAGAAATATTAAAGAAGATAATATTTATGAAATGATTGTGAAGGTCAAAGTTGATTGGAAGCATGGAGTTTTTAGAATTCTATAATTTTGATGAAATTGATTTTGATGATACTGATAGTGGACCAATATGTTTTAAACATCATTATGAAGTAAATATAGTAACCATTCATGGTTTGAGTTAAAAAAATGAGATAGAGATGAGATGAAGGATCACTATTTTGTTGATATATTAATTTCAAAAGATAATATATAAAAATTATCATTAGTGATCAGAATGAAAATAAAATTTGAGATTAAGATGAGTTGATTTATTAAAATTTAGATCACCTTGAATACTGTACTTGTTCTACTAAAGCTATAAATATGTATAATATGAATGTGTGAGTTCATATCCATGGATTAGTTCTTCATGAAACAAGAATATTTTCTATATGATCTTTATATAAATAGGAATAATTAAGTGTGAATTTTGTAGACTTTATCTTGAGAATAATACCCAAACTAGATGTTAAACAAAATAAATGAATTTATATCCATGTGAGGTGTATTAAATGAGGGTATTTGCAAAATAATTTTTGAGTTGAAAAAGGTGAAAAGTAAAGTGGAGTTTCCTAATTTTTTTTAAGTTGAGTTATTAAAACGAAATGAAAAGTATCTTTTATAAAAAAAAGAAATAATTACATGAGTTTGAATGAGGGAAATATATAATGGTCTCTTTCAAAGATATGACAAAACTCAGTAGGAATTATATCAGGACAAATAAGATCATCACTAGAAACTCATTTTTTTTCAAGCCCATCTACCATTGATTTTTTCTCTCAATAGGTATGTGTGATAATAAAATCAATATAAAAAATGAAATCTAAGCATTACATCCACCGAGTATTCAAAATCCAAGATAGATGAACAACATTGTTCCTGATATCTTGCACAATGGTGGTGGATTCAATCTCTAAACATAAATTGAACCCACCATTTTATTTGGAAAAGGAAATTATATTGATAATACTAAGAATCTCATATTCAAGAGAGGAGGTGTCACCATGAGATCCATAAAAATATCCAAGTATATTTACATTATAGTCCCCAAAGACAACACCACAACCTAAAGGACCAAGGTTCACCTTTGAGGCCCTATCCGCATTGACATTAATCCAACATAGAAACAATGGTATCCAAATAACTTCAAAGGTAAATACATAAGGATTAAAATTTCTTAAAATACAAAGTCTATTTAAAATAGTTAAATCATGGATTGAATTATCATTGGGATCATGTTGAAGGGAGTTAGAATCCCTATCCACCACAATAATTCTAGTAAGGGATTATTGAAGGTTGAAAGGTGAATTATGGTGAATAAGGGAATTTTATCCCATCCAAATTATGTGTAGAATCTCTATAAGCACTAGTAGAAAGAGTTTAAATAGATGATAAGATAAGCACATTACCAATAAGTGCTAAAGATAAGAAGGTAGAGAGGTGGCTTGACATAAAAACATTTTTAAGAGATAAAATATATCTTTCCATATGGAATCCATCATTTCACAACATAGAAACAGATGATCAAAATATTCCCTATGTTGATTATAGAGATTGCATCTAGAGAAAAACAAAATACCATATTATTGAAGGTATATCTCCATGGGAACTCTAATTTGAGGAAACATCTAGATTTGGGTCATCCTTTAGTACCTAATACATGTCTTATTAAACTTAATTATCCAATAAAAACCATTAGAAACATATCTAGAGATGAATTGATAGAATTTATTAGTAGTAAGTAATCCATTTGTAGTTAGTTCCTACACCATCATATAATAATGGAGAACAAAGGTTTATTCCTTGAACATTCTATCAATATCCTTAGGAATATATGGGCATTAAATAGAAATAATATCATTAATGGAATCATTGAGATCCGAAAAATGATCTGAATACTAAAAATAATTTAACAGAGGAAGGATAATCCAGTTGTCTAGCCAAAAACTAAGGGAAAAGTCTTTGCAAGTACTCCATATTGAGTTAACCATAATGTTGAAGGAAGATGAACTGTAATCCATCCAGATAGAGGAACAAAGGTAATAGAAATTACCAGTCATGAGTTTCATGAGAAATATGGCATTGATAAATCCCATGTCCTTTGAATTATTAGTGACGAGCTGTAAGAAACCGGGTTTTTAGAATGAGTCAAAATCCCGAACCTGTTTGAATTTTAGCTTGTTCTGAGAAAACTAGAAGAATATAGGAAAAAAATTTAAAGTTGTGGAGGTCATACATGGGTGCATGGTTGGCGCATGGTCTGAACAAACCATGTGGCCAGCCCAGGAAACCGTGCACCCTTGACAGTGGGCTCCGCATGGGCGGCGCACAGTTTGTCAAACCGTGTGGGCAATCCAAGAGAAGTCCCTAGGTGAGACTGTGGAAACCACATGGTTGGCACACAGTTTTTCAAACCATTTAGGGTAACCATGTGACCACTTAAAGTTAGGCTTCTTTTTAAGTTCCGGGCCACCTGGTATTTCCCATTCTCCATCTTCCTTCCTCCCTCTTGTGACTCATGTAGGGAGAGACAACCGGACCTTCAAATCCTTCCTGGATCTTCGTCCAAACCCCGTTTGGAACATCATTTGATGTGTTATAACCCCCTCGGTAAGGCCTTGATTCCTCTTGAGATGTTTTTCTTGATTTTTGTTCTAGAATGAGTTTTTGGGGTTTGAGCAGTTTTGATTCTTTTGTAGATCTACCACGTTTTGGACCTAATTGGAGGCTATTATCGGAGGAGTAACATCATACTAGTACGAGGTAGGTGGTGCATACCTATTTTTGTGTTTTCGTGGTCATTTGGGTAGCACAGCCTTCAGCACATTTTCGGGTATTTAAGAGAGACCCTAATTTATCTGCTACTGCTTATTTAAATTGCTTATTAGACCTATGGGATACCTTTGGGTATGCCATTTATCCTGTCTTGATTGAGAAGGGCCGAGCGAGAGGTCATTGCTCACATGGGGCATTTTGGACGGGGTTTCCAGAATGATAATACTTGAATTGTATTGGTTTAAACTGTTAGTTTTAGTTATTTAAACCTTGATATAATTGTTAGAGACCTTAGAAAATTCAGTGCTGGTATGGGACAACACTTTCTTAGGGAGATTCATCTGTTTAGAAGGGTTTTCTTGTTACGTGTTCTGGTTAAATGTGTTTAATTTGTAAATGTTGAATTACATATGCTGGAACCTTCGGGTTGTGAGGGGCGTGGCCTAGATATTGTTGAGTGATGCTGATCATAGGATGTGCATGGCCTGAGTTACTTTGGGTGGTTTTGACCATGAGATTGGGCGTCATGGATATCAGCTGGAGGTAGTATGACTGTCAGGTTAGGCTTGGCCCAGGGTTACTTTGGGTGGTTTTGACCACAAGATTGGGCATCATGGACATCGACTTGAGGCAGAATGACTGTCAGGTTGGGCATGTCCCGGGTTACTGTGATGGAAAGGCCATCAGACTTGAGTGGCATGGTCACAGGGACACGAGGTGTTAGATGTGTGGTGGCTTATGTGCTATTTTGGTGATTACCTCTCACCTAGAACTTTGAGTAGTGTGTGCACAGAGATACTCTATGATGAGGTGGTTTTGAACACTCGTGTGGTTAGAGGCCCCTATAGATGCAGTTTAGGTACTTGGTTGGGGGTTCTTGCCATAGGAAGCCACATGGGAGGTGAGGAGCCTCCAGGGGATAGCTTGAGGATATCAGGTTGGGGGCTGAGGCTCGTTGTGATTTGAGGGTAGGTATCACTGTCCCTCCAGCTATTTATTTCAGTGTAGATATCGCTATCCCTCCAGTTATTTATTTGAGGACAGACATCACTGTTCCTCCGAGTTACTTCTTGGGCATGCCTTCGGGAAGTCGGTACTTGAGACATGCGGTGTCAGGAGGCATATGGTGGTGGGTTACACGACAGAGATTCCAGCATTGGCTGAAGTAGGTGACACTCCATGGTGGCTGCTGAGCACCAGTGGAGTTTGTGTTTATTTGTGTATCGTACTTTTTACTATTTTCATTATAAATTAATGCCTGCTTAAACACTTATATTAGGTATTCACCATTGGGTGGTATCCTACTGAGATTTGTCTCACACCCTACACGAGCCCTCCGAGAAGTGTGTAGAATTTATGGATTTACGTGCAGGAAAGAGGCCAGCTTCAGGAGCTAGGATGCATTAGCTGTTTCATGGAGATAGTATAGACCTTGAGGTCTTGCCTAACTGGAGTTATCTTGTTTTTTTTCCTTTCCTATATTAGCATGATTTTGTTATGTAGCTACAGTTGGTTAGCCATTGGAGCCTTTTTATATATAAATACATGTATGAACTATTTTGGATGCATGTTTGTTGTTCAGTGGTTGTTACAAGTGATCAGCGTTCTGTTGTGTTTACTTTCCACTGTTGTTGTTTATATTTATTACTTCCTCTGTTTATCGATATTGAATGTGCTTCCATTCTACGGGTTTGGTTCGAGTCTCCTGAGTCATTTATTCCACTGCATCTTTATTATTATACTCGGACCTATACCATTATTATACTCTGAGAGGGTATATCCTCCCCATTATACCTATGAGACCTTCGCTGCTAGTCGGAAGCCTTTGGCGTTCGGGGAGGTGCGCCTAAGGTAGTAACACCCGACCCGTTTAGCATTGTTCGGGTGGCTGTTCGGGTCCGGGTTGTTACAAAGTGGTATCATAGGAGTTCTTGATAGGGATTTAGTAGCAGTATTTTACTGGATACTAATGAGACTGAGGCTTATCTTTTATTTCCGATGGTTTTACTATTTGGGATATGGTAGACTGAAGATAGGTTGTTATTGGAACTGGGTTTCTAGCTTGTGCTTGGGTGTCTGCAGCCCCAGGTATGGGGGATGGACCAAGTTACCTTCAGTGGGAATTGCTGTTTGATTTTTTCTCAGATTAAAGTTTATATTATTTCCACCTTGGTGGGTCACTCGGTGTGTGATGTTATTGATTGTGATATGTGACCCTTGACCTGGTGCGGTAAGGGAGAATTGAACCTTGTCCTGATATGGAAAGGCTTGTTTTCTTGGCTTTTGATAGGCACATTTTAGGGTATTTCAATTTCATAAATGCACGTATGCTTTGTGATGTGACAATACCATGTTAAGAAAATGTCAATTTCCATGATTTGTATTCTTTAAATGTGAAAAGGTGAAATTACTGATAGAATTGATTGTTTGTTGCAATGTGTATTCGATGCTGTATATATTGTAGAATTGCATGTGATAGGGTATTTCGGTATGGATTTGGTATGAGCAGGCAGGTCCTATTGGTTGAGGTGATTTTGATCACTAGGATTGGGAGACTCAGTCGTCAGTTTGAGGCAATGTTGGTTGTCGAGATGGGCATGGCCCAGGGTACTTTTGATACTTGGCTCTGATAAGGGAGAGTAAGGAGGCCATGAGGTCGGGATGCCGTGGGCATGGGTTGCGGTGAAGGGGAGTAAGGTTAGTATTTATGCACTGCCTTTTACTGCTTTCCTTTTTTATGTAAAATATATATTGTTATATATATATATATGTGGGCCGTCTGACCATTTATGGTATTTAGTGGGTTCCTATTAGACATCTCAATGGAGCGTCAGGTGGGTGATGACACAGTGCCGCAGGTGCAGGATCAGGTTCAGGATCCGGTGCAGGCAGAGCAGGAGCCGCAGGTACAGGCTCAGGGACATGAATAGGTTCAGCAACCAGTACAGGCAAGACAGCAGCCAGGTTTGGCAGCATTCAGACCATGGCTTGAGGAGAAGCTCCGAGCTAGCGTGGTATGTGTCTTGTAGGGGATCGACAGAGGTGCATAGGGTACAGATCCATCTATGGATTATCTGACGCGAGAGTTCCAACCGCAGCACCTGCCACTTTTTCAGGGTGAGGGTGGTCCGAAGGTGGTTGAGAACTGGATAGAGAGCATGCAGATGATATTTGAGCATCTCGAGATGCCTCCAGGGTAAAGGGTCAAGTTGGCGACGTACATGCTGTGAGGACCGGCAAAGCACTGGTGGGATGTGTAGGTTCAGTTTCGTAGGAACGAGGGATTGGCATGGAAGGACTTCAAGGATAGGTTATTTGAGAACTTTTACCTGGAGACACTGAGGGAAGAGAGAGCTTAGGAGTTCTTGAGTCTTCAGCAGGGAGACATGTCTGTCATGGACTATGCAGCTACTTTCACCGAGTTGTCTCGCTTTGCACCCGGTATGGTAAGAAATGACACGACAAGGATGAGGCACTTCGAGGATGGCTTATGACATGACATTCGGATCCAGGTAAATATCTTCTGGCTAGGTTCTTTCTCAGAGGTGGTTAATCAGGCGCTCATAGCAGAGGGAAACCAACGGGATAGGCCTCAGGTTGGCCGGACGACAGCTTCAAGTGAGGGTTCAGATAGCAGGAAGCGAGGATGGGATGAGTTCTAGCAGGGAAGTCAGGACAAGGACTCAGCTAGACCACCTTGTAGCAGTTCTTATGTGGTTTGATTTCATTGTGGAAAGGCATGACATGTTTTGAATTAGTGAGATAGGCCTCCAAAGGAGTACTGGGCATTTGGATAGGTTGGGCATCTGGAGAGGTTCTGTAGGAAGCCTTCTCAGACAGCTGGAAGGCAGGGACCAGGACAGATGGTGGCATCTAGAGTTGGTTCAGGTTCAGTACTAGGAGAGGGTAGACGAGGTTCAGCTGCATATGAAGGATGTGACAGAGGTAGCTGGATCTAGCTGAGGGGTTAGTGACCAGTGATTAGAGCAGCACCGCAGGGAGGTCAGGCATCAGGCAGTCGTGCCTTAGGATAGGTTCACGTCATGGAGATGACATAGGCTGAGCAGGCTGGTGAGCTGATGGCGGTTAGAGGTACACCACGGGTGTGGCCGCGATTTCCTTATTCTCTTCTAGCATAACCTGTAGAGGCATGTTCGTTTTGAGTGCATGTGATGCATAAGATATATGTGGACTGACTAGATGGTAGTTAGTGGGATTTTCACCATATTAGGTGCATGATATATTTAAATATATATGTATGAGATGCGTAGCATCAGGGGTATCAAGGATGCAGGTTACTTGAGGTGCCTTGGGCATCGGGGCATCGAGGATGTGGGTTACTTGAGGTGCCTTGGGCATCGGGGCATCGAGGATGTGGGTTACTTGAGGTTCCATGGGCATCGGGGCATCGAGGATGTGGGTTACTTGAGGTTCCATGGGCATCGAGGCATCGAGGATGCGGGTTACTTGAGGTGCTAGGCACCAGGTTCATTTTGAGCATCCATGGGATGCAGGACCCCATGGAGGCAGACACCGATGCAGTGCGAGATATGTTGGATGTCATAAGCGACATGGGGGAGCCAATGAGGCGCAGGGGTGACGATGCTTCTTGAGAAGACCTTGAGCTTAGAAACAGGTTAGCGAACCTTTGCTTGTTCTAAGTTTTGTCGGGTTGAGACTGAGTTAGGCGATTCCTAAGGTGGGGATATTCTTGAGGAATTTTGCCAGAACCTTGTGACTGAGGAAGTCTGGGTTGCTTGGATCAGGGTGGTATGTTCGGTTCCATCTATGGGTTTCGTTTGATAGCTCAGGGATGAGCTATGTTAAGGTGGGGAGATTGTAAGAACCCAGGTTTTTAGAACGGGTAAAAATCCCAAACCTGTTTGAATTTTGGCTTGTTCTAAGAAAACTGGGAGAATCTAGGAATTTTTTTTAAAGTTTTGGAGGTCGTACAGGGGCGCACAGTTGGCGCACGGTCTAAAAAACCTTGCGCCCATCCTAGGAAACCGTACACCCTTGACAGTGGGCTTCGCACGGGCAGCGCTCGGTTTTTCAAACCATGCGGGCAAGCCATGCGAAGTACCTAGGTGAGATAGTGGAAACCGCACGGTTTTCCAAATCGTGTAGGGTAAACATGCGACCACTTAAAGTTAGGGTTTTTTTAAGTTCTGGGCCACTCGGGATTTCCCATTCTCCATATTTCTTCCTCCCTCTTGTGACTCACACAGGGAGAGCCGACTGGACCTTAAAATCCTTCTCTGATCTTCATCTAAAACCTGTTTTGAACATCGTTTGATGCGTTAGAACCCCCTCAGTATGGCCTTGATTCCTCTTGAGCCATTTTTCTTGATTTTTGTTCTATAATGAGTTTTTTTGGGTTTGAGTTGTTTTGATTCTTTTGTATATCTACCACGTTTTAAACCTAATTGGAGGCTGTTATTGGAGGAGTAACATCTTACTAGTATGAGGTAGGTGGTGCATACCTATTTTTGTGTTTTCGTGGTGATTTGGGTAGCGCGACCTTCAACGCATTTTCAGGTATTTAAGATAGACCCTAATTTATTTGTTACTGCTTATTTAAATTGATTATTAGACCTATAGGATACCTTTGGGTATTCCCTTTTTTCTGTCTTGATTGAGCAGGGCCGAGTGAGAGGTTGTTGCTCACATGGGGCATTTTGTCCGGGGTTTCCAAAATGATAATAATTAAATTTTATTGGTTTAAACTGTTAGGTTTTGTTATTTAAACTTTAATATAATTGTTTGATACCTTAGAAACTTCAGTACTGGTATGGGACAACACTTTCTTAGTGCAATTGATTTGTTTAGATGGTTTTTCTTGTTATGTGTTCTGGTTTAATGTGTTTTATATGTAAATGTTGAATTGAATATACTGAAACCTTCAGGTTGTGAGGGGAATTGCCCAGATATTGTTGAGTGATGCTGATCATAGTATGGTAATGAAATGAGTTACTTTGGGTTGTTTTGACCACGGGATTGGACGTCATGGACGTCGGCTTGAGGCAGTACAACTCTTAGGTTGGGCTTGGCCCGAGGTCACTTTGGCGGGTTTTGACGATGGGATTGGGTGTCATGGATGTAGGCTTGAGGAAGAATGACTGTCAGGTTGGGCATGGCTCAGGTTACTGGGATGGCAAGGCCATCAGACTTGAGCGGCATGGTAGCAGGGAAACAAGGTGTCAGATGTGTGGTGGCTTAGGTGCTATTTTGGTGATTACTGATCACCCGGAACTTTGAGTAGTTTGCACACAGAGATACTCCGTGTTGAGGTGGTTTTGACCACTCATGTGGGTAGAGGCCCCCATAGATGTGGTTTAGGTACTTGGTTTGGGGTGCTTTCCATAGGAAGCCATGTGGGAGGTGAGGAGCCTCCAGGGGATAGCTTGTGGCTATTAGGTTGGGGGATGAGGCTCTCCGTGATTTGAGGGTAGGTACCGCTATCCCTCCAGCTATTTATTTGAGGGAAGACATCACTGTCGCTCTGGTTATTTATTTGATGATAGGCATTGCTGTTCCTCTGGGTTACTTCTTGCGCATACCTTCGGGACATCGGTACTTGAGACACGTGGTGTCAGGGATCATATGGTGATGGGTTACACGACAGAGATTCTGGCATTGGCCGAAGAAGGTGACACTCCATGGTGGATGCTGAGCACCAGTGGAGTTTGTGTTTATTTGTGCATTGTGCTATTTACTATTTTCCTTATAAATATATATGTTCTTAAACACTTATATTAGGTACGCACTATTGGGTGGTATCCTACTGAGATTTGTCTCACACCCTGTGCGGGCCCTTCGGGACCTGTGCAGACTTTATGGATTTACGTGCAGGAAAGAGGCCAACTTCAAGAGTTGGGCTGCATTAGCTGTTGGATAAAGATGGTATGGACCTTGAGGTATTGCCTAGCTGGAGTTATCTTGTTTTGTTTCCTTTCCTGTATTAGCATGATTTTCTTATGTAGCTATAGTTGGTTATCCATTGGTGCCTTTTTATATATAAATACATGTATGACCTGTTTTGGATGCATGTTTGTTGTTCAATGGTTGTTACAAGTGATCATTATGCTATTGTGTTTACTTTCCACTACTGTTGTTTATATTTATTGCTTCTGCTGTTTATTGATATTGAATGTGCTTCTGCACTGTGGGTCTGGTTCAAGTCCGCTGAGTCATTTATTCCACCGCATCTTTGTTATTATATACAGACCAGTACCATTATTACCCTCCGAGAGGGTATAGCCTCCCCACTATACCTATGAGACCCTCACTACTAGTCGACAACCTTTGGCATTCGGGGAGGTGTGCCTAAGGTAGTAACACCTGACACATTTAGCATTGTTCGTGTGGATGTTCGGGTCCGGGTCGTTACATGAGCCTAAAAAAAACGAGCTTATAGGGAATCATTGAAATATTAAATGTTTTTTATTCCAATAATCCCATAATTTAGGTACTGGCAATAGTTTTTCCAAAAAATATAGACTATTTTGTGATAAATCTATAAACCATAAAGGTATAGACCGGTTTGGAGACAATAGTGTATTTGACAATCCTAATTCTTCCATCCATTAAAAGGGCCTTACCTTTCCTAGAAGAAATCTTTTTTTAATATGGTTATCCAAAAAACTAAAGTAATATGACTTAGTTTTACCTAATAAAATGATAAATACAAGGTAGACAAAGGGCATGATACCCTATCTAATTTCTATATCAATTAATATTTCAAATTTTCTTATATAGGGAATCCTCTTAATAATGTATACAAAGGATGTTTCCCAAAAAATGGATTGACCTGAAACTATTTCACAATGAGATAGAGATTTCTTATGGAAGTGAATGTTTTTATTTCCACCTTGAATTAAGTGGATAATATAATTTTCATAATGAAGGAAATATGGAGAAACAAGGCCCCTACTATATTTTATGGTCTTCAATTTTCCATGATCTACCATATGCTTAAGAATCCTACTCATATAGTACTATGTAATGGTGAAAATGATGGTAGAGAGATGATCACCTTGTATGAAACCCTAGATCAGTTAAAATATTCCTCAAGAGATCCATTTATTATTATATAAATATAATCATGTCCTAATATATCTATAAACCAATTTATAAATACATCATTGAATCTAAATATTTTTAAAATATCAGAAATGAATTGTAAATCCATGGCATCAAAAGTCTTTCTAACATCAATATTAATAGAAATTATTCCACCCCTAGAAGGTCTCCTAAGGTGATTAAAACACCTAGAGGCTGCAACAATATAGTCCTAAATAGATCTACCCTTGAAAAAACCAAACTTGTTTTGTGATAATTGTTTTAGTGATTGTGGCCATCTGGTTAGCTATGATCTTGCTAATAATCTTATAGATAATGTTGACCAGAGAAATAATCATAAATATGTGGATTTCATAGGTATTTTTAGTCTTCAGTATCAAAGTGAGAAATTGAGAATTAATACCTTATAGAATGAATCCATTACAAAAAAATGACTAACCAATATGACACCATCAAAATTAATGACATCCCAAAATTCCTGAAAAAAGAAGTTAGTGAAACCATCCAGGCCTGGTGCACTTCCTAGGTTCGAAATGAATATAGCTTCCTTAAACTTTGACTTAAGAGGGATATTGGTGAGAATTTTATTATCAAATATTTTAATCAATACAAGAATAATGTTATCTTATAGGTTATCTAATAAACCAGATCCACTAAAAAGACTCGAATAATATTAAAAAATATAACATGATAGAAATTATTTATTATAAATTTCAAAATATCATTCTTTAATAAATTAAATAGGTATATTAAAATTTATATCTATTTGAATATAATTATAAAAATCAAGAGTTTTTAACCTCATATCTAATCCATTTAACTCTAAAATACTCCTTTAGAATACTCTCATTCAGGTTCAAGAGGGATTTGAGTTTGGAAGTGATTTTAACTTCTTATAAGAGATACATAACAAAACCATTATTGGTGTAGGAATATTGAAGTTTATTGAGGTTATCCACTAAAGATAATATATCCTTGTATAAAGAGATGTAATTATCACTTATCTAAATCTTAAGATTGTTGTTCATTAGATTTAAGTTAACAACACAAGAAAAAGAATCATTGCTATAATGATTAGATTTCTAAGATTTATGGACAATATTGATATAGTCTAGATGAAGAGCCCATGCATTGTATAATTTGAATGGGAGATGAGGATTTTCCCCCTTTTAAAAGGGATAACAAGAATGTGGTGGTGGTTAGAGTTTATAACGACACAGTCTTAACATATATAGACATTACATCATTTTTTCGGAATACTTAAAACATTACACAAAGAGATTCCCAAAGACTGCATTAGTTTAGTGTCTTTGGAAATAGGGAAATGTGAACACTGATACATGAGTGAGATACATTATCTCCCACTTGGTTCTTCATGACTAACACCATTCTTAGACATACCATACTTAATACGTATCTTCATATCCTGGGGAATGAACCAGAAAAAGGGGTGAGCTCAGATGCTTAGTAAGGGTAAGAGATATATGTAATCATAAACATGAGAATAAGGATATGATAATATGGTCATGACATTATAATATCATACCCTTCATATCAAATATAATAAAAATGAATCATGTCATAAATATCGGCAGTTCATAAGACATGATCATAAGGGAAACAAGAGCATAAGCATATCATAGGAATAAGGCATGAAATTTATGGCATACACATAAACATAGAAAATAATATGTCAAGGATACCTTCTAATACCTTCAAAATTTTTTAGGATTTTGATAATAACCCATGTACCTTCTTAAATCTTGGGATTCCCTCCCATGTACCCTCTTATTTTAGGTTTGGGATTTCCACCCCTGTACCCTCTTGTTTGAGGCTTAAAATGCCCTCTTGTTTTAGGATTGGGATTCCCTCCCATGTACCCTCTTGTTTAAGGCTTGGTATGATCTACCATGTACCCTATTGATCTCATAAAACATTTATCATTACCTAATGCATTATAGGGAGATATAGGTCCCACCCATCACATAATAAAATCATGCATACATGTTCCACAAGATAATAAAACTTGCATCATATCCTAACCCATAAAAAGAGATGGATTTTATAAATGTCATATCAAAAACCATGAAATTAAATGGATATCATAACATTATAACATATCATTACTTAGGAAAAATATATAGGTTTCATTTCATCAAAGAATAACCTATGAAAAAATAGGTTTCAAAAGCATATAACATGTGGAAAAAGAACATGTGTCACAAAAATAAAAACATAAACCATTAGAAAAATAATATGAAAGGTATTTCTAGATCATATCCTAGTAAATAATAATCCATCAAAAATTATTCCATATTAAATATAGAAGGATTTTCAAATCTCACATGGAACATTTCTAAATGAATATATCATTTCTTTGAACATCCTTTTTATAAAACCATTTCAAAACTCCTTTTTTTATTATGAAGTTTTTACCATTTCATTTAAAACATTTTTTGAGGGAAATATTCTTTATTCATTGAGATATTATTTTTAAAACATAAAACCTTTTTAAAACTATTTATTTTAAAATATTTTTAAAACTTAGAAAGAAGTCTTGAAATTATTTTGAAAATCCTTTTTTCCTTTAAAACCTATAAAATAAACTTCAAAACATTTTAAAAACATTTTTCTTTGAAAAAATATTGAAAAATTATAAATAAAGCTTTATTTTTTTAAAATATTTCTCTAAAAATACATTTAAAACTTATAAATAAAGCTTGAAAACGTTTTTAAAACCATTTCTTTAAAAATATTTTGAAAACTTATAAAAGAATATTTGAAAATAATTTAAAACAATAAAACAATTTTGAAAACTTTTTTTTGAAAAGAACTTTAAAATAAAGAATTTCTAGAATACTAGAATTATTTTTCTTTTTTTTTAAAAATTAACTTTTTAATCTTGTAAATTATTCTTCAAGGGAATGATGGTCGTGATGGTGGGTAAATTTGTACACTCCAAACATTCCTTTTGCACCGTAAAAAGTTTAGAAAAGTTCCTCTACTGGAAAATGAAAAGAAGATTAATTTTTAAGAGACCTTTAATTTAAAAAGGTAAAACATGTATAAAAATGTTTTTTAAAGATAATAGTATAATAATAGAATATTTTTGGAAACTTTTTTAGAAAACATGGTTTTTAAGGAACACTAATTTTTGACCCAAGAGAGAGGTAAAGTCAGACTTTCTTAAAAAAACTTTCTTAATCATATTATGTACCAAAGAGTGAAAAAATGGTACCATAACTTGGATATAACATTAATAAACATATTTTAATAAATATAATGTGAGTTATTGATATATGGATCATAATATTCCATCAATGGGAGCATAATAATAAACAATCTCGATAAATGGTGAGATTTTAGCTATTAACCGTTACCAATTTGGTAACTTTGAATCCTAAAAATGGAAATAATAACATTACATGAATCTTAAAATATCATGAAAATAAGTTTATTCATGATATAACATGTAAATGGTAGTATATAAATCTCATAAAAAAATATAGGTGGATAACATGACATGCGTCTCAAAGAAGGAAAATTGAGAAAAAATCACTTTACTGATTTGGTATATTTTGAAAAATAGACCCCATAAAAGAAATATAATAAAATGGATATGTAAATACCCATATATTTAAGTATAATAATCATATAATATATTCTTGGGTAGTATACACACCATAAAAAATGAATGGGTGGTGAACAAATCATGTATCTCATGAAAATAAAAAGTGTGACGAAATTTCCTTAACCTGTGTTTTGACTCTTATCGTATTCATAAAAAATTCCTATATAATAAATATAAATTTATTATAAATATAAAACAGAAAAATATTATTATATATAATACCATATATGGTTTGAATATTACTTTATATTACCCACTTGTTAACAATTCTATGTTAAGGTTTCACTTCGGGTAATATCCTCTTTCTTCTTCACATGTGTGTTAATTTGGTCTATCTTTGTTCCTTAAACTTATATCACGATTTCAAAAATGTAAAACATGAAATAAATATCATTTATATTTAGTATATTTTTATTATAATAATATATATTATATAGATGTATTAATTGGAATACACCGTTCATGGAGATGGTAGGCCATACGTACACATGAACGCTGTTTCCATTTTTATTTGTAAAATTGAAAGTAAAAAAATTAAATGACATATATGTATATTTAATATAATTAAAGTATAATTATAATGTAATATATATCATATAATTTTACTAAACCCATCCTTAATACATTCCAAGTAGTGTGTGAACGAATCACATCACTTTGAGGGGACAATAGTCCACACTTCCTCAAACAAAATTATCGTATTTACACAAAATAAAAAATATAAAGGTATGTGTTTTAAAAGAATTAAAGAAGTTTAAATACATTATAAATGTCATATATATTATATATAAACTGAGTGTTCATCATAATTCCCACCATGAGAGGCGGTAAAGGATGAACGGACAATCATCATTTCATGAGGTGATTGTTCGTCGTACATATAACAATATGTTCTTTACCCATTAGATGGAAGTGTATGTACGTGTAGGTATAAAACTAATCATAAAGAATATAAGTATATTTATGATACTGGTGTTTTTTTATAATTATCGAATAAGTATAGTGGAGGGGGTGGAGAATGAAAATAATATAGATGAGTTTGAGGGAGGATATTACCTCTTCTTTGGGTAACTCCTTTTGGTTTTCACCAAAGGGATTCATTGGATTGCTTTCTTCCAAAGGGATGATTCAAGGATAAATATATTGATGTTGGGAATTTTATTGGGCAGATTTGTTTCTAACCTAATTGGTTTTAGAGGTGTTAGGAAAGGGGATAGGTGGTGGCCTTTTATAGGTAAGGGAAAAGACTCATTTGGTAGTTTTTGAAAACAAGTTAGGTGTACCCACGTTTTTACGTAAAAAAAGTCATAAAAAACAAAAACTAAAAAATATAAGGTTAATGGCCCAAAAAATTCCATAAAATTGGTTTTGGACAAGTGGATAGGTTATTTGGGCTCCTATGTTTAAGGTTTAGTCCTTTGTTAAGCGTAATTTTTCCTTAATATTTTTAATTAATTTATTTACTTTCACTAATTTTTTTGGTCAAAAAAGAAGTTGAACTTATTAGAAATTATAAATTATGATGATTCAAAATATGTAATCGTTTTTTTTCGAATTACAAACACATAAGTGGTAGAAAATAATTTAAAATTAATCCCGTAGACGGGACAACACTGGGGGGTTTTTAAAGTAAAAATGATCAAAAGTTTACTATGTTTTTATATCCAATTTCAATGTGAAATTGGTTCCAATGACCAAAATTAGATTAATTGATTTATATTTTATCTAATTATACTTTAAAACCAAATTAAAATATAATTTAACAATATAAATAAATTAGATAAAAAAATAATTTTGAATTAATATTCAATATTTTTCATTATTCATCAAAAAACGAAGTTTCTCAGAAAAATACCAAATTTCACCCTAATATAATTTAGATATTGTAAATTCCAAAATTAAGTTTATTTTATCAAATTAAATTTCTAAATATGTCTAAAATTAATTTTATTTTTTTCACAGGAGGACATGAAAAGTATTTTATTTGAGAAAATAGTATTTTTAAACATTTAAACACTAAAAAAAATTATATTTTCATTATTATTATGTTTTATTTATATAAAAACATTAAAAATAATCTTTTAAAATTAGTTATTACTATTCATATTACAAATTTTAATGTCTAGGATATAATTATCTTGTTTAAATAATTATAACAATAAAATGATGTTTCGTAGATTCTCAGTATTGCGTGTAATATACGCTAAGTTGGTGTTTTATGTAGCACAAGCCAAGTTGGTGTCATGTGAAATTAATGTTTGACTTAGTATAATTCAATACATTAATGAAAATTAATTTTATAAAATAAAGGTCCATAAAAACTCAGGGTGTTACAAATTTCAACCTTGATAATGTGATATAGGAGACAAAATTCCATATATCAAGTGAATTCTAAATGGAAGATGTCCTATAAAGATTATTAGTACCAATTATATTAAAATTTATTCTATAAAAAGTTTATTTGGATCCAACCAAATTTATTTTTATAAGATTATTACTCTATAAAAAATCTCTAAACTCCTTTAAAGATATTGGTAGGTGAACAACACCAATATTTTCATCAAAGATCATGATGGAATTGAAGTCTACAAGAAAAATATAATAATCACTAATTCTTCCATTAATATTTTCAAGATCCTACCAAATTTATATTCTATTTGGATAATTGTTTTTATAATAAATAAAGGAGAAAAAGTGGTGGGAACCTAAATACTCAAGTTCATAGGTGACACTTTTTCTCCCATCATTGAAAATGGAAATTTTATCCAAACAAGAGTAAAAAATAACCCAGAGGGTTTCCATAATAGCAACATAATTATTGATTCCCACAAGATGATGAACTATTTTTTCAAGCCCAACAATTATAGAGGGAAAATACCATTTGGGTTTATAAAATCCTATGATTTTGGGTTTATGATTTCTAATATAACTATTTAGGGGGCTATCTATTTCAGCATTTACAACTCCATAATAATTCAAAAACATTATGTTAATTTAGATTTTGAGGTGGATTTTGAATTACCTATACGTTTCTTCTAGCTTTATTTCTTTTTACCTGATGAATCCTTGGACCTATCTACCACCCTTGTAGAGCTATGAGGTATTATAGGGCCTTTAGGATCTTTTTTAATTCAACTATAACATCAATATTATCCACATCAGAAACTGATTTTCAGATTAGTAATAGGAAGAAAAAAATTATTGTTCAACCATAGAAACACCTTTTCACTCCTTAGGTGTGTTAAGTAAGCCATATTCCTTCTCTTCCTCCTCCACCATTTGAATCTAGATTTTCATCAGAGTAACAATCATCTCAAAAACTACACTAAATATCCCTATGTTCACCTTAGGTCTAGGTGAGCTAACTATTCCATGGGATCCATAATTATTTTAGAAATTAAGCTAATAGAGTTAGAGGGGTTTTTTTGGGTGAGATTCATTATCCAATAAATTTGTAACATATATAATGGATACCAAGTTACTATTTTCTATATTTTGAATAAGTTCACCCATAATATCAACCATTACATCACCCATGATTTATGTTTCATTATCCAAGTCAGAATAAGATTTAAAAATGTCATTTTATTACTTTATTTGATCAAAGATCTCCTTACAAGAGGATTCACCCTTTTAAAGAGTAATTAACATATGTTTTTTAAATTATCTCATTCATTTCCATGACTTATCATTGTCATAGGTTGGTTTGATCGACTTATAAATAACTCTATAGTTACAAATGGTATGCCCTACAATTCTGAAGAGATCATAGAAAGGAGATATGTTTTCATTCTCAACATTTACCTCTATTTTATGATTATTGACTATAAGAGTGATCATATCTAGTAATTTGGAATCAAAATTAGCCTTAAATAGAATACAAGAAGAGAAACCCAATTCACTTTCAAGGGTGTGATGATCCATTTTTAGAGGATAAACTATACATAAGTCAAGGGCATTGTGAATTTTGGGATTCCATAAAACCCAACTCAACCCATGTAGTTTTATCCTTATCTTATTCAGGGATGAATTCTAGGTAAAAGGGTCAAAATTTATTTCCCATTCATAGAGATAGAAGACCATAGACTTTAGGAGAATATTTTCAATAGTCTAGGATTTTATAATATCCTCTTTTCTATTGAGGATGATGTGATAGTTCCCTATACAAATTTGAATAATATAACAATTATCAAATCCCTACCAATGGACCAAATTAGCTTTGATATCCACATTACTCCATGGATTGTCTCCCTTTTTGAGGATGTCATTCCCCAATAAAGACAATTTTCATAGATCAAGTCATTTATGAAGTACTTCTAGACCAACCATGGCTGAGAAGGAAGTATCCTCAAATCTATTAATCATTGTAACTCTAGAAGGTGCCTCATTAGAGGAGATAGAGATACTTTTTAGAGATTCACCAAAGGATACTAATTTTCTTATAGTGATTGGGATTACTCCCAATCCCACAAGTTGAGTTGGTTTATCAGAAAAAAGATTAGTTAATCTAGCCACCTTATTACTATTATCCTAAATCAAGATATGTGACTTATCGTTGAAAATAATCCCCCAGTCTAGATAGAAAAAATCCATTGAATGATGGTGAAACTAGGTTATCAACATAAATACATATTAAAAAAACTATCGCCGGGCTATATTCAAAAAAATATTCCCATGCCATCAAATTTATGTAACATTTAAAGTGTATTTTCCAAAATTAGTTTTATAATAACCAAAATTTTTGATGGAAGTATTAAATTCCTCTTGGAATAATATTTTTTGATATTGAAAAATAATGAATAATATTAATACAACCACTCATGCATGTGAAAAGAAGAAAATATTACGGAGAAAGATATTGAAAAGGAAGTATCATCCACTTCTGAAAATGTGACTTTTTATTAGAGAGAACCATAAGATATTGAGTAATTAGAAGGAAGAGAACCCAATATAACCTATATTGAAGAAGATAGGAGAACCCTTACCTATGATGAAGCTGTATACCAATTAGTTTTCAAGAAAAGTGAATAAAAGGAGCTGAGTGAGCCAACCTAAACTACTAGTCAATATAAATCATGGAAGAAGAAGGAAATAAGATAATAATAACGATCAAGGAAAACTAGTAGGATGTTATTCTAAAATATCAAGTGGTGGTTGATTTATTAGAGTATTTAGTTAAGAATGTCAAATAAAATTATTCTAAATAAACTTGTAATTTGTAAGATTCTTTCTTATATAGGTACGCAACTCTTGAGTTTTAGATGAACCTATTTTAGTTGGGTTTTATTTTATTATTAAAACCTTTGTTTTAGAGTCTTTTCCTTGGGGGTTTTAGGTTTAGAAAAGTTTGTATGAAATATCATAAATATTTTATGCATTTTAGAATGAATGGATTAAAATAAACCAAGATATTTCATGATGATTAAAATTATAAAATACCATGAGCTTCAAAGGAACCCCTCCTTTCACATAACATGCTCTCTATGTGAGTTGCTGCTGCGCATAGCGCCCCCACAAATGAATTTCATTTACTAGGTGAGGCATCAATTTTTTCACCCCCATAAATGAAATTTTATTTTTAGGTGAGGCGGTTTTCCAGTCCCCCCAGAAATGAAAAATTTCTTATTGAGTGAGGCATCTTTTCCAGGATCACCGCACAAACGAAAAAAATTCTTTACAGGGCAAGACATCTTTTTCAAGTCCCTTACAAATAAAACTAACTTTTCGGGGTGAGGTATCCTCCCAAAAACTAAAATAATTCATTGGTGGTGGTTTAATGGTTACATCCATACCCCTATAAAACCCCCACACACATATTGAGGGGGTGGTGTATTTTTATTTGCATAATACGGTGTGTGAGAGACACATATAGTCCGATTAAGTGATTTCAGCAGGTAAGAATTTACTGAATATCAAAAAGTAAAATAGGGAATAATAATCAGTCTACATAGAAAATACATCTTTGTAGAATAGGTGTCCACATAGATAATCCATTTGTGGATAAGTATTCTACAAACTGTGTGTGGATGAAATCTTTACATTCCACCATCCCATATAGAAAAAAGTATGCAGGATGGGGCCTTCAGACTTGGTAACCTATTTTATAGAATTTGGACTTATCTCATAACCTTAGGAAACTATCCAAACAACCCTATCCTTCAGAAACTCCTACGAAGTTATAGTCCCCAAGTGCACCCCTTCACAAAGAACCAGGACAAGAACTCTCCCAAAACTGCCAGATATGTGTGATCAGAATATAGGGAAAACTAGCATGACTTATCGATCATACATTCCCATGGTAAATGAGGTCCTATTAGTAACCTAACTAATAAGTTAATCCTTATAATGTTCTTGATCATTCATTCCCATGGTAATGAGGGTCCCAACCCAGGAGGTAGTGCTAGGGGCTTCCCCATTTCACATGTTATAGGGGGCGATCATGCTTGCTTTTCCCTTTGAGTAAGCCTACCAATGAGAAAATACACACATGCCTCCACCTTAGATATACTCCCCAAAAATATTAACTATGTGGGATTTGATTCCCAACCAAATGGTATACGTAGGAAGTCTCCTTGAGGTTCAAACTCAACACCCCAAATTCACCCTAATATTCTATGGGTTATATCCCTAGTAGGGTCAAATCCATCTCGGAAGTTCATATTCCTTATCAGACCCTTTAATCATCATATTTACTAGGCTATATTCCTAATAAGATCATAACTCACTTGGGAGAACAACTCTCTTCAAGTTCCCATGGGCCGCTTCAGCGCAAGTCCCACACAAACCATGAATTAGAATCTTTTTTCTAGACATCCTCACTACATGATATTAAACTGCACAGTTTGGTTCTCTTCACATAACCTTAAAAGTTATGATGTGTCCTATTAAGTGGAACTAAATTACGTGGGTTCTAATTCCTTTCACAAGGATATGTAGGAAGTCCATCTCATGGACCCTATCCCGTCATCAAAACCACTTCCATCTTCTGGGGTGACATTAAATTTCTGAGCACCCAACTATATATCTATTAAAACCAGGATTAGAATAATAAAAAATATAAAAATATATAATCCATTTATAAAAGGGTAACATTTATGGAGAACCTCATATACATACAGATGTATCCATTGATAAAAAACATTGGATACATACAGACAATTCTAAAGTCAACACATTCTAATAATTGTTAATATATAGGTGACCTAGTCCATATTGGGATTCAATAAAGGATTCATAAATATGTATTAAATATATAAGAGAGTCCCTGAGTAGGAAATAATTCCACCCAAAAGGTTGTGATGAACCTTACCTCCCATCATATCGGCCCACACATCTTTAAAGGCCTCATTAGAGAAATCAAAGTGGCCACCTGACTTTGGAAGGAAAGTTTGGACCAACTCAAAATGAGTGTGGACATTAGACTATGGTAGGAACAAAAAATGGTGAACCTAATGTGAATCCTTAACTAAAATGACTATTTTGACCACATTTTAGGCACTTTAACACATAATAAAAGTAGGGCCAAAACATAGATTCAAAACAATTAATTATGAATGTCCTTGTTTATTGAGATGCTGCTTTGAGGAGTATTCTTGTTTATGTTTTTCACGTGTATTGTAGGATATTTTGTCATGAACTCCCTTCAATCCAATCCAATGGAATCCTTTCAACCAACTCGAGTTTTTGTATCTTCTAATAGGTCCTCACCAACTCATAATACACCGTCACAAACCCATCATCTTCAACACCAGGTCTCGAACATGCTCATGTGGGGATACAACCAACATGGTACCATCCCAACCATTGAGGTAGCTTGAAAAACCCTCCAGCTCATGAAACCCCACCAGCCCTCTGTTTAATGATGACTGGTGGTCCAAAAGAATACGACCACAATTTCCATGTCAAATCATTCTGGGAGCCTATTCCCAGAACGCTGGAATACATTCCTCCCTTATCTTAGGGTGGCTAATCTAGAGGTCACTAAAGGTCTCAACTAGATAGAAAAGGGGTCCCACCAAATGAGTCATGCCAATAGCCTCCACTGCTAGATTTTTATGTCCTCAATCCCTAAAAATGATGGGGGATCCACTCTCGGGAGTCCAGACTAGGTCACCTAGACCTGGGCATGTAGGAAAACCTACTGAGGGTAGAAACTAGTCAATAAGGAGCATGACTCTACCTCTATCCCCTCCAAGAAATCACACCAATAAAAAATTGGCAGTAACTCGTGAGAAGGAAAAAATGACTACCTTCACCAATCAAGCCTTTCTACACATTTTGACAACATTTAAAGAAGACTACTAGACAAATTTTTCAGAAAACCATGAATAGGTGCACACACCTTTCTACACCCATCAATTCCATCATCAAAATTTGGCGACACCTGGATAAATCAGCTAGAATATCCTGAATACTAATAGGGGGTATACCCATTTCTTTATCTTTACATCTGATTATTTTTGGCATATCCCAAAAATAACTGGAGGACAAGAGAATAAATATATCCCTACTCCAACTAATGAATGGGAATATATTTCTAATATAGATGATGAAGTCACTCCGTATATATTTGATATTATGGAAACATAGTAATCTATCCCCATTTATATTCTATAAGTTTTATAGGATATAATTATAACATCAGTGGTGACTAGGAGTTGGACACACAACCCCGCATCTGTATTTTAAGGGACCTGGATATATAGTTCGAGAGTCACCATGGAGAAGATGTATATTTTTACTTCTGTATAAGAGGGTCATGGTCATACCATAATAAATGGACAACCATATCGGGAACATATACCCATTGCAACTGTATGTCATCAGTCTATCCCAATAACTACTCTAGGGTAGGCACATATCCTTGGAAAAATTCTTGATATATGTCATAATATTCTATAAACAATGCAGGAACTAATAAAAATATTTCTGTATATGGAATCCATCACCCACAGTAGGCGACTCCAATCACCTAGAAGAAGATATCTAAAAAGACACCTCACCAAAAGTGATTGGAAAATGAAGATCTTGTCCATGACCATTTTCTACCAAATTCTAGTGTTCTTGAATCCCTCACACATCTATCTATAGTAGCTCAATATTCCACTACTCTGTCACTAAATCATAGTGATGGTAGAGGCAGTTTCAAAGGTCATCCCCACAATCTTACTTTCAGTAGCTCTAGAGGTCCTCCCTGGAAATCTTACCATCATTGATCAATTCATATTGAGAATCTAATTGATCTTAAGAGCCCATATCATAATGGGTTCCATAGTATCCCTCCACATGTTTAGAAGTTCAGATATCAATAAATCCCTCCCATTGACACCGTTCACCCTAAAGGCCCTCCCCAGGGTAAACACTACATACTTTATCCCTATAGTTGTACATAAATCCATGATGGTAGTCCTTACCATGATGGAGTTCATTAATAAGGTCCTCCCAGCAATGAAATTTCATTTCATTAAGAAGGACCTCCCCTTGATGAATCAAAATTGAGAAATCCCTCTTATCATGAGGTGCTTGGGAAAATGTGGAAAGTTTTGCCTAGTTTCTCATTATTGACAAACAATATTCTTTCCCAACTAGAATATAACCCAAAGAAATGGTCATTCTCCAAAACATCCTTGGATCAGTTTTATTCCAATGCAACAAATTAAATCCCTACCGAACCCATTATTTACAAAAAATAAATTAGAAAACATCCACTAGGATTAAATATGGCTGAGGAACCTCTCATAAAAGATAAAGGAGAAATATTTATCATGAGGATACAATTGATAGAGGACAATATACTAGTAATGTTATGTCATTTATCCAATCCCCATTTTAGTACTCTAAAGGCACTATCATATGATTGTGTGCATAAAATCTACCTAAACATATGGACTACTCTTATTAATTTGAAAATTAAGGTATTTTCTTATGATGAATAACCAAATCACATCAAAGTAATTGAAGAGATTCAATACCAAATCGACTTAGCAGATATCTTAGCATCAAGACACTTGAAATTGGGAAATTATAAAATAACACTTCTCACACATCTCTCAATGCATTAAAAGGACTGCATTAGTTTATTAGTGACACCCCATCCGGGGTTCATGTTAGGGGATGGGGTGAACATGGGACGTTGAATTTTACCTCTCTCCCTGATCAAAAAATACCTCCAAGAGTGACATAATGTAATTTCATTTCCCCATGTCAGCTTGAAGAAATAAACCCTACTCGCAATAGATGGTCTTCGCATCAAGAAATAGTCCAAAAAATATCTCAAAGATGTCGGTCCAAAAAAGATAACACAATTAAAAGGATTTTGAATTAGGAATATGAAAATATTGAGAAATCATCTTGCTTAAGTGAAGTTAATATTCAGATAGTGAGAATATCACTGATGTCACAAATGTATTTGAAAGAATATGGCTTAGGTGAAGGTCATACTAAGCATCTGTTCCATGTTTGAATGAAGCTCTATAAAATTAGAAGATAAGACATAATAATTAAAGCAGTGGTAGTACAGGAGAAACCCCATCCTGTAGAGAAAGGGGAATTTTAAACACAAACTTTGGAGCCATAAAATTAGGCTCAGAACATTGTAAAAGTGGAACAAGAGCACCCCCATCCCATAGGGCTGTTGAAATTTTACCTTAACCTAAAAAAAATCATTCTTTTCTCAGTCGGGATAAGTTCCACAATAATAATCTTCCAAGTTATTCCCATCCCATGATGTAGTATCCTATTCAAGGATGTAGACAATTAAGTTATTTGAAGGTTACCATCAGGTTACCTTTCACTAAACATTTTCAAAGGGATCCTTGAAAGAAAGGATTCACTTACCTAACTACCGCAAACAAAAACTACATGTTAAAAGCATAACCAATCTCAGGTATCATAGCTCTTATAATAGACATTCCCGAAGTAGCCAAATCTCCCATTATTCAGATACTAATAAAATGATCGTAATAAAGTTCGTGTTAGTAAACATCATCATCACTTTTGACAATACTCTATAACACCAGACCAATGTGGGAGAACAATAAGAGCATATATCTATCCAAAACACTCTAGACACTAAAATAGATAAATAAGGCATGCATAATAGGATTAATAAGATTACCTAAAATTTAGGGTTTTCTCTACATTCTCTATTTCCCCCTCCTTGTTGAGCATCAACCAAAAAAAAAAAGGTTAAGGATATGGTTCAATCCCACATGTTACCTAAATGTTTTGAACCCCTTACACTCAAGGAAAGACTACATCAGTATGAGACAAAAATGAGAGAACTCAGAAAGCTTAATGCCAAATTACTAAGGGGTTATATTACCACTAGACATTTTCTTCCAACAGAACATAATTTCACTCCTCCATCTGATGTCCATTGATAAGAGGATATTTCCATACCGGTGAAAATAGATTCACAATTTCTTCCCAATTCCAAATAAATACAACTAATCTTTTTGGAACCAGTGATAACTGAATACTGAGATTTTAATCCATAGGATAAGTAACCATACCACTGTCAGTCAAGTTACAACCTACCATATTAAGCACAAGTGTCAATAGAACCATCATATTTGGTTCAAAATATTGTGAATCCTACTATAATCTATTCTTAGGTGTCCATTATGACATGAATTTTTGAAACTATTGAGTTGTTATAATCCTGGTTAGAATCTGTAGAGGTACAACATGCACCAGTAAAACTAGAAAGAAAACCCTACCCCAAATGGGTAGATGTGAAACTTCCCCATCCTAATTTTGAAAATCCCATGTTTCCAAAGTTCAATGGTTTGGGAGATCTAGATCATAATATGATGCATGAATAATGTCATGTAGTTATCTCCTTAACTATGGAGGAAAAAATGGTATATATGGACATATTAGGCCCCTGTACATATATGACAGATTAGATGACATTGACATCTGTCAAGCTTTCATTGATAATGGATTGGGAGTTACCATCATTCCTATCAGAACACTTCACCTATTAGGATATACTAAATCATATCTATCCCCTTTCTCTATAATTCACTAAGGGTGTGATAAGAGTGAACAAAAACCCCTCAGTCACATTAATCTTTTTAATTAGTTCGGGGATCTGGTGTCCAACTCTAATTTATTGGTCATCTGGAAAGATAAAACTTTCAATGTATTACTAGTAATGCCTTGGTTCCACCATCATGAAATAATCCCTTCATCTTACCATCAATTCCTTAAATAATTCATAAATGGGAATATTGGGATGCTACATGGTGACAAGTCTTTTTTTGAGTCTTATGACTCAATATATTAATGTAGGACTCTATATAAGGGAAGGGAAGTAGGCCAAAATTGATGATGTCACTTGGGTTACTGCTCCAAATAGTCTAGAAATGACCCTAATTAACCCATTAAAATACCTCGATAATGAATACATGCTTCCCATCAGTTAGGTTGAAGATATCACCTTAGATTCAGATACATTTTCACTACTATTAATAATACCATCTATGTTAGTTGAACCCAAAGGCATTGAATAAATCTCATATTCCTTTATTAGAAGCGGTACCTCAGAAGGAAATGATCCAACCTTATCATCAAAACTTCAACAAACCATGACTTCATCAATTAAATATATAGAAGTCATGATATCACTATTGGAGGCTAGCTCTCAGGATTCTAACCTTCCTTCTGGATTTAATTGTTTCATTTCATATATTGATCATACCAATATGGAAACAGAGGAATAATAATAGGAAAAGGAAGAAGAGGAAGAAAATGACATCATAGACACTCCTCCAATATTCAAGTAAGGAGTCTCCAACACTATTGATGAACTCTGATATATAAATCTTGGTATAAAGGAAGATCCAAAAATTACACTAATAAGCACAACTATTAACCTTGATGAATTAGAGATTTAAACCTATTTTATGAAGCAACACCATGATATGTTTTCTTGGAACTTTAAATAGATTCTAGGTATAGATAATAATGTGGCTACAAATCACTTAGTATTTCTAGAAGACCATCATGGTTACAAAAAGGCAGCCATAAGGACACATCCTACTCATGATTCCTAGTTCAAATATGAAGTTGACAAGATCATTAAATTCAAATTCATTCATGAATTTCAATACCTTAAATGGATTTCTAACATTGTTACTATCATAAAAAATAATGGGTAGATCAGGGTGTCTATCAACTTTAAAGTCCTCAACCAAAACCATCCAAAAGATGAATTTCTAGTTCTGATAACAGAACTTCTAATTGATGTAATGGTTGGATATAAAGACCTATCCTTTATGTATGGTTATTCAATATAAAATAAATTCTAAATGTCTCCATAAAATGAATAAACCACCATCTTTAGGTCCCCTAGGGAGTATTCTTCTACCAAGTAATACCCTTCAGTTTAAAGAATGTAGGTGATATATATCAACATGTCATCCATCACATATTCAAACCCATCCTTGGAAAATTAGTTGACTGTTATATCAATGATTTTGTGGTAGAATCATAATAGAATTATAATAAAATTACTGATCTAAAAACTATTTTTGAATTTTTTTTGAAAACACAGTCTGAAGATGAATCCCTTGAAATTTTCTTTTGGTGTTACTTAAAATAAATTTCTACTATTCATCCTACATTTTAGGTTTCATAGAAAACCTCATAGGTAAATATTTTACCTTTACCAGTATAATTAAGAAAGGAGTTGTGTTTCATTCGAGTGATGATTTCTAGGAAGCATTTGATAACCTAAAAAAATATCTCTTAAGCCTAGTGGTGGTGATGCCACATATCGAAGGAAAGTTTCTCATCTTGTACATGGTACCTTTGGAATTTTCCCTGGGTGACTTTATTCCATAGAAAAATTATACGGGTAGTGAAAAAAACCTTTATCTCAGTTACACCATTCTTGATAGAAAGAATCAATATTATGATATCAAGAAGAACTCTTTGGTGTTTATTTTAACAATTAATAAATTAATTCATTACCTACAGCATCATGAGGTCCATTTGATATCTTGAATTGACACACTCAAATATATCCTCAATTATCCCATTTTGACTGGATGCTTGGAACGATGGTCCCTCATTATGAAAAAAATTTGAAATTCGGTACATACCATAAAAGGTGATAAAAGTATAATCTTTAATTAATTTATTGGATGAACATACCTCTATAGAAGAAGTATTGATGAGTACTGAACTCCCTGAAAAAGAAATCTAATCTTGTTAGGACTCTACACCAATGTGAGAAATGTATTTTGATGGTGCATCTATAATCCAAACAAGAAAGATAATGAAAGACCCCAAGATCAACAAAATTAGGTTGGGAATGTTCCCATTTATCTAATAAAAGCAGTTATACCTTACTTATTTCTTTAATCAAAAGGCTTCATTAATAATAAATCTGAATACTAGGCCCTCATTGTAGGAATGGAATTGTATTTTTAGATATTAGTGATTTACATAAGAATCAAAGTTTATTTAGAGTTGGTAATTAAGTATATTAAAGGTGATTACACCATCAGGAAAGAAGATTTTATTCCTATTCTTATTCACATTCAAGGGTTGATGAAAAAATTACCTTATGATCCAACTCGAAATCATGTCCCACGTTCAAAAAATGATAAGGAAGATGAATTAGAAAATGATAGTATAGCCTTAGAAGATCTATATTAGGATGGTACATTTATTAGTACAACCCATGGAAAAACACCTTTATCTACTGAATTAGAAATGCAGTGATGCTTAGATCCTATTCCCTAGACCCAAACATGAAATAATAAAACACATCTATCTCTTGTATAAAAAAAGATCTATGTAGGAGATATTAATTGGGTTCCCTCATTTATGATCCCATCATGGAAATAAAAATGTCCTCTTCCCTATATATGAGTCAGATCTATGTCGGGAACTCCATAAACCATGGTCTATTCTAGTTAAAATGTTCCCTTTATTCCTGAAAACATTACCTCCATACATCATACTCCTTATCATAGGGAAAATCAGATCTCTATAACTTTTATTTGGACATCAGTATATAATTTTAGTTTTCTGAGGAAACCTTTGTTTCGACTATGCATAACATGCCCTAGTTTGTAAATGAATAAGTCTCCCTTAAAAGTCCCATTAACTAGAGGCATATTCATTCTTAGGAGAGAAATATTCTATCACCTTAAGCCCTGGAAACATCATTCTAGAAACTGATTTTCGAACATGGTTCACGATCACTCCTTGAATACTTTTCCCATATCACCTCTCCTGATATGAGAAATCCTAAGATTTTGGTTTATAATTTTCTTCATCATGTTCTAAGTATGATGAAAAATTATTGACCCAAAATTCCAAATATCACCCATTATTTCCATGACATCGAGTAAGCCTCATCCTAGCCACATGACACTAAACTATATGATTTTTCAAGAAATATGTGTGTATTGATTCATGTATTTACAAGATACATAGAAAAACCCAAATATCCATTCTTGGGTCCAGCTATAACATTTTTTTTCTTTTATGTTGAGTTACCTTCATCCTTATCGCCTGATTTTAAACATCATGGATAATTTCCTCACCATATGACACTTAAATAAACCATTTTCCATAACTACATGTGGCTTGATTATCACCCCTATGAGATACGTAGTGATTCCAAGATCTTACATCCTATCCCAACCACTACATGATATAAAAATAACATATTATTTATTTTAATTGCTTCCATGATATAAATGAAACCTTTTCTATTTCTTGTTTCTTACAATGAGAATAGATCATGTGAGATTATGAGTTTTGGTAAAGGGTATCCCCACATGATCTAGGCATATCAGTTCACATTGGGGTTAACGTAGTCCTAGATGCATGACCTTAAAAGGGACACCAAATGTCCTTGCCACATGATGTTTAACTACATAGTTGATATGTCTTACACGATGTATATGGACCTCACCTGTGAGGACCACTATATTGGGTGCTAGTATCCAACCAACCTTGTTTCCAAGAACTATGTATGGATTGATTTCCACCCATGTGAGATACATAGGGATTCATGGATCTTACATCTTGGTCCAACTGTAATATAAAAATTACCTAATTATTCTATGCATGATCCATACCTACATTAGATGGTATAATATGGGTCATCACCCTACTTGCGTACTCATATTCAAACAAAAGTTCCCCCTCATGAAAATTCAATCAAGTGTAGGGAGTCTTTATGCTAGAAACCATTTTTCAAACATGGTCTATGGACTTTCCTTAATTTTTTTCCAGAACTATGTTTGGATTGATTCATGATTTGAAGATATATGTAGAAATTCCCCAACCCTATGTATCAGGCCCATCTGTGATAAAAAAGAAGAAGAATACTTTTCCTGTGTATGAGTCAGACCTGCATAAAAAACATTTTCCCCTATTCTGGAGTTGTTTTGACATGGAACATTACTTCCATATTCAGACGCATTCCTTCCACAAAAAACTCTTTGTCTAAGAAAATCCAAATCTTTATAATCTTTCCTTGGCCATTGGTAATAGAATTTTGGTTTCCTAAGGAAACTTTTTTTGAATTTTCATAACATTCCCTAGTTTTTATTGGAATAATGTTCCCTTAAAAGTCTTTTCAACTAGATACATATTAGTTTTTTGGAGAGACCTTTTCTATCTTTGTATGACCTAACAATTTTATGCCAGGAACTGCTTTTTGAACATGATCTGTAGCCATTCCTTGCATAGTTTTTCAATATCACTTTTCAGATTTAGAAATCCCCAAATTATAGCTTATAGATTCTGATATTCATACCCAAGGGATGATGGAACATTCTTAGTTAGATCACCTTGGAATGGAAAATCACTAATATTTTGGTCAAATCCATGTGACCTTAAGAGACACCAATCTTACATCCCTGCAATATGATGTTAAACTATGTAGATCATGTTCTTCTCACATTAATTTTATACTATATGATACTTTTACAATCTATAAAACATTAAACTATAAGGAAAGGTCCTTTTTATATGACCCTAAACTGTAGAGAATCTGAGTCCATGTATCATGACAGTAAAAAGATAGACGCACAATCAATTATATATGACTCATTACCTAAATGTAGCTAAATACATGTAAAGTTTCCTAGTACTGGACTTGGATAATCACATTATTCAAATCCCTTACCAGAATGAAATATGAAAATGAACTTCCTCAATGTAAGCATTCGATCTATATAGAGGTCCCATCTTTTATCAAGGATTTATTGGTCATGGATATCTGGCCTAACCATGGGGTTTCATTGACCTTAATCATGGAATTCTATGATACATAATTTAGAAAAAAATGACACCACATGTCCCCTTTCATTCCCTCCTATACGAGTTAAATGGTTTCCCAATTTACCTCTTGTTTCTCACACCAAGCATGGCTCATGTAATCTTAGAGGATACAAATAATCATTTTGATTAGTAGGAAAATTTACCTTATGGTGCATTTATTATGAACTCTTTATTTCTTATATGAGATCCTGATCTATGTAGAAGTATTTTTCACATAAACCATTTGTTTTTTAGAACATTAATACCTCATTTCATATGTATTATTTTTATATGTACCGAAGATTCTGAATCATGTTCCTTGGTTTTTGGACACATGATAAGAATAAAATTCCCATCTCCCGACACATGAGTCATATCTATATAGAGAGTCTCATATTCATGGATTTTTTCTTTTTTCCCATCATTTAAAGATAAATACACTAATACATGGATATCCTAATAGATAAAAAATTCTGATATTACTTTTAAAATTGAAAGGGAAATATGGAATGAATATATGGATGATTGAAAACAAAATCTCTTTAATTTCACATATCAAGAAAACATAGGAGGATCCATAACCCAAAGTATCTCCATATAAACAAGTCCCTGATATTACAATATTTTCTCAATAGATTTAAAGAGATTAATAATTACATAGTCAGAGTCCTCCACTGCTTGATGTAGCTCAACCAATATTTAGGCCTCTATTTCTACAATAGATTTCAATGCCTCTTCCCTCTCAATTGTGTTCTACCTGACTTTATCTTCCTATTTCACTAGCCCCTATTCTTTATTATCTATTTATTTAATATGATCCAATTATTGGTTAAACCTATCAATATTTTTACAAAGCTGTTCCACTAAGGTCATATGTTCTACAATGCAGCTTTGGTGATGGGATTCTATCCTGACCTACTCAGAAGCCTCACTAAGTAAAATATTTATAGTAGAAGTAAAATATTCCATGGACTTTATGATTGTAAGTTGAATTTTCAGCACACACACACACTCTCTTAGGTGGACATCACATCTTTCACCTTAGCATGTATGACACAGTAGACAAACCACCATATCCAAGAATATAAAACATGTAGTATAGTTTGGGAAACATTAATGGAATATATGATAGAGGGGTATGAGAAATAAATTTCCATATGTACTTCCACAATTTATTCTGGGAAATTTGGAAAATTTCAAGGGTCTCCTGGTCTACTTTATAATCACTATCATATGAAAGATCATATTTTGGGACCATATTAACAATATAAATCCTATAATCAACATTCTCCAAGTGTGAGGGATCTATAATAGTTTAATCTATGGTCACCTCAGCTGATGGTAGATTTGATGAATTGGGTATTTCAAATACTTGCACCAATTCTATTTAAATGGGTATACAACAGTCAATACCTGTTAAGGATAAATATGTGGTGGTCAAGAACTTGAGAGACTCACCTTCATTTTCTAAGGAACCAACCTCCTCTACCATCACCACCTCACTGGAAGGCATCTTAAGATCTTCCTCTTCATCATGTGAATGAGATCAAAAGACAACTCTCTCGGGGAGGCATGTGCAATGGGTTCATGCTTGACCATCTCCATAACCTCCAAAAGGTCACTCAAAGATACCTATATCACATGAATGATCATGATAGAACTAGAAGAAATAGTTAGACTCAAATCTTCTTGGACCCATGTTGATTCTTCCTCCACCATTGCACCATCCAAGGAGAGTTCAGTCATAACTAAAGATATAACATCATCTCCCTCAACTCCTATTTTGGAAACAACATCTATTAGTCCTAAATATTCATTTAGCTCAGTCTTACTTGAAACTATTATTTTCTCTTTATCTAAATCCACAAGCAAAGGAGGAACAATATCTAAAATGGTTTATGCCTCCTGACTTGTAGAACCTATGGAAACCCCCACACCACTTGATTCATTAATACAACTAGACATATGGAATGGAAATCAACCAAGAAGGGTATAATTCTTACATACAGTCCTGAATTGAATGTGAATTAAAATCTTCCTCACTTTCCTATACCCTATGACTTCCCATGGAGTTAATTCCATAGGTAACATAGTAGGTGTAGTAGGGGGTGGGAATAATCGTTCATATGTTTAGCTACCCTAAGGGAGACTTCTTTGATGACCCTACCACCTTTAGAAGCACCTAATCCAACATTAGTTACTCTATTTTGTATTCTAGAGAGGGAATGGGTGATGTCTCATCCATCACCTCCTAAAAAAAGGTTTAATAGAGAGGGAATAAATTTTAGATGATTATAGTGGGAGAAAAAAGAGGTTCGACAAAAGAGATCATATTACCTCTTCACAAAAATTAACCACTTTCACCATTGAGACCAACATTTCTCACACTTGATTAGACCAATGAATCTGGAATTTGAAAAAATGAATGGAGGCATCCATCTCTTCAAGATACATGTTTAAATATTAAAATTTTTCTTGAAAATAAATGTGTTTGGGTGTAGTGATCAGCCCATATTCAGGAAGATCAATCCCCTCTACCTAAAGCACCCTCAAATATCTTTAGTAAAAGAACTACTTATCCAAGTATCCCATTCTTTCCATGATTTGAGAAACACTACCATGATAGAAATTTATAATCCAGAGGAGGTCTAACTTGTAGGTGAGGTGGGATCTAGTTTCTTGACCTATTTTCTTAGCATTTATGGTGTCATTCCCCTTGGAACAGGGCACTTCTGAGTCCCCAATCACGATGAATAAGTTATCTCACCGAGTTCAAGTTGGGATAGAAAATATTCCTCATCATCTCCTTATGAACTATTTCCACTATCTTTGCTCTCACTTTAATATAGCCCTAACATTTCAATTACCCAATCCAAAAATATATATTGACTATGGAGAAAATTAATATAATCTTCATGCTCCCAGATGTAGTCCTCCACCGGATTAGGATGATCTATATAAGAAATGATTTTGTGAGCAATTATGCTACCATAACCATTCAGGATGATCAACTTATCCTGAAGGAAGTGACATATCCCATCAATGGGAATAAAATTCCTTCATATGTCCCATTCCCTCCAATATAGGGGATATGCAGCTTCTGTAGGGATGAAAAATTGAGGAGTTGTCTTAGTAGCATGTGCCGTAGGGACGTAACTAGTATTTTGAGATGATGGGCCCTAAATCCTCAACCCTTTACTCTATATTTCAGAAATGAGAGGTTTCCTCAGTGGAATCCCCTTTCTCGACCAACTACCTCAGTGGCATACTCTCCATCATCCTCATCCTTAGATACAGATTGACCTAGAATGATAGGGGCCACTTTTTCCAACTGACCATTTGGGTATGATCAAATCCATGATTCAATATAAGATCTGGAAGTGTAGGCTAAATATCATTAGGTAAAAGTTCTATTTTTGAGCCTGTGTCTTCCCTCATGAACATATGCCAAATTTTATGAGAAACCATTAGATTATTTTCTTATATTTTATTATTAATTAATTAAGGTAACCTCTTTTGGATGTAGTAGAACTGACATGAAAATTGAAAGGGTGAATACCCTTCATAGATAAGTTTTCTATCGATTCTGAAAACTAGAACACCCTCCATCATGGAAATGAGATACCCCCATTAGGTTATATTTCCAAATTCATCATTTATTAATCTAATAGTGGGATATGAATACAAGGTTTATGCAAAAAGGTTGTGATTATTGAGACAATACATTACTTCTTGTTCTACCTAGTTTGATGGGTTCACCCCACTTGTGATTGAAAGTATGACCATAATTGAGAATCCAGAATATTTTGATCATTGATGAAATTTTAGCTTCTTATGTGGGTTTATATCTAGCCCCAAAAAACATAAAATGGGCCTACGAATCGGTAGAGTGATTTTCTTCTACTTATACAACCCAACAAATGGTAAATATTTTCTAGTAACAGGATTGTGAGATTAATGTACCTCCTCTTGGAAAGATGGTCCACCATAAAAAGGGTTTTACTCTGACTCTGGTGTTGGATTCATGCATCAGTAATAACCAAACAATGAGAAACATCACCAAGATGGATGCAAGTCAAACCAATCAGTCGACATTGGGGGAAACTTTCCAACCCCACTGATTGAAGCCACCTACTTTGAGTGTCGAACAATAAGCATCAATGCGTCTCTGAGTGATAAGAGTTGGAAACATATTTAGCCTCTTTGTACATGGATCATGATCATTTTTTGTGGAAAAAACCCAAACCTAGTGATTGGTATGACTACTCAGCTGGGGGAGCCTAGATACCAACACATTACACTTAGTGAATGTGTAAGTCAGTATCTATTCGAGTCGCTGCTCCGCATAGCACCCCACAAATGAATTTCATTTGTGGGGTGAGGCATAATTTTTTACCCCAAAAATGAAATTATCATTAAAGGATGAGGTAGAATTTGATTTCCCTAAAAAAATCACTTTGTGGTGTAAGGTACCTTTTCCAGCCCCCTCCCCCGCAAATCAAAAAAATCACTTTGCATGGTGTGGAATTTTTTAAAGATCCTTGCAAATGAAACTCACTTTGTGGGATGAGGAGGCCACCCAAAAACAAAATAAATAGTGGGAGGTGGTTGATTAGTTGCATTTTTACCTCTATAAAACCTCCACATACATGTTGAGGGGGTGTTTTATTTTTTTTGTACGTAATACGGTGTGTGAGAGACAAAGACAGTATGAGGAATACATTTTAGCAGGTAAAAATTTACCACATATCATGAAGTAAAAAAGGGAATAATAATTAGTCCACATAGTATAGAACCATTTTCAGATCATCCATCCACATATAAAATCCCTTTTTGGATCAACATTATGTGAAATTCATGCATATGAAATATTTATGGGCCTCCACCCCATATAGAAAGTATTATGTAGGATGGGGTCCTTTAGCCACAGTACCCTTTCATATAGTGTTTGGACTTATCCCAACCACTCCATGATCTTTTCAAACAACCCTCTCTATTAGAACCCACCTTGAAGTGCTAGGCACTAAGTGCACCCCTTTGCGAAGCACCATTCCAAGTCTTCTTCTAAAACTTCAGATACATGTGATCAGAGTATATGGAACACCAGTGTTACCTCTTGATCATACATTCCCAAGGTAAATGAGGTCCTATTAGAAACCTATATAATAAGGGAGATACTTATAATTTTCTCATTCATATATTCCCATGGTAATGAGGGTCCCAAACTTGGTGGTTGTGCCAGGTGCCTTCCCATTTTAGATGATAGGGGGGATCATGCTTGCCTTTACCTTTGAGGGTTAGAAGATTATCCTCCTATATTCTCTAGAAACAGAAAAAGGGTATCCCTCATATAGTAATCCCCAAGATTTCATAATGGGATTTAGCAATATGGGTATCCATATGTGACTATCCTAGTTACAAAAACAAGAGAGGACATGGGTCCCTCAATGCCATTTCTCTTTCCCATCACCCTGGCCTCATTCACTAGTCGAAAAAGGAGATTGTGTGGTTTGTTAGATCTTCCAATTCCTCTTATTTCTCACACTGAGCATGAATCACATGGTCTTGTATGCTAGTGATGATCAAAACATCAACATGATCAACTAACTATCTTGATAAGAGATTCCTTTTTTGAATCTTCCGCTCACATTAACATGGGACTCCTATTTGAAATAATCCCCAACCATGTTATATTCACATCCAAGGGCCATATTCCAAATGAGGCAATACTCATGGGACTCATAATTAGGTGTAAGAACCATAAATCTGAACTAAGTGGGATTTGATTCCAGACCAAATGGGACATGTAGGAAGCCTCCCTAAGGTTCAAACCCAAGACCCCAAATTCACCGTAATGTTCTCTAGGCTATATCCCTAGTAGGGTCATATCCAACTTAGAGATCCATATTAGTTATAATACCCTTTCATCACCATCATTATTGGGCTATATTAATAAGATCATACCCCACCTAGGATACCACCACTCTTCCAAGTCACTTAGGCCTCTTCACTATTAGTCCCACACCAACCTTGACTAGGAACCTTTCATCTAGACATCCTTGCTGCATGAAATTAAAATTAATGGTTTGGTCCTCATCACATGAACTTAAAAGGTATTAAGTGTCTTGTTAAGTGGCACTTAAATACATGGGTTTTTATTCCTTTCAAAAGGATACGTAGGAAGTCCATCTCATAGACCCAATCCCATCATCAAAACCACTTCTGTATTCTCAGGTGAAATTAAATTTTAGAGAACCCAACTATATGGATTAAAACCTGCATCAAAATAATAAATGAAATAAGAATATCAAATCTATTTACAAAATGGTAACATCTATGTAGGAACTCATATACATAAAAATGTATCCATCAATTAAGAACCTCATATACATACAAATGATTCTAAAGTCAACAATGCTAATAATTGTTAATATAGAGGTGACCTGGTCCATACATGGGATTCAATAAAGGATTCATGAATATATCTTAAATATATAAGAGAGTCCCTAAGTAAGAAATAATTCCCCCCAAAAGGGTGTGATGATTCTTACATCCTATCTTCTCATGCCACACATCTTCAAAGACCTCATTGAAGAAATCGAAGTTTCCTCTTAACATTGGAAACTAGGTCCCCAATAACTCGAAATGAGTGAAGATGTGAGACCATAGTAGGAATAGGGGGTGGAGAGATTTTTTCATGGAAAATGACCAAAATATTAAAGTTTTATGTTTATTTATATTAATATAGTCAAGATATAAATGTGTTAAAGTAGGTTATGAGGGTTATCTATGGGTTTAGAAATCTTTATAGGTGGTTCAAGTTCTTTCTGTAGAAGTTGGGTTGAGAGCATTATGATGGACACTTTCATGTGAATGATTTACACAAATTCAACCTATTTATGGGAAGATTCCATGAACTAGTTCATAGAATGAAATGTTTACAAATTTTGAAACTAGTTCACATCATGAAATGGCCGATAAGGGTTATTTTTACTTGAGGTGATTCATTTTCTGGAATATATTATAAATTGAGAGATTCACATCATGAAGGGGGTTCACATCATGAATATCTAAGGACTAGTAGTTTTAAAGCATGATGTGCATATGATTTTATTTTCATCCACCATGCAACCTCCTATATAAAACCCTAGGGATACTCTAGGAAATATTGGAGAAAATACTCCCCTCCTGGAAATCTCAGTCCAGCGTTTAATCTTTGATTATTTCCTTTACTTTTGTTTCCCCATTTTTCTTATACTATTCTCCATTATAGTGGTGTGATCTCTTTACCTCCATTGAATCTAGTTTTGATCTTGATGTTTGTGTGATCTAGTTTTTTCTTGTGACATCCTTTTCCTTTGTTCTTCATTGGAGTTCCCTATTGAGAGTGTTTCTTTGATCTCCAAATAAGGATAGGTGGTCTAGAACAAATCCCTATGGTCTATTTATATTTATTTAAGTGTGTGAAATATTATGTGATTACGTCGACAAGAAATGCATGTTAACTAAAAGAATAATTAGTGATGATAATCATCTGTTTGGACTACTCCTTGGATAACTATGGATCCAATAGTGTTGAGTCCTAGGTTGTGGAAACCCATAGGGTGAGCCCACCCTTTAACAATAATAAACTGGATTTTGGATTAAAATATGTTTTAGCATGACACGAGACCTTAGGTGATTTCTTGTGATAGGATCACTTTGTAAAATAGATTACTTTTTTATTGAAATGACTGGAAATAATTTGATATGATATGGGTGTGTAAACTGGCATGATAACGACTTAAGATATAATTTTATAAATGAAAGGGTAATTAAAAGAAAAATTTTAATTGGTTGTATTGAACATTACGGATTATGATTTCATGTTGTGTTATTCCGTCTGTTATTAATTATATTGTGATTCACACTATAATGCTTATATAGAGGGCTTGGCCTAATTTCATGCTGAAATGATTATATATAGGTCTTGATCTAGTTATTCTGCAATTATTATATAGAGGGGTTCACTTAGTTTTATACTAAAATAATTATATAGAGGGAATAACTCAGTTATTCACTAGTGCAAAAACACTTTTTCGCGTCGTTTTTTTTTAATTTTTAACGTCGGTTATAAACCGACGTCTTTATAGGTGACGTTAAAAATACAGTTTTCGCGTCGGTTCTTAGAAACCGACGCGAAAACTAATTCGCTTATGAGCTTCGGCGTCGGTTTTTTATAAAACCGACGCCGAAGCTACATTTAGACATTATTTTCCGCGTCGGTTCATTAAAAAACCGACGCGGAAAATATAGTCGACTAGGTTTTCGGCGTCGGTTTTATATAAAACCGACGCCGAAATATCGGTTTTCCGCGTCGGTTTTTATAAAAACCGACGCGGAAAACCGGTTAAAACAGGATTTCCGCGTCGGTTTTTCTAAAAACGACGCGGAAAACCGATTTAAACAGGATTTTCCGCGTCGGTTTTTCTAAAAACCGACGCGGAAAACCCTTTCGGCGTCGGTTTTTAAAAAAACCGACGCCGTAAATTTTTTTTTTTACAATATTCGGCGTCGGTTTTTAAAATAACCGACGCCGTAATTTTTTTTTTTTTAAATAAAATACATATATTTTCTCCTCCAAACAAATCGGAACCCTGAACAAAAATAACGAAGTATACAAAAACAATTAAACAGCTTTAACAGAAGTACTTGAGAAAACTCAAAGTAAAGCAGAATTAAAATACACGTACCTACATGGTGCATTTTCTTAATCTAACCATACTCAGTATCAATCATTGTAAGTTTCCTCCCATAGATAGCACCAATCCTGTCAAAAAAGTAATGAAACTAAGGAGATGTGCGTGAAAAATCAATCCAAGATATTAGTGCAATGAATAAACATTAAATGAAAATGTGTAATTTATTTGAATCATTCATTTTTTCACAAAGTAAATTACCAAAATGAAATGTTACGACTCCTGATCAAAATTCCAGGAACACTCAGCCGATGTAACCTCTTCCTCACCTCCCCCACTGAAGATGTTGGGGGTGTCTTTTCACCATAGGATCCCCACCACCCCCAACCTCAGGTTTTTATATTTGCTCTGTATAGACGTGCATTACCCATTCACTATTGTTATTTGTTTAAGTTATGGAATAACAGAGAAATAAGTTTGAGTGAAAAAAATAGGTTAGAAAATTGAAATCAAATGCAGATTGAAGAGACATAAAGAAACATACCTTAAAAATTGACGCCTTCTATTTTATCTTTGTGCGAACCCACTAAGCGTTGTTTCAGGTATTATGTGATATGATTCTCGGCAATCATTTTTCGATATTTATTTGCATAAAAAATAAAAAGGCCTAGAAGATATTGCTGTGCACTCAAGGGAGACAATTTTTAGTGTTTGTGAATGTTATTTCGCTATACGAATCTCTATGTTCATGATCCAAGTACCACCCTACAGATCTGTCACTGTACAGACAAATGATTTTAAGAAATAACAATGAAAAGAAATATAATAACTAATTCTGAATTAAAATACACGTACCTGAAATATACGACATGCTTATTGTTGGTTATTGTTGAAGGATTCATTTGATTATTAGTAGATTCAATAAAACAGTTTTTGCAGAGGCACTTGAGAAAACTCAGTAAAGCAGAATTAAAATACACGTACCTAAAATATATGACATGCTCATTGTTTGTTATTGTTGAAGCATTCATTTGATTATTAGTAGGTTCAAACACCTAATATATCATAAGAGTTAGTTTTTTAAACCCATATATATTATTATTTATAAATATTAGTATACATACCTCAAATCTTAATCAGACTTAACAAATAGTCCGCAAAAGTAGATTGAATATGAATCATATCAGATTGAGAATATGACTGTGAATCATTGAATACCTACAATAATATTGAATGATATGAAATTAATAAATAGAAGAAAGTGGATGAAAATATATAAAAAAGTTAATACAACTAACCTTATGAAAATCAGTAGTTTCCCCAGTTGTGATTATCTCGTACATAAATCGTAGAATATAATAACCACATTCAACGCTTCCATTTTGACGATGACACTGCAGTTATAAAACATTTAACTAATAATGAAACCCAATATATAACAAAAAAATAAAAACTAATTACCTGTACTTCCACATATTTGATTTTCGTTGGTTTCTTTTCATTTGTAAAATGTTTCCATGAACTGCATTTTTTTATATAAGAACTAATAAAACTTTTGTAAACAATTAAAATTAAACATAACGAACTTCTAAAAATAAAAAAACAACTTACCTGTTTAATAAGTTGGAAAACGGTTTACGCACTTTTCCTAATAAAGAGAAAAACCAATATAAGGTGCATTCATTTGGGCAAAATACACCTAACATCCAATGCCCCCTATAATACAAAAAGTTCATAATTAATGACATTATAATGATCATGAGTTCAAAATTATGTTGATATTCTTACTTATCAAGAAATGGCAAAAACCAGCACTGAATCTCTGTTTGTGATAATCTCTCGGATATATATTGAACTCTTTCATCATTTTTCACATGTTTGACTTCCAAGGAAATGTACTCTGGATCTATAAAGCTATAAATGCTTGTAGTTTCATTTTGTAAAAGAATCCTGTATAGATACCTAATTTAAAAAGAAAATATAGTTAGTCAATGACATAACAATATTTTATTAAAGAAATAGCAATTCAAACGTCAATTTACTTACATGGAAAACAACTACACCACATTCAGCCCGATCTCTTCAAAATTAACTAAATTCATGATATCTTCTTTCAATATTCTCAATTTATAATTTCTTCCACATATATCGGACGTCATCCGAAAATCATAGATAAAATTCAAGGAAGAAGAGCACTGAGATAATCTTTTCAACCCAGAAGAAATATCAGAAGTATCTACAGCCGACTGTTTCTGAACATTTTGCTGCATTTGTACAGTTTCTTTTGCTTTCAGATATTCCTATATAAGTTAAATGTCAGAAAACATTATAAGTAATCTGGAATAATTTCTAATTACTAGTTAAAAAAACTCATACCTCATGTGAAATATAACGAAGAAGTGCAGTTGGCAAAAGTAAAAAATGGCCCATGCATTCCCCAACACTGGTGATCTCCGCAGTAGGAAATGGTAGTAGAGCAGTAGGATCTATAATAACAAGTACTGATACTCTAACCTGACCCATCTGCATAGGCTGATGATGTACCGAGTCCCCCAAAAAATACACTTGTCCTAACGCAACAATGTGTACATGAGGATCTCCCGCAAACAACTCACAATATAAGGTTCGATCCGATGGAGGAGGTGGAGGCTCAAAGTTAGCAGGTGGGGCAGGGTAGTCAGGGTGAGCAGGCTGAGAAGTCAGAAAAATGAAAAGGGTATATTAGTGTTTAAAATTTATAACATAGAAAAATTGATTAAAAATTAAATAAAATAATATACCTCAAATGGTTGCGCAGACGGGGTAGGGTAAGCAGATGAGGCAGGGTAGTCCGGGTGAGTTGGCTGAGAATGTTGAAAAATGAAAAAGTTATATCAGTGTTTATAATTTATAAAATAGACAAATTGATGACATTAAATAATATACCTCGGAAGGCTGCCCAGACGGTGTTGGGTAAGCATATGAGGCATGATAGTCTGAGTGAATAGGCTGAGAATGTTGAAAAATGAAAAAGTTATATCAGTGTTTATAATTTATAGAAAAGAAAAATTGTTAACAGTAAATAATATACCTCGGAAGGATGAGAAGACTGTGACTGTCTTGCCAAGTGTTCTAATAAAGCCTTCTGTACTGCTGCTTGAATTTGATCACCCATAGACCGTTTCATATCCTGCAGCTCTTCTTTTAAGGATTCGATTTCCGGGTCTCTTGGTTGCTTACTCTTACCAAAAACCTTCCGAATACTAACACCCACCTGATATCCTCTAACACGGCCGGGGTGTTCAGTCTTTCCCAAAGCAGTGGCTAGGATATCCATCCTACCCTCGGGGATAAAAGAGCCCTGTGTCTCTTTCTCCTGAAGTTCATCCTGAAATGAAAAATAAAAAATTTATATTAGTGTTTATAAATTATAAAAAAGGAAAATTGTTAACAAAGAATTAATATTTACTTACAATTCTATCAGCCACTTGATGAGCTTCGTCTGTAAGATATTGTTCATTTTTTCTTCTTCTTGCTCGTTTCCATTTCTCATGGCGAGTGGGAGGAGATGGAGGACCATACTGGACCTCTTCTGAACCACTACTTGATCGAGCTCTTAATGCTTCAAATTTTTCTTCAATAATTTTCTGCTCCAAATACGAGTATCCTCCACGTGATAAAGTATGAGGGTATATGTTTTTCAACTGGATCTCCGGATGAGATCTTCTGGAGGCCTGTTACATAAAAATAAACACATAAGTAATAAGGAAAATATAGCATAAATTTTAAAATATAAAACAATTACAATACCTGAAATTTCTCTTCCTGACGACTGTCAACAAATCGCTTCCATGTTTCTTCATCTATATATGGATACTTAAGACATGGGCTTTCAAACCTTCTCTTTCCAAAAACATAATCTTTCGTCAGTTTGTTTTTAAAATCTCTCCATCGAACCGCCGCTAAAGAGAGATGTCTTTTCCTAATTTCTTTGGTTTCCTCAAAATTGAATGTCATCTGTAATTGAAAAAATTAAATATGTCATTTAAACTATATAATATTAAAAAAATGAGATAAAATAAATAAATAAAGATATTTTACCGTCACGGCCTCCCAAAGCTGTTGCTTCGCCGTCCTGTCCACTGACTTCCAATCAGGATATAAAATACTAATCCTGCAACGGCTCTGCATCGCTATATAACTGACAAACTGAACTGCATTTGGGCCAACTGCATTATTATTATCATCAAAACGGATGTGTAATTTGTTATCATCACGAGCGAGTGATAGTTTTGGTAAACGTGTAATACCACGTTTACCAACTAGAGAACTTGATTTTTCAGTAGTAACTGGAGAAGTCTCCTCCGCCGAGGACGCATCAGTAGTCCTGCAATTTTTTTTTAATAAATTAACAGTTTTATTTCATTAAATATGTATATTACTGAATATTTAATAATATGTCAAAATAGATATACCTCGGTAACTGCTCATCTCTATCTGTATTTGACATTGCTACTAGAAAGTGTAATGAAATTTTGGGTACCTGCATATCATTAGAAAACTGAATAATTAGAAACAAGGAAATGAAAAATAAATATGTAAAAATAGAGGCATGCATTTGTAAGTTTTAAAAATAGACACAAAATATAAATATTTACCAGAAAAATTAGGAGACTAATTTAGTGTTTTCCCACGTCCCTTCATCATGATCGGTACGTACTGCATGCACTATGTCTATCTTATATTCATTGTAATCATCTGAAAATTGCATAATAGATGAATAACGCTCATGTAAATCACTAGCATCATCAGAATCATCATCATCACCCAAATGATATCTTTTCCCTTGCAAAACAACTGACCACTGATCATTCGACGGATCAATGACATAAAATACTTGTTTTGCATGTGTCGCCAAGATAAATGGTTCCTCATTGTGATTAAATCTTTTCAAATCAACCAGTTTAAACCCATATTCATCATGTTTCACGCCACTATTACTATCAACCCAATTGCACTTAAAAATAGTGACTCGAAATTTAATATAATCAATTTCCCATATGTCTTCAATAACTCCAAAATATGATGTTGATGCAGAAATTCGGTTTTTATCTTTGGCACTCGAAAAATGCACTGCTTCAGCGAATACCATCACACCACTATTCTGAACGGTACTCTTGTCATCCAGGTTTTTTGTGTAAAATGTGTAGCCATTGATATCAAAACCAGACCAAGTGATCACATTAAAAGATGGTCCCCCTGATAACCACTTCAATGTTTCTGATACAGATATATCTGAGGTGACTTTCTCTTTAAACCATGAAACAAATGTCTTCTTATGCTCAATCATCAACCACTTTTCATTTCTTTTCTGATATCGTAACTTTAATTCAGCAATATGTGAGGATATATATGGTTGAACCTCATCTGTGTTGTTCAAAATGTATAAATGTGCTTGCATCACTTCATCACGTGGAATGAACTTTACCTTTAAGCCTCAAACCCCTCTACCTTCTCTGTCAACTGTCATATGTCGAGATAGAGGGAGACCAATATGCTCCACCTCATTCAAATAATCAGTACAGAACTCAATCACCTCTTCTGATACATATTTTTGAACAATAGAGGCCTCTGGTCGATAAGGATTTTTAACATATCCTTTCAAAATTTTCATATATCTTTCAAAAGGATACATCCATCTTAAATAAACAGGCCCACACATTCTTATCTCACGCACCAAATGAACCAATAGATGAACCATTATATCAAAAAATGTGGGTGGGAAATACATTTCTAGTTGACAAAGAATAAGAGTTGCTTCATTCTCCAACAAATCTAACAAATTTGGATCAACGACTTTGCTACAAATGGATTTAAAGAAATTACATAACCTGATGATTGTCTTCCTGAAAGCTTTCGGTAATATACCACGCACTGCTACTGGTAGAATTTGTTGCATTAACACATGACAATCATGTGATTTCATACCTATTAATTTACAATCCTTCAATGACACAAAATTATTCACATTTGAAGAAAAAACGCTGGGTACTTTAATACCATGAAGACACTGACAAAAATTCATCTTTTCAATCTTGCTTAATGTGTGACAAGCCGGAGGTAAATATGTTCTTTTTCCTTTCACAGTGGGAGCTAACTCCAAACGAATTCGCATTAATATCAAGTCCAATCTAGCATGTAATCCATATTTTGTCTTTCCTTTTATGTCTAACAAAGTTCCAATCAAACTATCACATATGTTTTTCTCAACATGCATAACATCAATGTTATGTTTTATCTCTAAAAATCTCCAATAAGGTTGTTCGAAAAAAATAGACTGCTTCTTCCAGATATGTTTTTGTAAACCAGAACTTTTTCTCTTTCCAAATGTTGAATCAATATCTTTCACTCTATCATAATATTCTTCAGCTGACAATGGTTGAGGGGGGAGGTTGTATTCTTGTAAACCGTTAAATGCTTTTCTCAATCTACGATAAGGATGATCAATTCGCAAAAATCTTCGATGTCCCATGTACACTGTCTTTCTTCCATTATGCAATTGATAATATGAAGTTTGTTCTTCACAAATTGGACATGCTTTATGTCCCTTAACACTATATCCAGATAAGTTTCCATACGCAGGAAAGTCGTTTATAGTGAACATTATCATAGCACGCAAAAGAAAATACTCTTTCTTGTATGCATCGAAAACTGTAACACCTTTCTCCCATAGCAGTTTTAAATCCTCAATAAATGGTGTAAGATACACATCAATATCATTTCCCGGTTGTTTTGGTCCAGAAATCATCAAGCTCATCATAACATATTTTTTCTTCATACATAGATGTGGGGACAAGTTGTAAAGTACCAGCAAAACAGGCCATGAACTATGTTGGCTACTGAGGCTCCGATATGGATTCATTCCATCAGTACACAATCCCATTCTGAGATTTCTAACTTCACTTCCAAAATCATGAAATTTTTTATCAATACTCTTCCACTGTGGTGAATCGGCAGGGTGACGTAAGTTACCATCAGAAATGCGCTCATCTGAATGCCATCTTAACCTTTTTGCATCATTTGAATTTGCAAATAGACGCTTCAAACGAGGAATAATTGGAAGGTACCAAAATGCTTTAGATGGAGTTTTGATTTTGGTACCTAAAAATAAATCAGAATTGAATTATCAGAATTGTTTGAAAAAAATATTGGATGATATCATTGGAAAGTAAAAAAATTATTTTTTCATAACGTTACATGACATCACCTGAAAATGAATCTGAGTTGACTTTCTCATCCATCTTATAGCGCGATGTTCCACATGTAGGAAAACTTGATAAATGTTCATTTTCTTTCCTATACAGTACACAATCATTGGGGCAAGCATGTATCTTTTTATACCCCAATCCCATTGGGCATAATATTTTCTTCGCCTCATAATTGGAATCTGGAAGCCCATTGCCTTCTGGAAGAAGCTCTTTTAAAAGCTCAAGTAAACTGGAGAAACTTTTATCACTCCACCCATTTTTTGCTTTTAAGTTAACTAATCTCAAAACTGCTGATAACACTGTATATTTACTGCAACCTGGGAATAATGGTTTCTCAGAATCTCCATACAATCGTTCAATAGTTGGTGTTTTTTCGATGGTTTCAACACCTAAATCATGAATTAATTCTTCAATACGATCCTCTGCCTCATTATGAATATCGTCATCAACATTGGATGTTGAATTTTCAGTTCTTTCACCATGCAAGATCCAACGTGTATAATTAAGGCTAAAACCATAACAAATGAGATGATCTTTGATTTCTCTGAAGTTTAACTTTCTCATATTTACACACTTCACACATGGACAGAAAATCAAATCAATATTTTGATTATGCCGTTTAGCAAATTCCAAAAAATTGTCAACTCCTCTTTCATATTCACTAGTAGTTCTTCGTAGATAAATCCAATTATGATCCATTAATACCTGATATCACAATATAATTGATGAATATATTAAAACATAAAAACATTTAAATATCTATCAGATAAATTGTAAACAAAAACATATTCCATAAAAACTATTGATAATCAGATAAAAGACATCAGATATGAAACACGTTTACAAATACAGTAAACAGTTAATTTTAATATTATATACATGTGTGTTATATTGAAATACAAGGACAAAATGGTTAAATCAAAGGTTTCATTTTTTGAAAATAAAGTTTCATGATATAAATATTATATGAATGACATACAAGATAATATGATTTCTCACTATGACTACTATTGATCACACTATATTTATTTTTTTATTCATTTGATGTAACATGAATGAATCATTGAAAAATTAATGTGAAAAATAGTGCAATAACTATCCTTATTTAAGACAATGTGTATTAAGAGACATGATACAATTTTTGGTGACTATGATAACTCAACTCCCTCAATCCATGAGTTTTATAATAGGGAACTATGAACATATAAATTCATTATGGAGGGATAAAAATTCCATTGCATATTGTAGGTGACAACTTACACCCCCATCCATGGGTCTATTGCAGCAAAACATGTCAAGGAATGGATCAACATGAAGAGAAATATATTATCCATCCATGAAAGATTAGATCATGAGAATGTTTTATTTGCAGCCTATGACTTAGAGGGGGAAGTAAATCATTTCATGACTATTATTTAGAGGGAGAGAAAGATGAATACATATAATCAATGGAATGAGATTAGTTTAAGAGGACATTTATTAAAAATGCATGAATCTAACCCCACATATGAAAGTGGAAAGGTATTTTTAAACATTAATAGAGGGATAATGATTATATTATTATCTACGAAGAAATAATTACAATACATTATGATTCTAGTCGTATTATGGACATTGCAAGAAAAATTATTTATTATATAATGGCATGAAAATAATTATTCAAATTTTTTTAACATAATAGATAGTGGTAATTATTCATATCTTAGTTAAATGATGAGACCCAAAAAGAATTGAGGAATTTGGCATGGTAAATCTCGAGAAGGAATGAAATAACAACAAACTACATGCAAAAATGTGAGTGAATTCATTTAACACAATAAAATTATTTTTTTGAAGAAGAATTTATTAAAATGGAAATGGAATTAAAAATATAGTACTTCATAATGTAATGAAAGATCATTTTAAACAGGAATAATGATAATACAAACAAAAAATTTGAAGTTCAACCTGAATGGAGATGTTAAATCGAAACTGCGACCGGTATAATTACTTCCAAAAACAAACAATATCAAATCTACACCAACAATGATAATACAAACAAAAAATAATGATAAATTACAACTAAAATCTAACCAATAATCAAAATCACGCAAAATAGGGTTATTGATAAAGAAATAAACAATGGGATATGAAACAAGAGATAAATAGGAAGAACACATACCCAAAATCGTGCAGACGACAAAAAACCTTCAACAATGGCCGTCCAAGATCGCAAATCAAGTTCGAAGGTCGTCGGGAGTCCGAAGCGCCACAGCGGAACTCGATTTCGACGAACGAACAAAATGAGTGTTTCTGACCGTGAATATTTTTAAAAGACTTTTCGCGTCGGTTTTAAGAAAAACCGACGCGGAAAATAAATTTTTAAAATTTTCGGCGTCGGTTTTCATGAAAACCGACGCCGAAACATTTTAAAAATTTATTTTCCGCGTCGGTTCTCAGGAAAACCGACGCGGAATATAATTTTTTTTTTGAGTTTCGGCGTTGGTTTTCATGAAAACCGACGCCGAAACATTTTAAAAATTTATTTTCCGCGTCGGTTCTCAGGAAAACCGACGCGGAAAATATGTATACTAATATTTTCCGCGTCGGTTTTCTTAAAAACCGACGCGAAAAATCAACGCATAATATTATTCGCGTCGGTTTTTAGGAAAACCGACGCGGATAATATGTATACTAATATTTTCCGCGTCGGTTTTCCTAAAAACCGACGCGAAAAATCAACGCATAATATTATTCGCGTCGGTTCTTAGGAAAACCAACGCGGATAATATGTATGCTAATATTTTCCGCGTCAGTTTTCCTAAAAACCGACGCGAAAAATCAACGCATAATATTATTCGCGTCGGTTCTTAGGAAAACCGACGCGGATAATATGTATCCTAATATTTTCCACGTCGGTTTTCCTCAAAACCGACGCGAAATATCAACGCATAATTATATTTGGCGTCGGTTTTTTGTAAAACCGACGCCAAAATTTCCCCGCACATACTATTCGCGTCGGTTTTTAAAAAACCGACGTTATTACGACGACGTTAAAGCCCGTATTTCCACTAGTGATTATAAAACAATTTATAGTAGGATTCACCTGGTTATATTGAAATGATTATATAGAGGGCATGGTCTATTTATGTTTTAATGCTTATAGGGCTCAACCTGGGTATGCTAAAATGCTTATATAAAGGGATTTTTTTTTGGATATGTGATTATTAAATGGACTTTTGGATATGGTTAGAATGGTAATTCAATATTCTTAGAGATATTCTGAAATGGTTTCAAAGCAGGTTGATTGTTATACTGTATTAATCGATTAATTAATACTCATATTTTATCATTTTATTGTATGGACGTACTATCAAACTAGTTTTGTTTAGAAACGATGGTGTTGACCTATTGAGTTATACTCACACCATATTCAGGATTCCATTTGGTACTTGAGAAGATTACATGAATGAAAGTTTGGATAAGGATAAGGGACTATTTATTGATTGTTGCTTCCTGGATGGTTTGGATCTTGGAGATGTGACCGACTAGGGATTCAGTATTAGGGTATTTTGAGTTTATTTGTGTCAGCTAGGTCTTTTATCTATATGAATTCTATCATTTCATTTAGTAACATTTCTTCCTAAAATTACATGGCTCATTATTATTTGGTTTAATTGGTTCATCCTTTATCATCTAGGTGTATGATTTACTCTCTCCGTTATTCCCATTACTCTGATATTTGTTTATTTCCATTATGTCAAAACTATGTGCAAGGGGATATAGTCTCCCCAATATTTCTTTACAACCTCACTTCTAGTTATTAGTCTCTATAATATGGGGAGGCATACTTGAGGTCTAGTAACCAACCTTATTTGGACACATGAGAGAGTTATAGATCAGGGGACTTTATAAAGTGGTATCATAGGTTTCTAGCTTCTATTCTATTAATTTACTATTTATAAAAGACTAAAAGGAGGCTTGAATGTGTCGGGACTTGGTAATGAGCTTGTTCATGGGAGTAGCTAACCCATGTAGGGGTTAAAATCCAAGTTCTTATGGATGGGATTATTGTTCACGATGTTCTCTTGTTATGGTTGATATTATTTCACCTTGTTTGATTCACATGTTGTGTGATGTTATTGTTTCTTGAGATTTATACTCATGGTTTTGTATGACATGAGATGAGTATGAATTCATCATGATATGAACATAGGTATATATATTGATATTCATGGAATGAGATGAGTATTTATGCATCATGATAGGCACATAAGGATATATATTGAAATTCATTGACCATGATAGGGACATATTTATTATGTGTGATATATTTTTCTATATGAACCATGAAATGATATACCTATTATATCTGATGAAAAAGGGAATAAATGATCTGTTATGTCATGACAATTCACTTGTTAAGACATATTTAGAGAGACCATGAGCCAATGGTTCTCTATTTTTTTCACATAGTGAGGTTGAACACCTTGTTATATAGTGTTCTCAAGAGTGTATTTGTCTTGTAGAGAAAATTCTTCATTATCATCCAAAAAATTAGCATCATGAGAGATACAATCATCATTATCCTAACACAACTAAACTAGAGATTCTTATAGCTCAAGAGGATCAGATGGATGCTCATCTTCTAAAAAATTATTGAGGGTCATGTGATCCATAGAAAGATATATTGTTTACACTATACCTTAAATTTCTAAGGTTAAGAGAGAGTGTTAGCTACAAAATTCACCTATGTTCATCGGGGAGGGAGGCCCCCGGGCAGTCAAGTTCTAGATTGAGTTAGTCCAGACAATCTTAAAGAATCTCGAGACACCCATAGATAAGAGGGTGAAGCCTACTGTATACATACTTCATGGACCTGCCAAGAATTGGTGGGATAATCTGGAGAAATCAAGGTAGAAATGGGAGTTATCTGATAATTAATTATAGGAAAAGTTTCTAATACACTTATATCCTAAAATAGTGAGGGATGTGAAGGTTCACAAGTCCATGCACCAAATATAGGAGGGCATATTAGTGATGAACTATGATGGAAGCTTCATCAACTTGCAGTGATTAATTCCATATTTAGAAGCTAATGAAATAGAAAGGGTGAGGTGTTTATAGGATGGTATTCACTAAGATATCAGGTCAAATGTGAATGATTTTTTTCTTGAGTAGAATTTTAGATGTGATGAATCAGGCTCTCGTCATAGAAGGGAATTCGAGAGAGGCCCCGAGCAGTGGTCAGTCGATTTTAATAGGGTGAATTGGGAGATCTTATTTTTGTGGTAAGAATCATCTCTATTATAGTGATCACCAAGGAAACAATGGATAAAGGACCCATGGTAGTAGGTATCCATCTCAACATTGTGTTAGGTTGTAGTGTTATCAGTGTGGAAATTTTGTCCACAAGCGACCTCAATGTCAGTACCCTACTTTGGAGTTATGTTATTACAGTAGGTTGGGTCACTTGTAGAGGTTTTGTATGGTAATTAATACATAGATAAGTGTAAGATGATTAGGATGGGTTTGGGAGTTTGCGAAGGACTCAACTTCCCCTCAGTAAACTGGTAGCTAGAGTTCTATTGAAAATTCTGTTCGAGGTAGGGGTGTGGTACCCCAGTGTTGGAATAACAGTACCTAGTAGAGGGTATAGTGTAGGGGAGTCAGACTGGATCCCAAGGAAGAGTTTTAAGTCAACTACATGCTATGCAGTCTACTCTAGCTTATTTGATACATGATCATTACATTCATTTATATCAACATTTTTTTTAAATTTCTTAGGCTTGATTTTGGAAGGATTGTATGGTGTCTTGATCATCAACACACCATTGGGTGTGGGTTTAGAGAATATCAAATGTTGTAAGGAATGTTCTCTATTAATTGATGATCACTGTTTCTTTTGGAAACTATTTGTGATGAAAATGATAGGTTTAAATTTTATTCATGGTATAGATTGGTTATTTAATACCAAGATCATAACTATTTTTATCATAAGATACTTAACTTTATATCTCCAAAAGGAGGAAGATATTTTTCACCAGGATGAGTGGGATCTTTAGGCTGGTCATGCAAGAACAATTTAGTGCCAATTGGATTGTCTCATAGCTCAGATAGAAGGTCTTAATATAGATGATGGTGGAATGTAGCTGGATACATTTCCTCCAGTGGTAGACTATTTTCAAGATGTTTTTCCTAAAGATTTCTATGGTTTACCACTAGATAGGGAGATCAAGTTCATGACCAAGTTGGTGTTTGGAGAATATCTAGTTTCTCTTCCACCTTACAGGATGACACCACTAGAGCTTCAGGAGTTGAAGGTTCAGTTGGAAGATCTATAAGCTAGGGGTTTTGTATGACCTAGTACGTCACTATGGTGTTATTATATGATTTTCACCCAGAAGGATAATGGGACTTTGTACTTATGTCTATAATATCAAAGATTGTACTAAATGATAGTCAAGAACCCCTTATACATGCCGATGATCTATTTGATCAACTGAGAGGTTAAAATATTTTCTCTAAGATTGAATTGATATCAGGGTATCATCAGTTGAGAGTGAGACTATAATACATACCTTAGACTACTTTTTTGAGTAGGTATGTCTTTTAGAAGTTTATAGTGATGTTGTTCAGTCTAAATAATTTACTAATGGTATTCATGACCTTGATGAATCAGATCTTTCATCCTCTACCATATTATTTTGTGGTGGTTTTCATCGAAGAAATCTTACTGTACTCCTAGTCAGTCGATTATCATGCCTAACATCTTGACATCATCTTGATTAAATTTATATAGAATCATATTCATGAAAATATATCAAAATATAATGTATAGATTGATAAAGTAAACTTCTTGGGCTATGTCATCTCATAGGATGGAGTGTCAGTAGACCCAGAGAAGGTTTCATCTATGGTATCTCGAGATAATCCTAATAATCCCTTCATGATTTGAAGTTTTCTAGGTTTGTCAGGTTATTACTGGTGCTTCATCCATGTCTTCTCTCATTTGAAAGCACTGATTTCCAGGATGAACAATAAATGGGTAAAGTTTTTTTGGTTGGATGCTTATGAGAGAGATTTTTAGGAGATGAAGGTAAGGATGACCTCAAAAACGATCCTGAACTTAACTATTCTTAATAAGTCTTATACTATGTACTATGACACATTCAGAGTAGGATCAGGAGGATTTCTGATGCATGAGGATCGAGTGGTTGCTTATGGAACTAGAAATCTAAGTCCGCATGAGTAATATCATCCTACTCACAATCTAGATTTAGTTGTGGTGGTACATTCCTTGAGATGTTGAGACACTATCTTTTGGGAAAGAGGTTTTTGGTGTAGATAGACCACAAGAGCCTCATTTACATATTTTATTAGTGGGACATAAACTATTGGTAGAGGATGTAGGTCAAGTATATAAAATCTTTCGACATTGATATGCTTTATACAGTAGGAAATTGAAACATCATTTTCGATGCCTTAATCTAGAAGACACATACAAAGGTATCATGAGAGTAATGTGATGAGTGGTGGATGATAGAACTCTTTGCAGACATGAATATATATGTTCAGGAGTCCTAGGGATGAGTAAATACGAATTCAACATCTATTATACCTGTGATTTTGGATTGGATCAAGACCGATGAGTTATTTAATTTATAGGGATTAGCTATGAGGTACAACATATATGGTAGGGAACTACTACCAGGACAGTCTCCTAGAATCTATAATACTCTTCTTTTCCATGGTCAAGTATGAGTTCCTATGGGATTTCATGAGGAGTTTATGAGAGAGTTTCATGCTTTTATATGGGTGGTACACCCAGGACTGACAAAGATATATCATGATCTCCATATATTTTACTAGTCTTCAAGAATTAAGAAGGAGGCAGAAGGCTTCATGGTGAGATGTTTTAACTGTCAGTAGATGAAGGCCGAGCATCAAAGGCCTACTGGGCTATTTCAACCTCTACCCATTTCACAGTGTAAGTTAAATACTTTCATTAGGGATTTAGTGATTAAATAGGAAACCTTGAAAGAATTATGTACTATGGGTGATTTTGGATTGAGTAAATAAGGTAGACCACTTCTTTACCATTAGGGAGACCTTCACTATTGATGATATGGGTAGTACTTATATGCATGATATAGTTCAGGTGCACAGTGTTCTTAGGATAATTATTTCTAATCAGGATCCTCTTTTCACTTATCGATTCCAGCAGGGTCTTTAGAAATATCTGGGATTATAGGTTCTTCTTAGAATAATATACCATCCTTAGACAGACATTCAATTTGATTGGACTATTCAGATTCTAGAGTATATGTTACAAGGCTATGTTTTGGGTTTCAATGGTTTATGGGAGAAACATATGGAACTTGTGGAGTTTTCATATAATAACATATTTTAGTGATTGATTTATATGTAAAATTTTGAGGCTTTGTATGTATGTCTATTCTATTTACCTCTTTGTTGGTTGGAGGCAGATGAGTTAGTGATTTTCATATCTAGTCTTGTGCAGGAGACCTTTGAGTAGGTTCATTTGATCAAGAGGTGGTTGTTCCCCCTCAACCCTTAAAGGGGGGGGGGGTAATAATAATAAAAAAATTAATTTTCAATCAGAGAGAGTGGAAAGGGTCGGTCTAGTGGAATATTGATTGAACCTTATACAGTACTACAATTCCATGCATGACATGTTTCAAAAGTCACATCTTTTCAACTATCATCCTAAACCTTCTCATGTGATATACATTGATGATGCAAAACTTGGTGCAGATAAATACTTTTAGGAGAATCCAATATGGATTGTGGACCTTAGTGAGAAGTATCTCTAGAGAAAGACCACACTGCTATTTTGAGTGTAGTGGAAGCATGAGCATGTTAAATAGAATATATGGGATAAGGAATCTGATATACAATCACAATGGCTAGACTTGTTCACTAAGACCCCATAATAATTCTTGGAGTAACTTTGGGATGAGATCTTATATGATGGGGAGGTTTTAAGATTCCATCTTTTCTAGGTAATTCCCTCTTGAGTTTTGGTTGAACCTATTTTAATTGGATTTTCTTTTCTTCTTAAAACCTTGGTGGAAGAGCCTTTTGTTTGGGGGTGGAGAGATTTTATATGGGAAAATGACCTAAAGTTCCGGGATGTATGTTTTTTTTTGAATTAATAAAGTCTGAGTATAAAATTTTAAAAGGTGTTTATGAGGGAAATCTATGGGTTTGGAAAGCTTTATAGATGGTTCATGTTATTTCTATATAATCTGGGCTGAGAGCTATCTGTAGGAAATTTTCACATCATGAATAATTTACACCATATAAACAAATTCCTAGGAAGATGTCATGAACTGGTTCAGAGAAAATGTTTACAAGCCATGAAAATGGTTCATGTTGTGAAATGGTAGATCACGGTTATTTTAACTCAGGGTGAATTTTTCTTTGGCATATTTTATAAATAGAAAAATTCATGTCATGAAAGGTGTTAAGATCATGAATATATAAAGACCAATAATTTTAAACCACCCTGCATGTCTGATTTTTTTCATCCACCCTAAAACCTCCTCTCTCTAACCCTTAGGTGACTCGAGGTGATTTTGTAGAGATTCCTCCCCTTAGAGATGTCTCGTTCTATCATTTAATCTTTAGTGAGTTCCCTCTCTTTGGTTTTCTCATTTTTCTTCTAATATTCTTTGTTATCATGGTTTTATATATTGACCTCCATTGAATCAAGTTTTTATCTTGATGTTTGAGTGATATAGTTTTTCCTTGTGATCTCTTTCACCTTCGTTCTTTATTGGAATAACATGTTCAGAGTGTTTCTTTGATTTATAGATAAAGGTAGGTGGTATAGAACAAAGACCTATGGTCTGTTTCTATTTGTTTAAGTGTGTGTAATATTTTATGATTTCAGTGATACAACATTCACATTAACTAATGGAATAATGGGTGATGATAATCAAATATTTAGGTTACTCCTTGGATCTATTTAGATCCAATAGTGCTAAGACCTGTCTTATGGCTACCTATAAGGTGAGCCTACCCTTGAACAATAATTAACTAGATTTTGGATTAAAATATATTTTACCATGACATGAGACCTTAGGTGGTTGATTATGATAAGATCACTTTGGAAAAGGATTAATTATTTATTGAAATGATAAGAGATACTTTGATATAATATGGGTGTGTATACTAGTATGATAACCGATTAAGATATAATTTGATGAATGAAAGGGTAATTGAAAGAGAAATGATAATTGGCCAGATTGACTGTTGTGGATTATGATGTTATTCCATGTTATTCCTTCTATTATGAATTATGTTTTGATTTATTATATAATTCTTATATAGAGGGATTAGCCTAGTTTCATGCTAAAATTATTATATATAGGTCTTTTACTGGTTATGGTGTAATTCATATATTGAGGGCCTGACCTAGTTTTATACTGAAATACATATATAGAGGGCTTGGTCTAGTTGTGTTAAAATTATTATGTAGAGGGATTATCCTGGTTATGCTGAAATGCTTATACAGAGGGAATGACCTGATTTTTCTATAATGCTTATAGGTATTGGACCATTTATGATGAAATTTATATACAGAGGGCCTTTTCTTGGTTATGTAATTATTCCATGGACTTGTGTTTATGGTTGTCATAGTAATGCTACATGATCAGAGATATTCCATCATGGTGCCGAATATGGTTTATTTTTATACTATATTAATTGCTTAATTAATACTCATTTTTTATCACTTTATTACATGAACTTACTATCAGGATGGTTTTGTTTAGACACAGTGGTTTCAAACTAATGAGTTATACTCACACCCTATTTGGGTTGCCATTTGGTACTTGAGTAGATTACTTGGATACATGTTTGGATAAGGGAAAGGGACCTTGTTGTTGATTATTTCTTTTTGGGTGGGTTGGAGCTTGGAGATGGGACCAACTAGGTATTCGAGAATGGGGTATGTTGAGTTTATTTTTTTCAGCATGGTATTTTAGCTATATGACTTTCAGCAAGTCATTTAGTTACATTTTAGACAGAAATTACATGGTTTATTACTATATGGTTTACTTGGTTCATAATTTATATTTTAGTTGTATGATGTGTTGTTTTTTCTATTTTCATTATCGTGGTATTTTTTATTATTTTAATTATATTTAAACTCTCTACTAGGGTTATAGTATCCCCACTATGTTCTCTAAACCCTTGATGCTAGTTGAAAGCCTATGAAATATAGGAAGGAACACTTGAGGTCTAGTAACCAACTTGATTTGGCCACATGAGAGAGTTCCATATCGAGGGATGTTATAGAATCCATGATCATAAAAAAGTCTGATTTTCATGCATGAGTTATTTAAGACATTTGGGAATTAAATTAATCTATGTTATGAGGAATCAGGTCATCTTTTTTGGATGTAGAGTCATCACTGAATAGGTTGCTAATCGAATTCAAGGAGGAGCTGGGAATCCAACACTTATGTAAAAATAATGGGAAGATGTGGAACCCATGTGACTCTAGATATGTAAGGGTAACACGTTGAAAATCTATGATTTCTATGTGAAGATGAGGAATTTGAAGTCCTGTGAGAAACAATCACCTGTGTGCATAGTAGGGCTCTATAAAGGTGTGAGAAATACCATCTAATATATTCATTGATGAGTTATAATATAGAAACCATGATTGGGGTGAAAAAAAATCATGGAAAGAAGTAGGCCTTTGAGATGAACCTTATAAATATTTTGTGTACATTTATCTGATTTACTGGCATGCATGTGGCGTGATTGCTCAGTTAAACCTAAAATAGATACATATATAGTAACTAGAAATAAAGGTTAAAATTTCAAGAGATTTTAGACTTTGGTTAAAAATAGGAAACACCTAATTCACCATCCTCTCAGGCATCTAAACCAGCCCTATTGGGAATTTCAATTTTCTTAAGAACAAAATCCACCCATTGAATCAAAATAGAACCAATTACTCAAGTAATTGTACCAACCATTCTTGTATTAATATACCACAACCAAAAAAAGGTATAAATATCTATTCAATTAAATAAAGTGAAATATTCAAATATACTATTTTATCTAAGTATTATACTTTACCAAGTAATTTATTTCAATATTTAGTCTATATTAATTCATCACGATGACCTAGAAATCCCATGAGATCATAACATGACCTATCATGATCATATATTATATACACATGAAATTGTTTTCATTCCTCTCACCCAATGGTATGTCAATTTTAATTGAATTTAAATTATCTATATTTCTATATTCAACTAATCCACTAAAAATTATGAGATTAATGAATATGTTTTCAAAAAACCATAAAGTTTATTTTTCTATATATTTGGGTTTTTATTTATTGAAAAACCTTTTTATAAAAGTTGTAAGACTATGAATATGTTGGTATATTCATGAAAGAGTATTTATAGAGGGGTTTTATATTTTTCATGATGTTAGAACCAAAAATTTATGTAAAGGAATTATTTTATACAAATTAATTTTTGTATCCACATAAATATAGTATTTCACGGATTCGTCCTCATTGGTGAAATTAATCCACCATATAAAGGGAGGGTTTTATATATAATTGTTTCATTTGTTAAAGTTTCATGAATAAATAATTTTAAAAGGAATATAAGGATGTGGTTTGTCTACAAATAGGGCTATAATCTCATCTTTAAAAAATGATAAGAGGAAAAAGGATTTAGAGGAGATAATCACTATGATTTTATATAAAAATTACATGATCATATTTTTTACATAAAAGGGTTAATGTGATACATTTTTATGGGTGAAGTGGGATTTTTTGTGATCAGGAGGTTCGTGTGAATATAGTTATGTGAATAATATTTTAGTTTCAAAACTATAAGGAAATTACCTAATATTTTTAGGGTACTGTGATTTTCATTATTTTGGTGAAAGATGAGATTCATGAAACACTAATGGTATTGTAAATAGAGTTGAATCCGATCATTTAAATAATCATATAAAGGAATAATGCATACTCTTTAGTTGAGAGAGTAGTTAATTATCAATGAAAATTAGTTGTAAACTTTTAGGGTCATTGTGGCCATGCTAAATTATAAAGAACAAGAAGTAAGCTCAGTGAGTTTAGTATATCAACACTTCACCATTTCATGCTCCGTATATATAGCCTAGTGTTGCTGAACCATGTAAAAAATTAATTTTGTCTCTCATTATTTACTTTATTGCTTCATATTGATTTTAAAGGAGTGAATTATTAATACAAACAATGTAACAAGATAATTCATGAGGTTCACTTGAATAAAATTAACATACCTTGATTCACCCCCATATAAGAGTATTTACTTTGTTTACAACCAAAAAGTGGTATCGAAGCTAAAGATTCAGATTATTTATGTTATACTATTTTGGTTGTCATGAAAATAGTGAACTATAAATGAATTTCAATCATTTATGCAAATACCTTTCATCTATGGATGAATCAGATGCAATAATACTTCTAATCACTAGGCATGAATGTTTTTATAACTAATATTTAAGGAATTTTGACCAATGTGGAAAACAAAGAATTATCCAAGAGAGACCATAATGAATTGGATGTAAATGATAAAGGAATCAACACATTAGGGGGAGTGTTATCCAAAAAATCTATATAATGGTGATGTTGTGTAAATCCTCACCCACTATATGGAAAATTTTCTCAACATATAAGGAGAAAATTAAAATCTATATGAAGAAAAACTATTGGTTATTTGGAACTAGTAGGGGGAAATTATAATGCACTCAAATGTATCTATGGATATATTCTTTGATTAGGTAAATGTGATTATGTAAGGAATTTTCATATTCTGAGAAACCATCAATGATGTAAAGATTATGAATCATATATTGAGGTGACTTCCACCTCAGTTCAATCCAAAACCATCTATTCTTAAGGATAAGGATTCAAAGGAGATTATATCAGATAGTTTTTATAGTACTCTTATTGAATTTGAAATGAGGAATAAAAAATGATTCTATTTAAAATGAGGAATCATAAGATGTGGGATTCAAGTAAATGAAGAATCTATATATGGAGGATGATCTAAAAAAAGTTATTTTCATAATGTTACGTCATTCCATTACTCAAATTTGAAAATGGAAAAAATAAATTTCAAAGGTAAACTTTAACATGTATTATTTCAATGTGGAAAGGTTAGGAACCTCATAGAATAGTGACCTATGAAGTTTCAAGATAATGTCAATGATGAAGTTCCCATAAATAAATCTTCAAATAACATAATAAGTAGTAGAAGTATCTATAAATTTTTTTCCAAGAAGAATAATATACTTTCACTAGAGGATAATAACTCAGATGAAATGGAAGTTAAAGAAATTTAGGATTATAAATACATTAAATAATAAGTTCTTATAGATATTTTGAAGAAGATTTAAATAGAGAATGACTAAAATTATAACAAAGTTGAAATTGAGGGATGAGTACACAAAAAGGTGTAATTAGAGACTGATATTGAAGAGATACATATTTGGGGAGACAAAAAAATAATTAAAAAGGATCATTTCATGATTAAAAACAATATATACTACATAAATAAGAGTATAAAGTTTATTTGAAGTCTAAAATTTATAATCTAAAATATAAAAAGTGGAAAATTTAAAAAATAATAATTATTGAATATAGAATAAAGATTAAAGAGGGCCAAAAAAATTTATATATTTACCCGAACAATAAATAATCAAGTAAAATGAATTGAGGATCTTGAATGATAAATCATCAATCTATGGATGAAAATTAAATACCAGGAGTGACTGTTGACTCCTAAAATGGAATCAAGAAATTAGATCTTATAGGATATGGAGTAGGTGCAAGAGAAGTATAGAGATCCAAAAATTCAGTTACATGATTTCCTTAAATAGAAAAATACCCATAATAAAGACTAACTAGTATATGGATTTATCATAATAAAAAATTATTTGTGATTTACAATAAACTACAAAATCCCACTCAGAGAAGAAATATTTATTTTAGTGTATCTCAAAAAAAAAATACCCAATGAGCCTAAATATCCATCGATGCTATAGTGAAGATTCAAATTAATAAACTACAAATCACATGTTGTTGTAGATATATGGGACTTATTGGAAATTTATGTTTGATATCAAAAAGGTACTGGGAATATATGAGTGAAACATAGGCACCATAGTGGAAATCAATATCCCAAACATGCTTTTGATGGATATTATTTCTAGTTTTGTGGATATAAGTATATAACTAAGTATTCTTATCAATAATGTAGAATAACGTTCCTATGGATAACTAAAGTATCAATAAACAATAGTTTGAGGATTCATTAAGTGGGATGAAAACACAAAATCAATATACATCTTTACATGAAGATGTTAGCCAATCATATTCAAAGTAGGATAAAACTTATCAATCACCATTGGTTATGAAGTCATAGACATGGATAAAAAATAAATGATCTAATAAGGAAGTGGTTACAAATATTTCCTTGAAGGAAATATATTAATTATAAGGTCATCAATAAATCCTCATAACCCGTACCTATTAATTTCTCTATTTGTTATTTTACTATTCCATAACTCATGGGTACTAAGACACAACCATTATTCTATAAGGAAAGGTAACACTGTGAACCATCTAAGAAAACAACATTAATAAAATAAGAAAAAATTATCTGACCACTACCTTTATCTTAGTAAAACTACCAAAACTTTATCCACAACACATTTCCATACCAAAACAATTACCCCACTATCAACCACAATAATCTTCCACCACAACAATATTAAGTAAAGATCAACCCTCATCTTTTCAACATAACTAGAAAATAGGCTTCAATTTAAATCATAATAAGGGATATAATATTATATAATATATTAAAAAAATCCTAATACCAACATAAAAAAATGTCAATAAATAATAAACATTGTTTTAACCAATACATATAATCTTAAATCAAAGAAGGACCAAGCATATCCATCTACTAAAATTAATTTCATTAACATAATATTTTCTAACAATATTGAAAGTTATTAATCAATTATGAATAGGATTAAACACCATAAAATATAATAATCTAGGACCACTAGAATTTTTTAATATCAAATTAGTATACTCAATGAATATCTCTAACACATTAAACAATTCACAAAAATTACATTGAAAATTTTCAATCACATGATCAATATTCTTTCCAAATTTATATCTTTATGTTGTTTAAAAAATTTAGATATGATATTAAAAAAATCATATCCATAATATACCTTGAAATATATGAAATAACAAAAACTAATTACATGAATATAATCATAATAACATGAAAAATATAACATCCCTTTCATTTTTCTTGGTTATATATTATTTTCTTCCTTAAATCAATATCAACTATTTACCCATTCAAATATAAAGAAAGAAAATAAAAAATTCACTCATATATAAAATTTATGCAAAGTCTTGAATCCATCAACTCAATAATAATCTTCAATTATCAATGAATAAGATGATATAAAGGATGAAGTACCTCGATATGAGACCTTATAATGAACCCATGAACCCTGAGGACATCATCCATCCTGAAACCTCTATCAGTAATTGATAAATAATAAAAAATAATTAAATAATATGAATTTATTGAATTGTAAAGAATAAAAAATAGAATTACATAGAGAAAAAGAGAATAAAAAATTTACATTAGATCAAAGGTAATCATTTTACAAAGAAAGGGCTTAAGTATTAATCAAATAATCCTAGATTTATCTGAAATGATCCCAAAACCACCTATGGTTTGACAGAAGGAAGAAAAATAATTAATTTTAGAGGAACCCCAAATTTATAGATAAATCTATAAAACTCCATGTCATTATGGGATAAATATTTATTTACTCTTTAGATATCTTATATGTGAAGATCATGTCATAATCTCACCATGCGCTCACTTTTTTCTCACAATGAATGAATGTTCCTTTAATGAGAATAAAAGTGACCATAACATGGCTAAGGTTATCATTACCATGTGATCAAATCACATAATTTTTTTTTATAATTCTCAGAATTTTTCTTTAATACAATCTAACCTAGGACAATCTGATAGCATGCACTACGACACAACAACTCATAGAGAGATATAATAAAGGAACTAAAAAAACAGGAATTCATGAAAAAAACCTATAACCATGGTAGAATCTATACCAATATGATATTAAACAATAACCCACATAATATTAAACCAAAAATAATTAGAACTTTATTCCATGCCAAGACTCTTTATGCCCCAACAGAACCCACCTAGGAATAACTCAAAGGACTTTATGTAATATTAACCCATATAATTTCCCTTAAGTAAGAATGACCCTAGAACTCCCAAATCACTTTATTATATACCATAACATATCATTCCACAACCAATAATCAAGGAATGATATGTGAGTGAAACCATCCAAACTTCTTACCTCACCCTCAAGACTACCATCAATTATCCACAAACTGCATCAACACTCAATAAATAAAAATCAAGGGTTTAGAAAATTATAAACCTTTATCAATTATATAAATGTTTGGATACTACATATTAGTTGACATGGAACACAAGTAAATATATTCAAATTATGACACATTAAAACCTATTAGACTTTTATTATTTCAGGAAAATTTATAGTGATTATCCTAAATATTAAAATGATACTTGAAACCATTCTAATGTATTATCTATAAATGTCATAATTACTTTCAGTGTACATATAGAAATTAATATTAAATTAAATTATATGTTTTCAAATTAAAAATTATTACCATAATTATGAATTAAATGAAATTATATTTTTATTATTTATATATTTCATGTAAAAAACATCTTGTTAATTATTTTTAAATTTATCGACCTCTATTAGTTAAATATTTAAAATTATTATTGGATACAGGAGTTATAGTGTATGCTAATCACAAAAAATAATATTTCATTTCAATATCCTTATTATTTGGAATAATAAATTAATTTCATATATGTGATTTTTTATGGTAAACCATTTAATAAATATAAATTAACATACATAATTAGGTTGCAAAATTCCATGAAAATCATATTCCATTGATATAATAAAATTTTACCTCAATGAAATTAATAAAACACATTGATAAAAATATTAATTTTAATGTTGGGATATGGTGTGTCACATTATCCATTTACATGGGATTAAAAAATTTATTTGGTAAATGATACAACACTTTTTGGATTGGGGTTTCTTTGAGTGTTAGAAATAAAATTTTCATATTAAAATAAATCTTAGAAAATTTGAGTTTTTTAGAGCTTTATCAAGAAGATGAATTTTTTGTGTAGTTTTGGAGAGTCTTAAGTGATTATTTAGATATATAAATATGTTTATAAAATACTAGGAGTTAAAATTTTAGGATATATATATATTTGGTGGATTATTATGGGTGATAGGAAAAATCATTGGAACCCTTGTCTTAATGGAGTAGGAGTTTTTTGGATGGGCAGTGGCATAAAGGCACTTACCATGACACCAAAAACTATATAATAGTCTACCAAGATAACTATAGTCTCCCCAAGAGACTAATAAAACTTAAAAACTTTTTTTGGAGTATCCTAACCCACCTTTTATGTGGGGGGTTTTACTTATTTTAAAATGTCTATTTTATAACATTATTGGGGTTTATTTCTATATGAAATTCAATAAAAGGAGGTTCACCTCTCCCCCTTCATGTTCTTTTGTCCTTCTATATTTAATTTATGGTATTTGATATGTTTTTTTCATTAATTCATTGCAATATATCCTCATTCCAATGTATTTTGTCTTATAATTCTTGTTCGTCCCCTTCCTCTTCTTTAATTTCTTATTTAGGTGTTTTGGGATAGGGATTTGGATTTTAATATCACCAGATCATGATAATATCATATTACAATAAATATTAATTCATTATTAGTGGATAGAGGAGGCTCATGAATGATTAATAAATGTAATTTAATCTATTTTTTTTTAATTTATAATTTTTATGTTTATCTTTACAATTTATTTTCTCAATTTCAATTAAAATTGGTTTATGGTTCAAGATGAGAAATTGTGAAATTTTTCTATAGTAGGCCAACTAGATTGTCAAATTTCATCTACAATATATTTCATATATTAATAGTGTCAATATATCATTCAATGATATTTTTCATTATTATGTAAATGTTAGTATATTATATGGATTGATTAACCCATGAAATTTTTTAGGTTTTTTATATAATAGGGGCCCAATCACATCGAGGATTACTAGTAAAAACCTATATGGAAATAGTTAAACATAATTCTAGGTTGGTGTATTTTAATTATTTTACTATTTTTATTGATTTATAATGTGTGTTACTTACACCACATTATATTATGTTTATACATACTTATCATTATCATCATCATGGTTTTGAACCATCTTGAGATCCTATTAAATGGGATGGGACTTGGAAAAAATTAATAGTCCCCAAAAGTTGGTATAATTGGTTTAAATATTTCATTTAGTTTTTCCCTAGTTGAACAAGTGTCACTGGTCCACTTTATGAATTTCATTAGTGTTGTTCTTGATGATATGGTTTTTAAGAATGAGTGTATAAGAAATTTTTATATTTTAAATAATTTCGTGTTTCTAAATTATATTTACATTTAAATAGATATTTATTTAAATAAATTTAATTTATATTTCAATTGGATCATGTTTTTAAAATAATTATTTGAAATTTTATTTCTTCTATTAATAAAATGATGACACGAGATTCCATTATAATTTTTTTGATGAGGTATTCACACATATTTTAAGGAGGAGGAGATGGATATAGAATATGAAATTATCATAAAAAATATTAGTATATGGAATATAATAGTTTTATTATTTTATCATGGTTGAAGAATATTTGAAGGTGGTAGAATAAGAAATAAAACTGAAACATTGAGTTAAAAGCTATATTGCTTCTTTAGACAACCTCTATTACATTACACCTTATCCCTATAAGGTTGGTATTATTCCCAAAATAATACTTCTATAATGTGGGGAGAGATTATATAAAGGTATTTTGGTAGGTATTTTCTAAACAAAATGGCTATTGAAGTGTGGATATGAGAGGAGAGGGGGTTTTCTTTTATATGTGAGGGGAGGGTCAATCTTGGAATTTCTTAAAGTATTAAATTAATATAGAATATTTTTCATGTAAAATTGGATCTAAAACTGATATGATTTTAATATTTGATGGTTTTTAGTATAAATAATGTCATAAAATAAATTTTGCATAATTTTTGGTGATGTTTTAACCCTTTTCTCTTTGTTTTAACCCCTACTAATTCTTTTGACAATTACTATGATATTAATGTTTTTTACTCTTTAAGAGTAATAAAAATTACTATAAATGGTAAATTCACCCATAAATAGAACATGATGGATAATTTAAACCATATATAATTCAATTGGATGAATAAATTATTATTTTTTGAATTTTAAATAATTTAATAAAATATTGTTTATTATAAAATATCATTAATGTAATTTTTTGGAAATACCTGAAATATTATAATATAATATGTGTCTAACTCATTTAAAATGGTTCTAAAATGAAATTTATTCAAATATAAGGAGAATATGTTATTAATAAAATCTTCAAATAAAATTTAGATAGGTTTATATATCATTGTAAAATATATCATCTGGTTTAACCCCTTGGTAAACAAATTGTAACCTTAACCGTGGTGATAAATTTTTCAATATTAAAGGATTATAATTTTAATTATAAGGTGAAAATTGTATCATAAATTTACAAGGTATGAAATTATAAATACTTTATCATCCTAATTTTCCTCTTTCAATATTTATATATTTTTAAATGACTTAATAAAATATTATTTAATATAAAATATTATTAATGATATTTTTGACACTTTCCATTTAGTTTTACTTTAAAGACAAAAATATAGAAATTTATTTCAAATATAAACCTTATAAACATAACCAATTAGTTATATTTATATAAAAAATTAAACGATAACTATAAAAAATCCTAAAAAAATATTACTTATAGAGTTCTATAATCATTTACTTGATTTTTCTACTGCTTTCTCGAGCACTATGTCAACATTGCATAAGAATTTAAAGCAATTATTTCATCCTTACAAAAATAAAAAATACTATGATAAAAATAAATCATTTATATTTCAGATAAATTTTTTAACTAATAATTAGTTATTTTTATCAATTTCTAATTTTTTTTAAAAAATTAAGAGCAAGAGAGTGACATTTTTATTTTGTCATTTACTTAAAATATTATAATGGAAAAAATAAATGATAAATAGAAAAGGTAATATTTTATAATTTTTAATGATTATAGATGAAATATAATCATAAAATGAAATTAAGGAAAGTTTTTGAAATAAATTTAGGCCTCATCCCATTAGTTTTAACCATAATTAACCCATTTTCCTTTATCATGGTAACAAAAATTTACTACAGTTATTATTCATATTGAGAAAAAATTAAGTTGAACTTGTTACTTAATATTAATTATGATTAATCCAAATATCTAATCAATTTTATCAAATTTAATTTCAAGAATCAGAAAAATTTAATTTAAAATTAAACATGAAAAATGTTATGAAAAGCAATTTTCTAAAAAATTCCCTTTTAAGTATAAAATATATTTTTATAGAAAAGTCAAGGATAATGTAAAATAAAAAGATAAGTTTTTTATTATTAATCAAACTAAAACAACTAAATTTTAAAAATAATACAAAATATAATTTGACTTTGTAAATACTTGAAAAGAAAAAACAATTTTCAATATAAATTATCATTTTCACTATTCATTGAAAAATCAAACTTTTTAGATTATTCCAGAAAATTAATCCTAAGATAATTTTGACATAATGAATTAAGAAATGATATTATTTTTATTAAATTAAATTTCAAAAATTTCTATAAATTAATTATAATATTTCCTCAAATGAAGCAATAAAAACTACTTTTGAAGAAAACATATTTTTGAAGACTAAAATGAATTTTCTAAAAATTTGAGTGATTATTTAATAAGAATTAATAAATAAAATTTTAACGAGGAGGATATTTATATATTTTTCACATTCCTATCATAGGGTGGTGTAAAATCAATTAATTTATTTTCTAGTACAACACAGTTGCTAATGAGGGTCATCTCTTTTGGGGAACTATTGCAGTCAAACACTCACCACTTATAATTTTTTATTGTGTTTTATATTTATGTAATAAAATTAAAATAAACTGGGGTTTGAGAAAATATAATTTAATAATAAAATTAAATATATATATGTAATGAAAATTGAATTATGTTGGATTGAAAGAAGATCCTCTTTAGAGATCACACGGTGTAAACCTTTATTACCTCATTATTAATTTGATAATTAATGAAAAAACATCATAATATGTGTAAAAATACTTATATTACCATGTTGTAAATATGTAGTGCACTTAACAATCACCAATTACACCACACATCCACCCCCTCGACCGAGGGATAATATTATAGAAGAGAAACCTAAATATCAGGTGGAATGTGGAGACAGAAAGGAACCTTTTCCACAAAGACCCCCCTCATAATATCTATAATAAAATAATAAAAATTAAGAATGAAATTTCATAGACTTTATTTCAACATTGGATTACTCCCCTAATAAATTCCTTGAGTTAGTTACACATTATCATGAGTATAATATATTACAGTGGAGAAGAAGAAGGTGAAAAAAAATTTAAAAATGAAATAATGAGAGGAATATGGAGGATAATATATATTAAAATAGTATACAACTATTACATATAAAAATAAATACTTAAAAAATGAAAAATTTATAACTCTTTTGAATGAGAGAGGAGGTGTACAAATTTATATCCATGAGGGTGGATCATTTTTGATATAGATTTTTCTTCTGAAAGATCATGCATGGTAGAAATATAAATGGATGAATTGGAAAAAGATATATTCTGAAAAGTAGTTACTATAAGTATTTCCCTTGCATACACATAATTACGACTTCATTGAACACATATAGAATGTGTTAAGATCAATTTACTTTGGAAAAAATTTATGGATAGGATGACTCTTCATATTCCCATATACAAAGTTCCCTCGAAAATAAGGCCTTGATATATGAAGAATCATGTGGGGAAATAGTTATGAAAAATGTTCCATTAGATTTTCTATTTCTATACGTGAAATTTTAAATCAATTGGGCTTATAAATTTTGAGATGTGGGTCCATTTTCAGAATTCATATATTATGGTAACAAATTGTAAGGTTTCAATTGTAATATTGATTAGGAACTCAAAATGTTGGATTGAGATTTGGGTCCAGTTGAATGAAATTAATCCCAATGAATATAGAATCCTAAAAAATGAAATTTTCAATTTGTATTAGTGTTGAGAAAGTTATGTCTGAATTAAAAAATTGTCTTAATATAAATAAAATTAAAAAATATACCACTTTTATAATTAAGAACAAAATAATTATAAAACCATAAATGTGAAAATTTCCCAAAACTAATACTTTGGCAGGATTGAAACAATGAAATTCAGAGTATAATTATTGAAAATCTTGGATTTTTCAATTCCACTACACTTAAACATTTCAATCATGGGAAATCATTTAATATCAAGGTAAAAAAAACTTCCCAATGTATCAATGACAACACTATATAATTATCACATCAAAGGAAAATATCATGCCCACTACATGGATAAAAATCACCTAAATCCTCAAAATCAGAAAAATACAATCAATATTATGTTAATACTCATGTGAATTTTGTACCTACCTTCCCATAAATTTATCACTCTTCAATCAAGATTTTTTATGGGGATATTTTATCATTATCAAGAACATGTATGATATCAATATAGATTGTTATCCTCCCAGTGCATCTACTTCACAGAGTCATAAACATGTCAATCCTGAGGTCTTTTATGTGGGTTGTTCTGAGGATGAGGGTTGAAAAGTTTTAAATGTAAAAATATAGATGTATAATGAGGAGGGTTAAGCTCTTAAGTGAAGTAAATGAATTAAAATAGTTTTTGTCAAGAATAGTTTGCTCCTCAATCATCTAAAAAACAAATCACCTCTATAAATCTATTTCATTGATTGGGTAGTTCACACTTTATCATTTCAAAAAAAAATCTTACATATTTTACCCCATTAGTAGAATTGTTTCATCTTGAATTTATATCTTTAATTTCTCTTCAGAATAAAATTTTTGAAGAAAATAGATGAAAAGTTTGATGTTCAAGTATTGGTGAAATAATATCTCATCTTTTTAACAAAATTGGTTCCACCCATCCGTCTTTCCATAATGAAATTTCTTCGAAAAAAGTAGTAATAATTTTGAAAACACTTTTTTTATTAGTCAAACAAACTCTAAAAATCATCACAATACAACCAAAGCCCCCCACACTTGAGTTAAAAAATAATCATGCATTTAAATTATAGATCAGGATAGAAATGAAAAAATGGTTCATATTGGGGCTTCCTAACAAGGTTAATCATGGATACTGGGGGATTAATAAAGGTTAGATATAAATTTAGTCCAAAATAAGAGTTGAATGTAAAAAATCACTTTCAAATTGGTTCCTAAATCATAAATAACACATTCCATGAATTATAATAGCATTAAAAAAATTCAAAAACAATAAGTTTTGGATCAAACAATATGTTTTAAGACTTTTTAGAGAAATTGAAATTTAAAAAATATATACAAAAGTTTTATAAACCACTTGGGTTGGGAAAAATTTTCAATTTGGACGGTACAAGTGTACATGAGTTTCATATTCAATAAAAATTCATCCAATTAAAATATTGTAAATAAAGAAACAAAATACAATCAATAATCATTTAAATAATTATATATTTAAATAAATTAATGTTATAAAAATACCAAGAATGTTTGTATTTCACAAAGCATTCTATTTAAGATAAATAATATTAAAAACAAACCAAAAATGAAACAAAAAATTCAAAACATGAAAAATTCAAAAAAACATAATAAACAAAAAGAAAGAAATAAAAATTCCAAAAAATAGGTTGAAATACCTCCCCAAACTTATTACATTTCTACCCATATTTTAGGTAAAATAAAATCAATAAAACTTTGAATAAAAAATTTTAATTAGGAAGTAAAGAAAAATAAAAATAAAAATAGAGACACAACCTGATTTATTTTTATGTAACAATCTTGAGTTAGGATCCTAAATTTATCAACATTAAACGTGAAATAAATGAATAAAAAACATAAAATAAATAAATAAAAAGAAATAGAAATGGGAAATAAAAGGGAAAAATATTGGTTTAGAACCCAAAGTGGGTTCTAGGTTTTTACTAAACCTAGTGAGGTAGTTATATAATATTATCCATAATCCAAAAGTGGGTGCGACTTCTTTGAGTTAAAACACCACATGTGACTTTCACTTGTTTCCATTAGTAGACACTAATAATAGAGACAAACAAAGAATATAAGAAAATACCCAACCCCCAAGAAATAATAAAGGGAGAATTTGTGGGCTAGTGGGGGAGGTAAAAGAAGATAGAGGTTCTCCCTGTTAAATTCCATGGTGTCCAGCTCTATATGGTATTCAAGTAGAAGTATAAGAGAAAGTCGAATCACCACATGAATATCCAACGCTTATTCTTCTACTACTATATGTGTGGCCTCTTCCTTAAAATAAATGTATAGGTATTTCTCTATGTGTGATATTCTAGAAAGTTTATATAAGTAGAAGTCTAAAAAAAATATAACTTGAATAATATTAAAACATGAAAAATTAATAAAATATATTCCCTTTAAAGTAAGTCATATTAGAAATTGATCTACTCTATTTGGGACACTAGAAGCTTTGTATTAGTATGTGTATCATCATCGTCATCTTCCAAAGTAAGAGGGAGGTATAAAGGTGATGATTTTTCATTATCAAAGATATAATAATCACTTAATTTTAATCTTCTAAAAAGTATGACCAATACCCATCCAAATCATCTTGATCTCACACATATATATAATTTATTTTGTATTTTTCATAAATATATTCTAGAAATGGTTGAGAGAGGTCAAATCAATCTTCAAGTAACTTCTTCTTGGCCTCCTCAGGTTATCTAACTTAAAAAATTAGTGGGGATACTTCTTATACCATTAGTTCTAGTTCTTTATCCAATTGTTTCTCCTAGGATGTATAAACATATTCAGCTATTAATTTCATTTTTCTCTTCATGTTCTATAATGTGTCACTAGACCTTTTAAAATTTTCTTAAATATTAGTTTCAACAACCTTTTATTGGTGTTTCAACTTTTAATAATCAATCTATGTATAAGTATGGTAGTATAAATACATCATAGGGATTTTTTTAGATATTTTTTTTAAAATGAATGAAATATTTTTTTTACAAAATTATGAATAAAACAGTCATTTAAGACCACATGAATCTCAAAAAATGAAACTATGTTTTGAGATGTTTATCATATGGAGGTGAAAAATTTATTAATTTATTTTCTAGTGTAGCACATTGTCTAACCTTGGTTGTTTCTATTTATGAGCTATTGCGGTCAAATATTCACAAATTATGATTTAATTTTTTATTTTTTTTATTGTTTTCAATTTATGAAATAAAATTAAAATAAATGGGTTTTTGAGAATATATAAGAAAATACTAAAATAAAATATATATACTTAATCCAAATATAATGAATGAAAACAGAATGATGTTAGATATAAAGGAGATCCTCCGAGGAAAACACACAAAGTGAACCTTCATCCTATCATTTTCATTTTTATATTTACTTAATAAAAACACTCAATTTTATAAGGGAATATCTGTTTTTACCTATGTTTTGAATATGTGTAACATTTAATTTTAACCAAGTACATCGAATATCCAACTCATTGATCAAGGGAGAATACTACAGAAGAGAAAGCTAAAAATCAATGGTAAGTGGAGACATAAAGTCACCTTTTCCACTAAGATACCTCTAGATATAACTCTAATAAAATAATAAAAATTAAGTATTAATGTTTAAATAATTTGGTTTAAAACTAGATTTATCCCCCATGAAATTCCAAGGATTATTTAATCACGATCATTAGTGTAAGAGATCACAGTGGAGAAGAATAAGGTGAGAAAGAGATAAAAAGTGAAATAATAAGATAAATAAGATGAATAATATATATAAAAATATAAAAAAAACCATTCTAGTAGAAACTACCTACTTAGAAAATGAAAAATTCCCAACTCCTTTGAATGAGAGAGGAGGTGTAAAAATTTATAGCCATGATGGTGGATCATTTTTTCTCAAGATTTTTAATCTGAAAGTTTATATGTACAAGACATATTAAATGGATGAATTAGAAAATGTATTATTCTGGAAAGATATTCCCCTATGTATTTCATGTGTTCCTAAAAAAATTTAAGATTCATTAGACACTTATATAATTCCTTATGATTTATTTACTAAAGAATGTTTTTGGACATGAAGACTCTTTATATTTATATGCATTGAGTTCCCATGAATTTATGACCTTGATATCAGCATAATCATGTTGGGAAATAGTTTTAAAAATGTTTCTTTATATTTTATCTTTCACCATGTCAAATTTTAGATCAATTAGTCATGATACATTTCAGATGTAGACCCATATTCAAAATTCATCCAATCTAGGCACATATTTGATATCTTGACTTGTGATCTTGATTTTGACCACAAAATATTGGATTAATCTTTGGTAATAGTTGAATGCAATGAATAAAAATGAATATATAATCCTATAAAAGTAATTTTTAAATTTATATTAATTTATAGAGTGTTATTATTGAATTAAAAAATTGATATAAAATAAATACAATTCCAAAAATAGGCCATTTTCATAATTAAGCTCTACATAATTCTAAAATAAAAAAATGTGACAATTTCCCATAAAGTGTTTTTTTTGGATTAAAACATTGAAATTAAAAGTATAATTATTGAAATTATTGGATTTTTGAATTCCTTCAAACATAAAATTTGCACACCTGAACAATCATCTAATACTAAGGTCAAAACAAACTTTCTAAGGTATCAATGACACAACTACCTAATTATAACATTAAAAGAAAATATTATGCCTCCTACATGGATAAAAATTTACTAAATCCTAAAAAATCATAAAAATCCATTAAATATCATTTTAATACTCATGTGAATCTTATACCTACATCCTTATAAATGCCTCTCTCTTCACTCAATTTTTTTTGATATATAGTTTTTCTCATTCTAAATAACATGCATGATATCTATGATCTTGATATAATCATATTTTCTATACTTCAAGAACTCATAAAAATTTAAGTTATGTGGAATTTTATTTTTCTAGTTCTGAGTTTAAGGCTTTTAAGGTTTTAAATATAAAAATATCAGAGTCTTAATGAGGAGGGTTAATCTCTAAATTGATGTAAATGGATGGAAACATTTTTTCTCAATAATTGTGTAATACTTAGTCATATCAACATAAAATCACTTATAAACATATCTTTCATTAATTAGGTATTTTACACATTATCATTTTATTAGTAAAAATAAATTTCTTTCTTCTTTTACCACATTTATTTCATTTTTTAAACTTGAATTCAGATATAATATTTCTCTTCAAAATCATAATTTTTTAGAAAAAGAGAGGAAAATTTTGAACCTAAAGTATTTGTGAAATATCATCCCATATTTTTAATTATATTTAGGCCACCCATCCATATTTACATCTTGAAATTTCTTCTTACAAAATAGTTAAAAATATAACATCTCTTTTTTCTTCTATTTTTTTTTTAAAATCAGTACAACAAAATAAAAGTCCCCTCCATACTTGATTTAAAAAATAATCATGATTTTATCTTCTAGAGTGGGTTAGAAAGGGATAAATTTCTTGTAATTTAGTATCCTAAAAATATATTTCATTGTTACTTGGGGATTAATAAATTTCATATTTAATGGTAGGACAAAATAAGAGTTGAATGTAAAAACAAGCTTATAAAATGGTGCCTCAATCATACTTAACACACATCATAAATGCTATTATAATTAAAAAATAAAAAAACAAGTTTTGGATCAGAAAAAAACATCTCAAGACTCTTAAGAATAATATAAATGTAAATAATATGTCAAAAAGTTTTATAAAACTCTTAGCATGGGAAATATTTTTAAATTTTAAAAGTTCTAGTGCATATGAGTTTCACTTTAAATCAAACTACATCGAATTAAAAGATTAGAAATAAGGAAAAATGATTTATTGAGAAATAATTTAAATCTATAGATATTAAAATATAGAAATTTTCCAAAAAAAACAATATGTTTTGGATTTCCCAAATAATTATATTTAACCTCAATAATCCAAATAACACACCAAAAATAAATAATTGAATGAAAAGCATAAGAAACCTAGAAAAAAACTTGAAAAACTAAAAAGGAAACACATTAAAAACCCCCAAAAATACCTTGAAATACCTTACCCAAACTTATTCTATTTATGAACATATTTTTAAGTCAAATAAAATTAAAATAAAATTTAAATATATACTTTAAATTGAGAATAATATAAAATAAAGAAAAGGTGCGACAAAAAGTAATTTATTTTTAAGTGGAAGCCTTGAGTTATGCTCCTAGATTATACCACTTTAAACCTAAATAAAATCAAGGAAAATCATAATAAAAATAAATATAAATAAATATAAAGGGGAAATAAAAGAGATAAAGATCACTTTAGACCCCCAAGAATGTTATATGTTTTTACTTCCCCTCATCAGGTAGTTGTATAATTTTATCACTAATTTGATTGTGGGTGTGCTTTCTTTGATATGAACCACCACATGTTAATTTTCTTAGTTTCCATGAGTAAAAACTAAGAATGGATACCCCAAAAATAAGGTATGAAAAGTAACAACCCCTCAGAAAGAATAAAAAGAGAATTTGTGGTCCAATGGGGAGGGAAACGAAGATAGGGATTCTCCCTATTGTATTATGGGTAATACTCCTCCATACAGAATGTATGTTGATGTTGAAGAGGAATCCACATCACCACATATGAATCCATCACTTTTTATTCTACTAGTACCTATGTTTTCTCTTTCTTAATAGGAATTTATAGGGCCTATTCTTTGTGTAATATGTCAAAAATCTTAGAGAAAGAGAATTTAGAAGATAATTAAAATTGAATAATATTAAAATATAAAGAATCAATGAAAAATATTTCTTTCAATTAAGTTATCTTGGAACTCAATCTATTATATAAGGTCCACTGATAGCTCTATCTCAGTAGGTGCATTCATCATTTTCTTCCAAAGAAAGAGAGAGGTATAAAGGTGCTTATTTTTTATTATCATAGATGGGAGAATCACTTACCTTTTAATCTAATATAATGTATGACCAATACTAATCTAAATTATCTTTATCTCCTAAATAAACATTAGATGGAATTTCTTCTTCATAAAATATTCAAGAAATGGTTGAGAGAGGTCAAATTGATCTTTAAGTGACTTATTCTTATCCTCTTCAGGTTCTTCAACTTGAAAAATTAGTGGGGATACTTCATCCACCACTGGTTTGGGTTCTTTCTCCAAATTCTGCTCTAGGGATGCATGAACATATTCAGATATTCATTCCATTTTTATATTAATTTATTATAATGTTTCATTAATCCTTTGCAACTAGGATTTAAGATTCGTTCCAAACACTTGGTATTGGTGTTTCACTTATGAGTAATAAATCCATGAATAATTATGGTAGTTTGAATACATTATGGAATATTTTTTAAATTTTTTTAGGTAAATTGAAATGAAATTATTTACAAAATTATGAATAAAAATAGTGGGTGAAGACCAATTGGATACCCTATAATAGAACCAGGTTTTTACATGCCTGTCACAGGCTAGTGAATTTTTTTTAATTTATTTCCTAGTACAACATAGTAGCTGAACTGAGTTTCCTATCTTGAGGAGATATTATGAAAAAAACTCACTAATTATAAGTCACTTTTTATTTTATTTTTTATGTTTTCTATTTATGAAATAAAATTAAAAAAACTGGGGGGTTGAGAACATTGAATGCAATATTAAAAGTAAATATATAGATACAAATAAACATAATGATGTTTGACACAAATGAGATCCTCCCAAGATAACACCCATAGTGAAACTTCATTGTATCATTATTAATATCATACTTACTTGATTATTAAACTCTATAATATATGTGAACATCCTATTTTACCCATGTTATGAATATGTGATGCACTTAGCGATCACCAAGTATAACACATGTCTGCCTCCTAGATTAAGGGAGAATATTGAATAATAGAAACCTAAAACTAAAGTGGATAGTGGAGAAACAAAGTCATATTTTCCACTAAGATCCCCCTCATCCTAAATATATGAAAGTAAGAAACATTAAGCATGAATTTTCAAAGACTTGGGTTCAGCATTGGATTCCCCCCAGATAATTCCTTGGGTGAGTTACTCATGATCATTATTATAAGTAATCAAAGTGAAGAAGAATGAGGTGGAAACAGAAAAGTTAAAAATAAAATAATTAGAGGAAGAAAAAGTGTAATATATATTAAAATAGTAAAAACCTATTCCATCCACTACTCCCTACTATGAAATTAAAAAGATTCCCAACTCATTTGAATGGGAGAGGAGGTGTACAAATATATATCCATGAGGGTGGATCATTTTCACTCCATATTTTCCCTAAAAAGTTTATACATGGTAGACATAATAAATTAGCCAAATTGGAAACTTTTTTCTTCTATAAAGTTATTATACTATGTATTTATCATGATCCAATAAAATTTCACATTCATTAGACACATATAGAATGAGTTATGACCAATTTAATATGGAATTTTTTTAGATAGGAAGACTCTTTATATTTCTATGAATCAAGTTACCATGAATTTGGGTACTTTATTTTGATAGAATCACATGGTGACACAATTATAATTTTTTGTCTTTAGATGTTATATTTCTCCACGATAAATTTTAGGTCAATTAGGCTTCTACTTGGGAGATGTAGGACCATCTTAAAATTCATCCAATCTAGACAAAAATTCCAAGCCATGTGTCATGACCCATCCCTCGGGGCCCGTATCGTGACTACCCCAAGCCCGTCTTCCATAGGCCAGGGGCTGGTGACTAGCACAAAAGGCTTAATTCCCTAAAACTGGGAAGGAATTGCCTTTATAAATCATAAACACACACAACCAGAGTACATGCGAAAGCAAACACTAAGTAAAATCTGTATAACAAGTGTACTGAAAGTAATGGGGGCTAGAATACAAGCCCAAATGTAAAGTACAAATACAACTGAAAGAAAGTACAACTAAAAAAGGGACAAACAACTTAAAGGTGAAAGTAGCTCTTGGATCATCCTCAGGGGTTCCTACCTGAAGGGTAGGAACAGATGGCCTCTACAACACTCCACGTCCGTCAGAATCCACTGTGTACTGATACGTCGTAAGGTCCTCCTCTGGGTACCATCCAATCCTGGTGCTCTCAGCCTCCGTCAGTACTGTCCGTCGTCTGCATCCAACACAATGAGGTGTGGGCATAGCCCGTACATGGGTGAGTATAACGATACTTAGTAGGGACCCCGAGACCCTCAAGGTCTCACAAAATTCAACATGGATAAACCAAAAAGTATGATTTCAACAGATAACCATTACTTTGGTATACGCCCATATATATACCTAAGTTATTAAGTAACCCATCTCAATCATGAGGAATACAAAAATGTCATTGACTCAGCTCAAACCAGAATTTTCATTATCGAAACCACGACTGCTGGAGAACTCCTCCTATGTTGAGTATAGTGGGCCTGTCATGACACCGAGGTGCTTCTCACTAACCGTGGAATGATGAGGTACTCCTCCTGTCATGTACCACAGGTTTGTTGCCAACTACCAGGCACTTCGTCCACTGTGGGTCTACCGTCGAATATCGGGCGATCCCCCTAATAGCCTGCAGAGGTACACTTCCTATCTAGTACCACAGGTATGCCGCCAAATACCGGGCGCTCCTCCACCGTGGGTCTACCACCAACTACCATGAACTCCTCACTGGGATAGTTGAATCAATTAGAGTCGAATCGGTCAAGCAGTCGTCAGGTCTGTCAGCTACTAGGTCTCCGCACTCTGTATGCTCATCTCCGGGAGGATTCGCTCCACAAGCTACAGGTCGATACTCCAAGTGTTACAAAGTCTCACATGTAAGTATCTCAAAGGACCTCCATGTCATAGGGTTTTTAACTCATCAGACAGCGCGTCAATCGGACACCCGGTCTGTGAGTTATTAGCCTTTTAGTCCTGGGGGCCTAGTTGGTTTCGTGTATGAACCAACCTGACCGTATCTCAACTATACCCTGAACTCCTGTGGGTTATTTTTAAAGGTACGGCTTCGTTCCATGAAATTTGACACCACTGGCGGTTCATCAAACAGACGCCCGTAGCCCGAGTTATGGGTGATTAGGTGTAATTGGGTCTGACGGGTTTGGGTCAGGTCCGACCCAGATGGACAGACCAAAACCGACCTAACATGGATCCAGACTGGGGTCCGACCCGGTCTGTGGGTTTGACCCAACCCGAAGGGGAAACCCGACCCAGCAGCCCACGTGGCCTGGTGGTGCCCCGTGTGGCCAGATGGTGGCCCATGTGGCCTGGCTGGAAGGCGGCCCGTGTGGCCTGGCTAGCCAGCCCGGGTAGCCTGGCTGGTCGGCCCGCGTGGCCTGGCTGGCCACACATGGGAGGGGGGTGCCATGCCCCCCTTTTTCCGAAATGGTCGGTGCGGGGTGCCAGCCCACGGTAACCGTGGGACCCGAAGGGTCCCGCCAGTGGCGTGCACCGGTGGCCGGCTCAGCCGACCGCCCTCTCCTGTCCGCTGTGGCCTAAGACCACGGTCATATACCACCGGTGTGGTACGATGGTGCCATGACCCTCCACCGCGGCCCGCCTTGGCCGCGACCTCCTACTGCCCTCTGCACAGTGCGACGAAGTCGCGCGCCTCTGCCGCGGCCCGTCATGGCTGCGACTCTCCTCTGTGTAGCGAGGCGGTGCCATGCCCTCTTAAAGACCCGACACCCTTTGCGCCACCAGTTTCTTTCGTGTCCGGCCCATTGCTAGCCGCCGTTGTTCGCCACGGTCCGTTCCACTGTTGTCAACAAACAAGATCAACCAAAAGGGGGAAGGTCGGATGCGTTGGTGCGGTCCGAACCCCCCCATGTTATGTTGATATCATTCGGAATAACGAATACCAAAATATTAACGATGTAGAATGGAAAAAGAACAACTCAAATCCCCCTACCTCGCTTGTCATTGATCATTGACGAAATCACGGGATGGTGGCGTCGTTTCATCAACGTCGGAAGAGGAAGAGTTTGGAGAAGACGAGTCGAAGACGATGTCGTCAGAGTTCTTCATGGGTAGCGGTGCTTCCACTTCCTTGCCCCGGTTGAAGAAGGAAGAAGATGGTGTTCGTTGTTCTTCAGTGGAAGGAGCGTTCTTCACATTCTTCACTGAGAGGATGAAGTTCTGTCTGAAGTCCCACCCAAAATAATTTCCAACCAAATGAAATAATAGCTTTTTATATTATTCAATCATTGGCTTGAATTCAAAAGAATTCAAAAGTTGAATTAATTAAACAAGAGGTTTCAATTAATTCTAAGTGGGTTGGCACATTTAAAGTAATGGGGGAAGGTGGAGAGTTTAACCCACATAAATGGGGGGTTAGAGGTGTTCCAAAATTAATGGGGAGTTAGAATGTTTAAGAAGATCATGTGGGCCCCACTAAATAAAATCCTCACAAGGGAGGATATGTACGGGTGGCCCCCACCACTAACCTACATTTATAGGTTTTAACCACCATAAAATAAAAACATGTTAAGTCTTATTTTTATTTAATTTTATTTTAAAACCCAAAAAATTGTCTTCCACTCTTGTTAAAACGAAACTACGGTGAAGGTCTCACTAAGAAATTAATGACGCTGCGAGTTCAACAGTGTCCTCGGATTTCAGTTCCGAGAACCGGTTCAAAATTTATAAAAACCTGCTCGCACGTTTACTGAACGTACCTGGGAAAAACTTCATAAATTGATTCCGGGCACACCGGGCCTCAGAATCAAGCACCGTCAGAAATTGCCGACTTGTAAAAATCCCCTGAATTTAAGAAAAAAAATCACAGAATTTCCAAGTAAAGACCCCTAAAATTCAATGAATTTTTTTTCTTAATTCTTTTGGATTTTACGAGTACGCAGTTTCTAACGGCACCTGATTCCGAGGCCTGGTTTTCCTGGAATCACTTAATGTAGTTTAGCTCGGGTACGTTCAGTGAATAAACGAGAGTGCTTTTCTATATTTTAAACCAGTGATCAGAGTTGAAATCCGAGGGCATTGATGAGTTCGCAGCACCTATAATTGCTTAAGGTGACCTTTATCGCAGTTGTGTTTTAAGCAGGTTTGGAATTAATTTTTTTGGGAGAAATAGTTTAAAATAAATAAAATTAGTGGCACAATTTTATTTTTACGGTTGGTGGTTAAATTCTCCCAAAGGGAGTTGAAGGTGGGGCCCACACCCACATAACCTCCCATGGGAGGATATTTTTGTGGGGTGGGTCCCACATGTGACCTAAACCCTTGATCTTCCCTAAACCCCTTAAACCCCCTATTAAACTCTTTGTGTTTAATGTTAGAAAACCCCATGTATTTAATTGGGTAACTCCTCCTCTCCCACTCTCCCACTTTAATTCATGACAACACATGCTAAATTAATTGATTAAACCTCTTCAATTAATTTAACTAGGTGTTTGAATTTTAAGTTTTGAAATGAATGGAAAAGAAAAATAAAATAAGGAGTAGCTTATTTTACTTTGGGGTTAGAATTGTTGTGTGAGGAGATTTGGGAGAACTCTAGTTTTTTTTGAATAACTTCATCCTTCTGTGAAGAATTTCATCCTCCCGCGAAGAACGTCACCTCTTCGACGAAGAACGCCATCAACACAAGGAGAGATGATGTGCCTTTCCATCTTCTCTCAGCAGCTAGTGTGAGACACACGACAATGCCATCTTCGAAACCTCACCCCACAACGCCATCTTCCGCGACACCGGCAAACAACATCGTTTATCGAGGTAGGGGTTAATTCTTTTGTTCAAGTTTAATCATCGTCCTTCATTGTTTAAGAATTGGATGAATGTTATTGTCATAATAGGAGGAGATCAGACCGCACAAACACGACTGATTCTCCTACCCCTTATTCTTGTTGTTCTTCATTGATGGTTGAGGTGAAGGCAGTGTGGTGCCATTGCACCGCGCGGGGACGAAGAGGACCGCGGCCAGAGTGGGCCGCGGCGGTGGTGCGCGGCGCCGTCGCGCTGCGCTGGTGAGGCTGAAGGAGGGCGCGACTAGGAGTGGGCTATGATGGTGGGTCGCGGTGCCATTGCACGGTGCCGGTGAGACAAGTTGTGACCTTAGGCCATGGTGGACCCGGTAGGGGCGGCTGGACAACTGGCCACCGGCTTCTCCAGGATGCGGGACCCTGAAGGGTCCCACGACGGCTCAACCGGCCGGCCATAAAGGCCGGCCGTAATCAGGAAACGGGGGGGGGGGGGGGGGTGTAACCCCCCAGAACAGCATCAATGGCGGACCCATAGGCTCTGCCATTTCCAGAAACGAGGGGTGCGCCCCTCGCGCCCCGCTCGGCCAGCATCGAGCCGCGACCGGCTTCCGAGCCGGGTCGTAGGATGCATGGGCTGGCCTGGCTGCACCCAGCCGCGAGCTGGGCCAGGCCGCGCCCAAACGGGCCGGACCCGGACCCAGGTCGGGTTGACCTAGTTTGGGCAGACCCAGGGGGTATTGGGCCGGGTCGGACCGGGCCCAGACCCCCCATTTTCAGACCAGGTTCGTTCAAACGCCCATAACTTGAGAAAAAGACCTCCGATCGATGCACTGTCAGTTGTGTAGGATTCCTTAAAATGAGACGGCCATTTAGTTATATTACAATTGAGGTTTTGGGGAATTTTTTGTATGACCAAGTTGGTTCGAACTGGAAACCAATCGGGCCCTTAGAGCGGAAACTCTTATAACTCAATGACGGGATGTTCGAATGACGTGCCGTCAATTACGTTGAATTCCTCTTAGTGAGATAGTTGTTTTTGAGTACTCCACTTGAGGTTTGGATGTATTTGGAGTATGGTCGGGTTGGTTTTAGCTTAAAAACCAACCAGGCCCCTTGGACGGAAAAGCCAATAACTCTCAGACCGGGCGTCGATTGACGCGCCATCTATCGCGTTGATTACCTATCGATGAGACGGAACTTTGTGATACATCAACTCTAGAATTCGTGACAATTGATGTATCGAACCCTTGGCTCGTGGAGCTGACCCTCCCGGAATCGAGCATGCTATGTGCGGGAACCTAGAGCTGGCTCCGACTGCGATGACGATGACGACTGTACTTGGATCCTACGTGGGTTCGGCAGCGAGGATGACTGTACTTGGATCCTACGTGGGCTCTGCAGTGAGGATGACTATACTTGGATCCTACGTTGGTTTGGCAGCGATGGTTACTATACTAGGATCATACGTGGGTTCAGCAGCGACGACTTCTGTACTTGGATCCTACGTGGGTTCGGCAGGGGAGATGATTCAGAGGCTACATCTATCATCTCCACCCCTCTTCGTGAGTAGTATATCTGTGTGAGATGAGTCTTGACTTTCAATCATTATCATCGATGTGATTGACTTGATTTCCTATGTGGATTGAGTTGTGTTTTCCTGTGTGGATTGGGTTGTACTTGGGCTTGTGAGTTGGAGCCGAACTAGGATTGATGACTTAGGTATATGTATGGGCATATACCTAAGTAGATTTGGTTGATACTTTTTGTTTGTATCTTTACTTTGTGGTTTATTATTTGTGGATTCTGGGATACCTTAGGGGGTCTAGGGGTCCCTACTAAGTATTTTATACTCACCTCTGCATGGGCTATGACTGCACTACGTTGTGTTGGATATAGATGACAGATAAAACTGATCGAGGTGAAGTATTGTGGAGTGGGATGGTACCTGGAGGTGGACCACTTGGCGGGATGTACATGGAGCAGATGGACAAACCCGAGGAGATGAGGAGACCATATGTACCCACCCTTCATGTGGGATAGCCGGAGGATGACTCGGTGGTTGCTGATTTACTTTACTGCTGCTGTACTTTCTTTTCAGTTGTACTGTAATTTCAGTTGGGTTTGTATTCTGGCCTATTTACTTTTCAGCACATACTTTTGCACTCAGTTTACTTAGTGTTTACTTTAGCTTTCATACTCTGTTGTGTTTGTTTACTTATATAAAGGCAAAGACTTCCCTTTTATTGGGATTTACGCCTTTGGTGCTAATCGCCAGCCCCTGGCCTATGGAAGATGGGCTTGGGGTAGTCACGGCATGGGCCCTGAGGATGGGTCGTGACAAATTTGTATCAGAGAAGTCAGTTCTACCGTAGAACTTAGGGCTCTGATAATTTCTTTCTGTGAAGCAATAGTGTTAAGCGTATTGAGTGTGGTTATCAGTCCAGGGAGTCCAGTGTTGGTGCGGTAGCCGAAGTATTCTTACACCAGGACCCTGATTTCTGATTTCCGACTCAGTGCACGAAAACACTGATTGCATCTGTGTTTTAAACGTTTTCATTGTGATTAATTTGGGCCATCTCACTAGGTATACTATATTAACCGTGGTGCACCTGTTTCTTTTCAGGATGGCCCCACGATGGCAGCCAGGTAGGGTTCCCAGTTACGTGCGAGATGGCAGCCCACTAAGCGACAAGGCCTCAGTGTAGGTCCCCATTACAGCGGAGGCATCGGCAGTACCTCTACCTGTCGAGACACCGATACCACCAGCCCCAACAGCAGAGAGTGCACGCCGCCTGAGTGTGCTGCACGAGTTTCAGTGATAGAGGCTGCCCATGTTCCGCGGAGAGACGAACCCTCAGGCAGCCGAGGATTGGATGGAGGTTGTTGTCAGAGTCTTTAGATTGGTAGGGACACCAACTGATCTTATGGTGATCCTTGCCGCGAGTCTCCTTCATGCAGTAGCAGGTATATGGTGGAGCCTGATACTCAAGGTGCACAACGAGGCATCACTACTTTGGACGGACTTTGAGAGCCTCTTCCTCTCAGAGTTCGTTCCAGCCACCCTCCGTGTGGTGCGCATCCAGGAGTTACTACATCTGCGGTAGGGCAGCATGATAGTAGCCTAGTACTTGGCGAGATTTACCAACCTCTCGTGCTATTCTACGAACATGGTACGTGACCCATTCTTCTGGGCCCAGACCTTCGAGTAAGGAATGAGGCATGAGATCAGGGCTTCGATGATCTCCCTCAGCATTCTGACATAGTTAGGAGTACTGGAGCGAGCCCATCTTGTAGAGAGCTTCCTTGCGGAGCCTACACCAGCAGCGAGGCCTACCGCAGGGCGACATGTAGCGGAGTCTTCTACAGTTGGCAGTAGACAGATGTCGCAGAGGTCCAAGCAGACCAGGCCATCAGGTGGGCGACCTAAGGATACTGGTTCGGATGTGCGGGGCACACGAAGTAGAGCCAGTCATACGAGAGGAAGGCAATTCTATACATGCGGCGGGCAGAGCCACATGGCTTGTGACTATCCGAATCACCATTCAGAGGAGCAGCAGACAGTTGAGGGACCACCCAGGCAGAGGTAGAGGTTTGACCATGGCGGTCCATAGGGAGCAGGCAGACGAGGCAGAGGAGCTGGCTGACAAACAGGTGGTGGGTGACGCTTTGAGGGTCCACCACCACCACCACCATCAGGAGGTCCAACCCGACCATAGGGAGCTGGCGGATAGAGACCGGCTCAGCTTTAGGCAGTGGAGGATTACGACCATGGTGGACCTGATATGATTCGAGGTACTATCTGTGTCTACTCCACCCTTTCTGCAGTTCTTATAGACACATGAGCGATTCATTCTTTTATTTCCACTGCCCTTGTTCGGAGATCGGAGATTCTGACAGAGCCATTGGCTTGATCCTTATAGCTAGAGACTCCTACGGGAGCAAACTCGACGATTACGAACTGGTGCCGATAGTGTGAGCTTAATATATGAGGTGAGAGCTTCGACTGGGATCTTCTTATAGCGGCATCAAGGCCTTATGACGTCATCTTGGGAATGGATTATTTATCTACAGTCCATGCTCTGATCGACTGTATTAGGCGCAAGGTGTGGTGTGTCCACACAGATGGGAGCAGGTTCACCTTCACCGGTTAGAAGGGAGCCTTTGCAGTGCAGGATGGAATTTTGCAGAGGAGAGGGTAGCCGATCACACATCAGTTGGCTAGTCTCATCCTAGGAGAAGTTGATGTGTGGAGTTTGAGTTTTCCTGTTGTGGTGGATCAGCACACTGACATTTTTCCTGATGATGTTCCAGGACTACCTCCTCGTAGAGAGGTAGACTTCTATATTAACCTGTACCCTGGGACAACCCCGATATCTACTCTAGAATATCATATGGATCTCACTGAGCTTCGTGAGCTGTGGGTACAACTGGAGGACTTGCAGGGCAAGGGATTCATCTAACCTAGTGTTTCACCCTGGTCTTCTCTGATTTTGTTCGCCAAGAAGGCGGACGGGAGATTACGACTATGTGTTGACTACCGTCACCAGATTCAGGTGACTGTGAAGAACATATATCCACTCTCGAGGATTGACGACCTCTTTTATCATCTCAAGGGAGCATGATGGTTCTCAAAGATAGACCTCATGTCAGGCTATCATCAGCTCAGAGTTTGAGATGAGGATGTGGAGAAGACGACCTTCAGGTGTCGATATGGTTACTATGAGTTCTTGGTTATGACTTTCGGCATAACAAATGCTCTAACAGTGTTCATGAGTCTCATGAACAGGATCTTCTAGCCTTACCTCGATCAATTTTTCGTAGTCTTCATTGACGACATATTGATTTACATGACTACTAAGGAGGATCACGCCTACCACTTGTGGGTTGTACTGGACACACTTTGAGAGCACCAACATTATGGTAAGCTCTCGAAGTGTTAGTTCTGGTTTCAAGAGGTCCACTTCTTGGGGCATGTCATCTCTGAGGCAGGAGTTGCAGTGGATCCTGCGAAGATCGAGGAAGTACTTGCTTGGGAGCCACCCAGGAGCGTGACAGAGGTGCAGAGTTTCCTAGGTCTAGCTGGGTACTATCGGAGATTTGTGCCAGACTTCTACAGAGTTGCAGCACCACTTTCAGCTTTGACGAAGAAGGGAAAACCCTTCATGTGGTCAGATAAATGTCAGCAGAGCTTCCAGGAGCTGAGACAGAGATTTACTAGTGCACCCATCTTGAGGATACTGTAGGAAGACATAGGGTACATAGTTTACTGTGATGCATCAGGGACCGGACTTAGGTGTGTCCTGATGCAGGATTAGGCAGTGAAAGCTTATGTTTCATGATATCTAAGGCAGCACGAGCAGAACTATGCTACCCATGACCTGGAGTTAGTAGCCATGGTCTTCTCCTTGAAGATGTGGCGGCACTATCTGATGCGCGAGTGCTTTATAGTTTACTCTGACCACCAGAGTCTCAGGTAAATCTTCTCGCAGAAGGACCTAAACCTGAGATAGTGGCGATGGCTCGATTTCCTCCAGGACTATAACTTTGAGATAGTCTATACTTCTGGGAAGGGGAACGTAGTAGCTGATGCTCTCAGCAGGAGGATGGGCATTCAACTACTTGGAGAGGCGAGAAAGTAACTAGCCATGTTGCAGATATCCTTCATGAATAGAGACAGAGCAGCCTTTCTATAGTCACTCACAGTCACTCCTCCACTACTTTAGCGGGTCCGAGAGGCACAACGTGGGGATGTTGACTGTGAGACGCGATGCGCACAAATATCCATAGGACGGGCACCTGATGGATTTTATATAGGAGGAGAGCATGTCATTCTTTTTAGGGGACATACTATGGTACCAGTTGCATTACAGGAGGAGGTGCTGAGAGAGTTTCACACTTCCCCTTTGGCAGTACATCCAAGAGTAGCGAAGATGTACCAGGATCTCAGACGATAGTACTAGTGTCCGGGTATGAAGAAGGCTGTGACTGAGTTCGTTTCATGATTTCTCACGTTCCAGTAGGTGAAGGCGAAGCACCAGGTACTAGCAGGCTTGCTACAACCCTTAGAGGTCCCAGAGTGGAAGTGGGATTGGATATCCATGGATTTCGTGACGGGACTTCCACATACTTCCAGAGGACACAACTCCCTCTGGGTGATTGTCGACCGACTCACCAAGTTGGACCACTTCCTACCTATCAGAGAGAAGGGATCAGTGGAGAGCTTGGACGCCTTTACATTCAGGAGATTGTACGGTTTCATGGTGTTCCATCATCTATAGTATCCGATCGAGATGCTCACTTTACTTCCCAGATTTGGAAGGGGTTGCAGGAGGCATTTGGGACGCAGCTAATCCTGAGCACCGCCTTTCATCCTCAGATGGATGGCCAGACAGAGAGGACCATTCAGACTCTCGAGGACATGCTCCATGCATGTTTTCTTGACTTTGGTCACAGCTAGGTGGATCACCTACCTTTGGTGGAGTTTGCGTGCAACAATAGTTACCACTCCACCATCGGGATGGCACCATACGAGGCACTGTACGACTGACCTTGCAGATCACCTCTGTGCTGGACTGACCCTGGGGAGTCAGCACTCGTAGGACCAGAGATGGTCCAGGCTATGACAGAGAAGGTACATATTATCCAGGAGAGGATAAGGACTTCTCAGAGCTGAAATAAGTCCTATGTTAATATAAGGTGGAGACCACTGGAGTTTGAGGATGGAGACCACGTTTTCTTACGGGTCTCACATCGACATGGATTATAGAGATTTCGCCGGGGTGGCAAGTTATCTCCGTGCTTCATCGGACCATTCCAGGTTCTCAGCAGGGTAGGTGAGGTGGCTTATCACCTGACCCTTTTACCTCAGTTGCACCGGGTACATGACATCTTCCACGTATCTCAGCTGAGGAGATACGTGCACGACCTGACACATATCATTGATCCCGAGGAGCTGGACATCGATGATGGGGCGACATTTGTAGAGGTTCTGGTGGAGATCGAGGATCGACAGGAGCGGGTCCTACGTGGACGGTCGATTCCTCTGGTGCGCATTCGTTGGTAGCATGGGAACCTCCAGGAGAGCACATGGGAGCGGGAGGTTTAGATGCATGCACAATACCCTCATTTGTTTCCCTAGTTTATGATGTGGCTATACGGGGATGTACAAACCTAAGGTGGGAGTAATTTAAAGAGCCGTAAAATTCAAGGATTTTTTTTATTAATTGTTTTGGATTTTATGAGTATGTAGTTTATGACGGAACATGATTCCGAGGCCCGGTGTTCCCGAAATCAATTTCTGAAGTTTAGCTCGAGTATGTTCAGTGAACGAACGAGTGGGTTTTTCTATCTTTTAAACAGGTGCTCAGAATTGAAATCTGAGGGCACCGCTGAGTTCACAACACCGATAATTGCTTAAGGGTACCTTTATTGCAGTTGCGTTTTAAGCGGGTTTGGAATTAATTTTTTTTGGGAGAAATAGTTTAAAATAAATAAAATTGGTGGCACAATTTTATTTTTATGGTTGGTGGTTAAATTCTCCCAAAAGGAGTTGAAGGTGGGGCCAACACCCACATAACCTCCCATGGGAGGATATTTTTTTGGGGTGGGGCCCACATGTGACCTAAACCCTTGATCTTCCCTAAACCCCTTAAACCCCCATTAAACTCTTTGTGTTTAATGTTGGCAAACCCCATGTATTTAATTGGGTAACTCCTCCTCTCCCCACTCTCCCACTTTAATTCATGCCAACACATGCTAAATTAATTGATTAAACCTCTTCAATTAACTTAAATAAGTGTTTGAATTTTATGTTTTAGAAATGCATGGAAAAGAAAAATAAAATAAGGAGTAGCTTATTTTACTTTGGGGTTAGAATTGTTGTGTGAGGAGATTTGGGAGAACTCTATTTTTTTTGAAGAACTTCATCCTTCCGTGAAGAACTTCATCCTCCCGCGAAGAACGTCACCTCTTCGATGAAGAACGCTGTCAAAAAAAGGAGAGATGACATGCCTTTCCTTCTTCTCTCAGCAGCTAGTGTGAGATGCACGACAATGCCATCTTCAAAAACTCACCCCATGACGCCATCTTCCGCGATGCTGGCAAACGACATCATTTATCGAGGTAGGGGTTAATTATTTTGTTCAAGTTTAATCATCATCCTTCGTTGTTCAAGAATTGGCCGAATGTTATTGTCGTAATAGGAGGAGATCAGACCGCACAAACACGACCGATTCTCCTCCCCCTTCTTCTTGTTGTTCTTCATTGATAGTTGAGGCGAAGGCGGTGCGGTGCTGTTGCACCACGCTGGGACGAAGAGGACCGCGACCGGAGCGGGCTGCGGCGGTGGTGCGCGGTGCCGTCGCGCTGCGCCAGTGAGGCCGAAGGAGGGCGCGACTAGGATCGGGTCATGGCGGTGGGGCACTGCACCGTCGCGCTGCGCTGGGGAGACAAGCCACGACCTTAGGCCATAGCGGACCAGGCAGGGGCGGCCGGACAACCGACCACCGATGTCTCCAGGAGGCGGGACCCTTCAGGGTCCCGCGGCGGCTCAACCGGCCAACCATAAATGCCGACCGTTACCAGGAAACCGGGGGGTGTAACCCCCCCCCCCCCAACCAGAATCAAGGGCGGACCCCACAGGGTCCGCCTTTTCTAGAAATGAGGGGTGCGCCCCTCGCGCCCCGCTCGGCCATCGCCGAGCTGCGGCCGGCTTCCGAGCCGGGCCGCAGGCCGCACGGGCTGGGCTAGCCGCACCCAAATGGGCCAGACCCAGACCCGGGTCGGGTCGACCCAGTTCGGGCCGACCCAGAGGGTATTGGGCCGGGTCGGACCGGGCCCAGACCCCCCATTTTCAGACCAGGTTCGTTCAAACGCACATAACTTGAGAAACAGACCTCCGATTGATGCACCGTCAGTTGTGTAGAATTCCTTGGAATGAGACGGTAGTTTCAGTATATTACACTTGAGGTTTCAGGGAATTTTTTTTATGACCGGGTTGGTTCGAACTCGAAACCAATCGGGCCCTTGGAGCGGAAACACTTATAACTCAAGGACCGGACGTCCGAATGACGTGCCGTCAATTACGTTGAATTCCTCTTAGTGAGACGGTTCTTTTGGATTAATACACTTGAGGTTTGGATGTATCTGGAGTACGATCGGGTTGGTTTTATCTTAAAAACCAACTGGGTCCTTGGGACGGAAAATCCAATAACTCTCAGACCGGGCGTCCGATTGACGCCCCATCTGTCACGTTGAGTTCCTATCAACAAGACAGAACTTTGTGATACATCAAATCTGGACTTCATGATAGTTGATGTATTTACCCCTTGGATCGTGGAGTGAACCCTCCCGGAATCGAGCATGGTGTGTGCGGGAACCCAAGAGCTGGCTCCGACCGTGATGACGATGACGACTGTACTTAGATCCTACGTGGGTTAGGCAATGAGGACAACTGTACTTGGATCCTACGTGGGTTCTACAGTGAGGACGACTGTACTTGGATCCTACGTGGGTTCTCCAGTGAGGACGACTGTACTTGGATCCTACGTGGGTTCGGCAGTGATGGTTACTATACTAGGATCCTAGGTGGGTTCGGTAGCGATGAATTCTGTACTTGGATCCTTCGTGGGTTCAGCCGGGGAGATGACTCAGAGGCTACATCTATCATCTCCACCCCTCTTCGTGAGTAGTATATCTGTGTGAGCTAAGTCTTGACTTTCAATCATTATCATCGATGTGATTGACTTGCTTTCCTGTGTGGACTAAGTTGTGTTTTCCTGTGTGGACTGGGTTGTACTTGGGCTTGTGAGTTGGAGATGAACTGGAATTCATGACTTAGGTATATGTATGGGCATATAACTAGGTAGAGTTGGTTGATACTTTTTGTTTGTATCTTTCCTTTGTGGATTCTGGGAGACCTTCATGGGTCTCAGGGTCCCTACTGAGTATCGTATACTCACCCTGCACGGGCTATGCCTACACTACATTGTGTTGGATGCAGACAACAGACAACACTGATCGAGGTGGAGTCATGTGGAGCGGGTTGGTACCTGGAGGTGGACTAGTTGGCGGGACGTACACGGAGAAGACGACCAGACCCGAGGAGCTGAGGAGACCATCTGTACCCACCCTTTAGGTGGGATAGCCGTAGGACGACTCAGTGGTTGCTGATTTACTTTACTGCTGCTGTACTTTCTTTTCAGTTGTACTGTACTTTCAGTTGGGTTTGTACTCTGGCCCATTTACTTTTCAGCACTTACTTTTTCACTCAGTTTACTTAGTGTTTACTTCAACTTGCGTACTCTATTGTGTTTGTTTACTTATATAAAGGAAATTCCTTCCCTTTTATCGGGATTTATTCCTTTGGTGCTAGTCGCCAGCCCCTGGCTTATGGAAGACGGGCTTGGGGTAGTCACGGCATGGGCCTCGAAGAAGGGTCATGACATTCTGGGTCTTTACAGCATGACTTGTGATCTTGATTTGGTACTCAAAATATTGGATTGATATTTGGACCTAGTTGAATTAAATGAAGGCCAATAAATATATAATACTATAAAATTGATATTTTCAATTTAGATTTATGTAGAGAAAATTCTGTATGAATCACTGAACCAATTTAAAATAAATAAAATTAAAAAATAGGCCATTTTCATAATTAAGATCAAAATAGTTCTCAAACCATAAAATATAAAATATTATCATAAAAAACACTTTGGATGGATTAAAAAACTGATATTAAAAGTTTAATTATAGAAAATATTATCTCTATAAATATTTCATAATTCAGTGAATCTTATTCATATGCACCAATTTAAAGACTAGGTTATAACTATAACATTTAAATAATAATATTTTATGGTTTGTTTAAGCATTTTGTTTCATGTTCCATATACTATCAAACATAATTTTCTTTTAAAATCTTAGAATACTACACTCTCCCCACATTAATAAATTGTATCCTCTTAATTTGAAATTGATATTGGTAATCAAGAGTTTGAAATTTTAAATTACCTTTATTAAAAACCCAGTTCGTAAAAAGGGTTATTAAAAATTCTTCTTGAAAAGAGGAAAAGGGAAATATGGAATAACCAATAATTTTATTTCCAAAATATGAGAACATTAGTGGAAAGTGAAAATATAGACATAGAGGAAAAATAAAATTTCCAAATAATGATTTAGAGTGATAGATACCATTGATCATAAGAAAGTGAAAAATAATGATAAATTTAATAACCACAAATCATTAAACCAAGGAGGTATAAAAAGACCATTATTAATCAGAAATGAAGGTAAGGGGAATTTTTTTTATTTCAAAATCATTTTACTAGATTTAAGGATTTCCTTTAACATCTATACTAAGAACAGAAGGAAATGTACTTACTTTTAAAGTTTAATTTCATGATTTAATAAATTTCCACCACAATCTCATATTTTTATTTAAACGGTGAGTATGCAAGTTTAATTTTTCATACATTAATAACTAAAATCAACTTATAATAGATTAAATAATCCAAAAAAGGATAAAAATCTATTCCTCCTGTCTTTAGACATTAACCAAAACCAAAATGGTTAGAATAAGGTAATATAATATCCAAAATGAATAAACCTTCATATGAAGAAATAATACATTAATATCCAAAATTAAAAAATAACACCAAAGGTTCAACATATATCATTACATAAATAAATAACCCTATATCCCAATTAACCTTCATAATCTCAACATTAAATAAGTTTTTAAACTCAAATGTTATTTCAAACCTTGAAGATTACACCACCCAAAATTTAATAGCATTATTACTAAATAATACATCATGCTAAATCACATGATACACCTAAGGGTTACTTGTACCTTAACCTAATAAAACATATCCCATAATATGATTAATTAACTCAAAATACCGTTACTTAAAACCTCAAAATGGATATCTATTCCATTAAATTTATGATCGACCTTAAAATTATAAATGTAAAATGGTATCCATAACTCTTAAGTTAAAATCACATGAAAACATCCTATTATACAAAGTTATCAAAAATTTTCTTCTAATACCTGTTATAACAGCCCTAAACCTGTAATCCTAGATTCAATGATATAAAAACAATATTTATTTTTATGTATTTGATACCGATAAATGTGAAACAATTTTATCCATCCAAAACATACAAAATCATAGAAAAATAATAGACCCCTTAAATACCCAAATACCTTTTTGGTTTAGAGATTTATAGAAATAGGGAAAAAATATTAAATAATAATATAAATATTTTTAAATGAGTGTTTTCCCACTATACCCAAATTTTATTTTTCTACATTAAGTTTTCAACATGTCCAAAAAATTTCCACACATGAATATTTTTTAGACAAAAATAATTTAAAATTATTCTTCATAACCCGGAGAAAAAAAACATAATAAGGGTGAGATCAAATGATCAGTAAGGGTAAACATAAGAATTTTCAAATCAATGTCATCTGTGATCATAATTTTAGCATAAGGGTATGATGACATAATAAAAGTTAACGAGCATAACCTAAGATAATTCATACGCATAAAAACCAGGATCATAAAACATGAGGCATGACATAAATATTTAACATAAGATAAGAGTCATATAAGAATAAATAATCACGAGCTATGTGATTTCAATCTTGATCAATAGACCCCTTTAAATCATATAGAAAGAATAGATAAAACATGTTGGTATCTTGGAATATAATTATTATAACACTATCATAACATCTCTTAAAAATATAATAATTGATCTAGTAAATTTGAATAATCTATTAGAATAAACTTATAACTGGTTAACTTTATCTCTTTTCAATGCATTAGAGGGTTATAATAGACCCATCTGTCCTTGGTTTATAATATACCACACATCCTTGTTTTATAATGTAACTATCCATCCTTAGTTTATAACGGAACCACCCATCATCATAAAAAATTTCAAATAACCATAACAAGAATAAATTATATAAATATTGTATTTCATCATAAAACACATATAAATAACCATTATTATTTTCATAACTTGATTAACCCATGTAAAAGAAATGGGTTCCATGAAAATATCTTTCAAACAATCATAATACAACTAGAGAAAGAACTAAGATGGTGTCATTAAACAATAACACCAGTGGAGTATAAGTAACATCAAGGGTTATTATTTTTTGTGAATTGAAATAAAATTAAAATAAAATTTAAAAAATTCAAGAGGAAAATACACTTTCAACTTTGAAAATCACATTTAAAAAATAAAAATTCACAAAATATTGTGAAAATCCTTTTTGTTAAAAATAACATAAGAAGCTTATAAAGTAATCTTCAAAGTAAATAATTGTCATGATAGTGGGAAAACCCATTTATTCAATAAATTTTAAAAGTAAAATAAAATTCCAATATTTTTTTAAAGAGATCAAAAAGTGACCCATGAGGAAAATTATAAGTAATTACCTTTTAAAACCTTTTAAAAGAAGGTCAAAGAAAATGTAAATTTTTTTAGTGGATCCTTGAACCACTTTATTTTTTAATAATAAAAATATTTATTCATTTTATTTCCTTATAATTTCATGATAATTTGAATTATATATTGATCAAATTATGTTTTCTTGATCACATTATAATACTTATTTTCTTTAAATATATTTAGATTTCATGTTTTTATTGGTCATAGTATGTTCTACAAGTGTCATGAAGTGTTAATAAGCTAAATAAGTCATTCGAGACCTTAAAATATAATTTAGACATCATTTTTACTATTATCATAGAAGAAATATATTATAAAACATATAGAAAAATCATAATCTATGAAGGTGAATTGTGATTCACTTAGCTTTTTTGTGATACACATTACCGATTTTCCAGAATCAATTTTCTTAGGTATTTCGATCATATCCTAAGAAACATAACTCAAAATTGATTGATTATTTTTTTATTAGGAATATACAAATATTTTATACAATTAATCATAATAATTAAACTTTGGAATCTATTTCTATAATGTCTTATATTAGGTTATATTTAACTATATGTTTTTTGTTGGATTTCTATGATTTTCTAAAATCAGTTTTCTTCTTTTTTTAATCATAACCTGAGAAATAAAAATTTGATTAAGGTGATTATTGATTATTTAAAAATATAATAAAATTTTATAATGAATTTCAAAAGGGAAAAAAATTCTTTTCTACTTTATTAGGGGTTTTAAGGAATGAAATTTGAAATGTCGATCAATTTACAATTTTTAGGAGTTCAGATATGTGAATCACTTTTTTGAATCACCTAAATAATGAATTGTCTTACATGAATCCCTTTCATGAATTATTTATGTGAATTAACTATTTAAATTTTTTCTTATTTGGTAAATTTTATTTCATATAGAAAAAAACTTACGTGAAATACCCCTATGTGAATTTAGCAACGTAGTTTAGTGAAAGTCAACATGCTTTTCTAAAATTTGTAAAAATTCTATGTTTTATGTAATGCTCCATATTTCAATTTTACAATAAGTTATTTCACATATTTAAATCATTCTAATAAATATATAAATCCTTATTAATTATGTATAACCTATATTAATTGTTTTTAATTGTTTTAAACATTTTTATAAATATCAAAGTGTCTTTTATTTTCACTCCTAAAAAATACAACATTGAAACTAAACAAATAATTTTTATTATTTTTTGATATTTTATTTGATTATATTATTTCTAAATTAATATTAACTTATATTAAAATCATTAAAATGTTTTTTTTAATATTTTTAATACTTTTTTTAATCTTTGTATATCTTCACACATTTACTCTTTTTTTTAAATGGAATGTTTTTGTGTTTCATTTTTCAATTTCAAACTTTTTTTTCATAGAATTATTCATCGAACTATTATTATGGAGATTTTTTAAATTATTCAATGATTAATTTCAAATTGGTTTGAATTATTCTTCATTATTTGTATTTTTCTCCATGATTCTAGTGATTATAATACAATGATAATTTATCTCTTTCTTACAATTTTTAATAATCCTATTTTATCATTTCAAAATTTGAATTCTTTAACCACTCTCATATTTTTTAAGTTGGTTTATTTTAAGATGGAATTGAACCTTGATGATTTTTAGAGGGAAAGTAACCGATTACTCAAATGATACTTCTTTGATGGGAGATTTTATATTTCCAAGTAATATTAGTGTGAAGAGTGTGGAGGTGTTGATAATGTGAAGTGCTATACATTATGACTATGCTAAAAATTTCTCAATACTGTTGGATTATTTATCATGGGTTGAAAAAAAACTTCTTATACTTCTATGAACTAATCTTATACTCAAGAAATATTACACATGTTTTCTTAATTTATCTTCTACTTCTTTCTTATTTCTTCTATCTATAACACTTCTTCTCATATTTCATGTACACTTATTTTTCTATTTATTATTTTACATAAAAATCATTATTCATCTCTGTAACTAGGTTGTTACTCCCATATTTTAAATTTAGAACAATTCTTGCTGTGACTCTTGTACTCTTAATTCACTATTGTAACTAGGTTGTGACTCCCCATACAAAATCTAGATATCTTGGTTATTTTTCCACTAGAAAAAGTAGTTTATAATTGGGTTATGATTACCTTAAAATTATTTTAACAGTGAACAATGTATCTCTTACTGATTATAGTGTTATAAGATTATACTAGGTACACTTTGGACCAAAATACAATAAAATACATCTTTGTATTATTTTTTTACCTTTTATTCCACTTCTAATTGAATCTTTTAATTAAATTTTATAAATAATTTAAAACTTTAATTGATTCATTTAAGAAAGTTTAATTTGGTCTATTCACTCCCTATATACCTTCTATCATCTACATATCCAACATAATAATTGGTATTAGAGCTTGGATATATTATAATTTTTTTATATTCTATTTTTCTAGCCAATTCATACACCTCATAGTTTAAGCAAATGATCTATAAGATTGTAGGAATGAATGAAAATGATGTATGAATCCCTCATAATCTACCTCATTTTGATGGAAATTATTATGGTTATTGGAGATCCATAATTAAGGCCAACCATAAATAGTTAATCATAAAATATTGGTAAATAATGCAAAAGTATTACAAAATACTAGAAGCTGATTCAGATAATCTTACAGGAAACAATATTTCTAGATATGTTTTAAATTAAAATGTTATAAAACTATTATATTGTTCTATTAAAATAAGTGTTTTTAGTAATGTGTTTACATGTTGTAAAACTCATGAGATATGGAATATTATAAAATTTACTCATCTTAGCTCAGAGAAATTGATATAAACTAAACATATAATTCTTTGAGTTGAGTACTGGGAATTCAAGATTGGTAAAGATTAAACTGTAATCTAAATATTCCACTAATTCAAAAGAATTATGAATGGACGAAATTATCTTAGAGAATATTTAGAGAAACCCATACTAGTTGAAATATTCCTAATAGATCCACCAAATAAATGAAAAAAATTAAGGTCTCTATTGATGAAAGAAAAAACTTCAAAGAGTATACTCTTGATGAATTGATCGGATCACTACTTCAGTATAAACTATAATTAAAGAACATTGTTGAAGAGGATAAAACAAATTGAAAATGTGTAGTGTTTAAATATGCAAATATTTCTTCTATTTAATGTTATTTTTCTAAAAGACATGATGGTATAAAATAATATATGGCTCAGATTATAATTGGAGTCTACAAATGAATGAAAAATAAAGGATTCAAGAACCAACTTAGAAGAAAACCTAAAAATAAAAAATTCAAGGGAGATAAGAATGGAATTAAAAATTACAACAATTCATATGTTAATTGTTTTTAGTACATGAATAAATCTTATATGAATCCCGATTGTAAAAAATTAAATAAAAAATAGATATAAAAAAAAGAATGAATAAAAAGGCATTATAAACTAGTTAGATTTGTATCAAAGAATCCGATTCTAGTGAAAAATCTGGGAAAATGAAATAATTTATATCTTGTTCTCTATGAATTTTTTTTAATGAAGTTAGTGATTTAATTTTTTATTTTGGGAATTCTGATTTGGATTGTTATTATAAAAATATAAATGTTTATTATTTAAAAAAATAAATTGATAGATTGATAAAAGATGTTTTCAAAGGTGTTGGATTATATAATAATATTAAAGAAAATAATGATAATTTTTTTTATAAAAATTAAGTGATTTTATAAGAGAATTAAATACTAAGGAATACTACTTCTGCTTCTCATAAAAAAATTTATTTTAATTTTATATATACTCAAGATTTGAATGAAAATCTGAAAAAGGAAGTTGAGTGTCTTAAGAACATTTTGTGTATTTTTATTCATGATAATGAAAAATATCATAAAATGAAGTCTTTTAATAAAATTAATAAAAATAAATATGGTATTTATTCTAATAGTATATTACCTCGAATGTATCAAAATAATTTTGTGAAAAGTAAAAATGGATATACTTATACTGTTACTTGTTTTGAAGGTGGTATAAAAGGTCACTATAAAAATGATTATTCTCTTAGATTTAAATAGTCTTTTGGAATTAAATAGACTCATATTTATAAATATTTTTTATCCAGAGTACCATAAATTTATTTTTTAAATTTTGTGTGGGTAACTAATTTTTTTAATAATATTATTGGACCCAAAGTTTCTTGGGTACCAAAAATGTCCAGTAATTTATTTTTATAGGAAAAATATATGGGATGTCTTAAGAACAACATATAGTACGTATATAGTGGATGATATAGGCATATTACTAGAGACCCATAAAATTATATTACTAAAAACAAATGTGATGGATGAACTACTACATTTGGGGATAATTTCAAAGGTAAAGTAAAAGGCTTTGGTAAAAATGGTATTTCTAATTATACTCTTATAAAGTTTTATATATTTAAGGTTTAAAATATAATTTAATTAGTATATCTCAAATATGTGATGATAGAATGTAAATAAAATTTCAAAATGATAATTAATTAGTTTTTAGGGATGATTTGTTATTATTTTATTTAAATAAAAAGGAAATCATTTATACCATTGATTTTTTTTAAACTAACTATTCAACATGTTAAGTGTTTGAATGTTGTCAAGGGTGATAATTTTTTTTAGAATTGATAATTAGGCCATGTTAATTTCATAATGTCACATAAGTTCTATAAACATGATATTGTGATATAGTTACCTACCTTGAATAAAGAACTGATTCATGTTTGTGATGCTTAAATGAAAATGAAATAATGAAAAGTTTCATTTAGGTTTGTCGATCATATAAAAACCAATAAGCCTTTACAATTAGTATATCTTTATCTATTTGGTCCTTCAAAAATTTCTAGAATTATATTAAATAAATATACTTTATTATTTTTTATTATTTTATTATATTTAAATGGGTTTATTTCCTTTACCTTAAAATGATACTTTATCAATATTTATTTCATTTTTTAATTTAGTTTAAAATTAAAAAGGTTGTATGATTGTTTCTATTCATAGGGATAAAGGAGGTGAATTTCATAATTTATAATTTTCAATTTTTTTGTGAAACTAATGGTTGTTTTCATAATTTTTATACTCTTAGAACAACACCATAAGATGGTGTTGTAGAACTAAAAAATATAACTCCAATTGAAATAATCAGATCTATGATTAGTGAATATAATTTTATTAGAATTATTTTTCTGTTGAAGATGTTTTTTCTACTAATTATATTTAAAATAGAATTGTTATTATAACTTTGTTAAATACAACTTCTTACGATTTTTTAAGCTTAAAAATCCTAAAGTCGAATATTTTCTATTTTTTGGTTGTTAATTTTTTATTTTGAATTCAAATAACAAATTAGTTAAATCTGATACTGAAAGTGATGAATGTATTTTTCTTGGTTATTTTAATAATAATAAATATTATAGAGTTTATAAAAAATAAATATGGTTATTGAAGAATCTGTTCAATCTATGTTTGATGAAACTAATGTAAAATGAAATTGTGATTATGATGTTTGTGATGCTGAGTTTAGATATTTTAACTTTAGTGAAGAAAAATATTAGGATAAGGATAAATAAATAAATGGGGATCATATTACTTCTCAACAAGATCAAAGATCATGGAAGATTCATAAATATCATCCCATTTAAAATTTTATTGGTAATGTTGGTTCTTTTATTAAAAAAGAAGCTATAATTTAAACTTCTTTGCTAACATTTATTTTGTTTTTGATCATGTTACTATTAATCTAGATGATTCTCTAAATGATCCAAATTGTATTATTACTTTCCAAGATGATATTAATTAATTTTTTATAAATAATTTTTGATATTTAGTTTAATTTCCTAAGGCTAAGTACGTTATAAGAACTAAATGGATATTTAGAAATAAGTTGGATGAATCTTATTAAATTCAAAGAATAAAGCTGGACTTCTTGCCCAAGGATAATACTAAGAAGAAGGTATAGACATTCAAGATTCATTTTCACCCACTTCCAGGTTAGAGGATATTAGAATATTGTAAATTTTTTTCAAGGTTTTAAGTTATATCAAATGTATATTAAAATTTCTTTCTTAAATGGTTTTATAAATAAAGAATTTTATTTTAATCAATCCCCTAACTTCAAAATCATGTTTTTAAATTATCTAAATCAACGTATGGTCTCAAGAAAGCACCTCATGCTTATTATGATAAGATTTATCTATTTCTATTGAGTAGTGGTTTCAAGAAAGTTAATATTGATCATAATATTCTTATTGAAAGAATTTATAATGATATTTTAATTATAGAAATTTATATTGATCATATAGTTTTTTCTTATTTTAGTTAGTTTATTTTTAATTATTATTATAATTTAATGTCATCAAAGTTTGGAATGAACTTAATGGGAGAATTAATGTTCTTTATTGGACTTGAAATGTTTTAAAGGAAATATGGGATCATTCTTAATTAATATAAGTATGATAAAGAGTTGGTTAAAATGTTTTTTCTCAATTACTATTAGTCTATGAAAACTATTACAAGTACTATTTTTAAATTAGAAGTTGATGCTTCTAATAAGTTTGTTGATATTAAAGTTTATAAAGTCATGATAAGTATATTTTTTTATTTAACTGTATCTCAAACCGATATCATGTTTAGTGTTTTTTATGTAAATGATTTTAAGTTTATCCTAAATAAAGTCATATTAAAGTTATGAAAATAATAATTATATATGTTAAAGGAAATATTGACTCTTTTTTGTTTTATCCTAAACATTACTGTTTTGATTTAATATCATATTCTGAATATAATTTTGGAGGCTATAGAATTGATAGAAAAACACATCAAGTATGTTCTATTTTATTGGATTTTTTAAAATTTCTTGTTCTTATAATAAGAAATTATAAATTTATCTATCTAATAAATAAGATAAGTACATTTATGTTTCTATTTTTTGTTCTCAATGTTTATCGATTAAGAGAAAAATATATGATTTGGGAATTTACCTTGATAAGTTTAATATTTATTGTGATAACACATCTTCAATTTATGTTTCTAAAAACCCTTTAAATGATTCTAGAAAAAAATAATATCAATGTTAGATTAAATTTTATTATAGACCATGTGAATAAGGGAGATTTTGTTTTAGAGTTTATCCCTACTAAAAATTAACCCATAAATATCTTTACTAAGACTTTATACTTTAATCAGTTTGAAAATATTAAATTTGATCTGGGAATGTTGAAATATTAGTAGTTTTATATTTTCATGTGTATAGGGGGAGTTTCAATGAAAATGATGAGATTTTAATATTTACATGAAATCCGTAAAATCTAGAATCTATTTTTAAAATTAATTTTGTTAAATTTTTTTAGATATTTATTTATTATATAACTATTTAAAACCCTTTAATATATAATAGATGATGTTAATTTTTTCAATCCTTCACTTTACCTAAAATATTATTTTTTAAAATATTTCCCATTATTTTTATCAAAGAATTTTAAAAATCCTTCTCACTATATTTAATTCTAAGTGTTAATAGTGGATGACTTTATCATGGATCTTTGAAACATGTTTGAAAAAATAATGATTTATAGCGACTCCTTGAATTTTTTTTAACATATGAATGTTTAATAATGATTTATAAACTATTTATATTATTTTTAATGAAATAAATTTTCTATTAAAACCTTATATTTTTGATAATTTTAAAAAGGGGGAGATGTTTCTGAAATTATTCTTGGTTTTGTAATTATCGGGGGGGGGGGGGGGAGGGATTTGAGTGGATCCTCGAACCAATTTATGTTTTGATAATTAAAAATAATATTTTTTTTGTTTTATTTAATTTAAATGTATTAATACATTGAATTATATATTGATTAAACTATGTTTCATATTGATCATATCATAATATTTATTTTCTTAAAATATATATATATTTCATGTTTTTATTAGTAATAACATGTTTCAAAAGTGTATTGAAGTGTTATTAGGATAAATAAGTTATTTTGGACCTTAAAATATCATTTATAAAAGTTTTATACTATTACCACAAAACCAATATACTGTACACCATGTCGCCAAATCATAATCCATGTAGCCAATTTGAGATTCATGTTGCTATTTTATGATCCACATATCAATTTTCTAGAATTCCTTTTATCCTATATTTCGATAATATCTTAAGATATATAATTATAAGTTAAGTGATTATTTTTTCTGAAATATAACAAGATTTTCTACATTTAATTAGAATAAATAAATTATAAATCAATATCTATCTCATCTGAAATCTGGTTATAAGTCACTGTTTTTTTTTTCAGATTTCTATGATTCTCAAGAATCATTTTTATTATTTTTTAATCATAACTTGAGTTATATAAATATGATTAAGGTTATTATTTGTTATGTTTAATTATAATAAAAATTTATAAATATAATTCAAAACAACCAAAAGATGTTTCTTCTTTTATTTAGGTATGTTTCAGGTCTTAAATTTAAAATTTCAATCTGTTTATAATTTTTAGGAATCTAGATATGTGAATATCTTACATGAATTACCTAAATGATGAATTCAATTATGTGAATCCTTTAAATGAATTTATTATGTGAATGATATATTCTAATCCACCTATGTGAATAGTTCACTTACATAGAGAAAAACACATACGTGAAAACCCCTATATGAATTTGGATACGTAGTTTAATGAAGTTGTAGTGTTTTTTATTAAATATATAAAAATGTTTTGTTTTATATAATACTTCATATTATGATTTTATACATTCCTATTTAATATTAAATTGTTCTAATGAATATATAAATATATATTAATTATTCATAACCTATTATAATTATTTTACATTGTTTTAAATATGTTTTTATAAATATCAATGTGTGTTTTATTTTCACACATAAAACTTACATCATTGAAACTAAAAAAATTGTTTTTTTTATTTTTTAATATTTTCTTCGATTGTTTTTTTTATAAATTAATATTATTTGATATTATACTCATTCAAACTTATTTTAATAATTTTAATATAGTTTTATTATATTTTTAATATCTCCACATATTTGCTGATTGTTTGGAATGAAATGTTTTTGAGTTTCATTTTTCAAATTCAAATATTCTATTTTCAGAAGATCTTTCATTTACCTACTATTATGGAGACTGCTTAAATTATTTAATAGGTGATTTAAAATTGTTTTTAATTATTCTTAGTTTTTTTTTATATTTTGGTCACAACTTGATGATTATTATGAAATGATAATTTAAATCCTTCTCTTTCTTTCCGATAATCCAATTTTAGAATTTTAGAATTTTAAATTATCTAACATATATTAAAATTTTCAAGTTTTTTTTGTTTTTAAATTGCATCAAAACTTTCTACTATGTCTAGGGAAAGTGAAATAATACTTATAGAATTCTTATTTGAGGAGAATATTCATATTTTCAAGTGGTATAATGTGAAGAGTGTGGTGGTGTTGATACTGTGAAGTGATGTACATTATTCATGTGTTAAAAATTTCTAACTAATACTGGACGATATTTTAAGGGATGAATAAAGTAATATTTGAATTCTACTTTCATGATGATATTTTTTGATCCTATACTCAAGAACCAGTACCTATTATTTCTTAATTTATCTTATACTTCATCCTGGTTCCTCATGTCTATGATACTTTTTCCTATTTTTATGCACCCTCATTTCCCTATTTATTATTTTACATACAAAAGAGTTATTAATATCTATCATTGGGTTATGACTTACATATTCTAAATTTAGGACTCTTCAGGTTGTGACACATGGAGTCTAAAGTTAGTGTTGTAATTGGGTTGTGACTCCCATAGAAAAATCAAGTGTCTTAGTTATCCTTCAACTAGAAAAATTATTTTATAATTGGGTTATGATTCACTTAAAAAATTAGATTAGTTTAAAAACAATATCTCACAAATTAGAGAGGTATAAGAGTACACTAGGTCCAATTTGGACCAAACTACAATAAAAAATATTTTTGTGTTATTTCACTTTATTTTATTCTGATGCTAATTAAATATTTTAATTAACTTTTATAATTATTTTAAAGATGTAATCGATTAATTAAAGAAATTTTAATTTGGTATATTCACCCCTATAGTTCTTTAATTTTATTCATATTAGAACTAAGAAAAATAAATTTAATAAAATAGTTAGTTTTAGAAAATTACATTCTTGATTTTTTTTTCAAAAACATGGATATATATGAGAAATAATATCAATCTAAAAGAATATACAAGATCAATATCATCTACAAAAAAATTTATAGATGTTTCTTTAAGAAAAAATGGAGGAAATAGAAAATAAAAATTTAAACCAGATTATTAAATTGAGTATAATAAACGATATTTTGTTCAATAAAATAAGATTATATGATTCTCTCTAAAGCAACCTTGAACATAAATAATATAAAAAATATAGGATATTTTAATATTAAACATTTTCCACTTTGTTATTTTTTAATCAAAATTAATTGAAATAAAGAGTAGGATATGGATCTATAAATTCTATAAATTTCCTAAAGTAATATGTAAAAATTCATTCATGATATAGTAAGTACACCATACACAAAAATCATGGTGCATGAAATGATATAAGTCTCAAGAAAATAAGACCAAGAAAAAGAAAACCCTTATAAAGATCATAACATTGAATTAAGAATTGCAAAATGGAGTGATTATGTGTAAAACTGATAAATCCATTTTTTTTGAAATAAAACATAAATAATAAAAATGTCACTTCACATGTAATATCTACATAATATAATCAATGAAGTATAAGTATAACCCATTGAATGGAAATTGAGTTAAGAAACCTCTGACCACTTTTGTAAATTCCCAATCAAATCCCCTTGTTTGAAGTAATTTCAATTTAATCTTAAAATACCATAAATTATGAAGGAATCATGATATAATATATAAAATGGGTACTATATAAACCATATAAAATAAATTAGGTGTATATTAATAAAATATGTCTCAGTGAAGTGAAATTGAGACGAAATCCCTTACCTCGAGCTTGACTTTCCTTGTATGTCCTATAACTCCTGTATAATAAAATTTCACAAATTATTTACTTTATTAAGAAAAATTACTAGGTTTAAGCATTCTTTGTTAAACCATTTATTCAGTTTATTTCAATGAAATATTTAATTACATAACCTGTTAAGTCCATGTCAGGTATTTTCACAAGCATTTTTTTTATCTAATTTTTATTGATGAAAATGAATTAATATTTTTTAATGATTATTGTTGGGTGATGATATTTTAGAATGACTGTGTTATGAATCATAAAGAGTGGAGTAAATAAAATCTAATTCTAGTAGGAGATATTTAATATCCTATTAATTGATAATACATAATGAAGAGAAGTTTTGGAATGTATGGCCTAACCATATTGGTCAAAAAATTATGAACAAGTTTCCACAAAGAGATATTATTCCAAATGTTCTATTGCTAAAGTGAGAATGAAAATAATAATGCTCTATATGATAAAAGGGAAAAAAATTATTGATTGTGATAAACATTTTATTTCATTAATTAGTGAATTTACTTAAATCACATGAATAATTTTATATAGGAATAAATTTTATTCACTGAAGAGGTTTAATTGATGTATGAAAAGTATAGAATTTTTTTTTATTTCTCAGAGTGGTTTCATTTTGATTATAGAGTTAAATATAAAAGTGAAAATTTTAATGAGTATTTATTGTAGCATAGGATTCATCCTGAGTAAAATTCAACATATATCCTAAAAAATGGTGATGTATTCTATCTTAATCCATTATTTATTGAGATGGATCAACCTATTTTAGTGGAATAGGGTACATCTCAAATCCTTTAGATGTATGAGATTGGGGAAACAATTCAACTTTAAAACCAATATCTATAAATATAATAGTAATAAATTATTTTAAATAAAATAACAGTGGAATGATTGACCTATTAAGTTATTTAACAGTTAAATGGGATACAAGTGCTGATGATCAGAAGTCCATGTCTGGTATAGTGTGTTTACCGTGAGAAATATGTGTTACATGACATAAAAGAATCATTATCATATTAAATCAAGTACAATAGAAGTTGAATATATTTATTCCACAGAAGAAATAACTTTTTCAATTTTAATAAACACTCAAATTTAAGATATCAAGGTGGAAGTGATAATTCAATTTTTAGTAGGATGCGATTATAAGAAATCCATTAATAATTTAGGAAATCTAAATCAACATTTCTAATTGGAGAAAATTGATATCGAGTACCATTTTATAAAGAAAAAGTGTAACATTATAAATTTTAATGGTATATAATTTTGACCCTTTTGATTGTTAAATTATGGTTTGGGAAGAGTTTTAGGTTTCTTGGTGGCTTAAATTTGGTTTTAGTCATTTAGAGGTGACCCACAGGTAGGACCACACTATGTTGTGGACTATTTTATACTTGAAAACCACTTGTGTGAAATGATCCAGACTAACATTCACATGGTGGGGTCTGGTCTCGAGCATGTATCACTACGAGTCAACTTTTGGACCATGGTTGGAGTGTCATTACCACACTATGGTGGAATGTGTGGCGAGTCCAAAACAACTAAGGTTTTGATACCACACTATGGAGGGTCACCATGTCAGGTTTCTTGGGATTGGTGTGATTGAGGCCACCATGGATATGGTGGGAATCACCACTCCATGGTGATTAATATTTTATGAATTTAAAAATATGACCCAGTTAATGATATTTTATGTTATCCCACCTTTTTATTACATAAATTTTCTTTTACAGGGTACAAACATAAGATCTTTTAATGTTTAGTTTTTTGAAAAAGGGTACATTATACATGGAAAAATAAAAAATTATTCTAATACACTTTAAATACTTCATCATAGGTTCATATTAAGTATATTTACTGCATCTCATAAATAGGGGACATACATCAACGAAAAGGGTGAGCATAAGGCCCAGTTAGGGAAAGAAAGGGAACCAATCTACATGTGATCTTGAGAAATATTAATAAGAACTTGAGGAATAAAGGTATTAGAAAAGGAAAAAGAGAAATATCATAGTAAAAATAATATGAGTTATAACATAGAAATGTGGATACTCCATTTAATTAAGTCATTCATAAGCATATCACCAAGGTTTTTCATAGAGGTGTTGTAAAAATTACCAAAGTTATTCACCAAGGTATCATAAAACATGTCATATCTAGAGATTAAATTCATTACCCAATGAAACAAAGTGATATTAGTGTACACCCTTAATTTATATTAACTAATTTTATCCACATAGATCATAAAAATATTTTTTATAAATAACCCATTGAGATGAAAAGAACTGGGTTTCATATCAAAATCACTAAGTTTTTATAAAGTTCTTAAAGACAAGTTCATTATGTATTTTAGAACCCACAGAAAAGGAAATAGGGTATCATGTATGTTGATAAATAAATAAAATAGATAATTTTAATATATAGGTTAATAAACCTAGAAAATAATTTAGTTTGGTTATTCAAAAAAAGAAAAAAAAAGAGAAATTTCTTAAGAAAAATAGAGAAATTTTAAGAAGAAAATTCAGCAGCATAACAATATAAAACATGGTTTTAGAAAATGATTAAAAGAGAAGGGAAAAGGGTCCCAAATTAATAAAATAGTATTAATAAAGTAAATTGATAGAATAAATTGGAAATAATAACATATTTTTGAAACTTTAAATACATACCACATAAAAAGGAAACTTGAAAGGAAAAGAGAAGTTGAGATTTCCCTTACCTTGAAGAGTAACTCATAAAACTTGAAGATTAGGTCATTAGGGGCTTGGGGAAACCTTTTGAGGACTCCTTGGGAGGAAACAATATAATTTCATCATGGATGATTAATTGGTAATGAAATATAATGGATAAATTGGTGTGTATTTATAGTAAAATAGGAGGGTTTGTTTATTAATTTCCTTAGAAACCTAGGTAGTGGTAAATGAAAAACCATGGGATTGCCCATGGTTTTTTCCAATTGTACTGGACACTTGGGACACATATTATGAAATTTTAACCCACAAGAGTCGACCATAATTTTATATTACTTATTAGATCATTATGACATAATTATTATGTCATTAAACATACCAAAAACTCAAACTGTATTTGTACTATTCACAAAAATTAAAGTATTTTAGAAAATTATCATAAATTCACTATAACATAATTTAAATGCACTGATTTCAAAAATGATATTTAATTTATCATATTAATTCTATAAATATGATAATTTTAACTTTTAAATTTAAAAATCCTTATTTATTAAAAATAATAGTGGATAGAAAATGCATAGTGAAATTTTTGACACTTGAAAAAATAAAATTATTTTATCATTTATATTTAAAGAAGAGTGTTTTTATAATAATATTTCATTAAAAAAAATATTATTCATAATACCATAGTTTATTATAATAATTACATCTTTTCTCAAAAAGTACAATTTCTCTCTAAAAAATCAATTTATCACATTCATCATATTTTTAAGAAAAACTAATCTAGAAAAGGATATTATTGAACAAAAATTAAATTTATAAAAAGGGATTATACATTAAGTAACTAATTCCTTGACACATAAACCCTTATAACACCTTCATATGACCTAAAGTTAAGGTGTAAAATGGTGATAGATTCATGGGGCGTCTTAGCTAATATCACCCGAGTGGTAATTTCCATTAACTTGAACTTCTCCCGTAAGAGATTCCATTAAAGAATAACTTGTTGAAGCTCAGCTTGGTATTGGTCAAGAGAGATTCCTAGTGACTCTGTATCCCTCCAATGTTCTGAAAAATGGGATTCATATGACATGAATCTACTAGTTAGGCCATCATTTCTCATTTATGCATTAATTGTCCTTTGTCATTACTACTTATAAGCATTAATTATAAAGTTAAAATTATTATCAAGAGTATAATTATCAATGGTAAAATTGAACAACAATCATATTACAGTCAAATATAAATGGTCACATTTCCCTTTATATTCACTTTATTAAGAAAACATGTTTTTTGGGAAAAAAAATATGACACACATCTTCAAGAAAAAAATTTCATTCAAAAAGTTCAGGTCGCTACATTTTCCCCTTTTAGAAATTTCTTCCCTAAAATTTCAACTCATTCTCTCAGTTAAGAAAAGATGTGGGTGCTTCTGTCTCATTATTTCCTTTGGTTCCCATATTAGTTCTTCATATTTTTGGTTCGTCCAAAACACTTTGATGAGGTGCTTAGTCTTGTTACATAGAGCATTGTCTCCACTGTCCAAGATCACCACCGGCTTCTCCTTATAAGATAGGTCATGTTCTAGTTGTACCACTTCTGGATTCAGTACATGTGAAGGGTTAGGTATATACTTCCTCAATAGAGAGACATGCAAAGCATCATAAACTTGATCTAGGTTTGGTGGAAGTGCTAGCTGATATCCAGCTACTTCTATGAGACAAAGTATTTCATAGGGGCCAATGTACCTAGGGTTAAGAATACGTTTTTCCCAAACTATATGAATCTCTTCCAAGGTGATATTTGAAGTAACACTTCATCTCCAACACTAAAATCCAAGTCCCTTCGACTGTTTTCACCGTAGCTATTCTACCGACTCTGATAATCCTTAATGTGTTGTTGGATGGAATTGAACTTTTCTATCATCTATTGCACAAGATCCAACCCAAGAATATTTCTCTCACCAACTTCATCCCAAAAATTAGGAGTTCTACATCGCTTCCCATATAGAGCTTTATAAGGTGCCATTTGAATACTCAAATGGAATCTATTATAGTATGAGAACTAAACTAATGAAATATGATGATACAATCCTCCTTTAAATTTGATTGAGCTCGTTATCATAATTTCCTCAAGTGTTTTAATAGTCATCTCAAATTTTCCATCATTTTGGGGGTGATAGGTCATACTGAAATTAATTTTGTTATATAGAGAATGTTGAATAATTCTCCATAATTTTGATGTGAACCATGGATAATGATCAGAAATTATAAAATGTGGCACTCCATAAAACCTCATCACTTCCTTTACATAAATCTTGGAAAGTTGATAAAGTGATAAGTCTTACCTATTAGAGATAAAATGGAGTGTCTTGGTGAGATGGTCCACTAAAACCCATATTATATTGTTTCCTTTGAATGTTCTCTAGAGACCAGTGAAAACGTACATAGTGATATTGTCCCACTTCCATGTTGGTATGAGTAGTGGTTTCAATATCACTTTAGGTAGTTGTCTCTCTACCTTCACATGTTGACACACCAAACACCTTGCAGTGTAGTCGAAAATCCCCCTTTTCATGTTATCCCACCAATAATGATCATGAAGGTACCTATACATTTTTGTGCTTCCAATATGTATAGATATTTTAGTTTCATTCATCATATCCTTCTCTATTTCTAGAATAGATGGAACACATAGCCTCATATGAAATTTTAGTACACCTTCTTGATCAATATTGAACTCAAGAAAATTCCCATTCTTCACAGACTCTATCTTTTTCTGTATCAAACGGTCTTCTAATTGATATTTCTTGATATTATCTCATAATGATGGTTGAGAAATAATTTGGGATAGGGTTGATGATGTCTCTTACCTTATGATTCCTATTTCTAGTTTTACTAGGTCTTTGATTAATGGATCTCCTTGAAACCTTATCATTTCCAATACAACATGGTCTTTTCCACTTAATGCATCAACAACTTTATTTTCTCTTTTAGGATGGTAATGAATTGAAAAATCATTGTATTTAAGAAATTCCAACAATATCCTTTATCTCATGTTCAATTACTTTATGTGAAAATATACTTCAAACATCGGTGGTATTTGTATATATCACATTTCTCTCCATAAAGATAGTGCCTCCATATCTTTAGAGTAAAAACAACCGCTTCCATCTCCAGGTCATGTGCAAGATAAATCTGCTCATGAGGAATCAACTATTGAGATTCATAAGCAATCACCTTGTCATTTTTCATGACGATTCACCCAAGATCGTTTAGAGATGTATCACTAAAAATAATGAATCTTTATCCGACAGAGGGTATAGTTAACATGAGTGAAGTAACCAATATGTTCTTCATCTCTTGGAAACTTTCTTCAAACTCTATATCCAGATGAAATTAAACCCTTTTCAATTTAACTTGGTTAGTGGATTAAGAATTCTTGTTTTTTTTCAAAAAAACTTCTATAATATCCTACTAAACCAAGGAAATTGAAAATCTTAGTTACTATTATAGGATGAGGCCACTCATCCACAACCTTTTTCTTGGTAGGGTGAATTGGGATTCCTTCCTTGGTTATAATGTGTACAAAAAAGAATTTTTTTTAACCAAAATTCATAGTTGATGAACTTTTTCAAATAGCCTATCCTTTCTCAGAGTTCACAATATAACCCTTATATAATCCTCATGCTCCTCATGAATTTTATGATGTATTATAATATCATCAATAAAAACTACCAAAAATTTATAAAGGTATTCTTTAAAGACTATATTCATCAAATTAATAAAAATAGAAGGATCATTATTCAATCTGAAAGGAATAAAAAAACTCATAATACCTATATCTTGAACAAAAGGAAATATTTGGAATATCTTATATCTTTAACCTAAATTGATGATGACCATATCAAAGATAAATCTTGGAAAAGAGTTGATACCCATCAATCTGGTCCAATAAAGAATCAATCCTTGGAAGAGGGTACTTATTCTTCATTTTGATCCCATTAAGTTTTCTATAATCAATGAATAGATGCATTGATATATCATTATTATTCAAAAAGAGAACATGTTCTCCCCAAGGAGACACACTTAGTTAGAGTAATCCCTTCCCCAAAATATCTTGGAGTTGTTTCTTTAATTCATCTAGCTTAAAATGTTCCATTCTATATAGTGTATTTGATAACACCTTATATCCAAGCATGATTTCAATGGAGAAATATAGATATCTTTCTCAGGGAGGTCCAGGTAACTCGTAAAAAAAATAAGTCAATATATTCCTGAATGATGGAGACACTTTCTGTTAGTATAATTTCATTTCCTTCTCTATATTCATCGATCATCTCCATAAATAAGGATACAAGAGGTGCTTCGATAAAAATATTAGGTCAATATATTTATCCTTTAAAAACAAATTTAGGTTGTACATTCAAGACCACTAATATTTTCTTACTTTTTAAGTTGATCTTAGCATTATAATTTTATTTCCAGTCCATCCCTAGTATAATACCGAATTCCATCATGGGAATTAATACTAGATTTATGATGAGATTGTGCTCACCAAAGTGAATACTAGAGTTTCTATGAACTATTGATCCTTGGATAATACCTACCAGAGTATTGATAGATAAATATACTTTTATAATCCCTGGTATTGGTTACATATTCTTTGTAAACTTAGAGTAAAAAAAGTAATGTGTAGAACCATAATCAGACAAATTACTTTCTAGATTTGAGAGAACAATGAGAGTACATTCCACCACATTATTTAGAGATTCAACTTATTATAATGTGATAGAAAAGGCTAAAATTTATACCTTGGTCTACACTAAGATTTTTGGTGATTCACCTAAATTAACTTTAAATTTGAATAGTGATTAGAGAAGTGCCCAAACTGTCCACACTTGAAGAATTGGATTTCAGACAGGGCCTGAACCATCTTTCCTTTTTTTTAGTATTTAGAAATTTAGGATTCACATCAATATGATAGTTCTGAGAAATATGGCCATATATTCCCCACTTTTAACAATTCCCACTCCCAATAAATTAGTTCCCCAAATTCTTATTCCCACATTTTTTTCTTATGGAATGTTTCACTTTCTTTCCTCCTCTTCTGTGAACAAATTTACTCTCTAAGTTTGGCTCCATTGATCTCTTATTTTCATTTGATTTGTGAGACCACTACGTCTCACCGAACTCCAGTTCAAACTTCATATAACTTCTCAATATCTTCTCATAACTATCATATTATTTATTGGCTACATTCTTCTTTAGATGGGGTCATAGTCCACCAAATAATCTATAAACCTTTCTATTAGGTTCCATAATAAAGATAGATGTGTAACAATAAATCCTTGTAAAATTAATATCATAGTTTCCCACAAATTCATTTTCCTTATGCTTCATCTCTAGGAATTATTTCTCTATTTTCATTCACATCAAATGAGGGAAATATTTTTTGAAAATTTTCCCCTAAACACTTCCCAATTCATAGCTTCATTCCAACTTCTTGGATTCATGTTTTTTATTATTTCCCACCACTAGTTAGCTTATCCCTATAAGTGATACCTATATAGGGTGAACATATCTTATTACTAAAAATGGATTATAGAAAATATATTTTCTATATATCTTATCCATTGTTAAACAATCAATGGGTTGGTATATCTACTAAGATAAGGTGGTCAATGACGCATAGAGGAATCTATGGAAAGTTGTTACCTTTGAGTAAAATCTAGTTTCTCAGCTTGATTCAAGTTATTTATCATAAATTGATTTAGTTGATTCATCATTATCATGAAGTTTTTCATTTCAGATTCCATTAAAGGTTCATCAACACCCAATCCATTGTGCTAACCATTTATGTTGTTTCTCATATTTCCTTCCATTTTATAAAAGTAGAAAACCTTAGCGAGAAACTCATTTCTTCAAAAGAATATTATAACTCTAAAGTAATTTTATATCTTAAAACATCATTCTTAAATATGTTATTCATTAAAAAAAATTATAATTCTATAAATCCTTTATAATTTTTCATAAAAAACATGTGATTAACCAAAAATACCCCCTGGAGTGTCAAAACAGGTGTCCAGTAAGACCTATTATTTTGTACCAGGTTATGCCAATTCAGGCCCAATGCACATTGTCATAGTTGTTACCCCTAGGTACATCTATTCTAGGACCACATCCACTTTTTTGTATTCAGATAGGTATTTGTTTACCCAAAAGAACTTACTTAATACTTTACCAAAATACTATTATGTTTTTCTATATTGTAACTTGTCCCTAAGGTTATTCCAAAGGTTTTGAAAGCCTAATTTCAAAAAATTACTAAAACATCCATTGATTCCAACTATGTCATATCACCTTTTTATTACATAACTTTTCATTTACATGGTACAAACAGAGGATCTTTTAAAGTTTAGTTTATTAAAAAAAGGTACATAATACACGAAAACATAAAAAATTATTATAATACAATTGAAAGGATTAATCATAGTTTAATCCTAAGTACATTTACTACATATCATAAACTAGTGACTTACATTTATGGAAAGGGTGAACATAAGGCCTAGTAAGGGGAAAAGGGAAATAATTTACATGTGATCTTGAGAAATATCAATAAGAACTTGAGGAATAAAGGAATGATAAAAGGAAAAAAGTGAAAAATAATTGTAAAAATAACATGAATTATAACATGTAAATGTAGATAAAACATTTAATCGAGTCATTCATAAGAATATCACCAAGGTTTGTCAATGAGGTGTCCTAAACATTACCAAGGTTATTCACCAAGGTATCATAAAACTTGCCATCTCTATAGAGTAATTTTTTACCTAATACATTATAGAACTATCAGGGTTTACTTTTAATATGTTTTAATTAATTTTATCCACATATATCATAATAAAACATTTTATAAATAACCCATATAGAATAAAAGAAGCGGGTTTTACATCAAAATCATAACGTTTTTAAGAAGATCTTAAAGACAAGTTCATTATGTATTTTAAAACCCACAAAAAGGGAAATAGGGTATAATGTATATTAGTACATGAATAAAATAGATCATTTAGATTTCTAGGAAAATAAACTTGGAAAATAATGAGGTTTGGGCATTCACAAAAAGAAAAAGAATATAATTTTATTAAGAAAAAGAGAGAAATTTTAAGAAGAAAATTCAGCAGCAAAATGATATGAAATATGGTTTTATAAAATAGTAAAAAGAGAGGTGAAAAGAATCCACCATTAATAAATTAATATTAATATAATAAAGGTATAGAATAAAATTGATAGAATAACATAGTTTGGAAAGTTGAAAGACATACCACATAAAAATGGAACTTGAAAAGAATAGAGTAGTTGAGATTTTCTTTACCTTGAAGAGTAACTCCTAAAATTCAAAGATTGGGACTTTAGGGGATTTAGGAAACCTTGGGAGGGATACTTGGGAGTTAAAACTATCATAGATACATAGAGGATAAAGTGGGAATAAAATATAACGGTTAAATGAGTGGGTAATTATAAAAAATAAGAGGATCTATTTATTAATTTCCTTGGACACCTAGGCAGCGGTAAATGCAGAACCATGGCCTTTCCCATGGTATTTCCCCATGACATTGAACACTTGGGACACCTATTCTGATATGTTAATCTAAAACAGTTTACCAGAATTTTATATTACTTATTAAATCACTGTAACATAATTTTAATGTCATTAAACATATCAAAAACTCAAACTGTATTTTTACTATTCACAAAAAATAGAGTACTGTAGAAAATTATCATAAATTCACCTTGACCTTATTTTGATGTGATGATTTAAAAAATGTTTTTTATTTTATCATATTAATTCTTTAAATATTATTATTTTATATTTTAAAAATAAAAAACCTTATTTATTAAAAATAATAGCAGATAGAAAATGCATAGTGAAATTTATGACACTTGAAAAAAATAAAATTATTTTTTCATTTATATTTAAAAAAGAATATTTTTATTATAATATTTCATTAAAATAAAAAATATTCATAATAACTTAGTTTATTATAATAATGATATATTTTGTGAAAAGTATAATTTCTGTTTGAAAAATCAATTTATCACATTCATCATATTTTTAAGAAAAACTAATATCAAAATGGAAATGATGGAACAATAATTTTATTTATACAAAGGGATTATAAATTAAGTAAATAAGGCCTTGACACATCACCCTTTATAATAGCTGTATAAGCCTAAGGGTAAGGTGTGTGATGGTGATAGATTCATGGGTCAGATCACCTAACATCACCCGAGTGCTTAGTTCCACTAACTTGAAATTCCCCTATAAGAAATTCCATTAAAGCCTCAGTTGTTAAAGAATGGCTTGGTCTTGATCAAGAGAGAAGCCCAGTGATACTAAATCCCTCCCAAGTTCTAAAAAATGGGCTTCATACGACACAACTATATTGGTTGAGGCCATCATTTATCCTTTCTACATAAATTATCCTTTGACATTTCTACTTATAAACACTAATTATAACATTAAAATTTTTATGAAGAGTATAATTCACGACAGTCATATTAACCAATGATCATAATTGACCAACAATCACATAACGGTTGAATTGATATGGTTACATTTACCTTTATATTCACTTCATTAAAAACACATGTTTTTTTTGTGAATAAAATAATATGACACACATTTTATAGAAATAAATTTCTTTCAAAGAGTTCGGGTCATTATATATTTTGGGGGGAGTTATGGATCTCAATAGAAACATGTTTTGTCATTAATTGGAGATGTGGATGTTTAATTCATTCTTAACTTATTATTCCCTTGATTATACCATTTCCTCCTCCTCTTGCTATTTTCTCTGATCCAAAATATTTTGAGGAAGGGTTTGGATATTCTTCATTCTTTGACAAATGGAATAAGAAGATTCCTTCCTCACATGATAATTCAATTTGATTTAGGCTCATGGGGATCTTGAACTCTTATTCTCTTGTCATCATTTCCATGAGTGATGAGTTTTCCTCCTTGGATTAGATCTAGATCTAACATTAGAAGTGGGTTTCATTGGGTATATTGATTTGATTATAAGAATTTTTTTACCGATCCTAATTGATTATTCTTTTATAACCCATTTTTGAAGAAATTGATTTTTTTATGGATTCTTAGAATACTGATTTGATCTGGTTGGTGCATGAGCATGGTTTTGGAATCTACTCATAAAAATATATTTTCTGTCATTATACGCTTGAGGTAAGAAGTTACTTACCATATAAATAAATTTTATAAATTTATTAAATTGATAATGATCACATGTTTGTGTGTAGCCTGTGATACCCATGTTTGATATTGATCACATGTGTGTGCATGTGTAGCTTGTGAGACCCATGTTTGATATTGATCACATGTGTGTGCATGTGTAGCCTGTGAGGCCTATGTTTGATATTGATTGCGAGTTCATGTGTGTGTAGATTCTCAAACTCATTCTTGATATGTTTTGTGTGCCTATATTTTTTATTCCCTGTTGTGTGCAAATGTATGGACTATGGAGGTATTGCTTCTGGTAGAAAATGATGGGTGGACCATTGTGACTTGGTTAACCCTTAGAGGGGGATTATGTGAAACATGTGATAATGATGATGATGGACCGATACATAGGGCATTGGTGAGATGGTCTTGAGTCATGAACCTTGGAAATAGTGGGATATGAAAACCATGTAGCCTAACATGAGGTTAAGATGAGGTGTGATTGCCTTGTGGCCAACTCATTATAAATATGGGTCATGATGACCATGTGGATGAACCTGATACTTTTTTTAGGTAGATACTTAGGGATATATGTTGTGGACTTGGGGATAACCCATTTTCATGACTTATGAGATGAAATTATTTCATGCTTGGAGCCAAAGAAGCTACGATCAAGGTTCTTGGTTCCCTAGTTAGTGAATGACCACTCAAAACATTATTGATTATTGTTTTTTTGTATTTACTCATTGTAATGACATACACCTCTTATGGATGTTAACTTATTTTAAGGACACATTGGAGGTTTCCTATTAGGTTTATAAACACACACTAAAAGATCATCTTGATGCATGTGAAGACTTCATGATAAGGGATCCAAGAAGGGGAAAGGAGCCAGTGATAGTGGGTTGAGGAGATGGAGCTCGGATTCAAAGTTTGTACTAGGATGGACTCCAAGTTTAAGTCACAATGAGTTATTTATTTTTGTATTTCTTTATTATACTATGGTTGACCTACCACATTGGGGTTCCATGGTTTTTTACTTTTTATGATTTTGAGTTACCTACAATATCATCTTTTATAACATTGACATTTTTTGTTTTTATTTTTTATTTTTGGATTATTAAACCTTTCATGATACCGTTATGATGTATAGATTTAATAATGAGTGTATAGTCTCCCCAGTACACCGTTCGAAGCTTCAATACTAGTAAAAAACCTCCTGAATATAGGGATGCACACATGAGGTCACGTGACACTCTGTCCCAGACCAAAATATTTATTTTTAGGTGTAACATCCCGAACCGGATGCCACTAACCTGGTGCTCCAAGCCGGTTCACCACAAGGCCTCAAATGTGCCTTCCCATATGCTAGAGGATTCCGACGAGCATTGAGGACCTAGGAGGTGATAGTGTGGAGACTATTCCCTCATATCAGAGTAAGCAAGCAACAGAAATAACTAAGTATCATAAACAGAAGAAAGTAAAAATAGTGTAAAAGTGATAGGCAACTAAAATGGAATAAGCTACAATAGTAAAATGCTATAAAAATCCTGAAAAATTATGCAATACAATACAACACTGGTCACCCACTAAGATGACCACATAGATACAATAATACAAAATAAAATTAATGTAAAAGTATAGGGTTCTGCTACTAACTCCAAACCAACCCATGTACCCAATCTCCAGACACTGTCGAACTGAACTAGCCTGATCAGAAGAACCACTCGAACAAGAAAAAATGGGCCTCAACCCTATCAACCATGAAACTTGTGATGAACATGAAAATAAGACACATGGTCTATAGGTACATTGAGGTCCACATGCAGGGGTGAGAGAGAATCTCAGTAGGCCACCCCGACAAGCAATCTATAACTGTGATTCTATAAGTGTATGAAAAAGAAATGTGCTCAGCCTTGATGAAACACAACAAAAAAAATTAAAACTTACGTGAGACCACAGTCATACCTAGGGTATGTAATCTCTATCAACTGGAAAAATTCCACCATGGATGTCCATATCTATATATGTATACATTTATAGTTACATACCTATATATATACATAAATATGAATACTCGTGAGTATGTGAAACAATAAACATGGAAACCAATCTACAGTCGATCCTTGGGTCTGTAATCCCGATCAATATATACCTACTTTGCCCAATTCCATAATATCATAAGTGAAGATATTCCTTGACCCATGGTCCAAGGTACTCCTATAGTAAAAAATTCTAGGTGAACCCTTAGGTTCCACCTCAATCAAATAGCCTGACACCACGTGCCTCATGACACCTCGTGTCTAAAATACCGACGTCCTAAGGGCATGCCCAAAAAATAGAATCCCGGTCCCACAGACCCCTGCTCAAAATATCATGTTGGCCCATGGCACACAAACTAGAGGAACATCGATGTCTGTCCTCAAAGAAAAGTCCCGGCCCACAGCCTCAATCACGATGAGCCTCAGCCCCCAACCCAATATCCTCATCGCTATCAACAGAAATATCCTCACCTCCTAGATGGCTTCCTACAGAAAGCACACACAAACCTCAAATACCTAAACCACAACTATCAAGGCCTCCACCTAAATATGCTTTCAAAACCACCTCATCACGGAGTCTTTGTGTGTGCACATGACTCATTCAGCGCTTGGCTATCACGGGTGAGCGGAAATCACCAAAATAAGAACCCAAGCCACACTATCTATGGTACCTCATGCACTTGTGACCATGTCGATCAAATTAGATGGCCATTCCATCCAAGTATCCTGGGACATGCCCAAATTGATAGTCACACTACATCGAACTGACATCCACAATGCCCAATCCAGTGGTCAAAACCACTCAAGAAAATCTAGGCCAATCCCAACCAGTGATCATAATCACTCAATCCTGATGGCCATGCCATCCTAAATTCAGACCAAGCCCGCATCGAGGAGAGTGCAATAATCCTCATCATATATCATCTAGTCCATGAGTCCATCCAAGGCATTTCTACCACATGAATCCACGTATCATTCAAGGTGTAAAAATAAAAATTCAAGGGTAAATAACCAGATACCAGGAAGCACCTCTAGACATCCCAATAAAATATATCATAATATATATATATATATACACACACACACACATCGAGGCACAATATTTATGTCCTAGGTAATACCTTTGGGTACCAGTAAAATATCAGATATAACGTGGCTTAGAAGTCAGATTCCAGGTAAGCACATATGGTCATCCTAATAAGTAACACCGATCTCAGGAAGAATGTCCGAGCATCCCAAAAGAAATAAATACACCTCATGTCAGGATTGACCACTGAATGCCCAACCCAACACTGCAGCCACAACCTCATAGTTTTACCAGTTAGGTTCAAGTTCTAGATGACACCCGAACACCATCTCTACCCAAACTCTACATACAACTCAAGTTTGGTCAAGAAATGGAGTCATCCTATAATTGGGATCCTCAAAACGTTACATGAGTATAGGGATCCTAAAAGGGACAACCTAGATCCGAACATAAGCAAAGGAATCCCTCAGAGGATCGTTGGAAGCATCTGGTCTCACAAACTCATAGGCCAGAATGGAACATCTCCTGAGGGGAATGTACTCAAAATTAAAAGTCAAGGGAGATAACTCACTACTCATCTTAGAACAAGATTTCAACTACATTGGTCCGAGCACCCAAACTATCATCCACGCCAAGTCTCACTCTCGAGTGATGATTGGATTAGATAACTAGAGAAAGAACCTCTCTTTTTAGATAGAAACCCCTCCAAACCATTAATAGTCATCAAAATTCTCCACTGGTTTCACCATCATGATCTACATGGGAAAACTCTCAGAATGAAATACTCACATGCCCAATTATGACTTCCAGGGAACAAAATACCTAAAACCTCTAAGCTAGAAAAAGTACATGGCGTGTACTTTGGACTACATTGCGTGTACTCTTATCCCCCCTCGATGTGTACTTATACATGTCAAGAACAACATAGGGCCTGCATGTGTAAAAGTATATGGTGTGTAAGTACAGGGCATGTAATGCCTAAAAACCAACATTCAATGTTCTTTTTCACACACCCGAACACATGACAATGTACCACCACATGACATGTACTCAGAGTAAACAGTGTTTATATAATAAAACTCCATCTTCCACTAATGGGAAGAACACACAATGTGCTCCCTTGGAACACACACTATGTAACATGGGTTTCCCGATGAGAAAACCATCAGATTGCCTGAAACCCATGTTTTCTCCCCTGAAACAACAGATCGGGCCTCAAGAATCCAAAAGTAATAAATATATGGCTATAAAAACTTGAAACAACCAATTAAAATGGGATCTATGGAAAAAATGTAAATGGACCTACCTTCGGGGGAAACTGCTAAAGCATTGCTTGATTACACCATCCACTGCTGTCGCATGTCACACCAGCATGTCAAGAGATTTTCAATGGTACCTCTCTACCCTTCCCTATATCACTATATCTCCCTATAACTTTTATATATTAGGTCATGACCAAGGAGTATCCTCATAGAAGGTGTGCACAAGAAGGAGAAGGAAATAAGAGAAAGGAAAAAAAGAAGAAAAAGAAAGAAAAAGAAAAGGGGGACCGACACAACCCCATCATCCGACTCAAGTTTTTGCCTCACCTAGGCTAAACTACCCATTTTAGACTCAAAGTTGGAGATGAAATTTCAATCCGAAACTCGGTTCAAAATTTATCTCTGAACAAATCTGTGCGATTAAATTAATATTTAATTTAACAAATATTAAATATTAATTATTCCACCAAAATTAGAACGGGTCAGATTTCTAGAAAACTCCTCTCATAGAGTAATCACCCTATTATAAGACCAACAGAGCGGTCAAAAAAATTATTCGAGATCATCTTCTTAGGAAAAATACTATTTTACCCCTCCTGATCATCTGAAAGCAAAAGTTCAAATTTCTGCTCAAAATTGCAGTCCAAAAAAACATGGGTTCTTACAAACTCCCCACCATAAACCTTCTCATCCCCGAGAAGACCAAGGAAAGGACCAGATTTCATACTCTCAATAAGAGAATCTACACAACCAAGCTATCTGGACTATCCAATAACCATCCTTATAGCATTAACAACTGTATCCAACATGGAAGACATTTAACTAAGACCGATATGGTACTCCACACCATAAAAATAACCTTATCATTGTCTCTAAAGAAACTTCTGATCCTAATGGCCCACAAAAAACACTGATGTTCAACATAAAACAAGAATTTAAACTAGAAACATAGCCTATAAAGGACCTGATCCTCTCTGAGCATCCTGAGAAGGAACTTATCCCTAGAGTTCACAAACAAAACAGATGCAGAACTGAACTGACACTCATTGAGTATCTACATATAGAAATACCCCTGGAAGTCCAATTCAGAAGAAAATTACCAGTATCCATTGGCATCGTACTCAGCGATCCGACTATATAACCACAGACCTGAGAAACAAAACCCTACAAGGGTCACAAGAAAAGGGTATCACATGCCATATCAACCTACTAGGGTCACTACACCTCCAATGCACGAGGAATGAGTCATAAACCTCAAATCAGAGTGTCTCAATGAAGATCCACATAACCTGACATCAGAAGGAAATATATATGTAATTAGTCCCAACTGAATAGACCTCTTTTGTCAGTAAAATGGCACACTACCAGACCTATATGATGTGAATCCTACATTAAAAATATGATGCATGATATACCTCTTAACTTTTATGGTCAAGAGTCAAAATCCATCCCTGTTCTATTTCCAATGGCCAAGAGAAATAGATCCATAGTAAATAAAAACATCCACACAACATGTGCATTTATCAAGGAGAAAATCATATACAAAAATCACATCATAGATCAGAACAACAATCCCATACATTGGAAGCCAGGAATTCCTATCATAACAAGTGTTCTTAACACACAAATCTGATATCCATCATAGGTTCCAACACATTACTAAAAATATTGTATACCATATCCCAAATAGTAAAGACCAGGAAAAGAAAAACACTTTGATACAACTTTTTAACATCCTGACCTGAATTCCACTAAACTGATACTCCGAGATGGTTCGCCACAAGGCCTGAAGCGTGCCTCCCCATATGCCAAAGGCTACCTACTAGCATCTAGGGCCTAGGATGTGATAGTGGAGATAATATTACCTCATATCAGAGTAAGAAAGTATAAAAAATAACTAAGTATCATACACAGTAGAAAGTAAATAGAGTTTGGAAGCGATAAACTACTGAAATAGAACAAGCTATAATAGTAAAATGAAGTAAAAAGCCTGAACAACTATGCAATACAATACAACACTTTTTACCCACTGGGCTGACCACATAGATAAAATAATACAATAGAAACTTAAATTAAATGCACATGGATCTATTTCTAAATCCGATCTAACCCACATACATGATCTCCAGACACTGTCGAACTACACCAGTACGATCAGAAGAACCACTCAAGAAGCTCTACTTGAACAAGGAACACTGGGCCTTAGCCCTATCCACCATGAAACTCATGATAAACCTAAAAAGCATACATAAGGTCTACACGTACACCAAGGTTCATCTGCAGGGGTGAAAAATAATCTCAATATGCAACTCTGACAAGAAACCCATAACTACACTTCTATAAGTGTATGCAAAAGCAACGTGCTCAACTTATTTGAAACACAACCAAAAGGAATGTAAAACCAACATGATCCCGCAGTCATACCAAGGGTCCATAATCCCTGTAAACTGGGCAAGTTTCACCATGGATGTCCATATCTATATACATATACATGTACAGTCACATACCTATACATATATACATAAATATGAATATTCAGGAGTAAGTGAAATAATCAACAAGAAAACCAACCCATATTCGATCATTGAATCTATAATCTTGATAGACATATACCTACTTAGACAAATTACATAATATTAGAAGTGAAGAGAGACCTTGACCCATGGTCCAAGGTAATGCTGTAGTCACAAATTCTAGATAAACCCTTAGGATTAACCTCAATCACATAGTCCGAAACCACGTGCCTTCTGAAACCTCATGTCTCAAGTATCGACATCCTGAAGGCATGCCCAAACAATAGTAGCCCGATCCCATGAACCCCTTCTCAAAAGATCACATCATCCCATGGAATGAAAACTGAAGGAACAATGATTTATGTCCTCAAATAAATGTCCCATACCACGACCTCAATCACAAGGTGCCTCATCCTCGGACCAGATAGCCTCATAACTATCAATCAAAGGATCCTCACCAACCACGTGGATTCCTACAACAGGCACCCCCAAAACTCAAATACCTTAACTGCAACTATCAGGGGCCTCTACCCACACATGTGGTCAAAACCCCCATCATCATAGAGTTAACCTATGTGCACATGACTCATTCAGGCCTTTGGCCATCCCGGGTGAGTGGTAATAACCAAAATAAGAACACAAGCCACACTATATCTGGAACCTCATGCCCCTATAACCATGTCACTCAAATATGATGGCCATTCCATCCATGTATCCTGGGCCATGTCCAACCTGACAGTCACACTGCCTCAAACCAACATCCATGACACCCAATCCTGTGGTCAAAACCACTCTATAAAAGCCAGGACAAGCCCAACCAGTGATCATCATTAGTCAATCCCGATGACCATGCCATCCCAAACTTTTTCTAAGCTCGCATCAAGGATAAAGTAATCATCCTTATCATATATCATCCATCCCATGAGTCTGTCTAAGGAATTTCTATCGCAGGAATCCAAGTATAACTCAAGGTGTAAAAGTAAGCATGTGAGGCTCAAAATCTTGATACCAGGAAGCACCTTTGTACATCACAACAAAATATATCAAAAAATATATATTAATCCAGGAATAATATCCATGTCCCAGGTACTACCTCTGGTTACCAAAAAATATCAGAAATAACTTGGCTTAGAAGTTGGATACCAGGTAAGCACATATAGTAATCCCAATAAGTAACACAGATCCTAGGAAGAACATTCGGGCATCCCAAAAGAAATAAATACACCTCGAGTCAATATTGATAGATAAAAAAAAGGAATCACCTCTGGTGAACATCACTACATCAACAATAAACAAGTGAACACAATAAAGAGTAAGGGTTTCCCGAACGCCCAACCCAACACTATAGCCATAACCTCATGGGATTACCAGTTAGAAATGGGTTATAGGTGAAACCCAAACACAATCTCTACCCAAAACCAATGTACAACTTAGGTTCCATCAAGAAATGGAGTCATCCTAAAATTGGGATCCTTGAAACGTTACATGAGTACAAGGATCCAATAAGGGACTCCCTAGATCAGCACATAAGCAAAGGAATCCCTCAGGGTATCCTTGGAAGCATCTGGTCTCATGGCCTTATAGTCCAGAAATGCATGTCTCACAAGGGGAATATCTGCAGAATCAAACTTCAAGGCAGATAGCTCACAGCTCATCTAAGAATAATATTTCAACTACATTGGTCCGGACACCCAACCTATCATCCATGCCAAGTCTCACTCTTGGGTGAAGACTGAATATGAAAACTAGAGGAAGAACCTATATTTTTATATAGAAACCCCAAAACAACCCTTAAGAGTCATAAAAATTCTCCATGGGTTTCACCATCATGATCTACGTAGAAAAAAGATCAAAATGGACTACTCACACACCCGATTCTGACTTCTATGGCACAAAATACCCAAAAAAGCTAAGCTGAAAAATGTACATGGCATGTACTTTGGAGCACATGATGTGTACTATTATACATCCCAATAGGTGTGTACTTATACATTGATATATTAAAATGGGTCTACCTATGTAAAAGTACATGACATGTACTTTAAAGCACAAGTAGTGTACTGTCTATAAACCAACATTCTGTGTTTGTTTTCACACGACCGAACACACAACCCTGTACCACCACACGATGTGTAATTAGAGTACATGATGTGTAATTAAGAAAAAATCACATTCCCTGAATGGTAAGAACACACAGCGTGCTCCCCTAGAACACATATCATGTAACCTCGGTTTGCGGACGAGAAAACCATCAGATCGCCCGAAACCCCTGTTTTCACCCCCAAAAAAACAGTTGGTCCTCAAGAGGCCCAAAGAAAGAAATATATGTATATAAAAACTTTAAAGAACCAATTAAAATGGGATCTATGTAGAAAATGTAAATGGGACAACTTTCTGGCAGAAACCACCGAAGCTTCACTCGATTACATAGTCCACGGTTGCTGCACGTCACACCAATGCGACAAGAGCTTCAAAACAACACCTCTCTTCACTTACCTCTCTTAATATATCTACCTATACATTTTTCCAATTATTTCACAACCAATGAGTATCCACATAGGAGGAGTGCACAAGAAGGATGAGGAAGGAAGAGGAAGGAAAAGAAAAAAAGAAAAAAAAAAGAAAAAGAAAAAGGGTGCTCGGGCTGGCCCCAATGCCTGACTCGAGTTTATGCTTCACCTACAATAACATCCCCATTACAGACACAATGATGGAGAAAAAATCTCAATCTAACACTCCATTCAAAATTTATTTCTAAAAAAACTTTTGTGATTAAATTAATATTTAATTTAATAAATATTAAATATTAATTATTCCGCTGAAATTCGAACGACTAAGATTCCCACAAAACTTCTATACTAGGGTAAAAACCCTATTCTACAATAAACAGAGTGGTCATAAAAATTATCTGAGATCATATTGTTGGAGAAAATGACCATTTTACCCCTCCTGAGCATCTGAAGCAGAAGTTCAAATTTCTTCTCAAAACCACAGTCTGAAAAAAACAGGTTCTTATATGTGCATTAGAAAAAGTGGCATAAGAATTCATCAAGAAAAATTATATTCCTATATTGGAATAATTTTTTGATATTTTTATAAATAATTTTTTTGTGGAATAATGTTAAAAATTAATATTGATAAGGTGTGTTTTATTTCAAAATTCTAGAGGCTAAGGTATGAATATTTATCCCCTATACCTTTTTTGAATGGTGTTTTCAATGAGGGATAAAGGAAGAAACATAAATCTAGTGATATGTATTCTCCTAATGGGGGAAAACATATTATTAATTTGGAGTATATATTTATGTGAATTTTTAAAAAAATGGGGAAGCTATGATTTCAATGTACATATTTGGTGTGTGTGTAAAAATATAATTTTAGAACATATATTTGTGAATAATTTGGTATGTTCCATGACCCCATGACCCCAAATTTATCCCTCCTAGGTTAGTAATGAAGGGAGGGGGATAATGATTCCTAAATCCCACCTCTAATAGGACACAGGTTGGTAAAAATCACCAAGGGTATACTATACACACAAATGGGAGGCATTGACCTCTTAGAATATAAGGAACCCGAGATAAGACAAGACCACCAAACAAATATTTCCCATAATAAAAGAAATGAATGATCTCAATACATGCATTTAATATCATACGAACTGAACAAATACAATAATGAAACCACATGTAGAAAAATGGAAAATCTTCGATAGTGACCACAAAGACCAAATAGCTCCTAAAAAACTCCATGATCTGGTAATGTCTATCCTAATCACTAAACAGTTCCTACATACCCAAAAATAGTTTATATAGACATAGAGTGATCATAAAAAGTATACACTACATGATCCTCCCTAGAGCCTCTCATAAAAAATTAAATAAATCTTACTAAATCCCAATCAATAAAAAAGTAAAATTAACACATCATCGAAATAGGTGGGATAAGTTCATAGCGTCACCATTACTCTCTCACTAAATACCACATACATGTAATCATATAATATAAAAAAATATATAAAAGTGATGGTACCCCACTACCACTCCCCTAATAGTTTTTCTCTCTCACCCCAACATCACACATCCTACACCATCTCTCTCTAACAAAAAAACATGCCCAAAAACACTAGGGAAAATATAATAAATCACACCTAAAAAATTTCATGATACCATCATCAAAATACCAATATCTATATAGACACAAAAAAGTTTTTGGGATCCACCACAACCTATATGTCTTGTATTATACCTCAACCCATCACAGACTATACACAAAATATCTATAATAATCCTTAGGATATTATGTCTGAAGATAAATGTGTGTGGAAGAATCCTAATTTATTATATCCCTCTACATATATATATGAAAAAATTAACCACTGTACATAACAACACATAATTATACTCCCAGGAGAAAATATTATGGGATATGGTGTAGTCATCCATCTATCCTTTCCAATCTATATGTTAGGGAAAACACCTTCCAAAATTACACTAGTTGTTAGTCTCCCTACTGACATGGTTGGGGTAGCATATGAAATTGAATAACATAAGAATATATATAGCTCGAAACCACACTTTAGGAAACTACCTAACCTCAACATCAACTGCATCAATCACCTCCTAGAAACCCAACTACTAATTCTACGTACTATATATCCTATAAGAATTATTTATATTAAATATTTCACATTACATTAATTACCAACTGAATTCCATTCCCTCCAAGAATAATTCTACCTTATCCATGGTTCAAAAATAATTATCATCATTCTAGAATTATTTCAATCATCCAAAACCAATTGTTTATACCATTGAAATTCATTAACATTTCATAATTCCAGGTACTCTAGGACTCATCCTAAGATACCATAAAATATTCATAAACCAAGAACATTCAGTTTTATTAAGGAGTGGGTAAAGGAATGAAGGAAACAAGAATCCCAACCATACAAACTACAAATAAAATTCATAATAATAAATGTCCACATATTTTGGAAGAAAAAACAATGGAAAATCCCAACTTCAACCCGTTCCATCAGTCTTCGTGCCGTCCACGAAACCACTATACATATCATCACCCATCTTGCTATATTAGGTGCCCACTTCCACCAATACTCCTGACATCCCCAACCATTTATCAACTAACCATCAGCCATATTAGGCTCACCTATCACTGTGTATCAAGGCCTCTAAACTAGAGAAAATACACAAGGAAACAAGAAAACAAAAAGTAGTCAACATGTAATCCACACCCTAAAACTAAGGAATCCAACCTTTTATAATAAAATGTGTTCACTCAGCCCTAAGAAATTTCCATTGAAAAATAAATAGTTTTTTATCATCTTGAATTAAATGATTCATTTATCACAAGATAAAACCATAGAAAACCCAAGACGTTAGTTATAAAAAACTATGAATTATTTAAACCTTCTTCAACAAGAACTTCAAATCCATCAGTTACAAGAGGAATGGTAATGATTAAATATGACTATTTATTAATTATACAACAAGAATTAAAAAATTTACAATCTTATATTGAACATTATAAACTGTAACATAAACAATATATAACATTCTATCTAGAAAATCAATAGGTAAACTATTAATATTACACAAGAACATGTCATCACTACAACTGAAAAAAAAATATTTCTTTAATTTAAGTTTGATCTTAATTAAGGTTAATTCACATATTAACCAAAGAGATAAAGCGTGAAAAATTTATGATTTCAATTAAAATAAGGAGAAGAAAATAATCCTTTACCTCAATTATTTTAACATTCTTCAAGTAAGAATATAAAAAAGCTCAAATCCCTAATCCCTTCTCCCACAAGGAACTGATAGTCCCTATGGGTGCCATGCTAGGAACACACCATCAAACATCAAACGAACTCCATGAGAAAAAAAAGGAGATCAACCACCATATCATATAAATATATAACACGATAGAACAAAACTAATCAGAAAATAAACCATAATGGAAAGTGAAAAAATCATCACATATCACCACATATTGAACATAGGAAGTCGATGATCAATCCCAATTGAATGGGAATCGAAACACCTTCAAATAGAACCCCTAGTTTCCTAGGGTTTGGGATAAATTTATGATTTTAGAGAGAATACAAGTGTGACTCATAATTTATAGTCACACCATAATACACACATTTAAGGAGTAGATGGGTCATTCACAACAAGAATGGATTCAGTTTAAGAACCATTGCAAAATGCATCACCCCAATCCTACAAACCTGGATAAATTCACATCATGAACATATTGTTCACATCATGAATTTTGGGGGTTAAATCCTCTGAACCTAACCTATCATCCATTTAATTCATGTACTAATGGTTCACATCATGAATTACACCTCACAAACAACCCTTACTCAAGCTATAAATATCCATTTGGGATGTGGAATTCTATCTCACATCATGAATTACTCTTCAAATCATGAATTCCTATTTATTTTATATTTCAGCTAATAAAACCCAAAAAAGATACTCCAGGATTCCTCAAAGCACCTTGAGCTTCAATAAAATGCTAAGGAATAGGATAAAAGGATTGATTCCCTTATATCAGATACCTCTTAAACAATTCACACCCTCAAAATTTAAAACCAAACTCAGAGAGGAGAGATGGAAAACGGGTCACCCAAACAACAACCCCATGAGATACTTCTCAAGAATATCTCTATTGGAGGAACAAAAAAACCTTATCTAGAGAAACAAGGCATAAAAATACACCATACTCCCCCATGGGAGATACCAATAAAATTGAATAAAATCCAAAAATAGGGAATCAAATAAAATAGAACTATCCCATAAGATAGATAAAGGTCAACATTGATAAAAAATTACTACAAAAGAAGAGTCAAGTATCAAAAAAATTGGGATAATAAGTGCATATGTACAACTCACATTATGAGGTTCTCTCCTCCATTCCACCATGTCACTATAGGACACAAACTTAGGGAATAAATTTCCTCTACAATACCTTCTCTTGGTGGTTCATGATCTCTAAAAGCCACTTCTTGAAGGCCGTGTCATCACCAATGTCAATATCTCTATAATAGATGATGTGAGGATCATCATGAAGATAGTGGAAAATCTATAACACATGAAAGACATCTTGAATCCAACTCATCTGTAAGGGAAGTACTATTCGGTATGTGATGACTCCAACATGTGGAAACACCTCAAAAGGAACAAAAAACTGAGGAGAAATATTACTCCCACAACCAAACCATCATTGCCCATGATTATGAGTCACATTTAAGAACACATTATCTCTAATTTCAAACTCCATATGTCTCCTCCTTTGGTTATCATGGGACTTATAATGATACTATACCACTTTCATCCTCTAATTAATAACCCAAAAAATCTATGTCATGCTTTGCACTAGTTCTAGCATGAGAATTACTGATTCTACAACCCTAGTCCAACACAGCAGAGAACACAATGTTTGACTGTATGAAGTTTCAAATGGTTCCTTACAAATGGTGGAGTGGAAACTATTGTTATATGAAAAATCAATTAAGGGTAGGTGCCTCACCCAAGAACCTATAATATATAGTACACATGCATGAAATATGTCTTTAAGAGTATGTATATTCTTTTCTATCTAATCATTTATATATGGAAGAAAAGTGATGATTTAGTATAAATAGGATCCAAAAGCATACATGATACCTCTCCACACCCTAGAGGTGAATTGAGGATCATGATTAGATATGATCATCCTCAATACTGTGAAGTATCACCACATACTTCAGATGTTGCCTCAAGAAAACCTCTATTGTTGTTGACTCCTTGATTGCTAAGTAGTGAGACAATTTAATCAAATGGTATACTAATACTCATATATCATCATATCCTCCTTAATATTGAGGTAAATTAAAGATGAATTTCATTGAAATTTCCAACCACTTCATTGGAAAATATATCCATTGGTTGAAGTAAACCACTGGGAACACAATTATTGGTCTGTATCATGTGGAAGAATAAACATATTGAAACAAACTCTGTAACTGAATACTTCAACCCAACCAACCAAAAATTGACTCTCGGAGCAAGGTAAATATTTATCACACCAAGATTCCTTTCTAGGGGTGAGCTGTGGAACTCATAGAGAATCAACTCTCACATTACTGAAGGAACAAAAATTCTCCCATGAAATAACTCCCAATGTTGGTCATCCTTAGACAATCCATTAGGGGAATAAACACAAATAACTTGATATCACTAGAATTATACCTTGGAATCCCCCATTTGGGAATTTAATACCCATTACACTAACTAAAACTACACCACCATCTAAAAATGGAATTTTCTACTAATAACCTCTCCCATATCAGGATTCATCATTAAAATATATTCCATCACCATCCAAGAGTCTCTAGACTCACACAAAACAAAACTACATGAATTATTTCTTAGTAAATTAGCTATAACATTACCCTTTCCTATCATATAATAAAAATCAAAGTCATAGTCCCACAATAATTATATCCTCAATTTTTTTCCAGGTATAGGTTATAATGGGAGAAGAAAAACCTTTTGATATTATGATCGGTGAAAACCATAATGTGCTCTCTAATAAGGTAGCGCCACTATAACTTCAAGGAAAACACAACTGCTATCATCTAAATATAATGGTTGGAATAGTTATCTTCAAAGGGGATTAAATACCAAGATAAATAATAAATAAATACTATCTACTACATCAGGAAACTACCCAAGCCAAGATATGAAGTGTTATAGAAAACATTAAACTGAAATCCCTCTTTTGGAAAATTGATGGACTAGGGTTTTAAAGAACTTCTCCTCCAGGTACTCAAAAACAGTCTAACACAAGCCAGTCCTTGAGAACACATGGCCCTTTCTATTCATGGGTGTCAGATGAGTTAAAATCTGAGAGACAGAAAGAATTCACCTCCAATAATAGATTAAAAGATTGAGGAAACTCTACACCTTTATAACATTACTGGGGGATTCCCAATAAAATACCATCTCTATAACATACCAACATAAACCATAGGGTCATTTACAGAATGTAACATGTTCTCATGTATACCTCCTCATATGCAATAGGACACGTGGCATTCCAGAATAGACCTTGTGGTTCGGGTTTGGATGTTATAAAATGGTGATAGAGGTTTAGGTTACTAATTAACATTTTATTCTCTTTATTTGTATTAGGTAAAGTTATATAGAAGATAGTATGTTAGTTTCTAGCCAAAACTATGTAACAAACCTCCAATTTTCAATAAATGGGAAAATATGTTTTTCTATTATAGTTTATTAAACTCACCTTGGGTAAAACTCATGATATTTATATGTATTTTATAATATTTCTTATATTTTCATGCATAATGACTAGGAATGTAGGTTCCAATTCCACACACACACACACACATATATATATATACACTTATTATTGTTCTGTATAGTAGTTGTTTAATTAAATGCCTTAATTTAGGCTATCTATTCATGATAGTTTATCGTTGTGGGATATATCTTTGTTGCATGCTATTGTGATATATATTTATTGGCATTAATTAGTTGAACTGAACATGCTATTGTATTAGTATATATATGATTACTATGAATATCATTTAGATATGGAGACAAGATTTAGTACTGGGAGGGTTATACTATGGGTTGAGGGTAGACTCATAGGGAAGCCTTTTTGTGATACCATAGATTGGATAAGATATAATTATATTCCTAATGTTTTTATTTAATTCAGATATGCCTCCTCAGAGATGCTTTATGGGGCCACTAGTTGTGGTAGCCTAGGCTGGTCCCATGCCACCACCTATGGTACACGAGGATATACCTCAACACACTCTTGTACCAATATAGAAAATTTAGGTTTCAGATCCCATTCATCCTAGAATTTTTTGTATAGTTCATATCCAGGGCACATCCACACAGAGGAACATGACTGATTATGCTCGAGATTTCTATCTCCTATGCACTCTGACATTCTAGAGAACTGGTGTCCCTCAATATGATTAGGATTGGCGGGTCATTATTGAGAGAATATTTTAACTGGTCTAGAATCCCAAGGAAGGGCATGCGATCCTAGAAAAATTCATATTTTAGGGACCCTTTAGAAGTTGGTTGAATTGTATGACCCAATATCGGACACAATAGGGTCCTACTTGGATGATCTTCAAGGAGCTTTTTCTTGAGTAGTAATTTACCAACATGATGAAACTAGGCCATGACAAGTAGTTCATTGAATTACTATTGGGTTCCATGACTATATCTGCATATTCTACCCGATTTATGGATTTTCTTCACTTTTATCATTTGTTAACTTGGAACAAGGATCATAAGGATCAGAAGGTTGAGATAGGATTTCAATAATATATTAGATGTTGGGTAAGAGTTTTTGAACTAAAAATGTATACATAGGTTGTTTTCAAGGCCCTAAACATTGAAAAGGTATTGTAGGAGGATAGAATATCAGTCTTACTTCCCACCCATAGCGGGCTAGTGACTGGGCTTCCTCTCACTAATATGTGAATTCATTACAGAAGTAAGAAGAGGAAGACCAGATTAGTGCAGAAGAGTACCAATATAAACGTGTAATATAGTGTACCTTCATCATCCCCTCTGTAAGAAGTTTCATAATGTTTTAACTATGTAAAGGTTGGACATGTTCGTTGGTTCTGTACTGAACCTCGCAACATATGTCGACAATGAGGGAAGATGGGACATCTTCAATAGTATTTCTCTAATATTTCTTGGCTGAGCTTTCATAGAGGTAGGGGTAAGATATAAGGATAAATATGGGGTTCTCAGTAGTGGAATCAGAGTAGTCATACACCCCAAGGATAGGGAGGAGGAGGTGAGTCAAGTCACATGTATGTTGTGGATCAGACTCTAGAATATGGAGGAGAGGTACCATCTATTGTTCTTGGTATAGTTCTGATTTACTATACTTTTTCTACTACATTATTCAATACTAGTTCTTCCCAATCTTTCATTTCTACATAAGTAGTTACTAAAATTAAATTACCTATCAAGTTATCATCTAAGTTAGTCTCCCTTGATACACCATTGGGTACGAGAGTGGATCATCTTAATTGATTCCCAGAGTGTCCAATAGTCATAGAAGACTATGGAAATATGTGGAAATTCATGATTCTAGGGATTATGACTTTTGATGTGATATTCAACATGAACTGGATGACCATATTTTAAGATCAATTTTTTTATATCATAAATGGGTATCTTTTACTTATATAAAGGGATAAAAGTTTTTGATGACTATAGAGTGGGAACTGGGAGTAGGCAGAGTTGGAGTGAACTTGATCCAGCTCAGTACAATCGTACAACTGTTGGAGGGCTTGGCACTTTCAATAGAATCTGTGGAAACCACCTCATTTTTCCTCCAGTTGTGGATACCTTTTAATAAGTCTTTCCATATTACTTCACTGGAATACCTAATGATAGATTAATTTAGTTTGATCTAGAGCTCGTACTAGGTGGGAAAACCATTTTGATACCCCCTTATCATATGGCTCTAACCAAGATGAAGGAGATCAAGGTACAACTATATGATTGGAGAGAAATGTTCATGTATGAAATTGAAATAAATAACACTAAATTCATCATTAAGTAGGTTTATCCATATGTTAAAGCCTCTACTATTTTTAAAAAAGGTTATGTGATCCCTAAGTCCTTGCCTTCTTAACCGAGCTCTCTATCCCTACCAACCTATGGAGAGTGAACTCCATGGCCTGTTGTTGCATAGTAAACTCAAACAATTCTTCCTTAGCTATTGGGTGGACCTCATTATATTGAATTTATAACTATTCTTACACATAATGATAGTTATCCACCAGATATTCAGTCCCTTATGCTTCACCCTTGGCCGCCACCAACTAGGCCTTTAGTTGGCTTACGATATGTGTTTGAGAATTGATGATGGATACATGATCTCTTTATTGATACTCCAGCCATGTAAGACCATATTATACTAATTGGAGAACCTTGGTACCTTTATACTTCTCACTTTACCAGACAACATTTAACTCTTGATGTTTTACATGCGCCCACTCAGCGAGGTAGTCGTGGGATAACACATTGAGAGCACGAGCGTCTACACATTTGGTTCCTAGGTTCTGTTACTAGTAGTGGAGGGACCCCATACAACTCACTAGGTCTGACTATGAGGTATGGGTGATTAAATTATGCATGATTATCACTACCCTGTATTAGACAACAAGATTCCCTTTAGTGACATCAGATATATGATCTTCTAGATCCTCGAGTGGTAAAGAATCATATTTAAAGAAATCCATGAGAATTATGGGAGTAGGGTCATCCTACATAAGCCTATTAGATGGGATAATATCCATGTTGAGTGGGGGGGGGGTTGTCCTTTTTAGACTCTACACTAGAAGTAATATCTTATCTAGCTACAATTTCAACCCCCACAACTATTTATGCAGCTGTAATGGGTTTCCCTCTAAGGACAAAGTTAGATTTCCCTAAGTTTCTAGCTTCTTAATGGTTAGCTTGTTTACTAGAGAAATCATCTCAACTACCATGGACACAACTAATTGATAGGAACACACTTCCTAGATCATTTTTTCAAATAAAGGTTAGTAGTTATTCCAACCTATAACAATAAACAAGGTAGATATAATCATAAAAAAAGAGAGTTACATGAGGTCAGGTCCTGAGAAATATCCACTTTTGGGGCCTCAAATGGGAATTACACTATCAAAGACCTTTCCACACTGGTTATCACTCTAATATCCACCACAAGGTCCCTTGGTTCTATATAGAGGGAATATTCTTGAGAATAATGTGTTAGTACAGTATAATTACACATCTTGAGAGAATTAGAGAAAATAATGTCCAAAATATTACCTTTAGGAAGAATGGGAATATAAATGATGATCCACCCTAGGAGGCCTACTATACCAACAACCTCATCCAATATAATGTAAGGGAGATCCTCCCATAAGTGATAGGGAGGAAAAGAGTGTCTATAACTTCCTCTCCAACTTCCTTTGTGGGAGCCTCTTCTATTGGGCCTTTAGGAGTATACCCTGAGATGGACTCCTTTATGCCCATTTAGGCACTCTCTTCACCCTTGTTATAGGTCCATTGGATCGATTTATCTAGTTCCAACATGATTCAAGATCATGATTTAGAGGAACTAGAGAAAAATAAAGATATAATGAAAAGTTATAGAAAATTACCGTACCAAACAGGAGATCTATGATGTTTTCTTCTTTAAGAGTAACCTCCCCACTCTTCCATGGCAGTGTTTATTTCGTGCCCCACCGAGAGGTGTATCAGTAGTAGAAACATAAGTCCCAAAGGTTTCATCATCAAGGGAAACTTCCCATATTTCTTGGTAGGGAGATCTTATGCCAGATCCTTCTCTTTACATGGGAGTGGTATCCTTGGGCGTAGGTCCCAAAAAAGTATTATCTAAATGATGTAAAACTTGATATCCTAATGTCCTAGTCATATGACATTATATTTCATGAAAATATCTGAGCTGTATGACGTAAAATTTCACTATCCAATGTCCTAGTTGTATGACAATAAATTGCACGACAACATCCAAGTTACATGATATAAAACTGTATAGCCCAAATTCTAAGTTGCACAACATTAAAATTCCTGACAATATCAACATAACATGACATTAAACTATAGTATTAAACTTTTTTGTGAATGTAGGATTCCCCTTTTTTGACTAGCATGGGATGAACCCTCACCTCTAACCCTATGTGATGATAATGGGATTCCCCATATATGATAATCATGGGATGATTACCCTTTCCCAACCATGGAATGATCTTACTACTTCAGATAGACTATATGTGTAAGCCCCACAACATCCCTATTTGATTATCCTTCTATAATCTGATCATCTTTACTACATGATGTTAAACTGTACAGAACGATCTTGTCACATGACTTTAAAATGTTGCATCAAATTATGTGATTTAGATCCCTATCTCTTAATAGGGTATGTAGAAAACCTTCTTGAGGTTCAATATCAACATTTGATCAAACCTGGGATACCTCTCTGAGGTTTAATCCTGACACCCCAATACCACCGAATCTATATTTCCTCCTTATGGGAGACACCATATCCCCACGTGTGATAATCATCCTCCCCGAGGACACACATAACCAAACCCTCAAGTGTGATCATACCCCCATAGGGATACACTTAACTAAAACTTTCAGAGTGATCATCTATCTCCCTAGGGATACACTTAACCAAACCCTCAAGTGTGATCATATCCCCCATAGGGACACACTTAATGGCCCACCTGTCCCCAAAACATGTTAAACCTATGACCAACCTATCCCCACAATATATTAAACCTGTAACCCACTTTTCCCTCACAATACATTAAATTAGTGAACGAATCTAGAATCATTATACCTTCCAATAAAAAAGGGACACCTGAGGTAAAAATCCTCGAAAGCCTTATGCCCATGATGAAAACCACCCTTTGGATAACACAATATTCCTTAGTTTCTTAACCTAAGATTCCTCATAGATGAGACTCCATAGATTTCAAAAGGGTAAGAATTTACTAGTTCCCAACAAACCAAATATTCATAAATGACCAAACATGCTCAATGTTACCATTTACTTCGACTGCATCTTGCTACCCTTTAAAGACAGAAGAAGTGTAATTTACCATCATCCACCTTGAGATAGCATCGAGAATGAGTTTCATGAAAATGAATAAGATATATGAGGGAGAACTAGAATAGCCAATGAAATCCAACGAGGAATCCACGGAATAAGGAACTGAAATCCTATCACCCTGTTTTGATCAAGAATCTAGAATCAATAACTATAGTGGCAGATTCTTCCCACCTTTAGAAAGCAGGAATGTAGGGAAATAGGGTCACATCACCACCAATGACGTGTGACCCTAGTTATAAATCATAAAAAAATGGTGAAAATGATGTGAAATTATTCTCCTTCAAAAGTGAGTAGATTAGTAGTGCTGGGAACCATTTTATTTGAGAAATATCAGATATAGATATCCAACACTAGACCCCTACCAAAAAAATTGTGGGCTCGATGGGGAAATATTATCTTGCAACTCGGGAAAATTAAAGGTAATTGGGAATCCTCAACCTGATCCATCATCAACATGGATCCTTCCTCTACCTTGGAGAATAACAAATGATGTTGGGAACATTGGGTATCACATTCATGGTGCGTTTACTGATGGTTGGCTCCATATATTTCCACATGAACCAATCCATTTTGAATGCATGATGACCCACCACCAAAATGTGTAAGGGTAGGGGATAAATAGTGCGGTAATACAATACCACTATGATCCTTACTCAATGACCACCTCTTCTATGACTACCAAGAATCCTCACCCCATATCCCCAAGTGAACTAATCTAGAGAAGGGTTATAAATTCAGTTGTTCATCAATATGAGCAATATGGAGTCATCACAACCAGGGATATGGAATGAAAAGACATGGAAGTCATGGAACTCTGAGAGTTCCACCACCCATGAGGACTGTGATAGGGTAAAACCTCCCAAATCATGATGATATACCATTTTAAGAGACTCTATCAAGAATTCTCTGATAGCTTACACCCCTACAATGATGAAGTAGGGGATGTGTAGGTCATACCTACAGTGACCACCACCCAAAAGCCACCCATGAGAGATCCCAACATAACATGCTGATGAAATCATATGTCCCTATAGGTTGAAGAGTAGGTCTACCTTACTCTTTCTCTATTTTCCTTGGATTAGAACACCCAACACCAATAATGGGTGTAGGCCATAAACCCAACCCATTAGGAGGCCTCTTATTCTACTCCAATGGACCCATACACCACCAACACATCTTATCTTGACATCGTAACCATTATAAGGGGACTTGTATTCACACGATTGGGATCAAGACCCAAATGGCCCCATGAGTAGGTTGGGTTATCTCTCATAGTCATTGGTGCCACCAAAAACCATTACTGACCATCCCGTGATAAATAATTTCACTATATATGTACTCCCTATATGTCCACCAACTGACATGGTGGTCCACCTCATTTTAAAGGCATTCCATGCTTTAAAGATCTATTCCAGTGAGGGAGGGAAAAACCACCACAGAGGGAATTCCCGTGGCACCAACCACAATAGATGAGAAATAAATCCAAGAAATTTCCATCCTATCATTCTCAACGCACTCCCATGCCATCAAATTCCAAGCCATGAAATTTTTTGTGTCACCATTTATCTCTCAGACTGCGAGAAAATATATGACTCAATGAAGGAACCTTCACCTATTCTGTTAGAACTATGGGAAATGATTATCAATTATGGCTAATTATCCCTAAATATGAGGTCCATAAAGTCCTCAAATCCCGTAATATGTACTTTTAGGTGGAGGATATTCTAGAATCCTTTCAAGGGCTCAAAGTGTAACCATATCTACCACCATCATCATCCCACCTCTCCACCTCTATATTAGAAGTGGTAGAGATTTTAAGGTCCAAATTGATTCCCTTGAATGATGGTGAAAACCCTACTAATCCTAGAAAGATGTTTCCATTATTTCTCATTAGGAGGTTGTGAACACCCATACAAAATGGACATGATCTTGATGTTCCCCCACCTATAAATGAACTTCACAATGTTTTGAGAATGGATAGACCACACGATGCCCTTTTGTCGCTCCATGATCCATGGGTGATGACGATGAATGCCAACAAGGATATAAAATCAAATAAAGAATTATCTAAATTTGAGGATGTGATTAATGTACTTTCCACCACATCATTAGGATCTTCCAAATAAACTATTGTGATTACATAAAATTTTACTTGTTCCCTTGTAATTTTACTAGGAAAATTCCCTTGATGATTGAGAAAAAAATTTTCATAGTGCCCTATCACCTTATAGTTAAAGCATTGTACATTGGTAGATTTTTTATTACCCTTGAAATCACGATCCTGGTGGAATTTCTCTCCACAATTATATTAAAACCCCATTTCCAACATGCATGTCACATGGTTTTTCTTTCCACATTTATTAAAATATTGAAATTCTATCCTTACATTATCCCGTATCTCTATATTTCCTTTTCCAAAGTGTTTAACATCCCTCTTCTTATCTTGATTTCATTCTAATCTATAAGTCTTGTTGAATTATTTCTCTATCTTGAAAAAAAATGATACTATATCCTTATATGTTGTGAATTATTGGGAGACCAATGGACCTTGAAGAATTGACTTAATACCATAAAATAATTGGTTAATATTTCTCTTTGGATTACATACATATTATGAATCATTAATTTCTAAACTTGTAAAGTTGGCTTCATACATAGAAATATTTGCATCTTCTTTTTGTGTTAGACTTAGTAATTGTCACTCTATATCCACTCATTGGTCAGGAAGAAGATATTTTTCAAATAATAGTTTCTTAAACTCATTCTATTATATGTTTGTTATTTATTCCCCACCCATAGTGTCTTGAATCAATGACCACCATTGATCCACATCCCCTGAGATATATTAAAATACAATGAACAACTTATCCCTTTCATTACTTTCCAAAATGAGAAATATATTCTCTAAGGAAATTATCCATTTTTAGCTAAAAATAGATAATTAGTTATGTTGATTAATAGAGGTTGTAGACAAATGAAGAAGTCTTGAATTTGTACACCACTTTACAGATCTACATGATGATATATAAATGACAAGTTATTTTTTTCATAACCTTATCTAGCTTCCCCAAAAAGTTATAATTTTTTTAGCTCCAACTGTAGCTCCAGGTCAAGATCTATCTTGATTATCCTTCATAGAAGGGAAATTATTACTTGTATTACATACATTAATATGGTTTCCATTCCTTATTATGGGTTCCATTTCTAAAAAATGATATAAAATATATTAAATCATAAAATTATGAAATAAAATTTATAATCCCTAAACTAGTGAAACACTTAACATAAATTTAAAATTTATGTATAATTGATCTCTAAATCATAAGTTTGGTTTATTAGGGAATATTATCAATATCCTTAATAATGTTATGTTATCTAATATATGTTTTCCTAAATATATTTCCAAAGGTTTCTACTATACTCTTTCTGATAGCAATTGTAAAAACCTTGGCCTTAGTATCCCAAAGGCGATGGTTACTTTATTACATTGGAACTAGATACAAGAAATTGCATCCAAAAGCACTAGATAGTTTAATAATATTAGATAACTTGATAAATAATTGAATTTTACATTAAATTTGAAAAATTACAATAAAAAATAGTATTTTCTTTGAGAAAACTATTATTCCCTTTAGCATATCCCAATATATCAATCATAATATATTTCCAGGTATCTCGGGGAATGGAAATATTAAAAAGAGTGAGATCGTATGCTCAGTAAGGGTATGAGTAAACTCGAATATATCATGAATAAATATGTCATAATAAATATGGAAATGTGAATAACGAAAATCAAATTCCATTTAATCAATAAATTGATAATGAATAATAATATGGAATGAGTAAATGATGATCAAATAATTCCATATAAATAATCACGTGAGTGTGAAACTTATTTATGGGTATAATAACTAAAAAAATAATCACATGTAAATTAATAAATAATATCATAAAAAGGGAATTCATAATTTTGGATATCATAAACATAATTTCAAGGCCTTTATTTAGTACATATTATATAAATGAGTAAGGTCTCATCCAAATATCGAATCATGTGTGTCTTACAAGACCCACTAATGCATCAAGGGACTATAAATGCCCTAAGCAATCACATAATAAGTCCAATGAATTTCTCATATAAAACATGTGAAACATAATAATCATTTGTATTGAAAAAATAGTCATATTAATTGATATTATTTTCCCCAATTAATAAACATAATTATAAAAAATCCAGAGTAATATAGAAAATGGTAATAAAATAATACATCCTAATCAAAATGATCATAAAACATCAATAGATATAATAATTATGATATAATTACAACATATCCCCAGTGAATATTATGTAAAATAATGGTTTTTTCATTAGTTAATAGTAATTATATAAAAAATTCATCAAAAATATTCTTGAAGAAAATACCATTTTTTACATTGAAAATCATTTAAAAAAAAAAAATTAGAAAACAGCAAGAAAAAATATATATTTAAAATTAATCATGGAAAAATGTAAAGTAATATTCATATCAATTACATTTATGATGGTGGGTAATTTTGTACATTCCTTATAAGTTAAAAAATATTTCTTACACACCATTGTAAAAAGGTCAAAAGTACCTCATTCAGAAAATGACATGAAGATTCCTTTAAAACCATTTTGTAAAAAGTAATAAATGGGTAAAAATTCATTTAATAAACCATTTTTATAATGTATAAAACATATTTAAATTATTTTTATAAAACATATAAATGGAAGAAAAAGGATTATGGACCAAAAATATATACAAAGTCAGTTTTTCTTAAAAATATTTTCCCAATAATTTAATGTAAAAAATAGAGAAAAATTGTAAAATTACATTAAAAGTTCATGATTAAAAATAGAGTATAAAATATGTAACGCCACGACCCCAGTTACCCAGATTCGGTGCATTATTACATAACATTGGCATGATAACAAGAAAGATCAAATCTCGAAAGACCGATTCATTTAGTAGCCTTAGAATAACTAGATACATTAATAAAGTTTACATTACATCATAAAATGAAAACTACAACAATATAGTCTCCATAGTCCACACTCTTATCCTCTCATACTATCCCTGCAAGTCATTCATAAATTAATTCTTCACATCCTGGGAAAACTAAAACATAGAAAAGGGGTGAGCTCAAATGCCCAGTAAGGATAACAATATAGCGGAAACTTTCATAAATAAGAATAAAGATTTAAGGCAATGTATAACTAAAACAAAATCCTTTTAAACTTGAACTTCAACATAGTATGGAAAAAATAAAATGAAATAATTCCATTTACTTATTCACATGGATATTCTACTAATCGAATAATCATATGCCATATCAATAACCACTTTCATAACGATGAAATGCATAATGCCAGACTATCATAACCACATAGCCAAGGCCTCGTGCGAAGACTACAAATAAGATTTTTCTAAGGCCTTCTTCCAAGACTCTATTTTGTCTCATGAGACCTACCGATGCATCGAGGAGCTATAGTGGGATCCACCCATCACATATTAAGTCCAATGCATTCCCATATGAAAAGGTTTAAACATAACATAAACATTCATATTAAAACTAGCATACGAAATGTAAATACTTCATCCATAAACCATGAATGGTATAAAAATAACACATCCACAGTCAAACATATCACAAAACCTTCAATACAATATAGAAGTTTTGTATCATAATAAATCAACTTCAAATAAGCGTAAAATCCATCAAAGGATGTTGACATAGATGAAATCAAAACTATTTTTAAAGAAACATCTCTTTCTATTTTGAAATAATTTAACAGTCATATATTTATAAAATATAACATTTTCTTTGAAAATATTGTTATAATCTTGTAAGGGAGGCTTCGAAGATTTTATAACGGCGGAAAATAGCCACACCCGCCGTATAAGTTAAAAAAACATTCTTACCTTAATTCTGTCGAAAAGGTTAAAAAGCACCTTGTTTGGAAAACGACGGAAAGATCATTTTATAAACCACTTATAAAAGTAAACAAGCATATAAATGACTTTAACCCATATTCTAGTAAATAGTAAAAATGTTTTGAAATACATTTTTAAGAAACATGGATGTGGATGATATAGAAGTCCCAGTAGATTATTACGTATAAACAACCTCGGATAATAAAGAGATTGCGAGATAAACCCTTACCTTGTAATTTTCATTGGTTGGGGGTAGGTTAAACTCCTGTATAATGGTGAAATAATTGTTATTAAATTATTAAATAATAATATACATTAATATGATATCATATATGATCTTTTAACATTGGTTTGTTAATAATATCTTATAATTATTGTCGTTTCAGGTGTTAACTTACTCATTTTGTTTTATATGTTTTGTTAAATAATCCGTGTTTGTTATGGATAGGTTTTATATTATTCATATCCATAATGATATCAAGTAATTAAATACTATTATTAATCATCAAATTATAATTATACTTGAATGGATACGATGGAGAATGAATCTCATCGCGTTCGTGGAGACGGTAGTCCGTACGTACGCACGAGCGACAATATCATTATTTTGATATTAAAATAATATATAATTGGATTTTATATCATATATAAAGAATAATTATCATGTTATATTTATTATTTACATGAATTACACATCATTATTATACCCATCCAAATAATAATTTATTGAATAACAATTACACGATGATGTGGAGACGGTAAGTCGTACGTACGCATGTATGGTGACATGTTATTAAAAGGGTGGATATAATACTGAATATGGTTGTACTATATTTATAATAACATCAAATTATATATAATATACTAGAGTTATTATTTTATAATGTTAATAACAAAGAAAGAAGAAGTGGAAGAAGAAAGGAACTTGAAAAAGGGTGGTGAAATTATTACCTTTTCTTCGGGTTCTTCCTTTTGATTTGATCAAAAGAGCTCCTTATATTGGCTTTATGACTAAAGGAAGGCCTCTAGGATGACGTGAGGGAAGTTTAGAGAGTATTTGGGTAGAGGTTGTCCAATCCAAAAGGCTTTGAAGGTGTGAATTAATGAGGAGGAGTTCCCTTTTATAAGAGAGGTGAGGGGCACCTTTGGAAAAGCTAGAAATATTATTTTATAATAAATTCACATTCAGTTTCTAATGGATCCAAAGTGAATTATTTAAAGTTTAAAATGGGGATAGGTCGAAAGACACTCAACCAATAGGATTTAGACAGGTTTGGGTTACTATATTAACCTTATATTTAAGTAATAACTCTTAGTTAATTAGTTTCACTTTTACAATGTCTCTTTGTATTTTTATGTTTTATTTTTAATAAACTTACTATATACATCCAAGAGACCCCGAAGTGGTCCATTAATGATACAACTATCCTGATATAAGTCTCTTTTCCGAAAATTATATTTTTAGGAATTTAATATCAATTAATAATATAATATTTGTTTTAAAAACTCTTTTATGTCAATTTTGACACTATTCAATAGTTGATTTTTGTAAAACTCATAACATAATTATTACTTCGAAAAAAGTTAATTAAATCATTACTAACATGTAATATGAACCTATAAAATTAGTTTAATTCATAAAAAGTCTCAAATTATATTTATTTGGGTATTTATAATATCAATTATTTTAATATTTCACTATTATGGTAATTACTGCATCATCATTGTGTCATAAATAAATTAAATTATTTAATGTCTAAAAATTATAAATAAAATATTATTATGTAGGAAATATTTTTATCTTTATAATTAATATTTATAGTCTAAAATCCAACATATATAACCTTATGTAAAAATTGTTTTTGTAAAAGATATTTGCTTATGTCATTTTTGTATTTATTTTCACTTAATTAAAATAAAGTGTCCCTATCACCTACAAGTGGCTCCATGGGGTCCCAAAATCGACCCAAAGATGCCCATGGTTGGACATGTATCCAACAATAAGGTTAGGACACGTTTTAGGGTAATTTATTATTATTATAATATTATTTTTTAACCCTTATTTACCGGATTTACCTTTTAACCATGGTTAAAAAAATATTTACCGAAGTAATTATTCAAAATGTATAAAAATAAAAGTTACCTATTTACAAAATTTGGACATCCTGATTCCAAATATGGAATCCATTTTTCCAAATTCAAAACACAGAAGTGGCAGAAATTAATTTAAAATTAATTCCCACTGTCAAAACAAAAAACGTGTTTTTAAGATATAATAACTATCAAAAGATTGATACTTGTTTATGTTCGGTTTAATTGTGAAATTATGTAAAATGAAAAAAATTGTATTAAATGGTAAATATTTATTCTAAATATACTTTAAAACCACTCAAATTCATAATTTCTCAATATTAAATATTATGATTAAAAAAGTTGTTTTTAATTAAAATTTAGTAATTTTCACTATTCATCAAAATATAAATGTTATCCGAAAAGTTCCAAAATTTCGCCCTAGGATAAATTTGATATTCCGAATCCAAAAATGAAGTCCATTTTGAGAGATAAAATTTATAAAATTTCAAAAAGTATGTATTACTATTCATAACAGCTAGTTTGATTGGTTGTGGTGTGTTAGAACTCGATGTTGCGTACAACACATGCTATCACATTATTCAAAGAGAAGCGTACCGTAGAAGATTTGGGTGTTATATTCTCCCCTAATTTAAATAATTTTATCCTCGAAATTTCTAGAATACTACTGCATGAAAAGACTCGGGTGGTTCTTCATCATAAGTTCCTCGGGTTCCCACGTTGCCTCTTCCATCTTATGGTTTCTCTACAAAACTTTTACCAGACGCGTGGTCTGGTTTCTCAGTACTTGTTCTCTCGTATCAAGAATCCTGAAGGGCTCTTTGCAATAAGACATATCGGGTTCCAGTTCTAATTCCTCATAGGTGAGTACATGCGTTGGGTCAGGCATGTATTTCCTCAGTAGAGATACGTGGAACACATCGTGAACTTTGGAGAGACTTGGAGGCATTGCCAATCGGTAAGCTACAACCCCAATTCATTCTAGAATTTCAAAAGGTCCGATGTACCTGGGACTCAATTTACCTTTCTTACTAAAACGTATGACTCCCTTCCATGGAGATACCTTCAGGAAAACATGATCACCGACTTGAAATTCCAAATCCTTCCTTCGATTATCGACATAGCTCTTCTTACTACTTTGACTTGATTTGATATGGTTTTGGATTACCTTCACCTTTTCCATCATTTCCTCCACCAGTTTTAGACCTAAAAGTTTTCTTTCACCAACGTCATCCCAACAGGTTTGTGTGCAACATCTCTTTCCATATAACGCTTCATATGGTGCCATCTAAATACTCGAATGGAAGCTATTGTTATAGGAAAATTATACCAGAGGTAAATATTGATCCCACATACCCTGAAAGTCAAGTGAGCATGATCTCAACATGTCTTATAAGGTTTGAATAGTTCGTTCCGATTGTCCATCTATTTGAGGGTGGTAGGCAGTGCTCGAATGAAGTTCAGTATCTAAGGCTTTCTGAATACTTTTCCAGAATCTTGAAGTAGAACGAGGATAACGATCAGAAAAAATCGATAGGGGTACTCTATGAAGTCTCACAACTTTATTAATATATAGTCTTTCTAGTCGTTCAAGTGGTAAATCTTCCCTTATAGCAAAAAAATGTGCTGACTTGGTAAGAAGATCAATAATAACCCATATTGCATCGTTCCTTTTAGGAGTCTTTGGTAGTCCCATGACAAAGTCCATCGTTATATTATCCCATTTCCACTCAGGTATGAGAAGAGGTTGCAATAATCCACCAGGCTGTCTCCTTCCAGATTTCACTTGTTGAAAAACCATACATCTTGACACAAAATCAGAAATCTCCCTCTTCATGTTGTCCCACCAAAAATGTTCCTTCAAATCTCTAAACATTTTGGTGCTCCCAGGGTGTATAGAGAAATTGGAACTATGAGCATCATCCAGCAATTCCATTTTTAGATCAGGTATATCGGGAACACGAAGTCTCTTCCCAAATTTCAAAATTCCATCTTCATACAAAAATTCTCTCAGTCTCCCATCATTTACAGATTTAATATTCTTTTGAAATTCTTCATCATCGGTCTTAGAACTCTTAATCCTTTCTAGTAAAGATGGTTTGGAAACTATTTGAAAAAGAATTGATGTTTCACCTTCCATGGTTATTCCCATGTCTATCTTCACTAGATCCATGAAAATTGGATCCCTTTCAATTCTCATATTGCTCAAAACTCCATGATCTTTTCTGATCAAAGCATTTGCCAACTTGTTTTCTTTCCCCAGGTGGTAGTGTATCATACAATCATAATCCTTGAGTAATTCAAGCCATCTCCTTTGCCTCATGTTGAGTTCTTTTTGTGAGAAAATATACATCAAACTCTTGTGATCAGTATAAATCTCACATTTTTCACCATAGAGGTAGTTCCTCCATATCTTCAAAGCAAAGATCATAGCTACTAACTCGAGATCATGAGTAGGATAATTTTTTTCATGAATTTTCAACTGTCATGATGCATAGGCAATAACCCTATCATTCTGCATAAGGACACAACCAAGTCCTTTCTTCGATGCAACACTATAAATAATGAAACCATCATTCCCCAATGGTAGAGTCAATATAGGGGAATTGACTAATCTTCTCTTCAGTTCTTCGAAACATTCTTCACACTCTTTTTTCCAAACAAATTTAACCCCTTTACGTGTGAGCTTTGTTAATGGGTTAGCCAATCGGGCAAAATTCTGGACGACACATCGATAATAACCTTCCAAACTAATAAAATCTGCGTACCTCAGTTATACTCGTAGGTGTTGGCCATTCTTGGATTGCCTTGGTCTTAGAAGGGTCAACAGAGATTCTATCTTTAGAGACAATATGGCCAAGAAAAGAAATCTCATGAAGCCAAAATTCACACTTACTAAACTTCCCATATAATTCATGTATTCTCAGAGTCTTCAGGATAATGCACAAGTGATTTTCATGATCTTCGTAGCTTTTTGAGTATACCAAGATATCATCAATAAATACCACCACAAATTCATCGAGATATTCCTTGAAAAATATATCCATCAGATCCATGAATACAGAGGGTGCATTAGTCAATCCAAAAGGCATTACAGTAAACTCGTAATGCCCATACCTGGTTCGAAATGCTGTCTTCGGAATGTCTTCCTTTTTCACACACAATTGATGGTATCCAGATCAAAGGTCAATATTTGAAAAGTATTGAGCTCCATGCAGTTGGTCAAATAAATCATCAATGAAAGGTAGGGGATACTTGTTCTTTATTGTTATAGCATTGATCTCCCTGTAGTCGATACATAACCTCATAGACCCATCTTTCTTTTTAACAAAAAGGACAGGGGATCCCCACGGAGAAACACTAGGGCGAATAAATCCCTTATTACTCAATTCCTCTAGTTGTTTCTTTAGTTCAACTAATTCTATAGTGGCCATTATATAAGGGGTCTTCGATATAGGCCTTGATCCAGGAATTAAATCAATGGAAAAATCAACTTCTCGTTCTGGAGGATGTCCAAGTAAATCATCCGGAAACACATCTACATATTCTTTCACAATAGGTACATCCTCTATTTGAACATTCATTTCCTCACCCATAGTCATTTCATTATCTTCCTCCCCAATAATTGAATTTAATTGAGCTACTGGGGTTGGATTTAAATAAGAATTAGGTGGTGACGATTCTACTCTAAATATAAGGTGTTCCTTATAATCATCATCAAGAATCGTAACCTCTTTCTTCTTACAATAAATCTTCACATCATAGTATGAAAGCCAGTCCATACCAAGGATTATATCAAACTTAATCATCGGTATGACGATGAGATCAGCAGATAAAGAACATTTCTGTGCTCTAATGGGGACTGATTCACAAAACTTTTTTGCAATGATACTTCCCTTAAGAGTTTTAACTGACAACTCCCTTGTTAAATCAAATTGGAAATATTTAATTTTCTTAGAAAACTGGGAAGATATGAAACAATGCGATGATCTAGAATCAAATAATGCATGTTCTAAGCTTGAGAAAACCATTAAATTACCTACCACCACGTCTTTCGGAGCTTCTACCTCAGCAGTAGTGATAACATAAGCTTAGCCTTGATCCCTTGGCCTTTTCTGAGGTAAGTTTCCCTGACGCTTAGGAAATTCATTTGCATAATGTCCCATCTCCCAACAATTGTAGCACTGAACATTGGTAGCTTCCTTCTTCCCTTTGCAATCATGAGCTTGGTGTCCTTTTTCACCACACTTGTAACAGACACCCATTCCCTTCAAGCAAGTACCGGGGTGTTTCTTCCCACATTTACCACAAGATAGATATTCAAACTTTCCCTTATTACCCTTATTTCCATTCCCAGATTGATCAGTATATCTCTCCTTCTCTTGCTTTTCTTTAAAGTCATAAGACTTAGAGAATTCCTTTTTGGTCTGGATAGCACATGAGACAATGTCTTCGTACGACGAGAAGGATTGTGAGACTAATGCTCGACGAAGAAATGGTTTTAACCCATCAAAGAAAAGATCAATCTTACTTCTTGGGTTACATATATAATCTCCAGCATACCTTTCTAACCTTGTAAAGTTAGCCTCATACTTTGTGACATTCTCATCCTCCTTTTGTCTCAGACTCTGAAATTGCCTTTCCATATCTTCTCGATGGTCGCGGGGAAAGAATTTTTATAAAAATAGATCTTTAAACTCCCTCCATTCCATATTTGATACTTCATCATCTTCCTTCATGTTTTGAATCAATGACCACCATTGATCAGAATCTCCAGTGAGGCGGTAAAATGCCATGATAACTTTTTCCCTTTCACTACTCCCCAAAGCCTGAAATATTTTCTCTAGGGAATTTATCCATTGCTCAGCTACTAAGGGATTTGTACTCCCATTAAACATTGGTGGTTGTTGCCTCATGAAGCGATCTAACATTTATCCTCCATTTTGATGGAAATTATTATGGTTATTGGAGATCCATAATTAAGGCCAACCATAAATAGTTAATCATAAAATATTGGTAAATAATGAAAAAGTATTAAAAAATACTAGAAGCTGATCCAGATAGTCTTACAGGAAACAATGTTTCTAGATATGTTTTAAATTAAAATGTTATAAAACTATTATATTGTTCTATTAAAATAAGTGTTTTTAGTAATGTGTTTACATGTTGTAAAACTCATGAGATATGGAATATTATAAAATTTACTCATCTTAGCTCAGAGAAATTGATATAAACTAAACATATAATTCTTTGAGTTGAGTACTGGGAATTCAAGATCGGTAAAGATTAAACTGTAATCTAAATATTCCACTAATTCAAAAGAATTATGAATGGACGAAATTATCTTAGAGAATATTTAGAGAAACCCATACTAGTTGAAATATTCCTAATAGATCCACCAAATAAATGAAAAAAATTAAGGTCTCTATTGATGAAATAAAAAACTTCAAAGAGTATACTCTTGATGAATTGATCGGATCACTACTTCAGTATAAACTATAATTAAAGAACATTGTTGAAGAGGATAAAACAAATTGAAAATGTGTAGTGTTTAAATATGCAAATATTTATTCTATTTAATGTTATTTTTCTAAAAGACATGATGATATAAAATAATATATGGCTCAGATTATAATTGGAGTCTACAAATGAATGAAAAATAAAGGATTCAAGAACCAACTTAGAAGAAAACCTAAAAATAAAAAATTCATGGGAGATAAGAATGGAATTAAAAATTACAACAATTCATATGTTAATTGTTTTTAGTACATGAATAAATCGTATATGAAGCCTGATTGTAAAAAATTAAATAAAAAATAGATATAAAAAAAAGAATGAATAAAAAGGCATTATAAACTAGTTAGATTTGTATCAAAGAATTCGATTCTAGTGAAAAATCTGGGAAAATGAAAGAATTTATATCTTGTTCTCTATGACTTTTTTTTAATGAAGTTAGTGATTTAAATTTTTATTTTGGGAATTCTGATTTGGATTGTGATTATAAAAATATAAATGTTTATTATTTAAAGAAATAAATTGATAGATTGATAAAAGATGTTTTCAAAGGTGTTGGTTTATATAATAATATTAAAGAAAATAATGAGAATTTTTTTTATAAAAATGAAGTGATTTTATAAGAGAATTAAATACTAAGGAATACTACTTCTGCTTCTCATAAAGAAATTTATTTTAATTTTATATATACTCAAGATTTGAATGAAAATCTGAAAAAGGAAGTTGAGTGTCTTAAGAACATTTTGTGTATTTTTATTCATGAAAATGAAAAATATCATAAAATGAAGTCTTTTAATAAAATTAATAAAAATAAATATGGTATTTATTCTAATAGTATATTACCTCGAATGTATCAAAATAATTTTGTGAAAAGTAAAAATGGATATACTTATACTGTTACTTGTTTTGAAGGTGGTATAAAAGGTCACTATAAAAATGATTATTCTCTTAGATTTAAATAGTCTTTTGGAATTAAAGAGAATAATATTTATAAATATTTTTTATCCAGAGTACCATAAATTTATTTTTTAAATTTTGTGTGGGTACCTAATTTTTTTAATAATATTATTGGACCCAAAGTTTCTTGGGTACCAAAAATGTCCAGTAATTTATTTTTATAGGAAAAATACATTGGATGTCTTAAGAACAACATATAGTACATAGATAGTGGATGATATATGCATATTACTAGAGACCCATAAAATTATATTACTAAAAACAAATGTGATGGGTGAACTACTACATTTGGGGATAATTTCAAAGGTAAAGTAAAAGGCTTTGGTAAAAATGGTATTTCTAATTATACTCTTATAAAGTTTTATATATTTAAGGTTTAAAATATAATTTAATTAGTATATCTCAAATATGTGATGATAGAATGTAAATAAAATTTCAAAATGATAATTAATTAGTTTTTAGGGATGATTTGTTATTATTTTCTTTTAATAAAAAGGAAATCATTTATACCATTGACTTTTTTAAACTAACTATTCAACATGTTAAGTGTTTGAATGTTATTAAGGGTGATAATTTTTTTTAGAATTGATAATTAGGCCATGTTAATTTCATAATGTCACATAAGTTCTATAAACATGATATTGTGATATAGTTACCTACCTTGAATAAAGAACTGATTCATGTTTGTGATGCTTAAATGAAAATGAAATAATGAAAAGTTTCATTTAGGTTTGTCAATCAGATAAAAACCAATAAGCCTTTACAATTAGTATATCTTTATCTATTTGGTCCTACAAAAATTTCTAGAATTATATTAAATAAATATACTTTATTATTCTTTATTATTTTATTATATTTAAATGGTTTTATTTCCTTTACCTTAAAATGATACTTTATCAAGATTTATTTCATTTTTTAATTTAGTTTAAAATTAAAAAGGTTGTATGATTGTTTCTATTCATAGGGATAAAGGAGGTGAATTTCATAATTTATAATTTTCAATTTTTTTGTGAAACTAATGGTTGTTTTCATAATTTTTATACTCTTAGATCAACACCATAAGATGGTGTTGTAGAACAAAAAAATATAACTCCAATTGAAATAATCAGATCTATGATTAGTGAATATAATTTTATTAGAATTATTTTTCTGTTGAAGATGTTTTTTCTACTAATTATATTTAAAATAGAATTATTATTATAACTTTGTTAAATACAACTTCTTATGATTTTTAAGCTTAAAAATCCTAAAGTAGAATATTTTCTATTTTTTGGTTGTTAATTTTTTATTTTGAATTCAAATAACAAATTAGTTAAATCTGATACTGAAAGTGATGAATGTATTTTTCTTGGTTATTTTAATAATAATAAACATTATAGAGTTTATAAAAAATAAATATGGTTATTGAATAATCTGTTCAATCTATGTTTGATGAAACTAATGTAAAATGAAATTGTGATTATGATGTTTGTGATGCTGAGTTTAGATATTTTAACTTTAGTGAAGAAAAATCTTAGAATAAGGATAAATAAATAAATGGGGATCATATTACTTCTCAAGAAGATCAAATATCATGGAAGTTTCATAAATATCATCCCATTTAAAATTTTATTGGTAATGTTGGTTCTTTTATTAAAAAAGAAGCTATAATTTAAACTTCTTTGCTAACATTTATTTTGTTTTTGATCATGTTCCTATTAATCTAGATGATTCTTTAAATGATCCAAATTGGATTATTACTTTCTAAGATGATATTAATTAATTTTTTATAAATAATTTTTGATATTTAGTTTAATTTCCTGAGGCTAAGTACGTTATAAGAACTAAATGGATATTTAGAAATAAGTTGGATGAATTTGATTAAATTTAAAGAATAACGCTGGACTTCTTGCCCAAGGATAATATTAAGAAGAAGGTATAGACATTCAAGATTCATTTTCACCCACTTCCAGGTTAGAGGATATTAGAATATTGTAATTTTTTTTCAAGGTTTTAAGTTATATCAAATGTATATTAAAATTTCTCTCTTAAATGGTTTTATAAATAAAGAATTTTATGTTAATCAACCCCCTAACTTCAAAATCATGTTTTTAAATTATCTAAATCAATGTATGGTCTCAAGAAAGCACCTCATTCTTATTATGATAGGATTTATCTATTTCTATTGAGTAGTGGTTTCAAGAAAGTTAATATTGATCATAATATTCTTATTGAAAGAATTTATAATGATATTTTAATTATAGAAATTTATATTGATCATATAGTTTTTTCTTATTTTAGTTAGTTTATTTGTAATTATTATTATAATTTAATGTCATCAAAGTTTGGAATGAACTTAATGGGAGAATTAATGTTCTTTATTGGAATTGAAATGTTTTAAAGGAAATATGGGATCTTTCTTAATCAATATAAGTATGATAAAGAGTTAGTTAAAATGTTTGTTCTCAATTACTATTAGTCTATGAAAACTATTACAAGTACTATTTTTAAATTAGAAGTTGATGCTTCTCATAAGTTTGTTGATATTAAAGTTTATAAAGTCATGATAAGTATATTTTTTTATTTAACTGTATCTCAAACCGATATCATGTTTAGTGTTTTTTATGTAAATGATTTTAAGTTTATCCTAAATAAAGTCATATTAAAGTTATTAAAATAATAATTATATATTTTAAAGGAAATATTGACTCTTTTTTGTTTTATCCTAAACATTACTGTTTTGATTTAATATCATATTCTGAATATAATTTTGGAGGCTATAGAATTGATAGAAAAACACATCAAGTATGTTCTATTTTATTGGATTTTTTAAAATTTCTAGTTCTTATAATAAGAAATTATAAATTTATCTATCTAATAAATAAGATAAGTACATTTATGTTTCTATTTTTTGTTCTCAATGTTTATCGATTAAGAGAAAAATATATGATTTGGGAATTTACCTTGATAAGTTTAATATTTATTGTGATAACACATCTTCAATTTATGTTTCTAAAAACCCTTTAAATGATTCTAGAAAAAAATAATATCAATGTCAGATTAAATTTTATTAGAGACCATGTGAATAAGGGAGATTTTGTTTTAGAGTTTATCCCTACTAAAAATTAACCCATAAATATCTTTACTAAGACTTTATACTTTAATCAGTTTGAAAATATTAAATTTGATCTGGGAATGTTGAAATATTAGTAGTTTTATATTTTCATGTGTATAGGGGGAGTTTCAATTCAAATGATGAGATTTTAATATTTACATGAAATCCGTAAAATCTAGAATCTATTTTTAAAATTAATTTTCTTAAATTTTTTAGATATTTATTTATTATATAACTATTTAAAACCCTTTAATATATAATAGATGATGTTAATTTTTTCAATCCTTCACTTTACCTAAAATATTATTTTGTAAAATATTTCCCATTATTTTTATCAAAGAATTTTAAAAATCCTTCTCACTATATTTAATTCTAAGTGTTAATAGTGGATGACTTTATTATGGATCTTTGAAACATGTTTGAAAAAATAATGATTTATAGTGACTCCTTGAATTTTTTTTAACATATGAATGTTTAATAATGATTTATAAACTATTTATATTATTTCTAATTAAATAAATTTTCTATTAAAACCTTATATTTTTGATAATTTTAAAAAGGGGGAGATGTTTCTGAAATTATTCTTGGTTTTGTAATTATCAGGGGGGGGATTTGAGTGGATCCTTGAACCAATTTATGTTTTGATAATTAAAAATAATATTTTTTTATTTAATTTAAATGTATTAATACATTGAATTATATATTTATTAAACTATGTTTAATATTGATCATATCATAATATTTATTTTCTTAAAATATATATATATTTCATGTTTTTATTAGTAATAACATGTCTCAAAATTGTATTGAAGTGTTCTTAGGATAAATAAGTTATTTTGGACCTTAAAATATCATTTATACAAGTTTTATACTATTACCACAAAACCAATATACTGTACACCATGTCGCAAAATCATAATCCATGTAGCCAATTTGAGATTCATGTTGCTATTTTATGATCCACATATCAATTTTCTAGAATTCCTTTTATCCTATATTTCGATAATATCTTAAGATATATAATTATAAGTTAAGTGATTATTTTTTCTGAAATATAACAAGATTTTCTACATTTAATTAGAAAAAATAAATTCTAAATCAATATCTATCTCATCTGAAATCTGGTTATAAGTCCCTGTTTTTTTTCACATTTCTATAATTCTCAAGATTCATTTTTATTATTTTTTAATCATAACTTGAGTTATATAAATATGATTAAGGTTATTATTTGTTATTTTTAATTATAATAAAAATTTATAAATATAATTCAAAACAACCAAAAGATGTTTTTTCTTTTATTTAGGTATGTTTCAGGTCTTAAATTTAAAATTTCAATCTATTTATAATTTTTAGGAATCTCGATATGTGAATATCTTACATGAATTACCTAAATGATGAATTCAATTATGTAAATCCTTTACATGAATTTATTATGTGAATTACATATTCTAATCCACCTATGTGAATAGTTCACTTACATAGAGAAAAACACATACGTGAAAACCCCTATATGAATTTGGATACGTAGTTTAATGAAGTTGTAGTGTTTTTTCTTAAATATAGAAAAATGTTTTGTTTTATATAATACTTCATATTCTGATTTTATACATTCCTATTTAATATTAAATTGTTTTAATGAATATATAAATATATATTAATTATTCATAACCTATTATAATTATTTTACATTGTTTTAAATATGTTTTTATAAATAACAATGTGTGTTTTATTTTCACACATAAAACTTACATCATTGAAACTAAAAAAATTGTTTTTTTATTTTTTAATATTTTCTTCGATTGTTTTTTTTATAAATTAATATTATTTGATATTATACTCATTCAAACTTATTTTAATAATTTTAATATAGTTTTATTATGTTTTTAATATATCCACATATTTTCTGATTGTTTGGAATGAAATGTTTTTGAGTTTCATTTTTCAAATTCAAACATTCTATTTTCACAAGATATTTCATTTACCTACTATTATAGAGACTGATTAAATTATTTAATAGGTGATTTAAAATTGTTTTTAATTATTCTTAGTTTTTTTTATATTTTGGTCACAACTTGATGATTATTATGAAATGATAATTTAAATCCTTCTCTTTCTTTCCGATAATCCAATTTTAGAATTTTAGAATTTTAAATTGTCTAACATATATTAAAATTTTCAAGTTTTTTTGTTTTTAAATTGCATCAAAACTTTCTACTATGTCTAGGGAAAGTGAAATAATACTTATAGAATTCTTATTTGAGGAGAATATTCATATTTTCAAGTGGTATAATGTGAAGAGTGTGGTGGTGTTGATACTGTGAAGTGATGTACATTATGCATGTGTTAAAAATTTATCACTAATACTGGATGATATTTTAAGGGATGAATAAAGTAATATTTGAATTCTACTTTCATGATGAGATTTTTTGATCCTATACTCAAGAACCAGTACCTATTATTTCTTAATTTATCTTATACTTCATCCTGGTTCCTCATGTCTATGATACTTTTTCCTATTTTTATGCACACTCATTTCCCTATTTATTATTTTACATACAAAAGAGTTATTAATATCTATCATTGGGTTATGACTTACATATTCTAAATTTAGGACTCTTCAGGTTGTGACACATGGAGTCTAAAGTTAGTGTTGTAATTGGGTTGTGACTCCCATAGAAAAATCAAGTGTCTTAGTTATCCTTCAAGTAGAAAAATTATTTTATAATTGGGTTATGATTCCCTTAAAAAATTAGATTAGTTTAAAAACAATATCTCACAAATTAGAGAGGTATAAGAGTAAACTAGGTCCAATTTGGACAAAACTACAATAAAAAATATTTTTGTGTTATTTCACTTTATTTTATTCTGATGCTAATTAAATATTTTAATTAACTTTTATAATTATTTTAAAGATGTAATCGATTAATTAAAGAAATTTTAATTTGGTATATTCACCCCCTATAGTTCTTTAATTTTATTCATATTAGAACTAAGAAAAATAAATTTAATAAAACAGTTAGTTTTAGAAAATTACATTCTTGATTTTTTTTTTCAAAAACATGGATATATATGAGAAAGAATATCAATCTAAAAGAATATACAAGATCAGTATCATCTACAAAAAAATTTATAGATGTTTCTTTAAGAAAAAATGGAGGAAATAGAAAATAAAAATTTAAACCAGATTCTTAAATTGAGTATAATAAACGATATTTTGTTCAATAAAATAAGATTATATGATTCTCTTTAAAGCAACCTTGAACATAAATAATATAAAAAATATAGGATATTTTAATATTAAACATTTTCCACTTTGTTATTTTTTAATCAAAATTAATTGAAATAAAGAGTAGGATATGGATCTATAAATTCTATAAATTTCCTAAAGTAATATGTAAAAATTCATTCATGATATAGTAAGTACACCATACAAAAAAATCATGGTGCATGAAATGATATAAGTCTCAAGAAAATAAGACCAAGAAAAAGAAAACCCTTATAAAGATCATAACATTGAATTAAGAATTGTAAAATGGAGTGATTATGTGTAAAACTGATAAATCCATTTTTTTTGAAATAAAACATAAATAATAAAAATGTCACTTCACATGTAATATCTACATAATATAATCAATGAAGTATAAGTATAACCCATTGAATGGAAATTGAGTTAAGAAACCTCTGACCACTTTTGTAAATTCCCAATCAAATCCCCTTGTCTGAAGTAATTTCAATTTAATCTTAAAATACCATAAATTATGAAGGATTCATGATATAATATATAAAATAAATTAGGTGTATATTAAGAAAATATGTCTCAGTGAAGTGAAATTGAGACGAAATCCCTTACCTCGAGTCTAGACTTTCCTTGTATGTCCTATAACTCCTGTATAATAAAATTTCACAAATTATTTACTTTATTAAGAAAAATTAATAGGTTTAATCATTATTTGTTAAACCATTTATTCATTTTATTTCAATTAAATATTTAATTACATAATCTGTTAAGTCTATGTCAGGTATTTTCACAATCATTTTTGTTTTTATCTAATTTTTAATGATGAAAATGAATTAATATTTTTTAATGATTATTGTTGGGTGATGATATTTTAGAATGACTGTGTTATGAATCATAAAGAGTGGAGTAAATAAAATCTAATTCTAGTAGGAGATATTGAATATCCTATTAATTGATAATACATAATGAAGAGCAGTTTTGGAATGTATGGCATAACCATATTGGTCAAAAAATTATGAACAAGTTTCCACAAAGAGATATTATTCCAAATGTTCTATTGCTAAAGTGAGAATGAAAATAATAATGCTCTATATGATAAAAGGAAAAAAAATTATTGATTGTGATAAACATTTTATTTCATTAATTAGTGAATTTACTTAAATCACATGAATAATTTTATATAGGAATAAATTTTATTCATTGAAGAGGTTTAATTGATGTATGAAAAGTATAGAATTTTTTTTATTTCTCAGAGTGGTTTCATTTTGATTATAGAGTTAAATATAAAAGTGAAAATTTTAATGAGTATTTATTGTAGCATAGGATTCATCCTGAGTAAAATTCAACATATATCCTAAAAAATGGTGATGTTAATCCATTATTTATTGAGATGGATCAACCTATTTTAGTGGAATAGGGTACATCTCAAATCCTTTAGATGTATGAGATTGGGGAAACAATTCAACTTTAAAACCAATATCTATAAATATAATAGTAATAAATTATTTGAAATAAAATAATAGTGGAATGATTGACCTATTAAGTTATTTAATAGTTAAATGGGATACAAGTGCTGATGATCAGAAGTCCATGTCTGGTATAGTGTGTTTACAGTGAGAAATATGTGTTACGTGACATAAAATAATCATTATTATATTAAATCAAGTACAATAGAAGTTGAATATATTTATTTCACAGAAGAAATACCTTTTTCAATTTTAATAAATACTCAAATTTAAGATATCAAGGTGGAAGTGATAATTCATTTTTTAGTAGGATGCGATTATAAGAAATCCATTAATAATTTAGGAAATCTAAATCAACATTTCTAATTGGAGAAAATTGATATCGAGTACCATTTTATAAAGAAAAAGTGCAACATTATAAATTTTAATGGTATATAATTTTGACCCTTTTGATTGTTAAATTATGGTTTGGGAAGAGTTTTAGGTTTCTTGGTGGCTTAAATTTGGTTTTAGTCATTTAGAGGTGACCCACAGGTAGGACCACACTATGTTGTGGACTATTTTATACTTGAAAACCACTTGTGTGAAATGATCCAGACTAACATTCACATGGTGGGGTCTGGTCCCGAGCATGTATCACTACGAGTCAACTTTTGGACCATGGTTGGAGTGTCATTACCACACTATGGTGGAATGTGTGGCGAGTCCAAAACAACTAAGGTTTTGATACCACACTATGGAGGGTCACCATGTCAGGTTTCTTGGGATTGGTGTGATTGAGGCCACCATGGATATGGTGGGAATCACCACTCCATGGTGATTAATATTTTATGAATTTAAAAATATGACCCAGTTAATGATATTTTATGTTATCCCACCTTTTTATTACATAAATTTTCATTTACAGGGTACAAACATAAGCTCTTTTAATGTTTAGTTTTTTAAAAAAGGGTACATAATACATGGAAAAATAAAAAATTATTCTAATCCACTTTAAATACTTCATCATAGGTTCATATTAAGTATATTTACTGCATCTCATAAATAGGGGACATACTTCAACGAAAAGGGTGAGCATAAGGCCCAGTTAGGGAAAGAAAGGGAACCAATCTACATGTGATCTTGAGAAATATTAATAAGAACTTGAGGAATAAAGGCATTAGAAAAGGAAAAAGAGAAATATCATAGTAAAAATAATATGAGTTATAACATAGAAATGTGGATACTCCATTTAATTAAGTCATTAATAAGCATATCACCAAGGTTTTTCATAGAGGTGTTGTAAAAATTACCAAAGTTATTCACCAAGGTATCATAAAACATGTCATCTCTAGAGATTAAATTCATTACCCAATGCAAAAAAGTGATATTAGGGTACACCCTTAATTTATATTAACTAATTTTATCCACATAGATCATAAAAATATTTTTTATAAATAACCCATTGAGATGAAAAGAACTGGGTTTCATATCAAAATCACTAAGTTTTTATAAAGTTCTTAAATACAAGTTCATTATGTATTTTAGAACCCAGAGAAAAGGAAATAGGGTATCATGTATGTTGATAAATAAATAAAATAGATAATTTTAACATATAGGTTAATAAACCTAGAAAATAATTTAGTTTGGTTATTCACAAAAAGAAAAAAAAAGAGAAATTTCTTAAGAAAAATAGAGAAATTTTAAGAAGAAAATTCAGCAGCATAACAGTATAAAACATGGTTTTAGAAAATGATTAAAAGAGAAGGGAAAAGGGTCCCAAATTAATAAAATAGTATTAATAAAGTAAATGGATATAATAAATTGGAAATAATAACATATTTTTGAAACTTTAAATACATACCACATAAAAAGGAAACTTGAAAGGAAAAGAGAAGTTGAGATTTCCCTTACCTTGAAGAGTAACTCATAAAACTTGAGGATTAGGTCATTAGGGGCTTGAGGAAACATTTGGAGGACTCCTTGGGAGGAAAAAATATAAGTTCATCATGGATGATTAATTGGTAATGAAATATAATGGATAAATTGGTGTGTATTTATAGTAAAATAGGAGGGCTTGTTTATCAATTTCCTTAGAAACCTAGGTAGTGGTAAATGAAAAACCATGGGATTTCCCATGGTTTTTTCCAATTGTACTGGACACTTGGGACACATATTATGAAATTTTAACCCACAAGAGTCGACCATAATTTTATATTACTTATTAGATCATTATGACATAATTATTATGTCATTAAACATACCAAAAACTCAAACTGTATTTGTACTATTCACAAAAATTAAAGTATTTTAGAAAATTCTCATAAATTCACTATAACATAATTTAAATGCAATGATTTAAAAATTATATTTAATTTATCACATTAATTCTATAAATATGATAATTTTAACTTTTAAATTTAAAAATCCTTATTTATTAAAAATAATAGTGGATAAAAAATGCATAGTGAAATTTTTGACACTTGAAAAAATAAAATTATTTTATCATTTATATTTAAAGAAGAGTGTTTTTATAATAATATTTCATTAAAAAAAATATTATTCATAATACCATAGTTTATTATAATAATTACATCTTTTCTAAAAAAGTACAATTTCTCTCTAAAAAATCAATTTATCACATTCATCATATTTTTAAGAAAAACTAATCTAGAAAAGGATATTATTGAACAAAAATTTAATTTATAAAAAGGGATTATACATTAAGCAACTAATTCCTTGACACATAAACCCTTATAACACCTTCATATGACCTAAAGTTAAGGTGTAAAATGGTGATAGATTCATGGGGCGTCTTAGCTAATATCACCCGAGTGGTAATTTCCATTAACTTGAACTTCTCCCGTAAGAGATTCCATTCAAGAATAACTTGTTGAAGCTCAGCTTGGTATTGGTCAAGAGAGATTCCTAGTGACACTGTATCCCTCCAAAGTTCTGAAAAATGGGATTCATATGGCATGAATCTACTAGTTCAGGCCATCATTTCTCCTTTATGCTTTAATTGTCCTTTGTCATTACTACTTATAAGCACTAATTATAAAGTTAAAATTATTATCAAGAGTATAATTATCAATGGTAAAATTGAAAAACAATCATATTACAGTCAAATATAAATGGTCACATTTCCCTTTATATTCACTTTATTAAGAAAACATGTTTTTTGGGAAAACAAATATGACACACATTTTCAGGAAAAAATTTCATTCAAAAAGTTCAGGTCGCTACATTTTCCCCTTTTAGAAATTTCTTCCCTAAAATTTCAAATCATTCTCTCAGTTAAGAAAATATGTGGGTGCTTCTGTCTCATTATTTCCTCTGGTTCCCATATTGGTTCTTCATATTTTTGGTTCGTCCAAAACACTTTGATGAGGTGCTTAGTCTTGTTACATAGAGCATTGTCTCCACTGTCCAAGATCACCACCTGCTGCTCCTTATAAGATAGGTCATGTTCTAGTTGTACCACTTATGGATTCAGTACATGTGAAGGGTTAGGTATATACTTCCTCAATAGAGAGACATGCAAAGCATCATAGACTTGATCTAGGTTTGGTGGAAGTGCTAGCTGATATCCAACTACTTCTATGAGATAAAGTATTTCATAGGGGCCAATGTACCTAGGGTTAAGCATACTTTTTTCCCAAACTATATGAATCTCTTCCAAGGTGATATTTGAAGGAACACTTCATCTCCAACACTAAAATCCAAGTCCCTTCGACTGTTTTCACCGTATCTATTCTACCGACTCTGAGAATCCTTAATGTGTTGTTGGATGGAATTGAACTTTTCTATCATCTATTGCACAAGATCCAACCCAAGAATATTTCTCTCACCAACTTCATCCCAAAAAGTAGGAGTTCTACATCGCTTCCCATATAGATCTTTATAAGGTGCCATTTGAATACTCAAATGGAATCTATTATAGTATGAGAACTAAACTAATGAAATATGATGATACAATCCTCCTTTAAATTTGATTGAGCTCGTTATCATAATTTCCTCAAGTGTTTTAATAGTCATCTCAAATTTTCCATCAGTTTGGGGGTGATAGGTCATACTGAAATTAATTTTGGTATATAGATAATGTTGAATAATTCTCCATAATTTTGATGTGAACCATGGATAATGATCAGAAATTATAAAATGTGGCACTCCATAAAACCTCATCACTTCATTTACATAAATCTTGGCAAGTTGATAAAGTGATAAGTCTTTCCGAATAGAGATAAAATGGAGTGTCTTGGTGAGATGGTCCACTAAAACCCATATTATATTGTTTCCTTTGAATGTTCTCTAGAGACCAGTGAAAACGTACATAGTGATATTATCCCACTTCCATGTTGGTATGAGTAGTGGTTTCAATATCACTTTAGGTAGTTTTATCTCTACCTTCACATGTTGACACACCAAACACCTTGCAGTGTAGTCGAAAATCCCCCTTTTCATGTTATCCCACCAATAATGATCATGAAGGTACCTATAAATTTTAGTGCTTCCAAGATGTATAGATATTTTAGATATTTTAGTTTCATTCATCATATCCTTCTTTATTTCTAGAATAGATGGAACACATAGCCTCATATGAAATTTTAGTACACCTTCTTGATCAATATTGAACTCAAGAAAATTTCCATTCTTCACAGACTCTATCTTTTTCTGTATCAAATGGTCTTCTAATTTATATTTCTTGATATTATCTCATAATGATGGTTGAGAAATAATTTGGGATAGGGTTGATGATGTCTCTTACCTTATGATTCCTATTTCTAGTTTTACTAGGTCTTTGATTAATGGATCTCCTTGAAACCTTATCATTTCCAATACAACATGGTCTTTTCCACTTAATGCATCAACAACTTTATTTTCTCTTTTAGGATGGTAATGAATTGAAAAATCATTATATTTAAGAAATTCCAACAATATCCTTTATCTCATGTTCAATTACTTTATGTGAAAATATACTTCAAACATCGGTGGTCTTTGTATATATCACATTTATCTCCATAAAGATAGTGCCTCCATATCTTTAGAGTAAAAACAACCGCATCCATCTCCAGGTCATGTGCAAGATAAATCTGCTCATGAGGAATCAACTATTGAGATTAATAAGCAATCACCTTGTAATTTTTCATGACGATTCACCCAAGCTCGTTTAGAGATATATCACTAAAAATAATGAATCTTTATCCGACAGAGGGTATAGTTAACATGAGTGAAGTAACCAATATCTTCTTCATCTCTTGGAAACTTTCTTCAAACTCTATATCCAGATGAAACTAAACCCTTTTCAATTTAACTTGGTTAGTGGATTAAGAATTCTTGTTTTTTTTTCGAAAACCTTCTATAATATCCTACTAAACCAAGGAAATTGCAAATCTTAGTTACTATTATAGGATGAGGCCACTCATCCACAACCTTTTTCTTGGTAGGGTGAATTGGGATTCTTTCCTTGGTTATAATGTGTAAAAAAAAGAAAATTTTTGTAACCAAAATTCATAGTTGATGAACTTTTTCAAATAGCCTATCATTTCTCAGAGTTCACAATATAACCCTTATATAATCCTCATGCTCCTCATGAATTTTATGATGTATTATAATATCATCAATAAAAACTACCAAAAATTTATAAAGGTATTCTTTAAAGACTATATTCATCAAATTAATAAAAATAGAAGGATCATTATTCAATCTAAAGGGAATAAAAAAACTCATAATACCTATATCTTGATCAAAAGGAAATATTTGGAATATCTTATATCTTTAACCTAAATTGATGATGACCATATCAAAGATAAATCTTGGAAAAGAGTTGATACCCATCAATCTGGTCCAATAAAGAATCAATCCTTGGAAGAGGGTACTTATTCTTCATTTTGATCCCATTAAGTTTTCTATAATCAATGAATAGATGCATTGATCTATCATTCTTATTCAAAAAGAGAACATGTTCTCCCCAAGGAGACACACTTAGTTAGAGTAATCCCTTCCCCAAAATATCTTGGAGTTGTTTCTTTAATTCATCTAGCTTAAAATTTTCCATTCTATATAGTGTATTTGATAACACCTTATATCCAAGCATGATTTAAATGGAGAAATATAGATATCTTTCTCGGGGAGGTCCAGGTAACTCCTAAAAAAATAAGTCAATGTATTCCTGAATGATGGAGACACTTTCTGTTAGTATAATTTCATTTCCTTCTCTATATTCATCGATCATCTCCATAAATAAGGATACGAGAGGTGCTTCGATAAAAATATTAGGTCAAGATATTTATCCTTTAAAAAAAAATTTAGGTTGTACATTCAAGACCACTAATATTTTCTTACTTTTTAAGTTGATCTTAGCATTATAATTTTATTTCCAGTCCATCCCTAGTATAATACCGAATTCCATCATGGGAATTAATACTAGATTTCTGATGAGATTGTGCTCACCAAAGTGAATACTAGAGTTTCTATGAACTATTGATCCTTGGATAATACCTACCAGAGTATTGATAGATAAATATACTTTTATAATCCCTGGTATTGGTTACATATTCTTTGTAAACTTAGAGTAAACAAAGGAATGTGTAGAACCATAATCAAACAAATTACTTTCTAGATTTTAGAGAACAATGAGAGTACATTCCACCACATCATTTAGAGATTCAACTTCTTATAATGTGATAGAAAAGGCTAAAATTTCTACCTTGGTCTACACTAAGATTTTTGGTGATTCACCTAAATTAACTTTAAATTTGAATAGTGATTAGTGAAGTGCCCAAACTTTCCACACTTGAAGAATTGGATTTCAGACAGGGCCTGAACCATCTTTCTTTTTTTAGTATTTAGAAATTTAGGATTCACATCAATATGATAGTTCTGAGAAATATGGCCATATATTCCCCACTTTTAACAATTCCCACTCCCAATAAATTAGTTCCCCAAATTCTTATTCCCACATTTTTTCTTATGGAATGTTTCACTTTCTTTCCTCCTCTTCTGTGAACAAATTTACTCCCTAAGTTTGGCTCCATTGATCTCTTCTTTTCATTTGATTTGTGAGACCACTACGTCTCACCGAACTGCAGTTCAAACTTCATATAACTTCTCACTATCTTCTCATAACTATCACATTATTTATTGGCTACATTCTTCTTTAGATGGGGTCATAGTCCACCAAATAATCTATAAACCTTTCTATTATGTTCCATAATAAATCTAGATGTGTAACAATAAATCCTTGTAAAATTAATATCATAGTTTCCCACAAATTCATTTTCCTTATGCTTCATCTCAAGGAATTATTTCTCTATTTTCATTCACATCAAATGAGGGAAATATTTTTTGAAAAATTTCCCCTAAACACTTCCCACTTCATAGCTTCATTCCAACTTCTTGGATTCATGTTTTTTATTATTTCGCACCACTAGTTAGATTCTCCCTATAAGTGATACCTATATAGGGTGAACATATCTTATTACTAAAAATGGATTATAGAAAATATATTTTCTATATATCTTATCCATTGTTAAACAATCAATGGGTTGGTATATCTACTAAGATAAGGTGGTCAATGACGCATAGAGGAATCTATGAAAAGTTGTTACCTTTGAGTAAAATCTAGTTTCTCAGCTTGATTCAAGTTATTTATCATAAATTTATTTAGTTGATTCATCATTATCATGAAGTTTTTCATTTCAGATTCCATTAAAGGTTCATCAACACCCAATCCATTGTGCTAACCATTTATGTTGTTTCTCATATTTCCTTCCATTTTATAAAAGTAGAAAACCTTAGCGAGAAACTCATTTCTTCAAAAGAATATTATAACTCTAAAGTAATTTTATATCTTAAAACATCATGCTTAAATATGTTATTCATTAAAAAAAATTATAATTCTATAAATCCTTTATAATTTTTCATAAAAAACATGTGATTAACCAAAAATACCCCCTGGAGTGTCAAAACAGGTGTCCAGTAAGACCTATTATTTTGTTCCAGGTTATTCCAATTCAGGCCCGACGCACATTGTCATAGTTGTTACCCCTAGGTACATCTATTCTAGGACCACATCCACTTTTTTTGTATTCAGATAGGGATTTGTTTACCCAAAAGAACTTACTTAATACTTTACCAAAATACTATTATGTTTTTCTATATTGTAACTTGTCCCTAAGGTTATTCCAAAGGTTTTGAAAGCCTAATTTCAAAAAATTACTAAAACATCCATTGATTCCAACTATGTCATATCACCTTTTTATTACATAACTTTTCATTTACATGGTACAAACAGAGGATCTTTTAAAGTTTAGTTTATTAAAAAAAGGTACATAATACACGAAAACATAAAAAATTACTATAATACAATTGAAAGGATTAATCATAGTTTAATCCTAAGTACATTTACTACATATCATAAACTAGTGACTTACATTTATGGAAAGGGTGAACATAAGGCCTAGTAATGGGAAAAGGGAAATAATTTACATGTGATCTTGAGAAATATCAATAAGAACTTGAGGAATAAAGGAATGATAAAAGGAAAAAAGTGAAAAATAATTGTAAAAATAACATGAATTATAACATGTAAATGTAGATAAAACATTTAATCAAGTTATTCATAAGAATATCACCAAGGTTTGTCAATGAGGTGTCCTAAACATTACCAAGGTTATTCACCAAGGTATCATAAAACTTGCCATCTCTATAGAGTAATTTTTTACCTAATACATTATAGAACTATCAGGGTTTAATTTTAATATGTTTTAATTAATTTTATCTACATATATCATAATAAATCATTTTATAAATAACCCATAGAGAATAAAAGAAGCGGGTTTTACATCAAAATCATAACGTTTTTAAGAAGATCTTAAAGACAAGTTCATTATGTATTTTAAAACCCACAAAAAGGGAAATAGGGTATAATGTATATTAGTACATGAATAAAATAGATCATTTAGATTTCTAGGAAAATAAACTTGGAAAATAATGAGGTTTGGGCATTCAAAAAAATAAAAAAAATATAATTTTATTAAGAAAAAGAGAGAAATTTTAAGAAGAAAATTCAGCAGCAAAATGATATGAAATATGGTTTTGTAAAATAGTAAAAAAAGAGGTGAAAAGGATCCACCATTAATAAATTAATATTAATATAATAAAGGTATAGAATAAAATGGATAGAATAACATAGTTTGGAAAGTTGAAAGACATACCACATAAAAATGGAACTTGAAAAGAATAGAGTAGTTGAGATTTTCTTTACCTTGAAGAGTAACTCCTAAAATTCAAAGATTGGGACTTTAGGGGATTTAGGACACCTTGGGAGGGATACTTGGGAGTTAAAACTATCATAGATACATATAGGATAAAGTGGGAATGAAATATAACGGTTAAATGAGTGGGTAATTATAAAAAATAAGAGGATCTATTTATTAATTTCCTTGGACACCTAGGTAGCGGTAAATGCAGAACCATGGCCTTTCCCATGGTATTTCCCCATGACATTGAACACTTGGGACACCTATTCTGATATGTTAATCTAAAATAGTTGAACAGAATTTTATATTACTTATTAAATCATTATAACATAATTTTAATGTCATTAAACATATCAAAAACTCAAACTGTATTTTTACTATTCACAAAAAATAGAGTACGGTAGAAAATTCTCATAAATTCACCTTGACCTTATTTTGAAGTGATGATTTAAAAAATGTTTTTTATTTTATCATATTAATTCTTTAAATATTATTATTTTATATTTTAAAAATAAAAAACCTTATTTATTAAAAATAATAGCAGATAGAAAATGCATAGTGAAATTTATGACACTTGAAAAAAATAAAATTATTTTTTCATTTATATTTAAAAAAGAATATTTTTATTATAATATTTCATTAAAATAAAAAATATTCATAATAACTTAGTTTATTATAATAATGATATATTTTGTGAAAAGTATAATTTCTGTTTGAAAAATCAATTTATCACATTCATCATATTTTTAAGAAAAACTAATCTCAAAATGGAAATGATGGAACAATAATTTTATTTATACAAAGGGATTATAAATTAAGTAAATAAGGCCTTGACACATCACCCTTTATAATAGCTGTATAAGCCTAAGGGTAAGGTGTGTGATGGTGATAGATTCATGGGTCAGATCACCTAACATCACCCGAGTGCTTAGTTCCACTAACTTGAAATTCCCCTATAAGAAATTCCATTAAAGCCTCAGTTGTTAAAGAATGGCTTGGTCTTGATCAAGAGAGAAGCCCAGTGATACTAAATCCCTCCCAAGTTCTAAAAAATGGGCTTCATACGACACAACTATATTGGTTGAGGCCATCATTTATCCTTTCTACATAAATTATCCTTTGACATTTCTACTTATAAACACTAATTATAACATTAAAATTTTTATGAAGAGTATAATTCACGACAGTCATATTAACCAATGATCATAATTGACCAACAATCACATAACGGTTGAATTGATATGGTTACATTTACCTTTATATTCACTTCATTAAAAACACATGTTTTTTTTGTGAATAAAATAATATGACACACATTTTATAGAAATAAATTTCTTTCAAAGAGTTCGGGTCATTATATATTTTGGGGGGAGTTATGGATCTCAATAGAAACATGTTTTGTCATTAATTGGATATGTGGATGTTTAATTCATTCTTAACTTATTATTACCTTGATTATACCATTTCCTCCTCCTCTTGCTATTTTCTCTGATCCGGATGATTTTGAGGAAGGGTTTGGATATTCTTCATTCTTTGAGAAATGGAATAAGGAGATTCCTTCCTCACATGATAATTCAATTTGATTTAGGCTCATGGGGATCTTGAACTCTTATTCTCTTGTCATCATTTCCATGAGTGATGAGTTTTCCTCCTTGGATCAGATCTAGATCTAACATTAGAAGTGGGTTTCATTGGGTATATTGATTTGATTATAAGAATTTTTTTACCGATCCTAATTGATTATTCTTTTATAACCCATTTTTGAAGAAATTGATTTTTTATGGATTCTTAGAATACTGATTTGATCTGGTTGGTGCATGATCATGGTTTTGGAATCTACTCATAAAAATATATTTTTTGTCATTATACGCTTGAGGTAAGAAGTTACTTACCATATAAATAAATTTTATAAATTTATTAAATTGATAATGATCACATGTTTGTGTGTAGCCTGTGATACCCATGTTTGATATTGATCACATGTGTGTGCATGTGTAGCTTGTGAGACCCATGTTTGATATTGATCACATGTGTGTGCATGTGTAGCCTGTGAGGCCTATGTTTGATATTGATTGCGTGTTCATGTGTGTGTAGATTCTCAAACTCATTCTTGATATGTTTTGTGTGCCTATATTTTTTATTCCCTGTTGTGTGCAAATGTATGGACTATGGAGGTATTGCTTCTGGTAGAAAATGATGGGTGGACCATTGTGACTTGGTTAACCCTTAGAGGGGGATTATGTGCAACATGTGATAATGACGATGATGGACCGATACATAGGGCATTGGTGAGATGGTCTTGAGTCATGAACCTTGGAAATAGTGGGATATGAAAACCATGTGGCCTAACATGAGGTTAAGATGAGGTGTGATTGCCTTGTGGCCAACTCATTATAAATATGGGTCATGATGACTATGTGGATGAACCTGATACTTTTTTTAGGTAGATACTTAGGGATATATGTGGTGGACTTGGGGATAACCCATTTTCATGACTTATGAGATGAAAGTATTTCATGCTTGGAGCCAAAGAAGCTACGATCAAGGTTCTTGGTTCCCTAGTTAGTGAATGACCACTCAAAACATTATTGATTATTGTTTTTTTTTGTATTTACTCATTGTAATGACATACACCTCTTATGGATGTTAACTTATTTTAAGGACACATTGGAGGTTTCCTATTAGGTTTATAAACACACACTAAAATATCATCTTGATGCATGTGAAGACTTCATGATAAGGGATCCAAGAAGGGGAAAGGAGCCAGTGATAGTGGGTTGAGGAGATGGAGCTCGGATTCAAAGTTTGTACTAGGATGGACTCCAAGTTTAAGTCACAATGAGTTATTTATTTTTGTATTTATTTATTATACTATGGTTGACCTACCACATTGGGGTTCCATGGTTTTTTACTTTTTATGATTTTGAGTTACCTACAATATAATCTTTTATAACATTGACATTTTTTGTTTTTAATTTTATTTTTGGATTATTAAACCTTTCATGATACCGTTATGATGTATAGATTTAATAATGAGTGTATAGTCTCCCCAGTACACCGTTCGAAGCTTCACTACTAGTAAAAAACCTCCTGAATATAGGGATGCACACATGAGGTCACGTGACACTCTGTCCCAGACCAAAATATTTATTTTTAGGTGTAACGTCCCGACCCGGATGCCACTAACCTGGTGCTCCAAGACGGTTCACCACAAGGCCTCAAACGTGCCTTCCCATATGCTAGAGGATTCCGACGAGCATTGAGGACCTAGGAGGTGATAGTGGGGAGACTATTCCCTCATATCAGAGTAAGCAAGCAACAGAAATAACTAAGTATCATAAACAGAAGAAAGTAAAAATAGTGTAAAAGTGATAGGCAACTAAAATGGAATAAGCTACAATAGTAAAATGCTATAAAAATCCTGAAAAACTATGCAATACAATACAACACTGGTCACCCACTAAGATGACCACATAGATACAATAATACAAAATAAAATTAAAGTAAAATTATAGGGTTCTGCTACTAACTCCAAACCAACCCATGTACCCAATCTCTAGACACTGTCGAACTGAACTAGCCTGATCAGAAGAACCACTCGAACAAGAAAAAATGGGCCTCAGCCCTATCAACCATGAAACTTGTGATGAACATGAAAATAAGACACATGGTCTATAGGTACATTTAGGTCCACATGCAGGGGTGAGAGAGAATCTCAGTAGGCCACCCCGACAAGCAATCTATAACTGTGATTCTATAAGTGTATGAAAAAGCAATGTGCTCAGCCTTGATGAAACACAACAACAAAAAATTAAAACTTACGTGAGACCACAGTCATACCTAGGGTATATAATCTCTATCAACTGGAAAAATTCCACCATGGATGTCCATATCTATATATGTATACATTTATAGTTCCATACCTATATATATACATAAATATGAATACTCGTGAGTATGTGAAACAATAAACATAGAAACCAATCTACAGTCGATCCTTGGGTCTGTAATCCTGATCAACATATACCTACTTTGGCCAATTCCATAATATCATAAGTGAAGATATTCCTTGACCCATGGTCCAAGGTACTCCTATAGTAAAAAATTCTAGGTGAACCCTTAGGTTCCACCTCAATCAAATAGCATGACACCACGTGCCTCATGACACCTCGTGTCTAAAATACCGACGTCCTAAGGGCATGCCCAAAAAATAGAATCCCGGTCCCACAGACCCCTGCTCAAAATATCATGTTGGCCCATGGAACACAAACTAGAGGAACATCGATGTCTGTCCTCAAATAAAAGTCCTGGCCCACAGCCTCAATCACGATGAGCCTCAGCCCCCAACCCAATATCCTCATAGCTATCAACAGAAATATCCTCACCTCCCAGATGGCTTCCTACAGAAAGCACACACAAACCTCAAATACCTAAACCACAACTATCAAGGCCTCCACCTAAATATGCTTTCAAAACCACCTCATCACGGAGTATTTGTGTGTGCACATGACTCATTCAGTGCTTGGCTATCACGGGTGAGTGGAAATCACCAAAATAAGAACCCAAGCCACACTATCTATGATACCTCATGCCCTTGCGACCATGTCGATCAAATTAGATGGCCATTCCATCCAAGTATCCTGGGACATGCCCAAATTGATAGTCACACTACCTCAAACTGACATCCACAATGCCCAATCCAGTGGTCAAAACCACTCAAGAAAATCTAGGCCAAGCCCAACCAGTGATCATAATCACTCAATCCTGATGGCCATGCCATCTTAAATTCAGACCAAGCCCGCATCGAGGAGAGTGTAATAATCCTCATCATATATCATCCAGTCCATGAGTCCATCCAAGGCATTTCTACCACATGAATCCATGTATCATTCAAGGTGTAAAAATAAAAATTCAAGGCTAAACAACCAGATACCAGGAAGCACCTCTAGACATCCCAATAAAATATATCATAATATATATATATATATACACACACATCCAGGCACAATATTTATGTCCTAGGTAATACCTTTGGGTACCGGTAAAATATCAGATATAACGTGGCTTAGAAGTCAGATACCAGGTAAGCACATATGGTCATCCTAATAAGTAACACCGATCTCAGGAAGAATGTCCGAGCATCCCAAAAGAAATAAAGACACCTCATGTAAGGCTTGACCACCGAATGCCCAACCCAACACTGCAGCCACAACCTCATAGTTTTACCGGTTAGGTTCAAGTTCTAGATGACACCCGAACACCATCTCTACCCAAACCATACATACAACTCAAGTTTGGTCAAGAAATGGAGTCATCCTATAATTGGGATCCTCAAAACGTTACATGAGTATAGGGATCCTAAAAGGGACAACCTAGATCAGAACATAAGCAAAGGAATCCCTCAGGGGATCGTTGGAAGCATCTGGTCTCACAAACTCATAGGCCAGAATGAAACATCTCCTGAGGGGAATGTACTCAAAATTAAAAGTCAAGGGAGATAGCTCACTGCTCATCTTAGAACAAGATTTCAACTACATTGGTCCGAGCACCCAAACTATCATCCACGCCAAGTCTCACTCTCGAGTGATGATTGGATTAGATAACTGGAGAAAGAACCTCTCTTTTTAGATAGAAACCCCTCTAAACCCTTAATAGTCATCAAAATTCTCCACTGGTTTCACAATCATTATCTACATGGGAAAACTCTTAGAATGAAATACTCACATGCCCAATTATGACTTCCAAGGAACAAAATACCTAAAACCTCTAAGCTAGAAAAAGTACATGGCGTGTACTTTGGACTACATTGCGTGTACTCTTATCCCCCCTCGATGTGTACTTATACCTGTCAAGAACAACATAGGTCCTGCATGTGTAAAAGTATATGGTGTGTAAGTACAGGGCATGTAATGTCTAAAAACCAACATTCAATGTTCTTTTTCACACACCCGAACACATGACAATGTACCACCACATGACATGTACTCAGAGTAAACAATGTTTATATAAGAAAACTCCATATTCCACTAACGGGAAGAACACACAGTGTTCTCCCTTGGAACACACACTATGTAACATGGGTTTCCCGACGAGAAAAACCTCAGATTGCATGAAACCCATGTTTTCTCCCCTGAAACAACAGATCGGGCCTCAAGAAGCCAAAATTAATAAATATATAGCTATAAAAACATGAAACAACCAATTAAAATGGGATCTATGGAAAAAATGTAAATGGACCTACCTTCGGGGGAAAGTGCTAAAGCATTGCTTGATTACACCATCCACTGTTGTCGCATGTCACACCAGCATGTCGAGAGATTTTCAATGGTACCTCTCTACCCTTCCCTATATCACTATATCTCCCTATAACTTTTCTATATTAGGTCACGACCAAGGAGTATCCACATAGAATGTGTGCACAAGAAGGAGAAGGAAATAAGAGGAAGGAAAAAAAGAAGAAAAAGAAAGAAAAAGAAAAGGGGGACCGACACAGCCCCATCACCCGACTCAAGTTTATGCCTCACCTAGGGTAAACTACCCATTTTAGACTCAAAGTTGGAGATGAAATTTCAATCCGAAACTCGGTTCAAAATTTATCTCTGAAAAAACCTGTGCGATTAAATTAATATTTAATTTAACAAATATTAAATATTAATTATTCCTCCAAAATTAGAACGGGTCAGATTTCTAGAAAACACGTCTCATAGAGTAATCACCCTATTATAAGACCAACAGAGTGGTCAAAAAAATTATTCGAGATCATCTTCTTAGGAAAAAATACTATTTTACCCCTCCTGATCATCTGGAAGCAAAAGTTCAAATTTCTTCTCAAAATTGTAGTCCGAAAAAACATGGGTTCTTACAAACTCCCCACCATAAACCTTCTCATCCCCAAGAAGACCAAGGAAAGGACCAGATGTCATACTCTCAATCAGAGAATCTACACAACCAAGCTATCTGGACTATCCAATAACCATCCTTATAGCATCAACAACTGTATCCAACATGGAAGACATTTAACTAAGACCGATATGGTACTCCCCACCATAAAAATAACCTTATCATTGTCTCTAAAGAAACTTCTGATCCTAATGGCCCACAAAAAACACTGATGTTCAACATAAAACAAGGGTTTAAACTAGAAACATAGCCTATAAAGGCCCTGATCCTCTCTGAGCATCCTGAGAAGGAACTTATCCCTAGAGGTCACAAACAACATAGACGAGGAACTGAACTGACACTCATTGAGTATCTACATATAGAAATACCCCTGGAAGTCCAATTCAGAAGAAAATTACCAGTATCCATTGGCATCGTACTCAGCGATCCGACTATATAACCACAGACCTGAGAAACAATACCCTACAAGGGTCACAAGAAAAGGGTATCACATGCCATATCGACCTACTAGGGTCACTACACCTCCAATGCACGAGGACTGAGTCATAAACCTCAAATCAGAGTGTCTCAATGAAGATCCACATAACCTGACATCAGAAGGAAATATATATGTAATTAGTCCCAACTGAATAGACCTATTTTGTCAGTAAAATCACACACTACCAGACCTATATGATGTGAATCCTACATAAAAAATATGATGCATGATATACCTCTTAACTTTTATGGTCAAGAGTCAAAATCCATCCCTAGTCTATTTCCAATGGCCAAGAGAAATAGATCCATAGTAAATAAAAACATCCACACAACATGTGCATTTATCAAGGAGAAAATCATATACAATAATCACATCATAGATCAGAACAACAATCCCATACATTGGAAGCCAGGAATTCCTATCATAACAAGTGTTCTTAACACACAAATCTGATATCCACAATAAGATCCAACACATTACTAAAAATATTGTATACCATATCCCAAATAGTAAAGACCAGGAAAAGAAAAACACTTTGATACAACTTTTTAACATCCTGACCCGAATTCCACTAAACTGATACTCCGAGCTGGTTCGCCACAAGGCCTGAAGCGTGCCTCCCCATATGCCAGAGGCTACCTACTAGCATCTAGGGCCTAGGATGTGATAGTGGAGATAATATTACCTCATATCAGAGTAAGAAAGTAGAAAAAATAACTAAGTATCATACACAGTAGAAAGTAAATAGAGTGCGGAAGCGATAAACTACTGAAATAGAACAAGCTATAATAGTAAAATGAAGTAAAAAGCCTGAACAACTATGCAATACAATACAACACTTTTTACCCACTGGACTGACCACATAGATAAAATAATACAATAGAAACTTAAATTAAATGCACATGGATCTATTACTAAATCCGATCTAACCCACATACCCGATCTCCAGACACTGTCGAACTACACCAGTCCGATCAGAAGAACCACTCAAGAAGCTCTACTCGAACAAGAAACACTAGGCCTTAGCCCTATCCACCATGAAACTCATGATAAACCTAAAAAGCATACATAAAGTCTACACGTACACCAAGGTTCATCTGTAGGGGTGAAAAATAATCTCAATATGCAACTCTGACAAGAAACCCATAACTACACTTCTATAAGTGTATGCAAAAGCAACGTGCTCAACTTATTTGAAACACAACCAAAATGAAAGTAAAACCAACATGATCCAACAGTCATACCAAGGGTCCATAATCCCTGTAAATTGGGAAATTTTCACCATGGATGTCCATATCTATATACATATACATGTACAGTCACATACCTATACATATATACATAAATATGAATATTCAGGAGTAAGTGAAATAATCAACAAGAAAACCAACCCATATTCGATCATTGAATCTATAATCTTGATAGACATATACCTACTTAGACAAATTAAATAATATTAGAAGTGAAGAGAGACCTTGACCCATGGTCCAAGGTAATTCTGTAGTCACAAATTCTAGATAAACCCTTAGGCTCAACCTCAATCACATAGCCCGACACCACGTGCCTTCTGAAACCTCATGTCTCAAGTACCCACATCCTGAAGGCATGCCCAAACAATAGTATCCCGATCCCATGAACCCCTTCTCAAAATATCACATCATCCCATGGAATGAAAACTGAAGGAACAATGATTTATGTCTTCAAATAAATGTCCCAGCCCACGACCTCAATCACAAGGTGCCTCATCCTCTGACCAGATAGCCTCATAACTATCAATCAAAGGATCCTCACCACCCACGTGGATTCCTACAACAGGAACCACCAAAACTCAAATACCTTAACTGCAACTATCGGGGGCCTCTACCCACACATGTGGTCAAAACCCCCATCATCATAGAGTTAACCTATGTGCACATGACTCATTCAGGCCTTTGGCCATCCCGGGTGAGGGGTAATAACCAAAATAAGAACACAAGCTCCACTATATCTGGAACCTCATGCCACTATAACCATGTCACTCAAATATGATGGCCATGCCATCCATGTATCCTGGGCCATGTCCAACCTGACAGTCACACTGCCTCAAACCAACATCCATGACACCCAATCCTGTGGTCAAAACCACTCTATAAAAGCCAGTACAAGCCCAACCAGTGATCATCATTAGTCAATCCCGATGACCATACCATCCCAAACTTTGTCTAAGCTCGAATCAAGGATAGAGTAATCATCCTCATCATATATCATCCATCCCATGAGTCTGTCTAAGGAATTTCTATCGCAGGAATCCAAGTATAACTCAAGGTGTAAAAGTAAACATGTGAGGCTAAAAATCTTGATACCAGGAAGCACCTTTGTACATCACAACAAAATATATCAAAAAATATATATTAATCCAGGCATAATATCCATGTCCCAGGTACTACCTCTGGTTACCAAAAAATATCAGAAATAACTTGTCTTAGAAGTTGGATACCAGGTAAGCACATATAGTAATCCCAATAAGTAACACAGATCCTAGGAAGAACATTCTGGCATCCCAAAAGAAATAAATACACCTCGAGTCAAGCTTGATAGACAAAAAAAAGGAATCACCTCTGGTGAACATCACTACATCAACAATAAACAAGTGAACACAATAAAGAGTAAGGGTTTACCGAACGCCCAACCCAACACTATAGCCACAACCTCATGGGATTACCAGTTCGAAATGGGTTCTAGGTGAAACCCAAACACCATCTCTACCCAAAACCAATGTACAACTTAGGTTCCATCAAGAAATGGAGGCATCCTAAAATTGGGATCCTTGAAACGTTACATGAGTACAAGGATCCAACAAGGGACTCCCTAGATCAGCACATAAGCAAAGGAATCCCTCAGGGTATCCTTGGAAGCATCTGGTCTCATGGACTTATAGTCTAGAAATTCATGTCTCACAAGGGGAATATCCTCAGAATCAAACTTCAAGGCAGATAGCTCACAGCTCATCTAATAATAATATTTCAACTACATTGGTCCGAACACCCAACCTATCATCCATGCCAAGTCTCACTCTCGGGTGAAGAATGAATATGAAAACTAGAGGAAGAACCTATATTTTTATATAGAAACCCCAAAACAACCCTTAAGAGTCATAAAAATTCTCCATGGGTTTCACCATCATGATCTACGTAGAAAAAAGCTCAAAATGGACTACTCACACACCCGATTCTGACTTCTATGGCACAAAATACCCCAAAAAGCTAAGCTGAAAAATGTACATGGAATGTACTTTGGAGCACATGATGTGTACTATTATACATCCCACTAGGTGTGTACTTATACATTGATATATTAAAATGGGTCTACCTATGTAAAAGTACATGACATGTACTTTAAAGTACATATAGTGTACTGTCTAAAAACCAACATTCTGTGTTTGTTTTTACACGACCGAACACACAACCCTGTACCACCACACCATGTGTAATTAGAGTACATGATGTGTAATTAAGAAAAAATCACATTACCTGAATGGGAAGAACACACAACGTGCTCCCCTAGAACACATGTCATGTAACCTCAGTTTGCGGACGAGAAAACCCTCAGATCGCCCGAAACCCCTGTTTTCACCCCCAAAAAAACAGTTGGTCCTCAAGAGGCCCAAAGAAAGAAATATATGTATATAAAAACTTTAAAGAACCAATTAAAATTGGATCTATGTAGAAAATGTTAATGGGCCAACTTTCGGGCAGAAACCACCGAAGCTTCACTCGATTACATAGTCCACGGTTGCTGCACGTCACACCGATGCGACAAGAGCTTCAAAACAACACCTCTCTTCACTTACTTCTCTTAATATATATACCTATAAATTTTACCAATTATTTCACAACCAATGAGTATCCATATAGGAGGAGTGCACAAGAAGGAGGAGGAAGTAAGAGGAAGGAAAAGAAAAAAAAGAAAAAAAAAGAAAAAGAAAAAGGGTGCTCGGGAGGGCCCCAATGCCCGACTCGAGTTTATGCTTCACCTACAATAACATCCCAATTACAGACACAATTATGGAGAAAAAATCTCAATCTAACACTCCATTCAAAATTTATTTCTAAAAAAACTTTTGTGATTAAATTAATATTTAATTTAATAAATATTAAATATTAATTATTCCGCTGAAATTCGAACGACTAAGATTCCCACAAAACTTCTATACTAGGGTAAAAACCCTATTCTACGATAAACAGAGTGGTCATAAAAATTATCTGAGATCATATTGTTGGGGAAAATGACCATTTTACCCCTCCTGAGCATCTGAAGTAGAAGTTCAAATTTCTGCTCAAAACCACAGTCTGAAAAAACACAGGTTCTTATATGTGCATCAGAAAAAGTGGCATAAGAATTCATCAAGAAAAATTATATTCCTATATTGGAATAATTTTTTGATATTTTTATAAATAATTTTTTTGTGGAATAATGTTAAAAATTAATATTGATAAGGTGTGTTTTATTTCAAAATTATAATGGCTAAGGTATGATTTTTTATCCCCTATACCTTTTTTGAATGGTGTTTTCAATGAGGGATAAAGGAAGAAACATAAATCTAGTGATATGTATTCTCCTAATGGGGGAAAACATATTATTAATTTGGAGTATATATTTATGTGAATTTTTAAAAAAATGGGGAAGCTATGATTTCAATGTACATATTTGGTGTGTGTGTAAAAATATAATTTTAGAACATGTATTTGTGAATAATTTGGTATGTTACATGACCCCATGACCCCAAATTTATCCCTCCTAGGTTAGTAATGAAGGGAGTGGGATAATGATTCCTAAATCCCACCTCTAATAGGACACAGGTTGGTAAAAATCACCAAGGGTATACTATACACACAAATGGGAGGTATTGACCTCTTAGAATATAAGGAACCCGAGATAAGACAAGACCACCAAACAAATCTTTCCCATAATAAAAGAAATGAATGATCTCAATACATGCATGTAATATCATACTAACTGAACAACTACAATAATGAAACCACATGTAGAACAATGGAAAATCTTCGATAGTGACCACAAAGACCAAATAGCTCCTAAAAAACTCCATGATCTGGTAATGTCTATCCTAATCAGTAACCAGTTCCTATATACCCAAAAATAGTTTATATAGACATAGAGTGATCATAAAAAGTATACACTACATGATCCTCCCTAGAGCCTCTCATAAATAATTAAATAAATCTTACTAAATCCCAATCAATAAAAAAGTAAAATTAACACATCATCGAAATAGGTGGGCGAAGTTCATAGCCTCACCATTACTCTCTCACTAAATACCACATACATGTAATCATATAATATCAAAAAATATATAAAAGTGATGGTACCCCACTACCACTCCCCTTATAGTTTTTCTCTCTCACCCCAACATCACACATCCCACACCATCTCTCTCTAATAAAAAAACATGCCCAAAAACACTAGGGAAAATATAATAAATCACACCTAAAAAATTTCATGATACCATCATCAAAATACCAATATCTATATAGACACAAAAAAGTTTTTGGGATCCACCACAACCTATATGTCATGTATTATACCTCAACCCATCACACACCATACACAAAATATCTATAATAATCCTTAGGATATTATATTTGAAGATAAATGTGTGTGGAAGAATCCTAATCTATTATGTCCCTCTACACATATATATGGGAAAATTAACCACTGTACATAACAACACATAATTATACTCCCAGGAGAAAATATTATGGGATATGGGGTAGTTATCCATCTATCCTTTCCAATCTATATGTTAGGGAAAACACCTTCCAAAATTAAACTAGTTGTTAGTCTCCCTACTGACATGGTTGGGGTAGCATATGAAATTGAATAACATAAGAATATATATAGCTCAAAACCACACTTTAGGAAACTACCTAACCTCAACATCAACTGCATAAATCACCTCCTAGAAACCCAACTACTAATTCTAAGTACTATATATCCTATAAGAATTATTTCTATTAAATATTTCACATTACATTAATTACCAACTGAATTCCATTCCCTCCAAGAATAATTCTACCTTATCCATGGTTCAAAAATAATTATCATCATTCTAGAATTATTTCAATCATCCAAAACCAATGGTTTATACCATTGACATTCATTAACATTTCATAATTCCAGGTACTCTAGGACTCATCCTAAGATACCATAAAATATTCATAAACCAAGAACATTCAGTTTTATTAAGGAGTGGGTAAAGGAATGAAGGAAAAAAGAAACCCAACCATACAAACTACAAATAAAATTCATAATAATAAATCTCCACATATTTTGGAAGAAAAAACAATGGAAAATTCCAACTTCAACCCGTTCCATCAGTCTTCGTGCCATCCACGAAACCACTATACATATCATCACCCATCTTGCTATATTAGGTGCCCACTTCCACCAATACTCCTGACATCCCCAACCATTTATCAACTGACCATCAGCCATCTTAGGCCCACCTATCACTGTGTATCAAGGCCTCTAAACTAGAGAAAATACACAAGGCAACAAGAAAACAACAAGTAGTCAACATGTAATCCACACCCTAAAACTAAGGAATCCAACCTTTTATAATAAAATGTGTTCACTCAGCCCTAAGAAATTTCCATTGAAAAATAAATAGTTTTTTATCATCTTGAATTAAATGATTCATTTATCACAAGATAAAACCATATAAAACCCAAGGCGTTAGTTATAAAAAACTATGAATTATTTAAACCTTCTTCAAGAAGAATTTCAAATCCATCAGTTACAAGAGGAATGGTAATGATTAAATATGACTATTTATTAATTATACAACAAGAATTAAAAAATTTACAATCTTATATTGAACATTATAAACTGTAACATAAACAATATATAACATTCTATCTAGAAAATCAATAGGTAAACTATTAATATTACACAAGAACATGTCATCACTACAACTCAAAAAAAAATTATTTCTTTAATTTAAGTTTGATCTTAATTAAGATTAATTCACATATTAACCAAAGAGATAAAGCGTGAAAAATTTATGATTTCAATTAAAATAAGGAGAAGAAACTAATCCTTTACCTCAATTCTTTTAACATTCTTCAAGTAAGAATATAAAAAAGCTCAAATCCCTAATCCCTTCTCCCACAAGGAACTGATAGTCCCTATGGGTGCCATGCTAGGAACACACCATCAAACATCAAACAAACTCCATGAGAAAAAAAGGAGATCAACCACCATATCATGTAAATATATAACAAGATAGAACAAAACTAATCAGAAAATAAACCATAATGGAAAGTGTAAAAATCATCACATATCACCACATATTGAACATAGGAAGTCGATGATCAATCCCAATTGAATGGGAATCGAAACACCTTCAAATAGAACCCCTAGTTTCCTAGGGTTTGGGATAAATTTATGATTTTAGAGAGAATACAAGTGTGATTCATAATTTATAGTCACACCATAATACACACATTTAAGGAGTAGATGGGTCATTCACAACAAGAATGGATTCAGTTTAAGAACCATTGCAAAATGCATCACCCCAATCCTACAAACCTGTATAAATTCACATCATGAACATATTGTTCACATCATGAATTTTGGGGGTTAAATCCTCTAAACCTAACCTATCATCCATTTAATTCATGTACTAATGGTTCATATCATGAATTACACCTCACAAACAACCCTTACTCAAGCTATAAATATCCATTTGGGATGTGGAATTCTATCTCACATCATGAATTACTCTTCAAATCATGAATTCCTATTTATTTTATATTTCAGCTAATAAAACCCAACAAAGATACTCCAGGATTCCTCAAAGCACCTTGAGCTTCAATAAAATGCTAAGGAATAGGATAAAAGGATTGATTCCCTTATATCAGATACCTCTTAAACAATTCACACCCTCAAAATTTAAAACCAAACTCAGAGAGGTGAGATGGAAAATGGGTCACCCAAACAACAACCCCATGAGATACCTCTCAAGAATATCTCTATTGGAGGAACAAAAAAACCTTATCTAGAGAAACAAGGCATAAAAATACACCATACTCCCCCAGGGGAGATACTGATAAAATTGAATCAAATCCAAAAATAGGGAAACAAATAAAATAGAACTATCCCATAAGATAGATAAAGGTCAACATTGATAAAACATTACTACAAAAGAAGAGTCAAGTATCAAAAAAATTGGGATAATAAGTGCATATGTACAACTCACATTATGAGGTTCTCTCCTCCATTCCACCATGTCACTATAGGACACAAACTTAGGGAATAAATTTCCCCTACAATACCTTCTCTTGGTGGTTCATGATCTCTAAAAGCCACTTCTTGAAGGCTGTGTCATCACCAATGTCAATATCTATATAATAGATGATGTGAGGATCATCGTGAAGATAGTGGAAAATCTATAACACATGAAAGACATCTTGAATCCAACTCATCTGTAAGGGAAGTACTATCCGGTATGTGATGACTCCAACATGTGGAAACACCTCAAAAGGAACAAAAAACTGAGGAGAAATATTACTCCCACAACCAAACCATCATTGCCCATGATTATGAGTCACATTTAAGAACACATTATCTCTAATTTCAAACTCCATATGTCTCCTCCTTTGGTTATCATGGGACTTATGATGATACTATACCACTTTCATCCTCTAATTAATAACCCAAAAAATCTATGTCATGCTTTGCACTATTCTAGGATGAGATTTACTGATTCTACAACCCTAGTCCAACACAGCAGAGAACACAATGTTTGACTGTATGAAGTTTCAAATGGTTCCTTACAAATGGTGGAGTGGAAACTATTGTTATATGAAAAATCAATTAAGGGTAGGTACCTCACCCAAGAACCTATAATATATAGTACACATGCATGAAATATGTCTTTAAGAGTATGTATATTCTTTTCTATATAATCATTTATATATGGAAGAAAAGTGATGATTTAGTATAAATAAGATCCAAAAGCATACATGATACCTCTCCACACCCTGGAGGTGAATTGAGGATCATGATTAGATATGATCATCCTCAATACTGTGAAGTATCACCACATACTTTAGATGTTGCCTCAATAAAACCTCTATTGTTGTTGACTCCTTGATTGCTAAGTAGTGAGACAATTTAATCAAATGGTATACTAATACTCATATATCATCATATCCTCCTTAATATTGAGGTAAATTAAAGATGAATTCCATTGAAATTTCCAACCACTTCATTGGAAAATATATCCATTGGTTGAAGTAAACCACTGGGAACACAATTATTGGCCTGTATCATGTGGAAGAATAAACATCTTGAAACAAACTCTGCAACTGAATACTTCAACCCAACCCACCAAAAATTGACTCTCGGAGCAAGGTAAATATTTATCACACCAATATTCCTTTCTAGGGGTGAGCTGTGGAACTCATAGAGAATCATCTCTCACATTACTGAAGGAACAAAAAGTCTCCCATGAAATAACTCCCAATGTTGGTCATACTTAGACAATCCATTAGGGGAATAAACACAAATAACTTGATATCACTAGAATTATACCTTGGAATTCCCCATTTGGGAATTTAATACCCATTACACTAAATAAAACTACACCACCATCTAAAAATACATTTTTCTACTAATAACCTCTCCCAAATCAGGATTCATCATTAAAAGATATTCCATCACTATCCAAGAGTCTCTAGACTCACACAAAACAAAACTACATGAATTATTTCTTAGTAAATTAGCTACAACATTACCCTTTCCTATCATGTAATAAATATCAAAGTCATAGTCCCACAATAATTATATCCTCTATTTTTTTTTCAAGTATAGGTTATGATGGGAGAAGAAAAACCTTTTGATATTATGATCGGTGAAAACCATAATGTGCTCTCTAATAAGGTAGCGCCACTATAACTTCAAGGAAAACACAACTGCTATCATCTAAATATAATGGTTGGAATAGTTATCTTCAAAGGGGATTAAGTACCAAGATAAATAATAAATAAATACTCTCTACTACATCAGGAAACTACCCAGGCCAAGATATGAAGTGTTATAGAAAACATTAAACTGAAATCCCTCTTTTGGAAAATTGATGGACTAGGGTTTTGAAGAACTTATCCTCCAGGTACTCAAAAACAGTCTAACACAAGCCAGTCCTTGAGAACACATGGCCCTTTCTATTCATGGGTGTCAGATGAGTTAAAATCTGAGAGACAAAAAGAATTCACCTCCAATAATAGATTAAAAGATTGAGGAAAATCTACACCTTTATAACATTACTGGGGGATTCCCAATAAAATACCATCTCTATAACATACCAACATAAACCATAGGGTCATTTACACGAATTTCACATGTTCTCATGTATACCTCCTCATATGCAATAGGACACGTGGCATTCCAGAATAGACCTTGTGGTTCGGGTTTGGATGTTATAAAATGGTGATAGAGGTTTAGGTTACTAATTAACATTTTCTCCTCTTTATTTGTATTAGGTAAAGTTATATAGAAGATAGTATGTTAGTTTCTATCCGAAACTATGTAACAAACCTCCAAGTTTCCATAAATGGGAAAATATGTTTTTCTATTATAGTTTATTAAACTGACCTTGGGTAAAACTCATGATATTTATATGTATTTTATAATATTTCTTATATTTTCATGCATAATGACTAGGAATGTAGGTTCAAATTCCACACACACACACACACACATATATATATACACTTATTATTGTTCTGTATAGTAGTTGTTTAATTAAATGCCTTAATTTAGGCTATCTATTCATGATAGTTTATCGTTGTGGGATATATCTCTGTTTCATGCTATTGTGATATATATTTATTGGTATTAATTAGTTGAACTGAACATGCTATTATATTAGTATATATATGATTACTATGACTAATGTTTAGATATGGAGACAAGATTTAGTACTGGGAGGGTTATACTATGGGTTGAGGGTAGACTCATAGGGAAGCCTTTTTGTGATACCATAGATTGGATAAGATATAATTATATTCCTAATGTTTTTATTTAATTCAGATATGCCTTCTCAGAGATGTTTTATGGGGCCACTAGTTGTGGTATTCTAGGCTGGTCCAATGCCACCACCTATGGTACACGAGGATATACCTCAACACACTCTTGTACCAACATAGAAAATTCAGGTTCCAGATCCCATTCATCCTAGAATTTTTTGGATAGTTCATATCCAGGGCACATCCACACAGAGGAACATGACTGATTATGCTCGAGATTTCTATCTCCTATGCACTCTGACATTCTAGAGAACTGGTGTCCCTCAATATGAGGAGGATTGGCAGGTCATTATTGAGAGAATATTTGAACTGGTCCAGAATCCCGAGTAAGGGCATGCGATCCTAGAAAAATTCATATTTTAGGGACCCTTTAGAAGTTGGTTGAATTCTATGATCCAATATAGGAGACAATAGGGTCCTACTTGGATGATCTTCAAGGAGCTTTTTCTTGATTAGTAATTTACCAACATGATGAAACTAGGCCATGACAAGTATTTCATTGAATTACTATTGGGTTCCATGACTATATCTGCATATTCTACCCGATTTATGGATTTTCTTCACTTTTATCATTTGTTAACTTGGAACAAGGATCATAAGGATCAGAAGGTTGAGATAGGATTTCAATAATATATTAGATGTTAGGTAAGAGTTTTTGAACTAACAATGTATACATAGGTTGTTTTCAAGGCCCTAAACATTGAAAAGGTATTGTAGGAGGATAGAATATCAGTCTTACTTCCCACCCATAGCGGGCTAGTGACTGGGCTTCCTCTCACTAATATGTGAATTCATTATAAAAGTAAGAAGAGGAAGACCAGATTAGTGCAGAAGAGTACCAATATAAATGTGTAATATAGTGTACCTTCATCATCCCCTCTGTAAGGAGTTTCATAATGTTTTAACTATGTAAAGGTTGGACATGTTCGTTGGTTCTGTACTGAACCTCGCAACATATGTCGACAATGAGAGAAGATGGGACATCTTCAATAGTATTTCTCTAATATTTCTTGGCTGAGCTTTCATAGAGGTAGGGGTAAGATACAAGGATAAATATGGGGTTCTCAGTAGTGGAATCAGAGTAGTCATACACCCCAAGGATATGGAGGAGGAGGTGAGGAAAGTCACATGTATGTTGTGGATTAGACTCTAGAATATGGAGGAGAGGTACCATCTATTGTTCTTGATATAGTTCTGATTAAATATACTTTTTCTACTACCTTATTCAATACTAGTTCTTCCCAATCTTTCATTTCTACATAAGTAGTTACTAAAATTAAATTACCTATCAAGTTATCATCTAAGTTAGTCTCCCTTGATACACCATTGGGTACGAGAGTGGATCATCTTAATTGATTCCCAGAGTTTCCAATAGTCATAGAAGACTATGGAAATATGTGGAAATTCATGATTCTAGGGATTATGACTTTTTATGTGATATTCACCATGAACTGGATGACCATATTTTGAGATCAATTTTTTTTATATCATAAATGGGTATATTTTACTTATATAAAGGGATAAATTTTTTTGATGACTATAGAGTGGGAACTGGGAGTAGGCAGAGTTGGAGTGAACTTGATCCATCTCAGTACAATCGTACAACTGTTGGAGGGCTTGGCCCTTTCAATAGAATCTGTAGAAACCACCTCATTTTTCCTCCAGTTGTGGATACCTTTTAAGAAGTCTTTCCATATTACTTCACTGTAATCCCTAATGATAGATGAATTTAGTTTGAGCTAGAGCTCGTACTAGGTGGGAAAACCATTTTGATACCCCCTTATCATATGGCTCTAACCAAGTTGAAGGAGATCAAGGTACAACTATATGATTGGAGAGAAATGTATTTATCATACCTATTACTTCACCTTGGTGTACACATATTTTTTTTACTAAGAAGGAAAATGGTGGTATTCAACCATGCATTGATTATTAGATGCTAAAATAGGTGATGATGAAGAACCGATATCCATTTCCCAGGATCGATGATCTTTTCAATCAACTATGGAGATAATTGTGTTTCTATAAGATTTATCTTCAATTGGTCTACCACCAGTTGAGAGTTAGGGAGGATGAAATTCTGAAGATAATGTTTCAGAGAAGATTTGGATTCTATGAGTATTTGGTGATGCCTTTTAGACTAAAAAATTAACCAGTAGTGTTTATGACCCTCATGAAAAAGATATTTCATCTATACTTGGACTCTTTCTCTGTAGTGTTCTTCAATGCCATCCTTATCTACTCATCGACAATTGAGCAACATGCTAGGTACCATGATATGGTCATGAGCATGCTTCAAGAACACATAATTTATGTCAAGATGTAAACATGTGAATTCTATATTAAAGAGGTGAAGTTCCTAGGACATGTTGTTTCTGCGACTAGTATATTAGTAATCCTAGAGATGGTCGAGGTATTCATGTCTTGGATATGTCTCCAAATGATTTTTGAGATTATGAGCTTTATGGGTTTAATAGGATGTGACTAGTGGTTTATCCAAGATTTATCCCAACTATCAGAACCCATTAAAGCACTGAAAAAGAAGGGAGTGAAGTTCCATTGGTCATACCAATGTGAAGATGATTTTCTTGAGATAAAGATAAGGTTGATGGAAACCCCATTACTAACACTCCCTGAGCTGGGGATTGGTTATTCAGTGTACTTTGATGCACTTGGCATTAGTATGGGAGCAATGTTGATGAAAGGATAGAATGTAGTTGTCTATGGATCTCCTCATCTATGAAAACATGAGAATAAATACCCTATACATGACTTAGAGATAGTATCTATGTTCCATGCTCCAAAATGTTAGAGACACTATCTTCTTGGTGAGATATTTATTATTTACATAGAACACAAGCGCCTTCACTATATTAGAGTGTGTAGTAATGAGGGAAAAACTAGCTGGTGACAACTCAATGCCCGGATGGTCGACAGAAAATGATGACATGATCTTGGTACATGGAAGAGTAGTAGTCCCTATATCCATCAGAGAGGAGATGATGATGTATTACGATACCTATAAATGGGATGTATATACTTGTGTGACCAAGATGTATCGTGACTTCAGGAAACCATTCTAGTGGCTAGGGATGAAGAGAGACATTCTTATTTTTGTCTTCTGATGCCTCACTTATCAGATGGTGAAGGTTGAGCAATAGTTTCCTGGTGTGTTGTTGTACATACTCCTAATACCTATGTGGAAGTGGGAATAAATCATGATAGACTTTTTTGAGGGGTTACCCATGACCTCGATGAGTCTTGATTTAGTCTGGGTGATTTTAGATTAGTTAACAAAGTTTTCTAACATCTTACTGGTCAGAGAGACTCACTAAGTGGGGGATATGGGGAATCTACTTGTCTAAGAGAACATGTACCTTTATGGATTCCCATTAAGAACTGTTTTAGATATGGATTCACATTTTACATCATGTTTTTTGCAGGTATTACAAAAATTCCTAGGTACTTAGCTGAGATTGAGCACGACGTACCATCCTCAGAATGGGGGACAATCTAACTAGACTATACCCATATTGGAGGATATGCATTGAGCTTGAATGCTATACCTTGGTGGAGTATGGGATGATCACCTAGCATTGATTGAGTTTTCATACAATAATAGTTATAATGATTCGATTTAAATTGAACCTTATGAGGATCTATATGGGAGGACATTTCACTAACTGTTGTGTTGGAATGAGATATTTGAGGTAGTAGTTGTTGGAACTAGTATGGTACAAGAGACCTTTGAGAGAGTTTAGCTGATACAAAAGGTATTGATCACCACTCAATGAAAAGATAGATCATATTATAACCATAGGAAGAGACCCTTGTAGTATTTAGTGGGAGATTTGGTTTTCTTGAGAGTAAATCCTTGGTTAGGGCACAAAGATATAGGGAATTAGAGAAATATAGCACTATGTTTTGTTGGACCCTTTGAGATCACCGAGCAGATAGGGGAAGAGGTGTATCATATGAACCTACTTTATTAATATCGAGGTATTCCTGATGTGTTCCTTATGTCATAACATCATAGGTACATACCCAACCCTATGCATGTTATTAATTATGATGATTTTGAGATGGAGACTGATGCATCTTATGAGGAGAATCTGGTGTGGATCATAGATCAAAGCGAGAAGGCATTTTGAGGAAAGATGGGACCACTAGTCTGAATTCGGTAGTAGCATGGACATATATATAAATAGAAATGGGAATGTGAGTATGATGTTAGAGCTTAGTGGCCTGGTTTGTTCAAGTAAGACCACTAGAGATACTTCTAAAGGATGAGAAGTTGATAGAGGTGAATAATAATAATATCTAGTTTTTTACATAGATAATAAAAACCCTGTTGTTGATAAATTATAAGTGTATTATGTGGAAAACAATGACTTATAAATAAAGATAACTTAATAAAAGTGTTAAAGTCTTTGTGTAAGGATAAAATACCAATTAACATAGTTGAGTAATCAATAAAATATTTTCAGAGTTAGGTGTTGAGTTAGTGAGAGATTCCGAGGCCCGTAAAGCCTCAATGAATATGGAATAAAAATATTAAATATATTATATTACATGCATTAAATTTATTCAAAATAATTGAATAAATTCAAAATGGTGTGTTCTATAATAAATATGAGACCACCGTTAGGTCTGATACATGATGTTTACCCTAGTATGGGTATAAAATTTGTAAGCATCAGACGTTTGGACAACTCGCTCGTGAGAATAAATTATTTTTTTCTTATATATATGTATATATTTAATATTTTAGTATCTCCAAAATGGTGAATCATATGATAAATATGAGACTACTATTAGGTCTGGAACATGGGGTTTTCTGTAGGTGGGGTATAACTTTTATATAAGTCAGGTGTTTGTCAACATCACATGTAATAAAACCATTATTATATTAAATTATTTATTTATTATATTTTTTATAATAATAAATAATTAATATATCCCAAAAAATACATCGTATGAGAAATCTGAGACCACCTTTAGGTCCATAATTTTGTGTTTACACTACGTGGGGCATAACTTTTATTCCAATAAGGAATTTGGTCATGTTTCCCATTACTATAAGTTATATAATTTTATATTAACAAATATATATCATGTTATTAATTTAATTAAAAAATATACTATAAATGTTCTCTATTGGAATACAGAGACTCCAATGAAGCATGTGGGGTGGTTTCAAACCATCAAATTAGAGCATTTTTGGTAGATTAAAAATAAAAAATGCCTTATTAAGTATAAATAAATGACTCTGAATTCAATTTTATATTGAATAATGGATTTAAAATGAGTATTAAATTCCTTGGGTCTTAGAACTATGCATGAATCCATGGTTTCTTCATATACCCAATCAGCTCTTTTTTTTGTGATCTTCTCACATTCAATACTCCTTGTACACGATCTCATGTCCAATGAGTGGTTGATTTCTCCAAAGAGCCAGCATTTTTTTATTCTCCTCCTTTAGTGTGTGGAACCTATAGAAGAAGGTAAGTTTTTTATTTTATTTGATTATTATTCTATTATTATTATTCTTTTTATTTTAACAAAAAGGGAAAATTATGGAAATTGATAAATTCTAAATAATAATAAAAATGAAAATTTTAAATTCATAAACCTAAATTACATATGAATATTTTCTCTAGAAAATTATCAAAAGATATATATATATATATATACACACACATATATGTATGTATTTATGTAGGTATTTATATATATATATATATATTGATAATCACTTGAAATGTTTAATGATAATTTATTCAAATTATGAAATGTTAATTATTTCAGATTATCAAGAAATATTTTTTAAATAAATTATTTATGGATAATTATGTGAAATTTATCCCAGGTTATTTTTTTTAAAAAAATTATCAATATATATATATATATATTGATAATTACATTTATATTTTGAGGATAATTTATTAAAATAAAATTATAAGAGGATAATAAATTATCAAATTTAATTATAAAAATAATGATTGTAAAAAATTATCAAAAGATAATTATAAAGGATAATTTATGATAAGATTATAAAATATAATTATAAAAAATATAATTTAAAATTAAATAATCAAAAGATAATTTTAAAGGAAAATTTATAATAAATTATCGAAAGATAATTATAAATGATAGTTTATGATAAAATTATCAAATATAATTATTAGATGTTAATTTGTATAAAATTATAAAATGATAATTATAAAGGATAATTCATAATAGATTATCAAAAGATAATCATTCTTGAGGAGAATAAATAGAGAAAATGCGTTAACCTAAACGATAATTTGGAAATTGTCCTGAAGAGAGAAAGTATCAACGCATGTGATATTTTATTTCCTTTTGAAATAAAATAGTTGGTTTGGGTTTTAGGGTCCATTGAAGAACCTCAATCATTGACATGTAAAATTATTTGATAAAAAGACATCAAATATTAATCTTAGATGGTTTTTTCCTACCTTTTTACATTGATGAATTTTGATGTAGGAAGTTCCTTGTCTTTGTGGGATCTTGTTTACACGTATTTCCATACTTGATTTATGTGTTTTTTTTGATCCCATACTTGGCTTATGATCACATGTGGGTGCGTGTAGCCCACGGTATAGTATGTTTTGATTCCATGAGATTGATATGATATCTTGATTCCATGATGATGTTTAATTAGCATGTTGATGTATATGATGATGCTATATTTCTCAGGGTGTGTACTATGGTTTTTATCATGCTATAAATTTTCATGTTTTCCTTAGAGGATTGTTATGTGTATACGTGAGAGGTGGTTGTCTTGGTATGATTACTCCTTGTGGGTGATCACATTATGTGCGATGGAGATGATGGAGAAACATGATAACCTTGTAACATGGCATCTACTCAATGCCTTTTGGATTCAGAGTAGATGGCTGACACATGATGCCTTGTGGCTTCCTTGTGTTACTAGATGCCTTGTGGATTTCCGATAGGTTATAGATACTTGATTCCTTTTAGATCCCAAGTATTAACCAATTATATATAGATTCCGAGTATTTTATTTTCACTCGATACCTTATGGATTCTGAGTGAATCATCAACATCATTATGGTTTTTTTGTATACTTAATGAAATACATTACACTTTTTTCATGGAGACGAAGCACGTATATTCGAGGGTTTATAGTGGATTGGTTAGTGCATGACTACTCAGTTTTTGATTGTGTATTTCTATGCTTCTTATGAATTTATTGTTACTATGGAATACGATTGTATAATTGATCATATAAGGTTAAGGATGCATCAGGGGTGTCCTACTAAGTCTTGTAATCACAACCTACTTAGGAATTTCGATGCACCTATAGATTTCATGAGGTACCCAGTGATGGGAAAGTTCCATGTGGAAGACTACTGACTTGACGATCATGGAGCTGGTGATAGTCTATTATATATATCGGTAGGACCTATAGTTTATAAATTGTTTTTATCTACTTTAGTTACACTAGTTATGATTTCGACTTTGGGAGATACTTTATTTGTAATACATGTATGCCATATTTTAATTTCCTCATGTTTACTATGATTATTTATTTTATTTGATATTGTTGATTATCAGTCCTATGACCTGATACTGAGGGTATAATCTCCCCACTGACGGTCTCAGACTCTCACTGCTAGTCAACAACCTTCTGTGTATAGAGAGGTGCTCACGATGGAATGTGGAATTCCAGAACGAACCCTATGGTACAATATGGGATGTTAAAATCTCAATCTTCAAAAGATACAATACTAAAAAAACACCAGGACATGACATTCCCCAATAAACAAACTTCATGAATCCAGAAATCACACATTGACAGTTTCTCAAAGAGCTTATTATAATGAATATCATGAAAAACAGAATGTATATTCTATTTGAACTCTTCCTTAGATGCAACATATACAATTATTTACTCAATAAAAACCACCATAAATTGGACTTGAAAATATTTTAACACTACATTCAGCAATCCTGTGAATACAAATGGATCATTTTTCACGCCAAATGACATTACAAAGAACCCATGATTCCCAAAACAATATTACAAAGCAGTCTATGGTATATTCTAATCATTCAACCTCATATGATGACATCTTAAACATATATTGATATTTTAAAACCAAGTAAATCTTTTCATATGATTGAATAATTCATCAATTTGTAGAAGTGGGTAATGATTCTTTATTCTCACCTGATTCATGTGATGATAATCAATACAAAAATGTAGACTACCATCAGATTTTTTCACAAATAGAACCAAAGCACCCCAAGGTGACATGGGCCAAAGAATAAAACCTCACTAAAAGAGATAATTAATCTATATATTCATCTCCCACTACTCTAAATGCTTCATCCTATAAAGAGACATTGAAATTGTGGAAGCACCCAACTATAGATCTATCCCAAACTCAATATCACATTAAGGGGGTATGCCACAAAATATTTAGGAAATATAAAAGTTTACCTTTCCAAAACTCTAGGAAACATATCCCATTAAAGATCTTATGAACTTATCATCAACTAGGTCATCAAATAAGATAAGGATAAAACACATCTTCAACCCATCTGAGGGTATCTTTCATTGAAAAACATAGAAGACTCTCTGAAAACATCATAGAACATAATATCATCTTAAATCAATCCATGATAGACTACAACAAATACAACTTATCCATACTAAGGAATATTTCATATGACTATAACTACAAACATGGTAAGTCTCCCAAAAAGAGATGTTTCCCTAATATTAAATCAAATCCTCTATATACTTCAAAAAAATTTATCTCAGACTCCAACTAGCACAATACACAGCAAGGTAACTGGAAGCTTCACCACATTAATTCCAAAATAATGGAATAAGGCATATGAGATGATGGAATGGATATCTCCAAAATCAAATAAGTCTTTCACCAAGGAAGAAAACAAAAAAAAGTACCTCAAAAAATATCTGTCTTGCCTATAAATTAAAAATCTAGAGCATGAAGTTGACCACAAACCTTCAAAGAAACACACTAACCCTGATGAAAAAAAACTCCATGACCATTATCTACTCTCTAAGGATGAGAAGTTTCATAGAATAACCCATTTAAATTTCTAAATAGTATCTAGATTGATTGGTGATAAGGTCTCAAGCACGCCTCCCCACACACTAGAGGATACTGAATAGAAATGAAGGTCTAAAGGTGATACAATGGAGAAAATGTACCCAATATATCTATACTAAATATAGTATAAACTTAAGTAAATGATACAACCATGGAAGAAAATACTAACTGAAGGATAACCTAGTAATTTCTAATAAAACCATCCATGCATGAACATGCTATGCCCAAAAATACAAGGTAAATAATAACAAATGGTAGTACATACAACAGGACTAGACTAAAAAAAGTAATAAATAAATAGAATAACAAACTCTATTAGGTAGTCTGAGTACATTAAAAATCACTATCTATATATCAATACCTAGTCCATAAAGAGTACCAACAAGCAAGACCGATCCAAGATCCTATCCTACAACCAAAAGATCTGTCCGAGTACCAAACTGCTGCCCAAATAGGGTATGAGAAAAACTCAGTAGGCCACTGCCAATGGTTTCTAATGTAAATATAGTATGTGAATATAAAATTACATAGTGTGAAAGTATAATAATACGGTAGTTATTAAATAATGCATAAATATCCATGTTGAGCTTAGGTTTCTCATGGGACACCTGACAAACCATAACTACTTTAGTCTATGATATAATGTCTCTGAGCATTTTATATTTTATATAAATAAACCATAGGACCTATGGTATATCCAATAACGTCATGTAAAATACTAACCATATTAGGTTTCATGTTTAAATATGGGCATAAACCTGAGCATTAAACCAAAGGAAACAGGGAGCACTATGTTCAACAATTTTAATGAATAATGATAGGGAATACCATGTCCAATATTTAATAATTCCATGTCCAATAAATTTAAATAAACCATAAGGAATATCATGTCCATAAATCGAAATAATGATAAGGAATTCCATTTCATTTATGAATAAAACATGTTTGATAATTTCAATAAAGATAAGGAACTCCATGTCTAAGATAAGAAATGTTATTTCCAATAATTTCAATAATGATGAGGAAAACCACATCCAAAATAAGGAAAAGCATTTTTGATAATTTCAATAATGATAATGAATTCTATGTCCATGAAAAGGAACATCATGTCTAATAATTTCAATAAATAGTCTATTAGGAGAGTCATGGCCAACATTGCTTAACCATTCATAATTCACTTAGTTCAATATGTCTTATGAGACCATCCTTGGAATTATATATTAGAATCCAAGTATCTCTAAAGGAATAACAAGTAAGTAGGAATACTACATTAAATAACTAAATATAAACAATGGAAAAAATCCATGCCAATTTGTAGTCCAATAATTTCTTTAATTATTTCATTTATAAGTGCCCAAGGCGTACCTCAATGATTTTGATTTCACTTATCCATCATATAGATACACATGAAAATGGACCAAGAAAAAGGTAAGAATTATCAAAGGGTAATGTAATCTACCCATTCCCTTTCACCAGTAAAATAACTCCATTAGACCATTAAATTATTATAGACACGAAAACACACCTTAGGAAGGTGTTTTGTTACACAACAAACACATTTACATAATACATTTAATATCACACACCCTAAGGGGTGGTTTAAATTAGGGTAGATGACCTCCACCTTGTATATATTTTTAAATAATATCAAGGCCATAATATAGGTGTTTAATTTAAGGTATTTCATAATTTAGGATAAAATCATGGAAGACATGAAGTTTGAAAAAATAAATACCTTTCATAAATGAGGAGACTTTTAGGGAAAGTTAATAAAACAACTATCTAATACTAAGGAAGACTTACTCATCCATTATCATCATTTGATTTGGGTTATAATGATAGAAATAAAATAAATAGAAAAAAACCTGAAAATCAGGCATATTAGCTCGCATGAATATAACAAAAATATAGTGAGAGAAACAAAGAAAAGAAATAGGAGGAATCATAGACTTTCCATTGGCTATCTAACATGATGTATGGAGGGTGATTCTAAGATTTTACGAGGGAATGATCTCAAATCTTAAAGGATAGGAAAGGGGATATCAAGTAGCTTTAGTTCATAAGGAATGAGGGAGAAGGAAGAAAAATTTTATTTTAGGGGTGAAAGATAGAAAAATGGTAATTTAACTCACATTTAACGGGTTCATGGTTAGCCAAACCATGATTAGACCTTGGGGATTATTTTTTTTGGGGGCCACACCTCACATGAACAATCTGAATTGTTTAACAAATCGAGCTCAGGCTATGCATGCCTACTATCCATAGGCAACCCCCCTCACATTACTAGGAAAATAGTTAGGAAAACTATTCCCATCCTATAAAATTAACTCTACAAATTTCTAAACATATTTTCATAGTCTTGTGGCCTTAGGGGCATAGTTTTAAAAATCATGTGACACCCCTATAGAGAGGTATAGTTAAGGTTTATGGTTAGCACTGATCATGTTCTAATCATGCACCTACCTTTTCTTTCCTAGAACTAGGATTTCAAATCCCGATGCTCCCAAAACTCATCCAAAATCCCAATATACCTCTTAAGGAATTAACCTTATCCACAAATAACACACTCATGTTCTACAACTCTGAAAATTTCATTTCAAAATTCAAATTGAAAATTGGACCATCCACCAAACTGAAACTAAAATTACTTTTGATATTTTTTAAACCAGCACAAAACATGAGATCTTATAACATCCTCACCTTAGAACTTATCATCCTCAAGAATCCATGGTGAGTAAATAGAACATTCCATGATTTACTTGGGTTGTGAATTCCTTATCAAATGGACACATTTAATTTCAAAATTCCTAACACACCTCCATGAGCTACTTAAAACATATAGTGGTTAAACAACTATAACTCAATCCAATGTTTGTATATAAAGCTGAAACATCAAGAAGAAACCTTACTATGCTCATCTAAGATGAAATATGATCACACTATCATTTAATTATGAAAATGACCTATGGTTATCCCCACCATAGTTTCTTTACTCAAACAATCAATTTAGATTTATGATACTCCCACCATTAAAATTTACCTATAGAAACACACCCTCAATATCCAAATGACACTCCAAGTATATTTTTAAATGGTTAAACCAGATTATACATGTGGATACTACCTTATGTCCTTGATTAGATCCAAATGGATGAATTTCAAATCGACATTCCTTAGCCTCATCATGCTATATTTTTCTTGAAAATACTCATCTTAATCTTATATTTCACCCAACACATCCTAATGGTGTGATCAATAAAGTTACCCACCTACCATATAAAAATGCATAATGAAATTCATTTCAAACTACCTCCAACCCATTATTTTTTGAAAATTCTCTTCTTAATAAAAAACACATTACCAAAACTAGATTTTGGTGCCTTTATTCCAAGGCACAAAAAGATCAGTTCGACCATGATTGTTGAAGTTCATAATTGAATTCTATTGAAATATCCTATCCAAACCGTCATTTATTCAAAATCTTCACCATGCTACCGTACATGCACTGATACATTACTGATCCAAAATCCTTGGATCATCACAATCGATCCGAGTCATAACACCCACATATAGACTTTCCCCAAGATTATATTACAACATGTACATGGGAATATATGGATACTTCTAGCTATAAATTGTTCCATTTATCCAATGAAGAAAAAAATCCAAAATACCATCCAATGACTGGTCTCATCCTCACACAAACCTTCTTGAATGAGGCCCACCTACCAATTAATGATATCTCACTCTCCACCTTATGAGAATCCATGATGTCACAATAATGAAAAGAGATACTGATTACCACAACCCATAATTCATTCATCCTTAGACATAAAAACTGACATGGAGAAGAACTCACTCATTTATGAGTCCTAATATAAACATCACCCATCAATTGTTCCCATTTCCTAATAATATTTTTCATGGAGTTCATTGAATTTCAAAACAAAACAAGGGTCACCACCCTCAAATGGCCAATGGTGCACTCCCAACCACCTGGTTAACCTTAAACTTCTCCTTGAGTGCAACTCTCAGGGGTTACCCTCATCATTCCAGAGAAAATGTTTAGATAGATCAACATATATCTGATGCTATCTTATCATACATAGGATGATGTCAAGATATTTGTCACAATTGTCTCTAAACTAGGATTACTCTTAGATTCCATCGATAAGAGTGGATCGCTCTCTTTGATCCACACTCACATAAAACTAGTCTATAATTTCTATAACTAACCCCTACCACTATGCTTCTCGACAATGCATGTCAAGGTTAACCCACAGGTCAACCATCTCATAACACCAGAATCATTTCTAAGGTAGCCCTTATCATAGGAACTTCCTTTTAATTTATCCAAAAACCCAGGTAGTTATGCCCAAAGAAATCATTATTTAATTTTTCAATCCTCATCTTATACCTGGACACTCACCGATGTTCCATTTCAACTAGTTACCACAGAAAACCAGAATAAACTAAGCTTTTAATACAAAACAATTGTACAATATAGCATCACCTGGTTCAAGATCTTCCCACAATTCCGTGATTAATTCATCAATGAGGAATATTTTACCATGCTATATGGAAATTTTTTTTTCACATGACATGAGCTCCCTCATAACTCCTATTCAACTACACACTCCACCTGTGCCATGTCTATCAACAAAACACCCATATCATAGTGTCTTTTTAGAAATTAATGAGTCAAACACATGAACACTAGACGACTGCTCCAAGAACCCGAATAATCTTTCTCATCAAGGCCAATATTGATACCCAAGAACCTTGGGTACTCAAAATATGTAGGAATCACTATGCCTATATTGAATATCCCGAGCACCTATAAATAATCGATATCAAAATGAGCATAAAACCAAGCTCATTGAATATAATGAACTCAGTAAATCTAGAACAACCTCTCTAATAAGTTTCCCTCAATCATTTTTAAGCACTAACTCACTAAGGTACAATTTACAGTTAAGGTCCTCTAGGTCTCCCACCTAGACCTACCGATCAAGTCTCAAAACATGGCTACTCAATCCATCCACTTAACCCTAAGGTCTCTCACATGAGAACTATATACCACATAAGGTATTCTATTACATGACATCTAATGCACCTATAAAATATCTCTAAAGAGGTAAAATTTGAATAATGTAAAGATATCATTGAACAAAAATAGTTAAATATGATCAATATAGGAATAACTACATCACCTACTAAGCATTGACCTACTAGGCCCTGATCCTTTCCAAGTATCCTTATTAGGGAGTGAAACCTGAAGGGTCACAATAATAAAATAGATGGATAAAGAGAAAAAACTCATATGGTATTGAATATAGTGATAACCCCTAAAAGATCAACATACCAGACAACAACATACCTACTCGGGTGTAGGCACCAAAAACACATCTCAAATATTAGAAGGTGTGTTTTCTCCAAAAGACACATCCCAGACCATGGGACCATTTCCAAGACAATGGAGAAAGAGTGTTCAAATTTAGATCATTTCACACAAGTCTTTTATTTATTTCACAATTTAAGTGCATCTAAAAGGTGACTTTGAATAAACCATGTTTCATAGGCATTCTAAAAGAGCCAAAATATTAAAAATTAAGTGGAGAACAACATTATAACTATGTGTGAAACCCTATACCTTGACACGCAAAATATTTGTATGAGAAATAAATCATTGGACCAATTCTTTACACAAACCTACCCTGATGGTAGTCATAGAGATTTCCCAAAATATTTGAGTGACATAGGTAGACTTTCATGCTTGAATCATCCCATTTAAGCTATAAATAATGAATCACCCTCTATTTTGGGACATAACTCTGAAATTTTAAGTGTCTTATATCACTCATAAAACCCCTTATTCCGAAACATCATGAAACTCAAGACCTCTAATAGATCCTCAAACGTAGAGAACTTTCACGATTGACTTTGTATGGGACCCAAATTTCACTGTCTTGTGTTTGAGATGTCCTTACACAATTACCCTAATGGATAGTTGGCGAGTGCAAGATAAGATTCCTTCTCATAACCCCAAGTTTCATGTGGATATAAAAGTTTTACAAATGCATGTCTTCAACATACAATAAGTTTCCTTGTTCTATAGACTATGGTTCATTCAACCCCACTTTAACTTATAACTATAGATATTCTCACAACAACATATGGGTCCCTGACCCAATGCCTCCTTTTATAAAGAATTCATACACACAAGTTGAGTGCTGAGGTTCCCTAACCCACTCTTAATAATTTTACCCACATTAACGGTATCATCAACCCTCATGTACAACCTCTTTGATTCATGAATTTCATAGATAGTTTTATTGTATTTTTATTCTAATCATATAAACACTAATTCTTATTTCTACTAAGAATAGGCACCCTAACATTGGGATTCCCATTTTTTACTTCACTATGGTAGTGTTTACACCATACACAACTAAGAGGCACATATGATGTAGAAAAATTAACCATGAGAGTGTAATTATCTACGGAAACATCCCTCATTTCATAGTATAAAGTCCGAGTGCTTGATCCTTCTCCCCAACAAGGAAATGGTCTCCCTAGGTGTAAGACTATTCCATATCCAATTTTCATGATGTGAAATTGCATTGCCCAATATCCTAGTCATATGATGTTATAAAACAATACAAATTTCTTAAGACATGATGTTAAAATATAGCCTTACCCTATGTGATGAACACAAGATTCCTCATGTATGATTGGAATGAGATGAAACATCACTTCCCACACTGTGTGATGTCCACAGGATTCCCCATGCATGACTGTCATGGGATTTAACCTCCTTCCCCATCATGGTATGAGACTTCTCTAATGAGAATCACATATACATAAGCCCCAAACAATCCACCACCATCATGGGATGAAATCTCAACACTAAGGTAGAACATTTTCATAATCCTCATATTATCCCTCATCATTGCTCCTTTCATGAAACAAGTGTCCTTATCGCACGACGTTAAACTACATGGACTGGTCACATCACATGACCTTAAATGGTGGCATCAAAATATGTTGGTTTTGATCCCTATCACCTAATAGAGTATGTAGGATACATCCATGATTTTTAATCATTACATCCTGATATAACTGGGATGCCCCCAGGGGCACACTCAACACCACCTACCTATCACCAAGAGATATTAAACTTCTAACCAACATATCCCCACAATATATAAAACTAGTGACCTATATATTCCAAAAATATGTTAAACCTGTGACCTACCTATACCCAAAATATATTAAAACAGTGACCTACCTATACCCACATGATGTTAAATCCATGACCTACATATCCTCATAAGATGTTAAACAAGTGACTTAATTTTACCCAAAAGATGTTAAAGCTGTGACCTACCTATCCCCACAATATTTTTAACCTGTGACCTACCTATTCCCATAAGATGTTAAAATTTTTACCTAACTATTCCCGTAAGACATTAAACCATTGATATTTTTCCAACAATATGTTAAACCAATGACCAAACTATCCCCATAAGATGTTAAATCTGTGACTTAACTATACCTACAAGATGTTAAAATTTTGGAATACTTGTCCCCAAAAGATACTAAAACTATGATCAACCCCACCATACACATAATAACCCCTACCCCATGCAATGTATATGGGATGCCTGAGGCATTGAGCCTTGGATTCCTCAAGTTCATGATAGAAGTTTCCTCGAAGAAGATATGGGATGCCTCAGGTTATCCACCCAGGATTCCTCATATATGAGACTATCTCAACTTCAAATGAGGAATAATTATATATATGTCTAACATGGCCATGTTTCCCAACCTCCATTAGATCCAAACTAAAGGTAGCTGCCCTGTTATGATAGAAAGCATCATAATTAACCATCATCCACCTTGAGATGGTGCTAGGAATGTGATATATGAACATATCCTAAATCTAAGAGGGAGACCTAGAATAGGAAACAAGATCAAAGGAGGAATATAAGGAAATAAGAGAAGATAACCCATCAATCCATTTAAATAAAGTATCCAACATCACCAACCATGCTGGTAGATGTCACCCACCTTTGAAAAGTAGGAATGTGGGGTAGGAATAGTATGTCACCACAACCGATGTATAATATCATTGAAAAGAATCAGAGAAACAAAATAGTGAACCCAATATAAATCTATTCTCCTATAATTGGAGGTTGATGGTGAACATTAGGAATCTCGAAATCTAAAAAATCATTAGTTTTAATTCCTTCTCCTTCCTTAGGTGATGATGAGAAGAATTTAAAATCCTGGGAATTGCCTTCATCAAACATGTACTAATGGTTTTCCTCATATAACCTACAAGAATCAAGCTATAGTATACACTTAATGATCCACCACCACTAACAGGTGTAGGGATGTAAGAACCGATGGTGTGAAAATACCTCATAACTGAACCTTTGCAACAGTCTCCAATGCTCCCAAAGATCTTGGGAACCCTTACCCTATCTATTCCTCTAAGCTCATCCAATTAAGGGTTATTAATGGTCTTCCCCACAGATATTAATGGGAATAGGTCATCCCAACAAGGGATATGTCCCACCATGACCTTGAAGCTACGGTTTCACACTGTTCCCACCACCCTCAAGGGTTTCACAAGGGGTAATATCCTGTGTTACTATGATGAACTATTTTGTGATTATTTCCCTAGGATTATTTGATGTATCCCCCATATGAAGAGGAGGTATGGGATGCATTGGATGAACTAGTTGGGACCTCAACCAGGGGGATTCCTAGGAGGCCCCTACCACTTATCATTGTCGAAGGCTATGAGAGATCCCATAGGATGATGAACTGGTTAATCATGTCCCTACCTCACCGATACCAGTTTAGAATACCCATCATTAACATTGAGAGAAGGTTTCTAGATCTACTATATAGAAGGCCTCTATGACAACTTTATTGATCCCTTTCACCATTGATATATCCTTTATCATTGCGAACAACATAAGGGGGTACGTTCTCACTACATTGGGATTGAGAACCCAAGAACATATTAAGTTGGTTGAGTCTGCTCTCCCAAATTTGGAAGATAGTATAAAACTTTATGGGAAATGCTATAAAGAAGAATTTCACCCCATAAGTCCTTCCAGAAATGAATCTACTAACACTGAGGTCTTCCCTATTCTAAAGATTTACCCTACCCCAATGATCTGTCCCAAGGAAAGAGGTTTGAAAAACTCTATTGAGGACATGCTCACAGAACCTTCAATGACATATGTGGAAGAAATTACTACATCCCTTAGGGGTTTTCACTTGGGTAAATATCATACTTCCATAGGTAGGGCTAAGGTAAACTCTACATAACAATAAACCTCTTAGAGTTTGAGATGATGGATGACTTAGTAGATGTGCGTCCCCCTCCAGTGAAATAGATTGAAAAAAATTATCATTAGTTGAGACTGAATATACCTAATATAAATATCCACAATGTCCCGATATCCTTCTATAAATACCTATTGGTGGAGGAGGGTTTGGTTATCTTTCACATACTATTCATGCAACCATATTTACTACCATCAAATTCCCTCATCTCTGCCTCCACCTTTAAAGTTAGAGAGATGTATGGGTCTTTCTTGGAACCCTATAATAAATTAGATAATTTTTATGACACATATTGGAATAGAAAAGATGACATTCATAATCAGTTAGAGGACATGTACTCCATTCTATATATGGATATGGTCATAAAGCTATCCCCATATCTGGAATACATTTCTTCATTCCAGGAAAAATTGCCTCATGTCATACCACATTTTTCTGATTTCCAAAATCAGAATAGATCCTCATCGTTTCCTCCCCCAATTTCGTTGTCTTCACCAATTGGAGCCTAGGGTGATCAAGAGGCAGAATACCCTACGAATGATGGGTAGGAGATGGATAGATTGTGGTAGATTATGGCCAATAACTAGTTACCATTCTTATACAGGCTGCCCACATACATATAATTTTCCATCTGAGAGACCATAACTAAGGACCATGCATGATTTTTATGCCATAATATTTGGGAAAAATATAACCACCTTCAGGATCACTGGTTAACCTATCCTTGGACTGAGGAACACTTTGATGCCATTCCTTAGCAATACTAGAGGGTTAAAATTGTGACACTCCCAAAATCTCATCACCCTAATTCGTATGAATACTTCCAGAACATCCAACAAGTCTCCATCAATAGCCTCACCATGCTCTAGAGAATCATGAATGAAGCATCCCCCATTTGAAAATAAAAGTTTGGGGGAATTATGTTTCCCTTGAATTCATCCCCATTTCAAGATGAATGTGAAACCATCAGGACGACTTGCCTATCAATTGGGGATTCCCATTAGTCATCACCATAATAAATGTCATCAAAATCAATCCTCTTAGTGATCAGATAAGCTAAGTTGATGACATAGGTAATGAATAAGATCCATCTTGAGGTGTAACACTACCTTATAAAAACTTTCTATTGGGCATCCACACCTATCAACATAGACATGCATTGGTCCTCAAAAGTCCCATCGATAACCTGTTTCCACCTTTCTGTCGACATATAGATAAGGGAAAGGGGAAGGATAACCCCATAATTCTATCCAATATTGTTCCAAAAATAGAGGTTGATGCTTGAATCGTTGATTTTATCTATTATTTTAAGGGATATAAGTGTATTACCATCAAATTCATCATTGAGAAATGCCCAGAAAAATTTGATTCCCAAGGGGACCCTATCCCCCCACTGGCTGAGTAGCCGATTACCCTTCAACAGGAACCCATTATTGAGGCAGGTGGATCCACACATCCAATATGGGTAGAGAAAAGTGGCCTTGGTAAAAGACCAAGGTATGATTCACTAATCCCTCCTAATTAGTGTGATTTATATCCTTTAGACCATGATCAATTATACTAATGATCCAACATGATAATAAAAGTACTGGTGACTACCAAACCTCAACATGATGAAATAATATGTGCTCTCATTACTTATCTTGAGGATATTGAGATGAAATAGGCTGTGATCCCACTGAAGGGGAAGATGTAACTAGAATGGTTAGACTAGATGTGAACACCTCTAAAGTTCTGCAATTCAAGATTTATCCCATTTAAGGGGACTCGTAAATTGTTGTATTATCTAGCTCACTTTTCCTTACAATGTGTATTGATGTTGGGAACTCCCGATCACTAGAAAGTGTGTATGATTTGATTATTTGTCTATACTTCCAGGGGGGTTCTTTCACCTAGTATAGGAAGATACCCCTAGGATCTATAACCGACTGGGAAGACATCCATATATAGTTTCTCTACCAGTAAAACTCCACCATGATCAAAACCAACATCAATTACCTCTTCATATGAAAGTAAAGGATTGGAGAGTGAGTTGCTAAATTTTTTTCTCATTGGAAAGGACTCACATATTACCTATATATGACGTGTTTCTAGGAGAAACTATTGACAATGTGTGTGCAGAATTTCTGAGATGAGTTGGTTAACACTCTCATTTACATTAGGTACCTGAGTAGATTTTTGGAATTTAACGAAAGGTATTATTATTTGGAAGAAACATTGTATTAAAAAAGTAATTTTTTCACCCATTAACTCTTCCATACCTGAATTAGAATCTTTTTAAGGTAGAGGTAGATTCCACTATACAAACTTAGACCCCAATGATAGTCTGCCTTATGGAACTTTTGTCAGATAAGCCTCAACAATCATAGCCTCATCCTGAGAACACTAATCGGGCTCCCCATCTAGGAACTTTCCCTAGGGTTCCCTATATAGAGTGAAATAACAAGGTATACTCATTAAAATATGCTCATATTCTATGGTACTTTATCTATGCCTTGGATAAGAAAATCCTAAAGCTTCCTGAATACTGTAGGCCCCATGAGTCCAACCTGACTGATTGAATCAACTACATCCCATACCATAATGTTCTTATAAACACCACAAAAGAGTATTTTATTTTTAAATATTGGGTTCAAGACCATGTACAGCAAGGCCTATATGAGTTTTGTGAAATAATGACACAGGTAGAACATGTCTCTTCCAATCTTGGGAATGAAAATGAGCACATCGATAAATAGAAGTAGGTGTTTAGGAAAGGTACACAAGATTAAAATTACTTTCTACACTATAAAATTGTTTCTCATTCCCATTAAATTATTTGTTCCCACTTGAGAAAGAAAGAACCTCCAAATATTGCGACTCCCACTCTGGCCAACTTCTCAAAAACACATCCTAGCAAATCTCAATGGAGTAGGTTTTATAATTGAAGAGACAACTAGAGCCCCTATCAATGCCCAAGATAGTTTCAATTATTCTATACTTATTTTACTTTGATACGGGGGTAAAACTATGAATCCAACTAGTCTCAAAATAGTCCACTCATGAAAAAATTGGGGTATTCCTCAGTCAATGTAGTCAGAATGGTAGGTCATTGTATGGAATCTAGTGACAAAGAGAACCCCCATCCCCCTCAAGTACCTCCAGGATTCATCATCAAGGGAGGGGTAAGCATAATTCTATCATATAGAGTGACTAGGATTATTCCACATAAAGTAGAATTCATGACAATGAGACCAGACAACATGCCTCATGTAGGGATCATCTAGCACAATCCTCACTAGATGCATCATTAGGGACATCCCCGTAATCAAAAATATTGGTGGATTGTGCACCTCAAACGTAGTGGCCTAGAGCACAGTCTTAGCTGAAAATGGATCAACCTCAATTTCCAAGTTATCAACATAATCCATATAGCCAATAATAGGAGATGAAGATCACCAAAAGGGATCTAATGCCTCAGTCAATTATTCCTTTAATACTCCCATATAAATAGAGGATTCCAGTGAGTTGAAATATTCCCCTATCCTAAATATATTATGAAATGAAGCATTTATCTTGAATACTATATAGAATTTATGTTATCTATGTGCTCTTCCTGTCAAAATTGATGCATGAGGTTCTCATTGAGGCCCTAAAAATCCCTCCCCAGTTTGAGAATATGGTAGCTATCACTGAAGTGTATTATGTAGACGAGGATGAACAAGAGGAGTACTGATCCATCATTTCCTTGTCTAAGTAGGAAGAGGGTGATGTTATCCAACATTTTACTATTATACATCATAGGCTAGTTTAATGGCATGATAATTTTCTACTGCTTGGTAGGCATTAGTTCTTGGATCAACGTTGTCCTAACCCAAACACTCTAAAAATTAGGGATCACAAAAGTGTATTTGAATCCCTTCAAACTAAAAATTTAGAGGTATGAAAAGAGAGAGTAGAAGTTGAATGGAAAGATATATCTAGAGACCCTATTCGGTGACCTAGTAGCACACACCTAGTTCTTAGTTGTTTCATAGGACAATGCCTATAATGCCCTATTGGGAAGGACTTGGCTTCACCATCATGTAGCGATCCCCTATTCATGTTATCAATACCTCAAGTAATACCTTAATGATTTAGTAGGATTGATCCTCAGGGATTTCTCACCCTTCTACTCTCATGAATCTCATTATATTGATGCTGAATACAATAATAGGGAGGTAAAACATGTTTTGAATGATGAGTATGAATGCATCAATGCTGTAAATTATATGATAATAACTTTAGTAAACCCTTTGGAATATTTGAAAGATAGATTCATCTTTCTATTCAACCAATTGTATCTAATGATATCATACTATAAAAACCATTTCATCATATATGTGAGAGAATAATTCTCATAGATCACCTCATATTCCTACACTGGACAAGAACCATTGAGGATACAAAATCCTACACCTATCACATACCGAGAGGTTCACCCCTTTCCCAATAATCTATGATAACACTATAAACTCTTGAGAGTAAGGATAAATCAATGGAAATCAACACTTCATCATTATTTTTACATTTGACATTGAAATCACTGTCGAAGAACATATGAAATTATCTCATTAGATATCATTTCCATAGTATCAATAAAGTAGGAATCCTTCATTGGGGAACTTACCCTTACCAGTTAAGAAAGTACTATCACTCCATAGTCCCCACTACTGGAGGGTTGATACCTTTCAATCAAGAACCTGATTTCATATGATGAAGAGGTTATGGATGACTCCCCTCCCACTTTTGAGGAATGTGTCTCCACAACTTTCAATGTATTAAATCAGGTTAATCTCATCATAGAGTAAGAACTGAGGTTGATGATGATTAGTGAATCATGAACCTGGGAGAGTAGGAACAATACATGACTTGACTTGAAAGTTAACATTTTTATTTCAATCAATAATCTCGATACAAGGAAAGAAGTCACGAGGGTCGATAGTAATGCAACCACAAAGCATCATCTATGACAAACTTCAAACCCTCAGTAAGAAAGGACCCCAAAGATGAGAAGTAAGAAAAAGTACTGTTTGATTTTTCCGTAGATGCCATAAAGTCTGCCACCATGTCTCCCTCCCTCCAAGTATGAGAGATCTCCATGCACGCCAAAATATCAACCTGGCAGTGCCTGACTGTATAAATAATGCTCAATGGTATCTTGCTTTTGTTTTGTATTGCGTTGAACAGAACCAACGAATCAGTTTCCACTAAAGACACCACCATATTCCTACTCATACACAGCTGCAAACCTGCTTCCATAGCCCGGGCTTCCTCCTGAAGCGCATCACCTCCCCCAAAATGATGCAAAAAGCACTGCATGTACAGAACAGGTTTGATCCCGCACGACGCCCCCTCCCCGCATCTCCCCTTCGATCAGAGAGCCATCGACATTAGGCTTCAATCCCTATAGCGAAGCCCACCAACTCACCCACTGCCCAAGTCCAAGAATGCCCGCTCGATGATCTTCAGCACACCCAGCAGAAATGGCGCATAAGGATGGGGCTGAATTACAGTCCGGCCACAGCCTAAGCAGGTCCAACACAATGTTTTTAACTCTAAAATGAATACTGAACTGAGAGACCGATCCTATACTATGGTGCTTGTTATTCCGGGCCTTCCATATAGTCCAGCACCCAGCAGTGAGAATTAGTACCCTTGATTTCCTTTTAGCACCTTGGTATTCACCCAGATCTATAAGGAAATTCTAGGCCTCAATCCCTAAGTGTATATTAATCACCATATACTCCCTGTGGGTCACTGTGTGTACACATAACCTCCCAGGAAGATGAACCCTTTTCATAGTTTCATTGTCAAGGAATAGGTAAAAAAATTTAATCAGTGCTATCTTCAAAAGGGAAATCCAATACCCAATGTGGTTGGCCATATTAGCCATGAAGAAGAATGAGAATATAAAATTCTATATCAACTTCTAGGGATTTAACCACAACTATCTAAAGGATGATTTACCCCTCCCAATGATAGAGATTCTGATTAATTCCATTTATTGATTACAAGACTTCTCATTTATAGATGGGTATTCTGGGTATAATCAGATCCATATATAATCTGAATATAAGAAATCCACCACCTTTAGGGAACCTCATGACATGATTTTCTACCAAGTGATTCTATTTGGTTTGGAGAACATTAGAGATACCTACTAATGCCCCATGCACCATATCTTCAAATGAATCATTGGGACACTGGTTGAGTGTTACGTAGATGATTTGGTGGTCAAGTCCCATAAATTTTAGGACCATCTTGGAGATATTGAGAATTTTTGGAGTTCCTCCACTCCCATAACCTAAAAATGAACCCATTAAAGTTAAAATTTGGGGTCACCTTTTCTATGTTTGTTGGATTTTATATTAGATATAGAGGAATCATGATCAACCTAGAGAATATTAGAGCCATTATCTAGATTTATTCTTCAACAACCTCTATGAATTGAAAGGTCTCCAATGCCATCTGGATTATATTAGGAGATTCATCGCTAACATGGATGGTAAATGAAAACTCTTATCCAAGATTATAAAGTAAGGAACAATCTACCAGTGGGATGAAGAGTGACAGAAAGAGTTTGAGAAAACTAATATGTACCTAATTCATCCTCTATTCTATATTCCATATGTCCCATGGATGCCTATGGTGATTTATGTGATCACCCTGGAATGGTCTCTTAGTGTTCTGATGGCTCAGAATAATAACGATGGTAGGGAAAATATCCTCTATTTTTATAGCTGAATTATACTTGACACTAAGACCAGGTATTTTCCCACTAAGAAAATATCCCTGGACCAAGTCATCATGGTTCAGAAATTACAAAATTACCTAAAACCCCATGAAATAAAGTTGGTGTCCCGTGTCGATCCACTAAAGTACACCCCAAATCTCCCTATGATGGCATAGTGATTGGAATGATAGGAAGTGATCATGCAGTAGTTTTATATCAGGTTTGTACCCTAGGAGGATATAAAAGGTCAAGTATGGGCATATTTTTTGGCTTCCCACCTAAATAATAAGAAATCAACTTGGATGTTGATTTCCCAAATGAGGCCATCCTATCGATCAATAAAACCACACCATGTTAGAAAATTAATTTTTATAGTTCCTCTCACAATAAAAATAGGAGAAGACTCAGTAACCCAAAACTTAATAGGTAGAAGGCTATACCAATAACAAGGATAAGTATCAGGACCTTATCACTAGTCATGAGCTGGATCTTGAGATTAAAGTTCCCCAAAGGAAGAATAAAAACTATTCATCAATAAGATCATTAGTGTTTACAATGTTAGAAAGAATGAAATCATACCTTTTCTCAAGAGTACCCATGATCCAATAGACCAATTATCATCCTAGGGAAAGGCGAACCACATCCCCCAATCTCAAAACGATTGATCTGATACCCTGGCATGTATGGCCACTTCTCTCATCAAGTCCAACCAAGATGATTTGGTCATTCATGTGGCCCATCAAAGAGTCATTTACATCATCATCTATGAAAAATAATACCAAAAGGTGAACCAACTAGCCATTGTAACTTCTACATAAGGTCCCTCAATTGTTCTTGTAGTTAATGAATCACCCAATTGGAAAAATCCATTTGTTGAGTATCTCTAACATGGGACTATCCTTCCAGACTGAGCTGAGTGAGAGTGAATCAATCGACATGTAGTGTGATATACCCAAAAGGATGGAGCAAACCTTGATAATACCATCTATATGCAGGGTTTATTTGGAATCCTTCTCCATTTAATCCAAGGGAATGATATTACTCAAGTCAGGCAAGAGGTCCATGCTATGTCATGTGGGGCCCATCATGTAAGGGAGAAGCTCTCCCACTAGATCCAAAGGTTGGGGTACTTATATCTCAACATGGTCCATGACTACATAGAACTTAGAAAGAGGTTTCATGAATTATATATGCATGCCAAATACGTGCATCGACCACCATAGATTCTCCACACCACCAAGTAATTCTAACCCTTTTCATTATGGGGACTCAACATTGTAGTCCCTTATCTACCTATGAGCGATCTATTATTTAGGTTCATTCTAAATACTACTGAATTCTTCTCAATGCGTGAAGAATCCATCCCCCTCAAAGAGATTAAGACTTAGTATGTGATCGAATTAATGAAGTCCCACAACATCTATCTTTTTGAGATTCCTCACACCTTTCCCACAAACAATGAAACAAACATTCGATTTTCCAAGATAAAGAAGATAAATTCCAAGTACAAAATCTAATACAAAAAGCTTCCCACTATTAAATACATGAAAATGGGAGGATTTATTCCTTCAACAAGGCCATATCAAATATTCTATAGACGATGGTAGGCCAGAATAATAAGAGTTGTCCTGATAGGATACTAAATTTCCTATGAGAGTACAATAAAAATAATATTGATTCCACCCAGAAAACTCCATACCCCATTATGTATATAATGGAGGTAGTCTTAAATATATTAGTTAAGCTACCATTACTCTAGATGACTATTTACGATTATAAAATGCCAAAAAATATTAAAAGTCTATTAGGTTGAGTTGGAATCCCTCAAAGGAATTATATTTCTAGCATTACATAAACGGGAGAGGAATTAGAAATAGGTAGTGATAGAATTCAATAAAATGTTTCACCTCCACTTCTTCCTTCAAGGTGATATGGAACTGGCTCTCTAGATGCCCAAAATAGTTGGGAAGATACCATTGAAACTAGATCCCAAACTAGAAGGACCTTATGTTATTCATTAGGTCTACTCCAATGGTGCATACTCACTGATCACCATAGAAGATGATCATATCACACATCCCACCAATTATAGGTTCCTAAACTGGTACTATAAATAACCCCATTTGATCCAAACTCTATGACCTTAAACTATGAGCCTTTGTTCAAGCTCAACAACTTTAAACTAACAACAACTCCTTACTCTGAGCTACAAGACATTAAACTACAAAACCCGATGTCTTTAGTAAATGACATTAAACTATATCCTTAACATATGATAAGCATGGGAAACCTCATATGACATATGTGATATGATTTGTTATCATTACCATAAAGGATTCCACCCTCTAGGAATTGGTCTACAACCATGATGTGTTCTAGAACTATGTGTGGATTGATTCCCAATGTCATGGGATGCATAGTGATTCCAGGAATCCTTATATTTGCGTTGAACTATAAATTTACCCTAGATAAATATCATATTCACTAAAATTTGGTATTTGAGACCTCTGTTCATGACATGTCTATTGTTCTTGATTAGCAAAGCCACTCTAAGATTTGAACTATTCCCTGGATTTATGATATTAAACTATTGAATACCCTATGTGATGAGCATAGTATGTCTACTATAAAAAAGTCTAGATAAATTATGTGTTAAGTATGAGATTATTAATGAAATGACCATGAGAGAACATACAAAAACCCGAATTGTCCTCCTTACTAAGTATGATCCCTAACCAAATTATTCGGCCCACTAATGGGTCAATATGTGTCTATATATCCCAACTAATCCCAAGAAATCCCCATGGGCGTTCTCATAAGGTGTAACCCTAAATCATACCCCTCGGGACTATTAGTAGTATTAGGTTCCCTCAGGATCTAACATGAGTAAGAAATAAAGGTTATCCCTATTGAAAAAACCCAAACATGTCCCCATTAAACCCAAACACCCCCAGGGTGTAGAAATAAGGTAGGAATATCATTGAACAAATCCCATTCCCTCAATATTCTCATCACATTATGATAAACTATAACTCTACCCCATGTGAAAAACATGAATGCCTCATATGAAAAAATAAGATATCCCAAAACCAATGTACCTATCACATGATATAAAACAACATGATACCTTGAGCCCCCGCCTGAGAGGGAACTCTCCCTTCCAGTGATGGTCATCTACCACACCATGTTAAAGAACTAAATATGATTTTATTCCCCATTCCTTAGGATACATAGCAATTATCAGATGTCATATCCAAGGCCTAACCATACCACCAACGTATTCCAGAGTCTCCCGCTTGAGAATGTGCTTAGTCCTCACCTGTTGATATGCTCAACCAATATGCTCGAGCACAAAGCTAAATAGTTCCTAGAGTTTTTAAATTTCCTCAGAAAATTCCCCAGTTCCACTTCACCTCTTATTGCCTACCTTGATTTTGATCCTCACCACTATACTAATTTGGAAAACCCCTAGTGGAATTGTTCTTGGCCACATTAGATCACCCACCATTTAGATCACTACATGACGAATCATCAACAAAATTTGGAAGATTTTTTGTTTCAAACATGGTTAATGGTTGATTCCATAATTATTCACTATTTATAATGTTTGAGGTTGTAGAATCTATTTTTTGAACATGGTTAATAGTTGTTCCCTTCCCATCAGTCACCACCTATTTCAAGGTCCAGATATTGGAAGTCATAATTTACATTCCTTTCAACCTCCATTTTTTTTGGTGGAATTTCAATCCCCTTGGTGTCATTTCCACATGGATTCAAGCATAATGTTCAACAATGTCAACATTGTTGAAACCTTTATATATTATCTTCATTTTCCTCTTATTATGCTTTCCCTTACGACTGGAGAACTCCCTGCCACTCAATGATTCTAACATCAGGTATAGATAATATAGGATTAAGATTCATGGTGGATATTTTACCAATTATTTCTGAAATACACATGCATTTTCAGAATGGAATTCTACCTCAAAATATACATTACTCTATAAACATAAAATAAAAGTATTGGTCCAAGAATCAAGACGTTAAATAGCGTGTGTATTGTCTTGGAAGTTTTCATGGTGCTTAACCTCCTTCACCCTCCTTTCATGCCGGTTTATCACTCTTTTGTGCCACAAAATCCTCCTTAAGAAAACCATCTCCCTTCGGTCTGAACTATATGACCTTAAACTAGGAGTCTTGGTCTAAGCATTGTGACCTTAAACTATGTTCAGAATTTCTTGGATGTTTGTGTGGTTCCAAGCCTCATTTACCCTATTTTTAAATAAGTTTACCACTATTATATGCCATAAAATCCTTCTTAATAAACCCTCCCCCATATTTATGAACTTCACAACCATAAACTAGGTGTCTTGGTCCAAGATTTATGACCATAAACAGTGTGTGGCTTGCCTTAGGGATGTTTTGTGTTTCATTGATTCCCCAATTTTTTTATGCATCCTCACTCAAGAGGACTTCCCATCTCTAAAATTGGTCTCCTACCATGATGTGTTCAATAACTACACATTTCTTGATTCCGAGTGTCATGGGATACATAGATTCCCTATCCTAGACCCAAATGCAAAACCTCTCTCACCTCACCTTGATTTTTACCCTTTTAGGTATGGCAGGACCAAGATGGAATTACGCCTAGGAAGTGTTGTCCCAAAAATTATGACCTTAAACTATTTAAAAAATCAAATGGTATCAGATCCCTTTATACTTTTCATTACATCAGGTCTATAGTTCTTCCCCTTCCCTAAAATATCTTCTGATCAGTCCACACTCTCTGACCTTAAACTAGAAGCCCTGGTCCAAAAATTTATATGGACACCCATACATATTACCCAAAATATGTACCTTTTTGGTCTAAATGGAATTTAATTAAAATGACGTAGTAAATAGGCACATATTCTTATTTGATTGAAAACCACTTAGGGGAAAACCTAAGAAAAAGTTAGACTTCCACCTTCTAAGTAAGCTTTGTGTCATAAGAAAAAACAAGTGAATAAATAACGAGACAAGAATTAAGAGGGACCTACCATAAGCCCGAAAAAAATCTTGGATATGATTTCTAAACCCACTGGTTTAGGAAAAAGTTATGGAAAAACCTTAACCCCCATTTATTCACATTAGTTCATGAATCATATTCACAAGATTCTAAACTACTCTACATACGCCCTAACCATATGTCATTAAACAATGCAGAATCATGGTTAAATCTATGAAACCTTAAACTGAAACAACAATGTTATCACTATATGAAATTAAACTACAAGTAAATAATCCTTTCTATAAGATATTTATGTGCATTCCTATCATCCACATGACATGACATAAAACTATTAAGTATCTTAGTCCCTCGCCTGAGAGGACATTTTCCTCCTTTGATGTTGGTCACCTATCGAACCACTTGAGTTATTTGATCATTTCTTGACAACTAAGATGATGCTCTCCTTGGAGGTGATTATGGATTATTCTTAGACCAATTCACTCACCCAATATGGTTAGAACCATGGTGTCATAATCCCAAAAGTTTTTAACTCCATCTGGACATATCCTCAGTTCATCCCCACACTTCACATATTCCTTTATTTGTATCAACATCATATTACACATTTGAACAATACCCTATAAGAAATGGTTCATGGCCACACTAGCTCACCTACTATCCAATAAATATGATCTTAAGGACTTATGAAGAAATTTGATAGGTCATATGTTTCAATCATGGTCAATGAATGACCCTCATTTGTTTTTCCCCATCCTAGACAATACAATAACCAAGTATGCATTTTTCAAATGGTTAGTAGTCATCTTATATCAGACTATCACCCCTTTTTGTTATAGATCATGGGAATCTTGATTCAGGTCCTTCATGCTTCCCCTTTGTTCAAGTATAATCCAATGCCCTTCACATTACCCAGCTTGTGTACCTGTGCAAATTGATAAAGAAAGTCAGTTGTATAGAGTCCCACTCTGCAAACAATGATTTTTTAATCAGGAATACTCTAGTGGTTCATGGATTATTCTAACACCACCACACATAGAACTCTCATATTATTAAGTGATAAATTTATTATCTCTTATTTCTCACACCAATCATGGATTACATGGGCTTAAAGATTTATGGTTGGTTTCCTTGTTAGTGTGATTTAGATGCAGAAAAAGGAGACATGTTCATGTATGAAATTGAAATAAATAACACTAAATTCATCATTAAGTAGTTTTATCCATATGATAAAGCCTCTAATTGTTTTAAAAAAGGTTATGTGATCCCTAAGTCCTTGCCTTATTAACCGAGCTCTCTATCCCAACCAACATATAGAGAGTGAACTCCATGGCCTGTTGTTGCATAGTGAACTCAAACAATTATTCCTTAGCTATTGGGTGGACCTCATTATATTGAATTTATACCTATTCTTACACATAATGATAGTTATCCACCAGATATTCAGTCCCTTATGATTCACCCTTGGCCGCCACCAACTAGGCCTTTAGTTGGCTTATGATATGTGTTTGAGAATTGATGATGGATACATGATCTCTTTATTGATACTCCAGCCATGTAAGACCATATTATACTACTTGGAGAACCTTGGTACCTTTATACTTCTCACTTTACCAGACAACATTTAACTCTTGATGTTTTATATGCTCCCACTCAGCGAGGTAGTCGTGGGATAACACATTGAGAGCACGAGCGTCTACACATTTGGTTCCTAGGTTCTGTTACTAGTGGTCAAGGGACCCCATCCAACTCACTAGGTCTGACTATGAGGTATGGGTGATTAAATTATGAATGATTATCACTACCCTGTATTAGACAACATGATTCCCTTTAGTGACATCAGATATATGATCTTCTAGATCCTCGAGTGGTAAAGAATCATATTTAAGGAAATCCATGAGAATTATGGGAGTAGGGTCATCCTACATAAGCCTATTAGATGGGATAATATCCATGTTGAGCGGGGGGGGGGGTTGTCCTTTTCAGACTCTACACTAGAAGTAATATCTTATCTAGCTACAATTTCAACCCCCACAACTATTTATGCAGCTGTAATGGGTTTCCCTCTAAGGATCAAAGTTAGATTTCCCTAAGTTTCTAGCTTCTTAATGGTTAGCTTGTTTACTAGAGAAATAATCTCAACTACCATGGACACAACTAATGGAGAGGAACACACTTCCTAGATCATTTTTTCAAATAAAGGTTAGTAGTTATTCCAACCTATAACAACAAACAAGGTAGATATAATCATAAAAAAAGAGAGTTACATGAGGTCAGGTCCTGAGAAATATCCACTTTTGGGGCCTCAAATGGGAATTACACTATCAAAGACCTTTCCACACTGGTTATCACTCTAATATCCACCACAAGGTCCCTTGGTTCTATATAGAGGGAATATTCTTGAGAATAATGTGTTAGTACAGTATAATTACACATCTTGAGAGAATTAGAGAAAATAATGTCCAAAATATTACCTTTAGGAAGAATGGGAATATAAATGATGATCCACCCTAGGAGGCCTACTATACCAACAACCTCATCCAATATAATGTAAGGGAGATCCTCCCATAGATGATAGGGAGGAAAAGAGTGTCTATAACTTCCTCTCCAACTTCCTTTGTGGGAGCCTCTTCTATTGGGGCTTTAGGAGTATACCCTGAGATGGACTCGTTTATGCCCATTTAGGCACTCTCTTCACCCTTGTTATAGGTCCATTGGATCGCTTTATCTAGTTCCAACATGATTCAAGATCATGATTTAGAGGAACTAGAGAAAAATAAAGATATAATGAAAAGTTATAGAAAATTACCATACCAAACAGGAGATCTATGATGTTTTCTTCTTTAAGAGTAACCTCCCCACTCATCCATGGTAGTGTTTATTTCATGCCCCACCGAGAGGTGTATTAGTAGTAGAAACATAAGTCCCAAAGGTTTCATCATCAAGGGAAACTGCCCATTTATCTTGGTAGGGAGGTCTTATGCCAGATCCTTCTCTTTACCTGGGAGTGGTATCCTTGGGCGTAGGTCCCAAAAAAGTATTATCTAAATGATGTAAAACTTGATATCCTAATTTCCTAGTCATATGACATTATATTTCATGAAAAAATCTGAGCTGTATGACGTAAAATTTCACTGTCCAATGTCCTAGTTGTATGACAATAAATTGCACGACAACATCCAAGTTACATGATGTAAAACTGTATAGCCCAAATTCTAATTTTCACAACATTAAAATTCATTACAATATCAACATAACATGACATTAAACTATAGTATTAAACTTTTTTGTGAATGTAGGATTCCCCTTTTTTGACTAGCATGGGATGAACCCTCACCTCTAACCCTATGTGATGAGAATGGGATTCCCCATATATGATAATCATGGGATGATTACCCTTTCCCAACCATGGAATGATCTTACTACTTCAGATAGACTATATGTGTAAGCCCCACAACATCCCTATTTGATTATCCTTCTATAATCTGATCATCTTTACTACATGATGTTAAACTGTACAGACTGATCTTGTCACATGACTTTAAAATGTTGCATCAAATTATGTGATTTAGATCCCTATCTCTTAATAGGGTATGTAGAAAACCTTATTGAGGTTCAATATCAACATTTGATCAAACATGGGATACCTCTCTGAGGTTTAATCCTGACACCCCAAAACCACCGAATCTATATTTCCTCCTTATGGGAGACACCATACCCCCACGTGTGATAATCATCCTCCCCGAGGACACACATAACCAAACCATCAAGTGTGATCATACCCCTATAGGGATACACTTAACTAAAACTTTCAGAGTGATCATCTATCTCCCTCGGGATACACTTAACCAAACCCTCAAGTGTGATCATATCCCCCATAGGGACACACTTAATGGCCCACCTGTCCCCAAAACATGTTAAACCTATGACAAACCTATCCCCACAATATATTAAACCTGTAACCCACTTTTCCCTCACAATACATTAAATTAGTGAACGAATCTAGAATCATTATACCTTCCAATAAAAAAGGGACACCTGAGGTAAAAATCCTCGAAAGCCTTATGCCCTTGATGAAAACCACCCTTTGGATAACACAATATTCCTTAGTTTCTGAACCTAAGATTCCTCATAGATGAGACTCCATAGATTTCAAAAGGGTAAGAATTTACTAGTTCCCAACAAACCAAATATTCATAAATGACTAAACATGCTCAATGTTACCATTTACTTCGACTGCAGCTTGCTACCATTTAAAGACAGAAGAAGTGTAATTTACCATCATCCACCTTGAGATAACATCGAGAATGAGTTTCATGAAAATGAATAAGATATATGAGGGAGACCTAGAATATACAATGAAATCCAATGAGGAATCCATGGAATAAGGAACTGAAATCCTATCACCCTGTTTTGATCAAGAATCTAGAATCAATAACTATAGTGGCAGATTCTTCCCACCTTTAGAAATCAGGAATGTAGGGAAATAGGGTCACATCACCACCAATGACGTGTGACCCTAGTTATAAATCATAAAAAAAGGGTGAAAATGATGTGAAATTATTCTCCTTCAAAAGTGAGTAGATTAGTAGTGCTGGGAACCATTTTATTTGAGAAATATCAGATATAGATATCCAACACTAGACCCCTACCAAAAAAATTGTGGGCTCAATGGGAAAATATTATCTTGCAACTGGGGAAAATTAAAGGTAATTGGGAATCCTCAACCCGATCCATCATCAACATGGATCCTTCCTCTACCTTGGAGAATAAAAAATGATGTTGGGAACATTGGGTATCACATTCATGGTGCGTTTACTGATGGTTGGCTCCATATATTTCCACATGAACCAATCCATTTTGAATGCATGATGACCCACCACCAAAATGTGTAGGGGTAGGGGATAAATAGTGCGGTAATACAATACCACTATGATCCTTACTCAATGACCACCTCTTCTATGACTACCAAGAATCCTCACCACATATCCCCAACTGAACTAATCTAGATAAGGGTTATAAATTTAGTTGTTCATCAATATGAGCAATATGGGGTCATCACAACCAGGGATATGGAATGAAAAGACATGGAAGTCATGGAACTCTGAGAGTTCCACCACCCATGAGGACTGTGATAGGGTAAAACCTCCCAAATCATGATGATATACCATTTTAAGAACCTCTATCAAGAATGCTATGATATCTTACACCCCTACAATGATGAATTAGGGGATGTGTAGGTCATACCTGCAGTGACCACCACCCAAAAGCCACCCAAGAGAGATCCCAACCTAACATGCTGATGAAATCATATGTCCCCACAGGTTGAAGAGTAGGTCTACCTTACTCTTTCTCTATTTTCCTTGGATTAGAACACCCAACACCAATAATGGGTGTAGGCCATAAACCCAACCCATTAGGAGGCCTCTTATTCTACTCCAATGGACCCATACACCACCAACACATCTTATCTTGACATCGTAACCATTGTAAGGGGACTTGTATTCACACGATTGGGATCAAGACCCAAATGGCCCCATGAGTAGGTTGGGTTATCTCTCATAGTCATTGGTGCCACCAAAAACCATTACTGACCATCCTGTGATAAATAATTTCACTATATATGTAATCCCTATATGTCCACCAACTGACATGGTGGTCCACCTCATTTTAAAGGCATTCCATGCTTTAAAGATCTATTCCAGGGAGGGAGGGGAAAACCACCACATAGGGAATTCCCGTGGTAGCAACCACAATAGATGAGAAATAAATCCAAGAAATTTCCATCCTATCATTCTCAACGCACTCCCATGCCATCAAATTCCAAGACATGAAATTTTTTTTGTCACCATCAATCTCTCAAACTCCGAGACAACATATGACTCAATTAAGGAACTTTCACCTATTCTGTTAGAACTATGTTAAATGATTATCAATTATGGCTAATTATCCCTAAATATGAGGTCCATAAAGTCCTCAAATCCCGTAGTATGTACTTTTAGGTGGAGGATATTCTAGAATCCTTTCAAGGGCTCAAAGTGTAACCATATCTACCACCATCATCATCCCACCTCTCCACCTCTATATTAGAAGTGGTAGAGATTTTGGGGTCCAAATTTATTCCCTTGAATGATGGTGAAAAACCTACTAAGCCTAGAGAGATGTTTCCATTATTTCTCATTAAGAGGTTGTGAACACCCATACAAGATGGACATGATCTTGATGTTCCCCCACCTATAAATGAACTTCACAATGTTTTGAGAATGGATAGACCACACAATGCCCTTTTGTCGCTCCATGATCCATGGGTGATGACGATGAATTCCAACAAGGATATTAAATCAAATAAAGAATTATCTAAATTTGAGGATGTGATTAATGTACTTTCCACCACATCATTAGGAACTTCTAAATAAACTATTGTGATTAAATAAACTTGTCCTTGTTCCCTTGTAATTTTACTAGGAAAATTCCCTTGATGATTGAGAAAATAATTTTCATAGTGCCCTATCACCTTATAGTTAAAGCATTGTACATTGGTAGATTTTTTATTACCCTTGAAATCACGATCCTGGTGGAATTTATCTCCACAATTATATTAAAATACCATTTCCAACATGCATGTCACATGGTTTTTCTTTCCACATTTATTAAAAGATTGAAATTACATCCTTCCCTTATCCCGTATTTCCATATTTCCTTTTCCAAAGTGTTTAACATCCCTCTTCTTATCTTGATTTCATTCTAATCTATAAGTCTTGTTGAATTATTTCTCTATCTTGAAAAAAATGATACTATATCCTTATATGTTGTGAATTCTTGGGAGACCAATGGACCTTGAAGAATTGACTTAATACCATAAAATAATTGGTTAATATTTCTCTTTGGATTACATACATATTATGAATCATTAATTTCTAAACTTGTAATGTTGGCTTCATACATAGAAATATTTTCATCTTCTTTTTGTGTTAGACTTAGTAATTGTCACTCCATATCCACTCATTGGTCAAGAAGAAAATATTTTTCAAATAATAGTTTCTTAAAATCATTCTATTATATGTTTGTTATTTATTCCCCAACCATAGTGTCTTGAATCAATGACCACCATTGATCCACATCCCCTGAGATATATTAAAATACAATGAAAAACTTATCCCATTCATTACTTTCCAAAATGAGAAATATATTCTCTAAGGAAATTATCCATTTTTAGATAAAAATAGATAATTAGTTATGTTGATTAATAGAGGTTGTAGACAAATGACGAAGTCTTGAATTTGTACACCACTTTACAAATCTACATGATGATATATACACGACAAGTTATTTTTTTCATAACCTTATCTAGCTTCCCCAAAATAGTTATAATTTTTTTAGCTCCAACTGTAGCTCCAGGTCAAGATCTATCTTGATTATCCTTCATAGAAGGGAAATTATTACATGTATTACATACATTAATATGGTTTCCATTCCTTCTTCTGGGTTCCATTTCTAAAAAATGATATAAAATATATTAAATCATAAAATTATGAAATAAAATTTATAATCCCTAAACTAGTGAAACACTTAACATAAATTTAAAATTTATGTATAATTGATCTCTAAATCATAAGTTTGGTTTATTAGGGAATATTCTCAATATCCTTAATAATGTTATGTTATCTAATATATGTTTTCCTAAATATATTTCCCAAGGTTTCTACTATACTCTTTCTGATATAAATTGTAAAAACCTTGGCCTTAGTATCCCAAAGGCGATGGTTACTTTATTACATTGGAACTAGATACAAGAAATTGCATCCAAAAGCACCAGATAGTTTAATAATATTAGATAACTTGATAAATACTTGAATTTTACATTACATTTGAAAAATTACAATAAAAAATAGTATTTTCTTTGGGAAAACTATTATTCCCTTTAGCATATCCCAATATATCAATCATAATATATTTCCAGGTATCTCGGGGAATGGAAATATTAAAAAGAGTGAGATCGTATGCTCAGTAAGGGTATGAGTAAACTAGGATATATCATGAATAAATATGTCATAATAAATATGGAAATGTGAATAACGAAAATCAAATTCCATTTAATCAATAACTTGATAATGAAGAATAATATGGAATGAGTAAATGATGATCAAATAATTCAATATAAATAATCACGTGAGTGTGAAACTTATTTATGGGTATAATAACTAAAAAAATAATCACATGTAAATTAATAAATAATATCATAAAAAGGGAATTCATAATTTTGGATATCATAAACATAATTTCAAGGCCTTTATTTAGTACATATTATATAAATGAGTAAGGTCTCATCCAAATATCGAATCATGTGTGTCTTACAAGACCCACTAATGCATCAAGGGACTATAAAGGCCCTAAGCAATCACATAATAAGTCCAATGAATTTCTCATATAAAACATGTGAAACATAATAATCATTTGTATTGAAAAAATAGTCATATTAATTGATATTATTTTCCCCAATTAATAAACATAATTATAAAAAATTTAGAGTAATATAGAAAATGGTAATAAAATAATACATCCTAATCAAAATGATCATAAAACATCAATAGATATAATAATTATGATATAATTACAACATATCCCCAGTGAATATTATGTTAAATAATGGTTTTTTCATTAGTTAATAGTAATTATATAAAAAATTCATCAAAAATATTCTTGAAGAAAATACCATTTTTTACATTGCAAATCATTTAAAAAAAATAAAAAATTAGAAAACAACAAGAAAAAATATATATTTAAAATTAATCATGGAAAAATGTAAAGTAATCTTCATATCAATTACATTTATGATGGTGGGTAATTTTGTACATTCCTTATAAGTTAAAAAATATTTATTACACACCATTGTAAAAAGGTCAAAAGTACCTCATTCAGAAAATGACATGAAGATTCCTTTAAAACCATTTTGTAAAAAGTAATAAATGGGTAAAAATTCATTTAATAAACCATTTTTATAATGTATAAAACATATTTAAATTATTTTTATAAAACATATAAATGGAAGAAAAAGAATTATGGACCAAAAATATATACAAAGTCAGTTTTTCTTAAAAATATTTTCCCAATAATTTAATGTAAAAAATAGAGAAAAATGGTAAAATTACATTAAAAGTTCATGATTAAAAAAAGATTATAAAATATGTAACGCCACGACCCCAGTTACCCAGATTCGGTGCATTATTACATAACATTGGCATGATAACAAGAAAGTTCAAATCTCGAAAGACCGATTCGTTTAGTAGCCTTAGAATAACTAGATACATTAATAAAGTTTACATTACATCATAAAATGAAAACTACAAAAATATAGTCTCCATAGTCCACACTCTTATGCCCTCATACTATCCCTGCAAGTCATTCATAAATTAATTCTTCACATCCTGGGAAAAATAAAACATAGAAAAGGGGTGAGCTCAAATGCCCAGTAAGGATAACAATATAGCGGAAACTTTCATAAATAAGAATAAATATTTAAGGCAATTTATAACTAAAACAAAAGCCTTTTAAACTTGAACTTTAACATAGTATGGAAAAAATAAAATGAAATAATTCCATTTACTTATTCACATGGATATTCTACTAATCGAATAATCATATTCCATATCAATAACCACTTTCATAACGATGAAATGCATAATGCCAGACTATCATAACCACATAGCCAAGGCCTCGTGCCAAGACTACAAATAAGATTTTTCTAAGGCCTTCTGCCAAGACTCTATTTTGTCTCATGAGACCTACCGATGCATCGAGGATCTATAGTGGGATCCACCCATCACATATTAAGTCCAATGCATTCCCATATGAAAAGGTTTAAACATAACATAAACATTCATATTAAAACTAGCATACGAAATGTAAATACTTCATCCATAAACCATGAATGGTATAAAAATAACACATCCACAATCAAACATATCACAAAAACTTCAACACAATATAGAAGTTTTGTATCATAATAAATCAACTTCAAATAAGCGTAAAATCCATCAAAGGATGTTGACATAGATGAAATCAAAACTCTTTTTAAAGAAATATCTCTTTCTATTTTGAAATAATTTAAGAGTCATATATTTATAAAATATAACATTTTCTTTGAAAATATTCTTATAATCTTGAAAGGGAGGATTCGAAAATTTTATAACGGCGGAAAATAGCCACACCCACCGTATAAGTTAAAAAAACATTCTTACCTTAATTTTGTCGAAAAGGTTAAAAAGCACCTTGTTTGGAAAATGACAGAAAGATTCTTTTATAAGCCACTTATAAAAGTCAACAACCGTATAAATGACTTTAACCCATATTCTAGTAAATAGTAAAAATGTTTTGAAATACATTTTTAAGAAACATGGACGTGGATGATATAGAAGTCCCAGTAGATTATTACGTATAAACAACCTCGGATAATAAAGAGATTGCGAAATAAACCCTTACCTTGTACTTTTCCTTGGTTGGGGGTAGGTTAAACTCCTGTATAATGGTGAAATAATTTTTATTAAATTATTAAATAATCATATACATTAATATGATATCATATATGATCTTTTAACATTGCTTTGTTAATAATATCTTATAATTATTGTCGTTTCAGGTGTTAACTTACTCATTTTGTTTTATATGTTTTGTTAAATAATCTGTGTTTGTTATGGATAGGTTTTATATTATTCATATCCATAATGATATCAAGTCCTTAAATACTATTATTAATCATCAAATAATAATTATACTTGAATGGATACGATGGAGAATGAATCTCATCGCGTTCGTGGAGACGGTAGTCCGTACGTACGCACGAGCGACAATATCATTATTTTGATATTAAAATAATATATAATTGGATTTTATATCATATATAAAGAATAATTATCATGTTATATTTATTATTTACATGAATTACACATCATTATTATACCCATCCAAATAATAATTTATTGAATAACAATTACACCATGATGTGGAGACGGTAAGTCGTACGTACGCACGTATGGTGACATGTTATTCAAAGGGTGGATATAATACTGAATATGGTTGTACTATATTTATAATAACATCAAATTATATATAAGATACTGGAGTTATTATTTTATAATGTTAATAACAAAGAAAGAAGAAGTGGAAGAAGAAAGGAACTTGAAAAAGGGTAGTGAAATTATTACCTTTTCTTCGGGTTCTTCTTTTTGATTTGATCAAAAGAGCTCCTTATATTGGATTTATGACTAAAGGAAGGCATCTAGGATGACTTGAGGGAAGTTTAGAGAGTATTTGGGTAGAGGTTGTCCAATCAAAAAGGCTTTGAAGGTGTGAATTAATGAGAAGGAGGAGTTCCCTTTTATAAGAGAGGTGAGGGGCACCTTTGGAAAATCTAGAAATATTATTTTATAATAAATTCACATTCAGTTTCTAATGGCTCAAAAGTGGATTATTTAAATTTTAAAATGGGGATAGGTCGAAAACCACTCAACCAATAGGATTTAGACAGGTTTGTGTTACTATATTAACCTTATATTTAAGTATTAACTCTTAGTTAATTAGTTTCACTTTTACAATGTCTCTTTGTATTTTTATATTTTATTTTTAATAAAATTACTATATACATCCAAGAGACCCCAAAGTGGTCCATTAATGATACAACTATCCTGATATAAGTCTCTTTTCTGAACCTTAGATTTTTAGGAATTTAATATCAATTAATAATATAATATTTGTTTTAAAAACTCTTTTATGTCAATTTTGACACTATTCAATAGTTGATTTTTGTAAAACTCATAACATAATTATTACTTCGAAAAAAGTTAATTAAATCATTACTAACATGTAATATGAACCTAGAAAATTAGTTTAATTCATAAAAAGTCTCAAATTATATTTATTTGGGTATTTATAATATCAATTATTTTAATTTTTCACTATTATGGTAATTACTGCATCATCATTGTGTCATAAATAAATTAAATTATTTAATGTCTAAAAATTATAAATAAAATATCATTATGTAGGAAATATTTTTATCTTTATAATTAATATTTATAGTTTAAAATCCAACATATATAACCTTATGTAAAAATTGTTTTTGTAAAATATATTTGCTTATGTCATTTTTGTATTTATTTTCACTTAATTAAAATAAAGTGTCCCTATCACCTACAAGTGGCTCCATGGGGTCTCAAAATCAACCCAAAGATGCCCATGGTTGTAAATGTATCCAAAAATAAGGTTAAGACACGTTTTAGGGTAATTTATTGTTATTATAATATTATTTTTTAACCCTTATTTACCGGATTTACCTTTTAACCATGGTAAAAAAAATATTTACCGAAGTAATTATTCAAAATGTATAAAAATAAAAGTTACCTATTTACACAATTTGGACATCCTGATTCCAAATATGGAATCCATTTTTCCAAATTCAAAGCACAGAAGTGGCAGAAATTAATTTAAAATTAATTTCCACTGTCAAAACAAAAAACGTGTTTTTAAGATATAATAACTATCAAAAGATTGATACTTGTTTATGTTCGGTTTAATTGTGAAATTATGTAAAATGAAAAAAATTGTATTAAATGGTAAAAATATATTCTAAATATACTTTAAAAGCACTCAAATTCATAATTTCTCACTATTAAATATTATGATTAAAAAAGTTGTTTTTAATTAAAATTTAGTAATTTTCACTATTCATCAAAATATAACTGTTATCCGAAAAGTTCCAAAATTTCACCCTAGGCTAAATTCGATATTCCAAATCCAAAAATGAAGTCTATTTTGAGAGATAAAATTTATAAAATTTCAAAAAGTATGTATTACTATTCATAACAGCTAGTTTGATTGGTTGTGGTGTGTTAGAACTCGATGTTGCATACAACACATGCTATCACATTATTCAAAGAGAAGCGTACCGTAGAAGCTTGGGGTGTTATATTCTCCCCTCCTTTAAATAATTTTATCCTCGAAATTTCTAGAATACTACTGCATGAAAAGACTCGGGTGGTTCTTCATCATATGTTCCTCGGGTTCCCACATTGCCTCTTCCATCTTATGGTTTCTCTACAAAACTTTTACCAGACGCGTGGTCCGGTTTCTCAGTACTTGTTCTCTCGTATCAAGAATCCTGACGGGCTATTTGCAATAAGATAGATCGGGTTCCAGTTCTAATTCTTCATAGGTGAGTACATGTGTTGGGTCAGGCATGTATTTCCTCAGTAGAGATACGTGGAACACATCGTGAACTTTGGAGAGACTTGGAGGCATTTCCAATCGGTAAGCTACAGCCCCAATTAATTCTAGAATTTCAAAAGGTCCGATGTACCCGGGACTCAATTTACCTTTCTTACCAAAACGTATGACTCTCTTCCATGGAGATACCTTCAGGAAAACATGATCACCGACTTGAAATTCCAAATCCTTCCTTCGATTATCGACATAGCTCTTCTTACTACTTTGAGTTGCTTTGATATGGTTTTGGATTACCTTCACCTTTTCCATCATTTCCTCCACCAGTTCTAGACCTACAAGTTTTCTTTCACCAACGTCATCCCAAAAGGTTGGTGTGCAACATCTCTTTCCATATAACGCTTCATATGGTTCCATCTAAATACTCGAATGGAAGCTATTGTTATAGGAAAATTATACCAGAGGTAAATATTGATCCCACATACCCTGAAAGTCAAGTGAGCATGATCTCAACATGTCTTATAAGGTTTGAATAGTTCGTTCCGATTGTCCATCTATTTGAGGGTGGTAGGAAGTGCTCAAATGAAGTTCAGTATCTAAGGCTTTCTAAATACTTTTCCAGAATCTTGAAGTAGAACGGGGATAACGATCAGAAAAAATCGATAGGGGTACTCTAAGAAGTCTCACAACTTTATTAATATATAGTCTTGCTAGTCATTCAAGTGGTAAATCTTCCCTTATAGCAAGAAAATGTTCCGACTTGGTAAGAAGATCAATAATAACCCATATTTCATCGTTCCTTCTAGGAGTCTTTGGTAGTCCCATGACAAAGTCCATCGTGATATTATCCCATTTCCACTCAGGTATGAGAAGAGGTTGCAATACTCCACCATGCTGTTTCCTTCCAGATTTCACTTGTTCAAAAACCATACATCTTGACACAAAATCAGAAATCTCCATCTCATGTTGTCCCACCAAAAATGTTCCTTCAAATCTCTAAACATTTTGGTGCTCCCAGGGTGTATAGAGAAATTGGAACTATGAGCATCATCTAGCAATTCCCTTTTTAGATCAGGTATATCGGGAACACAAAGTCTCTTCCCAAATTTCAAAATTCCATCTTCATACACAAAGTCTCTCAGTCTCCCATCATTTACAGCTTTAATCTTCTTTTGAAATTCTTCATCATCGATCTTAGAACTCTTAATCCTTTCTAGTAAAGATGGTTTGGAAACTATTTGAAAAAGAATTGATGTTTCACCTTCCATGGTTATTCCCATGTCTATCTTCACTAGATCCATGAAAATTGGATCCCTTTCAATTCTCATATTGTTCAAAACTCCATGATCTTTTCTGATCAAAGCATCTGCCACCTTGTTTTCTTTCCCCGGGTGGTAGTGTATCATACAATCATAATCCTTGAGTAATTCAAGCCATCTACTTTGCCTCATGTTGAGTTCTTTTTGTGAGAAAATATACTTCAAACTCTTGTGATCAGTATAAATCTCACATTTTTCACCATAGAGGTAGTTCCTCCATATCTTCAAAGCAAAGATCATAGCTACTAACTCGAGATCATGAGTAGGATAATTTTGTTCATGAATTTTCAACTGTCATGATGCATAGGCAATAACCCTATCATTCTGCATAAGGACACAACCACGTCCTTTCTTCGATGCATCACTATAAATAATGAAACCATCATTCCCCGATGGTAGAGTCAATATAGGGGAATTGACTAATCTTTTCTTCAGTTCTTCGAAACATTCTTCACACTCTTTTTTCCAAACAAATTTAACCCCTTTACGTGTGAGCTTTGTTAATGGGTTAGCCAATTGGGCAAAATTCTGGACGAAACATCGATAATAACCTGCCAAACTAATAAAATCTGCGTACCTCAGTTATACTCGTAGGTGTTGGCCATTCTTAGATTGCCTTGGTCTTAGAAGGGTCAACGAAGATTCCATATTTAGAGACAATATGGCCAAGAAAAGAAATCTCATGAAGCCAAAATTCACACTTACAAAACTTCCCATATAATTCATGTATTCTCAGAGTCTTCAGGATAATGCACAAGTGATTTTCATGATCTTCGTAGCTTTTTGAGTATACCAAGATATCATCAATAAACACCACCACAAATTCATCGAGATATTCCTTGAAAAATATATCCATCAGATCCATGAATACAGAGGGTGCATCAGTCAATCCAAAAGGCATTACAGTAAACTCGTAATGCCCGTACCTGGTTCGAAATGCTGTCTTCGGAATGTCTTCCTTTTTCACACACAACTGATGGTATCCAGATCAAAGGTCAATATTTGAAAAGTATTGAGCTCCATGCAGTTGGTCAAATAAATCATCAATGCAAGGTAGGGGATACTTGTTCTTTATTGTTATAGCATTGATCTCCCTGTAGTCGATACATAACCTCATAGACCCATCTTTCTTTTTAACAAAAAGAACAGGGGATCCCCATGAAGAAACACTAGGGCGAATATATCCCTTATTACTCAATTCCTCTAGTTGTTTCTTTAGTTCAACTAATTCTATAGTGGCCATTCTATAAGGGGTCTTCGATATAGGCCTTGATCCAGGAATTAAATCAATGGAAAAATCAACTTCTCATTCTGGAGGATGTCCAAGTAAATCATCCGGAAACACATCTACATATTCTTTCACAATAGGTACATCCTCTATTTGAACATTCCTTTCCTCACCCATAGTCATTTCATTATCTTCCTCCCCAATAATTGAATTTAATTGAGCTACTGGGGGTGGATTTAAATAAGAATTAGGTGGTGACGATTCTACTCTAAAGATAAGGTGTTCCTTATAATCATCATCAAGAATCGCAACCTCTTTCTTCTTACAATAAATCTTCACATCATAGTATGAACGCCAGTCCATACCGAGGATTATATCAAACTTAATCATAGGTATGACGATGAGATCAGCAGATAAAGAACATTTATGTGCTCTAATGGGGACTGATTCACAAAACTTTGTTGCAATGATACTTCCCTTAGGAGTTTTAACTGACAACTCCCTTGTTAAATCAAATTGGAAATATTTAATTTTCTTAGAAAACTGGGAAGATATGAAACAATGCGATGATCTAGAATCAAATAATGCATGTGCTAAGCTTGAGAAAACCATTAAATTACCTGCCACCACGTCTTTCGGAGCTTCTACCTCAGCAGTAGTGATAGCATAAGCTTGGCCTTGATCCCTTGGCCTTTTCTGAGGTAAGTTTCCCTGACGCTTAGGAAATTCATTTGCATAATGTCCCATCTCCCTGCAATTGTTGCACTGAACATTGGTATCTTCCTTCTTCCCTTTGCAATCATGAGCTTGGTGGCCTTTTTCACCACACTTGTAACAGACACCCATTCCCTTCAAGCAAGTACCGGGGTGTTTCTTCCCACATTTACCACAAGATAGATATTAAAACTTTCCCTTATTCCCCTTATTTCCATTCCCAGATTGATCAGTAGATCTCTCCTTCTCTTGCTTTTCTTTAATGTCATAATACTTAGAGAATTCCTTTTTGGTCTTGATAGCACATGAGACAATGTCTTCGTACGACGAGAAGGATTGTGAGAATAATGCTCAACGGAGAAATGGTTTTAACCCATCAAAGAAACGATCAATCTTACTTCTTGGGTTACGTATATAATCTCCAGCATACTTTTCTAAACTTGTAAAGTTAGCCTCATACTTTGTGACATTCTCATCCTCTTTTTGTCTCAGACTCCGAAATTGCCTTTCCATATTTTCTCGATGGTCGCGAGGAAAGAATTTTTATAAAAATAGATCTTTAAACTCCCTCCATTCCATATTTGATACTTCATCATCTTCCTTCATGTTTTGAATCAATGACCACCATGGATCAGAATCTCCAGTGAGGTGGTAAACTGCCATGATAACTTTTTCCCTTTCACTACTCCCCAAAGCCTGAAATATTTTCTCTAGGGAATTTATCCATTGCTCAGCTACTAAGGGATTTGTACTCCCATTAAACATTGGCGGTTGTTGCCTCATAAAGCGATCTAACATTTATCCTCCATTTTGATGGAAATTATTATGGTTATTGGAGATCCATAATTAAGGCCAACCATAAATAGTTAATCATAAAATATTGGTAAATAATGCAAAAGTATTACAAAATACTAGAAGCTGATCCAGATAGTCTTACAGGAAACAATGTTTCTAGATATGTTTTAAATTAAAATGTTATAAAACTATTATATTGTTCTATTAAAATAAGTGTTTTTAGTAATGTGTTTACATGTTGTAAAACTCATGAGATATGGAATATTATAAAATTTACTCATCTTAGCTCAGAGAAATTGATATAAACTAAACATATAATTCTTTGAGTTGAGTACTGGGAATTCAAGATCGGTAAAGATTAAACTGTAATCTAAATATTCCACTAATTCAAAAGAATTATGAATGGACGAAATTATCTTAGAGAATATTTAGAGAAACCCATACTAGTTGAAATATTCCTAATAGATCCACCAAATAAATGAAAAAAATTAAGGTCTCTATTGATGAAAGAAAAAACTTCAAAGAGTATACTCTTGATGAATTGATCGGATCACTACTTCAGTATAAACTATAATTAAAGAACATTGTTGAAGAGGATAAAACAAATTGAAAATGTGTAGTGTTTAAATATGCAAATATTTATTCTATTTAATGTTATTTTTCTAAAAGACATGATGGTATAAAATAATATATGGCTCAGATTATAATTGGAGTCTACAAATGAATGAAAAATAAAGGATTCAAGAACCAACTTAGAAGAAAACCTAAAAATAAAAAATTCAAGGGAGATAAGAATGGAATTAAAAATTACAACAATTCATATGTTAATTGTTTTTAGTACATGAATAAATTGTATATGAAGCCTGATTGTAAAAAATTAAATAAAAAATAGATATAAAAAAATAATTAATAAAAAGGCATTATAAACTAGTTAGATTTGTATCAAAGAATCCGATTCTAGTGAAAAATCTGGGAAAATGAAAGAATTTATATCTTGTTCTCTATGACTTTTTTTAATGAAGTTAGTGATTTAATTTTTTTTTGGGAATTCTGATTTGGATTGTGATTATAAAAATAAAAATGTTTATTATTTAAAGAAATAAATTGATAGATTGATAAAAGATATTTTCAAAGGTGTTGGTTTATATAATAATATTAAAGAAAATAATGAGAATTTTTTTTATAAAAATGAAGTGATTTTATAAGAGAATTAAATACTAAGGAATACTACTTCTGCTTCTCATAAAAAAATTTATTTTAATTTTATATATACTCAAGATTTGAATGAAATTCTGAAAAAGGAAGTTGAGTGTCTTAAGAACATTTTGTGTATTTTTATTCATGATAATGAAAAATATCATAAAATGAAGTCTTTTAATAAAATTAATAAAAATAAATATGGTATTTATTCTAATAGTATATTACCTCGAATATATCAAAATAATTTTGTGAAAAGTAAAAATGGATATACTTATACTGTTACTTGTTTTGAAGGTGGTATAAAAGGTCACTATAAAAATGATTATTCTCTTAGATCTAAATAGTATTTTGGAATTAAAGAGACTCATATTTATAAATATTTTTTATCCAGAGTACCATAAATTTATTTTTTAAATTTTGTGTGGGTACCTAATTTTTTTAATAATATTATTGGACCCAAAGTTTCTTGGGTACCAAAAATGTCCAGTAATTTATTTTTATAGGAAAAATACATTGGATGTCTTTAGAACAACATATAGTACATAGATAGTGGATGATATAGGCATATTACTAGAGACCCATAAAATTATATTACTAAAAACAAATGTGATGGATGAACTACTACATTTGGGGATAATTTCAAAGGTAAAGTAAAAGGCATTGGTAAAAATGGTATTTCTAATTATACTCTTATAAAGTTTTATATATTTAAGGTTTAAAATATAATTTAATTAGTATATCTCAAATATGTGATGATATAATGTAAATAAAATTTCAAAATGATAATTAATTAGTTTTTAGGGATGATTTGTTATTATTTTCTTTTAATAAAAAGGAAATCATTTATACCATTGATTTTTTTTAAACTAACTATTCAACATGTTAAGTGTTTGAATGTTGTCAAGGGTGATAATTTTTTTTAGAATTGATAATTAGGCCATGTTAATTTCATAATGTCACATCAGTTCTATAAACATGATATTGTGATATAGTTACCTACCTTGAATAAAGAACTGATTCATGTTTGTGATGCTTAAATGAAAATGAAATAATGAAAAGTTTCATTTAGGTTTGTCAATCAGATAAAAACCAATAAGCCTTTACAATTAGTATATCTTTATCTATTTGGTCCTACAAAAATTTCTAGAATTATATTAAATAAATATACTTTATTATTTTTTATTATTTTATTATATTTAAATGGGTTTATTTCCTTTACCTTAAAATGATACTTTATCAAGATTTATTTCATTTTTTAATTTAGTTTAAAATTAAAAAGGTTGTATGATTGTTTCTATTCATAGGGATAAAGGAGGTGAATTTCATAATTTATAATTTTCAATTTTTTTGTGAAACTAATGGTTGTTTTCATAATTTTTATACTCTTAGAACAACACCATAAGATGGTGTTGTAGAACTAAAAAATATAACTCCAATTGAAATAATCAGATCTTTGATTAGTGAATATAATTTTATTAGAATTATTTTTCCGTTGAAGATGATTTTTCTACTAATTATATTTAAAATAGAATTATTATTATAACTTTGTTAAATACAACTTCTTACGATTTTTTAAGCTTAAAAATCCTAAAGTCGAATATTTTCTATTTTTTGGTTGTTAATTTTTTATTTTGAATTCAAATAACAAATTAGTTAAATATGATACTGAAAGTGATGAATGTATTTTTCTTGGTTATTTTAGTAATAATAAATATTATAGAGTTTATAAAAAATAAATATGGTTATTGAAGAATCTGTTCAATCTATGTTTGATGAAACTAATGTAAAATGAAATTGTGATTATGATGTTTGTGATGCTGAGTTTAGATATTTTAACTTTAGTGAAGAAAAATCTCAGGATAAGGATAAATAAATAAATGGGGATCATATTAATTCTCAACAAGATCAAAGATCATGGAAGATTCATAAATATCATCCCATTTAAAATTTTATTGGAAATGTTGGTTCTTTTATTAAAAAAGAAGCTATAATTTAAGCTTCTTTGCTAACATTTATTTTGTTTTTGATCATGTTCCTATTAATCTAGATGATTCTTTAAATGATCCAAATTGGATTATTACTTTCCAAGATGATATTAATTAATTTTTTATAAATAATTTTTAATATTTAGTTTAATTTCTTAAGGCTAAGTACGTTATAAGAACTAAATGGATATTTTGAAATAAGTTGGATGAATCTGATTAAATTTAAAGAATAAATCTGGACTTCTTGCCCAAGGATAATATTAAGAAGAAGGTATAGACATTCAAGATTCATTTTCACCCACTTCCAGGTTAGAGGATATTAGAATATTGTAAAAAAAATTTCAAGGTTTTAAGTTATATCAAATGTATATTAAAATTTCTTTCTTAAATGGTTTTATAAATAAATAATTTTATGTTAATCAACCCCCTAACTTCAAAATCATGTTTTTAAATTATCTAAATCAACGTATGGTCTCAAGAAAGCACCTCATGCTTATTATGATAGGATTTATCTATTTCTATTGAGTAGTGGTTTCAAGAAAGTTAATATTGATCATAATATTCTTATTGAAAGAATTTATAATGATATTTTAATTATAGAAATTTATATTGATCATATAGTTTTTTCTTATTTTAGTTAGTTTATTTGTAATTATTATTATAATTTAATGTCATCAAAGTTTGGAATGAACTTAATGGGAGAATTAATGTTCTTTATTGGACTTGAAATGTTTTAAAGGAAATATGGGATCTTTCTTAATCAATATAAGTATGATAAAGAGTTGGTTAAAATGTTTGTTCTCAATTACTATTAGTCTATGAAAACTATTACAAGTACTATTTTTAAATTAGAAGTTGATGCTTCTCATAAGTTTGTTGATATTAAAGTTTATAAAGTCATGATAAGTATATTTTTTTATTTAACTGTATCTCAAACCGATATCATGTTTAGTGTTTTTTATGTAAATTATTTTAAGTTTATCCTAAATAAAGTCATATTAAAGTTATGAAAATAATAATTATATATGTTAAAGGAAATATTGACTCTTTTTTGTTTTATCCTAAACATTACTGTTTTGATTTAATATCATATTCTGAATACAATTTTGGAGGCTATAGAATTGATAGAAAAACACATCAAGTATGTTCTATTTTACTGGATTTTTTAAAATTTCTTGTTCTTATAATAAGAAATTATAAATTTATCTATCTAATAAATAAGATAAGTACATTTAGGTTTCTATTTTTTGTTCTCAATGTTTATCTATTAAGAGAAAAATATATGATTTGGGAATTTACCTTGATATGTTTAATAGTTATTGTGATAACACATCTTCAATTTATGTTTCTAAAAACCCTTTAAATGATTCTAGGAAAAATAATATCAGTGTTAGATTAAATTTTATTAGAGACCATGTGAATAAGGGAGATTTTGTTTTAGAGTTTATCCCTACTAAAAATTAACACATAAATATCTTTACTAAGACTTTATACTTTAATCAGTTTGAAAATATTAAATTTGATCTGGGAATGTTGAAATATTAGTAGTTTTATATTTTCATGTTTATAGGGGGAGTTTCATTGCAAATGATGAGATTTTAATATTTACATGAAATCCGTAAAATCTAGAATCTATTTTTAAAATTAATTTTGTTAAATTTTTTAGATATTTATTTATTATATAACTATTTAAAACCCTTTAATATATAATAGATGATGTTAATTTTTTCAATCCTTCACTTTACCTAAAATATTATTTTGTAAAATATTTCCCATTATTTTTATCAAAGAATTTTAAAAATCCTTCTCACTATATTTAATTCTAAGTGTTAATAGTGGACGACTTTATTATGGATCTTTGAAACATGTTTGAAAAAATAATGATTTATAGTGACTCCTTGAATTTTTTTTAACATATGAATGTTTAATAATGATTTATAAACTATTTATATTATTTCTAATGAAATAAATTTTCTATTAAAACCTTATATTTTTGATAATTTTAAAAAGGGGGAGATGTTTCTGAAATTATTCTTGGTTTTGTAATTATCGGGGGGGGGGGGGGGGGAGGGATTTGAGTGGATCCTTGAACCAATTTATGTTTTGATAATTAAAAATAATATTTTTTTTGTTTTATTTAATTTAAATGTATTAATACATTGAATTATATATTGATTAAACTATGTTTAATATTGATCATATCATAATATTTATTTTCTTAAAATATATATATTTCATGTTTTTATTAGTAATAACATGTTTCAAAAGTGTATTGAAGTGTTCTTAGGATAAATAAGTTATTTTGGACCTTAAAATATCATTTATACAAGTTTTATACTATTACCACAAAACCAATATACTGTACACCATGTCGCCAAATCATAATCCATGTAGCCAATTTGAGATTCATGTTGCTATTTTATGATCCACATATCAATTTTCTATAATTCCTTTTATCCTATATTTCGATAATATCTTAAGATATATAATTATAATTTAAGTGATTCTTTTTTCTGAAATATAACAAGATTTTCTACATTTAATTAGAATAAATAAATTCTAAATCAATATCTATCTCATCTGAAATCTGGTTATAAGTCACTGTTTTTTTTCAGATTTCTATGATTCTCAAGAATCATTTTTATTATTTTTTAATCATAACTTGAGTTATATAAATATGATTAAGGTTATTATTTGTTATTATTAATTAGAATAAAAATTTATAAATATAATTCAAAACAACCAAAAGATGTTTTTTCTTTTATTTAGGTATGTTTCAGGTCTTAAATTTAAAATTTCAATCTATTTATAATTTTTAGGAATCTCGATATGTGAATATCTTACATGAATTACCTAAATGATGAATTCAATTATGTGAATCCTTTACATGAATTTATTATGTGAATAACATATTCTAATCCACCTATGTGAATAGTTCACTTACATAGAAAAAAACACATACGTGAAAACCCCTATATGAATTTGGATACATAGTTTAATGAAGTTGTAGTGTTTTTTCTTAAATATAGAAAAATGTTTTGTTTTATATAATACTTCATATTCTGATTTTATACATTCCTATTTAATATTAAATTGTTTTAATGAATATATAAATATATATTAATTATTCATAAACTATTATAATTATTTTATATTGTTTTAAATATGTTTTTATAAATATCAATGTGTGTTTTATTTTCACACATAAAACTTACATCATTGAAACTAAAAAAATAGTTTTTTTTTATTTTTTAATATTTTCTTCGATTGTTTTTTTTATAAATTAATATTATTTTATATTATACTCATTCAAACTTATTTTAGTAATTTTAATATAGTTTTATTATGTTTTTAATATCTCCACATATTTGCTGATTGTTTGGAATGAAATGTTTTTGAGTTTCATTTTTCAAATTCAATCATTCTATTTTCACAAGATCTTTCATTTACCTACTATTATGGAGACTGATTAAATTATTTAATAGGTGATTTAAAATTGTTTTTAATTATTCTTAGTTTTTTTATATTTTGGTCACAACTTGATGATTATTATGAAATGATAATTTAAATCCTTCTCTTTCTTTCTGATAATCCAATTTTAGAATTTTAGAATTTTAAATTATTTAACATATATTAAAATTTTCAAGTTTTTTTGTTTTTAAATTGCATCAAAACTTTCTACTATGTCTAGGGAAAGTGAAATAATACTTATAGAATTCTTATTTGAGGAGAATATTCATATTTTCAAGTGGTATAATGTGAAGAGTGTGGTGGTGTTGATACTGTGAAGTGATGTACATTATGCATGTGTTAAAAATTTCTCACTAATACTGGATGATATTTTAAGGGATGAATAAAGTAATATTTGAATTCTACTTTCATTATGAGATTTTTTGATCCTATACTCAAGAACCAGTACCTATTATTTCTTAATTTATCTTATACTTCATCCTGGTTCCTCATATCTATGATACTTTTCCTATTTTTATGCACACTCATTTACCAATTTATTATTTTACATACAAAAGAGTTATTAATATCTATCATTGGGTTATGACTTACATATTCTAAATTTAGGACTCTTCAGGTTGTGACACATGGAGTCTAAAGTTAGTGTTGTAATTGGGTTGTGACTCCCATAGAAAAATCAAGTGTCTTAGTTATCCTTTAACTAGAAAAATTATTTTATAATTGGGTTATGATTCCCTTAAAAAATTAGATTAGTTTAAAAACAATATCTCACAAATTAGAGAGGTATAAGAGTACACTAGGTCCAATTTGGACCAAACTACAATAAAAAATATTTTTGTGTTATTTCACTTTATTTTATTCTGATGCTAATTAAATATTTTAAATAAATTTTATAACTATTTTAAAGATGTAATCAATTAATTAAAGAAATTTTAATTTGGTATATTCACCCCCTATAGTTCTTCAATTTTATTCATATTAGAACTAAGAAAAATAAATTTAATAAAACAGTTAGTTTTAGAAAATTACATTCTTGATTTTTTTTCAAAAACATGGATATATATGAGAAAGAATATCAATCTAAAAGAATATACAAGATCAGTATCATCTAAAAAAAAATTTATAGATGTTTCTTTAAGAAAAAATGGAGGAAATAGAAAATAAAAATTTAAACCAGATTCTTAGATTGAGTATAATAAATGATATTTTGTTCAATAAAATAAGATTATATGATTCTCTCTAAAGCAACCTTGAACATAAATAATATAAAAAATATAGGATATTTTAATATTAAACATTTTCCACTTTGTTATTTTTTAATCAAAATTAATTGAAATAAATGGTAGGATATGGATCTATAAATTCTATAAATTTCCTAAAGTAATATGTAAAAATTCATTCATGATATAGTAAGTACACCATACACAAAAATCATGGTGCATGAAATGATATAAGTCTCAAGAAAATAAGACCAAGAAAAAGAAAACCCTTATAAAGATCATAACATTGAATTAAGAATTGTAAAATGGAGTGATTATGTGTAAAAATGATAAATCCATTTTTTTTGAAATAAAACATAAATAATAAAAATGTCACTTCACATGTAATATCTACATAATATAATCAATGAAGTATAAGTATAACCCATTGAATGGAAATTGAGTTAAGAAACCTCTGACCACTTTTGTAAATTCCCAATCAAATCCCCTTGTCTGAAGTAATTTCAATTTAATCTTAAAATACCATAAATTATGAAGGAATCATGATATAATACATAAAATGGGTACTATATAAACCATATAAAATAAATTAGGTGTATATTAAGAAAATATGTCTCAGTGAAGTGAAATTGAGACGAAATCCCTTACCTCGAGTCTAGACTTTCCTTGTATGTCCTATAACTCCTGTATAATAAAATTTCACAAATTATTTACTTTATTAAGAAAAATTAATAGGTTTAATCATTCTTTGTTAAACCATTTATTCAGTTTATTTCAATGAAATATTTAATTACATAATCTGTTAAGTCTATGTCAGGTATTTTCACAAGCATTTTTGTTTTTATCTAATTTTTAATGATGAAAATGAATTAATATTTTTTAATGATTATTGTTGGGTGATGATATTTTAGAATGACTGTGTTATGAATCATAAAGAGTGGAGTAAATAAAATATAATTCTAGTAGTAGATATGGAATATCCTATTAATTGATAATACTTAATGAAGAGCAGTTTTGGAATGTATGGCATAACCATATTGGTCAAAAAATTATGAACAAGTTTCCACAAAGAGATATTATTCCAAATGTTCTATTGCTAAAGTGAGAATGAAAATAATAATGCTCTATATGATAAAAGGGAAAAAAATTATTGATTGTGATAAACATTTTATTTCATTAATTAGTGAATTTACTTAAATCACATGGATAATTTTATATAGGAATAAATTTTATTCATTGAAGAGGTTTAATTGATGTATGAAAAGTATAGAATTTTTTTTATTTCTCAGAGTGGTTTCATTTTGATTATAGAGTTAAATATAAAAGTGAAAATTTTAATTAGTATTTATTGTAGCATAGGATTCATCCTGAGTAAAATTCAACATATATCCTAAAAAATGGTGATGTATTCTATCTTAATCCATTATTTATTGAGATGGATCAACCTATTTTAGTGGAATAGGGTACATCTCAAATCCTTTAGATGTATGAGATTTGGGAAACAATTCAACTTTAAAACCAATATCTATAAATATAATAGTAATAAATTATTTGAAATAAAATAATAGTGGAATGATTGACATATTAAGTTATTTAATAGTTAAATGGGATACACGTGCTGATGATCATAAGTCCATGTCTGGTATAGTGTGTTTACAGTGAGAAATATGTGTTACGTGACATAAAAGAATCATTATCATATTAAATCAAGTACAATAGAAGTTGAATATATTTATTTCACAGAAGAAATACCTTTTTCAATTTTAATAAATACTCAAATTTAAGATATCAAGGTGGAAGTGATAATTCATTTTTTAGTAGGATGCGATTATAAGAAATCCATTAATAATTTAGGAAATCTAAATCAACATTTCTAATTAGAGAAAATTGATATCGAGTACCATTTTATAAAGAAAAAGTGTAACATTATAAATTTTAATGGTATATAATTTTGACCCTTTTGATTGTTAAATTATGGTTTGGGAAGAGTTTTAGGTTTCTTGGTGGCTTAAATTTGATTTTAGTCATTTAGAGGTGACCCACAGGTAGGACCACACTATGTTGTGGACTATTTTATACTTGAAAACCACTTGTGTGAAATGATCTAGACTAACATTCACATGGTGGGGTCTGGTCTCGAGCATGTATCACTACGAGTCAACTTTTGGACCATGGTTGGAGTGTCATTACCACACTGTGGTGGAATGTGTGGCGAGTCCAAAACAACTAAGGTTTTGATACCACACTATGGAGGGTCACCATGTCAGGTTTCTTGGGATTGGTGTGATTGAGGCCACCATGGATATGGTGGGAATCACCACTCCATGGTGATTAATATTTTATGAATTTAAAAATATGACCCAGTTAATGATATTTTATGTTATCCCACCTTATTATTACATAAATTTTCATTTACAGGGTACAAACATAAGATCTTTTAATGTTTAGTTTTTTTGAAAAAGGGTACATAATACATGGAAAAATAAAAAATTATTCTAATCCACTTTAAATACTTCATCATAGGTTCATATTAAGTATATTTACTGCATCTCATAAATAGGGGACATACATCAACGAAAAGGGTGAGCATAAGGCCCAATTAGGGAAAGAAAGGGAACCAATCTACATGTGATCTTGAGAAATATTAATAAGAACTTGAGGAATAAAGGCATTAGAAAAGGAAAAAGAGAAATATCATAGTAAAAATAATATGAGTTATAACATAGAAATGTGGATACTCCATTTAATTAAGTCATTCATAAGCATATCACCATGGTTTTTCATAGAGGTGTTGTAAAAATTACCAAAGTTATTCACCAAGGTATCATAAAACATGTCATCTCTAGAGATTAAATTCATTACCCAATGCAACAAAGTGATATTAGGGTACACCCTTAATTTATATTAAATAATTTTATCCACATAGATCATAAAAATATTTTTTATAAATAACCCATTGAGATGAAAAGAACTGGGTTTCATATCAAAATCACTAAGTTTTTATAAAGTTCTTAAAGACAAGTTCATTATGTATTTTAGAACCCACAGAAAAGGAAATAGGGTATCATGTATGTTGATAAATAAATAAAATAGATAATTTTAACATATAGGTTAATAAACCTAGAAAATAATTTAGTTTGGTTATTCACAAAAAGAAAAAAAAGAGAAATTTCTTAAGAAAAATAGAGAAATTTTAAGAAGAAAATCCAGCAGCATAACAGTATAAAACATGGTTTTAGAAAATGATTAAAAGAGAAGGGAAAAGGGTCCCAAATTAATAAAATAGTATTAATAAAGTAAATGGATAGAATAAATTGGAAATAATAACATATTTTTGAAACTTTAAATACATACCACATAAAAAGGAAACTTGAAAGGAAAAGAGAAGTTGAGATTTCCCTTACCTTGAAGAGTAACTCATAAAACTTGCAGATTAGGTCATTAGGGGCTTGAGGAAACCTTTGGAGGACTCCTTGGGAGGAAACAATATAAGTTAATCATGGATGATTAATTGTTAATGAAATATAATGGATAAATTGGTGTGTATTTATAGTAAAATAGGAGGGTTTGTTTATTAATTTCCTTAGAAACCTAGGTAGTGGTAAATGAAAAACCATGGGATTGACCATGGTTTTTTCCAATTGTACTGGACACTTGGGACACATATTATGAAATTTTAACCCACAAGAGTCGACCATAATTTTATATTACTTATTAGATCATTATTACATAATTATTATGTCATTAAACATACCAAAAACTCAAACTGTATTTGTACTATTCACAAAAATTAAAGTATTTTAGAAAATTCTCATAAATTCACTATAACATAATTTAAATGCACTGATTTCAAAAATGATATTTAATTTATCATATTAATTCTATAAATATGATAATTTTAACTTTTAAATTTAAAAATCCTTATTTATTAAAAATAATAGTGGATAGAAAATGCATAGTGTAATTTTTGACACTTGAAAAAATAAAATTATTTTATCATTTATATTTAAAGAAGAGTGTTTTTATAATTATATTTCATTAAAAAAAATATTATTCATAATACCATAGTTTATTATAATAATTACATCTTTTCTAAAAAAGTACAATTTCTCTCTAAAAAATCAATTTATCACATTCATCCTATTTTTAAGAAAAACTAATCTAGAAAAGGATATTATTGAACAAAAATTTAATTTATAAAAAGGTATTATACATTAAGTAACTAATTCCTTGACACATAAACCCTTATAACACCTTCATATGACCTAAATTTAAGGTGTAAAATGGTGATAGATTCATGGGGCGTCTTAGCTAATATCACCCGAGTGGTAATTTCCATTAACTTGAACTTCTCCCGTAAGAGATTCCATTCAAGAATAACTTGTTGAAGCTCAGCTTGGTATTGGTCAAGAGAGATTCCTAGTGACTCTGTATCCCTCCAAAGTTCTGAAAAATGGGATTCATATGACATGAATCTACTAGTTCAGGCCATCATTTCTCCTTTATGCATTAATTGTCCTTTGTCATTACTACTTATAAGAACTAATTATAAAGTTAAAATTATTATCAAGAGTATAATTATAAATGGTAAAATTGAACAACAATCATATTACAGTCAAATATAAATGGTCACATTTCCCTTTATATTCACTTTATTAAGAAAACATGTTTTTTGGGAAAAAAATATGACACACATTTTCCGGAAAAAAAATTCATTCAAAAAGCTCAGGTCGCTACATTTTCCCCTTTTAGAAATTTCTTCCCTAAAATTTCAACTCATTATCTCAGTTAAGAAAAGATGTGGGTGCTTCTGTCTCATTATTTCCTCTGGTTCCCATATTGGTTCTTCATATTTTTGGTTCGTCCAAAACACTTTGATGAGGTGCTTAGTCTTGTTACATAGAGTATTGTCTCCACTGTCCAAGATCACCACCGGCTGCTCCTTATAAGATAGGTCATGTTCTAGTTGTACCACTTTTGGATTCAGTACATGTGAAGGGTTAGGTATATACTTCCTCAATAGAGAGACATTCAAAGCATCATAAACTTGATCTAGGTTTGGTGGAAGTGCTAGCTGATATCCAACTACTTCTATGAGATAAAGTATTTCATAGGGGCCAATGTACCTAGGGTTAAGAATACTTTTTCCCAAACTATATGAATCTCTTCCAAGGTTATATTTGAAGGAACACTTCATCTCCAACACTAAAATCCAAGACCCTTCGACTATTTTCACCGTAGCTATTCTACCGACTCTGAGAATCCTTAATGTGTTGTTGGATGGAATTGAACTTTTCTGTCATCTATTGCACAAGATCCAACCCAAGAATATTTCTCTCACCAACTTCATCCCAAAAATTAGGAGTTCTACATCGCTTCCCATATAGAGCTTTATAAGGTGCCATTTGAATACTCAAATGGAATCTATTATAGTATGAGAACTAAACTAATGAAATATGATGATACAATCCTCCTTTAAATTTTATTGAGCTCGTTATCAGAATTTCCTCAAGTTTTTTAATAGTCATCTCAAACTTTCCATTAGTTTGGGGGTGATAGGTCATACTGAAATTAATTTTGGTATATAGAGAATGTTGAATAATTCTCCATAATTTTGATGTGAACCATGGATAATGATCAGAAATTATAAAATGTGGCACTCCATAAAACCTCATCACTTCCTTTACATAAATCTTGGCAAGTTGATAAAGTGATAAGTCTTCCCGAATGGAGATAAAATGGAATGTCTTGGTGAGATGGTCCACTAAAACCCATATTATATTGTTTCCTTTGAATGTTCTCTAGAGACCAGTGAAAACATACATAGTGATATTGTCCCACTTCCATGTTGGTATGAGTAGTGGTTTCAATATCACTTTAGGTAGTTTTCTCTCTACCTTCACATGTTGACACACCAAACACCTTGCAGTGTAGTCGAAAATCCCCCTTTTCATGTTATCCCACCAATAATGATCATGAAGGTACCTATACATTTTAGTGCTTCCAAGATGTATAGATATTTTAGATATTTTAGTTTCATTCATCATATCCTTCTTTATTTCTAGAATAGATGGAACACATAGCCTCATATGAAATTTTAGTACACCTTCTTGATCAATATTGAACTCAAGAAAATTCCCATTCTTCACAGACTCTATCTTTTTCTGTATCAAACGGTCTTCTAATTGATATTTCTTGATATTATCTCATAATGATGGTTGAGAAATAATTTGGGATAGGGTTGATGATGTCTCTTACCTTATGATTCCTATTTCTAGTTTTACTAGGTCTTTGATTAATGGATCTCCTTGAAACCTTATCATTTCCAATACAACATGGTCTTTTCCACTTAATGCATCAACAACTTTATTTTCTCTTTTAGGATGGTAATGAATTGAAAAATCATTGTATTTAAGAAATTCCAACAATATCCTTTATCTCATGTTCAATTACTTTATTTGAAAATATACTTCAAACATCAGTGGTCTTTGTATATATCACATTTCTCTCCATAAAGATAGTGCCTCCATATCTTTAGAGTAAAAACAACCGCATCCATCTCCAGGTCATGTGCAAGATAAATCTGCTCATGAGGAATCAACTATTGAGATTCATAAGCAATCACCTTGTCATTTTTCATGACGATTCACCCAAGATCGTTTAGAGATGTATCACTAAAAATAATGAATATTTATCCGATAGAGGGTATAGTTAATATGAGTGAAGTAACCAATATCTTCTTCATCTCTTGGAAACTTTCTTCAAACTCTATATCCAGATGAAATTAAACCCTTTTCAATTTAACTTGGTTAGTTGATTATGAATTCTTGTTTTTTTTCAAAAACCTTCTATAATATCCTACTAAACCAAGGAAATTTCAAATCTTAGTTACTATTATAGGATGAGGCCACTCATCCACAACCTTTTTCTTGGTAGGGTGAATTGGGATTCCTTACTTGGTTATAATGTGTAAAAAAAAGAAAATTTTTGTAACCAAAATTCATAGTTGATGAACTTTTTCAAATAGCCTATCCTTTCTCAGAGTTCACAATATAACCCTTATATAATCCTCATGCTCCTCATGAATTTTATGATGTATTATAATATCATCAATAAAAACTACCAAAAATTTATAAAGGTATTCTTTAAAGACTATATTCATCAAATTAATAAAAATAGAAGGATCATTATTCAATCTGAATGGAATAAAAAAACTCATAATACCTATATCTTGATCAAAAGGAAATATTTAGAATATCTTATATCTTTAACCTAAATTGATGATGACCATATCAAAGATAAATCTTGGAAAAGAGTTGATACCCATCAATCTGGTCCAATAAAGAATCAATCCTTCGAAGAGGGTACTTATTCTTCATTTTGATCCCATTAAGTTTTCTATAATCAATGAATAGATGCATTGATCTATCATTCTTATTCAAAAAGAGAACATGTTCTCCCCAAGGAGACACACTTAGTTAGAGTAATCCCTTCCCCAAAATATCTTGGAGTTGTTTCTTTAATTCATCTAGCTTAAAATGTTCCATTCTATATAGTGTATTTGATAACACCTTATATCCAAGCATGATTTCAATGGAGAAATATAGATATCTTTCTTGGGGAGGTCCAGGTAACTCTTAAAAAAATAAGTCAATGTATTCCTGAATGATGGAGACACTTTCTGTTAGTTTAATTTCATTTCCTTCTCTATATTCATCGATCATCTCCATAAATAAGGATACGAGTGGTGCTTCGATAAAAATATTAGGTCAAGATATTTATCCTTTAAAAACAAATTTAGGTTGTACATTAAAGACCACTAATATTTTCTTACTTTTTTAGTTGATCTTAGCATTATAATTTTATTTCTAGTCCATCCCTAGTATAATACCGAATTCCATCATGGGAATTAATACTAGATTTCTGATGAGATTGTGCTCACCAAAGTGAATACTGGAGTTTCTATGAACTATTGATCCTTGGATAATATCTACCAGGGTATTGATAGATAAATATACTTTTATAATCCCTGGTATTGGTTATATATTCTTTGTAAACTTAGAGTAAACAAATGAATGTGTAGAACCATAATCAAACAAATTACTTACTAGATTTGAGAGAACAATGAGAGTACATTCCACCACGTCATTTAGAGATTCAACATCTTATAATGTGATAGAAAAGGCTAAAATTTCTACCTTGGTCTACACTAAGATTTTTGGTGATTCACCTAAATTAACTTTAAATTTGAATAGTGATTAGAGAAGTGCCCAAACTGTCCACACTTGAAGAATTGGATTTCAGATAGGGCCTGAACCATCTTTCCTTTTTTGTTAGTATTTAGAAATTTAGGATTCACATCACTATGATAGTTCTGAGAAATATGGCCATATATTCCCCACTTTTAACAATTCCCACTCCCAATAAATTAGTTCCCCAAATTCTTATTCCCACATTTTTTTCTTATGGAATGTTTCACTTTCTTTCCTCCTCTTCTGTGAACAAATTTACTCCCTATGTTTGGATCCATTGATCTCTTCTTTTCATTTGATTTGTGAGACCACTACGTCTCACCGAACTCCAGTTCAAACTTCATATAACTTCTCACTATCTTCTCATAACTATCATATTATTTATTGGCTACATTCTTCTTTAGATGGGGTCATAGTCCACCAAATAATCTATAAACCTTTCTATTAGGTTCCATAATAAATCTAGATGTGTAACAATAAATCCTTGTAAAATTAATATCATAGTTTCCCACAAATTAATTTTCCTTATGCTTCATCTCTAGGAATTATTTCTCTATTTTCATTCACATCAAATGAGGGAAATATTTTTTGAAAATTTTCCCCTAAACACTTCCCACTTCATAGCTTCATTCCAACTTCTTGGATTGATGTTTTTTATTATTTCCCACCACGATTTAGCTTCTCCCTATAAGTGATACCTATATAGGGTGAACATATCTTATTAATAAAAATGGATTATAGAAAATATATTTTCTATATATCTTATCCATTGTTAAACAATCAATGGGTTGGTATATCTACTAAGAGAAGGTGGTCAATGACGCATAGAGGAATCTATGGAAAGTTGTTACCTTTGAGTAAAATCTAGTTTCTCAGCTTGATTCAAGTTATTTATCATAAATTGATTTAGTTGATTCATCATTATCATGAAGTTTTTCATTTCAGATTCCATTAAAGGTTCATCAACACCCAATCCATTGTGCTAACCATTTATGTTGTTTCTCATATTTCCTTCCATTTTATAAAAGTAGAAAACCTTAGCGAGAAACTCATTTCTTCAAAAGAATCTTATAACTCTAAAGTAATTTTATATCTTAAAACATCATGCTTAAATATGTTATTCATTAAAAAAAATTATAATTCTATAAATCCTTTATAATTGTTCATAAAAAACATGTGATTAACCAAAAATACACCCTGGAGTGTCAAAACAGGTGTCCAGTAAGACCTATTATTTTGTACCAGGTTATGCCAATTTAGGCCCAACGCACATTGTCATAGTTGTTACCCCTAGGTACATCTATTATAGGACCACATCCACTTTTTTGTATTCAGATAGGGATTTGTTTACCCAAAAGAACTTACTTAATACTTTACCAAAATACTATTATGTTTTTCTATATTGTAACTTGTCCCTAAGGTTATTCCAAAGGTTTTGAAAGCCTAATTTCAAAAAATTACTAAAACATCCATTGATTCCAACTATGTCATATCACCTTTTTATTACATAACTTTTCATTTACATGGTACAAACAAAGGATCTTTTAAAGTTTAGTTTATTAAAAAAAGGTGCATAATACACGAAAACATAAAAAAATTTTATAATAAAATTGAAAGTATTAATCATAGTTTAATCCTAAGTACATTTACTAAATATCATAAACTAGTGACTTAAATTTATGGAAAGGGTGAACATAAGGCCTAGTAAGGGGAAAAAGGGAAATAATTTACATGTGATCTTGAGAAATATCAATAAGAACTTGAGGAATAAAGGAATGATAAAAGGAAAAAAGTGAAAAATAATTGTAAAAATAACATGAATTATAAAATGTAAATGTAGATAAAACATTTAATTGAGTCATTCATAAGAATATCACCAAGGTTTGTCAATGAGGTGTCCTAAACATTACCAAGTTTATTCACCAAGGTATCATAAAACTTTCCATCTCTATAGAGTAATTGTTTACCTAATACATTATAGAACTATCATGGTGTACTTTTAATATGTTTTAATTAATTTTATCCACATATATCATAATAAAACATTTTATAAATAACCCATAGAGAATAAAAGAAGCTGGTTTTACATCAAAATCATAACGTTTTTAAGAAGATCTTAAAGACAAGTTCATTATGTATTTTAAAACCCACAAAAAGGGAAATAGGGTATAATGTATATTAGTACATGAATAAAATAGATCATTTAGATTTCTAGGAAAATAAACTTGGAAAATAATGATGTTTGGGCATTCAAAAAAAGAAAAAAATATAATTTTATTAAGAAAAAGAGAGAAATTTTAAGAAGAAAATTCAGCAGCAAAATGATATGAAATATGGTTTTATAAAATAGTAAAAAGAGAGGTGAAAAGGATCCACCATTAATAAATTAATATTAATATAATAAAGTTATAGAATAAAATGGATAGAATAACATAGTTTGGAATGTTGAAAGACATACCACATAAAAATGGAACTTGAAAAGAATAGAGTAGTTGAGATTTTCTTTACCTTGAAGAGTAACTCCTAAAATTCAAAGATTGGGACTTTAGGGGATTTAGGACACCTTGGGAGGGATACTTGGGAGTTAAAACTATCATAGATACATAAAGGATAACGTGGGAATGAAATATAATGGTTAAATGAGTGGGTAATTATAAAAAATAAGAGGATCTGTTTATTAATTTCCTTGGACACCTAGGTAGCGGTAAATGCAGAACCATGGCCTTTCCCATGGTATTTTCCCATGACATTTAACACTTGGGACACCTATTCTGATATGTTAATCTAAAATAGTTGACCAGAATTTTATATTACTTATTAAATCATTATAACATAATTTTAATGTCATTAAACATATCAAAAACTCAAACTGTATTTTTACTATTCACAAAAAATAGAGTACTGTAGAAAATTCTCATAAATTCACCTTGACCTTATTTTGATGTGATGATTTAAAAAATGTTTTTTATTGTATCATATCAATTATTTAAATATTATTATTTTATATTTTAAAAATAAAAAACCTTATTTATTAAAAATAATAGCAGATAGAAAATGCATAGTGAAATTTATGACACTTGAAAAAAATAAAATTATTTTTTCATTTATATTTAAAAAAGAATATTTTTATTATAATATTTCATTAAAATAAAAAATATTCATAATAACTTAGTTTATTATAATAATGATATATTTTCTGAAAAGTATAATTTCTGTTTGAAAAATCAATTTATCACATTCATCATATTTTTATGAAAAACTAATCTCAAAATGGAAATGATAGAACAATAATTTTATTTATACAAAGGGATTATAAATTAAGTAAATAAGGCCTTGACACATCACCCTTTATAATAGCTGTATAAGCCTAAGGGTAAGTTGTGTGATGGTGATAGATTCATGGGTCAGATCACCTAACATCGCCCGAGTGGTTAGTTCCACTAACTTGAAATTCCCCTATAAGAAATTCCATTAAAGCCTCAGTTGTTAAAGAATGGCTTGGTCTTGGCCAAGAGAGAAGTCCAGTGATACTAAATCCCTCCCAAGTTCTAAAAAATGGGCTTCATACGACACAACTATATTGGTTGAGGCCATCATTTATCCTTTCTACATAAATTATACTTTGTCATTTCTACTTATAAACACTAATTATAACATTAAAATTTTTATGAAGAGTATAATTCACGACAGTCATATTAACCAATGATCATAATTGACCAACAATCACATAACGATTGAATTGAGATGGTTACATTTACCTTTATATTCACTTCATTAAAAACACATGTTTTTTTTGTGACTAAAATAATATGACACACATTTTATAGAAATAAATTTATTTCAAAGAGTTCGGGTCATTATATATTTTGGGGGGAGTTATGGATCTCAATAGAAACATGTTTTGTCATTAATTGGAGATGTGGATGTTTAATTCATTCTTAACTTATTATTCCCTTGATTATACCATTTCCTTTTCCTCTTGCTATTTTCTCTGATCCAGATGATTTTGAGGAAGGGTTTGGATATTCTTCATTCTTTGAGAAATGGAATAAGGAGATTCCTTCCTAACATGATAATTCAATTTGATTTAGGCTCATGGGGACCTTGAACTCTTATTCTCTTGTCATCATTTCCATGAGTGATGTGTTTTCCTCCTTGGATCAGATCTAGATCTAACATTAGAAGTGGTTTTCATTGGGTATATTGATTTGATTATAAGAATTTTTTTACCGATCCTAATTGATTATTCTTTTATAACCCATTTTTAAAGAAATTGATTTTTTATGGATTCTTAGAATACTGATTTGATTTGGTTGGTGCATGAGCATGGTTTTGGAATCTACTCATAAAAATATATTTTTTGTCATTATACGCTTGAGGTAAGAAGTTACTTACCATATAAATAAATTTTATAAATTTATTAAATTGATAATGATCACATGTTTGTGTGTAGCCTGTGATACCTATGTTTGATATTGATCACATGTGTGTGAATGTGTAGCTTGTGAGACCCATGTTTGATATTGATCACATGTGTGTGCATGTGTAGCCTGTGAGGCCTATGTTTGATATTGATTGCGTGTTCATGTGTGTGTAGATTCTCAAACTCATTCTTGATATGTTTTGTGTGCCTATATTTTTTATTCCCTGTTGTGTGCAAATGTATGGACTATGGAGGTATTTCTTCTGGTAGAAAATGATGGGTGGACCATTGTGACTTGGTTAACCCTTAGAGGGGGATTATGTGCAACATGTGATAATGACGATGATGGACCGATACATAGGGCATTGGTGAGATGGTCTTGAGTCATGAACCTTGGAAATAGTGGGATATGAAAACCATGTGGCCTAACATGAGGTTTAGATGAGGTGTGATTGCCTTGTGGCCAACTCATTATAAATATGGGTCATGATGACCATGTGGATGAACCTGATACTTTTTTTAGGTAGATACTTAGGGATATATGTGGTGGGCTTGGGGATAACCCATTTTCATGACTTATGAGATGAAATTATTTCATGCTTGGAGCCAAAGAAGCTACGATCAAGGTTCTTGGTTCCCTAGTTAGTGAATGACCACTCAAAACATTATTGATTATTGTTTTTTTTGTATTTACTCATTGTAATGACATACACCTCTTATGGATGTTAACTTATTTTAAGGACACATTGGAGGTTTCCTATTAGGTTTATAAACACACACTAAAAGATCATCTTGATGCATGTGAAGACTTCATGATAAGGGATCCAAGAAGGGGAAAGGAGCCAGTGATAGTGGGTTGAGGAGATGGAGCTCGGATTCAAAGTTTGTACTAGGATGGACTCCAAGTTTAAGTCACAATGAGTTATTTATTTTTGTATTTCTTTATTATACTATGGTTGACCTACCACATTGGGGTTCCATGGTTTTTTACTTTTTATGATTTTGAGTTACCTACAATATAATCTTTTATAACATTGACATTTTTTGTTTTTATTTTTTATTTTTGGATTATTAAACCTTTCATGATACCGTTATGATGTATAGATTTAATAATGAGTTTATAGTCTCCCCAGTACACCGTTCGAAGCTTCACTACTAGTAAAAAACCTCCTAAATATAGGGATGCACACATGAGGTCACGTGACACTCTGTCCCAGACCAAAATATTTATTTTTAGGTGTAACGTCCCGACCCGGATGCCACTAACCTGGTGCTCCAAGCCGGTTCACCACAAGGCCTCAAACGTGCCTTCCCATATGCTAGAGGATTCTGACGAGCATTGAAGACCTAGGAGGTGATAGTGGGGAGACTATTCCCTCATATCAGAGTAAGCAAGCAACAGAAATAACTAAGTATCATAAACAGAAGAAAGTAAAAATAGTGTAAAAGTGATAGGCAACTAAAATAGAATAAGCTACAATAGTAAAATGCTATAAAAATCCTGAAAAACTATGCAATACAATACAACACTGGTCACCCACTAAGATGACCACATAGATACAATAATACAAAATAAAATTAAAGTAAAAGTATAGGGTTCTGCTACTAACTCCAAACCAACCCATGTACCCAATCTCCAGACACTGTCGAACTGAACTAGCCTAATCAGAAGAACCACTCGAACAAGAAAAAATGGGCCTCAGCCCTATAAACCATGAAAATTGTGATGAACATGAAAATAAGACACATGGTCTATAGGTACATTGAGGTCCACATGCAGGGGTGAGAGAGAATCTCAGTAGGCCACCCCGACAAGCAATCTATAACTGTGATTCTATAAGTGTATGAAAAAGCAATGTGCTCAGCCTTGATGAAACACAAAAAAAAAAAAATTAAAACTTACGTGAGACCACAGTCATACCTAGGGTATGTAATCTCTATCAACTGGAAAAATTCCACCATGGATGTCCATATCTATATATGTATACATTTATAGTTCTATACCTATATATATACATAAATATGAATACTCGTGAGTATGTGAAACAATAAACATGGAAACCAATCTACAGTCGATCCTTGGGTCTGTAATCCCGATCAACATATACCTACTTTGGCCAATTCCATAATATCATAAGTGAAGATATTCCTTGACCCATGGTCCAAGGTACTCCTATAGTAAAAAATTCTAGGTGAACCCTTAGGTTCCACCTCAATCAAATAGCCTGACACCACGTGCCTCATGACACCTCGTGTCTAAAATACCGACGTCCTAAGGGCATGCCCAAAAAATAGAATCCCGGTCCCACAGACCCCTGCTCAAAATATCATGTTGGCCCATGGCACACAAACTAGAGGAACATAGATGTCTGTCTTCAAATAAATGTCCCAGCCCACAGCCTCAATCACGATGAGCCTCAGACCCCAACCCAATATCCTCATCGCTATCAACAGACATATCCTCACCTCCCAGATGGCTTCCTACAGAAAGCACACACAAACCTCAAATACCTAAACCACAACTATCAAGGCCTCCACCTAAATATGCTTTAAAAACCACCTCATCACGGAGTCTTTGTGTGTGCACATGACTCATTCAACGCTTGGCTATCACGGGTGAGCGGAAATCACCAAAATAAGAACCCAAGCCACACTATCTATGGTACCTCATTCCCTTGTGACCATGTCGATCAAATTAGATGGCCATTCCATCCAAGTATCCTGGGACATGCCCAAATTGATAGTCACAATACCTCAAACTGACATCCACAATGCCCAATCCAGTGGTCAAAACCACTCAAGAAAATCTAGGCCAAGCCCAACCAGTGATCATAATCACTCAATCCTGATGGCCATGCCATCCTAAATTCAGACCAAGCCCGCATAGAGGAGAGTGTAATAATCCTCATCATATATCATCCAGTCCATGAGTCCATACAAGGAATTTCTACCACATGAATCCATGTATCATTCAAGGTGTAAAAATAAAAATTCAAGGCTAAACAACCAGATACCAGGAAGCACCTCTAGAAATCCCAATAAAATATATCATAATATATATATATATATACACACACATCCAGGCACAATATTTATGTCCTAGGTAATACATTTGGGTACTAGTAAAATATCGGATATAACGTGGCTTAGAAGTCAGATACCAGGTAAGCACATATGGTCATCCTAATAAGTAACACCGATCTCAGGAAGAATGTCCGAGCATCCCAAAAGAAATAAAGACACCTCATGTCAGGCTTGACCACCGAATGCCCAACCCAACACTGCAGCCACAACCTCATAGTTTTACCAGTTAGGTTCAAGTTCTAGATGACACCCGAACACCATCTCTACCCAAACTCTACATACAACTCAAGTTTGGTCAAGAAATGGAGTCATCCTATAATTGGGATCCTCAAAATGTTACATGAGTATAGGGATCCTAAAAGGGACAACCTAGATCAGAACATAAGCAAAGGAATCCCTCAGGGGATCGTTGGAAGCATCTGGTCTCACAAACTCATAGGCCAGAATGGAACATCTCCTGAGGGGAATGTACTCAAAATTAAAATTCAAGGGAGATAGCTCACTGCTCATCTTAGAACAAGATTTCAACTACATTGGTCCGAGCACCCAAACTATCATCCACGCCAAGTCTCACTCTCGAGTGATGATTGGATTAGATAACTGGATAAAGAACCTCTCTTTTTAGATAGAAACCCCTCCAAACCCTTAATAGTCATCAAAGTTCTCCACTGGTTTCACCATCATGATCTACATGGGAAAACTCTTAGAATGAAATACTCACATGCCCAATTATGACTTCCAGGGAACAAAATACCTAAAACCTCTAAGCTAGAAAAAGTACATGGCGTGTACTTTGGACTACATTGCGTGTACTCTTATCCCCCCTCGATGTGTACTTATACATGTCAAGAACAACATAGGGCCTGCATGTGTAAAAGTATATGGTGTGTAAGTACAGGGCATGTAATGTCTAAAAACCAACATTCAATGTTCTTTTTCACACACCCGAACACATGACAATGTACCACCACATGACATGTACTTAGAGTAAACAATGTTTATATAAGAAAACTCCATCTTCCACTAACGGGAAGAACACACAGTGTGCTCCCTTGGAACACTCACTATGTAACATGGGTTTCCCGACGAGAAAACCCTCAGATTGCCTGAAACCCTTGTTTTCTCCCCTGAAACAACAGATCGGGCCTCAAGAAGCCAAAAGTAATAAATATATGGCTATAAAAACTTGAAACAACCAATTAAAATGGGATCTATGGAAAAAATGTAAATGGACCTACCTTCGGGGGAAACTGCTAAAGCATTGCTTGATTACACCATCCACTGTTGTCGCATGTCACACCAGCATGTCGAGAGCTTTTCAATGGTACCTCTCTACCCTTCCTTATATCACTATATCTCCCTATAACTTTTCTATATTAGGTCACGACCAAGGAGTATCCACATAGAAGGTGTGCACAAGAAGGAGAAGGAAATAAGAGGAAGGAAAAAAAGAAGAAAAAGAAAGAAAAAGAAAAGGGGGACCGACACAGCCCCATCACCCGACTCAAGTTTATGCCTCACCTAGGGTAAACTACCCATTTTAGACTCAAAGTTGGAGATGAAATTTCAATCCGAAACTCGGTTCAAAATTTATCTCTGAACAAATCTGTGCGATTAAATTAATATTTAATTTAACAAATATTAAATATTAATTATTCCACCAAAATTAGAACGGGTCAAATTTCTAGAAAACCCCTCTCATAGAGTAATCACCCTATTATAAGACCAACAGAGCGGTCAAAAAAATTATTCGAGATCATCTTCTTAGGAAAAAAAATACTATTTTACCCCTCCTGATCATCTGAAAGCAAAAGTTCAAATTTCTCCTCAAAATTGCAGTCTGAAAAAACATGGGTTCTTACAAACTGCCCACCATAAACCTTCTCATCCCCGAGAAGACCAAGGAAAGGACCAGATGTCATACTCTCAATTAGAGAATCTACACAACCAAGCTATCTGAACTATCCAATAACCATCCTTATAGCATCAAAAACTATATCCAACATGGAAGACATTTAACTAAGACCGATATGGTACTCCCCACCATAAAAATAACCTTATCATTGTCTCTAAAGAAACTTATGATCCTAATGGCCCACAAAAAACACCGATGTTCAACATAAAACAAGGGTTTAAACTAGAAACATAGCCTATAAAGGCCCTGATCCTCTCTGAGCATCCTGAGAAGGAACTTATCCCTAGAGGTGAGAAACAACACAGATGAGGAACTGAACTGATACTCATTGAGTATCTACATATAGAAATACCCTTGGAAGTCCAATTCAGAAGAAAATTACCAGTATCCATTGGCATCGTACTCAGCGATCCGACTATATAACCATAGACCTGATAAACAACACCCTACAAGGGTCACAAGAAAAGGGTATCACATGCCATATCGACCTACTAGGGTCACTACACCTCCAATGCACGAGGAATGAGTCATAAACCTCAAATCAGAGTCTCTCAATGAAGATCCACATAACCTGACATCAGAAGGAAATATATATGTAATTAGTCTCAACTGAATAGACCTCTTTTGTCAGTAAAATCGCACACTACCAGACCTATATGATGTGAATCCTACATGAAAAATATGATGCATGATATACCTCTTAACTTTTATGGTCAAGAGTCAAAATCCATCCCTGGTCTATTTCCAATGGCCAAGAGAAATAGATCCATAGTAAATAAAAACATCCACACAACATGTGCATTTATCAAGGAGAAAATCATATACAACAATCACATCATAGATCAGAACAAAAATCCAATACATTGGAAGCCAGGAATTCCTATCATAACAAGTGTTCTTAACACACAAATCTGATATCCATCATAGGTTCCAACACATTACTAAAAATATTGTATACCATATCCCAAATAGTAAAGACCAGGAAAAGAAAAACACTTTGATACAACTTTTTAACATCCTGACCTGAATTCCACTAAACTGATACTCCGAGCTGGTTCGCCACAAGGCCTGAAGCGTGCCTCCCCATATGCCAGAGGCTACCTACTAGCATCTAGGGCCTAGGATGTGATAGTGGAGATAATATTACCTCATATCAGAGTAAGAAAGTAGAAAAAATAACTAAGTATCATACACAGTAGAAAGTAAATAGAGTGAGGAAGCGATAAACTACTGAAATAGAACAAGCTATAATAGTAAAATGAAGTAAAAAGCCTGAACAACTATGCAATACAATACAACACTTTTTACCCACTGGGCTGACCACATAGATAAAATAATACCATAGAAACTTAAATTAAATGCACATGGATCTATTACTAAATTCAATCTAACCCACATACCCGATCTCCAGACACTGTCGAACTACACCAGTCCGATCAGAAGAACCACTCAAGAAGCTCTACTTGAACAAGAAACACTGGGCCTTAGCCCTATCCACCACGAAACTCATGATAAACCTAAAAAGCATACATAAGGTCTACACGTACACCAAGGTTCATCTGCAGGGGTGAAAAATAATCTCAATATGCAACTCTGACAAGAAAACCATAACTACACTTCTATAAGTGTATGAAAAAGCAACGTGCTCAACGTATTTGAAACACAACCAAAAGGAAAGTAAAACCAACATGATCCCGCAGTCATACTAAGGGTCCATAATCCCTGTAAATTGGGAAAGTTTCACCATGGATGTCCATATCTATATACATATACATGTACAGTCACATACCTATACATATATACATAAATATGAATATTCAGGAGTAAGTGAAATAATCAACAAGAAAACCAACCCATATTCGATCATTGAATCTATAATCTTGATATACATATACCTACTTAGACAAATTACATAATATTAGAAGTGAAGAGAGACCTTGACCCATGGTCCAAGGTAATGCTGTAGTCACAAATTCTAGATAAACCCTTAGGCTCAACCTCAATCACATAGCCCGACACCACGTGCCTTCTGAAACCTCATGTCTCAAGTACCGACATCCTGAAGGCATGCCCAAACAATAGTAGCCCGATCCCATGAACCCCTTCTCAAAAGATCACATCATCCCATGGAATGAAAACTGAAGGAACAATGATTTATGTCCTCAAATAAATGTCCAAGCCCACGACCTCAATCACAAGGTGCCTCATCCTCTGACTAGATAGCCTCATAACTATCAATCAAAGGATCCTCACCACCCACGTGGATTCCTACAACAGGCACCCCCAAAACTCAAATACCCTAACTGAAACTATCAGGGACCTCTACCCACACATGTGGTCAAAACCCCCATTATCATAGAGTTAACCTATGTGCACATGACTCATTCAGGCCTTTGGCCATCCCGGGTGAGTGGTAATAACCAAAATAAGAACACAAGCTACACTATATCTGGAACCTCATGCCCCTATAACCATGTCACTCAAATATGATGGCCATGCCATCCAAGTATCCTGGGCCATGCCCAACCTGACAGTCACACTGCCTCAAACCAACATCCATGGCACCAAATCCTGTGGTCAAAACCACTCTAGAAAAGCCAGGACAAGCCCAACCAGTGATCATCATTAGTCAATCCCGATGACCATTCCATCCCAAACATTGTCTAAGCTCACATCAAGGATAGAGTAATCAACCTCATTATATATCATCCATCCCATGAGTCTGTCTAAGGCATTTCTATCACAGGAATACAAGTATAACTCAAGGTGTAAAAGTAAACATGTGAGGCTCAAAATCTTGATACCAGGAAGAACCTTTGTACATCACAACAAAATATATAAAAAAATATATATTAATCCAGGCATAATATCCATGTCCCAGGTACTACCTCTGGTTACCAAAAAATATCAGAAATAACTTGGCTTAGAAGTTGGATACCAGGTAAGCACATATAGTAATCCCAATAAGTAACACAGATCCTAGGAAGAACATTCGGGCATCCCAAAAAAAATAAATACACCTCGAGTCAAGCTTGATAGACAAAAAAAAGGAATCACCTCTGGTGAACATCACTACATCAACAATAAACAAGTGAACACAATAAAGAGTAAGGGTTTCGCGAACGCCCAACCCAACACTATAGCCACAACCTCATGGGATTACCAGTTCGAAATGGGTTCTAGGTGAAACCCAAACACCATCTCTACTGAAAACCAATGTACAACTTAGGTTCCATCAAGAAATGGAGGCATCCTAAAATTCGGATCCTTGAAACGTTACATGAGTACAAGGATCCAATAAGGGACTCCCTAGATCAGCACATAAGCAAAGGAATCCCTCAGGGTATCCTTGGAAGCATCTGGTCTCATGGCCTTATAGTCCAGAAATGCATGTCTCACAAGGGGAATATCCTCAGAATCAAACTTCAAGGCAGATAGCTAACATGTCATCTAAGAATAATATTTTAACTACATTGGTCCGAACACCCAACCTATCATCCATGCCAAGACTCACTCTCGGGTGAAGACTAAATATGAAAACTAGAGGAAGAACCTATATTTTTATATAGAAACCCCAAAACAACCCTTAAGAGTCATAAAAATTCTCCATGGGTTTCACCATCATGATCTACGTAGAAAAAATCTCAAAATGGACTACTCACACACCCGATTCTGACTTCTATGGCACAAAATACCCAAAAAAGCTAAGCTGAAAAATGTACATGGCATGTACTTTGGAGCACATGATGTGTACTATTATACATCCCACTAGGTGTGTACTTATACATTGATATATTAAAATGGGTCTACCTATGTAAAAGTAAATGACATGTACTTTAAAGTACATGTAGTGTACTGTCTAAAAACCAACATTCTGTGTTTGTTTTCACACGACCGAACACACAACCCTGTACCACCACACGATGTGTAATTAGAGTACATGATGTGTAATTAAGAAACAATCACATTCCCTGAATGGGAAGAACACACAGAGTGCTCCCCTAGAAAACATGTCATGTAACCTCGGTTTGCGGACGAGAAAACCCTCAGATCGCCCGAAACCCCTGTTTTCACCCCCAAAAAAACAGTTGGTCCTCAAGAGGCCCAAAGAAAGAAATATATGTATATAATAACTTTAAAGAACCAATTAAAATGGGATCTATGTAGAAAATGTAAATGGGCCAACTTTCGGGCAGAAACCACCGAAGATTCACTCGATTACATAGTCCACGATTGCTGCACGTCACACCAATGCGACAAGAGCTTCAAAACAACACCTCTCTTCACTTACCTCTCTTAATATATCTACCTATACATTTTCCCAATTATTTCAAAACCAATGAGTATCCACATAGGAGTATTGCACAAGAAGGAGGAGGAAAGAAGAGGAAGGAAAAGAAAAAAAAGAAAAAAAAAGAAAAAGAAAAAGGGTGCTCGGGCTGGCCCCAATGCCCGACTCGAGTTTATGCTTCACCTACAATAACATCCCCATTCCAGACACAATGATGGAGAAAAAATCTCAATCTAACACTCCATTCAAAATTTATTTCTAAAAAAACTTTTGTGATTAAATTAATATTTAATTTAATAAATATTAAATATTAATTATTCCGCTGAAATTCGAACGACTAAGATTCCCACAAAACTTCTATACTAGGGTAAAAACCCTATTCTCCGATAAACAGTGTGGTCATAAAAATTATCCGAGATCATATTGTTGGGGAAAATGACCATTTTACCCCTCCTGAGCATCTGAAGTAGAAGTTCAAATTTCTGCTCAAAACCACAGTCTGAAAAAACACAGGTTCTTATATGTGCATTAGAAAAGGTGGCATAAGAATTCATCAACAAAAATTATATTCCTATATTGGAATAAATTTTTTATATTTTTATAAATAATTTTTTTGTGGAATAATGTTAAAAATTAATATTGATAAGGTGTGTTTTATTTCAAAATTATAAAGGCTAAGGTATGATTATTTATCCCCTATACCTTTTTTGAATGGTGTTTTCAATGAGGGATAAAGGAAGAAACATAAATCTAGTGATATGTATTCTCCTAATGGGGGAAAACATATTATTAATTTGGAGTATATATTTATGTGAATTTTTAAAAAAATGGGGAAGCTATGATTTCAATGTACATATTTGGTGTGTGTGTAAAAATATAATTTTAGAACATGTATCTGTGAATAATTTGGTATGTTCCATGACCCCATGACCCCAAATTTATCCCTCCTAGGTTAGTAATGAAGGGAGGGGGATAATGATTCCTAAATCCCACCTCCAATAGGACACAGGTTGGTAAAAATCACCAAGGGTATACTATACACACAAATGGGAGGCATTGACCTCTTAGAATATAAGGAACCTGAGATAAGACAAGACCACCAAACAAATCATTCCCATAATAAAAGAAATGAATGATCTCAATACATTCATGTAATATCATACGAAATGAACAACTACAATAATGAAACCACATGTAGAAAAATGGAAAATCTTCGATAGTGACCACAAAGACCAAATAGCTCCTAAAAAACTCCATGATCTGGTAATGTCTATCCAAATCACTAAACAGTTCCTACATACCCAAAAATAGTTTATATAGACATAGAGTGATCATAAAAAGTATACACTACATGATCCTCCCTAGATCCTCTCATAAAAAATTAAATAAATCTTACTAAATCCCAATCAATAAAAAAGTAAAATTAACACATCATCGAAATAGGTGGACTAAGTTCATAGCCTCACCATTACTCTCTCAATAAATACCACATACATGTAATCATATAATATCAAAAAATATATAAAATTGATGGTACCCCACTACCACTCCCCTAATAGTTTTTCTCTCTCACCCCAACATCACACATCCTACACCATCTCTCTCTAATAAAAAAACATGCCCAAAAACACTAGGGAAAATATAATAAATCACACCTAAAAAATTTCATGATACCATCATAAAAATACCAATATCTATATAGACTCAAAAAAGTTTTTGGGATCCACCACAACCTATATGTCATGTATTATACCTCAACCCATCACAAACCATACAAAAAATATCTATAATAATCCTTAGGATATTATATCTGAAGATAAATGTGTGTGGAAGAATCCTAATCTATTATATCCCTCTACACATATATATGGGAAAATTAACCAATGTACATAACAACACATAATTATACTCCCAGGAGAAAATATTATGGGATATGGGGTAGTCATCCATCTATCCTTTCCAATCTATATGTTAGGGAAAACACCTTCCAAAATTACACTATTTGTTAGTCTCCCTACTGACATGGTTGGGGTAGCATATGAAATTGAATAACATAAGAATATATATAGCTCAAAACCACACTTTAGGAAACTACCTAACCTCAACATCAACTGCATCAATCACCTCCTAGAAACCCAACTACTAATTATAAGTACTATATATCCTATAAGAATTATTTCTATTAAATATTTCACATTACATTAATTACCAACTAAATTCCATTCCCTCCAAGAATAATTCTACCTTATCCATGGTTCAAAAATAATTATCATCATTCTAGAATTATTTCAATCATCCAAAACCAATGGTTTATACCATTTACATTCATTAACATTTCATAATTCCAGGTACTCTAGGACTCATCCTAAGATACCATAAAATATTCATAAACCAATAAAATTCAGTTTTATTAAGGAGTGGGTAAAGGAATGAAGGAAACAAGAAACCCAACCATACAAACTACAAATAAAATTCATAATAATAAATCTCCACATATTTTGGAAGAAAAAACAATGGAAAATCCCAACTTCAACCCGTTCCATCAGTCTTCGTGCCATCCACGAAACTACTATACATATCATCACCCATCTTGCTATATTAGGTTCCCACTTCCACCAATAATCCTGACATCCCCAACCATTTATCAACTGACCATCAGCCATCTTAGGCTCACCTATCACTGTGTATCAAGGCCTCTAAACTAGAGAAAATACACAAGGCAACAAGAAAACAACAAGTAGTCAACATGTAATCCACACCCTAAAACTAAGGAATCCAACCTTTTATAATAAAATGTGTTCACTCAGCCCTAAGAAATTTCCATTGAAAAATAAATAGTTTTTTATCATCTTGAATTAAATGATTCATTTATCACAAGATAAAACCATAGAAAACCCAAGGCATTAGTTATAAAAAACTATGAATTATTTAAACCTTCTTCAAGAAGAACATCAAATCCATTAGTTACAAGAGGAATGGTAATGATTAAATATGACTATTTATTAATTATACAATAAGAATTAAAAAATTTACAATCTTATATTGAACATTATAAACTGTAACATAAATATAACACCCCGGGCTTCCACGATACGCTTCTCATTCAATAATGCAATAGCTTGCATTGTACGCAACTTCGAGTTCTAAAACACCGCGATTAATCAAAGTAGCCGTTATGAATAGTAATAACCACCTTTTAAAATTATAGAAATTTTATATTTCAAAATGAACTTCATTTTTGTATTCGTAATATCGAAATTATCCTAAGTTGAATTTTTTGTAACTTTCTGAGAACTTCCAATTTTTTTTATGAATAGTGAAAAATACTTAAAACAACTTTTTTAATCAAAATAATTTATTGTGATAAATTATACTATTTAGTGGTTTTAAAGTATAATTAGAATATATTTTTACCATTTTATCCAATGGTGGTCATTAGAATTAATTTAACATTGAAATTGGACATAAACAATTGCCAATCTTTTGATATAAATTGTTTCTTAAAAACACGCTATTTGTTGTGATAGCGGGAATTAAGTATAAAATTAATTAATTCAACTTATATGTTTGGAATTTTGTAAAATAGATATCATTTTTGAATTCGGAATATCAATTATAGCTTAGGGTGAAATTTTGGCGTTGTTCTGAAAAACTTCAATTTTTGATGAATAGTGAAACCACTAAGTGGTAGTTAAATAACTGATTTTTCGTTTAAATGAAATATTACCACTTCTGTGATTTGATTTTCAAAAATCCGACATACATGGTTTTCATTAAGAAGTAAAATGTGGTTCAATGAGATTAAAATAATTTTTTGGTGAATTGTAACTTTTAAGTTCTTAATCGCGACTAGAGGTAATTAGTGTAGTTTAAGGTAAAAACAATGTTTTAATAATATGATATGAGATTGAAACTTGTCCTACTCCTATTGGATGAGTCATGGCCGACCAAGACAACCCATGGGTCAACTTGGGGACCCCATGGAGCCACTTTGGTTGGAAAATGACATTAATATATATTTATTTAATGTTAAAATTAAATTGACACAAACATGAGTTGTTTTAATAAAACAGTTTTAAGTGGGGTTAAACAAGTCCAAATTTTGATTATAAATATTCATTAGAAATATAAAAAGATTTCCTACATCATATTATTTTTTTTATAATTTTTAAATATTAAAAAAATTAAATTATTTATGACATCATGATGATGCAGTGAAGACCTCATTATTTAACGATTTAAATAAAATGGAAAGATAATGTAAATTCCAAAGCGTACACTTGTCAAATGCCTATTGGATGAGTAGAATTAGAACCCTTATCATCTTATCCTCGAATTATATAAGTGTGGGACCTCTAAAATCCGAAACTCATTTTATAATAAAGTGACTTTTCTTTACTTTCCAAGAGTGCCCCTCCTCTCCACTTATAAAAGGCCCCCACCTCTCCCACCTTATTCACACCTTCAAGCCATTTGGCTCGGCCAAACTCTACCCCAATACTCTCCCAACTTCCCCCTCTTACTCCTAGAAGCCTCAATTTGGGCAAAACCCTTCCCAAGGAAGCCTTTGGCTCAAATCAAAAAGAGTTACCCGATTTTGAGGTAATGTCTTCTCTAATGTTGTTTTGTTTTATTTTTCTTCTCCAAACCCCTAAACTCTTTTTATTAATTTCTTTTGTAACAACACCAGTATCCTAAATATACTAGTATGTTGTTATAAGAAGGATTCGAGCTACACTTACACACACCTACATCTAATGGTTAAAGAACATACGGTTTCTGTGGATGGAAAATTTCTGCCTCACGAAACGATGATTGTTCAACACTCATATAACACCTTCAAAGGTGGCCATTAAGATTTCACTATATTTATATATGATATATAATGTGTTTATGTTTTACTTATGCTTCTGTATTTATCATTTATGGCATACTTTATGATTCCCATTATGGGTAAAACGCGATAATTTCATTTTAGGAAGTGCGGACTACCGCCCCCTCAAAGTGATTTGAATCATTAATGCCATATGTGGGATGTATAAAGGATGGATTAAATGGTATTATACACTATATTATACTGTAATTATATTATAAATTTATATCATTATGATTCCGTTCCATTAAATACGAAATAGAAATGAAAGTAGCGTTCATGCGTACGTACGGCTTACCGTCTCCATGAACGGTGCATTTCATTTCTTACCTCTAAATGTTACGTGACATTATTAATGAATGTATATACTGGATATATATCATATATATGATATCTAAATCATTAATATAATTCTGGATATAATGGATATTTCACCACATGAACAACTTGTAATTATAAGAAGTTTATTTTTGACTCAAGTACCAAAGATCGACAAAACGACCGTTATTAACTTAAATAATTAAATAATGTTCATAACATGGTAATAAGTGATATAAATGGAATAATGAACATGAAAAAGGTTCTTAAGTAAATATAAATTAACTCTAGTTTATTATTCAGGAGGTTAAAGAACGGTCGAGTCAGGACAAGACGCAAGGTAAGGGAACTTCTTAACCCAACTTCCATTCTTTGGGTTAATCTCCTACTTTCAAATTATGTCATGATATTATTATGTCTTATTTTGTATTATTTATGTGTACCTATAGTGAATACACATAATATATCTATTTTATTTTAAAAATGATCTTTGTAAGGACTTCGTCTCAATCTCCTTTCATTGAGGCAAATTTGGTTTTATACACAAATTTATTTTATACGGTGTATAAACCACTTTGACTTTTACATTTATTCAAAAGGAATCTTTTTTATACGAAGCATTTACTAAACGACAAAAGGGAATGTTTTTGTCGTACGTATGCAGCGACAATGACTTCTCCGCCGCCGTGACCACTATTTGAGTTTCATATTCCTCCACAAGCCATACCTTTTTTAATGAAAAATAAATACCATGTTATAATTTTCTTTTATTTTGGTATTGAAAATGGATTTGAAAGCGTTTTTATTATATCAATGTGTTGTATTGATATCTTGTGATTGAAACGTGGAAATTTTATGTTTCCTTTATGCATGTTTTATGTGATATGATTATGTTATGGTTTATGATATGTTTAAAACTATTCATATGAGGAATGTATTGGACTTAATAAGTGACGGGTGGAGCCCGCTATAGCTCCTCGATGCATCGGTAGGTCTAATGAGACAACTAGATGTGGAATTGGCTGAGGCCCTTTCCCAATTTGATTTATGGTTTTGGCCGAGTCCTTAATCATTTTAGACGTCTTGGCCGAGGCCTTGACAAAATGTTTCAGAATGTCTGGCATTATAGATTCCCTCATTATGAAAGTGGTTATTGATATTGCATGTGATTATTTGACTAGTAGAATATCCATGTGAAGAAGTGGATGGAATTATCTCATTTTAATTTTTCCATATTATGTTGAAGTTCAAGTTTAAAAGGCTTTTGTTTTAGTTATACATTTCCTTAAATGTTAATGTTTATTTATGAAAGCTTCCGCTATATTGTTAACCTTACTAAGCATCTGAGCTCACCCCTTTCAATGTTTTAATATTTTTCCAGGATGTGAAGAAGTATTTTATGAATGACCTACAGGGGTAGTCAGGAAGGGATATGAGTGTGGACTATGAAGACCATGTTATTGTAGTTTGTTTACTTTTTGATGTTATGAAAGACTTATGAATGTATCTAGTGTTTCCAAGGCTACTAAACTAATCGGTCTTTCGAGACTTGATCTTTTGTGATCATGAAAATGTTACGAAGTAATGCACCGACTCTGGGTAGCTGGGGTCGGGGCATTACAGTTGGTATCAGAGGCACATTAGTACTAACCTTGGAAGCTAGATTTAGATAAACTCTGATTAGAGAACATAGCCCAAAGATAGACTTTGAGGATTAGTATAGAAGAACATCCTAGAATTTTGGTATTATAGAGATGTTATGAGTTTTCCGAGCAATACATCCCTGTCTGGATACGAGCAGGTAGAGGCGGCTCTGGCACAGATGTACCTAGGGGTAAAACCCGAAAACACCGCTTTGAGCTAGACTCGAACGGGAACTGGTGGATGACAACGGGCCTTGCTGCACTCTTGGTTACGACACTCCCGGGGGATATGCTTTGGATAATTCCCATTTTCTTTACAAACCACTATGAAGGGTTATGAGTATATACTTCCTCAAAGAAAACATTTTTATAATTATGGATTATATCCATAATTAGTTCAATTTATGTTAAGTGTTTTACAAGTATAGAATTATGTATTTTGATTCATGAACTAATCTAGTTTATGCCATTATTTAGAAATGGCGCCTAGTGGAAGGAATGGAAACCATATCAATGCATGCACTCCGTGTAGGGATTGCCCTCCTGCTCAGGATAATTATGGTGGGGCTAGTGATACAACTGGTGCTGATCAGCTTCTCACCGTACTGGGACAACTCACACAGGTTATGAATAACAACCTTACTCGTATGGAGCACCCTGATCCGCAACGTGGAGGATCAATGCTAGACCGTTTCATGAGGAAACAACCGCCAACCTTCAATGTGAGTACAAATACTATAGTAGCTGAGCAATGGATAAATTCCTTAGAAAAAATATTCCATGCCTTGGGGAGTAGTGAAAGGGAGAATGTTGTCATGGCAGTTTTCCGCCTCACTGGAGATGCCGATCAATGGTGGTCACTAATTCAAAACACAAAGGAAGATGATGAATTAACAAACATGGAATGGCAGGAGTTCAAAGAGCTGTTCTTAGAAAAATACTTTCCTCGAGACTATCGAGCGGATATGGAAAGGCAATTTCTAAGTCTGAGGCAGAAGGAGGATGAGAATGTCGCAAAGTATGAGGCTAACTTTACAAGGTTAGCAAGGTATGCTGCAGATTACATACGTAACCCAAGAAGTAAGACTGATCGTTTCTTTGATGGGTTGAAACCATTTCTCCGTCGAGCTTTAGTATCACAAACCTTCTCTTCATACGAAGATATTGTCTCGTGTGCTATCAAGACAGAAAAGGAATTCTCTAAGTCTTATGACAACAAAGTAAAGCAAGAGAAGAAGAGAACGGGGGAACAAGAGACAGATAAAGGGAAAAAGGGAAAGAAGGATTTTCTAGTATGTGATAATTGTGGGAAGAATCACCCTGGTACGTGCCTAAAAGGAATGGGAGTTTGTTATAAATGTGGGGAAAAGGGTCACCAGGCTCGTGATTGCAAGGGAAAGAAAGAGGCTGTCAAAGTTGAATGCTACAATTGTAGGGAAATGGGACATTATGTAAATGAATTTCCTAAGCGTTAAGGAAACTTACCTCAGAAAAGTCCAAGGGATCAAGGCCAATCTTATGCTGTGACTACAGTTGAAGCGGAATAATTAATGTATTGGTGCTTTTGGACTCAAGGATTATATTCTGGTTATAAGAATAATGTGATATATATAAAGATTATACTGCAGTACTTTTTGATTTCAGTAAGGTTTTAATATGATTAAGGTAATCATATTTTTAGTATGTGACAATAAGAGAAACTTTTCTTTGTTTGGGGAATCTGATGTTACAATTGATTTTGGAATTTTGAGACCTTTTAGAGAAAGTCTGGATGGAGGTATTTTGGATAACTATTAAGGTTGGAATGGATTAAGTTGAACCATGGATAGTATTGTTTAAGGTTAAAGCATTTCTGAAGATTATTTTTGGAATATTATAATACTATAGTTTTAGGAAAAGGACAACCTGCAGGGTGGGGAATAACCCGTCGCGTCGGACAAAGCTGCAGGAATCGAACCCACAATCAAAGTGTGACAGGCCTTTATTTCCTACCACTAGCCTACATGAAGTCCCTGGTTATTACAAAATAATTTTACTAATCTAAATGGTATGTGTTAATATTTGGAATCTTATACAATTAGGATAAATATAATATTTTTGAGTTATATTACCTTTTAGCGTGAAAGATGGGTTTTTGGTAAAAATTTGTTAAAGAATGAAAGTCTAAATGACAAGTATGTATATTCCCTTACATTCTTAGAAAATCTCCTAAATAAATTCCTCAACTTTTTAAAAGTTAACTCAAAACAAAAATGTTGTCGGTTAACTTTTCCTACTGGGGAATCAATGATCGTTTAACCAATCAGAAGTTTGTGATTTTCTTGTAGTCAAACTTTCTCCTAATCCTGTTTTCTATAACTCTCCATCAGACCTTGATGGTTTTTTTCTCCTCCATATCTATATTTTCATAGAATCCTAGAATGGGCTATATCGGGTGACCTTTGTACTTATCTTGCTTTCTTTTAATGTTATATATTTATTAACCTTATTTCTGATGTTGGTTTTCCTCAAAGGTATTTTCTCTTTTCAACCTTTTATTTTCAAAGAAAAATTTCAAATTGCAAGGACACAATTTATTGAAGGAGGGGAGAATGTAACACCCCGAGCTTCCACGATACGCTTCTCATTCAATAATGCAATAGCTTGCATTGTACGCAACTTCGAGTTCTAAAACACCGCGACTAATCAAAGTAGCCGTTATGAATAGTAATAACCACTTTTTAAAATTATAGAAATTTTATATTTCAAAATGGACTTCATTTTTGTATTCGTAATATCGAAATTATCCTAAGTTGAATTTTTTGTAACTTTCTGAGAACTTCCAATTTTTTTATGAATAGTGAAAAATACTTAAAACAACTTTTTTAATAAAAATAATTTATTGTGATAAATTATACTATTTAGTGGTTTTAAAGTATAATTAGAATATATTTTTACCATTTTATCCAATGGTGGTCATTAGAATTAATTTAACATTGAAATTGGACATAAACAATTGCCAATCTTTTGATATAAATTGTTTCTTAAAAACACGCTATTTGTTGTGATAGCGGGAAATAAGTATAAAATTAATTAATGAAACTTATATGTTTGGAATTTTGTAAAATAGACATCATTTTTGAATTCGGAATATCAATTATAGCTTAGGGTGAAATTTTGGCATTGTTCTGAAAAATTTCAATTTTTGATGAATAGTGAAACCACTAAGTGGTAGTTAAATAACTGATTTTTCGTTTAAATGAAATATTACCACTTCTGTGATTTGATTTTAAAAAATATGACATACATGGTTGTCATTAAGAAGTAAAATGTGGTTCAATGAGATTAAAATAATTTTTTGGTGAATAGTAACTTTTAAGTTCTTAATCGCGACTAGAGGTAATTAGTGTAGTTTAAGGTAAAAAACAATGTTTTAATAATATGATATGAGCTTGACACTTATCCTACTCCTATTGGATGAGTCATGGCCGACCAAGACAACCCATGGGTCAACTTGGGGACCCCATGGAGCCACTTTGGTTGGAAAATGACATTAATATATATTTATTTAATGTTAAAATTAAATTGACACAAACATGAGTTGTTTTACTAAAACAGTTTTTAAGTGGGGTTACACAAGTCCAAATTTTGATTATAAATATTCATTAGAAATCTAAAACGATTTCCTACATCATAGTATTTTTTTTTACAATTTTTAAATATTAAAAAAATTTAATTATTTATGACATCATGATGATGCAGTGAAGACCTCATTATTTAACGATTTAAATAAAATGGAAAGATAATGTAAAATCCAAAGCGTACACTTGTCAAAAACCTATTGGAGGAGTATATTTCGAAGCCTTATCATCTTATCCTCGAATTATATAAGTGTGGGACCTCTAAAATCCGAAACACATTTTATAATAAAGTGACTTTTCTTTACTTTCCAAGAGTGCCCCTCCTCTCCACTTATAAAAGGCCCCCACCTCTCCCACCTTATTCACACCTTCAAGCCATTTGGCTCGGCTAACCTCTACCCAAATACTCTCCCAACTTCCCCCTCTTACTCCTAGAATCCTCACTTTGGGCAGAACTCTTCCCAAGGAAGCCTTTGGCTCAAATCAAAAAGAGTTACCCGATTTTGAGGTATTGTCTTCACTAATGTTGTTTTGTTTTATTTTTCTTCTCCAACCCCCTAAACTCTTTTTATTAATTTCTTTTGTAACAACACCAGTATCCTCAATACACTAGGATGTTGTTATAAGAAGGATTCGAGCTACACTTACACACACCTACATCTAATGGTTAAAGAACATACGGTTTCTGTGGATGGCGAATTTCTGCCTCACGAAACGATGATTGTTCAACACTCATATAACACCATCAAAGGTGGCCATTAAGATTTCACTATATTTATATATGATATATAATGTGTTTATGTTTTACTTATGCTTCTGTATTTCTCATTTATGGCATACTTTATGATTGCCATTATGGGTAAAACGCGATAATTTCATTTTAGGAAGTGCGGACTACCGCCCCCTCAAAGTGATTTGAATCGTTAATGCCATATGTGGGATGTATAAAGGATGGATTAAATGGTATTATACACTATATTATACTTTAATTATATTATAAATTTATATAATTATGATTCCGTTCCATTAAATACGAAATAGAAATGAAAGTAGCGTTCATGCGTACGTACGGCTTACCGTCTCCATGAACGGTGCATTTCATTTCTTACCTCTAAATATTACGTGACATTATTAATGAATGTATATACTGTATATATATATATCATATATATGATATCTAAATCATTAATATAATTCTGGATATAATGGATATTTCACCACATGAACAACTTGTAATTATAAGAAGTTTATTTTTGACTCAAGTACCAAAGATCGACAAAACGACCTTTATTAACTTAAATAATTAAATAATGTTCATAACATGGTAATAAGTGATATAAATGGAATAATGAACATGAAAAAGGTTCTTAAGTAAATAGAAATTAACTCTAGTTTATTATTCAGGAGGTTAAAGAACGGTCGAGTCAGGACAAGACGCAAGGTAAGGGAACTTCTTAACCCAACTTCCATTCTTTGGGTTAATCTAATACTTTCAAATTATGTCATGATATTATTATGTATTATTTTGTATTCTTTATGTGTACCTATAGGGAATACACAATATATATTTATTTTATTTTAAAAATGATCTTTGTAAGGACTTCGTCTCAATCTCCTTTCATTGAGGCATATTTGGTTTTATACACAAATTTCTTTTATACGGTGTATAAACCACTTTTACTTTTACGTTTATTCAAAAGGAATCTTTTTTATACGAAGCATTTACTAAATGAAAAAAGGGAATGTTTTTGTCGTACGTATGCACAGACAATGACTTCTCCGCCGCCGTGACCACTATTTGAGTTTCGGCTTCCTCCACAAGCCATACCTTTTTTTAATGAAAAATAAATACCATGTTATAATTTTCTTTTATTTTGGTATTGAAAATGGATTTGAAAGAGTTTTTATTATATCAATGTGTTTTATTGATATCTTGTGATTCAAATGTGGAAATTTTATGTTTCCTTTATGCATGTTTTATGTGATACGATTATGTTAGGGTTTATGATATGTTTAAACCTATTCATATGAGGAATGTATTGGACTTAATAAGTGACGGGTGGAGCCCGCTGTAGCTCCTCGATGCATCGGTAGGTATCATGAGACAACTAGACGTGGAATTGGCCGAGGCCCTTTCCCAATTTGATTTATGGTTTTGGCCGAGTCCTTAATCATTTTAGACGTCTTGGCCGAGGCCTTGACAAAATGTTTCAGAATGTCTGGAATTATACATTCCCTCATTATGAAAGTGGTTATTGATATTGCATGTGATTATTCGACTAGTAGAATATCCATGTGAAGAAGTGGATGGCAATATCTCATTTTACTTTTTCCATATTATGTTGAAGCTCAAGTTTAAAAGGCTTTTGTTTTAGTTATACATTGCCTTAAATGTTAATGTTTATTTATGAAAGCTTCCGCTATATTGTTAACCTTAATGAGCATATGATCTCACCCCTTTCAATGTTTTAATATTTTTCAAGGATGTGAAGAAGTATTTTATGAATGACCTAAAGGGGTAGTCATGAAGGGATATGAGTGTGGACTATGAAGACCATGTTATTGTAGTTTGTTTACTTTTTGATGTAATGAAAGACTTATGAATGTATCTAGTGTTTCCAAGGCTACTAAACTAATCAGTATTTCGAGACTTGATCTTTTGTGATCATGCCAATGTTACGATGTAATGCACCGACTCTGGGTAGCTGGGGTCGGGGCATTACAATAAACAATATATAACATTCTATCTAGAAAATCAATAGGTAAACTATTAATATTACACAAGAACATGTCATCACTACAACTCAAAAAAAAATTATTTCTTTAATTTAAGTTTGATCTTAATTAAGGTTAATTCACATATTAACCAAAGAGATAAAGCGTGAAAAATTTATGATTTCAATTAAAATAAGGAGAAGAAACTAATCCTTTACCTCAATTCTTTTAACATTCTTCAAGTAAGAATATAAAAAAGCTCAAATCCCTAATCCCTTCTCCCACAAGTAACTGATAGTCCCTATGGGTGCCATGCTAGGAACACACCATCAAACATCAAACAAACTCCATGAGAAAAAAAGGAGATCAACCACCATATCATGTAAATATATAACAAGATAGAACAAAACTAATCAGAAAATAAACCATAATGTAAAGTGAAAAAATCATCACATATCACCACATATTGAACATAGGAAGTCGATGATCAATCCCAATTGAATGGGAATCGAAACACCTTCAAATAGAACCCCTAGTTTCCTAGGGTTTGGGATAAATTTATGATTTTAGAGAGAATAAAAGTGTGATTCATAATTTATAGTCACACCATAATACACACATTTAAGGAGTAGATGGGTCATTCACAACAAGAATGGATTCAGTTTAAGAACCATTGCAAAATGCATCACCCCAATCCTACAAACCTGGATAAATTCACATCATGAACATATTGTTCACATCATGAATTTTGGGGGTTATATCCTCTGAACCTAACCTATCATCCATTTAATTCATGTACTAATGGTTCACATCATGAATTACACCTCACAAACAACCCTTACTCAAGCTATAAATATCCATTTGGGATGTGGAATTCTATCTCACATCATGAATTACTCTTCAAATAATGAATTCCTATTTATTTTATATTTCAGCTAATAAAACCCAACAAAGATACTCCAGGATTCCTCAAAGCACCTTGAGCTTCAATAAAATGCTAAGGAATAGGATAAAAGGATTGATTCCATTATATCAGATACCTCTTAAACAATTCACACCCTCAAAATTTAAAACCAAACTCAGAGAGGAGAGATGGAAAACGGGTCACCCAAACAACAACCCCATGAGATACCTCTCAAGAATATCTCTATTGGAGGAACAAAAAAACCTTATCTAGAGAAACAAGGCAAAAAAAATACACCATACTCCCCCAGGGGAGATACCGATAAAATTGAATCAAATCCAAAAATAGGGAATCAAATAAAATAGAACTATCCCATAAGATAGATAAAGGTCAACATTGATAAAAAATTACTACAAAAGAAGAGTCAAGTATCAAAAAAATTGGGATAATAAGTGCATATGTACAACTCACATTATGAGGTTCTCTCCTCCATTCCACCATGTCACTATAGGACACAAACTTTGGGAATAAATTTCCCCTACAATACCTTTTCTTGGTGGTTCATGATCTCTAAAAGCCACTTCTTGAAGGCCGTGTCATCACCAATGTCAATATCTCTATAATAGATGAAGTGAGGATCATCATGAAGATAGTGGAAAATCTATAACACATGAAAGACATCTTGAATCCAACTCATCTGTAAGGGAAGTACTATCCGGTATGTGATGACTCCAACATGTGGAAACACCTCAAAAGGAACAAAAAACTGAGGAGAAATATTACTCCCACAACCAAACCATCATTGCCCATGATTATGAGTCACATTTAAGAACACATTATCTCTAATTTCAAACTCTACATGTCTCCTCCTTTGGTTATCATGGGACTTATGATGATACTATACCACTTTCATCCTCTAATTAATAACCCAAAAAATCTATGTCATGCTTTGCACTAGTTCTAGCATGAGAATTACTGATTCTACAACCCTAGTCCAACACAGCAGAGAACACAATGTTTGACTGTATGAAGTTTCAAATGGTTCCTTGCAAATGGTGGAGTGGAAACTATTGTTATATGAAAAATCAATTAAGGGTAGGTGCCTCACCCAAGAACATATAATATATAGTACACATGCATGAAATATGTCTTTAAGAGTATGTATATTCTTTTCTATCTAATCATTTATATATGGAATAAAAGTGATTATTTAGTATAAATAAGATCCAAAAGCATACATGATACCTCTCCACACCCTGGAGGTGAATTGAGGATCATGATTAGATATGATCATCCTCAATACTGTGAAGTATCACCACATACTTCAGATTTTGCCTCAAGAAAACCTCTATTGTTGTTGACTCCTTGATTGCTAAGTAGTGAGACAATTTAATCAAATGGTATACTAATACTCATATATCATCATATCCTCCTTAATATTGAGGTAAATTAAAGATGAATTCCATTGAAATTTCCAACCACTTCATTGGAAAATATATCCATTGGTTGAAGTAAACCACTGGGAACACAATTATTGGCCTGTATCATGTGGAAGAATAAACATCTTGAAACAAACTCTGCAACTTAATACTTCAACCCAAACCACCAAAAATTGACTCTCAGAGCAAGGTAAATATTTATCACACCAAGATTCCTTTCTAGGGGTGAGCTGTGGAACTCATAGAGAATCATCTCTCACATTACTGAAGGAACAAAAAGTCTCCCATGAAATAACTCCCAATGTTGGTCATCCTTAGACAATCCATTAGGGGAATAAACCCAAATAACTTGATATCACTAGAATTATACCTTGGAATCCCCCATTTGGGAATTTAATACCCATTACACTAAATAAAACTACACCACCATCTAAAAATGGAATTTTCTACTAATAACCTCTCCCATATCAGGATTCATCATTAAAAGATATTTCATCACTATCCAAGAGTCTCTAGACTCACACAAAACAAAACTACATGAATTATTTCTTAGTAAATTAGCTACAACATTACCCTTTCCTATCATATAATAAATATCAAAGTCATAGTTCCACAATAATTATATCCTCTATTTTTTTCCAAGTATAGGTTATGATGGGAGAAGAAAAACCTTTTGATATTATGAGCGGTGAAAACCATAATGTGATCTCCAATAAGGTAGCGCCACTATAACTTCAAGGAAAACACAACTGCTATCATCTAAATATAATGGTTTGAATAGTTATCTTCAAAGGGGATTAAATACCAAGATAAATAATAAATAAATACTCTCTACTACATCAGGAAACTACCCAAGCCAAGATATGAAGTGTTATAGAAAACATTAAACTGAAATCCCTCTTTTGGAAAATTGATGGACTAGGGTTTTGAAGAAATTCTCCTCCAGGTACTCAAAAACAGTCTAACACAAGCCAGTCCTTGAGAACACATGGCCCTTTCTATTCATGGCTGTCAGATGAGTTAAAATATGAGAGACAAAAAGAATTCACCTCCAATAATAGATTAAAAGATTGAGGAAACTCTACACCTTTATAACATTACTGGGGGATTCCCAATAAAATACCATCTCTATAATATACCAACATCAACCATAGGGTCATTTACAGAATGTCACATGTTCTCATGTATACCTCCTCATATGCAATAGGACACGTGGCATTCCAGAATAGACCTTGTGGTTCGGGTTTGGATGTTATAAAATGGTGATAGAGGTTTAGGTTACTAATTAACATTTTCTTCTCTTTATTTGTATTAGGTAAAGTTATATAGAAGATAGTATGTTAGTTTCTAGCCAAAACTATGTAACAAACCTCCAAGTTTCTATAAATGGGAAAATATGTTTTTCTATTATAGTTTATTAAACTCACCTTCGGTAAAACTCATGATATTTATATGTATTTTATAATATTTCTTATATTTTCATGCATAATGACTAGGAATGTAGGTTAAAATTCCACACAAACACACACACACACATATATATATACACTTATTATTGTTCTGTATAGTAGTTATTTAATTAAATGCCTTAATTTAGGCTATCTATTCATGATAGTTTATCGTTGTGGGATATATCTCTGTTGCATGCTATTGTGATATATATTTATTGGCATTAATTAGTTGAAGTGAACATGATATTGTATTAGTATATATATGATTACTATGACTAACGTTTAGATATGGAGACAAGATTTAGTACTGGGAGGGTTATACTATGGGTTGAGGGTAGACTCATAGGGATGCCTTTTTGTGATACCATAGATTGGATAAGATATAATTATATTCCTAATGTTTTTATTTAATTCAGATATGCCTCCTCAGAGATGTTTTATGGGGCCACTAGTTGTGGTAGCCTAGGCTGGTCCCATGCCACCACCTATGGTACACGAGGATATACCTCAACACACTCTTGTACCAACATAGAAAATTCAGGTTCCAGATCCCATTCATCCTAGAATTTTTTGGATAGTTCATATCCAGGGCACATCCACACAGAGGAACATGACTGATTATGCTCGAGATTTCTATCTCCTATGCACTATGACATTCTAGAGAACTGGTGTCCCTCAATATGAGGAGGATTGGCGGGTCATTATTGAGAGAATATTTAAACTGGTCCAGAATCCCAAGGAAGGGCATGCGATCCTAGAAAAATTCATATTTTAGGGACCCTTTAGAAGTTGGTTGAATTATATGATCCAATATAGGAGACAATAAGGTCCTACTTGGATGATCTTCAAGGAGCTTTTTCTTGAGTAGTAATTTACCAACATGATGAAACTAGGCTATGACAAGTAGTTCATTGAATTACTATTGGGTTCCATGACTATATCTTCATATTCTACCGGATTTATGGATTTTACTCACTTTTATCATTTGTTAACTTGGAACAAGGATCATAAGGATCAGAAGGTTGATATAGGATTTCAATAATATATTAGATGTTAGGTAAGAGTTTTTGAACTAACAATGTATACATAGGTTGTTTTCAAGGCCCTAAACATTGAAAAGGTATTGTAGGAGGATAGAATATCAGTCTTACTTCCCGCCCATAGCGGGCTAGTGACTGGGCTTCCTCTCACTAATATGTGAATTCATTATAGAAGTAAGAAGAGGAAGACTAGATTAGTGCAGAAGAGTACCAATATAAACGTGTAATATAGTGTACCTTCATTATCCCCTCTATAAGGAGTTTCATAATGTTTTAACTATGTAAAGGTTGGACATGTTCGTTGGTTCTGTACTGAACCTCGCAACATATGTCGACAATGAGGGAAGATGGGACATCTTCAATAGTATTTCTCTAATATTTCTTGGCTGAGCTTTCATAGAGCTAGGGGTAAGATACAAGGATAAATATGGGGTTCTCAGTAGTGGAATCAGAGTAGTCATACACCCCAAGGATAGGGAGGAGGAGGCGAGGCAAGTCACATGTATGTTGTGGATCAGACTCTAGAATATGGAGGAGAGGTACCATCTATTGTTCTTGGTATAGTTCTGATTAACTATACTTTTTCTACTACCTTATTCAATACTATTTCTTCCCAATCTTTCATTTCTACATAAGTAGTTACTAAAATTAAATTACCTATCAAGTTATCATCTAAGTTAGTCTCCCTTGATACACCATTGGGTACGAGAGTGGATCATCTTAATTGATTCCCAGAGTGTCCAATAGTCATAGAAGACTATGGAAATATGTGGAAATTCATGATTCTAAGGATTATGACTTTTGATGTGATATTCAACATGAACTGGATGACCATATTTTGAGATCAATTTTTTTATATCATAAATGGGTATCTTTTACTTATATAAAGGGATAAAAGTTTTTGATGACTATAGAGTGGGAACTGGGAGTAGGCAGAGTTGGAGTGAACTTGATCCAGCTCAGTACAATCGTACAACTGTTGGAGAGATTGGCCCTTTCAATAGAATCTGTGGAAACCACCTCATTTTTCCTCCAGTTGTGGATACCTTTTAAGAAGTCTTTCCATATTACTTCACTGGAATCCCTAATGATAGATGAATTTAGTTTGAGCTAGAGCTCGTACTAGGTGGGAAAACCATTTTGATACCCCCTTATCATATGGCTCTAACCAAGATGAAGGAGATCAAGGTACAACTATATGATTGGAGAGAAATGTATTTATCATACCTATTACATCACCTTGGTGTACACATATTTTTTTTACTAAGAAGGAAAATGGTGGTATTCAACCATGCATTGATTATTAGATGCTAAAATAGGTGATGATGAAGAACCGATATCCATTTCCCAGGATCGATGATCTTTTCAATCAACTATGGAGATAATTGTGTTTCTATAAGATTTATCTTCAATTGGTCTACCACCAGTTGAGAGTTAGGGAGGATGAAATTCCAAAGATAAAGTTTCAGAGAAGAGTTGGATTCTATGAGTATTTGGTGATGCCTTTTAGACTGAAAAATTAGCCAGTAGTGTTTATGACCCTCATGAACAAGATATTTCATCTATACTTGGACTCTTTCTCTGTAGTGTTCTTCAATGCCATCCTTATCTACTCATAGACACTTGAGCAACATGCTAGGCACCATGATATGGTCATGAGCATGCTTCAAGAACACATAATTTATGTCAAGATGTAAACATGTGAATTCTATATTAAAGAGGTGAAGTTCCTAGGACATGTTGTTTCTGAGACTAGTATATTAGTAATCCTAGAGATGGTAGAGGTATTCATGTCTTGGATATGTCTCCATATGATTTTTGAGATTATGAGCTTTATGGGTTTAATAGGATGTGACTAGTGGTTTATCCAAGATTGATCCCAACTATCAGAACCCATTAAAGCACTGAAAAAGAAGGGAGTGAAGTTCCATTGGTCATACCAATGTGAAGATGATTTTCTTGAGATAAAGATAAGGTTGATGGAAACCCCAGTACTAACACTCCCTGAGCTGGGGATTGGTTATTCAGTGTACTTTGATGCACTTGGCATTAGTATGGGAGCAATGTTGATGAAAGGATAGAATGTAGTTGTCTATGGATCTCCTCATCTATGAAAACATGATAATAAATACCCTATACATGACTTAGAGCTAGTATCTATGTTCCATGCTCCAAAATGTTAGAGACACTATCTTTTTGGTGAGATATTTATTATTTACATAGAACACAAGCGCCTTCACTATATCTTCACACAGAGGTACTTGAACCTAAGAAAGAGGCGTTGGGTTGAGTATCTATAGAAATTAAAATTTGATATGGAATATTCTCTAGGGAAGGTAAATATTTTAGTGTATTCACTTAGACGCAAGACACAGGTTGAGTAGGAACTTGTCGAGAGGTCCTCATAAGAGAAGTGGTGCTTGATGAGTTTTTTTGGTTTAATGGAGGATAGATGCCTAATAGAATCACGGTTCTATGATTTTTTCACCCTTTCTAGTCACATCGTCACTTTTAGAGCAGGTAAAGTCTGAAAAGAATTCTAAATTAGAGTGTGTAGTAATGAGGGAACAACTAGCTGGGGACAACTCAATGCCCGGATGGTCGACAGAAAATGATGACATGATCTTGGTACATGGAAGAGTACTAGTACCTATATCCATCAGAGAGGAGATGATGATGTATTACCATACCTATAAATGGGATGTATATACTTGTGTGACCAAGATGTATCGGGACTTCAGGAAACCATTCTAGTGGCTAGGGATGAAGAGAGACATTCTTATTTTTGTCTTCTGATGCCTCACTTATCAGATGGTGAATGTTGAGCAATAGTTTCCTGGTGTGTTGTTGTAGACACTCCTAATACCTATGTGGAAGTGGGAATAAATCATGATAGAATTTTTAGGGGTTACCCATGACCTCGATGAGTCTTTATTTAGTCTGGGTGATTTTAGATCAGTTAACAAAGTTTTCTAACATCTTACTGGTCAGAGAGACTCACTAAGTGGGGGATCTGGGAAATATACTTGTCTAAGAGAACACGTACCTTTATTGATTCCCATTAAGAACTGTTTTAGATATGGATTCACATTTTACATCATGTTTTTTGCAGGTATTACAAAAATTCCTAGGTACTTAGCTGAGATTGAGCACGACGTACCATCCTCAGACTGAGGGACAATCTAACTAGACTATACCCATATTGGAGGATATGCATTGAGCTTGAATGCTATACCTTGGTGGAGTATGGGATTACCACCTAGCATTGATTGAGTTTTCATACAATAATAGTTATAATGATTCGATTTAAATTGAACCTTATGAGGCTCTATATGGGAAGACATTTCACTAACTGTTGTGTTGGAATGAGATAGGTGAGGTAGTAGTTGTTGGAACTAGTATGGTACAAGAGACATTTGAGAGAGTTTAGCTGATACAAAAGGTATTGATCACCACTCAATGAAAAGATAGATCATATTATAACCATAGGAAGAGGCCCTTGGAGTATTTAGTGGGAGATTTGGTTTTCTTGAGAGTAAATCCTTGGTTAGGGAACAAAGATATAGGGAATTAGAGAAATATATCACTACGTTTTGTTGGACCCTTTGAGATCACCGAGCGGATAGGGGAAGAGGTGTATCATATGAACCTACTTTATTGATATCGAGGTATTCCTGATGTGTTCCTTATGTCATAACATCATAGGTACATACCCAACCCTATTCATGTTATTAATTATGATGATTTTGAGATGGAGACTGATGCATCTTATGAGGATAATCTGGTGTGGATCATAGATCAAAGCGAGAAGGCGTTTTGAGGAAATATGGGACCACTAGTCTGAATTCGGTAGTAGCATGGACATATATATAAATAGAAATGGGAATGTGAGTATGATGTTAGAGCTTAGTGTCCTGATTTGTTCAAGTAAGACCACTAGAGATACTTCTAAAGGATGAGAAGTTGATAGAGGTGAATAATAATAATATCTAGTTTTTTACATAGATAATAAAAACCCTGTTGTTGATAAATTATAAGTGTATTATGTGGAAAACAATGACTTATAAATAAAGATAACTTAATAAAAGTTTTAAAGTCTTTGTGTAAGGGTAAAATACCAATTAACATAGTTGAGTAATCAATAAAATATTTTCAGAGTTAGGTTCTGAGTTAGTAAGAGATTCCGAGGCCCGTAAAGCCTCAATGAATATGGAATAAAAATATTAAATATATTATATTACATGCATTAAATTTATTCAAAATAATTGAATAAATTCAAAATGGTGTGTTCTATAATAAATATGAGACCACCGTTAGGTCTGATACATGATGTTTACCCTAGTATGGGTATAAAATTTGTAAGCATCAGACGTTTAGACAACTCACTCGTGAGAATAAATTATTTTTTTTATTATATATATATATTTAATATTTTAGTATCTCCAAAATGGTGAATCATATGATAAATATGATACTACTATTAGGTCTGGAACATGGGGTTTTCTGTAGGTGGGGTATAACTTTTATATAAGTCAGGTGTTTGTCAACATCACATGTAATAAAACCTTTATTATATTAAATTATTTATTTATTCTTTTTTTTATAATAATAAATAATTAATATATCCCAAAAAATACATCGTATGAGAAATCTGAGACCACCTTTAGGTCCATAATGTTGTGTTTACACTACGTGGGGCATAACTTTTATTCCAATAAGGAATTTGGTCATGTTTCCCATTACTATAAGTTATATAATTTTATATTAACAAATATATATCATGTTATTAATTTAATTAAAAAATATACTATAAATGTTCTCTATTGGAATACAGAGACTCCAATGAAGCATGTGGGGTGGTTTCAAACCATCAAATTAGAGCATTTTTGGTAGATTAAAAATAAAAAATGCCTTATTAAGTATAAATAAATGACTCTGAATTCAATTTTATATTGAATAATGGATTTAAAATGAGTATTAAATTCCTTGGGTCTTAGAACTATGCATGCATCCTTGATTTCTTCATATACCCAATCAACTCTTTTTTTTTGTGATCTTCTCACATTCAATACTCCTTGTACGCGATCTCGTGTCCAATGAGTGGTTGGTTTCTCCAAAGAGCCAAATTTTTTTTATTCTCCTCCTTTAGTGTGTGGAACCTATAGAAGAAGGTAAGTTTTTTATTTTATTTGATTATTATTCTATTATTATTATTTTTTTTATTTTAACAAAAAGGGAAAATTCTGGAAATTGATAAATTCTAAATAATAATAAAAATGAAAATTTTAAATTCATAAACCTAAATTACATATGAATATTTTCTCTAGAAAATTATCAAAAGATATATATATATATATACACACACATATATTTGTATGTATTTATGTAGGTATTTATATATATATATATATATTGATAATCACTTGAAATGTTTAATGATAATTTATTAAAATTATGAAATGTAAATTATTTCAGATTATCAAGAAATATTTTTTAAATAAATTATTTATGGATAATTATGTGAAATTTATCCCAGGTTATTTTTTTTAAAACAATTATCAATATATATATATATATTGATAATTACATTTATATTTTGAGGACAATTTATTAAAATAAAATTATAAGAGGATAATAAATTATCAAATTTAATTATAAAAATAATGATTGTAAAAAAATATCAAAAGATAATTATAAAGGATAATTTATGATAAGATTATAAAATATAATTATAAAAAAGATAATTTAAAATTAAATAATCAAAAGATAATTTTAAAGGAAAATTTATAATAAATTATCGAAAGATAATTATAAATGATAGTTTATGATAAAATTATCAAATATAATTATTAGATGTTAATTTGTATAAAATTATAAAATGATAATTATAAAGGATAATTCATAATAGATTATCAAAAGACAATCATTCTTGAGGAGAATAAATAGAGAAAATGCGTTAACCTAAACGATAATTTGGAAATTGTCCTGAAGAGAGAAAGTATCAACGCATGTGATATTTTATTTCTTTTTGAAATAAAATAGTTGGTTTGGGTTTTAGGGTCCATTGAAGAACCTCGATCATTGACATGTAAAATTATTTGATAAAAAGACATCAAATACGAATCTTGAATGGTTTTTTCCTACCTTTTTACATTGATGAATTTTGAGGTAGGAAGTTCCTTGTCTTTGTGGGCTCTTGTTTACACGTATTTCCATACTTGATTTATGTGTTTTTTTTGATCCTGTACTTGGATTATGATCACATGTGGGTGCGTGTAGCCCATGGTAAAGTATGTTTTGATTCCATGAGATTGATATGATATCTTTATTCCATGATGATGTTTAATTAGCATGTTGATGTATATGATGATGCTATATTTCTCAGGGTGTGTACTATGGTTTTTATCATGCTATAAATTTTCATGTTTTCCTTAGAGGATTGTTATGTGTATACATGAGAGGTGGTTGTCTTGGTATGATTACTCCTTGTGGGTGAACACATTATGTGCGATGGAGATGATGGAGAAACATGATAACCTTGTAACATGGCATCTACTCGATGCCTTTTGGATTCAGAGTAGATGGCTGACACATGATGCCTTGTGGCTTCCTTGTGTTACTAGATGCCTTTTGGATTTCCGATAGGTTATAGATACTTGATTCCTTGTAGATCCCAAGTATTAACCGATTATATATAGATTCTGAGTATTTTATTTTCACTCGATGCCTTATGGATTCTGAGTGAATCATCAACAACTTTATGGTTTTTTTGTATACTTAATGAAATACATTACACTTTTTTCATGGAGCCGAAGCACGTATATTCGAGGGTTTATGGTGGATTGGTTAGTGCATGACTACTCAGTTTTTGATTGTGTATTTCTATGCTTCTTATGCATTTATTGTTACTATGGAATACGATTGTATAATTGATCATATAAGGTTAAGGATGCATCAGGGGTGTCCTACTAAGTCTTGTAATCACAACCTACTTAGGAATTTCGATGCACCTATAGATTTCATGAGGGACCCAGTGATGGGAAAGTTCCATGTGGAAGACTACTGACTTGACGATCATGGAGCTGGTGATATTCTATTATATATATCGGTAGGACCTATAGTTTATTAATTGTTTTTATCTGCTTTAGTTACACTAGTTATGATTTCGACTTTGGGAGATACTTTATTTGTAATACATGTATGCCATATTTTAATTTCCTCATGTTTACTATGATTATTTATTTTATTGGATATTGTTTATTATCAGTCCTATGACCTGATACTGAGGGTATAATCTCCCCACTGACGGTCTCAGACTCTCACTGCTAGTCAACAACCTTCTGTGTATAGAGAGGTGCTCACGATGGAATGTGGAATTCCAGAACGAACCCTATGGTACAAGATGGAATGTTAAAATCTCAATCTTCAAAAGATACAATACTAAAAAAACACCAGGACATGACATTCCCCAAGAAACAAACTTCATGAATCCAGAAATCACACATCGACAGTTTCTCAAAGAGCTTATTATAATGAATATCATGAAAAACAGAATGTATATTCTATTTGAAGTCTTCCTTAGATTCAACATATACAATGATTTACTCAATAAAAACCACCATAAATTGGACTTGAAAATATTTTAACACTACATTCAGCAATCCTGTGAATACAAATGGATCATTTTTCACGCCAAATGTCATTACAAAGAACCCATGATTCCCAAAACAATATTACAAAGAAGTCTATGGTATATTCTAATCATTCAACCTCATATGATGACATCTTAAAAATATATTGATATTTTAAAACCAAGTAAATCTTTTCATATGATTGAATAATTCATCAATTTGCAGAAGTGGGTAATGATTCTTTATTCTCACCTGATTCATGTGATGATAATTAATACAAAAATGTAGACTACCATCAGATTTTTTCACAAATAGAACCAAAGCACCCCAAGGTGACATAGGCCAAAGTATAAAACCTCACTAAAAGAGATAATTAATCTATATCTTCATCTCCCACTACTCTAAATGCTTCATCCTATAAAGAGACATTGAAATTGTAGAAGCACCCAACTATAGATCTATCCCAAACTCAATATCACATTAAGGGGGTATGCCACAAAATATTTAGGAAATATAAAAGTTTACTTTTCCAAAACTCTAGGAAACATATCCCATTGAAGATCTTATGAACTTATCATCAACTAGGTCATAAAATAATATAAGGATAAAACACATCTTCAACCCATCTGAGGGTATCTTTCATTGAAAAACATAGAAGACTCTCTGAAAACATCATAGAACATAATATCATCTTAAATCAATCCATGATAGACTAAAACAAATACAACTTATCCATACTAAGGAATATTTCATATGACTATAACTACAAACATGGTAAGTCTCCCAAAAAGAGATGTTTCCCTAATATTAAATCAAATCCTCTATATACTTCAAAAAAATTTATCTCAGACTCCAACTAGCACAATACACAGCAAGGTAACTGGAAGCTTCACCACATTAATTCCAAAATAATGGAATAAGGCATATGAGATGATGGAATGAATATCTCCAAAATCAAATAAGTCTTTCACCAAGGAAGAAAACAAAAAAAAGTACCTCAAAAAATATCTGTCTTGCCTATAAATTAAAAATCTAGAGCATGAAGTTGACCACAAACCTTCAAAGAAACACACTAACCCTGATGAAAACACACTCCATGACCATTATCTACTCTCTAAGGATGAGAAGTTTCATAGAATAACCCATTTCACTTTCTAAATAGTAACTAGATTGATTGGTGATAAGGTCTCAAGCACGCCTCCCCACACACTAGAGGATACTGAATAGAAATGAAGGTCTAAAGGTGATACAATGGAGAAAATGTACCCAATATATCTATAATAAATATAGTATAAACTTAAGTAAATGATACAACCATGGAAGAAAATACTAACTGGAGGATAACCTTGTAATTTCTAATAAAACCATCCATGCATGAACATGCTATGCCCAAAAATACAAGGTAAACAATAACAAATGGTAGTACATACAACAGGACTAGACTAAAAAAGTAATAAATAAATAGAATAACAAACTCTATTAGGTAGTCTGAGTACATTAAAAATCACTATCTATATATCAATACCTAGTCCATAAAGAGTACCAACAAGTAAGACCGATCCAAGATCCTATCCTACAACCAAAAGATCTGTCCAAGTACCAAACTGCAGCACAAATAGGGTATGAGAAAAACCCAGTAGGCCACTGCCAATGGTTTCTAATGTAAATATAGTTTTTGAATATAAAATTACATAGTGTGAAAGTATAATAATACGGTAGTTATGAAATAATGCATAAATATCCATGTTGAGCTTAGGTTTCACATGGGACACCCGACGAACCATAACTACTTTAGTCTAAGATATAATGTCTCTGAGCATTTTATATTTTATATAAATAAACCATAGGACCTATGGTATAACCAATAAAGTCATGTAAAATACTAACCATATTAGGTTTCATGTTTAAATATGGCCATAAACCTGAGCATTAAACCAAAGGAAACAGGGAGCACCATGTTCAACAATTTTAATGAATAATGATAGGGAATACCATGTCCAATATTTAATAATTCCATGTCTAATAAATTTAAATAAACCATAAGGAATATCATGTCCATAAATCTAAATAATGATAAGGAATTCCATTTCATTTATGAATAAAACATGTTTGATAATTTCAATAAAGATAAGGAACTCCATGTCTAAGATAAGAAATGTTATTTCCAATAATTTCAATAATGATGAGGAAAACCACATCCAAAATAAGGAAAAGCATTTTTGATAATTTCAATAATGATAATGAATTCTATGTCCATGACAAGGAACATCATGTCTAATAATTTCAATAAATAGTCTATTAGGAGAGTCATGGCCAACATTGCTTAACCATTCATAATTCACTTAGTTCAATATGTCTTATGAGACCATCCTTGGAATTATATATTAGAATCCAAGTATCTCTAAAGGAATAACAAGTAAGTAGGCATGCTACATTAAATAACTAAATATAAACAATGGAAAAAATCCATGCCAATTTGTAGTCCAATAATTTCTTTAATTATTTCATTTATAAGTGCCCAAGGCGTACCTCAATGATTTTGATTTCACTTATCCATCATATAGATACACAGGAAAATGGACCAAGCAAAAGGTAAAAATTATCAAAGGGTAATGTAATCTACCCATTCCCTTTCACCACTAAAATAACTCCATTAGACCATTAAATTATTATAGACACGAAAATACACCTTAGGAAGGTGTTTTGTTACACAACAAACACATTTACATAATACATTTAATATCACACACCCTAAGGGGTGGTTTAAATTAGGGTAGATGACCTCCACCTTGTATATATTTTTAAATAATATCAAGGCCATAATATAGGTGTTTAATTTAAGGTATTTCATAATTTAGGAGAAAATCATGGAAGACATGAAGTTTGAAAAAATAAATACCTTTCATAAATGAGGAGACTTTTAGGGAAAGTTAATAAAACAACTATCTAATATTAAGGAAGACTTACTCATCCATTATCATCATTTGATTTGGGTTATAATGATAGAAATAAAATAAATAGAAAAAAACCTGAAAATTAGGCATATTAGCTCGCATGAATATAACAAAAATATAGTGAGAGAAACAAAGAAAAGAAATAGGAGGAATCATAGACTTTCCATTGGCTATCTAACATGATGTATGGAGGGTGATTCTAAGATTTTACGAGGGAATGATCTCAAATCTTAAAGGATAGGAAATGGGATATCAAGTAGCTTTAGTTCATAAGGAATGAGGGAGAAGGAAGAAAAATTTTATTTTAGGGGTGAAAGATAGAAAAATGGTAATTTAACTCACATTTAACGGGTTCATGGTTAGCCAAACCATGATTAGACCTTGGGGATTATTTTGTTTGGGGGCCACACCTCACATGAACAATCTGAATTGTTTAACAAATCGTGCTCAGGCTATGCATGCCTACTATCCATAGGCAACCCCCCTCACATGACTAAGAAAATAGTTAGAAAAACTATTCCCATCCTATAAAATTAACTCTACAAATTTCTAAACATATTTTCATAGTCTTGTGTCCTTAGGGTCATAGTTTTAAAAATCGTGTGACACCCCTATAGAGAGGTATAGTTAAGGTTCATGGTTAGCACTGATCATGTTCTAATCATGCACCTACCTTTTCTTTCCTAGAACTAGGATTTCAAAGCCCGATGCTCCCAAAACTCATCCAAAATCCCAAGATACCTCTTAAGGAATTAACCTTATCCACAAATAACACACTCATGTTCTACAACTCTAAAAATTTCATTTCAAATTTCAAATTGAAAATTGGACCATCCACCAAACTGAAACTAAAATTACTTTAGATATTTTTTAAACCAGCACAAAACATGAGATCTTATAACCTCCTCACCTTAGAACTTATCATCCTCAAGAATCCATGGTGAGTAAATAGAACATTCCATGATTTACTTGGGTTGTGAATTCCTTATCAAATGGACACATTTAATTTCAAAATTCCTAACAAACCTCCATGAGCTACTTAAAACATATAGTGGTTAAACAACTATAAATCAATCCAATGTTTGTATATAAAGCTGAAACATCAAGAAGAAACCTTAATAAGCTCATCTAAGATGAAATATGATCAAACTATCATTTAATTATGAAAATGACCTATGGTTATCCCCACCATAGTTTCTTTACTCAAACAATCAATTCAGATTTATGATACTCCCACCATTAAAATTTACCTATAGAAACACACCCTCAATATCCAAATGACACTCCAAGTATATTTTTAAATGGTTAAACTAGATTATACATGTGGATACTACCTTCAGTCCTTGATTAGATCCAAATGGATGAATTTCAAATCGACATGCCTTAGCCTCATCATGCAATATTTTTCTTGAAAATACTCATCTTAATATTAGATTTCACCCAACACATCCTAATGGTGTGATCAATAAAGTTACCCACCTACCATATAAAAATGCATAATGAAATTCATTTCAAACTACCTCCAACCCATTATTTTTTGAAAATTCTCTTCTTAATAAAAAACACATTACCAAAACTAGATTTTGGTGCCTTTATTCCAAGGCACAAAAAGATCAGTTTGACCATGATTGTTGAAGTTGATAATTGAATTCTAGTGAAATATCCTATCCAAACCGTCATTTATTCAAAATCTTCACCATGCTACCGTACATGCACTGATACATTACTGATCCAAAATCTGTGGATCATCACAATCCATCCGATTCATAACACCCACATATAGACTTTCCCCAAGATTATATTTCAACATGTACATGGGAATATATGGATACTTATAGCTATAAATTGTTCCATTTATCCAATGAAGACAAAATCCAAAATACCATCCAATGACAGGTCTCATCCTCACACGAACCTTCTTGAATGAGGCCTACCTACCAATTATTGATATCTCACTCTCCACCTTATGAGAATCCATGATGTCACAATAATGAAAAGAGATACTCATTACCACAACCCATAATTCATTCATCCTTAGACATAAAAACTGACATGGAGAAGAACTCACTCATTTATGAGTGCTAATATAAACATCACCCATCAATTGTTCCCATTTCCCAATAATAGTTTTCATGGAGTTCATTGAATTTCAAAACAAAACAAGGGTCACCACCGTCAAATGGCCAATGGTGCACTCCCAACCACCTGGTTAAACTTAAACTTCTCCTTGAGTGCGACTCCCAGGGGTTACCCTCATCATTCCAGATAAGATGTTTAGATAGATCAACATATATCTGATGCTATCTTATCATACATAGGATGATGTCAAGATATTTGTCACAATCGTCTCTAAACTAGGTTTACTCTTAGATTCCATCGATAGGAGTGGATCGCTCTCTTTGATCCACACTCACATAAAACTAGTCTATAATTTCTATAACTAACCCCTACCAATATGCTTCTCGACAATGCATGTCAAGGTTAACCCACAGGTCAACCATCTCATAACACCAGAATAATTTCTAAGGTAGCCCTTATCATAGGAACTTCCTTTTAATTTATCCAAAAACCAAGGTAGTTATGCCCAAAGAAATCATTATTTAATTTTTCAATCCTCATCTTATACCTGGACACTCACCGATGTTCCATTTCAACTAGTTACCACAGAAAACCAGAATAAACTAAACTTTTAATACAAAACAATTGTACAATATAGCATCACCTGGTTCAAGATCTTCCCACAATTCTATGATTAATTCATCAATGAGGAATATTTTACCATGCTATATGGAAATTTATTTTTTTTCACATGACATGAGCTCCCTCATAACTCCTATTCAACTACACACTCCACCTGTGCCATTTCTATCAACAAAACACCCATATCATAGTGTCTTTTTAGAAATTAAAGAGTCAAACACATGAACACTAGACGACTGCTCCAAGAACCCGAATAGTCTTTCTCATCAAGGCCAATATTGATACCCAAGAACCTTGGGTACTCAAAATACGTAGGAATCACTATGCCTATATTGAATATCCCGAGCACCTATAAATAATCGATATCAAAATGAGAATACAACCAAGCTCATTGAATATAATGAACTCAGTAAATCTAGAACAACCTCTCTAATAAGTTTCCCTCAATCATTTTTAAGCACTAACTCACTAAGGTAAAATTTACAGTTAAGGTCCTCTAGGTCTCCCACCTAGACCTACCGATCAAGTCTCAAAACATGGCTACTCAATCCATCCACTTAACCCTAAGGTCTCTCACATGAGAACTATATACCACATAAGGTATTCTATTACATGACATCTAATGCACCTATAAAATATCTATAAAGAGGTAAAATTTGAATAATGTAAAGATATCATTGAACAAAAATAGTTAAATATGATCAATATAGGAATAACTACATCACCTACTAAGCATTGACCTACTAGTCCCTGATCCTTTCCAAGTATCCTTATTAGGGAGTGAAACCTGAAGGGTCACAATAATAAAATAGATGGATAAAGAGAAAAAACTCATATGGTATTGAATATAGTGATAACCCCTAAAAGATCAACATACCAGACAACAACATACCTACTCGGGTGTAGGCACCAAAAACACATCTCAAATATTAGAAGGTGTGTTTTCTCCAAAAGACACATCCCGGACCATGGGACCATTTCCAAGCCAAAGGAGAAAGAGTGTTCAAATTTAGATCATTTCACACAAGTCTCTTATTTATTTCAAAATTTAAGTGCATCTAAAAGGTGACTTTGAATAAACCATGTTTCATAGGCATTCTAAAAGAGCCAAAATATTAAAAATTAAGTGGAGAACAACATTATACCTATGTGTGAAACCCTATACATTGACATGAAAAATATTTGTATGAGAAAGAAATCATTGGACCAATTCCTTACACAAACCTACCCTGATGGTAGTCATAGAGATTTCCCAAAATATTTGAGTGACATAGGTAGAATTTCATGCTTGAATCATCCCATTTAAGCTATAAATAATTAATCACCCTCTATTTTGGGACATAAATCTGAAATTTTAAGTGTCTTATATCACTCATAAAACCCCTTATTCTGAAACATCATGAAACTCAAGACCTCTAATAGATCCTCAAACGTAGAGAACTTTCACGATTGACTTTCTATGGGACCCAAATTTCACTGTCTTGTGTTTGAGATGTCCTTACACAATTACCCTAATGGATAGTTGGCGAGTGCAAGATAAGATTCCTTCTCATAACCCCAAGTTTCATGTGGATATAAAAGTTTTAAAAATGCATGCCTTCAACATACAAGAAGTTTCCTTGTTCTATAGACTATGGTTCATTCAACCCCACTTTAACTTATAACTATAGAGATTCTCACAACAACATATGGGTCCCTGACCCAATGCCTCCTTTTACAAAGAATTCCTACACAAAAGTTGAGTGCTAAGGTTCCCTAACCCACTCTTAATATGTTTACCCACATGAACGGTATCATCAACCCTCATGTACAACCTCTTTGATTCAAGAATTTCATAGATAGTTTTATTGTATTTTTATTCTAATCATATAAACCCTAATTCTTATTTCTACTAAGAATAGGCACCCTAACATTGGGATTCCCATTTTTCACTTCACTATGGTAGTGTTTACACCATACACAACCTAGAGGCACATCTGATGTAGAAAAATTAACCACGAGAGTGTAATTATCTAGGGAAACATCCCTCATTTCATAGTATAAAGTCCCAGTGCTTGATCCTTCTCCCCAACAAGGAAATTGTCTCCCTAGGTGTAAGACTATTCCATATCCAATTTTCTTGATGTGAAATTTCATTGCCCAATATCCTAGTCATATGATGTTATAAAACAATACAATTTTCTTAATACATGATGTTAAAATATAGCCTTACCCTGTGTGATGAACACAAGATTCCTCATGTATGATTGGAATGAGATGAAACATCACTTCCCACACTGTGTGATGTCCACAAGATTCCCCATGCATGACTATCATGGGATTTAACCTCCTTCCCCATCATGGGATGAGACTTATCTAATGAGAATCACATATACATAAGCCCCAAACAATCCACCACCATCATGGGATGAAATCTCAACACTAAGGTAGAACATTTTCATAATCCTCATATTATCCCTCATCATCGCTCCTTTCATGAAACAAGTATCCTTATCACACGACGTTAAACTACATGGACTGGTCACATCACATGACCTTAAATGGTGGCATCAAAATATGTTGGTTTTGATCCCTATCACCTAATAGAGTATGCAGGATACATCCATGATGTTTAATCATTACATCCTGATATAACTGGGATGCCCCCAGGGGCACACTCAACACCACCTACCTATCACCAAGAGATATTAAACTTCTGACCAACATATCCCCACAATATATAAAACTAGTGACCTATATATTCCAAAAATATGTTAAACCTGTGACCTACCTATACCCAAAATATATTAAAACAGTGACCTACCTATACCCACATGATGTTAAATCCATGACCTACATATCCTCATAAGATGTTAAACAAGTGACTTAATTTTACCCAAAATATATTAAACCTGTGACCTACCTATCCCCACAATATTTTTAACTTGTGACCTACCTATTCCCATAAGATGTTAAAATTTTTACCTAACTGTTCCCATAAGACATTAAACCATTGATATTTTTCCCACAATATGTTAAACCAATGACCAAACTATCCCCATAAGATGTTAGATCTGTGACCTAACTATACCTACAAGATGTTAAACTTTTGGAATACTTGTCCCCAAAAGATACTAAACCTATGATCAACCCCACCATACACATAATAACCCCTACCCCATGCAATGTATATGGGATGCCTGAGGCATTGAGCCTTGGATGCCTCAAGTTCATGATAAAGGTTTCCTCGAAGAAGATATGGGATGCCTCAGGTTATCCACCCATGATTCCTCATATATGAGACTATCTCAACTTCAAATGAGGAATAATTATATATATGTCTAACATGGACATGTTTCCCAACCTCCATTAGATCCAAACTAAAGGTAGCTGCCCTGTTATGATAGAAAGCATCATAATTAACCATCATCCACCTTGAGATGGTGCTAGGAATGTGATATATGAACATATCCTAAATCTAAGAGGGAGACCTAGAATAGGAAACAAGATCAAAAGAGGAATATAAGGAAATAAGAGAAGATAACCCATCAATCCATTTAAATAAAGTATCCAACATCACCAACCATGCTGGTAGATGTCACCCACCTTTGAAAAGTAGGAATGTGGGGTAGGAATAGTATGTCACCACAACCGATGTATAATATAATTGAAAAAAAATCAGAGAAACAAAATGGTGAACCCAATATAAATCTCTTCTCCTATAATTGAAGGTTGATGGTGAACATTAGGAATCTCGAAATCTAAAAAATCATTAGTTTTAATTCCTTATCCTTCCTTAGGTGATGATGAGAAGAATTTAAAATGATGGGAATTGCCTTCATCAAACATGTACTAACGGTTTTCCTCATATAACCTACAAGAATCAAGATATAGTAAACACTTAATGATCCACCACCACTAACAGGTGTGGGGATGTAAAAACCGATGGTGTGAAAATACCTCATGACTGAACTTTTTCAACAGTCTCCAATGCTCCCAAAGATCTTGGGAACCCTTACCCTATCTATTCCTCTAAGCTCATCCAATTAAGGGTTATTAATGGTCTTTCCCACAGATATTAATGGGAATAGATCATCCCAACAAGGGATATGTCCCACCATGACCTTGAAGCTACAGCTTCACACAATTCCCACCACCCTCAAGGGTTTCACAAGGGGTAATCTCCTGTGTTACTATGATGAACTATTTTGTGATTATTTCCCTAGGATTATTTTATGTCTCCCCCCATATGAAGAGGAGGTAGGGGATGCATTGGCTGAACTAGTTGGGACCTCCACCAGGGGGATTCCTAGGAGGCCCCTACCACTTATCATTGTCGAAGGCTATGAGAGATCCCATAGGATAATGAACTGGTTAATCATGTCCCTACCTCACCGATACCAGTTTAGAATACCCATCATTAACATTGAGAGAAGGTTTCTAGATCTACTAGATAGAAGGCCTCTGTGACAACTTTATTGGTCCCTATAACCATTGATATATCCTTTATCATTACGACCAACATAAGGGGGTACGTTCTCACTACATTGGGATTGAGAACCCAAGAACATATTAGGTAGGTTGAGTCTGCTCTCCCAAATTTGGAAGATAGTATAAAACTTTATGGGAAATGCTATGAAGAAGAATTTCACCCCATAAGTCCTTCCAGAAATGAATCTACTAACACTGAGGTCTTCCCTATTCTAAAGATTTACCCTACCCCAATGATCTGTCCCAAGGAAAGAGGTTTGAAAAACTCTATTGAGGACATGCTCACAGAACCTTCAATGACATATGTGGAAGAAATTACTACATCCCTTAGGGGTTTTCACTTGGGTAAATATCATACTTCCATAGGTAGGGCTAAGGTAAACTCTACATAACAATCAACCTCTCAGAGTTTGAGATGATGGATGACTTAGTAGATGTGCGTCCCCCTCCAGTGAAATAGATTGAAAAAAATTATCATTAGTTGAGACTGAATATCCCTAATATAAATATCCACAATGTCCCTATATCCCTCTATAAATACCTATTGGTGGAGGAGGGTTTGGTTATCTTTCACATACTATCCATGCAACCATCTTTACTACCATCAAATTCCCTCATCTCTGCCTCCACCTTTAAAGTTAGAGAGATCTATGGGTCTTTATTGGAACCCTATAATAAAGTAGATAATTTTTATGACCCATATTGGAATAGAAAAGATGACATTCATAATCAGTTAGAGGAAATGTACTCCATTCTATATATGGATATGGTCATAAATCTATCCCCATATCTGGAATACATTTCTTCATTCCAGGAAAATTGCCTCATGTCATACCACATTTTTCTGATTTCCAAAATCAGAATAGATCCTCATCATTTCCTCCCCCAATTTCATTGTCTTCACCAATTGGAGCCTAGGGTGATCAAGAGGCAGAAGACCCTACGAATGATGGGTAGGAGATGGAGAGATTGTGGTAGATTATGGCCAATAACTAGTTACCATTCTTATACAGGCTTCCCACATACATATAATTTTCCATCTGAGAGACCATAACTAATGACCATGCATGATTTTTATGCCATAATATTTGGGAAAAATATAACCACCTTCAGGATCACTGGTTAACCTATCCTTGGACTGAGGAACACTTTGATGCCATTCCTTAGCAATACTAGAGGGTTAAAATTGTGACACTCCCAAAATCTCATCACCCTAATTCGTATGAATACTGCCAGAACATCCAACAGGTCTCCATAAATAGCCTCACCATGCTCTAGAGAATAATGAATGAAGCATCCCACATTTGAAAATAAAATTTTTGGGGAATTATGTTTCCCTTGAATTCATCCCCATTTCAGGATGAATGTGAAACCATCAGGACGACTTGCCTATCAATTGGGGATTCCCATTATTCATCACCATAATAAATGTCATCAAAATCAATCCTCTTAGTGATCAGATAAGCTAATTTGATGACATAGGTAATGAATAAGATCCATCTTGAGGTGTAACACTACCTTATAAAGACTTTCTATTGGGCATCCACACCTATAAACAGAGACATGCATTGGTCCTCAAAAGTCCCATCGATAACCTGTTTCCACCTTTCTGTCGACATATCGATAAGGGAAAGGGGAAGGCTAACCCCATTATTCTATCCAATATTGTTCCAAAAATAGAGGTTGATGCTTGAATCGTTGATTTTATCTATTATTTTAAGGGATATAAGTGTATTACCATCAAATTCATCATTGAGAAATGACCAAAAAAATTTGATTCCCAAGGGGACCCTATCCCCCCACTGGCTGAGTAGCCGATTACCCTTCAACAGGAACCCATGATTGAGACAGGTGGATCCACACATCCAATATGGGTAGAGAAAAGTGGCCTTGGTAAAAGACCAAGGTATGATTCACTAATCCCTCCTAATTAGTGTGATTTATATCCTTTAGACCATGATCAATTATCCTAATAATCCAACATGATAATAAAAGTACTGGTGACTACCAAACCTCAACATGATGAAATAATATGTGCTCTCATTACTTATCTTGAGGATATTGAGATGAAATAGGATGTGATCCCACTGAAAGGGAAGATGTAACTAGAATGGTTAGACTAGATGTGAACACCTCTAAAGTTCTGCAATTCAAGATTTATCCCATTTAAGGGGACTCGTAAATTGTTGTATTATCTAGCTCACTTTTCCTTACAATGTGTATTGATGTTGGGAACTCCCGATCACTAGAAAGTATGTATGATTTGATTATTTGTCTATACTTCCGGGGGGGGGGGGGTTCTTTCACCTAGTATAGGAAGTTACCCCTAGGATCTATAACCGACTGGGAAGACCTCCATAGATAGTTTATCTACCAGTAAAACTCCACCATGATCAAAACCAACATCAATTACCTCTTCATATGCAAGTAAAGGATTGGAGAGTGAGTTGCTAAATTTTTTTCTCATCGGAAAGGACTCACATATTACCTATATATGATGTGTTTCTAGGAGAAACTATTGACAATGTGTGTGCAGAATTTCTGAGATGAGTTGGTTAACACTCTCATTTACATTAGGTACCTGAGTAGATTTTTGGAATTTACCAAAAGGTATTATTATTTGGAAGAAACATTGTATTAAAAAAAGTAGTTGTTTCACCCATTAACTCTTCCATACCTGAATTAGAATCTTTTTAAGGTAGAGGTAGATTCCACTGTACAAACTTAGACCCCAATGATAGTCTGCCTTATAGAACCTTTGTCAGATAAGCCTCAACAATCACAGCCTCATCCTGAGAACACTAATCGGGCTCCCCATCTAGGACATTTCCCTAGGGTTCCCTCTATAGAGTGAAATAACAAGGTATACTCATTAAAATAGGCTCATATTCTATGGTACTTTATCTATGCCTTGGATAAGAAAATCCTAAAGCTTCCTGAATACTGTAGGCCCCATGAGTCTAACCTGACTGATTGAAACAACTATATCCCATACCATAATGTTCTTATAAACACCACAAAAGATTACTTTATTTTTAAATATTGGATTCAAGACCATGTACAGCAAGGACTATATGAGTTAGGTGAAATAATGACACAGGTAGAACATGGATCTTCCAATCTTGGGAATGAAAATGAGCACATCGATAAATAGAATTAGGTGTTTAGGAAAGGTACACAAGATTAAAATTACTTTCTACACTATAAAATGGTTTCTCATTCCCATTAAATTATTTGTTCCCACTTGAGAAAGAAAGAACCTCCAAATATTGCGACTCCCACTCTGGCGAACTCCTCAAAAACACATCCTAGAAAATCTCAAAGGAGAAGGTTTTATAAATGAAGAGACAACTAGAGCCCCTATCAATGCCCAAGATAGTTTCAATTCTTCTATACTTATTTTACTTTGATACGGGGGTAGAACTATGAATCCAACTAGTCTCAAAATAGTCCACTCATGAAAAAATTGGGGTATTCCTCAGTCAATGTAGTCAGAATGGTAGGTCATTGTATGGAATCTAGTGACAAAGAGAACCCCCATCCCCCTCAAGTACCTCCAGGATTCATCATCAAGGGAGGGGTAAGCATAATGCTATCATATAGAGTGACTAGTATTATTCCACATAAAGTAGAATTCATGACAATGAGACCAGACAACATGCCTCATGTAGGGATCATCTAGCACAATCCTCACTAGATGCATCATTAGGGACATCCCTGTAATCAACAATATTGGTGGATTGTGCACGTCAAACGTAGTGGCATAGAGCTCAGTCTTAGCTGAAAATGGATCAACCTCAATTTCCAAGTTATCAACATAATCCATATAGCCAATAATAGGAGATAAAGATCACCAAAAGGGATCTAATGCCTCAGTCAATTATGACTTTAATACTCCCATATAAATAGAGGATTCCAGTGAGTTGAAATATTCCCCTATCCTAAATATATTATGAAATGAAGCATTTATCATGAATACTATATAGAATCTATGTTATCTATGTGCTCTGCCTGTCAAAATAGATGCATGAGGTTCTCATTGAGGCCCTAAAAATCCCTCCCCAGTTTGAGAATATGGTAGCTATCACTGAAGTGTATTATGCAGACGAGGATGAACAAGAGGTGTACCGATCCATCATTTCCTTGTCTAAGTAGGAAGAGGGTGATGTTATCCAACATATTACTATTATACATCATAGGCTAGTTTAATGGCATGATAATTTTCTACTACTTGGTAGGCATTGGTTCTTGGATCAACGTTGTCCTAACCCAAACACACTAAAAATTAGGGATCACAGAAGTTTATTTGAATCCCTTCAAACTAAAAATTTAGAGGTATGAAAAGAGAGAGTAGAAGTTGAATGGAAAGATCTATCTAGAGACCCTATTCGGTGACCTAGTAGCACACACCTAGTTCTTAGTTGTTTCATAGGACAATGCCTATAATGCCCTATTGGGAAGGACTTGGCTTCACCTTCATGTAGAGATCCCCTATTCATGTTATCAATACCTCAAGTAATACCTTAATGATTAAGTAGGATTGATCCTCAGGGATTTCTCACCCTTCTACTCTCGTGAATCTCATTATATTGATGCTGAATACAATAATAGGGAGGTAAAACATGTTTTGAATAATGAGGATGAATTCATCAATGCTGTAAATTATATGATAAGAACTTTAGTAAACCCTTTGGAATATTTGAAAGATAGATTCATCTCTCTATTCAACCAATTGTATCTAATGATCTCATACTATAAAAACCATTTCATCATCTATGTAAAAAAACAATTCTCATAGATCACCTCATATTCCTACACTGGACAAGCACCATTGAGGATACAAAATCTTACACCAATCACATACCGAGAGGTTCACCCCTTTCCCAATAATCTATGATAACACTATAAACTCTCGAGAGTAAGGATAAATAAATGGAAATCAACACTTCATCATTATTTTTACATTTGACATTGAAATCACTGTCGAAAAACATATGGAATTATCTCATTAGATATCATTTCCATAGTATCAATAAAGTAGGAATCCTTCATTGGGGAACTTACCCTTACCAGTTAAGAAAGTACTATCACTCCATAGTCCCCACTACTGGAGGGTTGATACCTTTCAATCAAGACCCTGATTTCATATGATGAAGAGGTTCTGGATGACTCCCCTCCCACTTTTGAGGAATGTGTCTCCACAACTTTCAATGTATTAAATCAGGTTAATCTCATCATAGAGTAAGAACTGAGGTTGATGATGATTAGTGAATCATGAACCTGGGAGAGTAGGAACAATACATGACTTGACTTGAAAGATAACATTTTTATTTCAATCAATAATCTCAATACAAGGAAAGAAGTCACGAGGGTCGAAAGTAATGCAACCACAAAGCATCATCTATGAAAAACTTCAAACCCTCAGCAAGAAAGGACCCCAATGATGAGAAGTAAGAAAAAGTACTGTTTGATTTTTCCGTAGATGCCATAAAGTCCGCCACCATGTCTCCCTCCCTCCAGGTATGAGAGATCTCCATGCACGCCAAAATAACAGCCTGGCAGTGCCTAACTGTATAAATAATGCTCAATGGTATCTTTCTTTTGTTTTGTATTGCATTGAACAGAACCAACGAATCAGTTTACACTAAAGACACCACCATATTCCTGCTCATACACACCTGCAAACCTACTTCCATAGCCCGGGCTTCCTCCTGAAGCGAATCACCTCCCCCAAAATGAAGCAAAAAGCACTGCATGTACAGAACAGGTTTGATCCCGCACGACGCCCCCTCCCCGCATCTCCCCTTCGATAAGAGATCCATCGACATTAGGCTTCAATCCCTATAGCTAAGCCCACCAACTCACCCACTGCCCAAGTCCAAGAATGCCATCTCGATGATCTTCAGCACACCCAGCAGCAATGGCGCATAAGGATGGGGCTGACTTACAGTCCGACCACAACCTAAGAAGGTCCAACACAATGTTTTTAACTCTAAAATGAATACTGAACTGAGAGACCGATCCTATACTGTGGTGCTTGTTATTCCGGGCCTTCCATATAGTCCAGCACCCAGCAGTGAGAATGAGTACCCTTGATTTCCTTTTAGCACCTTGGTATTCACCCAGATCTATAAGGAAATGCTAGGCCTCAATCCCTAAGTGTATATTCATCACCATATACTCCCTGTGGGTCACTGTGTGTACACATAACCTCCCAGGAAGATGAACCCTTTTCATAGTTTCATTGTCAAGGAATAGGTAAAAAAATTTAATCAATGCTATCTTCAAAAGGGAAATCCAATACCCAAAGTGGTTGGCCATCTTAGCCACGAAGAATAATGAGAATATCAAATTCTATATCAACTTATAGGGCCTTAACTTACCCCTCCCAATGATAGAGATTCTGATTAATTCCATTTATTGATTACAAGACTTCTCATTTATAGATGGGTATTCTGGGTATAATCAGATCCATATAGAATCTGAATATAAGAAATCCACCACCTTTAGGGAACCTCATGACATGATTTTCTACCAAGTGATTCTATTAGGTTTGGAGAACATTAGAGATACCTACTAATGCCCCATGCACCATATCTTCAAATGAATCATTGGGACACTGGTTGAGTGTTACGTAGATGATTTGGTGGTCAAGTCCCATAAATTTTAGGACCATCTTGGAGATATTGAGAATTTTTGGAGTTCCTCCACTCCCATCACCTAAAAATGAACCCATTAAAGTGAAAATTTGGGGCCACCTTTGCTATGTTTGTTGGATTTTATATTAGATATAGAGGAATCATGATCAACCTAGAGAATATTAGAGCCATTATCTATATTTATTCTTCAACAACCTCTATGAATTGAAAGGTCTGCAATGCCATCTGGATTATATTAGGAGATTCATCGCTATCATGGATGGTAAATGAAAACTCTTATCCAAGCTTATAAAGTAAGTAACAATATACCAGTGGGATGAAGAGTGACAGAAAGAGTTTGAGAAAACTAATATGTACCTAATTCATCCTCTATTCTAGATTCCATATGTCCCATGGATGCCTATGGTGATTTATGTGATCACCCTGGAATGGTCTCTTAGTGTTCTGATGGCTCAAAATAATAACGATGGTAGGGAAAATATCCTCTATTTTTATATCTGAATTATACTTGACACTAAGACCAGGTATTTTCCCACTAAGAAAATATCCCTGGACCAAGTCATCATGGTTCAGAAATTACAAAATTACCTAAAACCCCATGAAATAAAGTTGGTGTCCCGTGTTGATCCACTAAAGTACACCCCAAATATCCCTATGATGGCATGGTGATTGCAATGATAGGAAGTGATCATGCAGTAGTTTTATATCAGGTTTGTACCCTAGGAGGATATAAAAGGTCAAGTATTGGCAAATTTTTTGGCTTCCCACCTAAATACTAACGAATCAACTTGGATGTCGATTTCCTAAATGAGGCCATCCTATCGATCAATAAAACCACACCATGTTAGAAAATTAATTTTTATAGTTCCTCTCACAATAAAAATAGGAGAAGACTCAGTAACCCCAAAATTAATAGGTAGAAGGCTATACCAATAACAAGGATAAGTATCAGGACCTTATCACTAGTCATGAGCTGGATCTTGAGATTAAAGTTCCCCAAAGGAAGAATAAAAACTATTCATCAATAAGATCATTAGTGTTTAAAATGTTAGAAAGTATGAACTCATACCTTTTCTCAAGAGTACCCATGATCCAATAGACCAATTATCGTCCTAGGGAAAGGCGAACCATGTCCCCCAATCTCAAAACGATTGATCTGATACCCTGGCATGTATGGCCACTTCTCTCATCAAGTCCAACCAAGATGATTTGGTCATTCATGTGGCCCATCAAAGAGTCATTTACCTCACCATCTATGAAAAATAATACCAAAAGGTGAACCAACTAGCCATTGTAACTTCTACATAAGGTCCCTCAATTGTTCTTGTAGTTAATGAATCACCCAATTGGAAAAATCCCTTTGTTGAGTATCTCTAACATGGGACTATCCTGCCAGACTGAGCTGAGTGAGAGTGAATCCATCGACATGTAGTGTGATATACCCAAAAGGATGGATAAAACCTTGATAATACCATCTATATGCATGGTTTATTTGGAATCCTTCTCCATTTAATCCAAGGGAATGATATTACTCAAGTCAGGCAAGAGGTCCATGCTATGTCATGTGGGGCCCATCATGTAAGGGAGAAGCTCTCCCACTAGATCCAAAGGTTGGAGTACTTATATATTAACATGGTCCATGACTACGTAGAACTTAGAAAGAGGTTTCATGAATTATATATGCATGCCAAATACGTGCATCGACCACCATAGATTCTCCACACCACCAAGTAATTCTAACCCTTTTCATTATGGGGACTCAACATTGTAGTCCCTTATCCACCTATGAGCGATCTATTTTTTAGGTTCATTCTAAATACTACTGAATTCTTCTCAATGCGTGAAGAATCCATCCCCCTCAAAGAGATTAAGACTTAGTATGTGATCGAATTAATGAAGTCCCACAACATCTATCTTTTTGAGATTCCTCACACCTTTCCCACAAACAATGAAACCAACATTCGATTTTCCAAGATAAAGAAGATAAATTCCAAGTACAAAATCTAATACAAAAAAGCTTCCCACTATTAAATACATGAAAATGGGTGTTTTTATTCCTTCAACAAGGCCATATCAAATATTCTATAGACGATGGTAGGCCAGAATAATTAGAGTTGGCCTGATAGGATACTAAATTTCCTATGAGAGTACAATAAAAATAATATTGATTCCACCCAGAAAACTCCATACCCCATTATGTATATAATGGAGGTAGTCTTAACTATATTAGTTAAGCTACCATTACTCTAGATGACTATTTACGATTATAAAATGCCAAAAAATATTAAAAGTCTATTAGGTTGAGTTGGAATCCCTCAAAGGAAGTATATTTCTAGCATTACATAAACAGGAGAGGAATTAGAAATAGGTAGTGATAGAATTCAATAAAATGGTTCACCTCCACTTGTTCCTTCAAGGTGATATGGAACTGGCTCTCTAGATGACCAAAATAGTTGGGAAGATACCATTGAAACTAGATCCCAAACTAGAAGGACCTTATGTTATTCATTAGGTCTACTCCAATGGTGCATACTCACTGATCACCATAGAAGATGATCATATCACACATCCCACCAATTATAGGTTCCTAAACTGGTACTATAAATAACCCCATTTGATCCAAACTCTATGACCTTAAACTATGAGCCTTTTTTCAAGCTCTACAACCTTAAACTAACAACAACTCCTTATTCTGAGCTACAATACATTAAACTAAAAAACCCGATGTCTTTAGTAAATGACATTAAACTATATCCTTAACATATGATAAGCATGGGAAACCTCATATGACATATGTGATATGATTTGTTATCATTACCATAAAGGATTCCACCCTCTAGGAATTGGTCTACAACCATGATGTGTTCTAGAACTATGTGTGGATTGATTCCCAGTTTCATGGGATGCATAGTGATTCCAGGAATCCTTATATTTGGGTGGAAATATAAATTTACCCTAGATAAATATCATATTCACTAAAATTTGGTATTTGAGACCTCTGTTCATGACATGTCTATTGTTCTTGATTAGCAAAGCCACTCTAAGATTTGAACTATTCCCTGGATTTATGATATTAAACTATTGTATACCCTATGTGATGAGCATATTATGTCTACTATAAAAAAGTCTAGATAAATTATGTGTTAAGTATGAGATTATTAATGAAATGACCATGAGAGAACATACAAATACCCGAATTTTCCTCCTTACTAAGTACGATCCCTAACCAAATTATTCGTCCCACTAATGGGTCAATATGTGTCTATATATCCCTACTGATCCCAAGAAATCCCCATGTGCGTTCTCATAAGGTGTAACCCTAAATCATACCCCTCAGGACTATTAGTAGTATTAGGTTCCCTCAGGATCTGTCATGAGTAAGAAATAAAGGGTATCCCTATTGAAAAAACCCAAACATATCCCCATTAAACCCAAACACCCCCGGGGTGTAGAAATATGGTAGGAATATCATTGAAAAAATCTCATTCCCTCAATATTCTCATCACATTATGATAAACTATAACTCTACCCCATGTGAAAAACATGAATGCCTCATATGAAAAAAATAAGATATCCCAAAACCAATGTACCTATCACATGATATAAAACAACATGATACCTTGAGCCCCCGCCTGAGAGGGAACTCTCCCTTCTAGTGATGGTCATCTACCACACCATGTTAAAGAACTAAATATGATTTTATTCCCCATTCCTTAGGATACATAGCGATTATCAGATGTCATATCCAAGGCCTAACCATACCACCAACCTATTCCAGAGTCTCCCGCTTGAGAATGTGCTTAGTCCTCACCTGTTGATATGCTCAACCAATATGCTCGAGCACAAAGCTAAATAGTTCCTAGAGTTTTTAAATTTCCTCAGAAAATTCCCCAGTTCCACTTCACCGCTTATTTCCTACCTTGATTTTGATCCTCACCACTATACTAATTTGGAAAACCCCTAGTGGAATTGTTCTTGGCCACATTAGATCACCCACCATTTAGATCACTACATGACAAATCATTAACAAAATTTGGTAGATTTTTTGTTTCAAACATGGTTAATGGTTGATTCCATAATTCTTCCCTATTTATAATTTTTGAGGTTGTAGAATCTATTTTCTGACCATGGTTAATAGTTGTTCCCTTCCCATCAGTCACCACCTATTTCAAGGTCCAGATATCGGAAGTCATAATTTACATTCCTTTCAACCTCCATTTTTTTGGTGGAATTTCAATCCCCTTGGTGTCATTTCCACATGCATTCAAGCATAATGTTCAAGAATGTCAACATTGTTGAAACCTTTATATATTATCTTTATTTTACTCTTATTATGCTTTCCCTTACGACTGGGGAACTCCCTGCCACTCAATGATTCTAACATCAGGTATAGATAATATGGGATTAAGATTCATGGTGGATATTTTCCCAATTATTTCTGAAATACACATGCATTTTTAGAATGGAATTCTACCTCAAAATATACATTACTCTATAAACATAAAATAAAAGTATTGGTCCAAGAATCAAGACCTTAAATAGCGTGTGTATTGTCTTGGAAGTTTTCATGGTGCTTAACCTCCTTCACCCTCCTTTCATGTCGGTTTATCACTCTTTTGTGCCACAAAAGCCTCCGTAAGAAAACCCTCTCCCTTCGGTCTGAACTATATGACCTTAAACTAGGAGTCTTGGTCTAAGCATTGTGAGCTTAAACTATGTTCAGAATGTCTTGGAAGTTTGTGTGGTTCCAAGCCTCATTTACCCTGTTTTTAAATAAGTTTACCACTATTATATGCCATAAAATCCTTCTTAATAAACCCTCCCCCATATTTATGAACTCCACAACCATAAACTAGGTGTCTTGGTCCAAGATTTATGACCATAAACTATGTGTGTCTTGCCTTAGGGATGTTTTGTGTTTCATTGATTCCCCGATTTTTTTATGAATCCTCACTCAAGAGGACTTCCCATCTCTAAAATTGGTCTCCTACCATGATGTGTTCAATAACTACACATTTCTTGATTCCGAGTGTCATGGGATACATAGATTCCCTATCCTAGACCCAAATACAAAACCTCTCTCACCTCGCCTTGATTTTTACCCTTTTAGGTATGGCAGGACCAAGATGGAATTACGCCTAGGAAGTGGTGTCCCAAAAATTATGACCTTAAACTATGTAAAAAATAAAATGGTATTAGATCCCTTTATACTTTTCATTACATCAGGTCTATAGTTCTTCCCCTTCCCTAAAATATCTTCTGATCAGTCCAAACTCTATGACCTTAAACTAGAAGCCCTGATCCAAAAATTTATATGGACACCCATACATATTACCCAAAATATGTACCTTTTTGGTCTAAATGGAATTTAATTAAAATGACGTAGGAAATAGGCACATATTATTATTTGATTGAAAACCACTTAGGTGAAAACCTAAGAAAAAGTTAGACTTCCACCTTCTAAGTAAGCTATGTGTCATAATAAAAAACAAGTGAATAAATAATGAGACAAGAATCTAGAGGGACCTACCATAAGCCCGAAAAAAATCTTGGATATGATTTCTAAACCCACTGGTTTAGGAAAAAGTTATGGAAAAACCTTAACCCCCATTTATTCACATTAGTTCATGAATCATATTCACAAGATTCTAAACTACTCTGCATACGCCCTAACCATATGTCATTAAACAATGCAGAATCATGGTTAAATCTATGAAACCTTAAACTGAAACAACAATGTCCTCACTAAATGAAATTAAACTACAAGTAAATAATCCTTTCTATAAGATATTTATGTGCATTCCTATCATCCACATGACATGACATAAAACTATTAAGTATCTTAGTCCCTCGCATGAGAGGACATTTTCCTCCTTTGATGTTGGTCACCTATCGAACCACTTGAGTTATTTGATCATTTCATTACAACTAAGATGATGCTCTCCTTGGAGGTGATTATGGATTCTTCTTAGACCAATTCACTCACCCAATATGGTTAGAACCATGGTGGCATAATCCCAAAAGTTTTTAACTCCATCTGGACATATCCTCAGTTCATCCCCACACTTCACATATTCCTTTATTTGTACCAACATCATATTACACATTTGAACAATACCCTATAAGAAATGGTTCATGGCCACACTAGCTCACCTACTGTCCAATAAATATGATCTTAAGGACTTATGAAGAAATTTGATAGGTCATATGTTTCAATCATGGTCAATGAATGACCCTCATTTGTTTTTCCCCATCCTAGACAATACAATAACCAAGTATGCATTTTTCAAATGGTTAGTAGTCATCTTATATCAGACTATCACCCCTTTTTGTTATAGATCATGGGAATCTTGATTCAGGTCCTTCATGCTTCCCCTTTGTTCAAGTATAATCCAATGCCCTTCACATTACCCAGCTCGTGTACCTGTGAAAATTGATAAAGAAAGTCAGTTGTATAGAGTCCCACTCTGCAAACAATGATTTTCTAATCAGGAATACTCTAGTGGTTCATGGATTATTCTAACACCAAAACACATAGAACTCTCATATTATTAAGTGATACATTTATTATCTCTTATTTCTCACACCAAGCATGGATTACATGGGCTTAAAGATTTATGGTTGGTTTCCTTGTTAGTGTGATTTAGATGTAGAAAAAGGAGACATGTTCATGTATGAAATTGAAATAAATAACACTAAATTCATCATTAAGTAGGTTTATCCATATGTTAAAGCCTCTACTATTTTTAAAAAAGGTTATGTGATCCCTAAGTCCTTGCCTTCTTAACCAAGCTCTCTATCCCAACCAACCTATGGAGAGTGAACTCCATGGCCTGTTGTTGCATAGTGAACTCAAAAAATTCTTCCTTAGCTATTGGGTGGACCTCATTATATTGAATTTATACCTATTATTACACATAATGATAGTTATCCACCAGATATTCAGTCTCTTATGCTTCACCCTTGGCCGCCACCAACTAGGCCTTTAGTTGGATAATGATATGTGTTTGAGAATTGATGATGGATACATGATCTCTTTATTGATACTCCAGACATGTAAGACCATATTATACTACTTGGAGAACCTTGGTACCTTTATACTTCTCACTTTACCAGACAACATTTAACTCTTGATGTTTTACATGCTCCCACTCAGTGAGGTAGTCGTGGGATAACACATTGAGAGCACGAGCGTCTACACATTTGGTTCCTAGGTTCTGTTACTAGTGGTAGAGGGACCCCATCCAACTCACTAGGTCTGACTATGAGGTATGAGTGATTAAATTATGCATGATTATCACTACCCTGTATTAGACAACACGATTCCCTTTAGTGACATCAGATATATGATCTTCTAGATCCTCGAGTGGTAAAGAATCATATTTAAGGAAATCCATGAGAATTATGGGAGTAGGGTCATCCTACATAAGCCTATTATATGGGATAAGATCCATGTTGAGTGGGGGGGGTTGTCCTTTTCAGACTCTACACTAGAAGTAATATCTTATCTAGCTACAATTTCAACCCCCACAACTATTTATGCAGCTGTAATGGGTTTCCCTCTAAGGATCAAAGTTAGATTTCCCTAAGTTTCTAGCTTCTTAATGGTTAGCTTGTTTACTAGAGAAATCATCTCAACTACCATGGACACAACTAATTGATAGGAACAAACTTCCTAGATCATTTTTTTCAAATAAAGGTTAGTAGTTATTCCAACCTATAACAACAAACAAGGTAGATATAATTATAAAAAAAGAGAGTTACATGAGGTCACGTCCTGAGAAATATCCACTTTTGGGGCCTCAAATGGGAATTACACTATCAAAGACCTTTCCACACTGGTTATCACTCTAATATACACCAAAAGGTCCCTTGGTTCTATATAGAGGGAATATTCTTGAGAATAATGTGTTAGTACAGTATAATTACACATCTTGAGAGAATTAGAGAAAATAATCCAAAATATTACCTTTAGGAAGAATGGGAATATAAATGATGATACACCCTAGGAGGCCTACTATACCAACAACCTCATCCAATATAATGTAAGGGAGATCCTCCCATAGATGATAGGGAGGAAAAGGGTGTCTATAACTTCCTCTCCAACTTCCTTTGTGGGAGCCTCTTCTATTGGGGCTTTTGGAGTATACCCTGAGATGGACTCCTTTATGCCCATTTAGGCACTCTCTTCACCCTTGTTATAGGTCCATTGGATCGCTTTATCTAGTTCCAACATGATTCAAGATCATGATTTAGAGGAACTAGAGAAAAATAAAGATATAATGAAAAGTTATAGAAAATTACCATACCAAACAGGAGATCTATGATGTTTTCTTCTTTAAGAGTAACCTCCCCACTCTTCCATGGTAGTGTTTATTTCGTGCCCCACCGGGAGGTGTATTAGTAGTAGAAACATAAGTCCCAAAGGTTTCATCATCAAGGAAAACTACCCATATTTCTTGGTAGGGAGGTCTTATGCCAGATCCTTCTCTTTACATGGGAGTGGTATCCTTGGGCGTAGGTCCCAAAAAAGTATTATCTAAATGATGTAAAACTTGAAATACTAATGTCCTAGTCATATGACATTATATTTCATGAAAATATCTGAGCTGTATGACGTAAAATTTCACTGTCCAATGTCCTAGTTGTATGACAATAAATTGCACGACAACATCCAAGTTACATGATGTAAAACTGTATATCCCAAATTCTAAGTTGCACAACATTAAAATTCATGACAATATCAACATAACATGACATTAAACTATAGTATTAAACTTTTTTGTGAATGTAGGATTCCCATTTTTTGACTAGCATGGGATGAACCCTCACCTCTAACCCTATGTGATGAGAATGGGATTCCCCATATATGATAATCATGGGATGATTACCCTTTCCCAACCATGGAATGATCTTACTACTTCAGATAGACTATATGTGTAAGCCCCACAACATCCCTATTTGATTATCATTCTATAATCTGATCATCTTTACTACATGATGTTAAACTATACAGACCGATCTTGTCACATGACTTTAAAATGTTGCATCAAATTATGTGATTTAGATACCTATCTCTTAATAGGGTATGTAGAAAACCTTCTTGAGGTTCAATATCAATATTTGATCAAACCTGGGATACCTCTCTAAGGTTTAATCCTGACACCCCAATACCACCGAATCTATATTTCCTCCTTATGGGAGACACCATACCCCCACGTGTGATAATCATCCTCCTCGAGGACACACATAACCAAACCCTCAAGTTTGATCATACCCCCATAGGGATACACTTAACTAAAACTTTCATAGTGATCATCTATCTCCCTAGGGATACACTTAACCAAACCCTCAAGTGTGATCATATCCCCCATAGGGACACACTTAATGGACCACCTGTCCCCAAAACATGTTAAACCTATGAATAACCTATCCCCACAATATATTAAACCTGTAACCCACTTTCCCCTCACAATACATTAAATTATTGAACGAATCTAGAATCATTATACCTTCCAATAAAAAAGGGACACCTGAGGTAAAAATCCTCGAAAGCCTTATGCCCTTGATGAAAACCACCCTTTGGATAACACAATATTCCTTAGTTTCTGAACCTAAGATTCCTCATAGATGAGACTCCATAGATTTCAAAAGGGTAAGAATTTACTAGTTCCCAACAAACCAAATATTCATAAATGACCAAACATGCTCAATGTTACCATTTACTTCGACTGCAGCTTGCTACCCTTTAAAGATAGAAGAAGTGTAATTTACCATCATCCACCTTGAGATAGCATCGAGAATGAGTTTCATGAAAATGAATAAGATATATGAGGGAGACCTAGAATAGCCAATGAAATCCAATGAGGAATCCATGGAATAAGGAACTGAAATCCTATCACCCTGTTTTGATCAAGAATCTAGAATCAATAACTATAGTGGCAGATTCTTCCCACCTTTAGAAAGCAGGAATGTAGGGAAATAGGGTCACATCACCACCAATGACGTGTGAACCTAGTTATAAATCATAAAAAAATGGTGAAAATGATGTGAAATTATTCTCCTTCAAAAGTGAGTAGATTAGTAGTGATGGGAACCATTTTATTTGAGAAATATCAGATATAGATATCCAACACTAGACCCCTACCAAAAACATTGTGGGCTCGATGGGGAAATATTATCTTGCAACTGGGGAAAATTAAAGGTAATTGGGAATCCTCAACCTGATCCATCATCAACATGGATCCTTCCTCTACCTTGGAGAATAACAAATGATGTTGGGAACATTGGGTATCACATTCATGGTGCGTTTACTGATGGTTGGCTCCATATATTTCCACATGAACCAATCCATTTTGAATGCATGATGACCCACCACCAAAATGTGTAGGGGTAGGGGATAAATAGTGCGGTAATACAATACCACTATGATCCTTACTCATTGACCACCTCTTCTATGACTACCAAGAATCCTCACCCCATATCCCCAACTGAACTAATCTAGAGAAGGGTTATAAATTCATTTGTTCATCAATATGAGAAATATGGGGTCATCACAACCAGGGATATGGAATGAAAAGACATGGAAGTCATGGAACTCTGAGAGTTCCACCACCCATGAGGACTGGGATAGGGTAAAACCTCCCAAATCATGATGATATACCATTTTAAGAGCCTCTATCAAGAATGCTCTGATAGATTACACCCCTATAATGATGAAGTAGGGGATGTGTAGGTCATACCTGCAGTGACCACCACCCAAAAGCCCCCCAGGAGAGATCCCAACCTAACATGCTGATGAAATCATATGTCCCCATAGGTTGAAGAGTAGGTCTACCTTACTCTTTCTATATTTTCCTTGGATTAGAACACCCAACACCAATAATGGGTGTAGGCCACAAACCCAACCCATTAGGAGGCCTCTTATTCTACTCCAATGGACCCATACACCACCAACACATCTTATCTTGACATCGTAACCATTGTAAGGGGACTTGTATTCACACGATTGGGATCAAGACCCAAATGGTCCCATGAGTAGGTTGGGTTATCTCTCATAGTCATTGGTGCCACCAAAAACCATTACTGACCATCCTGTGATAAATAATTTCACTATATATGTACTCCCTATATGTCCACCAATTAACATGGTGGTCTACCTCATTTTAAAGGCATTCCATGCTTTAAAGATATATTCCAGGGAGGGAGGGAAAAACCACCACAGAGGGAATTCCCGTGGCACCAAACACAATAGATGAAAAATAAATCCAAGAAATTTCCATCCTATCATTCTCAACGCACTCCCATGCCATCAAATTCCAAGCCATGAAATTTTTTGTGTCACCATCAATCTCTCAGACTCCGAGACAACATATGACTCAATGAAGGAACCTTCACCTATTCTGTTAGAACTATGGGAAATGATTATCAATCATGGAAAATTATCCCTAAATATGAGGTCCATAAAGTCCTCAAATCCCGTAGTATGTACTTTTAGGTGGAGGATATTATAGCATCCATTCAAGGGATCAAAGTTTAACCATATCTACCACCATCATCATCCCACCTCTCCACCTCTATATTAGAAGTGGTAGAGATTTTGGGGTCCAAATTGATTCCCTTGAATGATTGTGAAAACCCTACTAAGCCTAGAGAGATGTTTCCATTATTTATCATTAGGAGGTTGTGAACACCCATACAAAATGGACATGATCTTGATGTTACCCCACCTATAAATGAACTTCACAATGTTTTGAGAATGGATAGACCACATGATGCCCTTTTGTCCCTCCATGATCCATGGGTGATGACGATGAATGCCAACAAGGATATAAAATCAAATAAAGAATTATCTAAATTTGAGGATGTGATTAATGTACTTTCCACCACATCATTAGGAACTTCCAAATAAACTATTGTGATTACATAAACTTGTCCTTGTTCCCTTGTAATTTTACTAGGAAAATTCCCTTGATGATTGAGAAAATAATTTTCATAGTGCCCTATCACCTTATAGTTAAAGCATTGTACATTGGTATATTTTTTATTACCCTTGAAATCACGATCCTGGTGGAATTTCTCTCCACAATTATATTAAAATCCCATTTCCAACATGCATGTCACATGGTTTTTCTTTCCACATTTATTAAAAGATTGAAATTCCATCCTTCCCTTATCCCGTATTTCCATATTTCCTTTTCCAAAGTGTTTAACATCCCTCTTCTTATCTTGATTTCATTCTAATCTATAAGTCTTGTTGAATTATTTCTCTATCTTGAAAAAAAATGATACTATATCCTTATATGTTGTGAATTCTTGGGAGACCAATGGACCTTGAAGAATTGACTTAATACCATAAAATAATTGGTTAATATTTCTCTTTGGATTACATACATATTATGAATCATTAATTTCTAAACTTGTAAAGTTGGCTTCATACATAGAAATATTTTCATCTTCTTTTTGTGTTAGACTTAGTAATTGTCACTCCATATCCACTCATTGGTCGGGAAGAAAATATTTTTCAAATAATAGTTTCTTAAAATCATTCTATTATATGTTTGTTATTTATTTCCCACCCATAGTGTCTTGAATAAATGAACACCATTGATCCACATCCCCTGAGATATATTAAAATACAATGAAAAACTTATCCCTTTCATTACTTTCCAAAATGAGAAATATATTCTCTAAGGAAATTATCCATTTTTAGCTAAAAATAGATAATTAGTTATGTTGATTAATAGAGGTTGTAGACAAATGAAGAAGTCTTGAATTTGTACACCACTTTACAGATCTACATGATGATATATACACGACAAGTTATTTTTTTCATAACCTTATCTAGCTTCCCCAAAATAGTTATAAATTTTTTAGCTCCAACTGTAGCTCCAGGTCAAGATCTATCTTGATTATCCTTTATAGAAGGGAAATTATTACATGTATTACATACATTAATATGGTTTCCATTCCTTATTCTGGGTTCCATTTCTAAAAAATGATATAAAATATATTAAATCATAAAATTATGAAATAAAATTTATAATCCCTAAACTAGTGAAACACTTAACATAAATTTAAAATTTATGTATAATTGATCTCTAAATCATAAGTTTGGTTTATTAGGGAATATTCACAATATCCTTAATAATGTTATGTTATCTAATATATGTTTTCCTAAATATATTTCCCAAGGTTTCTACTATACTCTTTCTGATAGCAATTGTAAAAACCTTGGCCTTAGTATCCCAAATGCGATGGTTACTTTATTACATTGGAACTAGATACAAGAAATTGCATCCAAAAGCACCAGATAGTTTAATAATATTAGATAACTTGATAAATACTTTAATTTTACATTACATTTGAAAAATTACAATAAAAAATAGTATTTTCTTTGAGAAAACTTTTACTCCCTTTAGCATATCCCGATATATCAATCATAATATATTTCCAGGTATCTCGGGGAATGGAAATATTAAAAAGAGTGAGATCGTATGCTCAGTAAGGGTATGAGTAAACTAGAATATATCATGAATAAATATGTCATAATAAATATGGAAATGTGAATAACGAAAATCAAATTCCATTTAATCAATAACTTGATAATGAAGAATAATATGGAATGGGTAAATTATGATCATATAATTCCATATAAATAATCACGTGAGTGTGAAACTTATTTATGGGTATAATAACTAAAAAAATAATCACATGTAAATTAATAAATAATATCATAAAAAGGGAATTCATAATTTTGGATATCATAAACATAATTTCAAGGCCTTTATTTAGTACATATTATATAAATGAGTAAGTTCTCATCCAAATATCGAATCATGTGTGTCTTACAAGACCCACTAATGCATCAAGGGACTATAAAGGCCCTAAGCAATCACATACTAAGTCCAATGAATTTCTCATATAAAACATGTGAAACATAATAATCATTTTTATTGAAAAAATAGTCATATTAATTGATATTATTTTCCCCAACTAATAAACATAATTATAAAAAATCCAGAGTAATATAGAAAATGGTAATAAAATAATGAATCCTAATCAAAATGATCCTAAAACATCAATAGATATAATAATTATGATATAATTACAACATATCCCCAGTGAATATTATGTAAAATAATGGTTTTTTCATTAGTTAATAGTAATTATATAAAAAATTCATCAAAAATATTCTTGAAGAAAATACAATTTTTTACATTGCAAATCATTTAAAAAAAAATAAAAAATTAGAAAACAGCCAGAAAAAATATATATTTGAAATTAATCATGGAAAAATGTAAAGTAATCTTCATATCAATTACATTTATGATGGTGGGTAATTTTTTACATTCCTTATAAGTTAAAAAATATTTCTTACACACCATTGTAAAAAGTTCAAAAGTACCTCATTCAGAAAATGACATGAAGATTCCTTTAAAACCATTTTGTAAAAAGTAATAAATGGGTAAAAATTCATTTAATAAACCATTTTTATAATGTATAAAACATATTTAAATTATTTTTATAAAATATATAAATGGAAGAAAAAGGATTATGGACCAAAAATATATACAAAGTCAGTTTTTCTTAAAAATATTTTCCCAATAATTTAATGTAAAAAATAGAGAAAAATGGTAAAAATACATTAAAAGTTCATGATTAAAAAAAGAGTATAAAATATGTAACGCCACGACCCCAGTTACCCAGATTCAGTGCATTATTACATAACATTGGCATGATAACAAGAAAGATCAAATCTCGAAAGACCGATTCGTTTAGTAGCCTTAGAATAACTAGATACATTAATAAAGTTTACATTACATCATAAAATGAAAACTACAACAATATAGTCTCCATAGTCCACAATCTTATCCCCTCATACTATCCCTACAAGTCATTCATAAATTAATTCTTCACATCCTGGGAAAAATAAAACATAGAAAAGGGGTGAGCTCAAATGCCCAGTAAGGATAACAATATAGCGAAAACTTTCATAAATAAGAATAAAGATTTAAGGCAATGTATAACTAAAACAAATGCCTTTTAAACTTTAACTTCAACATAGTATGGAAAAAATAAAATGAAATAATTCCATTTACTTATTCACATGGATATTCTACTAATCGAATAATCATATGCCATATCAATAACCACTTTCATAACGATGAAATGCATAATGCCAGACTATCATAACCACATAGCCAAGGCCTCGTGCCAAGACTACAAATAAGATTTTTCTAAGGCCTTCTTCCAAGACTCTATTTTGTCTCATGAGACCTATCGATGCATCGAGGAGCTATAGTGGGATCCACCCATCACATATTAAGTCCAATGCATTCCCATATGAAAAGGTTTAAACCTAACATAAACATTCATATTAAAACTAGCATACGAAATGTAAATACTTCATCCATAAACCATGAATGGTATAAAAATAACACATCCACAGTCAAACATATCACAAAACCTTAAATACAATATAGAAGTTTTGTATCATAATAAATCAACTTCAAATAAGCGTAAAATCCATCAAAGGATGTTGACATAGATGAAATCAAAACTCTTTTTAAAGAAATATCTCTTTCTATTTTGAAATAATTTAAGAGTCATATATTTATAAAATATAACATTTTCTTTGAAAATATTCTTATAATCTTGTAAGGTAATCTTCAAAGATTTTATAACGGCGGAAAATAGCCACACCCGCCGTATAAGTTTAAAAAACATTCTTACCTTAATTTTGTCGAAAAGGATAAAAAACACCTTGTTTAGAAAACAATGGAAATATTCTTTTATAAACCACTTATAAAAGTAGAAAAGCGTATAAATGAATTTAACCCATATTCTAGTATATACTAAAAATGTTTTGAAATACATTTTTAAGAAACATGGACGTGGATGATATAAAAGTCCCAGTAGATTATTACGTATAAACAACCTCGGATAATAAAGAGATTGCGAAATAAACCCTTACCTTGTACTTTTCCTTGGTTGGGGGTAGGTTAAAATCCTTTATAATGGTGAAATAATTGTTATTAAATTATTAAATAATCATATACATTAACATGATATCATATATGATCTTTTAACATTGCTTTGTTAATAATATCTTATAATTATCGTCGTTTCAGGTGTTAACTTACTCATTTTGTTTTATATGTTTTGTTAAATAATATGTGTTTGTTATGGATAGGTTTTATATTATTCATATCCATAATGATATCAAGTCCTTAAATACTATTATTAATCATAAAATGATAATTATACTTGAATGGATACGATGGAGAATGAATCTCATCGCGTTCGTGGAGACGGTAGTCCGTACGTACGCATGAACGACAATATCATTATTTTGGTATTAAAATAATATATAATTGGATTTTATATCATATATAAAGAATAATTATCATGTTATATTTATTATTTACATGAATTACACATCATTATTATACCCATCGAAATAATAATTTATTGAATAACAATTACACCATGATGTGGGGACGGTAAGTCGTACGTACGCACGTATGGTGACATGTTATTCAAAGGGTGGATATAATAATGAATATGGTTGTACTATATTTATAATAACATCAAATTATATATAAGATAATGGAGTTATTATTTTATAATGTTAATAACAAAGAAAGAAGAAGTGGAAGAAGAAAGGAACTTGAAAAAGGGTGGCGAAATTATTACCTTTTCTTCGGGTTCTTCCTTTTGATTTGATCAAAAGTGCTCCTTATATTGGCTTTATGACTAAAGGAAGGCCTCTAGGATGAAATGAGGGAAGTTTAGAGATTATTTGGGTAGAGGTTGTCCAATCAAAAAGGCTTTGAAGGTGTGAATTAATGAGAAGGAGGAGTTCCCTTTTATAAGAGAGGTGAGGGGCACCTTTGGAAAAGCTAGAAATATTATTTTATAATAAATTCACATTCAGTTTCTAATGACTCAAAAGTGGATTATTTAAAGTTTAAAATGGGTATAGGTCAAAAAACACTCAATAAATAGGATTTAGACAGGTTTGGGTTACTATATTAACCTTATATTTAAGTATTAACTCTTAGTTAATTAGTTTCACTTTTACAATGTCTCTTTGTATTTTTATATTTTATTTTTAATAAACTTACTATATACATCCAAGATACCCCCAAGTGGTCCATTAATGATACAACTATCCTGATATAAGTCTTTTTGCCGAACCTTATATTTTTAGGAATTTAATATCAATTAATAATATAATATTTGTTTTAAAAACTCTTTTATGTCAATTTTGACACTATTCAATAGTTGATTTTTGTAAAACTCATAACATAATTATTACTTCGAAAAAAGTTAATTAAATCATTACTAACATGTAATATGAACCTAGAAAATTAGTTTAATTCATAAAAATTTTCAAATTATATTTATTTGGGTATTTATAATATCAATTATTTTAATTTTTTACTATTATGGTAATTACTGCATCATCATTATGTCATAAATAAATTAAATTATTTAATGTCTAAAAATTATAAATAAAATATCATTATGTAGGAAATATTTTTATCTTTATAATTAATATTTATAGTCTAAAATCCAACATATATAACCTTATGTAAAAATTGTTTTTGTAAAAGATATTTGCTTATGTCATTTTTGTATTTATTTTCACTTAATTAAAATAAAGTGTCCCTATCACCTACAAGTGGCTCCATGGGGTCCCAAAATCGACCCAAAGATGCCCATGGTTGGAAATGTATCCAACAATAAAGGTAGGACACGTTTTAGGGTAATTTATTATTATTATAATATTATTTTTAACCCTTATTTACCGGATTTACCTTTTAACCATGGTAAAAAAAATATTTACCGAAGTAATTATTCAAAATGTATAAAAATAAAAGTTACCTATTTACACAATTTGGACATCCTGATTCCAAATATGGAATCCATTTTTCCAAATTCAAAACACAGAAGTGGCAGAAATGAATTTAAAATTAATTCCCACTGTCAAAACAAAAAACGTGTTTTTAAGATATAATAACTATCAAAAGATTGATACTTTTTTATGTTCGGTTTAATTGTGAAATTATGTAAAATGAAAAAAATTGAATTAAATGGTAAAAATATATTCTAAATATAATTTAAAACCACTCAAATTCATAATTTCTCACTATTAAATATTATGATTAAAAAAGTTGTTTTTAATTAAAATTTAGTAATTTTCACTATTCATCAAAATATAAATGTTATCCGAAAAGTTCCAAAATTTCACCCTAGGCTAAATTCGATATTCTGAATCCAAAAATGAAGTCCATTTTGAGAGATAAAATTTATAAAATTTCAAAAAGTATGTATTACTATTCATAACAGCTAGTTTGATTGGTTGTGGAGTGTTAGAACTCGATGTTGCGTACAACACATGCTATCACATTATTCAAAGAGAAGCGTACCGTAGAAGCTTGGGGTGTTATATTCTCCCCCCCTTTAAATAATTTTATCCTCTAAATTTCTAGAATACTACTGCATGAAAAGGCTCGGGTGGTTCTTCATCATATGTTCCTCGGGTTCCCACGTTGCCTCTTCCATCTTATGGTTTCTCTACAAAACTTTTACCAGACGCGTGGTCCGGTTTCTCAGTACTTGTTCTCTCGTATCAAGAATCCTGACGGGCTCTTTGAAATAAGACAGATCGGGTTCCAGTTCTAATTCCTCATAGGTGAGTACATGCGTTGGGTCAGGCATGTATTTCCTCAGTAGAGATACGTGGAACACATCGTGAACTTTGGAGAGACTTGGAGGCATTGCCAATCGGTAAGCTACAGCCCCAATTCATTCTAGAATTTCAAAAGGTCCGATGTACCTGGGACTCAATTTACCTTTCTTACCAAAACGTATGACTCCCTTACATGGAGATACCTTTAGGAAAACATGTTCACCGACTTGAAATTCCAAATCCTTCCTTCGATTATCGACATAGCTCTTCTTACTACTTTGAGTTGCTTTGATATGGTTTTGGATTACCTTCACCTTTTCCATCATTTCCTCCACCAGTTCTAGACCTACAAGTTTTCTTTCACCAACGTCATCCCAACAGGTTGGTGTGCAACATCTCTTTCCATATAACGCTTCATATGGTGCCATCTAAATACTCGAATGGAAGCTATTGTTATAGGAAAATTATACCAGAGGTAAATATTGATCCCACATACCCTGAAAGTCAAGTGAGCATGATCTCAACATGTCTTATAAGGTTTGAATAGTTCGTTCCGATTGTCCATCTATTTGAGGGTGGTAGGTAGTGCTCAAATGAAGTTCAGTATCTAAGGATTTCTGAAGACTTTTCCAGAATCTTGAAGTAGAACGGGGATAACGATCAGAAAAAATCGATAGGGGTACTCTATGAAGTCTCACAACTTTATTAATATATAGTCTTGCTAGTCGTTCAAGTGGTAAATCTTCCCTTATAGCAAGAAAATGTGCTAACTTGGTAAGAAGAACAATAATAACCCATATTGAATCGTTCCTTCTAGGAGTCTTTGGTAGTCCCATGACAAAGTCCATCATGATATTATCCCATTTCCACTCAGGTATGAGAAGAGGTTACAATACTCCACCAGGCTGTTTCCTTCCAGATTTCACTTGTTGAAAAACAATACATCTTGACACAAAATCAGAAATCTCCCTCTTCATGTTGTCCCACCAAAAATGTTCCTTCAAATCTCTAAACATTTTGGTGCTCCCAGGGTGTATAGAGAAATTGGAACTATGAGCATCATCCAGCAATTCCCTTTTTAGATCAGGTATATCGGGAACACAAAGTCTCTTCCCAAATTTCAAAATTCCATCTTCATACACAAAGTATCTCAGTCTCCCATCATTTACAGCTTTAATCTTCTTTTGAAATTCTTCATCATCGGTCTTAGAACTCTTAATCCTTTCTAGTAAAGGTGGTTTGGAAACTATTTGAAAAAGAATTGATGTTTAACCTTCCATGGTTATTCCCATGTCTATCTTCACTAGATCCATGAAAATTGGATCCCTTTCAATTCTCATATTGTTCAAAACTCCATGATCTTTTCTGATCAAAGCATCTGCCACCTTGTTTTCTTTCCCTGGGTGGTAGTGTATCATACAATCATAATCCTTGAGTAATTCAAGCCATCTCCTTTTCCTCATGTTGAGTTCTTTTTGTGAGAAAATATACTTCAAACTCTTGTGATCAGTATAAATCTCACATTTTTCACCATAGAGGTAGTTCCTCTATATCTTCAAAGAAAAGATCATAGCTACTAACTCGAGATCATGAGTAGGATAATTTTGTTCATGAATTTTCAACTGTCATGATGCATAGGCAATAACCCTATCATTCTGCATAAGGACACAACCAAGTCCTTTCTTCGATGCATCACTATAAATAATGAAACCATCATTCCCCAATGGTAGAGTCAATATAGGGGAATTGACTAATCTTCTCTTCAGTTCTTCTAAACATTCTTCACACTCTTTTTTCCAAACAAATTTAACCCCTTTACGTGTGAGCTTTGTTAATGGGTTATCCAATCGGGCAAAATTCTGGACGAAACATCGATAATAACCTGCCAAACTAAAAAAATCTGCGTACCTCAGTTATACTCGTAGGTGTTGGCCATTCTTGGATTTCCTTGGTCTTAGAAGGGTCAACGGAGATTCCATCTTTAGAGACAATATAGCCAAGAAAAGAAATCTCATGAAGCCAAAATTCACACTTACTAAACTTCCCATATAATTCATGTATTCTCAGAGTCTTCAGGATAATGCACAAGTGATTTTCATGATCTTCGTAGCTTTTTGAGTATACCAAGATATCATCAATAAATACCACCACAAATTCATTGAGATATTCCTTGAAAAATATTTCCATCAGATCCATGAATACAGAGGGTGCATTAGTCAATCCAAAAGGCATTACAGTAAACTCGTAATGCCCGTACCTGGTTCGAAATGCTGTCTTCGGAATGTCTTCCTTTTTCACACACAACTGATGGTATCCAGATCAAAGGTCAATATTTGAAAAGTATTGAGCTCCATGCAGTTGGTCAAATAAATCATCAATGGAAGGTAGGGGATACATGTTCTTTATTGTTATAGCATTGATCTCCCTGTAGTCGATACATAACCTCATAGACCCATCTTTCTTTTTAACAAAAAGAACAGGGGATCCCCGTGGAGAAACACTAGGGCGAATAAATCCCTTATTACTCAATTCCTCTAGTTGTTTCTTTAGTTCAACTAATTCTATAGTGGCCATTCTATAAGGGGTCTTCGATATAGGCCTTGATCCAGGAATTAAATCAATGGAAAAATCAACTTCTCGTTCTGGAGGATGTCCAAGTAAATCATTCGGAAACACATCTAAATATTCTTTCACAATAGTTACATCCTCTATTTGAACATTCCTTTCCTCACCCATAGTCATTTCATTATCTTCCTCCCCAATAATTGAATTTAATTGAGCTACTGGGGGTGGATTTAAATAAGAATTAGGTGGTGACGATTATACTCAAAAGATAAGGTGTTCCTTATAATCATCATCAAGAATCGTAACCTCTTTCTTCTTATAATAAATCTTCACATCATAGTATGAAAGCCAGTCCATACTGAGGATTATATCGAACTTAATCATAGGTATGACGATGAGATCAGCAGATAAAGAACATTTATGTGCTCTAATGGGGACTGATTCAAAAAACTTTGTTGCAATGATACTTCCCTTAGGAGTTTTAACTGACAACTCCCTTGTTAAATCAAATTGGAAATATTTAATTTTCTTAGAAAAATGGGAAGATATGAAACAATGCGATGATCTAGAATCAAATAATGCATGTGCTAAGCTTGAGAAAACCATTAAATTACCTTCCACCACGTCTTTCGGAGCTTCTACCTCAGCAGTAGTGATAGCATAAGCTTGGCCTTGATCCCTTGGCCTTTTCTGAGGTAAGTTTCCCTGACGCTTAGGAAATTCATTTGCATAATGTCCCATCTCCCTGAAATTGTAGCACTGAACATTGGTATCTTCCTTCTTCCATTTGCAATCATGATCTTGGTGGCCTTTTTCCCCACACTTGTAACAGACACCCATTCCCTTCAAGAAATTACCGGGGTGTTTCTTCCCACATTTACCACAAGATAGATATTCAAACTTTCCCTTATTCCCCTTATTTCCATTCCCAGATTGATCAGTAGATCTCTCCTTCTCTTGCTTTTCTTTAAAGTCATAAGACTTAGAGAATTCCTTTTTGGTCTTGATAGAAAATGAGACAATGTCTTCGTACGACGAGAAGGATTGTGAGACTAATTCTTGACGGAGAAATGGTTTTAACCCATAAAAGAAACGATCAATCTTACTTCTTGGGTTACGTATATAATCTCTAGCATACCTTGCTAACCTTGTAAAGTTAGCCTCATACTTTGTGACATTATCATCCTCCTTTTGTCTCAGACTCCAAAATTGCCTTTCCATATCTGCTCGATGGTCGCGAGGAAAGAATTTTTATAAAAATAGATCTTTAAACTCCCTCCATTCCATATTTGATACTTCATCATCTTACTTCATGTTTTGAATCAATGACCACCATTGATCAGAATCTCCAGTGAGGCGGTAAACTGCCATGATAACTTTTTCCCTTTCACTACTCCCCAAAGCCTGAAATATTTTCTCTAGGGAATTTATCCATTGCTCAGCTACTAAGGGATTTTTACTCCCATTAAACATTGGAGGTTGTTGCCTCATGAAGAGATCTAACATTTATCCTCCATGCTACGGATCAGGGTGCTCCATACGGGTAAAGTTATTATTCATAACCTGAGTGAGTTGTCCCAGTATGACGATTAGCTAATCGACACCAGTTGCATCACCAGCTCCACTATAATTATCTTGAGCTGGAGGGAAATCCCTACATGGAGTGAGTGCATTGATATAGTTTCCATTTCTTCCACTAGGCGCCATTTCTAAACAACGGCATAAACTAGATCAGTTTATGAATCAAAATACATAATTCTATACTTATAAAACACTTAACATAAATTGAACTATTTATGGATATAATCCATAATCATAAGAATGTTTTATTTGAGGAAGTATATACTCATAAATCCATTATAATGATTTGTAAAGAAAATGAGAGTTATCCTAAGCCTATCCCCTGGGAGTGTCGTAACCAAGAGTGCAGCAAGACCCGTTGTCATGCACCAGTTCCCGTTCAAGTCTAGCTCAAAGCGGTGTTTTCGGGTTTTACCCCTAGGTACATCTATGCCAGAGCCACCTCTACCTACTCGTATCCAGATAGGGATGTATTGTTCGAAAAACTCACAAAATATCTACAATACCAAAATTCTAGGAAGTTCTTCTATACTAATCCTCAAAGTCCATCTAAAATCAATGTGCTCTAATCAGGGTTTATCTAAATCTAGCTTTGAAGGTTTGTACTAAACTTCCTTTGATAGCAACTGTAATTCCCCGACCCCAGTTACCCAGAGTCGGTGCATTATTACATAACATTGTCATGATCACAAGAAAGATCAAATCTCGAAAGACCGATTCGTTTAGTAGCCTTGGAATAACTAGACACATTAATAAAGTTTACATTACATCATAAAATGAAAACTACAAAAATATAGTCTCCATATTCCACACTCTTATCCCCTCATATTATCCCTATAATTCATTCATAAATTACTTCTTCACATCCTAGGAAATATAAAACATAGAAAAGGGGTGAGCTCAAATGCCCAGTAAGGATAACAATATAGCGGGAACTTTCATAAATAAGAATAAAGATTTAAGGAAATGTATAACTAAACAAAATCCTTTTAAACTTGAACATCAATATAGTATGGCAAAAATAAAATGAAATAATTCCATTTACTTATTCACATGGTTATTCTATTAATTGAATAATCATATGCCATATCAATAACCACTTTCATAACGATGGAATGCATAATGCCAGACTATCATAACCACATAGCCAAGGCCTCGTGCTAAGACTACAAATAAGAATTTTCCAAGGCCTTGTTCCAAAACACTAGTTTGTCTCATGAGACCTACCAATGCATCGATGAGCTATAGTGGGCTCCACCCGTCACATATTAAGTCCAATGCATTCCCATGTGAAAAGGTTTAAACATAACATAAACATTCGTATTAAAACTAGCATACGAAATGTAAATACTTCATCCATAAACCATGAATGGTATAAAAATAAAAAATCCACAGTCAAACATATCAAAAAACCTTCAATACAATATAGAAGTTTTGTATCATAATAAATTAACTTCAAATAATCGTAAAATCCATCAAAGGATGTTGACATAGATGAAATCAAAACTCTTTTTAGAGAAATATCTCTTTCTATTTTGAAATAATTTAAGAGTCATATATTTATAAAATATAAAATTTTCTTTTAAAATATTCTTATAAACTTGTAAGGGAAGCTTGTAAGATTTTATAATGGCAGAAAATAGCCTCACCCTCCTTATAAGTTAAAAAAAACATTCTTACCTTAATTCTGTTGAAAAGGTTAAAAAGAACCTTGTTTGGAAAACGACAGAAATATTCCTTTATAAACCACTTTTAAAAGTCAACAATGGTATAAATGAATTTAACCCATATTCTAGTAAATAGTAAAAATATTTTGAAATAAATTTTTAAGAAACATGGTTGTGGATGAAAAAGAAGTCCCAATAGATTATTACGTATAAACAACCTCGGATAATAAAGAGATTGTGAAATAAACCCTTACCTTGTACTTTTCCTTGGTTGGGGGTAGGTTAACCTCATTTATAATGGTGAAATAATTGTTATTAAATTATCTAAGAATCATATACATTAATATGATATCATTTATGATATTTTAACATTGCTTTGTTAATAATATCTTAGAATTATCGTCGTTTCAGTTGTTAACTTACTCATTTTCTTTTATATTTTTTGTTACATAAGCCGTGTTTGTTATGGATAGGTTTTATATTATTCATATCCAGAATTATATCAAGTCATTAAACACTATTATTAATCATCAAATGATAATTATACTTGAATGGATACGATGGAGAATGAATCGCATCGCGTTCGTGGAGACGGTAGTCCGTACGTATGCACGAGTGACAATATCATTATTTTGATATTAAAATAATATATAATTGGATTGTATATCATATATAAAGAATAATTATCATTTTATATTTATTATTTACATGAATTACACATCATTATTATACCCATCCAAATAATAATTTATTGAATAACAATTACACCACGACGTGGAGACGGTAAGCCGTACGTACGCACGTATGATGACATGTTATTCAAAGGGTGGATATAATACTGAATATGATTGTACCATATTTATATTAACATCAAATTATATATAAGATATTGGAGTTATTATTTTATAATGGTAATAACAAAGAAAGAAGAAGTGGAAGAAGAAAGGAACTTGACAAAGGGTGGTGAAATTATTACCTTTTCTTTGGGTTCTTCCTTTTAATTTGATCAAAAGGGCTCCTTAGGTTGGCATTATGACTAAAGGAAGGCCTCTAGGATAAAGTGAGAGAAGTTGAGAGAGTATTTGGGCAGAGTTTTGGCAAACCAAAAGGATTTTAAGGTGTGAATTAATGAGAAGGAGGAGTGCCCTTTTATAAGAGGGGTGAGGGGCACCTTTGGAAAAGCTAGAAATATTATTTTATAATAAATTCATATTCGGTTTATAATGGATCCAAAGTGGATTATTTAAAGGTTAAGGTGGGTATAGGTCTAAAACCACTCAACCAATAGGATTTGAACCGGTTTGGGTTACTATATTAACCTTATCTTTAAGTATTAACTCTTAGTTAATTAGTTTCACTTTTACAATGTCTCTTTGTAGTTTTATATTATATGGTTAATAAACTTTCTATATACATCCAAGCGACCCCCAAGTGGTACATTAATGATACACCTATCATGATATAAGTATCTTTTCCAATCCTTAGATTTTTAAGAATTTAATATCAATTAATAATATAATATAGTTTTTAAAAACTCCTTTATGTCAATTTTGACTCTATTCAATAGTTGATTTTTTAAAAAATCATAACAGAATTATTACTTCGAAAAAAGTTAATTAAATACTTTTTAACATGTCATATGAACCTATAAAATTGGTTTAATTCATAAAAAGTCTCAAATTTTATTTATTTTGGTATTTATAATATCAATTATTTTAATTTTTCACTATTATTGTAATTACTGCATCATTATTTTGTCATAAATAAATTAACTTATTGAATGTCTAAAAATTATAAACAAAATATCATTATGTAGGAAATTGTTTCAGATTTCTAATTAATATTTATAATCGAAAATCCAACATATATAACCCTATGTAAAAAATTGTTTTTTCTAAAAGATATATGCTTATGTCATTTTTGTATTTATTTTCACTTAATTAAAATAAAGTGTCCCTATCACCTAAAAGTGGCTCCATGGGGTCCCAAAATCGACCCAAATATTCCCATGGTCGAACATGTATCCAACAATAAGGTTAGGACTCGTTTTAGGGTAATTTAGTATTATTATAATATTATTTTTTAACCCTTATTTACCGGATTTACCCTTTAACCATAGTAAATAAAATATTTACTGAAGTAATTATTCAAAATTTCTAAAAATAAAAGTTACCTATTTAAAAAATTTGGATATCCTGATTCCAAATAAGAAATCCATTTTTCCAAATTCAAAACATAGAAGTGGCATAAATTAATTTAAAATTAATTCCCGTTGTCAAAACAAAAAGCGTGTTTTTGAGATATAATAACTATCAACAGATTGATACTTGTTTATGTTTGGTTTAATTTTGAAATTATGTCAAATGACCAACATTGTATTAAATGGTAAATATATATTCTAGATATACCTTAAAACCACTCAAATTCATAATTTATCACTATTAAATATTTTGATTAAAAAAGTTGTTTTTAATTAAAATTTAGTAATTTTCACACTTCATCAAAATATAAATGTTATCCGAAAAGTTCCAAAATTTCACCCTAGGCTAAATTTGATATTCTTAATCCAAAAATGAAGTCCATTTTGAGAGATAAAATTTATAAAATTTCAAAAAGTATGTATTACTATTCATAACGTCTAGTTTGATTGGTTGTGGTGTGTTAGAACTCGATATTGCGTACAGCACATGCTATCGCATTATTCAAAGAGAAGCGTATCGTAGAAGCTTGGGGTGTTACAAAATATATTGATTTTTATATATTAATATAAAACAATTCCCCTAAATGATACTTAAAAACCAATAATCTTTAATAATGATGAGATGGTGAAATAAACCCTTACCTTTGGTCCGATTTCCTTCACACATGCCTAAACCTCCTGTATAATAAATATAGATTTATTAAAAATATATTCCATTACTTTAATGATATATATAATTCAATATATTGTTTACTTATAACCTTTTATCACCAATTTTATTAATAATTATTTATTAAATAACAATTTTGGGTGAAAACTACTTCATTTATCATGTATATTTTGGTTCAGTAGTTTTGATACATGTAATTTGATCATGGTTTAATATTATATAGGATGTTATTTATGATATAAAAATAATATATATTAATTATATACATATTTATAGTCATCTATAAATGTTATAGATACAAAAATGAATCACACCGTTCATGGAGATGGTAAATAGTATGTATGTATGAACACTGTTTTCATTGAACAATTGATGGAATGATAGAAATTTAATTAATAATTATATTTTTATAGAATATTTATTATATAATATATATAATATATATTCATTAAATCTATCCCTATTACCATCCAATTCAAATGGAAATTAAAAACAGATCACATTACTTTATGGAGGTGGTAGTCCACACATAAGCATGAGTGACATTATCATTTTCCAACAGATAGGAAGGTAAGAATTTAGATGTGATTTAATAATAAAAAAAGTATAATTATGAAATAATTATCATATATAAACCTTAAAACCATCATAATAAACATCCATAAAATATGGTGGTGGAAAACTAAATTGTATCACTACATGGTGACGGTAAAACGTACATATGTACAAAGGATACTTTCATATCTAATTTGAATATAAAAATGATGTATAATGGTGATTTTATAATTATAATAAAATTTCGGTAAATGTATAATACTTAATTTATTATTTTAATAAAAAAATAGATTTATATGAGGAAAAATGAGAAGTAAAAAGAAAGTGATCAGTTAAGGTGATTATCACTTATTTGAAAGAATCCTTTAGATATCCTCTTAAAGATCCTTGGTATGATATTTTGGGAATATAAGATTCTATATAAAGTTTATAAGGATGTTTATAAGGTTTTATAGGTTATGGTCTAGATATATGGCTCAAAAGGTGTAAAGAAGTGAGGGGAGGCAGTGCCCTTTTATAATTGGGGCAAGGGACACTTTAGGAATTTTATAACAGATTAAATTACAATAATATAATTATCTTGATAAAATTCCTCAAAAATTATATTTTTTTAAATAAAAGATAATATGGGGTTGAAATCCCATCATCTATTAAAATTTATATAGGTTTATGTGGTGTTTTGAACCTTATCTTTTGGTTTAACCCCATGGTTAACCTATTTTAACATTAATTGCGGTAAAATATTTTTAAATCTTAAAGGGTTAAAACTTTATATATAAGTTAACTACTAAATAATAAATGAAAAAGGGATTAAATATTATACCATATATTTTTCGCTTTATCATATTTTAGTATTTTAATAATTTCTAAATAATTTAATAATATATTATTTTGATAAATTTCCATTATTGTCAATTTTGAAACTATTCATTTAATTTGATTTGAAATACATAAATACTATGTTATAAATAATATATAATACCTTAAAAAACAATAATATTTCATATTAATCTATAAAATTCTTAAAACACTATAAATCACAAAAAAGATATTACATTTATTTTTTTTCCAAACCATTAACTTTATTTTTCTATTAGTTGAATAAATATTATTATTATAATTGCAAAAGAATTTAAGATAATAATTTAATACTAAAAATTATAAATAAATTTGTATCATGTAATTTATTTCATTAATCCGAAAATAGATATTTACATTTATTCACAACCTTCTTTTTTTTCCTTTGTGGACACATAAGAAAATATCTAAAACTAAGAGAGCAACCCTTTGTAAATTTCATTACCTTAAAAATTATATTGGTTATTTTCATGTAAAAGTTTCCATAAAACAATAAATTTTATCTTAAGGTGATAAAGCTATAATTTCATTCATATAATAAAAACTTGGTTTAAAAATTATGCCCTTATCAATTAGTTTTAACCAATATTATACTGATTTACGCTTTACCAAGGCGATAAATTTTATGATGTTTCTTATTATTAAAACCTAAAAATAAAATGAACCTATTTTAAAAAATATCAACCACTTTATTATAAATATAAAATATTTTTTATTAAATTAAATACCTATGAGTGAAAAAAATTAATTATAAAAATAGGTGCACAAAACGTGATGAAAAACGTTTTTAGAAAAATATAGTTTTGTAACCATTAAACTGGATTTATTCTTATCCCACAAATAATAAAATATATTATATGAATAATAAAACATATGAAAATATATAAATTTAATTAATAAAATTTACTAGTAATTATTAATTTTATTTATTAAGATTTTTTTATAATTTTGTTTTCATACAAACACTTATTTTATTTTAAAATATTTTTATTTTTTATTCCTAATCAAGTTATAACCAATGAATTTATTTTTAAATGTAAAAACTATATATTTTTTAGAATTTAGTTAGTCATATTCATATCTTCCAATTTAAAATCCAGGTTATGTGTTCTCCTTGATATGATTACTTTGAAATTACATTCTTCCAAAATTCTTTCATTATTTTTAGAATTATTCTCATTTTCTATAATAGAGATGCATTGAATTTAAATAAATTTTCCAATCCTTAAATTGAAACATTTAAATTCCATTCTATTGGATGAATATCCTATAAATTGGACATTAACTCCATGGTATTATAACCTTTAGTTTTATTCTTCTTTTTAGGAATTTATTATTTATATATAATGATTCAAATTTTTTTAATGTTGTCTTTTTATCAAATCACATCTTGTAGGGAGTCTCCTATTCACCCAAACACAACAAATCCATTATGATAATGTAGATGGATTTAATGACTACTTCCTTCCAATACTTTTTAGGTAAATAGTTTTTAATGAGAATAATCTAATCTATGTTGTTAATGGACTAGTATATCCACTCAACAATACATTTTTATTGATGATTCCTTACCTCTAATACTTGATTCCTTATCTAATGATTCCAAATTTATTATTCTATATGAATGTTGGTAGACTTTGTACCATTATCTATTCAATTTTTTTTTAATTTTTATCTTGATCATATTCTCTCCCAGTTTCTAATATCTTGTAATGAATTTTAATAACTTGGATTTTTTAGAGATCACAATTAACTATTCTATACAACTTTAATAATCAATTAATTAAACATGGTAACTCTTTCCATTAGTTTACTTAGGTGATATTGGTCTAAAAAAATCAATTTACCCTAACTCAATCATCATTTCTTACATATTTTCCTTTGAATTTTGACTCTCCTATATTATATTTCCCTTTGGATACATATCATACATGTGAGTATAATCACATGATTTTTTGGGATATCAAATATCCATTCAAACTTTAATAAAACATTTAGTGTCTTTTGGTTGTGGTGAAAATGTATTTTTTTAAATAAATTATTCTCATCTTCCTTGGATAAAAATTACATGTATTCCTTATCCATTAATGAAGTATATATTACCCTCTATGTGTTCCTCTTTATTAAAAAATGTTTTATCTCTTCTTTTTATTATTTTAGTTTTCATGGTGAAATTGAATGGATTCTGAGATTTATACAATTGGATTATGATTATAAAATTTTGACCAAGGCCTTAAACCACCAAGACATCCATGTACCTTGTGTATTTGCCTTATATTTTTTATTTATATGAGCTAATTATATTTAAACCTTCATCATTTCTAAAATTAATGATACCTTATTTATTTTAATTAATTATGGTGATATGATCTTTTTTTACCATCATACGAGAAGTCCAAAAGCTATCATGAATCAATTTTCATATCCAATATGTTTCTATCAAATAAATATCTATTATGTTTTCATTATCATCCATTTTATTCTCTATCCATGTTGAATACTTCCCCTCTTTTGGTGGTTAACATGATCATTCCTCTAGATATGATGAACCATATTTATCATGCATGTATTTAAATTAGTTATATATTTTTAGTATGCAAGATGAAAACTATAACTAATCAGAATTTTCTTACTATGTTTCCTTTAACACACACATTTACATTCATTAAGATAAATCTAGAACTTTGGGTCCAAATACTTCACACTAAAATCAGAATCTGTTAATAAAATACAGAGAGTAAGAACTTATACTCTATTAATTTTGTTTCTCAAATTCTTTTAAGTGACACTATTTTATAGAAAAAATATATTATTTATTTCACATCTTTTTAAAACAATAACACCAGGGTTTTGGACTATATTTTTTATGTCTAAATTTTTTGTTTAATAAAATTTTGTGTCACTATATTATGAGTGGTACCCAAATAAAATTTCCTTTAAAGAGTGGGTTTTTGTGTATTAGAATAAACCTTGACCATATTTTTCTTTAGATCAATACCCACACTAGTTTTTCCTCAATTTTTGAAATTTTTCTTTATATTCAATCATCCTCATTGTTATTCCATTCTATTTATCAACCTATTATACAACCCACATTATTTAGATTCCTAATATCATACCATAAGTAAAAAAGTATATTATGATAATCAAGAATTCACTGTAGATTGATGATTTCTCATTGGTGATCTTTGATGTGTTTAACAATATATTTCATTGATTTTTTTTAAAATAATCTATGTTATGGGGTTTCTCTTAAATTTTTGAGTTTTTACACAACTACATTCTCAAAGTTTTTTATATTTTCATATTTGATCCACTAAATTTAAACCATGATTCATGACTTATCCTTTTATTTATACTATATATAGAGTTTGAAATCTAAAATAAAACTTTTATATTTATCTATCTATAATTTCTAAACATCAATTTCTTCAAGATTAAAAATATTTTTGAGTAATAATCATCCCTGTACTTTAGTTATTTCATCATTACATTCCTCTATCTGTGGTATTCCATTGAAAACCACATAAACTTCTTCTTTGAATTTTTTGATGACCTCAATTTTTACCACCTCCATTTCTTCTAAGATAACATACTCTAGTCAGAAAATGTTCTTCTTCTTAATGAATTTATACTACAAACATATCTTTAATTTTATATCTTTGGATGATTTATTAATGGGTGGATCTTATTTTTCATCATCTTGAGATTTCTCAGGAGACTTTGAAACAAAGAACCTGGTTGCGCCCAAATTTACCCTACTGGTAAAAGTGATCGATGTAGTACATGTAGGGGTCGAATCCACAGGGACCGAAGAAGTAACCTTGAGATGCTATGATTGTGTGAAGGATGGGCTATGAAGTAGCCGAATTTGGGTTTGATTTTGGATGGTTTTTATAGAACACTAATAAACCTAAGTGAATTCAATTAAATGGAAATGGGTTGATCTTAGGATTATGATTGGGGCGGATTGAATGAATTTTACTTCATTAGACAATTTTGGTTTTATTAATTTTTGATGAATCCATTCTTCAAAAATAACGTTACATTCATCATTTTCTGGTTTGGTACTTACTAAACACAATTACTAATCCCGTATACACTTAGAGAACCAACTTCATGATCTCCCTAAGGTATATGGTCATTTAGTAATTGAATTTAGTTTTCTCAAACACAGTAAATATGAATAGTAGAAATAATTGAAGTATAGATGTCTTAAATTAATTATCCAATTAACAACAATTCGTTCATAAAATAACATCCAATCCAGCCTTTGCATCCTCCTTAGATCATTCCATTAAGGGTTTATCCCTCCATCGATGGTATACTCTCAATGGTGGGTGGAAGATGGCTAACAAGAATTGGATTTAAGAAATTAAAACCGCGGAAATAACGAGCACTCCTCCGTGTGTGTGAACGAAATTCACACCTATGTGTGAACTAATTCACAACAACACAGAGATATCACTGTGCTTTGTGATAATAATGTTTTAATAAAAGAAATGGAAAATATATAAGTGAATGAAGTTGATTAAGAATATAAAGATACAAAAAAGAAACTTACATGGAAATGGAAAACATTACAAAGGAAATTTGGAAGCATAACCTTACAATGAAACAAGCAACAAAAGATGATATGAAAAATATCCACACCAATTCCCTTCACCAATAGCTTCTTATATAGGAATATTTGGAGCCTTAGGTACATACTCCAATAATTAATTCACCCCCCAACAATTAATAGAGTCAAATGGAGGGTGAATAATCAAAATGAAATTGATGTTTCGAATTTGACCCGGAAAACTGTCCAGATTCGTCTACCATATTGACGTGTGAATTCGAAACTGAAGAAGGACGAATCAGGAGGGGTTGTAGAAGGGAAATATCTTCTTCCATCCGTCCTCTATGACCTGTAAATATTTCATAAAATTTGGCTCATCCGTTTGGAAGTTATGGTCGAAATGGTGGGACGGATATCTGTGCATTAATGTCGAGTCCACCATTTAAATCTCAATTTCAGATCCCTTTATCATCATGAAAAAATCAGAATTACCTCCGGCCACAGTTGAATAAAATGATCCTAATATTTTTATCTTTCTAATGTCTAAATGTTAGCTTCATTGGGCTTGGTTTATGGGCCCCACATTTGTTTGATGGGCCTTAGGCCCATTATGCCTTTTCCAGCAAGTTTCTGCCTTCAGGCGCAACATTATCCATCTTCCTTTGGGATTAATCCAGTGGACCTAAAATATAAAACGTTCCAAAAAAAGTGATCAATCATATGCCAAAATTTCAAATTCATAAAATGAATATAATATTGTCAACAAACAAATGAATGATTGGTCTCAAATTTGCATTTTAAACATGAATTGCATTTTTGATGAGAAATGAAGTTCTATTTATGTAATGCACTAAAAACAATGTTTATGGAATTTGGAACAATGAATATAAAGATATTAAAAATTAATATTAGCCACTTTCAGTGACTAATCACACCCCCCAACTTGAGTTTTTCTAGTCCTAAGAAAAATAAATTACAAATATGAAATTCAAATCCCCTTTTCCAAAAACATTTTAATACACATTGCTCACCCAAATATCTAATACCAAAAAAATTATGAAAACCCATCAAAATCATTTAAAACAAGCTAGTTCCATAAGCATATCCCAAGCCCAAGCCCATTCCTTTGTTCAAATTCATTGCCACATTTCATCCAATTCCAATTAAGCATGATAAAGTGTTGTGCATCATAAAAGATATGGTGCCCATTTTATTGTTCAAGGGGAAAAAATGGAAGTGCTAGGTGGGAATCACATTAAACCTTAAGATGAGTATCCATTTTTTTTTATTTTTTTTTAATTTTTTTTAATTTTTCTTAAACCACAATAGATATGAAAAGACTAACTCTAGGCAAGAAAAATATGGAGTCACGATCCCTAAGTGTTGGACGCCACACATATTGTCAATTTCATGCTCTACAATAGAGATATAAAGCCTAACTCTGGGAAAGACAACTATGGAGTCACGATCCCCAAGTGCCAGACGCCACGCATTTGGACGAAACATTGCTCTATGTGGTATTTTTTTTGTTTTTTCGTTTTGTTTTTTTGGATACTCAAATTAAACTAAAAGTGACCCCAGAACCCTATGCTATAATAAAAGGGACCCAATAACTCAAATTTACACCCACGATCCAGTAGACGTGCATTATGGCATTTTTATTAAGAGGATGAAATTGTAAACATTGAAAAATCACATCGGACAACCGCACTTTCCAAAAACTATGCTCATGAACTTAAACTTGCATTAAAATCAGAATCAAGGCAAGAAAAATTTATTTGATATCCAATTTTAGAGTTTGCAATGTGTTTTTATCATGTTTATGGTTAATGGAATTTTTCTTTTCATGCATGTTTTTAAAAAAAATATAAAAAAAATCATTTTTTATCTCCCCCCAACTTAGAATGACAATGTCCCCAGTGTTTAAAGAAAATGAAATTTAGAAGTGGGTAGGAGAGGAGTTCAAAGATGAAATTGAGAATGATAAACATGGAACAAATTCACCTGGTTTTTAAAGTTGAGGTTCATGATGCTCCAAATTACTCCTTTGATCTCTTTGGGGATGTATGCACCTCCTTGATTGAACATGTATCACCCAAAATAGTTCTTGAACCATAAAAAGAAGGAAAAAGCAGACAAAACAAAAAAAAAAATGATTTATTTAATTCCAAGTACCATCATTTTCATGTTTTTTTAAAATCAAACTAATGATACATTGTCTTCTTTTAAATTTCTGGGTAAGGTATTACTCAGGGATCACACTGTGTGACACGGATGAATACGGTGCTCCCCTTTCATACCCGTCCATACTCATAAAAGAAGAACAGGTCAAGAGTCTAATTTTTTTAACCTACAAAAACATAAATAAAATAAACTGATGATACATTTTCTTCTTTAAATTTCTGGGTAAGGTATTACTCAGGGATCACACCGCGTGACACGGATGAATACAGTGCTCCCTTTTCATACCCATCCTTACTCATAAAAGAAGAACATGTCAACAGTCTATATTTAAAAAAAATAACAAAATTAAGTAGATGGAAACAAAATATGATTCACAGTGATTGGAAACATGAAAACTATGGGTTGCCTCCCGTGCAGCGCTTTTGTTTAACGTCGTTAGCCCGACTTGTACCCCAAATCTATCTTTTTCTCTCTAGTTCATATGTTGGCTCAGTTAACTCCTCCTTGGTTTCTTGTTTATTGAATGATTCAATGAATGGTTTTAACCTATGGCCATTGACTTTGAAGCCATGACCACTTGTGGGATCCTGAATCTCTATTGCCCCATGAGGGTACACATGATGCACTAGGTATGGACCAGACCATCTGGACCTTAGCTTTACTGGGTGTAGATGAAGTTTTGAACTATACAAGAGCACAAATTTTCCCAGTTCAAAGTGTTTGACTTTGAGATTCCTAGATTGGTAGGCTTGAACTTTAGATTTATTGATCCTTGAATTTTCATAAGCCTCCATCCTAAGTTCCTCGAGTTCATTGAGATCTAATTTCCTTTTTTTTCAGCCAAAGAAATGTCAAAGTTCATTTTTTTATTTCCCAAAAGGCCTTATGTTCAATTTCAACAGGTAAATGACATGCTTTTCCATAAAACAATCTATACGGTGACATGCCTAGGATATTTTTGAAAGCAGTTCGATATGCCCAAAGGGTATCTAAGAGTTTCTCGGACCAATATTTCCTAGAGGGATTGACAGTTTTTTCAAGAATTTGCTTAATTTCTCTATTTTCCAACTCAGCTTGACCGTTGGTTTGAGGATGGTATGCAGCAGAAACTTTATGAGTAATACCATACTTTGACATGAGTGAAGAGAATGGGCGGTTGCAGAAATGGGTTCCATGATCACTGATTATAGCCCTAGGAATTCCAAATCGAGAAAATATATGCTCTTTCATAAATAAGATCACAACACGGTGGTCATTGGACTTGGTGGGAATGGCTTAAACCCATTTTGAGACATAATCAATAGCTAAGAGGATGTAGAGGTATCCCTTAGAGTTTGGAAAGGGTCCCATGAAATCAATTCCCCAACAATCAAAGATTTCAACGACCAGAATGGGAGTGAGGGGCATTTGATTCCTTTTGGTAATGGATCCTAATTTCTGACACTGAGGACAACTTTTGCAAAATTGGAAGGAATCCTTAGTGAGGTTCGGCCAGTAGAAACCACTTTGGAGGACCTTTGCAGTGGTTTTCTTTGTAGAAAAGTGGCCTCCACATGCCTCCCCATGACAAAATTTTAGAATGGACTCTTGCTCAAACTCGGGAATACATCTCCTGATGATTTGATCAAGACAGAACTTGAAGAGGTAAGGATCATCAAACACATAGTTTTTTACATTAGAAAGGAATTTCCTCTTAGCTTGGGTCCCCATGAATTTTGGAATGTCACTCGTCACCAAATGGTTTGCTATGTCAGCATACCAAGGGAAATCACTCACTGAATAGAGGTGCTCATCGGGAAATGAATCAGACACAGAGAGGTGGTGTGAGTTGTCTTTGAATTCCATCCTAGAGAGGTGATCAGCTACAATATTTTCAACACCCTTTTTATCCTTAATGGTTAAATAGAACTCTTGAAGAAGAAGGACCCACTTAATCAATCTAGCCTTGGCATCTTGTTTTGGGAAAAGGTATTTTAGGGCTGAATGATCAGTGAAGACAATGATGGGTGATCCTAAGAGATAAGACCTGAATTTCTCTAAGGCAAAGACAACAGCAAGCAACTCTTTCTCAGTGGTGGTGTAGTTTATTTGTGCATCATTTAAAGATTTTCTTGCATAAGAAATGACATGTGGAGTTTTCTCACACCGTTGTCCTAAGACTGGTCCTACAACGAAATCACTTGCATCACACATGAGCTCGAAAGGAAGTTTCCAATTTGGAGATTGCATGATAGATGGAGATATAAGAGTTGACTTGAGTGTAGAGAATGATTCCTCACAGCTTTCTATCCATAATAATGGAGCATCTTTTACCAATAGAGCACAAAGTGGTTGGGAAATAGAGTTGAAATTCCTAATGAACCTTCTATAAAAACCAGCATGTCCTAAGAAGGACCTAACTTCCTTAACAGTTTTAGGAGAGGGAAGGTGACGAATGATGTAAACCTCAGCTTTATCAACTTCAATCCCTCTACCAGATACCAGATGACCTAGAACAAGTCCTTCCCTTACCATGAAATGGCATTTTTCCCAATTTAGTATGAGATTCTTATCCTCGCACCTTGAAAAAACATTTTCAACATTTATAAGGAATCCCTCAAAAGTATCCCCAAAGATGGAGAAGTCATCCATGAAGACCTCTAAAAAATCCCCCACCATATCCGAGAGTATTCCCATCATGCACCGCTGGAAGGTACCAGGGGCATTACATAACCCAAAAGGCATGCGCTTGAAGGAAAAAGTGTCAAATGGACAAGTGAAGGTTGTTTTTCCTTGATCCTCTAAGGAGATATCGATTTGATTATACCCTGAGAATCCATCTATGAAGAAATATAATTGATGACCCACCACTCGCTCGAGGACTTGATCAATAAAGGGTAAGGGGAAATGGTCTTTCTTGGTACAAGAGTTGAGCTTCCTATAGTCAATAAAAACTCTCCATCCACTACTGACCCTTGTTGGAAGCATCTCTCCATCCTTGTTGGATATTACTGTGATTCCAGCCTTCTTTGGAACCACATGGATTGGGCTAACCCACTCACTCTCAGCTATAGGATAGATGATACCAGCTTTTAACAATTTCAAAAGTTCTTTTCTCACTACTTCCATGAGATTAGGATTGAGTCACCTCTAAGGTTGACGACATGGCTTTGACTCAGATTCAAGAATAATTCTATGAGTCCCGATAAGTGGGCTAATCCCAGGGATATCAAATAGGGTCCATCCAATGGCTTTCTTGTGTCTCCTAAGAACATCTAGAAGCATCCTCTCATGATCGGCTTCAAGGGAGGAAGAAATGACAACAGGAAAGGATTGATTGTCCCCTAAGAAAGCATACTTTAGTGATGAAGGTAAGACTTTAAATTCAAGATCAGATTGGTCATGACTTTCCAAGAATGGATGAGACTTTGTATTGAACTTAGTTTCTTTGTTCAGATTTCTAGACAAAATTGGTTCCTTGTGAACAAAATTTTCATCCACTAAATTTTCCAGAGTAGTGTCATGAATGGATATGGACTCAATGTTATTGATTTCAAGCATGGTATCATTGATTGGTGATTCTAGAAATTCATCAATAGAGCTGTCTAAAAGAGATTCAATCCAAGGAGGCAAATTTCCCTCCTGTGAATAAAGAAAATCAATCTCTTCTTGACTTAACCATCCTTCGGTAACTCCTTGATGTTCATTGAGTTCATTATCAACACTACCAATCCAATTAACCTCATGGATCTCTTCATCATCCCCAATTTGAGAGTTTTCATTGTTGATGTTCAAGTCTAGACTCATGTTCCCAAAGGTGATGGTCATGTTCCAATTTCGAACTCGGATTACAGAGTTGATTGTTGCAAGGAAGGTACGACCAAGTATGATTGGGGTTTGCTCCCTAGGACCTAATCTTGGGTGATTGTCCAGAACAATGAAGTCAGCTGGGTAAATGATATTTTCAACTTTCACCAAAACATCTTTTAAGATCCCCTTTGGAACTCGAACACTACGATCTGCAAGTTGAAGAGTGACAGTTGTGGGTTGGAGTTCTTTGAGCACTAACTGACAGTACATGGCATAAGGAATGAGGTTCACACTAGCACCTAGATCACACAAGTCTTTGACAACTTTGTTCTCTCCTAGTTCAACATTTATGTAAGGGCATCCTGGGTCTTTCATCTTAGGAGGAATGGTCCCTTGAATGGTGGTACTCACATTAGCAGCCAAAAGGACTTGGTTTTTATGTGAAAATTTTCTTTTAAAAGTTCACAAGTCCTTAAGGTATTTTGAGTAGGAAGGTATGGTTTGGATGGCATCGAGAAGGGGAATTTTCAACTTGACATGTGAGAATATTTCCATTAATGTTTCACTCAATTCGGGCTTGGTTTTCCCCCTCATGCATTGAGGAAATGGTGCAGATTGTGGAGTTGTTTGTTGAAGTGTTGTTTCATTCACATTATTATCAGTTTCTTCAGTTTGATCTTGTAGTTCATTGGAATTTTCATTAGAGTTTGAATCTTCACATGGTTTCTGACTTATCTGTTCAGGTTTTTCAATTGATTTCCCACTTCTTAAAACTGTCACAACCTTTAGTTGTTCGTGAGTTGTTTGAGTGAAACTTGTCTCTCCCCTTGATGTTTGTTGTGGAATGGCCTGTGTGGGCATGGGTGCCTTTCCAGTTTTTATGGTTTTAAGTTCTTGTTTAATGGATGAGAATTCTGAGTTCATTTTGTCCATTTGTTTGCATAGTTGTTCTAGTAGGCTTTGTGGAACATTTTGGGTTGGTGCTTGAGCTTGTGGGTTTATTCCAGGAGGATACTTTGGTTGTTGGATAGGTTGTTGAATGGGTTGTTGGATAGGTTGTTGATATTGGACATGAGGATGGTGGAATTGGACCGGTTGTGGTTGGAACTGATTATGAGGTTGAAAGTTTTGTTGAGGGTATGGGTTGATACATTGTTGTTGTGTTGGTTGTTGATTGTCCTTCCAACGAAAGCCCAGATGGTCATTATACCATGGATTGAAGGTGTTCGTGAATTGTGGCTTTTGAAAGGTCATTGCATTAACTTCTTCTGGTGGTCCTCCTAAAAGAACATCTTTGATGGAAGGAATGGTTGGGCAATTGTCAGTCTTGTGGTCATTCTTGTCACAAATTGTAAAAACAAGCTCAACAGTTTGGGTTTTGTGGACCTTCCTAAGATCAATCTCCTCAACATTCCTCATGAGTGCAACAAGTTTTGCTCTAAGGTTTTCTTCTTCTCCAAGATTGTACATTACACCAGATTTGGATGGCTTCTCATAGTATGGTGATGTTCCCCATGTTTGGTTTTGTTAAGCAAGATTTTATAGATACTCGTAAGCATCATTTGGGGCTTTGTTTTTTAAGGTTCCATTACACATCATATCAATGAATTGTTTGTTTCCAGGACCCAACCCTTCATAGAAAATTCTCACTTGTTCTGGGATTAAGAAACCATGGTGCGGTACCATGTTTAATGTGTCCTTGAACCTTTCCCATGTTTCATAGAATTTTTCTCCCTCTCTTTCAAAAAAGTTTTGTATGCTCTTTTTAAGTGCAATTGTTTTGTGATGGGGGAAGTATTTTTTATAAAATTCTCGTTGAAGTTGGTCCCAAGAGTGAATGGATGCTGGTCTCAAATTATTTAACCAATTCTTTGCTCGGTCCTTAAGGGAAAAGGGGAAAAGTATCATTTTAGCAGATTCAATTTGATTTGGTGGGCACATGGTTTCGACAATGTCATTAAATTCTTTAACATGAAGGTAAGGCATCTCAGACTCCATCCCATGAAATGTTGGAAGGTGGTTCAGGACATGGGGTTTGAAAATATATTGAGCATATCCTATGTTATCATGCTTAATGCATGAGGGTGCATTGGTCCAGGTTGGTGTGAGGTAGTCATTCATGTTTGGGTCTGCAACAATTCCCAAGTTAGGGTCTTGCCCGTTATTTTGGTTCCCTCCTCGGTTTATGATTTGGTTTTGTGGGAGATTCTCCATTGTACCAAACTCAACGTCTGAATTTGAAGTATTAGGAATATTTGGATCTAAAGGAAATAGACCTCTGTTAGTGCTTGACTCCCCAGCCCTAGGAGTATCCACCCTAACTAATCTGTTTGAGTTATCGCGGGTGTAGGCGAACATGCGCCAAAAGAAAAAAAAAGTGAGAAAGGGAAAAGATAAGAGAATTGGGATGAGAATAGAAGAATGAGGGTAAGAAAAGAAGGTTTTTGGTCTAAGGAACTTACTTGGTCCCCGAAAACGGAGCCAAAATTTGGTTGTGCCCAAATTTACCCTACTGGTAAAAGCGATCGATGTAGTACATGTAGGGTTCGAATCCACAGGGACCGAAGAAGTAACCTTGAGATGCTATGATTGTGTGAAGGATGGGCTATGAAGTAGCCGAATTTGGGTTTGATTTTGGATGGTTTTTAAAGAACACTAATAAACCTAAGTGAATTCAATTAAATAGAAATGCGTTGATCTTAGGATTATGCTCGAGGTGGATTGAATGAATTTTACTTCATTAGACAATTTTGGTTTTATTAATTTTTGATGAATCCATTCTTCAAAAATAACGTTACATTCATCATTTTCTGGTTTGGTACTTACTAAAGACAATTACTAATCTCGTATACACTTAGAGAACCAAATTCATGATCTCCCTGAGGTATATAGTCATTTATTAATTGAATTTAGTTTGCTCAAACATAGTAAAGATGAATAGTAGAAATAATTGAAGAATGGATGTCTTAAATTAATTATCCAATTAACAACAATTCATTCATAAAATAACATTCAATCTAGCCTTTTCATCCTCCTAAGATCATCCCATTAATGGTTTATCCCTCCATCGATGGTATACTCTCAATGGTGGGTGGAAGATGGATAACAAGAATTGGATTGAAGAAATTAGAACCGTGGAAATAACGAGCACTCCTCCGTGTGTGTGAATGAAATTCACACCTACGTGTGAACTAATTCACAAAAACATAGAGATCTCACTGTGCTTTGTGATAATAATGTTTTAATAAAAGAAATGGAAAATATAGAAGTGAATGAAGTTGATTAAGAACATAAAGATACAAAAAATAAACTTACATGGAAATGGAAAACATTACAAAGGAAATTTGGAAGCATAACCTTACAATAAAACAAGAAACAAAAGATGATATTAAAAATATCCACACTAATTACCTTCACCAATAGCTCCTTATATAGGAATATTAGGAGCCTTAGGTACATCCCCCAATAATTAATTCACCCCCCAACAATTAATAGAGTCAAATGGAGGGTGAATAATCAAAATGAAATTGATGTTTCGAATTTGACCCGGAAAACTGTCCAGATTCGTCTACCATATTGACGTGTGAATTCGAAAATGACGAAAGCCGAATCCGGAGGGGTTGTAGGAGGAAAATATCTTCATCCATCTGTACTCTATGAGCTTTAAAAATTTCAGAAAATTTTGCTCATCCGTTTGGATTTTATGGTCGAAATGGTGGGACAGATTTCTGTGCATTAATGTCTAGTCCACCATTTAAATCTCAACTTCAGATCCCTTTATCATCATGAAAACATCAGAATTAGCTCTGGCCACAGTTGAATAAAATGATCCTCATATTTTGATCTTTCTACTTTATAAATTTTAGCTTCATTGGGATTGGTTTCTGGGCCCCACATTTGTTTGATGTGCCTTAGGCCCATTATGCTTTTTCCAGCAAGTTTCTGCCTTCAGCCGCAACAATATCCATCTTCCTTTCGGATTCATCCAGCGGACCTAAAAGATAAAATGTTCCAAACAAAGTGATAAATCATATCCCAAAATTTCAAATTAAGAAAATGAATATAATATTGTCAACAGACAAATGAATGATTGGGACCAAATTTGCATTTTAAACATGAATTGCATTTTTTATGAGAAATGAAGTTCTATTTATGTAATGCACTAAAAACAATGTTTATGGACTTTGGAACAATGAATATAAAGATATTAAAAATTAATATTAGCCACTTTCAGTGACTAATCAGAACCCAAACTAATAGAATAGAAAGAAACTGAGTGGATGTATACCTTTCAATTTTTCCTTTTCTAATTTTTATGTTTTATAAAGTTGAAGAACTTAATTATTCAAATTCTATATCTCTATTATCTTCTTCAATGAGATTTTATTCATTTCTTTAAACACCACTTCCTAAAAACTCTCATTTTCCATGGAATCGCTATTATTTTTCATCGTTTCATATGTAATGGTTGTGATATATAGAATATATAGTCTAACATACTTTTAATCCATAAATGTTTAAACATTTATGATGTTGTTTTTTTAATAATACTTATCTGTTTATGAGGAAATATTGAGCTAATATTCAAGACAAGAGACAAGTGATGATTGTTAAGTCTTTGTACATTGTATATTTTAAGCAAGTTTCAAATGATAAGATGTTTTCGTATGAGTTTTCAGTGTTTGAGGTTTCTTAGAGGTGAGTTGAAGAGGTTCTGGTATGAGCTGAGTGATGTTAGGAATTTTAGACCAGAAGATGAACGTTTTAAAAAGAATAAATCATAAGTGTAATATAGTTCTATTACATTTAAAAGAATTCATATACACATAATTAATTTATGTTATTTGTAATATAATTCAAAAATTCCAAATACATTTGAGTTGGATGAAATGGAAAAGGCATGAGACACATACACATTTTATTTATCTCATATGATATTTTCCGAAGTGAATATAATATTTTAGTTGATCGTAAGACATTTGTCTGTGTAATAAAATTATCATATGCATAAGATAATTTTCCAGAATTAAGAAGTTTTATTTTTTAATAATTTTTCTCAAATATGAAATTTGAGATATCTAGTTATACTTTATAATAAAGTAAAATATTATATGGACCTCATAGTATTTTTTTCTTAGTAAAAAATTAAAATTATCTGATTTCAAAATATTTAAAGGGTGAATAAACATAATGTTTTATTGATATATTATTCATTTACCAAACCACATGATCATACATGTATCATTATTCTATTCCAGATAAAATTTGGATATTACAAGGAAGGTTTTGGGATGATAAGATAAGTTCCATATTGTAATAACATAATTAATGTCACCACTACTAGCATATGTTGATGGAATTTTTGATTGATTTGATGTAATGGATATTTTGGAAAAAGATAACATGATATTTAAAAATATCATGAAGATTTTTATAAATCCAAGTCTTCAAGAAGACTGAATAAAAAATGGAATCAAAATTTAAAGATGACTGAGAATACTGAGTTTATATGAACAAGATTTTAGGAACATGAATTACAAAGATTATGTGAAATCAAGATGATATATTAAAATGGTGATGTGAATGTTAAGTCAAAAAATGAGAAAGATGTTAATGATAAAAAAATTACAAGATTCATTGAGTATTTATAAAATCCTAAAAATACCACTATGAAGAGTATCTAAATAAGATCACCATTTGTTAGTTTCGTGTATAGGATTAATGATTCATTAGTGATATTTATTAAATGAGAGTTTTTGGGATCTCTTAATTTGATATTTTAATTGTTTAAGGATGAAAATTTCAATGAGTTCAAGATTATACCCATGATAATGTTCCTTTTGATAATATGAAGGGGTATTTTGTCTAGGATAATTAGCACAACACACTAGGGATGTAGTCATCCTATAAATGAGGTGAACATTTTTATCAAAAATGCTACATATATTTTTTATTTTTATTGGAAAGGAATATGGTAGAGGTGTATTGAACAAGAATTAGATATTTTAAAAGGGATTAAAAATTAGGGACACTGATTCACCCCTATCCTAGTAACCTTTACCCTTCAAGAGATCCTAAAAAATTGGTTTTAGAGAACAAGTTAAATCATTAATATTTTTCAAAAGTTCTGTGAATGCATCTACACAATTCCGTTGGAAGAAATGGTGTACCAAATTTTTATAGGAACTGTTTTCATACCTGTAAAGAAATAATGGTTCCATATATTCTATCTCAGGAGATTTATTTTTCTAATTCCATTAAATATAGCTTTTTTGTGCTAAATTAGACCTCAGTGTGGCCTCTCACCAAAAAGGGGAACATTAAAAATTATATAAATACAAGGAAGTCTTTGTTATCTTCATTATTAGAAAAAGGGATAATAATGTTTATTGGATGTCAAAATTATGATCCCATTTAGATAAAGCTTTATATTATTTATGAAGGAAAAAAATAGTGAAATTAATTAATCTATATATTTTTACAATAGTTAAAAGTGGTTATAATATAGAAACATGAAAATGTTGAAGTAAAGACCCAGAAATTTCAAGGAAATTTTTTTCTTAAATTATTTGAAATTTTATGAGTCCACAGTTTCTGACAGTGCCTTACTCCGAGGCCCGGAGGGCCCAGAATGATCCGTCGAAGTTTTGTTAAGTTTAAGTTAACACGCGTAAGCAATATCCCTAAAAAAAGTGGAATAAATAGGGCACCGTTGCGCTCAGGATGGTGAGTTTACCCTAAGAGCGACTTAATTTTAGTCGGTGTGGGCCTCCTGTAAAAAATCCCAAAATGGCATAACTGTAAATAAAATAATTAAATAAATTATTTTATTTTTCAAATGCTTATAACATAGAAACAGTAGCTCAGATTAAAAATCCAAGACCACCGCTGAACTTATGAGGGAATGCTTTATTTAAGCAGATACTAACTTTGGCCAGTGCAGGCTAGCAGAAAAAGTTAGTTTTTGGCTGCAAATAAAATAATTAATGACAATTATTTTATTTTAAAATTCCTAACTTCTAAACGGTGAGTCGGATTAAAAATCCGAGAGTACCATTGGGTTCTTCAGGGCATGTTTTACCTAGGCAGAGCCTAACCTCAACCGACGCGAGTCGAGGGTGACTGATAATAATTTTACGAACTTTTTTCCGGTACATTTAGTAAACGTATGTTTGAGATTTTATAACTTTTGAATCAGTTCTCGGAATTGAAATTTGAGGGCACCGTTGAACTCACAACATCGGTAATTGCTTAGTGAGACCTTCACCATAGTTTCGTTCTAACGAGGTTGGAAGTTAGTTTTTGGCTTTTTATTAAAGAAAATAATAATAAAATAAAGTACAACACTTTATTTTATTTTTAAACTGTCATGTGTTGTGTGTGCGGTTAGTTGGTTAAAAGCTCCACTTGGGAGTTGGTGGTGGGACCGCCACACCCTAACCTCCCATGGGAGGATAATTGGGGTGGGGACCACCCGAGCAACATAACCTCCCACGAGAGGTTATGACATGGGGTCCACATGTGTCTTAACCCCCCATTTAATGGGGAGAAAGAAGAAACCTCTCAACCCCCCATCAATTACTTTTTTGTGTCGATGTAAAATTAATTATTGTCAACTAATTTTATCTGTCGACGTAGAATTAATTGCTGTCAATTAATTTTATGTGACGACGTAAAACTAATTGTTGTCAATTAATTTTATGTGTTGATGAGAAATTAATTGCTGACAATTAATTTTATGTGATGATGTAAAATTAATTGTTGTCAATTAATTTTATGTGTCGACGAGAAATTAATTGCTGTCAATTAATTTTATGTGTCATCGTGAAATTAATTGCTCTCAATTAATTTTCTGTGTCAACATAAAAATTAATTGTTTTCAATTAATTTTGTGTGTCAGCATAAAATTAATTCGTGTCTTTTTTTTTGACGCAGGCTAGGTTGGGGAAACTTCTTGGAATCCTCCTTTTTTTTACTGTGCCAACGCACCTCTTAAACTGTGCCAACGTAATTTAATTCTCCCGAACCCCCTTTTTAATTAAGTAACTGCATCGTTGGAATTTAGGAAGGCTCCTAATAATTGAACCATCATAAATTCCATGATGGTTACGTACCTCTCCCCCTCTCTTATATATAGGGAGCTTGGGAGAAGGTTTTGGGACGACTTCACCAAGTAATGAACTGCTGGTAAAGTATTGCGATTCCCAACACTTGGAGAAACTTATCTTCCTCAATGAAGAATGCAAAGACGCCGACGCTGACGCTACTTCCTCGGCTTCTTCCTCAGAACCCCCTTCCAACGCGGGACCTCTCCGACAACCCTTCTTCATTCCTCTTCGTCATCAACGGACCGACGCACGAGCTCGGAATTGGAAGCATACAACGAACAACGAAAACATCATCTTCCCCCGCGATGAACGAATGCCAAACAATTAAAGAGGTAGTGGTGTGTTTTAAGTTGTTTAATTCTTAATCATCTCTCATTAAATCAAATTCTTGAGCTGCTTGCTATCATTCTAACGTGGAGGGTTTGGGCCGCATGAACACGACCCGACCCCATCCGCAACCTTTATTTTTTTGGAACCTTGGATCGATGGTGAAGTAACAGCAGCATGTCAATGTGGCGATGACAAAGAAAATGGAAAATAGAGGTCACACTTCCCGCGACCTCTGCGAACCCCACCGCCGGTTGAGCGGTGCCCGACCGGCTTACCCGCGCGCTCTGGCGCGCCCCGCACCTGCCCGATGCCCTCCTGGTGCCTGCCAGGCGCCAGCCCAGCGCCCCCCGGTGCCCAGGCGGCCTGCCCAGAGCACTCCTAGTGCCTACCCGACACTCCCCGCACCCTTCCTGGTCCACCCGTAGCCTACTCGCGCCCCGCGCGGCCCGCCGTTGGCCTCTCGGGCCAAGCCATCCGAGTTGCGCCCCTCACGGTGCCAGTCAGACCTGCCATTGGCCTTCAGGCCGAATCGCCCACGTGGGGACTTCGACCCGAATTGTCCACGCAGTCCGCTGGGCCGGGCCTAGCAGACTAGGCCAAACTAAGTGGGTTGAACCACCCAACGGGCCGGGTCAGACCCTGCAAGTCTGACCGGGTCAACCCTGACCAGGTCAACCCAGACTGAGTTGGGCCGAGTCGGTCCGACCGATTCGGACCGGACCTGGGCCCACTTTTGACCCTTTGCTTGCGTTGGCCATATCTTTGGCACCGGACGTCTGTTTGATGAACTGTCAGCGGCGCTGGTAATATCTTTGAGAATCAGTCCCTTAAAAAATACCCCATGGGAATTCGGGGTACAATTGTGATACGGTCGGTTGGTTCGTACACAAAACCAACCGCCCCCCCTGGACAAAAAGGCTAATAACTGACAGACCGGGCGTCCGATTGAAGCACTATCTGTCGAGTTGAGACCCCTATGATGAGGAAGTCCTTTGTGCTACTTCTACGTGAGACTTAGTGACACATGGAGTATCGACCAGTAGCTCGTGGAGCAGATCCTCCCAGAGACGAGAAAACAGAGTGCTGAGACCTAGTAACTGTAGACCTGACGACTGCTTGACTGATTCGACTTGGAGTTATTCAACTAACCCAGTGGATGGAGCGCCCAGTTTGGCAGCAGACCCACGGTGGACGGAGTACCTGGTTTGGCAGCAGACCCTCGGTACTTGACTTGAGGAGTACCTCTAACGGCTATTAGGGGGAGCGCCCGGTTTGGCGGTAGACCCACAGTGGAGGAGCGCCCGGTTTGGAAGCAGACCCACGGTACTCGATAAGAGGAGTACCTCAAAATTCTAAGGTTAGTGAGTAGCGCCTTGGAGTCTCGACAGGGCCACTATACTCGACAGAGGAGGAGTTCTCTAGCAGTTGTGGTTTCGTTAATGAAAATCCTGGTTTGAGCCGAGTCAATGAACTTTGTGTTTTCCTCATTATTGAGATGGGTTATTTGATAACTTAAAATATGTATGGGAATATACCTAAGTAAAGGTTATCTGTTTAGATCTTTCTTTGTGGTTTATCTTTGTTGGAATTAGTGAGACCTTGAGGGTCTCGGGGTCCCTACTGAGTATCGTTATACTCACCCCTGCACGGGCTATGCCCGCACCTCATTGTGTTGGATGTAGACGACGGACAGTGCAGACCGAGGCAGAGTGTACGAGCACTGGATAGTACCCGGAGGTGGACACTCAGCGTGATGACACACGAAGTGGAACGATATACGCGGAGTGCTGAGGAGGACATATGTACCTACCCTTCAGGTTGGACCTGTGGTGGAAGATCCAGGAGCTGCTAGTCACGTTGTAGCGGTTTGTCTTTCAGTTGTACTTTCTTTCAGTTGTAGCTGTACCTTTCTATTGGGCTTTTATTTCTATCCCCTTTGTACTTTCAGCACACTTGTTATACTACTTTACTTAGTGTTTTCTTCCTCTTGTACTTTGGTTGTGTGTGTTACGTTTTATAAAGGCAATGTATTCCTAGTTTTTAGGAAATTACGCCTTTGGTGCTAGATGCCAGCCCCTGGCCTATGAAAGGCAGGCTTGGGGTTGTCACGATACGGGCCCCGAGGGACGGGTCATGAAAAATTGGTATCAGAGCATGTTGGTTCTACCGCAGAACTTCGGACTCTAATATTTTCATTCTGTGAAGCAATAATGTTAAGGGTACTAAGTGTGATCTTTAGTTCAGGGAGTCTAGTGTTGGTGCGGGCGACTGACGTATCCATACACCAGGACCTTGACTTCTGATTTCCGACACAGTGCACAGAAACCCAGATTGCGTGTGTGTTTTCAAAATTTTCTTTTAAATCAGCTCAAACCAGGTCAGCTCACCAGGTATAGTCTTTGACCGTGTCACATCTGTTTCTTTCAAGATTCCTCCCCACGGATGACCAGCTAGAGCCCTGAGAGTTGTATGTATTGATAGCCCACCAAGAGATGAGGCCTTAGTACAGGGCCCTCTACCAGTGGAGGCATCAGTGGAGGCACCAACGGTACTACCACACATTAATATTTTTTTGTCTATAGACTATCACACCTCTTGGAATCATCCAAAATTAGTATTTCTTGAGACAAAGTTTCAGCATGATTTTCCATGATATGTGGTGTAATGAGAATATTAATTATAATTATTTTTAAGTTTTTGGAAGTCCATGTATAGTTAAAAAAATATATAAGTGGAGGAAAGTTTCATGAAATGATGATGATGGAATTTTCCAACATTATACACCAAATGAGAGTTCTTTTAGGTACTATAACAAGTGAAAAAAATAATTATAGAAAGTTATGATGCTGTAGTACTTAAAAACAATATGAAATCAAATGAAATATTTTGATAAATAATGAGGATAATGTTGATAGATCTAAATCAAAATTAGACTCAGTTGAAGGAATATATATAAATATATGTACATATATTAAAGTATAAGAAGAGGATTTTGATATCTTTAGTGATGATGATGAGACTTTAAAGTCAAAATAAATTAATAACAGAGAAAAAGAGAGTGTCATAATACTATAGGTGTTGATTAAATACAATGAAAGTATGTAGATATAAAAAATATAATTTTAGACCTGAATCAAGGTGTAAAAATGAGAATGAAATTCATAACTATAATTTATATAATTTTTCTATCAATAGTTGAGAGAAAATCTATTGATGATGATTTCGAATATACGGAGTGGGTTTAGGTCATAAATTAAGAACTAGTAAATATTAAAAAGAATAAAACTATGGAAATTGATTCTACACCCACTGAAAATAATGTGATAAGAGAAAATGTATTGTCACATATAAATTTGATAAAATGGGGAATTGGGTAGAAAAAAATCAAGAATAATATGAATGGAATACTCAAAAATTGAAGGAGTTTACTTTAATGAAACCTTTTCCCCCTATTTCCAAAAAGGATTTCATTAAAATTTTTCTTTCCACATTAGCATATAAAAGCTTCAAAATAATTTATATGGATGTTAAATCGATATTTCTAAATGGTGACATTGATGAAGAAGTGTACATAATTCATCCTAAGGGATTTATTATCAGCTCAGATGAAAACAAAGTACGTAAATTGAATAATTCTCTTTATGGATTAAAACATGCTCCAATAACATAGTATCTTGAGATTTATTAATATATTAAGAGTGTAACACCCCAAGATTTCAATAACTTACATTACATGCAACATCGAGTTCAAGCACACCATGAATTACCAAACTAGCCGTTCAAAAGCGGTTATGAATAGTGTTGATAGAATTTTGAACTTTATATAACCCTTATAAATTTAGAATCCATATTATGAGTTTCGTAGACATAATGTAAGGACAAATTCATTTTTTCAGATAAAAGAAGTATTTTTCAAAAAATGAAATTTTACCGTCTTTTAATGGCGAACCGTTTTTAAATCCAATATTTTAAACTTTTATATATTAATTTTGACAAAATAAACTTATTTGGGATCGAGACATAAGAATTTAGTTTCAATAAATTTTTGTGTTTTTCTGATAACTTTCATATTTGGATGAATAGTGAAAAATAATATATTTTAACTGAGAACAAATTTTTTAATCAAAATAATTTATAGTGTTCAACTATATATATGAATGGGTTGTATGTATAATTAGATTAAATTTTTACCATTTAATCAAATGTTGGTCATTGGAAGTAATTTCACTTTGAAATTGGATATAAACACCTGTCAATCTTTTGGTTGTTATTATTTCAAAAAAATACATTTTTTGGTTTTGACAATGGGAATTAATTTTAAACTAATAAATGAAATTTCTATGTTTTGAATTTGGTAAAATAGACTTCATTTTTGAATTTATAATATCAAAATTATCTTAGGTTAAAGTTTTGGTTTGTTTCTGAAAACTTTTAATTTTTGATGAATAGTAAAAACACTAAGTTATAGTTTAAAACCGAATTTACATTTAAATAGTTATTTATTTTATTTAAATTTATTTTAGGTAAAAATAGATACATAATACCTATATAAGTTCAATGTAATTAATTGGAGTCATTTTATAATAATTTTAGATATATAGAAATTTTATTGAACTTGTCACCGTCTTTTACCCACCTCATATGAGAATTTGCAAATTCACATAAAACATAATTTTACCCCTTCTATGAATAGAATTTCAAAAATCTGAGAGAAACAGTTGATATCAGTAAGTAAAATATGGTTCAATAAGATGAATATAATTTTTGTTGAATAGTTAGTTTTTACTTTTATTTACCACGATTAAAATTAAATAGGGCAATTATGGGTAAAAATGATATTATTATTACCCTAAAACATGTCCTAATTCTATTGGATAAGTATAATTCGACAAAAAACAACCTTATGAATAAAATATGAACCTCTTTGGTCCACTTGGATTATATTAGGACATTTATTATTATTTAATTCAATGAAGAGTTAAAAGAGTTAAAATCAAAGTTTAAAAACTAAAATATTTTTATTATAGGGCTACACATAAGATAAATTCGACTATAAATATTAATTAGAAATATAAAACGTTTTCCTATACAATGGTATTTTATTTATATTTTTTAGACATTAAATAATTTAATTTATAAATGAAACAATGATGATGCTGTAATTACCTAATTAATGAAATATTAAACTAATTGATACAATAAATATACAAATAAATGTAATTTGAGACTTCTAATGAATTTCAATAATTTTATAGGTTAATATGACACATTATTTTTGGCTAGATGAATTCTTTTCTAAGTAATAATGCTATTATAAATTTAGCAAAAACAAAATACCAAATAGTGTAAAATTGACGTAAATGATTTTTTAAAACAAATATTATCTTATTAATTGATATTATATTCCTAAAAATCTAAGTTTCAGCCAAAATACTTATATAATTATAGTTTTATCATTAATTAACCCCTTGGGGTTCTCTTGGAAGTATATAGTAATTTTATTAGCCATATAATATAAAAATATAAAGAGAGATGGTAAATGTCAAACTATTTAACTAAGAGTTAAATATAAAAGATAAGGTTAATATAGTAACAAAAACCTGTCTAAAACATATTTTTTGAGTGGTTTTTGACCCATACCCACCTTAAACTTTAAATAATACATTTTGGAGCCATTATAAATCGAAATTTATTTTATTATAAAATAATATTTCTAGTTTTTTCTAAGGTGCCCCTCACCCCTCTTATAAAAGGGAACTCTCCCTTCCCTCAACTTCACACATTAAAATCCTTTTAGATCAGCCAAAATCTACAAAATACCCTCCCAAAAGTCATCCATTCATCCTAAAGGCCCTAATTTAGTCATAAATTCAACCTAATGAGCCCTTTTGATCAAATCAAAAAGGAAGAACCCGAAGAAGAGGCAAATATCTCATCACCTCTTTCAGGTTCCTTTCTTCTTCCACTTCCCATTTCTTTGTTGTTTCAATTATAAAATAATAACCCAAGTATATTATATATACTGTGATGTTATTATGAATATGGTACAACCATATTCATTATTCTATCCATCCTTTTAATGACATTTCATCATACGTGCGTACGTACGGGTTACCGTCTCAACATCGGGGTGTAATTGTTATTCAATAAATTATTATTTGGATCGGTATAATAATGACGTGTAATTGATTTAAATAATAAATATAACATTATAATGATTCTTCATATATGATATATCATCCAATTATATATTATTTTAATATCAAAATAATGATATTGTCTCTCGTGCGTACGTACAGATTACTGTCTCCACGAACGCAATGAGATTCATTCTCCATCGTATCCATTCAAGACTAAATTTCATTTTATGATTAAAAATAATGTTTATAGATCTGATATAATTCTGTATATGAATAAGATACATCCCATCCATAACAAATATGACTCACATAACAAATAATATAAATGAAAATGAATCCATTAACACCCGAACCGACGATAATACTAAGATATTATTAACAAAGCAATGTTAAAAAATCATATATGATATCATATTAATGTATATTATTCTTTTATAATTTAATAAAAATTATTTCACCATTATACAGGAGGATAACCTACCCTCGACCATGGAAAAAACATAATATAAGGGGTTTCTTATCTAACTTTTAATTCCATGAGATTTTCGTTGTTCACCACTTATTTATTGCATGTGGTGTGTGTACTTCCCATGATTGTATTCATTGTGTAATATACTTTAATTTATGGAAATTTTAAGTATCATTTTATGATCCTTATTTCATGGGTGTATGTTTTGTAAGTTACCAAATTGATAATGGAATTTGAAATTTCAATTTCCACTCATTCGGATTTACCCATACTTCATTGATTATTTTACTCCATGATTATGTGTGGAATCACTATTAATTAAATTATGTCATAATTTCCACTCCCCTTTCTGTGGATATACTCTTGATACACATAATCACTCTATTGATAAATTCTTATGTCATCTATATGAACTTGATAAGAGTAATTTTTACTCAATCTCCATTTTTGAGTTAAATATCCAATTAATTGGTGTTGTTTTTACAAGAATATGTGTGAATGTCCTCTGATTGATTTACACTAAATATCCAATCATATTGAGTGTATTTATATTTTTCACAGATAATTATGTCTTTGATTTTTTCTTTAACCTAAGTATATGGTATTTATAAGATATTTCATCTCAATTTACATTCCATTGAGAATTCTTTGTTGTTATACACCAAATAACTTTTATATGGTGTATATAATGTAGTTTTAAATAGTATATCATGAATCCATTTATTCTAATGATATTACAAAGCTTTTATTACCTCAATTATTTGTATTTAAGTGTCTCTATTTTGGTTAGGAACTCTAAATAAAAAATCATTTTAAATTTTTTTAAAGATGTATTATTCTAAATATTTCTCATTAATGTCCATGTTTTAAAAATGGTTTTAAGGATTTATTTATATATACATTAATGTTTTAAAATTAAAATTCTTTTTAATACAAACCTTGGAAACTAGATTTAGATAAACTGTGATTAGAGAACATAGCCCTAAGATAGAATTTGGAGATTAGTATAGGGGAACTTCCTAAAATTTTGGTATTATAGTGATTTTGTGAGTTTTCTATGAAATACATCCCTGTCTGGATACGAGCAGGTAGAGGCGACTCTGGCACATATGTACCTAGGTGTAAAAACTGAAAACACCGCTTTGAGATAGACTCGAACGGGAATTTGTGCGAGACAACGGGCCTTACTACAGTCTTGGTTACGACACTTCTGGGGGAAATGCTTAGGATAATTTAAATTTTCTTTACAAACCGATTTGAAGTATTTTAATATAAGATAAGAATAAATGAACTTGGTTAATCCTAAGGTGTTTTAAATTGAAAATATGGTGTCCTGATATTCTCTAAATTATTTTATGACTAATATTACTCACAAAATTCATTCTAGTTTTATTCAGTGGCTGGATTCCAAGGAAGTCATAGTAACTTTGAGAACGATGTACAAGGTGGGAACGATGTTGTAAATGAGAAACAAATGGAATGTTGATAGCCTTAAAAGATATCGTGTTCATGAAAAATAAGTTTTCCAAAAATATGATCAACAACATATATATTAATCAACTCCCAGACTCAACAAAGAAGAGAAAGGTGATGCATGATAAGAGCTCTAGTAGTGGAGACTATGGAGAAAAGAATACTCAATTTCCATCATGTAGGAAATGTGGAAGGAGACACCCAGGAAAGTTTCTCAATGGAACAAATAAATGATTTACATGTGGGAAAGAAGGACATAAAGTGAATAATTGCCGAGTAAAAATGAAGAGTACTATGGAATAAAATAAAAATGGTCCCAAGAATCCATTTACAGTCGTTTTCTATAAATGTAGTGGACCTGGCCATTACCCGAGTGGATTCCCTATTCTATAGGATATTTTCTTGGTCAAAGAAGAAGCTATATAGAAATAAATGGTTGGAGAAATGTTTAAAATTATTAGTGCTTCTTGTTTATGGGATTACTTTGGAATAAGTTTCTTTTGTATTTGTAACCTTATAGTTTTTCATGTGAAAGTGATATTTGAGGAAGAATTATATTTTCTCTTGTGGATATAGTTATAAATAATCATTTGGTTTTATATGATAATTGGGTTTGAGGCAATTACAAGTTATTATATTTTGGGATGAAAATGAAAGGTATGAGATAACATCTATGGTTAAATTATGTTATGGTTATTTTGAGGAATTTATCTCATTTTGGTAATTTTATAAAATATAGTTTTTGAAAAAGGACAACACGCAGACCGTGTGACAACCCTTCGCATCGGACAAAGCTGTGGGAATCGAACCCACAACCAGAGTGTGATTGAGATTTATCACCTACCACTGGACTACGTAAAGTCCCTAGTCAGTGTGACTAATTATTTTTAGTTAAATGAATTTATTGATCAATAATAAGTTGATTTGGGATCTTATGTATTATCAAATTAATACCCTTAGTATAGGAAGATGATTTAGTGATTAAGTGTCAAATGCTATTTTGGAAGACATTCGCTTTATTGGGAATATTATTTGCCCAAGGAAAATAGAATACTATGGGATTTCATTTGAGAAGTAATGGTGGATTTTTATCTATATTTTTATTGTGAATTTATAGTGATTTGGGTTATTTATGGAAATGATTAATCTATAATAGAGAACAAGTGATTAGGATTATTACATTTAAGTATGTGACTTTAAGAGTAGTTTATGTCATTTCGAGATACAATTTAACGCGAAATACTATATAACAAAATTTTTCTATGTTTTGGGTTTCAATATTAGTTTGGATTATATTGAAAGATTTTAAGGACAATTTTTTATTGAATGGTATTTATTTAACTTTGGGGTATTGTTGTATTAATTTTAGAAATTAATATTAGTATTTCTTTCTCTAAAGGAATATCTTTTTGGGGGATCATCAGATCTTGTACTAACCATTTTGGTTTTGATTAATCTCTAAAGACAATGTAAATATATAGTTTATCTTTTGTGGATCATGTGATTCTCTAGAAGTTTATTCTAGCTCTTCCGGTGTGACCAAGTATTATTGAATACTCATCATTTAAAAAAAACAAGTTAGTGATATAAATTTATTAAAGAATGAAACTCTACTTAAAAAGTAAGTATATCTCTTTATGTTCTTAGTCAATCTCATAAATAAATTCTTCATCTTTATGAAATGTAACTTAAAACAAAAAAATGTTGTCCATTTAATTTTCCTACTAGGAATCTAATGACCATTTGTACCATCAAAAGTTTTTGGTTTTCTTGCTGTTAACTTTCTCCTGATCATGTTTTCCATCCCTCTCTATCAGAACATGACACTTAGTTTATCTTCCATATCCATTTTTCCTACATTGAATCTTAGTATGAGGTATCTTGGGTGACATTTGTATTTCTCTTTCTTTCTTTTAAAGTGATAGTTTTATTGACTCTTTTTCTGATGTAGGAATTTCCATTATATTCCCAAGCCCAATTTTAAAAATTTTGAGGATGCAATTTATTGAAGGAGGGAATAATGTAACACCCCAAGATTTCAATAACTTACACTACACACAAAATTGAGTTTAAGCGCACCACAACATACCAAACTAGCCGTTCAAAAGAGGTTATGAATAGTATTAATAGAATTTTTAACTTTATATAACCCTTATAATTTTATAATCCATATTATGAGTTTCTTAGATATAATGTAAGGAAAAATTTATTTTTTCAGATAAAAGAAGTATTTTTCAAAAAATGCAATTTTACTGCCTCTTAATAGAGAACCCTTTTTAAATCCAATATTTGAAACTTTTATATATTCAATTTAAGAAAATAAATTTCTTATTTGGGATCAATACATTAGAATTTAGTTTTAATAATTTTTTTGTGTTTTTCTGATAACTTTCATATTTGGGTGAATAGTGACAAATAATATATTTTAACTGAATTTTTTTAATCAAAATAATTTATCGTGTTAAAATATAATTATGAATGGTTTGGATGTATAATTAGATTATATTTTTACCATTTAATCCAATGTTGTTCATTGGAAGTAATTTCACTTTGAAATTGGACATAAAAAATGTCAATCTTTTGGTAGTTATTATTTCATAAAAATATGTTTTTTGGTTTTGAAAAAGGGAATTATTTTTAAACTAATAAATTAAATTTTTATGTTTTTAATTTGGTAAAATAGACTTCATTTTTAATTTAGAATATCAAAATTAGCTTAGGGTGAATTTTTTTTTATGTTTCTGAAAACTTTTAATTTTTGATGAATAGTGAAAAACACTGAGTTATAGTTTAAAAAAGAATTTATATTTAAATAATTATTTATTTTATTTAAATTTATTTTAGGTCAAAATATATACATAATACCTATATAAGTTCAATATAATTCATTTGAGTTAGTTTATAATAATTTTAGATATATAATTTTTTTGGAACTTTTCACCGTCTTTTACCCACCTCTTAGAAGAATTTGCAAATTCACATAAAACATAATTTTACTACTTATGTGAATGTAATTTAAAAAATCTGAGAGACATGGTTGATATCAGTAATTAAAATATGATTCAATAAGATGAAAATAATTTTTGGTCAATAGTAACTTTTTACTTTTATTTACCACGGTTAAAATTAAATAGGGTAATTAAGGGTAAAAATGATATTATTATTACCCTAACACATGTCATAATTCTATTAGATAAGTATAATTCGACCAAAAAAACATTAGGAATAAAATATGAACCTCTTTGGTCCACTTGGATTACATTAGGACATTTATTATTATTTAATTCAAAGAAGAGTTAAAAGAGTTAAAATCAAAGTTTATTAACTAAACCATCTTTAATTTAGGGTTGCACATAAGATAAATTCGACTATAAATAATAATTAGAAATATAAAAATATTTACTACATAATGGTATTTTATTTATATTTATTATACATTAAATATATTATTATATTAATGACACAATGATGATGCAGTAATTGCCTAATTAATGAAATATTAAACTAATTGATACTATAAATATCAAAATAAATGTAATTTGAGACTTTTTATGAATTACAATAATTTTATAGGTGAATATGACATATTAGGGTTGGTTAGATGAATTTTTTTCGAAGTAATAATTCTGTTATAAATTTATAAAAAATAAAATACCAAATAGTATAAAAATTGACATAAAGGAGTTTTTAAAACAAATATTATATTATTAATTGATATTCTATTCCTAAAAATATAAGTTTAGGCCAAAAGACTTATATAATGATAGGTATATAATTAATTAACCACTTTTAGTTCTATTGGAAGTATATAGTAAGTTTATTACCCATATAATCTAAAAATATAAAGAGACATAGTAAATGTCAAAATATTTAACTAAGAGTTAAATCTAAAAGATAAGGTTAATATAGTAACCCAAACCAGTATAAAACATATTGGTTGAGTGTTTTTTGACCCATAACCTCCTTATACTTTAAATAATCCATTTAGGAGACATTAGAAACCGAAATTGATTTTATTATAAAATAATATTTCTAGTTTTTTCTAAGGTACCCTTCACCCCTCTTATAAAAGGGAACTTCCCCTTACCTCAAATTCACACCTTCAAAGACTTTTGTATCGGCCAAACTCTACCAAAATACCCTCCAAACTGTCCTAACTTCATCATAGAGGCCCTCCTTTAGTTATAAATCCAATATAAGGATCCATTTTGATCAAATCAAAAGGCAGAACTCGATGAAGAGGTAAATATCTCATCACCTCTTTCAAGTTTCTTTCTTCTTCCACTTCATATTTATTTGTTGTTTACATTATAAAATAATAAATCCAGTATATTATATATAATGTGATGTTATTATTAATATGGTACAACCATATTAATTATTCTTTCTATCCTTTGAATGACATGTCACCATACATGCGTACATACGGCTTACCGTCTCCACATCATGGTGTAATTGTTATTCAATACATTATTTTTTGGATGGGTATAATAATGATGTGTAATTGATGTAAATAATAAATATAGCATGATAATTATTCTTAATATATGACTTACCATCCAATTATAAATTATTTTAATATCAAAAGAATGATATTTTCGCTCGTGCGTACGTACGGATTACCGTCTCTATGAACGTGATAGGATTCATTCCCCATCGTATCCATTCAAGATTAAATTTCATTTGATGATTAGAAATAATTTTTATAGGCATGATATAATTATGTATATGAATAATATACATCCCATCCATAACAAATTTTACTCACATAACAAAGAATATAAAGGAAAACGAATCCATTAACACCCGAAACGACGATAATACTAAGATATTATTAACAAAGAAATGTTAAAAGATAATATATGATATCATATTAATGTATATGATTATTTTATAATTTAATAAAAATTATTTTACCATTATAAAGGAGGTTAAACTACCCTCCACCAAGGAAAAATCACAATGTAAGGGGTTTCTTATCTCACTTTTAATTCCGTGAGATTTCCATTGTTCACCACTTATTTATTACATGTGGTGTGTGTACTGCCCATGATTGTATTTATTGTGTAATATACTTTAATTTATGGATATTTAAATCATAATTGTATGATCCTTCTTTCATGGGTGTATGTTTCGCAAGTTACCAAATCGATAAGGGAATTTGAAATTTCAATTTCCACTCATTCGGCTTTACGCATACTTCATTGATTATTTTAATCCAAGATTATGTGTGGAATAACTATTCATTTACTTATTTCATAATTTAAACTCCACTTTCTATGTATATACTTTTGATACACATAATCACCCCATTGATAAATTCTCAAGTCATCGATATGAACTTGATAAGAGTAATTTTAACTCAATCTCTATTTGTTGAGTTAAATATCCAATTCATTGGTGTTGTTTTTACAAGAATATGTGTGAATGTACTCTGATTAATTTACACTGAATATCCAATCATATTGAGTGTATTTATATTTTCACACATAATTATTTTTTTGATTTATCATTAACCTAAGGATATGGTCTTTATAAGATATTTTAGCTCAATTTACATTCCATTGAGACTTTTTTGTTGTTATACACCAAATCACTTTTATATAGTGTATATAATGTAATTTGACATAGTATATCATGAATCCATTTATTATCATGATATTACAAAGTTTTTTATTACCTCAATTATTTTTATTAAAGTGTCTCTTTTTTGGTTAGGAACTCTAACAAAAATATCATTTTAAAATGTTTTGAAGATTTATTAATTCTAAATCTTTCTCATTAATGTTCATGTTTTAAAAATGGTTTTAAGTATTTATTTATATGGACATTAATGTTTTTAAATTTAAATTACTTTTAAAAGATTCAATGTCCCATGGGACACTTTGATTCAAAAATCTATTTTAAACGGCTTCTTGATAAATAGTGAGACTTTTAAATGTTTTCATGAAAAAGGGATATTTCTCTCAAAGAGTTTTACAAATCATTTTCATCTATGTAAACATCCTTTGATGGATTTTAAACTTGTTTTAAGATGATTTATTATGATACAAATCTTCCATATTGTATTGAATGAGTTATGTTTGACTGTGGATGTGCTATTTTTATACCATTCAGGGTTTGTGGTTAAAATATTGACATTTTGTATGCTAGTTTTAATACGAATGTTCAGATTATGCTTCAACCTTTTTATATGAGGAATGAATTGGACTTATTAAGTGATGTGTGGATCCCACTATAGCTCCTCAATGCATCAGTAGGTCACATGAGACAAACTAGTGTCTTGGAACAAGGAGTTGAAAAAATCTTATTTGTAGTCTTGGAACAAGGCCTTGAATATGTGGTTATGAAAGTCTGGAATTATGCATTCCATCATTATGAAAGTGGATATCAATATTTCATGTGATTATTTTACTAGTAGAATATACATGTGAATAAGTAAATGGAATTATTTGATTTTATCTTTTCCATATTACGCTGAAGTTCAAGTTTAAAAAGCTTTTGTTTTAGTCTTATACAATTACTTAAATGTTTATGCTTATTTATGAAAGTTTCCGCTATAATGTTATCCTTACTAAGAATATGAGATCACCCCTTTCTATGTTTTATTTTTCCCAATATGAAATGAAATATATTATGGGTAACCTGCATGAATAGTCTATGGGATCTTAGTGTTGTCTATGGAAACAATGTTATTGTAGTTTTCAATTTTATGATGTAATTTAAACCTTTTGAATGTATCTAGTTATTCCAAGGCTACTAAACTAATCGACCTTTCTAGACTTTATCTTTTATGATCATGCCAATGATACATAATAATTCACAGAATCTGGGCTTCTGGGGTCAGGGAATTACAAAGAGCATGAAGTTCTAGAAAGGGAAAGTGGAAAATAACCTATATGTGAAGAATACCAACACCACAACACTCTTAGTGATTATGGATGTTGAAGACATATTTTTTTTACGAAAATGATGAATATTTGTTTGAGGAGTAATCAATACAAATGAATGAAATATTTGAGATGTAAATTCTTAGAGAAATATAAATTTTCAGTGGTTTATAGGTTACCCAAGAAGCTAAATACATCATTATTTCACTATAAATGTAATCTAGAGATATATTAAAGAAGTTTTACATGAATTAATATAGAGGTGTTTCCACACCAATTCATGTGTGAATTAAACTAAATAGGGATACAGGATAAATAGTAAATGATAAGAAAATTAGATGCATGATTAGAAGTCTTATGTATCTGAAATCAACCAGACCAGATATTGTATATGCTATAACTCTTTAGGTTAGGTTTTAGTATAATATTTATGAATCAAATATGTATGAAACAAATAATATATTGAGATATATCTCAAATAATTTAAAATATATGATAATGTACAAAAAAAGGTGATCTGAAATTAATAGTATTTACTCATATTTATAGTGATGGAGATATAGATAATAGAAATTATATGTCTAATGGAGTGTTTTTTGTTTTAAGAATCTTGGTTTCATGACATTGAAAGAAGAAAATATTAGTTACATTTAGTTCTATGAAGGATGAGTATGTTTCTACATCAAAATAATATACAAAGATATTATAGATAAAGAAAAACTACACAACTTGAGTTTCTAAGTTGAGTATCCTCTAGATTTAGGTTGTAATAATCAACGAAACATTAACCCTTCCAAAAATCCTACATGACATTCGAACTCCAAACAAATTGATATCAAGTATCATTTTATATAGGAGAAGGTGGTAGAAGATATTTTGAAATTGGAGTTTTTTCCTCCCACAGAATAGTTGTATGATATTCTCACACAACCCCTAACAACAGAGCTATTTGAGAACATAAGGTTATAGCTAGGAGTGTAGTGGACACCCTCACATTGAGGTATGATATTTTTTGATTTCTGTATACTATTCCTTATATCTCATCTATGTAAGAAGACACTTAATTTAGGGATATTAATTTCCTATCCTTGTTTATGAGTTGTTTTAATTGGCGTGTTAATAAGATCTGGAAAGAATATGAAAAATATTTTACTAATTGGTTTTTTCTATATTCATAATGATATGATAATATCGAGAAGAGTTTTTAAGTATATCACAGATGCATGATTTAATATATCATGTTTTCTAGATTGATCCAGATCACATAGACTTATATATAATTATTTCATGACTCTTTTATTTGGGAAAAGTGGCATTTATCCCTATCCTCTCTTCTATTTGGTTTTATTATCAATAAGGGAGATAAAAATGAGTACTATTTACTATAAATAAAAAGGGATATATTGTTGAACCCTTGGTGATGATGTGGTATTTTTTAATAAAACCTATCCGAGTATAATGATTGGTTGAGATAGTTTTCAAGTCAATAAACAAGTCTAGATCGAGAATTCACTATCTAAAATATATTTCATTGGCGTTCAAAATGCTATGATGTTTTTGGAATAGTGTTGAGTGATTTAGGTTCCTTGGAGATGAGTTGAAGATGATTTGGTTTGAGTTGAGTGATTTCTATAATTGTAGATTAGAAGATGAAAATTGATAAATGGAAACTTCATATATGTAATAAATTTCCATTACTTGTAAAAATATTTATTTATATATAATAAATTTCAATTTTATGTAATAAGATTTAGATACACCTAATACATTTGAGTTGGATGAAATATAAATGACATGAGTTGTGTATAAAATTTTCTGGCTTGTATGATATTTTCAAAAGCATGTATGAGATTTTAGTCCGTCATAAGATAATTGGATATATAAGATAAGTATCTTACTTGTAAGATAATTTTTTCACATTTAATAATTTTTCTATCATATAATATTTTTAAACACAATAAATTTAAGGTTTTTAGTTCTTATTTATGATGAATAAAAATATATTCTCGAACCCATAGTGTATTTTACATAGTAAAAAACCAAGATTTACCTATTTCAAAAGATCAAAGGGAAGTATAAACTTGAACATGTTATTGATTTTTTATTCATTGATCAAAAATCATGATCACACATGAATCATGATTCAATCTGAGATAAAAGGTGGAATACACATGTAATATAATTTGATGTTGAGATAAGTTCCATACCATTAGAATAGGATCCACATAAACAATATATTCATACATGGATGTAATTTTTGAATGATTTGATTGTATATATATATATATATATATTTTGGAATAAAAACACATGATATTTTAAAATATTAAAAGGAATTTTATGAATCCAAGATTTCTGGAACACTAAATATAAAAGAGAATCAAAATTTAAAGGAAGAACAAGAAAATTGAGTTTGAATAACAATGATTTTAGGAACTTGGATTCCAAAGAATATAGAAATTAAAGATGAAATATTCATGTTGTGAGGTTAATACAGAATCTGAAAAATATGAATGTGATTCATTAATAAAAAAATTTCAAGATTAACTGAGAAATTAAGAGAAGCCATAGATGATTTTTATGAAGATGATAGGAATAATATCATCATTTTTTGTGTCCGTGTAGAGGCTCGAAGATTCATTAGTGATCATTCTTCAAGGATAGTTATTCAATTATGTTTATATTATAGTTCAACTGGTTAGTGATATAAATTGTAATTATTTCAAGGTTATAAACTTCCTCAAGTTACTTTTGATAATAAGAAAGGAGTAGTATATATTTGATAATAACCAAGACACACTAAGGTTATAATCATCCTACAAATGAGGTGAACATTGTCAAAAAACTTTATATTTCTCGTTATTATTTACATTGGTGAGAAACTTGGGAGAGGTGTGTTAACTTAGAGTAAGAGAGATTCAATTGGGTTTAAAAATTAGGGACATTGATTCACCCCAAATTCGTATCCTTGACCCTTTATGAGATCCTAACTAAATTCTCAAGCACTAGGACTTTCACATTGAATCATAGTGGAAATCTTCTTAGGACCCTCATATTGATATTTATATAATTAATTATTTCTAGGAACCCATGAATGTATTCCACAATAACAACCACTCAATTGAATAATGCATTAACATATTTATTTGGGTTCATACACAAGGCCTCGTACTTCCTCCAATTAACCTACAATTATTCTTCAAATATGTTCTAATAACCTTAATAGATATTGAGAAATTTCATGAATATAATGTGAAAGGATTAAAAAGAAACTAAATTCATGAAAATTGAATTGAATAATGCTACAAATATATCATTTTATATTTTCATATCAATATATAGATCTCTTAATCCTCTCTTTGATAATGCTCAACTTTCAATGTTGACTAATATCTTATGTATTGAATCAGTGTAGATATATATTCCCATTGATAAAAAATATAATTATATCTAAATCTTCTATAATTGTTTTTTTAAATCAAGGATGAGAAAAATATTGTGGTTGATGATATATTTGATGTATTATAATGGTGATTTCCTCAAATTAGAACCGTTTCATATAATAATAATTTTTTTTACTAAGTAAACTAAATACCTTGAGATAGGGGAGGGGGTGGATGAATCATGTTATATTAATCTAATTAAAATAACTATTTAAAACAATATCATTCCATATATTTTAGGAAAAATTATTTTCCTTATAGCGAATATAAAGTGATAATGTAAGTAAATAAAGGGACAATAAATTTTTACTTGGTTTAGACACACTGGTACACATATAAAGAGCATACAATAGTGGTTTACTTATGTAAGAAATTTACTAAGATAACTAATTATCATAAAATTTAGAGTATCGATACACACACACTAGGTTTAAATCCAATATAATGATAGAATGATTACTAATATCCTCACTTAGATATGACACAAAATTACTCTAAGTTATATCTTAATCCTATTCATACAAGAATTTATATTACAAAAAAATGGAATATAAACATACTCCCCTTTCATACTTGTAGTTAATTTCCATGATTTTTTTGTGATAAACACATGGATCACATTCTATTGTCTTTAATTTGTATCAAATCTTTAAAATATGTAATCCTTTATTTCTTCAATACCTTCCTTAAATTTTAAATAGAAATATAAGTCTTTAATCTCGATATAATATCCATGTTTCCTATCTAATTTGATCTTCAACTTTATTTTTTAGGGGGGGGGAAATCCATAAAAAATGGATCTTACATTCCATGTAAACTTTTAATAATTTTATTTTAATAAAATCCCTTAATTATAGGAACATTTAATGCTATAAATATTACTAGACACAAATGTATTGTGGAATGACCATATTTTTCATGGAATAATAACTTCATGTACTTAGAAACTCTTTCACTGGGTTTTTTAAAATTTTGGAATGACCATGTAATAATTAACCCCTTGAGTTATAGATCTATTCACATATATGAATTATAACACACATATTCATTCCATGGAAAAATAATATGAAGACTCATTTGACTAATCATTTTCAAAACAAGAGTAGCTTCTCAACACTTTATCATCTTCTTAGAAGAACATCATATCCTAACTAATTATTCTTCATGGTATATTTTCATTCATTGTAGAATAATGCACCTTCTATCACATTTTACTTTAGAAGTAGTTTTTAATGGGTACTTGTTAAGGTGTGATCACTTTTTACAAGCCAAATTCTCAAAGATAGTTAATCTTACGTATCAGTTCTGTAGTGTCGCTCTAATCATCATGGAAAAACAAGTAATTTATTTCTAAAACCCAAAAAATCATTCCTTATCTCTATTGTGACATTATCCAATTGATGAAAAAATATTTTTTAATAGTATTTATTATGTATAAATGTTATGATATTATATCCTAAATTACAAAACAATTATCCAGGTGAATCTAAAATTGGGAATTCTAATAAGAACATATTATAAAATGAATAATGGATTATAATTTCAGATATTTACTAATATAAGAACATCCATATATAATTATAAAAACCTATATCATTCATGAAATAAATTATCCAATACTCCTTGGATCTTTTTGGATAGTACTAAATAAATTTTCTCTAAAAACACAACAACTAAATGTTTTATGATTATTTTTTATAACAATGTTACTCTTCATTATAGGATTTTTTGATTATGAATATGAATTATAAGAACTATCATAATTAAATCCAAAAATCAGTAATAAATTTTAAAATTACTTATCATATTATGATTCCCTTATCAAGTAGCCATCCTCTAAAAAACTCCATAAATATTTAATTTCCCTTTTCTCTTTTCCTTTTTAATTTTAATATTTTTTCTCAATTATATATTTTTTATGGTAATTAATGCAATTAAATTTCAACCCATGTAAATAAGAAGTAACGTATAATGAATTTAAATTAGTATTGTAAGTGTCACCTTTTCTATCGTTTCTTATATCATTTCTCTAGTTTCCATTTCTAGACAATTTTTTTGAAACCTATCACTATTTAGTAAAATCCATCCATTATTTTAGAAATTTTGGATAAATATTCATCAATAATTTATGTTTTAAAATTTAGAGAGTTATTTGGAAAAACATTAGTCGATTTAAAATTTACACTATTTTTATTATTGTTCTCTCCTTTATCAATTTTATTTTGTATAGTCACATAATACAGTATTGAATGAATGAGTTTATAGGTTAATTATTTCTTAAAATTCTTTGATTCTAATATTATAACCATGTTTCCATGCCATGAATTATATAAAATCTCTCTGAATTCATTACAGTTGTAATGAATTCATTTTTCCGAGATCACTAATCAAATTTATAATATTAGTGAATCAAAAAATCATTAGATCCACTCTCTCAATTTCATATATCTCAAAATCATTATATTAAACATTATTTGTTACATAATGATTCCTTTAAATGAATTAAGTATCCTTATATGATAAAAAATTAATAAATGAATTTCTATATATGCCTTGTGATATATGTTTATATTCTTTAATTGTTTTTTAAATTATGTTTTCTAGTATCCATTACCATTTTCATAGAAATATGGTGGTCTATATGTTATCCGGGCATTATTTGTTACTTGGAAATCCATGAAACAATTATATTTAACTTTTATAGATTAGTGTATTGGATAAAGTTAGTATAACAAAAAAATACAATAAAGAAATATACTCTAAAACAAATTGATTACACTGGTATATTCATAGTTAGTTCAAGAGTGGGGGGGGGGGTGATTTACTTTTTTTAGAAAATAATAAAATTAAAACAAAAAATGAAGTCATATATAATTTCGATGTGTTTTGGAAAATTATTTATAATATACACTCAAAATCTTTCTAACTCGACAAAATATGTGAATCACATTGGAGATACCCAAATCTTTAACTAGTGTCACATACTTGTGGGTTCATAAACAATGGATTTATTCATTTTTATATAATAGTTGAAGAAATTTAAAACATAAATTTTATGGAGTTATAACCAATTACCTATAAAAATTTGTTTTAGAAAATCATAAATTACATTGAAAAATTATTAATATTGGATATAATAATTAATTAATTATAATAATAGTTGAACCAATATTTACATTATATAGCGTTATAATATTATAAAAATCCAATATACAAAATCATAGCTTCTAGGTATTGAGAACAAAAAATAATAGTTTTCAAGTAGTTTAATATAAAATTATAGTTATTATTCTATTATATTTCTTATTTCTATAGTAATCTTATTAGTCGTAACAATTAAGTTATTTGGTTTAAAAAAACACAGGTTTCATATGATTTTACTGATATTAAGATAATGATTTAAATAAAAAAATTCCCATTGATGAGTTGTCTCTTGTATGAATCTCCTATCTATGAATAAAATTTGTTATTACCTAAGGTGTTTTACATCTAATAAAAGTACATGGTCAGATAAGTTCACAATAAATGTTATAAATTGATAAAACATTATTATATTACCACTTACTTTGTTGATTTTATGTATTGTTTTAGCTCTCTATTAATGTCTTCATTACTAAAGAAGATATGTTATTCATATATCAACATTTTCCTACATTGATTCAGGATAACATGTCAATTATATGACATTGTTTATTTGAATAATCATTAAGGCATTTTCATGTGATCATAGTTATACTGTCTTATTAATTTTATTATCTTATACTCACTCTCTATATTGATACATATTCCTTAATTTTATATTTTATTATTTCTTTGTTAAAATTAAAATGAAAAAATAAGCATATGTATTATCACACTCAATCTATCTTGGGAAAGTAATCAATAAGATAATTATTCTAATTTTATTTATGAAGATACTATTTATATTCTCACTTAGATACCAACAATAATAAAACCAGAAAGGTTTATAATGTGATAAATTCATTCAACACACCAAAAATACTTAAATTGTAAAATGATTTTAATTTTATAATATTTCTAAATAATTAATAAATACAAATGAGACAATCAATCCATTAATAAAAAATAGGGCATTGTTTCATAGATAAGGAACATTGATGATGATTCCAAATAATTAAAACATTTTTTTATTATCTATGATGTTTTATTGAGGGTTGATGAAAATGAAATTCAAATTTAGGTGAATGAATATCCAAAATTCAAATTATATAAAAAAACATCACCAAAACACAAAGAAAACATACATAATGAAATTTATACTTATGGATCACGTTTATGAATCCATGATTGAGCTTGTTGGATGGACACATGATGGGATGGATTGCAACATGATGGCCCGATATCTCTTAATGAAGTACCAATAGTGCAATATCTATATGAAATTGTATTTTTAAGGATATTTTTTAAGCTTCATTGATGGTGTAGATGGGGGTGGAAAATTGAAATTTAGTGACATTGGTAGATTGATATATTATATGTTTATAGTGAAAATTACTTCACTAACTTCATGTAAAACCAAGGGTTTTCAATTTGTTTTATGTGGTATGTTGGTATAGGTTTGATGGGTTTTCTTGGATTTTGATAGTAGAGGATTTTAAGAAGGACTGGAGTTTCTAGTTTAAAAATATCAAAATATTTTTTTATTTAAACTTAAAATTGGTTAAAAATTTTCTAAGGAGATACAATATATTCATATTTCGTGTATCCATGATTTTGAATTGTGATATGGGGTGATACATTGATTTTCATATTTTGGAGGTCTTTCAATTCCACTTAATTAGTGTTTTTGTTTTGTTGGTAATTTTTGTCCATGTTTATAGATTTCATAATCGATTTGATTTTATGATGTTTTGATTGATTTTTATTTCATTTGGTTTATTGGTTTCACTTTTTAATGTTTATTAATAAGGTTTACAAATACCCCATATAAGTGATTTTTTTGAAAATCCAAAATATAGAGTTTAAGGATACCCCCTAATGTTTAATCGATAAGAAATTAGATATGAACACCCATAAAGAATCATTAATTCCTACATGTTATAATTTTTTATAATTTAGTGTAATCATAAAAATATAGAAAATCTAAAACATTGTAAAATATAATATTAATATTGAAAAAAATGGTAAATAAAAATATTGTAAGAGAAAATTCTCATAATTTTTTAAATAACTAAGAATTTAATATTTCAAATAAATAAAAAATAATTTGAGATACCTTAATATTTAGTGAAAAAAAATGAAAAATGTACTTATTTAATATAAATATTTTAATAAAAAAAATGGTTCCTTTCATTTATTAATTGGAACAAACTTTCTAGCTACGAGGTTATCTATTTAAACTATAATAAGTGGATCATATTTTTATAATACCTTTTTAACTATTTCAAATTAGTATTATTAATTGAGTTAAATAAATTAAGATAAATTATTATTCAATATCATAAGTGAAATTTGAATTAAAACTATTCTCATATCCAAATCATTATTTAACATTTGTGTTCACATCCTTTACTACAACATTTCTTGATGAATTAAAAATTGAATTATTTCAGTTATCTAGAGTGAAATACATAACAAGAATAACAAATTATAAGATAACATAATCATTGAATTATATAATCATCCATAAAATCTCAATAATATATCCATTTATATAACTAATCACTCATTACTAGTATGAAATATACCATTAATGGATAACCTATCTTAAAGGGAATAAAAATAATGAAATAAATTGATGAATAATGGAATTATAAATTAATTTCATAAAAAAATAATTCTTTTAAAACATAAATATAAATCAGTAAATATTATTTTTTAGTCAACTAAAGTTCCTCAATATAGAAAAATGTGTAAAAAATCTCCCTACACATGAAAAATATATTTTTTAAATAATATTAAAAAAAAACAAAAGGTGGAATTAATGTATGCATAGTTCTTACTATACCAACTCATCAAATTATTTCATTCTCTTATCTATATCTCAAGAATCCACATATCAGAATTTTTTCAATATAATATTTAAAAAATACTGTTTCATGTCATAAAATTCTATTTAATATAAATCATCACATTGAAGAATCTTTAGAAAAAAGATAAAAAGGGAATTTTTTTTCTTGGAAGCAAGGTTTTTCATATCTGGAAATAGATTGTATATTGTGTTTGTTTTCAATATACATTAGGTTGATTAGGGAGTTTTCAAGGCAAGTGATCTTAAAATCTATATGCCTTTAGTGTTGAAAGTTATTTTCATTTCCTACTATTTTCCAAATTGTTAGAGCTCAAAATGAGGAGGAAGGGAGAAGAATCATGAAATGTGGGTTTCAATGATTGAAACTTCAAAATTATGGTAAAACATGGATTTTGAAAAGTTTAGATTTTCAATAATATGTGGAGATTCATGAAGGAATATGGTTTTCTGATGATTTGAAGGTTCATAAAAAAGGTTTCATGAAAAATGGACGAGGTGTAATGTAAATGTATTATCTTACTTGTTTATGAGAAGCTTCATGAATGGGAAAATTTCACTGTAGCTCTGCGAAGGAAATGATCTTCATGAAAATGAATGAAGAGGTTCATGAAAGAGACATTGTGAGCCTGGAAGATTCATGAAAGAGGTTTTTTCTATAAATAGCTGGCTACCCATCATTTGAGACACAAATAGAATTTGGAAAGAGGGTGAACCACTATGATTTTGTGAAGTTATTATGAAAAGGTAACTCTTCATGAATTAAAAAATCTTCATGAGAAGAAGCATTGTGAAGAGAATGGTCATAATCTAATTGACTCTATGTCATTTTTGAAAAAAGAGCTTCATGAAGACATATATATTAATGATAGTTTAGAGTTAGGTGAAGGTTGGGAGCTTCATAAAGTCTAGAAGCTTAATGAAAGTATGTATGTTCCTGGATGCTGAAATATATGTTAAACAAAAAGTGGTTTCAAGAAGGTTGGGAGCTTCGTGAACATCAGTGTTGAACATCTGGTTTGAGTGAAAAATGCATTCAAGTGCATCAATTCAGGATTATGGTGCAAGATTAATTTCATGCTAACTAGGGACAAAGACTTATATTCCCAATATATTGATGTGACCATTATGTTGATAAATTTTGGTAAGACTTAACCCAAGGAAGCGAGCAAGGGGGAGTCGACAAAAGTGATCTGAGAGAGGAAGCATTATATCCCTAAAATTCTTATCAAGGAAGTGTTCCTAGAATTAAGTGACCATGTTTGAACAATTGTATTTACAATACCTAGTGAATCCTAGTGGATTCATATATGACCAATGCACTATCAATGTATGATCCTTATATTATCCTATAGTGGTGAACCAAGTAAAACTACTATGTTGTGTTTCTATTTCTATATCTAGGTGTTTTATAATTGCACGATTTCATCACAAATTTTTTAAAAGTTCCTACCAACACAGGGAACATATTATTCTCACTGAAAGAAATAGTTGAGAACCTGATTGAAACCTACCATCATAGGGTGTTCTAGGGTCTTACAAGTTTTATCAATGCTAGGTTCTAGAATTTAAATCTATCATCAGTTGTTGTTTTCGTATCGAATTTAGTAAATGTTATAAAATTTATACTTTTTGATAGATATAACTTATAGATTTGGAAGTAGATAATGATATATAATCTATTATCTCTTAGGATGGAAATATTCTAGTCCACAACTCAAGGGATTCAGGTTAATGATTCAACAGGTCTTTCGATGACTAAAATAGAAAAAAAATATTGATACAGATACTAAAGATCAAAATTATTTTACGACAACACTATATAATCAAATATATTTTAAGGTGATGAGTTGTACTACATACAAGTATATATGGGATAAACTAGAAAATATTTTTGAGGGAAATAACAAAGTGAAGGAGGCTAGAATTCAAGTTTTCTACCATTAGTTAGATAATCTAAAAATATTTCCACACCAAAATGTAGATAGTTTCATTAATCGAATTACTAATGTTTTGGATCTATTTGAGGACTTCGGGAATAAATTTAAGATATTGAAATTGTGCAGAAAATAATGAAAATTCTCTAACCTATGCATAATCTAAGAGTTTCATCCCTTGATGAATTGTATCCGTCTAAGATTTCTCTTGGTAATTTTCTAAGCAGTATGGTAGCTTATGAAATGAGAGTCAAACTAGAAGATAGAAAAATTTATGTAATCAAGTAAATGGAAATAAAATACATGGGAAATCATAATATATCCAAAGATAGTAATGATAGAGAGATTTGGATGATAAAATTATCTCTCTATTTGAAACAAATTCAAGAGAGGAAAATGAAGATTTGATGGAAAGATCCCTTTGGATTGTTTCTAGTGTAGTAAAGTAGGGAACATCACTGATCAGTGCTCTAGGAGATTAGATGATGTGGAATGTGAAGCATAAGTCATAGAGAGTCCTTATAGGAGGTTCCCTAAAAAGGTAGACTTCAAACCAGGAAAGAAATTATAGAAAAATAGCTTTCTATGAAATGAGGAAAAATATAATAATGAATTTTTAGAGGATATATAACCAGAGTTTAAATATGATATCAAATAATACATGATACCTACAGTTGAGAGAGATATACCTACAAAAGATGAATATAATCAGTAAAATGGTGTTATATATCTAAAGGTGGAGCTTTAGGTTTCTCTTGGTGATCATTACATTTAAAGAAAGAAAAATAAAAAGTTGGGAGATATTTTTAAAGATATATCAAAGTATTTTTATCAATTTAAAGTAGATATTGATCGATTGTAAGGAAATGAATAAGAACATTTGACAAATTTTGAAAGCTTGGAAGAGGTTATGGAGTTTAATATTAGGATTGAAGAGAATTAAAATGTCATCAATGAACATACATTGAGACTGGAGGAAAAGGATAATACAGTTGATATACATGAAGAAGAATTCATTTCTATAAGAATTAAATTGGAAACTAAATAAAAATCAAAGAAATAAAAGAAGAAAATATAGTTTGAAATGTTTTTGGATGTAGATATTTTGGAAATACTTAAACATGATTCTAAAGGAGTAAAGAAAGACATTAATGATAAAAGATCTAATTTTATAGGAAAATATTGAATTGGATATGATACAAAAACATCAAAGGAAAGAAATATAATGAGACATAGAAAAGGGAAGAAGAAAGATAGACATACCACAAAGTCACCTGATATCCCAACAGAAACAGCTTCGAACCAAATAAATAAGAGTGAAGAAAATAATACTCAATTATACAAAGAGGATAATCAGTCAAATACCTATAAAAAATAAGTGTACATGTGGAGGAATGGAAATGTGAAGATATTTACATGTATGAAATTTCAATTATATGGGTTTCTAGGACATACTATATCTTACTATGAAGAGTTAAGAAGATATATGAATGGGGAAGAACCTAGAAGTAAAATAAGGATAGTGTTACCATATCATTAATCATATAAAAGAAATAATTTCTATTGATATTTTTTTCACTATTATAACTTTGGTTATACAGCTATTCATTATAGGTAGAGAAATGTTAGGAACAATAACTATATAACTTTGAGACAAGTCAATACCTGTCAAAAAAGTATAACTACCCTTGAAAATATCTATTCTATTCAAGAATAAGAATATGAGTATGATTCAACCATGCATGTTGAAAATATATTTTATATGATATCTTTTTCCTCCACTCAATAAGGTATCTCATGGAAGTAAAAGAAGTTTGAGAAATCCAACATGAAAGAAATCACTCTCAAAGCTAAAAATTATAGTAGCACATGGATTCTTGATAGAGGATGCTCATCCCACATAAAAGGAAATGATTTTTTTGAAAAATGTTAAGAAAAGTGTTGTTGGAACATTCATATTCAACAATGAAAGTGCCTTAAAATCAAAGGAAGTGGAAATGTAAAATTATAAAATAATGAGCTATTGAAAAAAGTATTACTCTATGTGGACAATTTTCATCATAATATCATGAGTGTGAGTGAAATTTATTACTTAGGATTGGTAGTGACATTCAATGAGAAGGAATCACCATCAAAGGGAAGATATATGATTCTCTCATGAAAGGCTACAGGAAAAATGGTAATTTTTACCAGGTAGATAGTAAAGAATACAACCATTTCTTAACAAGTGAAGAGGAAAATATCTTATGGAACTATAGGTTTGGGAAAATTAATAAATGATGCATGTAAAACATATCCAAGCTAAAGTATGTTTCTGAAATTCATAATCTGATGCATGATTGAGAAAATATATGTTATGATTGAAAGTTAAGAAACGTAGTCAAGAATTTTTATAGGATGAGGAACAAAAGGGCATCAAATCTTCTTAATCTTGTCTACAAAGATGAGTGTGGTCAAATGAATGTAGATGAGACATATAGAGAGAGGTAATTAATTATTTTTATTTATTATTATAGTATAATTACATGTGTAATGTTTATGTAGTTAAAATTACAAGTGATTGATTGCACAAAGAGATATCTATATAGATTTGAGAATGAGACTGATCACACAATTAAGATATAATGATCTGACAATGAAAAAAATTCACATCCATTTAATTTAAAAATTTTCTCGAAAAAAATGGTATTAATCATGAGGTTTCATCAGTGAGGAAAACTCAAAAAAGGGGGTAATTTAACATAGAAATCAGAAGGTGGATAATATGGCCATAACTATATTGATTGATAGTTGTGTTTCAATTCATTATTAGAAATAGGCTTTTCAAGTTGCGATCTACACTTAAAATTGAATAGGGATATTTATAGGAGAGGGAAGGATACTGTATAAGATATGGAATTAAATAAATACCTCACTAATGTATTTTAATGTTTTTGGAAGTAAATGTTTCATCCAAATTAAAGAAGGAAGTCAAGGAAAGTATGGTGATGCCGCAAATGAGGGAGTGTTCCATGGATACTCAATGAAAAGTAAAGAAAAAAAATGATACAATAATAATCGTTGAAATATTTTTAAATGAAATTATGTTAAAAACATTTAGGATAAACTTATAAATAACACGAGGAGCTCATATTTTGATATTATTGAAGATAAATAAGAAACTGGAAAATGGACATATTCAAATACAGAAATTATGGAAGGCTTTCCTAACATTTTGGGTTCTCAAAATGATTATGAATCATAAGTAGAATTCAAAGCGGAAACTATTTATATAGAAACTCTTTCAAAACCTCATTGTAGAAATATAAGAGTAGAAGTTGATCAATCCAACATTATTTGGGAATATACCACACCTATATAGATAAGGAGAATTGGGAATGAAGAACATTACTATCTCCTATAAATTTTGGAACTAACCTCATTTGAAGAATTAGTGAAGGGTGAATCATGGGTTAAGTCCATGAATGAATAAATGGATCAAATTTATAAAAACTAGAATTCTTATTTTTTCAAGAGACCATAAAATTACAATGTGATTGGAAAAAAGTGGATCATCAAAAATAAATTAGATGAGATTAGAAATGTTGTTAGAAAAAAAGGAAGGATTGGTGTATAAAAGATATGAATAGATTGAATGAATTTATGTTGAATAAATTCTTTCTCCAATAGCTCTACTGGAGTTGATTAGACTTTTCCTAGACATTTAAATTCAAATAGAATATAAAGTTTATCATATGGATGTCAAAATTTCATTCTTAAATGGTTTTCTCAAAGAATAAGTATATATGAATAACCAATGTCATTTAAGATTATAAATGATGAAAAAAAGGTTTTTAGATTAAATAAAAATATTTATGGTCTAAAACATGCACCATATGGATGGTATTCTCAAATGGGTTCTTATATAAAGAAGCTACTATTTAAAATAGGAGGTTTCTATCATAACATGTATGTGATTAATTCTCAAGGATATTAGTTTATGGTGATTTTGTATGTGGATGATATTATATTTGGTTTAAGTAGGCTGAGATCAATGTAAGAATTTTCTAATCACATGAAATTAGAATTTGAAATATACAAGATTGGTGAAATCAAATTTTTTTAGGGTTGTAGGTGATTCAAAATTCGGGATACACATTCATTTCTTTGGAAAAGTATGTAAGGGAGTTTCTGAATAAATTCAAGATGAATTAATTCACAACAATGTTTAATCTAATTTTGGTTGGGAAAAAACTTGGAAAGCATGAGAATGGTAAATCTATGGATCCCACCCTGTACAGGTGGATCATTAGAAGCTTATTATACATTACTACAAAACAACCAGATATTGTCTTGCCAATATGTTTAGCAGACCACTTTCAATGTAATGTGAAGGAAGATAAATTTTCCATAGTTAAAAGAATCTTGATATAAATTTAGGGTACTCTAAAATTTATCTTATACTTTTTAGAATAAATAGATAATGGATTGTCATCACTTTATGATGCTAAATAGGTTAGATATTTTTTGGATCGAAATTACACAAGTGGCAGTGCGTTCTTCATTGGAAACAAATATGTGGGATGGTTGAGAAAGAAAAATGAAATCACTTCTCTTAGTACAGCTATAGAAAAGTATATCTCTGTGATAGAGGATTGAACTCAACTATTGTGGATAAAGAAACAACACACTGATATTAGTGATAAGGTGAAACATCTGATGGTGATTCCCAGTATAATAAGAGCGTGATTGATCTTACAAAAAATCCAGTTCAACACTCTCATACCAAACATATTGAGATTATAGGTGACTTCATCAAAGAAAAATATAAACAAGTTGTTATTAAAATAAAGCATTTTGGAACTGATGATCAAGTGTTTGACATATTGAATAAACCTTTGGCAACACAAATTTTAAAGAAACATTGGTTGAACCTTAGTGTTAAACCACATCCAATTGTATTCGGAGATTAATTTTTTTTCATTCTCCCCATTTGTGTTAACTACTTTAATCTATATATGGATGTGAAGAAGTTCTATGGGAGATATATGATACATGGGGATGTTTGTTTTGAATATAGTTTCTCTAGGTTTATTTATAAAGGGGGATAATGAAATTCAATGATTTATTGATTTTCAGAACAATTCAGTGGTCTCTTGAGTATTTTTTCCATTATTTTCTTCTACACTGATATTTTCTCATGTAGACTTAGAGTTTTGAATGAGTTATTTCATGTTTATCATTTTTAAAGGATGGTTCTTTGTTGAATTTATCTGTAGATTTCCAACAAACCGAAAAGGGAACATTATTGGAACCATGTTTTTTCATAGCTGGAAATGGATTGTATTTTTTTGATTATTTTCAACTCACATTAGGTTGGTCATAGACTTTTCAATCGAAGTAATCTTACTATGCATGTGGATTTAATGTTAAAGGTGGTGTTATTTCCCAATGTTTTCAAAAATTTCAGAGCTCAAAATCAAGATTAAGGGAAAAACATTATGAAATATGGGTTTCCAGGAATGTCTCTTAAAAATATGGCAATGGAATGTATTTCTTGAATTTTGGACTTTTTCAAAGATGTGGATCTTTGCGAAGGAATATGGTGTTGTAAAGGTATGAATGTTTACAAAAGAGGTTTTGGTTAAATGGATAAAGAGTGATAGAAAGACAGTATGACACATGATTCTAAGAAGCTTCATGAATGGTAAAACATCACCGCAGCTTAATGAAGAAAGGAGATTTTTAAAAATGAAAGGACAGGTCCATGAAATAGATACAGTGATCTTGGAAAATTTGTGAAAGAGGTGTTTTATATAAATAGCCAACCATTCATAAATTGAGACATGGAGAGAATTTAGAAAAAGGTGAATATATCTAATTTCATAATGGTCTTTAAAGAATGTAATTTTTAGGGAACTAGGAACTCCTCATGAGATGAAGCATTTAGAAAAGAATGGATATGACTTAATTGACTCTAAGAAATTTTAGAAATGGGATTTTCATGAAGATTGAGAGATAAATTATAGTTTGGAGTTACATAAATCCTGGGAAATTCATGGAGGTTAGAAGATTCATGAATGTATATAGGTTTTCAAAGGGTGAAATATATTTGAAACAAAAGGGGGGTTCCATGAAGTCTTGGAGCTTCACAAAAAATAGTTTTGACCATCTAGTTCGAGTGAATAGTGCATTCAAGTTCATTAATTCAGGAATACGGTGAATCTTCTTTTCATACTAATTTTGGACAAATACATATATTCCCAGTCTATTGATATGGCCATTAAGTTGATAAACTGAGTAAAAATTTACCCAAGGCAGTGAGAAAGGGGGATTCGATAGAAGTGATCTAAGGGAGGTAGTGTGATATCCCTAAAATTATTGTAAAAGAAGTGTTTTTTGAAATGAGTTACCATGTCTGAAATTTTAATATTTATAATACCTAGTGAGGTTTAGTGGATTGAGGTATGACTGATGTATATTCGGTGTATGATCCTTGGACTATCCATTAGTGGTGACCCAAGTAAAACTGCTATGTTGCTTCATTATTTTTGCATTTGAGTGTGTGATAATTTCATGATTCCATCAGATAGTTTTAATAGGTTCCTAGTAACATGGGTACAATATCCATCTCATTGAAAAAAAAGTTTACACCCTGATTCACCCTTCTCCTCTTAGGGTGTTCTTGGGTCCTTAACATTTTTTTCCAATTAAAATGACATAAAAATCATCTTATATTCCTCAAGAAAATAAATTCTTCTCACATAATATGTCATAGTTTCCTTTTTTACTCTCTTTTATATGACACCACATCATCTACCCTAACTCAATTCCATGGTTTATTTATTGACTTTTATTCTTTATTTCTTTTAATCTACTATGATGTATTTTTGTTTCATTTTTTTACACTAATTATTTAGTCTCTTTCAAAAGTTTCTAATTCTATAATTAAGTAAAATTCTACCAATAATCATTATAAACACATATAATGATATATTAAAAAATCATTTTAAATTGAAATTAATAAATGAAATTACGCATAATATTAGTTTATCAATAATATGCATAGTTCAAAAATTTTTTATACATAATATAAAATATCATTGTTTACCTTTTAGAAAACAAAATTTTGTAGTATAATAAATTATGAAAAAACTATTATTAAAAAAATTATATCTAAAAATTATCAAAAGAAATTATACATTAACTTTTGACATTAAATATCTTAGATAAACATGATGATTGTACCATCTATTTCACACTCATTTTGTAACGCCCCGACCCCAGTTACACAGAGTCGGTGCATTATTACATAACATTGGCATGATCACAAGGAAATCATGTCTCTAAAGACCGATCAGTTTAGTATTATTGGAAACAAGATTCATACATAAGCTCAACTTTACAACTTGAAAAGAAATACAACACGAATTTATTCTTTTGGAAGCATACAAGCCTCCTAAAATGCCTATAAGTCACTCATAACTAACTTCTTCATATCTTGGGAAAATGAAACATAAGAAAGGGGTGAGGTCAAATGCTCAGTAAGGTTAATAAATACAGTGTAAGATAACATAAATATTAATCATGTTGAATAATTGAAACCACATGCCTTTACCAATAATAAACATGAATACTTTTATGGAAGGAATATGAGCTGCGTAAATAATGCTATAATAATACATAATCATTGGTATTCTACTAGTAGAATGGCCACATGAACCATCAATATTATTTTCATAATGAGGGAATGTATAATGCCTGACATTCTGAAACATTGTTTCAAGGACTCATCCAAGACATCTAAAAAATGATTAAGGCCTCGGCCAAAACCACATATCAAATTGGGAAAGGGCCTTGGACAATTCCATGTCTAGTTGTTTCATGAGACCTACCGATGCATCGAGGAGCAATAGCGGGCTCCACCCATCACTTACTAAGTCTAATACATTCCTCATATTAAAAGGTTTAAACATATCATAAACATTTGTATTAAAACTAGCATAAAAAATGTCAATAATTTAACCATAAACCATGAATGGTATAAAAATAACACATCCATAGTCAAAAATATTAAAAAACCTTCAATACAATATGGAAGTTTTGTATCATAATAAATCAACTTCAAATAATCTTAAATTCCATCAAAGGATGTTGACATAGATGAAAACAAAACTATTTGAGTGAAATATCTCTTCTTTTAAATAATTTAAAAGTAAAATAATTATAAAATGAAAAATTTACTTTGAAAATATTCTTATAATATTTTAAGGGAAGATTCAACAATTTTATAACGGTGAAAAATAGCCGCACCTTCCGTATAAGTTAGAAAAAGATATTCTTACCTTAATTCTGTCGAAAAGATTAAAAAGGACCTTATTTGGAAAACGATGGAAAGATTCCTTTATAAATATCTTATAAAAAGTCAAAAAGGGTATAAATGAATTTAACCCATATTCTGTAAAATATTAATAATGATTTGAAATACATTTTTAAGAAACATGGATGTGGATGATAAAGAGGTCCTAGTAGATAATTACGTATAAGCAACCTCGGATAATGAAGAGATTGTGAAATAAACCCTTAAATTGTACTTTTCCTTGGTCTAGGGTAGGTTAAACTCTTTTATAATGGTTAAATAATTGTTATTAAATTACAAAAGAATTATATACATTAATATGATATCATATATGATCTTTTAACATTGTTTTGTTAATAATATCTTAGTATTATTGTCGTTTTGGGTGTTAACTTACTCATTTTATTTTATATGTTTTGTTACATAAGCCGTGTTTGTTATGGATAGGATGTATCTTATTAATATCCAGAATGATATAAAGTCCTTAAACATTATTTTTAATCATAAAATGATAATTGGACTTGAATGGATATGACAGGGAATGAATCTCATCGTGTTCGTGGAGATGGCAGTCCGTACGTACGCACAAGCGACAATATCATTATTTTGATATTAAAATAATATATAATTGGATGGTATATCATATATAAAGAATCATTATAATGTTATATTTATCATTTACTTCAATTACACATCATTATCATACCCATCCAAATAATAATATTTTGAATAACAATTACACCACGACATGGAGACGGTAAGCCGTACGTACGCACGTATGGTGACATGTCATTCAAAGGATGGATAGAATAATGAATATGGTTGTACCATATTTATTATAACATCACAGTATATAGAAGATACTCTATTCATTATTATAGATTGTAAATAACAAAGAAAGAAGAAGTGGAAGAAGAAAGGAACTTGAAAGAGGGTGGTGAAAACATTACCTCTTATTCGGGTAATTCCTTTTGATTTGATCAAATTAGATCCTTAGGCTGGCTTTCTGAACAAACTAAGGCCTCTAGGTTGAAGTGATGGAAGTTTATAGAATATTTGGGTAGGGGTTGGCCGAACCAAAAGGCTTTGAAGGTATGAATTTGAGAGAAGGGGGAGTGCCCTTTTATAAAAGGGGTGAGGGGCACCTTAGGAGAAACTTAAAATATTATTTTATAAAAAATTCATATTCGGTTTATAATGGCTTAAAACTAATTTATTTCGTTTATAAGGTGGGTATAGGTCGAAATCCACTCAACCAATAGGTTTTAGACAGGTTTGAGTCACTATATTAACCTTATCTTTTAGATTTAACTCTAAGTTAATTAGTTTGACATTTACCATGTCTCTTTGTATTTTTATATTATTTGGTTAATAAACTTACTGTAAACTTCCAAGAGAACCCCATGTGGTTCATTAATGAAATAACTATCATCATATAAGTCCTTTGGCCAAACCTTTTATTTTTAAGAATATTATATCAATTAATAATATAATATTGTTTTTAAAAACTCCTTTATGTCAATTGTAACACTATTTAATAATTTATTTTTCATAAATTCTTAAAAACTTTATTAATTCTAAAAAAAATAATTTAATCAATCCTAACATGTCATATTAACTAATAAAATTTGTATATGGAATCAAAACATTCAAAGTATATTTATTATAACATTTGTAATACCAATAATTTGATTCTTTCATTAATAAGGAAAATACTACATCATCAATGTGTCATTAATAAATTTAATTATTCAATATCTAAAAATTATAAATAAAAAAAATTATGTAAGAAAATTTTTTATATTTATAATGAATATTTATATTAAAAAGGATAACATATGCTACCCTATGTAAAAACTGTTTTTCTAAAAGATATAGGCTTATGTCATTTTTGTATTTACTTTAACTTAATTAATATAAAGTGTCATTATCAGTTACAAGTGACTCCATGGGGTCCCAAAATCGACCCAAATATTCCCATGGTCGGAAATGTATCAGGAAATAAGGTTAGGACACATGTTAAGGTAATTTAAAATTATTATAATATTATTTGTTACCCTTATTTACCGGATTTACCTTTTAACCATGGTAAATAAAATAATTACCGAAGTAATTATCCAAAATGTCTAAAAATAAATGTCACCTATTTACAAAATTTAGACCTCCTGATTCTAAATATTGAATCCATTTTTCTAAATTCAAAACACAGAAGTGGCATAAATTAATTTAAAATTAATTTCGGTTGTCAAAACAGAAAACGTGTTTTTAAGAAATAATAGCTATCAAAAGATTGACACTTGTTTATGTCTAGTTTAAATGTGAAATTACGTATAATGACCATAATTGGATTAAATGGTTAAAATATATTCTAAATATACTTTAAAATCACTCAAATTTATAATTTATCACTATTAATTATTTCGATTAAAAAAGTTGTTTTTAACTAAAATTTAGTAATTTTCACTATTCATCAAAATATGAAAGTTATCAAAATAGTAACAAAATTTCACCCTAAGCTAATTTTGATATTACGAATCGAAAAATGAAGTCCATTTTGAATGATAAAATGTATAAAATTTTAAAAATTGTGTATTACTATTCATAACGGCTAGTTGATTGGTTGTGGTGTTTTAGAACTCGAAGTGGCGTACAACACACGCTACTGTATTATTCAAAGAAAAGCATACCATGGAATCTTGGAGAGTTAAATTCTCCCCTCCTTAAAATAACTTCATCCTCAAAATTTCTAGAATACTACTGCATGAAATGACTTGGGTGGTTCTTCATCATAAGTTCCTCAGGTACCCACATTGCCTCTTCTATCTTATGGTTTCTCCATAGAACTTTTACCAGACAAGTCGTCTAGTTTCTCAGCACTTGTTCTCTAGTATCAAGAATCCAGATGGAATCTTTGCAATAAGATGGATCGGGATCCAATTCTATTTCCTCATAGGTGAGTACATGTGTTGGGTCAGGCATGTATTTTCTCAACAATGATATGTGGAACACATCGTGAACTTTGGAGAGACTTGGAGGTATTGCTAAATGGTAAGCTACAATACTAATTCATTATAGAATTTTAAAAGGTCTGATATACCTAGGACACAATTTACCTTTCTTACCGAAACATATAAATCCCTTCCATGGAGATACCTTCAAGAAAACATGATCTCCTACCTGAAATTAAAAATCCTTCCTTCGGTTATCGACATAGCTCTTCGGCCTACTTTGAGCTGCTTTGAGGTGGATTTGGATTACGTTCACCTTTTCCATCGTTTGCTACACCAGTTCTGGGCTAACTATTTTTATTTCACCAATATCTTTCCAAAAAGTTGGTGTACGACATCTCTTTCTGTATAATTCTTCATATGGTGCCATCAAAATACTTGAATGGAAGATATTATTATAGGAAAATTCTACCAGAGGTAAATATTGATCCCATATACGCTGAAATTCAAGTGAGCAAGATCTCAACATGTCTTATATGGTTTGAATAGTCCATTCTGATTGTCCATCTGTTTGAGGGTGGTAGGCAGTGCTCAAACGATGTTCAGTATCCAAGGCCTTCTGAATACTCTTCTATAATCTTGAAGTAAAACAGAGATCACGATCAGAAACAATCGATAGGGGTACTCCATGAAGTCTCACAACTTCATTAATATATAGTCTTGCTAAACGTTCAAGTGGTAAATCATACCTCATATCAAGAAAATGTGATTACTTGGTAAGACGATCAACAATGACCCATATTACATTATTCCTTCTAAGAGTATTTGGTAGTCCCATGACAAAGACCATTGTGATATTATCCCATTTACACTCAGGTATGGGAAGAGGTTTCATGAATCCTCCAAGTTGTTGCCTTTCGGATTTCACTTTTTGAAAAACCATACATCTTGACACAAAATCAGCAATCTCCCTCTTCATGTTGTCCCACAAAAAATGTTCCTTCAAATCTGTATACATTTTGGTGCTCCCTGGGTGTATAGAGAAATTGGAACTATGAGCGTCGTCCAACAATTCCCTTTTTAGATCAGGTTTATCGGGAACATAAAGTCTCTTCCCAAATTTCAAAATTTTTTCTTCATACACAAATTCACTCAATCTCCCATCATTCACAGCTTTAATCTTCTTTTGAAATTCTTCACCATCGGTCTGAGAACTCTTTATCCTTTCTAGTAAAGATGGTTTATAAACCATTTGAAAAAGTATCAATGTTTCACCTTCCATGGTAATTCCCATATCCATCTATACTAGATCCATGAAAATATGATCCCTTTAAATTCTCATCATGTTTAAAACTCCAAGATCCTTTCTGCTCAAGGCATCTTCCACCTTATTTGCCTTCCCCGGGTGGTAGTGTGTCGTGAAATCATAATCCTTGAGTAGTTCAAGCCATCTCCTTTGACTCTTGTTGAGTTATTTCTGTGAGAAAATATACTTCAAACTCTTGTGATCAATATAAATCTCACATTTTTCACCATAGAGATAGTGTCTCCAAATCTTCAAAGAAAAGATTATAGTAGCTAACTCAAGATCATGAGTAGGGTAGTTTTGATCATGAATTTTCAGCTGTCATGATGCATAGACAATAAACCTATAATTCTGCATAAGGACACAACCAAGTCCTTTCTTTGAAGCATCACTATAAATAACAAACCCATCATTCCATGATGGTAGAGTCAATATAGTTGCATTGACCAATCTTCTCTTCACTTCTTCAAAACATTATTCACACTCTTTTGTCCAAATAAATTTAACCCCTTTACATGTGATCTTCATTAATGGGTTAGCCAATTGGGAAAAATTCTGGACGAAACGCCGATAATAACCTGCTAAACCAATAAAATTGGATACCTCAGTTATACTCGTCGGTGCTGGACATTCTTGGGGTTCCTTGTTCATAGAAGGATCAATAGAAATTACATCCTTAGAGACAACATGGCGAAGAAAAGAAATATCCTGAAGCCAGAATTCACACTTGCTAAACTTCCAATATAATTCACGTCTCCTAAGATTCTTCAGGATAATGCGCAAGTGATTTTCAGGATCTTCATAGATTTTTTAATATACCAATATATCATCAATAAATACCACTACAAAGTCATTAAGATATCGCTTGAAAACTCTCTTCATTAAATCCATGAAAACCGAGGGTGCATTAGTCAGCCCAAAAGGCATTACTATAAACTCGTAATGCCCGTACCTGGTTCGAAATGCTGTTTTCAGAATGTCTTCCTTCTTCACACACAGCTGATGATATCCAGATCGAAGGTCAATCTTTGAAAAATATTTAGCTCCATGAATTTGGTCGAATAAATCATCAATGTGAGGTAGGGGATACCTGTTCATTATTGTAATAACATTGATCTCTCTATAGTCGATACATAACCTCATAGATCCATCTTTCTTCTTAACAAAAAGGAAAGGGGCTCCCTCTGGAGAAACACTAGGGCGAATAAATCCCTTATTACTCAATTTCGATAGTTTTTTCTTTAGTTAAACTAATTACATAATGTCCATTCTATAAGGGGTCTTCGATATAGGCCTTGAACCGGGAATTAAATCAATAGAAAACTCAATTTCTCGTTCTAGAGGATGTCTAGGTAAATCTTCCAGAAACACATCTACATATTCTTTCACAATAAGTACATCCTCTATTTGAACATTCTTTTCCTAACTCACAGTTATTTCATTCTCTTCCTCCTCGATAATTGAATTTAGTTGAGCTACTGGGGGTGGATCTAGATAAGAATCAGGAGGTGACGATTCTGTTTTAAAGATAAGGTGTTCTTTATCATCATCATAATAAATCTTAACCTCCTTCTTCTTAAAATAAATCTTCACATCGTGGTCCCAAAGACAATCCATACCTAGGATTACATTAAATTAAATCATGTGTATGATGATGAGATCAACAGATAAAGAACATTTATGCGCTCTAATGGGGACTGATTCACAAAACTTTGTTGCAATTATACTTACCTTGGGAGTTTTGACTGAAAAATCCCTTGTTAAATCAAATTGAAAATATCTAATTTTCTTAGAAAACTGGGAAGATATGAAATAATGCGATGATCCATAATCAAATAAAACATTTTCTAAACATGAGAAAACCATTAAATTACCTTCCACCACATATTTCGGAGCTTCTACCTCAGCATTAGTGATAACATTAGCTTGGACTTGATCCCTTGGCCTTTTCTGAGGTAAATTCCCTGGATGCTTAAGAAATTCATTTTCATAATGTCCCACTTCCCTGAAATTGTAGTTTTGAACATTGGTAGTGTATTTATTTCCCTTACAATCACCAGCAAGATGGCCTTTCTATCCACATTTATAGCATACTCATTTTCCTTTTAGGAGGACACCAGTGTGCTTCCTTTCATAATTATCACATGGAGGAAATTCAACTCTTCCCTTTTTCCCTATTTCCTTATTTTTGTTCCCAGAGTGTTCATCAGATCTATTCCTCTCTTACTTTTCTTTAAAGTCATAATACTTAGAGAATTCCTTTTCTGTCTTGATAGCACATGATACAACATCTTCGTATGATGAGAAGGATTGTGATACTAAAGATCAACGGAGAAATGGTTTTAACCCATCAAAGAAATGATCAATCTTACTTCTTAGGTTACGTATATAATCTACAAAATGCCTTGATAACCTTATAAAGTTAGCCTCATTCTTTGCAACATTCTCATCCTCCTTTTTCCTCAGACTGAGAAATTTCCTTTCCATATCTGCTCGATAGTCACGAGGAAAGTATTTCTCTAAGAAAATCTCTTTAAACTCCCTCCATTCCATATTTGATACTTCATCATATTCCTTTGTGTTTGGAATCAATGACCACCATTGATCAGCATCTCTAGTGAGTCGATAAACTGCCATGACAACTTTTTCCCTTTCACTACTCCACAAAGCCTGAAATATTTTCTCTAGGGAACTTATCCATTGCTCAGATACCAATGGATTTGTATTCCCATTGAATGTCTATGGTTTTTCCTCATGAAGCGATCTAACATTGATCCTCCACGCTGTGGATTAGGGTGCTCCATACGGGTAAGTTTATTATTCATAACCAGAGTTATTTTTCCCAGTATGGTGATAAACTGATCAGTAATAGTTGTATCACCAGCTCCACGATAATTATCTTGAACAGGAGGGAAATACCTACATGGAGTGAATGCATTGATATGGTTTCCATTCCTTCCACTAAGCGCCATTTCTAAACAATGTCATACACTAGATTAGTTTATGAATCACAATACATAAAAACAAACTTGTAAAACACTTAACATAAATTGAATAATTTATGAATATAATCTATAATCACAAAAATGATTTCTTTGAGGAAGTATGTACTCCTAAACCCTTCATAATGGTTTTAAAGAAAATGAAAATTATCCTAATCATATCCCCCAGGAGTGTCGTAATCAAGAGTGCAGCAAGGCCCATTGTCGTGCACCAGTTCTCGTTCGAGTCTAGCTCAAAGCGGTGTTTTCGGGTTTTACCCCTAGGTACATCTATGCCAGATCCTCCTCTAACTACTTGTATCTAGACATGGATGTAATTATTATAAAACTCACAAAATCTATACAATATTAAAATTTTAAGAAGTTATTCTATACTAATCCTCAAAATCCATCTGAAATCTTTGTGCTCTAATCAGAGTTTATCTAAATCTAGCTTCCAAGGTTTTTACTAAACTTCCTCTGATACCATCGATAATTCCCCGACCCCAGTTACCCAGATTCGGTGTATTATTACATAACATTGGCATGATCACAAAGAAATCATGTCTCGAAAGACTGATCAGTTTAGTATTATTGGAAACAAGATTCATACATAAGTTCAACTTTACAACTTGAAAAGAAATAAAACACGAATTTATTCCATTGAAAACAAACAAGACTCCTAAAATGCCTGCAAGTCACTCATAACTAACTTCTTCATATACTTGGAAAATTAAACATAAGAAAGGGGTGAGATCAAATGCTCAATAAAGGTAAGAAATACAACAGATGATAATATAAATATTAAGCATGGTGAAGAATTGAAACCACATGCCTTTACCAATAATAAACATTAATAATTTTATGGAAGGAATATGAGTTGAGTAAATAATTCCATAATAAAACATAATCATTGGTATTCTACTAGTAGAATAACCACATGAACCATCAATATTATTTTAATAATGAGGGAATGTATAATGCCATACATTCTAAAACATTTTTTCAAGGCCTCGACCAAGACATCTAAAAAATGATTAAGGCCTCGTCCAAAACCACATATCAAATTGGGAAAGGGGCTTGGCCAATTCCACATCTAATTGTCTCATGAGTCCTACTGATGCATTGAGGAGCTATAGCGGGCTCCACCCGTCACTTACTAAGTCCAATAAATTCCTCATATGAAAAGGTTTAAACAAATCATAAACATTTGTATTAAAACTAGCATAGTAAATGTCAATACTTTAACCATAAACCATGAATGGTATAAAAATAGCACATCCATAGTCAAACATATCACAAAACCTTCAATACAATATGGAAGTTTTGTATCATAATAAATTAACTTTAAATAAGCTTAAAATCCATCAAAGTATGTTTACATAGATGAAAACAAAACTATTTGAGAGAAATATCTCTTTTTTAAATCATTTAAAAGTCACATAATTATAAAAAGATACATTTATTTTGAAAATATTCTTATAATTTTTTAAGGGAAGCTTCGATGATTTTATAATGGTGGAGAATTTCCTCACCCACTGTATATGTTAAAAAGAGACATTCTTACCTTAATTCTGTCAAAAAGGTTAAAAAGGACCTTGTTTGGAAAACGACGAAAAGATTCCTTTTTAAACATCTTATAAAAATTCAAAAAAGGGTATAAACTACTTTAACCCATATTCTATAAAATAGTAAAAATTATTTGAAATACAATTTTAAGAAACATGGATGTGGATGATAAAGAGGTCCCAGTAGATAATTATGTATAAGAAACCTTAGATAATGAAGAGATTGTGAAATAAACCCTTACCTCATACTTTTACTTGGTCGATGGTAGGTTAACCTCCTGTATAATGGTGAAATAATTGTTATTAAATTATACAAGAATCATATACATTAATATGATATCATATATGATCTTTTAACATTGCTTTGTTAATAATATCTTAGTATTATCTTCGTTTCGGGTGTTAACTTACTCATTTTATTTTATATGTTTTGTTACATAAGTCATGTTTGTTATGGATAGGTTGTATCTTATTCATATTCAGAATTATATAAATTCCTTAAAAATTATTTTTAATAATCAAATGATAATTATACTTTAATGGATATGATGGGGAATGAATCTCATCGTGTTCGTGGAGACGGTAGTCCGTACGTACTCACGAACGACAATATCATTCTTTTGATATTAAAATAATATATAATTGGATGGTATATCATGTATAAAGAATAATTATAATGTTATATTTATTATTTACTTCAATTACTCATCATTCACACACCCATCCAAATAATAATGTTTTGAATAACAATTACACCACGACGTGGAGACAGTAAGCTGTACGTACACACGTATGGTGACATGTCATTCAAAGGATGGATAGAATACTGAATATGGTTGTACCATATTTATGATAACATCACATTATATAGAAGATACTGGATTCATTATTTTATAATGTAAATAACAAATAAAGAAGAAGTGGAAGAAGAAAGGAACTTGAAAGATGGTGGTGAAAACATTACCTCTTCTTCAGGTTCTTCCTTTTTATTTGATTAAAAGGGATATTTAGGTTGTCTTTATGATCAAAATACGGCCTCTAGGTTTAAGTGAGGGATTTTAATAGGATATTTGGTCAGGGGTTGGCTGAACCAAAAGGACTTGAAGGTATGAATTTAAGAGAAGGGGGAGTGCCCTTTTATAAGAGGGGTGAGTGGCACCTTAGAAAAAACTTAAAATATTATTTTATAAAAAATTCATATTCGGTTTATAATGGAACCAAACTGATTTATTTCGTTGATAAGGTGGGGATGTGTCTTAATCCACTCAACCAATATGTTTTAGACAGGTTTGAGTCACTATATTAACCTTATCTTTTAGATTTAACTCTTTGTTAATTAGTTTGACATTTACCATGTCTCTTTGTATGTTTATATTATTTGGTTAATAAAATTACTGTAAACTTCCAAGAAAACCCCAAGTGGTTAATTAATAAAATAACTATCATCATATATGTCCTTTTTTCGAGCATTAGATTTTTAGGAATATTATATCAATTAATAATATAATATTTGTTTTAAAAACTCCTTTATGTCAATTTTGACACTATTTAATAATTGATTTTTAGTAAAGTCTTAAAAACTTTATTAATTCTAAAAATTTAATTTAATCAATACTAACATGTCATATTAACCAATAAAATTATTTTATGGCATCAAAATGTTCAAATTATATTTATTTTTACATTTATAGTACCTATAATTTGATTCTTTCATTAATAAGGAAAATACTGCATCATCAGTGGGTCATAATAAATTTAATTATTAAATGTCTAAAAATTATAAATAAATTACCTTATGTATTAAATCTTTTTAACTTTCTAAATAATATTTACAGTAAAAAAGATAACATATATAACCTTATGTAAAAATTGTTTTTCTAAAAGATATATGCTTATCTCATTTTTATATTTACTCTAACTTAATTAATATAAAGTGTCATTATTACTTACAAGTGACTCCATGGGGTCCCAATATCGACCCAAAGATTCCCATGGTCGAAAATGTATCATAAAATAGGTTTAGGACACGTGTTAGGATAATTTAATATTATTATAATATTATTTTGTACCCTTATTTAACCTTTAACCATGGTAAATAAAATATTTACCGAAATATTTATTCAAAATGTCTAAAAATAAAAGTTACCTATTTAAACAATTTGGACCTCTTGATTATAAATATGGAATCCATTTTTCTAAATTCAAAACACAGAAGTGGAAGAAATTAATTTAAAATTAATTCCCATTGTCAAAACAAAAAGCATGTTTTTTTAAGAAATAAAAACAATCAAAAGATTGACACTTGTTTATGTCTAGTTTAAATGTGAAATTACTTCCAATGACACAAATTAGATTAAATTGTAAAAATATATTCTAAATATACTTGAAAATCACTCAAATTCATAATTTATCACTATTAATTATTTTGATTAAAAAGTTTGTTTTTAACTAAAATTTAGTAATTTTCACTATTCATCAAAATATGAAATTTATCAGAAAAGTACCAAAATTTCACCCTAAGAAAATTTCGATATTCTGAATCCAAAAATGAAGTCCATTTTGAAAGATAAAATGTATAAAATTTCAGAAAGTGGGTATTACTATTCATAACAGCTAGTTGATTGGTTGTCGTGTTTTAGAACTCGAAGTTGCGTACAACACACGCTACTGTATTATTCCAAGAGAAGCGTACCATGGAAGCTTGGGGTGTTACACATTTTTTTCGAAAAAATATTAAAATTAATAAAAAATTGAACCCATAATTTTTTTCATCATTTTTATAAATTTCATTTCTAATTCAAACATAGAAAATAACTTATACTGTTTTGGTCATTTTTTATTTTACAATTATATATCTGATAAATTGATAAATTAAACAAGTCAAAAATTTAAAAATATTTTAGTTTACAATCACATCCTCTAATAATTTTTTATAGTTATATCATAATTATAAAAAGAGAGCATATATCCATTAAACAGTTCAATACATTCGTAGATATAAAACCAAACATGGAACCTTTATCCCTCCCGTCATTTTCCTCTTGGAATTATTTTTGATAGTTAGCATAGTATGTGGGATGATTTTCCAAAAATAAGATACTCCTAATATAATATGATAAATTTTAAACCAATTAATTAATTATTTTTATATTCTATTTAGAATATTATTTTAAACAAAAATTTATAATAAATAATATGAATTTAAATTAAACAATCCATGTTAAAACTTATTAAGGAAAATAATTATTTATCAAGTTTATTTTTAATGATGAAATTAAAGAATTTTTATTTCCCAATCTTCAAATCACTCTTGATTTATATCATTAATATGATAGATAATTTCATTTTAAAATATCACCTTCTATAACACCCAACATTTTATCCACATGTTTTAGATTTTATGAAAATTAAAAATATAATATGTATATATTTAGGTCTCCTAGATTAATGCGTACATAAGATAAAGTGATTTTATATGAAAATAACCTCCTCTAAACTTGAATTAGTCATTTTATTCAATGTTAAAAAAATATTAATGAGGCACTAGGGTTTTCATTTGTAATAGTAATTGAAAAAATTAATAATAATAATGGATTTTTAACAAAATTCACATATAATTTCTTTTATTTAATCATTAATCATTATATATAAAAGGGTTTTATTTTTAATGAATCAAAATTGTTTACGAAAATAGATTGATCAATATATTTTTTTCTGGAGTACTGTCTTAAAAAATAAATTATACGCTAAAAGAAGGTATTATAATTTTTATTTAAGAAACTAACACAATAGATATAAAAAATCTAGATTCTATTTTTATTAATCAATTTTTAATGTATTTTATCTAAGGATATTAAAAAATTTAATGTAAAAATATTCTAAAAAATAAAAATATTATATTTTTTTATGAATATTGATAAAAGGATTATAATCAAAATAAGTCTTATACACTCTTTGAGTGGTTCACAATTATATTTTACTTCTCCCATGATCTCATACTCATAAATGGGATGAATTTAACTTTGGATATTCGACTAAAATTCTCAAGTAATATCATCCAATATTTAATGAAATATTGGTTAGGATATAGTTGGTAATAAATTACTATCTCTTATGATATGATTAGTTCCTCTAAGATGAAGATATTTATGTATCCGGGAGGGGAGGGAAATATAAATGAGGCCTTTAATATTTTCTAGAATGCCTTTCCCTTACTCTTTATCTAATATATTACTTCACTTTTCATGGAATCCTATAATGATTACACTACTCTGTAAATAGTTCTATATATACCACTTGGATCCTCAATATATATCCACATCTCAAGTGATAGAATTGATAAAATATGGACTGGAGAAGTGGTCTTTGTAGTAGTGGTGTCTTTTGGTGTAGGGGGAAGTAACTCATCAATGGATATCATCTTATAAGGGATATCGTTAAATGTAATTGATGGGAACAATGTAAGAGAATGTTTTAGAAAAATGTAGTGCAGTGATGAAATTTACAACTTTTATAAGTAGTCAAAAAATATCCTTGGAATATTTTTAGTATTATATTATATATTAATATTTTAAATATTATTAGTTCTTTAAAGGAGTTTGTGTTTTAATTTCATGATAAATTGGAGAATTTTAGTTTGTGATTGGGTACAATAGTGATCCAATTGGACATAATCTTCAAGAATGATATATTCCATACCCAAATAAATCATTTCCACTTTTTGGATATAACCCATCATAAAAATAGAATGAATGTTAATGAATTTGAATTTTTTCTAATTTTTTTAATGGAATAAATATCTAAAACACTCCCAAGTGCTAGATCAACAAGGTGATATTGTTTATCTCCAAAACAGTTCCTTTTACTTGTTTTCTAAAATAGTTCAAAAATTACATAGAAACATTTGGGGGGGGGGTGTTTTTCATAGTAGAATGAAAAATATTACAATAATTGGGTAAAAAATAATTTTCATTCAAATTCATCAAATAATGAAATGGTCATGCTTCATTGTAATAAATATAATGTAGTGGTCTTAAAATTGGTTCTTATGGTTATAGATAGGTTGGGTTCAATAAATGAGTCACTCATCAACTACTTCAAATTTTATCAAGACAATTTCTTACAGGGGTCCAAAGATAACAATAATTATTCTATATTTTTCACAAAAATATAAAGGTTTACACGAATACCACCATTAAATTATACAAAATTTATGTTTTATAATTTAGGACCCAATAAGAAATGAACTTCAATATTATCTTAAAAGTAAATAACTATAAATGTTCAAATCAATTTAATAGAATCCACAAATTTTACATCCAAAATTTTCTCAAGATATAAAATCATTAGTGAATTGTAAATATGTAAACAAGTACCAATTTTGATGAGAATAACAAGGTTTATAACCTTTTCCTTAAGTATATTTTAGGATGTAATTTCAAATATGTAATTATTTTGGGACTTTCATATGATCAAAATACAAATATTTCAGTGACCTAATGTATTATTTTTGGTGGATGATTATGAATAAAAATATGTTTTTATTTTTTTTGAAGTGGTGATATTGGGTTTTTTATAACTTAATATATTTTCCTTTTAATTTATTTTTGGTCATAAGAATGTTAAATACCCTAGGGTGAATCAGGGTATGCTTTTTTATCCTCACCAATGATCTTGTTACACTGGTAGAAATAAAAATATCTCCCTAAAAAAGAATAGATGTTATAGAGAAAAAATAAGATAGGGGCAAAATTATTTTACTTGGTTCACCTAAATGGGGATAATACAAGGATAATATACAGATAATGTGATGATATATTGAATTACTAAGTGCACTAATTTTAAAAGTTAGAGTGTTAAAAATGAACCTCTAGGTTTACAAACCCCACAATTATAAAGATATCACTTCTATCAAACCCTTATGGAACTCACTACCCCTACAATTATTCCACTATTCAATCGTCAAAGACCAATGGTAAGAGTATATGAACAATAATCTATATCTTTTCTTTACTTTTTTCCACATGAAAAAGTAAATTGACTTCTAGTGAAAGAGAAACCTCATAACTTCCTTCTTCATATTCACTTGATTCTAGTGCACTTCACATAGAATTCCCTCTCATATCTATTTTTAGCACTCTCTGTTCCTTATCACTTTTTACAATCTTTTATGTTTTCCCATTATCCTTCTTTTTCCTTTGGAATTGAGATATTTCATAATATCAGGATTCATTTCTTAATATCATTTTATAGAAAATCTATGTAATAATTTTTATGAAAGGAATTTATCTTGGGTAAGGCTAGACCTTATAATAAAACATTGTATAATTTCCTTCACTGAGTCTAGAAATGCTTAACAATAGTGAAACTACCTCCACCATGGTGTGGCCACCTTTTCAACATACAATATTAGGGCTCGTATGGGTGAAACACCTCTAAACTAGGAACCAAAACATAGAATAATTAATAATATTGGGGAAACATGTCATGAATCCTCCCTATTATGAAGGTGAAATGAGGGGAAAAAGCTAATGACCCATGATTCGTACCTCCAGCAGGTCCCGAGTTGGCGACTAACAATGAGGTTATTAAAATCTCATATATTGGAGGCATTGCCCTCAATAATAATTTAGGATCTGAAGATAAGATGAATAATCCAAAATAAAATCCTTGAAATAATATAAATAAATAAAAATCAACCCATAATGAATGTATAAATAAAACTGATACAGATAAAAGTCTCCAAAGGAAAATACCCAAAAGAAATCTAAAGCAGCGATAAAGAAAATTTCTAAAGGCTTGAGCTAAAAATGTACAACATGATCCACTAAGACCTCATGTATACCTAAAAAGTAGTTTTATATACATATGACGAGAACACATGTATAATCATTAGGAAAACCAAAATCTCTCATGCATAGGTTAAAAGAGCATATTAATGCACCCTTGAGAAAAACAGTAGAACCAAACAATACCTATATAGGTATACTAATAAAAGAACCAACCTCAATAAGTATTTCTCACCAAATAACACATCCATGTATAATAATATAATATGAAGAATATGAATTAACGGTACCCCACACCAATTTCCCACTGCTTTTATGCTCTCACACACCAACGTTGTACACCATGGTGCTCCCACCTCTTCTAAATAACATCAAAACTCATTAAACCACATCTTTCTTGTAAACACCTAGGCCATCACAACACATATTTTAACAATGGTAGTATATTATCATTAATGTGAAGGAAATAAACCTATTTCCCTCATACTACCACACATGACCTCCACTATAGTCTAACTCACCATATCTCACCCGAACACACCTGATCTATCACATATCATTAGATAACAACTTGATAGTGGCGCTTTATAATTCTGGACATCATAGATCATGCATGTTCTTATCATATCTTAAAATAGGGAGCAAGGAAGATCAGGTAGCTAAGAATCCATCCTCCAACTAGGATGTTGGGGAAAACATCCCCACATGTCTATTCGGCTGTCGACAAAATGTTCTCAACAAGAGTGGGGTGCGTATATAAATCACAAGAATATAAAGTGTATCTACATACAAGGTTATAAAATAGAATACCTAACTTAAGGGTTCACAAATATAGAAAACATCTCATAGGAACCTCCACTTCTGCTGTCGAAAACAAAATCACAACCCCAATAAGAAAAACACATGCCTCAATTTATATTTCAATTTTTAATTACCATTAACCCATTTTATATATTTTCCATTTCCAACCCATTCTATTGAGACAATCACCTATAATTTATGAATTCAACATTTTCTAGCATACAATTTATTTTCATCATCATTCATTTTAATTACATTACCACTTAGGAAACTAGTGTAACTAATAACCATCATATCCCTACCACATAACCACACCACCACCACCATTAGAGCCCCACTCCTTATAACATATGCTTCCTCCATACACATCACAACATATCCACCACCCACATCCCACATCATCATATCCAATCCACAACAAAAAACTATCCAAAAACATATTACAATACAAACATAGTGTTTTTTAGATTGGCTATAGGGTATTTGATTTAATTACACTTATTTATTGATGAGAATTATCAAAAAATCTATAAGATATTGGGGAATCAAACTCATTACCTAAATATAGGTGGTTATCCAATTATGGTTTAAGTGTTTTCAAAAATTACAGAATATGCATTCCATAATTCACATAATAACATAGTAAGGAAGGACCCCTAACAACCATGATTTTTAGCTGGCATCAGGACAATAAAATTCATAATATCAAATAAATAACAATAAATTTTTAAGATCATGCTTCACATCCCCATTCCCATTTATATTTAATTTGAAATAATTCAAAAAGTATGAAACTATATTCTCATGAGATAATAATAATAATAATAAGTCCATACCACATGATACACTTAAAGATAAATGAAGGAATTCTTACCTAGAAGAAGAATCTTTTCCCAAACACTTCGCACCAAAATAGGGGGTGCATGTACAGGTGGAAACAACTTCTAGGGAGAACTCAAACAAATACATAGTATTTGGGATCCATGAGTCCATGGGAAAAATTCTTCAGAACCTCTCATGTGAATAGAATGAAATCCCCAAAAAGCTAAAAGAAAGGATCTTCTATTTAGAAAGATTAGATTTTAAAATAGTGGATTTTGATATGATTTATATTTTCCATTAAAGGTAAATATCATCAAAACTATGTGTTTTAAGCAATTAAAAAGGGTCTCTCGATTTTTTTAAATATAGGATATAATTATCCATTATAACAACCCTACACTTTATTTCATATTCAGACATGATTTATTATATAATATTTCACTAAATACAACCTAGAATATTGAGAGGTCTAGTGTATTTAGAGCTTAAGAGCATTACATGAAAACTTAAGACATAATAAAAATATCTTTATTGAAAACTTCTTTTTCATGACCATAAAATTCCTTCATACTTAGCATTGTATGGGATAACCTGAGGACATACATAAGAAAAGGGTGACTATAAAGTCCAGTAAGGGAGTAAACAAGTCATAACATGAATAATACAATACATTTTATCCAATAGGAATAACAATAGAGTATAAGAGAAACATGAACATAAAGAAATTATATATCATGATTATCATAACAAGGAAATGTGGAAACATATTAAAACATTGCATCATTAACATAAAGGAATTAGGAAAACCCTTGTCCCAACATGATAGAAAAAAGTACTATAATGGAATTAGGTAAACCCCTATTCCAAAAAGATGTATCCTGATACTAAACATTATCAAATTCATTGGAGCTCTATTAGGGTTCACCCTTCATAAACATTTCAACCTTATGCATAAGTGTTCCACATAGACCATATAACATGGATTAATTCAACAAAATAATTTATATAATGATTGAATAATGTGTAATAGATACATTTAAGTCTATAATAAATAATTATATGTTCATATAGGTGAGTCCTCTTGATAAATAAATGGTCATGGTATTCACTATACTATGATTTTGGCATGGAAAATCACGATGCAATTTCAACAGCATAATAAAATTATATGGGGATTCATAAAATGGGTTTATGAGAGAGAATGGGGTCTCTCAAATTTTATACATGAAATGGAAATTAAGGGGATCATTTATCATAATATCTCAACATATGAAATGGAATTTGAGATTCATAATATAAGAGAAATTCTTGAATGGAAATGAGGAGATAAAAATCCATTATGGAATTTAGGCATGGTAATAGGTGTACATGGGAGGGATTAATGAGAGTGAAATTGGAATATAATCATTAAAAATTAATAAGGGAAGTAAGTGGGAGTTTTAAAAACATACCCCATAATTTTTAATTAAATAATAAAAGGGTATAAAATATAAGGAAACTTGAAAAAAATGAGAAAGGACAGAAAGTGAGGATCCCTGACTAGGATGTGTGATCCCAAAGGCTTGGGAGAGGCTTCTTGGGAGCTTGTGGGAGACTTGAGAGGACTCTAGGGATTGGATAGTAGATCCATGAAGAGATTTAATGAGTTCAAGTTAAGAGTAATGGGTTCCTAGGTGGGTTTATATAGGAGGGGGGGGGGAATTCATTATTATTTAGGATTTGGACACTACACACTAAAATATTCAAAAACCACAAACCAAACCATGGTCTTTGCACATGTTTTATCTAAAAGGGGAGTGTAAAAAATTATTTTATTAGGACAAGGTTAGAAGACATTAAAATATTATCCTTTCTTATGGGTAGGTGAGTCACACCTTCAAGGAAATGAATTTAAAATCATAAAATATATTATACAATTTGGAGGATTCACTAAGGAATTATAAAACAAGTCAAATAAATATAAAATAACATTATTTATAACATAATTTTGGTCTAATATCCCTTTTATGGTATTTATTACATCACTATTGGGTAATTATGATATCATAAAAGACACTATATATTTATATATTATTTATTTTTACCCAAAAATTCAACTATCTTAGAAAATTACGAAAACTTTACCATAGGATAATTTTGAGATCTTGATTCCAAAAATATTAAACATTTCATCTAAAGAATTTTCTAAATGTGTGAATTTTTACTTTGAAAATTGAGAAACAACATTTATTGAAAATTGACGGTTTTGAAAAAATAGTTTTTAAACCTTAGTAAAAATTACAGTTGACTTCATAAAATTTATATGATAATTTATATTTAATAATATTAATTTAATAATACTTTTTTATTAAAATATAATCGAATTCCAAAATCCATTAACTCATCAAAAGAAGTTTCTTAAATAAATTTGAATATTAACCAAAAAATACTATTTGTTCTTTAAAAATCATTTACAAAGTAACAATAATAGAATGAAAGTATATTCATTATTATATAAAAAAATAATTCACATAATCATGATTCTATGATCTTGTTACATATCCCTTTATTACACCAGTATATGACATAAGAGTGAGGTGTGCGATGGTGGGGCTTTCATGGTGTAACGTCCCAGACCCGACCAGCCACCCGAACAGTGCTGAACGGGTCGGGTGTTTCTACCTTAAGAGAGCCTCCCAAAATTCCAAAGGCTGCCGACTAGTAGCGAGGGACTGTTAGGTATAGTGGGGAGGCTATACCATCTCGGAGGATCATAATAAGTGTACTAGTCCAAGTATAATAGTAAAGATGCAGCAGAAAGAAAGACTCCACAGACTCGAACCATACCCGCAGAGCGGAAGCATAATCAATATAGACAAACAGTAGAAGCAGTAAATGAAACAACAGCAGCAAAAATAAACACAACAACATGATAAGAACATGTAACTACAACTGAACAGTAAAACATGCATCCAGAGCAGGTCATACACAACTGAATATTAAAAGGGCGCCAAAGGCTAACCAACAGTAGCTACAATAAGCATGACAATACAGAAAGTAAAAAAAAAGCAACCCAGATAGGCATGACCTCAAGGTCCATACCATCTCCATGCAACAACTAACATAGCCCAACTCCTGAAGCTGGCCTCTTTCCTGCACATAAATCCATAAAATCTACACGCGTCCCGAAGGTCCTCTGTAGGGTGTGAGACAAATCTCAGTAGGATACCACCCAATGGTGCGTACCAAATATATGTGTTTAAGCAGTCATGAATTTACAAGGAAAGCAGTAAACAATACGATGCACAATTAAACACAAACTCCACTGGTGCTCAAAAGCTACCATGGAGCGTCACCTGCTTCGGCCAACGTCAGAATCTCTGTCGTGTAACCTGGCACCACGTACCACCTGACACCTTCTGTCTCAAGTACTGACGTCCTGAAGGCATGCCCAAAAACAGTAACCCGGCACCATGTGCCACTTGACACCTCGTGTCTCAAGTACCGACATCCCGAAGGCATGCCCAAAAATAGTAACCTGGCACCATGTGCCTCCTGACACCTCGTGTCTCAAGTACCGACATCCCGAAGGCACACCCAAAAATAGTAACCTGACACCATGTGCCTCCTGACTCCTCGTGTCTCAAGTACCGACGTCTAGAAGGCACTACCATTCCCTGAAGGCTCCTCACCTCCCCCGTGGCTTTCTACGACAAGCACCCCCAACCAAAATACCTAACCGCAACTACGGGGGCCTCTACCCACACGAGTGGTCAAAACCACCTCATCACGGAGTATCTCTGTGTGCACACTACTCAATATCTCAGTGAGCGGTAATCACCCAAAATAGTCCTAAGCCACCAACACATCTGACACCTCATATCCCTGCAACCATGTCGCTCAAGTCCGATGGCATCACCACCCTAGTATCCCGGGCCATGCCCAACCTGACAGTCGTACTGCCTCAAGCCGACGTCCACGACGCCCAATCCCGTGGTCAAAACCACCCAAAGTAACCCGGGGAAAGCCCCAACCTGTGATCAGCATCACTCAAGCATAACCGAGCCAATCCTAACACAACCTAAAGGGTCCAGTAGATGTAATTCAGTAATCACATATATAACATAAGTAAACAGAAAGCATAACCCGGCAAAACCAACTAAACAGTCGAATTGCACTATACCGGGTGTTGTCCCATACCAGCACTGGGGTCTTAAATGCCTCTAACAATTTATAACAGGCTTTAACAAAGTAAACTAAATAGTTTATAACAATCATATTTCAATTAAATTTTTTTTTGTCATTCCCCGTCCAAAATGCCCCGATGAGCAACGACCCCTCACCCCGCCCCTGCTCACCCAAACTGGTAACCGTGCATACCCAAAAGCATCCCAGTGGTCCCATAAGCAATACAGTATGAACAATGTAGATAAAACAGGTCCTGCTCAAAATACCCAAAAACGCGCCATAGGCCGTGTTACCAAAACAACCACGAAAACACAAAATGAAGTATGCACCACCTATCTGAGACTCTCAAGATGCTACTCCTCCGGTAACACCCGCCAATTCGGTCCAAAACACAGTAAATCTACAAAAGATTCAAACCTGCTCAAATGGCTATAACTCGTTCTATAACAAAAATTAGACAAAACGGCCAAAGAGGAACCAAGGCCTTACCATGGGGGTTCCAACGCATCCAACCAGGATTGGATCGGAGTTCGGACGAAGAACTGGGAAGCAAATGAAGATCCGGTCGACTTGGTTCGCTAAACCCAGCCAAAATATTGATGTTTTGCCTCAATATGAGGCTACTGTCCGTTTTATGTGAAAAAAAGAATTTACCCGGTGTGTACTTTGGGACTACACGCCATGTATAGTTCATTTAACTGTTCACAAGACGGAAAGGTCCCACCGACTTACTTTATGAGCCTGTCGACATGAGTACACGGCGTGTACCTAGGGGTACACGACGTGTACTTGGTTTGTCTTCCTTTCCTCGCTGTCGGACTCACACGCCATGTGTTTTCCTTATACACGGCTAGACTACACGGCGTGTCCAAGGGGAACATGGCGTGTCCTCGGTTCTACCCGGCCAATAGGCCTACACGCCATGTATGGCCTCACACGGTCAGTGGTATACACGGTGGGTTCAAAACTACACGTTGTGTAGTAAGAAAATTCTACACTGTCACTGCACGACATGTACTCGGCGAGCACGTGGTCGGTCACTCGCCTACACATACACGGCGGGTACGAAAATTACATGGCGTGTATTCTGAATATTTTCAGAAACTTCCCAAATTTTATACACTCCTCGGAAACCAGGCAAAAATTTAAACAGGGTCAGGATTTTGACCCATTCCAAAAACCCGAATTCTTACAAAATCCCCACCTTAACGTAGCTCATCCCCGAGTTACCAAACAAAACCCAGAGATGGCACCAAACACACCCATCCCAGCTAAACAACCTGGACTACCCCGGTCCCATGGTTCTGGCTAAATTCCTCAAGGGTCTCTCCACCTTAGGAATTGCCTACTCGGTCTCAACCAACAAAATTTAAAGAAAAAAAGGTTCACTAACCTGTTTTCCGGACACATAGTCCTCCCATGATGCATTGTCACCCCTGAACCTCGTTGGTGCTCCTATGTCACTACTAACACCCAATGTAACCCACACCACATCAGTGTCCGCCTCCACGAGGTCCTGGTGCCTAACACCTCAAGTAACTCACATCCATGATGCCTTGATGCCCAAAACACCTTAAGTAACCTGCATCCACGATGCCCTGATGCCCACGAAACCTCAAGTAACCCACATCCACGATGCCCTGATGCCCTCGACACCTCAAGTAACCAGCATCCTCGACGCCCTGATGCTACACATCTCATACATATATATAATATATCACACACCCGATATGGTGAAAATACCACTGACTAGCATCTAGTAAGTCCACAAAGGTCCTGTGCACCACGTGCACTCAAAACAGACATACCTCTACAGGTCATGCCAAAAAGGAAACATGGAGATCACGGTCACACCGTGGTGTACCTCTAACTGTCACCGGCTCACCGGCCTGCTCAGCCTCTGGCAGCTCCACGAAAAGCACAAGGCCTGAAACACGGCTGCCTGACGCCTGAACTCCCGATGTTGCTTCAGTCACCGACCACTGACCCCTCAGCTGGGTCCCATTATCTCTATGACGACCTCCGCGCACAGATGAACCTAGACTACCCTCTCCGAGTACCAAACCTGTACCAACTCCAGACACCACAGTCTGTCCTGGTCCCTGCCTACCGGCTATCTGAGAAGGTTGCCTGCAAAACCTCTCCAAATGACTGTCCTTTCCACATACCCGACACTCTTTCGGAGTCCTACTGCACTGAGCCCAAACATGTCCTGACTGCCCGCACTGTCAGAAAATCACCGAAGAACTCCCACGTGGTGGTGTAACTGAATCCCTGGCCTGACTGCCCTGCAGAGACTCATCCCGTCCATGCTTCCTGCTGTCTGAACTGTTACCCGAAGCTGCCGTCCTTCCCAAGAGAGATTTCTCCCTTTCATTTCCCTTAGCTATGAGTTCTTGATTCACTGTTTCGGAGAAAGAACCCAGCCTGAAGATTTTCACCTGCACTCGAATGGAGTGTCGTAAGCCATCCTCGAAGTGCCTCACCCTAGCTGCGTCGTCGCTCACCATACCCGGTGAAAAACGGGACAACTCTGTGAAGGTGGATGCGTAGTCCATGACAGACATATCTCCCTGTTGAAGACTCAAGAACTCCCGAGCTCTCTCTTCCCTCAACATATCTGGGTAGAAGTGCTCAAAGAACCTGTCCTCGAAATCCTTCCAAGCCAGTCCCTCGTGCCTACGAGCTTGTACCTGTACATCCCACCAACGCTTCGCCGGTCCTCTCAACATGTATGTCGCTAACTTGACCCTCCACCCTGAAGGCGTCTCCAGCTGCTCGAGGATAATCTGCATACTCTCTATCCAATTCTCAGCCGCCTGCAGACCACCCTCACCCTGAAGAAGTGGCAGGTGCTGCAACTGGAAATCCCATGTCAGATACGCCATAGAAGGCTCCATACCCTGCGTGCCTCCATCAATCCCATGCAAGACACGTACCAGGCTAGCTTGGAGCTGCTCATCAAGCCACGACCCGAACGATGCCAAACCCAGCTGTTTTCCTTCCTGCACTGGATCCTGAACCTGTTTTTGTCCCCAAGCCTGTACCTGCGGCTCGTGCTCTGCCTATACCAATCTCTGGCCCTGATCCTGCGGCACTTTATCATCTCCTGCCTGGCGCTCCAGCAATCCATGAAGGATTAACCCGCTGAATACCATAAATGGTCAGACAGCCCATATATATATAACAATATATTCTACGTAGATAAGGAAAGCAGTAAAAGGCAGTGCATAACAACTACCCTTACTCCTCCTCACTGCAACCCATGCCTCACGGCATCCCGGCCTCATGGCCTCCTTACCCACCCTCAGCAGAGCCAAGTATCAAAGTACCTTGGGCTATGCCCATCCCAAAAACTCGCGTTGCCTCAAACCGATGACCGAGTCGCCCAATCCTGACAGTTACACTGCCTCACACCTGCCTGCTCTCATAAGAGTCAGACCCAATTATCCTGAAGCATGCAATTCTACAAATATAAAGCATGGAATACACATTTTCACAACTAGCAGTTCTATCAAGAATTTCACCAACTCACATTTTAAATCATATAAAGCATGGAATTTTATTTTTATTCACATGGAATTATCAATTCACAAAGCATACGTGCAATTATGAAATTGAAATACCCTAAAATGTACCTATCAAAAGCCAAACAACCCAGCCTTGCCATACCGGGCCAAGGTCCAACTCTCCCTTACCATACTGGGTCAAGGGTCACATATGAAAATCAACAACATTACACATCAAGTGATTCACCAAGGTGGAAACCATATAAACTATAATCTGAGCAAAAGAAAATAGCAATTCCCACCAGTGGCAACTAGGTCCTTCCCTCGTACCTAAGGCTGCAGGCACCCAAGCACAAGCTAGAAACCCAATCCCTGTTACAAACTATCTCCAGTCTACCATATCCCAAATAGTAAAACCAGTAGAAATAAACAAGAAGCCTCAAACTCATTAGTATCCAGTAAACGCTGCTACTAAATCCCTATCACAAACTCCTCTGATACCACTTTGTAACGTCCCAGACCCGGCCAGCCACCCGAACAGTGCTGAACGGGTCTGGTGTTACTACCTTAGGCGCACCTCCCCGAACGCCAAAGGATTCCAACTAGCAGCGATGGTCTGTTAGGTATAGTGGAGAGGATATACCCTCTCGGAGGATCTTAATAAGGGTACTGGTCCAAGTATAACAGTAAAGATGCAGCGGAAAGAAAGACTCAGCAGACTCGAACCAGACCCGCAGAGCGGAAGTATAATCAATATAGATAAACAGCGGAAGCAATAAATGAAACAATAGAAGTGGAAATAAACACAAGAACATGCTAAGAACATGTAACTACAAATGAATAGTAAAACATGCATCCAGAGCAGGTCATACACAACTGAATATAAAAAGGGCGCCAATGGCTAACCAACAGTAGCTACAATAAGCATGCCAATACATAAAGTAAACAAAACAAAGAAACCTAGATAGGCATGACCTCAAGGTCCATACCATGTCCATGCAACAACTAACATAGACCAGCTCCTGAAGCTGGCCCCTTTCGTGCACATAAATCCATAAAATCTACACTCGTCCCGAAGGGCCCGTGTAGGGTGTGAGACAAATCTCTGTAGGATACCACCCAATAGTGTGTACCAAATATATGTGTTTAAGCAGTCATGCATTTACAAGGAAATCAGTAAATAGTACGATGCACAATTAAACACATACTCCACTGGTGCTCAACAGCCACCATGGAGCGTCACCTGCTTCAGCCAATGCCGGAATCTCTGTCATGAAACCCGGCACCACATGCCACCTGACACCTCGTGTCTCAAGTACCGATGTCCCGAAGGCATGCCCAAAAATAGTAACCCGGAACCATGTGCCTCTTGAAACCTCGTGTCTCAAGTACTGACGTCCTGAAGGCACGCCCAAAAATAGTAACCCGACACCATGTGCCTCCTGACACCTCGTGTCTCAAGTACCGACGTCCCAAAGGCACGCCCAAAAATAGTAACCTGGCACCATGTGCCTCCTAACACCTCGTGTCTCATATACCAACGTCCCGAAGGCATTCCCATTCCCTAAAGGCTCCTCACCTCCTCGTGTATTTCTACAGAAAGCACCCCCAACCAAAATACCTAACCGCAACTACGCGGGCCTCTACCCACACGAGTGGTCAAAACCACCTCATCATGGAGTATCTCTGTGTGCACACTACTCAATGTCCCGGTGAGCGGTAATCACCCAAAATAGACCTAAGACACCAAAAAATATAACACCTCGTGTCCCTGCGACCATGTCGCTCAAGTCCGATGGCATCGCCACCCTAGTATCCCAGTCCTTGCCCAACCTGACAGTCGTACTGCCTCAAGAAGATGTCCACGATGCCCAATCCTGTGGTCAAAACCACCCAAAGTAACCCGGGGAAATCTCCAACCTGTGATAAGCATCACTCAAGCGTAACCGGGCCAAGACCAACCCAACCCAAATGCTCCAGTAGATGCAATTCAGTAATCGCACATATAACATAAGTAAATAGAAAGCATAACCAGGAAAAACCAACTAAACAGTCGAATTGAACTATACCGGGTGCTGTCCCATACCAGTACTAAGGTCTTAAATGCCTATAACAATTTATAACAGGGTTTAACAAAGTAAACTAAATAGTTTATAATAATCATATTTCAATTAAAACCATTTTGGTGTTCCCCGACCAAAATGCCCCGATGAGAAACGACCCCTCACCCGGCCCCTGCTCATGCAAACTGGTAACCGGGCATACCAAAAAGCATCTCAGTGGTCCCATAAGCAATACAGTATGAACAAAACAGATAAAACAGTTCCCGCTCAAAATACCCGAAAACGCGCCGTAGGCCACGTTACCAAAACAACTACAAAAACACAAAATGAAGTATGCACCACCTACCTGAGACTCGCAAGATGATACTCCTCCGGTAACACCTGCCAATTCGGTCTAAAACGCGGTAAATCTAAAAAATATTCAAACCCGCTCGAACGGCTATAACTCGTTCTATAACAAAAATCAGACAAAACGGCCAAAGGGGAACCAAGGCCTTACCGAGGGGGTTCCAACACATGCAACTGGGATCAGATCAGAGTTCGAATGAAGAACCGGGAAGCAAATGAAGATCCGGCTGACTTGGTTCGCTAAACCCGGCCAAAATATTGAGGTTCTGCCTCAATACAAGGATACTGCCCGTTTTAAGTGAAAAAAAGTACACGACGTGTACTTTGGCACTACACACAGTGTATAGTTCATTTAACTGTTTATATGACAGAAAGTTCCCACCGACTTACTTTCCGAGCCTTCCGACATGAGTACACATCGTCTACCTAGGGGTACACGACGTGTACTTGGTTCCTCTTCCTTTCCTCGCTGTCGGACTCACACCCCATGTGTTTTCCTTATACACGGCTAGACTACACGGCGTGTCCAAGGGGAACATGGCATGTCCTCGGTTCTACCCATCCAACAGGCCTACACGCCATGTATGGCCTCACATGGTTGAGGGTCTACACGACATGTTCAAAACTACATGTCGTGCAGTAAGAAAATTCTACACTGTCACTACACGACATGTACTCGGTGAGCACATGGCTGGTCCCTCGCTTACACATACACATCGTGTACGAAAAGTACACGACGTGTAGTCTAGAAATTTCTTGAAACTTCCCAAATTTTCTAGACTCCTCAGAAACCAGACAAAAATTTAAACAGGGTCGGGATTTTGACCCTTCCAAAAACCCGGGTTCTTACACAAGGGGCTATTCGGTGAACATGGTTTGGTTTGTGATTTCAATGAGCTTAAACATCTACCGTAAATGGTTTCACTTATGCTTAAATTGTTGGATCTCATCTTGGGCTTCGTGTGGGGAAAATACCAAAAATGCTATCTCCCTTGGAAGCTCTCATAAATAAGCTTTATAGGGTACAATCCTACTGGTTGAGGCCATCAATTTCTTTGTATGTGCCCAAATTATTTGTTAAAGAAATATATATATACTAGTCACATGATCACTATTCAAAGACTACATTATTATCGGTAAGTATACTTAATGGTAATTTAAATCTAATTGCATATAATAATTCAAAAAGAGTGTATGTGTTTTCAATATCCATAAGAAATTAAAAAAGAGAATTTTATTCATAAATTTTTAGGTCGTTACAACCTTTCCCCTTAAACAATTTCTCCCTTGAAATTTCCTTTTCCCACACTAAAATAGAAGAGAGTTAATCTACCTCACCACTTCCTATAGTTCCCACATCGCTTCTTTAAACTTGTGGTTTCTATACAACACTTTAACGAGGAGAATTTTCTTATTTCATAGAACTTTTTTCCTACGATCTAAGATCTTCAATGACTTCTCATCATAGAAGAGGTCATTCTCCAATGGTACCACCTCTAGATTGATTAAATGAGATAGTTATAGTATTTAATTCTTTGAGAGTGATACAAAGAACACATCATGTATTTGAGATAGATTCAGTGGGAGTACTAGTTGATAGGCCATTTCTCTGATGCGATCAAGGATCTCAAAAGGGACGATGTACCTTGGACTAAGTTTTTTGTTCTCCCAAAATCTCATAACTCTCTTACATGGAGATTTGTGGAGGAAAACCATACCACCAAAATCAAACTCTAGGTCTCATAGTTGGTTTTCAGCATAGCTATTTTGTCGACTCTAAGTAGCTTTGATGTGATACTGGATGGTCTTAACCTTTTCCACCATTTCTTAGACTATTTTTCGACCTATAAGTTTTCAATCCCCAACATAATCAAAAAATTCAATTGTTCTACACCTCTTCCCAAAAAAGGGATTCATACTGAGACATTTTTATGCTTGAGTGGAAACAATTTTTGTAAGAGAACTCAACCATAGGAAGATGTTGATCCCATCCTCCTTTAAAGTCCATAGAACATTCTCTCAATATTTCCTCAAGTGTTCAGATAGTCTCCTTATATTTTCCATCAGTTTGAGGATAATATTCCATACTGAATTTTATCTTAGTATTCAGAGTATGTTGAAGACTATTGATATGCACAACCAATTTCCGCCTATCGACCGGTCAAGGTTCCGGTGCTCTGCTAATGTGTATAGAAACACTTGGGTCGAATCCTTGGTGATGATATTTTTTTTATAGTCAGATGTTTTTAGTTAATTGTATTTTGATTGGGGGTTTTGTTTACAGAGATTATGAAATAATTTATGGATGATGTTTGATTTAAAAAATTTTATAAAGATTCGGGTGAGTTCATTATTGGGGATTTATGCTTATGATATCCTTGAGCTTTGCTTTGTATTGAATTAAATTGATACCCACTTCACAAGATGATTTTGATCGGAATTCCCAAGTGTTAAAGCTTTAATCCAAGCTGTAAGTTAACTTAGGTTTCTAGTCATTACCATTAATTGTTTATGGTAGTGTATTTGTCGTTCCAATAATCCATGGAATCCACATATTAAACAAAACATGTCATTAATCCATGACATATAAAGTTCAACATACACAATATTAACTCAAAGAATACTCATCGAGCAAAGGTTATCAATCACTCAAAATCCCCAAATTATAACTCTTCCCAATGGTAGATTTACTCATCCATTTAAATGATTAGTAATCTGGTTATAATGATTATGATGATAAATTAAGAAGATAAGTAAAAGAAAGGGATAAGAAAAGAGTGGTGCGTCAAACACACACACAAAAGATAATGAGAATTAAGAACAGAATTTCAATTGAACGTGGAAGAAAAATAAGGGAAGAGGTTTCAACTTTATAACAAATATTTTCAGAAATTTAATATTTAATAATAGACGGTGGATGATTAAAATATAATATGAAGAAGAAACCTGCACTAATATAGAATTACTGAAACAACACTTATGAGATTACAAATGAAGAAAAACACAAAAGCGAGTGAAATAAAAGAGAGGAGGAAAGGTATATCAAGTAAAAACATGATTATGGTAGGTCATACCAAGACTTTGGAAAGGCTTTGGTCGTTCCAATTGATGCTCAACTCTTCTGAAATTCCAACCCCTTGCAAGGAGAGGAGGGGGATGTATTTATAGCCTAAGGAAGTGGACTATTTTCATTACCAATATGTCCCACCAATTGGATCGATGATTTAGACATTCATACAGCCGAATATCGAGATATATTCTTCTTAAAAGTTGAATATAATAATTTTGTCCGACCTCTATCAAAATTTGGAGTCATTTGGACTTAAGGATCCAATGTTATGGCCAGTTTATTAAACAAAGTTAAACTATCCATTCAATCCATGATTTTTTGATGGCCGAAATGTGAATGGATTTTGGAATAGTAAGATACATTCAAATCTGAATTCTTTCTTAAAAAAAGTCTGAAGCCTATATCTCCTATTTCACAGTGATAAATTTCAGTTTTATTGGATGACTAGATCAGGAGATATTTCATTAATACTATACTGATTTTAATTACCAGCCAGAATGGTGGGCTGGACTTCAAAGCTTCATTTGGGCCCCTTGTTATTAGAGTTGGTTCCTGAAATTTTTACCCATGATTATTTTGGATAATCAAGAACACATGGAAGAGTTTAATAAAATATGGGCTTCTGGAGTGAGACCAGTAACTCAATCATCATGGCTGGTCCAGTTTCTTTACAAATTCTTTGGGTCATCTTGTGTGGTCCATATGAGCCTTCAAATAGCCGAATTGGCACATTATTACTTCTAATGATATGTGAGAAATTGAATAAGGAATCCTAAAAAACAATAACCAAACAATTTTAATTATTAGGGTGAGAGTTACAAATAAAATAGTAAACTAACTCAATTGCACTACTTCTAAAAATGCTCAAAAATTATACTTTGTATTAAAACAATAATATTTCACACAAATTATGGACATTTCATATAAAATAAGTAAAGGAATTATATAATAAGTCATGAAAATATTAATAACATCAACTCCCCCACACTTAGTTTCAGGAATTTCCTCAGGTGCAAAAAATATAAAAACATGACAAAATCATTTTCACCCACCAAAAAATAATAATTTTTTTTCTCCAATTAGGGGAGGTTTAAAATATTTCACTCATCCATTTAGAATTCCACAAAAATTCGTTACAGAAACAATGTTCCAAAACTAATTCATTTTTTCTTGCTCAAATTTAGAAATGGAAAATATGGACACTCAAAACTCACACCTCTCAAGATGATAAAATTCATTTTTGGGGGTTCACTCTTTCACCAACCAAAAGTGAAAATCATAGAGTTTGAAAGATCTCTCAGCTTCCAATACCTATCCAAAGTGCATAAGAATCAAGAGGTATTTTTATGTGGTTTTTATGTGGCTATGGTACAGTAGGAATATAATGTCTAAGAGAGAGAAGAGGAGGGTTAAAACACCAACATAGAAAACGCAATGCACATTTTTTTAAAATAAAACATAGAAGGAAATGAAAACACATATTTATAAGAGAATGATTGTGTGAAAAAAGACACAATAGAGGAGGAAAATATGGTGTTAATGAGAAGATGGAATATTTATAAAACACAAAACCTCTCCCAATAAGAATATAATGTAAGTGTTCTTTTTTTTCTTTTCCTTTTTTTCTTTGTTTTTTCGAAAGTTGACCTTGAAACAGATCTCACACTCATATCCCAAACCATGTTTTATATCCTCATGACACTAATTGTAATAGTTATAATAAGATCAAAGGTTTAGGAAGCGTTATTTTTGTCCTACCCAAGACACAACCCATTTTTTCAATTTTTTTTATTTTTTTCATCATTTTTGATTTTTTTTAACACTTTTCAATAACATTTACAAAATTACATAAATATAAGTACATTAAATTCCCCAAAACACACTAATTGAAATCCTCTCCGCCACACTGAAATGGATTCTTACCCTCATGCAGATGATAACTCATTGAAAATCAATAATTGGGTACCCAAATAATGAAATCCATTCCCCCTACACTTAAATTACAAAAAATTATACAATGAAAATCCATGTTGATATTGGGTGGGAAAAGGTATTGGGCTTGTAATGTGGCTATCAAAGAAAAGTTTTTTATAGGCTCTAAGGAGCTTTAAAAAGAAGGATTAATGTATGGGAAATGGGAGGCTATTTGGCTATTGTGATTCTCATGTGGTTTAGAAAATTCCCCTATCATATTAATGCACACTAAGGTAGGAAATTCAGCTCTAAGGTCCACAAACTCAAGACACACAAATGGGGGTGAAAACACACATTTTGAAAAGATGTCCATAGGTGGCCTTGGCATGAAAGAAAATGTTGTTTCTCACAGTTTGGGAAAATAATTTTCCAAATAAAAAATTGAGCATTCATTATTTGTGAATTTTGACACAAAATTCTTTATCCAAAGTCATGATGAAAATAAAATTTTTTTGAGATGAAAACATGTATGTTAACTCCCCAAAATGGTTGGACAGAATTTCAAAACTCGATGGTGAGTAATCATGACTCTTGATTTTTTTGATATTTTTTTATGTGATTGTTTTTTATGTATATATTTTTTTTGTTTTTTAGGTTTTTATTTTTGTTTTTTTATAAAGATACACCCACACAAAAGAGAAATTGAAAAAGAAAGGTTTTGATAAAGAAAGTGGTAAACAAATGAAAGAGAGAGGAAGAAGAAGAAAGAGGTAGAGAGAGGAAGAGATAGAGAGAGTTAAAGGGAAAGAGGTGCCCCTGGTTTGGATTTTGCGGGTCTCCATATCCATCTAGTGGTTGGTAGACTGGGGAAGTTGGGGATCCAGTGGAAGTCAATGATGATCCAGGATTGTGTGTCCTCTCATGGTGATTCTTTAACTTATGTCCATTAACTGTGAATGTCCTATTGGAAGAGGGGACTTGGACTTGCACTTTTCACCTTCATGAAATACTTTTCTCAGGATGTGTTTTTCATGGATTTCCTTGGATTTTTATTTGTAGAGATTAGAATTCTCATAAGAATCAAGTCGAAGCTCCTCCAGTTTATCCAATTGCAATAATCTTTCTTCACCAGATTTTTCAAGATCAAAATTCCAAGTTTTCACTTCCCAAAATGACTTATGTTGGATTTCAACTGGTAAATGACATGATTTACCAAAAACTAGCTTAAAAGGAGACATCCCAATGGGTGTTTTATAGGCAGTTCAATAATCCCAAAGTGCTTCACCAAGTCTTTCAGGCCAGTCTTTTCTAGTGGGTTTTACAATTCTATCAAGCACTATTTTCACTTCTCTATTAGAAAGTTCAGCCATGCCATTTGTTTAGGGATGATATGGTGTTTAAGTTTTATGTACAAACCCATTATCTTTCAAAATAGATTCCATGTTTTTATTACAAAAATGGGTTCCTAAGTCACTTATCAAGGCACGAGGTCTGCCAAATCGGTGGAAGATGTGTGTCTTTAGGAACTCACTAAAAGTATGTGAATCATCCTTTCTAGTGGGTTTTTCCTCGACCCACCTAAAAACATAATCAACCTTAAGAAGAATTTATTAGAATCCATTGGAAGGGGGGAATGGTCCCATGAAATTGATGCCCCAAAAATCAAAAATCTCACAAAAAATTAAAGGCTTTTGGGGAATTTCATTTATCATTGAAATGATGCCTATCTTTTGGCAAATGGGACATGATTGAAAGAACTCATGTGAGTCCTTGAAGAGTGAAGGCCAGAAGAATACAGAGTTTAGGAACTTTCATGAGGTCCTTTGTGGTCCAAAGTGTCCACCACCAGGCATTGAGTGACATAATTATAATATGGAAGAATGTTCATTTTCATCGACACATCTCCTTATTACCATGTCAGCCCCAGCTTACCAAATTTTATTTTCTTCCCAAAAATAGTATTTTGAATCAATTTTCAACTTCCTTTTTTGTTCTTCTGAATTTTTTTTATGAAAAACACCAGATACCAAGTAATTTACAATTGGGGCATACCATGGTATTTTTGGAGTGAGAGATGAAAGGTGCTCAGTGGGGAATTCAAGATTGATGATTTCAGAATGAGAAGAATTAAAAATTCTACTAAAGTGATCAGCCACAAGGTTTTCTTTTCCTATTCTATCTTTGATTTCAAGGTCAAACTCTTGGATAAATAGAATCCATCTTATTAGCCTCAGTTTGGAATCTCTTTTCTTGAGTAAGAAATTTTTAGAAGAATGGTCTGTGAAGATGATGAATTTGGCACCTAAGAGATAGGGCCGGAATTTATCTAAGGCAAAAACTACTTCTAAAAGTTACTTTTCAGTGACATTGTAGTGAGATTGAGTTTCATATAATGGTTTTGAGGCATAATATATGACATGAGGAATCTTTTCTCTTCTTTGACCAAGAACAACCCCAACGGCTCTATCAGAAGCATCACACATCAACTCAAAGGGTAAGAACCAATCTGGGGGTTGGATTATCGGGGCAGATGTAAGAGAAATTTTGAGTTCAATGAAGGCTCTCTTGAAAACCTCATCGAAATGGAAAGTGACATCATTTTGGAGAAACCAAGTGAGTGGGAGGGAAATCCTACTGTAATTATGGATGAATCTCCAATAGAAACCGGTATGACCGAGAAATGAATGGATTTCTCAATAGAAGTGGGTTGATGAAGTGATTGGATCACTTCAATTTTGGAAGGATCGACTTCAATACCATCTTTTGAAACTATTTTCCCTAGAACAATCCCATTTGCAACCATGAAGTGACATTTTTCAAAATTTAACACAAGGTGGCACTTGACACACTTTTGGAGGACTAGAGAGAGTGAATTCAAACAAGATTCAAATGACTCACCATAAATGGTGAAGTCATCCATGAAGACTTCCATGCAGTGTTCAATGAATTCGGAAAAGATACTCATCATACCCCTCTGGAATGTTGCAGGAGAATTGGAAAGGCCAAAGGAATTTTTCTATATGCATATCTTCCAAAGGGGTATGTGAAAGCAGTATTTTCTTGGTCCTGAGGTGCGATTGGGATTTGGAATTAGCCGGTGTATCCATCAAGAAAGCAATAGAGTGACTTTCCGACTAATCATTCCAGCATTTGATCAAGTAATGGAAGAGGTTAGTGATCTTTTCTTGTTTTAACATTCAATTTCTTATAGTTGATGCACACATGCCATTTGTTCTTCACTCGAGTTGTGAATACCTCTCCATGTTCATTTGTGAAAATAGTTATCCCACCCTTCTTAGGTACAACATGAATTGGACTAACCCATTCACTATTAGAAATTGGGTAAATAATACCAACTTGAAGAAGCTTGGTGATCTCTTCCCTAACTACCTGAAGTATGAGTGGATTGAGTCTTCTTTGTAGTTTTCTAATTGTTTTGGATGATTCATCAAGATGGATGTGATGCATGAAAAGAGCAGGGTTGATTCCTGGTATATCATCTAGGGTCAAACCTAGGTCCTTTTTGTTTTCCTGTAACACCTGAACAAGTTTGGACTCCTCAGTTTCGGTAAGTGAAGAAGAGATAATGACAGGATACGAGTGATCATGGAAAAGGAATGCATATTTTAGGTGTTCAGGAATAGGTTTTAGATTAGTCTCATCTTTTATTTGTGGGTTTGAAAACTCAGGAATGGAGGAAGGGACTTCAGTTACTTCAGATTCATTCTCCTTAATACTTTCCAAGGTGGAGTTGTAGAGATCAGAGTTGATGTGGGATTCAAGAGAGTTTTCAAGTTCCTCTAGATTGATGGAGTCTATTAATGAGAGGTCCACATAAACTTCACCATTTATGACTTGTTTAACCATGGTGCAGATTTCACAAGATCCTTTGTCATTAGAACATGAAGAACATTGTGGATTGGGGTTTGATTGACTCTTAGAAGTGTCCTCAGAAGCATGGATTGAGAATGCAGAGTGATCCTCAGATGGGTATCGCATGGCTTGGAAAATGTTGAACTTGACTAGTTGGTAACAAAATTCCATGGATAAGATGCCTGAATGGACATAAATCTTGGTTCTCGCAGTCATGTGGAATGGTCTTCCTAGAATTAGGGGAGATCGAGAAGAGTTCGTCTCACCTTCCATGTCAATGACAGAAATCAGCAGGGAAGATAAGATCATTGACTCGAACAAGGACATCCTCAATTATTCCCTCAGGACTGGCTGTGATTTTATTGGCTAACTGAATGAAAACACCCATTGGATGTAAGGAACCTAGACCAAGGTTGGAGAAGATGGATTAGAGCCTGACATTAATTAAGGATCCCAGGTCTACGAGTGCATCATCAAAGTTGGAACTTCCAATTTGGCATGGGACCGTAAAGGTCCCTGGATCCTTGCACTTTATGGGAATAGAATGCTGGGTGGAAACATTTTTGAAGGTACTAAGTTGCCTCTTGTGGGTACACAACTCCTTGAGAAACATGGCATACTTAGGAATATGTTTTAAGTAATCTAAGAGGGGAATGTTAACTTCAACATGTCTAAACATGTCGATCATTTCAGGATCAGGTTAAAAGGACTTCTTTGGCTTAGAAATGGCTTAAGGAAAAGGAATTGGGTTCCTAAGTGGAATTTAAGGAGATGGGGGAATTGTTTCAGGTTCCTTTTCAAGTTTCTTTTTCTTTTAATTTTCTAGGTCAACATTCAAAGGAGGGTTGGAGGGCTTATCTTGAGGCATAGAAATTTTCTTTCCCGATCTAAGTGCAATTGCACTTACATTACCCTTGGGGTTGGGTAAGGGTTGAGCAGGGAGTTGGGAAGAATTAGATGGCTACTGCAGACTAAGGTGGGATACAAGTTGACCAATTTGGGTTTCAATGTTCTTAAGGCTAGAACGAGTAAAGGAGGCAAGATCTTCCACTGCACTTTCCCATGGTTTCTTAGAAGAAGAGGCTTGTACCGAATTGGTATTACCATGATTTTGGTTCTTGGGAAAGTGGTTGTATTGGTTTTGGAATTGGGAGGGCTCACTAGGATAATGGAATTCAGGAGGAGGATTGTTCATTTGAGGTTGAGGAAGAAAAGGATAAGGTTGTTGGAAGTTACCAACACCTTGAACATATTGGAATTGGGTTGGGTTTTGAGGAGGAAATATAGGAGGATGAGATATGGGATTACCATACCTAAGGCCTTGGTTATAGGAAGGAGAGAAGGGCTCCGAGTGAGGTTGGTTGAAGTTTCTAACATACTTACCTGATAGTTGAGGATCAGTGTTCTGTTGAGCATATGCTGTATTGATCTCCATTGGTCCAGATGAATCAGATTGATCCTCTTGAAGTTGTGGAAATGTGTCTGTTGGATGAGATGAAGAGTTGCAAATTCCACAGTTTTTGACAGGTCTAGGAAACATTGATTACAAAGAAGATGTGGTTGGGGATTTGGTTTCCACAGCTATTTGTCACAGAAGACCTGTAAGTTCACTCATCCACTCGGTCATCCTGTTATGCTCAATTGATTGATTATCTTGGGATTTTTTTACTTGAGAATGTTCTCGAGTGTAGAATTGTTGTGTGTTTGTAGCCATGTTACTTATGAGATCTCTTGCTGCTGTAGGAGTTTTATCAACAAGAGCACTGCCACATGCGACATCAATGAGAGTTATCTCCATAGCCAATAACCCCTCATAGATGTATTGGATAAAGAGTTGGTAAGGAATTTGGTGGTGTGGGTAGGTTGCAATAATATTTTTGAACCTCTCCCTGTATTCATGGAGTGATTCACTTGGGAACTGATAGATACCACTTATTTCCTTTCAGATAGAAGTTGTATGAGAAGCAGGAAAGAATTTCTCTAAGAAGAGTTGCTTCATGTCATTCCATGTGGTTATGGAACTCAGAGGATGTTAGTAGAGACATGACTTAGCAGTGTAAGCTATGGAGAAAGGGAATGCTTGGAGTTTTATTTGTTCCTCATAAACCCCTTTAGGCTTCATGGTAGATCACACTACTTGGAACTCTTTAAGGTGGATATGTGTGGATCATCACTGGCTAGCCCATGGAAATGAGGGAGAAGATGAATCAATCCCGATTTGAGTTCAAAGTCAGCCTCTATGTTTGGATATTTAATACCAAGAGGTTGGCAATTCATATCAGGGGCATCAAGTTCTTTAAGTGTTTGTTCCCTATGATTGGCCATATCTAATTCAATTGGTTGGACAAGGACTGGTTCTTGGATTATTTGATTATCTCTTATGTTCCTCCTAAGTTGGTGAAGTGTTCACTCAATTTTTGGGTCAAACATATCCGAGGGATTGTTTGGGAGGATAAGCGTCATTTAGAGAGATGTTGGAAGGAAAAATAAGATGGTAATTTTTTTTTGTTTTTTCTGTTTATCATTTTTATGAGAAAACGAGTTTCTCTTTGTGTTTTTTTTTTCAATTTTATTAATTATTTTTTGTTTTTTTACAATAAGTAGAAACTAATGACTACATAAAGAAACATCCTTGTAAACGGTACGATTTGATACACATGACCGATTGTCGCCTATCGACCGGTCAAGGATCTAGTGCTCTGCTAATGTGTATAGAAACACTAGGGTCGAATCCTCAGCGATGATACCTTTTTTATAGTCAGTTGTTTTTAGTTAATTGTATTTTGATTGGGGGGTTTGTTTGCAGAGCTTATGAAACAAATTATGGATGATGTTTGATTTAAAAAAATTGATAAATATTGGGGTGAGTTCATTATTGGTGATTTAAGCTTATGATATCCTTGAGCTTTGCTTTATATTTCATTAAATTAATACTCACTTCACAAGATTACTTTGATCGGAATTCCCAAGTGTTAAAGCTTTAATCCAAGCCGTAACTTAACTTAGGTTTCTAATAATTACCATTAATTTTTTATGGTAGTGTATTTTTGGTTCCAATAATCCATAGAATCCACATATTAAACAAAACATGTCATTATTCCATGACATATAAAGTTCAACATACACAATATTAACTCAAAGAATACTCATCGAGAAAAGGCTCTCAATCACTTAATATACCCAAATTATTACTCACCCCAATGGTATATTTACTCATACATTGAAATGATTAGTAATCTGGTTATAATTATTATAATGATAAATTAAGAAGAGAAGGAAAATAAAGGGATACGAAAAGAGTGTTGCGTCGAACACACACACAAACGATAATGGGAATTAAGAACAAAATTTCGATTGAATGAGGAAGCAACATAAGGGAAGGGGTTTGAACTTTAGTTCAAATATTTCAAGAGCATTAATATTTAATAACAGAGGGTGGATGATTAAAATAGAATATGAAGAAGAAACTTTCACTAAAACAGAATTAGAAAAACAACACTTAAGAGATTACGAATGAAGAAAAACATACAAGCGAGTGAAATAAAAGAGAGGAGGAAAGGTATATCAAGTGAAAACATGATTATGGAAGGTCCTCCCAAGACATTGAAAAGACTTTAGTCATGCCAATTTATACTCTTCTCTTCTGAAATGCCAACCCTTTTCAAGTAGAGGAGGGGGATGTATTTATAGCCCAATGAACTGGACTATTTGAATTTCCAATCTGTCTCTCCACTTGGCTTGACGATTTGGAAATCCAGATAGCCGAATCTCGATATATATCCTTTTTAAAAGTTTAATATAATAATATTTTACATCATATCTCAAACTTTGGAGTCATTTGGACTTAAGGATCCAAAGTTATGGCCGGTTCATTAAACAAATTTAAAATGTCCATTTCAATCCATGATTTTTCGATGGCCAAAATGTGAATGGATTTTGGAATAGTAAGATGCCTTAAAATCCTAATTCTTTCTTCAAAACATTCAGCCGCCTATATCTCCTACTTCACACTGCAAAATTGCAGCTTGATTTGATGACTATATCAGTGGATATTTCATTAATACTATACTAATTTTAATTCCCGACCAGAATGGTGGGGTGGAATTTAAAGCTTAATTTGGGCCCCTTGTTCTTAGAGTTGGGACCTAAAATTTTTACCCATGATTATTTTGGATAATTAATAACACATGGTGGAGTTTAAAAAAATATGGGCTTCGGGAGTGAGACCAGTAACTCAATCATCATGGATGATCCAGTTTCTTCACAAATTCTTTGGGTCATTTTGTGTGGTCCATATGAGCCTTCAAATGGCCGAATTGGCCCATGATTCCTTCTAATGATATGTGAAAAATTGAATAAGGAATCCTAAAAAACAATAAATAAATAATTATAATTATTAGGGTGAGATTTATAAATAAAATAGTAAACTAACTCAATTAAACTACTTCTAAAAATGCAAAACAATTATACTTAGTATTAAAACATTAATATTTCACACAAATTATGCACATTCAATATAAAATAAGTAAAGGGAGTATATAATAAGTCATTGAAATATTAATAACATTAACTATTCTAGAACTTATGGGTGAATCTTGGATCTCGATCAGATACAATTGATAGTGGTACACCATGAAGTCTTACCACTTCTCTCATGTATATCCGTGCTAGTTGATCCAGTGAGAAATCATCACGAATTTAAATGAAGTGTGCAAACTTTGTAAGAGGATGCACAATAACACAAATAGAATTTTTTTCTTTGGATATATTTGGAAGCCCGGTGACAAATTCTATAGCGATGTTATCTCATTTCCATGTTGGTATGGGTAATGGTTATATCATTCCCTTAGACTTCTGCCTCTCAGCCTTCAATTTCTAAAATACCAAACAATTTTATGTATATTAAACAATATCCTTATTCATGTTATCCCACTAATAATGCTCTCTGATATCTCAATACATCTTAGTGTTTCCTAGTTTAATGGAGAAATTCAAACTATGTGTATCATCCAAAAGTTCGTTCTCTAACTATGGATTTGATAAAACACATAGTCTTGACCCAAATCTCACAATTCAATCTTCATTAACATTTAAATATAAGGAATTCCATTTTATAATTGTTTCCACATTCTCTTGAATCCCCACATCATCTTTTTCAGAATCCTTTAACCTTTAAAAAAGAGATGGTTGAGAAATCCTTTGTGAAGGGATTGATGATGTTCCCTTATTTATGATTTCCATGTCCATATTCATCAAATCTAATAAGATTAGATCCTTTTCAATTTTCATAAATAATAGAATTGATGGGCCCTTTATACTTAGAGCATCCACCACCTTGTTCGATTTTCTAGGGAGGTAATGGATTGAGCAATCATAATCTTTGATGAGATCTAACCATATTTTTTGGAGCATGTTCAGCTCTTTCTATGTGAATATATATTTGAGCCTTTTGTGATCCATATAACATTTCAAAAAAACAAAATTCCACCATATGTTCAATGAAAGGATCACAAATACCAACTCTCTATCATGTGTGAGATAATTTTCTCATGAATTTTCAACTACCTTGAGGCATAGGCAATGACTTTGTCATTCTACATCAACACACATCCCATTTCCTTCTTCAAAGCATCACTAAAGATTACAAAAATCTCCCCACTTGTGGGTAGTGTGAGCATAGGTTTATTGATAATCCTCTTCTTCAAATCCAGGAATCTTTATTTACATTCATCTTTCCAAGAAAACATGACTCCATTATTAGTTAGCTTTATAAGAGGGTTTGATAATTGTTGGAAGTTTCTCACCAATTTGTGATAATATCCAGCTAACCCCAAGAAGCTACAAATATCCGTCATAGATGACTCCCTCGACCATCCCTCAATTTCTTTTATTTTGGAATGATCCATACATATCCCATTGCTTGTGATGATATACCCCAAGAATGAGACTTCCTCCAACCGGAACTCACAATAACTATACTTTTCATAGAGCCTCTCCTTTTGTAAGGTCTATAGCACAGGGATCAGATGCTTCTCATACTCCTCCTCTATGGTTTTAGAGTATATTAGAATATCATTTTTAAAAGACTACAATTTTTTTTCAAGGTAATCACTAAAGAATCTATTCATTGAGTCCATGAAGACTGCTGGAGAATTAGTGAGTCGAAAATGAATTACTATGAATTCATAATGCCCATACCTTGTATGAAATGCAGTCTTGGGGATATCCTTCTTCTTCACCCTTACATGGTAATTTCTTGAGCACAGATCCACCATGGAAAAGTATTGTGGTCCACGTAGCTGATCAAACAAGTCACCTATTTGTGGAAAAGGAAACTTGTTATTTATCATGATTTTGTTGAGCTCATGATAATCAAAGAAAAAGTGCATTAACACATCCTTATTCTTGATGAAGAGGACTATGCACTCCATGATGATGAACTTAGGCATATAAACCCTTTATCTAGATTCTCCTGCAGTTGTTTCTTTAGCTACATAAGGTCCACAACATCCATTCTATACAGAGTCTTGGATATTGGGAACACCCTAAGTATAAGATCAATCTATAATTAAACATCTATTCTAGGAGGAAGACTAGGAAATTCCTCATAAAACCCATCAATTAATTTCATTACAATAGGAATTTCTTCAAGGATGGTTCTTTCCTTATGATCAATCATCTGAGAAAGATATGCATGCTCATAGAGAAGTAATATCCATGATTGAGATGATGGTTATAAATAAGATTTATCCTTATAATTTCACTAGTATAAAATTGGGTTAGATTCACCATATTGATATTGATTTCCCTCTCGTGACGATTTATGTTGGCTCTATATTAGTAAATCCAATCCATGCCAAGAATTGCATCAATTTTAACCAAGGAATGTATGATGAGGTTCACCGAGAAGTTCAATCCACAAATTGTGATAGGGGAGGAGTTTTATTCATGGGAAGCAATAATTTCCACTTTTTTCATTCTCATTGGCATATCTAATCCCATGATTTTTTGTGGCACTTTGATTGTTCTACTAAAAGTTCAGGATATAAAAGAATGCGTAGAACAAATTATGATAACCCTACCATCCACTTTTTGATTCTGGTTCTAAATTATCTTATTTAGATTTAGGGATGAGTATTTTTAAACTAATAAACATATAAAGGGAATCCAATTACATTAAATGGATAACATATAGATTACATTTATTTCCTTAACTTATTAATTAATAGGCTTCAATATAAGTTATCCACAATAAAGTTCCTAATGTATATTATTATGTTTTTTGGTTTCTTTTTCCATAATAATGGTCTGTACTAAGATTATGAATTTACCAAAGCATATCCCCTAGGAGTGTCTAATCAAGAGTGAAACAAGGCCCATTATTATGCACTAGTTCCCATTCGAGTATAGCTCAAAGCTATGTTTTCGAGTTTTACCCCAAGATACATCTCTGCCAAAGGCACCTCTACTTGTTCATATCAATAAAAGGATGCATTTTCTTAATAAAACACTTAATCTATACTCACCAAAATTTAGGGATTATTTTCTTATAATCAGTTTTATCCCCTAAGAATTTCACTAGAGTTTTCTAATCATAATCCCAAAAAAACTAAACATATCCTCTGATACCAACTATAACAACCCTACACTTTATTTCACATTCAGACATGATTAACTTGCACATAATAAAACCCATAAGATCAATAGGTCTAGTGAATTTTGGGCTTAGGAGAATTACATGAAAACTGAAGACATAAAATACAATATCTTTATTGAAAACTTCTTTTACATGACAACAACATTCCTTCGCACATAGCTATGCATGGGATAACCAGAGGACATACATAAGAAAATGGTGAACTATAAAGACTAAAAAGGAAGTATGAAAGGTATAACATGAAGACTCCAATACCTGTTAGGAAATATTCAACCCAATAGAGCACAAGAGAAACATGAACATAAAGGCTTTATATAGCTTGATTATCATATCACAGAAATGTGCCAATATCTTAAAAGGCTGTATCTTTAACATAAAAGAATCTGGTAAACCCCAATCCCATCATAGTGGAAAAAATTCTTATAAAAGAGTCAGGTAAACCCCTATCCCAACATGATGTATCATGATACTAAATATTACCCAATGCATTAGAGTTATCCCTTCATAATCATTTCAATCTTATGATTATGTGTTCCACGTAGATCATATTACATGGATTCATTCAACATCATCATTTATTCCACAATCAAATAATGTAAAATACATACATGTAAGTCTATAATCAATAAGTATATGCGCATAAAGGTGAATATCCTTGATATAGAAATGGTCATGGTATTCACTACACACTGATTTTGGTATGGAAAATTGCGGTGCAATTTTAGTAAAATAACGACATCACATGGGGATTTATAAAATGGATTGATGAGAGAAGAGGGTGGCTGTCATCATTTAGACATGAAATGGTAAGTAAGTGGATCATAAAGCATAATATCCCAACATATGAAATGGAATTTGATATGCATAATATAAGAGAGATGCTTGCAAGGAAATGAAGAGAGAGAAATCCCTTACAGAATTTCGGCATGGTAACAGGTGTATATTGTAACACCACAAGGTTATGAAAATAAATATTGAATTCATTTTATAATCTTTCCATTAAACACAACTTTTCCTCTACTGTGTTTTGAATTTCGAAAAAATTTCTTCTAGAGTTGTGACCAGTAAGTCATTTGGAGTCTGATAGAAGAAAATTGTTTTTTGGTGAATAGTAAAATACCTATATGAATAGTAATATGAATAGTAATATGAACCTTATGAATAGTAAATAATGATATTATTTTATTTTATTTAGGTAATAAGATAACGGGATCTTAATTAATTTTTTAATGTGATATAAAACTAATTATACCTTAAAATTGTTATTTTTCGAATTAACTATGATTTTATTTAAAAATTAAATTAATAATATTTATAAAATTATTTTTGAAAAATGGAGTTCATTTTTTAATTCTACATGTCGATAAATGGTTGGGGTTAATTTTTTTTATTTTTATAAAATACTTCAATTTTTGTGAATAGTAAAAATATAGTTTTGAGTTTTTGGTAGTTTAATGACATCATAATGACATAATAAGAGGATGGTCGACTTGTGTATAATAAAATATGACATGTGGTATCCTGAGTGGCTAAAATCATGGAAAAATACCATGGTCAAGCCCATGGTTTGGCAAAAACCACTAATGAAGTGTCCCTTTGAAATTATAAAAAAACTCCCTCTATTTTTCTATAAATACCCATTCATCCATTCGTTTTCATTCATTAAAAATCACTAATCCTCAAATATATGGTGGTTTTACCTCTCTAGGAGTCCTAAAAAGGTTTCCTTAAGCCCCAAGGTCCCAACCTTAATGTTCTAGGAGTTACTCTATAAGGTAAGGGAATCTTTCACCCTCCACTTTTAATCAAAACCTCTTTTATGTTATCTATTTGAATTTCTATTCTCATATGTTGGAGTTTTAATTTATATATTACTCTTACTATCCTTTTTATTTCAATATTATGATATACTATTTTTCTCTCATCATTTCATTTTATGAAATTTTAAGCGACGCCGTTAGGCTGCCGAATTTTTCATAAGGGATCTCTCAACTTTTCTTTTATTTTCAGGTTCATCTCTTTTCTTTTCCTCTCCTCACCTCCTCTGTTCAAATGACCATGATAACTACTGTATCATATATATAATGGAATTATATCATGTTAAATTACTAACCATCATCAACATCCTCTCACTCTCTCCCTTTTATTTTATAAATGAAATCAACGTCCATGAGGTTCAAATTTATAGCCTTTATGGACGACAAAGTTTCGTTCATCAATTTCTCCTTCATTACTAGTCATGAAACCATTTTGATGGCTGAACCAAACTATATCATTTTTATTATAACTAAATTAATATTTAGGAACCAGTATATGTAAATATTATTAAATTATAAGACCAAACTAGTTCATAATAATCAAAATATTGCTTAAATAATCTAAGTGAATATCATTAATAATTAATCTAATGATTCATCCTTTTTCCATGTAACCAAATGATAGAAATGAAAATTAAAACTTATTTATGTTCATAAATAATATGTAATTTTAGTTCTGGATATTTAAATCTATTCCACATGAACTCCATTACTTAAAAACAAGATATCCGATTATGAAAATCAAGAAAACGAACACTCCGAAAAGACGAAATTTGATATTATAACTTATCAATAAGGAAATAAAATAATTAAAAATAATTATTATAAACTAAATAAATGCCTTATAAGTTATTAATTAAGTTATTAATGAGTATATTTTCATATCCCAGGACCTTATGTTCAAGAGGGGAACACATTCTTATTTAAGATAAGGGGTTTTCCAACCGAAATTCCATTTTCATTTGGGTTACATTTATTCTCTAATTACCTCAGTTAAATTCTGGTATATTGTTATGAAATACTCATAAAATCTGTTTTAGTTTTCTATATATGTTTACCAAATAGAATACTTCCTTATTTTATTGTTACATGTTTCAAAAGGAACTTTCAAATTTGTTTCCGAAATACAAGCCCGATCCAAGGGAATTTTTCTAATTCTTACCTATTTTAAAGGGAACTCTATAATATGTTTTTGGAAACAATTATATTTATAAAATCAATCATTTTATTATGAAAATACTATCTTACTTCACTTATGGTTTTGTAAAAATATTTTTCCAAAAGAACTCTTATTTTCAAAGCAAAGGAGTATTTATCTCAAGATTTAATCGAAGATTTTATAAGAGTATATTAATCTATTTCAAAACTCTTGTTGATTATTATGTATTATTGGGATTATTATCCCATGTTATCATCTACCATATTTAATTTAATGGTTTATGATTATTTTTTCTATTGATGTTCCATCTTAAAACCTTTCATCAGTTTACTTCGAATGGTTAGTGTTTTTGCTTAATGTTCAGGGAATGATATTTACATTTCATATATTAGTTTCAATATGAATGTGTATGTTGCTTATGTTTATACATGTTCATATGAGGAATTAATTGAACATAGTAAGTGTCCGGTGGGGCCTACTGTATCCCCTTGATATATCGGTAGGTCTCATGAGACAAACTACGATCATGACACAGGGCCTTGATAAAATGATTACTTATGGTCTTGGCAGGAGGCCTTGACAGTATGGTCATGTTTCCCTGAATTATGAATTCCATCATTATGAAAATAGTATTGATGGTTCATGTGGTTATTCAACTAGTAGAATACCCATGATTATGTTATGTAAGGAAATATTTACTCAGCTCATTTTCTACAATATTATGGTCAAGTTTTTTTTAGAGGCATGTGTTTTCAGTTATTCACAATGTCTAATGTTTATATTATCTTATGATTTATCTCTTACCCTTACTGAGCATTTGAGATCACCCATTTATTATGTTTCATTTTCTCAGGACATATAGAAGTTTATTGTGAATGACATGCTGAAATAACCTTGGAGTTATGGATGTTGTCTAAGGAGTTTCTATGTTGTATTTATTTTCAAGTTGTAATGTATAACTTATGTCTGAATATTGTTTCCAATAATACTAAAATACTTAGTCCTTCAGGATTCTTATCCCTTGTTTTTATGCCAATTTATACAAATAAGGCACTAGCTCTGGGCAATTGGGTTCGGGTCCTTACAGTTGGTATCAGAGGAAGTTTAGTAGAAAACTTAGAAACTATATTTAGAAAACGTAGATTATGGAAGAGTTACTATGATAGTATTTGATGATAAACATATAAGAACATCCTGGTATTTTGATAAGGAATAGATTATGTGGATATTTCAAGCAATACATCCCTGTCTGGATACGAGCAGGTATAGGCGGCACTGACACAGATGTACCTAGGAGTGAAAGCTCTGACAAGGAGTTTCGGTCTTGACCCAGGGTATCCTGGTACATGACAATGGGCCATTCTTCACTCTTGGTTACGACACTCCCAGGGGATATACTTAGGATAATTGACATTTTCTTTATAATCCATTATGAAGGATTTAAATGTAAATTTTTCCTCAACATACCATGTTTATGATTAAGAGATTATCTATGCATATAATTTCAATTTATGCTAAGTATTTTTCAACATTGAGATTATAAATTATGATTTATACACTAATCTAGTGTATTACATTATTTAGAAATGGCACCCAGTGGAAGGAATGGAAACCGTACGAACACGCGTAGGGATTTACCTCTGATGAAAGATAATGATGTTGGCTCTGCTACTGCGACTGGTGTTGAGAAACTTATAACAATACTAGGACAACATACTCAGGTTATGAATAATTACCTTACCTGTATAGAGCATCCAGATCCACCACGAGGAGGAGATATGTTAGATCGCTTTATATGACAACAGCCTCCATCATTCAATGGGAATACAAACCCATTTGCAGCTGAGAAGTGGATATGTTACCTCAAGAAGATATTTATTGCTTTGGGATGTAATGAAAGAGAGAAAGTTGTCATGTAAGTTTATCGTCTAAAGGGTGATACAGATCAGTGGTGGCCATTAATCCAAAACCCAAAGGAGGAGGCAGAAATAGAAGAGATATAATTGAGGGATTTTAAGGAAATATTCTTAGAAAAATATTTCCCTGGTGAACAATGAGTAGATATAAAGAGGAAATTATTGAATCTGAGGTAAAAGGAGGATAAAAATGTTGCGAAGTATGTATCCAACTTTACAAGGCTGGAAAGGGACACTTCAGACTACACATGTAATCCAAGGAGAAAAAATGACTGATTCTTTGATGGTCTGAAACCATTCCTCCAAAGGGATCTAGTCTCCTAGAATTTCTCATCATATGAAGACATAATTTCATGTGATATCAATAAATAAAAGTAATTCTCTAAGTCTTATGACTTTAAGGGAAAATAAGAGAATAATAGGGCTATTGAAAACTCTCTGAAAGGAAATAAGGAAATTGTAAAGCAGGGAAGTGTTGAATTTCCATCATGTAGTAATTGTGGGAAGAAACACCCTGGAACTTTCCTGAAGTGAATGGGATTCTATTACAAGTGTGGAGAAAAAGGACACCTATCTTGATATTTTAAGGGGAAGAAAGAAGCTACCAATGTTCTATGATACAATTTCAGGGAGATGGGACATTATGCACATGAATGTCCTAAGCATCAAGGAAATTTTCACTAAATAAGGCCAAGGGAGAAAGGAAAATCTTATGTGGTCACAACATTGGAGGTTGAAGTTCCAAATGATGTGGTGGTAGGTACATTGACCGTTTCATAAAACTTAGCCAATGATTTATTTTATTCTATATTGTCACATTCATTTATATCTTCCCAGTTTTCCAAGAAAATTATACATGTCCAATTTGATTTAATAAATGAGTTATCAGTAAAAACTCATAGTGGATGTATCATTACAAAAAATGCATGTTGATTAGTCACCCTCATGACACATAACATGCTTTAGTTTCTAACCTTATCATCATATCAATGGTTGACTATGATATAATTCTTTGTATTAATTGGCTATAAAATTATGATGCGAATATCTATTGTAATAATAAAGAAGTTTCAATTTTTGAGAATGGTGTAGAATCCCTTATTTTTAGAGCAGAAACCTCTCTATTTCATTCTCAACTTGATCCACCCCCAGTAAATTTGCTGTATTAAATTATTAGGGAGGAATGGAATGAAACACATATGGGTGAGGAGATGAATGTACAAATAGAAAATGTGCCTATTGTACAAGAATATGTTGACATCTTTCCAGAGGATTTACCTGGACATCCACCAAAGCAAGATATTGAGTTTTCCATTGACTTAATTTCTGGTTCAAGGCCCATATCAAAGACCCCTAATAGAATGGACACTGTAGAGTTAGTGGAACTAAAGAAACAACTAGAGGAATGGAGTGATAACAGATTTATTCAACTCAGTGTTTCTCCATGGGGAGCCCCTATCCTCTTTGTCAAGAAGAAAGATAGATCCATGAGGTTGTTCATTGATTACAGGGAAATCAATGCTATTACAATAGAGAATAAGTATCCTCTACCATGAATTGATGATTTATTTGATCAACTTCATAGAGCCCAATATTTTTTGAATATTGATCTTTGATCTGGATATCATCAGTTGCTTGTGAGGAAGGGAGACATTCCAAAAGTATCATTCTAAACTAGGTACGAGAATTATGAGTTTACAGTAATGCCTTTTGGAATAACTAATGCACCATCTATTTATATGGATTTTATGAATAGATTTTTCAAGGAATATCTTGATGATTTTGTTGTGGTGTTTATTGATGATATCCTAGTATACTCTAAAATCCATGAAGATCATGAAAATCACTTGCTCATTATTCTAAAGACACATAGATGAAATAAATCATATGGGAAGTTTAGAAAGTGTAATTTTTTCTCTAATCAGTTTCCTTTCTAGGCCACATTGTCTCTAAGGATGAAATATCAGTAGATCCTTTAAATACAAAGGCTGTGCAAGAATGGCCTACTCCAACAAACATAACTTAGGTAAGCAGTTTTTCTAGTATAGCAGGTTATTATCTGCATTTTGTTTAGAACTTTGCCCGTTTAGCCCATACAATGACCTAGATTAGACGAAAAGGGGTTATGTTTGTATGGAACAAAGAATGTAAAGAATGTTTTGAATAATTGAAGCAGAGGTTAGTGAATGTTCGAATCCAAACCCTACCATTAGGGAATGATGGGTTTGTTATCTATAGTGACATATAAATGAAAAGGCTTGGTTGTGTCCTTATGCAGAATGATAGAGTGATTTCCTATGCATCTATGAAACAAATTTATGAACAAAACTATCCAACACAAGATCTTGAGTTAGCAGCTGTAATATTTGCTCTAAAGATTTGGAGACATTACCTATATGGCAAAAAATGTGAGATATATACTGATTATAAGAGTTTGAAATATATATTCTCACAAAAAGAAATCAACATGTGACAAAGGAGATGGATTGAGCTACTTAAAGACTACGATTACACAATACACTACCACCCGGGGAAGGAAAATAAGGTAGAAGATGGTTTGAGTAGAAAGGAACATGGAATTATGAACAAGATGAGAGTTGAAAGGGATCATATGTTCATGGATCTAGTAAATATGGATATGGTAATTATCAAGGAAGGTAACACATCACAAATTTTTCAAATGGTTGCCAAACCTTTTTTATTGGAAAGGATAAAATGTTCTCAAGCTGATGATGAGGAGTTTAAAAAAAATTAAATGTATAAATGATGGGAAGTTGACTGACTTCGCATATGAAGGTGGCATTTTGAAATTCAGAAATAGTCTTTGTGTTCCCACTGTTCTTTAGCTAAACAGGGAACTATTGGATGATGCTCATAGATCTAATTTCTCTATACAACCTAGTAGTACAATGATGTTTAGAGTTCTAAAGGAACTTTTTTGGTGGAAAAACATGAAGAGGGAGATAACTGATTATGTATTGAGATGTTTGTTTTGTCAATAGGTGAAGGATAAAAGACAACATCCTGGAGGATTCATGCAACCCCTTCCCATTCCTATTTGGAAATGGGATGATATTATAATGGAATTTTTCACGGGGCTACCAAAGAATCCATGAAATAATGATGCGATGTGGGTAATTGTTGACCGTCTTACAAAATTAGAACATTTACATTCTATAAAAGAAGATTTACCACTTGAATGTTTAGCAAGACTATATGTTGATGATGTTGTAAGACTTCATGGTGTACCCTCATCAATTGTTTCTGATCGGGATCCCCATTTTACATCACGATTCTGTAAGAGTCTTTAGAAGGAACTAGATACTGATCTTAGTTTGAGCACTACCTACCACCCACAAACTGATATACAATCAGAACAGACTATTAAAACTATAGAAGACATGTTGAGGTCTTGTTCACATGAATTTAGAGGTACGTTGGATCATTATTGACCTCTCTTAAAATTTTCCTATAACAATAGGTTCCATTCAAGTATTTAGATGGAACCAAATGAAGCGTTGTATGGAAATTGATTTCATACACCAAATTGCGGGGATGATGTTGGTGAAAGAAAGGTCATAGGACCAAAAATTGTTGAGGAAACAACGGAAAAGATGAAGATTATCCAAACCCATATCAAAACATCTCAAAGTAGGCAAAAGAGATATGCTTATAACCGAATAAAGGACTTGGAATTTCAAGAAAGAGATCACATTTTCTTAAAGGTATCTCGATGGAAGGGTATTATACAATTCAGTAAGAAGGGAAAATTAAGTCCCAAGTACATCAAACCTTTTGAAATTCTGGACCTAATTGGAGCCATAGCTTACCGTTTGGAAATGATGCCAAGTCTCTCCAAAGTTCACAATGTGTTCCACGTGTCAATGTTAAGAAAATACATGCTAGACCCAACGCATGTACTCACTTATGAAGAAGTTGAACTTGAGGCCGATCTATCTTATTGTGAAGAGACTATCAAGAATCTTGATACCAGAGAATACATATTGAGAAATTGGACGACTCATCTGGTAAAGGTTATTTAGAGGAACTATAAGATGGAGGAAGCAACAAGGGAGACTAAGGAACTTATGTTGAAGCCCTACCCAAATCATTTTGGGTAATATTTCTTGAATTTTGAGGATGGAATTTTTGTATGAAGGGAAGAATGTAACACCACAAGGTTTTGAAAATAAATATTGAATGCATTTTATAATCTATCCATTAAACACAACTTTGCATCTACTGTGTTTTGAATTTCAAAAAACTGTCATCTTGAGTTGTGGTAATTAAGTCATTTGGAGTCTGATAGAACAAACTTGATTTTTGGGGAATAATAACATACCCTTATGAATATTAATATGAATATTAATAAGACCCTTATGAATAGTAAATAATGATATTATTTTATTTTCTTAAGGTAATAAGATAATGAGATCTTAATTAGTTTTTCAATGTGACATAAAACTAATTATACCTTAAAATTGTTATTTTTTTAATTAAATATAATTTTATTTAAAAATTAAATTAATAATATTTCGAAAATTAATTTTCAAAAAAATGGAGTCCATTTTTGAATTCTACACATCTAAAAATTTTAGGGATGATTTTTTGGGATTTTTATAAAATACTTGAATTTTTTGGGAATAGTAAAAATACAGTTTGGAGTTTTCTATAGTTTAATGACATCATAATGACATAATAATAGGATGGTTGAATTTTTTACAGTAACATATGACATTAGGTGTCCTAAGTGGATAAAACCATGGGCAAATACCATGGTAAAGACCATGGTTTGGCAAAAACCACTAATGAGGTGTCCCTTAGTAATTATTAAAAAAACACCCTCTCTTTTTCTATAAATACCCACTCATCCATTCATTTTATTTCATTCGAAATCCCTAATCTTCGATGATATGGTGGTTTTATATCTCTATGGGTCCTCCCAAGGTGTCTTTAAGCCCCCAAGGTCCCAACCTTCATGTTCTAGGAGTTACTCTACAAGGTATTTGAATCCTTCACCCTCGTCTTTTAGTTGACACCTCTTTTATGTTATCTCATTGAATTTTCATTAACATATGTTGGATTTTTATTTTATGTATTCCTATTACTGTACTTTATATTTTCATATGATGATATACCCTTTTTCTCTCATCATTTAATTTTATGAAATTTTATGCGACGCCATTAGGATGCTGGATTTTTCATAAGGGATATCCCCACTTTTCTTTTATTTCCAAGTTTATCTCTTTTGTTTTCCTCTCCTCACCTCCTCTATCCAAATGACCATGATTACTACTGTATCACATATATACTAGAATTAGATCATATGAATGGACTAACCATCATCAATATCCTCCCACTCTCTCCCCCTTTTATTTTATAAATGAAATCAACATCCATGAGGTTCCAATTTATATCCTTTGTGGACGACGAAGTTTCGTTCTTCAATTTATCCTTCATTACTTCTCATGAAACCATTTTTATGGTTGAAAAAGACTATATTATATTTATTATAAACAAATTAATATTCAGGAACCAGTATATTTACATATTATTAAATCATAATACCAAACTAGTTATTAATAATCAAAATATCGCTTATATAATCTAAGTGAATATCATTAATAATTCATCTAATGATTCATCCTTTTTTGATGTAACTAAATGATATAAATGAACATTAACACTTATTTATGTTTATAAATAAAATTAAATTTAAGTTCTGGATATTTACATTCATTCTACATTAACTCCATTACTTAAAAACAAGAGAACAGATTATGAAAATCAAGAAAATGAACACTCCAGAACGACGAAATTCGATATTATAACTTATCAATAAGGACATAAATGAACTAAAAATAATTGTGATAAACTAAATAAATGTATAATAATTTCTTAATTAATTTATTAATGATTCTAATTTCATATTTCATGACCTTTATTTCAATATGGGAACACATTCATATTTAAGGTAAGGGGTTTTTCCACCCGAACTTCCATTTTCATTCAGGTTACATTTATTGTCTAATTATCTCAGTGAAATTATGGTATATTATTATTTAATCCTCATGAAATATGTTTGAGTGTTATATATATGTTTACCAACCAGAACCCTTTCTTATTTTGTGGATAGTTACACATTTTAAAAGGAACTCTAATTTTTTTTCCGAAATACAAGCCTGATCCAAGGGAATTTCTCTAATTCATACCTATTTTAAAGGTCACTCTATAATATGTTTCTAGAAACCATTATATTTATAAAATAAATAATTTTATTATAAAAATACTATCTTACTTCACTTCTGGTTTTATACAAATATTTTTCAGAAAAACTCTTATTTTCAAAGTAAAAGAGTATTTATCTCAAGATTTACTTGAAGCTTTTATAAGAGTATCTTCATCTATTTAAACACTCTTATTGATTATTATGTATTATTGGTATTAGTATTACATGTTATAATCTAACATATTTAATTTAATGGTTTATGATTATTTTGTCTATTGATGTGCTATCTTAAAACCATTCATCAGTTCACTTCGAATGGTTAGTGTTTTTGCTTAATGTTCGGGGGAAAGCTATTTAAATTTCATATATTAGTTTCAATATGAATGTGTATGTTGTTTATGTTTATACCAGTTCATATGAGGAATTCATTGGACATAGTAAGTGTCGGGTGGGGCCCGCTATATCCCCTTGGTATATCAGAAGGTCTCATGAGACAAACTACTATCATGACACAAGGTCTTAATAAAATGATTACTTATGGTCTTTTCACGAGGCCTTGACTGTATGGTTATGTTGTCCCGAATTATTCATTCCCTAATTATGAAAATAGTATTGATGGTTCATGTGGTTATTCTACTAGTTGAACACCCATGACTATGTTATGTTAGGCAATATTTACTCAGCTCATTTTCTATCATATTATGTTCAAGTTTATTTTTAGAGGCATGTGTTTTCAGTTATTCACCATGTCTAATGTATATATTATCTTCCACTGTATTTGTTACCCTTAATGATCATTTGATCTCACCCCTTTATTATGTTTCATTTTCCAAGGACATGAAGAAGTTTATTATGAATGACATGCTGAAATAACCTTGGAGATATGGATGTTGTGTAAGGAGTTTCTATGTTGTATTTAATTTCCAGTTGTAATGTTTAACTTACGTATGAATCTGGTTTATAATAATACTAAACTAATCAGTCCTTCGAGATGCTTATCCCTTTTTTGTATTCCAATGTAAACAAATAAGGCACCACATCATGGAAACTGGGGTTAGGTCCTTACATATATGGGAGATATTAATGAGAGTGAAAGGGATATATCATCATTAAAAAATAATAAGGAAATAATGGGAGAGGTTACAAAACATAACCCATCATTGTTAATTGAAAAATAAAAGGGTATAATAATATAAGGAAACTTGGAAAAAAAGAGAACGAAAGGAAAGTGAGGATCCCTTACGTGGATGTGTGATCCAAAAGGCTTAGGAGAGGCTTCATGGGAGATTTTGAGAGCCTTGGGTGGACTCTAGGGAGTGGAGAGAAGAGTGACAATGATATTTAAGGAGTTTTAGTGAAGAGGAATGGGTGCTTGGGTGGCCTCATATTGAAAAGGAGGTAGAATTATTTATTATTTAGATTTTGGACACTACACACTAAAATATTAAAAACCACAAACCAACCAATGTTTTTTGCACATGGTTTCTAGAAAAGGGGAGTGGAAAAATTATTTTACAAGGACAAGGGATGAAGAAATTAAAATATTGGCCTTTTATATGTAGAGATGAGTCACACCTTCAAGGAAATGAATTTAAAATCATAAAATATATTATACATTTAAGAGTATTCACTAAGGAATTATAAAATAAGTCAAATAAATCTAAAATAACATTATTTAAAACCTATATTTGGTCGAATATCCCTTTATTTATTACATAACTATTTGGTCATTATGATGTCATAAAAGATACTATATATTTATATATTATTTAATTTTTACCCAAAAATTCAACTATCTCAGAAATTTATGAAAAGTTCACCGTTGGATAATTTGTACGTCCTAATTCCAAAAATAATATTCAATTTATCTAAATAATTTTCTAAATATGTGAATTTTCACTTTTAAAAATGGGAATCAACATTTATTGATAATTGATGGGTTTTGAAAAAAATAGTTTTAAATATTAATAAAAATTATTTGATCATTTATATTTAATAAAAGTAATTTAATAACAATATTTTATTAAAATATTATCTAATTAAAAAAATAATTAATTCATAAAAATATATTTCTTAAATAAATTTTAATATTAGCAAAAGAATACTATTCAGGTGTTGAAAATGATTTACAAAGTAAGAATAATAGAATGAAATCATATTCCTTATTATAATCAATAATAATTCACATAATCATAATGCTATGGTCTTGTTACATATCCCTTATTAAACTAGAATACTCCCTAAGAGTAAGGTGTATAATGGTGGGGCTTTGATGGGGCTGTTTAGTGATCATGGTTGGGTATGTGATCTCGATGAGCTTAAACTTCTCTCTTAAATGGTTTCTCTCATGATAAATTTGTTGGATCTCAGCATGGGATTGGTCTAGGGAAAAGCCCAAAAATTCTATCCACTTGGAAGGTCTAGTAAATGGGATTCCTAGGGTACGATCCTGCTGGTTGAGGCTATCACTTCCTTTGTATGTGCCAAAATGATTTGTTAAAACCCTATATTTGTACTAACCATGGGATCACTATTCAACTAATACATTATCAATGGTAAGGATACTTAATGGTCATTTAAATATAATTGGATATAACACAAAAAATGAGTGCATGTGTTTTCTATATCCATAAGATATTAAAATAAAGGGAATTTTATTCAAAAATGTTCAGGATATTACATCCATCATTAAAACAACATAAAAACCCTTAGCTAAGGCATTAAACAAATTTTTCATCATAAACGATTTCAAAATGGAAAATATATAAACTTTTTGAAACAAAATAGAAACATAGTTCATGATTCAACATTAGTGAGTCACTGTTAGCTCAAAATGAATTACCTTTGGTTAGTCCCCATTATTACAAAATGATTCACTGTTGGTGAGTCACCATTAGTTCAAAATGAGTCATAGTTAGTGAGTCACCATTAGTGAGTCACTTCTAGTTCAAAATGTTTCTTCACAAGTGATTCCCCAATAATTCAAAATGAGTTTCCTCTAGCAGTTCACCATTAGTTCACAATGAGTCATCACAAGAAAGTCACTATTAGTTCAAAACGAGTCACAACCAATGAGTCAACATTAATTAAAAATGATTCTCCACTTTAGATTTACCATTAATTGAAAACGAGTCGCAAACAATGAGTCACTATTAGTTCAACATGAGTTTCCGACAACAAATCACCATTAGTTCAAAATGAGTCACCAACAGTGAGTCACCCTTAGTTCAAAATGAGTCACCACTAGCAAGTCACTATTAGTTAAAAACGATTCACCACTAGCGAGTCACAATTAGTTCAAAATGATTCACCACCCATGAGTCACCATTAGATCAACATAAGTCATTTCCAGTGAGTCATCATGAGCCTCAAAAATACCTCAGACTTCCCCCAAACACCAGAAACATCTTGTTTTCAAAAAATTAATTGGCCGAATGTTCTGGTCCATTACATTAGATACCTATCAAACTATTATAACCCTAAATAATTCAAAACAAAACCGAAAGGAATGAGAGAAGGGGTACTAAAAAACAAACCTTGAGATACCTCTCAAGGATCTCATTACATCTTAATGCCACCTCCAACTGAACCTACTAACCCAGACTCCCACAATGGCTAATATTTATTTTTACTTCCCTAAACATTGGAATCCGGGAATTTAATCCTCAATGTCATGATAATATCCACTTCTGAAGGAACTAACACACCCAAACATGTTTAATTTCATCATAGTATAATGAATCTCGATTAAAAATTACGTCTTCCATTTTTTTCACATGTCGTAACATTATCACGTATCATATACAACACATCAAATCAAAGGGAAATATAATGTCTCATAAATAAATGAGGTCCACACAAAACATCACCAAGAAAAATAGATCATGAAAAAAACCAAAAAAACCTCTGGGTACTGGGAATTCATATGCATCTCATGGTCCCAAGTACTCTCATCTGGGACACCATGCCTCCACAGAACCCAAATAAAGGGAATGGTTCATCGTCACAACACTTTCTCTCAATGATCATGGATATCCAATAGCTTATCCATAAATTTAATGTCATCTTTGATATAAAAATATCCCCATTAAATTAATTGGTATTCATCGTGAAGATACAAAATAAGTTGAGATATGTGGAATAAGTAATGGACCTAGTCCAATTGAGTTAGAAGTTCCAACTAGTAAGAAAACTTTATAATGCACTCCAACACCTCAAACGACCTAACAAAATAGGGCAAGATCATACTCCATTTCCCGAACCTCCACTACCCACATCAAGAGGAAAACTTCAAGAACACATGGCCCCAAAAATCAAACCCCAAATTCCTCCTAATATGATAGAAAAAATATATTTTTCCATTCCTGTGATTCTTTCATCATCTCTTGAACCAACCAAACCATATGTTTTGGGCTCTGCACCACATCAAGTCCAAGAACTGCTGACATCCCAACCTCTACCCATCATAAAGTATAACAGAATGGATGCCCATACAAAGCCTCAAATGAGGCCATGCCAATATATAAATGATAGATATTATTATATGAAAAATCAATCAAGGGTAGGTGTCATTCTCATGATCTTTCAAAGTCCAAGACACATGATCGAAGTATATCCTCTAAGGTCCGGATAGTCTTCTCTGTCTGCCCAACCATCTGAGGGTGGAAAACGATGTAGAGGTGTAATTGAGTTATAAAAGAATTATATAGTCATGTATTGACTCATGAGGTAAAAAAGGAATCATGATCCAATACAATGGACCTTTGGATCCATGTATCCATTCCACATCATCCACAAACCTCTTAGCCAATGCATCCATTGCACCAGAATCATTGATTGATAAAAAGTGCACCGATTTAAAAAATCAATCCATGATTACAAAAATAGTAGGAAAACCTCCATGATCTTGGGGTATCCTCCTGATTAACCCTAATGATATTTTATCCCTCTTCCACTCAGGAATATCCAAAGGCAGTAACAAATTTATAGGAACATGATGGTCAACCTTTACATATTTAAAAACCAAAAACCTCACCACAAAATCCACCACCAACCATTTCATCTCGAGCCACCAAAAATACATATTCAAACCCTGGCATATCTTGGATAATTATAAGTGTTCCTCCAAATGTGAGTTATGAAAATCATTTAAGGAATCTGTCAAACATCGCTACCTGAACAAATAACCCCAAAAAACTACTTTGTTATGAATATACTTTAAACATCCCCCTAGAGCACCACCGTGGCCAAAATTACCATGAATAACCTCTACCTATGAGTATCCCCACTAAGAATCCTCCACCTACTTAATTATAGAATACTGTATTATCTTTTGAAACAAGAAACCTTTACCATCATCCACCCTTGCATCTAAGTTAATGGATTACAACTCCTCCATCACTCTTTAAGAATTAGTAGGCTATTGAAAAACATCCCTCAGTGAAATTATAATCATTGAGTAGGCCACAATATCCCTCTTTCCTAAGGTGTTGGATATCTCCAAATCATATTGCGGAAGAAACTTCATCCACATTCTCTATCACAGATTCAGATCATGCCGAGAAAATATATACCTAAAAATCTTGTGATCTGTGAAGACCAAATAGGTCTCCCTATTGAGGTAATGTCGCCACAAAATTAGTGAAAATAAAATTGATTCTAGCTCTAGATCATGGGTTTCATAGTTATTCTTAGAGGGACCAACTTCCTTTACCTATAATAGGTCACTTCCTTCTGCTACATCAAGACACATACCAAGCCCAGATGGGATGCTTCATATAAAACCCCGAAACATCACACCCTCCTCGGTAAACCAAAGCACTGGAGTAATGAAAAACTTCAGCATTAGGTAACCGAAAACTACCTATCACTATTCAGTCCATAAAAAATACCATTCATTCCTGTTCAATACTATCAATGGAGTTGAAACTCGAAAGAATTTAGAAACAAACCCTTGATAATAGCCTATAATACTGAGGAAGCTATGAACCTTCGCCATGTTCAAGGGTGTTTCCCATGAAACAAATGTATATACCATTTATGGGTCTACTGTCACACCATACTAAGACACCACATGCTTGAGTATGTTCACCTCTCTTGTTCAAAAAATAAAACTTTCCCTAGAGATGGTGGCAATGGAGAACCTATAAAAGATTTCTAAGATACTCAACATGATCCTCCTCTGTCCTCATGAAGATTGGTATATCATCAATGAATACGATGATGAAGCAGTCCATGAACTGATAGAATAAAAATGTAATGTACCTAATTTTTCCATGAGTTCTTTTTAAATATTATATGGAATTACTTTAAGACTAGGTTTTGCGATGACATGTGATTAATAGGCCTGAAGATCCCAGAATAAATGTTTGAAATAAATGAAACAGTCTAATAGTGCACACACTATCTTTTCCTAAAAAGTGGAATAAAATTTAAATGGGTGACTAGATCATAAATCGGAGGGAACCATTGCATTTAGATTAGTGACTTTACCTTAGGAGATGTCTGGCATCGGCCGACATAGGTTGGCTACAAAAGTTAATTTTTGGAAATTTTAATAAAATAAAATAAAATAATATTTTATTTTATTTTAAACATTTTAATGACGTAGTGACACATTTTATGGTTTGAAATAACCATGATCCCAGGGTTAGGATCATAACCCTATAAAAATCCCTGGAATCCTCTAGAGTTTTGGAGATAATCCACCCCCCATAGAGAGCACTCGACGAATGATGACAAATGATCAACTCATGGATCTTTGCATAGAAAGGTCAGAGGATCTCACTGAAGATGATAGAAAAAACACTCTTCATCGATGATTGAGGTATGATTTGTTATTTTAAATTGATTTCTCCCTGTTCTTGGATTTAAATGATGAACACGGATCAACCCATGAACAGGTTGACCCGCGGTTCGATCGTTCTTATGGGAGGGTATGACTTACGAGTTTGTTTTGGGGGATTGGTTCATATTTTATTTTTTTCCTGATCATTATAATAGGAGTGGATCAATTCTATAATGAACAATGACTATGGTTCATTCATATTTTTTTATATGAATTTCCCCTCCCTTTTACCCAGCACATTTTTTGTTCTTTGTGGGGTTATGAACTATGGATTTTTGCACATCTGTTTTGCAGTGCAATGATCCCAAAAAAATATCCGACATCATGATGAACTGGTGGAGGTGTGATGATGAGGTAAGTGGATGAATCAACATGGTTGAGAAGAAATATTTCTTCAATCGTTCTTCATATGGATGATCAAAACGAGTTTTTAGGGTCGATCAAAGGCCTGAAACCAACTGAATCAGCTTTGTGAAGGTGAAACAAACCAAGATAATCAATTTTGAGGCAATTTAATGGTAGGTTATAATAATTTATGATCACATGAGGTGCACTAGTTAAGAACAATAATTTAGGAAATTTCTATATAACACGATGAGTATCCTGAAGAACACAATGTGTGGGGCCGGCACAATGGTGACTATGGTTCTGGGATACAGAGGAGGATGACATGGCGTGTGACCCCTGTCACATAGTATATGAGTCTTTATGTGGGAATATGTGTGTATCTTGGATGATACATGTACATAAGATGTAGTACACGACATGTAATCCACCACATGACTAGACCATGCTAGCTATATAGGTTACCCCGTGTACCCGTACACGGGTTGACAGACATAGATTGAAGATATGTGTTAGCACATGGACAACATACATGGAGTGTCCCATGTATAGTAGGAAATTAAATTTTATTTATCTCACATTCCACGTGTACTAATTCAAAAGATACGATCTTTTCGACACATGCCATTTTACACGAGCAGTACCCAGTGTTAGAGGACACGGTGTGTGACACCTATACATGCCATGTATTTTCTAGTACGAGGCTTGATTCCTTGTCCACTATAACTTGGAAATGTATCTTTTGGATTAGTTTCCAATTTATAATTCCCTTAGAGGTCAGCTATAATTTCCTATCTACTGGAGTATGATCCCTTCACTATGACTTTCTAAATAGAGTCAGGAATCCCCTCCGTGAGGCCTAGAGCAAGATCCTCTATCCAATATTATAACCTATGTAGAGTTAGGTAACCAGCAAAACCAATCCTACCAGACATCTATCCTCTACTTAGTAGGTGAACCTAGATGATCTGTGGTATACGCCAAGGCCCTGGTAGTGATCCTCATATATGTATCATGATATTTACACACTCAGGAGTGTGTTCCCCCAGGATGAGTGAATCTATTCTCTCTTAATATCTATCAATGAAAATATATTTCTCATGATAATTCCCGAGGAAAAGTACTTCTCAGATGGACGTTAGCAGAGATATCAAACTAATGGAGTGAGTTATCCTAGAAGAGTTCTCTGTGGAATCTTTGGATTGAATCCTTAGTGTGGGTATGTGGTCCTTGTGACTTACCTCTAGACTACAGGTCTAGGTTTTGAGTATATATGAATATTTTTCTTTTTTTATATGTTTAATTGTAATATACTATGTAGATATGTCTATACATTTACTTTTATTTATTTATTTGTGGTTTTTGGGACGTCCTACTGAGTATTATTATACTCATCCCTGCACAGGCTTTGCCTACACGTGTCGTGTCTTGTACAGATGAGCATCATTTTGATGGTGTCCAGGGCAGACTAAGATAGGATATAGATTTAAGATTTCCAAAAAGTCCGAGGTGTTCCTATCGATTCCAGTAGCAGTCCTACTATCTATCTTGTTTAAAGGTTGGACTATGAAGTTTGAAGACTCTTTCTTTTTGTGGGCTTGTATTCTGACCCAATTTACTTTACAACACTTTTCTTTTTCTATTGTACTCTTTTGGTTGGTTTTAGTTGTATACATTCATTCTGTTCCCTTTTGTTTTTATTACAATTTATCTTTATGGGCTTAGAGATGTGTGCATGTGTACAAGTACTTAGGCGATGCCTCCCATGTTAGTGATATGCCTACTCGGTGCTAGTCCCCAACCCTTGTCCTATTAGAGGTGGGATTTAAGAGTCATGGTGTGGGCCCCATGAGAATGATTTGTGATAGATTAGTATCAAAGGTGGTCAGTTCTACCTTAAGAACCAAGATTCTATGAGTTTTGGTTTGGGAGAATAGTGTTAAGTGTTTCGAGTTTGGATTTGAGGTTAGGGACCCCAGTGTTGGTGCAAGCGACCGACATATCAATACAAAAGCACATTGATAACTTTATTTTCAGCTCGGTACATGAGAACACTAGTTGGAGGGAAACAAAAATAATGGTACATGCATCATATAGGAATGGGTTGTGGTTTCCATGTCTTTTTGTGTCAGCTATCCAAATATACTCTTTGACCATGATACATCTTGTTTCCTTACAGGATGCCTCCACAATGCATACCAATAATGATTCAGTAGCTCAATCAAGAGGATGACCCCATCATTGAAGAGGCTTTGATTCAGGGACTAGTTTCTAAGGCATTACCTCCAGGTGGAGCACTATCTATGCCACAACTAGTGGGGGTAGAACGTGGTTCCAATACTACCAACAGACAAAGGGTTAAGGCTATGCATGCTCCATGAGTTGTAGACATATATACCACTCAGGTTCTGAGGTGAGCCTAACCCTAAGGAGGGTGAGGACTAGCTTGAGGTGGTGACCAGAGTCTTCCGTCTAGCGAAGAAACCAACATACCATATGGTTATCCTAGGAGAAATACTTATTTAGGGTTCAGTAGGGTGATGGTGGAGTTTGACCATGAAGACACATGACAAGGGAACTCTTTCATGGATGGAGTTTGAGATCCTCTTTAGAGAGGAGTTCTGTCTGGTTATGCTAAAGAAGTATGTGTCCATGATATTATTTAGCTCCAAAAAAGTATTTTGATCCTGGATGACTATTCATAAAGTTTTACAAACCTTTACAATTACTTTATGGATATGGTAAGGGATTATTACTTTAGAGCTCATACCTTCAAGCAAGGTCTATTACGGGACATCTGAGCTAGTGTCATGCCTCTAGAAATTCTAACATATACTGGGATTCTCGAGCGAGATTTAGTGGTCGAGAAATTCTTGGATGAGCAGAGACAACTCGTGGAAATTAATAGAAGGTATACATGTGAAGAGACCCTGACAGCAGGGATCCAATGTTAGGCACAAAGATCAGGACATGAGAGATATCTCAGAAGGTCCCATGAAAGGGGATCTTCAGTCCAGGGCACCCAAGATGGATCCAGTCAACCTAGGGAGATGTGATACTACTCATATGATGGGTGAGTACATCACTCTAGAGACTGTCTAACCCGTTGGGCTGCTGATAGGGAGGTGGTGGACGGACTACCAAGGAAGAGGCAAATAGTGGACTAGGTAGACCCTCCAGGTGGAGGACAAGGCAGAGAACCAGGGAGAGGTTATAGAGGTGACATATATTTTGATATACTCCCACCACCACCCTAGGAGGTCCGAACTAGGCTCAAGGAGTTAAGTGATAGGGGTAAAGACAATTACATGTAGTCGAGGCATATGATATAGGGACTCTAAGGATGATCCGGGGTATGATCCATGTCTTCTCTACCTTATCTTCCGTACTTGTAGACATAGGTCCTAGTGATTCTTTCATCTCCACACGTCTTCTGGAAAACCTTGAGATTTCAGTAGAGCTATTGGCTCAACCCATACACTTGGAGACACCTATAATAGGAGAACCAATGACCACACATCTATTTTGAAAGTGTGATCTTTCCCTTAGAGGTGAGAGTTAGGGTTGGGAGCTCTTGGTGGTAGTGTTGAGGCCTTACGACGTCATTGCCAGCATGGATTGTCTATCTTCACTCCATGCCCAAATTGACTATTTTAAGTGAAGGGTGTGACACATCCACAATGATGGGATGCGTTTTTCCATTTTTGGTGAAAAGGAAACCCAGACAACACAGAATGGGCTCATTCTTAGGAGGGTGCATCCAATCACTCACGAGTTATCTAGATCTACCCTCAAAGCAGTAGCTGTTGAGATCTTTTAGTTCCCAGCAATATTGTTGGAGTAAGAGGATGTCTTTATAGATGAATCTATAGGATTAAATCTCCCTTTTGAGATCAAATTATGCATCGGATTACACCCTAGGATGAAACTGATATCCTCACCAGAATATCATATGGCTCCCACAGAGCTTTTTGAGCTGGGGGTGTAGTTGGAGGATATTTAGAGGAAGGGATTTGTGAGACCTAGTATTTCACCCTAGGAATCCCCGGTTTTGTTTTCCAAGAAGTAAGATAAGGGTTTTAGGTTGTGCATGGATTAACGGTTCCTGAAATAGGTAATGGTGAAGAACAATTATCCATTACCAAGTATTGATGACCTATTTGACTAGCCGAGAGGAACACAATAGTTCTCAAAGGTTGAACTTCGATCGGGTTACCACGAGTTTAGAGTACAAAATGAAGATATACCAAGGATGAATTTCATACTCATCTATGATCATTATGATTACTTGGATATTTCCTTCGGTGTGACAAAAACCCACATAGTGTTTATGGGGCTCATGAACTTGATCTTCCATCCATACATAGACTGGTTCATAGTAGTCTTTATTGATGAAATCCTTGTGTACTCAGTGTCTATGGAGGAGCACATGAGACACCTGTAGATTTTTCTAGACCTACTTTGAGAGGACCTGCTTTATGGGAAACTCTTGAATTTCCAGTTCTAGATTCAAGATGTACACATTTTTGGACATGTAATCTTAGAATATGGAGTAGCTGTGGACCTATCCAAGGTGGAGTCAGTGTTAGCATCGGAGCCACCTAGGAGCTTGATAGAGGTGTAGAGGTTCCTTGGGTTGGATGGATGTCACTGTAGATTCATTCATGATTTCTCCCAGATATCAAAACTGATGAAAGACTTGATTTAGATGGGGTGACCTTTTATATGGTTGGAGAAGTGCCAATAGAATTTTCAGTAGTTGAGGTAGATTTTGATGATCACCTCAATCTTGAGGTTAACTAAAAAGGGTGTCGAGTATGTAGTGTTCTATGATGATTTAAGGACTGGACTTGGTTGTTTCCTGATGCAGGGGAAAGAGGTGATTGCCTATGGTTCACACTAGTCGAGGTTGCTTGAGCAGAACTACATGACCCATGATCTTGAGTTGGCTATGGTAGTCTTCGCAATGAAGATGTGGTGACACTACCTGATGGGTGAGTTCATTATCATTTACTCTGATCATTGGAGCCTCAATTATATCTTATCACATAAGGATTTAAAACTAAGGTATAGGCGATGGATGGAGTCCCTCTAGGATTATGACTTTGAGATCATTTATCCTACTAGGATGGGGAATGTAGTGGCTGATACTCTCAATCGGAGATCGAGTTCATAGTTTTCGAGCTAGGATTTATAGTATTTGGCCTCACTACAGTTATCCTTTTTGGATGGAGATGATGCATATTACCTCCAATAAATGGTTTTCACCAATACACTCTTATAGTGAGTCATGGAGGCACAACTAGGGGATGTATAAAGTGAGGTTTTACATGCTATGTTATCCACATTACATGCTCTTAATAGATAATTGCAACATGGGGAGCACAACGTCCTTTTTAGAGGATAAAAAGTTATACCGGTGGTGTTGTGGGAGGATGTTATGAGGGAGTTTCATACATCCCCCTTGGCAGTACATCATGGACTATAGAAAATGTATCAGGACCTCTAACATTAGTTCTGGTGGACATGGATAAAGAAAGTACTGTAATAGTTCATTTATCAATGTCTTACATGCCATCAGTTGAAAACTGAGCACCAGGTTCCAACGAGTTTAACTTACCCCCTTGAGGTGCCATAATGGAAGTGGTATGAGATATCAATGGACTTTGTGACGAGTTTACCAAAAATTTATAGGGGACACGATCCCATCTGGGTGATCATTGAACGACTCACCAATTTGGTCCACTTCCCAACTATTAAGAAGATGATTTCAATAGAGATATTGAGGTGCCTCTACAGGAAAGAGATAGTTCAGGTTCATGGAGTCCCCTCGATGATAGTCTCAGATAATGATGCTCATTTCACGTCCCAGTTGTGTAAGGGATGTTAGGAGGCTTTTGGGACTCAAATACACTCAAGAACACCATTCCATCCCCATATAGATGGTTAGATGAAGAGAACCATTTAGGTTCTAGAGGATATGTAGTGGGATTGTATCTTGGACTTTGGTCACAGTTGGGAGGACCGCTTACCACTGGTGGAGTTTTCATACATCAACAACTACCACTCCACAATTGGTATGACACCATATGAGGATTTATATGGGATACCCTGTCGGTCACCACTTTGTTGGACTGAACCTAAAGATTTATCACTTATGAGTCTAGAGTTGGTGCCAGCTACCACCCCCTCAGAGAGCTCTTAAAGAATGATGATAAACAATCAACTCTTGGAACGTTGCACATCAAGGGAAGAGGATCTCACTGACGATGATACAAAAAAAAATCTTCATCAATGATTGAGGTAGGTGTTGTTGTTTTCAATTGTGTTTTCCCCATTCTTGGAATTAAACAACAAATGTGGATCAACCCACCTATAGGTTGACCCATAGTTCAATTGTTCTTGCAAGAGGGTTTGATTTTCAGGTTAGTTTTTAGGGATTGGTTCATATTTGATTTTTTTGATCCTTCTAATTGGAGCAAATCAACACCATAATGAAAAATGGATTAGGTTCATTCCTCTTTTTTTAAATAAAATTTTCCTCTTCCTTTGACCCTGTACGTTCTTTGTTCTTCATGGGGTTATGAACGATGGATCATTGTGTATATGTTTCATAGTTCAATGATCCCAAATCATAGATCCGACATTGTGATGACCCACCAGAGGTGAAAAGATGATGGAAGAAGATGAATCAACATGGTCCAGAAAAAATTGTTCTTCAACCATTCCTCATGAAGATAATCCAAACAAGTTTCCAGGCCAATCGAAGGGCCTAAACCAACCGAATTGGCTTTGCGATGGTGAAAATTACTAGGATCATCAATTTTGAGGTGATTTAATGGAAGGTTTTAAGGATTGAAGATATCTCGAGGTGTGCCAAAAAATAATATTGGTTCTATAGATTTTTGAAGAACACATCGTGTATCCTAAAGAACAAATCATGTGGGGCTAGCTCGATGGTGGCTAGGGTTCCGGGTTACAGAGGAGGATGACACGACCTGCAGAACATGTCACACGATGTGTGGGTCCTTATGTGGGACTAAAAATATATCTATAATGATTCAAAGACACATGGTGGAGTACACGACATGTAATCCACCACACGACCAGACCAGGATGACTAGGTGGGTTACCACATGTTCTGGTACACAAGTTGGCAGACACAGATTGAATCTATGTGCGGGCACATGGCCAGCAAACATAGAGTGGCCCTCAGATAGTAGGAGATGACATGTTATTTCTCTTACACACCATGTGTGGTGATTCTACACGATATGATCTTTTTGACATGAGTTGTTATACACATGCAGTACCTGGTGTCAGAGGACACAGCGTGTGACACCTCTACATGCCATTAATTTTCTTTAATATGGTTCGATTCCGTGTCCACTATATCTTGGACAAGTTTCATTTGGTTTAGTTCCCCTTGATCATTCCCCATGATGGTTAAGTATCATTTCCTATCCATAGGAGTATGATCCCTTCAGAAGGAATATCTGTATAGGGTTAGGAATCCCCTCTGAGAGGCATGGAGTAGGATCCTTTATCCATTATTGTACCCTAAGTAGAGTATAATCATGAAAAATCCTACCAGACATAGATCCTCTACTTATAAGGTTAATCTATAATAGTTGTGTTATATTCCAAGGCCCTGTCAGTGATCCCCATCCATGTATCATGATCTTTCCACACATAAGAGTGTGTTCTCCTAGGATGAGTGTATCTATTCTATCTTTAGATCTATTAACCTATCTCTCTCATGATAATTCTCAACAAACAATACTTCTTGGATGTACATTAGAAGAGCTATCAGACTTGTGAAGTGAGTTTTGCTGGATGAGTGCATCTTGGAATCATCAGACTGAATCCTTAGCATGGGTATGCGGTCGTTGTGACTTACCTCTAGAGTACAGGTCTGAGTTATGAGTATATCTGAATATTTTTATCTTGTAATATTTTCTATATAAATATAAAATGTAGATATGAATCTACCTTTACTTTTTTTGTTGCTTTGTGGTTTTTGGGGTGTCCTACTGAGTATTTTTATACTCACCCCTACACCGGCCTTTCCCGCATGTGTTGTGTCTTGTGCAGACGAGCGACCTTTTGACGGTGTCTATGATGGACTAAGACCGGAGAGAGATTTGCGAGTTCTAGAGGTGTTATTATGGCTTCAATTAGTAGTCCCAGTACCTATCTTATTTACAGTTTGGACTTTGTAGGGTTGATAATATTTCTTTTGGCGGGTTTGTATTCTGGCCCAGTTTACTTTACAATACCTTTCTTTCCTGTTTTACTATCTTGTTTGGGTTTAGTTGTATGCATGAATTCCATTACTTTTTGTTTTTTTTACATTTCAACAATGTGGGATTGGAGATGTGTGTGTGTGTATAGGTACTTAGGCGATGCCCTCCATTTTAGTGATATGCCTACTCGGTGCTAGTTAGAAGCCCCTGGCATATAGGTTCATAATACCCATGAACACATTTAGTGTGTTCGTAACAAGAAAAGGCATGAGCAAAAACTCAAAGTTGACATACCTCCATATGAAGGTAGTATTATGGATATATCTATTCTTCAACCATAACTAGTGATATCCTAAACACAGATCGATCTTAGAAAACCAACTTTATCCCCTCATCTTGTTGAAAAGATCATCGATCCATAGAATACTATAACGATTAGTGATTGTAGCCTAGTTCAAACTTCGGTAGTTTATTCACAACCTTAGACTACCATCCTCATTAGAAAATACCATTGGTTCACCCCATGATGATACACTATTTCAGATGAAACCCATCTGTATTAGATCATCTATCCGAATCATCAACCCCTACAACTCATAAGGCACCATATGATATGGATCCATCTTAGTTAAAGAAGAACCAAGCTATAAGCCTATCACAAACTCAATGTCGTGTTGAGTGGGCAGTGTCACAAACTTCTCAGGGAAAACATCTAGGAAATCTCTGATATACATGGGAGGCCCCTCTCTCCATATTTCAAGTAATTCCATATAAAACTCATCCACCATGAAAAGAAGGGGCTCTAAACACTAACTTCTCGCCTTGAAACCCCTATCGCCAAAAAAACCACATGCTATCAATCTATATTTGAGAACATGACTCTCCTATAGAAGTATTTGATAATAGAATGCACAAAATACAACCAGTTTATGCCAAGAATGATATCGTATTACTACATCTAAAGTAATAAATGGTCCACACTTGACTGATGCTGACTCATTATCAGTGAATGTCCCCAGAACAGATCAAATAAACTAGTTTTGCATCTATCTCGCATAGTCAACACCGAGGGATTGAGAACTATCTCTAACTATAGTATTAGAGCATAAACTATAATGGGTGAAACAAAGGAGTTCACAACTTTTGAATAAAAAATGGAACAAAAAAGTTACACAATAATCTGAGTATACTTAGAATGATCTCTGGCCCCTCTGGGGCAGCTGGCTCCACTACTTGCAACTGACCAAACCCTAATCCTTTATCACTCTACTGATGGAAAAACTATGACAATTCTCGAGTATAGGTCCCTAAGGGTGAGGGACATCCTGAGGTTGACCTATACTCTCCCAATATACTCTATCTGGAGCATAATCCTACTTTCCCTACGACTTAAACTATCTCAATTGTTACTGTTTCTAAGGCTAGCACTGAACCTATCCACCTCAACCAAACTGATCTCGAGTAGCCATTGAGCACTGATCACATCAATGGACTCAAAACCCACATATGAAACACATTGGTTTTATATCCCCAGGTTGAGTACAAAAAACCACTATCCCTATATGGCTGGAAGGGAGGCTATTGAGGATGACTCCCTACAAGTTGAAACATCGAAGGCCCTAGTTTCTGAGACCTACCACTAAAAACACTACTCATCATGGGACCCTTCTAGTTACCCTCTCATGGTAAGACTCATCACAAGTAAATCCTCTAAATCACCTCTTCATTCTTTTTAACATCCAAATATATTAAAAAAATGAGTAACTATATTATGGATCAAAGGATGGAGTGGATCCTCAAGATGCCTCACTCGAGACTCCTCATTTGGGAAATGATATGGGGAAAAGAATAGAAGGCCCATAATCATGATTCCAAGATTCCACACAGAAATACTCCCCTGATGAAGGGAGAGTATCTCCTAACTCTTTATATACTTCTTGGTTGATGAAAGGAAATCTTCCCAAAATTCCTTCTGGAAGTTGACCCATGAAACATCTACCTCCTTCCACTCACCAAGGTATAACATACACCACTAATGAGTTATTAATCACATTGGAATAAATATCAAGGAGACTCAATACTACATCAGGTCTTAGATCAAACTGAAAGTGATCTCCAAGTCCCCTAACTAGACCTATTTCTCCACATTAGAGACGCTACCCCATACTTCCCCAATGCCTTCTGCTGGATAGCTCACAACATCCTCTTCCAATAATCATCATCCTTAACTGGATCAACCCTCTAATGATCCACTAGTTCATCCCACTAAACCTCCACTATATTAGAGACACAGAGACAATTATTAGGATCTATATCTAAAAGAGAAACAAATATTTCCTATGCCTGGTAGTATAAAATTTATTATGATTTAATTTAATTAACTTTATTCATTTTAACCTTCTCAAAACAACCCAATTCTAATAGGAGCACAATCTTCATGATAAATTTACCTATCCTAGGATATAACCTATAAGTAAGTCCAAATAACATGGTATTTTAATAATCCCAATGTTCGTGTGCTCAATCATGTGGGGCCTTAAAATATAGTGTCCTTTCTGGTCTTCATATCCTATGTCATGCACCAAGGTTAACTAGAACCCTTTACATACCAACCCATGAAATACTCACTATACCAAATTATAAACTCCATACCATATCTCAAACATCATTTTATGATACCACTCTTTCATGATACCCTCCCTCCAAATATTTCATAATGAGTGTATAAAGATTATGACACCCCGAGTCCCACCTCTAGTAGGCTCCGAGTTAGAGACTAGTATCAAGGGTATAAAAATCTAATGTATCAGAGGAATTAACATCTATAATAATATATGATTAATAGATAAGAAGAATAATCAACCATAAAATCCATGACATAAAATAATAAAAATAAAAAACATCCCACAATATTTGTATAAATAAAACCAATAGAGATAAAAGTCTCCAAAAGTAAATACCCAAAAGAAAGATAAAAAAATGACACAACAACTATCCAAAGGTCTTAGCTAGAAATGTATAGTACGGTCCATGAAGTCCTAAAAGAAAATTGAATGAAATTTTATAGTTATAGGGTGAGAATAAAGCTTTAATTAGTTAGAAAACCAAAGTCTCTTTTACACACATGAAAAGAGAATACTAAAGAACCTGTTATAAAAATAGAAGAACCAAAGAACACCTATATAGGTATACTAACAAAAACTCCAACCTCACAATGGATCACTCACCAAATAACACATCCAAGTATAATATTATAATATGAAGCATATATATTAAGGGTACCCCACACTACTTTCCCATTGATTTTATACTCTCACACCCCAACATCGCACGTCCTGGGGCTCTCACATCTTCGGAATAACATCACAGCTAATCACATCACATCACCCCATAGACACCTGGTACATCATATCACATATCATAACCAGTTTAGTAGGGTATTTTTAACATGAAATAAATCATCCTCATTCCCTCCTTTTAGCATGAACAACCCACAACATAAGGCATCTCACCACATCTCACCTGAACACACCTGGTTTATCAAATATCATCACTTCCCAACTCAACAATTTTTTTTACTTATGGACATCAAAAACCATGAATTCCCTTATCATATCCTAGAAGAGGGAGTAGTGAAGTGTGTGTATAAAACCATCCATCCTCCCACTGATATTTCAGTAAAAACACCCCTGCATGACTATGCAGGTGTCAGTACGTAGTGCTCAGTGTCAGTGGGTGCTTAGAGAAATCCAATGAATATACATGGTATATACATATAGAGTTATAGATTACAAGACCCATCCTTAGGGTTCAAAAAGGCACAAAACATCTCATAGGAACCTCCACTTTTGATGTTAAAACTAAAAGTACAACACCCCATAAGCAAACCACATGCCACAGTTTATATTTTAATTTTTAATTATCATTAATCCATTTTATTTTTTTGCATTACTAACCTATTTTATTTAAACCATTACCTTTAATTTACATATTCAATATTCATTAGCTTCCCATTTCATATAATTATCCATAATTTTAATTCTTTTACTACCCAGGAAACTAGTGTAAGAGACCACCATCGTAGCCCCACCTCACAACCACACCACCACTACCACATCCCCATTTCTTATCACATACATTGTCCCCACACCCCTCACAACATAGCCACAACCCATCCACCACATCATCATCGCCAATCCACAACCCACAACACTACCCACAAACTTATTACAAAACACACATAGCATTTTTTAGATTGTGAATAAGGGATTTGATTCAACTAAACATATTTATTTATGGGTGTTATCACATAAGACATAGTATCATGGGGAATTTAATTTATTATCCAATTGTACATGATTATCCAATTATGATTTAAGTGTTTTCAAAAATGACACAATATGCATTCCACAATTCACATCATAATAGTGCAAGAAAGGACACCCAACAATAATGTTTTCATCCACAATTAATCCAATATAATTCAAGATATCAAATCAATAATAACAAATATATAAGGCCATGCTTCAAAACCCCTTCCCATTTTTTTAATTTAAACAAATTCATGTATATTTCTTAATATATATTAAACATTATTTACAAGAGATAAAAATAATAACCCCATACCGCATGATACACATAACTATAAATGAAGGAATTCCTCTCTGGAATAAGAAGCTTTTCCCAAACATGCTGCACCAAAACAGGGGAAAACATACAGGAGGAAACTGCCTATAGGGAGAACTCAAGCCAATTCTTGGGAATAGGGCTTCATAATTCCATGGAAAAAATCAATTAGAATCTATCATCTCAAGAGAAATAAATCCCTAGAAATATAGAAGGAAGGATCTTCACTTTAAAAATATTATATCTAAAACTAATAGATTTTGATATGGTTTAGATCGGCCATAAAATGTAGATATCATCAAAACTACGTGATTTAAAAATTTGAAAAGGATCTTAATACTTTTTCAAAATAGAGGATATAATTATACAACATTAAAATATCTTTAAAAAACATTAAATAAGGAATTAATCCCAAATTTTCATCGTAAAAGATATCAAAATGGAAAATGAATAAATTTTGGGAAAAAATAGAAACATTGTTCACTAGTCTCCATTGGTAAGTCTCCATTAGTAAAAACGTGTCACCTTTGGTGAGTCACCATTAGTTCAAAATGATTCACTATTAGAAATTCATAGTTAGTTCAACATGAATCACCATTTGTGAGTCACTATTAGTTCAAAATTAGTAACTTCAAGTGAGTCACCGTTAGTTCAAAATGAGTCTCCGATAGTGAGTCACCATGAGTTAAAAATTAGACTCTTCTAGTAAGTCACCATTATTTAAAAATGAGTCGCCACCAATGAGTCTATATATTTTCAAAATTATTTTGGACCATCAAGTTATTTTTAGTTCAAAATGAGTCCCCATGAGTGATTCACCTTTAGTTTCAAATGAGTCACTTCCAATGAGTCACTGTTAGTTCAAAATGAGTTGTCACTAGTGATTCACCATTCGTTCAAAATGATTCACCACCAATGAGCCATCATTTATTCAAAATGAGTCATCACTAGAGAGTAACCATTAGTTCAAAATGATTCACTATCATGAAGTCACTATTAGCCTAAAAAACACCTCAGACTTCCCCCAAACACCAGAAAAATCATATTTTTGGTAAATTAAGGGGCCAATGGTATATGTTGTTATAAAAAACCTTTTAAAATTACATGAACTGTGAAAAAAATACCCATTTAACATCAAATACTCACAACATTCCACTCACAAGTCCCCATTATAATCAAATATCTCATTTTGGTTCTCTCTATTTAACACATGACTTTTGAACATCCACTATGACATATAACATAGAATGGTCCCTTCTAGCTATCTTTTTTATTATCACCACCACTTCTTACGTAGAATGGTTGACATAATCTTCGCACGTTATAATTTCATATTTTCCATTACCTAAAACTCATTCAACCTAGAACACAATATCTGTAACACCAAAGTTTTTATTCCTTATTTTTTGTTGGTAAATTCCCAATGTGAAACATTAATCTTTGAATCCTGGAGAAAAAACTATGGATGTTTTGAAAACACCATAGTATTAGTTTACTTATCCATACTGTGTCACGAGAAATATGGATATATTGTCCTCAATATTATTCCCAAACCCCTTCATGAACATTCTATTAACTCATTATCTATTTTAGTAGTTCCTTCTTTATTCTTTTCACTAAAAACAACCCAAAACCACTAAAAATATGTTTTTTCTCATAATATTAGTATTTGGGTTTGTTGAAAACCCTTGATAACCCTTCAATTTCACCTAATATGTTTTTCTATTGAAAAATATGAGATATTTAAAAGTGACAGGATCCAAGAAATGAAACTTTATTCTTTTAGGTAATGTAGAAATGATTCCCTAATAACCAACTCAAATCCCACATGATTCAATATCATCCTGATAAAAAATAGTAAAATGAAAAGTTCCTCATGAAAAAAGTTCTGTGATGTCCATAAAATTCAACAAATCTTTACTAAAATTATCCCCTTGAATAATAATTCCATCACACTACCCCTTTCAAAAACCTAATCATATGATTTATCCACCTTTTTTATAGTAAATAACAACACCATCATCCTTTGTTTCAACACAACTTTCCCAAAATAGTTTAAGGGTATCTTCCACAAAGTATGTTATTGATTACTTCCCCCTAGTCAACAAAGCTAAATATAACTTCTTTGAAATATCACAACTGAATTTAGAAATCCCTGAATTTAAATTACAAGTTATGTTGTAACTTTCTATAAATAGATAATACCACAGGGGAGTGGGAGTCCAGTCTCCAAAATATCAAGTCGGAGGGAGATAATTCGACTATAAGAGCTAATCGATGCTTCTAAAAATCATTTTATGTAGTGAAATTATCATGATATCTATATGTTGATCATGGGTGGATACATAGTCTAACTTCACCGAGTTCTCCAAATATTTTGATACAAATGCACAATTTATTTGTGTTTTAAATTATTTTCATATTACTTATACAGAAAACACCCATCCATTTCTAAACCAATGATGTAGATATTACCCTTCATGCACATCACTTTAATAATGACTGAACCATCTCTTCATTCAGTAATTTAATTTTTTTTGTAAAATTTCACTGTATGAATTGATTCAAAAAATTAATTCACACTTAGAATATTGTGAACAAGTAATTAAACCAACAACACATCTATTCAAATTTAATCTTTTCATTAAATATTGTAATTTCTAGAGAAAAAAATCTTCAACCCTTCATCGTTGAAAAAAATATATGATACATTTTTTATATTACTCAATTCCACTTACATGATTCTTTCTTCCCATCACTTGGGAAGTTTAACCACTATCCATAATCAATAATTCAGCCCTATCTATAACTTTAAAATATATTTATACTATATTTTCTTTCTTATATATTCATTTCTTGATCCATGCTCAACGATTCCCTTCCTTTGGTGGTATATTCGATGGTTCCACATTCAAATACATTGGTTCATACTCAAATTTTTTGAATACAAAATAACTATGAATTTTTATATTTCTTGATGAAGTTTCAAGTAGCTAATTTATACTTTTTCTAAGTGTAATTCATTACAAATCATTATACCATTGATGTGAAATTCAGGGATTTGCATCTAGATCAATCACACTAAAAAAATATCTTTTAAAAACACATATTTTTTTAAATCATTCTCATCTATTTTAATTAGTCTTAGTCTTTAATGTTAATTTTTCTATGGAATACATATATTGTGTATTACTTATATTTATACAAAAATAAAACTAGTTTTTTGGTCTCTTATTATGTTTATTTTCTCTTTCACATTTTACATTTTTTATATTTTGAGTGTTTCTTAAATCAAACTTATTTAATGGTGTGGGTTATTGTGGTTTCACATTAAACTTTACATATTTTTTCTTATGATGAAGCACTTCAATATATTTTCCATTATCTTTAAACAACTTCACTTATGGGTAAGTGATAAATTTTTAATTTAACCACCCATTTAACTCATTAACATATTTCTCAGACCATACACTTGAATATATATATTCCATTCAAAAATTTATAAGTATCTACTGATCATGATGATTTTTTACATCTCCATGACTTCTTTTTCAAGTTATTAAATTATTTTGACACAATATTTCACTATTTAGGTCAAGTCATTAATGATCAATGCATGATATTTAATTTTGATCTTATACTCAATCACCATTTTCAACTGTTCATGTTTTTCTGGTTTGAGTTTTCATACCTTATCCCTTAATTTAGACTATTATTTTTCTTGTTATATCATGATTAGTTTTGTTCAATGAACCAATACATTTGATTTATTTATGTTTTCCTTCCAAAAATAAATCTCCTCAAGAGTAGCATCCAACCCAACCTTGAGGTCAACTCTTCCCTTAATATTAATGATTTTTTAATTACTATCCTTTGATTAGAGAATTTCTATTATATCCATAATAATTTATTAATTTAGGTCTTTCTAATCCTTAATTTTACCCACCTATATTTCTTATGGGCAAGAATATTCTACTGAATATAAATATTTCTTCTTAAAATGTTTCTAGTATAAACTCATTTTTCATGCCACACTCTTAAAATTTTTCTTTATGGGTTCTTCATCTTTATTATCATATTGTAACTTTATTGGGTGTTTTATGGTAATGTAACCAACTTTATGACACTAAATGAATGAAATTTGAATCTTTCCTTTTAAATTTATATTTCCTCTTTTTAGGATTGGTGATGGTATAGAAATCATCTCATAAACTTCTCTTTCCTAGGGATGTTCTTCCAAAATGAGTATCTCCTTTTTTATGAAGGAAAATTTCAAAAAACTATAATTTGCTAAGGATTCTGTCATTGTTATTCATCTTGTTTAAAAAATAGTTCAATAAATAATTTATAGAATCACTAATTTAGGATCCTTATCTTTAATATCTGATACTATTTTCATAAAACCCTATAGTAATCTTCTCATAATTTAATTTATAATTTTGGCATCATATAGAAATTCTTTGAGTCTATGAATATACAACACAAGAATGTTATCCCAATCAAATAATGAATTTATGATCTCGTTCTGGTGAATCCAAAAATCCTTATTCTTATTCAATTGAACAAAAAATATATCCTTATATACCTTGATGTTTTCTCCATAGTTTTTTAAATGTATTTTATCATATTTAATTTGATGATTTATGTGACATCGCCATTGTGTAAATAAAATTCGATAACTCTCTACTAATTTTATTGAATCCTTTGTAATTGGTATAAATTTTATGCAGATAATTTTATGGTAATCCTCTTCTATCCATGCTGGATGAAATCCCATGAATGGATATTGGGTAGAATTCCATTTTGAATGATCCAAAAAAATATTGCATCATATTTTTCAAAAATTGAATATTATTGTCATTGAAAATGGAATCCACTTAATATTTACTATCATATTTCATTTATTCAAATTGAGACAACTTATCTAGGAACCATACTATTTGATACCACTTGTTGGTCCCATGAAATGTTTTATCCCTTAGGTGGGGGGGGAGAATCAGGGCATGTGGATATTTTACTTTCATTCTTATCCAACAATATTATTCCATTATTATAAGAAACAATATCTCCCATCACAATTAATAGATGATATAAAATAAAAAAATATATGGGAACAATATTTAATATTAGTTTAATTAAACTAGGACAATACAAAGAGTATACACCAGAAATGTGCCAATTTACCAAAAAACTAAGTGCACTACATTTAAAAATTAGAGTGGCTGAACAGACCATCATGGATTACAACCCTTACATGGATAAAGAAATAAATAGTCACAAACTCTTGGTGAAATCACTATTCCTATACGTGATAGACTCTTTAGTATTCACAAACCAAAGATTATAGTACACCAATAATGGTGTATTACTATATTTCACTTTCTTTCACTATAAGAAGTCCATATATTTCCAAAAAGAAAATGCATGGAACATTATTTTGTTTTCACCTATTTCTATCACACTTCATTTATAAATCCCTCTCATTTTTATTTTCTAACATACTATAGAATTTATCTATTGTTATTATCCTTTTTATCTTCACAATATTCTTATTTTTATTTTGAAATAGAAATATCCAAAAAATATTAGGACCAATTTATTTTCTTCCATTTCTAGATATTGTACATGAATTTTTGTTATTTGAGTTTTTCTTCAGTAAGGAAATACCTTAGAGTGATTTTATATAATTTTTTTTCATTGAATTAGGAAATACCCAACCATGATGAAACACCCCCCATGCCTTGGTAACCCCTGGAATATCTACAATTAGAGATCACACTTGTGAAACTCATATGAACTAGGCCCCATGATATAATATAATGATTTATCTTGGAAAACAACCTTCAAAACTCTATGAAACATCTCCACCATTACCTTTTCAATTTATATTAAAAAACATGACACTTACCATTCATGTGTACCTAGAAAAATAAAAATTACCAAGTGGGCCTCCCTAATTATCAAAGGGATTTTAAACATCCAATACAATGTGGTCTCCACTAGCTGACTATTTTACTATAAATATGGCTTCATATATAGTGTAGCTGAGTTAATGTTCCTATTTTACCATTTCCATGTCTGTGTCAACTAAAACTCTTTCAGCCTGGATGATGATCATAACAACCATTCCTCAATTTTAGTAAGTGATTTTTTTAAAATAATATAATTAAATACACATTTTAATATTTCATGTCACATAAATTCAAACTCGATAGTATGAATATTTTTTTAAACTTGGTCAAAATAATCCTAGAATGAGTTTTTAAAATTTTCCCTTATAAATAAAAATTTATGAATAACTGATAGTAGAGTATTTAACTATTTATAATTTTACATATAATAATTTGTTTCAAAATATAGAACTAACCATGAAATTACTATCAATTTTATAGATAAAAAGATAAGATCATTTTTAGGTAAAAAGTGTTTTTGAGAAAACTAGTTTTTTAAATGCTTAATGTATTTCCATTTGAATTAATTAAAATAATCCTTAATGATGAATTATTTAAGATAAATTTAAATATTATGTGTATAAATATATTAATTTAAATATATATAATGATGATTTATAGTGATATAGTTAATGTAAGTCCATCTTATGCTTGAAAGACGTATTTATTGAAAGACCATTTTTCAACACGTTTAAAATTTTATTTTTAAATTAAATTCTTCCCCTTAAATGAATTAAATTTGATAAAATGTATTCCATATTTGTAATTAGAATAATTAATATTATTTAATATGTTTAACTTATTTTTTTTATTCTAATGAATAATAATAACAGTTAAAATTAATTACCACTATTAAGACTAAAATGTGTTTAATTGGGGTTAAACTAAAAAGATAAGGGATAAAATGACCTAAAAATTTATGAAACCCCATTGGTTATTGGTATTTTAAATTTAAACTTATCACCTTTGAATATTAGAAAGTTTTCTATGATAGTGACTTGATATTATTTTAAAACTTTGAAAAATTACAAGTGTGCCACTGACCTCAATTATAAAAGGGAACCTACTCCCGTCGCTTATTCAGACCTATTAAACCATTTAGATCAACCAAATACTAAGGAAATATATTTAAAAAATAAATATACATGTTTTATATTTTTTATTGATAAAATACCAACCCTAGGGTTCTAAATTAGAGATCCAAAGGAGGATTTTCTAAGCAAAGGTAATCATCTTCACCAAACTCTTTCTTTTTTTTACTTCTTATTTTACCACCTTCAATTATGAATTAATAATTTAAATATATTAACACCATTATATACCATATACTTCAATTTTATTTTTTTATTGAATAATATTTATCTATATCCTTGTCCAAAAATGGAAAACAAGACCATTGCTCGAGTGTGAGGTGGACCACCACCTTGCGAACTGATGTAATTTTTTTCCATCATCAACTAACTTGAATAATCATCATGATGGAATCAATTAATATATAAGAAAATTATAAAATAATATTGATTCTAAATTTAATATATCAAATAATTCCTTATCCTTTTTCTTATTAGGGAAATAAAAATTTCTCTCATGCGTACGTACGACCCACCATTTCTATGAATCAATGTGATTAATTTTCCATGTCCAAATTTTGTGAAATATTATAAAAATTATTCAAATGAATATATATGATATTTATAAATTTAATATAATTATGGATATTATGGAAATATATGCTATGCATAATAATCATAACATAAATGACAAAACATAAATGAGAACATTAAGTAATAGACACCCTAAGCAATTATAAATGTGAAAAAAGATTAGAAAACGAGTGATAAGATGTTATAAGAGGATGATATAATATATTATAACTATGAATAAGGTTATTCACTAAAATAATAACATGTTTAAAACCATTAAATATAATTTTAAAGAAAATTAAACTAATTTGAAGCGTTAGGTAAATGATTTAATCTCAATTTACAGTCTATTGAGACATATTTGTTATTATGAATCTATTCAGTTTAATGATTTCTATATAATGCCCAATAATATATTTAATATGAATAAATATTTATTAATGATTATTAATGTTTCAATTCATGTTTTTTTTCTTTCAATGGGTTATAATTTTAATTTTACCAATGAGATAATAATTTATTTTACTATATCATTTTTTGGGAATGCCATAATTTTTGTTGAAGGAATCTTATAATCCATACTTCATAAAATTAATTGATTTTATTATCCTATAGATATTAAATTAGTTTCAATATTTAATTCCCAATTTTAATTTCATTGTAATTTTAATTAATAAAATAATTGTTTAATATAAAAACCTATTTTATTTTTCTTATAATCAGATATATTTATCTTCAATGTCCATATTTTTCAAAAATGTTTTAAAAATGTTATTTTTATTAATAAAATGATTTATTAAGAAACTTTTATGTTACAATTGAATTTTTAAACGGTCTTAAAGAAATATTTCTAATTTTTTCAAAAATTAACATTTTTTACATTATTTTCCAAAATCAAAATGAATATTTTTAATAGATACAACATTAACAGACTTCCCCCCACCATAATTGTTTTTTGATACATAGAATCTTCAATTTTTTTAATTATTTCAAAATGAATACACTTAAATGAAGGCTTATATTAATATTTCACTTTTATTTTATATATCTTTTTAAAGAACAAGATTATATTAGAAAATTTATATTTCTGATGAATTAATGATCATCTCTTACCTATTATTAATTTTGTGGTCGTTAATTTTCTCTTGGAATATTTACATTTTTTGGTGAACATTAAAAATTAAATTTATATTAAATATACATATTATTTATATCATGGATATTATTATTTCCTAAACCATATAATATTTTTAGACATGGCCTTTTACTATGAATTTTAATTGATTAACTAAGGAAAATATTGATAAATATGTTTTATTTACTCAATATGTATATTTATTGACAAATAATATTATTTATGTATTGAATTGATCATTAAATATGTGACGAATTAATTTTAAGTATAGTGACATGTGAGGATCAATATAAGTAATCCCTCAATGAATTTATATGTTGCGTGAGACAAATCAGTCAGAAAATTTAAATGGGCTTTTGGTGTATACCTACCCATGAATTAAACTATCTTAGTATATGGATTTTATAGTGTAGATATCCTAGTACCTGAGATAATTTTGTCCAATATTATCAATTTATTTCATTGATAATTCATTTATTATTATCCATGATTTTATGGCATTAATATTATCCTTGGATGCACTTCTTTCTCAAGTTATTGATCATATGAAATGCGTTTTAATTTATTTACCATTCCATATAAATTCTACTTTATTTACTCAGGATATATTCTACTTCATGTAAACCATAATTAAAATTTTAGATCACCGTTATTTTTTTTTATTTTCCCTAGGATATGAATAACAATTCATTGAATGAGTTGAAGGGTCATGACTGTGTTAAATTACTACATTTTATATTTTATGTTTAATGTAAAACAACCACGTATATATATAGCTTTTCAAGACTATTAAACTTATTGATACTTAATGATGTGATCCCGTGTATATTATTCCAATGAAATAAAATAACAACTGTATCCAGGTTACTGGTGCCAGGGTTATTATAGTTCGTATCAGTAGAAATTTAGTTGAAATTTGAGAACCAGATTTTGGAAAACATAAATTAAGGAACATAACTATATTATGGAATTTGAAGATATATATAATTATTAAATAATATTTTTTTGTTTAGGTATATATTACATGGTTTTACCAATAATAAATCCATGTATGGATATTATTAGTGGATATGGTTTGGCACAGATGCATCTAGGGGTAATAACCCCAAAAAGAATTGGCCAAGTATATCTTATATATAATTATGTTGAATAGTGAATGATACCTTAATGTGCACTTGGTTTTACACTATGAGGTGATATTATTTGGATAAATCTCATTTTCTTTACAAATCATTATTAAACCTTTGGAAATATTCTTATGATTTAAAGATATTTCCAAATAAACAATGTTTATTATTCTGAAATTAAAAATGCATAAATTTTTAATTTATAATAAGTGTTATATCAGATATATATATATTGATTTAAAATTAATAATGATATAATATAATATAGTATATTATATTTTTTTAAATTGAACATGGTCGAAATAATGGTATCAAAACTTATGGCCAATGTAGAAATTTATCTACCAAGAAAGCTAATATAATCAATGATGGAACTGAGAAGATCATCCCTGTATTAGGGAGGATGACCCATGTAATGACTAATAACCTCGAACATATGTAGAAAAACGATCTTCCATGACATGATCACCTTGATTGGATCTTTTCATTTGAAAAAATCCCTATATTTTAGTTCAAATACTAATCCAGTGGAAGCTAAGCAATGGATTAAGTCCCTTAAAAAGACATTTCTATTCTTGGGATATGATTAAATTGAAAACATTATACAAGTAGTATATTTTTTCAAGGGTGATTTTGATTAATGGTGGTAATTGATCAATAATACTAGGGAAGAAGAACAAATATATCACATGGAATAGAGAGCTTTTAAAGTAACATTCTTTGAAAAATATTTCCCTCATGAGAGACGAACTAAAATGAAGAGAATGATCTTTACCTTAATGAAAAAATAAAGAAAAGAGTGTTATGGAGTATGGGTATACCTTTACATGACTTTCCTTGTCTGATAAATATTACATACATAATATGGAAAGTAACATTGACTATTTTTTTGAATGTATTTAGCTGATTCTCTAAAGAGAATTAGTTTCTTAAACTTTTTGTTATATGATGAAATAGTTTTATCTGCCATAAAAATTGAGAAGGTAGTTTATAGATCCTATATATTCATCTGGAATCAAGATAAGTAGATATTGTATGAATAATAATAAAAAGTAAACACATCAAATAATAATAATATGAATAAGAAATTTTCATCTTATGATAATTGTGGAAAAAATATCCTAAAAAATTATTGAAGTTGATGGGATTTATTTACAAGTGTAGAGATAAGGGTTATCTATATAATGAATGTAAGGGAAATAAATATTCCAATTATATACAATGCTTCAATTATAAATAAACAGTTCATTAATCAAAACAATATCCCAAGCATCAAGAGAACTTACTCCAGACGAGTCGAAGGGGAGAAGGCCAAGCTTATGTTATCACTAAATCTAAGGTTGAAGTTCCTAAAGATATCGTGGAATGAACTTTAATCACACCTTCAAATTTAGATAATTATTTATTTTATTTGGAATCCTTGAAGTCTTTTATATATTCTATGGTTTAAAAGAAAATTATATATTTCTTGATCTTTTTAAGAAGGGAGCTATCAATCAAAACTCTTTTTTGAGATCTCACTACAATAAAGATGTGACAAGCAGTTCTTGTTCTGAAACATAAACATACCCTATTTATAGATATTATTATTATACCTATGGTTGAATTCGATATATTCCTTGGTATGTAATATATTCCAAAACATGATGAAAATATTTATTATAGGGAGAAGTAAATTATGATTCATGATAAATATATGGAATTTCATATCTTTAGAGGGGGGACTACAAAATTCAAGTAATGTCTAGATCCACCCCCAATATCTCTTCATAATAAAATTCTTAGAAAAGAAGATAAGACACAACCTACATATTTAGAATGTAATCTTAAAATTGGGGATGTAACTATTTTACAAGAATACATTGTTGTATTTCTTATGGAATTACAAAGACATACACCAAAACATGAAGTTGAATTTTCCATTGATATAATCTCTGATTCAAAACCTATATCAATGAGTCCCTATAAAATGGAAACTGTTTAATAAGAGGAGTTGAATAAAAAACTAGAGGAGTTGTGTAAGAAGGGACTTATGTACTCTAGTGTTTCTCTTTATGGAGCCTTGATCTTTTCATTAACAATAGATAAATATTAATGAGGATATGAATTGATTATTGAGAAATTAATGCTATTATGATAAAGAAAAGTATCTTTTACCTCACATGGATGAAATATTCAGTAAAATTCATAGAGGAAAATATTTTTAAAACATTAAACTTCATTATATATATCATCAATTATGCATAAATAAGGAATATATTCTGAAGAGAGAATTTCAAACAAGCTATAGACATTATGAGTTTACATAAATTCCAATTGGATTTACTAATTCACCCTATATTTTTATAAATATGATGAACATAATATTTAAGGAATAACTAGATTATTATTTTTTGGTATTTTTTATGATATCTTGATGTATTATAATGGTTATGGGGATGATGATAATCACTTGGTAATAATTTTTGAGACTCTTTGAAGAAAAGAGTTATATGAGAAATTTAGAAAATGTGAATTTTGGATTCACATATTATCTCAAGATATGGAATCTCAGTTAATCATATAAAGAAAAAGGAAGTGAAATAATGGAATACACCAATAAATATAACCAAGGTACATACTTTGATTTCTTTAGAAGGTTACTATCAACAATTTGTTCAATTTTTTATGGATTAGATAACCAGTTTACCAAGATTAAACAGAAAGGGTTAAGTTATTATGGATAAAATAATGTGAGTAATGTTTTGAATAATTAAATAGGATTTTGTTCAATGATTTTATTTTTTACTCTACTATCAGGAAAATATTGATTTCTGATATATACTAATGCTTCGAAGAAGGAAATTTATTATTTCCCTATAAAGAATGACAATGTTATTGTATATGCATCAAGGTATTTAAATACTCTTCAAAATAACTATCCAACCCACAATCTTGATCTAGAAGTGGTACTATTTTCTTTGATGATATTGAGATATTATCTCTATAGTGAATGATTTGAGATATACATAGAACATAAGAGACTAGAATAAATCTTTTCATAGAAATTTCTCAATATGGGCTAATGTGATTGATTAAGCTACTCGACGATTATGATTTCTAAATAAACTACCACATATGTAAGGAAAATAAGGTAGAAGATATAATAAATAGGAAAGATCTGGGAGTTATGAACAAAATGAGGATTTTCATGGATGTAATATTCATGGACTTAGTAAAGTTGGATATATTAATTATTAAGGAAGGGATACATCACTCCTTTTTTAAATGATTCTGAAACCATATTTATTAGAAAATATAAAATTCTCTCAATATGATGATGGGCCTTTTTAAAAGAGAATTAATGTCAATAATGATGGTAAATTGAAATACTTCGTATATGAAGAAGAAATTATGAGATTTGGAAAGAGACCATATGTTCCATCAATACCTGAGATAAAAATTGATGTATTAGATGATGCTCACAGCTTGAACTTCTCTATAAAACCTGGCAGTAGCAAGGTGTATAGGGATATGAAGGAAAATTTTTGGTGGGATAATAAGAATTGATAAGTTAATAATTATATATCAATATACCAGGTTTTTTAATAGGTGAAGGCTGAGAGATAGTATTCTAGAGGATTAATGTGACCTCTAATAATTTTCTATGAAAATGGGAAGAAATTTCTATTGAATTTGTCACTAGATTACCAAATAATCCTAGAAAGAATGATGCAATATATGTTTTTTTGATCACCTATAAAATTATAGACATTTAAACATTATAAGAGAAGTTTTATCGCTTCAATTACTTTCATGAATATATATTAATTATGTTATAATAATTCATGGTTTACCAATTTAAATTGGGTTTGATGATGATCATCTATTTACATTGAAATTATGGAAAATTCTTTAGAAGGCTCTTGATACTGAGCTTCATTTGAGAACTCATACCATCCTTAAACTAATGGAAGATCCACAAGGACAATTCAAACATTATAATACATTTTTAAATTGTGATCACTTGACATTAAAGTTTTGTAGGATCAATATTTACCTATTGTAGTTTTTTTCTAACAATTGTTTCTATTCAAGTATTTGAATAGAACCATATAAATAATTATATAGAAAGACATGTCATACAATAACTTATTAGGATAAAGTTGGTGAAGGGAAACTTGTATCCCTATAACTTGTTTTGGAGAAAAATATAAAGTTAAAGTATATTATAACTCATATTAAAGAATATCAAAGTAGGAAAAAAGAGTTATAACATTAATCGAGGGAAATATTAAGAATTTTAAGTGGGAGATCATGCTTTCTTGAAAGTATCTCAATTAAAGGGTGTTATAATGTTCAATAAGAAATGGATAATGAACCCTACGTATATCTTAACTATTGAAATTATAGAAATAATTGGAGTTTTGGATTACCATTTATCAATTCACAAAGTCCCTATAAAGTATATGATGTGTTTCATATACCATTATTAAGTAGGTACATGCTAGAACCAACAAATATTCTCACTATAAAGAAATAGAATTGAAACCTAATCTATCATACTGTGAAAAGTCCATATAGATTATTGAAACTATAGAGAAATTATTAAAGAATTAAATTTATCAAAAGTTAAAGATACTTTATATAAATCATAAAATATAAGAAGAAACATGGGAAACAAATGTTTTTTTAAAGATAAACCACATTCTTTCGTTTAGAATGTAATATCTATTACAATTTTGAGGTTGAAATTTCTATAAGAGAAAATAATGTTACACCCCAGAATTAATTATAGTAAATGAACATTCAATTTTAATAAAACTAAAATACAATGAACATTTTAATATTTCAAGGTAAAAAAATTCAAATTTGATATTATGAATATCTATTTTGAACTTACAAGTTCAAAATAAGACTAGAATGAGTTTTTTAAAATTTCCCTTAGAAATAATATTTTTTCAAAAATTAATAAAGTAGTATTTTAAATTTTACTCCTTTTACTTATAATAATTTCTTATAATATTCGTAATTAACGATGTATTGAATATCTAATTTATATTAAAAATATTAGATCATTTGGAGGTAAAAATGGATATTTTTTAGAAAACTATATAAAAAATGAATAATGTCATTTGATTTTAATTAATTAAAATAATATTTAATAATGAATAATTTAATTGATATTTAAAGATTATACATATAAATATCTAAATTTAAATCAATGTAATGAATATTTCTAGTAATATAGTTAATATAAAATCATCTTATGTTTGAAAAATGCATTTCTTGAATGATTAGTTTTTGACGTGTTTTATGAGATTATTTTTAAAATAAATTATCCCAATTATATGAATTGAATTTGATAAAATGGATTCTGTATATAGAATATTCATAATTAATATAAGTTAATCTGGTCAGATTAACTTCTTTTTCATAATGAATGATTAAAACAGTAAAAAATGATTATTATGGTTAAACTTAAAAAGGTTTTAGTGGGGGTTGAACTAAAAATATAAGAGTTAAAATGACCTAAATACTTTTTTAAACACCATTAGTTGGTTTTATTTTTACTATAATCGTATCAAAATATAATATGAACCATTTTGAATACATTTTTCTATGAAATTTACTAGAAATTATATTAAAACCGTGAAAAATTAGCAGTATTCTAATCACTTAAATTATAAATAGGAACCTTCTTCCCTCACTTAATCACAACTATTAAGCGATTTAACTTTAAAAAACCTGAAACAATCTATCCCAAAAAACCTTATCCATTTTCTGGGGCTTATTTTCTTCCAAAAAATACCAATCCTAGTGTTATCAATATGAGATCCCAATGAGTTTTTTTCTATGAAAAGGTAATCATCTTCACCAAGATCTTTCTTTTTCACTTCATCTTTTACTAACTTAAATTATGTATTAATAATTACTATATAACAACAATAAAATATACAATATTCTAAGATGTTATTATGTTTCTTATAGAATATTTATCCATCTCTTTCTCTATCAAATGAGAAACAAAACCATCACTCAAATGTATGACGAACTACCTCCTTATGAACTGATGTAATTTATTTTCCATCACCAAATCACGTGTTTAATAATAATTATGGATTAAATGAATATATATGATAATCATGAAATAAAATTTATTAGTTTAAATTAATATATCTTCAACTTATTTACCCTTTAACCCATTAAATAAATGATAACATATCTCGTGCTTACATACAACCTACTATCTCCATGAGGGGATGTGATTAATTTTCCATGTTCAAATTTCAATAATAATTATAAAAAAATAAGAATGAATAAATGTTATACTATTAACTTTAATATTATTCGGTAGATTATGGGACTATATACTATTCATAAGAACTGAAACATCCATAAGAAAACATGCTTGAGAAAATGAAGTTGTAAACACTCAAAACAATGATAATAATGAAATATTATTAGTAAAAAGATGATAAGAAGTTATAGGATGTTAATATATGATCTTATAAATATTAATATAGTTCTATAATAAATTAATAACACGTTTAAAACCATTATAAAAGACCTTAATTCACATTCATATAAATAGAAGCATGATGTAAGAGAATTTATCTCAATTTATACTCCCATGAGACATATTTGTTATTATGAACATATTATATTTTATGTGGTGTATATATTTCCCCACTGATATATTTAACATGAATACCAATTTATTCAATATTATTAATTTTCCAATTTAGTTTTTTCCCATAGGAAACAATTTAAAAGTTACTAAAGATGTATGCATTTATTTTACAATATAATTTTTTATTGTATTTCTATAAGTTTTGTTAAAGGAATCTTATAATACATCTTTAATAAAATCCATATATTGTAAATTACTATGGATATTTAATAATTTTTTTTAAATTTTTCTTCAAAATTTCCTCTCTTTTTCACTTTAATCTAGTAAAGAAATGTTTAAAAGTAAAAATTAAATTTATTTCTCTTTTAATGATATATTTTTTCTTCAATGTATATTTTTTCCAAATTATTTTATAGAATTCATTTTTATGACTCAAATTATATATTATGGAAATTTTATGTTTTAATTTAATTTTTAAAAGGATTTAAAGGGATATTTCTAATTTTTATGAAATTTTCTTTTTAAATTTCCTTATAAAATTCCAAAGGATTGTTTTTAACGTATATGGTGTTAACGAAATTACCTTGTGATATATCTATTTTAAGATAATTAGATTCTTCTACATGTTTTAAATTGTCTTACAATGAAAACTATTCAATGAAAGAATATTTTAATTCTTCACTTATTTTTTTCTGTAAAGGATATGATTTTATGACAAAACCTATACTTCTAATGAAATTATGTTCATCTATTATCTCTTTTTAATTTTGTGATCATTGTATTTCTATTAAAATAATTAATTCTTTATGATCACTAGACATTAAATTTATCTTAAATATTCATGTTATTTATGTCATGTATATGATTATTTCCTAAACCATATACCATTCTTATATATGGTGTTTCACTATGTAAGTTATTTTAATCAATAGGGAAAATATTTATAAATATGTAATTATTTAATCTTTATGGATATTTATGATAGGTAATATTTTTTAAAAATTTAATTGATCATTAAATATATGTGGAATGTAATAGAAATGATAGTATGGGTGGGGATCAGTTATATATATCCTTCCTGATTCATCAACATGTTTGACGAGATAAATCATCCAACCAAATTAAAAGCATTTTTGGTGTATACCAATAAATCAATAAAAATTTCATGGAATAGGTATTTAACGATATAGAATTCATGATGTTTGGGATCATGAAATAAAATATTATGCATTAAATTTATTGAGAATTCAGTTATTATTATCCATGTGAATATTGTATTGACATAATCCATGGATTCATTACGTTCTCATGTTATTAATTAAATGACTAATTTTTATAGATATTTACCCATGACATATTATTCTATATCATACCCTTACTAAGTATTTGAGATCACCCTTATTTTGTTTCTTTTCCCTAGGATTTGAGAAAGAATTATTTAAATGATTTCAAGGGTGCCAAATGTTTTTATTACTACGTTTTATATTTGTTTTCAATTGTAAAAATGGGAATCATGTATGTATCATGTTATTAAAGAATTCTAAACTGATCAATCCTTTGTTATGTGATCCCTTTTTTATTATTCCAATGAAATAAAATAACCACAGACACTATGATACTGGATTCAGGTTTGTTATAATGACATCTAAAAATCCCATGCTTGGATTCCCTATTTTGAATAAGAAAATTCCCAATGAAAAACACTAATCTCCAAAGAGTATTGAAAAACCTTTATTTATTTTTTTACCACTACTACTATGATATCCTTCTCTATAGTGTGGTACGATGATTATGGGTATACCAACCTCATGATTATTCAAAAACTCATTCACTAATACAAAAATGGGCAAGGGAAGCGCCCCCTTATATCAGTGCTAAGCAAAACCGATGATAAAGGTTACCATGTATCAGCGCTAAAATTTTAGCACTGATACAAGTGTTCTTTATCAGTTCTTTTCTAGCATTGATATAGGGTATCTTTATCAATGCTAGAAAAGCGATGATAAAGAGGCCCTGTATCAGTGCTACAGTATTAGCACGGATACAGGGTAACCTTTATCAGCGCTAAATAAGCACTGATAAAACAACCCTATATCAATACTAGAAAAACACTGATAAAGACTCTCTGTATCAGTGCTAAAATTTTAGCACTGATACAAGAATGATTTATAAGCACTTTTTTAGCACTGATAAAGAGTACCATTATCAGCACTAAAAACGCACTGATAAAGGTTACCTTTTTCAGCGCTAAAATGTTAGCCTTGATAAAACCTTAGTCCATTTTTTTATAAAGTCGGTCGCATAGTGACCTCATTTTATCCCGACATAAATCTCTTAGGGTACTGGAACCCTGCGAATCCCCTCTGCCACCTGCTGAGTTCTCGCTGCCGGACCTCCACCACCCTCGCTTTTCTTTGCCGGTCCTCCACCGCCCGCAACGCCCCTTCGGTTTTCCGTTCGTCCGCCGCCCGCAACGCCCCTTCGGTTTTCTAGACCTCTGCCTCCCGCAATGCCCGACTTCTTGTTGCCGAACCTCCGCCACCCTCGGTTCACATTGCGAGACCACCGCCGCCCGCAACTTCCTCTTCGGATTGCCAGACCTCCACCACCCGCAACGCCCTGATCTCCCTTTAAGGCATGCTTTCCAAATATTTTTATTATATTCATCTTGTTGTTGGTGGAATCATTTAATTGGGTTAAATCATTATGGTTATGGTGTTTAGTTGCATCCTTAGGGCCTTTCCTTAATTTAGTTGGTGGTTTCATTCCGATTATGTGAAGATATCAAGAAATAGGTAGGTTGTTCCATTATTTGACATTGTTTTAGGTGTTTAATATGATTTATTTGGTTCTAAAATGGTTTTATAAATTGTCTGGGTTATGGTAGACATGTTTTACAATTTTTTTGTTGTGCGTAAGGGTTTGATAATGACTTGACTATTGTAAATGGTTGTTTTTCATGTGTGTTTCTATTATTGGAAGTGTGATTGTATAAAATAGATATAATTTTATATAGGGGGTGGAATTGAGCACAATAGAATCCTAGTTATCTAGGTGGGTAGACTGGGTCTAGTATATTAGGTGAATTTGTCAGGCCGATGATTTGTATTCCTAATAAGGATATACATAACAACACTAACTAAACATTCATGTTCTAGGGATTGGAGGCTCAAATAGGACCTTCATGTCTAAGAGATGTGATCACCAAGAGTACGAGGATCCTAAGACCCTAGTAACCATAATACCTTACAGATTTTCTATAGTGCTCATACTATTCTTACCATTATCTTGTCACATTTACTATCTCTTTTATTTAAAATAATGTTTTAATTAAGTTGTATCTTTATTTTTCTTACAAAATAACATGTTAATTTTTATCATAATGTCATTACATGGAATCTATTTTTGTTATGTCCTACTAGGTATTGGCTTAAACCTTATATACTCCCTCAGGTATATGTAGACCTTCTTTTGTTTTACCTGGTTAAAGGAAAATTTCCCTTGGTGGTGATGGTGCATATATGTTCTAGTAGTTCCCCTTTTGGTGACTGTTATTGGTTGTGGAATGGGGATGTTGACACTCATGTTTCATAGAGGCTTGGTTTTATTGTTGGTTCCCTTACTTTTTTTTGTTATTTTGGTTTTGGTTGAAATTGTTAAATGCTTATCCCCTATTGTAGTGTTATCTTTTGGTCTATTATGTTTTGAAATTTGGTTATGATATGGTGTTTCATTATTATGTAATATTTATGGATTTTTACATGAAAAAACATTCCAATAGTGTTACTCAATGCCTAGGAACTAGTTACAACCCATGGGGATTGGTAATTTCTTTTAGACCTTCCCATGAGTTGGGTCAGGTGTCAAGTGGGATGTCAACCTGGCCTAGCTCATGACAAGAAGTCTACACCATAGTATGGTTGTCTAAATTCTTTCTTTACCGTGTCCATGGGAGGTTGCAACATGGTATCTATTTTTATAGTCTTAAATTCCATGATCCCCATTTTATATTCTTTTTTCTCCTACACAACTATCTGTTGAAATCTTGATTCTTTAAGGATTACAAGAGTCATTTTAACTCCTCCAAACTCCCTTCTTCTCATATTGAAGCTCTAGTGGATGTTTTTGGTTTCTCTCTGATAATGGGATATCTCATCGATGGGAAATCCTCTATCTCCTCTTATATCCTCCTTATAGAGTGATAGATTATCATATTTTTAGTGAATCTAATATTCTTTTTTATGAATCTTGATTATAGGTTAGACTACTTGATCTCCTTATAAGGAAGTGGTTCTCTTCTACTATATTTAGAAGTCTTGTTTTGTGTAGTTGAACTATAAATACTAATATTTGAGATTAAAATAAGATGGATATGAATAAAGATTGGATGGATGCTAATTGTTTAACAATAGAGTACGAGAACAGAGTGAAAGAGTTCATCAAATTTGCAAAGGATCACGCAAAGGATCCTTCTCAAATCCTTTTTCCGTGTTTACGTTGTTGTTATTCTAGACCACTTACTCCAGAGGAGTTGGAAGAACATTTGATATGTCACGAAATAGATCAAAGTTATAAATGTTGGAATTAACACGGAGAAAAAGCGAATGTAGCTACTGGTTGGGATAAAACTGCATTTTATGGATCGTCAGATATGAATACAAATATGGAAAATGAAGAAGACAGTATGGAGGATGTGATTACAGATTTCAATGATGCTCAAGATCGTATTGAGGAAATGAAAAAGACAATTCAAGATGAACTCCGTGATTGCCCAAAATTGTTTGAGAAGTTAAAGAGTTGTGAAAATATGCCATTGTATGGTGCTTTCACTAAGTATACAACATTGTCAGCTGTACTGAAGTTTTATAAATTGAAATAATGAAATAGATGGAGTGATATCAATTTTACGGAACTAGTTGCTCTCTTGAATGAAATTCTCCCGAAAGATAATGAGCTGCCAAGCCGGACATATGAAGCTAGACGAATGCTATGCTTGATGGGAATGATTTATAAAAGAATACATGCCTACCTGAAAGACTGTATATTGTTTCACAAGGAGAAAAAATCACTTAAAGAATGCCCAAAGTGTGGTGCTTCTCGATACAAGAAAGATAAATCCAATCCTACGAAAGTTGTATGGTACTTTCCAATCATTCCAAGGTTTAGGCGTCTATATAGAAGTGAAGAAACTGCAAGATAATTATCATGGCATGCAGATAAAAGAAATAAAGATGGGTTATTATGTCATCTGGTCAACTCTCCTCAATGGAAGGAAATTGATCATGAGTATCCTGAATTCTGAAAAGAGGTGAGAAACCTTCATCTTGCATTATCTACAGATGGAGTGAATCTTTTTGGTTTTCAAACCAGCACTAATAGTACATGGCCTGTTATGTTGGTAAATTATATCTTGCCACCCTAGTTATGCATGAAGCAGAAATTCATCATGTTATCTATGCTTATATGAGGACCAAATCAACCGGGTAACGATATTGATGTTTATCTAGCTCCTTTGATTTAGGATTTTATGTTATTGTGGGACTCAGGTGTAATGTTGTATGATGCTTATAAAAGTGAATACTTCACGTTGAGAGTGATTTTTTATGGGACATTAAATGATTTCCTTGCTTATGGAAATTTTTCAGGCTATAGAATTAAAGGAATTCAAGGGTGTCCCATGTGCGAAGAAGATATAGAATCAATTATGTTGAAACATTCATCAAAATATGTGTTTTTAGGACATCGTAGATTTCTACCTCATCGGCATAAGTACCGATCTTGGACGACATCATTCAATAGAAGTTCAGAAAAATGCACAAAACCATCTCCACTAACACGTGATCAGATGTTTGAGAAAGTAAAAGATCTGAACACTATTTTTGGTAAACCATTTTCGAAAAACCTTATGAAAATCAGTTGAAAAAAGGGTTCAGTTTTTTTTGAATTACCATACTGGAATTGTTTGTATGTGAAACATTTTCTTGATGTGATGCATGTGGAAAAAATGTATGTGATAGTGTTATCAGAACGTTACTAAATGCCCCTGAAAAAACAAAAGATGGAATTAAGGAAAGGTTGGACATTGTTGAAATGGGAATATGAGAAGAGTTGGCTCCCATGAAGGGTGAAAATCGAATGTTTCTTTCTCCAGCAGCTTATACTATTTCTAGGGCGGAGAGATATTAGTTTTGCAACTTCTTAAATGATGTAATGGTTCCATAGGGGTACTAATCAAATATCAAGAACATTGTGTCAATGAATGATTTAAAGTTAAAAGGTTTTAAGTCACATGATTTCCATGTTTTGATGCAAGATCTAATTACTATAGCTTTACGTTGCATTTTTCCCAAGAATGTTCGTCATATGTTAACCAAACTTTGTTTATTTTTCAAATCTATATGTAGCAAAGTTTTAGACCTGGGGAAATTTCCATCTATGGAAAAAGAAATTGTAATCATATTATGTGAATTAGAAATATTCTTTCCGCCAACATTCTTTGATATGATGGTTCATTTGATGATTCACTTGGTGAGAGAGATTAGACTTTGTGGCCTTGTGCACTATAGATGGATGTATCATGTTGAACGATATATGAAGATTTTGAAAGGGTATGTCAAAATGAAGTTGGCCAGAGGGTTGTACAATGGAGTGATATATTGTTGAGGAAGCCATTAAATTTTGTACTGAATACCTATCTGATGTGGAAAGCATTGGTCTCCCGAAATCTTGTCACACTAGACGCATTGAGGGTGAGGGAATTTCTGGAAGAGAAGTTGTGACAATCAGTATTACAGATCGGGAGTAGGCTGATCTTAATGTTTTTCTTAATAGTTGGGAGTTTTCTCCATATATTGAAACTCACAAAGAAAGTATTAGGCAGTTGAGTCCATCGAGGGCTGAGAAATGGTTATCAGATACACATAATAACCAGTTTATAGGATGGTTTCAAGACCATGTTTTTATGCAGTTGGATAAGAATCCAAATTCAATTTTAGAATGATTTCGATGGCTAGCCGCTGGACCAAGTGTGTATGTATTATCTTACAGTGGTTATGTAATTAATGGTTATACATTCTATACAGATGAACATGATGAAGATAGTACCATGCAAAATAGTGGAGTTACAGTAGTGGCTGAAGCGATGCATGTTTCTGGTAGTAAGGACAAAAATCCAATTTATGCAAATATGTCATACTTTGGCATTATCAAACTAATATGGGAGTTGGATTATATGACATTCAAATTGCCAATTTTTCAATACAAATGGATTGATAACAATAGTGGAGTTAAAATAGATGAATAGGGATTTGTGAAAGTTGATTTTAGTAAAGAAGGGTACAAAGACGAACAATTTATAATGGAATCACAAGCGGTATAAGTTTTTTATGTTCCACATCCTGCAAACCAAAAGTGGTCGATTGTTCTATTATCGTCCAAAACTACTGAAGGTTCCGATGAAAATTAAGTTGAGGATGATCCTTTTAGTGGTACGTCGCAATCATTTCGGAGCGGTCCCAATGTAGACGATGTTTTGTATGTTAGAGGAGACCACAATGAAGGTGTCAAATCCCTTCAACCTTTGAAAAAAATAAAGAAAGTTCAGTAAATAGGTTATATTTTGTTTGTAATATAGATCTTGTTATCTCATGTTATTATATTATCCTTACTGAATTTATGTAATCTGAATTAACTATTCAACCACTTTTATAGATAACGACTTCTACACATTCTGGTGCTCCTAACCTTGATGCTGAACAAGTCTCTCAAGCAGCTGCTGCTGCGGCTGCTGCTGCTGTGGATGTTGCTGCACCTGCAGCTCATGCTGCTTCTACTGTTTCTCCTGCTGCTACTCCTGCTCCTCCTGCAGATGCTGCTACTATTGTTGCTCCTGCTGTGGCTCCTGTTGCCCCGGCTGCTTTTCCTACTATGACACCTACTGCTCCTCCTACTGTGGCTCCTACTGCTCCTCCTGCTGCGGCTCCTGCTGCTCCTGCTGCTACTACTGCTGCTCCTGCTGCTGCGGCTCCTACTTATCTTAGTGTTGAGGTCCAACAACCATCAACAAATGCTATTGATACCATTCTAGATGAATATATAGATGATGTTGATATTTATGAAATGGTCAGGAATGAAGGACCGGCGTTGTAGAAAACACAGGTGCATCGTAGTTTGATGGTGTTAGCCAAAATTCTTAAGGCGAAAAGCAAAGGCATCAAATATGAAGTTGGATGGAGTGCATGAGGCCAACGTGTGAATCCCAACAAGGCTATGTTTAGCAGGTACATTGGAGTTTTCACTCGGAAACGCATGCCGATTAACATAGATTCATGGCACCATGTTGTGTCCAGGTTGAAGGCTGTGATCTGGGAAGAAATTACAGTAACATTATCAATTTATTTCTTAAATTTACTAGCAAATAAAATAATGAAACAATGTCTTACTCTTCTCAATCTCTTGCATAGTACATTTATAGTAGAATATTCACACAAGGATTATGTACTAAGGCCTGTAGGAAAGATTCATCGAGGATTTCATACTATTTTAACAAGATACCACCTGAAATATTGTAAAGGTAAAATAAACCCACACCCACCCATTGTCTACGCTCACCTGATATCCCAAGAAGCGTGGGATGCATTTATTGGCCTTCGTGGGAATGAGAAGTTTCAGGTACATTGTGGGTGATAATACATTGTTTGAGGATAGCTGTATTCATCAATTTGATTTTCAATATTTCATTTATGAATCAGAAACTCTATACTAAAAATAAGGAACGTGGATCAAAACCAATATACCCTTATCGTAAAGCAAGGATGAGGTATGCTTCATTAGAAAAGAAAATGGTACGTATTTTAAATATATAGTAATATTGTTAGGTTCCAATAAACAACGTCATAATTATCTTTCTATGTTTATATGTATATTGATGAGTCTAAAACCAAATGCACTTCCATCCAACGTCATGTGCTATGGAAGGAGGAACATGTGAAAAAAGAAGATAATTTAGTAGATGAAAGCACATAGAAAGTGTGGGAAATATGTGTAAGTATGACATGACGATAAAAAAATTTGTTTAAAATTGCTATTACATAAAAATAATTAGTTATTTTTCTATATCTGACAGTCACAAGAAATCAGCTACTCCTGTAGCTTATACGGACCTATTATCGATGGCTTTGATGCAGCCAGAAAAATATGGTCATGTCAGAGGTGCGGGGTTTGGGGTGACACCCCAAGTATATTTTGAGAAGAAGAAGAAAAAAGGATGATACAGATGAAAAATTGGAACAATTGAGAGAAAAAATAGAAACCCTTGAAGAACGATTGCAATGGGAGGGGGAGTTTCTAGCAACTTTTATGGATGTGAAGCAAAGGGAAGACACAACTCAGGAACAACCACCGCATGAACATCCCGCCCCACCCCCACCAGATTTGAGGTGAGCCATTCGCCTCAAAGAACTATCTTAGTTGTGGTAATCAATATTATAATAATTGTTCCCATGAAATATGAATCAGACAAACACTGATAATTTTTCTATACTGATCTTCTACAGGGTGATAATGATTGTGATTTATATCTGTCAACACCCACCTATCACCTTGTAGAGAGGGCTACAGTGTTCAATATCCCAGATGCCACACTGCATAATAGACCACTTCCGAAAGATCATCTAAAAGTGACGATTACTGTAGCTCAAGATCCAAATGCAGAGCTACCTATTCCACTTGATGACAATGACATTCATACGGTCGAAAAGGCTATTGGTACATTCATTGCATGGCCGTCACAACTTGTAAGAGTACACGCAGACAAAAAGGTATTTATTTCTTTTTCTTTTCAAACTAAACCCATAACAATTAATGAAAAAAGGGACTGAAGTAATGTTTGTTGTTATAGATAGAGAAAGGGAAGGGGGTGACAAACGTTGGCTCAAAACCATCGAAAGGATCGACCAACCGATCCCAAGGAGCTACTAAAAGCACAATAACACCACATATTCTCTATCCACATTTACTAACATTGAAGACTCATGTGGATACAAAGCTAAAAGATGGTAATAGTCATATAGTGGTTTTCGAAGAGAATATATATGGAGGGGAAAGTCAAGATTTCGTTGCTGCTAAAAATGTAAATGAAATCCTTGAAAATGGTTGGATATGAATTACAGTTGTAAATGTATATATGAGGTATGTTTCCATGAATTGATTTTCTAAAAGCTGATCTAATGTGAAAATTATGACTAAATGCATTTTATATTGTTGACAGATGCATTTATGAAAAACAATTGAAGGATTTTTTCCATGATCCAAGATTTGGACTGGTTAGTCCTCAAATCACATCAACCCACCTAACAAAAATAGATCCATAAAAAAGGGATGAAATAGTGGACGACTTGCTGAAAACATTTGAACAAAAGATTACAGATGACAGACTTTTCCTAATACCAACCATACAGGGGTAATAATCTACGATTAAAGCATATCAATTATATTTTAACTTATTTTATTACTTATTCATTTTTTTTGTTTTTAGGCAACATTGGTTGATAATTGCGGTGAACTTGGATACTCTGAAGATTTATTTTCTAGATTCAAAGAAAGGATATCCATCAAACCGACCACACATGATGGAGTTTGTGAATCTGTAAGACACTACATCATACGTTTTAGGTCTGAACATCATGTAATATAATTTATATTATCTTTTAATGAGGATTCTGTTATGAAAGGGAGGTGTATCATTATCTTTGAAAAAAATGAATGAGGATAGGGGATAAGCATAGGGAGGTGAGCAAGTACTACGTCTGGACAAATATCCGGGTATATATAATAAATTTCACTATCCAAACACATCTCAACATAATTTAGTTATTCTTCTAATGATCAATTTTTTTGCAGTGTCCAAAACAAACTAACGATAATTATTTCGGTTATTATGTTTGTAAATTTATGAAAGATATCATTTTTCATCAGCAAACTAGAATCCCTCAAGATGTATTTTCAAAAACAACTAATAGTTTGTTTAAGTTATTTATTAATTATTTATTTTTTTATTTCACAGTACTACTCTGACTGCTGAAAATACTCATACTCTCAAGATGATATAGATGTGTTCAGAAATGAGTGGGCCACATACCTGATGGAAGATTGTACACAAATACAATGAAGATCTGACTTGGGGACATGTACAATTGGTGGTCAATTTTTAGAGGGGTTAAGGGGATCAAAAGTTGAAACATTATTGTATGTTAATGTTCATAGGAAAATTGTAATTGTTATTAAATAAAACATCTTTTCTCTAATGAGTCATTTTCCCATTTTAATAGATGATATGCACCAGCAACATGCAAGAATGCTGAACCCCTCAAAGGGTCTCTCTTTTGTTTAAAATGGACACAATTTTAATTGAAAACAACAACTGACATATGAAAATCCAACCAAATGAATTTTTATTTCCTTGATATTTTATAAGAACGATTCAAGGGTCCTTGGTTACGTGTAAGAGTCAACTGCGCCTCAATCCGAGGCACGATGTGACCGATATCACCCAAAGGGTCTCTCTTTTATTTAAAATGGACACGATTTTAAGTGAAAACAACAACTGAACTACAGAAATCCATCCAAACGCATTCGGATTGCCTTAATATTTTATAATAATGATCCAAGGGTCCTTTGTGACATGTAAGAGTCATCCTCGCCTCAATCCGAGGCACGGTGTGCTCGATATCACCCAAAGGGTCTGTCTTTTGTTTAAAATGGACACGATTTTAAGTTAAAACAACAACTGACCTACAGAAATCCAACCAAACAAATTCAGATTGCCTTGATCTTTTTTAAGAACGATCCAAGGGTCCTTGGTGATGTGTATGAGTCAACCGTGCCTCAATCTGAGGCACGGTGTGACCGCTATCATTCAAAGGGTCTCTCTTTTGTTTAAAATGGACACGATTTTAAGTGAAAACAACAACTAACCTACGGAAATCCAACCAAACGCATTTGGATTGCCTTAATATTTAATAATAACGATCCAAGGGTCCTTGGTGACGTTTATGAGTATTCCCTGCCTCAATATGAGGCACGGTGTGTCTCGCTATCACTCAAAGGGTCTGTCATTTGTTTAAAATGGACACGACTTTAAGTTAAAACAACAACTGACCTACGTAAATCTCACCAAACGCATTAGTATTTCCTTGATCATTTGTAATAACGATCCAAGGGTCCTTGGTGACATGTAAGAGTCAACTGCGCCTCAATCCGAGGCACTGTGTGGCCGGTAACACTCAAAGGGTCTCTTTTTTGTTTAAAATGGACATGATTTTAAGGGAAAACAACAACTGAAATACGGAAATACGACCAAATGCATTAAGATTTCCTTGATCTTTTAAAATAATGATCCAAGGGTACGTGGTGACATGTAAGAATCATCCCCGCCTCAATCCAAGGCACGGTGTGGCCAGTAACACTCAAAGGGTCTCTCTTTTGTTTTAAAAGGACATGATTTTAAGTGAAAACAACAACTGACCTACAGAAATATGACAAAACGCATTAGGATTGCCTTGATCTTTTATAATAACAATCCAAGGGTCCTTGGGGATGTGTAAGAGTCATCCCCACCACAATCCGAGGCATGGTGTGGCCGGTAACACTCAAAGGGTCTCTCTTTTGTTTAAAATTGACACGATTTTAAGTGAAAAGAACAACTGACCTATGGAAATCTGACCAAACGCATTCGTATTGCCTTTATCTTTTATAAGAACAATCCAAGGGTCCTTGGTGATGTGTAAGAGTCAACGTTTCTTCAATCCGAGGCATGGTGTGACCGCTACCACTAAAAGGGTCTCTCTTTTGTTTAAAATGGACATGATTTTAAGTGAAAACAACAACTGACCTATGGAAATATAACCTAACGCATTCATATTTCCTTAATCATTTATAAGAATGATACAAGCGTCCTTGGTGATGTGGAAGAGTCATCCCCACCAAAATAAGAAGCATTGTGTGTCCGGTAACACTGAAAGGGTCTCTCTTTTGTTTAAAATGGATACAATTTTTAAGTGAAAACAACTAATGACCTACGGAAATCCAAGCAAACGCATTCTGATTTCCTTGATCTTTTATAAGATTGATAAAAGAGTCCTTGGTGATGTGTAAGACTCATCTCTGACTCAATATGAGGTACTTTGAGGCCGGTAACACTCCAAGGGTCTCTCTTTTGTTTAAAATGGACACGATTTTAAGTGAAAACAACAACTGACCTACGGAAATCTGACCAAACGCATTAGGATTGCCTTGATATTTTATAATAACGATACAAGGGTCCTTGGTGATGTGTAAGAGTCATCCATGCCTCAATATAAGGAATGGTGTGATAGCTATCACTCATAGGGTCTCTCTTTTGTTTAAAATGGGCACGATTTTAAGTTAAAACAACAACTGACCGATGGAAATCCAACCAAACGCATTAGGATTGCCTTGATATTTTTTAAGAATGATCCAAGGGTACTTAGTAATGTGTAAGATTCATTACCACCTCAATACGAGGCACGGTGTGGCCGGTAACACTCAAAGGGTCTCTCTTTTTTTAAAATGGATACGATTTTAAGTGAAAACAAGAATTGACCTATGGAAATCCGACCAAATGCATTAGGATTCCTTGATCTTTTATAAGAACGATCCAAGTGTCCTTGGTGACACGTAAAAGTCAATCACGCCTCAATCCGAGGCATGGTGTGACCTCTACCACTCAAAGGGTCTCTCTTTTGTTTAAAATGGACACGATTTTAATTGAAAACAACAATTGACCTACAGAAATCTGACCAAACGCATTTGGATTGCCTTGATATTTTATAAGAATAATAAAAGGGTCCTTGGAGACGTGTATGAGTCAACCGTACCTCAATACAAGGCACGGTGTAACCTCTATCACTCAAAGGGTCTCTCTTTTGTTTAAAATGGACACGATTTTAAGTGAAAACAACAACTGACCTACGAAAATCTGACCAAATGCATTCAGATTTCCTTGATCTTTTATAAGAACAATACAAGGGAATTTGGTGATGTGTAAAAGTCATCCTTGACTCAATCTGAGGCACTGTGTTGTCGGTAACACTCAAAGGGCCTCTCTTTTGTTTAAAATGGACACGATTTTAAGTGAAAACAACCACTGGCCTAGGAAAATCTGGCCAAACGCATTAAGATTGCATTGATGTTTTATTAGAACGATCCAAGGGTACTTGGTGATGCGTAAAAGTCATCCCCACCTCAATACGAGTCACGGTGTGACCACTATCACTCAAATGGTCTCTCTTTTGCTTAAAATGGACACGATTTTAAGTGAAAAAAATAACTGACCTACGGAAATCTGACCATACACATTCATATTTCCTTGATCTTTTATAATAATGATACAAGGGTCCTTGGTGACATGTATGAGTCAACCACACCTCAATCAGAGGCACGGTGTGACCACTACCACTCACAGGGTCTCTCTTTTGTTTAAAATGGACACGATTTTAAGTGAAAACAACAACTGACCTATAGAAATCCAACCAAACGCATTCAGATTGCCTAAATCTTTTATAATAACGACCCAAGGGTCATTTGTTACATGTAAAAGTCATCCCTGCCTCAATATGAGGCACTGTGTGGCTGGTAACACTCAAAGGGTCTCTCTTTTGTTTAAAATGGACAGGATTTTAAGTGAAAACAACAACTGACCTACAGAAATCTGACCAAACGCATTCATATTGACTTGATATTTTATAAGAATGATAAAAGGGTACTTGGTGATGTGTATGAGTCAGAAGAACCTCAGTCCGAGGCACGGTGTGACCGCTACCACTCAAAGGGTCTCTCTTCTGTTTAAAATGGACACGATTTTAAGTTAAAACAACAACTGACCTACGGAAATCTGACCAAACGCATTTAGATTACCATGAACTTTTATAAGAACGATCCAAGGGTCCTGGTGACATTTACGAGTCATCCATGCCTCCATATGAGGTACGGTGTGACCACTATCACTCAAAGGGTCTCTCTTTTGTTTAAAATGGACACAATTTTAAGGGAAAACAACAACTGACCTATAGAAATTTAACCAAACGAATTTGGATTGCCTTGATATTTTATAAGAACGATACAAGGGTCCTTGGTGACATGTAAAAGTCATCCCCGCCTCAATCCGGGGAACTGTGTGTCCAGTAACACTCAAAGGGACTCTCTTTTGTTTAAAATGGATACGATTTTAAGTGAAAACAACAACTGACCTACGGAAATCCATCCAAACACATTCATATTGCCTCGATATTTTATCAAAATGATCCAAGGGTCCTTGGTGACGTGTAAGAGTCATCCCCACCCTAATACGAGGCACGGTGTGACCGATATCACTCAAAGGGTCTCTCTTTTGTTTAAAATGGACACAATTTTCAGTTAAAACAACAAATGACCTACGGAAATCTGACCAAACGCAGTCGAATTGCCATTATATTTTATAAGAACGATCCAAGGGTCCTTGGTGATGTGTGAAAGTCAACCGCGCCTCAATATGAGGCACGGTGTGACCGCTACCACTCAAAGAGTCTATCTTTTGTTTAAAATGGACACGATTTTAAGTGAAAACAACAACTGACCTACGGAAATCCAACCAAATGCATTCAGATTGCCTTAATCATTTTTAAGAATGATACAAGGGTCCTTAGTGATGTGTAAGAGTCATCCTTGCCTCAATCCGAGGCACGGTGTGGCCGGTAACACTCAAAGGGTCTCTCTTTTGATTAAAATGGACACGATTTTAAGTGAAAACAACAATTAACCTACGGAAATCTGACAAAACAGAATCATATTACCTTGATATTTTATAAGAACGATCCAAGGGTCCTTGGTGACATGTAAAAGTCAACCGCGCCTCAATACAAGGCATGGTGTGGCCGCTACCACTCAAAGAGTCTCTCTTTTGTTTAAAATGGACACGATTTTAAGTTAAAACAATAGCTGACCAATGGAAATCCGACCAAATGCATACAGATTGCCTTGATCTTTTATAAGAACCATATATGTGCTGGCCATATATTAGTACATAGTCAAACCCAATTTTTGTTCCATGTTCATGTAGTAGTACATGAATAGAACGTTATTGTACATATGTTATGTTAAAGTATATATATTTGCTGGATATTTTGGAGTATACACTGTTTACTCAAGGTACATGACATGTACTATTCCCTTATTACACATTTGAGGATTCAGGGTGATTTTTCACCCTATATTCATAATTTTGAAAAATTGGAGTCCATATTTAGTATTTATCTATGTAGATCATGATGGTGTAATCATTAAAGTATTTTTTAGTACTTTTAAGTGGTGATTCAAGGGAATGAATTTATGATAGAGCCTTTTTCCTCTGTTAATTGAATATGATGGTATCCTAGGAGTGAGACTAGGTATTAGAACTAGAAGAGGGTCATGAGAATGGTTGGAGGAAATGTAATGGGATTTCCAAGTTCCTTTAATGGAGTATCTTGGAAAAACCCCAAGAAAAAGGGACTAGGTTGTGACTTGAGGAGGTAGATAGGTTGGGTATTCAATTCAACTTAGAGTAAATTATGATGGAAATGGACTTCAGGTCATCTCCCTTATGATAATATCCATATTTGGCTTGTAAGGATAGGATATATTAGAGATTGGGCTGTGGGATGTTTTACCACTAAGATATTGATGTTGGCCCAAGGGTTATTATAAAGATCAAGGACCCAAAATGGGATGACTTGTTATATGATGACTTATGGGACCCTAGTAGGTTTAATAATAACTTGTTTTCCCTAGTGAGAATGCATCCATGGGAATGGGTAAATTTAATTATGGGTATTTATTAGGTACCAGAGTCAATGTGTTGAGCTTGTTAGGGTTGTAACCACATGGGTCACACTCTGGAGAGTCTATCCATGCTGTCAGGGAGGATTTTTCATATGAACACTCATAATATATATATATATATATGATTGTTATATACTAATGGATATGAGTTTTTATTAATTAATGGAAATTATCATGGATTATTAGTGATTTTTGGATAGGTTTATATGTGTTTGAGTCATGTTTTTTAGAGTGATTCTTTATGTGATATCTTATAAAGGGTATTTAAATGGGGGGTCATGGTATATGATCTATCAGGGGACTCATATATATCAATTCATGGTTGGCCTGGTATACTACGGTGATCATGTGTTTGGGTCTATGATACTTATGGGCGTATATCTGGATGAAAATACTCCCATATGGGAGGGAAGATATACTTATGGGTCTTATTCCTTAAATGAGAATACTCTAATAGGGGAGGTATGAGATGTATATAGGTATTATTCCCCATATGAGAATACAACCATATGAGTGGGATGAGATTTTTATTAGGAATATTCACTAAATGAAAATAATCCCATAGTGGAGGGATGGGATGATTATATAGATTATTCCTCAAATGAGAATACACCCATATTGGAGGGTTGATATGCTTCTATGGATTATTATTTTAATGATAATACTCCCATATGGTAAATAATATATGCTTCTTAGTATTATTCCCTAAATAAAGGTACTCCCCTAGTATAGGGATGAGATCCTTGCAGGTCTTATGCCTTGGAATTGGAAGAGCACATATGTGTGGTCTGAGATACTGTTGATGGTATTCCCTGGATGAGAAAACTCCCATAAGTGGATTTCCATGATGGAGTATAAATAAAACTCACATATTGGAGGTCAATGATAATTATTTATATATTGGGGAGACCATGGTATATTATATGTTTTGTGTGGTTACTATGATGTACTCAGAGAAACCCTAACATTGGATGAAGTAGGTCTGGTTGATCAATATTTAATACTTGAGGATCAATGTGTCTTGATGTAGATGGGGTAGGACTTGGTCAAACTATATTTTTATAATGTCGATAGGATCCTTGTGACATGCTTGGTAAAAGTTTAGCACTCGGGAAATTAATTTTGGTTTAATCATGGTCATGGATTTGAGGATCAATAATGTTTTTTATTAGTTTTATTCCAGTTATTTCTCAACTAGGTTGTGCATATTGGCTGATCATGCACTTACAATAGACTATTGCATGTTTAATATTGGGGGTTTATTAATGATATTTATCCCCCCCAAGTATGTGCACCTTAGTGTGTGTAAAAACCTTATAACTTCTTTGAGGTTGAGAACATGATGCATAGTGGATAGAGAAAAGTCCAAAGATTTATGTATTGATAAAACACACCCATGTGGAGCCTTAGGATTGAACTAGAGTAGGATTATAAGCTTTTAGAGAATGGTTATATTGTAAATATAATATTTTTTTAGTATTATTTTTCTTTTATTTATTTTATTCATTCAGGTATGTCTTTTTGACCCAGTGGATGGCCAATTGATGTGTATAGAATGACCATTTGAGTTGTATATGAAATTTCATTTAATTATAGTATGTTTTGTTTAATTATTATATTTACTCTATTGTGTATGATGAATGATCATTTTATTTTTATTGTGCACTATAATAGGGGTGTATTGTATTCTTGGACACCAATCCACCCCCTGGACACCAATCCACCCCATGGACACCCCCACCCCTGTAAACCCCCCGACACCTTGGACACCAGCCCACCCCCTGGAAGGCCCCCCGGACACCCCTTACCCCCTTTAGACAGCCACCCAAACCCTTGAACATCCCCCAAAACCCCTGAATTATGAATTGAATTATTTATGTACTTAATTAACTTATGAATTATGTGTTAATGGTGTACGTGTATACTTGTTGTATGGGTATACTTGGTCTAATTGGATTATGATTTATGAGTTAATTTTGTATGGGTATACTTTCTTTAATTAGCTTTTTGAGATGCTGATTTTTTTTCAGGTGTTCGGGTGTGCTGCTGCAGCTTTATGGTAGCAGAAGAGAGGGAATTTATCAGTGGTCTTTTAGTACTGATAAATCGTGCTTTTATCAGCACTAAAAAATCACTGATAAACTACACCTTTATCATCAATAAAAAAGCGCTAATAAAATATGAGTTTATCAGCACTAAAGGATCGCTGATAAAGTCTTCCTTTATCAGTGGTTGTTTAGCACTGATAAAGGGGTACTCCCTTTATCAGTGCCGAGCTTTACTGTGATTTTTTAGCGCTGTTAAAGCCCATTTTCAGCACTTTTAATTCTTGTATTTGTTGTAGTGATTTATTCTCATTCTATCAACTCATAAGCTCCCTTGGGTGTTTCTTCTTCAGACTGGTCAACAAACACAACCAAAAACCCCTTTAGGGGATTTGTTTTCAACTATTCTTCCTTAATAAAACTACTTGTTTCAATGTTATATAATAATAAAATCATTCTGAAAATGTAATAATCCTTTAATTTTATATCATAACATTACCATTGAGTGATTAATATATTATCAATAAATAGTAAAAGTATAATTCAATAATAAAAAATATAAATAATACAACTAAAATTCAAAATACTGATTGGTTGTAGTCTTTTAAACACACCACAACTGAAAACCAAAATATTCAAAGAAAAAACATTTACAAAAATATTTAAGTTTTTAAAATGAAATATAATGAAATATTATAGAAAATTAAATGATGGAATAGATAAAAAATAACATATATTTTTAGAAAATATAATATTTATTTGATGGTTGGAAAATTATGTGAAAGTTAAATATTAACCCAAGAGTAAGGAGTAGTTAAATACCTAATAATTAATATATATCATGAATAAAATAAGTATATTTAGTTAATATAATAATGTTAAATTATTTTAAAAATTTTATATATTAATGTGTGTATGATTATAAATTTGGATAATTTATCTTTTAACATATATAGTAAAATATTAAATTCTTATATTAGAATATAAAAAACATAGTTGCAAAATTTTAAATTCGAATTTGATTAAATATAATTTATTTGTTAATCATTTTATTAAAATTATCTTATAGATAATTGTTTTTATTGTTTTTTTAACAGTAAAATTTCATGTGAATAATAAGAATACATAGTTTCATTATATAAGATATATTTTATAGCATCATTAATATCTAAAAATGACTTTTTAAATTATAAAAAAATAAAAAACATGAATTAAAGTGTAAAATTATATATTTTGTAAAATTAAATATAACTTTATAACAATTAAATTAATTTTAAAATCCAAAATTATTTTTAAAATAATTGAAAATTTATTCCACATAAACATAGATAGTTACAAAGACCCCTAAAAAATCATCCCAAAAGAGGATTATGAAAAATATACAATTATTCTTAACATCAGTTAAAAAATTAGTAGAATGAACCATATGGATACCCACCACAAAATATCAAACTCAAGGATGAAAGAGACAACCATAAAAAACTGTAGATCAACAAACTGAATTTACAACAAAAAAGGGACCCAAATACTATAAAATTGAAAGGGAAATGGGAGAAACCTATCATTATGCATACCATAAAACAACCTTGTACTATAAATATAGCTCTACTCTACCTTCCCCACCCAAGTATTCTCCATGTTACTATAAATTAGACTTAAATTAAACAATATCAAACTAGTTTGAAGTCCACCACTGATAGACCTTAAACCCCAGAATTCTAGACCAGAACTTAGAAACTAATTTCCTTGTTTTCAATAACGTGGTCATTCTTGGATTTTTAAATAAAGGAAACTTCCATGTAAATCATACATCATTCCACAAACTATAGTATAAATAACCAGTCACCTAATAAAAAAGTGTTAAAATTTATATTCTTGATCCAAGTTCTATTAAATTGAGAATTATTCAGCATAATAATCCTACACAGATTGATCATAAAAGATAAAATTATCTCATCTTATACACTAATAACAGTAGGGTTCCCATTTTGTGAGAAGAAAATATTATTCCAGAACTTCCAAACTAGATATTAGTCTATACCAATATTATTTTTTCAAATTTCATGTAAGACACAAACTGATCCTTAGTGTTTTTAAATATATTTCAAGAGTCTATCATTTCATAGAACGGTATGATAATATATAGTCTCAATTATATTAACAGCTAGTTAGGAGGATGCATGGAAATAAAAAACAAATGATCTCTGGTCTCTAGGTACAAATTACAAAAAGGGAACATAACGAAATCAATAGAGAAAAAATTAAAACATCTTACCAAGGTTAATAATCATTCTTGATCTAGTAGACACATTAGAAAACTATTATTTTGAGTAAGGCTTGGTCTAGTAAAGGCATTTCAGTGAGAAAGATAAGGGTCTAAAATCTCAGGCATATTCTTTTCTTCTATCCTCTTTCCTCTTCCATAACTTATGTAGTCCTCAATGTAACATTAAAATAATAGTATAATTTTAATCTAATATATTAATGAAAAATAAATATTGATTATTTATTTTCTCCCTTTAATGTCCCTTAAAATAGTCAATGACCACAATAGTTTTATATTACAAAAGTGAATGATGATGTTTTATTTTCACTTATGAATTATATTGAAATTTTAAAATTATTTTCATGAATATATATATATATGTAATTAAAAATATATTTATATAATGTTTAGGATTATATAATGGTATAATTGATATAATTTTAACTATTTATTAAATAAATTATAATTCTTAGTTTAATCATATAACAACAAACCCTATGATAAGTATTATATGATTTAAAACTAGAATATAAAGACAATTTACATCTTGGATGAAATTAAACATATAAATTGAAACTTATTGAGACTATTGAAACATTAAAAGGGGACCATCGACCATTAGCATTACATTAATGTAATTTAGGAATAATGAACCGAAAATACTAAAAATGATTAATGAAAAAAAAAATTAATAAATAAAGACTATATGACAAAAAATATATTTTATGATATTTAATTACCATGAAGAATCTAATGAATAATTTAATTAATAAATATAAATTTATAATTTAATTGTTTAGAATAGAATCTATAGATAGTCGAGACTCATGGTATGAGGTTCTTATCCAGGTCCTTAATGATTTTCATGTATTCTGTCTCTATTTATTATCTTATGTTCTATGATTTATCTCCAATGTTATAAAAATGTACCTTAAGGTGGTATATTTATTTTTTAAATAATTTTATCATTACTTTACTAATTTATTCATAGTTTGTAACTAATATTTTCTGTAAGGGGACTCTCCGATGCTTTATATTCAATTATCATATGTTCTTAATCACTATTTGAATAATTATTTCATCCACTTTCTTTATAATATGATTTATTTATGTTACACATACTTCTATTTCATCCATTTTTTAGGGATATTCATTATTTAGATTCTTTTTCACATTATTTCATTATGTAAATCCCAGTGATATTTATAATGAAAAGTTTTCCATATCCTTGCATAATATTCTCAAATATTCTGGTATTATTTTATAATTCTTTTTTATCTTTCCTTCGTGGCCCATATTAGTATAATATTTTAGGATTTAGTCCATTGAAGATCTAATTTTACATATTCCCTTATTATTTTGGGAATCTACACGATTCACCATTTTTATCCATTATGACATTATTACATAACTCATTTATTTCTCATGTTTTTTTTTCATGTATATACTTAAGCTATGATTTTTGTTTCGATGTGGTTCCTATATATAAGAAATATTAAGATGTGAAAGATGAAATTGTAATTAAATAACACCCCAATAACTAAGTTAGATGTTTATATCTTATGTGATCATTATACAGGGATATGAAGATGATAGAATTTTATAAAATTCTATTACTAGAAAAAATGCATTTAGCTTTGTTCATTATATTATGTTTTATTAGATGTGAGCCTCAATTTATTTTTATGATAAATTATATATTATATTTATTCCTCATTTATAAATTTATCATGATTATTAGGATCCATTTACATTTTATATCACATACTAGGTTTCTATGTGATGGTTTATAATCCTTATATTTTATGATTTCAGGTTATGATTATAGAATATTTTGATATTTCACGCTATTTCTATCTTAATTTTTACATATAATGGGATTTTTAACTCACCCATTATTTTATGTGTATCCTATGGATATCCAATATAGTGATAAAAGTATGATTATATCAACGATCATATTATTATGTTGAAAATAAAATATTATGATCTTTATTTAATTTTTTTAAAATTCCTAATTTGAATATTCATTTATTTTCAAGACATTATTTGGGATTTATATTGATTTTTTGAGAAATATATTGTATTATTATGTGCATGTGATCTTGGTAAATACTATTAGAATCATAACAAGGTCTATTTTTTGGTTATTATGTTATTGAACAATATATTGGAAAATAACACTAATAACCGAGATTAAAACATAGAATATCATATGTTAGGATATACAAGTGATTTATGTGTTATTATTTTTAAGTTAACAATTATCCTTCATTATGAATATTAATTGTAATAGTCCAGTACTTAAATACGCTTTTTTATTAAATGGTTGTAAATTAGTGAAATCATTTCAACAACCACTATTATGGGAAATGTTATAATTTCATTAATAATATTCCTAAAATGAAGGGATCATGACTCAGAAACTTTATGGGAGCACCTTTTCAATTAATTTTTTTATAAATATTACCTTAAAACATATGGAGTTTTAAAATTAAATGAAAAAGTAACAAATTTTAGTTGATCCATTTATAGGATAATGAATATCCTCTTTTGGTTGATTTTATGATTTATTAATCACATACTAATGGATTAATTCTATATAAAATATATTTTCTATGAAAATAAGCTTTAAGAAAGACAAATTGATTATGGAAAATTATTTCTTAGAGGTATAATTTTTTTAGTGGTTGATAGTGATCAATATTATCAATCCCAATGCTGAATCTTACTCAATGAAATGGTATAAATTCAAGAAAATATTTTTCCATAACTATTTTAGTTTCACCATATGTTAATATATTGGTGTAATATCATAGACTTAATAAAAGTACGATATAATAATTTTATATACAGAATATAAATCTTCCTTAATTAAAATTTATAGAATGAATGTTCTAGAAAATATAGGTATTCATCCAATAGTATAATTGGATTCAATTAAAGGCCTAAAATTGTTATCCATATACAGAACCAATATTAATTACTAAGAGAGGGAACTATATTACCATATCCCAAACCATCCTCAAAATCTATAAATCTACAAAGATTATTAAGAATATCCTTTTGAAACTCTTTATCATTTTTATATACTATTTCCTTAGGAGTAATCATATATGGATAAAATGATTTATATAAACCAAAGATTCTTATTGGATGAGATAATAATTATATGGGAATACATTTATGAACTACCACAAAGAGATTTTTAGTCTTCCATTAGATTAGTAAATAGAGTTATCAAGAGAATATATTCCCCACCAGTACTCATACACAATAGTCCCTATAGAATGAACAATTAAATAATAAACCATAAGAAAACAATTGAAAAGTGTATTATAAATGCTAATGATTTTCCATGGGATTCCCATTTATATTTTTCAAGACGGTGGATGGTTCAATACATTTTGACATTTATTTTCATAAATTTAAATAGATCTATATAAAGAACAAGTATAATTTCTTATATATTGATGACTTATTATATCAACCACAAATGGATTAGTAGGTTTTTAAGGTTAACCATTGATCATGATATCTTCAATAAAATATGAAAGTGGAGGATATTACATTGACTACCTTCTTTATAATATCTATACAATATATGCTAATAGTGATTCCATTGAAACTGTATAATTCTCCACTAATAATCATAAGCTTCAAGAATAGAGTATATTTATATTACCTTGAAAATTTTGTGGCAGTATTTGAAAATAATATTCATATATATTCCCAATGTAAGTAGCAATAAGAAGAGGATTTGAGTTTGTGTTATGGACCCAGCTAAATGCGAAATAGTTTGAAATATATAGTAAATATGACTTCTTTATCGAGAAAGTTACATTTCTAGAATATGTTACACTAAAAAAATAGTTATATATAATTCTATCAAAGACAAGGGTGATTAAATATTGGTCAAAAACAACTTCTATGAGGGATATGCATAGCTTCCTCTAATTATTTTGGCACTATTGATCATTTGTGTGGAATTTGTAACAAATTTTTAGATCATCGATCAGTAATAACCTAGAAATGAGTAATGGTTTTGTATAGATGAATGTAAAGAGAGATTAACAGAGTTAATTAATAGACTTTTCACAACAATAGTAATCCAATGAAACTCATATGAAGAATAATTTGAGATATATAGTGATATAGGAATAAAATACTTAGTTTGTTTCCTTGAGAAAAATAATATTGTGATAAAATATTACATAAATAAATTAATGAAATTTGATATGTATATATATTTCTCATGAATATCTAAAATATGTATTCTCATAAAAAGTTATCAACATATTCTAATGAAGATGATAAGAGGTGAAAAAATAATATGACTACTAAATAAATTATTATAATAAAAAGGAATCAAATTGTTAGATTGTTTAAGTGGAAATTATATTGAGAACTTATAACTACTAAGTATTAAAATGCATACAATATTCATAGATATATGATGGGTAGAAATGGGAATCATAAAGGAAGTGTAGAAATCATTCTTTTCTCATATTATTAATCAAACATATATCTTTTATTTGATCTAGGTGGATCAAAAGGATGGGGTGGTGATATAAAAGAACGAGGAAGCAATAAGAAAGGGGAAAAATCAGTTTTCAACCATGATAAAGAGGTAATCATAAGATTTTAGACATGACTATACTTACCATATATTATTAATATAGAGAAGGTTATATTAGATTATTTTCATTATTCAATATTATATATCCACCAAGGGAATACAATGACACAAAAACTTATCGATAATGACCAAGGGTTTTAGACCCTTTAAATTGATACAATATTCAATAACTTATTTCACAAAAAACAAAAAACTAACACAAAATTTGAACAAAAACATTTCAAAACATGTTATTATTAAGAAAAATTTAAGAATAATAATTATTCTAGTAAATAAAAATTTTTTGTGGTTAACTGGAAAATGCATGAAAAATATATTTAAGAACACTTAAAATCTTGAAAATGAATGTTTAATTAATAATATGTTTTGATTATATATATATATATATATTATTTTCATTTAAAAGTTAAATGAATTATTTTTTGTATTCAAATTTTATAAAATGAACTTCATTTTTGAATTTGAAATTAAAAATTTAGTGTATGGTGAATTTTTCTATTTCTCTAAAAAAATGTTTTTAGGTGAATAGTGAAAAATATAGTTTTTACAAAAACTATAAATTTTTTCTTTATATTGGAAAGAAATCTAAGAATATAAATCTTTTTAACTATTTATATTGTTATTTAAAATGTAAAACTATATATTTAAAAAATAATATGATGAATTTTGAAATCTTATAATTAAAAGTTTAAGGACCTAGTAATATTTTTAAATAAAAACAAGTTTTGTATTTTTTTAATTAAATATTATTTGGGTTATTTTTTGACTATTTAAAGAGGTAATTTTTTAATAAACAAATTTATATAATGATGATAAATTAAATTGATAATTTTAAACTACACATAACTTATAAACATAATATATAATTTTTCTAAAAACAGTGTTTTGGCACAAATATTAAAATTGATTTTTATTACGCATATAAAAGTTAGCATATAAATTATATTTAATAATGGGAATAATTATATATAATTTTTTTATATGTTTATTTTTATTTTTTTAAATTAAAATTAAATTACTTAGGTAAAAATTATTTACCTCAATAAAAACAGTAAAGGTAAATGTAAATATTCTAAGACTAAAGGACCTCAAAAACATGTTTAAAACTTTTGTGAAATTAATTGTTTAGGTATTATAGAAATTACGTCATCCAAAAATATATTATTGACCATTTTTTTGAAACTTTTCATTTGAATCATGTGATCCTTTATCATAATTTAAAATATTTACAATAATGACATTCTGATCAACTATAAAAGGGGCCACTCACCACCCCTTCAATACCACTCAAATAATATATTCCTCTTGAAACTATGACATTATTAATTCCCATATAATCCTATACCTTTTTCTCAATCCTATTTTCATATGATATTATCATAAATCCTCTATTTTGGAGGAATCCTCTAAGGAAAGCACCATGATTTCAACATGAGTACACATTTTCCAATTTATTTTATATCTTACGTTTTCTATTATAATTTTCTAATTTCTATATAATTAAATTTTTTAATTCTAAATTATACAATTATAAGAGAATAAATATTAAGTATATATCTCATTTTATATTAAGAGAAACCAAACAGTTATTCGTGTGTTGTGAATACTGTCACCATCATGAAGCAACAACTTCCGTTCTCAACCACCACATATATTCACTGATTATAAGGGTGAAATTGAATAATAAACATTAAATATGTAAAATAATAATTAATATTAATGGAAGAAGTATGAACCAACTTATTTTTCTCGCATTCTTTGAAAAATGAAAACTGTAACTCTGCATTGGGTGGAATGCCACCTTAATGAATTAATATATCTTGTTTTTCATCTAGTTTCTTTATTATTTTTTAGAATTTAATAAAATATTATTAAAAACTATAAAAATATATAAATAATTTTTTATTCTTATATAATAATTTTATTATTCCAAAATAAACCACTTTAATAATCTTAATCATCCATTAATTATAGAATGTTCATGTTTGGGTAGGTCTAACCACTTACTTGAAAAATGATATAAAATAACAATATGGATAAATTTGAGAAAATATTTACCATTTAAATGTGATATAAATAATAAAATTATGATTTTGTTTTCTTTTTGTAATGGTAACATTAATATTAAAATAACTAATTAAAACACCCTATTTTGTTAGTTAAAGATCCCCAAAGCTTACTTGTCACCAATAAATTTGACAAGAATTGTGAAAAACATATTAGAGAATAAAATGATAAATTAATAAAATATCATGAAACATAAATTATAGTACCTTGTATGAAATTATAATGATAAAAGTTTGGAGTATAATGATGATCAAATCCACCATTTCAAAACTAGTTCTAAAAAATCAAGATTACACACCCCTGATTTCAAAAATAGATAATAAATATTATAAATGTAGAGAATAATTAAAAATTACATTTATAAAAGGGTTATATAATGAATAAGTTTCTAAAATAGTTTATTAATATAGTTATTTTTTTATACATGAGATTCAATCACTTTCATTGAAGTCATGAATTAACCTAAGGGTTTTTTGTATCATTTTTAAATCCATGAGACATGTTTGATATTATGCACCATAATTTATTTTATATGATGTGATTAGTGACTAATAAATTTTATATTCCATATTCATGAAATTTATTTTGTTTTAACTATCATACCTTGTTATTTGTTTGAATTTTATTTGATTTAAAAGCTACTAAATTTGTATGGGTTCTTCTTAACTCAACTCCCTTGGTTGAGTTATAATGCGTATTATTGAACTTATTTTTTTAAAAAGAGATGAGACCTTGCCCTGAAGAGAAAGGCACCTTTATTGAAAAAAAGTGGGAAGATTACACAATTCTAAAAAAGGGAGACTTGTCATAATCCCTATTATGAAGAGATAAAAACTCATCAAGAAGCTGATCATGCCAGATGAAATCAACTCCACTGACCCCTTTGTTTGAAAGGACATCCGCCACTGAATTAGATTATCTATAGGTATGGGTGATGATATGATTCATAGAAAGAAGAGTGTCCAAGAAATTGACCCAACTATTAGTGAGCTTCCAAGATAAATGTAGAGATCCCAACCTGATAGGAGAAAAAATAATAATAAAATCACCTTCAAGCCAAATTTTATTCCACCCATGTCTCTTCACCTGCTCCACCCCAACAATAATTCCAAGAATACCAGCATCAAGAGAGGAGGTGAAGCAAAAAGAACTGTGAAAACATCCATGAATGATGCCTCGATGATCTCGGAATATAGCGCTATAACCATAGGGACCATGATTACCCTGAGAAGCTCCATCACAATTGGCCTTGATCCAACCAAAAAAGGGCTGCTGCCAAAACACTTTCAGAGTACCATACGTTGGTCGGAAAACACCGATGATTCCAATTCAAGATAGAATAGTAAGATCATGAATTGAATTAGAAAAAAATTGATTTTTTGGGGTGGAGGCCTAACCAACAGTAACAAGAACCCGAGTTAGAGTAGTGTGGTCCAAAAAAGAAATACCATTATGAAGAGCTTGGTTTCGAGCGTACCAGATATAATGCAACAGAACTACAACAACAACCATAAAAATATCAAGCAACTTCCTAGATAGGGAAAGTGACCCCCAGCTATGCATGAAGCCACAGATGAAGGTCATATGCGGTAAATAGACTTCAAACAGATCTTCAATGGCTTTCCACATTGACACAGAAGCAACACAGCTGAGGAAATGATGATCCACATCCTCCCTGCGCTGGTGACAAAGAACACATAGAGAGAAAAGATAAATTCCACAAGATTGAAGATAAAATTCAGTTGAGATTTTATGATGAGCAACTTTGCAAGCCAATATAGATATAGAGGGTCTGATGTAATTATTGTGCAACCCCTTTATATAGTGCAAAGCCAAGTCACCATGAAAAGAAAACCTATAAAACAACTTGGAAGAGATAATACCATTTGTAAGAGGATTCCAAGCCCAAAAATCCTCCCTATTAGAGAAGAAATGACTCCTAACAATGTTTACAATATTACTTGGAAGGCCCTCCATGATACCAAGTTGATCCTTAATTGAAATATCCAAATCCAAGGTAGAATCATCACCTTCAATAAAATCTACAATAGGAGTAACCATCTAGTAGGATTTCCATTATCAAGATATGAGTCCTTGGAGACTAACCACCATGAGTTAGAGTAAATTAATACAAATATAGATTTGAAAGAAGGCCACACAGAGAAATACAAATGGTTAATAGCACCAATCTTTAACCAATTCAAAAATTTAATCCGCAGAAAAGAAAGTGCGTCTGAATTATTATTGAAATGTCTCAACATAAAATAATCTTGTAGTGAATCATTAAAGAGTTGAATATTTTTTAACCCCAAACCCCTCATGTCATACGACTTGCAGCATGTATTCCATGAAATAGAAGCAAGATTCCTTTTAATAATGTTGCCACTCCAAATGAAATTCTTAAGAGAAACATTGATATTCATAATGAGAGAGATGTGCCACTTATAAACCGTAAAGTAATAAACAAACTTGGAGACAATAACAGATTTAACCAAACAAACTCTTCCTGTCATGGAGAGTGTTTTCCCCTTCCAAGTAGCCAGATTCCTTCTGACCTTGCTAAGAATGTCTACAAAATAACAAGATTTAGGACTCCCCAAAATAAAGGTACCCCCAAGTAGTTAAAAGGAAGGTACCCCTCATGAATTTATAACTCTCTAGAAATGTCACTCTTCCTGGGAATAGAGATGTTCCTGCCAAAGTAAACAAAATATTTTCCCAAAATTATCTCTTGACCCGAAACAACCGAGTAATGAGAAAAGGACCTCTTGATATTTCTTGATATTCCTCTTATCACCCAGGGTGAAAAGGATTATATCATCAGCATACTACAAGTTAGTGGGGGTGAAATGTCCTTTACCATCACTAATAGCCTTCATTTTTCCATTACCTTCCTTGATGGAAAGAAGTTTTCTAAGATAATCCTCTATAATGGAGAAGATAATGGCAGAAAGGGGGTCAAATTTCCTGACCCCTCTGGAACAATCAAAGAAACCCTCTAATGTCTCATTAATTAGGATGGAGATGTAAGAAGAACTAAGAATGGTTCTGATCCAATTGATAAAGGTACCATTAAAACCAAACATATCAAGAACCCTACAAATAAAGCTCAAGTTCATTATGTCAAAAGATTTTCTAACATCAAGATTAAGAGAAATATTCCCACCCCTATTGGGCTTATGTAAAAGATTCACACATTCAAAAGCAGTAATGAGAAAATCATGGATTAACCTTCCTTTAATAAAACCAAACTGATTTAGAGAAATGATCTTGGTTACAACCAGATATATCCTTGTAACAAGAATTTTGCAAATGATTTTGTAAATGGTGTTGACCAAAGAAACTGGTCTAAATAGATGAATTTCATTGGCATTTTCCACTTTAGGAATCAAAGCTAGGAACTGAACGTTAAGACCACGAGGAAGAGGAACTCCCTTGAAAAAATGAATTACAAGCCTGTAGACATCATTTTGAATGATATCCCAATAAGTTTGAAAAAAGAGATTACCAAATCCATCCGGGCTCGGAGAACTTTCATATTTAAGGATGAAGATCGCCTATTTTATCTCAATATTTTAATGGTACGGAGGTGATATTGGTATTGTAATCAACATTAACAAGTCTGGGAATGATACCCTCCATAGGATCCATAAAAAGAGAATAATCGTTGAAGAGATCTTTGAAATAATCAGTCACATGATTTGAGAGATCCTCCCACTTCTCAAAAATCTGATCCCCATTTGTAAGCAAGGAAAAAGGCCTAGAGACCTTTTTAATTTTTTGAAGTTAATTAAAGAACTTGGAATTCCTATCACAATCCTTTAACTAATTGGCCCTAAAAATATCCCATTATAAAGCTTCCTTGAGATTCAAAAGCTTTTCCATCTTTGAAATAATTTCAGATTCCCATTGGACTCCACTAGATAAATTATTTAGGGTGATTTGCTCTAGTAAATTTTGGATATATGTCTCAAGAGAGGAGATTTCCTAATCAAGAGAGCTAAAACGTTCCTTGCTCCATGTTTTGAGAGCCCTTTTAAGAAGCTTCATTTTGATAATACAAGAAAACTCATCCATCCTGCAATTCATAAAGTTCCAGATCGTCTCAATAATGTGTTTATATTCCAGATGTAAAATCCATGCCTTGTTGAACCTAAAAGGAAAGTGAGACCTAGGATCTTTACCCACCAAGTTAACCAAAATAGGGTGATGATCTAAGTTGATTCCAGATAAGGTTGTACAAGAAATAGAGCCTCAAGCATCAAGGAAACCTTCATTAACAAACACCCTATCAATTCTGCTTGCCACAAAATTATTCAATAATTTTCTGTACCAAGTTTATTTAGCCCCAACCAAATTAATCTCAATCAACCCATTAAGATCAATGAAAGATTTGAACTCTCTAGATGAACTAGCATTCAACATGGCCCCCATATTCTCATCCTGATTCATGATGGTATTAAAATATCCAAAGACAAACCAAGGACCAGAAATAATAGAATTGAGATCCTTGAAATCCAATCATAATCATCTATGATTCTGATAATCATTATGGGAATGTACAAAATAATAGAAATGGTGGGAGCTTAAGTAACTGAAGGAATAGGTGACCAACTATTCACTACAAGAAACAAAGGAGATGTCTGATAAGAAAGTATGTATCATAAACCAGAGTCTTTTCACCTCTAAAAGATAATTGTTAGAGTTAACCAAATGAAAATCCAGATTTTCCATACTTTCAATTTTTGAAGAGAAAACTCTTTTAGGTTCTGAGATCCCAATGATAAGAGGCCTATGAATCTAAGTGAAGTGCCCAAGAGACCTTATAGTGTCACGGTTGGCCAACCAATGACAATTAAAGTATATAATCTTCATTTAAACTTGATTCCAGGGTTAGGTCCCCCCTTTTTGGATCCACCAACATTTAGTTTTCCAGTTTCGGGAGGTCTTCCCAGTTTCTTTTTTGAATTGGGAGCATCCCAAATGAGATCACTTATGTCATCACTAGACTTTTCGTTTCCTTTTATAATAGGTATCCCATTGGTAAGTCCATCATCACTGCTTACCACTGTGTTAGTTTTAGCACAATCCTAAATGAAACTATTATCAACCTTTTCAGCCAGAAAATATCCCCCAGGTGAAGGTGATTTAGCTTCTGAGCAAATAGAAAAGTAGGGGTTCTTCATTACTGAGTGATTGAAAATATTGACAGGATATGCAACAAACATTTCTGCTTCAATTCCGGTTTGATTGAGGACAAAAACATGCTTATTGGAAAGTAGGGAGCTCTCTGGTCTGGATAATCCAGCACCAGTATAGGTCATATTTCATGGCTCCCTGTTCAATACAATACTTGAGGAACTTGTAGGGAGAATAATAAATGTTGTTGAAGCATTTGAAAAAACTAGTGAAGTTTGAGGTTTTGTGCTCTTAGCAATGAAAACTTCTTTAAAAAGTGGGAGAAAAATAGCCCCGGTGTAAGGATAATTGAAATTAGGAAGATTTATCTCTTCCTACATGAACCTAACTAAATAAATGATATCAGAATAAATATCCCGGAACATGATAGTTTCATCCATTTCAGAATAAATAATAAAAACTATATTGAACAAATCATTTGAGATGTCAGAAAATAGAATTTCATCCTCTGGGGAAAGCGACCTAGAAGGGGATATTGGAACCTACACATCCTATTTGGCTTTTTCCTCCACCATATCTGCCAATGAGAGTTTCAACATTTTGGAGGGCCCAACTTGAGGCAGGGCAGGAGCCACAAATTGAGCTTGAACAATTGCAGGTGGGGCAATCTGTTTGCTGGTGGTGCCATTGTTTTCAACCAGGACCTTCTTTCTTTTTCTATTCCTATTGACCTTAGTACAATCTGAGGCTTTAGAATCTGCATTGACCTTCTTTTGAAGCACCCTACAGTTAGTAACAAAATGTCCCACTATCTTGAAAACATCACAAAAATGAGGAACATTTTCATATTCCACTTTCACTTCATTTGTGTTACCATTTGATTGAAAGGAAATGCTGGCAAGCGCTTTTCATTCCAGATTGACATCCACTAGAATGCAATCATGGAGACCCAACTCACTATCAATTGTTTTTTGATCCAATCTGATTGGGGTACCAATCAATGATGCTATGTCATTTAGAATCTTTGTATGCCAATAAACCCAATTCAAACCATGCTTCCTCACCCATAATTGAGAATTGGACAACTTGAGGTTGAATGGATTAAAATTAGAATTCCATTCAGAAATCCTGATAATTCCAGGTTTGAGTTGTAAGTTACCAAAGTTCCATGGCACAATCATGGAATCTTTGGATTGAAGAATGATATGAAAATATCCTCTCCCAATCAGGATTAGCTTCTAATCTTGATTGTATCCCCTCCTTGTCTATATTTTTTCTTTTCTAAAAATGTTATACTTTTTGTTTAGAAATATCATTTATGTATTATCTCATGTGAAATTCCTATTTTAAATTACCACTTTTTAAAAGGGATGTTTTACTACATCTATTTTTGATTTTAGTTTTTAATAAAGTTATTTCATAATAATAAATAGATTTTTTATTCTATCAAAATATATTTTTTATATTACACTCCTACATAATTATTGACAAATTTTATGTTTTTTAAATCTATATTATTGTATATTCTTTTTAAAAGTAAACATTTTCAAAAAAAATTTACTTCTTCTTTTTAAAACCTTTTTTCCATTTTCAAGGAACTATTATGAAAGGTTATATTTGAAAAGTAAAAGTTTTAAAGGTGTTATCACTTCACATTTATGAAACATTTATAATGTTTTTCACTTCACCTTTTCAAAAATTAATTTTAAAAGTGACCATAACTTCTTCTTTTATGCTAATTATAATGTTATTTTCTAAAAAATATTTACCGATTTAAATAAAAATTTCCTCTTTATATTAACAGCTAGTTGGGAGGATGCAAGGAAATAAAAAACAAATGATCTCTGGTCTCTAGGTACAAATTACAAAAAGGGAACATAAATAAATCAATAGAGAAAAAATTAAAACATATTACCAAGGTTAATAATCATTCTTGATCTAGTAGACACATTAGAAAACTATTATTTTGAGTAAGGCTTGGTCTAGTAAAGGCATTTCAATGAGAAAGATAAGGGTCTAAAATCTCAGGCATATTCTTTTCTTCTATCCTCTTTCATCTTCCATAACTTATGTAGTCCTCAATGTAACATTAAATTAATAGTATAATTTTAATCTAATATATTGATGAAAAATACATATTGATTATTTATTTTCTCCCTTTAATGTCCCTTAAAATAGTCAATGACCACAATAGGTTTATATTAAAAAAGTGAATGATGATGTTTTATTTTCACTTATGAATTATATTGAAATTTTAAAATTATTTTCATGAATATATATATATACATGTAATTAAAAATATATTTATATCATGTTTAGGATTATATAATGGTATAATTGATATAATTTTAACTATTTATTAAATAAATTATAATTCTTAGTTTAATCAAATAACAACAAACACTATGATAAGTATTATATGATTTGAAACTAGAATATAAAGACAATTTACATCTTGGATGAAATTAAACATATAAATTGAAACATATTGAGACTATTGAAACATTAAAAAGGGACCATCGACCATTAGCATTACATTAATGTAATTTTGGAATAATGAATCGAAAATACTCAAAATAATTAATGAAAAAAATAAAAATTTAATAAATAAACACTATATGACAAAAAATATATTTTTTGAGATTTAATTACCATGAAGAATCTAATGAAGAATTTAACTAATAAATATAAATTTATAATTTAATTATTTAGAATAGAATCTATAGATAGTCGAGACTCATGGTATGAGGTTCTCATCCAGGTCCTTAATGATTTTCATGTATTGTGTCTCTATTTATTATCTTATGTTCTATGATTTATCTCCAATGTTATAAAAATGTACCTTAAGGTGGTATATATTTTTTTTAAATAATTTTATCATTACTTTACAAATTTATTCATAGTTTGTAACTAATATTTTCTGTAAGGGGACTCTCCGATGCTTTATATTAAATTATCATATGTTCTTAATCACTATTTTAATCATTATTTCATCCACTTTCTTTATAATATGATTTATTTATGTTCCACATACTTCTATTTCATCCATTTTTTAGGGATATTCATTATTTAGATTCTTTTTCACATTATTTCACTATGTAAATCCCAGTGATATTTATAATGAAAAGTTTTCCATATCCTTGCATAATATTCTCAAGTATTCTGGTATTATTTTATAATTCTTTTTTATCTTTCCTTCATGGCCCATATTAATATAATATTTTAGGATTTAGTACATTGAAGATCTAATTTTATATATTCCCTTATTATTTTGGGAATCTACATGATTCACCATTTTTTTATCCTTTATGACATTATTACATAACTCATTTCTTTCTCATGTTTTTGTTTCATGTATATACTTAAGGTATGATTTTTGTTTCGATGTTGTTCCTATATATAAGAAATATTAAGATGTGAAAGATGAAATTGTAATTAAATAACACCCCAATAACTAAGTTAGATGTTTATATCTTATGTGATCATTATACAGGGATATGAAGATGATAGAATTTTATAAAATTCTATTACTAGGAAAAATGCATTTAACTTTGTTAATTATATTATGTTTTATTAGATGTGAGCCTCAATTTATTTTTATGATAAATTATATATTATATTTATTGTTCAGTTATAAATTTATCATGATTATTAGGATCCATTTAAATTTTATATCACATACTAGGTTTCTATGTGATGGTTTATAATCCTTATATTTTATGATTTCAGGTTATGATTATAGAATATTTTGATATTTCACACTATTTCTATCTTAATTTTTACATATAATGGGATTTTTAACTCACCCATTATTTTATGTGTATCCTATGGATATCCAATATAGTGATAAAAGTGTGATTATATCAACGATCATATTATTATGTTGAAAATAAAATATTATGTTCTTTATTTAGTTTTTTTAAAATTCCTAATTTGAATATTCATTGCTTTTCTAGACATTATTTGGGATTTATATTGCTTTTTTGAGAAATATATTGTATTATTATGTGCATGTGATCTTGGTAAATACTATTTGAATCATAACAAGGTCTATTTTTTGGTTATTATGTTATTGAACAATATATTGGAAGATAACACTAATAACCGAGATTAAAACATAGAATATCATATGTTAGGATATACAAGTGATTTATGTGTTGTTATTTTTAAGTTAACAATTATCCTTCATTATTAATATTAATTTTAATAGTCCAGTACTTAAATACGCTTTTTTATTAAATGATTGTAAATTAGTGAAATAATTTCAACAACCACTATTATGGGAAATGTTATAATTTCATTAATAATATTCCTAAAATGAAGGGATCATGACTCAAAAACTTTATGGGAGAACCTTTTCAATTAATTTTTTTATAAATATTACCTTAAAACATATGGAGTTTTAAAATTAAATGAAAAAGTAACAAATTTTAGTTGATCCATTTATAGGATAATGAATATCCTCATTTGGTCGATTTTATGATTTATTAATCACATACTAATGGATTAATTCTATATAAAATATATTTTCTATGAAAATAAGATTTAAGAAAGACAAATTGATTATAGAAAATTATTTCGTAGAGGTATAATTTTTTTAGTGGTTGATAGTGATCAATAATATCAATCCCAATGCTGAATCTTACTCAATGAAATGGTATAAATTCAAGAAAATATTTTTCCATAACTATTTTAGTTTCACCCTATGTTAATATATTGGTGTAATATCATAGACTTAATAAAAGTATGATATAATAATTTTATATACAGAATATAAATCTTCCTTAATTAAAATTTATAAGATGAATGTTCTAGAAAATATAGGTATTCATCCAATAGTATAATTGGATTCAATTAAAGGCCTAAAATTGTTATCCATATACAGAACCAATATTAATTACTAAGAGAGGGAACTATATTACCATATCCCAAACCATCCTCAAAATCTATAAATCTACAAAGATTATTAAGAATATCCTTTTGAAACTCTTTATCATTTTTATATACTATTTCCTTAGGAGTAATCATATATGGATAAAATGATTTATATAAACCAAAGATTCTTCTTGGATGAGATAATAATTATATGGGAATACATTTATGAACTACCCCAAAGAGATTTTTAGTGTTCCATTAGATTAGTAAATAGAGTTATCAAGAGAATATATTCCCCACCAGTACTCATACACAATAGTCCCTATAGAATGAACAATTAAATAATAAACCATAAGAAAACAATTGAAAAGTGTATTATAAATGCTAATGATTTTCCATGGGATTCCCATTTATAGTTTTCAAGAAGGTGGATGGTTCAATACATTTTGACATTTATTTTCATAAATTTAAATAAATCTATATAAAGAACAAGTATAATTTCTTCTAGATTGATGACTTATTATATCAACCACAAATGGCTTAGTAGGTTTTTAAGGTTAACCATTGATCATGATATCTTTAATAAAATATGAAAGTGGAGGATATTACATTGACTACCTTCTTTATAATATCTATAAAATATATGCTAATAGTGATTCCATTGAAACTGTATAATTCTCCACTAATAATCATAAGCTTCAAGAATAGAGTATATTTATATTACCTTGAAAATTTTGTGGCGGTATTTGAAAATAATGTTCATATATATTCCCAATGTAAGTAACAATAAGAAGAGGATTTGAGTTTGTGTTATGGACCCAGCTAAATGAGAAATAGTTTGAAATATATAGTAAATATGACTTCTGTATCGAGAAAGTAACATTTCTAGAATATGTTACACTAAAAAAATAGTTATATTTAATTCTATCAAAGACAAGGGTGATTAAATATTGGTCAAAAATAACTTCGATGAGGGATATACATAGCTTCCTCTAATTATTTTGGCACTATTGATCATTTTTGTGGAATTTATAACAAATTTTTAGATCATTAATCAGTCATAACCTAGAAACGAGTAATGGTTTTGTATAGATGAATGTAAAGAGAGATTAACAGAGTTCATTAATAGACTTTTCACTACAATAGTAATCTAATGAAACTCATATGAAGAATAATTTGAGATATATAGTGATATAGGAATAAAATACTTAGTTTGTTTCCTTGAGAAAAATAATATTGTGATAAAATATTATATAAATAAATTAATGAAATTTGATATGTATATATATATTTCTCATGAATATCTAAAATATGTATTCTCATAAAAAGTGATCAACATATTCTAATGAAGACGATAAGAGGTGAAAAAATAATATGACTACTAAATAAATTATTATAATAAAAATGAAATCAAATTGTTAGATTCTTTAAGTAGAAATTATATTGAGAACTTATAACTACTAAGTATTAAAATGCATACAATATTCATAGATATATGATGGGTAGAAATGGGAATCATAAAGGAAGTGTAGAAATCATTCTTTTCTCATATTATTAATCAAACATCTATCTTTTATTTGATCTAGGTTGATCAAAAGGATGGGGTGGTGATATAAAAGAATGAGGAAGCAATAAGAAAGGGGAAAAATCAGTTTTCAAACATGATAAAGAGGGAATCATAAGATTTTAGACATGACTATGCTTACCATATATTACTGATATAGAGAAGGTTATATTAGTTTATTTTCATTATTCAATATTATATATCCACCATGGGAATACAATGACACAAAAACTTATCGATAATGACCAAGGGTTTTAGACCCTTTAAATTGATACAATATTCAATAACTTATTTCACAAAAAACAAAAAACTAACACAAAATTTGAACAAAAACATTTCAAAACATGTTATTATTAAGAAAAAATTAAGAATAATAATTATTCTAGTAAATAAAAAATTTTTGTAGTTAACTGGAAAATGCATGAAAAATATATTTAAGAACACTTAAAATCTTGAAAATGAATGTTTAATTAATAATATGTTTTGATTATATATATATATATATATTATTTTCATTTAAAAGTTAAATGAATTATTTTTTGTATTCAAATTTTATAAAATTAACTTCATTTTTGAATTTAAAATTAAAAATTTAGTGTATGGTGAATTTTTCTATTTCTCTAAAAAAATGTTTTTAGGTGAATAGTGAAAAATATAGTTTTTACAAAAACTATAAATTTTTTCTTTATATTGGAAAGAAATCTAAGAATATAAATCATTTTAACTATTTATATTGTTATTTAAAATGTAAAAATATATATTTAAAAAATAATATGATGAATTTTGAAATCTTATTATTAAAAGTTTAAGGACCTAGTAATATTTTTAAATAAAACCCAGTTTTGTATTTTTTTAATTAAATATTATTTGGGTTATTTTTTGAATATTTAAAGAGATAATTTTTTAATAAACTAATTTATATCATGATGATAAATTAAATTGATAATTTTACAATACACATAACTTATAAACATAATATATATTTTTTCTAAAAACCGTGTTTTGGCACAAATATTAAAATTGATTTTTATTACGCATATAAAATTTAGCATATAAATTATATTTAATAATGGGAATAATTATGTATATATTTTTTTATATGTTTTTTTTATTTTTTTAAATTAAAATTAAATTACTTAGGTAAAAATTATTTACCTCAATAAAAATAGTAAAGGTAAATGTAAAAATTCTAAGACTAAAGGACCTAAAAAACATGTTTAAAACTTTTATGAAATTAATTGTTTAGGTATTATAGAAATTACGTCATCCAAAAATATATTATTGACCATTTTTTTGAAACTTTTCATTTGAATCATGTGATCCTTTATCTTAATTTAAAATATTTACAATAATGACATTCTGACCAACTATAAAAGGGGCCACTCACCACCCCTTCAATACCACTCAAATAATATATTCCTCTGGAAACTATGACATTATTAATTCCCATAGAATCCTATACCTTTTTCTCAATCCTATTTTCATATGATATTATCCTAAATCCTCTATTTTGGAGGAATCCTCTAAGGAAAGCACCATGATTTCAACATGAGTACACATTTTCCAATTTATTTTCTATCTTATGTTTTCTATTATAATTTTCTAATTTCTATATAATTTAATTTTTTAAATCTAAATTATACAATTATAAGAGAATAAATATTAAGTATATATCTCATTTTATATTAAGAGAAACCAAACAGTTATTCGTGTGTTGTGAAGACTGTCACCATCATGAAGCAACAACTTCCATTCTCAACCACCACATATATTCACTGATTATAAGGGTGAAATTGAATAATAAACATTAAATATGTAAAGTAATAATTAATATTAATGGAAAAAGTATGACCCAACTTATTTTTCTCGCATTCTTTGAGAAATGAAAACTGTAACTCTGCATTGGGTGGAATGCCACCTTAATGAATTAATATATCTTGTTTTTCATCTAGTTTCTTTATTATTTTTTAGAATTTAATATAATATTATTAAAAACTATAAAAATATATAAATAATTTTTTATTCTTATATAATAATTTTATTATTCCAAAATAAACCACTTTAATAATCTTAATCATCAATTAATTATAGAATGTTCATGTTTGGGTAGGTCTAACCACCTACTTGAAAAATGCTATAAAATAACAATATGGATAAATATGAGAAAATATTTAACATTTAAATATGATATAAATAATAAAATTAGGATTTTGTTTTCTTTTTGTAATGGTAACATTAATATTAAAATAACTAATTAAAACACCCTATTTTGTTAGTTAAAGATCCCCAAAGCTTATTTGTCACCAATAAATTTGACAAGAATTTGGAAAAACATATTAGAGAATAAAATAATAAAATAATAAAATATCATGAAACATAAATTACAGTACCTTGTATGAAATGATAATGATAAAATTTTGGAGTATAATGACGAGCAAAACCACCATTTCAAAACTAGTTCTAAAAAATCAAGATTACACACCCCCGATTTCAAAAATAGATAATAAATATTATAAATGTAGATAATAATTAAAAATTACATTTATAAAGGGGTTACATAATGAATAAGTTTCTAAAATAGTTTATTAAGATAGTTATTTTTTTATACACGAGATTCAATCACTTTCATTGAAGTCATGAATTAACCTAAGGGTTTTTTGTATCATTTTTAAATCCATGAGACATGTTTGATATTATGCACCATAATTTATTTTATATTATGTGATTAGTGACTAATAAATTTTATATTCCATATTCATGAAATTTATTTTGTTTTAACTATTATACCTTGTTATTTGTTGGAATTTTATTTGATTTAAAAACTACTAAATTTGTATGGGTTCTTGTTAACTCAACTCCCTTCGTTGAGTTATAATGCGTATTATTGAACTTATTTTTTTAAAAAGAGATGAGACCTTTCCCTGAAGAGAAAGGCACCTTTATTGAAAAAAAGTGGGAAAATTACACAATTCTAAAAATGGGAGAATTTTCACAATCCCTCTTATGAAGAGATAAAAACTCATCAAGAAGCTGATCATGCCAGATGAAATCAACTCCACTGACCGCTTTGTTTGAAAGGCCATACGCCACTGAATTAGATTATCTATAGGTATGGGTGATGATATGATTCATAGAAAGAAGAGAGTCCAAGAAATTGACCCAACTATTAGTGAGATTCCAAGAAAAATGTAGAGATCCCAACCTGATAGCAGAAAAAATAATAATAAAATCACCTTCAAGCCAAATTTTATTCCACCCATGTCTCTTCACCTGCTCCACCCCAACAATAATGCCAAGAATATAAGCATCAAGAGAGGAGGTGAAGCAAAAAGAACTGTGAAAACATCCAAGAATTATGCCTCGATGATCTCAGAATATAGCGCTATATCCGTAGGGACCATGACTACCCTGAGAAGATCCATCACAATTGGCCTTGATCTATCCAAAAAAGGGCTGCTGCCAAAACACTTTCAGAGTACCATAAGTTGGTCGGAAAACACCGATGATTCCAATTCAAGATAGAATAGTAAGATCATGAATTGAATTAGAACAAAATTTATTTTTTGGTGCAGAGGCCTAACCAACGGTAACAAGAACCCGAGTTAGAGTAGTGTGGTCCAAAAAAGAAATACCATTATGAAGAGCTTGGTTTTGAGCGTACCAGATATAATGCAACAGAACTACAAAAACAACCATAAAAATATCAAGCAACTTCCTAGATAGGGAAAGTGACCCCCAGCTATGCATGAAGCCATAGATGAAGGTCATATGCGGTAAAGAGACTTCAAACAGATCTTCAATGGCTTTCCACATTGTCACAGAAGCAACACAGCTGAGGAAAAGATGATCCACATCCTCCCTGTGCTGGTGACAAAGAACACATAGAGAGCAAAGATAAATTCCACAAGATTGAAGATAGCATTCAGTTGAGATTTTATGATGAGCAAATTTCCAAGCCAATATAGATATAGAGGGTCTGATGTAATTATTGTGCAACCCCTCCATATAGTGCAAAGCCAAGTCACCATGAAAAGAAAACCTATAAAACAACTTGGAAGAGATAATACCATTTGTAAGAGGCTTCCAAGCCCAAAAATCCTCCCTATTAGAGAATCAATGACTGCTAACAATGTTTACAATATTACTTGGAAGGCCCTCCATGATACCAAGTTGATCCTTAATTGAAATATCCAAATCCAAGGTAGAATCATCACCTTCAATAAAATCTACAAGAGGACTAACTATCTAGTAGGATTTCCAATATCAAGATATGAGTCCTTGGAGACTAACCACCATGAGTTAGAGTAAATTAATACAAATATAGATTTGAAAGAAGGCCACACAGAGAAATCCAAATGGTTAAAAGCACCAATCTTTAACCAATTCACAAATTTAATCCGCAGAAAAGAAAGTATGTCTGAATTATTGTTGAAATGTCTCAACATAAAAGAATCTTGTAGTGAATCATTAAAGATTTGAATATTTTTTAACCCCAAACCCCTCATGTCATACGACTTGTAGCATGTATTCCATGAAATAGAAGCAAGCTTCCTTTTAAGAATGTTGCCACTCCAAATGAAATTCTTAAGAGAAACATTGACATTCATAATAGGAGAGATGTGCCACTTATAAACCGTAAAGGAATAAACAAACTTGGAGACAATAACAGATTTAACCAAACAAACTCTTCCTGTCATGGAGAGTGTTTTCCCCTTCCAAGTAGCTAGATTCCTTCTGACCATGCTAAGAATGTCTACAAAATAACAAGATTTAGGACCCCCCAAAATAATGATACCCCCAAGTAGTTAAAAGGAAGGTACCCCTCATGAATTTATAACTCTCTAGAAATGTCACTCTTCCTAGGAATAGAGATGTTCCTGCCAAAGTAAACAAAATATTTTCCCAAAATTATCTCTTGACCCGAAACAACCGAGTAATGAGAAAAGGACCTCTTGATATTTCTGATATTCCTCTTATCACCCAGGGTGAAAAGGATGATATCATCAGCATACTACAAGTTAGTGGGGGTGAAATGTCCTTTACCTTCACTAATAGCCTTCATTTTTCCATTACCTTCCATGATGGAAAGAAGTTTTCTAAGATAATATTCTATAATGGAGAAGATAATGGTAGAAATGGGGTCAAATTTCCTGACCCCTCTGGAACAATCAAAGAAACCCTCTAATGTCTCATTAATTAGGATGGAGATGTAAGAAGAACTAAGAATGGTTCTGATCCAATTGATAAAGGTACCATTAAAACCAAACATATCAAGAACCCTACAAATAAAGCTCAAGTTAATTATGTCAAAAGATTTCCTAACATCAAGATTAAGAGCAATATTCCCACCCCTATTGGGTTTATGTAAAAGATTCACACATTCAGAAGCAGTAATGAGAAAATCATGGATGAACCTTCCTTTAATAAAACCAAACTCATTCAGAGAAATGATCTTGGTTACAACAAGAGATATCCTTGTAACAAGAATTTTGCAAATGATTTTGTAAATGGTGTTGACCAAAAAAACTGGTCTAAATAGATGAATTTAATTGGAATTTTCCACTTTAGGAATCAAAGCTAGGAACTGAACGTTAAGAACACGAGGAATAGGAACTCCCTTGAAAAATGAATTACAAGCTTGTAGACATCATTTTGAATGATATCCCAATAAGTTTGAAAAAAGAGATTACCAAATCCATCCAGGCTCGGAGAACTTTCAGATCTAAGGATGAAGATCACCTATTTTATCTCAATATTTAATGGTATGGAGGTGAGATTGGTATTGTCATCAATATTAACAAGTCTGGGAATGATACCCTCCATAGGATCCATAAAACGGGAATAATCGTTGAAAAGATCTTTGAAATAATCAGTGACATGATTCGAGAGATCCTCCCACTTCTCAAAAATATGATCCCCATTTGTAAGCAAGGAAAAAGGCCTAGAGACCTCTATAATTTTCTGAAGTGAATTAAAGAACTTGGAATTCCTATCACAATCCTTTAACTAATTGGCCCTAAAAATATCCCATTGTAAAGCTTCCTTGAGATTCAAAAGCTTTTCCATCTTTGAAATAATTTCAGATTCCCATTGGACACCACTAGAGAAATTATTGAGGGTCCTTTGCTCCAGTAAATTTTGGATATATGTCTCAAGAGAGGAGATTTCCTGATCAAGAGAGCTAAAACGTTCCTTGATCTATGTTTTGAGAGCCCTTTTAAGAAGCTTCATTTTGATAATACAAGAAAACTCATCCATCCTGCAATTCATAAAGTTCCAGATCATCTCAATAATGTGTTTACATTCCAGATGTAAAATCCATGCCTTGTTTAACCTAAAAGGAAAGAGAGACCTAGGATCTTTACCCACCAAGTCAACCAAAATAGGGTGATGATCTAAGTTGATTCCAGATAATGTTGTACAAGAAATAGAGCCCCAAGCATCAAGGCAACCTTCATTAACAAACACCCTATCAATTCTGCTTGCCACAAACTTATTCAAGAATTTTCTGTACCAAGTGTATTTAGCCCCAACCAAATTAATCTCAATCAACCCATTAAGATCAATGAAAGATTTGAACTCTCTAGATGAACTAGAATTCAACATGGCCCCCATATTCTCATCCTGATTCATGATGGTATTAAAATATCCAAAGAAAAACCAAGGACCAGAAATAATAGAATTGAGATCCTTGAAATCCAATCATAATCATCTATGATTCTGATAATCATTATGGGAATGTAAAAAATAGTAGAAATGGTGAGAGCTTAAGTACCTGAAGGAACAGGTGACCAACTATTCACTACAAGAAACAAAGGAGATGTCTGATAATAAATTATGTATCATAAACTAGTGTCTTTTCACCTCTAAAAGATAATTGTTAGAGTTAACCAAATGAAAATCCTGATTTTCCATACTTTCAATTTTTTAAGAGAAAACTCTTTTAGGTTCCGAGATCCCAATGATAAGAGGCCTATGAATCTAAGTGAAGTTCCCAAGAGACCTTATAGTGTCACGGTTGGCCAACCCATGACAATTAAAGTATATAATCTTCATTTAAACGTGATTCCAGGGTTAGGTCCCCCCATTTTGGATCCACCAACATTTAGTTTTCCAGTTTTGGGAGGTCTTCCCAGTTTCTTTTTTGAATTGGGAGCATCCCAAATGAGATCACTTATGTCATCACTAGACATCTCATTTATTGTTATAATAGGTATCCCATTGGTAAGTCCATCATCACTGCTTACCACTGTGTTAGTTTTAGCACCATCCTGAATAAAACTATTATCAACCTTTTCAGCCAGAAAATATCCCCCAGGTGAAGGTGATTTAGCTTCTGAGCAAATAGAAAAGCAGGGGTTCTTTATTACTGAGTGATTGAAAATATTGACAGGATATGCAACAAACATTTCTGCTTCAATTCCGGTTTGATTGAGGACAACAACATGCTTATTGGAAAGTAGGGAGCTCTCAGGTCTGGATAATCCAGCACCAGTATAGGTCATATTGCATGTCTCCCTGTTCAATACAATACATGAGGAACTTGTAGGGAGAGTAATAAATATTGTTGAAGCATTTGAAAAAACTAGTGAAGTTTGAGGTTTTGTGCTCTTAGTAATGAAAACTTCTTTATAAAGTGGGATAAAAATAGGCCCGGAGTAAGGATAATTGAAATTAGGAAGATTTATCTCTTCCTACATGAACCTAACTAAATAAATGATATCATAATAAATATCCCGTAACATGATAGTTTCATCCATTACAGAATAAAGAATAAAAACTATATTGAACAAATCATTTGAGATGTCAGAAAATAGAATTTCATCCTCTGGGGAAAGAAACCTATAAGGGGAGATTGGAACCTACACATCCTCTTTGGCTCTATCCTCCACCATATCTGCCCATGAGAGTTTCAACATTTTGGAGGGCCCAACTTGAGGCAGGACAGGAGCCACAAGTTGAGCTTGAACAATTGCAGGTGGGGCAATCTTTTTGCTAGTGGTGCCATTGTATTCAACCAGGACCTTCTTTCTTTTCCTATTCCTATTGACCTTAGTACAATCTGAGGCTTTAAAATCCGCATTGACCTTCTTTTGAAGCACCCTACAGTTAGTAACAAAATGTCCCACTATCTTGCAAACATCACAAAAATGAGGAACATTTTCATATTCCACTTTCACTTCATTTGTGTTACCATTTGATTGAAAGGAAATGCTGGCAAGCCCTTTTCATTCCAGATTGACATCCACTAGAATGCCATCATAGAGACCCAACTCACTATCAATTGTTTTTTGATCCAATCTGATTGGGGTACCAATCAATGAGGCTATGTCATTCAGAATCTTTGGATGCCAATAATCCCAATTCAAACCATGCTTCCTCACCCATAATTGAGAATTGGACAACTTGAGGTTGAATGGATTAAAATTAGAATTCCATTCAGAAATCCTGATAATTCCAGGTTTGAGTTGTAAGTTACCAAAGTTCCATGCCACATTCATGGCATCTTTGGAATGAAGAATGATATGAAAATATCCTCTCCCAATCAGGATTAGCTTCTAATCTTGATTGTATCCCCTCCTTGTCTATATTTTTTCTTTTCTAAAAATGTTATACTTTTTGTTTAGAAATATAATTTATGTATTATCTCATGTGAAATTCCTATTTTAAATTACCACTTTTTAAAAAGGATGTTTTACTACATTTATTTTTGATGTTAGTTTTTAATAAAGTTATTTCATAATAATAAATAGATTTTTTATTCTATCAAAATATATTTTTTATATTACACTCCAACATAATTATTGACAAATTTTATGTTTTTTAAATCTATATTATTGAATATTCTTTTTAAAAGTAAACATTTAAAAAAAAATTACTTCTTCTTTTTAAAACCTTTTTTCCATTTCAAGGAACTATTATCAAAGGTTATATTTGAAAAGTAAAAGTTTTAAAGGTGTTATCACTTCACATTTATGAAACATTTATAATGTTTTTCACTTTACCTTTTCAAAAATTACTTTTAAAAGTGACCATAACTTCTTCTTTTATGCTAATTATAATGTTATTTTCTAAAAAATATTTACCGATTTAAATAAAAATTTCCTCTTTATCTACAAAGAGTTTAGTTACTTTTGAATTATTTTTGATGAATCACCCTAATATTTTTTATTATGAAATAATAATTTGGGTGATTTACTTTCAGATAAAAAACATTTAAATTAGAAAGGTCAATTTTGGTGATACCACATTTAAATGTCAAAAAGCTATTTTTTCCCAAGGGTTGTTAATGATATTACAAATGATCATTTTTAAGTGGTTCAAATATGTATAGATTAATGAGAGGTGGGGACCTATATCTCTGTTAAATTAATTGGTTGTTTTTATATCACATAATATTAAAAGGCTAAACAAGAAGAATTACCCCAAGAAAAATGGTACATGAGAAGATTTATCGCAAGCTGAAGGGTACATAGGAGAATTTACCCCAAAAAAGGGCACAAAAGTGGATTTATCCAATTTTATAGAGTACATTGGAGAACTTATCATAATACATTGGGTATGAGAGAAGATTTATACACAACAAAAGGGTTACATGGGTGGTTTTATACTAAGGGAAAGGTTACACTAGAGGATTATCACAATATTAAGCTTGAAAAAAAATATGTTTTATCCCAAGCCTACTATGTGATTAATCTCTTAGTGGGAAGCATTGAAATATGATTTCTGTGATTATTTTCATTCCATAATATTATTTTATAATTGTATTATTATTATTATGCACCTTGAATCATGATTAATTTCATATGATTCTGTATAATTATTTCAAGGTATATGTTTATTCATTTGAGATTTAATATCCTTCTACCATTACATAGAGAATTTTTTTATTATTCTATATTATTTATAATAATAAATTTAAACCATTAACATGTTTTATAGTATGATTATGATATATATCTTGAATACATATTGATATGTTTTCCATTATTTAGCATTTGAGATCACCCATTTCTTATGCTTACATTCCCCAAGTTATGAAGTTAAGTATAATGTATTGGAAGACTATAAGGGAGTACAATAAAGGTTGATTATGGAGAAATAGTCACATTTATTATAAAATAAATTTCTCATATATATAGTCTTTAAAGACCCTGATCCAAAAGGTTTTTCAAGTCATCTGATATTATTGTTATATATAATATTAATGTGATTTTTTTTCAAGTTTATCTTTGATTATATCACTTAGAATTAAAGTTAATTTGTAAAAGTATGTGTTTTCAGCACCATACATAGGAGTATAGGTATGGATCACTTCATTTTATAACAAATGAGTGTTTAATTATTTTTGATGATTAATTTTGTTGTTTTTGGGATTAAGATGAGGGGACATTAATAAAAACCATAGGGATTATTTTAAGGGATAAGTCTATGTAAAAGATAACATTATTAGATTTTGGGAAAGTTGATATTTTGTTATTTTCCTGATAATGAAATACTTATATAGATACTACATGTAGATACATACTCCAATACAGATACACCTAGGGCTAATAACTATGAAAATATATTGGGTATTAAATCAATTTTTACTTGGTGTACAACAATGAGGCCTAACTTTACACATAGTTTGACACTCACATGGTATATTATATAGTTAATTTACATTTTCATTGATAAACCATTACGAAGGATTGGGGAATAATTTTAACTAATTAGGTCAGAGAAAATAATAAAAAAATAACCATCGATACCCATAGATTGAATAATGAGAGTCATAAGATGAACAAAAAGTATAATATTTTATAAATAAAGGCAACATAGGGTTAGAAATATCCATATTAATGTTTTAATATTCATATTTTATATATTATGAAATCATTTTTAGGTTTATCATTTATTGAAATGGGATCTTGAAAATGAAGGTGATAAAGGTATGTATTCATAAACCACTATGTCATATAACTGAATAAGGGTGCATAATTAAATGGTTAAGAATATTTGTATATTCTTGTTATGTTATAAAATTATAGTTTTCTTGTATTACCTAAGGTAGTGAGTTTGATATTATAAATAAATCTTGATAATCTTAGCTATTTTCATTAGTGGGTGATATTTAATGATGATATTATGGAATATTTTAAACATTATGTGAAATATTTAAAATATTTTTGTATTTCTCATTAGTATTCTTTATTTAATGGTTTGGAAACATTTTCAAATGGTACCAATAAACTTGAAAAGGTAATTTATGGCAAGGTTAAATTTTTTAGGGTAACAATTGAAGAGCACATAATTAATGATGGATAAATACTAGGTTTATCATACACTTATAATTTTGATAATAAAGGGTTGATTAATTTTGAAGAAGTTAAATAGATATTATTGATAATTTTGGGATTAATAATTGATTTATGTTATTTTTGGTAGTGTTAAATTAATTTTTTTGATTTTGGTATATGTTTTCAAGTTTGTGATTTTATAACCTAGTGATTAACATTGTTTTAGAGTTAAATATAGTACTAATTTATAGAATAATATATAGTTTCATTGTGGTTTAATGTGATGGTTATTTAAATGTTTTTTTGAAAGGTAAATTTTATTGAATTTAGGATTATGGTATATACATACTTGAATATATGATTGAATGAAAGATTAATGTTGGTTGTAGAAAGATATGTAACTGAATATGGCATAAGAGAGTAAGGTAAATGTCATATTAGAAGTTATATCTGGAATAAGGAATATTTTAAGAATACCCTCACCTTATTTAATTAGAAAATAATAATTAAAATTGTGAGCAAAAAATTTATTTAAGGGTGTAGAATTTGACCATCCGATATTTTGGACCCTTTAAATTAATATGATGTTCAAGAGATCATGTCACACATAACATTTAACTAACACAAAAACCAAAATAAAATGATTCATTACATATTATTTTTAAGAGTAATACAATTTTTTGTAAATAAATAATATTTTAATCAATTAGTAAATGCATACAAAATATGTTTTAGAACACTTAATGTATTAGAAAGGATTTTTTCAATAATACTAGTATATATTTGAATATATTTAACTTTTATTTAATATTTAAATTAATAAATTTTAAAATTTTAATGATAAAAAATAAATTTAATTTCTTAATTCTATATAATTTTTTCCCTTTGGTGAATTTGTGAGATTCGTTTGAAATAAATGATTTTAGGTTAATAGTAAAAAATATAGATTTTACAAGACATAAAAATTTTATAATTATATAAGAAATAAAAATTAGTGTATAAATACTTTTAATACTTTTATGATTTTTCTAATAAGTAAAAATAATATTTTTTAAAAAATATTTTATGATTAGAAAACCTATGGTTGCCATTTTGTGAACTTAAATAATATTTTAGAATGAAAAACACTTTCAGTCATTTATTTATGTTAAATATTGTTTTGGAAAACTTTGGTTTCAGTTTTATTTTAAATCCACATAAATTTAATTTTTTATAGTAAACTTATTTATATATTTAAAATTAATAAAATATTGACAATTTTAGCATACACATAAATTTCAAACTTAAAAATATAATTTTTCTAAAAACATTTTTTTTTGTGTTAATAGGAATTTTTTTATTACAAATATAGATTTAATCAAACAATATGGATTTAAAATTTGAAATAATTAGTTGCATATCATTTACTATGATCCATTTTATTTTTACGCATTATAAGTAAATTTATTATGTAAAAACTAGTTACCATGGTAAAAACAAAAATGGTAAAAGTGAACATTTTAAGACTAAAGGACATAAAAATGATTAAAAACCTGTGAAAAAATTATTATTTTAGGGATTATTAACCTTATATTACACCAAATAAATTATTTTTTATTTTCTTATTCATATAAATTTTTAATAATGTGTTCACTTTAATTTAAGTTGAAATATTAAAAAAAATTACAATCTCACCTCATCTAAAAGGGGCCAGTCGCTAATCCTTCAAAACTACTAAAATAATTATGTTTCCTTTAGAAAAACTAACCTTGTAACTTCCCCTATAATCCCATCTTTTTTACCTGGTCCTCTGGTCACATGATATTTTTGTAAGACCTCAATTTTTGAGGAATCCTCTATGGAAAACGCAAATATTTCAACATGAGTACACATTTTTCCAAATTTATTTTCCTTTAAATCTTAATTTTCAATTATAATTTTTTAATTTATATATAATTACATGTTTAGTTTTTTTTAATTAATGTTATTATTTTATGGTAATAAATGTTAACCACCTTTCCCATTTTTTATTAAGAAAAACTAAACTTTCATTCAAGCGCTGTATGAATCACCACCTCCACAAGGTGGTGGATTTAATTTTATACCACTACATATATTAACTAATTATAATTGTTAAATTTAAGAATAAGAATAAACTATGTAATATAATTATTATTGTGAAGATTAAAATTATTTTCCACATTTTTTACCTATCAATGATTGAGAAATAGATACGTTAACCATGCGTTGTGCAGATTATTGACTCCACGAATTAAAGTATCTCATTTTTCTTGTAGTTTATTTATTGTTTATTAAAATATATTAAAATTTGTTGTACCACATTAAAATTATCCTAATAATATACTTATGGGTTTTCAATAATGTTATTATTCTAATAGGAACCACTTTTCTAACCATTACCATCCATTAGTTATGGTATGGTCATGTTTCAGTCAATCTTAACACCTACTAAAATTATTATATAATATAATATCATGGAATAATTTGAGAAAAAAATTTCTGATGATATACGATATAAATAATTAAATAATTATATATTTTTGTTCTATAATTGTAACATTAAAATAAATAAAATAATTAAGATACTATCACACATTTGTTAAAGATCCCCAAAGCATGTTTGTCACCAATTTTTTCTTCAAGAATCATGACTAAAACTCTCATTGAATGAAATTATAACTTTATAAATTATCATTAAAAATCATAAATATTTCCATTTATGATCTTGGAATTATGAATATTAGGAAAATAATGAATTATAAATAAGTTGTTACGGAACTAGCTCAAAATTGTCAAAATTACAAACACCCGATATAAAAAATAGATAATAACTAAATAATTTAGATGCAGAGAATAATTATAAATTATGTCTATAAAAGGGTTAAATATATGAATAAGGTTAAAAAATAAGTGATTAAGATATTCCTTTTTTATATAGGATATTCAGACTCTTTAGTGGAAGTCCTAATTTATTATATGTGTTTTTTGTCTCATTTTCAAAACAATGAAACATGATTGATATGGCCATCATTTATATTATATAGTGAGATTATTTCTTAATTAATTTATTTTCAAATTTTAATTAAATTACTTTTAATTAAATATCGATATTGTTTTATTTATTTAAATGACCTTAAATTCAAGAGATACAAAATTTATAAGGGTTTAGGTTAACTTAACTCTCTTTATTGAGTTATAACGCATCTTATTGAACTTATTTCTTCCATGATTGGTTTCCACCACCCTTAAATATTATTTAATCATAATTTATCTTTCCCCCATTTAAAATTAAACTTTTAATTCAAATATTCCTCCTCAATGATCTCCAACCCCATAAAATCCATATGATTGTTGAGAATAGTTTCCATCCTCTTTAATGATGGTATTCAATCCCTATTCATATTTCTCTATTCCATTAAATTTTCTCCTTTCTATTTTGAAACCCCATTTATGTTTTATCTAATGTTTCCTTACTATTATATATTAACATGTTTAAAACGGTGTTTTTTACTACCTCTATTTATGATGATGGGTTTCAATAAAGGTATTTAAAAATATTAATGTGGTTTTCCATCCTTTTAAAATCAAGTTCTTTATCTTCCACTCCACCTTCCTTATTTATAACATTTATGTGTTTTAAAATCTTTATTACTGATAAATATTTTTAAAAATAAAACTTATAAAAAAAAAACTCACTTCACATTTTTTAATCTTTTGTATCATTTTCATGGATTCATTATTAAAGATTATTTTTAAGAATGAAAAATTTTAAACTCTTTTCACCTCACATTTTTTAAATATTTATATCTTTTTCAATGACACTCTATTTACATTTATTTTTGAAAGGAAATATTTTAAATGGTTTCCCATTAAACTTTTCAAATTGAACTTAAATTCTTCTTCTACATCAAAGTAAATATTATTTTCTAAAAACTCTTATGATTTTACCACAAATTTACTCTTTATCTCTCAGGTATTTATTTTCATTGATTTTTTTAATGAATGACCATATAAATGTTCTTATGAACTAATATTTTGGGTTATTGAATTTTAAATATTATTCATTCATATTCTTGAGTCAAATTTTGGTGAAACCATATTCAAATATTAAAAAATCCATTTTTGATTGAATTGGGTTTTAATGGTTGGAAAAAATATTTTTTTCAAGAGGAACACATATATGGATGAATGATTTAATCGGTCCGATATCTCCCTTAAATGAATTGGTAAATTTTATATATAATTAGGTTAAAAAGGTATATAAGAGGATTTATTCCAAGGCAGAGGGTACATGTGAGGATTTAAAATAAGCCAAAGGGTACAAAATATGATTTATCTGAAAAAGGGTACACATTATGATTTATCCCTATCTAAAGTGTACAAAAAGGATTTATCCAATGATAAAGGGTACAAATGAGGATTTATCACAAGCTAAATGGGTACACATTAGTTTTTTCCCAATACCAAGGGTGTAAAAGAAAATTATACCAAGCCCAAGAGGTATATGAGAGGTTTTATGCCAATCCAACTCTTTAACATCCCTCCCCTCTTCATTAGTTTGAGAAGTAAAGGGGGAGTTACTGCAACACCCAAATACTTTGTGATTTTTGTTTGAATTAATTTAATATTTTTGTTATTTTTAATTTCACACAACACTGAATATATTTTTTTATACTAAAGAACTATTTTTTATTTCTTTAAATGTAACAACAAGTTAATATTACATGACAAGAAATACTAAATTGTCTTTCACTACCCACAACATTGAATTTCTACGAAATGACATTTCATTATTAAAATTATTTAAATGGGATAATTATAACATATCCTTTAAAATTAAAAATATTTAAAGAAATAAATAATTTTTAAATATAATTTATAATGGTTTTATATAGTTAAACAATATTTATAATAAGGCATAATTGTTTTAGTAAAGCCTTTATATATTTCAAAAAACAATTTTCTAAATAGAACAACTTTTTATGTCCTTCTTTGAACAATAATAATATTAATTTTTATAAAAATTTAGAAATTTATTTAGATAAAATAAATATCATTTTATAATTCATAGTGTTAAAAGTATCTTTGGTTGAATTTTTGGGATTTTTATGAAAAACATCATTTTTTGTTGAATAGTGAAAAATACTGAATTTTAATTAACTTTTTTTGTCTAATTTTTTTTATTGTTATATTATATTTTAAGTTGGTTTTAAAGTCACAATATATAAATTATGAATATATTAATCTAGTTTAGGTAATTGGAATCATTTTTATATTGAATTTAGATATAAAATCTTAATAAACTTTTGAGCAGTCTCACTTTAAGAACCCACTTTCTCACTATATCTACAGGAATAACGTTAAACATAATTTTTCTTATTCTGTGAATTTAATTTCGAAAAATGAACATATATGATTTTAATAATTTTAATATTTATATTTTAATAATATAAAAATAATTATTGTCCTAAAATATTACTGAATGTGATTAAAATTAATTATAGCGGTTAAGGAAAAATTAATCTTAACAAGGGAATAAATCTTAAAATTAATGACAAAATGACCAAGTATCTTGTCAAACACTACTTTTATGGACATAGTTTATCCAAAAACAATTAATTATTGATTTTAGTTGGTTTTTATGGCTTTTTTTATGTAAAAACGTGGGTATACCTAACTTGTTTTAAAAAATTCCAAGTGTGTCCCCTCCATCCCTTATAAAAGGCCACCACCTCTCCCAATTATTCACACCTCTGAAAACACTTTGGCTCATAAAATATCTACCCAATTAACTAAAAAAAATCCCTAAATTCCTCATTTATGAATCCATTTTTGTATAAATCCATCAAAGGAATCCTTTCTTTGAAAATCAAAAGGAGTTACCCAAAAGAAGAGGTAATATCCTTTCTCATGCTACTTTATTTTTTTCATTCTCCACTACCTAAATTATTCTTATTTTATAATTATTTAATAAAAAAATTATCCTAAATATACTAATATGTTTTTCTTATAAGGGTTCTTCCTTCTCTTACACACACATCCATCTAAAGGGTAACAAACATACTGTTCTTGTGTACAACGAACTATCACCTCACGAAATGATGTTGTTGTTTTTTTACTTTACCATCTCTCATGGTTGGGAATTATGATGGAAAACATATTTTTATATTTTATATGTGATATTTATGATATATTTAATCTTATTGAATTATTATATAACCCATTTCTTCATTTTTCCATTTTTCATAAGTATGATAATTTTATTTGGGGAAGTGTGGACTACCACATCCTTGAAGCAATGTGATTCATTCACACTATCCATGGAATGTATTAAATGTTAGTTTAGTGAATTTATATGTTATATATATACGAAATAATAATTCTTCTAGAATAATATATATATATATAATACATATAATCAATTTACTTACATTCGTTCAATACAATAATAAAATGGAAATAGTGTTCATGAGTACGTACGACCTACTGTCTCCATGAACGGTGCATTCCATTTCATACTTATATCTTATTTATATTGTTATAAAAAATATATACTGAATATATATGATATTTATACCATGTTTTAAATTCTCTAAATAATTAAATAATTATATAAATAATAAGAATAAGAATAAAAAGTCAAAACATAGATGAAAAATAATGTGGATATTACTCAAAACGCAACACTAACATGGAGTTGTTAATAAAAGGTAAATAAAGTAATAAAAAATTTCCTTATATAGTATTAGATATAATAACATAGTTAATTAATTAAATTATAATAAACATATATTTATTATACAGAAGGTTTGCATGTCTACAAAGTAAGTCAAGACTTAACTTAATATAATTTCTTCTCACTTATTATTTTTGTGAGATACATGCCTTATTCACCACTCATTCCATTTGGGAGGTGTTTATACTACACATGGATGTATTATATGATTATTATACTTAAATATATGGGTATTTAAATATCCATTTGATGATATCTCTTTCACGGGGTTTATGGCTCAAAGGTTACCGAATGAGTAAAGTAATTTTATCTCAATTTACTTTTCTTGAGACACAAGCCATGTTATGCACCTATATTGTTCTATTAGGTGTATATACTGCCCTTTAAAATTTTATATATTGAATAGAACTTTGTAATATTATTTTTATATTCATATAATGTCATTATTTCCATATTATTATGATTCAAAGTTACCACAATGGTAACCATTTATTGCTATAATCTCATCATTTATTAAGATTGCTTATGATTATACTTATATTGATAAAATATTATGATCCATATCTCAAAACAAACTCATGAAGTTTCTTATACTATGGTTATATATGATATCTTAATTTATTAGTACCATTTTACACTCTTCTTTACATAAAATAACTACTAAAATATTTTTATAAAATCAGAATTTATTTCTCCTTTCGGTCGGAAATCTATGTTCTTTCAAAAATGTTTTTTATAAAAAATATTTCAAAATTTTATTTCTATTATCAAAATATTTTAATAGAAAATTTTTACCCATGTTTTACCTTTTTAAAAAATGGTTTTAAAAGGAATCATCTTTTCATTTTCTAACCAAGGAACCATTCTAAACTTTTTATGGAAAAAAGAAAAGTTTGGTGTGTGTGAACTTACCCACCATCATTAATTCCATTTCCCTCAAGCTTACTTTGTATGATTTCATGTTTTTTTAAATAAAAATTTTCCAAATAAAATGGAAGTTAGTTTATTTTAATGTTATTTTCAATTAAAAAGGTTTTCAAAAAGGTTTTTTTTTGTTTAAGAAGCGTTTTTTAAAGATCCCATTATAATTTTGAAAAAGGGTTATTTTCAATGAGAAGGATTTAAATGATTTCATTTTTTCCATATAAATTTAAAAAAAATCCAGAAAAGGATTTCTAAAATTATTTCAATATTTCTTTTTAATTTCTCATAATTTTATTCAATGAAAATGGTTTCCATAATTCTTTATGTTTTTAAAATCATTTTTTAAATATGAAAAGATATTTTCCACATGAAATGTTTTAAAAGAAATTGTAAATCCTTCTTTATAGAAAATAGATTTTTTAAAAAAGTTTTATGAAAAGGATTAATTATAAAAAGATATTTTTCTTAATAAATGTTCCATGTTATCTCAAAAAATTATTCTCCATTTAAGATGATTTACTTTGTTATAGTTTATGAATACTATTCAAATTATTTCATGAATGGTTTATGTTTTGAAGGAATGATATTTATGATTCCAGTTACTCTTTAATAGGTTATATGATTTTGAAACATTTTTTTCTTCATGGGATTTGTTTTGATGAAATAATTACGAAACATATCCCTTCTCTTTAGTTTATTATGTGATGAATTGTTAATGATACCCATTTCATTTCATAGTTCCTGATATAATGAATGTTTTGTTATCTTATAGAACATGCATGTATGATTTCATGAAGTGAAGGTGGGAACTATATCTCCATATATTGCATTGGGTAACGATAAATGTTTTTTGAGATCAATATAGTACAAGGGAGGGTATCCCAAGCTATAAAAAGGGATTAATGATCTAAAAATAAAATGGTACATGAGAGGGAATCCCAATCCTGAAACAAGAGGGTACATGGGAGGGAATCCCAAGATGGAAACAAGAGTGTACATAGAAGAGAATCTTGAGACCAAAACAAGAGGGTAAGTGGGAGGGAAAACCAATACCAAAACATGTGGGTTAATAGGAGGGAATATAAATCCTAAAACAATAGGGATCATGGAATGGAATCCCAATCCTAAAGCAAGTACACGAGTCATTAGACCAGGAATAACATGTTATGAAGGTCTTGGTATGTAGTCTTCACATAATATTTCATATGCTTATGTGTATGTCACAAATTCGATGTATTAATAATAGGTTATGTTTTCATGGATTATTATATTGTTTCTCTTAAGATTCATGTATTATGAAATGCTAATATTTATGATCTATATCATGATTATTATCTTTTTTTGTTGGGTTTGATTTGAAAATGTTATGCTCATGTTATCATACCCATATGTTCATGTTATGATTATGTCATTACTTTATTTAACCTTATAAAGGATTCTACATTACCCCTTTCATATGTTTCATTTCCCCCAGTTATCAATAAAGGTTTTAAGTAGGAGTACTAAAGGGGAGGATATTTAAGGAATCTGTTGAAGATAATTCACCATAATAGAAGAATGTGTTCCATGTTTCCAAATACACTAAACTATTAAGGTCCTCAAAAATATATTTTATAATGTTATTAATATTTATATAAAATAATTTAATATCTATGTATGTTTATCCCGGGTCGCTATATTTTGTATCAAACGAAAGGTTTGATCAATCTTTGGAAACTAGGATGAGAAAACATTAGAGATATTTCTAAGGATATTTTTAGGATATATTTAGGGGTTTATCAAATGATAAGTCTAAGGATGATTTAATGTTTAGGAAAATGTACTGGAATTTTGGTAAATGATTGAACGAGTGGTTTCCTAGCCATAAATCAATGTCTAGATACTACAAGTAGATGTTATTCTAGAACAAATATACCTAGGAGTAAAAAATCTGATAAGGTGTGTCAGGTATAACTTGAGAATAACCTGGTACATGCAAATAGGCCTTAATATGCATTTAGTTTGAAACTCTCTAGGGGTATGCTTTGGGAATTCAAAAACTACTTTTTATCTATAATGAATTATTTAAATATAATATTACTATTAATAATCTATTATAATCATAAGGTTTCATAGATTAAGAAGTATGTGTCATTATTTCGACATTCTATAAGTATTTTTTCATGATTATGTGGGTTTATGGTATGTTAAGTGTTTTTCACCCTATTCTCTCTGGTCTTATTCAATTGCAGGAACTAGAAGGAACTAGGTTTAAATTAAATGTTTCAGATGTGGAATTTTTCCGTATTATACAAATTGATGTCCTAAGTGGAAACCTTATAAAGAAAATCAGAAAGGTGGTATGAGTATTCGATATAATTCTAAATATAAGGAGAGAAAAAACAACATGTTATAGGTATGGAATTTTATTCTATAATTTTTACATTAAACATATGTACCATGATTAGATTAAGGTTGAGGAACATTAAAACATTATTCAAATTTAATATTTTAGAAAATTAGTATTAAAGAATAGGTTGATAAAGCTTTAGTAATGGTTTAATAATATTGTTGGATGATTTATGTGTATATGTTTTTTAATTAAAGGTTTATATTATATGAATCATAACGTATACAAGGATTTTTTGTATATAATTTTTTTTTTCAATTTTCAAGATTTATTTTAATTATAATAATAACCTAGAAAAATGATTTAATAGAATGGTAAACATTAAAATGATCTTAAGTATGATAAAATAATATTTTATATGGGTAAAGTGGTGATTATATGGACAAAGTAAATTGGATATTATTCACTACATTAGAAATGATAAAGGATATTTTGAAAAATTAGTCTCTGTTATCATGGATGATGTTTATAACTTCTTGGATTTAATGAATATATCCTGTAATATTTGGAATAAGGAGGAATTCATGTTTTCAAAAATAATTTATGGTAATTTAGTTTATTACCATGTTTGAAGATAATATATGATAAGAATACTCACATGTTTGGAATGTGACTACCAAGAGATACATTGTGATATATAGGGAATCAATGTTAAAGTAATTTCTTGAATTTATTTCTAATATTTTGTATTTTCTTTTTTCATAAGTGTTATAAGGTTAACCATTTATGGAAAGATTAAGTTAATATTCATATAAAGTATTTATGTATTGGGGTTGTATTGAAAAATTTAGTTGAAATGATATTTAGTGATTAACCTTATTTCAAGGATTTTCAAAATATTTATTTTGGAAATTATATCAATGTGGTTTTCAAAAAGTAAAAAAGTATGTTATGTGGAAACTCATCAAGTTTGGAAATGTGGTAGGTATTGAACCCATGACCAACAAACCATAATGGTATCATGCCTACCATTGACCTATAAAATGTCTTGGTTAAAGTGAAATTATTATTTTTTAATGAAACAATTTGTTGAATAAATATTAATGATAAGCTATTAGTGTTACTTTTTTTTATATTAATATATCAACAAAATTGAGTTTAGAGAATAGATTAATTACAATATTTATACTTTTCAATATTTTATGATCCTTAAGTCAATTAATCTTTATTTTAGTGCTTCAGGAATCAAAGTTAAATTTTGGGTATCCATTTATTAAAGCAATGAATGAATTAAAAATTTATTTGAGCATAACCAAAGGGTGAAATTTTGTTTATAGAAATATATATAAGGTATATTTAATTATATTCTTAGTTAATAAATGAATTACTCAATAGTAGTAAAATGATAAAAAATGTTTTCTTAATACCTTATTTTTTTGAACCAATCACCTTTTAAATCATCAAATATTTATGACTCTGAGTCCTTAATATTTTTATTTATCATTCAATATTTTTTGATTTATTAACTCAATAACTCTCTATAAATATTTACCCTTTTCTTATATTTCCATATTTTTACTTGCCACCAGTGTTCTCCCTTGTGCAATCATAGTTATGAGTTAATTTGGGTAATTGTCATATTTCAAACATTATTTTTTAAAAGAATTTTCTCTACCCATTTTTACAATTAGGGTTTATATGGGATAATATATCATTTTTTAATCTGTTAATAACCCATAATAATTTGAAGGGTGAAATTCATTTTTAGGGGGGGTAGAATGTAACATCCTATGTCTTATTTGTTTTTTTACCAATTAATTTAGTATTTTTGATATTTTTCATTTCATGAAATGTTGAATATATAAATTTATATGATATCAACAAGTTATTATTATGATAAAAATAATACCAAGTTAATCTTTCACGACAGGAAACACCAACTTGGCTTGCGTTACATGCAATATTGAATTTATGTGAAACAACATTTTATTACTATAACTATTTAAATAGGATATTTATAAAATAGCCACTAAACTTAGTAATATAGATATTAATAACAAATTTTAAATATAATTTATAATGGTTTTATATAGATAAATTATATTGATAAGAATATATACAATTTTTGTTGAAGTCTTTATATGTTTGAAAATACTAGTTTCTCAAGAGAACTACATATTATTCCCTTTTGTGAACAATAATAAAAATAATTTCATACCATTTTAGAAATTGAATTTTATAAAATAAATTTCAGATTTTAATTCATAATGTAAAAATTATCTTAGGGTAATTGTTTTGGGATTTTTTTGAGAAACTTCATTTTTTGATGAATAGTGGAAAATACTGAATTTTAAGTCAAAACTTCTTTTTTTGTATAATTTATATATATAGTTAAATTATATTTTAATTTTTTTAGTTCATAATATAAAAACTATAAATATATTAATCCAATTTAAGTCATTTTAATAACATTTATATTGAGTTTATACATGAAATCTTAATGAACTTTTGAACATTCTCACTCTAAGAACACACTTTCTCACTACATCCGCAGAATTATCATTAAAGTAAATTTTGATGCTTATGTGAATTAAATTTATAAAAATGGATATAAATTCTTGAAATAATTATAATATTTATATTATAATAATATCATCTTAATTTGTTACCAAAAATATTTGTTAATGTGATTAAAATTAATTATAACGATTAGGGAAAAATTAAGCTTAATAAGAGACTAAACCGTACCCTTAAGGAAAAAATTACCTTCAAACTTATCCAAAAATTATTTGATGGAAATATTTGGTCCATAAACTTTATATTATTTAGTTTTTTATGACTTTTTTTGAATGTAAAAACATTTGTAAACCTAATTTGTTTTATAAAATTCCATGTGTGTCCCCCCTCCCTTATAAAAGGACACCACCTCACCCCCTTCTTAAAACATCTGAAACCACTGAGTTTAAGAGAAAATACACCCAATTAACATTAAAATATCCCTAACTTCCTCCTTTAATAATCAATTTGCGAATAAATCCATCCAAGTTAGGCTTTTTTGAAAACCAAAAGGAGTTCCCCAAAATAAGAGGTAACATATGTCCTCCAGATCCTTTTTTTATTTTCTATCTACACCACATCAATTATTATTATTCCATGCTTATATAATAACACCAATATCCTCATTATATTTATATGTTTTTATCCTAAGGCTTTTACTTTAACCTAAACACAATTCCCTCTAGTGGGTAACGAACTTACCGTTCTTGTGTACGAAGAACAACAACCTCATGAAATGATATTGTTCATTTTTTTCCATTAGCACCTCTCACGGTTGGTAATTATGGTGGAAACTATATTTTTATATGTTATATATGTTATTTATGATGTATTTAATAATTTTAATAATTATATAACACATAACTTCATGATTTCAATTTTTTGTAAGTGTGATAATTATTTTTGGGGAAGTGTTGACTACCGTCTCCTCAAAGAAATGTGGTTCATTCACCACCTATATGGAATGCATTAAGGTTGTTTTTAGTGAATGAATATGATTTATATATAAAATATTAATTCTACTAAAATTATAATATATATATATTCACATATATTTCATTTACATTCTTTCATGAAACACTATAATAAAACGGAACAACATTTATGTGTATGCACGACCTTCCATCTCTATGAATGGTTTATTCCATTTCACACCTCTATGTTATATATATTATTATAAATACAAATATAATGAATATATATATGATATTTATACCATTTTTCACAATATTTAAAAAATTAAATCATAATCTATATAAGAGGGCCAAGAATAACAAGTAAAAAATAAGAAAAAATAAAGTAGATATTACCCGAAACGTAACGTTAACATGGAGTTATTAAGAAACAGGTAATATAAAGTCATGACCAAATCATATATGGTATTAGATATAATAATAAGTTTACGTATTATATTTAAATTAAACTTATATTTATTATAAATATGTTTTTAACATGTACAATTAAAGTCAATACTTAAGATAAGGGAATTTTATCTCACTTTTTTATTTCCGTGAGATGCATTCTATATTTTCCACTAATCTCATTTTTGTGGTGTGTATAATAATGAAGTATGTTTAATATGATTAATATAATTAAATGTATTTTTTATTTACATATAAATTATATGATCTTTCTTTCATGGGTTTTATGGTTCAGTCGTTACCAAATCCGTAAAGTAATTTTGTCTCAATTTTCCTTCTTTGAGACACATTCCATGTTATGCACCTATATTTATCTATGAAGTGTATATACTTCCCTTTTACATGTTATATCATGAATATGATTATTTTCATGATATTTTTATTTTCATGTAACGTTATTATTTCTATATTATTATGATTCAAAGTTACTAAAGTGGTAATAATATTTTCTATAATCTCATCATTTATCAAGACTGTTTATGATTATGCTTCCATTGATGAAATATTATGATCCATATCTCAAACAAAAATTAATAATTTTATTATTCTATTTTTATCCATGATATATTCATGTATTATTACTATTTTACACTCTTTGTAACTTAATATAATAAGGAAAATGGTTTTAAGAAAATTTGCATTTATTTCTCCTTTCGGTCAGAAATATATGTTCTTTCAAAAAAAAAAATTTATAAAAAAATATTTCAGTTTTTTTACTATTATTCTATTATTTTTAAACTAAATTTTTACAAATGGTTTACCTATATAAAAAATGGTTTTAAAAGGAATAGTCTTGTCATTTTCGGATCAAGGAACTTTTCTAAACTTTTAAGGTGAAAAAGGAATGTTCGAAATATATAGACATACCCTCCATCATGACTAGAATTTACCTGAATCTTCCTTTGTAGGATTGCAAGTTTATTTTGAAATAATATTTTTCCTAATATTCGTGTTTTTTTATTTCAATGTGGTTTTCCAAGAAATTTTTTTAAAAAAATGTTATATATTTTAAATTTTTTTTCCAAAGCTCCCCATTATATGTTTTAAAAAGGGTTATTTTCAGTGAAAATGATTCCAATAATTCCATGTTTTTATTCCCTATTATAAAAACGATTTTCATGAAAATATTTCTCAAAATGACTTTATACATACTTTTTATGATTTCATTTCATTTTCAAAGAAAAAGGTTTTAAAAATACTTTATGTTTTAATAAGTGTTTTTAGTGGAAAATGCATTTTATTCATGAAATGTTATAAATAAAATTGTAATGACCTATTTATAAAAAATTGATTTTTTAAATGTTTTTATGGAAATAATTTTATAATAAAGTATATCTTCCTAATGAAATGTTCAATGTTATAATTGAAAATTCTTCTCCATATAAGATTTCATACTTTTTTGTTGATTATGAATACCATTAATAATCTTTATTGAATGATTTTTGTTTTTATGGAATAATATATATGATACCAATTTATCTTCAAAGGGTTATATTCTTTTGAAACCTACTTATTTTACTAGGTTATGCTTTGATGAAATGATTATGAAACCTTTACCATATCCATAGGTTATGATGTCATTAAATGTTAATGATAACCATTTCAATTCATGGGTCATGATATGATGAATGATTTTTGTCTTATTTCACATGCATGTATGGTTTCATTATGTTATGGAAGGGAACTATATCTACCTCCAATGCATTGGTTAACAAGAAATATTTTCGGAGCTCAAAAGGGTAAACAGGAGGGAATCATAGTCAAAAAATAAGAGGGTGTATTTTTACCTAAACAATAGGGTATATAGGATGGAATACCATGCCCAAAATAAGAGGGAACATGAAAGGGAATCCCAAGCTTGAAATAAGAGGGTATATAGGAGGACATCCCAAGATCGAAACAAGTGGGTACATTGAAGGACATCCTAAGATTGAAACAAGAGGGTACACAAGAGGTAATACCAACCCTGAAATAAGAGGGTACACATAAGAGAATCCTAAGCCTGAAACAAAAGAGTAGATGGGATGGAATCCCAATCTCATAAAAAGTACACATGTTATTATCCCAAGCCTAACATTTTTTATGGTTTGGATAGTTATCCTTAAAATATTATTTTCTATGCTTGTGTGTTTGGAAATAATTCCATGTATTATTAATTTGTTATATTTTTATGGATTATGATCTTGTTTGCCTTATGATTTAGGTCCTATGAACTACTAATATTTATGTTTTGTCTCATGATTATTATCTTTTTATAAAGGGTATGATTTTAAAATGTTATTCTCATGTTTCATACACTTATGTTCATGTAATGCTTACATATTTCCTTTATTTACCCTTATTGAGCATTCAAACTCACCCATTTATCTGTTTTCCTTTTCTTAAGTTATGAATAATGGGTTTAAGTAGGATTAATAAAGGGTAAGATATTTAAGTAAGATGTTGAAGATATTTCACCACACTAGATGAATGTGTTCCATGTTTCCAATGATACTAAACTATTATGGTCCTCAACATGTATTTCTGTAATGTGATTAATATATATCTAAAATGATTTAATATCCATGTGTGTTAATCATGGTACACTATAGTTGATATCAAAGGAAAGGTTTTTTCAACCTTTGGAAATAGGGATTAGAAAAATTTTGTGATATCCCTAGGTATATTTATAAGGATATATAGATGGGTATCTCTAAGGATAACTATTAGGAAAAGATAATGTTTAGTAAAATGTCTGGAAATTTTGATAAAGGATCAAGAAAGTGGTTTCCTAGAAATACATCCCTATTTGGATACTAAAAATTGAAATCGTTCTAGAATAGATGCACCTATGAGTAACAACCCAAACAAGATGCATCAGGCCTGACTCAAGCATAACCTACTATACGACAATGAACCTTATTACACACATTGTTTGACACTCCCAGGGGATATGATTTGGGAATTCACAAAATTATTTTGAACCATCATGAAGGATTTATATTTAATATGACTTTTAATAACCTAAGAAAAACATAAAGAGTTTTATATTAAAGAATTATATTTAATTATTTAGACATCCAGTATGTAGTTTTTTATGATTATATTATTTTTTGCTATGATTAGTGTTTTTCATCCTATGATTTCTGGTCTTATTCAACAACAGAAAGTATAAGGAAGTTGTTTAACATTGAGTTTTTCATATGTGGACAGTATGTGAATTATAAAAATCAATTTCTTATGTAGAAACCTTATGATGTGAATCAACAAGGTTATACGATTATTTTATATACTTATAAAAATAAGGAGACATTAAACGACATATGAAAGGTATACAATTTCCTTTTAGTATCGTTTACATTAAAAACAAGAAGCATTAATTTATTAAGGTTGAGGAACCATTAGACATGATTAATATTTAATATTTTAGGAAAGAGTTCTTAATGAATAATTTTATGAATCCTCAGTAATGGTTTAAGAATAAGATTGGATGATTGATGTGTATAAGTTTTGGAATTCAAATATTATGTTATATGAATCATGAATTATATAGGGATTGTTTGTAGATGTGTTTTCAATTTTCATGAATGTGGTAAATGATACTAATGACCTATAAAACTGATTTAATGGAAATGTTACATTACGGTAAGGTAAACCTTAACATGTTCTTGAGGATGGATAATGATGTGATAATATGGATAAAGTAAATTGGATAGTATTTATGACATCAGAACTGATGAATTATTTGTTGAAAAAGTAATCTATGTTATCATGGATGAAGTTTAATAACTATTGGATTCAAGGAATATATCCATTAATATTTAAAATAAGAAATAATTCAAGTTCTCCAAAACGATTTATGGTAATTTTGGTTATTAACATGTTTCAAGAGAATATGTGATGAGGGTATTCCCATGTTTGTAATGTGACAACCAAGATATAATTTGTGATATATGGGGGATCAATGTTAAGAATATTTCATGAATTTATTTATAAATTTTATGATTTCAACTTTAATAAAGGTTATAAGGTTATCCATTTATGGAAGGTTTATATTAAACTATAGATAAAGAATTTATTTATTGTGGTTTCTTTGAAAACTTCAGTTAAAAGGATATTTAGTGATTGAAATTATTTTAGGGATTTCGATAATATTTATTTTGAAAAATATTTCAATTTAGTATTAGAAAACAATAAATTTTATTTTGGGTGGAAACTCATCATGTATGTCAAGGTCACAGGTCTTAAACACATGACTGAAAGAAGATAAGGGTTTCACACCTATCACTAGCCTACATGATGTCCTAGTTAAAGTGTAATTTTATTAGTTAAAAAATTGGTGAATAAGTATTAATGATGAACCAACAATGTTACATTTTTAGAGATTAATTGATTGAACATATGTAATTTGGGGAATATTTAGAGAAAAATAGTTTTACTTATCATTCATTCATGAGCCTTAAGATCCGTTAACATTTTATTTTAGTACATCAGGAAACAAGTTAATTTTTAGATATCCATTTATTAAAGTAATAGATTAATTAGAAATTGATATAATAACAACCAAAGGATGAAATTGTGTTTATATAAATATATCAAGTATGTATATTTCATTATATTCTTGGTCAATAAAATAATTACTCAACATTAGGAAAGTGATAAAAAAATGTTGTCATACTACCTTAATTTTTGTTAAGTAGATGACCTTTTAAATCAAAAAATATTTCTAACCCTAAGGACCTCAACATTTCAGTGATCATTAAATAATTTTTTATTGATTACCTCAGTCATTCCCAATAAATATTTATGCTTCTCCTCCAAGTTATATTTTCACTTTCCACCCTTGTTCTCTAATGTGGAAACCTTTTTATGAGTTAACTTGGGTAACATTCATGTTTCCAACATTCCCATTATTAAAGAATGTTTTTGGATTCATTTATAAGATGAGGGTATATATGGAGAAAATTTAAATTATTAAAACTTTAAAAATAAATACGATTTTTAAGGGAGAAATTCATTTTTGGTGGGGGGGGGGGGGGGTGGAATGTAACACTCCAAGATTTTGGAAATTTAATTTCCAATTAGTTTTATAATTTTGATACTTTTCATTTCACACAAAAATGAATAGAGTTTTTATATTAATTCTATAAATTTGGATTGAATTATACACAACACCAAGTTAAGCTTGCATGATAGGCAACACCTACTTGTCTTGTCTTACACAGATAACTGAATCTCTATAAAACAAAATTTTATTATTATAATTATTTAAACGGGATAATTATGTAACATCCCGGTTCCAGGATCCACCCAGAGGCGCCCTGTATCCAGTTGGTCACATGGCCTCAAATGAATTTCCCCGAACGCCAGAGGCTGTCGACTAGAAGCGATGGCCTTGGGTGTGTTAGTGGGGAAATTATGCCCTCATTGGTAGAGTACACAACAAAAGTAAACAACACATACAATATCTAAAGCAGTAAATATCCAAAAAAATAAACATCATATGACTAAAACAATAGAAAACTAGATCACAAACATATATAAAAAATGATGCACGATACATATGTATTGGAAAGAATCCAAAAAAAGTCACAATGATGAATACAATAACAAACCAAAGTACAAAAGAAAACAGATAAGAAACACCTCAGCATCGCAAGCCTTGGCTTGGTTCTATGCTCTCCTGCTCCAATGCAATCAAGTACCTGAAGTCGAAGGGCGCTTGCCCGTGTCTATACCAGCAAAAATATAATCTGTTTGGGCCCAAAAGAATGTCCCAAACATGGTGTGAGATTAAATCCTAGTAGGCAACCACCTGAAAACTTGAACCTAAGAGTCAGTGAGCATATGGCAGGTAATAGTACCATAAGCAGTAAACAGTAACCAGTAAACTGGATGATACACAACAGTAAACAATACACAGATCAACAAGCACCAGTGAAGTAAACATCTAACCACAAACAGGAATCCCTCTAGGAAGTACTCACAACAATCCCATCTGGCCCTATCCAAGAAGTACCAACAATCCTCTGGGAAGTACACTCAGCCTAACCCCTTGGGTTTAGTCATACCAAATATAAGACTCTCTGAGGAAGCACACTATGTCAATTCCCCTTATAGTCTAAACTAGTCAGGGACTCTCTGAGAATGGTTTAAGGAAATTCAAAAAAAAAACAAAGACTCTCTGAGAAAGATCACTTAGTCTTCCCCCGTATAGTCTATAAATCTCTAGACTCTCTGAGGAAGCTCACTTGGTCTATCCTCCTATGGTCTATAATATCCAATACACTTTGGGAAGCTCACTCGGTCTGTCCCCTATAGTCTATAATGTCCAAGACTCTCTGAGGAAGCCCCTTCAGTCTATCCCCTTATAGTCTATAGCACCAGGTTCTCACGACCCCATGCCATTCAGTGAATAATAATGCTATAAGGCCAAAGTAAACATATAGAGCATCTTGGCTAACCAATCTATATCATAACAAGCTTTTTATGGAACAACACTCCATCCTACAGTCACAAGGCATGGAAAATAGGTACAACGATGAAAGGATGAACAAGAACAAAAGGTCATAACAGAACAAGTCATGGGAAAAACATCCAAGCATAGAAATTATCCTCATATATAACCAAATTACCTCTACACAAGAATACAAGAAAGGCATGAAAACAACAGGGGAAAAACAGTAAACACATAATACCCCGTTCAAGGGTATTGGTGGAATTTACACATAATACTCAAGGACATTGAACAGAAAGGCACAAACCACCTACCTTGATTCTAAGAGATCGATATACTAGAAATACGAGCCTTGAATCTCTTTAGAATGTCGTAGATCTACGAAAACACACAAAATGTTTAACCCACGCTAACTTGCAAAAGAGGTGGAAGTGGAAAATGATGCTCTAGGAGAAGGAAGAGCTTACCACTATGATTCCAATGCAATTGACATCAGTAAATTCGGAGAACAGACGGAGGTTTGGGGGCTCAGAGGAGATTTGTAGCCATACGAGATGCTCTCGGTTGAAGAAGCTTGAGAAGAAGCGTGTTCTGGCGATTAGACATGACCCCGGTCCGTTTAATGAAAAAATGAATGTCAACGACGTGTACTTTTGGAGTACACGGAGTGTACTTTTGGAGTACATGGAGTGTACTAGGCTTTCCCGTACTCTTCTTTAAGTGGCCTTCACATCACCCCACACGATCATGTGTGTGGCCCGGACACGGCTAGCACATGACCTCGCACGATATCGAAGTACACGGCGTGTACATAATTTTTTTTCCAAAAACTCTTCTTTTCTAAAAAACTCTAGAAAAAGGAAAAACATAACTGAAACTAAGGTCCGGGTTCATACAAACATTCCCCATTAAAGAAATCTGTCCTCGAATTTCCCTAGAGAGGCGTAGAATAAGAGACCTTGAACAGATCCAGACACTACGATCGTACATCGGCCTCCCTCTCCCAAGTCTCATCCTCTACTAACTTGTGCCGCCATAGCACCCATACCATAGGAACAGACTTTCCACCTATAACCTTCATACTATGATCGACAATCCGGATAAGGTGCTCCTCAAACGATGCATCCGCTTTGAGCTCAACCTCCTCAGGTTGAAAGACATGTGATGGGTTTGAAAAGTAATTTCGGAGCAGAGAAACATGGAAGACGTCATGTATAGCCCAATACCTACGAGGTAACTACAACCGATAGGCAACCTGCCCAACTCTATCTAACACCTAAAACGACCCGAAGTACCTTAGTGAAAGATTAACCTATCTCCAAATCCTCTTGTGTCCCAGCATCTGTGTGAGATGCAGGAAAACCTAATCCCCGGCCTCTTACTCCAGAGGTTGTCTCTGCTGATCAGTAGAAGACTTCTGTCGAGGCCGTGCCATAGCCATCCTCTTTTGAATCGTCTTTAGCTGCTCTAAGGTATCCTAAACAGGATGAGGTCCCAGCAAAGAAACCTCTACTGCCTCCAGTTAGCATAAAAGTGATCAGCATGGCCTACTATACAATGCCTCATAAGGTTCCATCTAAATAGTCACCTGAAAACTATTGTTGTAGGTAAACTCCACAAGAGGTATATGATTCTCTCAAGAACCTCCAAAGTACATAATCTGTACTCAGAACATATCCTCAAGCACCTGAATTGTATGCTCGGACCGACCATATGTCTGGAGATGGTATGGTCTACTCAAAAGCACCTATGTACCCAAAGCCTTCTGAAGCCCCTGCCAGAACCGAGAAGTAAAACGCACATCCCTCTCTGAAACAATGGAGTGTGGAACTCCATGTAGTCATACAATATCTCAGATGTAAAACCTTCACAACTCATGAACACTGAAGGTCTCCTTGATAGACAAGAAGTGAGAATCCTTCGTAAGCCTATCGATGATAATGCAAACATCATATTTCCATCGAGGTGACCTTGGCAAACCGGTCATGAAGCCCATCGCGACATCGTTCCACTTCTACTCCGGAATGGGTAACTACTGCAAAAGAACTACTGGTCACTGATGCTCCACTTTCACCTGATGACAAGTGGAACACCTTAGGAAAAAACCAACAACATCTCTCTTCGTACCTGGCCACTAATACTAGCGGTTTAGACTATGATACATATTGGTGACGCTAGGATGAACTGCCCAAACTGAGGAATGGAAATCCCGCATCAGCTCCTCTCGTATGTCTCCTGGAACCCATATGCATCCCTTGAAATACAGGATCTCATCCTCACCCACTATCCATATAAGAAGAGGGTCCTCTCCTGACACACTTTTTCATAGGACTAGGCCTTCTGAGTCTGATAGCTGCCTCATCTGTACCCGATCATGAAGTGTAGAGGTAAAAACTACAGAAGATAGAAAAGTCTGCCCCTGTCTGTCATGCACCTCAAAATTCATCTCCGAGAACAGATCCATAAGCCGCCACTCACTACTAGCCTCCTAAACTTCTTGTATCTGATTTCTCCTTCTCAAAGCGTCAGCCACTGCATTGCCTTTACCAGGTGTATACGCGAGGTCAAAGTCAAAGGACTAACGATACTCAACCCACCTGCGCTATCTCAGATTCAGATCACGCTAAGTGAAGATGTACTTGAGAATTTTGTGGTCAGTGAAAACCCCAAATTACTCTCATAGAAGATAATGTCTCCAACAGTGTAAGGCATGAACAACTACCTCCAGCTCAAGATCGTGCGTCAGTTAGTTCCTCTCATGTGGCCTCAACTGCAAAGACCCGTACGCAACGAATCCATCTCCCTGCATCAGCACAGATCCCAGCCCGATACTTGAAGCATCATAATAAACTATATAGCTCATTTTCGGCTCTGGAAAGACTAGTATAGGTGCTGACGTCAACCTCCCTTTCAGCTCCTAAAAGGTTGAATCACAAGAATCTGACTATAAGAACTTCATACCCTTCTTGGTGAGACCTGTCAGTGGTACTTCTAAGCATGAAAAGCCATGTATGAAGTGTCTGTAGTAACAAGCCAGCCCAAGAAAACTCCACATCTCAAATACGTTCGTCGGTTGATCCCAAGAAACTACTGCTCTCACTTTTTCTATGTCTACTGATACTCCTGTCTCTGAGATAATGTCACCCAAGAAGTGAATCTGGTCCATCCAAAAGTGACATTTCAAGAGCTTAGCATATAACTAATTCTCCCTTAGTGTACTCAAAACGATATCAAGATGGGTAGTATGGTCATGTAGAGCGTGAGAGTACACCGAGATATCATTCACAAAGGCCACCAAAAAATAGTCTAAGTATGGATGGAACACTCGTTTCATCAGTGCCATGAAAACTGCAGGCACGTTCGTGAGACTGAATGACATAACCATATACTTCTATAGACCATACCTCCTCGGAAAAGCTGTAAGAGGTATATAAGATTTTCCAACGCACAAATGATGATAACCAGATCTCAATTCAATCTTTGAGAACACTCAAGATCCTCAATGCTGATCAAATAGATCATCGATCCTTGACAAGGGATATCGGTTCTTGACCATCAACTGGTTTAGCTTCCGATAATCCACACAAAGCCTGAGGGTGTCGTCTGCCTTCTTCGTAAACAGGTCCAGCGAACCCCAAAGAGAAGTATTGGGTCGGATGAAACCCTTTTACTACAACTCCTCCAACTGCTTCTTGAGCTCCTGTAACTCAGGTGTAGCCATCCTATAAGGAGGAATGGACAACGGTGCCACTCCTGGCACGAGCTCAATAGAAAAGTCTATCACACGCACTAGAGGAAAACCTAAAAAGTCCTCTATAAAGGAATCTCTAAAATGATCCACCACTGGAGGAAAGTATAACTATGATGTCCCTTGGTCATCAAGATAATGACTAGAAATCTGGGCTGTAACTGTCCCAACCCATGATGCTTGGGTCCTGCTATGCTCGCATGGACCTACCACTCACCTATATGAAGAATCGATCCACCCTCTGGTGATATGAAACTCACCCAACGATGATAAAAGTCAACGACTACCTGAAAGGGAACTAACCAGTCTATGCTGAGAATGAAATCATAGCCTATCATCTCTAGGACATAGAGGTCCCATAAAAAGTGACTCCCCACAACCTCTATAGGGAACTCCTTATATCCAGGTTATCAAGGACTGCAGACAAGTAGTGTAAGAATAAAACAAGAGGAATATAACATCCATGTTTTATAAAACACGACTACACGATGTGTACACTACCTACACAACGTTTTCCCTGAATTCATTCACTTGGGCGTGTACCTTTGCCTAAACTGGTCGTGTAACACCCCAAACACATGGCATGTTCTCAAGACACACAACGTCTACTTGAATCCTCTTCCCCTGCCCAGGTCCTTCTAAATGGCTAAGCCACATGGCTCTCTTAAGGAAAAACTACATGGCGTGTTCAAGGTAGACACGGCATGTACGAGACAAGCTTCACCTGGCCCGTGTTGTTAGTGACACTACCTGTGTACTCAGGTCACACTACACGGCGTGTTCCAGAAGGACACATCATGTAATTAGAAGTCCTAATAGACCGTGTGGTTACCTACATGGACGGCTACATGACTGACACTACACAGCGTATTTCAGGCGGACACAGTGTGTATGATAAAGGATAACACCGACCCGTGTTGTTCGTGACATGGCTGGGTACCTAGATCAGACTACATGACATGTAAAAGTCAAACACGGCGTGTATGTGAATAGATAACATGACCCGTGTTGTTCGTGACATGGCCGGGGTACCTATTTCATACAACACGACATGCTAAACTAGTACACGATGTGTTCTTACAACATTTTTCATAACCCCGTGTCCTTTCTCTCACAGTTAGTGGCACAGATATAGACTACACGATGTGTATTCATAAAGTACACACCGTGTATTCTAGGTTTTTCCGAATAATAGCCTTAGAACTACACCAGAGCGTAGAAAACACTGAAAAACAAGCATTAAGGTGCCAAATTCCGATTCTTAAAGGCCCATACTACCCGCGAATCAGAGTTTGGAATCTTATACAAGTTATAACAAGGAAACCAGGCAATGATCCACCAAATTCCGGTCCATGAGGACCCATAACACCTCAAGAACCAATGTTTGGCATCCATATAAGCAAAGTACTATTCAGAAAAATTCTCTATCAAACAGTAGGTATTATATCAAATCATCTATCATATCAACATGCATAATCTACACATTGTATATCACAAAAACATACAATCGCTAATGCATCCTAGATTTCATGGTAAGAATGCATGGTATGTGATTTCTAACAAGTGCCTATATGATGCATGAGATTGCATACCCTCATCTCATCAGGTTGCAACAAAATAGAACCACAATGACAACAACGGTAACAATACAAAGCTTGTGAATTACCCAATGGTGAAATCATATCCACAATAAAAATTGTAAAACCTAATGAAATTGCAGTCAATGAGGTAGATTGGATTTTCCCTATATATAAGTTAGCTACTCCCAGGCACAACTTATTAACAAGTACCTATTCCATCCTATCCTTGGCTATATGCTCCAAAAGTAAGCCAAGAGAAAATAATCCCTTTGATACGACTTTGTAACATCCTGGTTCTGGGAACCACCCAAAGGCACCCCGTACCCGGTTGGTCACATGTACTAAAGCGCATTTCCCCGAATGCCAGAGGCTGCTGACTAGTAGCGAGGGACTAGTGTGTGTTAGTGGGGAAACTGCAACCTCATTGGTAGAGTACACAACGGAAGTAAAAAACACATAAAATAGTGGAAGCAGTAAATATCCAACAACAATAAACAGCCGAAGACTAAAAAAATAGACAACTGGAGTACACACATATATATGAAATGATGCATGATACATAAGTCTAGGAAAGCAGAAAACAGTTCACAAGGCTGAATACAATACTAAACCAAAGTACAAAAGAAAAGAGATAAGTAACTCCTCAGCATCGCAAGCCTCAGCTTGGTCCCATGCTCTCCTGCTCCAATACAATCAAGTACCTGAAGTCGAAGGGCTCTTTCCCTTGTCTACACTTACAAAAATATAATCTGTTTGGACCCAAAAGCATGAACCAAACAGGGTGTGAGACTAAATCGCAGTAGGAAACCACCTGATGATTTGTGCCTAACAGTTAGTGAGCATATGGAAGGTAATAGTACATTAAGCAGTTAACAGTAACCAATAAACGGGATGATACACAACAATAAAAAATCCACAGATTGAAAATCATCAGTGAAGCAAATATCTAACCAAAAATAGAAATACCTCTAGGAAGTACTCACAACCATCCTCTCTGGTCCAATATATGAAGTACCAAGAACCCTCTAGGCAGTACACACAACCTAACCCCTCTGGTTTGGTCATATGAAATATAAGACTCTCTGAGGAAGCACACTCAATCAATTCCCCTTATAGTCTCAGGTAGTCAGGGAATCTATGAGGATGATCACGCGGTCAATTATCCTTATAGCCCCAAGGTTTATATACTCTTTGAGGAAGCTCACTCGGTCAATTACTGTTATAGTCTCAGGTCGATCACAAACTCTTTGAGGAAACTCACTTGGTCAATTCGTCATATAGCCCGAAATGGTTTAAGGAAATTCATACAAAACAAAGACTCTCCTAGGAAGCTCACTTGGTCTACCCCCGTATAGTCCATAAAGATCAAGACTCTCCGTGAAAGCTCACTCGATCTATCCTCCTATGGTCTATAATATCCAAGACTCTCTTGGAAGCTCACTCGGTCTGTCCCCTATAGTCTATAATGTCCAAGAATATCTGAGGAAGCTCCCTCTGTCTATATTTTTATAGTCTATCACACCAGGTTCTCACGGACCCATGCCAGTCATTGCATAATAATTCTATAAGGCCAAATTAAACCTACAGAGATACTTTCATAACCAGTCTATAGCATAACAAGCATGTCAGGGAACAACACTCCATCCTACGGTCTTAAGGCATGGAAAACAGGTACAATGACTAATGGTTGAACAAGAACAAAAGGTCGTAATAGAACAAGGCATGGAAAAAACATCCAAGAATAGAAATTATCCTCATATATAACCGAATTACCTCTACACTAGCATACAAGCAAGAAAATAAAACAACAGGGGAAAAATAGTAAACACGCAATACCCCGTTCAAGGGTATTGGTCGAATTTGCACATAATACTCAAGGAATTTGAATGGAAAGGCACAAACCAACTACCTTGATTCTAGGAGGTAAATATACTTGAACTAAGAGGCTTGAATCTCCTTATAAAATCGTAGATATATGAAAACACAAAAAATGTTTAACCCATGATAACTTGCAAAATAGGAGGAATTGGAAAATGATGTTCTAGGAGAAGAAAGAGGTTACCGCTTTGGTTCCAACGCAATCGACGACGGTCGATTCGCAGAACGGATGAAGGCTTCAGGGCTTAGAGGATATTCTTGGTTGTGCGTAACGCTCTTGGTCAATGAATCTAGAGAAGAATCATGTTTTAGCGATTAGATGTGACCTCGGTCCGTTTAATGAAAAAAAAGTACACGGCGTGTACTTTTGGAGTACACGGTGTGTACTAGGATTTTCCGTACTCTGTTTTAAGTGGCCTCCACATCACCCCACATGACCATGAGTGTGGCCCAGACATGTCCAGCACACGGCCTTGCACGACATCGATGTACCCGCCGTGTACTTAAAATATTTCAAAAAACTACTCTTTTCTGAAAAAATCTAGAAAAAAACATATTGGAAATGAAGGTCGGGGTTCTTAAAAATATTACACATCAATTAAACATAATAATATGAATAATAATAGATAACTATTGAATATAATTTCAAATGGTTATATATATATTTATCATGTTGATAATGAGACATTTCATTTTTAGTTGAGTCATTATATGTTTAAAAATACTATTTTCTTAAAAGAAATACTTTTTATATCCTTTTGTAAAAAATAATAATATAAATTTTATACAATTTTATAAATTTAATTTAATAAAATATAATTATTTTTTGAATTCATTACTTCAAAATTATCTTAAGGAGATTTTTGGGTTTTTTTATAATCTTCATTTTTGGATGAATAGTGAATAATACTGAATTTTAATTGAAGAATGCATTTTCATGTCATTTATTTATAGAGTTAAATTATATTTTAATTTGGTTTTAATATATTATTTGTAAATCTATTAATTTAATTTAGGTTATTTGAATCATTTTTATTTTGGATTTAGATATACAAGCATAATGACTTTTGAACATTCTCACATTAAGAACCCACTCTCTCACCCTATTTGTGAGATTAACATTAAAAATAATTTTTCCTATTATATAAATTGAATTTAGAAACATTTAAATAATAATTTTTAATCATTATACATTAAATTTTCTAATAATATCAAATTAATGTTTGACAAAAAATATTAGTGAAAGTGACTAAAATTAATTACAGCCAATAAGGAAAAATTATTCTTAACAAGGGACTAAATCTTAATCTTAGGGAAGAAATGACCTATAAACTTGTCCAAAACCCATTTGATGGCCATATTTAGGATATAAAACTTATATTATTTATTTTAATTTTGTTTTTATGAATTTCTCATGAAAAAACGTGGGTACAATCAACTTGTTCAAAAAATGCCAGGTGTATCCCCTCCGACCCTTATAAAAGCCCACCACCTCTCTTTATTCTTAAAACTTCTCAACCACTTGGATTAATCCAATATCTAACCAATTATCTTCCAAAAAGTTAAAACATTCTCTGTGAATACCCCCTTGTCTCATAAAAACAACCAAGGTATCCTGTTTGTGCAATGAAAAAGGAGTTACCAAAAAGAAGAGCTAACATCCTTCATCAAGCTCTTTTTCTTTATTTTTTTATCCACCAACAATATTATTATTATTACATGATTATAAAATTAAAATAGTACCCTAAATATAATTATATTTTTATTATAATTTTTGACCTTCACATATACACACTTCCATATAATTGGTAGCAAACTTATCATTCTTATATAAGGTGAACTACTACCTCAAGGAACGAAGTTGTTTGTTTTTCCTTTACCACCTATCATAGTTGAGAATTATGATAGAAAATATAATTTTATTTGTTATATATGTTATTTAAATTTTATTAAATCTTCTATAATTATTATATAATACATAACTTCAAGCATTCCAGTTTTTGTAAGTATGATAATTTCATTTGGGGAAGTGTGGACTACGACCTCCTCAAAAAAGATGTAATTCATTCACACCTTACATGGAATGTATTAACGATTAATTTAGTTAATTTATATGATATATATATATATATATTAAAATATAATTATACTATAATATATATACAAATATGGAATTTAATTTATTTATTTCAATACGTTAATAAAACTGAAACAATGTCCATGTGCACATACGACCTATCGTCTCTATGAACGTTGTATTCCATTGAATACTTCTATATTATTAAGATTATTATAAATACATATATATTGAATATATATGATATTTATACCATGTTTTACATTTTTTAAATAAAAAAAATCATTATATAAGTAATTGTATCAAGAATAACATGCCAAAACATATATGAAAAATAAAGCAGATATTACCCGAAATGTAACATTAACATAAATTTATTAATAAACAGGAAATATAAAGTGAAAAAAATAATATATGGTATATTATATAATAATATGGTTCCTTTTTAGATTTATAATAAAATTATATTTATTATACAGGATGTTTGAATGTTTATAACTAAAGACAAGACCTAAGGTTAGGGAATTTCATATAACTTTTTATTTCTATGAGATACCAGACTTATTCACCACTCATTTCAATTTTGCGGTGTGTATAATACCCATGGAAGTATTATATGATTCATATAATTAAATTTATGTGTATTTATGTATCCATTTTATTATATTTCTTTCATGGAGTTTATGGTTCAAAATTTACCAAATCGGTAATGAATTTTTTTTGAATTTTCTTTCATTGAGACACAGGCCAGGTTATGCACCTATATTTTTCTATGAGGTGTATATACAATAATTTTTAAAAGTTATATCATGAATATACTTATTTTAATGATATTTCTAGCTTCATTTAATGAAATTATTTCCATATTATTATGATTCAATGCCACCATAGTGGTAATTGTTTATTTCTAAAATCAATTTATTTATGAAGAATTTTTTTATTATGATTCCATTCTAATATTCTAATACATATCTAAACAAGACTAATGAATTTTATTATCCTATTTTTATCCATTACATCTTCAGTTATTATTACCATTTTCACTCTTTTTAACTTAAGATAATTATGAAAATACTTTTATAAAAATCAGACTTTATTTCTCCTTTCAGTCAGAAATCTGTGTTCTTTAAAAAACATGTTTTCTAAAAATGTATTAGAAAATGTTTTAATATTATCCTATAATGCTTAAAGTAAATTTTACCCATGTTTTACGCTTTTTAAAAACATTTTTAAAATGTGATCATCTCATCTTTTTTTGATTAAGGCCATTTTCTAAACTTTTTAAGGTGCAAAAGAAATGTTCGACATATTTGGACTTAACAACCATAATTATCTCAATTTCCCTAAAGATTAATTTATAATATTAAAAGTTTATTTTTAAGTAAAACAATTTCCTGATATTCCGAAAATTTATTTATTTTAAAGTGTTATTCAACAAAAGAGGTTTTCAAAAATGTTTTATGTCTAAAAATTATTTTTTAAAGATCTCCTTATAAATTTTAAAAAGGATTATTTTCAATGAAAATAATTTCAATGATTTCATGTTTTCCTTATATTGTTTAAAAAAATTATAGAAAAGGATTTCCCAAATTATTTCAAGCCTTATTTTTATGTTTTCAAGGGTTTATTATAGAATTTTTTTCCCCAAAATGATTTTTGTTTTTAAAAATATTTTGTTTAAAAGTGGAAACTATATTTTCCACAAGAAATGTTTTAAATGAAATTGTAATTCCGTATTTAATAGAAATTTGTTTTTAAAAAGGTTTTATGAAAATTATTTGGATGACTTCAGGTTTTTCATATAATTTTCAAAACAATATTCTAGAAAAGGCTTTACAAAATGATTTCAAGCCTTATTTTTACATTTTCAAGGGGTTTTCAAAGAAAATATTTTTCAAAATAGTTATATTTTAAAAAATATTTTTTAAAATTGGAAAAGAAATTTTCCACAATAAATGTTTTAAATGAAATTCTAAATTCTTTCGTTAATAAAAATTTATTTTTGAAATCGTTTTGTAAAAAGAATTTTCAAAAGAAAGGCTATTTTGATTATGAAATGTTCTAGGTTATCATTAAAATTACACCTTAATCATAGATTAAATACTTTGTTATAGTTTATGAATACCAATAAAATTATTTCTTGATGGTTTTTGTCTTTATGGAATGATTTTTATGATACCCATTTTTCTTCAATGGGTTTTATGCTTTTGAAATCCACTTCTTTTCATGGGTTATGCTTTGTTGAAATAATTAGGAAACTTATTCCTTCTCTATAAGTTATGATTTGATAAAATTCTATTGATATACATTTCATTTCTTGGGTCATGATATGATGAATGATTTGTTATCATATGACCGATGCATGTATGAATTCATTTTGTGATGGGTGGAATTATATGTCCCTATAATGAATTGTGTTACAATAAATGATTTATGAGGTCAATAGGGTAAACAATAGGCCATACGAAGCCCAAAATAAGTGGGCATATGAAGCCCGAAACGAGAGGGTACATGGGAGGGAATCCGAAGCTCGAAACAATATGGTACATGGGAGGGAATCCCAAGCCTGAAACAAGAGGGTACACGAAAGATGATACTTATCCCAAAATATGAGTGTACATGGGAAGGAATCCTAAGATTGATACAAGAGGGTACACGATAGGGATTCCAAATACCAAAAAAATAGGGAAATTGGATAGCATAATAACCTGAAAATAAAAGGGTCCATGGGAGGGAGTCCCTTGCTTGAAGCAGGAACACAAGTTATTCTCCCAATCCTAACATCTAATGAAGGTCTTGGTTGGTGTCCTTGGTATAGGATTTTCTATTATTATACGTATGAAACAAATTCCATGTCTTATTACTATGATATGTTTTCATGGATTATTATCTTGTTTCCATTAGGATTCATGTATTATGAACTACAAATATTTATTCCATGTCTCATGATTATGATATTGTTATGTAGGGTATGATCGTCAAATGTTATGATCATGTAATCATAAAATTATGTTCAAGTTTTGCTTAAATATTTCATTTTTTTACACTTACCGAGTATTCGATATCACTCAGTTATTATGTCTCCTTTCCCCAGGTTATGAAGACATGTTTGAAGTAGGAGTAATAAATTGGAAGATCTTTACAGAAGATGATGATGATCTTTCGCCATACTAGAATAATTTGTTCCATGTTTCCAATTATTCTAAACAATTATGGTCTTTGGGAATGTATTTTTATAATGTGATGAATATTCATATAAAATTATGTAATATCAATGTATGTTATGAATGGGCCGCTATAGTTACTAGACCTATGCGAATTCTCCAATATTCCAAAATATAGAAATAAATTCCATGGTATTAAAATACTTATGGGGGATTATTTTCTCTTAACGATAACATAACTTTTCAATACAAGATAATAATAATCCAAGACAACTATTATGATACATGAACAAAACCATGTAATGTAAAATAAAAACAAAACAACTGAAAATATTTGAGTGATAATGGGAAGAGGGAAAAAACTAATGAGACAAAAGGGATAAAAAGACTAAAACCAATAAAATATCACATCCTTCTAACTCTAATCTCCAACTCCACCTACCAAAACCATGGTATAAAGATTCATCATTAAAGATATATTTTTCCTTCCATTTCCTAGGTCCCACTATTTGAAATAAAAAAATTCACCAAATTCAGTAGTTAAGGGTTGATTATCAACATAGTAGGATTTCCCTAAAGACAGCCCAACTCACACCACTAAGATAAGAACAAGTTATCGTATTTATATTCAAAATTTAAATAAAATAATTTATGCTGTTTATATGAAAACCATAAGTAGTTTTAATGAAATCAATAAGAAATCCTATAATAATTTCTCACAATTTAGAATACCCATTCCCATGTTTAAACATCCCCCACACACATATATATTACAAGTGATAGTTCCATACTTCTGAGCGGTCTCTCATTGATCCACCAAGTCATCACTAGAAGACCAATATCCAAGTACCCTAATGTCACACGCCCCTTCCTTAGGATAATGACAAAAAATAAACTCACATCAGCCATGTATACCAAAGTAAATGCCAAAAAATTTCATAAAAAACCATTATTTCTTTGAAACATTTCATCTAAAACATTTCTTTCATAAAAAAAGCATAAATTTAAAACTATCATTTTAAAATTATAAACAGAGGGGTTTTTTTAAAATAAATCCAATTTACAAAATATTATAAAGCTATAAATAAATGAGGTTTCCAAAAAAAATCAAAATTGGATTTTAATGAAATTTCAAGAATAACATTCAATAAAAATTAGTCCTTCTAGTTCTAGAATGGTAAAGATAAGAGAGAACCCACCTACCTCTCAACAATTGGTGAAAATAATGAATGACACTAAGATATTATAGATCAAAAATTGGATTTTATTTCCTTCAATAGACTCCATAATATCTCATCTGTATTCCTATAATAGAATATAATTCTATCTCTAAATGACTAGATCCATGGTTTTGTGAGAGAGGAGAAGAGTAGATATAAGAAGAATAGGGACGAAAACCAACTTATTGAATAATTGAATCTACAACATTCTTTGATTTGGAAAATGTTGTATTTGTAACAAAAGGAATGTTTAAAGGATACTTGGTTTAAAAAAAATTTGATACCCTAATATATTACAATAATAATGGGAGGTTTGGGTCTTAATTCGGATTTAAACCACATTTTGTAGTCATTAACTGTACATCACATAGTTTTTCAAACTGTGCACCAATTGTGAATATGATCCTAGACATGCTAGGTAGACATATGGTTTTGGGATATATGGTTTCTTAAATAATGAACCTAATATATGATTCTACAATCTTTATCCTATACCCTTCATTGTTATCTCACAAAATTAGAGAAACCATGCACCAACTGTGTTTTTCCCTCCATTTCATTTTTATGGATTCCCTTGGGCACTCATAGAGTTTGGCCCAACCCTGCACCAACTATGATCTTGCCTAGTGAACCCAAAAACAAGTTTCATGGTTTTCTAAATATAGTGCATGATTTCCACTAACCATGCATCTCCAGAAACACCTCTTAAACTTTCCAAAACCTCCCCTAACCTCCCTAAAATTAAATCATGTTCTATATATTAAAAAAAAATTAAAAAGGGAAAGGTACCTAAAATAGGGTGTGTTACATTATCCCCACCATTTTTATTTTCATCCTCAAATATTATAAACCCATATTTTTTATAAAAATATCAGGCCATTTGTCTAACATTTAATTTCCATACCTCTATGCATCTTCTTGAATATTACCTTGCTTCCATAAAACCCATACCAAACTATAATATTTACCAAAAAATATCTTATATTTATTATCTGAAATCTGTATCAGCACATGGATCAATATATCATCTAGTATAATATCAACAAGGTCCCATCCAAGGACATAGTCAAGATCAGGATAGTAATTCCTCAATTTAGATACATGAAATATATTTTTCATAGAACTAAACCTTGGTGGTAGTGCCAATCGATTAGCCACATCACCCACACCTTCATGTATATATCCAAAGGGATGATATAACAAGGAGAAATCATTACATTCATACCAAAATGATGACATCAAATCCATAGAGATATTATCAAGAAAACCTGATAAGCTGCCTCAATTGAAAACCGTCGATGAATGTGATCTGCATATGATTTCTAATAGCTATAAGACATCACCATTCTCTTTCTGATCATTTGAATATTCTCCATTGTATCGTGTATAAGAATAGTCTTTATTAGTGAACACTAACCTATTTCCACCCAAAAAAGTGGATAATGACAAAGAATACCATATAATGCTTCTAAAGATCCATATTCATCAAGGAATTATAATTTTTATTGAATGAGAGCTCCAATAATGTCATGTCATGTTCCCATGATCTTGAAAATATATCACATAATCCCTAAGCATGTCTTATAATGTCTGGATCATCCCATTAGATTATTTATTTTTTGTGGTTGATAAGTAGTAATAATTATAAACTATGTTCCAATTTATTACTATAAGTATTTCCAAAACCGACTTATAAATATAGGATCCCCAAAAAACACTATCTAAAATGTAACCCCATATATCATTAAAAATTCTTGAATGTATAGTTTGGAAAAATGTTCCACCATATTAGATTCATGAATATGGATGAAGTGGGATAAATTTGGGATCTAATCCACAATCACCCATATAGAATCATGTTTCAAAACCATTTTTTGTAGAAATATAAAAAAATCCTTACCTATTTTCTCCAATTTCCAAATGGTAATCAGTAAATAATGGAGTAAATTAGATGGTTGTTAGTTCTCACCCATGAATTGATAACATGTGAGTTATATTATGACTGACTATGTCACTTTTATCAAAATTAATTTCCACAAATTTTTTTTCTTAATGAATTGTACATTGTTTTTGGTTACTAGGATAAAAAAACATTTCGAGTGGTTGTAATAATTTATAAATTTTTCTTTATAACTTAGAATAACCTTAATAATATATCTAAGACACAAAATTGATCTCCCATCTTTAATTCATCCCTCAATGTTCTCCCCACCATTGAGTTTTTACATAATGGTGAGAAAATATAGATTGGATTTCTAAATATACCCTACCTAGGTAAATAAATCAGGAAAAAAGATACTTGAAATAAAACCCAAATGTGAAATTTAACTACATTTTTCTGGTGCATATCTTCTATAACTGACATTAGATGTTATTGATCTAAAGCTTCTTTACCAAACTGGTTACAATTCATAATTCTCAGTGTATATTCCATGAAATTACCTTTACAAGGTGTATACATTATGTTTATGTCAAACTTATGAACATATTAGATCTATATTTTTTCATTAAGTTTACATTCCTTTAGGAGAAAATGTTTTTTAAGATCGTATGATCTTTAAACACTATAAATTTCTTACCAAAGAGATAATGAAACCCAATCTTCAAATAATAAACTATAATAACCATTTTCAAGCCATGTTTCAGGTAGTTTTTCTCATGTAACCAAAATTTTCATGATCTATATTCTATTATGAGAGCCCCTTACAAAAGAACACATCCCAACTCAGATCATAATGCATCACAATATACCATATAGAATTTTATAAAATCAAGAAATGTAAGGATATATACTTCTATAATCCAAACCATTAGCTTTTGGAAATATTTAAAACACTCATTGTTCAATTGGAAATGAACTCTATAATGACTCAAGCTTAACATACAAGGATATTACATCAGTTTAGATGAATATTCAGTACATTACAAAAAAAATACATGCGTGAGGACCATAATAGTTTAGTGTCTTAAAAAATTGGAAACAAAATATTCTATCTTAATGAAAGATCTTCAACATATCCCATAAAGATCTCCACATTTAGTACTTCTACCTAAAAAATTTATTCATAACCTAGGGAGAGGAAACATAAGGAATGGGTGATCTAAGATTATCAATAAGGGTGAATAAATAATATTCATTGGTATAACATGAATAAAAGGGTATGGAAAATGAGAATAACAATTAAAGATCATACACTTCATATTAGATATCATAATAAAGATTCTAAATTCACAAGGAATTAATCTTAAGGAAATATAGAACATAACCAATAAAATCATAACATAGGGATAAAACATGGAATTGTCAAAAACACATATAAAACCCCTATGTCAAGGTGGACTACCAAGGCCTTTTTAACATGCTGGGCTTGGGTTAATCACCTATATAACTACTTTAGGCTTGGGAATACCTCTCTTGTACCCTCTGATTTTGGGCTTGGGATGTCCTCCATGTACCCTCTTGTTTTTGGCTTAGGATGTCCTCCCATGTACCCACTTTTTTTAGGCTTGGTATATACTCCTATGTACCCTCTTATTTAGAAATTGGGATGTCCTCCTATGTACCCTCTTGTTTTGGGCTTAGGATTTCCTCTAGTGTGCCCTCTTGTTTTTTACTAGGGATGTTATCCTGTATACCCTCTTATTTCGGGCATGTGATGATCTCCCATGAAACCTCTTGTTTCATGCATGGGATGCCCTCCTGCTTACCCCTTGATTCGAGCTTGGTTTTTCCTATAGTGTACCCTTTGATCTTATAAAACATTTATCATTACCAATGAATTAGAGGGAGATATAGGCCCAACCCATCATATAATGAAATCATGCATGCATGTGCCACAAAAAATTCATTATATCACGACTCATGAAAAGAGACGGGTTCGATAAACATCACATAATAACCAAGGAAATGAAATGGGAATCAGTAAAATTTCATCACATCATAACCTATGGAAAATAGATAGGTTTCATAATTATTTCATCGAATCATAACCTGTGAAACGAAGAGGGTTTCAAAATCACATAACTCATGGGAAATAAATAGATTTCTTAAAAAATTAACCCATGTAATTGAAATGGGTTTCATAAAGACCATGAAATTAAGAATAACCCATTTATAGAAATGACATAAATGTAACCTTTCGATGAATTCCTAGAAGGGAATGTGTAACATCAAAAAATGTCATATTATATGGAAAATAATTTTTAAATATCATTCAAAACATTTCTTGAGGAAAATATCTTTTTTTTAATTTGAAAAATGATTTTTTTATATATAAAACCCATTTATTTTTTCATAGAAAATACCTTGAAAACTTATAATAAAGGCATGAAATCATTTAGAAAACCATTTTACTTCAAAAATATTAAAATAATATTCAAAAAATTTTAAAAACCATTTTATTTTAAAACACTTTGAAAAGTTATCAATAAATATTCAAAATGTTTTGAAAACTATTTTATTGATGATACATTGAAAAATTATAAATAAATCTTGAAAATGTTTTGAAAACTATTTCTTTTAAAATAACATAAAAAACTTATAATGAAAGATTTTAAAATCATAAAAACATTTTTAAAATCCTTTTTCCTTGATAATGAGCTTGAAAAATATTTTAAAAACATATTTTGAAAACATTATTTAACACATGGTTTTGAATACAATAGATTACCGACCGAAAAGAGAGAATGTTATATTTTCCATAAAAAATGCCTTAAGTTCCAAATAATGAAATAAAATATTACTAACACATGAGTATATCTTGAATAAACATATGAGAAGGAAAATATTGAATATTATTGAGATTTGGATCCAAATATTTTATTGAAGAAACATAATCAATAATTATCCTGAAATGTGATGGGATTGTTTCAACAAAATCTTACCACTTAGTTACTCAAGATAATACTATCCAAGTAAGAAAATAAAATTAAATGAATCATAAAATATCATGAAAAATTATATTCATGTTATAACATGTAAAATGGAAGTATACACACCTCAAGAAAGGATTTAGGTGCATAAAAAACATGAGTCTCAAAGAAGGAAAATTGAGACAAAGTTATTTTTCTGATATGGTATCCATTAAATCTTAAACCCCATGAAAAAAGGATAATAAAATTGAACTTTTATTACCCATAAATTTATTTATAATATAAATATAATAAAATTATGATAATTACATACACCACACAAATAGAAAGTGTGGAGAACATAGCATGTCTCTCACAAAAATAAAAAGTGGGATGAAATCCCCCTTACCTTGTGTCTGAAATCTCATAGTACTCATTCAACCACATTTATAATAAATAGAAATTTATTATAAATATTTTACATAACCATATTATTATATATTATACCATTTATGATGTGATTAGGACCTTATATTACCCACTTATTTGCCATCATATTTTAAGTTTTCAATTGGAATAATATTCGCTTTGTTCTTCACATGTGTCTTAATTTGTTACATCATTGGTCCTTATACTTATATCATAAATCCAGAATTCAAAACATGATATAAATTTAATTTATGTCCCTTGTACATGTATTATAATAATCAATATATTATAGTATCATGAAACGGAATACACCTTTCCCGGAGAAGGCAAGTTGTACATACACATGAATGCTATTTTCGTTTAATTGTCGTGTTAAAGGAAATAAAGTAAAAGTAATACATATATATATATATGTAATTATTACATTATATTTATTATATCATATATATCATATAAATTCAGTACATACATCCTTAATACATTCCATATAGTTTATGAACAAATCACACCACTTTGAGGGGGCGATATTCCGGACATTCTAAAATGAAATTATCATATTAAAAGGAAATGAAAAGTATAAATATGTGTGGTGTAAAATATTTAAATATTATTAAATATATAATAAATATTATATATAACATATATAAACAATGTTACCATCATAATGGCCACCATGATAGGTTGTAACAGATAATTGAATAATAATCATTTAGAGAGGCGGTAGTCCGCTTACACGTAAACATTATATTCGTTACCCATTAGATAGATGCGAGTGTAAGTGAATAAAGAAATAATAACATAAAAAATAATAGTATATTTATGATACTTTTTTTTCATGTTATCATGTAATAATATGTTTTTTGGTATTGGATAAAGAAAATAAATGAAGAGACTTTGAGGGAGGGTGTAACCTCTTAATTGGGTAACTCCATTTGGTTTGAGCCAAAAGGCTTCCTTGGATAGTTTTCTATGAAACAAGAGGCTTCAAGGTTGAAGGGATAGAAATTTAGGAGGTATTTGGATTGATTTTGTATGAACATAATGGGTTTGAGAGGTGTGAGGAAGTGAATGTGAAGGAGAAATTTTATAATGGAAGAGGGGTGGAATCTTTTGTATTATTTTAATGGAAGGGAATATCACCCATGTTTTTTTATTCCAAGTGGTTGAATAATGTTTAACGGTTTATAAAAAAAGTATATTAGCTAAATTTTTCTATAAAATTGATTCAGGAAAAGTTTATATGTCTTTTTGAGCTTAAATGTTGTTTTTAGTCCCTAGTTATGCTTAGTTTAACCTTAATCGTGGTAATAAATTTTTAATTTCTTCACAAATATTTTTGGTAAAATAATAATTTAACCTCTTTATAAATTATAAATTATGATTATTTAAAATATAGAATCCATTTTTAAAAATTATAAACACATAATTGGAATAAATTTATTGAAATATAATCCCATAGTTGGGTCGACAATACAAGTTTTTTAAAGTAAAAACGTTAAAACGTTTGCAATGTTTTTATAATAAATTTAAAAATGAAATTGATTCCAATTTAATCAATTAGATTTATTGATAAAAATTTTATCTAATTAATATTATAAATAAATTTATAATATAATTTATCATTATAAATAAATTAGATGAAAAATTAGTTTTGAATTAAAATCTTTTATTTTTCACCATTCACCAAAAAATGATGTTTCTCAAAAAAATCCCAAAATTTTTCCATAACCTAATTTTTTTCTTTATAGGTTCACAAATGAAGTTTATTTTAACAAATTAAAATTTTAAATTTGTCTAAAATGAATTTTATTATTTTTCACAGAAGGACATTAAAAGCGGTTTATTTGGGCAAACAATATTTTTAAACATAAAAGGACTTTACAAAAAATGTATCCTAACCTATTTTTTATCTTTATATTTAAAATAAGAATTTTATTTTTACATATTAAATATATAAAAGTTTGAGAAATTGGATTTCAAAATGGATGTCCATTAAAAGGAGGTAAATACTACCTTTATAAAAATATAGGTTTTTAAGCATAAAATTAGTTTTGTTCTTATATTATGTCTATCAAATCTTTTGAATGATTATAAGAAATATTTTATTAAAATTATAACATTTATATTACACTAATATCAATTAATAATTGTAATTAATTTAATTTATTAGGATTAAAACATCATTGGGAACATAATAATAGTCATCCATAAAAATAATCCCTATATATTCAATTTTGTTCTTATATTCCTTTTTAAATAATTTTTAAGTAATTAATTTATTTTATATTCTATGAAAAATTTATATTTACATAAGTTATTCAATAATATTCATAAAATATAATTCAATATCTAGTTTATATATATATATTAAAAAAATAATATTTTTTAGTAATACTCGGTCTTGTGTGTTACACAAGTAATCAAAGAAAGTCATTGTTTACTACAAAGAAAGCTCACCTTAGTGTTTTGTGTAGAGGAATCTAAAGTTTATATTGTTTGCAGTACACTATTAACATGGAATTGTGTATAATTAAATACAAACAGAGAACTTTAATATATATAAAATAACAATTTTCATTGTTGTGTGAAATGAAAAATATAAAAAATAATTAAAAAAATAATTCTCAAAATCTTGGTGTATTAGAAAATCCATTCCTTTTCAAAAAAAGTAATTTTAGAGAACCATTGGACAACCCTAAATTTATAAAATAGGTCATTAATTAATGGAATAGGATAACCGTTCTTTATTTTATCTTGGTTACTATAATCCAAAAAAAATTATATGATTTCCATCAGTCTTCTTCATAAAAATGACTGGTGCTGCCCATAGAGATGTGCTCAGTCGAATAAAACTTTTGATTTCAAAATATTACAGTTTATTTTTTAGTTCTCTGATTTTTTTGGATCTGTTATATACGATGGAAGTGAAATAGGGCTGGTCTCTGGTAGGAGATCAATTATAAAATCCTATTTTCTTTTGGGTAGAAACCCTGAGAGGTTTTCAATAAAAGCATCAAGAAGTTTGTTAACTATGATTGAAAAATATCTATTTTTTCTCCCTTACAAATTATAGAGTAACTAGTACCAATTTATAATAGATGGTTCCAACCACTGGTACCAAAGGTCATTCCCAAGTTTTATTTTCATCCCATTCTCCCTTAAATATATTCTTAACATCGTGAGATGATGCGAAACACTCATTCAATATATAAAAAACGATATGAGACTTAATTTGTTTTCAATAAATCTATAACCAATATCAATTCATAGATATCCTTCTCAAATATAGATAATTACCATAATATTTCCTTTCTTTTAACAATCACCCTACATGCCGAACAATTAAAAAATTGAAACTCTTGTTGGCCAAGAGGAGTTAATAATATAAAAATAGAAGGCATTATCTCAACAAAAAACCCATAAAATAAAAAACAAAAGAAGAAATAAGAGTGTAATGAACCGGTATCAAATAAGGCCTACATAAGTGTATAATTTATAATAATTTTACATCATACTATCGAAGTACCAGATGGATCATCCATGACCACCGCCTCAACGACATATAGTTTCTTACTAAATTTCCCTTGTAATTTATTTCCCAATTGAGATTTTTATTGTTAAGGAGTCATGGTGTTCCTAGAATCACCTTTAATGCCTTGGTTATAATTATTTGGGTTATTTTGATGATATTTTCCATTAAAGTATATAATTTCTGATAAAAATGTGGTGAATTTATATTACTAGACCTTGGAGTACTACAAAAATAATGATGGAGATGTCCCATATGGTTATAGTTGTTACATGCATTAGGTAGTGAAATAAAATCCCGATTGATATGCTCAAGTGAACCACATTGAAAACACCTAAGATTAATCTTGGTCCATAGAGGAATAAAAATAGACCATATGGTCTAGTTATATGATTATCCACCACTTAAAAATAGGTTTCCTTATTCCACTTATTCCCAAAATTTGAGTTCCCACAAATTATCATCGTGATAAATGGAATTCCTCTAGTTGAATTCCAAAAAATATCCGCTAATTCCATAATTTCTCAATTTACCATCTCCTTAATTGTATATAATAAAATGGTAAATAAATTTTGATTTAATTCTTTATCATAGACCCTAACAAAAAAATGCATTCATTCAATGATTCACTAACAATAATTTCTAGGTCAAAGAATACTACATTCATAAATTTAGCGAGATACTCTATTACTAAGAGATCCTATTGCTTCAAGTTAAATTAATCAACTATTATTTCAATTTTTAACATTTGAGTATAGAATTGTTTGTTTAAAAATTATTCAAAATCCTTCCATATAATTCCTTAGTTAACTTTAGACTAAATGATAAATCGAACCATTGGCAAGCCTAATCTGCAAGAATATACATTTCCATGTTGACATTGAGCTCAACTAGAGTTCCCATTAAATCAATGATTTAATTCATCCTATTCAGCCAGAACCCTAATTTATATGGTTCCGAATAACACTAAAATAAGGATGGATTCTACTTTTGAAACTAATTTGAGTGGTCCACTAGTCGAGGTTCATCAATTTGGTTTCCTTTATCCATGAATTAAAATTCCAAATGGATTCTCTGAATAAAATCTTAGTTCAGTAATGGATCAGGTGAAACCAAATGTTCTTTGGTCTCCTCTTATTAGTTTCTATGATATCAACAAGTTTTAATTTTTATAACCCCCAAAAAAAATCACTTAGTCAAATATCACTAGATACTAAAGGGTTATAAAATTTCAAATCACAATAAGTATCATGACTTTCAAGATTCCTTTTCAAAATTTGACCTTTATTACCATATTAACCATTTTTCATAAATCATTAAATACCGAATGAAAAATGTAATTTTGGTGAAATGTATCTATAAAAATGCATGATATGTTATAATAATTGGTTAAAAGCCACAATGATGAGGTGAAAACATACCTACATGTTTCGTCAAAACACTTTTTTACAAAAAACTCCATGATAACTTCAAGGTCAACATAAAAATGTTAGATAATTATTTTTATTCTATAAATTTCATGTTATGATGATCCTATATCTTTTCTAAAATCCCAAGGCAATAGACAAACTTACCAAGATTGGTACTCTTTATAATGGAATGATCGAATGAAGCTGATACCATTACCAACTCAAGGATCGAATAAGACTGATACTATTTCCAACTCATGGATCAAAAAAATATGATAACATTTTTAATTTTCCACCCCTTATACTTTTCTCAAAAAGTGATGGGTGGAGTTAATAGATATAGGTGAAATCCCCATGACACCTAAAGCTATAAATAAATTCCATGGGATTAAAATACTATTGGGAGATGATTTTACCTTAACAATAAAATAACCTATCAACACTAGAAAATAAACATCCAGTACAACTCTTATAACGCATGAAAAAAAATCATGTAATCTCAAATTCAAATAGAATAACCCACAATATTAGCGTGACAATGGAAAAATAGAAAACAACTAATGAGGACAAGGGGATAATAAGAATAAAAATTATAGAAGGCCACATGAATCCAGATCCAAGCTCCAAATCCACCTGCCAAGCCCATGTTATAAAGATTAATTAATGGATAAATATGATACCGTCCCTTTTATTGTATCTTGATTGATGGCATATAAAAACAAACCAAAGTTACCAAGTAGGGGGTGATTATAAACTCAGTTGAATTTACCCAAATACTTCCCAACTCATGAAACGAGGAAATAACTAGTTAGCACATTAATATAAACAATTTAATAAAATAGTTTAAGTAGGTTACATAAAAACCACAAGAGGATTCATGTAAAATAATGAAAAATATTTAAATCATTACTCATAACATAGAACTCCCAATCCCATGTTTGAACTCCCATTAAAACACATCCACACATGCATTCCATGTTGTAGTTACATACTCATTAGTGGTCTCTTATTGATGCACTAGATTGTCACAAGTTTACCAATATCCAAGTGTCTAAGTGAAAAACTCTCCTTCCTCAGGGTCAGTTCCAAAAATGAAGTCACACCAACTATATATGCCAAATTTCATGCCAAACCATTTCATAATAAACCATTATTTCAAGGAAAAATTTCACCAAACAATCTTATTTCAAATAATATAAAGAATGACTTTAAATCTATCATTTTAAAATAATAAACAGATATGTTTTTTCTAGAATAAATCCAATTTCAAATCATTTACAAAGATATATACAAACATGGTTTCTATCAAGAATCATATAAAGATTTTATAACAATTTCAAGTAAAAAATTATGCAAAACTAAGCCTCTATATTCTATAATGGTGTAGATGATAGATAATCCAACCACTTCTCCATGATTGGAAAAAGTGAATAACAACAGTAAAATATTCTAGATCTATCCTTGGAGATTCTTTCATTCAGTATATTAAATCTTTCTACATCCATATTCCCTCAATATAACATATATTTATCCATAATACACTATATATATAGTTTTTGGAGAGTGGAGAGAGTAGATCTAAGAATAATGGGAAATAAAAATAACATACTAATGAATATATATTTCCAATGCACCTTTAATTGATAAGAAATGTCTAAAAATACCAAAGATTCACTAAATAATCCTTGAGAGAAAAATTAATTTGATTACCAAAGGTATTACTGAAATAATGATGGTTTTAGATCATAATTCAGATTAAAAAAAAATTTATTAGCTCATTTATTTCACATCACATTGATAGGACACACAATATGTCAAACCATTCACAAAATGTACATGTTCAAATAGAAAGGCCAAGAATTTGCTTGGTTTAGGCCTCATGGTTTGTCAAACTATGAACCAAGTATGATATTTTTCTATCTTAATCCCAAACCTTGAATTTTTGTCTCACACAGTTGAAAATACAGAATGCCAACTATGTTTTCCCTCTATTTCACATTACATGGTCTCCCCTAGGCACTCACAATTTGTAAAAACCATATTCCAACCATATAACTACACAATGTTCTATAAAACATGTCTCATAGTTTCGAAGAGGTGGTTCATGGTTTCTAATATCCATGCACAAACCATAAACCTACAAAAACACCACTAAAACATGCCAAAACTTCTTTGAGCCTCATAAAATTTAACCCAAGGATTATATAATCTCAAAATACATAAAACAAGTGTAATGTACACGAATATGGGGATTCTACATACTATGTGATTAATTTATTACTCGGTAGTCTTGACATATAATTTCTATGGTAATGTTTCTTCCACAATAATATTCCATAATCTTGTACCTATGATTATGTTCCTTGAATATTGTTTAATATCTCATTATTCCTCACAATGTTTTCTTAATATATGTTTTTTCATTTTATAATATATTTTATTTTATAATTATATATATAAAATTATTCTTCTTCTATATTATTTATAATCATAAATTTATCTTTTGCCCATGTTTTCTAAGATGATTATGATCTTACAATTGATGAAATGTTGATAAGTTTTCCCTCACTGAGAATTATATCTCACACTTTTATTATATTTATTTTCCGAAGGATACTAATATAAGTATAACTTGTGGGATGTTGAGAAGGTAGTCTAGAGGAGTTTTATTGGGGATAAATATTCACATGTGTTATAAAATAAATTTCTTATATAATTATTCCTCAAAGTCACAAATCCAAAAGGTTCTTCGAGTTATGTGAGATTATAGTGATATATAATAATAATGTTATATTTTTACAAGTTTACCAAGGATTATCTCACTTGATATCAATGTTAATTTGTAAATTATGTGTTTTTAGTATTGGAATTAAAAATGTGGGTCTGCGGAACCTCAGTCTCTAAGGTAGTTTTGGTAGAATAAAATTAATAAAGATATTATTGAATAAAGATAGATTTGATTTTTTTTTCTCTCAAAAATAAATCAAATGACGATTAAATAAAAAATTCTTATGAAAGAATTAGTTTTAGAGAAAAATTCTATATTTTATCAAATATCTGATTGTATGAATCTATAACTTGAGGTGACATGAATGTCGGTTGTTTTGCACACTCCCAAATCTTACATGAGCCAAAATATATTCTTATAGGTGGTAATTTTTTTTTGAATCCCATCAAATAATCCCTTAAATGAATTTCTATGAATTTATGATTTCTTTATACAACTAATCCTCCATAAAGAAAAAACTTATTGTGTGCTCTGTGTTCCTCATGGATGATGTAGTACCACACAACAAAAATATTTCATTATATAGTGTTTTATCTACCCATTTTATTTCTACTTATTGCAACCAACTTCCAAGATAATAAAATACAGATGATACCCACATATACTCCATTATTATTCACGTATGGAAAATATATAAACAAAAAAAAAATTGTATCATTATTGGAATCATTCATGCAAGCCCCACATGTATCCATATTTATATAAGGTGACATTTAAGACTCCTACAAAGTCTAATCTCCAAGATTTTTTCCATTTATGATATTAACCCTAGACCACTAAATTATCCATGACTCCATGTGAGCCTCTTATAAAGTGTAATCCACATAATCATTATTCACATGAGTAATCTTCTAGGCTACACCCCAAAAAAATATGAAAGCATAATTCCCAATCAATCATTTATTTTGAACCCATTTTAACCCAAGAATCCTTACCACATGATATTAAAATGCATGGATAAGTCCTGTCACATTATCTTAAATTGTGAAACTAGAACTATGTGGGTTTTTTATTCCCATTAATGAAGGATATATTATATTTCTCTTTGAGGATTAGTGAAAAAATCCATACACCATTATAACCCCACCCCCTTTTTCAAGAGGCAGTGATCCTCCAAAACCATGATACTTCCTCGAGAGAATCAAACCTCCCATAGAATCCCCATTAGAATCTAAACCATGACCACCATTATGTGATGATAATAAGAGGATCAAACACACTTATGTTAATATAATAAGGGTATTAAACACCCTTATGGGTTTAGTATAATAGGATAATCCGCCATTATATGATGAGTATAAGAATATTAATCGCCCTTATATGATGAGAAGAAAGGGATAAACTACAGTTATGGGATGAGAATAAGATGAACCCTTATTTTCCTTATGGTATGTGAATAATAATACATATATGGTAAGAATAGGATGAACCATTTTATTGATGTTATAAAACCCCATACTTCCCCATGTGATGAGTATTAGATACCTTTTATGATGAGAGTAAAACTCTTTATGTAATGAGAGTAATATTTCTCATGTGAAGAGAATGATATACCACATGTGAAGACCATGAGATGCATCATTTAATGAGTGTGGGATACCTCACGTTACTTTCTTGGGATACCACATATGATGAGAATGTGATGATTTTTTATAATATTAATATTACCTCTTAGGATGACATGATAAAAACAGAACAACCTTATTTAATGAATCTAAAATGTTGAATCATCCTTACCTTATATAAAGAGCATACGATTACCCCATGTCTTACTAGGAGGAAGAAAATGAAAATACATAATTCCCAATATTCAAACATTCATGATATACTCATTCTCTCCAACCAAAGTGTTCACCCATTTAAGAGAGTATTTGATGTAATTAATCAATGTCTACATGAAGATAATATCAAGAAAGGGATTCAATAGATTATATTAAATATAATAGAGACTTAGAAAAGGAAAAAAAACTTTCTAGTAAGATGTGTCAACCTCCCAATGTCATATTTTGATCAAAAGGTTCCAACTCCATCACCTTGGTGGTGACAGGCCACATGCCTTTGGAAATTGGGATTTAGGGGCCCATATAATGGAATGAAACCTAAAAACTTGTACAATCAATGTTACCAGAGGAATTAGTCTAAAATAAAATTGGTTAAATAGACATGATTCATTATCCTTCAATTGTGAGAGGATGAGTAATTTGTTTAATGTTTAGTATCACGATAATTAAATTCCTACTCATGGTTGTCTTCAAATTCTTGAATAATGTAAATTAGTGAATGTTCCATGAGGGTTTCTCCAACTACTTTTGATAGGAATTGGGGAGAAGGGGTGTCCTCAATGATACAATCAATTATTCATACCCATATTGAGTTATTATATACACTTACATTATGTGAACGAATCTTGCATATTCCACACCTCCAAATATCCCTCACCTCCTTCCCCTAATAAAGTTCATATAATGGTGGGTAATCATTTCTATAATAATACATTAATAAAAGGAAGGAATCATATCCTACTAATATATGGATTAATTTTATTTGGGTTCCATGGAAGACTACTGACATCCTCAACTGTACAAATATCACATGGAGAAAGTTCCACCTATTAGAATCATCAACCAATTTGGGAAACTTTCCCCATATTACACTAATGATGCATTACATGATGATAATAAAGTAGTAGAAATTCAAGGTATGGAATCTCCAACTAACACCCATGAGTCAATAAGGAGGGATACCTCTATCCTATGTCACCATTATCATTATAAAACATAACTGATAGCCCAAAATATTGAACAATCTATTGTTCAGGATTCACCAATCGAGACCACATCATGAAAATTCTTAAGGTATGCTTCCAAACCGTCTCCATAAATAGCCATCCCCATAGAATATATGACCCACACAAGTACCCCTGTGCTCACTATTATCTAAACCACCGATATAGAAAATCTTCCCATCTGTCTGGGATCAAGAATCCAAACATTAACTATGTATGTTAGGTCTACTCTCCCAACTATTGATTCCACCACCAACTATCATTAAGTTCCTCTAAGTGATAAATATTTCCTCAATAAAATTTCCTCATAGTGTAAATAAACTATAAGATATCATGGTGGTACTCCCCATGATTCTAGAAACAATGTCAAAGGAAATGTTCCATGTGATATAGATAAGATCGCAATGAAGGATCTTAGGAATCATATATGGAGGCCTAACATTGGGGATCAATAGCATACCACCCATAATATTTAAAAATTCCAGAAAATAGGGGATTCAAAACAATATTTTTTCCTCTAATACTAAAACATTTGAAGGAAAACACCCAGTGACTAAGGATGTTTATTATGGAGAATGAGGTGCATGATATTAGGAGGGTAATCTACATGTACCTTTGGGTGGATGATATGATGTTTACTTCCAAGGACTATCCATGATTCTACACCTAGCATTTTCAACATTCTTCCCTTCTACCTATACACTAGATGTGTAGAAAATGTCATTGTTTATCCTAGTGTTTTTTGAAGAGGTAAAACATCTGGATGAGTTATAGACACCTGATGTATTTCCTCAGGATGAAGATACAAGGTCTCTTGTCTACATGGAGATACTAATGAAGTCTAAACTAACTCATAAATACATCTCTAAAAACCTAGAGAGCTTATCCCATATAATGACACCCCATTTAGATCTTTTCAATAGATATGATCATCATATCTCCCTCCTCTAGCTTCCTACTAGTTTTTTATAGAACTCCAGAGTGTGTGAAAGAAGGACTATCCTTTTGAAATAAATGTGGATGATAATGAGAGTCTATAGTAATCTTAGAATAGAAACCATTTTTTTTCATGTTTTGGATGCATGTAATATCATAATTCCATACATTGGAATTTCTCATTGAAATCCACGCACTATATATCGGTTAGAACTTTTGGGGGAATTCAAATGGATTCAAAACATACATTTTATGTATCTAGGAAGCTCATGTTCGTGTTAGAGGATATGTGAAACACGATTCTATATATTTTACACTTCTCATATGACTATAATAGGTTTCAAATATTTTCTATCTAAAGGATACAAGGATTATTCCCCACCAACCACCACATTGTTGGATGTCTTCAATATTGGTATATTGAAAATAAAGATTAAAATAATAGAGATGAGGTAAGAAAATAATATTTTCCCCTGGAGGATAATTATAGATAGACGAACCTTACTATATATTTCTACTAACATTAGAAGAGTCATTCTATCATTCACTAGTCCCACCTTTAATACTGATATGAAATACCTGATCAAACCTTGATAAATAAATGGTGTAGCTGATCCTTTCGGTGTTCTGGAAACTACTGAGGAAATATTTATAAATACCCAGATCACCATTGTAATCTCGGTTTATGAGGGTTTTAAATGGATTACTACCAATATCCTTTGAGTACACTTTCACGATCAAGAAGATATTCAAGATGACCCTGTTTTACCTCCCCTAGAACCTCGACATAAAATATACCTTTACTAAAAAATAATGAAAAATGAAGGGTCTTCTTCAAAACTAATACATTGTTGAACATTACCCTGGACTCCCTATATAGTGGATTAGTATCATTTTCCACTACTAGACCATGGTCAATACACTTCATGAATCAACTAAATATCTTTGGAGAATATGCATGAGGAAGCCTCATGTGATGAGATAATTAGTGTAGTTGTCACTTGTATGGAATCTATAGAGACAAAACGTGCTTTAACATAGTCTGAAATTAATAAAAACTCAGATTAGGTGGTCCAGGTTCCCCTAGAGACAAATTTTTACAAAATAATAATTGATTCCTTTAATGGCATGTGTGACCCAAATAAATCCCTTGAACATGTTGAAAATTGGTGTAGACTAATGCTAAGAACCCCTGAGTAGTTGAAAGATGACAAGATTCTTTGATTTTTATACACTATATGGAAAAAAAATTATATTTTACAATAATTAAAAAGCATGTTCCATCATTAGTTGGGAGGACCACCATCCGAAATACCTCTACCAGTTCAGCTTAACTTTATATTGGAAGAGTTTCTCTGACCACTCCATATAAAAAATTCTAAAGAAAGAGTGAATAATTGACTTCATCTCTTGGAGGAAATGACTCACATACTCCCTCAAAATCCACTTCATATAAGAAAAATTTATGGAAATTTGTGTGGAGAAATTTTGAGATGAGCTGGACATGACACTAATCTCTTTAAACTATCGAGTATAATTCCATGAGTATTTTGATATGGTAAAACCATTATAGGAATCCATGTTGTAGATCAATCATAGATCGTTCCCACCTACTCTTGCAGCCATGAAAAAGTATAAAAGAGTAGAGAAAAAGAATTTGATTAATAATCTGACCCATTAAACGAACCAATTACTAGCATTACTATAGAACAAACCCCATCAGGGATAGGCTCATGATGATAATTATTTCTAGGGACCTCATCGGGGAAATGATTCTTGTTACTTCATATAAAATAAAATAATGTACTTCTTATGTTATGAAATAGTTATCTTATTCTTTATATGTTATATATAAAAGAACATTCTTATGTTTTTAGTAATTATGAAGCTATAATAAATAGAGTTAAATAACCATCACAATTATTTCTATTGCCATAGGTTTGTTGGAAACCCTACCCTAAAATAATTTATCTTCATGGATTGGATATAGGGGATCGTAAATAGGTGAATAATGGGGATAAGAAACACTTAAGTAAATTTTTTTGTTTCTTTATCCATATATAATGATGAAAATGATACTGAAGACTGAAATCAATTATTGAGATAAGAATAATACATGATTGTTGACTGGATATACCTAAATTTAACCACTTGGGATAGTGGAATAATAATTTAAAGGATGTTAAGTTAGAACCCCCCCCCCCATCTAGTTCACCCACTCCAATAATTCCCTCATCTAAACAACCATTTGGATCTTGATGATATTAATTTAAATGTCTCAAGGGTGATGTGTGGCACATGAAAGTTCCAAAATATGGTCTATACCCTGATGGATTTCATGTCCCCTATATTGGGAATAAGCTTCACATTATTCCAGGAATTATATGTACATCTGAGGATGTGCTTTGCTAATAACAAGAGATGAAAATGCCTGCTAGAAGCCCTTAAAGCCTTTTACTAACACTTTACAGAAATAGAAATGCATTCCTCAAGAATGAACAACTCCCAAGGTGATATTCTAAAAACACTATATATTCTTCCAATACGAAAGGAAAGTGTTTCTCCGAGCTTTGTAAGAATAACCTCCCATGGAAGGACTCTCTCATGAAACTTTCTAGACCACTATTCTAGTTATTTTCCTTGATATTGTACAATTATTGTACAAATTTTACATTTAATTAGGTTCCCACTAAATAACATTTCCCCAGATCCATCAGAATGGATGGAGCCCTCAATGTGACCTTCATATTGGGGGAAATTTCATTAAATATTGTTCATGGACATACTAGGTCTATTAGATATTCACTATGTTTGAGGAATATTTAGGAGAAGAAAAGATTTATGAAACTATTTACACTTCAACTTTTTTTATTTATGATAATATAGATATCATCCCAAAATTGGTTAGTCAATGGTGTTCTAAAACCAATACCTTCCACCTATCATATAGGAAAGTAGGCATTATCCTCTAGTACATTTAAAATATTTGGGGAGCCCCTATTCATTATGATATATATGATGGGTTTATTACTTCCCATAATTCCTAATATAATTATATGAAGAATCTCATTATTGAAAGGTATCAATTAAATATATCCAAATAAAAGAAAAAGATATAAGTTTATTCATCTAATTACCTCCCCTTTAGTTTTTGAATTATGATATTTATAATTTTTAATAGATCAAATCATAAAGTGAAGTGGTCGAGGACCATCCCAACCAAGAACCCTTGTAGGGGCCAAAATACTTCTGGTCCAAGATAGATGTTTATTGATAAAAAATATGTGGTTATTAGGTTAGGTTAGAGATAAGCCTAAATCTTCTAATGGAAGGGCTTCTGGTGATGTTACCCAACTGGTGACTATCACTGACCTGAGATACTCGCACTAGGATATGGTTTATGAAACTTATAATGGTTTCATTTATATCATCATGAATATGAGAAAGTATCACATTACTAACCTTGGGAATTGTATACCAAGTAATGGGAAGGTTAAACATGGATAAAATGCCCATAGTACTTATTTTTACAATTTTTTTATTAATGGTTAGATAATTATGCATCTCAACATACATGTCTCTAGGAACGCAGTGTTATCCCCACAATTAACCAATAAGACCATGTTACTAGATAATTTGAGTTTGAGGATAATAAATATTGATTCCAAAGTCTTAGGTCATGTAATTGGGTGTTCTTGGTAATTAAGATTTACACCTTATATAGATTCTATCAGATCACTACTATCTAATGTCACTAGCTCTATGGATGACCATTCACACCGAATCTAACTATTGGGACGAGTTATTGTAGAGGGAGTTCTTGGGGTATCTATACATGAGGAATATATTCTGCAAAGTATCAAGTGAAACTTCATATTAATAAAGGATTTATTCTTACATTATTACTAAAAATTATATGGGTAATAACATCCTATGATTCTACAACAATTATTACTGATGCTGATGGATATGAACCTCAGTATTCTGGCCAATCATCAAGCAACATATGCCTTAGTAAGCCCTTATTTTTATTATTCATTATCATAGATAAAACAGAATATATATATATATATATAAATAATCCTTTTAAACATGTTATAACATGATTTTTAATATAAATACTTAATAATCACAACTACAGGATCAAGAGGCATAGTGTCTTTATAAGACTAGTTAAATAAAACATTAAAATGAAACTAAAATTAAAAATACTTATTTTAATCTCCATAATTCGATTCAAAATCTATTTGAGCTCCTAAAACATCATAGGATAACCTATGGAATTTATAAACAAAAATGTTGAGATAAAAAGTCAAATAAGGGTATTAACATGATAAGTGAGCATAAAATATGAGTCAAGAGGCATAAAATGATATCATAAAAGAAAAGGCTCATGAATAATAATAAGGGAAGAAGAAATAAAAATCATGGAATATTAAGATCATGGTAACATAGGAAAGTTGAAATAATGTAAAACATGGCATAAGAATATTTTTGGGCCCACTACCAAGACACCATAACAGGGTATATGGAGTCCCATCAGGGATCATGATTACTCCGAAATACCATACATATCATCTCATGAGAAATAAAAATTACCCAATTCATTGGAGAACTAACTAGGGCCACCCATAATAACATTTACATGCATATGTGTTCCACATAAGTAAATCGTACATAAGTCAGAAGCAATAGTAAACCCCATGGAAAGGGAATGGATTATGTTATCAAGTCTCATAACACAACCAAATGGACTATCATAATGAATTACTAGAAAAAAGTGATTTAATAATTTTTTTATGTTTTTAGATAAATAAACAATAATATTAAATGAAAATTAAGTCCAAGTTAATTGAAGACATAAAAAAGAGTGGATAAATATTGTTTGGATATATTTATTTGTTAGTGGAGTTTTAGAGAAAAGTGGTATGAATCATTAAAGAGAATAAGGTAATAATAATTTACATAAAAATATAAATGAAATAATATTGTTTTACATAGTAAAATTATTTTTTTATAAAGATATATAAGGTAAACAATATTTAATTTATTGGTACATGAAATAAGGTAAGAAAAAAAGGAATCTCCCTTTAATCAACCTTGCCTAATGAAAGAAATTAAGAAGGGAAACTTTAAAACATCTATATCCCAATCAAGGAAATGTTAATTAAACTTCTTATTCACATTTCAAAAATATATAGATAATATATAAAAATTAAATAATAATAATTTATAGATAATTTGATATAAATAGGGAGAAAGCATAACCTAAAGAAAATGGGGGGGGGGGGGGTAGAGAGATCCCTTATATTTGGTTGCAAAATCATTATTAACTTTCAATTAACATCTAGAATAACAAAATTAGACACAATAATTATAAAATTTAGAACCTTCCACCTATATTTCAATTTCTAAAATTATTTTATGTTTATTTATAACAATTTCAATGAGATATATAGTTTAATTTCATTGTTATGAGGGAATTCATTTCATGATAACAAGGTTGGATCATTTATGGATGGTTATTGAAGTTATTTTCAAATGGTACTACAAATACATATGTGAAATGAAATAATATTCTTGAAATTACATAAATTTAAATATTTCCAATTATCCATATGTGTTCTAACATAGGTATGATAATTTAGTATAATTGTTATCATTATATGGTTTGTTCACTTGGACAGTTTAACCAACCATCAAGAAATAGATTTATTTTATTTAATTAAAAGTTCTTTAATAAATTATTGAATCCTGAAATAAGTTATATTATAATTATTATCATCATATTTAACAATAATAATTTTTCTATAAACAACCATAGTGGTGGTGAAAAAAAATGCATTACATTATTTACAGTGGTGGTGAACTAACCATATTGTGAACAAAATTTTTATTTTAGAGTAAAATGAAGGGAGGGTAGAAGATGGATATTAAAATATAATAATAAAATATTAATATATTTAGGATAATTACTTGACTATGTTGAGGTGTGTGGAAAACAAATGGAGTGTGTTAGCTGAATAATAAAATTAAATTTTTTTTTTTTGAGAATTTACCTCTTCTTTTGGTAGTCTCCTATTAAGCTTCCTATTAAGGCCAAATGGATGGGTATTTTGATAATTACAAGGATTATTGGGATGTTGGGGATATATTAGGGTATATTTGGGTATATTTGGGTATATTATTGAAAATATTAGTGGATTATAAGGTATGAGGAAAAAGGGCAGGGTGGAGTGGTATTTATAAGGAGAGGATTGAAGATATTTTGAATAAATATTCATTAGTTTATTATTTTTGATTAAGAATACCAATAGTGATGAGTATTATTACTATATAGAGAAATTAGTGCATGAAAAACTAATATAATTCTTATATACATTATCCATGATTCATTTTTCATGTATTTTTCTTATAATAAAAATTAACACATTTTCCAAATTTTATTATACACAAAAAATTATTATGTTTTAGAAAAATAAAGAAAATCCACTCTAAATATTTTTTAATGTGTATATTCTAAAAATAAAATCCATTTTTTTAAAATATTTTTCTATATATTAGATTTTTTTAAAATTATCCATTTTAATATTATAATCAATTTTCTGACCCTTTGATAAATTAACTATGGTCTTATAAAAATAAATTATCATTATAATATAACTTAATATTAATTGATAAACCCATTTTATGAAAATAAAAGTTCTTTTAAATCATTAAATTTGTTATATTAAAAAATATATGTTTTTAAAAGATACTAATATTTATTTTATCATTTTTAAACATTTATTTACTTGTGTAATGATATAAATATTTCATATTTTCATTTTATATGATAAGAAAATATTATTTCACATGAAAATAGGGCATGATACTATTTTAACATTCAAGTAACTAATCCTAATGACTAAATTAATATTCCAAAGGTCAGATTACTATTATAATAGTGAGATTTGTAATAGTCATACAAGTTTCATACATTCTATAATACCTAGTATTACATCAATTATTAATTCAATTCCTTTTTCTTTGAAGAATATATATTTTTTATTTTCACGATTAATATTGCATTACTAATATTTTATTTTATTTCTACTGTGTTTATCTTGGGTGTGATTATTCTTGAGAATTTAGAAGATCCAAAATTTTATATTATAGTTATTTTATTTTCTATTTTTCATCCAATTATAATATTTCTAATTCACGTGGTCTTATTTATTATATAAATTTATTATTCCAATTAATAAACAAAATGTTCCTAGATTTAATTATGAGTTTTATATTATCCGAATAATACTATATTACTAAATTGATAAATTTAAATAATCATAAGAAGAAATTACGGTGATAAAATTTTGGGTCATTAAATTATCTTATCATTATGTTGATAGGAGTCACCCCATGAACATATAGCACATAATTCCATTATTAGGGGAATTTCAGTGATGAAAAATAGTGGGGTGATGAATTCATTGAGTTAGAATCCACACATGATAAAGGGGATAACTCTAAAATTTATCATAGTCTTATATTCTATGATAACCTATATTAATATAACCACATAAAACCACTGTAAAAATTTATCATCCCAAATGGCGAAGGAATTTAAACCAACTAGAATTCTCCAATGAAATATCCTTTTCCCATTGATGTCCCAGATTTATTACTGATCACATAATCATCATCACTGTATTCCTTTATACTAATAAACCTTATCATAAAGTATATTAATTTTTTAGATGATGAATAAACCATTGAATCAAATTTTATGGCCATAAGCTAAGTGCAATGTGAATTGGAATGGAAAAACATCCATACATCAATCACTAAGAATCCCATAACAGAGATGAGGAGTATGGAAGATCACCATTGCTAGAACTTTATAGGTTTTGAAATATGTGGCTTCAATTATTTATAGTTTTATTTTATTATTTAGTTAACTATTATTATTTATGAGAAATCAAATATTCTAGAGAGAGATATTTGTCCCTTGGAAGGTATAAACCTCCAAGAAGAATATGTGGAATAGGCCACCCATAAGTTGATCTAAAAAAACTGCCGAGGAATCAAAAATTCATGACTGTGTGGGAACATTAATCATGTATATATAATAATATTTGTATCGTATATAAAAATTTAGGTCACACTTTTTGGAGGTTGAAGTAAGACTTGATACTATCAACTAACCAAATCAGTAATTGGTCACAAGAACCAATATGATATGCCCACTACATGATGCTGATATTTCTATGAAAGTAGAACTATTACAATAAATAAAATCTAGGATTAATACATTATCCAATTTATAGAGTTTGGAAATCCTAATAATGTCATATATATCATGGATTATTATTATTATTTTGATGTATTATCTTGGGAAAGTCTCTACCTTGTGAATGTGCCTTCCATTTTTAAAAAAAATGAAAAATGTTTCAATCTCAAAGTGTTGTCAATATTCTAAATTCTATTTTATCTTGACCACTAATTAAAAAATATCTATTAAACACACAAAAATTAATATCATAATAATTAAATCATGTTGAACATTTTATTGTAAGAGATCATGTAAATAATAACTATAAACAGTTGAGTTGATGCCAATTTGTATGGATTAATCTATCATATTTTAGATATATTCCCATAGATTAATATAGGTTGGATGGATATCGTGGTACATATACCATCATAACAAGATAAGGTGAGTTAATGAGACAAAATACTATGAGATTTTGTTTCCTCTAGATCTTTTTCTCTAAGACAAATATAAGTGGGCCAAATATAGAAACACATATACTATCACAAAAATCCATTGTTAGCCCATTTGAATATAATAAATTTGAACAAAATAACATAATGAAGATAAAGAGGGTGGATTTTTAATTAATATTTAAATGATCAGAAGTGAACATGTACAAAAAAATTGAACCTTTGTGCATTCGAAACAAGTCATATGAACTAATACATGCAACAAATAGAGGGTGATCTTACATTTTCATAGGTTGATGGACATGGGAAGCATAACTCAAATTTCTAAAAAGATAAATATTGGGCTATATAATAATAATGTTCATTTTTTTAGATTTTACACTTAATATTTTTATAAGCTGTCTATGTGGAATGTTTTAGAAGGCTTGAAAATTAATTTTTTATTAGGACTCCCATTATAGGTTTTTAACTATAAATTTCTATTGAGAAGGTATGTCTGAGTATGATATACTCTATAATACCAAATGTAAGATCGAAATAAAAGAGATACTGTATGGAGTATCTAATTATGCTCAAAATACAAGAGGGGGTGAATTGTATATTCTAATAATTTCTTTGGAACTTTTAATGATGATTATGTTTAACAAGGTTAAACAAAGTAATTCACAAAACCACTAGTTCTATACACTTTCTAGATTATGGAAAAGTGATTATGGAAATGAAACATAATGGAAGTCTACAATAATGAAGATTCTACCTTAAAGCGTATATAATCTAACTAAATCAGAGTACAAGTATAAGGAATTATAAGATAGTTATACTTTCCTCAGTAATACAAATGCAGCGAAAAACAAGAAACAAACAAGTAACAAGTAGTAAATCTTTTAACCCAAAGTTAAGGGTCTCCAAAAACCATGGATAAAGGTCCCTTGATTTATACTTCCAAGAAAGTATGTCTTACCCACAACAGGGTAAGCTCTCGATATGAAGATTGGAGTCTATCTTGCTATCCCCACAAGCCCTCAAATTCAAGGTAGTGGGAACCTCTTTCTTCCTCAGAAAGGATGCCCTCAACTTCACGGTAGTCGACACCTCGGTCTTCCTATTCCTAGAATCCCTCAAATTTACTCAGCAACATTCAGAGTTGCACAATGAAAATCTGAACAAGAAGTTCAGTATGCACAAAGCATTAAAGCCTCTCTCTCTAGAAATCACTTCAGCAGCATGTAATCTCTATAATGATCAACTTGTTGTGAGATCTTTCAAATGAGCTCCTATTTATAGGCACGACTTCAACGGTTGGCTCCCTCCTCCAACAGTCTTCTTTTCCCTTGAATTTCAGAGGGACCTGTACACGTGTCACTCAAACAACAGTTAATTAGTAACTAAATTCACAACATCATTTTATAACAAAACATGTGTATGAAAAAATATGGTAACATAACTAAGATCCAAATATTCAATGTGTAAAGAAATATAAGTTCAGATTCTAACCAAATTTGAATTCGGAGACTATAATACAAGGAAATTCGGATTCTATGTTTTAGGAATTCAAAACCCAAACATACAAAGTTCAGAGTCAAAGTTCATGAGAATTCGGATTCAGAACTCATAAGAGTTCAGAATCTGTATTCAGAGAACTCAGAGTTAGAAATTGGAAAAGTTCATTACCAGAATTCATATTTATAATTTGGAGTCAGAAATTATAAGATTTTGTAATCAGAATTCATAATCAGAATTCGGAGTCAGAACTCAGAAGAGTTCATAACCAGAATTAGTAATTACAATTCTAAGTCAGAACTCTGAAGAGTTCATAACTAGAATTCAAATTAGAATTCAGAGTCAGAACTCAAAAGATTTTGTAACCAGAATTCGTAATTAAAATTCAGAGTCAGAACTCAGAAGAGTTCGTAACCAGAATTCTGAGAATTCGGATCCTAAAATAGAATGCTTCAAATCTATGTATTTATAGGATTCTAAGGTTTTGGTTTCAAACCAAATTTTATACTTAGAAAAAATTATGATATGAATAATGAAAACAAGGAAATGATAAATTTCCATGGGGAAGAAAATTTTTCCATATAGAAGTAAAACACTGGGTAAAAATAGATTTGCCTTGAGATAAGGTGTTTGTGATTTTCAAAACAAGAAGGAATGGTAAAGTCATAAGGAAACCTTATTGACTTAACAATCCCCCCAAAGTATGAAGGAATGGAAAATTCATAAGGAAAACCTTATTGACTCAAAAATATACCCCGTTTTGGAAAGCACAAACATCCTTATGAAAAAGAATATGAGGACTTACAGAAATTTTTCTAGACTTTGTAAATAAAACTTATCTCCCTTTATTCATGGTCAATGGTGAATAAAACTAACTCCCCCTTAGCCTTTGGAACACAAAGTATCATATTCTAGATTTCTGGAATGAGAATTTTTATTATCTTGAGTATGGAAATCTTCGTAATGGAAAACTCCCCCTTAGATAAACTCCCCCTAACTTTGGGATATTTCTTTTTTACTTAGTATTCTTTTTTTCATTTCTCCCCCTTTGTGATTTTTAAAACGAATTTGATGGAATGGAAAAAAAAATATTGTACCTGAAATATTAGTATAAACATCCAAACCAGAAACGAGCAACCACAATTTCATTAAGTTAAGAGGAATTTGTTCATTGGAAAAAATACAACAAAAGATCGGATTGAGATAATTTACATCCTTCTCATTGGGTATCAATTTTTTACTATGGTATTCAACTTCTTTAGCTCTTTGTGATCTTCCTCTACTTGTTTCTCTAAGGGTTTGATCCTATTATTCTGAGCCTTCAGAGACTCTGCCTAAACCTTCAATTGGTCATCTTGCTTCACTAACTTCTCTTCAATCTTGATCCAGATATCCCATTCTATTTTCCAACATTGGACAACATAATTCAACTTCCCATTAAGATCTTTGACATCCTGAATCTAGGTATTCTGCTCAAGGGTTAGCTTTTTCTCAAAGATATTTGTGAGATCTTTGATTTTTATATCTTGAGTATCAAAATTTTCCTTAACATCATTTTGAAAGTCGTCAATCTCTCTCAAATATTCAACAATATTCTTCGACCAGCTTACCATTTTATTACATGATTTTCTATGGGCTTCATAGTTGATAATGAAATTATTGTAATCATCATCAATCATTATGCACCAATCCATAACCATGGATACAGAATCCGATTTCTGATTCATGCTATGTTAGAGAATCTGACATCTGGAGTCAATAGTTGGAATGATTGGAATGGTGTAAACAAGCTTCCTTAGAGATTGAATAACAAAATATTGTCCTAGAGCTGATGATTCTGAATCTGACACTTTTCTAGGTAATGGTTCTTCCTCTAGCTCAACCAGCTTCCTCTTAGAATATTTACCATCTCCCTTCTTCTTCAAAAAAACTTTAGAAGGTGAATCCTCAGCTATTTGTTTCCCCTTATTGGTTCTTGGAACAACTTCTTCATCTTGAGAATCATGTTCACTTTCAGACTACTGAAAAATCTTATCTTCATCAATTTTTTTTCAGCTCTTGCCTCAATATCCTCAGGATGAGTAATGTGATGATTATAACTCTCTTCCTTAGATAATTTGTTCACTTCTTCTTCAAACTTCTCATCAACCGCAGGAGTAGTAAGCCTTTAAGATCCGGCTTGAGAATTACGGATTGATAATTTCACAGAAGCACTTTATTTCTCATGAAATTCTTCAACCATCTGTTTCAGATCAGCTGTATCATCATTGCCTTCTGATTCTTTTACTTCTTCTACAACTTCCTTTTCTTCAATAACCATTTCAAGCACTTTTTCTGGAGTCATGAACTTCTTCCATGGAGTCTTAGGTAAGGGTTCAACTAAGAAAGATTTCGGTACATGAATGTTCTCGAATGCTATTTCAGTATCTCTTAGAAGGGATTGAACCTTTTTAGGCTTTGACATGTTCTTCTTATGCTTCTTCTATTTGACTTTCTTATCAATCTCTTTAGAAGCCTTTTCATTTAGAGCTTTTTCTTCTGTAGGGTCTAAAACAAATTGTGGTTCTCCTTCCATCCGATTATTTTTACCCTCCCTCCATTTGGCTATGACCTAATCTAGATAGGATTTAGGTTTCTTGGGATTTAGAGGTGTAGTTTGATATTCCTTAGCTTTATGAGTTTCACCTTCAACTTCTACTTGCTTAAATTTTCTTTTCTTTCCAGCCTTCTTTGATGGTTTAACCTCTTCTATATTCTTCGGAACAGCTTCTGCTTCTTCTACTGGTAGATCATAAAACTCTCCGAAATCATTAGAAAAACCGACAACCATTCTTTTCAAAGTGTCATCACTAACTAACATAACATTGAAATTCCTCATCTTGGAACTATAAGGAATCTTGAAGGACTGAAGACAACGAACAATCAAATTGGAGAGTAGGGAATGGTACATAATTATATGTGCTCTCAAATTCCCATTCTTGATATACTCTATTGTAATGAGAATATGATTCATTAGATTGATTTTCCTTAGATTTACCGAAAAATCTAAGATATACATATCACTTTTCTTCAGGGTTTCCTTGTCACCCTTTCTCGATACGATAAAACCATGAACCCATAACTCAAGGATCCGATTTATAGTAGACAAGTGAGAAATCTTTGCAGTCTTGACATCTGTAAGTCCAAGGCACTGCATAGCCTTTACCTTTAAAAAACTTCTTTGAATTCTGGTAGCTTGTGGGAATAGAACTTAGCTTCTCCCTCATAAGACATCCCCACCATGCTAGCAGCCTTGGTGTATAAAAGGGAATAGGTTTTTCCATAACTATTGAATGAAAACATATCTCTCCCTTCCTCTTTAAAGAAACTTACTGACTCATAAAACTCAATAAGGAGATCCAGATACACTAAGTCTTCTGCTTCTGGATTTGAGATACACATGCTTTCCCATCCATTATGTTTGATGTTCTTGGAGATAATGGAATCATACTTAATGAAAAATTTTGGATGCACCAACCTCTCTATGTATACGTGCCATTCCGCAATCGGCTTGAAAGTAGACATATCTTTCTAAGAGGATTATTCTGTAGAAATTAGGACATGAGAAACCTTTTAAAATCTATAACGGGCTTTTGTAGGTGGGGCAGAGCTTCAATACGCAAAATCTTGAAAACCGATGTGGGACAACCACTGGGGGTCCCCTTTATATAGGTGTTGATGCGATGGTTCATCTTCCCATCTGAATCTAATGGCTGAGAATTCTGTTGATCAGATCTGATAGTTGAAATAATATCCACAAGGAAAAATTGGTAGGATCTGATCTCTTGAGGGTTTTAAAGGAAAACATTCGGATTTAAGGAAACTTGAATCTGAGAAATTGTTTTTTTTAAAAAAGAAACTTCCATCAAATAAAAGGTGATTACGAAAACTCAAGAAATAATCATACCTTTCAGATTGCTAGGAAGATTATTCGTGTTGAGGAACCTTCTTCTTGAAGAACTTTAGATTCTAAAAAACATGAGTATGAAAAAAATAGAGTACGCAGATCTTCATTACAAAAATTTCAAATACAAAAATTTACATTACGAAATTTTCAAGTACGAAAATGTTCATTAAGAAAATTTCATGTACGAAAATATTTATTAAGAAAATTTCAAGTACACAAATATTCATTACCAAAATTTCAAGTATGAAAATTTCATTATGAAAAATATGAAAAAATTCATTACAAAAAATATGAAAAACTTCATTACGAAAAATATGAAAAACATCATTTCAAAAAATATGAAAAAAATTCAAGCAAATGTACCCCTATAAAAAGGAGTTTATTTCTGTAAGGAGACTGGTTTAACAGAAATTTAACGAGGAATATTACCTTACAGTTATCATTCTTAATTTATGTTTAATGTTTTCAAATCTATTGGAGGGTAAAGATTTTGTGAAAATATTTTCAAGTGGATCTTGTGTTCCGATAAATTGAAGAATGATATCTTACTTTTGTGTGTGATCCATAAGAAATTGATGTGTAATATCTATGTGTTTTTCACCAGAATGATGTTCATGGTTTATACTAAGGTAAATGGAACTCATATTATCACAAAAAATTTGTGTTTTGGTAAAACTCATACCATAGTTCGTGAGTGTGTGTTGAATGCACAACACTTGAGCACAACAACTTCCAGCTGCTACATATTTAGCTTCAGTAGTTGAAAGTTCTACTGAGTGTTGCTTCTTTCATTACCATGAAACTAATGAATCTTCTATGAAATGAAAACATCTGGATGCAATATTTCTAGCCGTTATACATCCAACGGAGTTAGCATCTGGAAAACTTTTTAAAATAAAATCATTTCCAGAAGTATAAAAGAGCCCTAAATCCATGGTTCTCTTTAAGTGGTGAAAGATTCCTTTCACTACCTATAAATGAGATTCCTTAGGATTGGATTGATATCTTGAGCATAAGCATACTGAAAAAATTATGTCTACACGACTAGCTATCAAGTAAAGTAAAGTTCCTATCATACCTCTAAAAGATGTTTGATCTACTCGTTTAACAGATTCATCAGGATCAAGTGTATTTGAGGTACCAATGGGAGTAATTATACTCTTAGTGTTTTCATATCCATACATTTTAAGAAGATCATAAATATAATTATGTTTGTGTATATATATTCCTTCTTGTTTTTGAGAAATTTGAAAACCAAGAAAAAATGTTAACTCACCCATCATACTCATTTCAAAATCAGATTTCATTAAATCCGCAAAATAATTAGTTAAAGATTGCTGAGTTGAACCAAATATTATGTCATCAACATAATTCGGAACAATCAAAACATTTTTATTATCTTTCTTTATAAAAAGGGTTGGATCTGCATTTTCCTTAACATAGTTATTTTAAAGAAAAAATCCTATAATTCTATCATACCAGGCTTGAGGGTCTTTCTTATGTCTATACAAAGATTTGGTAAGTCTAAAAAAATGATCAGGATGTTTTTTTTCTTCAAAACCAGGAGGCTGTTCAACAAAAACTTCCTCTTCAACATAATCATTAAGAAAAGAACATTTCACATACATTTGAAAAAGTTTGAAATTGAAGAGTGCTGCAAAGGAAAATAGGATTCAAATAGATTCGAGTCTAGAAACTGGAGCATAGGTTTCTTCATATTCTATCCCCACTTGTTGATTACAGAATTTAGAAACTAATCTAGCTTTATTTCTTACAAAGATTCCATTTTCATCACACTTATTTCTGAATACCCATTTTACTCCAAAAATAGAAGCTTCCTTACGTCTTTCAACCAAAGTCTAGACTTTATTACTTTTGAATTCATTTAGTTCATCTTGATATCTTTTATCCAATCATCATCACCTAAAGCTTCATTAGTGCTTTTTGGTTCTAATTGGGAAAAGAATTATAGATGTTCTACTTCATTTCTTAAAAAACTTCTAGTCCTTAGAGATTGATTTACATCACCAATCATAATATCAATAGGATGATTCTTATGAAACAACTGATTTGGGTTTTGTAAAACCAATTCATCAACATAGGGTAGAAAGTCTTCTGTGGTAGATGTTTCAGAATTATCTTCTTGGACATTTTACTTATCAGAAGGATCTTCTAGAAAAGGTTGATAATCAGTTTTTGAAAACACATTTGAATATGTAGGTTGGGGTTGTTTAAAAACAAAAGGACCCATTTCATTAAATTTCACATGTACTATTTCTTCAATAGTACAAGTGTTTTTATTAAAAACTTTATAAGCCATAAGAAGTTGTGGAGTTTCCTAAGAAAATTCCATCATCAAATTTTGATGTGAATTTTTGTTTATTATCTTTAGTATTCATAATGAATACTTTGCAACCAAAAACCTTAAAGTAGGAAAGTCTAGGTTTTCTACCATTCCATAACTCATAATAAGTTTTATTTAGAAAAGGTATAATCAAAAATCGATTTATAGTATAACAAGAAGTACTTACAGTTTTAGACCAAAAATATTTGGCTACAGAATACTCACACAACATGGTTCTTGTTATCACTTGAAGAATTCTATTTATTATTTCAATAACACCATTCTGGTGAGGTGTTCTGGGTGCTGAGAAGTTATGAGTAATGCCTTTTATACTCTTAAAATCTTCAAAATCAGAATTTTAATATTGTCCTCCATGATCACTATGAATATTTATCAATGGATGGTTTTTCTCATATTTAACTTGGTCTCTAAAACTTTTAAAATACGAGAAGGCTTCAGACTTATTTTCTTGAAAATAGACACACATAAATCAAGTGAAATCATCAACTAAGACAAATACATAATATTTTCCTCCAATGCGTCCAGTTTGTGTTGGACCAAAAAGATCCATATGCACCAACTATAATGAATCAATGGTTGAGACTTCACCGACTGATTTAAAACTTGACTTATGTTTCATGCAATATTGACAAGGATCGTAAACTTTTGATGAATAAAATCTAAGATCTGGTAGATCCTTAACTAATATTTTCTTAGAATTTTTGCATAAGTTACTAAGGTTACAGTGACGTAACCTTCTATGCCAAAACCAGTAATGATCTTTTATTGCACTAAGGCAAGGAAATCTTATCTCTTAAGGTCTTCTATGTTTAGTGTTAAAACATTCTATTTCCTATGGGCAGAAATAATAAAATCTTCCTTGGAATTGTGTAGTAAGCACTTGTCATTCCTAAAATTCACAAGTTAACCTTCATCACATAATTGACTTATGCTAACAAGGTTGTTCTTAAGACCCTCAACAAACAAAACATTTGAAATCAGAGTTTTTCCATGAAGAACAATGTTACCTATACCAATAATTTTTCCCTGAGCATTATCTCCGAAATTTACTTTTCCTCCTTTCTTCATGATAATCTTTTAAAAATAGTATTTGTTACTAGTCATATTCTAGGAACATCCACTATCCATGTACCATGTATTGCTGTCGGTACCTTCTCTATTTTTCTGAAAATAAGAAAAAGTTATATTTTCAGAATCCAAACTTGCTCAGATTCGGAATTCTCAGTAAGAAAAATTTTAGGCACCCACTTCTTTTTAGAGAAATAGGCTTTTTGAAATCCTAAAGATTGGGTTTTTTTAAGGAACAATATTTTTCCCAGTGTCCACCACCCTAACACTTAGTACATAATAGATCACTTTGAGGAAAAAAATAATTGTTACTAAAAATCAGTTTAGAACTAGTATAACCAAAACCAGAACTATTATTTAGAGGTCGTATTTGGGAATACATCTTATCGGAATTTTACTTACCTAAGGTAAAGTTTGACAAACACTTCCTCAAGGAAAAGATTTCGTATTTTAGTTTTATATCTAGGTTTTTGACTTCCAAAACATTTGATTTTGTACTAGGGTTAGGCTCAAAAACATTTTTCTTAGAAATTATGTTTTTCAGATCTTTTGAAAGTTTATTCTTTTTAGAATTTACTTCCTTAAGATTTTTTAAATACTTTCAAAATAAACCTTTTTCTTATAAAGATATTTAGAAAGATCTAATATTTCCTTCGTAATAATAGTATTCCTAGATTGTGTCTTATCATGTTTTTTCATCAGTTTTGAGTTCTCAATCTCAAGAGGTTTGGAAAACCTAGAAACTTATTCATTGGAAGGTAAATTATTATCTTCATCAGAAGATAATTATTCATTAGAAGAGTCATAATATTTACTATAATTTGAATTCAAAGATATACTGGTCATAGATTCAACATTGTGTACCTCAGCCATTAAAAAATTATTTTCAATAGGTATTCTGGCTATTAAAATAAGATTCTTTTGTCCAAAGGATTCATAATCTGAAGATTCATATGAAGAGTCGCCACCACTAGCACTCCATGTGTCATTAACTTTAAAGACTTTGTTAGCTTTATCCTTGTAATACTTCTTTCTATTTCTTTCATAATGATTTTATTTTCTTTCTTTTCTATTAAACATGGAGAAATCTGGTCTTATATGTCTAACTCCCTTGCATTCATAGCACGTAACTTCTGAATCATTCTTATCTTTCCCTGCTTTCTTATTGTATTTGGATTGAAAGTTCCCCTGTCCAGCAATCTTGTTCATCCTTCATGCAATATTGGCTAATTCATTCTATGAGGATTCACTTCCACTAGATTCAGATTGGATAACAACTTTCTTAGATTTGGATATGGTAACTCTCTCAGGATTCTTAGATTTCATTTGATTGGAAGTTGTAGTAAAATCAACACTTCCATTCCCATTATTATTTTTTACATTATCAACATCTCTCTTCATTCTAGTCTTTTATAGAATAAGAGTTCCAAAGAGTTCATCAAGAGTAATATGAGTAACATTTCTGTTCTCATCAATAACTGTTCTCTTGGATTCCCACTCATTGGGCATGATGCCTATGATCTTTTCAACATGGGATTCATGATATAATCCTTTCTCACCCATGGATTGTAAACCATTCAAAATAGTCATAAATATTTTTTTCACCTTACATATAGGTTCTCCATAAGGAACATTAATGCCATGGTATTCAGCTATAAGAATGAATATTCTTATTTCAATTACTTTGGAAGTTCAAAAGTGAGTAACTTCAGGTTTCTTCCAAATATTGTTTGCTGATTCACAAGAAGATATCTGGCTGTATATATTTCTATTCATAGAACAAATAAAAGTATTGCATACCTTATAATTCAGTTCATATTCATTCTTTTCTTGATTAGTGAAGGAACTAACTTCATTGTCAGGGATTTTGTATCATCTAGTAAGCATAACAAAATTATCAACACTATTATTGATAAAAAAAGTCTTCATTTGATATCTCCAATATTAATAGTCATTTCCATCAAATATAGGTGGTCTAGTTGGATTGAGATTGTCTATGGAACCAATATTGATCCCTGCCATCTTTAAGAAAAATTTATTTCCACACAAAACTTGTTAATAGAAGATGTTTGTAAACAAGGAAAATATTCCTAAGAAAGGAAAAATAGAACAATATTATCTCTAAGAAAAAATGAATCTGAACTTTATGAATCCAAAAAACTGATTCCGGAAGATGAATTCTATTCTGAATCTAATCGTGAGATTAATTCAGATTGAACCAATGCTCTGAAACCAATTGTCGAGTTGGTATGTATGATTATGATATACTCTATAATACCAAATGTAAGATTGAAATAAAAGAGATACTGTATGGAGTATCTAATGATGCTAAAAATACAAGAGGGGGGTGGGTGAATTTTATATTTTAAAAATTCCTTTTGGAACTTTTAAATATGATTATGTTTAACATGGTTAAAGAAAGTAATTAACAAAACTACTAGTTCTATACACTTTCTAGATTCCGTAAAAGTGATTTTGGAAATGAAACTTTATTAAAATATACAATGATGAAGATTATACCTTAAAGAATATAGAATCTAACTAAATCAGAGTACAAGTGTATGGAAGTATAAGATAGTTATACTTTCCTCAATAATACAAATGCAGCGGAAAACTTGAAACAAACAAGTAACAAGTAGTAAAATTTTTAACCCAAATAAAAGGATATCCAACAACCATTGATAAAGGTCCCTTGATTTATAATTTCACGAAAGCCTGTCTTACCAACACCAGGGTAAGACCTCGATACGAAGATTGGAGTCTGTCTTGCTATCCCCGCAAGCCCTCAACTTCAAGGTAGTCGACACCTATCTCTTCCTCTGCAAGGAAGATCTAAACTTCAAGGTAGTTGGCACCTCTGTCTTCCTATCCCCAAAAGCCCTAGAATGTACTCAGCAATATTCGGAGTCACACAAAGAAAATATGAACTATAATTTCAGTACGCACAAAACATTAAATCCTCTCTCTAGAAATCACTTCAGCAGCATGTAATCTCTAGATTGGTCAACTTATTGTGTGCTACATAAAATGAGATCCTATTTATAGGCACGGCTTCAACGGTCAGATCCCTCCATCAATGGTCATATTTTTCCTTGAATTTCGGAGGGATCTGTACATGTGTCACTCAAAAAATGGTTAGTTAGTAACTGAATGCACAACATCGTTTTATAACAAAACAAGTGTAAGAAAAAATATGGTTACATAACTAAGATCCAATATTCTGAGTGTAAGGAAATATAAGTTTAGAGTCTAACCAAAATTGAGTTTATAGTCTATAATACAAGGATATTCAGATTATATTTTTTAGGAATTCAGAACCTAAACATACAAAGTTCGGAGTCAAAGTTTATGAGAATTTGGATTCATAACTCATAAGAGTTCAGAATATGTATTTAGAGAACTCAGAGTCATAACTTAGAAAATTTCATAACCAGAATTCATATTTCAAATTCGGAGTCATAACTCAAAATAGTTCATAATCAGAATTCATAATCAGAATTCGGAGTCAGAACATAGAAGAGTTCATAACAAGAATTCGTAATTAGAATTCGGAGTCATAACTCAGAAGAGTTCGTAACAAGAATTCATAATGAGAATTCAGAGTCAGAACTCAGAAGAGTTCATGACCAGAATTCATAATTAGAATTCGGAGTCAGAACTCAGAAGAGTTCATAACCAGAATTTTGAGAATTCGGATCGTAAAATAAATGCTTCATATCTAGGTATTTATAGGATTTCTAGGTTTTGGTTTCAAACCAAATTATATACTTAGAAAAAATCATGATATGAATAATGAAAACAAGGTAAGGATGAATTTCCATGGGGAAGAAAATTTTTCCTTATAGAAGTAAAACACAGGGAAAATCAAGATTTTCCTTGAGATAAGGTGTTTGTGATTTTCAAAACAAGAAGGAATGGTAAAGTCATAAGTAATCCTTATTGACTTAACAATCTCCTACAAGTATTAAGGAATAGAAAACTCATAAGGAAAACCTTATCGACTCAACAATTTCTTATGCCTTTTCCATTTTCAAATGTTGAAAAAAAGTTTCTAGGTGATGGAAGGGTCATTCATAAGGACAACATACATGAACTATTCCTAATATATAATTATCTAATTTTACACATAGTGAGTACCATGTGTCATTAATTTAGCATTTTAAGGTCTTCTAATTCGATCCAATAGGGACTAATGTTCAAGGTGAATATTATTTGACTAAAAATATGGAAGAAGCTTATAGTTATACAACCTTGAACAAATGGTGAAATGGTCTATATAGTTATAAGGGAATATTAAATCTTATTTGAAGGAGATCCCAATAAAAATTCAAACCACCATAGGGATAAATGAATTCATTTTATGTTTATGATACATAAACCATGAGTTTCTAGGGTTTACAGTTGAAAATATTTTACAAAATGTATAGGGTGAGGTTGTGCATTAGATATAGTGGAATTTTTTGCCTTATTGAATGAGTAAATAACACCATTATTATATAAATCCTTGGAAACCATCACTAATTTTAAGGTCATATTCTTTAGTAAAAGTATTATGGGATTTTTAATGTTATACAACTTGAAATAAAATATGAGACAATTTATATATAAAGGTAGGGTGAAAAATAATATGAATGAGATACTAATAGAAATATAGATCATCTCTGATAGGGGTGATCACATTTTAAGGTCATGGTTGATGGACTAAGGATGAAGGTTGTGATATGAAAATCCAAATGGGTCTCATGAGCTAGTAGCGGTCTTTTAACATTGAACAAGGAATGAAAAATGATGTAAATCATAATTTAAAGTATTTTAGTAGAGTAGGTATGTAATGGGTCTAAGAATCATGGGATCATTGATGAAAAATTTCTTATGATAGGTTTCACTGGTGTATTGTTTAGGGAATATGGGGTTAGAGGACCATATATTTAGTGTGAAACAAGCCTTTGGTCAACATGTCAAATATGGAGACACACATATCATTAAAATGGATATGTAAACTTTTTTATTTAAATGTCAATGTTTCCAATATCTATGAAATATTTATGGATATTCAAACACTTAGGGTATAATATGTTTTATATGAGAATAGGAGATTCAAATTTTACTAGAACAACCATGGTTGAGATGTTTTAGGATGTTGAGAGGGATTGAAGGTGTATAATGATTGGAGGATATACCCAAAACATATGGTTCATATGTCCTTATATGTCATGATAAAATAAGAATAATTTCATATGTAAATTTTATATGATTTCTTTGCAAAAATCTAACTGATAAATAAGATATTAAATTGGTTACATCCAAGTGAAGGGACAGTTAAGAAGACCTGAAATGAATGTTGAGAAGTCACACATTATGATACATTGAATGATTATACAGAAATAAAATATTTTGGTAGGGCCCATGATATGATATCTTGGAGTAACTAAATATATCATGATAACAAAAGTCATCAAACACATTATTCCAGGAAGGGGAACATTTTTTCTAGTGAAAAGTCAAAATAAGAAGCATATATCTTGCTGATACCAATATAAGAGATCTAGGTATTAATATATGGTGCCTCACATTATGTCTTGTGTATATCACCCAAAATAAAGTAGAAATTTCAATATAATGCGATTTCTAGGATGGACGTGAGTATTGCATCTTGGCATGAGATAAGTGATTTGGGCATTACTATGTATCCTACAATAAGATAAATCAATCCATACATAGTTATTACAATGTATTTTAATATATCTGACTTATGTTTATTGAACTGATTTAATGGCCACGTCCAAGTATTGAACTATTTATTTGAAAACCCTTTATGAATTAATAATGTAAAAAATTAGAATGCACTTCTTATGAATGTGGCCATTTTATCCAATCATTAGTTTGTGGATATAAATAATATTCTAGTTACCCTTACATATATCTAGATCTCATATAGATAAATTAGGTGATAAAGGATATAAAAATATTAGAAGTTTAAAGTCTCATAATATGGTTCATATGTCGTACAGTTTAACATCATATGGCATGGACGTAGATACCATGAAATTTGAGGTTATATTATGAGGACACTTATATATGGGTTTTTCACAGATTTGGCTCTTTTTTAAAAATATAATCACTTTATCTTACATTGAACCTATGGATAAAATATGGAATAAATCAGTAATGTTTTATATGAAACACAATGAAAGGTTTCAATTAGCATAAAACATATGGTTGAGTCTAAGATAAGAAATGTAGATATTCTATATATCCTGAGGAAATAGATATCAATCCATATAAAGGTAATAAATATGAGAATAAGAAACATTGGATTGATAAAATATAGGACATATGGGTGTCACTACATATCTTGTGATAAAATATACCAATCCATACATAGTTCTTAGAGGCTTCTATAATGATATTACTCATGTACATGAGAATTTATAATAGTTTCATCCTAGTACGTGCCTTTTGGAGAACACACATAATGTGTTGGTAAACCCATGCACTAAGAACCATAATATAGATCTAGACCACATGTAAGTAAATCTATCATATAGGTTAAATACTCTAATATGTTTATGGTCATATCTGATTGATCACTATTTTTAATGGTAATTTTCCAATAAGAAAATTTAAAATGATAGAATCTTATTTTTACAGAAAATGCATAACCAGACAAGAAATGTTACAAGAAATGAGATGTCATACATTAACATTGAAAATTTATATGATTCAAAAATGTGAAAATTGAGGGTATTTTAATCGACTAAAATAGATTGATTATGGAATGTGTAAATCAAAACATAATAATGTATAGGTAAATGGAAAATAGAAATAGGTGGGAATGATTAAAAAATAACTAATAGAGAAAATACCATTGTCTATTAAAAAATAGTATATGGGATTGTGGAACATATATTTGGGATGAAATTATTCCTATAGTTCATGGGAAACATATGGTGACATATATATTTTTTCAAAGAAGAGGTGTCCATTTAGAGAGAAGTAAAATTTAGAAACATTTTTATTAAAGGGTGAACCAAGATGATACACCCAAGGATTTGGGATTCAAATAAGAGATTCTTGAATCATGGATTTTAGTTTATGATGATTTAGAAATCAAAATTATAAATTTGGTTCAAGGAGAAAAGGATATTCAAGAATGGTATGATATTTGTAAAGGCTAAACTAGCATGTATTGGACACATTATCAGAGTCAAGGGATAAAATACTTATTTACTTGAGTACATGATCTTTTGAAAAGGTGGGCCTATTCAAATTGAAGAATGTCCCTGTCATGAAAGAAATATACCCATGAAATAGTTTAATATCGCTCATAGTGTGTGTGTGTGTGTGGGAGATATTCTCTAAACTTTTCCTATATCAATGAGTCTAGGGATAATAACTTGAATTTTCATATGGTATAATATTATTCCAAATGATATTTGTGTCTTATTCATTTATACCATAAAAATTTCCCAATTTATTAATGAGAAGGCTTAGTGGGAAAATATGTGACTTTTTCTTTAGCTTATCTTTAGGGGTTTTCAACTTGAGAAGCCTCTATGCCACTTTCATTCATAATTTTTCAGTCTAGTAATTTTGACAAAAATTAAGTGATAAAAGTCATGGTCATATAGTTTAGACCAACAATGGGATGGAAACTCATATATGGGCCTTGGATAGAAGATCCAGATATCGCTATATACTATGTGGTTTTAGGGTTTAATACACATGTCGTTATTAGAAACTCATTTTCCCAATACTGATCATAAAATACCAAGATCCAACAAGAATTAAGTAAGGTTTCATCATTGGAGAGAAGTTGAAAATGAGGCATTGTGGCTTCAGCTAATATATGTGGTTCAGAGATCACTACATATCTTATAAGAATATAAATCATTCCACACATATTACCTATAAAATATTCAATCATGAATATATAACACATATGAAAGGACATGGAAATGAAATAAACAGTTATACAAGTGTGAGAAAGGAGGAAACCCAAAGTTAAAGAACTCCTAAGTCTAGGAAAAACTAATACATTTGTATCATAATGCACAACCATGGGAAGCCTCCTAAGATCTAGTATAGATCTTATCCCTTGTAAAAATTCAACCAAGAATATGGAATATATGGATGGGATTTGGATAAGAGATCTTGGTGTCCCTATAGACACTATGGTATCTTGAATAAATACACACTTAGTTCTTAATATAATATCATTTTAATGATTTTTATAATGTATGAGAGATAAAAGAATAAGTATTTGAGTACCATAGTGATAAAGAAGGCCAAAACTCAACTCGAGTCATGAAATATCACATCACCATTGTAAAATAGAGCATGAAAATAATATATGTTTCTAGGATTAGAATAGATGATCAATGTATCACTATATACCCAATGATAGAATCCATCCACACATAGTTATGATAAAGAGATTTTTTGTTATAGGTTTGGAGAAACATTATATTCGATTTGGAAAGTGAATCCATAATTAAAAAATCCCTAAGGAGGGAAAACACCCATGTAGATCAAATTCACACCTTGTGGTTTACATATATTATATTGGTGTGTTATAAAACTCTCTATATAGTTTAAGGTCATATATAATATACCATACATCATACATTTTATATCATGATATAAGTACTCGAGTTTTTTAAAGTAATAGTTCATATGACTATGACAATTTTAGGTAGTTCAGACATCTTACAGAGTGGACTTCCATGGGCCCAAAGTGAACTTATGCTATGTATTTCTTGAGAAAAAATTCATTTGTGTCATAAGTGAAACACTTTCAATATATTTTCATTATAGAGTCTGATCCATTGGAGTTGAACTAATGTATAGTGTTTGGTCCTTCGATATTCTTCTTTGGATTTGGTGATTTCTTCCCTCTAATCATGAGAGTTTTGAAAGACAACAACAAATCTCCTTGGTTGAAAAAGTGGAGGAAACATTTCACATTAAATTCACACTTGGCACGATTTTGATGAACCTCTAGGTTATACAGTGCACACAACCTTCTATCATCTAATAAGTATATATCATCCATTAGAATATGAAAATGTTCATATTTGGTCAAGTGATTGTAAATATAAATTAAAATTTATGGAAAATGAACATCAACAGGTAAAAATAACTCAATCCGAGAGACTTGTGTATATGAGGTCTCCCATGTAACAATACAAGTTACAGTGTGATAAGCCCATAAAGTATATTAGAGACTATCCAGCTAGAAATTTTTTCTTATATCTACCATATTTTATAGGATATAATATATAGTTTTATTGACTTCCTAAATCTTACATATGGATACCTAAAAATAGTTGGATGAATGGTTGGACTGGTTATTGTACTCCTTGTATAATCTCTTCTATTAAAAAAATAGATATTAGTAACATTACTTATCTGTATTATGAGAGGGTGATTAAATATTATTAAAATATTATAGTTCATAAAATTAATAGTATATTTTGTTCCAAATTCCTCGAGGGGTGAAAATTTGGACCCTTTTGAGAGGATACTAGTGGTGATGAGAACAAAATTTAACTTCATAACTATGGTTAGAGGGTATGGACCCATGAAATCAATGTCCCATATGAAAAATTTCTATGTGTATTTGGTAGTATAAAAAATATCTAGCATTTAATAGAAGTAGATCGAATGTATCTCACATGAATGGAATTTATTGATGAATTCCATGTAGTCTTGTATCATCATGGGATATACGTATCTAATTATTTTTATTTTATATAATAAAATGTTTCTTAACTAGTGGAAACTATATGCGGAATATTGAACATCCCATATAATAAAGAGGGGAATTCCATATTTTCTACACAAGAGGATGACCCCATCAAAGAATATCCTTTATAGGATCTAATTGAAATTAATTCCACCATAAAGGATGAAATTTACTAATTTTTAATAGTTATATTTATTATTGGAAAAATATTACGGGATAATCCCAATTTTTAGGTACTATTCTATGAGAGACATCTATCTAATCATGTAATCAATAATCAAGTGTAATGTGCCACTTTTTCCTATAATATAAGGGATACAATTTATTTCCTTCATATCATTTATGATGAATGGATAGACCACATTTTGATGTGCGATGTGAATGACTGTCTCATATTGGTCTAGATCTTCTTGGTCAATATCTATATTGGATAATGCTTATGCCTTGTAATTAGATAATCCTAGGGTGTGATATTGTGTTATCTCCAAGGGGAAATCAACCATCAATCCTCATACACAATAAATAATGGGAATAAAAACTTCATTATTGTTGGGATAATGACCATTTATTTTCTTGATCCCCATCTCTGAATCACAATTTATATTCAATCAAGCCACCACTATTTGCAGGAGCAGTTCAAAGAACACAACAAGGGATTCATATTCTATTATATTGTTGGTACAAATGTCGTATATCATAAAAGAGTTTGGTATAATAGCTATTTCTGGGGAGTCGAATAAAATATCCAATTTGACCATGTTGAGCTTCATGATTTTTTATAATCGTTATAATTGGTCATCTAAATGAAACATCAAACTATATTTTCCATTTTTTTATGTTGCATGGATAGAAAATAATTCTTCATTAGGTAATTCTATGTCTAATGGATTCTTTCTAAGGATAGTTTTCATATGAAAAAAATATACAAATACTTTAACTTTGATCGCATTATAAGACATGAACTGGATGAAAAAATATTTTGAATAACTTCCCGTCACACTAGATACCCTATAAGAATAAAAATATTAAGGATGTATTTAAGTTGGTTAATAAGATAGACCAAGTATACCTCATGATTATATAAATATTGTATCATATTTTTTATTGTAAAAAATAATGGGATGTTGTTATTCTAAATGTTATAATATCAGGTCTCAGAATCCAACATTGTCTTGCAGATATAATAACAACTATTATCCTTTTTGTAAACATTATTTTAAGCTAGGAGAGTACAAATATATCACTCATAGGATACAATATAAAGGATAATGAGATTTCCTTCTATGTTTATAACTAAATTAGGTGGTTTTAGAAGATACTTCTTAATATCTCCAAAAGTTCTCTTACAATATGAATCCAAGTGATAGGTTACCACTTCTTAAATTACATTATAATGGGAAAACACATTTCTAGGGAGGTTATCTATGAAACTGATAATATGGGTGATCCATCCTTGAATTACTCTCAATTAATTGAGGTTTTATGAAAGATAATATCTAGTATCACATTTTTATTTTAGTGGTTGACTTTGATTCTGGGATGGAATAGCATGATGTTAAGGAATTTTAGGGATGTTTCCAAAAAATAATAGTTTAGGGTGGTCGTTCTCATGTTATATTTCCCAATATATTGAACATTCCCTTGTGATTATAAATATTATCACAAAGGTGTTATTATTCCACCACTACATCGTCCATAGATCATTCTATGATCTTCCTTAGAAATGTCTTGAAGATATTGTCTCTGAAATGATGATATGTCATGCTAGTGTTCTTAAATCCAAAGGTAATGGAAACAAAATACCCCATAGGGATACCTAAAGTTAGAGGTTTCTTTATCTTCATAGGTCATCTTGACTAGGTTATACTCAGAATAAGTATACATAAAGTAGATGGATTGGAACATGCTAATCACATAAATATATAGCTCCATGACCGGGATAGGGAAATCATCATTTGGGTAGTGATAATTGAGATCTCGGAAATTAATAAAAAATATAATCTTACCACTCTTTTTAATAATGGGTATAGTGTTATTGAGCAACTTTATGTATTGAAATTCCCAAATGATGTTGACCATGAAAAATATATTAAATTCTCTTTCCCCTTTGGAAACATGGTCTGGGTTTATTATCCTTTCTATGTAATGTAACCATAGAGGCCATCCAAAAAAATAAAAATAATGGATTTCTAGTTTGTAATCAAATCCATATGTTTTTTGTAATTCCATGAAATGAAATCCTATTATTTATATAGAAGAGTGATGAAATTTTCTAGTTCCTTTGGGGTTTTGGTGACATTGATTAATATAATTCATAGATCTTCCTCCATAACTAGATTAACATGTATGAGTTCATAAATGGTGATAAAAAACCATCATTTTATTTTTATAAGGCCAGAAAATGTGTTCCAGAAAGTATTTATTAGAATACATGATATTATCCTTACTTAGATAATCCAACACAAGTACATGAGGAAAAGTATCTATGCACATAAAGAATCCACAAGTGGGGTCTACATGTGTTTAATGACTACTCACAAAACGAGTGATTAAGACTCCCCAAAAACATTTCCTAGTTTAGTGATGTGGTGGTGAGTAACTCCAAATTAGAATAAAGCATGTATTTCATATATTGTTGTTAAAAAGGTTTTCCAAAATCAAAAAACCCATTTTGATGAACTTTTGGGAACTCTTTTCCTTAAAAAAATTCTTTTACAAGGGAATCTAGTATCCATAGGCATAGTTTATTTCATTGGCCTTTATTTTACTAGTTTTGGATCCCACACATGCATGTGGATCAAACTTTATGGCCATTTAATGTTTGACGGTTTTTTAAAACTTTGGTTTTATACCATGGTGAAGTCTAAGTGAATGCCTTGCCACATGGACACACACCCCAATATTGTATGAAAATTTATAATTCCCTGAGATGGACCACTCCCAGCCTTTCACCGAAGTCTCCTCTATTCCAATTTTCATGTCCAACTTGGTTATAGAAATTATCTTCACACCTAATTTGCGTGCCTAAGTCCTTCTACATGAATTCTATGACTAAAATAGTTTTTATGAGGTGTCTACCAGCCAAAAAACATAATTAAGTCTCCTCCTTCCTATAAATACCCCAATGAATCCTATTTTGAGAGAAATATTGGAAAGCCACTTGGAAGGAATCAAGATATTCATGGAGAGCATCCTAGTAAATTCCAATGTCCTCTTATATACATTATGTGAATTTCAAATAAAAAAACAAGAGGATACTACTAGATAATTAAATTTAATTTTGGTATTTGATGCAATTAGCACTAAATTCATCATGCAAGACCACATACACTAGGAGGTACTATTAAGTACCTAATATTTTGTATACAACACTAGGGAGAAATGCACCCATCTTACCCTAAGAGTATAGTGATAAGGTGACACACTTTCAAGTAATCCAATGAGGGATATATTGAAGTGAAACTTCACTATACAATTTATAATAATGTATTAGATCGGTTGACCTTATATACCATGAAGACCCTTTATCCCTCCCTCCACAGTAGGGTACCATTTTTAGTACCATATATACTATGTAGAACATTTACCCTACCTATATTATAGGGTGTTTTTAGTCCCAGGGATGATCACAACCTTCCCCAGGTCTTATACCTCGACAACAATTCACCATATAGATGAAACCTCATGTAGCTCGTATCGCTCATCATGGCTTCCATATATTCTGTATCTTATCTTCATGAGCACCCCACATGCCTCTTTGTTCCACTCAATAAGATAGAATTATATCAGGGGCTTAATACTATGGTGTATAACCAAAATAATACATTTATTAGAGTCTACAACTAGATCCAGAACCTCCTGGAAGAATATGAGTAATCCCCACACATATACTTCCCACTCCCAAGCAGGATATAAGACTCCTATTAAGGTGTCATCCTTAATCATTCCCTCATTAGTGATCTCATACCTAAAATACATTACTGATCCATAAAAAGCTTTGGTATTCCCAAGAATAATCCTCAAATCTTGATTAATGTTCTAAATCTCTAATGAATAACCCATTACTAAATGGAAAATATTCTCAGTGTGTCATCCTTCCTTTAAAAGTTATATTTATTGTGATAAAATTATACCTCAATGGGAATTATTCCCTATGAGTATAACCATACACTCTCATGTTTAGTTACCAATTAATTTTATGGACCATAAATGACCATCCATATAAAATTCCCACACCAACCATTGTCGGGAAACTTTCTCCTATTACTTTTAGCTGCGTGAATTTAAACATTATAGCACAAAATCTTTACCGTATGATGTTATAATACATGGACCGGTCCTATCACACTACCTTAAACCATTCAACTCAAAATATTTTGGATTGATTAATTTTAACTAGGATATATAGGAATCATCTTTGTGGTTCAATCCCAACATATCATGGATTCACAATCTTAAAATATGCGTTACATGGTCATGGATGCATAAACCTAAAAGGCACCGCGATAGTCCTTATCACATGACCTTAAAAGGCATTAATTTCCCTTTTATGTGGTGTAAAACTACATAGGTTTTGACTCATTTCATAGGGATATATATGGATCCTCTTTGGAGGCCAGTTTCCAATTCCATAACACTTAACATCAACCTAGATGATGATAAATTGCCATGGTGGTAAAAAATAGTATTATTAATACAGGGAAAGATTAATGAGAATTTATTAAATCATAAAGTGAATCCCAAGGTAGGAGATAACTCCCTAAAAATGGGTGATATTAGACCAACTTACCATTCTCTTGTCGAATGTGCAACTAAATTATTTTTCATAAATTCCCTAAGACTGCCAGCCTTTTGAAATAGGATTTATAAGGACTTAAAACCTCTATGGATGTGGTGGATGTTAAAAAACAATGATAGAGGAGAATAAATAATATTTTTATCTTAAAATTATTCACTATTCTTAGTTAAATAATAACTATAATCACGAGATATAGAAGGTGGTGCATGTGAACTGTTACCACTGTTAGTAAAACTGCATACCTCAGAATTGCCGAGTTTATCTTGTGTGGTTGACACAATTAGAATAAAAATGAATGTTACCAAAACCCATGAACATCTATTTGTATTCATACCTATTCAATGAATGTACATTGAATTTTTCATCTAAATATCAACAATATCTTCACATGAGTAATATATCATGAGGTAAAGGTTTACTAGTATGGATTTTACTCAGGTGTTTTATTTTGCTGGTGGTGGCTGGCCAATGGAAGACTCTAATTGAACAACATATTATAAGAATAAGATTTGGGAATTTTACTCATTATATAATGATAACCACAAAACACAATGACTACCCATATATAGAAGGACTACCTAGTTATAAATTGTTATTGAGATTTCATGGGGAGGACCTCAATGTTTCATAAAATTATTATCAGAGAAAGAACATCTTAAATGCATGCTGTAGGGAGGACCAATAGAGTTATTAGTTCAGATTATGTCGGGAGGATCTCATTGTTACCAATTATTATTCATTTGTATAGGGTATCTAATTTTGGATAGTCTATATTCACATGGTGGTAATGAACACTAAAAAATCAATCACAAGGAGGACCATTAGGATCAATATTCATATTACCACATGAAAGAATCTGGTGATGGGTAAACGGGGGAGGACCTATAGAGTTCATAATCATGGTTCTATATGGAGGAACTCCATGACAATTGTTTCCTTATATTTTTTAGATATTATAAATAAAATCATCCATCCACTATAAAAATGAATCGAGTTGCTTCAAGGATATCAGTGTTCATATGGAGAGAGTACTACTCCTAGATGATAGATTTACCTTGTAAAGACCTTATTTTGGGTGTTATCATCCATGATACAGTGTTTATAACCTTAATCATAATTGGTATCAGATAGTTAGGTTAGTGACCCTCATGAGAAGGAGACCTCTCAGGGGGTTCCTTAGATACCCTCTTGACATGTTGATGAATATCACAAGTGTTGAAATAACATAGATATAATCATTCTCCTAAGCTATATTTGGAATATATCTATTAACATATTGAGTGGTAAGATAGAAATGAGACTACTGTTAAGTTTATATTAGAATATAGTGTTGAGATTCTTACGTGGGAACTTGAATATGATTCACCTACTTATTTCCCATTAGAATATACAAATGAATTTCTAAGGAGAGAATAGGGATATGAGTTTTATCCTAAGTTTCCATAAGAATATAGAGATTAATTTTTCATGTGGGAATTGGTATATGAGCCATATCCTAATATTACATTTGAATATATTGATGAATATCCTATACGAGAATAAAGATATAACAATACTCCTGAATATCCATTAGAATATGATAATGAACTTCATGAGTGGGAACCTGAATTAGAGCTTGATCCTCAGTTTTCCTCAGAATATATCAATGAATTTCATTGGTAGGACCAATAATATATGCTTGATTATGAGTTTTATTAAGAATATGGACATGAAATTCTATGGTGGTAATAAGGATATGGGAATTATCTTGAGTTTCCATCAGAATATGCTAAAATAACTACCCTATGAGAACAATGATATTATCCTAATCCATATTTTTTATTGGAATATGATGAAAAACATGTTTGGATGGAATGGGGAATTATGATTTCTCTTGAGTTGCAGTCAGAATATTCCAATGATAATATTAGGTGGGAACATCAAAATAATATTTATAATATGTTACTCTTGGAATATTCGAGTGAAATTATTGGGTGGGAATATGGATATGAGCATGATCCTAAGTTTATTTCAGAATATATTGTTGAAATTATCAGGTGGGAATAATGAAATGAACATTCTATTAAGTTATCATTAGAATATACAGATGAAAATTCCAAGTGAGAATAAGAATATTCACCTACACCTATGTTTTCATCGCTAGCCCCCCCAGTGGTCCCTTACCCTAGGAGTCTTGGTTTATACAATAGGGTTCAAGGTATTTAGGGAGATCCACTTAGAAAATTACCAAAGATATGGTTCTTCATGATGTTAGTGATGAAGGTAACCTATATGAGGTCTCTTAGGATGATCCGGAATAATAATAGGGACTAAATAAAGTCCCATCTCCATCTTCCAAATATAACGGAGGCATGTTTTGTCAAACTCCTAGAATACACTTCTGAAGTGGTTATATGTGGCCATTGAGACCACTTGTTCCTCCACATCTGGTCATTAATAGGATGACCAGGGGGAATTCATCTCATATAGGATTTCACGAGACACCACCAAATTCCAGATGGAGATTTTGAGATGTTATTCATGTATATGTGTGTTTACCACATGAAATTTGATGTGTTGAGTAGGTGATATTCCATATCAAGATATTAGTACTATAGAAAGTGTTGTGGCAAAAACATATGTATGATTGTTTAGATAATGATGTGTGATAGACTATGGTGTAATGTGAATACAAGTAATATAGTTAGGAAATTAACATAAAAATATTTTACTATTTATATGTGCTGACATCATGAATAAAATCAGGATCTCAGCTATGTTCATATGAAGTTTAAAAAGGATGAACCTATATAATGTTACCCGATTGACCAAATAGATTGTTACCAATCAAAGGTTTATATGAATTCTAAATCAATAAGTTTGTAATCTTTTTTTCAAATTGAGAAAAGTAAAAGAGGGAAATATTTAAATAGTATGATAAGTTAGATTTAAAATATATCTATAAAAAAGGGGGAGAGATCAAAGTTCATGTAATGATATGGAGGAGTGGTTACTGATGATCACATAAAGGCAGATGGAATTTTCGAATAAATAAGGTGTAAAAGGACCATTTTGTTGAAATATTTTAAATAAAATTGAGATTTATAGCCAAATATTTGGTACTCCTATAAATGGTGAGTTCATATAGATTATAAGAAGATAATCAGATGGAAAAAACTAAAAATAAGGGCATCATATGGAGAAGTATAATTATCAATGGAGTCACAATAATTATTTAGGTAAATTAATGAGATCATTCAAAGAACCCTTGAACAAATAAAAATAAAACAAAAAATTATGATTTCATTGGATAGAATATTGCATAAATATTCCTAACTTAGTCATATGATCCATGTGTGATGTATAAGTTGAGGTTGGGTTATCAAATGGAGACTTACCAAGACATCTATCAGAGGTTAACTATATTTTAGAGATATCATGTTAATAGAAGAAGAAAAATATTTATAGATTACATAAAATTTATGAAATTAGTCGATATACATCTTAGTGAAGTGAAATACGAGTTAAATAAATATCTAGTGCCTTGTAAGGAAATGTTCCTAAAAGATCTAGTGGAAAACATCTATATGATAGAGATCTGATAAGCATTACAAATTATATGAAATTTCCTTAACAATAATGATTCTATGATGTTCACTCAATGATTTGTTGTTTATAATGATTAAAGAAGTTTTAATAATGTCCTTGAAATAATGTTTAAGGAAGTTCAATGATATTGATATGGAACCATGTTTATAATAAGATTCAAGAATTTTCTAGAAACCTTGAGAAGCATCCTATAAAATGGAGTTGAGAAGGAATTTTAATTTTTTTGTTTTTGATAGGTAGGAAAATGAATTTGAGTTCCCTAATTTTCTACCATAAGTGAACTTATAAAAATAAGGGAAATAATAGTATGATTTTATGAAAGATACACCATTCAATAATTTACAAAGAGGTGAAGTACTGAAAACATCAAAGAAGTGTGATTTTTCAACTAGGATAAAAATTTGGTGAAGTAGTAATTTAGATTGAGGTTTAATGAGGAGTTTTGTACAATATATGTTTTTATTAGATAAAATATTTGTTAACATCATTCAAAGATACCATACATAAGTTTTTGTGGAAAAAGTTACCAAAAATTAAGTGTGGTGTTGTTGTTGTTTTCACCAGGCACAACACATAACATATGACAATATCTTGTGTTGAATAAATTGTGTTTGACCAAATATAGAAAGACTGCACCACATAGACTCTTACATGATGATGAAAATTTGATAGATGATTTTTGGACAATATTTCGGTCAACTATTTTTTAAATATTTGCATTCCTGTGTTAGATCAGTTTGAAAAGAAGACTTTATAACTAATGGGAGTGAGTGTAATTTTTTATAAGGATATAGAAGCAGATTTATGGGATTTAGCTTATTTTTATTTATGTTCTATCATATTTTATTTACATGGAATAATAATAGGCTTTATATAATGACCTAGGTTCTCATAATGAGGCTTATCCTTGTAAATATTATGTTTATTTCATTAATTTTTACCATTTCATGCTTTTGATGTTGTTATATAATGTTTATAAGGATAAAAAATATAACAAGTCATAGAGGTTAATGTTAAGAGAATATAAATTTTAAAATATTAAAATATATTAAAACCTTACACCTCTGTGGTTCTCATGATCTTAAAGAACTTGGGTTATAATCGAACTAGTAGAAAACCATAAAATATTCTAACACATAATGTTAAAATAGAAAATAACTATCTAATATTAATCTACAATATTATTATAATTTATGTCTATAAAGGGTAATATATATATGAATGATGTTAAAAAATTATTTATTATGATATTTTTCTTGTTATATATAAGGTTAGGGATGGTTATACAATGTGGGAGATGATGGTAAAAGTTTTTTGTCTCAATACTTCCTTATTGAGACTTGTTATTTTTTGAGTACCATTTCTCCTTTAATATAGTCTTATTTTGAGTTACTTAACATGAAATCATTTCACTATATTTTTATGTAACTCATTGTATATACTAATCAAAATCGAGTTCCTTTCTTCACTCATCTTTGGAATCAAGTATTACCCAAGCCATAAAGGGGTTTGTCGTTTACTCAAACCAACATTAATTGATTTATAATGTTTAATATAATTTTTTTTACATCAATAATTGGAATAACACACACTAATATATTACATTGAAATTTCCATTTCTCATCGGAGAAAAGGGAACTTTTGATTCAATTATTATACCTTGATGAATTCCTTCCTATTAAAAATATGAAATTATTATGAATAATTCCCATCACCTTTCAAAAAGGTTTCACATCCTTTTACATATTTTCCCTTTATTCCAATGTTCACATTTATATTATGAAATATAATTAAGTTTAATCTCTTGTGGACTTCATATTTCCCTTATCATTTTTTAAATGAAGTTTTATAATCCCATTTTATAATGTGGTATTTCAACCAATGTATTTTAAAATATTAAAATGGATTTTCTTCCATGATAGTTTGTGTTTTATTCCACTCCAAAATTCATTGAGATAGTATTTATGTATTTTTTCAAGGATACCATATTTAATATTATTTTCAAAACTTAAATATTTTTAAAAATTTACTTCACCTATTTGAAAATGGATTTTTAAAGACTCATAACATCCCCTTTTTATGGTATTGTTAAAAATGTTTTATAAAATATCTTTTGACATTTTTCCATAATTTTACTAATTATGTTAATTTTTTTAAATGAAGGTTGAGACACGAAGACCTCTTTATTGAAAAAATAAAAAGAAGCACAAGATACTTATGAACAAAACAAAACCCCACGGGTCAACACTGAAACAGAAAATGGGACACCTCAACCCACATGGGAGTGCGTTTTCATACTATGTTTTAATAGGAGACCACCCCTGCCATGTGGGAGATGGACCCTCCTCCAAGTCTTGACCTTTGACCATGAGCCACCCTCATCAACCAAGAGCTCCACAAGAAGATTATTTTTCCAGTTATTGATTGAGTAGAGACACTACTTCTTGAAGACACACATTTTGTGATTTCATTAACACTGCTTTAAACTTTGAAGGAGGATAATTATGTAATCTTTCTACTTGTAAATCCATATACCGAAGTCCAGGACTCAAAAAAGTCTCATTTCAAGTAGGAGAGGGGACATGCATTCCCTACCAAGAACCAAGATGTAGATTAGCCTCATATATAGTAGGAGAAGCGAGATGCATTCCCTTCCCTGAAATAGAATATGCAACAGCATGTCCAGTAGGAGAAGAATGAAAGAATCAAAGAGTTTATGCGATTAGTAGGAATAACCAATGATTCTTTGGGAGCCAGGAATCCATCACATGAAGGTGGAATATCCTCCCTCAGATCACTTTCAATCTCCAGAGCGCCACTCAATCCAGACCTCAAAACATGCCCTTGAACCAGACCCAGTATAGCAAGACAATCTCTATGCATGTCCAGGGGCAACAATGAAGAGAAAAAAAAAATCCATGCTAGAAAAAACATCCAACTTTCTGCCATCCCTGCAAAGGAAAAAAGCTTACACAAGTCAAAAAATACAAGATTTCTCATGATACCTCTTAAGAAAATGATTAAGATCCTCATGAGCCTGATCAAAATAAGAAAATTAAACTCCATTGATGCCCTTATTTGAAAGACCATCGACAACCAAATTTAATTCCCTATAAATGTGAGTGATGAAATGATTTAGAGAGAAAAGAGAATGTAATAAATTGCACCAACGATTAGTTATCTTCCAAACCAAATGAGAAAGACCCATCCTGATGGCAGAGACAACCACATTAGAGTCACTCTCAAACCATAAATTATTCCAACCACGATCCTTGGATTGATCCACCGCAACAATGATGCCAAGAATTTCAGCCTCAAGGGAAGAGGTAAGACCAAAAGAACCATGAAAACAACCAAGAACATCCCCTTTATGATTCTTGAAAACAAAACCATATCCAGAAGTCCCTAGATTAACTATAGAAGTTCCATCATAGTTGAATTTTATCCATATGACTAATGGATCCTTCAATAACACTTCAAAGGATCCATGCGGAGGCTGAAAGTTCCCCTAAACACCGATCCAATTTAAAATTGACCAGTCACGCACTGAGTTGAAGAAATAATGCTACATTGGAGTTGTTTCCTCACAAAAAACAGTAAGAATGGACGAAATTACACCACTGATAAAAAAAGAGAAACTATCATGAATTATCTTATTTCGAGCAGACCAAATAATATGAAGAAGCTCCATAGAGGCCACCCAAAATAGATCCAGCAGTTGTGGAGAAAGTGCAATTGAAAGCAATCCTTGAAGAAAATCTTGAATAGAAGACACAAAAGGCATAAAGATTTCAATGATATCAAAAATAGCCTCCCACATAGATAAAACAGTAACACAATAAAGAAACAAATGATCAATATCTTCACTATGATGATGGCAAAGCACACACGAAGAACAAAGGGAGATACCACAATGTTGAAGAAAACAATCTGTAGGAATCTTCCTATGGGCCCGTCTTTAGGCCAAAACAGACCGTGAAGGCCTTATAAAGTTTAATAGAAACTTATTCATCCATATAAAATCTATGTTGTGTGATAAGGAATGTCTGTAGAATTTTTGAGAAGATAAAAAACCATTAACAACAGGTTTACAGACCTAGAAATCCACTCTGTTAGAAAAACAATAATCTCTAACAGTATTAAAAAAATGAATAGGGAGATTCCCTATACTGTCCAGTTGATCCTTAATTCATGAAATCCAAATCTACATTAAGATCATCACTAATATGCTCCTCTAGAAGAGGAAAACCGATCCAGTTGTCCTTCCAAAAGTATAAATCCAAATTATTTGAAACAAGTCACCTGGCATGAGCATCAATAGAAGAAGAAATGGATTTCAAAGTAGGACAAATAGATAAATCCATGTGATTAAAAGCACATTTTCTAATTTTATCCTTGAATTTATATCTAAGTAAGGCATGAGACTCAAAATCACTATTGAACAACCTCCAAATAAAAGATGACTGCAAATAATCATTGAACAGAAAAAGGTTTTTGATTCCGAGACCCCTTGCATCACAAGGTTTATTGTAACTGTTCCATGAAACAGTGGCTAATTTCCTCTCTAGAATATTACTAATAAAAATGAAATTTATGAAAGAAACTTTAATTCTGTTGACGAGCGATACCATCCACTTATAGACCATGAATGAATAAAAAAACATAGAAATAACTATATCCATAACCAAGAAATCATGACCCGCCAAGGAGAGAGATTTTCCATTCCAATTTGTAAGATGCATTTTGATTTTACTAAGAATATCAGAAAAATAACATGATTTTGGCCTCCCAAAAAACATAGTAATACCCAAATATGTAAAGGGAAGCACTCCCTCATGAATTCCCAATTCCCTAAAAATGTCTATCTTCCTGGAGTTGGAGAAATTCTTACCAAAGTAAACGAAAGATTTATTCCAACTGATTTCTTATCCTAAAATATTTTCATAATGTAAAAGGGCCCATTTAAGGTTTTTAATATTTATCTTATCCCCTTGAATGAAGAGAATAATATCATCTGCATACAAAAAATGAGTAGGAGTGAAAAACGTCTACCAAAACAGATGTATTTAAGCTTCCCATTTCCATCCATAATCGAACGTAATATACTAAGATAGTCCTACGTAATAAAAAAATGATAGCCGAAAGAGGGTCCCCTTGCACGACCCCTCTAGAACAAAAAAACCCTTAGGAGAACCATTAATAAGAACAAAAATACAAGATGACTCAAAAATTATTTTGAACCAATTAATGAAAACATCATTAAAACCAAAAGAATGAAGAACCATAAAAATGAAATTCCAGTTCATAGTATCAAAAGCTCTCCTGACATTAAGTTTGAGAGCAATATTACCACCCATTTTGGATTTATTAAGAATATTGACACACTTAAAAGCAGTAATGAGGAAATATTGAATAAAACTCCCTTTTATGAAGTCAAAATGATCAGGAGATACAATATTACTAGAAATAGAAGATAACCTCATGGCCATGATTTTTCAAATAATTATAAATATTGTGTTAACCATGGAAACTGGACTGAAAAGATGAATCTCATTGAAATTTTCCACCTTTTGAATGAGAGAAAGAAACTGAGCATTTAACCCTTGAGGAAGAGAGCCGCATTAAAAAAACCTAGAAACCAACCTACAAACATCAACATGAATAATATCCCAATAATTCTGGAAGAAAAAATTACCAAAACCATCAAGACCAGGATAGCTATCAGGATTTATACTAGAGACTGCTTCCTTGATTTCATACTCCAAGGGAATAGATATAAGCATTAAGTTATATTATTGGTTAACAAGATTCATAATAATACTTCCCTCATGTTCATCACGAGGGGATTGACCATTGAAGAGGTCCTTAATGTAATTAACAACATGATCAGAAATATCCTTCCTGTTATCAAAAATAGTACACCCACTTCTGATTAAAGAGAGAGTCCTCAAAACCTTCTTAATTATCATCAAGGAGTTAATTTTTTTGGAATTACTATCATCATATCTTATCCAATTCACCCTAAAAATACTTCGTTTCAAAGAATATTTGAAATTAAACAAGATATTAAGATTTTAAACAAGATGAGTCTCCCTTAAGACATCACAGGAGAAGTCATTAGAAGACGTTTTCTCCTACATGCGTTGAATAGATTCCTCAAGAGAAAAAATTTCAGAGTCAAGAGATCTGAAACGAACATTACTCCATAACTTTAGAGCTCTTAAGAGTTTTGAGCTTGATAACACATGCCAAGTCTTTCTCTCTTCCATTCCAATAATTCCATCTTTGTTCAACAATTGTACTGCATTCATGATGATTGACCCAGGCTCTATTAAATCTAAATGGTAGTGGAGGCTTGGGATCTTTTCCCATAAGATCAACCAAGATGGGATGATGATCCGAATTAACTATAGAGAGATTGATACAAGAAATGGATCCCCAAAAATCAATAAAAGCATCATTAATGAAAGCCCTATCGATTATTCTTGCAATAACTCTATCCAAAAAATTCTTGTACCAAGTGTACTTAGCCCCAACAAGGTTAACATCCATCAACCCATTATCATCAATGCAGGATTTGAAGTCTATAGAAGAGATGGAATTACTCACATCTCCAAAATTATCATCAGAGCTCATGATAGCATTAAAGTCACCATGAATGGTCCATGGTCTAGAGATGATAGATTTAAGAAAACCAATGTCCATCCATAAAATCCTTTGATCCTGATATCGATTATAAGAATAAATAAAAGTGAAAAAATGCTGTAGACCAAGAAAATTGAAAGAAAAAGTGACATGCTGTACACTATAATGAAGAAGAGAAATATCTGTTAAAGAGAAACAGACCATGACCCATAATCTCTTAAACTCCTATTTACCAATGTTAAAATCCACATGATGAAGGCCCATCTTTTCAAAAATAGAAATTCTAAAAATAAAACACTCTTTTAGTCTCAGACAGACTAGTAAGAAGAGGCCTATGTTTTTGAATAAAAAGCCTAAGAGACCACGTAGTTTCATGATTTTCCAATCCCAGTATGTTCCTGAATATAAGCTTCTTTTGAATCTAAGACCCAGATGATGCCCCCATTTTTTGACCCCAACATTTTTCTGTTTGCCTGATAAAGGAGGCCTTCTAACCTTTATCTTAGGACTAGAATCCCCTTGTAAGAGATCAATAATATCCAAAGTGATAATGTTTCCTTTTCAAATTGGATTCAGGGAAGCTACATGTAACTCCCTAAGATTTCACAGTATTTTATTTCATTAAAGTAATTCAATAGCTTGCGCTACACGCAACACTGAGATCGAGCGCACCACGAACTGACAAGCTAGACATAAAAAAATGGTTAGGAATAGTATTAATTGAATTTTGAATTTTATATACTCCATATAATTTTAGAATTAATATTTTGTATCTCTTAGACATAATATAAGTATAAATTCAATTTTATAGATAAAAGAAGTATTTTTTTAAAAAAATGAAATTATACCGCTTATTTAATAGGAAATCATTTAAAAAAAATATTGGACACTTTTATATACTAAATTTAATGTAATTAAATTATTTTTTAGAATCGGTACATAAAAATTTAGTTTGGGTAAATTTTTGCTAATTTTCTGATAACTTTCATATTTTTATGAATAGTGAAAAATACTAAATTTTAATTGAAAACAAATTTTTTTAATCGAAATAATTTATAGTGATAAATTATGAATTTGAATGTTTTGTATGTATAATTAGATTATATTTTTATCATTTAATACAATTTTGGTCACTATAAGTAATTTCACATTTAAATTTGACATAAACACATGTCAATCTTTTGATGGTTTTTACTTTTTTAAAAAACCCATATTTTTGGTTTTGACAATGGGAATTAATTTTAAATTAATAAATGACACTAATATATTTTGAATTTGGTAAAATAGACTTCATTTTTGAATTTAGAATATCAATATTATCTTAGGTTAAAATTTTGGTATTTTTCTGAAAACATTCAATTTTTGATTAATAGTGAAAAAACACTGCATTATTGGTTAAAACCAACTTTTTAATTAAATAATTAGTGATTTTATTTTAATTTATTTTAGGTCAAAATAGATACATAATTTCTATATATTTTAAATTTAATTCATTGGTGTCATTTTATAATAAGTTTAGATATATAAAATTTTATTGAACTTTTTACCATCTTTTACCTACCTCCTAGGAGCATTAGAAATTTTTTATAAAATTTAATTTTACCAATTCTATGAGATAAATTTAAAAAATACAAGAGACACAATTAATATCAGTAAGTAAAATGAAAATAATTTTTTTGTGAATAGTAACTTTTGACTTTTATTTACCATAGTTAAAAGTAAATATGGTAATTAAGGGTAAAAATGATATCCTAATTACCCTAAAACATGTCCTAATTCTATTTTATAAGTATAATTAGGCCCAAAAAAACCTTAGGAATAAAATATGATCATCTTTTGTCCAATTGGATTAGATTAGGACATTTATTATTATTATATTTAAAGAAGAGTTAAAAGAGTTAAATTCAAAGGTTAATAACTAAACCATTTTCAATATAAGTTTATACATATTAGAAATTAGACTATAAATATTCATTATAAAAATAAAAATATTTCCTAAATAAAAATATTTTATTTATAATATTTATAAATTAAATTATTTAATTTATTTCTGACACAATGATGACGAATTAATTACCTCAATAATGAAAAATTAAAATAAATGATATTGTAAATATCCATATAAATTTAATTTGAGACTTTTGATGAATTATAAATTTTTTTTGGTTATTATTACATGTTATTATTGAACATATGAATTTAGTTATAATTAATAATGTTTTTAGGACTTTAACAAAAATTATTTATTAAATAATATCAAAATTGATCTAATTGAGTTTTTTAAAAAAATACTATATTATTGGTCAATATAATATTCCTAAAAAACTAAGGTGTGGTCAAAGGTCCTAAATAATATTATATATGTAATTAATGAATCTATTGGGGTTCTCTTGGAAGTTTATAGTAAGTTCATTGACCATATAATATAAAAAAACAAAGAGACATGGTAAATGTCAAACTATTTAACTAAGAGTTAAATCCAAAAGATAAGGTTAATATGATGTCCTAAGCCTATATAAAACCTATTTTTTGAGAGGTTTTCGACACATCCCCAACTTATACTTTAAAAAATTAATTTTGGAGCCATTAGAAACCTAAAATTATTTTATTATATAATAATATTTCAATCTTTTCCTAAGGTGCCCCTCACCCCTATTATAAAAGGGCACTTCCCCTTCTCTCAAATTCACACCTTCAAAGCCATTTGGCTTGGATAGCCGCTGCCCAAATATCCTTTAAACTATACTAAATTCATCTTATAGGACTTAATTTAGTCATAAAGACAACCTACGAATCCCTTTTAACCAAATAAAAAGGAAGAACCTGAAGAAGAGGAAAATATTTCATCATCTCTTTCAAGATATTTTATTCTTCCACTTCCTCGTTCATTGTTGGTTCAATTATAAAATTATAACTAAATAATCTTCTATATAATGTGACGTTATTATAAAAATTTTACAACCATATTCATTATTCTATCCATCCTATAAATTACAAAGTCACCATACGTGCGTACATATGGATTACCGTCTCCACAACGTGGTGTAGATTCTTTTTCAAATACTACATCATTTGGATGGGTATAATAATGAGTATAACTGATATAAATAATAAATATAACATGTTAATGATTCTTTATATATTATATAACATACAATTACCTTTTATTTATCCATCAATATAATGATATTGTCGCTCGTGCGTACTAACGGATTACCGTCTCCACGACACGATGCAATTCATTTCCACATTCACCATTCAACGATGATTATAAAAAATATATATCAATAATAAGTATGTAATATATGACATAATAATTCTAATGGATATATATATATATATATATATATATGTACTTACATAAATCTTATTCACTTCGTTCCCTTCAATAAGATATGATAACAGAAACATCGTTTATGCGTACGTAAGACCTACCGTCTCCATAAACAGTGTTTTCCATTTCATATATCCATCTATAATACATATATATATTCTAAATATATTTGATATATAAATCGTGTTTTATATTATGGAAGTATTTAAATAATGATCTAAGTGATACAATCAAGACAAACAAGTTAAAACTTGTACGATAAAGAAAGAGATTATTACCAAAAATATAAATTTAACAGGGAAATTATTATTAAATGGGTTGTATAAAGTCATAAATGAGTAATATATGATATAATAAATATTAATATGGGTCTGGTATAATTTAATAACATACTATGGTGTTTATACATGAGGTTAAACGTACCCTCGACTAAAGGAAAGTGCAAGGTAAGGGTAAATTTAACAATCTCTTTATTATCCGAGGTTGTTTTTACGTAAGTATCTACTGGGACATATTTATTGTCCATGTACATGTTTCCTAAGATCATTTTCAAATGGATTATTTTAAGGGTCTTTTTTTTACTAAAACATCATTTTAAATGTTTTAAATATTTATTCTTGTAAATAATTCCCATTAATGTCCATGATTTAAAAAATGGGTTTTAAGGAATTATTTATATGGACATGAATTTTTTTTAAATGTTAATTAATTTAAAAAGATTCAATTTTGTATGGGACAATTTCATTCAAAAATTTCTATAAATTTCTTCCTTTTTAAATTGGGTGACTTTTAATTGTTTTCCTAAAAAAGGTATATTTCTCTCAAATATTTTTACAAATCATTTTAATCTAGGTCAACATATTTTGATAGATTTTAAACTTGTTTGAAGTTTATTTATTATGAATAAAATCTTCCATATTTTATTGAAGGTTTTGGGATATGTTTATATGTGGATGTGTTATTTTTAAACCAATCATGGTTTATGGATAAAGTATTGACATTTCGTATGCTAGTTTTAATACGAATATTTGTGTTATGTTTAAACATTTTCATAAGAGGAATGAATTTGACATAGTAAGTGACTGGTGGAGCCCGCTATAGCTCCTCGATGCATCAGTAGGTCTCATGAGACACACTAGTGTCTTGGCACAAGGCCTTGAAAAAATCTTATTTGTAGTCTTGGCACAAGGCCTTGACTATGTGGTTATGAAGTTTGGAATTATGAATTCCATTATTATGAAAGTGATTATTAATATTTCATATGATTATTCGACTAGTATAATATCCATGTGAATAAGTAAATGAAATTATTTTATTTTATCTTTGCCATATTATTACAAAGTTCATGTTTAAAAGGCTTTTGTTTTTGTCTTACATTGCCTTAAATGTTTATTCTTATTTTTGACAGTTTCTGCTATATTTTTGTCCTTACTGAGCATCTGAGCTCACCCCTTTCTATGTTTTATTTTTCGTAGGATGTGAAGAAGTATTTTATGATGGATAAGCAGGGTTAAGCTAAGGGATTGATGGAGATATCAAAGGATCATTTATGTTGTGTTTTATTTTCTAATATGCAATGTAATGTTCATGTATGTAATCTACTTTCCATGACTGCTAAACTAATCTATATTTCGGGACATGATATTTTGTGATCATTCCAATGTTATATAATAATGCAAAGACTCTGGGTAACTAGGGTCAGGGTGTTTCGGTTGGTATCAGAGGAAGTTTAGAAATAACCTTGGAAACTAGATTTAGATAAACTTCAATTAGAGCACATTACCCTAAGATAGAATTTGAGTATTAGTATAGAATAACTTCCTAGAATTTTGGTAATGTTGATATTTTGTGATTTTTCTAAGTAATACATCCCTGTCTCAATATGTGCAGGTAGAGGCGGCTCTGGCATAGAAGTACCTAGGGGTAAAACCCAAAAACAGTACTTTGATCTAGAGTCTAACGTGAACTGGTTACGAGTCTTGCTGCACTCTTGGTTACGACACTCCAGGGGGATATGATTAGGATAATTCTTGTTTTCTTTACAAACCACTATGAAGGGTTTATGATTATATACCTCCTCGAAGAAAATATTTTTTATGATTATAGATTATATCCATAAATAGTTTAATTTATGTTAACTCTTTTACAAGTTTTGAATTATGCGTTGATATTCATAAACTAACCTAGTATAAGCCATTGTTTAGAAATGGTGCCCAGTAGAAGGAATGAGACCTCCAGCAATACGCATGATCCAAAGTGTAAAAAAGATCATATCTTTCATGGTGTTATGCCAACACTTATAAAGGAAATAGTATCTCACGTATTATCATCATATGAAGAAATAATATCATCTATTTATTAGATAAGTAAATAATTTTCTTAGTCCTATGTCTTTGAATAGAAGCTAGAGAAGAAAAATATAGAAGAGAGAAAGATGGATAAAGGGAATAAGGGAAAGTAGGATTTTCCCATATGTGATAACTGTGGAAAGAATCACCTTGGTAAATGCTTGAAGGGAATATGGGTTTGTTATAAGTGTAGAGAAAAAGGACACCAAGTACGTGATTTCAAGGGTGAGAAAAAGGTTTCAAATGTACAATGCTTCATCTGTAAGGAGTTCGGACACTACGCGAATCAATGTCCAAATCATCATAGTATAACCCAACTACTGCTATTGGGAAATAATCAATTTATGATACTACGGAAGATGAAGAGGAATGATTAAGAGTTCTTATGTTGTTGTTAAAGTATTGTGTCATTTGATTATTGTATTAATGAAGTACATGTTATAAGAATTATAGAGTATAAATGGATTGTACTACAGTTCTATTTCATTAAGGACTTGAGATTAGTGAAACCAAGAAAAGAGACTCAATGGAAAGTTTATCTTCTTGGAAAATACATGGTTGATGGAAAGAAAAAAAATTTAATATGGTCCTGATATTGAGGTACTAATTTTGGAATAAGAGATGATTGATTTGGATAAATTATATTGGATATTATTGACATCCTTGGAACTGGATAATAGTTTGTTTATTCCATCATTGTTGAAGTTTACAACATTTTTGGATATAAGGAGTATATCCAGTATTCTATAAGGAATAAGGGAGCATGAATGTAATCAATAATCTTATATGATAATTCAGGGTGTTACCATCTTTTAAAATAATACATGATGATGGTATTCACATGTTATTACGTGAAAAAAAGGATCTTCATTGTGTTTAACTTCCTTATAAATTTTGGACTGTGATTTTGGACAGAATTATTTTGGATAAGTCTAAAGGTTGGAATCGATTAAGTTTGACATTAGATATTATTGTTAAGGTTAAATAATTTATTGAGATTATTTTTTTATTGTAATAAAAAGGACAACTCGGAGGTCAGACGAAAACCCGTCGCGTCTAGTAAGGCCGTAAGACATGAACCCACAACCGAATAGTGACAAAGGTGAATCACCTACCACTAGACTATGTGATGTCCTAGTTTAAATAATGTAGTTTTTTTAAATATTCTGAAAAATAATTTATAAATTCATTATTTTTCGAACCATATACAATTAGGATAAATAGAATATTTTTGATTTATAATATCTTTTAGAGTAAAAGATGAGTTTGTGGTAGGAATTAGTTGAAGGATGAAACTCAAATTTTCAAGTATATATATATATATTCCCCTTATTCTATGAATAAATTAATTCTTAACCTTTAGGGAAGGGATCTGAAAACCAAAAATGTGTTACCCTAATACCATATGTTCTTTTGAACCAATGATATTTTACATCATCTTAGATTGATGTCTTTAAGGCCCTCAATTTTACACTTGTTTGTGATTGATGACATCAATCACTCCCTATAAATATTTAAATTTTCCCTCCAATAACGTGTCTCTAATTTCCACCAATGTTCTCTTAATCGAGATCATAATTTGGTGGTGACCTTTTCATTTCTTTTTTCCTTCTAATTAAGAGTAAATTTTATTAAACCAATTTTCGATGTGGGTTTTCCACAAAGGTATTTTTCTATTTTTAACCACATATTTTAGAAGAACACTTTCAAATTTTGAGTACTCAATTTATTGAAGGAGGGTATAATGTAACACCCCCTTATTTCATAGTATGTTATCTCATTAAAGTAATTCAATAACTTTCACTACACACAACATAGAGATCTAGCGCACCACGACTTAACAAAATAGCTGTAAAAAAATGGTTATGAATAGTATTAACTAAATTTTGAATTTTATATACTCCATATAATTTTAGAATTCTTATTTTGTGTCTCCTAGACATAATATAAGGGAAAATTTGATTTTTCAGATAAAAGAAGTATATTTCAAAGGAAAATACAATTATGCCGCTTATTTAATAGAGAATCAATTTTAAAACAAATATTTCACACTTTTATATACTAAATATAATGGAATTAATTTTTTTTAGAATCAGTACATAAAAATTTAGTTTGGATTATTTTTTTGGTAATTTTCTAATAACTTTCGTATTTTGATGAATAGTGAAAAATACTAAATTTTAATTGAAAAAAACTTTTCAATAGAAATAATTTATTGTGATAAGTTATGAATTTTAATTTTTTAAAAGTATAATTAGATTATATTTTTATCATTTAATACAATTTTAGTAATTATATGTAATTTCACATGTAAATTTGACATAAACACATGTCAATCTTTTGATAGTTTTTACTTTTTTAAAAAACCCATTTTTTTGGTTTTGACAGTGGGAATTAATTTTAAATTAATAAATTCCACTTATATGTTATGAATTTGACAAAATAGACTTCATTTTTTAATTTGGAATATCAAAATTAGCTTAGGGTAAATTATTGGTATTTTTCTGAAAACATTCAATTTTTGATTAATAGTGAAAAAACAATGTGTTATTGGTTAAAACCAGCTTTTTATTTAAATAATTAGTTATTTTATTTTAATTTATATTTGTTAAAAATAGATACATAATACCTATATATTTTCAACTTAATTCATTGGAGTCATTTTATAATAAGTTTACATATATAAAATTTTATTGAACTTTTACCGTCTTTTACCGACCTCCTAAGAGCCTTTGCAAATTTGTATAAAACATAATTTTGCGACTTCTATGAGCTGAATTTAGAAAATCCGAGAGACACAGATAATATTAGTAAGTAAAATTTGGTTCAATAAGATGAAAATAATTTTTTGTGAATAATAACTTTTGACATTTATTTACCACGATTATTAGTAAATAGGGTAATTAAGGGTAAAAATGATATCATAATTACCCTAAGACATGTACTAATTCTATTGGATAAGTATAATTCGACCAAAAACAACCATAGGAATAAAATATGATCCTTTTTGGTCCACATGGATTAGATTATGACATTTATTATTATTTTATTTAAAGAAGAGTTAATAGAGTTAACTTCAAAGGTTAATAACTAAACCATTTTTAATATAGGTTCATACAAAATATAAATTTTACTATGAATATTCATTACAAAGATGAAAATATTTCCTACATAAAAATATTTTATTTATAATTTTTAGACTTTAAATAATGTAATTTATTTATGACACAATGATGACACAGTAATTACCATAATAATGAAATATTAAAATAATTGATATTATAAATATCCAAATAAATTTAATTTTAGACTTTTGATTATTTAAAATAATTTTATAGGTTAATATGACATGTTAGAATTTAACATATGAATTTATCTAGAATTAATAATGTTTTTTGGACTTTAACAAAAATAATTTATTAAATAATGTCAAAATTGACATACTTGAGTTTCTAAAACAAATACTATATTATTGGAAGATATAATATTCCTAAAAATCTAAGGTTAGGCCAAAGGGCCTTAATAATATTATATATGTAATTAATGAACCTATTTGGGTTCTCTTAGAAGTTTATAGTATGTTTATTAACCATATAATATAAAAATACAAAGAAACATGGTAAATGTGAAACTATTTAACTAAGAGTTAAATCTTAAAGATATGGTTAATATGATGACTTAAACCTGTTTAAAACCTATTAATTTAGAGGTTTTCAAACCATACCCACCGTATCCTTAAAATAATTTATTTTTGAGCCATTATAAACCGAAAAATACTTTATTATAAAATAATATTTCAATGTTTTTCTAAGGTGCCCCTCACCCCTCTAATAAAAGGGAACTTCCACTTATCTCAAATTCACACCTTAAAAGACATTTGGATTAGACAAAACCTAAAAAAATATCCTCTAAACTACCCTCCCTTCATCCTTGATTCCTTAATTTAGTCAGAAAGACAATCTAAGGAGCCCTTTTTACCAAATCAAAATGAAGAACCTAAAGAAGAGGTAAATATTTCATCACCTCTTTTAAGTTCTTTTCTTCTTCCACTTCCTCGATTTTTATTGTTTCCATTCTAAAATAACAACTCTAGTATCTTCTATATACTGTGATATTATTACAAAAATGGTTCAACCATATTCATTATTCTATCCATCCTATATATTACAATGTAACCATATGTGCGTACGTACATATTACCGTCTCCACGTCGTGGTGTAGTTTGTTATTCAAATACTTCATCATTTGGATGGGTATAATAATGAGTATAACTGATTTAAATAATAAATATAAAATGTTAATTAATTTGAATATATGATATAATATCCAATTACATATTATTTCTCCATCAATATAATGATATTTTCGCTCGTGCGTACATAAGGATTATCGTCTTCATGACATGATGAAATTCATTTCCATGTTCACCATTCAACGATGATTATAATATATATATATATATATAATTAATAATTATGTAATATATGAAATTATAATGCTACTAGATATATATATATGTATATGTACTTACATATATCTTATTCTCTTTGTTCCATTCAATATGATATGATAACGAAAACAACATTTATGCGTACATACGACCTACCATCTCCATAAATGGTGTTTTAAATTTCATATATACATCTATAATACATATTTATATCCTAATTATATATGATATATAAATAATCTTTTATATTTAGGAAGTATTGAAATCATGATCTAAGTGATACAATCAAGAGTAACAAGTTAAAACATATACGATAAAGAAAGCGATTATTACCGAAAATGTTAATTTAACATGGAAATTATCATTAAATGGGTAATATACACTAATAAATGAATCATGTATGATATAATAAATATTAATACGGTTCTATTATAATTTAATTACATTCTACGGTCTTTATATAGGAGGCTAAACGTACCCTCAACTAATGGAAAGTGCAAGGTAAGGGTAAATTTCACAATCTCTTTATTATCCGAAGTTGTTTTTGCGTAAGTATCTACTAGGATATATTTATTATAAATGTCCATGTTTCATAAAAGAGATTTAAAATGGATTATTTTAAGGGTATTTTTTTACTAAAACATCATTTTAAATGTTTTAAATATTTATTAATGTAAATCATTCTCATTAATGTCTATGTTTAAAAAAATGGGTTTTAAGGATTTATTTATATGGACATGAATGGTTTTTAAAATCTTAATTCCTCTAAAAAGTTTCAAAGTGGTATGGGACACTTTTATTCAAAAATTTATTTAAATTTCATCCTTTATAAATTGTGTGACTTTTAATGGTTTTCCTGAAAAAGGGATATTTCTCTCAAAGAGTTTTACAAATCATTTTCAAATATGTCAACATCCTTTGATGGATTTTAAACTTGTTTGAAGTTGATTTATAATGATAAAAATCTTCTATATTGTATTGAAGGTTTGGTGATATGTTTGAATGTAGATGTGTTATTTTTATATCATTCATGGTTTATGGATAAAGTATTGACATTTCATATGATATTTTTAATACGATTTTTTATGTTATTTTTAGAACTTTCCATACGAGGAATGAATAAGACTTAGTAAGTGATGGATGGAGCCCGATATATCTCCTTGATTCATCAGTAGATCTCATGAGACAAACTAGTGTCCTGGTACAAGGCCTTGACAAAATTTTATTTGTAGTCTTGGCACAAGGCCTTG